>CM051488.1:5958333-8937500 GCA_028015225.1 Carex myosuroides
ATGTTCTGGCTGCGCCTGAGTACTGCCATGCGAACTTCACCGCCTACTTTACTGCGACATTTTGGGTTCACCCGACGTACCCGTCGGTATTCTCTAACCGGCCACACCAGCCCTGTTACTTCAACACTGGAGTAATGGTCATGGATTTGGACAAGTGGAGAGATGGAGATTATACAAAAAGACTGGAGACATGGATGGAGATACAAAAAAAGGAGGTGAGAATTTACGAATTGGGGTCGTTACCGCCATTTTTGTTGGTTTTTGCCGGGGAGGTGAAGGAAGTGGAGCACCGATGGAACCAGCACGGGCTTGGTGGGGACAACAAAGAGGGGCTATGTAGGGACTTACATCCCGGTCCCGTGAGTCTGTTGCATTGGAGCGGGAAAGGGAAGCCGTGGTTGCGGCTGGATAACGGCCAGGCATGCCCGCTCGACGCTCTATGGGCCCCGTATGATTTGCTATTGCGGAGCGGCCGGGATGTGCTGGCTGATGTGTGATGTAGTAATTGTTAGCTTGTTCAATGTTGAAAGGCGGTGCTCTGTGACGTCAGCAGTCGGAGTTACTGTTTTGGGAAGGGGGTCCGAGAAGAGATGAATTGGAGGTGTGATGTGGCAGAAATAATGGCCCACTCACTGTCGGTGGAGATTTTAGGAGTGGTGAATTGGGAGAGATTAATCGAAGCATAGGGATGAGCTGGCTAGTTACGAGTTATGGGTGAAGAAGAGTAAAAACAGCTGGTGGAGGCGGTGGCATATGCGTAATTTGTATTCTTTTGTTGGGGAGATTTTGTCTGTTACTCCCTGAATTATTTGGTTGCTGGTGATTTATTACTATTTGTTTTCATTTCTATTGATTATAGTCATATAGTGTCATACTGTCATTGTTGTATGATTTAATATTTATTTCAATATTTAAGTTTGTAATTTACTTGAGTAGAATGTCTAAGAGATTATTTTTAGAGTTAAGAGAATAAAGTGGATGATCAATATTCCTAAATTTTGTTCCCCATTTGTTTATGGTTTATTTATATCTTGTAAACTTGAATATCCTTTAAGGCTTGGACAGAAGCTAACCTAACAGTACTTTTTTGTTAATACGGTAAATTTGAATTAGAGTTTGCGTTAGATTCTTTTTATCACAGTTCTGAGAAAACTACAAATAACTGTAATTAGAGTTTGAGGAAGACCATGTGGAGATGGACCCATGTTAACAAACCATGGTGGAATGGTGGATGCAGATTATACCGGTATGGGATCCGATAATCAAACCCTGGGAACTCAATATGCAGCCTTTTTACTCTGTGTCAATCAGCTTCACAGCGGGTCAGGGCACACACGTCCGGTTCTGCACTGATGCATGGGCAAATCAGCATTTGTGCGCAAGGTATGCTAATTTATACACATGCTGTGAGAAAGGAAGAAAAGCTGGCTCAAATGAAACAGGACCGGCAGTGGTACATTGAAATAAGAAATGACGCACCGGTGCAGGTGCCGGTTGATAAGCAACAGTTAACAGATGAACTGCAACAAATCAACATCGACCAAACAGCTGGATACGCCACATTGGAGATGGACCAGGGACAGACGGTACACGGTGAAATCATATTACAGAACAATGGCGGAGGGACCAGATATAATCCGTAATTTGGCCAATATATGGGCGATCAGGGCACCAACACGAGTACTGGTTTTTACTTGGTTATTACTGCGAAACAAAATCCTCACAATTGATAATTTGGTGCGAAGAGGGTGGACAATTCCAAATATATGCTATATTGCCAAAATGCAATTGAAGCGCACAACACATTTCCGGTTACTGTCAGTTACCACTTCAGGTCATACAGGGAATTCAGAATCATGGACTGCAGCTGCTGCCATGTCAGCACTTCATACAGAGGGATCACTACTTGGCAATTTTGGAGTCTCAGCACATGATCATTAGACAGACACAAGTAACTATCTGCTTTGTTATTTGGAGAGAGCGATGTCGTTGCATATTTGCAGAACAACAAAAAACACCGCAGCTGACTGTAAGAGAAATCATGGAAGAAATGCAAGCATGCTTTGTAAGCTGATTGGACAAATCTGCCCTCGTCCAGTGAAACTGAACATTTACCAGTATTACTGATATCACTGGAATAAGATGTCTTCTTTTGTTTTCTTACAGATTTGCCCCTCTTTTTTCTTCTGTCTCACATGGTTTGAGTTTTTTAATTTCTTCTTAAGACTTTGTATAACAGACGACGACTTGTGTCATTATACATGAAATTTGAGGGCACCCTCTACCTTTCTCTCAAAAAAAAAAAATATGTGGTCTCAGACGGTGAAAATTATGGTGAAAAAATATGTGCCCTCAAATTTCCACCGGATATCAGATTGAATTTAGTCCAATGTCGCTAGAGGCCTAGACCGTCTCCTTTCCCCTTGCTTATTGCCTAGGCAACACTTGGGGTTCTTTGGGCTTAGTATTAACCTCGCGCTAAGACCCAATACAACAATTGAAATATTCGAGGCAATAAGCCCATTGCGTGTAATACAGGCCTCTGTGGTATCAAGTATAGCTAAAAGAGAACGGAGTAGGTCCGATGTCCATCGGACCTACTTTTAGGTTCAACGCCACGCTGACCGTCCGATCTTGTACAAGATTTGTGCGCACGAAAATTGAAACATACACGCACAGGGATTAAAGCATTTCGCACGAATCTAAAAGCAAATCGATGGTGATTAAACCCATCGAACTGAGGTAGGTCCGAAGCCCATCGGGACTTGAGAGTAGGTCCGATGGGTTTAATCACCATCGATTTGCTTTTAGATTCGTGCGAAATGCTTTAATCCATGTGCGTGTATGTTTCAATTTTCGTGCGCACAAATCTTGTACAAAATCGGACTGTCAGCGTGGCGTTGAACCTAAAAGTAGGTCCGATGGGCATCGGACCTACTCCGTTCTCTTAATGCAATACACTAATAATAAAGTTAAAACTGAAAAAAAAATATAAAACACTATGTTGCCCGAAATTAAAATAAGACTGTAAATATTTTTTTTTTCCTAATCCTATTCTTACTAAAAAAAAATAAGACTGTAAATATCTAATTGCCCGAAATTAAAGGCAATTAGATCAAAACTGTCCGCCATAATCGAGACTGTATTCTCCATCCGTTATTCTCAATGAAATTCAATATGATAAATAACTAACACAAAGGAAATTCAAATTCCTTTGAATCATATGATAAATCATTTATGTGGAGTGAACTTCTTATCATAAATCACTAATACAAATACAGATCTACTGCGGCTTTGACGTCGAATAGCACACCTACCCTCTAATTCAGTCCGCATGATCTAAAATGAACAGATAAGATCAACACCGCTGATGTCGTGTAAGGAGATTTTTAAATTATCAATCCTTGAGAATCTAATCAAAACCGTACGATCCAAATCGGACGCTCTAAATCTCCTTTCAATTCCTGCTATCAATGTAAAGGATCTAGAGAACTCGGAAAACAACTCTGTAACCGGCCGAATTCATTTCAGCTAAGGTAACAGAATATTTCTGTTTCGATCCGGACTGTCCAATCAGAATATGCACGAATATTAAAGAGACATAGTGTCCACCTCGGGCCAGATTGATCCGGTTTCTGATGGGACAGTCCGGATCTAAACAGAAATATCCTGTTACCTCAGGATATGGTAACCGACCAGACGAAGAAACCAAGAACGCCTTCCCAATTCAGACCCGCTTCAGTTAACCAGATCCTCTTTCTTTCTCTCTTATCGCGAAAATGGAGAATAACCAGCAACCGTCGATCCTGTCGTACCAGAGGCTGGAGGGGGTAGCGAGCTGGTTTGGCGCCAGCGTGGCCTCCGCCTTCTTCACCTCGCTCGAGCGCTGCTCCTGCATCAACCTCTCCACCTCCGGGGACGAGGCTGAAGTGGATGATGAGGAGGCCAAGGACCGCCCCTTGATGCATACCAAACTCCAAGTTATGCATGACACCGATACCAATTCCTCTCAAGTTTGATCCTAGCTGCGTCTCTCTCTCTCTCTCTGGAGATGATTGTCAGTTCTTTTTGTGTGCGATAGGTAATAATTGTTTTTAGTTGTCACCTGTGGATTTAGTTTTCAGTTGCTATGTTTACCGTGATACTGTTGGGAATGCTATGAGCAAATTTATGAAATCCTCTTGCTGTTCATTTACTTATTCTTCATTTATTCAAGAGCAAGAATTGAACCAGCTACTAACAAGGAAAGTACCCTGTGGGGTTTGTTTGGCAATCTTTAAAGTGGAATAGCAGAATACTGCGTTATTCCAACAGAAATTCATTACAAACGCATGAATGTTCAGAATAGCGTTAGAATAGGTCAATTTGTTATTGTACCAAATAAATCGAATATGTACGAAAAATAGCGATTTTTTTTATTATACTATTTATTTATTTTTTATTCTTAATTAATATTATTTCATTATATTGTATCATAGGTAACTGCTTGATTTTTGTGCGACTGTAATTTTAATTCGTGCACATTACAGTAGAAGTTACCTATAAATTTAATTCCGAATTAATCAAGATGTAAATGTTTATCATTCAGCATCAATTGACTTCAATAATCTACAAATTCAGCATTATTTAATTCAGTAATTTGGACTCTTAATTGTTATGAAGTTCTTACTGATATCAAGACTTCACTGCGAAATGCCAAAATTTCTGGTACAATATTAGATCAAACCAAGAGGAAAAAAGTTTGATTTCAAGTAGGTTCATGTTATGTGGAGAAAACTTCATAAGAACTTATGTTAAGGAAACAATGGACGCCTCCAGTGGCTCAGCACATGAGGACAATGGACAGCTCACCAAATTAGTTCTAACGTCCTCTTCAGAAAATATTCCCTTTGTTTGAGAGAGTCACGCAATTGCTGCTCTCAATAGAATGTAAATCCTAGGGTTTTAGACTTATACAATCTTCTTCTCTAAACACCTGAACCATTTTGTAACTTATGAAAAGTACAGTTAAAAAAACTGGTACAGTTGGCATGAGTAAGTTGCATGAAGTCTGGCACTTCTGTCTTATGAAAAGTACAGTGAAAGAAAACTGTACAGAAATCTGGCACTTCTACTCGCAATGTTGCGTAAAGATATAAACAATGCTGGTTTGGTTTCATGCAATCTACAAGTAATAGTCAAAATATAAAAAAACATATGACTTGTAAGTTCCATGAAGCCCAAATTCTCATTTGAGCTTAAGACTGGTCGAATGAATAAGTGATTTAGAAAGGGAAGGAGATAAATTATGAAATATGAACTATAATTTCTAAAAGAGTTGTTAGCAACAGTAATTTTTTTAATTTATGAAATTAACTCGAGTTGCTGTCTCAGGTATGGTAATTTTTTAATACAAGTTAAATTAACGAGTTTACCCAAAAATAATGAAAAACGATAAGGACCTTTGATATCTTGGCATCCTGCTTTTATGGTAGTATTATACCAGTATCTATATTTCACATCTTGGGTTCAATGATACATGATATTTTGAGAAGTATTCATGTAATTCCTTCAATTTTATGACCCCTAAAGTTTACAAATTCTAAAAATATGTTGCGGTTTTGTGAGCTCCTGAAAACTGGGAAAGATAATTAGCGTTTGGCAAATTAAATGGGGAAAAAAAAATCTATTTTGAATGAAAGATAATTAAGCATCTAAATTAAGTCAACACAATATTGCGTTATTAAAAGATGGAAGCTTTTGATTTTTAAATATAGAAATGTCATATTCAATAATAGTATCAAATTGAACATCTATGTACAGAAATGTCTCATAATTCTAGTCTAAATTCTTTGATCACTAGAATGTTTGATATCTCACTAATATGCGCATTCAGTGCAAACAATTTCTTTATGGTTTTTTTTTTCATCTCCTACTAGCTGAACTGATGAAATTTCTCAAGTTTAAATATTAATCATGAAATTTATGCTAACACATGATGTACTTTTTATTACTTGGATGTGTATTAAATCACCTTCATTAATATTTATATGACCATAAAAAAATTGTTCGCATCTAGTTTGCTACATGCAATGATGCATTAATATCGCATTTTCTCGATTAGAAGAGTAACATCTGCCAGTATGTGCACCTAAAATATCAAAGCCAATAATTATACATGCAATTGAGAGGAAGGTTTGGTTTAGTTTAACAATAGAGTAGTTTAATAATTGGCTAGTATGTGCACCTAAAATATCAAAGCCAATTATTATACATGCAATTGAGAGGAAGGTTTGGTTTAGTTTAACAATTATCAGTATATAAGTCTTCCTTTTATATGAAAAGTGTTCTCAAGTTCCAAATAATTTGTAATTTTGCTTTGTGTATTAAACTTTTCAATTTGATATCTTATCCTGATACGTATTTTAACATGACCCGAAGTATCCTTGTTGAAAAATGTAGCATAGTTGTGTATTTTGATTCATAGGGGCTCACATGTATTTTTGACATAGTCCATGTACTATTTTGTAATTTTGAAAGACAGTAGATACTAGATAGAAACGAATAAGGCGTCATAAAGGTGAATCTTCAATCCTGATTTTCAATTCTTACGATTTCTTTCTAAAGTCAACTTTCTTCAAACTGTAAAGGTAAGTTACAACATTTCTTTTAAAAAATTTCTTTGGTAGAAAATATGTGCCATTCAACTTGGAATGCATCATTATCTAATTTCGATAATTTCTGGGTTGCATTTGTAAATTAGCTGGTCTGAAATGGTTAAACAATGCTGCACCGAATGTATTTTCCCCGTGAACCGAATGTTGACCAGTAATAAATCTATCGTCGCCGACAAGGGATCAGGGATGGGTTGCCACTATTGGCCAGCTTGAATTTAGAAAAACAAATTCTAACCAGTTTCTGGCACGACTTCAGTTTATTACTGGTTCAGAACTTCAGATCCTCTCCCGTTGAGAGTATCGAACTGATCTAAAATGTTGATTTCCGATCGAACGGTCTAGATCTTGAGGAGGCTATCCAAATGAATTGTCTACAATTGCAGAGGAGCCGAACCGTCCGATCAGAAATTCGGGTGGTGGAATGCACCGGGCCCATTGAATATTCGTGCTATAGCATATTGGACGGTTCAGATCCAAACACAAAATTTGGGGTACTTTAGGGATCCGAATTCTTAAAATACTCGATGTTCAACGACCTTTTCCGTTTATTCCTCGCGCGCCCTTTCTTTCGCCCCCTTATAATATTTAGTCGAGCTTCGCAAACGAGATCCCCTTTTCCAATCATCCACATCCCGATCAGAATCTCGCAATAGAAAATAAGAGAGAAGAGAAAAGATGGTGAGAGGAACGCTGGAAGTGCTGCTCGTTGGAGCCAAAGGCCTTGAAAACACTGATTTCCTCAGTAAGTTTGCTCTGTCTAACACCTTGTTTTTTGCTCAATTTTATACAATTGTGCCGTGCATTGGCTTCTTATATGATAGATTGAATTCTCGTCTCTGCAATTGATCGAACAGATAATATGGATCCCTATGCGGTCATCATTTGCCGCACTCAGGAGCAAAAGAGCAGTGTTTCTACAGGTTTGGATCCTTCCTTTTTTAAATATATGATCAATTTTATGAATTCCAACTTGAGGAAACAAGGGGATCAAAGATCAATTTGTCTTTTAACTTATGATGCTACAATCTTATTACCTTAACAACAATAATTGAAATTTCAACCTAAAAAAAGAACAATAATTGAAATTTCAAACAACATATACAAAACCTTTTCTTTTCATAGGATTTCGGGTAGGTTATTGTGCAACAATTCGATCCAGTTCATCATTTGTTCACTACCCAAAAATCAGAATCCATGTGTAAATTAAATTCCAAGATAAACAAATTTTATCACTAGACGCGCAGCGGATATCTTCATCTGGTCGTAGGTGCAGTCACCCTCTTCTATTCCTTCTCCGTTTTAGTAGTTGCCCTCTTCTGTTCCTTCTCCGTGTCAGATATACGCACTAGCAACAATAATTACGTCTCTATTAGTATCCACACGAAAATGATGACAAACTACTGTAAGTTAGTATGCTAGTATCGAAATGACAACCCCTTCTTTTCTCTCTTTCTCTCTCTAGTTTTCTGAAAAATAAAATGAACATAATGACCGGACGAAAATGAACTCTACATATATATTTATAATACTATGCACTAGTTCAGATTGCACCTAATTAGAAACCTTATTCTAATCTGATTAGATCAGATCAGAGAGCAGATAATTCAGGCCCATACTAAAACAGCCCAATAATAATAAACCCATATTTAATCTATTAATCTGACCCAAATCATTTGGCCTATAGGACATTTCTTACATGACCAACCGGCAATTATATTAGATAAACCAATCTTGTTCAATGCCAAGAGCGATGTACATATCTTTAAATTGTAAAAGTTCAACATTCGTTTGTATAAAGATCAATAAGCTGAGAATTCGACAGTTGGGTTGTAATTTGGCACGTCATTTTTTTTTTCATCTCTTGATCTTGTACCAATGAGATTCCCCTAACTTTAGTCACATGCATTTCACGTGATGTAAAACAAAACCAATGATTTCTAGCTTCTTTATGTTTTCTAAAGAAGCAAGCGGTAGGCTTTAATGTCTGATGTATACATAAAATTGTATTAAAGCAAATTTTAAAGATATACACCAACAAACCGATGTGTTGAAAAGCCAACCATAACTAACTACGGTAAATACTAAATTGTGAAGCAAAAAAGGAGCTGAGGAAAAAAAAAAAATATTATAGATGATCCAAAGGATAAAAGAATGCAAGGTAATCACGAATTGAAGAACCACATTAGAAGCAACCAGCAATTTTGTGGATTTTTATCTCTACCAGTCTTTGGCCATTGCAGCCTTACTATAGTTTTGTCAATCCTACATCTGTTTGTGCCAGCTCATACCGGATGAATATGCATTTGCTAGCAGATCGAGCCCCACTTGACTGGTTATTCATTCATGAGAGACAAACATGCATTACCGTGGTTCGGCAGTTGTTATATTGGCAGCCTGGGGTTGTACCTTGAACAGCCTCTTGCACCAGTCCAAATTTTTATACCACTACAAACCAAAAGCCAGCTGAACTCTTTCTGCCCCTTATCAGCTTGTACCAGTAATAGTTGTCATCCCTGCCCAACGGCCTGTCCGATTATAACTAGGACTTACAGCAACAACCCATCTTTTGTACTGGTATATGCCAGTCCGTTCCAGATGTAAAACCCATCAGGGCCAAAGTGTTCTCTATCCAGGCTACTCTCTCCATTTGTGCTGACTGCTGAGGCCTGATTTTTCTTTATGTTAAAACGTCCAGTAAAATTTCTCTTGTGAAAATGTAAAAATAAATAAATAAATAAAGATGTGGAGATTTAGACCTGGCAAGTTTGCATTTCGAACTTATCATATGAAGTTTGGATTTGAATTGCTAACTCAACAACAAAATTGTGGCATATGACGTGGCACAAAGATATGTGCATTTGATCCTCCTCCTCGAGGGAACGAATTGTTGAAATTTTATTTTAGATTGGATTTCTCTTCTATACAGGGAAAGGAAGCGAACCTGATTGGAACGAGACCTTTGTGTTCAGCACCTCTGAGGATGCGACTGAGCTGATTATCAAGCTGATGGACAGTGATGTAGACTCAGATGACTTTGTCGGAGAGGCATGGTGAGAAATAATGAGTTCAATTAGAAATGATAGTGTATTTAAACTCCAGTAACTTCCTTTTTCGTGACTATCTTTTGTATTGTATTGCTATTTTGTAGTTTATCTTTAGAACCTGTATATATGGAAGGACACATACCTCCAACAGTTTATAACGTGGTCAAAGATGGCGAATACAAGGGAGAAATTAAAGTCGGCCTCACTTTTACCTCAGAGGTACTTCTTGTTGTCAAACTTGTACTTTTCCCTGGACAGGTCACTGTAGTACCTTTCAGGAAAAGATATAAATGAGCCAATTTTAGAATTTAAAAAAAAATAAATCAGCCAATTTTATAGTTTGTTCCATTTTATAAGCCAGCCTATTACTTGTAAGTGAAACATTTCAGTTCTTGCTGCTCCTGAATAAATGTTCTACCAATGAAACATAGTCTGGTCAGGGTTCTTTTTAGATCATCAATTGTCTTGATTTATTTATGTCCTTGGTGGCAAGAAAGGCCCATACTAGAAAATTTGTAATAACTAATATAATCTCTAGTGGGCATGAAGTACCTTAACATCAGCTTTTTCTTGCAAGTCATAACAATGAAATTTCTCCCCGTGTAAGTACTGACGGGTTTGTACCAGACAACAACAATAGTTTTTGTTGGGCCTTCTGTTTTCTGATTTTCTGGCCAGAAGTTAAAATTTGGGTCTGGACACCTTGTTAGTTGTGCCAAATGCTGATAGAAATGAAGGGTTCTATACAGATCACATCTGTTTTAGCATGCAGCCTTTATAATTCAGGCAATTTGGTTTCACGAGGCATGATCAGGACCCTCGATATATGGAAAAAAAATTTAGATCTGCCTTGACTTAATTGTATTTGTACAATTGGAGGGACATTATGTATCAATTATTTGTACCAGTGCAGTTGGGGGATGAGCTGTTCCTTTTTTTTTGATAGTCATGCATCCTATTTGCCAGTTCTTTTATATTTGAGGTAGATTTATAAACCAAAATAGAAATAAAAGAGACAATATTCAGAATTAAAGGACAAAGTTCAAATAGGTTTGGTATGGACCAAATTGAGTCAAATTTCAAGACAGCAATTATCTGGTCTAGTAACTGGTGTTCTAATGTATTGTACTTTGGGATTTACCATGATATTTTTTCATCTTTTGATAGGGTCGCCGTCCAGACGAATATAGCTAAAGAGAGCTGGAGCGGATAAAGAGAATCAGCTTAAGAAAGAAACAAAAGAAGGCTTTCAAATCATAATTGCGCCTTCTTATTTCAATTTATTACCAAATAGTATTTAAGACTTCAAAGTTTGCTTCATGGCACGTTTTATATCCAGTTGTTTTAACTTTTTTTTTTTGTCATCGCATAACAAATAACACAATTATTCCAATAATATGTCCTGATGAATATGATGATTCGATCTGTTGCATGATGCCATATTTTAATAAAGTTTCCAGAAAAAAAAAAAAATAGCGTAACAAAATTTATTGAATTTGTTGGTGGGCCACTTGCTAACAAATGTGCACTCACTTGGCGCCGTATGAGTCTCATGCTTTTGAATGAACGTGGTTTGCTACAACCAAAAAGGTAGATTAGACAACAGTGTACGCAATAGATTAGGCCAATTATTGATCACTTCGCTTTCAACTAGCTTTATTTGAGTTTCGCACAACCCCAAAGGTTATTTTCACATCAAATCTCGTATATTAAGCAAAAATTAACTTGACTTTGTAAGGTATTGTCAGTTGTCACCATGAAAGAAACCATCCAACAGTTGGACTTCTTGTTCAATTTTCCCACTTTCTTCAAACTTGAATCAGATCAATTATTTACCCTTGTGTGTACTATAATATTACACATCGTCTTTCTTACCTAAAAGAACTTGCTGTCCCTTTCCTACTGGGAAAATCAGGCAAAATCATCCTGTTTTTAGGGGTCAAGATTTGTATAGTATAATTGTTTCTTAATTATTAATTACTTTCTGCCGAGACATTTTCTATTTAAACATCATGGACCCAAGTTACTGATTATTTTTTTTTTTGACCCAATTATTAAATATCTCAGTTATCATCATCGCAGTGATATATATATATATATATATATATATATATATATATATATATATGGGCTATGGTGAGTTGCGAAGTAAGGGTCTTGTTTTACTTCACGCTCATATTTCCGTTTTTAAAGACCAAACAGTCGAGCCGAACAGCTCAACAAGATATCCATATTGAAATGTGCTTAGAGACCAAATTTTACATTTTTTGAAATTTTTTTACTATTTTTTTAAAATATTTCAAAATCACTGTTTTTGGTCCGGAACCATTAAAAAAGAGCAGTTTTCTACCTATCTAAAAAAATAGTAAAAAATTTCTAAAAAATGTAAAATTTGGTCTCCAAGCACATTTCAATATGGATATCTTGTTGAGCGGTTCAGATCGACTGTTTGGTTTTTGAAAACGAAAATATGAGCGTGAAATAAAACAAGATCCTTACTTCGCAACTCACCATAGTCCATCTATAGCCCATCTATATATGATATATATATATAGATAGATAGATAGACTGGATACCAATTAATCAATCTGGCAGCCTGAATGATTCAGTAAAGATTTAATTATTTGAAAAGACAATTAAATCAGATTATTGCGCATACGCCAACACATGCAAATGTCGGAAGTGCAAGAATAAAAGAAAGTAAAGAGGAACAAACATCAGGAATGCCATATTGAATTAATGTTCAAATCCCTTAACTCTAAATTAAATATATTAAATAGAGTGAGGCTATGGTGCTATGCATAGCACGGATGGAGTCCGTGCTACGGCCAAAAATTTGACTTTTTAAAATCCTAATGGTCGATCCAACCGTTCAATGTGATAACCATATGAATATGTACTTGCAAACTAAATTTTATATTTTTTCGAATTTTTTACTATTTTTTTAGATAGTCCAGAATTTTGATGGTCCAGAATTTTCAGAAAACACTGATTTTTCTATCTATCTAAAAAAATAGTAAAAAAGTTCGAAAAAATATAAAATTTAGTTTGTAAGTACATATTCATATGGTTATCACATTGAACGGTTGGATCGACCATTAGGATTTTAAAAAGTCAAATTTTTGACCGTAGCACGGACCCCATCCGTGCTATGCATAGCACCATAGCCTCACTCTATTAAATATTCAAATCCCGATAAATATATAGAATCTAAACTTTGAATAGAATATACATATCAACCCAATAAATGCTCTTAACTCTAAATTAATCACATCATATATGAGGACAAAAATTCCTTTATACACTAAAATTAACCAGACTAATTTAATAAAGAGTACAACTAAAAACCTGACTTCACATATATCTAATTGTGTAGTGGATTGGGACCTTGCGGCACCTTTCTCTTGGACTCTCCATAGGTAGCTCCGAGATCATCCTTGTTACGATCTTGACGACGTGGCAACTTGGAGAAATATCCCGTTGATGCGCCGGAGTAGTAGCTGCTTGGAATTCTGCGAGCATGACTCGAACCGGTAGCGAGATTCATCAGCAGTAGAATTATTAGGAGGGAGAGTTTGATGCTATGCAATCTCATTTTTCAAATTTGGAGTTACTAATTGTGTGCGCGCGTGTGAGAGAGAGAGAGAGCGCAAAAGTTGAGAATAAATCTCAGCTTGGGGGTAGGCAGACAGATCACAGATATCATTTGTATTTGTATGGGGTCGTCTTTTATATTGTGAGGAGTTAATGTCTCCAATAGTGTTCCAATCAGGGTGGATCCCTATCTGTTGTTATCCATGCCCTGGATAGTAGGACCAGGGCTATCCTAATCCAATTCGTCCGATTTAATATGAACGATCAAGATTAGTACTGGGTGAAGTAATTGAAAGCATTTACGCCCCGGCCTTAAGCCATGTTTGATTGTCGAGGTGAAATAATTTTCTTACTCCACGCTTAAACTATCAAATCAAACGAGTAATAAAATAGAATATCAAATCAAATGAGTAGTAAAATAGAAGTAAAATCAGAATTAATTTTGAGTAAGTTTTTTCTCTTTAGACTAATTAACTTACTCCGTTGGTAGGACTCACCGTCATAGACAAATTTATATTCAAACATTTTATTCCTTCAGACAGAATAATTTAATCTATAATTTAAGTTGTCAAATGAGATGTAAAATATAAAGAATAAGTGGAACAACTTAATTCTTATTAAATTTAAATAGCAAGAGGATGATTTCTCGTACTTTAATAAAATCCGTAAAATTCGGAGAGGAGCCTATTCCACAATTATGGATTAATCCATAATTAGCCTGATTCTATAATTTAATCCATAATTTAAGTTGTCAACATTTGGAACAACTTAATTCTTATTAATTTAATTAATTGTTAATCTAGAACGGGTTCCAACCGTCAGAAAAAATTATTGAGTAGATTTTCCAACCATATTATTGCTATTTTGAGGACAGAAACAAGCAGCTCAAGTGCTCAAGAGAAAATATAAACCAAAATAGGCTCCCTCTTGTCATATGGAAATTATTGAATTAATTATTTATGCGGTTTTAGTTCGTTCAAATGTTAGACATTGTAAAAAAAAAATGTCTAATAAATATGAAAAATCTGTCCACCTTAAATAAATTTGTCTATATATCCGCTGTTCTTCAGTTAATAAATTAATGCATGTTAGCAAACCTTATGAATTTATTTGTCCATACATGTTTATAAATAATATTTATTTGTGAGTAGAATTAGGATGTTTTCAAGCTCATAAAAGTGCATGTTTTAAACGAATAATTTAAATCTTTGATGCAATTATGACAAATTTGACATGTCATATATATGTGAATTTTTTTTTATATCATGTCTGTTTAGGAACACTTATGATGAAATAAGTAAGATTCATTGAGCACAAAAATTTACTTTTTGAGTTGCAAATTGGAACACTACATTACTGACAAAGATTTGTCCAATTAATGATAACTAGCTACAATATAAAATGAAGAAGTCTAAGATATCTCGAATGGACACCTAACTTAGTAAATAACTATCCATATTTTCTAAGTAATATAGCTTTAAAGAAAATTAAATCTAATAATATGAACTATCCAATCTCAATTATATGATGAGGAGGGATCGGATGACACCTCTTTTTGGTGACATCCGAGTTACCACATTCATTTTTTTCATTTTCAAAGTCTAAATCGTCGATCCAAACCGTTCAACATGATTATCTAAATAAAATGTACTTGCAGATCAAATTTTATATTTTTTTGAATTTTTTTACTATTTATTAAGATGGGTACAAAATTCAATGGTCTAAGTATGGCTGTTTTTTTGTAAAATACTTAATAAATAGTAAAAAAATTCAAAAAAATGTAAAATTTGATCTGCAAGTACATTTTATTGTGGAGATCATGTTGAACGGTTTGGATCGACGATTTGGACTTTGAAAATAAAAAAAATGAATGTGGTAACTTCGGATGTCACCAAAAAGAGGTGTCATCCGATCCCTCCTCTTATATGATTATATTTCATTATGATGTTTCAAAGGTTTCTGCATAATATTAAATTTTGTTATTCCAGATCCAATTCGTTTGGACAGTTGGGAAGAGAAGTCAAGTATCCAATAAGAAAATAGTGGAATGTTGGCACTTGGCAGAGAGACTGGTCAAGAAGTCATGATTGTTTGTTGTTGGATTTTTTGTACAGTAAATTTAGTGGTATTCCTGCGATTCTTCAAATTTTGGAAGACAAGACAACTTAAAAAGCGCCAATAATGAAAAGATTCCGTTTCTTAAACACCAGCTGATCATCAGGGTATTTTTTTTTCATAGCAAATTTTAAAATTTATGGTCCAGACCAATCCCGATTGTATACCAGCCTTGTTGTTCGGCCTATTCATAAAACATTAGACTAATAAAGATTCTTTCTTAACTTTCTTCGGAAATCAACGATTTAAATTTGTCTAAAACTGTATAATAAAATCCGTAAAAATCGGACAGGAGCATGATTCCTTGTTCGGCTCTCAGCCATGGAGCGGGGGAAAGTCAGATTATCCGATCGCATCAAGATTCGAACGCATATGATCCGTACGGTCTTGGCTCTAATTGGATATTGGACCGCCACCGATTCCCTTATCATTATCATTTAAGAGTGAGGCTGTGGTACTATGCATTGCATAGTGCAAATTAGTTCACACCTATGGATCAAAATCTTCATTTTCGAAGTCCAAATAATCAATCTGAACCATTTAACATGATTTTCATATATAAAAATGTACTTGGAAATCAAAATTTATATTTTTTAGAATTTATTTTACTTTTTTCCTAGATAGGTAAAAGATAGTAAAAGTTTTTTAAAAATAAAAAAATTAGTCTACCAGTACATCTTCATTTGAAAATTGTGTTGAACGGTTCAGATCGACTATTTAAATTTTGAAAACAAAAATAGTGATCCGTAATATGGACCGATCTATACACTTGATAGTACCATAGCCTTACTCATTTTCAATGTTTTTAAATGCGGTTTGTATGCGGTATGCGGAAGGCTACCGCATACCGCATATGCAGATTTTTATGCCAATTTATACATGCAGATTTTACAATGATAATTCATATATATAGAGAGAGAGCTGGGCTATGGTGAGTTGTGAAGTAAGATGTCATTTTTACTTCACGCTCATATTTTCATTTTGAAAATTCAAACAACAGATCCGAACCGCTCAACATGTTCTCTATATTGAAATGTGCTTGGAGACTAAATTTTACATTTTTTGGAATTTTTTTACTATTTATTAAGCCACTTTGAAAATTGCTGATCCGGTGGTCCAGAAATTTTTACTGTTTTTTACTGTTAACAGTGGATCAGCGATTTCAAAGTGGCTTAATAAATAGTAAAAAAATTCCAAAAAATGTAAAATTTAGTCTCCAAGCACATTTCAATATGGAGAACATGTTGAGCAGTTTGGATCGGTTGTTTGGATTTTCAAAATGAAAATATGGCGTGAAGTAAAACGACGTTTTACTTCACAACTCACCATAGTCTATATATATATAGAGCCATATTTTCATTATATCTATATATATAGAGTAGAACTAGGGTGCTCCTAAGCTCACCAAGCCCTTCGTGAGCGTGACTCTAAAACCTATCAAATTGACTTCAAACGACATTTTCAAACCGTTAGATGTTCAATCTATATTAAAATGTGCTTGGAGACCAAATTTTACATTTTTTGGAATTTTTTTACTATTTATTAAGATGGTTTGAAAATCGCTGTTTTTATTAAAATTCTGCACCATTGGAAAACAGCGATTTTCAAACCATCTTAATAAATAGTAAAAAAATTCAAAAAAATGTAAAATTTGGTCTCCAAGCACATTTTAATATAGATTGAACATCTAACGGTTTGGAAATGTCGTTTGAAGTCAATTTGATAGGTTTTAGAGTCGCGCTCACGGAAGGGTTTGGTGAGCTTAGGAGCACCCTAGTTCTACTCTATATATATATATATATATATATATATATATATAGAGCTATGGTGAGTTGTGAAGTAAGATGTCATTTTTACTTCACGCTCATATTTTCATTTTGAAAATTCAAACACCCGATCCGAACCGCTCAACATGTTCTAAATATTGAAATGTGCTTAGAGACTAAATTTTACATTTTTTGGAATTTTTTTACTATTTATTAAGCCACTTTCAAAATCGCTGATCCGGTAGTCCAGAAAATTTTACTGTTTTTTACTGTTCACAGTGGATCAGCGATTTCAAAGTGGCTTAATAAATAGTAAAACAAATTCCAAAAAATGTAAAATTTAGTCTCCAAGCACATTTCAATATTTAGAAAAAGTTGAACGGTTCGGATCGGATGTTTGGATTTTCAAAATAAAAATATGGCGTGAAGTAAAATGACGTTTTACTTCGCAACTCACCATAGCCTATCTCTCTCTCTCTCTCTCTCTCTCTCTCTCTCTCTCTATATATATATATATATAAACAAATATGCAGTAATATGTGGCCGAATATGCGAAACCATATATATTGACCACATACATGTTTCTATGCAAATTACAACCGAATACGCATATGCAACCACATAGACCGCATTTTATTACACTGCTCATTTTAATGCTCATTTTCATTGACCACAACCCCTGTTGTTTTTGTTGTTTTAATAGATAAAAGAATACCATTTTGTTTTTTTTATTATGTAAGAGATTATTTTTAATTATATAAGAGACTTAATTCTGTCTTTTTATCTCAAAAAAATTATGTAAGAGGTTATTTTTTTTTATCTAGTATTCAATTAGTTAATGAAATTAAAATCGATAAGCTATTTGAACTCGATTAATTAATAGATATGAACCTAATAAGTTATTTGAACCCGATTCCTGCTCTATCCTAACATAAATCATAAATCATGAATCCAGCCTAAGACAAATGATAATATTTGAATGATCCAATACTTAGCTCTGTTTATAAACGCAAACAGGGTGAGATTGGGCTAATTAAGGATCGATGAGGTTAAAAAAATAAAATGCCGTGCCTAAACACAGTATGGCACGCACGGTATACAGTGTACGTGTGCACGACATGACGTGCTACTTACACGTGCTGGATAAAGATTTCGATTGAGCTAGTGCATTTTGCACGAAATTACGACACAGAAAGTGATGATGATGATGATGGAATGAATTAGAATTCATTTCATGTTGTTGAATAAACTAGATATGTCATCTCCATATATATTCTCTCGTCAACAGGTGACTGTTATCAAGTAAACAGGTTGAAAAAGCAGAATGGAAAACTAGCTTGCATGAAAAGAACGTCTGAGATAATCTTCAACATCGCGTATGGTGGTGGGCTCTACCACCCAGCGCTTACGCCACTATGCTGATGACACGTAGGGTGGGGAGGGGGGGGGATTGGGAGCGAGTTTTTTCGTCTTATTTTTTTTTATTAATTAAATTGTAGAAGGTTAATGAAAAATTCAGTAGCTCCTGTAGGTTTGTGACAAAGAAATTTGAATGAGAATTATATATGTAAAATATAGAATTAGACATTTGTGTCATTTTTTTTTTATTTACAATATTTTTTTTTACATTCCAAATTAGAAAAAAAATTGATTCTATTGATTATAATAATGCAATGTTAAACCTATTCCTTTTGTACTCTTCACCTCCGGTATAATTTTATCAACCAAACACAATTCGAGAGAAAATTTTCTCTTCTTTCCATTCCCTCCATTCCTCCACTCTCCATCCAAACAAGGTGTGATGGACCAGACCGGGTAGAATGCTCACAGCCAGACCAAACTCTCAATTCGATGCCTATTAGAAATATAGGAATTCGTTTTAAATTCGTGCTAGATTGAAACCAACAACTCAGGCTTTATTCTACAGATCATGTACTGCACTCGATCTGAATTCGGTGTTTGGTGTGCGGGGGTGATGGGTGAAATCGTGATCAGGCTAATAAAAATTATAACTCGGTTCGCTATCGAGTCAGATTACAAGTGCATAATCCTATTGAGTAGTATAACCGAGTGTCGATCCGCAGGGAATAAGATTTAAGGTTTTGAGCGATTGAATCACAATCTTTCAAAAGGCTAGACAAAATCTGAAATTCAAGAGTTGTTGTTTTT
Source organism: Carex myosuroides (assembly GCA_028015225.1). Taxonomy (NCBI): domain Eukaryota; kingdom Viridiplantae; phylum Streptophyta; class Magnoliopsida; order Poales; family Cyperaceae; genus Carex; species Carex myosuroides. The sequence goes on from CM051488.1 coordinate 5,977,678, forward strand.
GATATTTGTATTTGGTAAAAATTAAAAGTAAATAAAATAAATAAGATAGAGGTGTGAATTTTTAGAATTTTGGCATACCGTTGTTACTTCAATCGCTTTGGTTTCTACTTTATTTTATGTTGGTTTTCAGTTGTTGCATGAGGGTTTCTAATCCAATTTAGTGACTGCCGCTTTCGTCTGACAATCACCCTACCAATCAAAGATCCCGTTAAGGTGTGATTAGCCCAAAAGGTTTCAGACTTCACTTACTTGGCACGTCGCCCTACTATCTTTGTTTTATTGGGTGTCCCCATGGTAAGGCACGACAATGCGACATTCGTCTGCGAATGTCGAGACTCCTATGTATACTTTTGTTGATCCAATTAATGGTATCTCCGGCTAAGGTCTCCACCACTAATCTAGTATTTGTATTCTCCCTTATCCCAATTCAATTAGCCCAATGATGACTAATTTTCATGTGTGGAAATCACATGACGGTCTAAACTAATAAACAAAATCAAGTAAGATCGAACATAAAGCGCAAAAGCAATCGAACAACAAAAGACTAAACAATGATCAAATAGAAATATATACCAAAGCATCATGAGTAACAAGGTTTACTACCAACCATAAGAATCTAAACTTAGCTGCTGAACGACATGTTTACAAAGAGATAAGAGAAATATACAACCATACACGAAGTACCCTCCTACTTAATCTCTACACACTCTTCTCTTCCCACTTAAGAAATAAAAACACCAAAGATACAAAGATGAATGTTCTGTTTAGTCTAGGGGTCTTTTATAGGAGTGAAGGGTTGCCTGGAGATGAGTGGAGTCCAAGTTATCTGATCTGGATACAGCTGTCAAAGAATTCACCAAAGGGCGCCTTGGGTACGGTCCATATTGGCTGATACAGATCGTACTCCCCCTGTGCAGAAGTTAGCGCTCCAAGAGTTAATGTGTATTGAGCCTCTGTAGGTCTGTACTGGGGCTCTGGTCCGTATTGGCTGATACGGTCTGTACCAGAGCCTTAGTCTGTGAGCTGTGTTTTTTCGATCGACCCGATTCTTGCTCCAAATGATGTAAAATAGCCCCAAAACATGGTTACTGCACTAAAACATAAATGTGAGAAAATAAGACAAAACTTAAGCCACAATCCTATGTAATTCACTACAAAAATGAGCTTAATCAAGGGGTTGATTGCTGACGTAATGCCCAAAGAAAAAAATAACATATGATGGGTATTACAACAAATTCGGTCCATATAAAGTCTCAAGTGTGTATGAATTTTGATGCGGATCAAGTGTCTACATAACATAAGATATCCATACAAATTAATTGCATATGAATCTTGATAGCTTCTCTAAATGAATAAATAAATATTATTAATTGCATAATATAAGATCAAATTCAGTATGATACCTTCTCTAAATGAATAAATAAGACTCTACCGACCCAATATAATTTTCGGACAAAATTGGCCTCCAAAAATTTACCGATCAATAAAAAAACAACATAGAGAATTTTCTTGGAAGTAGACAAAACAGAGAATTAATTTTCACCAAAAATTCCAGACTTGAACCACTAAATCAGGATGAATAGCATTGTTTGGTAGTTGCTATGAAGAAATGGCGTATTTTGCTGTACATTAATTATTATATTCTTACTTTCCACCAATTTTTTTTATTTATTCTTACTCTTTGGCGAATTCTCGCAAAAAGACAGAAATTAAATGTCAAGCTACCCAATTATTTAAAATTTATATTTAAATTTCGAACGTTGTGATCTTCGATACGGAAACCGTTGATAATACCAAACAAATTAATAATATTTCTTAATGACTTAACCAACTAGACGATAATATGTTAAGGTTGTTTTAACATGCTAGTCTAATTTTTAGCGTAAATCCGATTTTAACATACATGGTTAAGATTTTAAACATCAGAGATTTCAATTTTCTTTTATTTAGAAAGGAATATTTAGTCAGTTTATTTTATTTATAGATGGAATGTGCATTTAATTTACAGATTTTGTGTTTGGAAGATTTTCTGCTATGCAGAGTTTGGTCCTTTAAACCAATGTTATCAAAACCGGACCGGGCATTGACCTGTAAAGCTTCGGGTCAACGGTTCACTAGTTGAACCGGTGGGTCAACCGGTTCAACCGCAATTTTTTTAAATATTTATGTATTTAGTAAATATTTATTAAATATCAAAGCTATATATAAAATTAAGCATATTGTTACGTACAAATTTCACAGACATATTGATTATTATATTATATTTTATAACTGAATTTATATATAATAGAAAATAAAAGAGAAAAATAACTGAATTTAATGACCAAGTGAATTAAGCTACAATTAAGAAAATTTTCTACACCAGTTTAAATTGTATAATGGTGAAAAGGCTGATAAAATCCTCAAGCTAAACTCAAGTACCACCATATATATTAGAGGTAAAACTCAAACTAAATTAAAGAAATGTGCAAAGCAAGACTTGATGCAGTTGAAGTACATTCCTTACTAACATCGAGCTTGGTTTGTGCGGTTGGGTGCTTGGGTTGCTTATTACTTGATTAGTTCTGACTTAAGCATTTCATCAAACACTTGGAGAGCATTTCAATTGTTGAATACCCCAAAATCATATACTAGTCAAATCAAGTTCCAAGTGCTACATACAAACACAAATCACCGATCAATGAGATTACCAACAGCCTTATCCCTATAATGAATTTGACCGAAAAATAGTTGGAAATGAAGGTTGAGTTGCCTTAAGGTGATTCACTAAAAAATAGTTGGAAATAGTTGAGCACAGTAAAAAGAAAATAATAGAAGCAAAAGTAAAAGAAAAATGGGTACCAAAACAGTGTGAAAAGCAAGAATATAGGGAAAACAAAAAAACAATGCAAGCTCAAAAATTTACGACATAATTAAGTACTTTGCGATCACTTCAATAGAGCAGCAGGAAAAGGAATTGACCAACACCATAACAGGAGATTAGAAACAAACATCGACCGTTAATCAGCAACACCGAAGAAGGGAAGCAAAGATACGAATTCAGCGCGAACGAGGCATGAAGAAAGAGATTGGAAGAAAAGAAGAAGCGAATCGAATTGGCAAAAGATCGGGTTTTTTAGCTGCACGGTTCGTGGTTTTTATAAAAAAAAACGGTTAGTTTAACCAGTCTTGACCGGTTCAAATACATACACGGTTTTGAAACAAACCGTAAACCTGTTTGGTTCTGGTTTATTCCGGCCAGACCGCCCGGTCCGGTCCGGTTAATATAAAAATGTCAATATCAAATTAGATCATAGTAGTGCAGATCAGGACAACTACGTGCTTAATATAAGAATGAATATATGAGGCCTGATCAGGACAACTACATGCCAACGAATATGATTAAAAGATGAAATTTCAGATTAAATATCAGTCATCCAATCAAATATTATGTCTTCTTTAGATTCAATGTATCTTTTGATGTTCTTATACGTGTAGAAGTTTAAATTTACTTAGACACATACTAGTCATACGTATTGTGTACATGATATGGTTAGAATTAAAATTAAATAATCTTAAATTAGCGGTGATGCAATAGCAAAGCTATTAATATCTTTTTTTTTGTTCTCCTTCAATTTCTCGTTTTCTGATTCTTCCTTCAATGCATATAATCTGACAAATAAGAAGAATATAAACTGAATTGTTACATTTAACAGTGTAACAACAACATTTAATTTATTTACCAAAAAAATATACCAGAGGCCTCATATATCTGTCAACTAGGTTTAAATATATCCATGTGCATTTCAAAATTTGGTCACGTATCCTTTTACATTTTTACAAGAGTGTCAATTATTTCTCTTTGTCGATTTTTTTTATAGTGATGTAGATAGAAAGATTTACGTAAGCACAAACATTTATCATATCATCAAATTTAATCTCTCCTTAGGTCCGTATAAGATGAATCAAATTTTTGCCAAACAAAAAGAAAAAGAATCTAAAAATGCATACATAATATGTCCCCGTTGTAACGCACGAACATGATACCAGTATGTATATGTTATGTATGTATATATGTATGTATATATAGACACACACACATATATACATATTTGAAATCATTTTCAGTTCTATGTGGCTTTGCCCTTCTTTTCTACCGTAATTAATATTACTTAAAATCCGTGATACAATAACAATAACAACAACAATCAAGTCTTTAGTCTCAAACAAGTTGAGATAAGCTAGAAATAAAGCCCAACCGGAGTCACAATATATAACTACAATTAAAAATAATAATCATACACAAACATATCAGCAATTTTTTGATCCATTTGATACGTGAAATTTTAAATTATTAATTATGATAAAATAATCTAATTAAGGTTCAAACAAGTGATACAAACCATCCAATATGATCTACACGAAATTTAGCAGCAACCTTTATATTTTTTTTAAATAATTTCATTTATTGGATTAGTTAAAGTTTGCCAGAAATCAATGGTTAGATATAAATCATATCAAAAAAACATTACACAGAAAAATAAGACAAGTGATTTGATCAATTAGGCATAATTGCCAAATAATAGATTAGTTGTGGAAAAGTTCAAGAGTATCAGACAGATGCTTGCCACTGTTGTCAGACTTCACCATGCATGTCTATCAGAAGTCAACCTGGTCTTATTGTCTTAATTTAACAATTAATCAGTGTATCAATTATTTATGGATTTACCCCCAGACATTCATATATTATCAAGACTTTATTTATACAAAAATTGGAAATTAGGTGGTAATTTTAACAACTGACTATAAAAAAATTCAAAATTCAAAATTATATGTATTTTATACAAGCTTTTAAGTATCATGATACACTGCAATTTAGTATTATATCTGATTCCAAAAAGGGTTGCAAATATTACTGGCAGCTCATAGTTTAATATTTTCAGGGTCAGAAGCAAACATGTTACCTCCTGACAAGGGCATGCTACCACTAATTAATTCTGAAATTTATATAGAATAAATATGAGAAAATTATCAGTTTGGGTCTTGAATGATTCAGTTTAGGTAAAGCTGAACTTTAATTAAACTGCAGTACGATACCAAAACCCTTTGCTGGTCCTAGTACTATTTTAGATAAGCACCTGATTAGCTCAAAATCTGGCACAGTAAAAGGGACATAAAAGTATGTAAACATCTGATCCGCTATCCTCTGCCAGGCTTTCATTTGCATTGTCCTGCACATTGAAAAGCAATATGTTTCTCATTTACATTAATTGTCTAACATTGGAATAATTATTTCAGACATGAAGAAGCAACGAGGACAAACAATGAATTGATTATCATAACATTGAAGTACAAAATTTAAGCGGCTTTGATGAGACACTATGGCTACCTAGTCGTTGGCGTGAGTACTAATTCCTTGTCAGTGTTTTCTGGACTGAACAACGAAAAATACCTTAGGTGGCATAGTGCTTTTACTGTAGTGTTGGTCATCTATTGAAGGACAGTAAATGGACCTGGAAGAACCAAGTATATTGAATGATACGAGTCAGAGTGATTAGGTTAATAATAGAAAAGGATCTAGCTTTTTTTAAGCTGCATACTGAATCAAATATCATACTATTTAAGTACAAAATGGTTAAGGTTTAGTCTGTTTTCTTTTGCGTTAATTGTGCAAAATCTAGTTCTTTTTTACCTAATTTGTTTCGATTTTTCACACCATTGAGAGATGGTGTTAACAATCTAGTTCTTTTGGGTTTGTTAACTGTCAATGGCATTGACTACATACTACTGAGAGATTAGAAATATGCAGACTAATAATTGTATTAAAAATGGTCCTTATATATTTTTTTTTCAACTTAATACTGTTGTGGGAAAATAATTTTTTATCCTTCGTAAATCAATGGTTGTGATGTAGAATTTACAATAAAATGAGATGTACGCGAAATCTTTTGGATGAACAACAGAAACATCCAAGAGTAAAAAAAAAATGAGAATTTTTGTATCATGATGAAAAAACCACCATTTTTGTGTAGTAGGCGAATGACCTACTATGATATTTTTTTATTAATTTAAAAAGAAAATTGCTGATTATAGGGCAAGAAAATGAAGAGAAAAGATGAACAATAACAAGAAACAGAGGCAAAACAGAAAGAAACAGAGAATATTCAAGCATTGCTTTTGATATACAGAGATTACATATATCTTGATAGAACGAATAAATAATAGAAACTAGGTAACTTGGAATAACAGCTGGATAATAATGGCTTATTTTTATTGGCGGAGCCACATTGAACCAAAGCCTGAATTTTAAAAACCGGATATAGATCTATTTATAATTGGATTGTTGTCTATCTCTGAAATTTTTTTTTGTTTATTCCTCGACAATCCACAGACTGAATTGGTTAATTTATGGCTATCCGCAACTCGTTAGTTGTACCGGTAATTTTTTTTGCCTACTTCTAATAAAAATCATGACGACACTCTTGTACAAAGAAATTAAATCTCACTGATCCTAACACTATTATTTGGCAAATCTACCCTAATTTGTGAGTTCATGCAATTTGTTATTAATTTTTCACAGCTCTGCAATGTGTACATCCCTGACATTTGGATATGATCAGCAAGCCATGGGTTACATAGATTTAAAATAGCTGTAAAAGTTGTTCCTCGGGACCATTTAATTGTGTTTATTTGAATAAATGAGCAGATGAGTACCCAAAAAACAAAAACAAAAAAGCACGCTGATTCCTTGAAGATGTGTGATATCTGATGTATAAAGCAACATGTTCATCTCCCTTTTCAAACAATCTTTGGCAAATCACTGGGGCAAGATGTACAACCAAGTTAGAGGGTGCTTTGTAATCTTTATAATTCTAAAATTGTAATTATGTATATTAAAAATTTAATTTAATTTATTTTGAAGTTTTCATGTAGTTCAATTTCCCTCATAAAATTTTAAATGTGTGTTTGTAGCTTAGAAGTTAGAACTTCACTTTACGGTGAGACTTAGATTCAAATCCAGCTATCATACATTATGCATTTTATGTTTCAGTCTCTCTAATTTATAGTTATAGAGATTTAATTCAAATCATAGCTGCCACACATTATGCATTTTACATTTCAGCTTCCCCGATTTAAATTTTCTAGCCCCGCTCTAGTTAAGCCACTAAGTACAAGAGATGTAAATAACATTTGGAAATACTATATCAGTTGTAGAGAAAATAATTAGAGAAATCATTTTCAAACAGTGGCCCCTTTTTGTCACTTGGATGGCATCATGAATAAATGAGATGCGGTCAATACCAGCACCAACTGAAACAGAAGAATCATAAAAACCCTGTCCCATTAAAAGGGTGCATAATTTTACTGTCGATTAAATTTTCTCACATGCGATAGGCATTCAATTGATTTGATCATACGTATAAGAGAGATACTAAAACGAAAAGAAAAGTTATTCAATTGATTTGATTATACAAATCAAAAGAGGATTTTAAAGAGAACAGAAAGAGTACAAAGCTTACAGGCCTTACAGCTAAAGTTTAGTACCATGCAACAAGATACCGCTCATAACTGTTTAATTTCGCCAGAATACATAATTCTCACTGATTAATTTAACCGAGGCATGCAGTACTATATTACATCCATACTTTAGTTCATTTCTTGAACTATTAGACCGGACCAACTATTAAACTCATCTCCCTCGGTAATTTAGATCATTTAAGATTTTATTTCAACAAAATTGAGTTTATTAATATCAATCACATTTAATTATTAAACTGGTCATACATCATCAACAACCAAGTTGGAAAGTCACACTGGACTTTATATAGAATAGGAAATTTAGTCTTGTTTTAAATTGGTTACAATTAATTAATCATCTTAATCTTGATATAAGTAAATATATTTACAACTCAAATTTCCGTTAGTTCATTAAGACCGACCACTAATCAGTTAATAAAATCTTATGCCCCTTTTTTTATGGTGTCTTGTTTGATCTTTGATGTGTAATACTTAACACCGTTTATATCATACAGATCTTTGCAAAATTATGAAATAATTTTGTTTTTTTAGTAAATATAAAAGGTTAAATCATCCAACTGTTTAATATTTACAAGAATTTATTTTATAGATTTTGAATATGTAACCTCTCATACCAAACATATATTTTTGCTGCTAAATTAAAGACTTAGTTATTTATAAAAATGAATTTTGTAAATCACAATTTTATTCTTGTGAACCAAATTGAAGAATTTTGTATAAAACGTTGTCCATGAAAAACATTATTTGTACACCTTATAAAGACATAATTAATGTAAAACATGGCATTTTCACTTTTGGGAGTTGGAGGCTTTTATGTATTTTGATTTGTTCCGATTTCCACCTTAATTTCTGTTAAACTGGTTTGCCCAAATCTCTTTTTGGTCCTAAATTGGGAGTTCATTTTTTTGGGTCCTAAATTGGGAGTTCAACTTTTATTAATGTTTATAAAAAAAAAATCATTTGAATTTTGAATTCACAATTTTTCATATAGAAGGTGTTGTCTTTTGTTACTAAATCAAAACTGATTTTCGACTTAAATGAGGTGTTAATGGGATATTTTAAAGAGTGGAGCGATATATCTATTGAGAGACTAAAAAGTAGAACAAGTTGAAGGTCAAATTATAAATCTATTTAGTAACTATAAAGAATTATCTATCTGGATTTTAAAATTGCTATATTCCACATAAAGATGTTATCTTTAGTACTAGATCAAATACTAATTTTTCATAATTATCAAATGCTGTCATAAATAATTTTATAGTTCTATCAAAATGAGTCAGATAGACCATAAAATATTACAAAGATCACTAGACATTGTTTTTAATATTAATAAATTTTATACGCTTTTACAGGAATAAATAAGCTACGTGATGCAAAATTGGGTACAATAAACGAATTCGGATCCCTCGGTACTTGAAATGCAACTAGTAAACTGGGATTTTTTTTAAAAACCGTAAATAAAAAAAAGTTTTCTATGAAACCAACATGATGACCCCAAATTTTACAAAAACCATCAGAACCGAGATGCCAATTCGGTCCCAACGATTTTTTTTTCTCCGGACCGAATTGGCATCTCGGTCCCTAACTTTTTCACAGCAAAAGAGAGCAGGTTGTGTGGCCGATGGTGTTGCTGCCTCTGGACCGAAATGGCATTTCGGTCCAGAGAATTTTTTGGCCGGACCGAGTAGCCATTTCGGTCCCGAGAATTCCAGTGAATTTTTCGGCATTATTTTATTCTCTTTGTTATTATTTTATTATTTTAGCTGCCTCTGGACCGAGTAGCCATCTCGGTCCAGAAGTTCTGTCCAATAATAACTGCTATCTCCTCTCTTCATTATTTTGTTGGCAGACAGACAGAGAGCTTCTTCTTCCTCTCTGACACCTTCTTTCCGAGACCTTCTTCTTCCTCTCTTTCAGAGACCTTCATGCCTCCAAATTACAGATCGGCTCCTGCATTGTGCCTCTAGCGTTCGTCTGAATACTGTAGTAAGTTTTGTTTTTCAATTATGATCGTATTTTTTGCTGTAAAATTGAAAATTATCAAAGGTTAATCGTGAAATTTTTTGTTCAGGAAATGTCTCAAGTATTAATAAATGTGTATCACAGACGCGAAATTGCAGACGCACCGACCTGTACAATTCCTGTTACTAACTCAACTAGTCTTGATGAGCTAAGAAGACAGATATATGTTGGCATTCGTTTGCTCCCTAGCCGGTTCGATCTGACAATCAGCGCACGTTTGAACACGGCACCACCTGGCTCAGCAGAAAAATACCAGTTGTTCAACATAGACCACGAAGCGACTTGGTATATGGTGCTTGCGAATGCCACTCCGGTATTGAATTTTAAACTTCTTGAATTAGTGGTTGAGTCAGTACCAGTTGTTAGTCAGACCAATTATGACCCATACCCGGGTAGTGTACCCGGAACTAGCAGAGACATACCGGTGATTGATTCACCGGCACATTGTGATGAAACCCCCGAAACACCCCCGGTTGATTTGCAGAATTATTTTGACCAACTGAATAATGATACTGACTCAGAAACAAGCTCTGACCCTGATGACACGGTTGTCGGGGAAGATGAAATGGCCGAAATTGAGGATCAGATTAGGATGGAAGAAGTAAGGAATGAGTGGCAATCGTCTATTCCTTTTATTAATCGGGGATTGCAGCATCCTTGTTCGCAATTTAATGACGATGTGCCGATGCCGTACAAGGATGAAGCATTTTTTGGTCATCCACCCATAATTGACCGTCCATTTTCGGTGGGACAGATATTTGAATCCAAAGCTGATCTTAAATCGAAGTTGAATGGATATGCCATGGATAATAACTTAGAAATACAACAAACCCAGACCAATCGTAACAGATATGTGGTTGTATGTACAGTAGAGGGGTGTCCGTGGAGGGTATACGCAAAAACCACTGCGACGGGCAATTGGACAATTGCAACAAACCCATACGAGCACAATTGTTACAGTACTACATGTACAGCAGACAGTCGTCAGATGACTGCCAGGATGATTGCTGATATAATCAAACCGGGTCTGAAGGAGGACCTGGAGATGTCAATAAAAGCATGTCGAATTGCAGTTAGAGGGAAGTACAAAACGGTTGAGCCTTCATACAGCAAGATTTGGAGAGGGAGGGAGCTGGCTATTGCCGATTTATTTGGTTCTTGGGAGAAAGCTTACGAACTGCTACCTTCTATGCTCGGTGCAATCCAGAGGTCTAACCCAGGTACAAGATACAGAATTGATCACATACCATCTAGCACGTTGGGCGAGCTGTAAACTCCCTGCATAATATCGTCATGCGTCGTTGGAGGAACTTGGACATCTACACGTCTCGCTCTCATGTCTGGAATATCACCGCTGATATCGATGTGGTTTAGGTCAAATGGAAGTCCGGCTTGCTCGACCATGGCTCTGAACATTGCGATATGCCCAATATCCCGTAAAAAATCACGACTATGCTCTAGCAATTGGAGTCCAAAAGCCATTTGCCCAGGTGTCTTCACCAACCATATTCCTTCTGCGGTCATATTCATGAGGCGACATCTCTGAAAAAAAAAGAATAGTTAAATAAAATGAAAAATAGTTCGTAAATAAAATGAGCAGATATATTAAAAATTAAAATTAAAATACTTACGGTACGCGCTTGCACCTCGGCATCCGAGACATACCCGAGACGGTCTACTTCTACTTCTGGTTCTGGCAATGGCTGGCTCAGAACTGTTGGTGAGCGTATTTGATAAATCGATGGCATGCCGTTCCGGAGGAACCAATCCATATACTCGGGATACCTGTAACGACCAATTAGAATAAATTAACTCATCACTGGATCCGAATTCAAAATTTAAAAAAAAAACGTACCTATCCACATCGTAAGGTCCCGGCTCTGCAATTGCCCAGGGTGGTTGAGCGATATATTCCGCCCAGTGAGTGTTCCAGTCTGCACTTAATACGTCACCTCTTTCTAAACCCTGCGCACGGTTCATACTGCGGAGGCCTTCCAGATAATCAAAGGGCAATGGAGCCGCCGGAGGAACTACCTGAAATAATCCGAACTGCCGGTAAACCCTCTCAGGAAGATGAATCTCACACTCCCAGAAATGGACCAACCACACGCGATATCTAAATATGGGCCCATCTCTATTCCCGCGCGAAGGTTGTTGGTGGTAGTAAGTCGTATACGGCATCCAGTTGACAACATTTACAGTCAGACGCTCAAACTGGTTACGATATTGCGATACACCTAAGTTGTGAACACATTACAAATAAATATTGAATTAACACTAAATTATATTGAGAAATATAATTTAAATACATGTTTAAATAAATGTACCTCTAATAGGGTTGCCATCCCATTGATGCGGAATAGTCCATCTTGCGCCAAAAGCCAGCCTCTCCAATAGGTTTTCACCGCCAAATGGTAAATCGTGCCTGCCTCTGGGCCGGCCTATAGGAAATCGAGTCCAACACCACATCTGCAGCAGTAGTAATGGACCATTAATCGAAACCGTAGCCTTTCTGCAAGCCCGAGACAACTCACGATACAGGCAGGCAAGTACAGCACCTCCCCAATTGTAGTCCTCTTCCAGGGGTCCCAAATTCTCTAAGAACTGCAAGTACATGATCGGGACAGAACTTGAGTTCGCATCGGGAAACATCATCGATCCAAACAAGTCCATGCAGTATGCCCGTGTGTGTCGGTCGACGATCTCCTGGGGAGTGTCATGTGCCAAGTTTCCGTTAAAGCGGTCCTTCAACCATTTTAGTCGCATATGGTATTTGGATCTCCTAACTTCGCCATTGTCGGCCACCTTTGAATAAAAAAATTCATCATCACTGTCTTCATTGCCGTCATAGACCTCATGCCCTAGGCAATCTTCGATCAGTAGTGACCAATTATCATCTGTATGTCCAGCAATTGCCTTTCCTGTAAACATAGATGTTAGAGATAAAGATATACTCGATATTTACAATACAATTTAATACACTACAATACGCTAAAAAAAAGATACATTACTCTAAATATTTATACAATTTATTTACACTAAATATTAATAGGATTTATTTACACTAAATTACTCTAAATATTTACACTAAATTACTCTAAATATTAATAGGATTTATTTACACTAAATTAATTTATTCCTAAATTAATTTATTCCTAAATTTATTTACACTAAATTAATTTATTCCTAAATTTATTTACACTACATTTATTTACACTAAATTACCTGCACTAAATATAAATTACTCACAAAAGTATAAATTAGTAAGAAAAATTTTTTTACCTTGAACAGGTAAGCCCCACAGACAGCTGACATCTTCCAGTGTCACTGTGCACTCCCCCACCGGAAGATGAAAACTATTCGTCTCGGGCCTCCACCTCTCGACGAGTGCAGTGATCAACGCTTTATCAATCCGACAATGCGTCACATCCTTCATCTGGTACAGGCCTAAATAAATCAAACCTTCTTTCATCCGAGGCTGGTAATGAATGCCCATTTGCCGAGGACCAGGACGCAGTGAACGAACAGGCTGGAATGATAATTTCATGCAAAATAATGTAAAGAACAAAAATTAATTTAAACTTCCAAGTTTATTTTGAAATTTAAATCCAACACGATATTAAACAAATACCGTTGTATTCACCAACGATATCTTGTGTTGCTCAGGAGGCAATTGCAACAAGCGTTGTTCAGCAGCCATTTTGCACTACAATATAAATAAAATTACAACATAAAAAAACTCCAGTTAGTTAACAAAAAAAAAGCCTAAATTACACTAAAAAAAGCCTAAATTATTCTACATTTATTTTTAAAAAAAACTATGACCAAGATTACTCTACATGCAAACCAAATCATTATACAATTACTAAACACTATATACAATAAATTTATACACTAAATTACTCTAAATATTTATAAAATTTATTTGCACTAAAAAATTATACATTTTATATACAATTTATTTACACTAAATATTTATTCACACTTAAATTTATTTACACTAAATTACTCTAATTACTCTAATTACTTTAACTACTTATACATTTTATTTATACTACAATACATTAAAATACACTACAATCACTAAATAAATAACACTAAAATAAACTAATTTACACTACAATACACTAAAATAAACTAATTTACACTACATACAAACTAAACTAAATAATTTTACAAAAAAAATTAAAATTCGGATTTTTTTCCTAAATTAAAAATTCACACTATAATACATTAAATTACACTACAATACACTACAAAAAACTAATTAATTCTATAACTAAACTAAATAATTATAAATTTCGGATATTTTTTCAAAAAATAAATTTAATCACGTACCCAATGAAACTTGTAGATCTGAAGCTTTTCTTATTCTTCTCTCAAAACTATATTCAAATATGTAATTAGAATACAAAATGGCTGAAAATTTGAGGGGTTAAAATTCAATTTTTTTGGTTTGGTTTCGGGTAGAGGAAGAGGAACTTCACCATGGGAGAAAGAAGAAGAAGGGAGTTGGTTCTCGGTCCCGAGTAAAAGAAAACACTGGGACCGAGTTGGCTTCTCGGTCCGGAGGAAAAAATGGCTGGGACCGAGTTGGCTTCTCGGTCCGGAGGAAAAAACAATGGGACCGAGTTGCCATCTCGGTCCAGAGGGATTTGCGGATTTTCTGTGGCCTGAGGTGCGCCAATATTAAAAATAAAGGGGGACCGAGATGCCAATTCGGTCCGGAGAAAAAAAAATTCTTGGGACCGAATTGGCATCTCGGTTCTGATGGTTTTTGTAAAATTTGGGGTCATCATGTTGGTTTCGTAGAAAACTTTTTTTATTTACGGTTTTTAAAAAAAATCCAGTAAACTGGACCATTCTTTTAATGTGGCACGAATCTCGAAACATACCTCTATAGTTTTACAGGTACCGGATTAAATTTGACTCGGACAGAATTAATTTAGACCGTTCGTTTATATGGATTGCACCTCAGCTACCGGGGGATACGGACTCGCAATAAATCACCATTTAATTATTTCAAGTACAAATTCGCATGGGAATATGGGATGCTGTGTACAAGTCCGAAAAGGAGAAATCTTAGAACAGCCAGTCAAAATTCTTAAATGCTCGTACATGAAAGTAAATTAATAAAACAAGAAGTACGACACAAATTTTACAAATGTTGCAAATTAGATTCAGATGGATAATAAAATTCACACTGGTTTAATTTCTTAATAAATAACATGTGTTACAGTAGGGCTGCAAACGAATCAAACCAAATCAAAGTTACTCTAGTTTGAGTTTGAGTTTGAATAAGATTCGAACCAAACTGATTTGATTTGTTTCAGAACGAACTTCAATGGAACGAGTTAATTGCGAATTATTTTTTTTCGAATCGAAGTCAATCGAATCATGAACTACAAGCTTTTTTGGCAGCCCTACCGTCCTTAGTTACTTTTTTGAAAATTGGATAGCTTAAACTAAGCATTGCATTGGATTGACTTTTTTTGTGAGTTGAATAGCTTTGTATTTTTTAGAGATTTAGATGTTTTTATAATTTGATTTTGTAAATAACCTTTTTTAGTATCACTATCTGTTGGCGGCATTTTGCCGTCACATTGCATTGGATCTAGGGCTGTAAACGGATATTGATATCCGCTCCGAATCCGGATTTAAACGGATACGGATATCCCGGATACGGATCCTGATAATTATCAATTACCCACATAAGATCCGGATTCGGATAGTAATATTTAAACGGAGCAAATATCCGGATCATCCAAAGCCCAATAAATTTTTTTGGACCCGCTAATTAAAAAAAATTATTTTGTCTTCAAGGGGATTTGAACCCATGGAGTCTAAGTAACTAAACTACAAACCACTACACCACACTATCTTTTATTACTTTTTTGTTTATATATTATATCAATGGAATGAATATCTTATATCTCTCATTTTTCCAATATCAATATCTCCATCAACTTACAATTATTCATTTATTTTCATATTTAAATTTTATTAATTATTAATTATCTGAAAGCTCATATAACTCAATATCTAACAATTATCCGTTCTATATTGGTATTCGAATCCGTATCCGTAAATTATCTGCTCCGTATCCGTATCCGTTTAAGGCGGATATGGTTTTAAATTTTGATATCCGTTTACTATCCGTATCCGCTCATTGAAAGGTGGATACAGATTTGGTATTAGCATTATCCGCTCCGAATCCGCTCCGTTTACACCCCTAATTGGATCTTATCTGATCATATCAGGTACTTGTTTGTACCTATTTGAAATGAAACCTTGATTTTGCACTGAGCCACTGGCGTTCCTCTAATTTGAACGGTACATATTAATTTGAGATTCGAACCTAAGTAGTTAGCGAACCAATTTTGAACGAACTATACCCAGTTTGAGTTTGAATAAGATTCGAATCGAACTGGTTTGATTTGTTTCATAACGAACTTCAATCGAACGAGTTAATTGTGAAATTTTTTTCTAATCGAAGTCAATTAAATCACGAACTACGAACTTTTTAGCAGCCCTATGTTACAGGATACTAAAATGTTCAATTAAAAAATATTTGTTATCTTAAAAATAAACTTATACATATTTCACACTTGATCAAATAATTTTTTACATGTTTCACACTTGACTAAACAAAACTGAAAATAGTTCTTGCTTTATAGAACAACTTTCTACACTATTCACGCTTCTTAATAAAGAGTGAACCCTATGTAAACTTTGTTATGTCAATTATGAAATATGTATAAAGTTCACCCTCATTAAAAATAATTATGAATAAATTTATTTTGTCAAGTGCGCATACAGTATAAATTTCAATTTGCATAGACTGGTTAAATTATGAGCTAGTTATTCGAATTTAAAATAAATCGATAATTTTATATAGTTGCATGTTCCATACTAAGCCGACATTTATATTAATATCCAACATTAAATACAAAATAATAGAATTGCTCAGGTTTCATGACTATTTTTAAAAAATGTCCAAACCAGTCATTTTTTGGCCGGTTGGATTAAAAGTTCGGACCGGCTATTTTTGTACTTATTTTTTTTTTGAAATATTTATTAGATTACTTCTTTTGATGTATAATTAGCATAATTATACTAAAATATGCTAAATTGCTTGAAATTATGTTAAATTGCATTAAAATACGCTAAATTACATTAAATTACCCTAAATATACATCAAAAGAAGTAATCTAACATAATTTCAGTAATTTAGCATATTTTAGTATAATTTAACAAAATTTCAAGTAATTAGTGTATTTTAGTATAATTATACATCAAAAGAAGTAAATCTAACAAATATTTCAAAAAAAAAATACCTCCTGACCGGCCAAAAAATGGCCGGTCCAAATTTTTAACCCAACCGGCAAAAAAATGGCCGGTTTGGGCATTTTTAAAAATAGTCACGAAACCTGAGCAATTCTGTTTTTTTGTATTTAATGTTGGATATAAAAAATCTCGGCATACTAAGAACTTAGTTACCATTATTCAACATAACGTCTTGTTTTCTCTCAATAGAAAAAAATATTAATTTTTATCATTTTTCTCTTTCCTTGTATACATAGCAAAAAGTCATGAACAAAACTAAAAGTTTACAATAGTGAGAATTGAATTGGATAAATAATAATATTCAATAAAATATATTTATAATGGTACATATTTGTTGTTTTAATTAAACAAATACTTCATTAATAAAGGAGACAAATTACATAATTTTATTAAAAATAATAAAAATTACATATGAAATTGTTAATTTCTTTTGATTCATAAAAGGGGGCTAAGCCACCTCAAGCAAAGTGACTACTATTATGCACCTTTCTCTTTGGTTAGTGGTGCCACTTGTTATTTTATTTTTGTTCCAAAACAATTTTAAGCGATATTTATTGTATTGTTCATCTCCTACAACGCCGACATTTTTATTGATATCCAAAGTTAATTACAAATTAATAAATATAGCCATATTCTGGCCGTTTTTCGAAAAATGTCCAAACGGCCAGATTTTGGCTCTTTTTTTTTTTTAGAGATACTATAAAGAGCAAGATAATGAAATCTAACACTGAAAATTCGAATTTTTTGTTTAAATTTTGTATTAGATTACTTCTTTTGATGTATAATTAGCATATTTATACTAAAATATGCTAAATTACTTGAAATTGTGTTGAATTACACTATATTACATTAAATTACGCTAAATTATGTTAAATTACGCAAAAATATGGTAAATTACATATGAATATGGATGATATCTTTACTGAGAAGGCGAAAAACGACCACAAAACTTCAAACGGCCATAAAACGGCGATCGAGTGTCCAATTTCAGCAAATGACCACTTTTCGGAAAGCTTGCGAAAATACGCATGCGTCAGTGTTAGCAACGCCAAATTTCAAAATTAGAATTGCCAAAAAACAAAGAGAAGAGCCTCAAAACTTGAGTTGAAATTTCCGATTAAGATTTTCATTTCTATTATTCAATCTAAGTAGCTCACTAAATTAGTTATATAATAAACTTGTAGAATACCAATTTTTACTATTTTTGGATTTTTTTACTATTTTTTATGATTTATGAAAGATGGCACAAAATAAGTCTTTTTTTGCGTAATTTTTCGTAGTTTAGCGTAATTTACCGTATTTCATTATAATTAGCGAAATTAGTAATTTAGCGTAATTTAATGTAATATAGTGTAATTCAACATAATTTAACATAATTTAGCGCAATTTAGTATAAATATGCTAATTATACATCAAAAGAAGTAATCTAACAAATAATTTAAATAAAAAAATTGAATTTTCAATATTATATTTCATTATCTTGCTCTTCATAGTGTCTCTAAAAAAAAAAGGAATAAACCGGTCATAATCTGACCAGTTTGGACATTTTTTGAAAAACAGCCAGAATCTGACTATATTTATTAATTTGTAATTAACTTTGGATATTAATAAAAATGTCGGCCTACAACGTAGCTTATTTCAATTGTCCGACAAGCTAGAGGCTACGATTGATAGCATGTTTTCGATTGAATTCAACCTAAATCTATCTTTAAATTGTTGTAAATTTTTTTGAATAAATTGAATGTAGAGTAGAGGGTTCATAAGAAAATTTGTTTAGAAATATTAAAAAAAATGAACTAATTTCCATAAATTGATTGCATTAAATCATTAAAATTAACTAAAATAAGTGCGAGGCACTTGAATAAATTAGTGTGCCGAGCGTTTGGATGAAGATCAATTGACTTTATTTAGAGACACTATGATAATATAAAATTTCTTCCTCTTATTTAGAGACTTTTTTTAATTTATATATGATAATATAATTTAGAGTAAAACATTATGATATTGTGAAATTAATTTCTATTTTTCAGAGAAAAATTTTATATGATTCATTTTTATATATGTTTGATCCTCATAATTCGAAAATTTAACTTTGTTCTTGAACGCAGGGATAAAATGTCGATCTCACATATAAAATAAATAATATACCCATCTTCAAGGTTCGTCCATGAGCAGATATCTTGTTTCCTCTTTTGGTAATACAGTTGCGCATTTGACGATAACTAAGCTGTGAAATATTGTCAATATATATCAAATAATAAAAGAGGATAATTGTGGGAATTTTCTTTGAGAATAATAAAAAAAGCTTTAATATGTTTGTGGATGCTGTTTAACATTTCTATATCTTTTTCTTTCACATCCGACCACCTATAGAAAAAGGTGTATGCATATAACACATGCCATTCAAGGCTTAAAAGAATCCCTAGTCCAATAATTAAAATTGCTCTACGCAACAGTCCTTGACCCGTTAAGAAAATTAAAGAGAGAGAAATTGTGGATTAAAATTCTTATTCAATACCATCAAATCAAATTTTGACCGGTCAATTACGCATATATCATGTAATAAAAAAATATATATATTTTGGACAATTTTTTTTTTACTTAGTCGAATTAATATATATATATATATATATATATATATATATATATAGAGAGAGAGAGAGAGAGTGTGTGGCTAAGATCAAAGTGGTATGACCAAGGCCTTTGGTGCTACCAATTAGTTTTTGTGATTTTAAAGTTCCAATAGTCGATCCAAACCGTTAGATGTTCAAATTATATTAAAATCTTCTTGGAGACCAAATTTTACATTTTTTGGAATTTTTTTACTATTTTTTAAGCCACTTTGAAAATTGCTGATCACATGGTCCAGAATTTGGTTGCACTGTTTTTACTGTTCATCAGGATCTGCAATTTTCAAAGTGGCTTAAAAAATAGTTAAAAAATTCCAAAAAATGTAAAATTTGGTCTCCAAGCAGATTTTAATATAGATTGAACATCTAATGGTTTGAATCGACTATTTGAACTTTAAAATTGCAAAAACTAATTGGTAGCACCAAGGCCTTGATCATACCACTTTGACCTTAGCCAATCTCTCTCTCTCTCTCTATATATATATATATATGTCATAATAGACACTGAATTGCAATCGCTCGGCTGTGATCATATTATTTTTATTTGTAACTTATGCGGTACTGGGTAGGATATGGACTCGCCATGAGTCTTCATTGGTCAAAGACTGGACCTCCATTTGAGTGAACTGGAGAAGATTTCTTAAAACAAGGAAAAATTGGTTAAAAAAAGAAGTTAAAATGCCATCCCTAGGGTTCGAACATGAAATCGGTTCCAAGCGCGCAAGGTTGCAGACGAACTTAACTATCCAGCGGTATCAGCTTTTTAATTACGTGACAAAAGACAATGCTGTGCGTGACAAGTTACATATTTGAAATCCGATTGAAGTTGAAATGTTGATCTAATATCTTCTCCAAAAAAAAGAAAAACTTTAATAAAAAAGTCATGCTTTCTGTTTATTGTACAGTTTTCACTACTTTTAAAACGTTGTTGGATTTTGAAATGTCGGATCGGGTAAACACAGGACCCAAAAAGGTCGGATCAGGGTCATAGATTATATAATCCGCGTTGGGTCTGATCCAAATTTCTGATTCCATCTCCATTCTCCGTTCACATTCTTAAAAGCAGATGATAAAATTTCTGATTCCATCACTATTTCCGTTGTGTTTTATGAAATTATGTTAAGGTAAAACTCACCACGTGCATCTTATAGATAAGATAGCTTTTGTTCCATGAGAGGTTAGGATGCTTTCTAACTTCGTTACTTTAAAGTATAAAATACTAGAGAATTAGTTTTTGGTACAGTGATAGAAATAATATTCTCCGTGAGAGATCGAAATCCAGAAAGAATATTTTTTTATAGATATTAAATAGTGGAGTGACTTAACCTCCAACATTTACTAAAAAAATTAAAATATAAAGTATAGATTACAAAAATAGTCAGACAAGCAAAATATACCACTCACTGGGAATACAGAAAAGATCCAATACATATAAACTATAAAGCAAAGAACATTTTCTTCTACTCATTTTTCATAATAAAACAAATAGAAACATGTACCTCACACCAAGCAAGAATCTAACTGCTGTAGTCTGGACTCCGAATAGATGATCCTTAAAGAGTAAGGTTCAGATAGACATGAGAAAAAAAATCAAAATTATATTAAAAATAAAACAAACTAGACATTCCAATAAACAAACAAATTCTCTTTTATTCACTACTTGTAATCCTAAGAAACTATAAATTTTTACCATACGTGGAAAAAGCCGTAATGAGCTCTCTATAAAATCATCTCTCCATTACAAATCAACGCCCCGTTAAATCAATTTATTTAATGAGACTTCCATTAAATAAATATTGTCAAAATTTGACGAGGAAAAAATCATATCCGTTTACAACAAAGAATCATTTTTTCGGAATACTTTTATCCACTTTAGCCTTAATCTTCTGCTCTATAATCGCCTTCTCTGTGTCAAGGTTAAACATTCTATTAAGCGCATGCATGTTCTCAAGCGTCTCATCTAATGATTTTTCATCACCTGCTTCGCACCTCAAGTGTTGTAATGGCCCGTGTAAAAGTCTATTCACTATACTTGTACTCAGAGTCTCCACAGCCTTTTTTACCTTTTTTGTTAGTGCCTCATCTCCAATCTTTTGAAAGCACTTATCGAGCTCAGCAGCTCTAATCCGATCAGCATAGGACCTCAACTTTTTTATTGTTGGTACTGTCTCAAGAGAATCCTTCCATGCATTAAACCGCTTTACTTCTTCATTTATTATTTGTTCTGCTTCCCGTGCTTTTCTAAGCCGGTCTTCCTTGTTTGCCTCTACCACTTCTTTCAAGTCATCCACATTGTAAACCCTAGCATGTTTTATGTCTGATATGCAGGTGCCAACATTTCTCGGAACAGATATATCTATGAACAGCCTTGTACCCCCTAGGATTTCGCTTACCGGGGGAAGAACCTCCACATTTTCCTTTATGAATAATGGTGCCTCAGAAGCTGTGCTGGTAAAAACCACATTAGCCTCAGCTGCAGCCTCTAACATGTCTGAGAGGGGTTTATAAATTATCTCAATATCTTTCATCTCCTCACGAAGGGCATCAACGTTTTCAACTGAGCGGTTAACTACCACAACCCGTTTAACTCCTTTTGCGGCTAGGTGTTTGACCACGAGCCTACCCATTTTACCAGCACCAACCAATAAAAAGTTCACAGGATTGTATCTAGATTCTTCTGGAAGCTTCAGTAAAGCTAGCTCAACTGCAGCCGAGCTGACTGAAACGGCACCAGAAGAGATGTTAGTCTCAGTCCTGACCCGCTTGCCAGCTGTGATTGCATCTTTAAATATCCTGTCCATGGTCTTGCCTAGGCCACCATTGAGTTGACCAGTTTTAACTACTTGTTTGACCTGAGCCAGGATTTGACCTTCTCCTAGTACCAGCGAATCAAGACCTGATGAAACTGTGAAAAGATGTTGTGTGGCATCACTCTCACGCAGGATGAAGAGGTGTTGCCTCAGGTCAGAAACTGGAATTCCGCTTGTCTGCAAATAAAGGGAGAAAATAGAGAGTCAATTTCTAGCAGTATTACAATTTTAATAGTTTGGGTAATTCCTTGAATAGCTTTCAGTTTTGGTAATGCCAGTTCAAATTGTTAGACAAAATTTATGATGCCAAATGAGGAGGTAATTTACTGGCTTCTGGCTCAAAATAAGAAACAATTGTTTGTATAAATATCAGCTAGGACGTAGTTAATTTCTATTTTGAAGATGATATACTCGTGCCTATTAAAAATCAACTGGTTTTATATTTTTTGAGAAAGTAGGCAAAAGAGTCAACTGGATTTAGAGCTGTGGATCTGCTTTTATCATCTTCAGGCATATAAATTCATTCTATGTATCTATCCTAAATTCCTAACAAAACCCTAATAAAAACACTAAATCAAATTAATAATCTAATTGCATCAAGAAGATCTGCTGCAGTTTGTAAAATTTTCCTGCCACCATAATTATACATTCTCCTGTAAGGTAAATCTGAATGTTTATCAACAAGGTACAGTCTGAAATGAGTGAAAATCTAGCAGAAGCTACTAACCTTTGCCATCCAATCCATAATTTCTTGGACCCCACGGTGCCAAGACAATGCCACGAAATATACTTCCATCCTATTGCATGTGCTAAGAACAGCAGCTTCTTCTATATGGTTCAAATTACAAAGCTCTGCAATTGCATGAGGCCACTGTGCTTCTGGTATTGCGAGTTTCTCTCGCATTTCCACTGGTGCCGTGTGAACACTAAGACCAATAACTCCTATGCATATCCTCTCTTTCATGTATCCTGAAAGAGAGAGCTAATTCGGTTACAAAAGTATTGTTTATCCTTTTGCAAATAATTGGAATTGGTAATCTGTAATATATATCATTAGTGGTTTAAGCATTATTCGAGAACGATGTAAATAAACTAACTTATTTTGTAATATCACCTCAGAGGCAACTGTTTTGGTTGATTCTATTCAAGACAGCCTCCTTATATTTCATCTGTATCTATTCTCAATTTTGGCTGCTGAGAATCCCAGACTAAGATTATTACCATAATACCTCTCGACTAAGTTATTCAATTGTGCATTTAACTAAATTCCATTCAAATTCACACCTAGACACCACCAGACCACCTCCTACCAAAATCAAATACAAAAGATTCAAACCAAAGGAAAATATACTCACGGTCAGCAGATATTTTGAATTGCTCAAGTGCTTCAAGAGCTGCAGTTTTCTTTTCCACATCTAGCCCAACCTCACAGCGTACGTTTCTTAGAGAAAATCCCTTCTGGACTGCCACGAAGGCAGGCGCTCTGAGTCCTAATGAACTCTTGCGATCTACTCGAAAAGTGTTAAACTTTGTAGCACTGATGCTGGCCGTGCCTGTCTTTAGAGACGCCATTGATGCCTGAATTGTTTTCAGTACGAGATGGAAATAACAGGCCGCAACGACGGTGAGATTTAAAGAGAGAGAGAGAGAGAGAGAGAGATTGTTCGATTTTCGAAATATTGAATTGAGCTTCTCTGCTTCTCTCCTCGCCCCTGGGTTTCTAGATTGCAAATTTGCAATGTTTTCGTTTCTCTCCGCTTCTCCCTTTCCCGTTTCTGACCCCTTCCTGAAATGAACAGTCAGAACTCAGAAATCAGAAAAAGATGGAGTCAAAGGATGGTTTCCGCGTGGGAGCCATACGCAATTACGCAGTGGTCTTTTGGTAGGTGGGAGTGGTTGCATGATAATTGATAAACTCCTATTCTTTGGCGCAAATTTCTTTTTTGGAAAATTTTTATTTTACACAATTTTTACTGGAAAAGTTGTTAAGGATAATGGATTCTAATATGAGTACTGCAAGTATCACCGTTCAAATAAATCAATTTTTAAATTCAACTTTGGATATAATCTTACTACCATTAATGGTACCAAGGAAAGGAAGCAGATTTTCGTATCATGGGGGTTAAAACTCAAAAAGTTTTTTAATGGAATTTATTGTATTTACTTTAAATCATATAGCAAAATTGTATCAAAGTATGAACATTTTGAAATATAAAGGTCAATTGATCTCATTTATTTTGTGTAGATTCGTTATTGACTACACTTAACTTATATGAGGAGTTCAGATCTTATGAAGTAGTTCAAATTTTGAATTTAGATCCGAAATGTTTGATTAAAATTCATACCAATTTAGTCCGAAGTGAAAGGTATGAATCTCTTAATATTTTATATCTATGTCAAAAAATTTAAAATTTGAGTTACTTTAGAGGAATGAATTCCACGTATGGGCCGGCCTTTGTTTCTGTTTCAAGATGTGAAAAGGATTGGTTAGGGAATATATTTCCGTCACTATCTCAAATTAGTCAAAGTTATATTTCGGGGGCGTGCATCTTGCTGTTTCAAGTTAGAAGCAGTGGTCCAAGCTGATTTTGGCCTCTTAGTGGATCCGCTTTTAGATTTCATGCAATTTCTAATCCAAATTCCGTTTCACGGCGTTTTGACTTTAAAAAAACATCCTAAAAGATAGAGTTCAATTTATTTGTGTTGCGTACTTTGTACACCTACGTAAATTTTCACAATTACCAGAGGAGCTTGTAGTCAAAGTTAAGTATTCAAAATTTAAATATATTATTTATTTAATAACATTATCATTGTTATCAATTTTAGAGGAAAAATAAAAGTTATGATGTTGGCCAAATTTTTAGGTATGGATCTCATTGAAATCCAAATCAAAACTGGGTAAACTATCAGATTCTTTCTTAGAATGATACTTGAATCCAGTTGTAACTATTAATATTTTATTTTTCATATCAAATATCGATTTTTTTTGGAAAAAAACAAGTTTGATACGTCATATCCCGGAGAGATTAAGTCGCAGCTTGTCAAGACATATCCTATTTCGAGGGAGATTAGACCATGCGAGTTCGGTAAGTATTTAATGCGTGCTTGGGTAAAACTGAGTATTGATCTGGTAAGTACGTAACTCGAGTATTGATCTGGTAAGTACGTAACTCTATCATCTATGTACTTCGTATTGTTGGATTGTGGGCCTCGAGCTTAGTGAACTTTGGGGTATTTATATGCCTATAGGTCGGTTGTAACCTCGTACGAACAACCCGAATGGGTTTGTCGCATGGGCCGACAAGCCGGTTGTGACTCCGTACGGCAGTCCCGAATGAGCTTGCCGATTGAGTTTGTAAGTCGATTATAACTCCGTACGGTAGTCCCAAATGAACTTGTTGAAAAGGCTTGCTAACTGAATTTGACACTTAGTCAATGATTTTATAAAACTTTTAGTACATGGTCCAATCAAAATTAAATAATAGCCGTGAACTTTTTGAGTAAATGGAGATTTTGACTCGGCACGCAGGCATCCCCTCATAAATCATAATTTATAAATTTACGAATAAGCCCGCAAATAATTGAGTGAGATTAGGATAATATCCATCTTGGGTTGGGCCCGTGGGCTGGTCCAGGTTGGCAGTACTTAAAAGTTTAAACAAGTTAGCACATGTTTTTTAATAATAGCAGGCGTCTTCTTGGGAAATCGTGAGCACTCACTTCCACGATCTCCACCTTTTAGCTAGAAAATTTCCAGTGTACTTGTCAAAACTTTCAAAATAGTCAATTTCTCCATTAAAACATTCAAATTTTTTATTTTCCTGTTCTAAATTAAAATCATTTCTTATTTTCCCTTATGTTGATTAAATCTGAAATTTTAACTTTGATTTAACATTTGATTTTATTTTAAAAGTTGAATACTTATTTTGACCCCATCTTCAAATGAACATATCCATTAAACTTGAAGCTTTTTCACCCCAAAACTCCCAAGCTCGCGCCTCAGTGCTCCAGCATCTATACTAGGAGGTGCTCACTCCTTTCTCCCTTCGTCTCTCTTAGTGCCGTGATTTTTATTTTTATCCAAAAAAAAATATATTTTAATATAAATAACCAGGTTTTTAAAATATTTTTATTTTTACCCAAAACGCTAGGAATATCAGCGTTCCGAATTCTTAATTCGGAACGCTAGGAATCCTAGCGTCCGGAAATTTTAATTCGGAACGCTAGGAATCCTAGCGTCCCGAATCTCTGTTTTTTTTTTTTGAAAACTTATATAAGGAGAGCTGCGTGGAGAAGGAAGAGAAAAAAAAAAGAGGAGAAGGAAGAGGGAGAGGAAGGAAGAGAAGAGGGAGAGGAAGAGGAGGGAGGGGAGCTGAAGGAAGAGGAGGAGAAGGAGACGGAGAAGTCGTCAGGTAATTTTTTTTTACATACGTATTTACTGTTAATACATACGTATTTACTGTACACTACTGTTCACATACGTGTTTACTGTACAATACTGTTCACATACGTATTTGCTGTTCACATTTACTGTTCACATACGTATTTACTGTTCACATACGTATTTAATATTCACATACGTATTTTACTGTTCACATACGTATTTACTGTTCACATTTACTGTTCACATACGTATTTTACTGTTCACATTTACTGTTCACATACGTATTTACTGTTCACATTTACAATTGAAATCAGTAAACTGACCAAATATTTGTTATTTATGAATGTAGTTTATTGGCCATGTCTATTGCAATTTCAATACATTTTGGAGGAAAGTTCATAACTGACCAGTATGGAGTACGTTACTCCAAACCTGCAGCAAATACGTATTGGGTTGATGAAAATTTCTCATTTGAGCAGTTGCAATCGCTTATTTATGAAGCGAGCGGCTACAATAGGAATCGTTGCCAATTACAAATTCAGGCCCGAAGGTCCATCAAAATTACCACTAGCATCAGCAAACATGACAGAACCAAATAGCATCATCGGGATGGTATTACCACTAGCATCAGCAAACATGACAGAACCAAATAGGTCCATCATGAATTCCCGTGTGTATCTGTAATATCAAAATTATAGAGCAACTCATTTTTCCGCATGAAACAGAGTACAAAATAAATGTAATACAAATAGTTTGTATGAGTACCTCTGAATCTCGATCGGAGTGGAATCGCTACCTATACCTCTAGCAAACATAGCTCGCAGCTTCGTCTTTTCCAGACAGTACTTGGACTTCCCCCCGTTGCTGCGTATATCTGGCTCCGCTCCTAACAACTCAGCGAGCATGTAATTAATCGTCGTGTCATCTGGATCTGTGGGGTCAGATATGCCACCAACAGGCACGCCCTGGATAGGCAAACCCCATAGAGCACTAACGTCCTGGAGAGTCACTGTCATCTCTCTAAAAGGTAAGTGGAACGTGTGCGTCTCGGGGCGCCATCGCTCCACTAGTCCTGCAATCAGGAACGCGTTGATGGACTTAGCCTCCGACTGTAGAATATCGACCAAATGCTGCACCCCCAAATTTTGCAGATACGCCTCCATCTCCGGGTAGTACTGCATGTCCGGATACCGACCCCTGGCATTTATAATTGCCTCACTCTGCGTTCAAAAAAGTGAACAACATGAAAACCTAAAAATACAAAAATTCAACAAAATCCAAACTTAAAAAAAAAAGTAATCAAGTACCTCTTTAGATGCATCTGAGACTCGGTGCTCACCGTGAGGCATCCATAATAAAGGACTGAAATGATCCTTGCTGTCAGTGGGAATGGGCTCATCAACCGGGTCGGCTGCGGGTGGTCTCCTAGGCCGTCCCCTAGCCATCCTACGTTAAAAAATATGTTAAACATGCTACAATTGGCTAAAATATGCTAATTGCGGTAAAAATATGCTAAAATACGCTAATATGCAAAAAGATGACTATGGAGTCAATCATAACATGCATTATGCCAATAAGAACAAAGAACCACTCCATACAAGCATATTTTTATAAATTTGTATTTTTTTTGGAAGATAAAGTTTCCATTAGAAATGTATGAAATAATGCTTGAAATTGCACAAAGCTGTCCAGAAATTGCACAAAGATGATTGAACTGAATCATCAAACCTACTTCTAAGTTTACACATAAATTACACAGAAATTCAATCACATAACCGTATTATATAATAATATTTTATACAATTTCGCTAAAATATTAATTAAATAAGATTTTAAAGGAAAATCAATTCTTGAATAAATAAATCTATATTAATTGATTTTTAATGAAAAAATAAATATATCCAATTTTACCGATTAGAAATTTGAATTTAATGGGAGAATTTAGTTTTCAATCAGATTAGAAATTTGTCTTCTAAATATATAACATTTGAGACTTTAAAGGTAAATTTGGTTTTCAATCAGACGGTTCGAATTAATCAGACGGTTTGATCATTCTTATTTTTTTTGGTTTTCATCATTCTTATTTTTTTTCTTTCTTTTTTTATTTTCGTATAGTCGATATATACATTGCTGCCAGCTATAGGATGATCTATATATCCTCTTTCCTACCAATCAATATATATCTCATTAATACCATTAGCAACTAATAAATGAGCATATGCTAAAGGTAAATAGGATCTCAGTCCAAACAAAAAAAAAATAATGAATAAAAATGATAGTATAAAAAGATTAATAATTATGCTCAATTGCCGATTAAAAATCAGACGGTTCGAATTAATCAGACGGTTCGATCAATCAGACGGTTCGATCAATCAGACACAATCAATCAGACGGTTCGTCAATTTGGCTTAAACATTTCTAATTCATCAATTTGGCTTAAACATTTCTAATTCATCAATTTGGCTTAAACATTTCTAATTCATCAATTTGGCTTAAACATTTCTAATGGCTTAAACATTTCTCTAATTCACCGATCAGATCAGCAGAGAAATACGAAAAGAATTCTAATTACCTTCAAAGATGATTGAATCGACGATCAGCGGTGAAGAAGCGGAGGGACGGCCTAGGAGGGGTGAAGAGGCGGAGAGACGGCTAGACGGCGAGGCGGCGAGACAGAGGGACGGAGGCGCAGCCTTCTTTCTTTTTTCCTTTCTTCTTTCTTTTTTCCTTTCTTTTTTTCCTTTCTTCTTTCTGGCGGCGAGCTTTACCCTTTCTGTTTTCTTTTTTTTGGCGGAGAGGGGACACAGAGAAGAAGGGTCACGGGTCCCTTATGCGGTGCGAATTAAATTTTCCAAAGCGCTAGGAAATCCAGCGCTCCGAATTAAGAATTCGGAACGCTGATATTCCTAGCGTTCCGAATTAAGAATTCGGAGGGCTGGATTTCCTAGCGCTTTAGGTAAAAATAAAAATATTTTAAAAATCTGGTTATTTATATTAAAATATATTTTTTTTTGGGTAAAAATAAAAATCACGGCTCTTAGTGTGACTTCGATTAGAACATTGATTTATAAAACCAGAAAATAGTTACAATTAGACGATTGAGGTCTCCAAGTCAAATCTCGTTTTTGATCAGACAAAAGAGCTCTCATTTTTATAATTATATTGCATTTTGCTCTGCTAAAATATTATAAAGAAAATTTAATAAAATAATTACAAAAGCTCTTGATGAGAAGAACGTCGTGCAGTGATTAAATTTGAATGTTTTTACAAAAAGAGAACTTCCAGTACGTATTAACTAGTTAACTGGCATACTCGTCCCCCTCTAAGAAATAACTCTTGATAGGTTCAATTTCAAAAAACTTTGGATGGGCAACCCAGAAATTATCGAAATTAGATAATGATGCATTCCAAGTTGAATGGCACATATTGTTTCTACCAAAGAAAAATTTTAAAAGAAATGTTGTAACTTACCGTTACAGTTTGAAGAAAGTTGACTTTAGAAAGAAATCGTAAGGGGAGCACAATGACCGAGGCAAGCTTCCCAGGGCGATTCCAGCGGCATGAGGCGAACTTCAATTCTCCACCCACCAACGAAGCTCACCTCAACGGAGGGTGGCAGCAGGTGATCTCCAGGAGGAACAGGAAGTTAAGAGATAAGACCCTTCACCCAACACCTACGAGATTCCCTCCCCAGGTACACCCGGCCATTAACAAGGCTTTAAGAGAGAATAGGTGCTTCAGATGTTTAGCCATAGGTCACCAGAAAGCACAATGCAGAAACCCACCTAAATGCTTTAAATGCCATAGATCAGGCCATTACTCCTCCTCCTGCAAACCTTCTATAAAACCCAGTGGAAACGCAGCACCAAACACACAAAAAACAGAGCCACCAAGAAAATACAGAACTTTTATTGACTCTGTTAAGGGCAAACCACAAATGGAGTTAATAGAGGAATTCTGGGATGAGAGGCCTGATGAAGAGGATGTGTACCTCACCTCCACTCATATTCTCGACCCCAGCAACGAATTCCTGCTAAGTGCGGCATATGTCTCCATTCAACGGGGACATCCGAATGCTGAGCTTCCATGGACATTCAAGCAAAAACTAGCACAAACACATGGCGGCCTACCTGAGCATTACAAAGTCTTCAAGATAGACGACACGGAGTTCCTGCTAGTCTGCATCAATGAGCAAACCCTGCAGGCGGTAATCCGGCAGGCTCCATATGAAATCCTACCAGGAAGGGTAAGCTTAAACCTCTCCAAATGGACTCGCACCTCAGGCATGTCCTTCACGCCAAATGCGTATGAGGCTTGGATCAAATTGATCGGGCTGCCATACCAACTGTGGAACGACGAGAAATTAAGCAAGGTAGTTGCAAGGGTCGGTAAGATTCGATACGCAATGCCTTACGGCTTGCACTCGGGTCAGTTTGAACATATCACGCTCCAAATCGACACCAAACACCCCAGCAACATACCACGCTTCCTACGGGTCAGAATTGGGGACTTCTCAAAGAGAGTTCGAGTCCAGCTGTTAGGTTGGAGATTAGGCCATGATGGCTATTTCCCACCACCAGTGCCGCCAAACCAAACCAAACCGTCGAGGCTGCGGTACACGCCGTACCAAGAAGCCCACCGCCGCAGGCCATCTCCACCTACTGACATCTCTGAGGAATCAGGGAATAGCAATGACTCAGGTGGGATCTCCAACTGGGCAACGGGCATCAAGGCCACGAAACTGACCAAAGAAAAACCACGAGACCTCAAACGAAAACAGTCAATTCGGGTCAAATCCAAACCCATCTGGAAGCCCAGAACCCGAGCAAAGCAGCGGGAGAAAAGAGTAATCCAAGTAAAGAAAAAACAGTGGGTTCAGGTGATGCAGAAGAAAGCTCGGATACCAACAGCCACACAGCTTGCTAGCTCAACTATGGCAACCACCATGGCAACAGCAACACTAAAGGTAACACAGCTGGTATTCACATTTAATCCACAGGAAATTGGAGTTGTACTTGTGAACTGGGGAACACAAACTGTCTCCAAAATCATACTACAGCCGTACTCAGAATGGTCATGCCTCAGAGAAATCCTAGGATATACTTGTGCAGGCACCTACTCAAGCTGGAGAGGCGTGTTGCAGGGAATAAAAATTAATATGCTGCAGGGAGTAAAAGTGAGAGACAGGTGCATTAAAAACGCACTACAGGAACAACTGTCTCCTTTAAACCAGGAAATTCAAATCAATATGGGCCTGCATAAGAAGTCTGGTTTTAACGGGCTTTCCCTTAGCGGGCCTGTTCCTGCTTATAACAAGCTTACTCTGCTCGGGCCTGACCTCCAAAGGTCCGTAGTATCCGAGTCTGAGGTAACCGGGCCTGACCTTAACGGGTCGGAAGGATACGGACCGGATCTTAACGGGCTAGACCATGCTCCTCCAAGGGGTCTTATGCTATCCGGACCCTTCACTAATCCAGAAACTACCGAGCACCCACCGTTCCTCTTTCTCACCGAATCCCAAGTTGAGAGAGCAACATCAATCCCTTCCAGAGAAGATACTTTCAACCCACCTCCCGGCTTTGAGAACGCCCCCCCTTTGCACAGCCACAACCACGCAGCACTCCCCCTGACAATACAGAGTTCTCAAGCCCACCCCCTGGTTTCGGCAACAGCCAAGATTCGATTAGGCGCAGCCCTCGTTTGTCAGAAAAGAACAAGGGGCCGTACATAGCTGCGATAGACAAAGCTCGCCGGGTAAAGGAAAATCAGCAATTCGCCACACCAACCAGAAGCAACCAGGCTAAGAAACAGTACAACCGAGCAGATTTCACTTACTTACAGAATTTGGACCCACTAACCGAGACCCAAGCTGAGCTGGTAGTCGCAGCGGCCGGTATTAATGTGGACGAGAGGATGGAGGAGACACTGAGCAAGCTGGTCAGTTCTGACACAGCGGCTCAGGTTCAGGGTAGCACCTGAAGTCGCTACCTAAGGAAGTGCAGCAGCAGTCACATTTTGGCTCCATGAATAGTGACTTCTCATACCAGAAAGGGAATAGTGCCCATATTATCACTATAGTGTTGTTCACAGTTTGCTTTATATTAATAGTAGTAGCTTTCTATGTAATTTCCATGTCTTCCTTTGCTGAATGGAGTCAGTGCCATATCAGTCGAAAGGTAAGAGCGGAGTTTAGTCTTTTGCTGCAGTTGCTAGCCTATGTGTACTTGCGTGTAGCAAGGTGTAAGGTTCTCAATTCAGTGATAATGAAACTATACAAAATGTGTTCATTACTAAATGGGTCACTGTACTACACTGCCAACTTGCACCAGCTTCACAAAAGAGACCCCAAGGTGCCCAATGAATTATAAGATTTCTTATAAATTTATCTCGTGGAATGTAAGAGGAGCTAACCAAAGGGAAAAAAGATTAGCAATTAGGCAAACAATTCTCTTGGAGAAACCGGACATAGTATGTTTGCAAGAGACAAAAATTTCAGATATGACGAACCGGATGGCAAAAGAGCTATGTGGGAAGAAAATGGCCAGCTTTCAAACTCGAGATGCCGAAGGCACTCGGGGTGGCATTCTCATAGCATGGGACACAAGGAAGTTTTCACTAATCAGCACAACAGTAAGAACATATTCATTATTGCTGTTGTTCAAAAATCAGAAAGACCCGTCTATCTTTCTATTTACGGGAGTATATGGCCCTTCGGTTAGAGCAAACCGGGCATCCTTCTTTCAAGATCTATCTAGTATCAAACCGATAAACAACATACCTTGGATATTAAGTGGTGATTTTAACGTAACAATGAGGCAAGAAGAGAGAAACAATCCTAGCTCAGATTGGAGAGGGACACAAGCATTCGCAAGATTAGTATCAGACTTAGACCTCTTGAACATTACCCTACAAGGTAGAAAATTCACTTGGTCTAGCGAAAGAGATAACCCATCCATGGCCCAATTAGACAGATTTTTAATCTCGTCAGATTGGAATAACAAATTCCCCAACTCCCACCAACAGTCACTACCCAACTCCTCCTCAGATCACTGCCCTATTTTATATACCGCACAAACACAGTTCCAAAAAACTAACCTATTCCGATTTGAGAATTGTTGGCTCAAATTCCAGCAATTAGATGAAATAGTTGCGCAACAGTGGGAATCGCAAGGGGCGGCAAACACACCGGCTCAATTGCAAACCAAACTCCAAGCATTACAAAAGGCAATTAAGCTTTGGGCGGCTGAGAAGGTGGGCTCAATCAAACTACAAATAAAGGTGTGTAGAGATTTTCTTGGGTGGATAGATAAAATTAAGGAAGCAAGAAGTGCCACTGTTTTGGAAAAATTTGTAAATTGCCAAATAAAAAAAAGATACACGGATCTCGCAGTTCTAGAAGAAGATATATGGAGGCAAAGGGCAAAATTGAGATGGGAACTACAAGGCGACAAAAATACAAGATATTTCCATACAGTAGCGTCAAGATCTAAAAGGAATAATACCATTATGCAAATAGAATGGCATGGACAGCAGTTTTCGGACCAACAAGCCAAGGCAGAGGCATTTTTTGAGTTTTACAAGGGGCTGATGGGAAAATCTTCACAACCGTTACCACATATTTGCTGGGAGAACTTGTACAGCCAAAACCAGCAGAACCTACAGCACTTACAGCCCCTTCAGGATCCGATAACACTGCAGGAAGTCCAGCAGGTCATACAAACATGGCCCAAGAACAAAAGCCCCGGCCCCGACGGCTTTACCGGTGAATTCTACAAGAAATTCCAACATATACTGATTAGAGACATACATGCAGTCCTATCCAACATTACATCAGCAAGAAACTCACTACATCCATTAAACACATCCCACATCATTCTCATTCCGAAAAAAACAGCCGCCCTACACCCGCAAGATTATAGACCTATTAGCCTAATTCATGGGATGCAAAGAATTTTCTCTAAAATCCTAGCAAATCGGGTATAGCAGCACATCCCCTGGTTAGTCAGCAAAGAACAAACAGGATTCATTAAGAATAGACAAATAGTGGAAGGGTTCATATACGCTCAACAAGCAATCCATAACTCCCAAAGAAATAAAATACCCCTAGCGATATTCAAAGCGGATGTGCATAAAGCATTCGACACAATAAGCTGGGAGTACTTAATTGAGGTACTTAGAAATCTTCAATTTCCTAGCAATTGGTTATTTTGGATTGAGAATTCTGTAATAAAAGGTACTTCACAAATTCTGGTCAATGGGCTCATAGGGAAAAAAATAATACTCAAACGGGGAGTGCGGCAGGGCGATCCGTTGTCACCCTTCCTGTTTATAATTGCAATAGATTTTATCAACAGATGGATATCCAAACTAAAATCAACAGGAGCTATCCGATTGCCTTTCCATGGTATGTCCCCGTGCCTACTCTACGCGGATGACACACTATTTTTCCTCAAACCAGAGATGCGCCAAATACAGATATTAAAGATAGTCCTGACAGCATTTGAAGGCATCTCAGGGCTGGCAGTCAACTTGCACAAATCGGAATTGGTCACAACCATCACACCTCAGGAAATGGGACAGGAACTAGCCCTAGCAATGGGATGTAGGCTAGGTCAATTCCCATTCACGTACCTTGGCCTCCCCCTCTCCAACACAAAACTACCCAAAACTGCCTACTTACCTCTGCTACAAATATTCGGCAATAGACTCCAAGGTTGGACAGCAATCAACCTGTCAATTGCCGGCAGGCTAACGTTACTCAATGCCGTCCTCTCGGCGCTGCCAACATATTATATGTCATGCCTTAAGCTCCCAGCTTGGGTTATCAATGACATTGACAAAATCAGACGGCATTTCTTATGGCACGGTGTCACACAACAACGGAAAAAACTCAATCTAGCCAATTGGGAAATGATTTGCAAACCGAAGAAATTGGGAGGATTGGGAATCATGGACTTAACCGTTTTCAACGATGCATTGCTAGCAAAATGGTATTGGCAATGGGCAAATCCGGAAAAAAGGTTATGGAAGACAATCTTCCATCAGACAAATCACAACCTCTGCCCAGTACCCAAATCTCATTTTTTTCAATACCACTTTAAAGGAAGTATATAAGTTCATGGATACATCAATGATCAGAATTGTAGGAAGGGGAGACTCAATTCTGTTTTGGAGTCACAATTGGGGAATAGGGAAGCTCAAATGTGAATTCCAAGTACTATACACATATGCTCTTGATCAGAATATATCAATAGCACAAATGTTAAGTATGAGGAGTACAAGGGCACTGTTTAGAGAAGTGCTATCTCAGGAAGCGACAGAGCAACTCACACAGTTAAACAACAAACTAAATCAGCAAACCATAACCATCACCAACAATCCTGACGAAGCACGATGGAAATGGACTTCATCCGAACAATTCACTGTCAGCTCATATTACCAAGCATTCAAACATGCCCCGACCTTTAAAGCTAAGGTAAGCAAGGTCTGGAAAACCAAAGCCCCGCCTAGAATGCAAGTTTTCTCATGGCTAATGATACTAAACAAGATCCTAACAATCGACAACCTAATGAAGAGAGGATGGGACATGGTCAATAGATGCACCATGTGCAAGGTACAGTCAGAAACGGTACCGCATCTCTTTGAGGATTGCATAGTGACTAGAGAAATATACCATCGGTTATCTATAGCTATGAAGATACAACTACCAACTCGGCAAGCAAGGAAGGCATTGATCACACAATTTTTCATTTGGAGAGAGAGATGCTCAAGAATCTTCACAGACAGTTCAAATAATACTGAAGCGCTCATCCAACAAGTGCAGGACCAGTGGAACAGAAGCTGCTGCCACCATACCGATTTACTGGCATGATCGTACCAGTATACTGCCAACTTCTTTGGGCACTGATTTTCTCATAAAATTAATGGTGCAGGAATGAAACAGTTTACTGATGCACCCCTAGCTTTTTATTTTTATTTCTCTACTGCCTTTCCGCTTTTACCCTTTATTACTTAGTTTTTATTTAAACCTCTTGCAGGCTCAAATATATTGAGCCAATTGTATCTTTTATTTCAGTTGAGACATATATCTCATGTATCTCTATTTGTTTAATGAAATGAGGGCTTGATCCTTATTTTTCCTCAAAAAAAAAAAAAACTTTGGATGGAAGAGACTGGACAAAGACTTTAGGCATTAGAGCAGTTCTTTGCATTTTTTTCTTCTTCCAATGTGTCATCATTGAGGTAGGGGCAAAATAGGTATTCAACTTTTAAGATAAAATCAAATGTTAAATCAAAATCAAAATTTCAGATTTAATCAACACAAGAGGAAATAA
Source organism: Carex myosuroides (assembly GCA_028015225.1). Taxonomy (NCBI): domain Eukaryota; kingdom Viridiplantae; phylum Streptophyta; class Magnoliopsida; order Poales; family Cyperaceae; genus Carex; species Carex myosuroides. The sequence goes on from CM051488.1 coordinate 6,014,723, forward strand.
GAAAGGATTTTAATTTAGAATGGGGAAATAAGATATTTGAATGTTTTGATGAGAAAACTGACTATTTTAAAAGTTTCTGTGAAAAGTAAATTCTTTCCCGTTTAAAAATTTCTTGCATATAAACAGAAACTACTTCAGATTTTCTGAGTGTAATAGACTATAATAAGCTGTTTCTGTATCATTCATTAATATCTTTGTTTGGTGCAACTTGCAACTCACATGTTGTGGATGTCCCTTTGACAAATGATAAATATGTATTCAATAATTTGATAGTTCATACTCCCTCCTCTGGATTAACAAGTAATGACAACAATCACAAGAGAAGATGGGTCTTTTTTGTTTGCCAATGATGATTACTTGAGGACATTTCTGAATTAACTATATCTTTTTAGTACATATTTATATATTTGTGTAAACGCAACACAAACTCTTACCCATACACTATCTTGACTATTAAATATTAACTTGTTCATACTCTATCCTTACCCATTAAGATAACTAGCAATGAAACGAATAACGATAATTAGCAAATAAATTAATAGCATATATAATTTAATTCAAAATATAACAAATAAATAAATATATTAAATTCATCATGTAACTAATATCACAAAATATAAAAAAATATAGTTTTTTTTGTCCATTTAATTTTTTCCTATTATTTAAAAAATATAAATGATTAGTTAAATGAAATGATAAAATATTATATAAATCAATTTTTTCATAAATTACTCATTAAAAGACTATAAAATGTTGAATAAATTAATTTTATGATAAATTACTAAATAAAAAAATTATATGAAATGTAATATAAATCATCTAATTATAATAATAAAATGAGTAGATTAAAAATAAATTATTGGTTTTGTGCTCCAATCTTGCTCCACATCCTTATCTCTGTTTTCAAAGTCCGAACAATCGATTTAAACATCTTAACATAATCTTCGTATTAAAAGTGCTTGGAGACCGAATTTTATATTTTTTGTAATGTTTTTATTATTTTTCTAAATAGGTACATAGTCATTGTTTTCAAAAGATTCTGGATCCTCCAAAATAATGATTTTGTACTTATCTAAAATTAATTATAAAATTTATAAAATATCATATCGTTTATTAAAAAAGACCCTGGGGCCTAGGCACCATAGTGACAAGATTCGTGTTTAATTCGCGAATAATTTGCGTATTAAACGTTTTTTTGACGTTATCGAACTGAACTCCGAATAAAACGTAGAAAAACGTATAATACGTTTTATTCGCGAATAAAACGCGAGTTGACGAATTATTCGCGATAAAAACGCAAAATATTTTTTTTAATTTTTTTCAAAAACATTTTTTTAGGATTAATTTTGATTTTTTTTTTATTTCTTAGTGTACCGAATCATTTTCAAATTATAACGAATTTTTAAGCCCACCGAACCTTTCGCGAATATTCAGTTGTCGCTGCGCTGGGCACATGATTGATTTGAAAAGATGCGATATTTTATTCTTCCGCTAGCCAGTCTTCTATTTTCTTTTTTCTTGCACGAAGCTTCCCTGATGCGACCATTCTCGTCTTCTTTACCAGTATAAAATATCACGTCTTCCCGCTATAGAATCGACAGACCCAATTAGAAGCCAATCGATAATGGAAATCCCGTGTCAGAAACGGTACAAAACAACTTGTTTCTTACCGTCCTTTGCAAAAGTTCAAAGAATTCCAAACTTAAGCGTGCATCAATTTTAATTTTGGGTGCAATCCTTAATTGTTTCTTTATTGCTCTTTTTTCTGTACAGGATTGCAGTAGTGACTGGGGCTAATAAAGGGATTGGGCTAGAAATATGCAGACAACTGTTAGAAAGAGGTGTTACAGTGGTGTTAACAGCAAGAGACGAGACGAGGGGTAAAGCTGCTGTTAGCAAGCTAAATAATGGAGGGCCTAAAGATATAATCTTCCATCAGCTCGATGTGGCCGACCCAGTGAGCATTGCTTCACTGAAGGAATTCATCCAAAGCCAGTTCGGGAGGCTCGATATTCTGGTAATTTAACATCACAAAGCTGTAATTTCAGGGTTTTTTTGTAGATGAATATTGCAATTGCAGGTTTTTGTAGAACACTATTTCTGGCCTAGCAGCTATATGATTTTTTCTTCAGATTGATGCCAAAAATCAGCAGGTAGGCAATGTGTTAATCTCCTGAGGTGTTTTTTTAAATGCACTGCGGAATGCTGAATGTATTAAGGAGCAGTAAAATTAGAGTAGGGTGATTTTGAAATGTTTTTCTGTTCTTAAAAATTGTCTTGGATTCTACTCAAAGAGAGCTCAATATTTAATTGCTATCAATTTAATAATTGTTGTTAATGTATGTATCAGGTCAACAATGCAGCAGTTTCAGGGATAGAACTGGAAGCACAATTTTTAAATGAGTTTAACAATAAGGTAAGTAAACCTAATACTACCAATTTCACCCAACTAATAGGGAATATTCTTTGAAATAATAGGTCTAACATTCATGGGCTTTTATGGTATATTTATTTCGCATTTTCGAAAATTGTAATAAAAAATTATACAAATAAAATAACAAAAAATTATCAATGTGTCATTATATGAAAATGGTTTATATAAAGTTTGCTAAAAAATGTACAACTTATTTGGTTCAATTTATCAAAAAAAGAAAAGAAATTTAAAAGGAAACTATTATATAATAAAGTGGTTTGATCAATTGCCAAACGATTTCAATTTGTGCCAATTGGTTCTTAATGAAGGAGAAGATATGTAAAATTGTAATTGCTTTTATTTGGACAGTTTTTTTATGTGTTTCTCAAAGATGTGAATTGGATATATATACCATAAAAATGAATCATATACCCAACTATAACTCTTACGGGAAAATTTTCAGTGTCCATCTAATGTCCAACACATCTATGTTGCAATTTGGTCCCTTAAAAATTGTATTTTTATATGTAGAAGGTATACATAATGTTCATATATGCTTAACTGATATACAAAGTGAGGCACTATTAATACTTTTACTGGGTTATGCTCAACAATTGTCTTTGCTGGGGCATGGGCGAAATCCCCCCTATATTTCTGTCTTATTCACACACACACACACACGTTTTTTGTTGTCCCCTTTTTTGTTCTGATAATTTTTTGATGCAGGAACATGACCTAAACAGTATCGTCCCTGCAATGATCCAGCATTATGAGAAGGCAAGAGAATGTATAGACATCAATTATTATGGAACAAAGAGAATGTGTGCCGCATTTATTCCGCTTCTTCAGCTTTCGAAATCTCCGAAGATTGTTAATTTGACTTCAAACTATGGACTGTTTCGAGTAAGAAAAACTATACACAAAAGGTTAAAAAAATGTACTTTCTTAAATTTCTAAATGTTAACAATATAGAGAGTTCTCAAACTATGCTTATAATTACTTCAGGTCATTCCCAGTGAAGCCATCAAAAGTGAATTGCGCGATGCTGATAATCTAACTGAGGAGAGGTTGGATGAAATTGTTTGCAGGTTTCTCAATGATTTCAAAACAGATAATGTAAAAGGAGATACTTGGCCTACTGATGTATCTGCATACAAGGTCTCTAAAGTAGCCATTTCTGCCTACACAAGAATACTAGCAAGAAAACATACTGACTTGTGTATCAATTGCGTGCACCCAGGTTATGTGATAACAGACATAACCTGGAACACTGGACAATGTACTGTCGAAGAAGGTGCAAAGGGCCCAGTAATGTTGGCATTACTTCCTGATGGTTGCCCTTCTGGCCAGTACTACTATCAAACTGAATTATCATCCTTTGAGTGATTGATTGAAATAATGAAAGCTATTATAATACTGTTGGTTTTTATGATTTTTCTAGCGTGGTCCAAATCACACAGTAGGGCTGCACAAAAAATTCGTAGTTCGTAATTTGATTCGAAAAAGTTCGTAAAAAATTCGATTCGAAATTGAGTTCGTTCGAAATTAATTCAAACCAAACTCAAACTGGACCTAGTTCGTTCAAAATAGATTCGCAAACCAAATTTAGTTCGAAATTAACTCAAACGTGAACCGTTAATTTCCGTTGATAATGAACTTTAATGTTTTATTTAGGATAATATTTGGGTTTGTAATAATTCTAAGACTTTGGTGATTGTTCTGTACTTCTATTTGATATTTAAATTGTACTTTGAATACTTTGAATATTTGAAAACTTTGGTGATGTTGCTCTTGTTGGCTATTTGGAAAACTTTAGATTCTGTGATTGTACTGAACTTTGATTGATTGTAGTAAAAGTTGGTGTTTGATATAAATTTTGGTATTTGTAATGAACTTTGATATAAACTTTGGTGTACTGTGTAATTAGAATTCAGAATACCTGAGTTTTTATTGAAGTGCTGTAATTTCGAACTATAGCTCAGCTATAAGTCATAACTCGTAAGTCGTAACAAAATTCGTAAAATGTAAAAATTGAATTCGTTCGAAATTAATTCAAACTAAACTCAAACTGGAGGTAAGTTCGATTCGGTTCGGTTCATTTGCGGCCCTACATAGGAGAGAGCTAGAAAATTAAGATTGGGGGAGGGGGGGGGGGGGTGAAAATTAAGTGTTATGTAACTTTATTTTATGCAGGGATTAATCATTAATGGTATTAATTCTTGCAAAAATTATAAATTTTAAAAGATAAAAATGAGAAATTTCAATTTATCGAGAGGAGGGTGGGAGGAGAGGCGCTTAGCCCTCCTTGTCCTCTACAACTCCTAGGACCAAAATTACTCAGCTTCTTGTTATATTTTTTTTATACAACTAGAAGGGGAGTCAGACTTTCAGACTATGGGGTTAATTATATAAAGTTTTTCCTGCGGAGAATGGAGATCAACTTTGCAGTACAATGTTATTTTACTCTAAATTATATAGAAAATTATATAAATATAAAAAAGTTGAAAAAAAAATGGAGATCAATTGACTCTCATTCTTCCTTCCTCCCCAAGGGCAGAACTTGACTTTGAGTATAGGAGGAGCTAATTGGATAAATATCAAAATTAAAAATATTTTGATAAAAATCAAAATTTATATAACAAAAGATAGTATGATTTTTCACTATTTGCTTTCTTTCACCTTGAAATAAGAGTTTAAAATCTTTCTTTTAGACATAAATTTACCTGGATTCAAATTATATACAAAAATTTAAATAATATCTTCTATAATTTATTACACAAATCATTTTTATCATAATTCATTTTTTTACAAAAATAAAAATCTAAAAGACAATTTAGTATGAAAATAAAATATTTAATTAACCTTTATGTAAAAGTTACAACGAATACCAATTTAATAATTTGTAATAGTTGATGAATAAAACACAAATCTCAGTTTCAAACAAAAATATATCACGTCCTTCACATCAATTTAAATTTCACCTTTATGATTTTAATTTTTTCTCTCTTCAGAAAACCTTTCAATCACTTTTTTTTTTTTTGGTAACAATGTCTTCTAAAATGGTTAAGGTGACCTCTCCAAAATGCTTAATAAAGACAATACTGCAATAGGCTCGGTTTCTTTTCCTTCTTTTTTCTATTTTATTATTGTACAAATCAGGAAATGAAAAAACATGCCATCTTCCATTCAAACTCTTTAATTTTTTGTATTATCGTAGAGGGGGCTGATATATATAAAAGAAAAGTTTTAGTTCAATTTCTATATACTTATAATTTTTTTTTGAAAATGTTGAAGGTGACTTAGCCACCCAAAAAACGAGAGAGCGAGTAGAGAATTGAAAAATGTAATCTTTATTTCATTCTTGATTGTGTAACTCTACAAATGAGCAAATAAATCTCTATATAAAGACAACAGCTTAGTCTTCTAACTAATCTCTAATCACAGCTTTGCCACTAACTAATTATGTTGCTTTCTAAACTAATTACATTGTTACCCTTTTCTAACTGTCTAATGTAACTAGCATAGCACTGTTGCACCAGTGCTATGGGTTTTTCTCCAACTGAGTAGCTGTTCCAATACTCCCCCCCTGTGGGCACAAACAGTCAGCTTGGAAGATAAGTGATTGAATCATGGAGAGGCAAGTCACAAGTGGCTTCGTAAAGATATCCGCAATATGATCCTTGGATGAGATAAACCAAATCTGTAAGGATTTGTTAGCAATTCGTTCCCTTACAAAGTGGTAATCGATTTTTACGTGCTTTGTGCGAGCATGCACCATAGGATTAGAGGCCAAAAATGTAGCACCTATGTTGTCGCACCAAAGGTTTGGGGGAGAGGATAGTGTGACATGTAATTCGGCTAACAAAAACTGAAGCCAAACAAGTTCAGAACTGGTGATAGCCAGGGATTTGTACTTAGCTTCAGTACTTGAACGAGCAACCGTAGGTTGCTTCTTTGAACCCCCAAGAAATGAAATTAGCACCAAAGTAAACACAAAACCCGGAAGTGGACTTGCGATCGTCAATAGAGCCGGCCCAATCCGCGTCACAATAGGCATGGAGAGAGAGAGAGAAGTAGCCGACTGGAGAGTAATTCCATGAGACAAGGTACCTTTTAGATAACGAAGAATTCGCTTTACCGCTGTCCAATGAGTGGTCAAAGGTGATTGCATGAACTGTGACACTTCGTTAATCGCAAACACGATGTCGGGTCGGTTTAGAGTATTGTCATTCACCATCTTGGCAAGTTTAGATTCGGTAGTTAATAAATTGGTAGTTTTGTTATACTCCGGGGTGCACCCCTTTTCTATTGCCTCTCATACATCAATTAAGTTGAGGTAATTGGTCATCAACATTTTTCAGTGATTAAAGTTTTTGGTAGTGTTGGTTAGCATTGGGGGTTCTCTAACATGTCTTGGGGTCATTTGTGTCATTTCTAGATCTAATATAAAGAATTCAAACTAAGTATACCTTAATTTGAATTACCTGATCTGATACCACTTGATGGTCCCTAACGGTACCTAGAGGGGGTGAATATGGAGTTTTTTAAATTTTAATACTTAAGTAAATTAATATTCACTACTAATGAATTTAACTAACGTGTGTGTGAGTTATTCTTGGCAGAAATAAGAATAAACTTTAAACCAAGCAAGTGTACGTAAAGTAAATAATATAGTTAAGAGACACTTAACACGAGAGTTGTTTACGAAGTTCGGCACTAACGCCTACGTCTCCGGAAAGCCGAAACTTGGGGAGCCAAAACTTGAGGATTTCACTTGTCCATCTTGAATCAGTTTTTGTTTGTTTCATTAACAATTTTGTTCATTGTTACCCTTGCTCTTCTTTCTCGGAGAGCCGAAACATGGGGATTTCACTTGTCCATCTTGAAGCACATAGTTCTTAAAATCTAATTTTTCTCATAAATTCTTCTTTTGCATAAAACAAACTAAAGAAATGAGTAATGGGGAAGAAGAAGGGGATTGGTTATTCGCAAAGAAAATGAAGGGACAAGAGCAAAAATGTCATTTTATTTTTTTATTAGTATTAATTAGTTTTTATAATTTATTAAATCACTACTAAATGAAAATATAACTAAAATGAATGGGTTTGAATGAGGAAATAATTCAATAATGTTTTGATAAGTAAATATCTAATTGATGAAGGACATATTTAAATTTCTCAAAAACAATTGCGAGCTAAACCTTGATCTTTTTTTAGCCACCCCCTCGGCTAGGGGTGCAAACGGATCGGATATTATCCGACCGTATCCGGATCCGTATCCGAAAATTAGATACGGATATCCGATATCCGAATATCCGTACGGATACGGATATGGTTTTGAATTTTAATTATCCGTATCCGAATAGTAACAATATATCATATAGTTTGATATATATTATGAACAAATTTATATAATTCACTATTATAAAAAGCGGATATCCGTATCCGTATCCGTTTAATATCCGATCCGTATCTGTATCCGTCTAATATCCGATCCGTATCCGTATCCGAAAAATAAAAGCGGATACGGATATGGTTTTACCACTATCCGATCCGTATCCGATCCGTTTGCACCCCTACCCTCGGCCCCTCCCATCCCTATTGCCCCTCCCGTCCCTATCGCCCCTCCCGTCTCTCTTGATCAAAACGAATATTTAGATTTGTCTAAATAAAAATATCATCTGCAATCAACCAATATATATATATATATAGGACAGTGCTACGGTGCTACGCGTAGCATAGAGGCCTCCGTGCTACGGCTCAATTTTTGAGTTTTTAAAATCTTAACGGTCGATCCGAACCGTTCAACATGATCTTCATATGAATATGTACTTGCAAATCAAATTTTACATTTTTTAGAATTTTTTACTATTTATTAAACCACTTTGAAAAAACACTAATTTGTACCCAACAATAAACTTTTCTGGACCATTGGATCATCGATTTTCAAAGTGGCTTAATAAATAGTAAACAAATTCTAAAAAATGTAAAATTTGGTTTGCAAGTACATATTCAAATGTAAAATCTGCTTGGAGACCAAATTTTACATTTTTTGGAATTTGTTTACTATTTTTTAAGCCACTTTGAAAATTGCTGATCACATGGTCCAGAATTTGGTTGCACTGTTTTTACTGTTCACCCGGATCTGCCATTTTCAAAGTGGCTTAAAAAATAGTAAAAAAATTCCAAAAAATGTAAAATTTGGTCTCCAAGCAGATTTTAATATAAATTGAACATCTAACGGTTTGAATCGACTATTTAAACTTTAAAATTGCAAAAACTAATTGGTAGCACCAAGGCCTTGGTCATACCACTTTGACCTTAGCCACTCTCTCTCTCTCTCTCTCTCTCTCTATATATATATATATATATATATATATATAGAGTATGGCTAATTTGCTTCCGGAAGCATTTTGACAAAGTGCTTACGGGGGCATATCTTAGTATTTGATGTTCAAACAACAAATTCAAACCATTAAATGTTCAATCTATATTAAAATGTACTTGGAGACCAAATTTTACATTTTTTGGAATTTTTTTACTATTTATTAAGCTGGTTTGAAAACCGCTGTTTTTCAATGCTGCAGAAATTTAATAAAAATAGCGGTTTTCAAACTAGCTTAATAACTAGTAAAAAAATTCCAAAAAATGTAAAATTTGGTCTCCAAGTACATTTTAATATAGATTGAACATCTAGCGGTTTGGATTTGTTGTTTGAACATCAAATACTAAGATATGTCCCCCGTAAGTACTTCGGTTGAAATGCTTTCGGAAGCAAATTAGCCATACTATATATATATATATATATATATATATATATATAGTGAGGCTATGGTGCTATGCATAGCACGGATGGCTAGTGTACTACGGCTCAATATGGTACTTTTTAAAATCCTAACGGTCGATCCGAACCGTTCAATGTGATAACCATATGAATATGTACTTGCAAACTAAATTTTATATTTTTTCGAATTTTTTTACTAATTTTTTAGATAGGTAGAATTTTGATGGTCCAGAATTTTCAGAAAACACTGATTTTTCTACCTATCTAAAAAATAGTAAAAAAATTCAAAAAAATATAAAATTTAGTTTGCAAGTACATATTCATATGGATATCACATTGAACGGTTCGGATCGACCGTTACGATTTTAAAAAATATCATATTGAGCCGTAGTACACTAGCCATCCGTGTTATGCATAGCACCGTAGCCTCACTCATATATATATATATATATATATATATATATATATGAGTGAGGCTACGGTGCTATGCATAGCACGGATTGAGTCGTGCTACGGCTCAATATTTGAATTTTAAAATTCTAACGGTTGATCCGAACCATTCAACATGATTATAAAATGAATATGTACTTGTAAACCAAATTTTACATTTTTTCGGATTTTTTTACTATTTTTTTAGATAGGTAGAAAATCACTTGATCTGAAAATTCTGGACCATCCAAAAACAGTGATTTTCTACCTATCTAAAAAAATAGTAAAAAAATTTGAAAAAATGTAAAATTTAGTTTGCAAGTACATATTCATTTTATAATCATGTTGAACGATTCGGATTGACCGTTAGAATTTTAAAATCTCAAATATTGAGCCGTAGCACGGCTCAATCCGTGCTATGCATAGCACCGTAGCCTCACTCTATATATATATAGGATTGGCTACGGTGCTATGCATAGCATAGGGGGCCTTCGTGCTACGGCTCAATATTTGAGTTTTCAAAATTCTAATGGTCGATCTGAACCGCTCAACATGATCTCCATATTAATATGTACTTGCAAACCAAATTTTACATTTTTTAGAATTTTTTTACTATTTTTTTAGATATGTTAAAAAACACTTGATCTGAATGGTAATGAATTTCCAGATCAAGTGATTTTCTACCTATCTTAAAAAATAGTAAAAAAATACTAAAAAATATAAAATTTGGTTTGCATGTACATATTTATATGAATATCATGTTGAACGGTTCGGATTGACCGTTAGAATTTTGAAAACTTAAATATTGAGCCGTAGCACGGAGGCCCTCTATGCTATGCATAGCATATTAGCAATTTCATATATATATATATATATAGAGAGAGAGAGAGTAAGGCTACGGTGCTTTGCAAATTAAAGAGGGTGTTTTACTTCGGGCTACTTTTTCAATTTGCAAAACTCAAACAACCGATCCGAACCGTTCAACATGTTCTAAATGTTGAAATGTGCTTGGAGACCAAATTTTACATTTTTCGGAATTTTTTTACTATTTATTAATCCACTTTTTCAATCGTTGATCCGGTGGTCCAGAAAATTTTACTGTATTTTACTGTTTACCGTCGGATCAGCGATTTTCAAAGTGGCTTAATAAATAGTAAAAAAATTTCAAAAAATGTAAAATTTGGTCTCCAAGCACCTTTCAATATTTAGAACATGTTGAACGGTTCGAATCGGTTGTTTGGGTTTTACAAATTGAAAATATAGCCCGAAGTAAAACACCCTCTTTAATTTGCAAAGCACCGTAGCCTTTATATATATATATATATATATATATATATATATATATATATATATATACAAGCCTAGAATCAACCACTGCGAACTTGCTAATTTCTATCAACATCTGGTACCGCCAATCAGTGATGTGTCGACACATCAACAAGGTAATTTGCTTGTGTCACACCCCCGGACAACCCGCCGCGCATTTAAACGCAAGGCGTTAAGCACATCACATACATTATCAATAACACAACCAACCAGCCACTATATTAAACATAAAAGGAGTTCTCAAACAAATAGAAAGGGAAAATATGTCAGACGTGGCTAGTCAAACAGTTACCGCCATGTCTACACAATATATAGTTCATACAAATATAAGTTTAAAACAACTAGTGGCTACTTTAAGAACTTCCGCTAAATCCTCACTCGCGGCCTTCCTCCATGTCTTCTTCTCCATTTCCTGGAACTCACATAAAAGGTGGTACGGTGAGAGATCGAACTATCTCTCAGTGCGGGATTTAGTTCCAGCCCGGTGTTTTTACAAATCAATGCATTTAATATCCCAAATAACAATAAAGTAAAGTTTTCAAAATTTCCCCCCCAAATTTCCTATCAATTCGGATATGCAATCATCTCAAAACAATTTTCATTCCCGCTTCCTTTAAATTCACATTTAAGGTTTTTAAATTCCACACTCTGGAAATCCATGTCCGTACATAGAAATCCGGCGAATCGCCACACAAGGACGACCCGTTCAATCACACTCTAGATGGGCCATTGCGGGGACCCATCCGGCGAACCGCCACACAAGGACGACTCGTTCTGTTCACATTTCACACTCTGGGGGTCTGTCACACACGGACAGCCTGATTTTCAAAACACATGCTGAGCCGCCTCACACGGACGGCCCTAATTTAAAGAAAAACAAATCATTTACTTTCCCCATCCCCAATTCACATTCACAATTCCTGTCAATTCAATTCCATGCATCAAGAATTCCTATCATGCAATTCTAAAACAAAATCAAACGAATGTTCGACATCCACAACATGCAGTTTATCTACCAGATTTGAGAAAGGATTTCTTACCTCAATCCATGCATTTGTATATTATTTGTAAAACAAGACCAGGAACCCGCACCTGTATTCTCAGTGACTTCGTTTGAGCGTGTATCAGGACCTCGCGTATTCTCAGCGTCTCCTAGAGTCTCGCGGTTTGCTCCTAAGTTTTAACACATTTAATTAGATTCTTATTTTCCATTTAATCCAAAGGATTCATAATAAATTTAATACCCTAAATCTCGCATGATATGGTTCTACTCACGATTCTATTTGTATTTATGGCAATTGTCACCTAATTCACACCAATTCCAATATAAATCACAGTACCTATGACTCTTAATCTATTTCCCCACAATTGAACTTAATTAAATAAACTACTACCCTCGATTCTTCCCACAATTTCAATTTGGCATAATTATTGGAAATTAACCTCGATTCTTGTACAAATTACTTGTTTTCATGAGATAAGAAAGTTTGAATTGAATATTGGGTTATTGGGTTTCGGGTTTGGGGTTAATGGATTCGGGTTTAGGGTTTGGTTTTAGGGGTTCGGGTCTAGGGTTTTGGGTTCGGGTCTAGGTGGTTCGGCCGGCAGGGAAGAGGGGAAGGGAGAGCACGGTTGGGGTTTCGGCTGGCGGCAGGGGGGTTCGGCCAGGGGCTGGCTGCAGGGGGGTTCGGCCACGGGTGGAGGGCCGGCTGGGGTTTCGGCGCGCGGGGCAGGGGTCGGCTGGGAGGGTTCTCAGCGGGGGCAGGGGTGGTGGCCGGCGGCAGTAGCCAAGGAGAGAGGGTAAGGGCTGTGGGAGGGTTCGGCTGGGGGTTTTGTGGCCGGCGGCAGCAGTCACTGTTTTTGACCGTTCTTGGCGGTCGAGACTCCGATCGAGATGAATCCAGCGCTCACGGTTTCATATTAACGAGCACTACAACTCCTATGTTGAACGCTTCTTCAGAATCCGGACGTACGGGCAGAAATTCTCCGCAGAAGTAAGCTGGCTGGTTTGGGGCCAGTAGGGGTTTGGATCCGAATTGGGGAAAATGGGGCTGTGGCGGCTAGGGTTTTGAGGGGGGGTTTATATAGAGATGAGGCTAGGGTCTGCCTCCAACTTCTGGTAGGGTTCAACTAGGCTTTTATGGGCCATGATCAAATTGAATATGTTAATTTGGACTAAGAACAGAGATCTGTTTATGCTGTTTTAATTTTCATCTTCAAAGATTGACAACACTGGAATTATGGGTTCGGAATATGAAATTATTTTCCACATAAAAGTTGTAGAATTCTCTGTTACGGTTCTAACGCAACTGGTTTCACCTTAATCGGGATTCCCAGTGAGGAGAAAAGATAAAAATGGTTGACGAAGGTCTGCAGTCTCCGAACAGCAACGTTTATTGATTTTATAATTTTATGGAGAATTCTACGTCCTGAATTTAGGGTAGTCTTATACACGAAAATTGTAGATCATTAGTTATATTTTCAGGTATTAAATTTCATTCGAATCCGAATTAATATGAATGATCTGTGATTAGAATACCAACATTTATCTTGTCTGAAATTTCAAGGTCTCCTAAATTTTATTTTAGAGTGCGCTTATGAAATTTTAAATTTGGCTATAAAATCTTATTACCTAAATTCCGTGGCGTTACAGCTTGATAAGTCTTTATACAGGTAAGCAGTGATGCAATTGCGATTTTGAATTTTCTTCGTAGAAAAAGACATTTTATTTCTATCCGACGGTAGAAAACTTCCCACTGACGTCCCTTCCCCACTACTTGGGATTTTTTTTTAAAAAAAAACGTTGACGGTGGCTGTCAAGGTTGACTGCTTGGAATATTACTGTCCCTGATCCTTCTGTGGTGAAAATTTCCTAAACATATCCGAAGTTTCATACTTGGGAGCAAGAATTTATTTGTCCTTCACTCAACGGGCGTAAAATACTAAAATGGAATCAAACAAGAAGTATACGATTATTACTTAATTTCTACATCTCTCTCTGAAAAAAATATTAATTTGTTTGTAGCTGCTTCACAATATTAGTTTAACTCGTTTCAGGATTGCTGTGGTAACAGGAGGGAACAAAGGTATAGGACTGGAGATATGCAAGAAACTGGCTTCTAATGGAGTAGATGTTATTCTAACAGCAAGAGATGAGAAGAGAGGCAAGGAGGCAGTAGAGGAGCTTACTAGAGATTATGGTCTGAAGAAGTATAATCTTTCATCAGCTGGATGTCACTGATCGTTCCAGCATTGAATCTTTAGCTGGTTTTGTCAAAAACCAGTTTGGAAAATTGGATATTCTGGTACACTGAATATGTTTATTTGTAGGTGTATCCTGGGCCTGAATAGTGGGAACAAATTAAATACTGTGCATTTACTAACAAATTGTGTCAACAGGTGAACAATGCAGCAATCGGAGGATTTGAGTTCACAAAGACAATCGATGAAAAGGTACATTAATAACAAATATGGTAATGAGAAATCATTTTTTATTAGATTGCTTTTACTGGTATATGGATATTAATTTTATATCATTTTTGTACAGCTTCCACAACAAGAGAGGGAGGCAATTCTCCAAAATAACCTAACAGAAAGCTACGAGAAAGCTGTTGATTGCTTTCAAACGAACTATTATGGAGTCAAGAACATGATGGAATTTTTTTTACCTCTTGTACAATTATCCAATTTTGGAAGAATAGTGAATGTCTCAACTAGACTGGCACAACTACAGGTAATTTTTTCAAATTACTAAGAGAACATGTTAACGCATGTAAATTTGAAATGCACCTGCTTCTACAGTTCTACTACTATTTTGGTGGTTTTTTTTTCAGTTTCCATAATCATGATCAACACCACCACCATCACAATTACTAAACACACTCTTTCCATTACAGAATCTGAACAATGAAAAGCTCAGGAATGAACTTATGGATATTGATAACCTAACTGTGGAGCGGATTGAAGAGCTTGCAGAATCTTTCCTGAAATCTGCCAAAGACAATACATTTGGCAAAAATAAATGGACATCTCGATACCAGACATACAGTGTATCGAAGATTTTAATGAATGCCTACACAAGAGTTCTTGCAAAGAGTTGTCCCAGTGTAACCATTAATTGTGTGCATCCAGGCCACACCAAGACCGACTTCAATTTAAACACCGGGCATTTTACAGTGAGTGAAGGTGCTGAGGGCCCGGTGATGGTTGCTTTAGCTGAAGGAGGGCTCACTGGCCAGTTCTATGTTCAGACTCAAATCTCCACCTTTTAGCTAATAATATCAATTACGGTTTTTTGTTTGAGCTTTTGTTCTATATTCCTCTAGAAATGAGAAGTAATTGAATACGATAAGGTCTTTCCTTGAGCTTCTGTTCTGACTAAAATCTCCACTTTTTAGCTAATAATATTCTTTCCCTGTTAGGAACTTTTGGGATAATAAACAGAAACTATTTCATGTTTTTTGAGTGTAATTGACTACGCTAAGCTCTTTCATGTGGGAGACAGGGTCTATGGCTGCTGGCCTGAGGAATTTTCTGCATTATTCATGAAATTCCTTTGTTGTTGCAAATTGCAACCCACATGTTCTGGAAGTACCATCTATATCATTCTGGTACATATTTCTAGTTTTGTGTAAATACCCACAAACTCTCTTTTTTTCTGTTTTTGTTTTTTTTTTAATTTCTGTTGGGCTTGAGTTGTGAGAGTTGAAGCCATTAAGATGTATATTTTTTTTATAAAAAAAAATTGGCATAATCACCAGTTTAAGTAGAAACTGCAGAATCCTTTAAACGTTATACTGGTACCAAATTCTGGTACTGTTTATGTTAAACTAAATCTTACTAGAACTGAACCTAACAGTTATCATGTTTGATTTGAGTACTACTGATCA
Source organism: Carex myosuroides (assembly GCA_028015225.1). Lineage (NCBI taxonomy): Eukaryota > Viridiplantae > Streptophyta > Magnoliopsida > Poales > Cyperaceae > Carex > Carex myosuroides. Next base: position 6,030,563 of record CM051488.1, read on the forward strand.
CATGATATATACTGTTTGTGCCTCTGTCTGCGCACATGTGCTTTTTGTAAATCTCCATATTCCTTTTATATATTATTATTTTTCCAATAGCATGGCATTTTGTTGACTAAAGGCATTAACAGTAATTTATATTTTTATGGATGGTTAAAGTAACAACTAATTTTAAGAAGTCTGAAAAGTTCGTTTTTAGCTACAAAATCGTAGCGTACAATCAAGTGTTATTTACTCCAATAAAGATACACCAAATAAGTGAAATCCAAAATCCAAATGGGAAGGGGTAAAAAAAAAACAGTATTCTTACAGTTTGAACATTGATTGGCGAGTATGAACCAGCAATGATCATGGAGAACCCAATAGACCAATAATTATCTAAAAAGCTGATTCACCTGCACAGTCAATGATCTGGTATGATAATTGTTGCGCAAACTAGGCCTCCACGGCCTCCTCTTGTGTAGGCTCTTGTGTAGGCTCTTGTGTGGCCTCTTGGTTAGTGTTTTTCTTAGTGGCATCAATGACATGGTTGTAGCTGCCTTTCTCCTTGAACAGCTGTTGAAAATGGATCTTGCAGTATAAAATTCCATGAAGCGCGGCATAGTTGGAAGTGTTCAGGATGCACCCTGAATGAGCGCATCGGAAACAGGTCTTGTGGTACGATTCGCCCTCCACAGTCAACTGATTGCATAATTGATAATTAATTGTTTTCTTAGCTCAGAAAGATAATTACTGTTTGCATAGAAAATATCCAGACGCTCCAATTAAGATGCACTTATCCATTATGATCGCATTAAAGGATCAGCATAAATCTTGTAAGTGTATCCAACAAATAACTTAGTTAGATCGGAATATAGATAGCAAAAGTATTTATATACATACTGCACTGGTAATCCAAACTTAATCTGCTTTAATGGATCAACAGATAAACATTAAGAATTTGTTCTAACATGTTTAATATCTTCATATGGATCTTACAGATTGTTTGGATACATTTAATGGGTAGTTGCATTTGGGAATAAATTCAAATCTGCAACCTGTTATTTATTTGATATATAGCATGTATAACTTCATATAGTTATTAGCAATAAAACAGATGATTTTATCAAGAAATGTGTCAGGAAGAGGGACTTGATGGTGTTTTCTTTTGTACCATGGAGAAAACAGTTTGATGCAAATCAAATCTCTTCTTATGCCCATTAAGAAAATGGGTTTAATGTGTTCTATATCATGATATTTCTATTGGACTTAAGATCTAAATATAGACCCCTTAATTGATATTAATAAATTAAATTATCAATAAATTATTTGGAGTTTGGGTTTGGATTAATTCATTCCAAATTGATGATTGATGATATATAGCTCTAACCCTGGTCATGCACAATTATTACTAATCACACAAAAAATATTACTAGATTATCAATCAAGTTTTATTTGGTAGTTAATTAGATATTGTAAATTATTAGTGTGTTACCTTTTCAAGGGGGTACACTGTCTTCTTGCAGGTGGCACATTTGTCCTGGGTCCCAGAGAACATCAAAGAGACTTTGCTTGGAGTTCTGGACTGTTTAATCACAATTTGTCAATTGAATGCATAAAATTCACAATTGTACTATATATATTGATGTCATATGCATGTACAAGTTACATACCAGATCACTCTGCTTCTCGCCCGATTTTGAACCTGTATTGAACACAATTAAACATGAACATTACAGATAAATTACATTTCAAAGAAGTACTAAATAATGAGTTTGTTGCATATGTGCCTGATTTCCCTTAAAGCATGAAGAAACAACAGAAAATGTTTTTTTTGGTGAAATTAGGAATATTATGCACCTGCTGGAAATTTCTTCGCGAAGGAGCCTGTCTCCTTGAAAAGCTGCTCAAAGTGAGGCTTGCAATAAAGGACACCTTCCATGGAAGAGTAGCTACACATCTGTGAAAATTACCAAATACAAATTAAACTTGGGGTTAAATTATTAAATTTACAATTTTTTTTCTTCTAAATTTCTACTCTTCGGTTTTATTGCATAAGTTTGATTACTATATGAATTTTGTGTAGCATGCAATTGGCAAGATAATCTGGACAAAGAGGCAAAAGTAGATTATAACGGCTATACTCCAGGATCTCACCAGAGTTGTATGTTTGATATTTTATTTTATTATTGAACTCTATATCTAAAAATTATGAAGACTGGTGTTGTTATTTTTATTAGCTAGGCACTTTTCTTCCTTGAATATTTTATGAAGTTAAATTCAAGGTAGGTCAGAATCCAACTTTACAAAATATGAATCAGAATAGCTCAGGAATATATCAGAAGCCAACCCAGTACCATACTGTATATGTCTAATTTGAATGAATACTAAATTACTTAATACCATTATCAATTCCAATCTAACAACAAAACAAATCATGATAATAATAATATGAGAAACATACAGAGAGAGTCCCCTTGCAATGGCTGCACTTGAAGCATGTCTTATGATACGGGACACCATCGGCCGACAGGAGGTCAATGAAATGCACCGTCTTGTCACATGCCTTGCATTTATCCTGAGTCCCGCTGAAAGACATTGTCGATGATCAATTACACCGTTCCAAGTTTAAGCTATCAAAATTCAAAAGGATTTGCGGAGGGATCCGAGAAGGTATAATAAATAAGGTGGTGAATAAATGGGAGCAGGGGAGGAAATGTAGGAAGACCTGAGCTCCGAATTACAGAGACCACTGGTCAAATGCCTAGAATTAGAAATTATGAAATTTCAAAAAGAAAAAAGAAAAAGGGATAATTGGTCTTATTCTGGTACAGATTTGCGGATAGACTTAGAGATGGGCCAAATTGAGAATTGGGCTTCTTAGAACAAAAATATGATCCAAGGTCTCGGTAAAGGATTATGTGATTTCATTTTGCCCAATGTTGTAACTTGTAAAATGAAGTAAACACTATGCAGGCAGTGGACTACGGAAATGTGTTCTCAACAAAAATCACAATTTACGAATTATAAACGATTGATCACTGTATAACGCATCTGCTTCACAATTTACGAATTATAAACGATTGATCACTGTATAAATCAGCGCGGACCCCGCCAAACGCGTGCAAAAGAAGATTAAAAAAGTTCCTTTTTTGGTGCCGAACTAGGAAACTATTCAGTGTAGATAGTGTAGATAGGGATGTCAACAAAAACTTTTTAACTGTTTATCTCAACTGTACTGTATTTCATAAAACGGGCATAGACAATTTTTTAATTTAAAGAGTATGGGTATGGAAATGATAAAAAAAATTGTTACCTCAGATACGGATAAGAGCTACTTTGTACCCGCTCTAATTGTCACACCCACAATCCGGATGTGCAACAACTTACTGCGTCTATTTATCATTCAATATACGTAACATAAGGCATGAATCTTTTTTATGCATTGCCAATAGTATTCATTATTTTTGCCACATCCCAATTTATTCACATAAATTATCTGACATTTTACAGTAGATGATGCTAGAGATACACTCTATGCAACCTATCACATATAATAAACCCAAACCCCATACCTTTAGATGGCCCTGTTGTCAATTTAACCCCAAAAATATTTCTGTCTTCGTCTAACAAACCTGTAAATCCCACACAAGGGGGAAACGGGTGTTGATTACCACTTAAATTATTGGATTCGAAAGAAATCCATATTCAGAATGAAATCTCCGCACGAGAAACTAACAATTCATTCTATAATGACGAATGCAAATGCTCAATAACAATATCCAATAGAACAACAAAAATTTCATAAATAAATCAGAACTCTAAGGATCTTATTAGAATAAATAGTTTGGGTCTAAATCTTTTAAACCATAAAAGTCTTGTAACGTTTGATTTCCAAACTTTACAATTTCTAGTCTGGTAACACTAACAGATACCATCCAACTTGCCGTTGCAGACACCATCCAACAACCCAGTCTGTCTTTTCACATAACATATATATGTCGTGTCATGCTTATACTATTCTAACTATCCTGGCAATTTGTTAACGGAAATAATACGAAAACAATAATGCAATACTGTCATTATCAAAAAGAAAATCAATGATAAGACAGTTACCACAGTTCATTAATCTTACAGGCACAATTCACATTTATTCAATATTCCCTACCCAACCGAAACTGGGTTCAGTTGGGGTCATTCACCATATGCGCATAAAGGTCCTGGAGTAAAGTCTAGTAGTTAGCTAGACTTTACGATATATTAATCATTTTTCTGGAGGTTCAAGGATTACAATATTCAATATTCAATTAATTCAATCACTGTGGTCTCAATCAATCATTTGCAGCAAGAATCAATTAATCGATAAACAATATCAACATGACAGTCAACAGACTTACCTGTAATTCAGTTTCTATTGTATTGGGCTATGCATATGATGCAACAGTTCAATCAATGCAATCAATCAAATATTCAAAATGTACAGCGAGTTACAATTTAATTTCTAGTCATGAATCTCAGACTAATCAAATAACCCTGCACCTGATATCGTAGGACAATCAAGTGAGGCCACCATTAGTATGTTCTTCCTGAACTTTCTGTCCCATCTGTCTTTTTCGTAATATGCCTATATCAGAATAATATATATTCTGATCAATATTTATAACCATTAAGTTTAGCAAAACAATTTAGGTATTACATATATTAGTGTTTTATTATTAATACTTTGTAGAGTTTGAGTTATTCTCAATTAATTCTAATATCCTTAAACAATATTATTATTAAACTTTCAATTTAGAAACAATCATATTTTAATATGTGTAAATTCAATAGCTTTATTTTATCTTACTTTAGTTGTGCTCTTTTTTTTGTTTGTATTTCAACTCCGTTCAATCAAAAGTCCACATTAATGTCTAATGCATAATAATTAAGTTCAAAGTTAACTGTCTACTTCCAATCCGATATTCAGATTTTAAATCTTGCTCAAGGTCCTTTTTCTTTTTCATTCTCCTCTATTAATTACCAACCGGCTCCCATTCATTCTTTCCTTTTTATTCAAATTCTAAGACCGACCTTGTTTTTATTATGTTGCCATTAGGCAATTTAGTACCTCTGACATGTTAAATTATCAACATAGAAAATATTACAAATTAAACCTTTCACTTTATTTTTCTTGTACAGTTCAGTCCCTGTAACTTCATCAAACAACATACCAGTAATGCAAATAGAAGTTGGTACCAGTACTTAGAAAGTTTAAGGTGTTCAATGCCAATTCAGTAATATTTTAAAATGGTAACCAACATGGAAAATAAACTAACTATACCTTGGTATAACATAATATCTAAGCTCAGTACCAACATAATTTATAGGGTTTTGAGTTTTAAACCAAAATTGAAAATCCAATATTTCCAACAGCTTTGATACAGTTTGGAGGTCTTAAGCAAAGCCCACAAGAACAAACATGAAACTCAATAGCCAACAATGGCTAACGGGTTCAAACCCGGTAAAGAAAGCAAAGGAAAAGGAAGATGATATTCAATCAATCAACTCGTTCAATCGATTCATAACACAATAGGGTTTGCTTACTCATTTATATTTTCCTAAATCCAAGAGTCAAATTCTCACTTAAAGTTCATTCCTTCCATTCTATATAGCTGATCATTTTTTTTGATAGAAATGAGAGTCATGCTCTCAGTTATATTAAAGAAAGGGTTCAGTTACATGAGAGTGGTAACCACCGCCTAAAAACACAATTAAATTGCTCAAACAGTTGAGCATGAAAGGAAAGTCCTAAAAGATGAAATAAGCTAAAGCAGGTTTGTAAATCAAAGTAAAGTAAAACCATAATTTAAAAGACCGCTGTTGCTGAAACCCGTATTCTGTTTGTCAGTTACTTGAATTTCTTCAACTCCATGTACATGATCTGGGTTGTGACCTCCTGTGCCAGCTGCAGTACATCTTTGGTAGAATCTCTGAATATTCTCGCCCCCCTCTCCCTCCATAAAATGAATTGTGTGACCAGTAGCACTCCCTTTGTTTTTGCACTAAGATGGGTATCCGTTAAGGCATCCGTGTAGCTGCCCATCCTCCGATTAAGTTGGTGACCGAGATTGGTTCCTGCAAATACCTGTGCATACAGTGCAGTAGCTAAACTACATCTGTTGAACATATGGTCTACCGACTCCGCTTGATTTTTACATAGAACACACCAATTCGGCATAACCCACCCCTTCTTGATTAAATGTCAGAATTCTATTCAACCTCATGAGCCAACCGAAGACTTTCATTCTAGGTGGTATTTTTAACTCCCAGATTTTTGAGAGATCCGACCCAATTGTTGGTCCCCGGATCAATGCTCGATAAGCACTTCTTACCGTAAACTGCCCATTACTTTCCCATCTCCATGTGAGTTCGTCATGCGTCGCTTCATTGAGTGTGTATGTTGACAAAAGCTGGAGCATCTGCACCAACTCCCCTTGTGCGTCAATTGAAAGTTGCTGCCGGAGATAGGTGGTTTGTGCTTGTTGTGCCATTGCCTCTTGTAGAGTGGTGTCGTTCTCTGTGGCGTATGTGTAGAGAATTGGGAACCTGTGTTTGAGTGTGCCTTCTCCCCAATTGTGCTCCCACAAACCGACATTGGCTCCGTTTCCCGGTTGAAATGTGACCGAGACATTAAAAAAATGTCGCAGTGAGGTTTCCCCTAAGGAGGTGCCTATGGCTGCTGAGCTTGTGGACACAGTGAGGTGATAGATTTGTTTCCATATTTTGTCTTCTGACCTTGACCAATTCCAATGCCACTTCAATAAGAGTGCTCTGTTGAAGATTTCTAAGTTTTTAACCCCCATCCCTCCATCTTCTTTTGGTTTACATACGATCTCCCATGCCACCAAATTCATTCGTCTTTTTTCTTGAGTGACGCCGTGCCACATAAATCTTCTTCGTATTCTATCCATATCTTGTATGACCCATTTTGGTAATTTGAAGACCGTCATAAAATAAGTCGGTAGAGAGGATAGCACTGCATTCAATAAAACCAGTCGTCCCGCAATTGTAAGATGCTTGGCAACCCAACTACCGAGTCTTTTGTTCAGTTTTTCTATCAGGGGTATGAATGCAGTTTTTGGCAATTTTCAGTTTGATAAAGGGAGGCCGAGATAGAGGAGAGGGAATGTACCCAACCGACATCCCATTACCTGTACCAGTGCTTGTTGCTGCTCCTCTGGCACCTCTGAGAACAGTAGTTCTGATTTGTTTAGGTTAATGGACAGCCCCGAAATGCGTTCAAATGCCGTTAGTAGAACCTTGACTGCCTGAAGTTGTTGCCTTTCCGGTTTAACAAAAATGATCGCGTCGTCTGCGTAGAAGAGACACGGTTTCATGATCGCGAAAGGTAACCTGATCGCTCCTGTTGTCACTAATTTATCCATCCATCTGCCGAGGAAGTCCATTCCGATTATGAACAAGAGCGGTGACAACGGGTCCCCTTGTCGCACTCCTCGCTTTAGGGTGATTGTTTTTCCCAATAGCCCATTTATTAGTATTTGTGAAGAACCTTGAAGTATCCCTTGTTGTACTGTTTTGACGAATCCCGGCGAAAATCCCAAGGCTATCATTATCTGAAGGAGGAATTGCCAACTCAGGGTATCAAATGCTTTTTTAATGTCTGCTTTGAAAACTGCGATAGGAATTTTGTTTTTACTCGAGTGGTGCAGAATCTGTTGCGCATAAACGAATCCGTCTGTGATTTGTCTTTCCTTTACAAATCCCGTTTGTTTATCGTCCACTAACTCCTGCATTCTCTCCTTCAAGCGGTTCGCCATAATTTTCGAGTAAATTTTCTGAATTCCATGTAATAGGCTAATGGGTCTGTAATCCGACGGTGTCAGTGGTGCTTCCTTTTTGGGTATGAGAACAATGTAGGACGTATTTAGGGGTGTCAGTGATTCATGATTTTTAAACACTGAATTGAAGCAGTGGAAGAGGTCCGGCACTATCACTTGCGAGAATGCCTTATAAAATTCTCCGGTGTAACCATCCGGTCCCGGGCTCTTTCCATTTGGCCATTGCCGAATCGCAGCCGTGATTTCCTCCTCTGTGATTGGTCTATCAAGATCTCTGAGGTCATGTGGGTTCGGGTATAAGCTGGTCCAGTTGATGTTCGGGTATTGTGCCGATTCTTGCCCTATCAAGTCGCAGTAAAATTTGAAGAATGCGGCTGCCTTGTTGCGTTGATCTGTATGCTGCTGCCCATTGAATTCAATGGTTGGTATCGCGCTTCTCCTCTTCGCATTGGAGGCCAGAACATGAAAATACTTCGTATTTCGATCTCCGTCTGTTTCCCACTTTGCTTTTGCCCTTTGCCTCCACTTTTCTTCCTCAACTGTTGATAGTTCCACTACTCTTCTTTTTATTTTGCAAGTGATGAATTTCTCTAAGGGTGTAAGAGGTCGCATCTCATAAACCCTATCTCTCCAAGTTAGGAAATCTGTACAGACTTGGATTTGTTTTTTCATTTGTCCATATTCGGCCTTGGCCCATGTAGTGATTAATTTTTGCATTTTTTGCATTTTTTCATTATTCACTATAGTCCCTTTAAAATTAACTATAGTCCCTTTTATATAGCTGATCATATACTTCATATTTTTCATTATTCACTATAGTCCCTTTAAAATTAATTTACCAACTTAGGAAACTTTATCATTTAACCCACTAAATAGTGAACTATACAAAACTGAAAATAAACATTGGTACTGAATGATACCAATGTCGAGAGATGCAAAATCATCAATTGATCAGTCTCGACCCGACATTTTTTATTAATATCCAAAGTTAATTACAAATTAATAATTATACCCAGAATACCTGAGTTTTTTCAAAAATGTCCAAACTGGTCATTTTCTAGCCGGTTTCCTCTCCCTCAGAAACCAACCAGAAAATGACCGGTTTCCTCTTCTTTTTTTTCTTTTTTTAGAGACAATATGAAGAGCAAAATAATGAAATATAACACTGAAAATTTGAATTTTTTGTTTAAATTATTTGTTAGATTACTTCTTTTGATTTATAATTAGCATATTTATACTAAAATACACTATATTACTTGAAATTATGTTGAATTACACTATATTACATTAAATTTCGCTAAATTATGTTAAATTATGCTAAAATACGGTAAATTCCGGTAAATTACTGTGTGTCTTCATAGTGATGTATAATTAGAAACTATTTTTTGTTTCTCTTTTATCTTCATAGTGATTTATAATTAGGAACTATTTTTTTTTAAGAGACACTATGAAGAGCAAGATAATGAAATCTAATACTGAAAATTCGAATTTTTTGTTTAAATTTTTTGTTAGATTACTTCTTTTGATGTATAGTTAGCATATTTATACTAAAATACGCTAAATTACTTGAAATTATGTTGAATTACACTATATTATGTTAAATTACACTAAATTACGTTAAATTACGCTAAAATACGGTAAATTAAGATAAATTACATATGAATAGGAACGATATCTTCACTGAAAAAGCGAAAAACGACGAAACTTCAAACGGCCATAAAACAACGCTCGAGTGTTCGATTTCAGCAAATGACCACTTTTTGAAAAACTTGCAAAAATACGCATGCGTCAGTGAACGCTATGCCGTTTTTTAAAATTCAGAATTTCAAAAAAACTAAGAGAAGAGCCTCAAAACTTGAGTTGAAGTATAAGATTAAGATTTTTATTTCTATTATTCAATCTAAATAGCTCAGTAAATTAGTTATATAATGAACTTGTAGAATACTAATTTTTACTATTTTTGGAATTTTTTTACTATTTTTTATGATTTATGAAATATGACACAAAATCGCCCTAATTTAGCATAATTTTGCGTAGTTTAGCATAATTTACCGTATTTCATTATAATTAGCGAAATTAGTGTAATTTAGCGTAATTCAACATAATTCAACATAATTTAGCGTAATTTAATGTAATATAGTGCAATTCAACATGATTTCAAGTAATCTAGTGTATTTAATATGATAATTATAAATCAAAAGAAGTAATCTAACAAATAATATAAACAAAAAATATAAACAAAAAATTTGAATTTTCAGTGTTAGATTTCATTATCTTGCTCTTCATAGTCTCTAAAAAATAAAAAAAAATAAAACCGGCCAGAAAATGGCCGGTTTGAACATTTTTGGAAAAACTCAGATATTCTGAGTATACTTATTAATTTGTAATTAACGTTGGATATTAATAAAAATGTCGGAGTCTCGACTCTTTGGTTACAGTAGAAATCAGTACCAAAAGGCATCGGTACCAAGCTAAGGTTTAAACCCAATAAGGGAGACAATAAAAAGGAATAAGATTTTCAATCACGTGTTGAACTCAATTTACAGCAATATAGCACTTGCTTGCTCCATTTCTCCAAGGTTATAATTAGAACCCTAATCATGAGAGAGAAAAGCACAATCAAGAGAAAGAGAGGAAATTACCCAATAAGGCAATAACCGTATAGAGCTCCATGAGGGAGAGTACCATGACTAGTGATTCATATCTCAAGAGCATGACCAATAATAGAGAGAGAGAAAGACTCTCTGTTGCCTGATCACGAAGAGAGACAAGAGGAACAACAAAACAAAACAAAAAAACAGAGAGACGGTTCTCTCGGGAGAGAGATGAGGCTTGGAGAAATGGGTCCCAGCAACTAGGGGTGGCAACGAGCTGGCTCGGTTCGAGCTAGGTCCTAGTTCAGCTTGTTAATTCTAGACCGAGCTACAGTCGAGTGAGCTGAACCTAGGGCATCCGAGCTAAAATCTCAGCTTGAAATCGTGACAAGCCAGCCCGAACTAGCTCACGAGCTGGCTCGCTGGGTCTGGATGAATCTTATTTTAAGAAGAAAATAAATTCTACAAACTTTTTAAATCGAGCTGAACCGAGATGGACCGAGCTAGACAGTATAAAATGCACATAAATTCATACAAATTCACAAATTGATGTCTAGCCGAGCTAACTCGCGAGCTGGCGAGCAAGCTAGGCCCCAGCTTGAACTCGTTAATTATGGACCGAGCTAGTGGCGAGTTGGCTCGTTAACAGCTCGGTCTAGTAACGAGGGAGTTGTTAGCAAGCGAGTCGGGTATGAGTCACGATCGAGTCATGAGCTACGAGCTTTTTTGCCACCCCTATCAGCAACCCATTAAAACAATATATATTTTGCAATTTAACCTTTATATTTTGAAAATTTGCAAACTAGTCCAAAAATAATTACAAGAATATTATATACATGGGAGAATTTCACGTATACCCCTCAAAAACTTCAAAATTACGTATTTTCACCTCTAAACTTTGAAATTACGTATTTCCCTCTCTAAACTTCAAAAACTCACAAATTTATCCATTTTATTATTTTATATTAAAACTCATTCTAAAATTTTAAAATACCCATTTTACCCTTTATTAAAGGCATATAAAAGCCCATCAGACTCAAATTTGAATCTAAAGGGTTCCTCTACCGTCTAATTCGTGCTGATCTAGCATGCATGGATCTTAAAGCAATTTTGATCGCCGCATCACATTAAGATCTGTGCATGCTACTTCAATATGCGTGTGTTCGCATCAAGATTTGTGCCGATCTTGCACGCACATTTCTAAAAGCAATTCGGACGGTAGATGAACTGTTCAGATTCAAATTTGAGTCTGATGGGCATTATATGTTTTCAATAAAGGGTAAAATGGGTAATTTACAAATTTAGAATGAGTTTTAATATAAAAGACAATAAAATTGGTAAATTTGTGAGTATTTGAAGTTTAGAGGAGGAAATACGTAATTTGAAACTGTAGAGGGGGAAATACATAATTTTGAAGTTTTTGAGGGGTATACGTGAAATACCCATATACATTACCGATTATTAATTCTATATTTCATCTCATATAGTTTCAATTTTTCTTGAAATTTTTTTTTCTCATATGAATTGTATTTTATTTTCCGTTATTAATTTCATATTCTAATTTTACATAATGTTACACTAATGTGTAGGATAATTAATAAATATTATTGTGATTAGATTGATTTATATGAAATATATTTATATGTATAACTAATTTTTATTATTATTGTGATTAGATTGATTTATATAATATTTTATATAATTATTTAATTAATAATATATGATAAAATTGCTTTATCAAAATTTATATAGTTTTATAATTAATAATTCAACATTTTATATCGGTTTTACTCAAGGTTCTAAATAGCGATTATCGCGTCATCGCTTTTAAGTTCCAAAAAAGTTATAGCGCAGCTGTTGCGCATTTATAGCTAGCTATTTAAAACCTTGATAAAAAAAAGCGGTTGATAGCGTCATAGCTTTTAAGGTCCAAAAAAGCTATAACATAGCTATTGTGTAGCTATAGATAGCTATTTAGAACTCTAGTTTTACTTATTTAATAATTTATCATTTTTAAAATAATGAGATAAATTATAATTTTAAAATAATAGAACAAAATTATAATTTTTTATAATTTATGATACTATATGATACTACGTACATTATGTGTTTAATATATTTATTTATTTACAAAATTTTAAATTACGGTATATACACTATCAATTTATTTGATAATTATCTATTATTCATTTCATTATCTATTATTTCAACATGTAAGGATAGAATCTCAACACATAAACGGATACAGATATTTGGAATATGGATCCGGATAATTATTAAATACCTAGAAGAGATCCGGATTTGGATACAGATAATAATACTTAAACGGAGCGGATAGCCAGAACCCAATAAATACGGGTCTCTACTACTAACCCATCCAGAACCCATTAAATTAAAGCGGACCCGCTAGTGTAAAATAATTTTTTTGGCCTTCAAGGGGATTCGAACCCTTGCGCTGTGGCATGAGGGTTTTAGCCACCAAGCTTCAAACCACTACACCACACTATCTTTTGTTACTACTTATATTTTGTTTATATATTATATCAATGGAATATCTCCAATCTTTTCAACATCAATCTCTTCATCAACTTACAATTATTCATTTATTTTCATATTTATATTTTATTAATTATTATTTATATCTTAAAGTTCATATAACATTATTATCTGACAATTATTTGTTTTGTATATGTATTCGAATCTGTATTTGTAGATTATCCGCTTCGTATCCGTTTATGGTGGATTTGGTTTTACATTTTGACATCTGTTTACTATCCGTATCTATATTCGCATCTGCTCTTTAAAATGTGGATATGGATATGATTTTACCACTATCCGCTCCGTATCCGCTCCATTTTCACCCCTACATATAAGAGATGGCTATGGTGAGTTGCGAAGTAAGGATCTTGTTTTACTTCACGCTCATATCTCCATTTTCAAAGACCAAACAGTCGATCCGAACTGCTGAACATGATATCCATATTGAATTGTGCTTGGAGACCAAATTTTACATTTTTTTTGAAATTTTTTTACTATTTTTTAATAGGTAGAAAACCGTTGTTTTTCAATGGATTTTGAACCATAAAAAATAGTGATTTTGAAATATTCTAAAAAAATAGTAAATAATTTTCAAAAAATGTAAAATTTGGTCTCCTAGCACATTTCAATATAGATATCATGTTGAGCGATTTGAATCGTCGATCTCTTTGAATTTTCAATATAAAAAATACGAGCATGAAGTAAAACAAGATCCTTACTTTACAACTCACCATAGCCTAACTCTACAACTCACCATAGCCTAACTCCACATATTATATAATAATATATAATATGAGTAATACTAATTTGATGCACATATGGATTTGAAAATATCTCCGCTAAATATGTATCGTACCCATTGAAACTCGTAAGTGCACACCGACGGAGCAAAATTCAAGTACGTAGCTAGCTACGACAAGAGGATTAGACTGACTATAACTGTATTATATTCTCATATACATAGATATTTCTAACACATCATAATGTACAAAAATAAAATGCATGCCAACTACTCTGCAAACACGTTCCATTAAGTTATTATTAGAGATTATTTTATCTCTTAAAAAAAGTATAACATCACTGATTGACAGGTTGTGATGCTGTGATGAAGTTGCACCGTTATGTCAATTAAATTTCCACATGTACATCGCCCAATTAATAAATAAAATGGGGACGATCCACATGAAAATAATACCCAGTTGCATGGGAAAACCTATTGAATTAATTTCATGATATATAGCTACATGTTTTAATTCATATCATTTCACAACTTTTGCGTCGATGAATCCTTGCGTTGACTATAAAAGTTAAAATGAGAACTAAAAATCGTAATTTTTGAAAGAAAAAAAATCATATATTTGAACTGCCTTGATTTAGTAATTAAAAGGTAATGTTAAAATGTTATGTACGACTGAAATAATCCTTATAGGTTATTTAAAATTAGATTTTTTATCCACATAAATTTTACAAAATCGCATGAATAGAAACAGAAAAGTAATACAGAAATTAACATTTGATGTGCTTTTTGTATGACCTGGCATTAATTAATAATTGTAAACTTGACAATCTTGTTAATAATTTTTAAATAAATTTGACATTTTTTTTAAAAATAGAAAAACAAATTATTGACATTTTATTATACTTTTAGATTGATCATGTGTATCAAACTTGATGTAATTTAAGCGTTATTTGATATTTCTATTAAAGACCATTAATTAAATATTTTTTATGAACTAAAAAAATGTAATAAATAGCATCAATTATTATGTGATAGTCAAAATTGTCAAATCAATTCATCATCAACAGCTCTTATATATATGAGATTTGAATATATGTCTAGTAATTTTTTTTAAAAACGTAATTAAAATAATTAATTTAAAAAAAACAACTTGATTACTTTTTTTTTTTTACGAAAACCATAAGAACCGAACTGCCAATTCGGTCCGATGGATTTTTTTTTTTGGACCGAATTGGCAATTCGGTCCAGCTATTTTTCATAGCGTTTCAGCTACCACGCCACAAAAAATCCGAAAAGGGCCAGACCGAGTTGGCAATTCTGTCCATTATTTTTTTATGCCTAGACCGAGTTGCCAACTCGGTCCAGCTGTTTTATTAATTCTCACGCGGCTTCTTCCTTCCTTTCTTCTTTCCCCTACCCGAGACAAACCCTCTCCTTCTCCTTCTCTACCCGAGACAGCCGTATTTTATAATTTTAACCCTCTCCAAAGTTCGTTATTTTTAATCTAATCACATATTTTAGTATAATTTTGAGAGGAGAACAAGAAGAACTTCAGATCTACAAGTTTCGTTAGGTATGTGGTTAAATATTTAATTTGAAAAAAAAATCCGAATTTTATATTTTTTTTGTAGAATTATTTAGTTTAGTTTGTATGTAGAGTAAATTAGCTTTTTTTAGTGTATTGTAGTGTAATTTAGTGTATTGTAGTGTAAATTTAGTGTATTGTAGTGTAAATTTTTAATTTGAAAAAAAAAATCCGAATTTTATATTTTTTTTTGTAGAATTATTTAGTTTAGTTTGTATGTAGAGTAAATTAGCTTTTTTTAGTGTATTGTAGTGTAATTTAGTGTATTGTAGTGTAAATTTAGTGTATTGTAGTGTATTGTAGTGTAAATTAGTTTATTGTAGTGTAATTTAGTGTATTGTAGTGTAATTTAGTGTATTATAGTGTAAATAAATTGTATAAATATTTAGTGTAAATAAATTGTATAAATAGTTAGAGTAATTAGAGTAATTTAGTGTAAATAAATTGTAAATAAATTTAGTGTAAATAAATATTTAGTGTAAATAAATTGTATATAAATTGTATAAATATTTAGTGTAAATAAATTGTATAAATATTTAGAGTAATTTAGTGTATAAATTTAGTGTATTTAGTGTAATTTTAGTAATTGTAGAATGGTTTGGTTTGCATGTAGAGTAATCTTGCTCATAATTTTTTTTTTAAATAAATGTGGAATAATTTAGTTTTTTTAGTGTAATTTAGACTTTTTTTTAGTATAATTTAACTAATTGTAGATTTTTTTTATTTTGTATGAAGAGTAAATTAGCTAATGAAATTTTTTATTTGTTAACTAATTGGAGTTTTCTTATATTCTCAAGCATCATATGCCATATCATTTCGTGGTCTATGTTAAACAAGTGGTATTTTCTGCTGAGTCAAGTAGTACCGTGTTCAAACGTGCGCTGATTGTCAGATCGAACTAGCTAGGGAGCAAACGAATGCCAACATATATATGTCTTCTTAGCTAATCAAGACTAGTTGAGTTAGTAACATGAAATGTGCAGGTCGGTGCATCTGTAATTTCACGTATGTGGTACACATTTATTAATACTTGAGACATTTTCTGATCAAAAAGTTTCACAAACAACCTTCGATATAATTTTTAATTTTACAACCTAAAATATGATAGTAATTGAAAAAAAAAACTTAATACAATATTCAGATGAACGCTAGAAGCACAATGGAGGGGCCGATCTGTAATTTGGAAAACTTGAACTGTGCACTTAGGAATAATGGTGAAGTCTCGGGAAGAAGGAAATGGTTCAGGGATGAAGAAAATGGTTCAGAGAGAGTTTGTCTCAGGAAGAAGAAGAGTATGCGGGGAAATGTAACTTAAGTTCTCTGGACTGAATTGGCAATTTGGTCTGGGCTTAAAATAACTCTGGATCAAATTGGCAATTCGGTCTGGGGTTAAAAAATCCACTGGACCGAGTTGGCAATTCGGTATAGGCTAAAAAAGCCTCTGAACCAAATTGCCAATTCGGTCCAGGGGCATTAAACAGACAGCCACACCAAATTAGTACGGGAACTGTGAAAATCCTCTGGACCGAATTGCCAATTCGGTCCAAAAAAAAAAAATCCATGGAACCGAATTGACAGTTCGGTTCTTATGGTTTTTGTAAAAAAAAAGAGTAATCAAGTTGTATTTTTAAAATTAATTATTTTAATTTCGTTTAAAAAAAATCCATTTTATTCATTATGTTCTCAGTTCCCAGACATTTTTCTGGGAAATGATGTTCAAGGTACGGATGTTCCTCCTAAGCTAAGAAAACAAAAAAAAAAAAATCATACGGATAATTGATCGCTCTTTGCTCGTCCTTTAAATATTCTTCATTAATGTAGAATGTATAGAACTAGGGTGTTTCTAAGTTCACCGAGCTACTTTGTGAACTCAATACTAAAATCTATCGGATTGGTTTTAAACGACGAATTCAAACAGTTAAAATCCTTCTACCTTATGAGTGATGCGTCTATGTGTGAAAGTTTTAAAATTTTAAATTAATTTTGTATAGAGTCAAGTAGTCAAAGATGTCCAAAAAATGAATGCATTAAAATTAATTTATAAACCTTCAAATTTTGACCAATTAACTTTATACTATATTAATTTGAAACTTTAAAATTTTCATATGTAGACGCATCACTCATAAAATAGAAGGATTTCAACAGTTTGAATTTATCGTTTGAACCCAATTCAATAGATTTTAGAGTTGAGTTCACAAAGAGGCTTGGTGAACTTAGGAACACCCTAGTTCTACTCATGTATATCCATCTATTACAGATTGCATAATTTTTATTTCAATTTAGACATAATTGTTGACTATTATTTTTTTTCCAAATATGTACATTTTTATATTACTGATAAGTATTAGGCTATTACAGAATGCATAGGCTTATTGTTTTTAACTTATCATATAATTATTCAAAACAACTTTAAAATACACACTAAGCTATACATCTACTATTGTTAAATGCACATTCAAGTTTTACTTGGCTAATGGCTATTCATTTGGTAACTAAAATGTTTTAAATATTTTGAATTGTGTTATTTAGTAATATTACATATAGTGCCATCAGCTTCTTATTTTTTTAATAAAACGGTCCAGTAAACTCTGGCCTCTATTTTTTTAATACTTTTAAAAATCGGACCTACGTACATTCCTTAAGAGGCGTGATCTCATCATTTATATAATTTTGTGTGAAGTTTTTAATTTGTAGAATAAAATATGTTGCAACCAATTGCGCGTACAATAATTGCTCTAATAGAAAGGGGTTGATAACGTTGATGTTTTATGAGATCGGAGCATATCTGATGGGCATAGGTAGAGTGGGAAAAATGGCACGCCGGAGCTGGTTCCGTCACGGAACGGCACGGTTACAGCACGAACGGCACGGTTACGGCACGGAACGGCACGGCACGCATGTCATTCGCGTGCCGTGACTCGCGTGTCCGTGCCGTGACCATTCGCGTGCCGTGCTCATCTTTTGAAAATTTGGCATGGCACGTGAAAAATTTAGTCACGGCACCGCACGACACGTAGTCACGGCACCGCACGACACGTAGTCACGCGAGTCACGTTTAATTAGGACCATTAGATATTGATTTAATGGTGAATATTGAATAAACTAATTTAAATTATGATTAAATGGTCACGCGAGTCACGCGGGTCACGGCACGTTTAGGCACGGCGTGACTCACGTGGCGTGATCATTCGCATGCCGTGACCACCCCTTGACATTTTAGTCACGGCACGGCACGTGAAAAATTAACTTGGTCACGGCACGCCACGAGACCAAAGTCACAGCGTGTTAGTCACGGCATGGCACGTTTTTTCCACTCTAGGCATCGGATTTATTTTGATGGACTTCAGTTGGAGTTCATATGATCTACTTTAAGATTCGTGTACACAAAAATTGATACTAACACGCACGAACGGTAAAAAAATGTACGGATCTTAAAACAGATCAGACAATACTGAAACTCATCGAACCTACTCCGCAATCATGTTTTATTGAGTATAGTTGGACTTTGAGCTTTCTTACTTTAGTTAAAAACGAAGAGGAATAAAAAAGTTTCACTATGACAAACATAAAATTAAAGAAAAAAAACAAATATAATAAATGCAATATAAAAAGGTATAAAAACCGACCTACAACAGCAACAAAATATTATGTGTGGGTTTATTTAACTAGAGGAGGGTTCCAATGCCTCCATTTTTCATGCCTCCACCATGCCTCCATTTTTACTACTATGGTTTATAATCAATTGCCTTAATTAGTCATTTACTCCGTTATTATGAGTATTTATAATTGATTTCAAGGTTTATATCCTGCACAATGTATTCATAAGTTAACTTATAGGGTGTGTTTGGATAAAGGCTTGGGTTTACTAGTACTACTGAAAAAGCGACCATACACGGTTCGACTAATGAAATACAGTTACACAACTGTGTCAGTGAGTGTCGTGTATGAATAGGGGTACTTTGTACACGGTTTCCGAACCGTGTCTGTATTGAACTAATATACACAGTTAACTAAACCCAACCGTGTCAAGAGGCCGGTTGAGGGGTTATGGTTGAGAGACGTGAATGAATTGTACACGGCTTGAACTAAAAAACAGTGTTTGGAAACTGAGCAAAAGAATACACGGTTTTTTAATAAAAGACCGTGTATGAAGTGGAACAACTCTACACGGTTCAAAATTAATGAACTGTGTACAAATAAACGTCACTTATGGACACGGTTCGAAACTTTCAGACCATGTGTGTATGTTGGAGTTTTTTTTCGCGCGAGCGCCTTCTCCCGTTACATACTGTTAATGTGCAATTTTTTCGCATCTGTGTATGATATGCCGTGTATGGTTGCGTTTTCTATACTAGTGATTAGGAGAGTAGTGAACTAATTATATCAAATTTGAGATAGTGAGCTATCTCAATTTTTGACCGAGTTAGTAGAATAACATGATGCTAACCCACAAAATAAAAGACAAACAAAGAATAGTTCATTTTTGCTAACTCAAATACATCCAAACGTAAAATAGTAGTTCGAAATAGTAGCTAACTCAGATTAACACTATTCTTTGTCTCATCCAAACACAACCATTAAATATTCTTCATTAATGTAGAATGTATATTCATCTATTACAGATTGCATACTTTTTATTTCAATTTAGACATAATTATTGACTATTATTTTTTTTCCAAATATGTACATTTTTATATTACTGATCAGTATTAGGCTAGTACAGAATGCATAGGCTTGTTGTTTTTAACTTATCATATAATTATTCAAAACAACTTTAAAATACACACTAAGCTATACATCTACTATTGTTAAATGCACATTCAAGTTTTACTTGGCTAATGGCTATTCATTTGGTAACTAAAATGTTTGAAATATTTTGAATTGTGTTATTTAGTAATATTACATATAGTGCCACCAGCTTCTTATTTTTTTAATTTGTAGAATAAAATATGTTGCAACCAATTGCTCTAATAGAAAGGAGTTGATAACGTTGATGTATTATGAGATCGGAGCATATCTGATGGGCATCGAATTTACTTTTATAACTTTAGTTGGAGTTCATCTGATATGCTTTAAGATCCGTGTACATAAAAATTAGTACTAACACGTACAAATGTTAAAAAAAGTGCACGGATCTTAAAACAGATAAGGCAATCCTGAAACTCATCGAACCTACTCCGCAATCAAGTTTTATTGAGTAGTTAGACTTTGAGCTTTCTTACTTCAGTTAAAAACGAAGAGGAATAAAAAAGTTTCACTAAGACAAACATAATATTAAAGAAAAAAAAACAAATATAATAAATGCAATATAAAAAGGTATAAAAACCAACCTACAACAGCAACAAAATATTATGTGGGTTTATTTAACTAATATTTATTTCTGACGTAATTGACATTTTTTTAAGCCCGTTTGATGTTAACATCATTTAATTGTCAATTAAACGTCTTGTTCTATTTTATATTCGTGTCACTTATTCTTTATTTTTGTCAAGAGGAAGTCCATGGATGGATTTGTCTTGTTCACTTGAGCATTGAATTAATTTATTCTAATCATAATTATAGATTAAGATCACATCATGACCGGCAAAATGTATAATTTTTTAGATTGT
This sequence comes from Carex myosuroides, assembly GCA_028015225.1. NCBI lineage: Eukaryota > Viridiplantae > Streptophyta > Magnoliopsida > Poales > Cyperaceae > Carex > Carex myosuroides. The sequence goes on from CM051488.1 coordinate 6,051,436, forward strand.
CGTTGAATTAGGCACCCAAAATTATCCCCTGTTTGAATGCACTCTAAAATAGTTACTATTTGAGAATAGTAAATAAGAATAGCACTAACTTTGATGGTAAGAGAATAGTGCTAACTCAAAGCTATTCGGAATAGTAAAAAAGTTGTTTGGAATGCAAACTTGGATTAGAGTTTGGAGGGAAGAGAGGTGAAGAGGGGTCCAATCGCTATTCTGACTTTTTGTTGAGATAGCGGAACAGTGTTGTTCTACTTGTTCCGAATAGCAAGTGAGATTGTTTGGTTGCCCTGAATTTAGAATAGCACTATTCTCAGATGACCAAAACATAATTCTAGCATACAACGCACAAATACCAATTTGAAGCCTGTGTACATCCGGTTTAGGATTTTTTTTAAAAACAGTAATTAAAATAATAAAAGTTAAAGAAACGACATGATTGCTTCGTTCGTTATAAAAACAGTAAAAACCGAATCCCGGATTCGGTTAAGTTATTCTTTTGCTTCACCGAATACGCTATTCGGTTAAGCTGGTGGCTTTAACAGAGGATACAGTGGGTTGCCACAGAAGATCCGTTTTTTTTTTGCTTTTTTGGCTTAACTGAATCCGGAATTCGGTGAAGTCAATTTTTTTGCTTTTTTGGCTTAACCGAATCCGGAATTCGATTAAGGCAATGTGATTTTTTTATTTTTTATTTTTTTTATTTTTTTTTAATACAGTTTTGACGTGATATTTTCAGTTGTACTAAATTTTTATTACAAAAAGATATTTTAGTGCCTCGCAATTTTTATTGCTAAACCATACGTGATATTGCTAACAATAAAAAATAAAACAAAACCCAAACCGAATCCCTTATTCGGCCGTGATTTTTATTTTTACCCAAAATTTTTTTTTAATATAAATAACCTCGTTTATTATTTTATTAAATGGTAATTTTTCACCGATAACCCTAGAAATTTATTCACCGATAACCCTAAAGTTATTTTTATTACAAAGAATTATATTATAAAAACCTATCAATAATATAAAATTTCGTTTATTATTTTATTAAATGGTAATTTTTCACCGATAATCCTAGAAATTTATTCACCGATAACCCTAAAGTTATTTTTATTACAAAGAATTATATTATAAAAACTTATCAATAATATAAAATTTCGTTTATTATTTTATTAAATGGTAATTTTTCACAGATAACCCTAGAAATTTATTCACCGATAACCCTAAAGTTATTTTTATTACAAAGAATTATATTATAAAAACTTATCAATAATATAAAATTTCATTTATTATTTTATTAAATGGTAATTTTTCACCGATAACTCTAGAAATTTATTCACCGATAACCCTAAAGTTATTTTTATTACAAAGAATTAATTCAAGCCGCAAATAATATTTGCGGTTTGGGTAGAAATAATATTCTTTTAAAAACGTAGTTATTTATATTAAAATATATTTTTTTTTGGGTAAAAATAAAAATCACGGCTTACTCGGTTTATATAAAAAATAAAAAATTAACAATAAAAAATAAAAAAAACCAAACTGAATCCCTTATTCGGTTAATGGGTAGTGTTATACGGGTAGTCACATAATTCGGGATCTGTTCTGTGAAAACATGCTTAACCGAATAGGCTATTCGGTTAAGCAAAAAAAAAATAACTTAACCGAATCCGGGATTCGGTTTTTGCTGTTTTTATAACAAACGAAGCAATCATGTCGTTTCTTTAACTTTTATTATTTTATTTACTGTTTTTAAAAAAAATCCTCCGGTTTACAACAAATTAACAAAGAGCACAAATTAAATTCAACATTAAAACTACTGACTCAATTTCTTATGAATTCATAATATTAGGCTGATTCTCCCTCAGTTTGTTACTTTTTGCAAAGCTAGCAAAATCCCATACACATCAACCAATCAGCTTGATCCTCATCTGAGACAAGAGCGACATTATTGTTATGATATTGTTGTATATTACTAACTATACTTACAGTATTTAATTGTTTAAAAAATTTAATTTCTGACATATAAATTATGAAAATAATATTATTGACAAATAATTTCACTTCTAATTTGAAAAAAAAAATATATCCATTTTAAAAACAATATTTCTGATTTTATTTTTCTATATTTTTTACTGACTAAACAGGTTTACTATATATAAAAAAAAAAAAATCAGTCAGACGACAGGCGTTGTGCAAAACGACATCCTTACTATTTTCCGAAATATTCCAAAAATAACATTGTTATTTATTTTATTTAATTAATTAAAATGCTACAGAAAAAATAGGGTCTCTCATGTCCAGAAAATAAAATAAAAGAAGTATTAGAGCTGCAATACTTTGACAATCTTTAGAATGTCCTTCTCGAAATGTATCTCTCTAGGCTATTTCATTCAAACCACATAATCTAGAAAACACAAAATAAAAGCTGTCCCCAATTCTAACATCTCTTGAAGGTTGAAACCACTTTTCAATAATCACGTGGCTAGAACCTTTCTCAGAACCGACCAGTCCCTTGGTTCCAGCACCAAAAAACAATTTGTCATTTGCTCAGCAGGCCGTTTCGGCCCAAGTTTGCATAGTGGAATTCCTGCCATCTGGGCCGAACATTCACTTAAGCCACATGGATCCAATCAGCTCCCTAGCCGCTGGTCCGAATAGCCAAGTAACTCGGGCTGGACCGACCATTCAGGAGATAGACTCACAGCAGGCCCCATCGGAAATCCAGGAACCTGAACCCAACCGAAGCACACAACTGAACCTTGAGATAATCTCCCAACAGGGCCCGCCACCGGGATTTGAAAGCCTGCCAGCTTTTACTCAACAACACTTCACTTCACAAGATGATAGTGGCCCGCCACCAGGATTTGAAGGCCCGCCTGCTTTCACTCACCAACACCGTCGCAGCCCGAGATTGATAGAAAAACACGGAGGCAAGTATATATCTATTCTTCATAGGGCTCAGCAGCTGAAAGATAATACAAAGGCAGAAGGGCCACTGGTACCAACTAAGAAAAAGGCAAGGACACACATGAAGCCGCCGGTGCAGTTGGATTACCTTAACAGTGCCGACCCGTTAACACCACACCAGGCAGAGGCGATCGTTGCCACTGCTGGCATCGTTTTAGAAGACAACCTGCTGGACGACATCTCAAAACTGGCGGCCATGCAAACTCCGATGGTGGCCGCGGGAGCTCCGTTGGTGGCCGCGGGAGCCGGAGATGCATAGAGAAAGGGCCGAGCCCAGTATGGTCAGTGCTATCCTCATCATGGGATCAGTGCTGTGTATTTTGTGTTAGGAAGTCATTATCTCTTTATGTTTAAGCAAATTTTAATTTGGGAAAGGGGACCGGGTAGCAAGGATAGCAGCAAGGAGGGAGTAATTGAAATTGTAATGGGATTAAGAGGTGTATTTGGTTGCTTCATCAATGGAAGTATTGACGTTATTTTGTCTTAATGAATTGCACAAAATTCAAGTTTATAACATGGAATGTGAGGGGAATTAATGAAAAGGAAAAGAGATTGGCAATCCGGCAAACATTTCGACTACACAATCCAGATTTCATTTGTCTCCAGGAAACCAAGATGGCTAGTATAGATGCTCAAATTAAGAATGAGGTATGTGGCAAAAGATTTGATGGATATCAGACAATTGATGCTAGGGGAACAAGGGGAGGAGTGCTACTGGCTTGGTCTCAATCAAAATTCCAGCAGCTAGAAATGGTACAGGGAGACTTCTGCCTCACAATTAGGTTTAAAAATACACAAGATGACAGCGAATTCATTGTTACTGGAGTATATGGACCATGTACAAGCCAAGGCAGACGACGATTTTTTCAAGAATTAAGGCAGGCAAAACCGATGGATGACATGCCGTGGTTACTTTGCGGAGATTTCAATTTAACCATTCTTGCAGAAGATAGGACAGACAACACAATTGATTGGAGGCAAACGGCAAATTTTGCAAGGTTAGTTCAGCAACTTGGCCTAATAAATCTGCCACTTCATGGGCGCCGGTTTACATGGTCAAACGAGCGTGCAAACCCCCACTTGGCAAGACTGGACCGTTTCCTTGTATCAGATGAATGGTGTATGAAATTTGCAAACGGGGAACAAACGGCACTACCTAATACATCTTCGGATCATTGTCCGATCATGTATTCGGCAAAAACAGCTTTCGCAAGATCGAGACTCTTTCGGTTTGAAAATTTCTGGCTTAAGTCGCCGCAATTCATCCAAATGATAAGAGAAGAATGGGAATCGCAGCCAACAGCAACGGAGCCCATAAACCTACATGCCAAGCTGACCGATCTACAAAGGAAAATTAAAAACTGGACGAATAAGGAAAAAGGAGTCATTCGGCAGCAACTCAAAACCTGCACCGACTACATTAGTTGGAGAGATAAGGTGATTGAGTCACGTCCCATTACACCTCTGGAGAAATTCATGACCTGTGTGCTCAAAAGAAGAATAACTGTACTGTCTAAATTCGAAGAAGAGAAGTGGAGGCAAAGAGCAAAAATCAAATGGGAAGTAGAAGGGGACCGCAACACGAGCTTCTTTCATGCCACGGCCTCGTTCGCAAAAAGAAGAGGTACAGTTACAGCTATCGAATTTAATGGACAGCAATCCAATGATCAAAGAAGCAAAGCTGCTGCCTTTTTTGCTCATTTCTGCGAATTAATGGGTAAGGAATCAGCACCAATGCCGACAGTAAATTGGTACAGTTTATACCCGAACAGTCATCAATTACAGGACATTGCGGCACCTATCACAATTGAGGAGATAACGGAAGCGGTTACAAGGTGGCCGAATGGTAAAAGCCCGGGGCCCGACGGATATACCGGTGAATTTTACAAAAAATTGTTACGAAGCTTAATGCCTGATCTAGTGGCAACTCTCAATTCAGTATTGCAGTTCCAACTCCCACTAGGTCCTTTAAGCACATCACACATAGTTCTAATCCCCAAGAAAGAAGCGCCCTTGACACCAAATGATTTCAGGCCTATAAGCCTATTACATGGGATCCAAAAAATATTTTCGAAAATTTTGGCTAACAGGATTAAGGACAAGATGCCAGAATTAATAGATGACAAGCAGACAGGATTCATCAAAGGACGGCAGATCACCGAGGGATTCGTGTATGCGCAACAAATACTACATCACTCTCGCAAAGCTAAAATCCCGATTGCAGTGTTTAAGGCAGATATTAAAAAGGCGTTTGACACTCTAAGTTGGGATTTCTTACTTCAAACACTCCTCCACCTCGGATTTCCTTCGGAATTTGTAAAGGCAATACAAATGAGTGTATTGCAAGGGACCTCGCAAGTGCTCATCAATGGATTACTAGGGAAGAAGATAATTCTCAAACGCGGGGTACGACAGGGAGACCCGCTTTCGCCGCTTCTTTTTATCATCGGGATGGACTTCCTTGGGCGATGGATGGACAAGCTAACTGCAAACGGGGCAATCCGGCTACCGTACAGAGAAATGAAACCATGCCTCTTCTATGCCGATGATGCTCTCATTTTTATCAAGGCCGAAATGCAGCAGCTTCAGGCAGTAAAGGTATTGATCTTGGCTTTTGAACAAATATCGGGTTTGTCCATCAATTTTCAGAAATCAGAAATTTTGTACTCTGAAGTACCACATGACCAGCGACATCAACTGACGGCCATCTTAGGATGTAAAGAGGGCACCTTCCCGTTTATATACCTCGGACTGCCGCTCTCAAACCAGAAATTGCCAAAGATAGCATACATGCCATTGATAGAAAGGATGAACAAACGATTAGCAGGTTGGACAGCCAAGCACCTGACAATTGCGGGCAGGATAGTTCTTTTAAATGCGGTCCTATCCTCACTTCCCACGTACTTCATGACTGTCTTTAAATTACCACAATGGATAATTAGAGATATTGACAAAATAAGAAGAAGGTTTCTTTGGCATGGAGTTACTCAGGAGCGCCGCAAGATCAGTCTTGCAAAATGGGAATTGGTGTGCAAGCCCAAGGCGGATGGGGGACTGGGAATACCGGATCTTGGTACTTTCAATCGAGCATTGCTGCTAAAGTGGCATTGGTATTGGACAAACACGGAAAACAAACTATGGAAGCCAATATATCGGATTACTAACTCTACAGGGACATCAGCTTTAGGACTTTCGCTCAATGACAAGAATCTGCAGCAGTTCTTCAAGGCTTCGGTCAGTTTTACTCCTGGTAATGGCCGAAATATAAGCTTTTGGGATAACAACTGGGGACCGGGCATCTTCAAATATTTATTCCCAATTCTATATACCTATGCCTTAGACATTGACATTACACTACATGAGGCAAAACAAACACGGTCACTAAGAACTTTCCTAAGACAAGGACTCTCACTACAAGCACAGGAAGAACTTGACGAAGCTTCACGAGTTCTCACAGGATACCACCTACGTGATGCAGTCAACGATGAAATACATTGGAATTGGAACAGCACAGGAAAGTTTACGGTAAGAAGTGCGTATCGGGCAATGATCCGGGGACCTTCAATCGGCTCACAACTGGCCAAAATCTGGCAGCTAAAAGTCCCCCCGCGAATCAAGGTCTTCGGCTGGTTGATGAGGTCCAACAAAATACTTACACTCGATAACCTAATCAGGCGAGGCTGGAATATGGCCAATCGGTGCGTCTTGTGTAAAAGGGCAGAGGAAACAGTAAATCACATGTTCAATGAGTGCCCATTTACAAAGGAGTTTTATGCCGAGGTAGCAATTATCACACAGCAACAAAATACGGGCCATATGGCAGTACCCGACCACAAGGCTGTCAGCACGGAGACACGCTACAGTAGGAAATTCAGAGCAATATGGCTGATGTCGCAATTTGTATTGTGGCGGGAACGGGGAACCCGTATTTTCAGAGACCTGACCAAGGACGCACGGGAACTGGCACAGGAAGTGAAGGAACAACTGTGGTATACAGAATTGAAGGACTTCAAATAGCACGACACAGGACATCAAACTTCTTTTAATTTTAATTTATTATTTTCATTTTTGCTTTCATCTCACTCTAGTGTTTAATTTGGTTTTGTTTTACTTTTCACATTTCAATTGAGCTCAAATGTCTGAGCTCATTCTCTTTACATTTTGCTGGTAGTTACCATCCTTTTGTAACAGAACCGATATTTCAATATAAATGGGGGCTAGACCCACATTTTTATCAAAAAAAAAATAATAACCCAGAGCCACTTTCTTTTTACTAAATTCACAGTGAGATGATAAACGGTATCTTTCTTCTAAACAAAATAAACACAAGTAATTAATTTCAATCCCAGGCCCTCCTTTTCTTCTAAGTTTTCATAATTATTTCACGTCAATTTAGTTAAATAATGTTATATATTTTTTTTAGAAATTTTGCACTTTATAGATAGATCTAAAAAGATATACCCTAGCTATAATTTTTTTTTAGAAAATTTTGCACTTTACTAGAAGTCACTCAACTATACCCTAGCTATAATGATTTTTTATATTTGATTTTGATTTATCAATTTTAATCAATAACTTAATTAAATTATTTTTTTATCTAAAGTTTAATCACACAAATTATAAAGTAATTCATAAAATCATTGAATCTGTTCAACTAACTCTATTGTCAAAATAAGTTTTTTATACGATGTTTTTAGGTAAATTAATTATATAGTGTAATTATATACCTTTTGAAACCTTCAAATTTTTTTTTTTTGCAGATCAATACATATATATATATATATATATATATATATATATATATTTATGAAAACTATGAGATCAGTTTTTAAATTAGATATTTAAAAATTTAGTTTATAGTTTTTGATAATATTTGAATTTGAACAGGAGCCAGTAATTCAATTTAAATAAAGAAAATTAAAGTTCGGTTATAAAATCACATAAATATAATTATAATTGAGTTGCCAAATAAGTAAGGAAAAAATTGAGAGTTCTTTTTATGAAATTCACCCTAGTTGAAATATTCATGCATAGTTTGGCATAGTAGATTCGAAACGAACAAAAATGAAGAAGAAATTTCAAAAACGGTATGCTTTCTAAAGAAAAAAGTTGCATTTAATCCTTACTTCTAGTATTTTCATTTTAAAAAAAAAAAGATCCTAATTTCAAAGAAGAAAAGTCTGTTCGATCTAATTTGAATTTCTTATTGGTCAGCATCAGGGTTCTAAATAACGCGCTATAACGTTTTCGGACCATAAAAGCTATAGCGGCTCAATATGGCACAACATCGTTTTTTTAGCCGTTCCGCTATGACGCGATAAACGTTATTTAAATCTTTGGTCAGCATGCATTTACGTATTTAACGACGTGAATTATTTGGTAGACTTTGTTTTCTAGTATTATTTCAAAAAAGACGATCGAGCTGATTATATCTCAAACAAATTAAATTTAACTTCCCTAATTATTTTACTTATTATAGTAATAATTAATGATCATATAAGGAGTAGAACTAGGGTGTTCTTATGTTCATCAAGTCTTTTTGTGAATTCAATCCTATAACTTATTAGATTGGCTTCAAACGATGAATCGAGTCCAAACCGTTGAAATTCATATACTTTACAAGTGATGCGTCTACATGCAAAATATCTAAACTTTCAAATTAATTTAGTATAAAATCAAGCAATCAAAATTAGAAGGTTTATAAATTAATTTTAATGTATTTATTACTTCACAAAATTAGTTCAAAATTTAAAATTTTCGCATGTAGACAAATCACTCGTTACGAGTAAATAGATTTTGGCGGTTTAAACTCTTCATTTAAAATCAGTCTAATATGTTCTAAAGTTGAATTCACATAAAAATTTAATGAACTTAAAAACACTCTAATTCTACTCATCATATATGTTTCAAAAATAGAGAAAACACATCAACACTAGCGCGCACGTGCATATTTCGCTCATTCACGCCATCATTTAAGCCCATCGTCAGTTATTTTATACACGAGTTTATAATGTAAAACTATCTACGTCCACTACTAACTGCTTACCTACCCTCCTAGGTATTTGTTCAGTATTTTAACTTGTACAGAAAGCTGTCAGAGTCGGAATTAGTTCAACTCTCTTTGTTCTAAATTTAATTAAGTGTTAAAAATTGAAACTCATGCATGGTGTTTGCTATTAATTACTTTAATTTGCGCTGTCCTGGTATTTTTTATAATTAATGTCTTGGAGTTTATGGTTGCGTTTGGATGAGACAAAGAATAGTGTTAATCCGAGTTAGCTACTATTTCGAACTACTACTTTACGTTTCAATGTATTTGAGTTAGTAAAAATGAATTATTCTTTGTTTGTCTTTTGTTTTTGTGGGTTAGCATGTTATTCTACTAACTCAATCAAAATTGAGATAGCTCACTATCTCAAATTTGATATAATTAGTTCACTACTCTCACTAATCACTAGTACAGAAAATGCAACCATACACGGCATATCATACACGGATGTGAAAAAATTGCACATTAACAGTATGTAACGGGAGGAGGCGCTCGCGCGAAAAAAACTCCAACATACACACACGGTCTGAAAGTTTCGAACCGTGTCCGTAAGTGACGTTTATTTGTACACAGTTCATTAATTTTGAACCGTGTACAGTTGTTCCACTTCATACACAGTCTTTTATTAAAAGACCGTGTATTCTTTTGCTCAGTTTCCAAACACTGTTTTTTAGTTCAAGCCGTGTACGATTCATTCGTGTCTCTCAACCATAACCCCTCAACCGGCATCTTGACACGGTTGGGTTTAGTTAACTGTGTATATTAGTTCAATTCAGATACGGTTCGGAAACCGTGTACAAAGTACCTCCTATTCATACACGATACTCGCTGACACGGTTGTGTAATTGTGTTTCATTAGCTTTTCGAACCGTGTATGGTGTTTTTTCTGTACTAGTAAACCCAAGCCTTTATCCAAACGCACCCTATAAGTTAACTTATAAATACATTGTGCAGGATATACTCATAATAACGGAGTAAATGACTAATTAAGGCAATTGATTATAAACCATAGTAGTAAAAAGAATGTGATTCAATGCATATATATTTAGCCATACAAACAAGCCATAAACAGGTCGCAATTATATATTTTGAATTTATAAGAGTACGTGGGTTGGCACGTGTACTATAGGTTGAGAAATATAAATGAAGATATTGGTTGGAGTTATAAATTGAGAGAGTTGTTGGTATGGTGAAACATTTTAAATTGTTTATTTTCTCGTTAAAACACTTAAATTTTTTATTTCTTCCTTTTATATTAAATTGAAAGAATTGTTGGTATACCCATTCAAAATATTTAAAATTGTCTATTTTCTCATAAAACACTTAAATATCTTATTGTTTCTTTCCAATTAAAAATATTATCTTATTATTCCTTATGTTCATCGTATAAAAAAATTAAAGTTAATTAATCATTAGTTATATGTGCTAGTTCAAATACTTGTTTTGCTCTATTTTTAAATGGACTCATGGCTTTGATTTGCAACACTTTATCTTTTTTTTGTGATTATGCCTAACGCCAGTCGTGCAACCTCTATCCCCTCTCTCTGTTATTAATTTTTAGTATTGATTAAGCCATAAGCATTTTCTTAGATGCAAGGTTAATCAATAATCAATAATAATAATAATAATAATAATAATAATAATGATAATAATAATAATAATAATAATAATAATAATAATAATAGAGGAAGTACATATGTTGCACAGCTGACGCTAAGTATAATCACGGAGAAAGAAACAAAGTGATGCAAGTCAAATAAACATTTTGATTTGAAAAATACGACATGTATTTCAACTATTAATAAGATTAAATAGTTAATTATATTTTAAAAAATTTAGATATAACGAACATATGGGAAAATAAGAAAGTATTTTAAATTAAAATGTGAATGTAAAGAATTTGAACATTTTGATACGAAAATAGATAAATTAAAATATTTTAGTGAGTATACCAACAATTCTTCTTAACTAGAACCCGAGGACGAAGTCGGGGGAAATTAGATTATTCATTCACAATTTGCTATTTGAAGGAGTTCTCTAACTTATTAGTTATTATTTAAAATAATGTTAAAATAGTACATGTTATGATATTTTACAGCTTAGCACGTACAAGTATTTATATTTATGCATGTAAGTGTTTATATATAACATATATTAAGGATTTATATCTGACATACATACTAGATAATAACAACTCTTTTTTAAGATTGGATAGCTGGCGCTAGTTGGACTTTCATTCGAATTATTAGAATCTTCCATAAATGTTTTATATCAAAAATAGAACTAGCTAGTGTAAAATATAAAAAAAAATCATTTATTTTAAAAAATTTCACCATACCTAAAAACTATCAAGTATTTATATATAACATATCAAACATTTATATCTAACATATTAAGTATTTATACATATGTACTTTCAAGTTTGAATAATTAAGTTTTCAAGTATTTATACATAACATATTCAGTCTTTATATATAACATATCAAGAAGCAAAAAAATAGAAGAGCGAATAGAAACAAAAAGTACTTCAATATGGATCTCATTTGAAAGAGAAAATTGAGTACAAGATGTTCGTGGTTTTAAATTTTCAAGATTCCTCACAGGTCGTCGAAAATATGGACAAGATTGGACCGAGAAAAATAAATTTATTATCTGAAAACGTGTAAAAGATAGGCGAGTGATGAGAGAAAGAAATGAATAACATATTAAATATTTAATACTTCACCAGCCAAAATAAGTGAAAACCAAAATAGGTGAGTGATGAGAGAACGAAAAAAAAATTGAAATTGGATTTTGTCCAAAGGGCTTTGGACAGAATCTCATCCAAAGTTGGGCCTTACCGTTTGATTTGTTTTAAGATTCGTGCTAATATATTTAAAACTTAATAATTTTGAATGACTCCGTAAATCTAAGAGCATCTACATCCTTGATATTATTAGAGTTTCTAATCTGACATGACAGTTTCTAATCTAGTTTCAGAAATGTGGAAGAGTTTTTTTATTTAGAAACGCAGTAAAGTTTCTTATTAAGAAACTGTTTATAAACTCCATACTGATCAAATGATTGGCTCAAATTATTTATATTTTTTAATTTGTTGCTGACGTGACTTAATAGAAACTCTAAAATTAATTTTAGAGATGTGAGAGTTAGAAATTTTAGATACCTTAATTTCTAAAAAGAAGTTAACAGTTATTTATAAACTCATTTGAGTTGCTGGGATGTAGATGCTCTAAACCATCCGTGTAAATTTTAACACAGATCAGACGGTTTACAACTAACTTTAAATTAGATTTTGTTCAAAGCCCTTTAAACAAAAAACTCCACCCAAAAAAATTACTTCCTCTTTTTACGGGAGAGAGAAAAACAAAGCTAAAAAAGAAAGGAAGATTTGGGGGGACTGAACAAGAGATTGAAGATGAAAGGACCCGTGATTTTTATTTTTACCCAAAAAAAAATATATTTTAATATAAATACCCAGGTTTTTAAAATATTTTTATTTCTACCCAAACCGCTAGGATTATCAGCGGTTCGAATTAAAAATTCGGACCGCTAGGAATATCAGCGGTCTGAATTTTTAATTAGAACCGCTAGGATTCCTAGCGGTCCGAATCCTTAATTCAAACCTAACCCGCCCGTGACCTTTCTCTTCTTCTATGTGTCGCCTCTCCGCCAGAAAAACCGAAAAAAACGAAATCGCCTCTCCGCCAGAAAAAAGGAAAAAAGAAGAAGGCCGCGCCTCCACCCCTCCGCCTCGCCGCCCCTCCGCCTAGCCGGCGCTCCGCCCCTCCTAGGCCGTCCCTCCGCCCCTCCACCTCTTCACTTAGAATTCTGATTTGTGCAATTTCTGTGCAATTTTTCTGGTTTGTGCAATTTCTCAATCTAAACTTAGAATTTTCTGTGTAAACTTAGAAATAGGTTAATAATGCTTAGTGAATGAAATATAGTCATCTGTGAGAAAAAATTGTTTAAGGAATTGTTCAAGGAATATATATAGCTTTGTTCAAGGAATTGTTCAAAAAATTGTTCAAGGAATTGTTCAAGGAAAAAATTGTTCAAGGAATTGTTGAAGGAATTGTTCAAGGAATATATATAGCTTTATATTCAAATACAAAATTAAATTGTTCAAGGAATATATATAGCTTTGTTTATGTTCTTATCATGATCGAATGTTTATTTTTCTTGTTATTAGAAATAGTAAGTATGACTGTGTTTGATATTAAAATACAAAAATTGTTCAAGGAATATATAACTTTGTTATATTTTGAGCATGAATGTTTATTTCTCTTGCTATTAGAAATAGTAAGTATGACCTTGTTTGATATTCGATTACAAAAATTGTTGAAGAAATATATAACTTTGTTTATATTCTGATCATGAATGTTTATTTGAGTAAGTATGACCATGTTTGATATTCAAATAAAAAAATTGTTCAAGGAATATTCAATTGATAACTTTGTTCCTATTCTGATCCATATTAAAGGAGATCTTCTATTTGCCAAACATAATATTAATGGTTTCTTTTTCATGTTAATTTTATATTCTAAAGAGATGATAAATCAATTTCTTTGATTTTGTTTCATCAACCAATCTAGTTAGCTGTATCGTTTGAAAATATTGTCTATTTTTCTTCTTCGATTTAAAGCGTGAGAGAAGGAAGATTCAAATTGTAGTGCAAAGAGAAAGCAATTCAAAATATATATGTTTGCGCAAGTATAATTCAAATTACTTTTAAATATATTAGGCTGCAAAAATCATACAACTGTATAAAATATTATTATATAATACGAGCTTATTTAGCGAAATTGTATAAAATATTATTATATAATATGAGCTTATTTTTGTTCTTTACTTCTATTTAAAAAAAAAACTATATCTATAGTTCCAAGGTTAATATGTACTATATGTATCATCAAATTTGTGTGATTAAACAAATTATACTCGCAACTAATAAATGAGTTATTTTTGCTGGTTGTATATTTGAAAGTTTATTTTGCATTAATTTGTATGAAATGAAATTAGTTTGCATTAACTGATTTCATACATTTCTAATGGAAACCTTATCTTTAAAAAAAATACAAATTTATAAAAATATGCTTGTATGGAGTGGTTCTTTGTTCTTATTGGCATAATGCATGTTATGATTGACTTCATAGTCATCTTTTTGCATATTAGCGTATTTTAGCATATTTTTACCGCAATTAGCATATTTTAGTCAATTGTAGCATGTTTAATTTTTTTTTAACATAGGATGGCTAGGGGACAGCCTAGGAGACCACCCGCAGCCGACCCGGTTGATGAGCCCATTCCCACTGACAGCAAGGATCATTTCAGTCCTTTATTATGGATGCCTCACGATGAGCACCGAGTCTCAGAGGCATCTAAAGAGGTACTTGATTACTTTTTTTTTTAAGTTTGTATTTTGTTTAATTTTTGTATTTTTAGGTTTTCATGTTGTTTACTTTTTTGAACGCAGAGTGAGGCAATTATAAATGCCAGGGGTCGGTATCCTGACATGCAGTACTACTCGGTCATGGAGGCGTATCTGCAAAATTTGGGGGTGCAGCATTTGGTCGATATTCTATAGTCGGAGACTAAGTCCATTAACGCGTCCCTCATTGCAGGACTAGTGGAGCGATGGCGCCCCGAGACGCACACGTTCCACTTACCTTTTGGAGAGATGACAGTGACTCTCCAGGACGTTAGTGCTCTATGGGGTTTGCATATCCAGGGCGTGCCCGTTGGTGGCATATCTGACCCCACAGATCCAGATGACATGACGATTAATTACATGCTCGCTGAGTTGTTGGGAGCGGAGCCAGATATACGCAGCAACGGGGGGAAGTCCAAGTACTGTCTGGACAAGACGAAGCTGCGAGCTATGTTTGCGAGAGGTCTAGGTAGCGATTCCACTCAGATCGAGATTCAGAGGTACTCATACAAACTATTTGTATTACATTTATTTTGTACTCTGTTTCATGCAGAAAAATGAGTTGCTCTATAATTTTGATATTACAGATACACACAGGGATTCGTGATGGACCTATTTGGTTCTGTCATGTTTGCTGATTCTAGTGGTGATACCATCCCGATGATGTATCTACAGCTGCTGCGAGACCTTCAGCCGTCGAGTGGCAGGTACAACTTGGGTGGGGCTGTCCTAGCACATCTCTACTCCAACTTGTGCCACGGTTGCAAGGTCAGTATGTTATTTATGTCTTATTTTAATTACTTACCTTGTCATGCACTTGTTGTCTTATTTTAATTATTTAACTTGTCCCTGACGGCTGGTATTCTTCAAAATATAGCGGAAAACTAAGCAAATCTACGGGCCAATGCTGCTTCTGCAGCATTGGTCGTGGTCACGGCTACCGGTGGGGGTACCTCAGCCGAACGAGGATCCATGGGGAGAGCCCGAAAATGGAAATCGACTGGCATTCAGCATGAAATGGTACGGACATCACTTGTACAAGGACAACCCTCACAGAAAGACAGCAGGTATCAGGACGGTCCGATCTCAGATTCAGAGTCTGGGTGAGACGCAGGTGATCTGGACTCCGTACCATGAGCTATACACTGAGGGGAGGCTGCCGCAGATTGTAGCAGATGATCAGGAGATGTGGCTCTACAGGGGACCGCTGGTGTGCTTCTGGATAGTGGAGCACCACTATCCAGACCGGGTGCTCCGTCAGTTTCATTTTCCTCCACTCATCCCCGCAGATCCAGACGTCCCGAGATCTGTGATCATGAGGCTACACGGGTAAGTTGTGTTCTTTTTAGCATTTTTGTACTTAACATTAGTTCTTGTCTTTAAATTGCAACTAACATATGAATTACAGGATAACACACGGTAATCACTGGGATAGAGATTGGAGTGTGCATCACTCGGAGTACTACATCAAGGTGGGCAATATGAGTGCCAACCTATGGCAGATGCCGGAGATTGATACGATGCAGTTCCAGGGAGATCCCCTATTGAGATATCAGGCTTGGTACCTGCGGGTCGGCATGGCTTCTATGTATATAGAGGGAGATTACGGCGAGTTTCTTCGCGCACAGATATTCGAAGACGATGGTTATACCCCTACTGGCCGGAAAGGTGCTCGCCAGGTAATGCATCTAAAACAACACATTTTTATGCGTTATGAACCTTTTATCATAACCTTTATTTTTTCTAACGTTTTTTTATAGCTGCTGTTAGCGCTTAAAGGTGCCGGGCGTTCAATCGTTTGTCTTGGAAAACGTGGCTACAGAGCGGTCGGGCACGCGATGTTGAAATTGGTTGCCCCATGCATTGCGGACCACGGCCAAGAGGCAAAGCTGGTCACCATGTTACGAGACGCCGGAGAGAATATTGATTGGCGCGCAGTACAGCCGGACGAGCCTGACGCGCCACCTGTTCTGACCAGTGAGATGCCACCGGAGCCATCAGAGCAGCCAGAGTGGGATTATCATCGTTGGGTACTGCGCATGGCTGGTTGGCACGCCTACCGTGACGAGTACGGGCGTCCAGTTCTTCCCCCGGTATGTGATTTTTTATTTTATTTATTCTTTTATTGTAAGTAAAGATAGTTAAAATTTACTAAATTTTTGGTATCCTTGCAGGGTCCTGCATACATGCCGACACAGCCTGAGCATCATGAGTCTCCAGAGATCCAGTCTGTGCAGGATGACAGGTTGAGTTTTAGCCTTGCAGACTTTGCTTCAGCTGATCAGTGGGATACATCCGCCTCCCCGCCACCGCGTCAGCCGTATTCAGAGATGGCTCACGATTGGGAGGCCCCTGGTAGCCGGACTCAGGCTGATTATGAGTCCCAGTTTGTGGCATCCATATTCCATACTCCCACGCCACCGCCAGCTACCCACGTGGCCTCGGATCCATGGGATACAGCACTTACGATGAGCAGGCAGGACAGCCTCAGTGGGAGGATTGGCATGAGCGCATATTCAGTAGAGAGAACAGGGGTAGACCACCTCACCGATTCTCTCCTTCGCAGTACGATGGATAGAGGGTATATTTTATTATGTTTTAGTTAAGTTGTGCTATGTTATATTTTATTATGTTTTATTTTAGTTTTTTTTAGTTGTGCTATGTTATATTTTATGTTGGCAGTTTAGTTTAGTTTAGTTTAGTTTGGTAGTTTTAGTTTAGTTGTGCTATGTTATATTTTATTATGTTTTACTTTAGTTTTGTAGTTTATTTTTTTAGTGTAGTGTAGTTTCGTTATGTTTTATTATGTTGTATTTTTTTAGTGTAGTTTATTTTAGTTTCGTTATGTTTCATACAACAAAAAGAAATAACATCCAAAAATGATCATACAACATCCAAAATAACATCTAGAATTCATCGTCCGAGGTTGACGATCATACAACATACTATTTCAAACTTAATATAAATAACATTCAGAAATAACATCCAAAATATAAAATACAAACTTAATATAAATTTCAACTGATCATACAACATACTATTTCGTCTTACCGGTCTTGAACGTACATGGAACAAAATCATCGTCCGAGATTGACGATGACGGCTCGGTAACAACAGACGACGTGCTAGCCTTAGTCTTAGCCTTACTCTTAGTCTTAGGCGTCTGTACATCATCTTTTTTTTTCCCAATCCATAGCCGTAGGGGTTTTCTACAAAATCATCATCAGATATGTCATTTCGTTTAAAATCATCATCAGATATGTGCACACATTTCGTAGCACAAATTGGACAGTCCTTTCTCTTCCTTCCGCAGCCCCAATTGCATTTCTTTTCCTCGCCCTTTCCTCGATTGTTACTGTCCATACTCCTCGTCTACAATTTATTTGGAAAATAATAATAAAAAAAACTGCAACATAATAAAATACATACAAATAAAGTTCATACAAACCTCAAAGTAAAAATTCTTCACAAAATAAAGTTAATTCCTACGACTCCTTCTAAAATTTAATCCCATGAGCCAACCAGATCCCCACGATGATGTGCTCCTTCTATCTTGTTGCACTGTTTCGTCTTGCTGGTTAGCTGTATCGGACGGTCCTGCTTGCGCTTCGTTAGCTGTACCAGATGTGCTCCTCCTTCCTAACTGAGATGTGCTCCTTCTAGCTGGTTGCACTCCTTCTTCTTGCTGGTGTGCTGTATCGGATGGCCTTGCGCCAGATGTGCTCCTCCTACCTGCTTGAGTTGTACTCCTTCTTCGCTGGGTAGTACCTGAAGGCCCTTGCATTCCAAAGAACTCCCCTCCTGCCCGTACTTCTCCCATTGCCTCCCTAAACATCATATTTGCATTTTCACGGTCTGCTGTACGACTTCTGGCTGTGCTTCGCCGCGGCCCTTGCGATCCACTCGCCTCTGCCATAACTTGCTCATTCTCTGCTACATTTGCTGCGTTATGAGCCTCTGCAGCCCAAATATGTTAGTTAGTAAGCTATTCAACATTAGAACTAAAAATAATTAGGATTGAATGTGACATACCTTGCCTCTACCTGTCAGAAGTGGAACGGCGAGGACGGTGCCCCTGTCGCCTACCTTGCATTTCATCCATGGTCATATCTTGACGGATGTGTTTTCTCCTACCACGCCGTAACCAATCTCTGTTTGGCTCAATTTTAGGGGTAGTGGTTGTAGGCCAATCTTCAGGATTGCCATAAGGAACAAACAATGCATTCCAAGTACTAAGAAGGTAGTCCACCCTATACCAGTGGGCAACAAATAGGTTGGGTGACCAGTTTCTATGACGACAAACTGCTAACACATGAGCGCACGGAATTTCAGTTAATTGGATACCTCTGCATGTACATTCCACTTTTCTCTCTGGCCCGAATGTCACGATATACTGGAACCTTCTATGAATAATTGACATAGTTCCATCCTGTGTTTGGACCACTAGAACATATTCATTTGGGCCCGTGACTTGGTAATTACCTTCGTCGTGCGAGTATGGGATGACATCCATTTTTGTAGCTTTCTCCCACCGTTTGGCGAGCTTAACATGTACCCGTCTGGAAAAAGGCTGTTCTGCATTGCTTCGCTCCGTCGCTGCCTCTCGTCGTTGAACAAACCACCTATTGCACTTGGCGAATGTCTCCTCTACAAGTGCAGCCACGGGCAACATTCGGCTATCCTTGAAGACAGCGTTGAGGCACTCAGAGCCGTTTGTTGTCATGATACCAAATCGGTGCCCTCCATCACATGTCTGGAAAATTTTTTCAAAATTTGACGGCTCCATGACATCATCAGGACGTACTTTGCCCACTCTCCTCAGAAAAGCATTGCACGTCGGATTTTGCTGCAATAGAACAAAGCAAAATTAGACAAAATGCATCTAAAAGAAACAAAAATGATATAAATTAGACAATATTAGACATACCGAGCAAAAATCTTCGAACATCTCTTTCAGCCTTCTTGGCTTCTTCTTCCTGGCTCCTTGTTTGAACCTAGTTCCGTACCATTTGTATTTCCCACACGCCTGGACCAGGTTATCTGCAACATGTTGGATACAATACCTGTGCACAAAATTATCCCTATCCCATCCGTATTCAGGTTTCAATGCAGCTTTGATACCCTTGTGTTGGTCCGATATAACACATACGAATCTATTAACACCAATCACATTAATCCTAAGCCATTGTAAGAAAAAACCCCAGTTCTCTTCATTCTCCGTATGTACAATTGCAAATGCTAGAGGCAGCAATTGGTTATCGGCATCATAGGCGCAAGCCATCAAAAGTCTGCCCTCATACCGCCCAGAAAGGAAGGCTGCATCTATACTGATCACCGGTCTTAAGTAATCAAATGCGGTAATGCATGGTCCGTAAGCCCATGCCACGGCCCTGAATGTCTGAACACCTTCTTTGACCAGTCCTGTATTTTTATCGATGCTCGGACTTGTCAGAAATTGGTATTTTGAGCCGGGATTCGTGTAACATATCCCGATAAGCAATAATTTCATAAAATTGTACGACTCTTCCCAACTCCCAAATTGCCGGGCTACTGCAATCTCACAACCTCTCCAAAGTTTGTTGTATTTCGGGGTTATACAGCCAAACCTAACCCTCACGCAGTGTACCACACTCCGGATGCTCATAGTGGGGTCTTCCTTAATGCTGCTCTCGATGATATCTGCGATAATTGATGCCGTGAGTTGTGCATGGTCCGACCTGGTGTACTCAGATTCGCATGTGTGAGGCGTGTCTTGCTCAGTTATCATCCATGTATCTCCGGCATTTGTTGCTCTTGCCTTCAGTTTGAAACGACAACCCGGAGTGCTGCATCTAATTTCTAGCCGGGATGTGTCACTTCTCCTCGTATATGTCTCCTTGTTCTTGTCAACATGGTACTCTCTGATCTTTTTCGTCAGTTGCTTTTTACTTACGAAGTATTGGCCTTTTGCGAGCTCACTCCTGTACTCAACCCGAGAAGCAGATGTGTCATTGAAGTTTACAAAAGGGTGAGTCTCAGAACGGCCACCTAACGGCATATTCTCTCTATTCTGCCTCACAGTGGGCTGTGGGTATTCTTCTTCATCTTCTTCATCTTCTTCATCTCCTTCATCATTAATGTCACAGTCTCCTTCCCCCAATTCATCCCCAGTTTGCAGATTCTCCTCCGGTACCTCGTTTATAAATTCAAATTCCGACTCGTTTGGATCTTCCTGTACTGGTGGCGGTCTGGGGTGAGGATTTGGTTCAGGCCCAGGTAAGGATGAAGGACCAGCATACATGGATATAGGTGGGATAAAAGGTGGAGATTGTACTCGTTGTGGGACAAAAGGTGGAGATTGGGGTGAATTATTGTATATTTCTGGTTCCGGTTCTGGTACAGGCATTACGATAAAAGGACTGTGTGGTTCATTATCTTCTTGATAATGTTGGGCAGCTGAATTTTGGCCTGAACTTCCGGCCCCTGACTCTTCGCGAATTCTGCGTGCAAAAACTTCCAATAATGATTCGCCAGACCTCAAAACCTGCGCTATTAGACCTCTCAATGCCCCGTTATCTCCCAATGTGATTTTGACATACTTTCCTGCGTGGACCATTCGGGCCTGAATTTGTAATTGGCAACGATTCCTATTGTAGCCGCTCGCTTCATAAATAAGCGATTGTAACTGCTCAAATGAGAAATTTTCATCAACCCAATACGTATTTGCTGCAGGTTTGGAGTAACGTACTCCATACTGGTCAGTTATGAACTTTCCTCCAAAATGTATTGAAATTGCAATAGACATGGCCAATAAACTACATTCATAAATGACAATTATTTGGTCAGTTTACTGATTTCAATTGTGAACAGTTGTGAATAGTCGTATATGAACATTAGTGAACAGTAAATACGTATGTGAACAGTAAATGTGAACAGTAATACGTATGTGAACAGTAAATGTGAACATTAAATACGTATGTGAACAGTAAATGTGAACAGTAAATACGTATTGAACAGTAGATGTGAACAGTAAATACGTATGTGAACAGTAAATACGTATGTAATTAACAGTAAATACGTATATAAAAAAAATTACCTGACAGCAGACTCTCCGTCTCCTCCTCCTCTTTCTTCAGAGCTCCTCTCCTTCTTCCCCCCTCCTCTTCTTCCTCCCTCTACCTCCCTCCCTCTCTTCAGCCACTGATTTCTCTTTCTTTCTACGCACCTCTCCCCCGTACTTATAAGTTTTCAAAAAAAAAACAGAGATTCGGACCGCTAGGAATCCTAGCGGTCCGAATTAAGAATTCAGACCGCTGATATTCCTAGCGGTCAGAAATTTTAATTCGGACCGTATTCCTAGCGGTTTGGGTAAAAATAAAAATATTTTAAAAACCTGGTTATTTATATTAAAATATATTTTTTTTTGGGTAAAAATAAAAATCACGGTGAAAGGACTATACAATTTTTATAAAAAATAATATTAATAAGATGAGAGAAGTGATACTCTTTTCATTATCATTATATTTTTAGAGGCCAAATATATAATATATTTGTCGAATGGTAATCTGATATATCATTCTTTCAACTAATATTATTTTAATAAGTTCAATTTATTGTCCGAGTTCATAATAAAGAGTGCAATATGAACCTACAGTGTCAACTTAATTATATTAATTAGGAACTATACATGAATACTTCATAGTTTTAAGGATCTAATTACGTGCAAATCAAAATAAGGTAAATAAAATAACGGTACTTGTTCTTGTGGTTTTAAAGAAAAGAAAAAAAAATGTACGGGAACTTTTTTTTTTTAATTGCAGAATATCAGATTAAGTTTCATTGTCACATGAAATGTTCCTTCTACAATTATAAAATTAATGAAATGTTCCTTCTATATATAATTATAAAATTAATATGTTATTGGTTTGTTGTTTTCCTTACGTCAATTTTTTTTAGGGAGCAAACAATTAGCTTCAATTGCTTTTTTTTTTTAAGAAATTCTATACAATTACGCTATTTTTTAAATTAATAAAGATATAATTTTGATGGCACTTGTACAATTTTAACTAATAAAATTAGGAAAATATTTTTTATAGTTTCAAAAGGCCCGTCTTGACTTGGGGAACAGCTTGGGTCCGATAGGTTTCGGGACCGTCCGATCCACTTTAAGATTCGTGCGCACGAATTTTAAAGCAAACACGAAAGTTGCGGGTGCGAATCTTAAAGCAGATCGAACGGTTATCAAACTCATTGAACTCACTTTGAGTCAGATGGACATCGGACCCAACCACCTCTCCTTGACTTGTTCTAATGAATGCGTGCTACATCATCTGCATTTTTCTTTTATATAAACACTCCATTACACTATATATAGTGCAGGTGTAATTACTACAAAAGTTCGAACAACTGACTATATAACTTTAAAACACCGGACAATTAAAGTATAAATACCTAAATGTGCAGTATTAGTATTAAGATTTGCATTGTCAAAAAAAAAAATTATAAACACAAAACAGCAAATATATACATGGATTGTAGCAATTTATACAAGCACCTAAACCCTAAAACCTAAACAATCATGTAGTGCTAATCATAGGCAGGAGCATTGGAGCATCTCCATTTTCGAGAATTAAGTATATTTAAGTGCCTAGATAGGCATGTTAATATTATTTATTTTTATTAACATAACATTTTCAATAAAAAAAAAATATACGGACAATTTTAACTTTCTTTAAATATCTCTTCAATTATCATTGTTTTCCAAAAGGTAATTAATATTATGATCATTTACTAATTATTCGATTTCCATAACAGTTAGATATTCTTTATCATTTTTCTAATTTTGCATTTAGAAAATTTTGAACCAACTCAGTATTGTGTATCACACATACAGATTAGGCATAATGGAGCAAAAAAATAATGAGCTATCATCAATTTCGATGATTTTTTTATAAATATGATATTAGAAATTTCTATGATATTTTATCAAAGAGAATGTTCAAATGCTTCATGTCTTTCAGACTTGATTAATGATCATGTCTCACATCTTATATATATATATATATGTGTGTGTGTGTGTGTTTAAAGTTCAAAAAGTCGATCCGAACCGCTCAACATAATATCCATATTAAAATTTGCTTGGAGACTAAATTTTATACTTTTTGAAAAAATTTATTATTTTTGTAGGTATGTACAAAATCATTATTTTTGTAGGTATGTACAAAATCATTATTTTTGGATGGTTCAAAATCAGTGATTTTTTTGAAGCTCTTGATGACAAACACAACAAAAGTGAAATATCATAATTTTTTATATATACATAGATAAAATGTTGTAGATCATATCTAACAGTTTTATTTTGACTTTTAAATTTTATTAAAATTTTAAAATATGGAAGCATGATGTAGACACAAAAAATAAAGGTATTTGAACCCTCTTTTATATACCATCACTACTACAAAAACTGGTTTTGTACACTGCACATTGTACACGGATTTGGCAATTATATTAAAAACAGTGTACCAAATATGAGTTCAAAAGATCTGAACGATTTCTACACTGATAATTAGTTAACAATCAGTGTCGAATTATTAGAGAGAGCTACACGGTTTATTAGAAACCACAAATCCGTGTGTAAATAAGTGTGTGTGCAAATAATTGAGAGAGCTACACGGACTTTTAATACAAAGCCGTGTAGGAACATTACACACGGTTTTTTGATATATAGCCGTGTATAAATCTTATAATTGTACACGGCTTTATAACTAAAAAGCCGTGTAGAAATAGGTGGAGAGCTACACGGATATAACTAAATAGCCGTGTAGAAATAGGTGGAGAGCTACACGGATATAACTAAATAGCCGTGTATAATAGTGTAGGGTTTTATTGTCTTCCCTTCCAGAGCGCCGTTTTGATCAAGTTTTTAGTTCATACATATCGAACTGAGCTTTTTATTTCTGCGAATTGATCGAGGCCAGCAGCTGAGATCTGAGATCTTTGAATTAAGTTTGTATTTTCTCCTCTCCATCTTTCTAAGGTTAGTAATATGTATTTAAATCATTTTCTTTCTCTAATTTTCTGTTATTTAGGCTTATTTAATTAGGTCATTTCATGCATATATTCTTGAATTCTTAATTTTAGATGTAATTAATTAGTGTATTGTGGTCCAATAACCGACCTTTAGATGCTTTTAGGTCCATGCCCGTTCAAAATTAATCCAATAGGGATTAATTTTGGATAGTCCCCGTTTTGGGACTGCTCTTTGAATATTATGTCTCATTTAGGATGTGAACACATATTAGCGGGATTTAATTAGTATTTGAGGAAAGTTCGACAGTATTTTCCCTTATTGCTCCTACGAGTATGTGGTTCGTACGCATACTTGGGGAGTTAAGGGGAAATGCTGCCGAATTTTTCTCAAATACTAATTAAATCTCGCTAATATGTGTTCACATATGAGACATAATATTCAAAGAGTGGGTTAGGATTGTAAACCGGCCCTTTGTAAGCCCAAAATTTTGTACACGAAGGAGAATGTTGACCATGCATGATTAATTGATCAAATCATTTTTTTAATTTAATTTACAGATGGATCGAAGCTGGATGTATGAAATGCGACGTGACAGTGAAGAATATTTGGTTCGCGTTGATGAGTTTATAAAATTTGCTGAGAGTTATAGAGTGAAGAAAAAAGAAGAAGACATTTTATGTCCTTGTAAAGATTGTAAAAATTTATTAAGATTTTTGGACATCGAAGAAATTAGAGCTCATTTGATTTGTCGGGGATTTAAGAAGAGATATACATGTTGGTTCATGCATGGTGAGAAATTTGGGGAAAGTAGTAGTGCCAATAAAGATTGTAATCGTGAATTGAATGATGAGAATGTTGGAATTTCTGATAATTTTGAACTTGATTGGAACGAGGATTATGAGAGTGCCGAATATTCTGATATTAACGTCGAACCCGAAAATGACGATGATGAGATGGAGAGGAATTTTGATGAAAATGTAGAACACGAGTTTACTGAAAATTTGGAGGATATGTTACGTGATGTGGAAGATGAAATTAGTGATAAAAATTATGATAAATTTCAAAATTTGTCTAATGAATCTAAGAAGCCGTTGTATCCCGGGTGTACCAAATTTACAAAACTGTCAGCTGTGTTGAAATTATTAAACTTAAAAGCAGACAATGGTTGGAGCGATAAGAGTTTCACGTCCTTATTACAGCTTTTAGGAGAAATGCTCCCAGATAACAACGAGTTACCCGGTACAACATATCAGGCAAAGAAGTTGATATGTCCAATGGGGTTGAAGATCGAAAGAATACATGCATGTCCGAATGACTGTGTATTGTATCGTAACGAGTACGAGGCCATGCATGTCTGTCCTAAATGCGGTGTTTCACGATATAAACGTCGTAAGGACCAGGACACTGATGATTGTAACGAGGACACAAGTGGCCGACCTCCGGCTAAGGTGTTGTGGTATTTGCCGATAATACCGAGATTCAAACGGTTGTTTGCGAATCCCAAAGATGCAAAATTATTGCGCTGGCACGAAGAAGAGCGCAAAAATGACGGTAAACTAAGGCACCCGGCTGATTCTCCTCAATGGAGAAACATTGACAGACATTTCAAAGAATTTGGTTCTGAACCGCGGAACCTTAGGATTGTGGTGAGCTCAGATGGAATGAGTCCGTTTGGAAGTATGAGCAGTCGGCACAGTACTTGGCCAGTTCTTTTATGCATCTACAATCTTCCTCCTTGGTTGTGCATGAAACGCAGATATATAATGATGTCATTACTAATCCAAGGACCCAGACAACCCGGAAATGACATAGATGTATATCTCGCACCATTAATCGAGGACCTCCAAAAATTGTGGCGTGATGGCGTCCCGGTGTGGGATGCGTATATGAAAGAGACCTTTAACTTACGGGCCATGGTGTTTTGCACCGTAAATGATTTCCCCGCGTACGGAAATTTGTCGGGTTACACTTGTAAAGGAGCAAAAGCGTGCCCGATCTGTGAAGATGACACGCAGGTGCTGAGGTTGAAAATTGTCAAAAGAATGTATTCATGGGGCATCGTAGGTTTGTTCCTATTAATCACCCATATCGTAAGAAGAAGATGGCATTCAACGGGAAAATTGAGCTTGGAGTGGCTCGTCATCCATTAGACGGGGAGAGTGTCTTCGAACGGGTAAAAAACATTGATGTTGTTTTTGGAAAATGCGCCAAAGCACTACCGAAGAATATTTGGAAAAAGTGGTCCATATTTTGGGAGCTACCGTACTGGAAATATTTAGAAGTGAGGCATTGCCTAGATGTCATGAATGTCAAAAAAAATGTCTGTGACAGTTTAATTCCGGTTGCAATTCGGGGAATTTTACCAAAGCACGTTCGTCAAACCATTACGAAGCTTTGTTCTTTCTTCAATGCAATAAATTCCAAAGTGATAGACCCTCTAAAATTGGACTCTTTGCAAAAGGAGGTCGTCGTTACTCTTTGCCGACTTGAGATGTATTTTCCGCCATCTTTTTTCGATGTCATGGTTCACCTTGTTGTTCATCTTGTGAGAGAAATTAAGATTTGTGGTCCCGTGTTCCTTCGGTATATGTATCCATTCGAGAGATACATGGGCATCTTGAAAAAATACGTAAGGAACCGACATCGACCCGAAGGCAGCATTATAGAAGGATATTCTACGGAGGAGGTGATTGATTTTTGCACCAACTACTTGACCGGTGTGGATCCTATTGGCGTTCCAAAATCTCGATACGAGGGAAGGCTCCAAGGAGTCGGGACAATTGGGTTGAGAGCCGTAGTTGCTGATCTAAATGAACTACAAAAGGCACATTTTATTGTACTACAACACATGACAGATGTTGCTCCCTATATAGATGAGCACATGACAATCCTTCAACAACAAAACTACACGAGGAGTCAGAAGTGGCTTACTAACGAGCATAATCGTTCTTTTATAGGATGGCTGAAAGAAAGAGTGCAGTCACACCCTGTACCTGAAATTGTTAAACTGCTTGGCAAAGGACCCCAAATTGTTGTTAGAACATTCCAAGGATACGAGATTAACGGATATACATTTTATACTAAATCCCAGAGTGATAAGAGCACGATGCAAAACAGTGGGGTGACGTTGGTGGCGACCTCTCAAGAATTCAGTAGATCCGGAGATGGCCGGGCTGTAATAGCATCAAAGTCATATTATGGCGTTATTCAAGAAATTTGGGAGCTCATTTACAGTCCTCGCCTGAGCATTCCCGTGTTTCGGTGTCAATGGGTCGAAGACCGAGGTGTTAAAGTTGATAACGACGGGTTCACACTCGTTGATTTAAACAGGGTTGGGCATGTTGATGATCCGTTTATACTCGCCAAGCAAGCCACCCAAGTCTTTTATGCCACTGACCCGAGTGATGCCAGGTTGAGCGTCGTCCTATCCGGAAAAAGAAGGATTGTCGGGGTAGAAAATGTCGTCGATGAAGAAGAGTACGACCAGTTCGACGAAGTACCTCCATTTTGTACCGATGTGCAAACTGAGGTAGCAACACTTGAAGGGGTAGACGAAGCTGACTACATGCGGTCCGACCACAATGAAGGATTATGGGCCGAGGGTACCGTTCAAATAGTGGAAAAAAGGAGAAAAAGGAAAAAAAAAGCATAATGTGTAATATTTATTTTGTTTAAGACCGTGTAGCTTTTAATATTGCAACTTTAGCTTGTAATATATCAAATAAAAAAATAAAAAAAAGAGGGAAAAAAAGAAAAAAGCATAATGTAGTAATAGTATTATCAAATATTAGTTTAAAGCTTATAATGAAGGATTATGTTTAATGCTTATAATATTATCAAATATTAGTATTAGTTTTTGAAAATATTAGTTAAAACATTTAATAATAAAATAAAATAAATATTAGTTAAAATATTAGTTTTCACTAAATATTAGTTAAAATATTTAATATTAGTTAAAATATTTAATATTAGTTAAAATATTTAAGGAAGGATTATGTTTAATGAAAATATTATGTTTAAAATATTATGTTCAACTTTATCAAACATTTAATATTAGTTAAAATAAATATTAGTTAAAATTGTCAAACAACTTTATGAAGTATTGCGGCCCGCAACCATTCAGAGAACTTTACTGAACCTGGGACCCACCTGTCGGACCAATTTATACACGGACATTTAGCTAATAGTCCGTGTAGAAAGGGTAGAGAGCTACACGGCCTTTTAGCTATATGTCCGTGTAGAAAGCGTATTTGCACACGGCCTTTAGAGTAAAGTCCGTGTATAAAGATCTTTGTACACGGTCTTTTAAGTTAAAAGTCCGTGTATAATGAGAAAAACACTATTATTCGAAATCCTTCTCTTCCAAAATTTTCACAAGTCCGACAAGAGAATAAACATCAGTTTCAAAAACCCTCACAGAGAAGATTTTGCTGAGCCTTCTCCGAGCTCTTCACCGCCTCCCCGCCTCGCCGCCTCCCCGCCTCACCACCTCGGTCTCTCTCTCTCTAACCAGTGGTCTCTCTCACCCGTGGTTAGCTCTCTCTCTCTCGTTATTTTTCTTATTGGGTTTGAACCCGTTAGACATGGTTGGTATTTGTTATTTTTCTTATTGGTTAGCTCTCTCTCTCTCTCAACCGTGTATGATTAGTATTGAACCCGTTAGACATGATTAGTATTGAACCCGTTAGACATGCTTGTACCATAATTTCAGCATTGTGCTTGAATACATTGTGCTTGAATATAACCTAGGTTATTTTAGCATATAACCTAGGTTATTTTAGCATTGTACTTGTTGACATTGTACTTGTACCATAATTTTAGCATATAACCTAGGTTATTTTAGGTTAATTTGTGCTTGAATACATTGTGCTTGTACCATAATTATTGTAGGTTAATTCAAATAATCTAGGATATATGTCAACAAGTGATTGATTAATCTCTTGATGAATATAGGTTATATGTCAAAAGTTGGTTGATTAATCTAGGTTATATGTCAAATGATTTGATCTTTAATTTCATGCAGCACCATGTCGAATGAAAATGAGTACGAGGATATGATGGAAGAAGAGGAGCAGCAAGCTACTGCCTCGTCAGAAAGAAGGAGAAGAGGGCCTACAATGTGCACGAGCCATTCTGAGCAGACCCATCAAGAAATCTGGTTCACAGAAGACGGGCGTGCGCAGGGACCAAAACGGCAGAAATACTCAAATTGGTGTACGAGCTTCGTGAGGCAAAATGCGAGTATCTTTGTTGAGAGATGGGATCATTTCGAGGATACGGTGAAGGACGCGTGGTGAAAAACAGTGAAGGTAAAGTGCCTAACAACTCTTCTCTTGAATTTTCACTTATGTATGATCTATACTTAAATACACTAAATTTTTGTGTCAATCAGGCTCACTGGAACATCAAGAATGATGTTCCAAAGGCAACGACTTTGAAGATTATGAACAATGGTTGGAAGCAATACAAGAGCACGTTGAAGACGGACTTCATGGAGAAAGGGAGAAATCCGGTCGGCTACTACAAATGGCTAAAACAAGAGGACTGGGATGCGTTTCAAGCTTTGAAGTCTACCGAAGAGTTCCAGGTATCTAACTCGTGCCAAATTTATGCTTATTCTTTCTCGATATGTACTTATCTTTCTAAAACTAACTGATCGTTATTGTCTTGTTTCTGTGAAGGCAAAAAGTAATAAAGGCAGGATGACCGTTGCCTTTAACAAGTATCCACACCATCTAGGGTCAGGTGGTTACGAGGGTAAGTCGACAGAATGGAGGAAAGTCCTGGATGCGAACAAGGATTCTGACCCACCCGTGGTTATGATCCAAAATCCTAGGGGCAAAGATTGGGTCATGGGTAGAGCCGAGGTAACCGCTGACGGGAGGATAGTACTCCCAACGGAGTTGCAAAGCGTGGCTCAAAGAATGGTAAGAGTCATTTATAACTCCGAAAGTACGTCAATTGTTCTTTTGCTTTAACTAATTCTTCTACTTGAACAGTTGGAAGTGGAGGAGGAGGTCAACTCGGGTGCCCGGAGTGTCGAACGACAAAATGATTCCTTGTCCGCAGCGCTCGAGAATCCAGAACACCCGGGTCGAGTAAGAGGTGTAGGGGTCTACAGGGGCTGGAAGGAGGTGTTCCGAGTGGAGGGACAAAAACCTCGAAGAAAATCTCGTGCCAAGGTAAACAAAGACGAGATAGTTGCGCAGATACGCGCATAGGTGAGCGCAGAGTACGACGCAAGGTTTGCTGAGATGCATGCAATGTTGACACAAATTAGATCAGCAACTACGCAGCCTTCCGAGCAACCACCTCCCATTTTGCCGGGAATTCGGCGAAGTAGTCAAGCATCCGGCACGTGGGGCGCGAACGACGATTTGGATAATCTCAAGGTAATCAATACTTCTTCATAATCTAAAGGTATTTAAAACATGTTTGCAACCTTGTTATACAATATCGCATCACTAAAATAAACAACTTTCCTATAAATTTGCAGGACCCCAGAGCATGCGACCTCGTCCTGCGGAATGGCGGTGTTTCTTTTATCGTTGCTAAGGGCGTTGTACATCCACTCGCCAAAAGTGTACACAATACTCAGCTAAGACCCGACCATGCATGCGTGCAGGTTGAGTTAGTCGTGGATGGATGGCAGCGCGTACCCCTTCCTGTCCCTACCGACGAAGCGCTTGTGCTTGATGACGCACGGATGTCATTTGTCCAATGGCCCAAGAGTCAGATTGTTTTGGATCAGGTAATCCATAAAAAAATTCATTTATTTTGTTACATTCAACTCATTCTTTTTGAAATACTAGAATAATACATCTATAACTTGATACAGACACGAGGAGATGATGTTACCGGTACGGCTCTCTCACCGGTACGTCAGGAGGTGGCTTGCGACGTCGCGTCTGACGCGCCACAATCACCGCCCCGTCCTATGGTCACAGAAGAAGAATACAGCCGTTTGCCCAATGATTTGCGCCTTCTCCACGACTACTTGATGACGGCGCCCGACAGCATGGAGGCTATCGTCATCC
Organism: Carex myosuroides; assembly: GCA_028015225.1. Taxonomy (NCBI): domain Eukaryota; kingdom Viridiplantae; phylum Streptophyta; class Magnoliopsida; order Poales; family Cyperaceae; genus Carex; species Carex myosuroides. The sequence goes on from CM051488.1 coordinate 6,082,923, forward strand.
TTGTCCCACCTGGGATGTTTCTACACGAAGGCAGGGAGCTCCTGCTGTCGTTCAGAGACTTCAAGGACCTCTTCCACCACTCATCATCCGACAAATGGCTCGATGTTTCACACATCACCATTTTCCTCATGTTAGTGATATTAAAACATTTTCATTATTGTATAGAACTCAAATATATATTCTAATTACAATATGATGAGTTTTCAGGAAGTTAATCCGAAACTGTGATGAGATGGTTGAAAGGAAGAACGTGTGCGTGTTTCTGGACCCCGAGAAAGTGAGTGGTACGGCAGCGACATATTATCCGGATATGGCTATCGAGTACATGTGTTCTGCGATGCATCGTGCTAAGGCGGAGGAGAAGAAATTCATTCTCATGCCATACCACGAGGGGTTAGTTCTAATCTTAACTTATGTGTTGTTTATATTTTAATTAAAGAATTGTATAAAGGAATTAAAAGTTAAACATAAAAAAATAAAATCACACCATCAATCATAGCAAATACTCGTGTGACTTTTATATGCTAAAGTACTATAATTCTTCTCCTTGATCCAACAGCAAACATTGGTGCACGATTCTCATTGTGCCGTACTTAAGCACGGGCATAATTATTGATTCTTGTAAGCCAGGAGGAAGGACCGCGGCTGCCAATTGCAAAGTTATCTTGCCTTTTGTGAATAAGTAAGCAATAATAATTATATAGGTTTGCATTTCTTTCAATCATATCAAATTATAAAATTGCTAATTACATTCACTCACTTTTGTAAGGGCTTTTGTGAAATATATTAAAGAGGGAGGATCACATAGCACGGGCCCGGGCAAGAAAAGCAAGTTGAATTGGAAGTACTTGAAGGTGAGTACACGGTCTTGAGTTAGAAATTTCATATCTTGTTAAAAAAATTATTGTCATTCTAACAAATGCCGCTAAATGTAAATTTCAGAGCCCGCAACAGAAGGAGGGTTGGGAATGCGCTTATTACACGATGATATTCATGTTTGACTTTGTCGAAAGAATACAATTCGAATTCCCAAAAGCGGTATGTACTTCATATGAATTTCCTATATAATAAGCAATTGATATCTACCTTTTCTGAAATACTAACTATTATAAAATTATAATTTTGTAGAATGTGACAAAGCAAGATCATTACTCTTGGGATCAGATCGACGATGTGCGGTGCATGTGGGCAAGGTGGTTTGCCATGGAATTTTGTAATCCTCGATATGGATTTGCATAATTTTGTATAATTTGGTGTATATGAATATTGTATAATTTATTGCATATGGATTTCTGGCTAATCTGAAAAATATGAATTTCTTGCTAATATGGATTTATTGCTAATCTGGAAAATATGGATTTCTTGTTATATGAAATCTGGAAAATCTGGAATATATAGTTCTGTAACAAAAATGGCTAGCAAAACTGGAGGCTAGCCGAAAAACAAAAAATACAAAAAAAAAAATGTACTTTCTACACGGACATTTAACTAAAGTCCGTGTAGAAAAAAGATAGCTACACGGTTATTTAGTTAAATGTCCGTGTAGAAAGAGGAGAGCTACACGGACATTTAACTAAATGTCCGTGTAGAAAGAGTCAAGCTACACTGTTTTTTAGTTAAAAGTCCGTGTACAAAAAGAATCGTACACGGTTTTTTAGGTAATATCCGTGTAGCTCGGTAAATGGAGCGCGACACATTCTGGTCTTTGTACACGGCTGTTTGTGAAGTTATACGTGTAGAATCTTTAAAATTGCACACGGCCAAAAGTCCGTGTGTAGTTATTGAACTAATCGTACACCCTCGATTTAAACACGGTAGGAAATCCGTGTAGCTCTTCCTTTATTGTCCGTGTATAATCTCTTTTTTTGTAGTAGTGCATATTGATAGATTTTAATAATATAATAAAATCTTATATTCTTATATTCTCTTTAAAAATCTTAAAATATGACAAAATACAAAAAACGAATACGGCCGGATAGATACTTATTTTGTAAATATAACTTTTAATGAAAAATTATATAATAATATATGAGAAAGAAACATATTTTAAATCATCACCCCTACGTTAGCTATAGACAGGTGTCTATTTTCTTTTGGTGAAATTATGTGGAAACTGCTGTGTTATTAAAATAGTTAAGGAGATAGATCTGTTGGAAATTGTTAGACGCTTTCTATATTAAAATATTTCATCTTTTTAACATAACTAAACTGTCGGGTAAACACGAGTACTTGTTTCTCTTTTAGAGGAAAGAAATATATTTTGAAGTTATTGACACAATTAGAATTAATTGTCCTTAGAAAATGATAATCAGCTTTTTGATCTGTTCAACATGTATATACAATTTGCCAAGGATTTTATTTATAATACAATCACTCTCATCGGAATCGCCAGAAAAGATATTGTCCCTTGAACGTACAGAGTCAAGAATTGACAAGCAAAAAGTTATAGTGCGTTCAAATATATATTTTTATTTAAGATCGTTATCTTCCATTTAAGAAAACGAAAATAAAAATAAAAAAAAAGGATTCAAACAAAATATCACGACATTATCAGCTCACGTAAATATAAAGAAATATTTCTGTCCTTTTAATGTTTTTTTTTTCTCCTTAACGACATCAAATATTAAGGGGCATGTGGAGTAGGGGTGTCAATGGCATCCTTTTATTCATTTATCCGACTTGTACCGTATTTGATAAGACGGATACGGCTGAGATTTTTTTTCGTAAACTTATTAGGTACAGGTACAAGTTAGTATTTTTTTTGTTATCTAAACAGGTAAGGGTACGGGTAAAGCCTATTCCGTACCCATTACCCGATCGGGTAATTATAAAAAAAAATATATTATATATATTAATGAGCAATGAATATTAATTCTCCAACTATTCTTGATAGTTGTGTTACGCTTAATTAATTATTAAAACACGTAAATAAATTTTAGCAAAATCCAATAAAATTTCCTTTAAAATACGTAATATATTTGTGAAATGAATGTGTTTTAATGTATTATTTAGTAAATAATATTTTTTTATTATAATAGCATTGCCCGTTATTTACCCGCTAACGTTTCATTATCAGATAACCATAACGGGTAAGGGTAGGGTACATGTAAAATAATTTGTAGCAGGTAAGAGTAGGGTACGAGTAAGGACAATTTATAACGAGTACGTATATGAAAATGCTTCCACCGACCGTTGACACCTCTAATGTGGAGTCAAACTATTAAAGAAAAGTACACTTAAATATATTTTAATGAGTAGATTTTTCTTTTTGAGTAAAGAATGAGTAGATTTTTTGTACCTTCCTAAAATTAACGGTATAATTTGTGTTGAATAATCATAGTCATTTAATCATAATTCGCGTGTCATCTTGTTTGAATTATATTTAACGTTGTCAATGTCAACTTTTCTACGTATAATTTTCCATATTTTTCTGATTAGGACCCTTTTGACTATTCCCCACTGTTTATAAATGATAAATTTAAATAATTTTTGTAATGTAAAGTTCATTAAATAAAACACTCGTGCAATGCTCGCAAAAGAGTGCACACTATGATGTTATTCATTTAATGGGACTGTAATTATTGCCATTGGAGTGTACGAGCAATAGCGTAAGCAGCGTGGAACTATGGAGACTTGGAGAGTGGTACCAAAATTTGGTTCAATATACAGATAAAATAGAATGTCACATCTACTTTCCAGTGGTACTGCTGATGGAATTTCTTTCTTGTTGAATTCACATCCAGTGCAGTACCGTAATAGGGAATCTTTTACAATTACTTGATCTGGACCGTTCTATTAACTTGGCAAGAATCTCAAAGCCCAATAATACTGCCTCCTCAGTCAATCCGAATCCTAAACCGGCTGAGAGTTAATCCCAAACCATAAATAGCTAATTGTAATAGGGAATCTTTTACGGTACCGTCGAGGATATGGTTACTCTTTTGTTTGGATGGCTGCCTTGCCTGGCACTGGCAGTTGCCAGAAGAGTCAAGCACTAAGGATGGTCTCCTCAATCAATTTGTCCCGGATAATATTGAAATTTGAAGTGCTAATATTGTTTTCATGGGGGAGGGGGGAGTCCGCATCTTCTGCATTAATTTTTTTTTTTTTTGATTAAAAGGCCAAAATCTATTTCATTTAAGAAAATTAACTTATACTCTCTAACAAAAGTATCAAAGAATAGATGTATCTCATCTAAATACAACCACAAAGCATCAAAGACCAAAAGCAACCTATGAATCACCATAGGCTGTAACCAAGAATTAACAAGAAATTTTTTGCAAAATAGAAATCTAAACCATTCATTGAGGCTATGGACAAAATATGTAACTACAAAATTTAACTGTAAAATCCAAAATCTTCTACTTGTCTTCTTCATAGAGCACTAGCTCGTTCCCTGTCTCCAACACAGTGGAGCTCTTCTGCATTAATTCAAAAGAGTATTTTTTGAGTTTAATGCATCTCATTCATGTGATTAGAATCAGAGTCAACCTGGTACACATCTATAACGTACAGATTATTTTAATGCATATCTCAATCAGACGATTCAGATCTATGAACGCACGTTCCGTTAATGTAGAGGATGCGAATTCGTGAGGGGAGGTGGAAATTCAGATCCAGTGCAACACCTGACCAGGTAGCATGAGATCTGAGTCGTTCGTATTAATTTATCACGATTTTTAAAACATACCCTTCATATTCTAAATAGGTATTGAATTAATTTTGATCTGAATATGAGTATTCTATACGGTCAGGTATCTTAGAAGATACTCACAGGGGAGAAGGGATTGTCGGAAGAATTTTTGACATCTTATTCAACTTCAGGTCTAAACCATCTGATTTGCGTCAGCATTCGTGCGAACAAATTGAATTCATGGGATCGTTTATATTTATTAATTTTAAATTATTTGCTCGAATCTTAATGTAGACGGACGGTTTAGGTCCGAGTTTGGACAAAACCCAATTCCTTACTTTCTAGCTATGTGTTATTTTTTAGGGAGAATTGTTAAAATGCCACTACAAAACCTTCAAATTTGAAAAAATGCCACTCCAAAATCAGAAATTATCATAATGCCACTACAAACTTCTTCAAATTGTAAAAATGCCACTCCAAATAATTAATGACTAAAATACCCTCCCTTCTTCTCCTCCTCTTCTTCTCCTGCCATGGCACGAATCTCAAAGCACAAAAACAGTTTGAATTCCTTTCTGCACGAAAACATTTTGTTTCTGCACGAATCTCAAAGCACAAAAACATTTTGTTTTTAAATTATTTGGAGTCGTCAGTTTTAATCTGGCACGAATCTCACAGCAAAAAAACAGTTTGAATTCCTTTCTGCACGAATCTCAAAGCACAAAAAACATTTTGTTTAATCTGGCACGAATCTCAAAGCAAAAAAACAGTTTGAATTCCTTTCTGTACGAAAACATTTTGTTTCTGCACGAATCTCAAAGCACAAAAAACATTTTGTTTTAATTGGCACGAATCTCAAAGCAAAAAAACAGTTTGAATTCCTTTCTGCACGAAAACAGTTTGTTTCTGCACGAATCTCAAAGCACAAAAAACATTTTGTTTTAATTTGGAGTCGTCAGTTTTTGTGCTTTGAGATTCGTGCCATGGCAGGAGAAGAAGAGGAGGAGAAGAAGGGAGGGTATTTTAGTCATTAATTATTTGGAGTGGCATTTTTACAATTTGAAGAAGTTTGGAATGGCATTATGATAATTTCTTATTTTGGAGTGGCATTTTTAAGATTTGAAGGTTTTGTAGTGGCATTTTAACAATTTTCCCTATATTTTATGAGGGTTCAAATGCCTCATTTTTAGTGCCTCCATCATGTCTCGAATTTTTAGTGTTCATATAACAATTATTTTAAAATTTATATGTCAAAATAAAACCGTTATATGTGATTTATATTATTTTCTTTACATGGATATAAAATATTATCATTTTTTGATTTTTTTTTATATGAATCAATAAATTGAAAAATCAACGTCCAGAATTTATCCCTACCGATATATTTTTGCAAGTTCTTGATACCAATCAAAACAAATTGTAAATGTTTTAATCTGTTATATATGTATAAAGAAAATAATAGAGATCAAATCTAACAGTTTTATTTTGATATCTGAATTTGAAAATTTAAGTTATTAGTGTTTAAAAGGTAGAGGCACAATGGAGACACAAAAAATAATGACATTTGAACCCTTCTTATGTTTTATTTAGTAACAACACTAAGGTTCTCTATTTAAATTATTTCATTTGAAATAACCGTTTAAATATGTGGAGGATCTTGATACAATTAATGAAAGATAAGGGTTAGAACTTAGAACCTTATTGTATTAAAGCAAAAAACAAAAAAATCAGTAACTGGGAAGAAGCCAAACCCTAATATTCTATTTTTGCTTTTGCTTCGTCTTCTTCTTTATTTATTTTTATTTTTACCGACTTTTGTACTTTTAATTTTAATATTACAAATTAAATAATGGTGAATGCTTCAAATAATATTTATATAATGCTATTAATAATGTTCAAAATTAAGTTTCGGTTGTTGAGCACTATTTTTTTTTATCAAAATTTTGTATTAAATTCTGGTGGGAAAAAATCCAGAGGCAAAAGCAGACCTTCTCGATGTCACTTCCCTAATTTCGTAATCACTAGAAATATGGCAGAGATAGACAATTCATTAAATGCTCTGTTTTTATAAATACATTGGACCTCAAGTATATGCAGAACGTCTCTGTTTTAAAATAAATGAAAGATTAAAAAAAAAGGAGTGAGGCCACGGTACTATGCACAATGCGGATTGGATTGGTTCGTACTATGAATCAATATCTTTGTTTTCAAAGTCCAAACAGTCAATCTGAACTGTTCAACGTAATCTCCGTATGAATATGTACTTGTTAATCAATTTTTACTTGTTTTTTTAGAATTTTTTTACTATTTTTTTAGACAAGTAGAAAACCACTTGATCTAAAATTACTAGACCATTCAAAAGTAGTGGTTTTCTACCTATCTAAAAAAATGCAAAATTTAGTTTGTAAATATATTTCATATGAAGATCATGTTAACGTTGAACGGTTCAGATCAACTATTTGAATTTTGAAAATAAAAATATGTAATATAGACTAATCCGCACTGATGCACAATACCAGAGCCTACCAAAATAATGTGCAGAACAATTCTAAATTATCGTGTTTTGTTTTGTGTAGAATATAGAGTTTGAAACACTAATTGAGAATTTTGATATAATTAAAATTTGAGAGTTTGATCATCACCTTTCTTTTAAAAAGAAAATGAAAATTTCGATACCTTTTCTGGTACCAAGCTAAATTAACTGATCACACATCCCCATAAAAAATTGTAATTCAAGTATCTTTTAAATATAAAGAGAAAAAAAAAATATACTAAAATTTATCTGCTACTGTGAACTTGAACTGTTCATTTAATCAACTTTTTATATTGTCTTATAACTGGAGAAACTATAAATTTTACACGAAGTCAATGTTCGAGAAGAAGCATGATATAATTGTTCAATTTTTTTGTCTGAATTTTATACTTTAAATATGAATAAAGAAAGAGAGAGTGGTTGTAAGATGAGAACGTTCCTCCTGACACTAAATTAGAGGAGAACGGAGTAGGTCCGATGCCCATCGGACCTACTTTTAGGTTCAACGACCATGATGACCGTCCGATCTAATTTAAGATTTGTGTCCACGAAAATTGAAACAGATGTGCACGAATTTTAAAGTGTTCTGCACGAATCTTAAAGCAAATCGATGGTAATTAAATCCATCGAATCAAAGTAGGTCTGATACATACTCTCAAGTGAAATTAGAGAGGTATGTTTTTAACTGGAGGCTCTTTTAGTGAGATTGTAAGTCTCAACAAAATATATTTGTTCGATTACTTCATTCAGATTGTATTTGATTTAGGTGGTAAAAACAAATTAGTAATTTTATCTTTATGCTTCATAATTTTCTAAAATGTTTATATAATTTAGTTTTTCTCATAAAATGTTAAACGTGTGACTGTAATTTAGTGGTTAGAATTTCTTGTTATGACTGTTTTAACATTTACATTTCAGTCCTTTCAATTTAAATTTTCTTGTTCTGCTCTTCGCGAGAATAAGGATTGCATTGAATGCATTCTCATCTTTTGGTCTACTTTACCTAAAGTTGCTATGTTAAAAATCATTGTATTACAATAATTGGGAATGAGAGTTGAAAATTTGCAGTTGGATTGAGTGCATTCTCTCATTTCCTTTACAGAAATAAACTGAATCTTCTGTTTACTTGATCTGTACATGTCAGCAGTAATTAATCTGAAAAATCAAACGGTCAACACAACATATAAAGATAGAATATAAATAACCTCTTTTATGGGGTGTATAAATCTACTATTACTATTCATTATCTATTACTTTTAACTTTTAAGAGTTAAAGATAGAATATAAATAAAGTATTTTTCAATAAATAAGAATAAAATACAAATAAAGTTAATTTACTGATATATATATGAGATAGACTATGGTGAGTTGTGAAGTAAAACGTCGTTTTACTTCACGCTATATTTTCATTTTGAAAATTCAAACAACCGATCGGAACCGCTCAACATGTTCTCTATATTGAAATGTGCTTAGAGACTAAATTTTACATTTTTTGGAACTTTTTTACTATTTATTAAGTCACTTTGAAATTGCTGATCCACTGTTAACAGTAAAAAACAGTAAAAATTTCTGGACCACCGGATCAGCGATTTTCAAAGTGGCTTAATAAATAGTAAAAAAATTCCAAAAAATGTAAAATTTAGTCTCCAAGCACATTTCAATATAGAGAATATGTTGAGCAGTTCGGATCGGTTGTTTGAATTTTCAAATGAAAATATGAGCGTGAAGTAAAAATGACCTCTTACTTCACAACTCACCATAGCCCAGCTCTATATATATATATAACAGAGTTCAAATGCCTCATATATTTCATGTCTTATTGTGCCGCACATTGTATATCTTGTTTTCAAAGTTCAACCTGTCGATTCGAACCGCTCTACATGATCTCCATATTAAAATTTGTTTGGAGGCCAAATTTTATATTTTTTTGAAAATATTTTATTATGTTTTAAGATAGATACATAATCATTGTTTCTAAATCATCTAAAAACACCGATTTTGTACATATTTTAAAAAATTAGTAAAAAAATTCAAAACATATAAATTTGATCTCCAAGTATATTTTAATATGGATATCATGTTGAGCGGTTCGGATCGACAGTTTAAATTTTAAAAATGAAAATAAAATATAATATGAGGCATTAATTTGAACCCTCACATCCGTCTGATTCAAACTGATTTTGTTGATAATTATAATTGAGAATATTTATTCAATTTTGCGATTGGGGTCATGTAGTAATATAAATTTATGTCGTAAATTACCGTGACGTAGCTAGTTATGTCATGATTTGGATCACGTGTCATGTCATAATGTGATCAAGTAAAATTTCGTATGTCATGTTGTGTGAATAATAGTTATGGCATGTTAGTACGTCATGTCATGACCAAACATGACACATCTAATTACATTATCATGTCACATTTGGTCACATTTAGTGGCATTTATTTTTTCAAATTTTAAGTTTGTTAAGGAGAAAAGGCCAACAAAATATCAGAAATAAATTAAAATTGTAAAAAATATGTAAACTAAAGAAATAATTAGTCTCGTAAAAAAATATGTGTAAAAAAAAATAATGTTTGGTATTTGAATTGTAGTTTGGGATAAATAATTATAACATAAAATTTATATTGTTTTGGTCGAGTGTCATATCGTGATCTGATCAGTTCATATGTAGTGTCATATCATTTTTTTTTTCATTTTCTCAATGCACGAGACTAAAAGTAAAGTATTGGGGGATCGGATTATTGAGAGTGTATATATATACATAGAGAGAGAGGGGGGCTAATATACAAACGTTTGTTCCTGGACTCAGGAACAAACGGTTCAGTTTTTCAATTTTCAAAGTCCAAACAGTCGATCCAAATAGTTAGATATTCAATCTATATTTAAATGTGCTTGGAGACCAAATTTTACATTTTTTTGAATTTTGTTACTATTTATTAAGCTGGATTGAAAACCGCTGCTTTTCAATGCTGCAGAAATTTAATAAAAACAGCAGTTTTCAAACCATCTTAATAAATAGTAAAAAAATTCCAAAAAATGTAAAATTTGGTCTCCAAGTACATTTTAATATAGATTGAATATCTAACGGTTTGGATCGACTGTTTGGACTTTGAAAATTGGAGAACTGAACCGTTTGTTCCTGAGTCTAGGAACAAACGTTCTCTCTCTCTCTCTATATATATATATAAAGGAGGGATCTAGTTACCACAATTTTGAGTTACAACAAAGTTACCACAACCATTTTCTACATTTTCAAATTCCAAATCGGTGATCCAAATCGTTCAACATGATCTCCATAATAAAATGTGCTTCCAGATCAAATTTTACATTTTTTTGAATTTTTTTACTATTTTTTAAGATGGGTACAAAATTCAATGGTTTGAATTTGACTAGTTTTTGTAAAATACTTAATAAATAGTGAAAAAATAAAAAAAATGTAAAATTTGATCTAGAAGCACATTTTATTGTGGAGATTATGTTGAACGGTTTGGATCGACGATTTGACATTTGAAAATGTAGAAAATAGTTGTGGTAACTTTGTTGTAACTCAAAATTGTAGTAACTAGATCCCTCCTCATATATATATATATATATAGGAAGTGTCTACGGTGCTATGCATAGCATAGAGGCCTCCGTGCTACGGCTCAATTTTTGAGTTTTCAAAATTCTAACAGTCGATCCGAACCGTTCAACATGATCTCCATATGAATATGTACTTGCAAACCCAATTTTACATTTTTTAGAATTTTTTTACTATTTATTAAGCCACTTTGAAAAAACGGTAATTTGTACATAACAGTAAAATCTTCTGGACCATTGGATCAATAATTTTCAAAGTGGCTTAAAAAATAATAAAAAAATTCTAAAAAATGTAAAATTTGGCTTGCAAGTACATATTCATATGGAGATCATGTTGAACGGTTCGGATCGACCGTTAGGATTTTGAAAACTCAAAAATTAAGCCGTAGCACGGAGGCCCTCTATGCTACGCGTACCATTCAGATCAAGTGTTTTTCTACATATCTAAAAAACTAGTAAAAAAATTCTAAAAAATGTAAAATTTGGTTTGTAAGTACATGTATATTCATATGGAGATCATGTTGAACGGTTCGGATCGACCGTTAGAATTTTGAAAACTCAAATATTGAGCCGTAGCAAGGAAGCCATCTATGCTATGCGTAGCACCGTAGCCAACTCATATATATATATATATATATAGAGAGAGAGAGAGATGGACTATTGTACTTCGCGAAGTAAAACCCCCGTTTACTTCACGCTCATATTTTCATTTTGAAAAATTAAACAACCGATCCGAACAGTTCAACATGTTCTAAATATTGAAATGCGCTTGGAGACTTTTTACATTTTTTGGAATTTTTTTACTATTTATTAAGCCACTTTGAAAATCGCTGATCCACTGTAAACAGTAAAAAAACATTAAAAAAATTTGGACCACCGGATCAGCGATTTTCAAAGTGGCTTAATAAATAGTAAAAAAATTCCAAAAAATATAAAATTTAGTCTCCAAGCACATTTCAATATTTAGAACATGTTGAATGGTTCGGATCGATTGTTTGGATTTTTAAAATAACAAAATATGGCTCGAAGTAAACGGGGGTTTTACTTCGCGAAGTACAATAGCCCATCTCATATATATATATATATATATATAGTTGTTTTCTGATATAATTGATACACGATTTATCCAATACTGGTCAAAATTTCGGATACAAAAGCAGCACAGGCATCAATAATAGGTGCAGATGTTAATCCAACCTAAATATGTGACAAGTCACACGGATTCTCAAATAGGTAGTTACGTAGTTGTTCAGAACAGTACTATGGAATGTTCTGTATGCGACAAAACAGTAATTTGAATTCTAAAAGGATGATCACTAAAAACAACACATATATACATGTTTACATAAAAGGAAATTATATTTATGTCCTTGTCATGATGATAGCTGCATGCTTATACTAGGAAGGATTACTTTCGGAGCTGTTTTCATGCCTAAATGGACTGTAGGATCGAGAAGGAGACTAAGAGTGTAGGACTCTCCTAACCAAACTCAAAACTTTCTTCTTTAGTTCAAACTTCTATAAATGGTCCAATTTTTTTTTTTGTTTTTTTTCTTTTTTAAAGAGTGAGACTAAAGTTATATATATATAGAAGGAGACTAAAAGTTTTGCATGTAGACGCATCACTCGTAAGGTAGACGGGTTTCAACGGTTCGGATTCGTCGTTTGAAGCCGATCCGATGAGTTTTAGACTTGAGTTCACCAAAAGCTTGGTGAACTCAAGAGCACCCTAGTTCTACCCTATATATATATATATATATATATATATATATATATATATATATATATTATGGATCAATTCGTGTTGTACATAACAGTATGTGTTCGTCGGACTGAAGTGGTACAGTCAAGCGATTAACCGGTATGCGGCCGATTAATCGGAATTTGCGAATAATTTTACGTTTTTGTTAAATTTATGTACATATACTCATAATTTATTAAAAGTGATTAATGTAACTCATTAAACTTATCAAATAAACTTATTAACTAAATTTATTTGTTAATTAATAAAGTTTCATAAAACTGTCATTTAGAAAAGGTCAAAATAAAACAAGATAAAGTGTAGTACATAAAACAAATAAATGCATAATAAATAAATAATAAAAATGACTGACTAATTAGCCGTATAAAGAGAAAATGAACGATTAATCGGGCCATTAAATGAAAAATTGATGATTAATAGAACAAATTAGCCGATTTGATGTTCTACGCCCTTTGTTCGCACATCGTCACTGACTAAATGGTCGATTATTCGACCGACTTGACCTTTTTTAGAACACTGCTATGAATCCATATTTCTATTTTTAATGTTTAAACAATCAATGAACCGTTAGACATGATATCCATATGAAAATGTACTTGAAAACTACATTTTACATTTATTATAATTTTTGCTATTTTTTAAATAGGCAGAAAATCGACCTAAAACATTTGGACCATCGTAAAAGAGTGATTTTCTATCTATTTTAAAAATAAGTAAACAAATTAAAAGAATGTAAAATTTAATTTGCAAGTACATTTTTAAACGGAGATCATGTTTAACTTATCACTTTCATAAAATATATATTTATAACATAAGTCAATCCGTAATATGCATATTAAAGTAATCTCACTTTTTTTTAAATTGAGAAATGGGATGATGCATTTAGTTTTTAACTTTAGACCGATCGGTCTTAACTAGGGGTGTCAACGGGTACGGTAAGAGTCGGGTGGAAGCATTTTCATATCCGTACCCGTTACAAATTGTTCTTACCCGTACCCTACCTTTACCCGCTACGAATTAGCTAACCCGTACCCTACCCTTACCAGTTATGGTTATTGGATTACGAAACGGTAGAGGGTAAATAATGGGTAATGCTATTATAATAAAAAAATTATTTACTAAATAATAAATTAAAACACATTCATTTCACAAATATATATATATATATATATATGTGTGTGTGTGTGTGTGTGTGTGTGTGTGTGTGTGTGTGTGTGTGTGTGTTTAAAAGGTCTAAACTTTATTCAGATTTGCTAAAATTTATTTACATGTTTTAATAGTTAATTAAGCGTAACATAACTATCAAAAATAGTTAAAGAATTAATATTCATTACTCATTAATATATATAATATATAAATTTTTTTTTATAATTACCCAATCAGGTAACAGGTACGGAATAAGCTTTACATGTACCCTTACCCATTTAGATAACAAAAAAAAATCTTTACCTGTACCCGTACCCGATAAGTTTACGAAAAAAAAACTTACCCATACCCATTTTATCGGATACGGTACGGATCGGGTAAACGGATAAAAGGGTGCCATTGACACCCCTAGTCTTAACTGAATTAAAAAGCCATTTAACCTCGGTAGAAAAACAATAGGTATGAATTGAATCTGACACTTAAAAAATTCACAATTTCAAAACAAGAGTGAGTGCATAGCACCAATGGCTAGTGTACTACAGCTCAATATGATACTTTTTAAAATTCTAACGGTCGATTCGAACCGTTCAATGTGATATTCATATGAATATGTACTTGCAAACTAAATTTTATATTTTTCTGAATTTTTTTACTATTTTTTTAGATAGTAGAAAAATCAGTGTTTTCTGAAAATTCTGGACCATCAAAATTCTACCTATCTAAAAAAATAGTAAAAAAATTCGAAAAAATATAAAATTTAGTTTGGAAGTACATATTCATATGGTTATCACATTGAACGGTTCGGATCGACCGTTAGGATTTTAAAAAGTACCATATTGAGCCATAGTACACTAGCCATCTGTGCTATGCATAGCACCATAGCCTCACTCTCAAAACAATTCATATATGATATTAAGAGTATAACTAGGGTGATCCTAAGTTCACCAAGTCTCTTTGTGAATTCAACTCTAAAATCTATTGGATTGGCTTTAAATGACAAATTCAAAACCGTTGAAATTCTTCTACCTTACGTGTGATGCGTCTACATACGAAAATTTTAAATTTTGAAATTAATTTTGTATAGAATCAAGTGGTCAAAAAACATAAAAAAATTAAATGCATTAAAATTAATTTATAAACCTTCTAATTTTGATTGCTTGATTGTATACTAAATTAATTCGAAAGTTTAAAATTTTTGTATGTAGATGCATCACTTGTAAGTAGAGGCAGATTGACATACATCAAATGGGGTCAATTGGCCCCATTCAATTTCAAAAACTAATAATTATATATAGTTTTATTGTATAGTTTATAGGTAAATATTATGAGTATCTTAAAAATGACCCCCATAAATTTGTGAAAATTTTATATGGTCGATCCCCATTCATTTTTAAGAGGAATGTAGAAAATTGTATAATGTGTACAACTTGGGAATTTATAGCATTTATATTTTTTTTCAAAAGTTAAGAACCTCACTATGCTTCACATGTCTCTCTCTCATTCAACATTCAAACTCTCACAAAAAATCTCTCTCCAAGCTCACTATTTAAAAAAAATTATATGTTTTTGACTCCATTACTCAAAATCCTGTCTCTGCCACTGCTCGTAAGATAGATGAATTTCAACGATTTGAATTTATCTTTCGAAGTCAATTCAATAAATTTTAGAGTTGAGTTCACATAGAGACTTGATAAACTTAGGAACACCCTAGTTCTACTCTAATATAAACAGTTGAGCAATCTCAATATATTTTTTTATAAGAATTTGTAATGTTCACATCTATAAATTATGAGCATCTTACCGCAGATAAATGTCGATTCAAATATTTCAAATTCAGTAATACAAATATATACCGAGTTATATTCACCATTTCAACCTGAACTATATAACAAATCAATTAAAATATTTTCAATATAAAAGGTAACATTCAAACAAATTAACCTAACCAAAAAAAGTGAAAACACAAGTCAACCACAAATTAAATTTCATTTTTAAGATAATTACTTTTTTTAGGAAAAAATGCCAATTTAAATTAACACTCATATTTTCCTCAGATAATAAAATAAATAAACACTCATACGGCGCAGGACTGGAAAATTCAGACATGGTGTCCCTTCTGAAAATAATTGATGAAAGCAATAATTAGCAACAGCAGCACTTGATTGAGGCCTTGAAAACAACAAGAAAAAAGAAAATAACGAGATAAATAAGAAATGAACCACGCGGAGCATGAGCTGGGCGCACAAGAAAATTGAGGTTGGTATGGCCCGAGACCAAGAAAAATCCGCGTCGGCTAGCCAACCAGTTAAATTATATCAATGTCTATTGCCTGTATACCATTATATCTCTTTGGACAATCTGTTTTCAGTTGGACTCGCCAATATGCTATACTGTTTTCCATCGAGCATTCACAACACGTGAATAAAAAATTAAGGAAATTGACCGGCTACTCTAGAATGTAGCGTAGAATTTTACTAAAATTGATTGTTCAAGAGTAGGGTTTGTAATCGTGTAGTTCCGAGCCAGTTCGTTTGTATTGTGAACCGTATATATATAGATCAAATATTTTCGTCGATTTTATACTATGAGCCGTGCATAAGTCATGAGCCGGAAAATAATTTCATCTTTTTTTGCAATGAGTTTCATTCTCTTATGATAAGTACAAATTATAATAGTGAATGTGTAGGGAAATAATTTCTTCTTCTTACAGTGACTTGTAAAGAATGAACCGGGTCAAAATCAATCAATCTAATTATGAGATTTTTTGGTATTGTAGAGGTGTAGATAGCAGAGGGAAGGCATATAATTCAGTTCATTGGCGGTGCGTATTGACCAAATAGTATAGACTATTAGAAGGGAGAAGGGAGAGGGGCGAGAGAGTTGACATTCTCTGTGCAAATTATGAAACTAATTAAGTGCTGAGAATATGAAATTATGAATGCCTCAGGTAACTGCAGTGACAGCACACCTAATCCCGTTTCTCTGTGTTCTTTGGTTTACTCATAGTATTAATTGGTTTGGGGTTAGAGTGGGAAAAATGGAACCACAACAAGAATCAAAGACTTTTTGTGAGGATAAAAAGTGACTTTTCGCGACGGAGTACCGTCATCTACGTGCTTTTTCTATTTGCGACGGTACTTTTCGCGACGGAGTTCCCTCGCGATAAATGCCTACTTTGTTGTTGTGTAACGGCGGAGCCGGCTCCGTCATGAAACGGCACGGAACGGCACGGAACGGCACGGAACGGCACGCGTGTCAGTTACGTGCCGTGACTATTCGCGTGCCGTGCCCATTCGCGTGCCGTGCTCATCTTTTGAAACTTTGGCACGGCACGGTACGTGAAAGATTTAGTCACAGCACGTAGTCACGCAAGTCACGTGTAATTATGACCATTAGATATTGATTTAATGGTGAATCTTGAATAAACTAATATAAATTATGATTAAATGGTCACGCGAGTCACGTATGGTCACGGCACGTTTAGACACGGCGTGACTCACGTGGCGTGACCATTCGCGTGTCGTGACCACCCCTTGACATTTTGGTCACGGCACGGCATGGCACGTGAAAAATTAACTTGGTCACGGCACGGCACGAGACCAAAGTCACGGCGTGTTAGTCACGGCACGGCACGGAACAGCACGGCGCGTTTTTTCCACTCTATTTGGGGTTATTGGTACTAATTGTTATTGCTTCTAAGCCTGTTTTTATTTAAATACCGAGTCTAATTATATTGTACTGGTATTAATTAGCAGAGCAAATGAACGACAGATAAGACGAAGATTAGTGCTTTTAACCTCCAGATATGTACATGTACATATTAAAGTATAATGAACATTTTGGTTTATCTTTGTTTATAATTCTTTTGTTTGAAGTATTTAAGCAAGAAAGTCTTAATCAAATTCAATTAATTAAACAAACAGAGAACCGACAAGAAAGATTTCAATAAAGTAAGAAGAGAAAAGTGAAGAAAGAGGAGACCCCATTCAATAACAATGTAAAACGGCGAGAAAAATAAAAAACGCCAAAAAGGTTTAGCATCTCCAACAAGGCAACTCATACCTAATCAGAATTTAATTCATTAATCCTATTTTATTTTTATTTAGGGTTCTTTATGGACGCTCTAAATAACTAAATGTCCTTTCGCCAGTTTTTTTAATTGTTCTCTAGGCCCTCACTCTATCTATAATTGATTCTGTAGATCTTTTAATTATATATTATAGCCGAATAATCTGGTTGTACTACTGTGCTTTTTTATTTTGAAAAGTATATATTTTATAAGAGAAAGCTATTTGAGTAAATAAATACGGAGAAATTATTCTTGTACTGCATGTATTGTACAGTTCTAATATGCATTCAAAAGTGTTTATACTTTATACTTATAATTAAATTTGTCTATATCTATTATGCAAAGTGTTTCTTCTTTTTATTATTATTATGAATAATTAACAATGTTCAAGTTAAATACTTTATCAAACAAGTAAAAATATAACTCTATGATGTTATTATTCCTATTAATGCATTGTAGAAATATTTTGACCATCAAGTATAAATACTACTTGAAATAAAATCAACACATATGAAACATTCCAAATAAGAGCGCATATAAAAGGTGTTATTATCACTGATAAATATACTGTGCAAGGATACTGTGTAAGGAAATATATAAGTGTATATTTCCTGATGTCATATTATATTGCCTGTTTCCTGATGTCAGAATACTATTTGATTTTGGCATTTCTTGTCGGTAACGTTAAATTGGATATGAAAAATATATGCCCATGAAATTCATTATAGTTTCAATTTGATAAATATGGAAAATATTATATTGTAGTCATCTCTCAAATTAAAAAATAAACCATTAAAATTCATTAAAAAGTCCAATTGAAATAAAATTAATTAGAAAGATTATTAGTCATCTCTCATTCAAAAAAGTTAAGATTATGTCAAACAACGATTAAAAGATAGTTTTCTTAATTAAAGTTGGTAATATTTTTATTACAATATAATATTTACATGACTACTTGTCCAACTCTAGAGCTCATAGGTTTTGCGTGGATCATTAGATTAGGAATTTATTTTTAAAATGTACGTACTATTTTTTTATTTACCCTGTATGGCCGTATCTCATTGCGCCACATCAAGAGAAGATTAGGAGAACAAGATACATTATTTTACCTTATCAATTTCCGGTAGTTGATCATTCAAAATATTCACCCATGCTAGTCACTACACAATGATTAACCCTCTTCATTAAATTTAAACTAAATATGTTTTTACCATGCATGATCAATTGCGCCGACACAATAATTGATCCCATCATTGTGATATCATCAAAAAAAAAAAACAAATTAACCCGAAATTCATTATTCCTATTACAACAAACTTGATTATTAAATTCAACATTCTCAACATCCTCTTATTATTTTTATTTTATTCACACCCATTCCTAAATACAAGAAAAACATTTCTTTAAAATAAGAAGAAGCTCCATGCAATCCCCTGCTTTTAAATTCCTACCGACTCCTTCTAAGAAGAGCACAGCACCAACTAGAGTCACCACACCTCTGTCTCTATCCCTTCTCTCTCTCTCTCTCTCTTTCTCCGTCTCTTTCTCCCCTTCTCAATTCTCAAGTCTCAACAACCTAATTGAACAAATTAACTAACATTGGCATGGGAATGGGGTGCAAGGGTTGTGAGAAACCAAAGGTGAGCTATAGGAAAGGTTTATGGTCACCTGAGGAGGATGAACGGCTAAGAGACTACATTATTCGCCATGGCCATGGATGCTGGAGTGCAGTTCCAATTAAGGCTGGTGAGTTACATACTTATGTATTGTTACTTCCTCCTAGTAATTGTATTTGCATGTATCTCATATTTATTTGTTTGTATCAAGTTAATTGTACCACAATTGCACAAAATTCAATAGCTAGTAGCCTGGTCCTGTTAATTTCTTCAAAATCTACCTGCATTAATCGAAATTAGATTTGCAGTGAGCTCAATTGTTGCTTAATTAATTATTTTCCATTGGTGAAATGCAATTATGCAACTGTACAAGTACTTTCAATGGAACTATACAAGTATTCTCATGACTTAATCATTATACATTATATGAGAACTAGTGAATTCTTAATTAAGTGTTGAAATTTTTTAATTCGGTAGCTAAAAATAGCCTTTAATTTCGTAGGATTGCAACGTAACGGGAAGAGCTGTAGATTGAGATGGATCAATTATCTGAGGCCAGGTCTAAAGCATGGCATGTTTACTAGAGATGAGGAAGAAAAGATAATGAGCCTTCATTTAATGCTCGGAAACAAGTAAGTGCATTTCTAATATCTTCGTTAATGCATGATAATTAATTATCATTTTTCCTGAATTTCTTAATTATTATGTGTGAAAGCTTAGATGACATCTGAATGATAATGGCTCCTGTACAGTCACTTTTCTAAATAGTTGCGACTTAATTAATTTTCTTGACATGTAGTTGTCCATTGCACAAATTGCACTTTCACTTTTTCAGTAATATAAAGAATGAACCTTCTTGAAAAATATTGTGCATAAATAGAAAGTCTAGTTGGTGATGTTACATATTAGAGACTTTTATTGAGTATATGAAAATGACATCAAGGCTTTAGTTAATAAACCTGAATGCAAAGCTATTTGTTCAGACTGTATATTACATTTTAGGTATTAATCGTAGAAAGTAGGGAAACCATGATACATTCATACCAATATGCTCAAAGAAAAGACAAAATAATTAAAGTAGAAAGAAGAGATATTACAACTTTTGAATTCTCTAGTTGCTTCCACTACCAAGAAATTTCTTATTCTAATCATCAAGAGGCTTGCAACACTTTTTCCTTTCAAGGACAAACCTATACCTGTTATTTACTCCCATTTATTATATAATTAACCAATTCAACGCATGATGACTTGGCTCTTTCCGCGTAAAATATTACTCACCAACAAGATATTTTTTTATATATATACTAGAGAAGGAACAGACCCTATCTAAGGTCAAGTGACCACATTAAATATCTTCATTACCAAAAACTATTCAACTAAGCGCATGTGATGGCTATCGCATTGGCTCCCTCTTGTATTATTTTAATTTCCTCCTTGCTCAATTTAATTTCTAGCAGTTATTCTGATTAGCTAAAATAACTTTAACCAAATTATTGGTGATGATACATATATCCCAACTTGATAAACTTTTGTTTGCATGTTTTGTACATTATACTCAATCAACAACAACTCATGAGACATAATTTGTATTGTACATAGGTGGTCTCAAATAGCAAGGCATCTGCCAGGAAGAACAGACAATGAGGTGAAAAATCACTGGAACTCTTATCTCAAAAAAAGAGTGCAAAAATCTGAAGGATCAAACTCCAGCAACTCATCAGTAAAATCCACAATCTCTAACAATGCCACTAGCCCAAATTCGCTAGACTGCGCCGATGAAACAAATTGCATCCAAACAACAAAAATTGAAATTGCTGAACCTGAATCGACTTCTCCTGTCTCAAGCCTCACCATGGCACAGACAGCCGAGAGTGCGCAAGTTCAGGTGCAAATGCCTAAGATTATGTTTGCCGATTGGTTCGAATCAGACTATATTAATACCAAAGGGTTAAGTTCACCATTTGATACCAGTCGAAATAGTGAGGTGTTTAGCAGTGTTTCTGTTCAGCCTGACAGATCGTGCACCGGAGATTTTGTTTCAGGGTTTTCTTATACTGGCATTTACGGCGATTTCGAACTACAGTTAGATAATGCAAGTGACAATCAAGGAGCTGGGTTGTATGATTTGTTTTCTCCTATGGGTGAGTTCTTTAGCGGCCTCGGAGCTAGTTCTGATCAAATGATAGACTAGTTTAATTTGTTGCTTCAATGTTAGCTACTTTTTTTTTTATTATTATTATTATTGGTTATATGATAGAGGTGTAAATTAATTAATTATCCCTATAATTTGTTCCTCAATAAATTGTCAATGCCAACTCATGGCAAACATAATGTATAAAAAGTTTACCTTTCATGTTCATCTCCAATTAAGCTTCACTATTGTCGGTTATATTAATTTTTGTTCTCTTAGTTAATTTGCTTATTTATCATAAACATCCATTCCTCATGAAAATTCTACATGCAAATGGGTACACATTTACCAAATGAGCTGTCATTTTCAGTTTATTATACAAACAATTAGTGTGATTGGTACTTTGGCTTCATCTCAACGAAACAATACAATATATAAGATGTAGAATAAAATTTTAAAACATAACTTTAAGTTTGGATTTGAATAAGAAATTATATAGGGGCCTACAAATGTACCTGCTCTTGGAATGTAGTGTAGCATTAAAAAAACCGAGGGACCGACAGAAAGGAATATTGCATAAGGTTCGTGCATGGAAAGGTACTGCTCTTGAAAGGGTCAAATTAGGACAGCTTCCATTTCACCATCAAAATGCTGTTGGTGATGTATCTGTGTGATTCCTCTTGCTACAAGTACGCTATTTTCATTGCCCACGTGTAAACTAAATGTAACGTGGCCAATTTTTATCTTATCACAAAATAAGAATTAATGCAGAGTGATCAACAACTAAACATTTTTCTTACTCATGTAACGTAGGCCATTTGCTGCTGCTTAAATTTAAGGTAGTATAAATTACTTCATCTTATTTCATATTTTACACTCCGTTTAGCAGCTTATGTCGTGGCTTAAAATTAATTAATATGTCTGGAGGACAACTAAGATGTTGAGAAATGAATATTTGTTTATGACAGTGAATCTTACAAATCAAGTAAGTATAAAGTAAGTTATTATGTCTGAAGTGGAGGTGTCAATGACATTCTTTTATTCATTTACTCAATCTGTACTGTATTCGACAAGATGGGTACATACGGATAAAACTTTTTTCTTTAACTTATCGGGTACAAGTAAGATAAAGTTAACTTTCACTTAGCATAATGGATAAGGGTACAGGTAAAAGACTATTTTTTACCGTTACCCTATAGGATAATTATTATAAAGAAAATGACAAGAATATATTTATATGGAGATGATACATGATATGTTAAAGTTATGTATTGTATTAAATTTTTATTATATAAATTAGTTGTATTCATTATTTATTTATTTTCTTTCTTTTTCTTACTTTGAAATATTTTACCAAAAGCATAAATCAGGATATGTCAATAGCACCTTTTTATATGTTTACCTGACTTGTACCATATTCTAAAAGACGGGTAAAAGATAAGATTTTTTCATTATCTTATCTGTACCAGTACAGGTACAAGTAAGATTTTATTTGTATCGTAACAGTTGGCAACCCTAGCCTAAATAGGTGATTTAAATTACAGTCTTTGCTGCATCTTACTCATGGTCTTATTTTACTCTCCATTTGATAGCTTCAATGTGGAGTAAGTCATTCATTTCATCTCTTATTCCACAACTAAACATAACTGTAGTAAACAAATTAACAAGTCTCACCGACTCACCATCCATTTACTTGATCAAATATTTCAAAACCTACCTTTTATTATAAATGATAAAAAAAAAAAAAAAAGGTTTATCAATTCCTCACTGTAGCTTAGCACTTAAACAATTAGTTGATTTTTTAACTAGATAAATAATCAGTAATCAAATTAAGTATTTGTACAAACAAAATGTTGAAGAATCATCATTTAGTGAAATATTGTTTTTTATGGGCTACCCGTTTGCCAAATGCTATCCTCGGATGCCAGATAAAATGCTTATCGCAATTTTCAACACAAACGTATATTGGAATTACCCAAAAAAAAAAAGACGGGTCTTAGGCGGTGCCTGATCAATAAAAAAAGGCTTTGTTATTTTGGGCCAGCTCAACCCAAACAGATCTTTTGTTTTGTCTACCTCGTTACTTTTTGTATTGCCTGTTTATAGATGTCAATTTGGGTCCGATGCCCGTCGGACTCAAGGTGAGTTTGATGGGTTTGATGACCGTCCGATCTGCTTTAAAATTCGTGTCCGTAACTTTCGCATTTGTTTTGAAATTCGTGTGCATGAATCTTAATGTTGTCGGATGGTCCCGAAACCCATCGGACCCAAGCTGTTCTCCTGTTTGTAACGTGCGAATGACCTGAAAATTCTGATCCACGTCGTTAATCATTGTAAAAAAAATAAAAATAAACTACCGGGGTCAATGATTAATCAATTTTTTGAGGAGGGGAAATTGAACTAAGACAATAAAGCCAAGAGTTGTTGGGTACAAAAGCAGCCTTGCCATCTTAATTTTTCTTTGTTTTAACCATTGATTTTAGCAATTTACAAAAAGAAAAAAAATTGCATTAAGGACCTTGAACATAAAAATAGGAGGTGAACCTTATTTCGTAGTGACTAGTGATAGAGTTTATAAAGAGGGAAGAATAGGGGTCCAATAGACATTATAAGTTGTGCTACACAAAAAGAGAAGTGAGAGATAAAATAGGAGGTGAATTCAGAATTCATCGGTAGAAGAGGAAAGAGAGAATCTTATACTCCAGTTTAAGAACACAAAAATTATAAGTTTACATAGGAAAGATAGAATCTTATACTCCAATTTAAGAATACAAAAATTATAAGTTTACATATAGTGCATTTCTTCTCTCCCCTCCCTCTTTTCCTTTTTTATCCTCTTAAGTTTTTAATTTTTTATAGTTAGAGTTTCCTCAAAAAAAGTTTTTATAGTTAGAGGAAAATAAAAGAGCTTAGACAATGAGAAGGAGATTGCATTTCTTACTCTTCAAATAGAGGGGAAATAAATTTTGAAAAAAAAAAAAGTATAGAAAAATTCCCTCCGTTCACCGTCTTTATCTTCTTCGATTTTTATAAGTTTTTACTTTGAGCAAGATAAATATTTTCCTTTCTCCTTTCTCTCTTTTATTCTTTTCAATCGCCCGACTAAATTCCGTTAAAATCAGAGAGGCTTGGAATTGTTGGATCTGAATTTGATGAACAAAGCCTTGTCAAATGGTGAGTAAACTTTAATGATTCAACTGTGAGTGGTACCCGGAAATTAAATCCATTATAATTTTAAAATACAATACCTCAGGTATTTATGCGGAAGGCTTTCACCTTTATAGCAGGACATAGTTAAAGATAAAGAGGTTATCGATTTAGGTCTAAATAAGAAAGTGAACAATGATAAGCATACCTTGTTAGAGCATGATTGATGGTCACATAGTTGTGCTCTAATAACATCCAAACCATATGTCCTATTAGCCTATGTATATATAAATAATGTTCTTCATCTAGATCCTGTAGTAAAAAAAACAGGTCTAATGTGGACTCAACTATTAGCACAATTCAAGGATTTTACTCTCAATTATGCTGAAAAAAATTTGATTAGTTAGAGATTGACTTCTTCAGGTAAATTTACAGTTAAGTCCTTCTATTATTGGTTATAATTCGGAGGAATTCCAAACAAAGATTATGATACTATTTGAAATTTTAGAGTTCCTCTTAAAGTAAAGATTTTTTGTGGCTTGTAAAAAGAAATATAATACTCACTAAATATAATCATTTAAAGAGGGGTTGGAATGGTAATCAGCAGAGGCAGAGCTAGACTTTCAAACTATGAAGGACAAACGTGAATAGAGGTCAAACATATAAAAAATTTCCTACTACGAATGGAGTCAATTTCACACTATTCATAATATTTTCCTTTAAACTATATTAAAAATGAGGAGGGTTCAAATGCCTCTATTTTTCATGCCTCCATTTTTAAAAACTTTAATAACTCAAAACTTAAAACTAAAAAATCAAAATAAAACCGTTGGATATGATCTACATCATTTTATCTATGCACGTGTAAAAAATTATGACATTTCAATTTTGTTTTGGTTGTCATCAAGAGCTTGTAAAAAATGTACTAATGTGGATAATTTCTAGACGTTGATTTTTCAACTTATTGATTCACATAAAAACAAAATCAAAATGTGATAATTTTTTATGAGCACATAGATAAAATGATGTAGATCATATCCAACGGTTTTATTTTGACTTTTAAGTTTTAAATTTGGAGTTATTAAAGTTTTTAAAAATGGAGGCATGGTGGAGGCACAAAAAATGGAGGCATTTGAACCCTCCTCATTAAAAATAAGGTATAAATATAAAAAATTGAAAATAAATAGGGTCAATTGACTCTCATTCAATCAAGGTAGATTCGCCTCTCGTAATAAGGATGAGTCTATATATTAATCGCTTATTTACTGCTTGTTACACTGCATTTACATTATATAATTGGATAGCTAGTCATAGTGAATTTTTACATTCAATTTTGATCAAATTGAGGAATTATGGTATATTGACGCTCAAATCCTTCTCAAAGACAGGCATTTAAATAAACTGATTAGGGGTGCAGTCCTTTGAGAATTACGGTTAGAAAGAAGCAACGTTTGTTTTAAGAATGCTGATTAAGGAAATCTAGGTGCATAGATCATCTCACTTGAATCATTTTGGTGCAAAAGTATAAGATATATTGACTAATTTTCAAGCTTATCCTTGTTTTGCCCTCTTTTATGTCGAGGAACAACCGGTACAAGCTCATACCATTACATATGTGTGGACTTTGTTGTAGCCAAACGTTTACACATCATAAATTGTAATTTAAAGCATTAATTATTTTATTATCAAACGATTTACACATCATAGATTGTATTATAAAACATTAGTTATATTATGAGTTGGGTTACGGTGCTTCGTGAAGTAAAGCGAGTGTTTTGCTTTACACTCATATTTTGCTATTTCAAAGTTCAAAACGTCAATCCGAACCGTTCAAGTTGATCTCCATATTAAATTGTGCTTGGAAACCAATTTTTAGAAATTTTTTACTTTTTTTTAGAATTTTTTAAAATTACTGATTTTTTATGGTCCACAATTTTCTGAAAATCAGCGATTTTAAAAAATTCTAAAAAAAGGAGTAAAATTTCTTTAAAAATTGTAAAAGTTGGTCTCCAAGCACAATTTAATATGGAGATCAACTTGAATGGTTCGGATCGATATTTTGAACTAAATCTAATACTTGAGCTACGGTGCTTCATGAAGTAAAGTGAGTGTTTTACTTCACACTCAAGTATTAGATATAATACTTTGCTTGCCATACAAAAATGTAATGTTTTAAAATTCAGTTTTCAATATGCATGTAGTTGGCTACTATATAACGCATGATCAAAGGGGCGGATCCATAAAGGCCCAGGGGTAGTCACTTGCATACTCCTGGAATTGAAATTTTTTTAGACCCAGTGTAAATTTATTCAAGTGCCTACTCCTGATCTAACTTGGTACCTACTCCTGGTCCAGAAAAAAAATAAACGAGAGGCCCAGAAAATAACTTAATTGTCTGCTTCCTTAGAATCTTTTTTTTTTGCAAGTGTAAATGCCCGTAGGCTTCTCATTACCAATAAAACGGATCCGTTACAAGGGATATTGGATTCTAAGCTACGATCCACTTTTGACCCACTAACTTGCCCTATACAGAGATATTGAAAGTTGGAAAAGTATATCCTACTTCATCCCACCCCTGCACCCTACCCGCTTTTGCTAAGTAATCTGCCAAATCGTTGTGGCACCTATTAACAAAGACACAGGTAAAACCGGGCTGGCTCTTATGAATTTCCCACACCTCAAATATTTCTGAAAAAGCCGTCCAATCCACATCAGTTGGGGGTTTGAATTGGGAGACCGCAATAGCCAGCAGCTGATTATCTGTATAGAACACACATCTATCGAGTCCCCTATCCAAAACCAGCTTAGTGGCCTGCAGAAGGGCTGTGGCCTCAGCCTGCATGGGAGAGCACACCGAAACCGCTGCTGACCGGAACGACACCAGCTGTGAGTGAAGCATTAGCACAATACCGGTACCACCTGCCCAGTGTGAGCTCCATGAACCATCCGAGTAACAAGAGTACGCGGTGTCTGGATTGATTGGCCGGCCGGGCCCCGGGGAAACTGGTGCTTTATCCCAGGCCAAATCAGATTCCCTATTTGGTGTACCTGGAGGTGGATGGTTGAATGGCAGAATAGATCATGTCATTTCGACACCTCCAGATAGCCCACATGACATTGGCGCACACCGTCCACTGATCATCGCTGGTACTGGAGATGACAAAGGAAAAAATATCCTTTATGGACCCCGTGAGGAGAAGGTTTGATTTATCACATAATTCATGCAAATTAAAATTTACAAACTACACCTTGAACTATTCCAAATAGCACAAGCAATAGTCAAGCCGTTATGCCTAATTAACAAATGTGCTTAGAAAATTAATTTTAACCTTTAAAATAATTTTGCAATATTCCTAAAGAGGAATAACAATTTCCCAATTACTTCAAAATGCATTTCATCAAATAAATATACATTTTAATCATTGGATTTACACATTTTGTTAATTAGCACTTAATTATCCTCTAAATTAGAATTATATCTAAATAACTCATAAAAATGCAAACTATACATAGATGCATTCCTTATGATATTTATAACAACATTATTAGATTGGATTTAATAGATCTAAAAAAATATGATAAAAAATTTTTGGTCCAATTTGAACCCGAGCCTATAAAGGCATTTTTTTTCATTTCATCATTTTTTTTCTTTGATCCATGTGCCTTAAATTTAATTTAACAATTAAATAAATTTATTCCAGAGATTAAAACATTACAAATTAATGTTTAAACATCTTAGAAGGCTCCAAAATAATTGTGTAATAATAATTCTAAAATTAAATGCAAGATGTTCAAAAACACCGACGGTTGTGTCATAAGCTTCCAAGACTTAATTAAATTAATTACTCATGCTAATTTCGGCCAAAAATTAGTCAAATAAAGCCTTAAGCTCTGATACCAATTGAAGAAAATATTAGTTTCATGCAAGAGCAAATTTCAAAAATTTAACTCAAAGAAACCAACATAGATCTACTTATTTGACTAACGATGAACCGTATTTAACATTTTAACTTGTTTAATCTTTATACCTCAAATCTTGGTCTCTAAACCAAGAAGTAGGGACTTGAGATGTAGGGTTGTTGCCTCCTTATCGAGCCTTCACTTCTCCAAGTCGGCCTCGAAATGGCACCCGCTTCGAACGCACGAAGCCTCTACGAGTATCCACCCGAGATTAAACGAAACTCTTGTTTTTCCCTTGCTAGAGGTAATCAACCAAGAATCTAACTTAACCTTAGCTTCTACCTCTTCAATCAACTATTAATTTTAGTGTAGAAGTTGTGCTCAACACATGAGCAAAAATGGTGGAGACAAAATTGCAAAAACTCTTCTCTTTTTCACCTTGTCTTGCAAAAACGTTTTTCCCTTTTTCTTACAAGAGAAGGAAGAAGAGAGAGATTAGAATGGTGGCTAGGGTTTGGAAAAAGGTGGGGTATTTATAGTGTGAAGTTAGGGTATATTTTAATCATCTCAACCACAATGGATGGCTAGATTTAAACATGACAAAAGTAACTTCTACTTTTGCCATCCAATGGAGCTCTCCATTAGATGCACTTTTATCCCACTTTATTCCAAACCATTTCATCAAATGGACTTCTCCATTTAATGTTAAATTGGGCTTGGGCCAATTTCTATTTATGCCATTTTCGTTTTTGCCATTTATGCCAACTTTTGGCCCACCCGACAATTGTTACGGTTAATTGTATTTGCTCAATTTTGTTGAGAAATAAATTTGTATACCATGTCCAACATGTAATAAATTTATTCTAAGATCAAGTTAGTCATCTCCATGACACTTTTATTTGTTTCGTTTTTCTCTCTTGGGTGTGACCTCGTAGGATCTATATCGTGTTGACAATAGAATTAAAACTTCTTTTAATTCTATAAATTATAAACGGCACCTAGCAATATGCATTATAATTACTCAACAGATAAAGATGATATGAACCAATCAACATCACGATCCTAAAGCAATATTTAATTGCTTGTGTCAATTCACGTGTCACATGATATCGAAAATAAATCCAAGGCAGGAGAGTGTCATCCTTGCAAATTTATTATTTTCTTGATTCCAAGTAATTCAGTAAATAATGATCAAACTCATTGATCATAATTGCATGCATACTTTATTACTCCATCAAGGGGCCCGAAGATATCATCACTCACATATGAAATATGAGGGACACTGGTATTCTTGATAAATATATTTTCCTCCGCACAAGACACACATATTGAGATATTATCTGTATAGCTGCCAGTTACGGTCAACGTTGGATAACACCTACAGATACATGTATCTCATGTAGGAAAAATAATCATCTCATACCAAAGAATTCAAGACACAAATGAAACATTAATGACACTAACACAATCCATGTTATGTTTCATTCTTGGGTCATGTCCAATCCCCTGATCTCCATCAGGTATTTATGTGATTAAATTGGTAGCTCCTTACCATATGATCCGTAGAACATGATCATCATTTAATCCACATACTAATCTCGTACCGGTAAATAGTGTTCCTTCTTAATTACCAAGATTAGGGACATTTAGAGTATTCATTATATTATTATTATAGAGTTCTACATTTCAAGTCCTCAACTCGAAAAATCCATAATGTAATTAAATACTCAAGGAACAAATGATTCTTTCATTTCATGAACAAACATAGAATGCATCCATAAATGGTTGGCTTCTAGATCATAACACTAACAATCTCCCACTTGAACTAGAGCCAATCCCATATACATCTATATGCATAAAAGCCCTAAACAAGTGTAGTCTCTAATACAACTCCATGTACTAAATCTCAAAGCCAGTCACTAACAAATCTAATCCCCATAGATGCAGTGTGCAGTGTATGCTTGGCCTGAGACAGAGACTTTGTCAGCGGGTCAGCTGTGTTGCTGGCCGAATCTACTCTACAAACCTTGACGTCACCTCGGTCGATGATCTCTCGAATCAGGTGATATCTCCGCAGAACATGCTTGGATTTCTGGTGTGATCTTGGTTCCTTGGCTTGTGCAATGGCTCCATTGTTGTCACAATAGAGCTCCAGAGCACCCATGGAACTGGGGACCACCTCAAGTTCATCCAAGAACTTCCTAATCCAACAACCCTCTTTAGCTGCTTCTGAAGCGGCTATGTACTCTGCCTCGGTAGTTGAGTCCGCTGTTGTTTCTTGCTTGGAACTTTTCCAGCTTACAGCGCCACCATTGAGGATGAACACAAATCCTGACTGTGATCTCATGTCATCATGGTCGGTCTGGAAACTAGCATCGGTGTAACCCCTTACAACGAGCTCAGATTCCCCACCATAGACAAGGAACATATCCTTAGACCTCTTTAGGTACTTCAGGATATTCTTGACGGCAGTCCAATGCGCCAAGCCTGGATTTGACTGATGTCTGCTTGTCACACTCAATGGGTATGACACATCAGGGCGAGTGCATATCATGGCGTACATGATAGAGCCAATGGCGGAAGCATATGGCACTCTACTCATGCTATCTAGCTCAGCAGATGTCGATGGACATTGCTTCTTGCTCAGATGAACACCATGCGACATAGGCAAGAATCCTTTCTTGGAATCTTGCAGGTTGAACCTTTTCAACACTTTGTCAATGTATGCGCTTTGACTCAATCCAATGAGTCTCCTTGATCTATCCCTATAGATCCTAATGCCTAGTATATAGGCAGCCTCGCCCAAATCTTTCATTGAGAACACCTTCTTCAATGAAGACTTGACAGAATCCAATGACGGGATGTCATTTCCGATCAGTAGTATGTCATCCACATACAGCACAAGGAATATTACTACACTCCCACTAATCCTTTTGTATACACAAGGTTCTTCCTCGCTTTTAACGAAATCAAACTTTTTGACTTCTTTGTCAAAGCACTTGTTCCAACTCCGCGATGCTTGCTTCAAGCCATAAATGGACCTCTGAAGCTTGCATACTTTCTTAGCATGATTGGTATCTTCAAAACCAATCGGTTGTGTCATATACACGTCCTCTTCTAAATCTCCATTTAGAAAGGCAGTTTTGACATCCATTTGCCATATTTCATAGTCATGAAATGCGGCAATTGCTAAGATCCGTATTGACTTAAACATAGCAACGGGCGAGAAGGTCTCATCATAATCAACACCTTGAATCTGTCTGAAACCTTTCGTTACCAGCCGTGCTTTGTAAGTAGTCAAATTACCTTCCATGTCTGATTTCCTCTTGAAAACCCATTTATTTTCAATAGGTTTTACCCCACTTGGAGGATCAACCAAATACCAAACTTGGTTGTCATACATAGATTGTATTTCAGATTTCATGGCTCCAAGCCATTCTGCAGAGTCGGGTCTCGTCATCGCTTCCGTATAGGTCAAAGGATCTTCAGTGTCTAACACTGTCACCTCGTGAAGTCCCAACCATCTTTCAGGTGGGCGACTTTCTCTCATTGACCTACGAAGGACTTGTGCTTGTGGTTCAGAGATCTCTTCCACAAACTCTTGTGGATTCGTTCCTTGATCCTCATTCTCAACTTCTTGCGAATTCAGTTCTAGGGGTGAGTGTTGAATCTCTTCCACAACTTCTTGTGAAATTGATTCATCTCGACTCCCACTGCCCACAATATCCACGGGTGGTTGAACATGATCATCATCGATCATTTCATTTTGTAGTGTAGATTGATCCTCTTCAAGTCTTACACTACTCCCACTACTTTCTCTTGAGAGAAACTCTTTCTCCAAGAATACACCGTGTCGAGCAACAAACACTTTGTTCTCACACTGGTGATAGAAGTAATATCCCTTAGTCTCTTTGGGATATCCTATGAAAATGCACTTGTCCGATTTGGGTTGAAGCTTGTCAGACATCATGCGTTTGACATAAGCTTCACAACCCCAAATCTTTAGAAAAGACATACTTGGAACCTTTCCAAACCATAACTCATGTGGTGTCTTTTCCACGGATTTTGATGGAACCCTGTTTAGTGTGAATGCGGCGGTTTTAAGCGCATGCCCCCAAAATGAGAGTGGTAGGCCAGCTTGGCTCATCATTGATCTAACCATGTCCAACAAGGTTCGATTCCTTCTCTCAGAAACACCATTCCATTGTGGTGTCCCTGGAGGAGTGAGTTGTGAAACTATTCCACAATCTCTTAGATAGTCGCCAAACTCGTGACTCAAATACTCACCCCCACGATCTGATCGTAAGGCTTTGATCTTCTTGTCGAGTTGGTTCTCTACTTCATTCTTGAACTCCTTGAACTTTTCAAAGGATTCAGACTTATGTCTCATCAAGTAGACATAACCATATCTACTGAGGTCGTCAGTAAATGTGATGAAGTATCGATAACCTCCTCGGGCACTTGTACTCATTGGTCCACACACATCACTATGTATGAGTCCCAATAAACTACTTACCCTTCCACCTTTCTTGGTGAATGGTGCCTTGGTCATCTTTCCAAGTAAACAAGGTTCGCATGTCTCAAGTGATTCTAAATCAAATTGACCAAGAAGTCCAACTTCTTGTAATTTCTTGATGCGTCTCTCATTTATGTGACCTAGGCGACAATGCCACATGAGAGTCGTACTCTTATGACAAGTTTTGAGTCGTTTGTTACTGATGTTCAGAACTTGTTTATCCATTTCAAGCAAGTATAGACCATTCATTATATAAGAACATCCATAAAACAAACCATCTCTATAAAAAGAACAACAATTGTCTTTGATGGTAAAACAAAAACCATCCATGTCCATACAAGAAATAGAGATAATGTTTCTCGAAATAGAAGGAACAAAATAAACATTTTTAAGTTCCATTACAAGCCCACTAGGTAAATGCAACTCGACACACCCGACGGCAACTGCTGCAACATTTGCACCATTCCCGACACGGAGCTGCACCTCACCCTTTCTTAGCATTCTTCTATCCTTTAGTGCCTGCATATTCATACAAATATGAGCACATGATCCAGTATCTAATACCCAATCATTGATAGAAGTAGCTAAGTGAACTTCAATGACAAAAATACCTGAGGAAGATGGGACCTTCCCATTTTTCTTGTCCTCCAAGTACTTAGGACAATTCCTTTTCCAATGCCCCTTCATCTTACAGTAGAAGCACTCGGAATCGGAGGCAACCTTGACCTTGGGAGTGCTCACAGTCACCACTGGAACCTTTCCCTTGCCCTTGCCATTGCCCTTGCGCTTGCCTTTGCCTTTCTTGACTTTCCTACTTCTCTCACTGACTGCAAGGACATGAGAAACACCTTTCTGCATGTCAGCCTCTGCAGTCTTGAGCATCCCATGTAATTCACCCAAACTTTTCTCCATTCCATGCATGTGATAGTTCATGATGAATGAAG
The DNA here is from genome assembly GCA_028015225.1 of Carex myosuroides. Lineage (NCBI taxonomy): Eukaryota > Viridiplantae > Streptophyta > Magnoliopsida > Poales > Cyperaceae > Carex > Carex myosuroides. The sequence continues at coordinate 6,116,903 of CM051488.1, forward strand.
AATACTTTGATGGGAGAGAGTTAAGAACGATGTCCGTGGCCAACTTCTTGTCCACGGCACACTCGAGCTTCTCCAGCTGCTCCACATAACTTATCATTTTGAGTATGTGAGCACTCACGGAGGCACCCTCAGCCATCTTGCATCCCAGAAAACTTTTAGTCACATTGTACCTCTCTACACGGGCCTGCTCTTGAAACATTTTCTTGAGCTGGTCCATGATGTAGTAACAAGAATTCTCCTCAAACCGCTTCTGCAGTTCGGGGTTCATTATTGATACTAAGAGGCATTGTACTTCAAGGTCGTCTTCCACGGCCTTGTTGTGCTTATCCTTAGTTTTCTGGTCAGCATCATCATTTGGTAAATCAGGGACGGGAGTAGTCAAGACGTATTCCTTTTTCTCATGCCTGAGAACAATTCTCAAGGCACGATGCCAGTCTAGAAAATTCGATCCGTCATTTTTAAGTTTTTCTTTGTCTAACAGTGATCGCAGGAAAGAGGTTTCTTTTGCCATGATCTACAATTTAAAGGTTTGAGTTTAGTTCATGATGATGTTTTATTTAAAATAAAACTCCCACTACAATATTAATTTAGTTCCATTTGTAGTAGGTCCAAGATCCATATTTTCACTAAGATAAGTCAGCGTCGGCATGAAACTTAAACTTAGCTATTTTAGGTAAGCAACTCATGCTAATCACAACCGGGTGACTCTTGGTGTTTATTCATCCAACTCATGTATGAACAAACTATTCCCCAAAGCCCAAAACTGTTTTGGATTATCCATGTCAAGTAAACCTCTCTCTATTTGGTTTGACATGCCGGTCATGCCCCACATCTCCTAAAGATAGAAAGCGATGCCTACTGTGTAGGTCCCACCGACTAACGATCGATAGTTTGACATGGATAGAGAAGGAAGGGAATGACGCTTGATTTTGTTTGAAACTCTTTTGTTATTTATGGTGGTCATGTAAGCATACACCCATACTTATCCTATGACTCTTATATTTCATAAATACACATAAATGACATAAACACATCATGCGGCTGTGAGTTTGTATGGCCTTGTGCGAAAAACTCCTTTCTCGCATTTGTCACTTGTTGCGCCAACTCTTTGGATGTGGCCACCACATTTCACAACTATTCTATGCCTATTTATTTTCTATTAAGACTTTCTTAAAAAGAAAATAAGTTACATTTAGAATTTCTAAATATAGGCATGCAAGCCTTGAATGAATTACATTGAAAGGCATCCTAACATTTGTGCCTTAATTATTAATCTAATTAATTATTATGGGGCACCTTAGGCCGCATTACAACCATTCAACAAACATTCATTACATCCACAAGGCATTGGAAATGACCATACAAAACTCACATTTTTGTCCCTACAAAAACAAGTTAGGTGCATGTGCAAAAACTGCACCATACATGCATAAACAATTCATGCATATGCAATTAATTAAATTAATTCCTTAAGCTTATGACCCATAAAAATTTGTTTCAAAAACAAAATTTTAACAGAGGAGAAGGTTTGATTTATCACATAATTCATGCAAATTAAAATTTACAAACTACACCTTGAACTATTCCAAATAGCACAAGCAATAGTCAACCTGTTATGCCTAATTAACAAATGTGCTTAGAAAATTAATTTTAACCTTTAAAATAATTTTGCAATATTCCTAAAGAGGAATAAAAATTTCCCAATTACTTCAAAATGCATTTCATCAAATAAATATACATTTTAATCATTGGATTTACACATTTTGTTAATTAGCACTTAATTATCCTCTAAATTAGAATTATATCTAAATAACTCATAAAAATGCAAACTATACATAGATGCATTCCTTATGATATTTATAACAACATTATTAGATTGGATTTAATAGATCTAAAAAAATATGATAAAAAATTTTTGGTCCAATTTGAACCCGAGCCTATAAAGGCATTTTTTTTCATTTCATCATTTTTTTTCTTTGATCCATGTGCCTTAAATTTAATTTAACAATTAAATAAATTTATTCCAGAGATTAAAACATTACAAATTAATGTTTAAACATCTTAGAAGGCTCCAAAATAATTGTGTAATAATAATTCTAAAATTAAATGCAAGATGTTCAAAAACACCGACGGTTGTGTCATAAGCTTCCAAGACTTAATTAAATTAATTACTCATGCTAATTTCGGCCAAAAATTAGTCAAATAAAGCCTTAAGCTCTGATACCAATTGAAGAAAATATTAGTTTCATGCAAGAGCAAATTTCAAAAATTTAACTCAAAGAAACCAACATAGATCTACTTATTTGACTAACGATGAACCGTATTTAACATTTTAACTTGTTTAATCTTTATACCTCAAATCTTGGTCTCTAAACCAAGAAGTAGGGACTTGAGATGTAGGGTTGTTGCCTCCTTGTCGAGCCTTCACTTCTCCAAGTCGGCCTCGAAATGGCACCCGCTTCGAACGCACGAAGCCTCTACGAGTATCCACCCGAGATTAAACGAAACTCTTGTTTTTCCCTTGCTAGAGGTAATCAACCAAGAATCTAACTTAACCTTAGCTTCTACCTCTTCAATCAACTATTAATTTTAGTGTAGAAGTTGTGCTCAACACATGAGCAAAAATGGTGGAGACAAAATTGCAAAAACTCTTCTCTTTTTCACCTTGTCTTGCAAAAACGTTTTTCCATTTTTCTTACAAGAGAAGGAAGAAGAGAGAGATTAGAATGGTGGCTAGGGTTTGGAAAAAGGTGGGGTATTTATAGTGTGAAGTTAGGGTATATTTTAATCATCTCAACCACAATGGATGGCTAGATTTAAACATGACAAAAGTAACTTTTACTTTTGTCATCCAATGGAGCTCTCCATTAGATGCACTTTTATCCCACTTTATTCCAAACCATTTCATCAAATGGACTTCTCCATTTAATGTTAAATTGGGCTTGGGCCAATTTCTATTTATGCCATTTTCGTTTTTGCCATTTATGCCAACTTTTGGCCCACCCGACAATTGTTACGGTTAATTGTATTTGCTCAATTTTGTTGAGAAATAAATTTGTATACCATGTCCAACATGTAATAAATTTATTCTAAGATCAAGTTAGTCATCTCCATGACACTTTTATTTGTTTCGTTTTTCTCTCTTGGGTGTGACCTCGTAGGATCTATATCGTGTTGACAATAGAATTAAAACTTCTTTTAATTCTATAAATTATAAACGGCACCTAGCAATATGCATTATAATTACTCAACAGATAAAGATGATATGAACCAATCAACATCACGATCCTAAAGCAATATTTAATTGCTTGTGTCAATTCACGTGTCACATGATATCGAGAATAAATCCAAGGCAGGAGAGTGTCATCCTTGCAAATTTATTATTTTCTTGATTCCAAGTAATTCAGTAAATAATGATCAAACTCATTGATCATAATTGCATGCATACTTTATTACTCCATCAAGGGGCCCGAAGATATCATCACTCACATATGAAATATGAGGGACACTTGTATTCTTGATAAATATATTTTCCTCCGCACAAGACACACATATTGAGATATTATCTGTATAGCTGCCAGTTACGGTCAACGTTGGATAACACCTACAGATACATGTATCTCATGTAGGAAAAATAATCATCTCATACCAAAGAATTCAAGACACAAATGAAACATTAATGACACTAACACAATCCATGTTATGTTTCATTCTTGGGTCATGTCCAATCCCCTGATCTCCATCAGGTATTTATGTGATTAAATTGGTAGCTCCTTACCATATGATCCGTAGAACATGATCATCATTTAATCCACATACTAATCTCTACCGGTAAATAGTGTTCCTTCTTAATTACCAAGATTAGGGACATTTAGAGTATTCATTATATTATTATTATAGAGTTCTACATTTCAAGTCCTCAACTCGAAAAATCCATAATGTAATTAAATACTCAAGGAACAAATGATTCTTTCATTTCATGAACAAACATAGAATACATCCATAAATGGTTGGCTTCTAGATCATAACACTAACACAGTCCCCATCCCCTTGTTGGGCCGCTGATTCGCAAACCGTTTGAAAACCTTCATGCAATCCCCACCAATCTTCGCACTTGAACAAAGGCCGAGCTCTCTTCTTTACTGACACTGGCCGAATAAGGATCGGATGATGATCGCTTGAGAATTTTGGAAGATGGAACACCGCTGTGTTGGAGTTAGCTAACACCCACTCCATATTTGCCAGACCCCTATCCAACCGTTCGGCAACCAGGGCTCTTCCATTCCTCTTGTTGGTCCAAGTGTAAGCTGGGCCATGGTGGCCCAGATCCACTAACCCGTTTTGACTGACCCAGGCCCTAAAGGCCTTATTCGGAGAGCTAAAAACTGGATCCCTCCCCATTTCTCTTCCGAAGACAGAATAGCATTAAAATCGCCAATAATGCAGACCGGCGTGCCCACCCGGCCCGTATAAGCCTCAAGGCGCTCCCAAATTCTTGGATTATCACTCCTAGAAGGGTCCCCGTAAACTCCCACCAAAATCCAAGACTTATTGGGCCCGTTTGAGATGATTTCGGCCACAATAGTATTTGGACTTTCTTCCAGAATCTGAACCTTATTGTTATTGTTCCACAACAGCCATAGCCCACCTGACTGTCCCACAGAGGGTATGATTTTTGAATTGCACAGGGGTAAGAGTTTGATTCGTTTTGTTGTCGTTAACATACCACACCTAGTTTCAGATATAAAAGCAATTTCAGCCCCCGTGCAGCGAAGGTATCGGTTTAGCGTGGATATTGTCGTGCCTCCGCTACCCCGACAATTCCACGACATTATACTCATAATTGGGGTGCCGGCGATGTAGGGCCCGTCGGCGTTGCCCTCTTATTAATCAGGGGAAATACCTCATCACCCTCCAAAGACAAAGGTTCCTGAACACTTCCAGAGTGATCCCCAAAACCAGCCATCATCTGTGCCCAAGATTGGCTGCGAGCATATTGGAAGGACCTCTTGTGTGGTGTCTGGCTAGCAGACCTAGGTGCAGAGGCCCGAGGTACCAAATTAGGATCACAAATCCAGGCGCCAACTTTTGGGCTTAGAAGATCTTGCCGGTTAAACCTACCAGCGTAAGCCGGGCTCTGGACAATGATATTAACCTTTTCTCTGTCTGCACATGTAACCAGTTCGTGACCGAGCCCCCCACAAAACCGACAGACCCTATTAATCTTCTCAAACACACAGTGAACCACGATGTCCCCCAAAGTGGGATGACAGAGAGTAATGGAATCTTTCAGAGGCACCGCAAGGGAAATAAGAACTTTTACCTTAGTAAAGCGCCTACCATTGACAAACCCGTCCACCGGTGGGGTAACCGGTGTGCCAAGCTGCTCAGCCAGCAGGAGCAGCCCCTCCTCAGTAAGGCTGTTGACGGGAATATTGTGAAATTGGACCCACACGTTTGCAAAACCAATGTGGTCCGGATTGAGGTCGTGGTGAGACGACACCATCCGAGTAGCGACCAGGTCGCCCTGGAAGGTCCAGACACTACCGGACAGAACGTGATGCCGATCTTCTTCGTTACAAAGTTCCACCAAATAGCAGTTCTTCGTAATTGGCCGGATTACTGTGTCCGGGTGAACATTCCAAGCCCTCTGCATTGTTCTGATGAAGGTTGAGTCCTGCGAGGTCCTTTCTGAGACCACTTTGGCCAGAACGCAAAGACTCCAGTCAGTGCTGGTAGCAGCATGGATCGGCACTTGTACTGGAGCCTGACTCGATTCCCCCGCCTGCAGCCCGGCGAACCGTAGGATAAGCGCTTCATCTTCCGCATTGAACTCCGCCATGTGGTGAAGGGGAGGAAAGTTTAATGGAGTGTATGCGGTGGGAGGAATGAGGTTCCTGGCAGTTTTAATGTTGGCCAGAGAGTGATGGGATTGTTTATGGGGGTGACCTTTTGGGATATAGAGGGACCCAAGGGTACTCAGGTCTTTTTGCATGGAGTGGTTTAAAGCAGTATCGGAGGGGCATCCAGAGGGCACTTGACACCATAGTGACATAACTCGCGAATTATTCGCGAATAATTCGTTTTTTTCAACATAACCGCACCGAACACAGTATTATACGCGGAAAAACGTATAATACGTTTTATTCGCGAATAAAACGCGTATAAAACGCGAGATACGAATTATTCGCGATAAAAACGCCAAAAAAAACGCCAAAAAAATAATTTTTTTGAATTTTTTTAAAATTTTTTTTTTTTTTTACGTTTTTTTTTTAAGTATTTTTTTTTTTTGCTTCCTTGTTGTACCGAATCATTCCCGAATTATACCCGAATCACGAATTTTCCTCGCCGAACCGAACCCGAACTTTTGATTTGTTACTATGCTTGACACATGGCGCCATCTTGTAAATGGGGAAGTGGATCAGAGCGAGCGCACACTCCGTAATGAGATCGGAGACACGTGTCGTTCCCCAAACCACGCGTCTTTCCCATTAACGGGAAGGATTTAATAAGGAACCTTCCAATGCCTGAAGTCGTAGATGACTTGGCGTCCCAATTTGGCTTTTTATAGCAGGCACGCTTTGTCCGTGGTGAGGCAGTGCTCCTGACATCATTCAGATATTCCTGAGCTGCTTCAGGAGTTTGTATTTTTGCCTGTTGGCTGACCGTAGCCATGCGAAAACCGTTGTTCCTGTTACCATATTGCCCTGGGCCTGGTGTATGACCTGTGGCCATGGACCGGGAGGCGGATGGGTGTGGATACCACTGGGAAACCGATGCCGCCGGAGCTCCCCGTCTGGTAGGATCTATATGAATGTCATGACATTGTAAATCGCGGCGTCGCCAAGGTGGGATGTAAGGAGGGTACCCATCCGGGCCTTGGTCGCCGTCGTCAGGGCCAACTCCCTGATCCATGCTGTCCGGTGATGTGGGAGGAGATTCGTCTCCATCTCCCGGTAGATGTTCTTGGATGTAGACGGGGCATTTTGCCCACCGGTCACTATGCCCGACATACAGAAAACGCGGTATCAGATTGAGGTCAGCACAGTCAATGGTAAGGCGGAGCAAAGCCTTGTTCACCCCTCTTAAAGCGTCCCGGGAGACCTCCAGCAAAGTGCCTATACCTGAGACTGCCTGCCGGAAATATATGGGATGCCAATAATCCACTGGAAAATCATGGATATCTATTGTAACCCTGCGCCTTGGGGGAAGGGGGTCAGTACGGATCAGAGTTTGCCATGGGAGGATGATTAGCGAGTAACATTGCTCCCAGAAAAGTGAGTCACCTTCAAGCTCATCCTGTGAGAACCAGTCGGGGACCTTCAATAGGAATCCGTTTCGGACAGGAACCGGATTCCAATTAGCCTGCGAGCCGCCGTATCTAATGTGGAGCCGATGGGAAAAGAAATCGGCCGGCAGTAAGGGGTGCCCGTCCATAACTGTGAAGAGGACGGAGTTATCAAGATCAACCAAAAGCCGCCCATGCTCTTCTTGGGGGGACAGGAAGCAGAATTGAGCCGCCAGCCTATTCCCAATCGGAAAAGGAGAATCCATTGAGTGGAAAGGAAGGGGAAAGGGGGGGAGAGTGGAAGAGAGGCCGAATCACTAATGGGAAGACACTGGTGAGGTTCATCCGAGCAAAGGTCTAGTGAGGTTCAACGGAGAAAGGGCCATTTTTTACACCTTTTTCTTTTTCATGTGAATCCTTACCCATCCTCTCTGAATCCTTACCCATCCTCTCTGAATTAAATGTGCTGCTTCCCTACCCAATCCAAAAAAATTGACTCGCTAATCGCTAGGCAGTCAGAGATCCAGAAAAAGAGAGACTTCTCTATTCTAGTCTTTCTACGCAGTCAGAGAAAAAAAAACGAATTCCTTCGCCAGAGAGCAGAGAGCAAAACAAACGGGGGACTGTAATGCGATTCATTCCTTAGTAGTTTTAATTAGGACAGTAGATAATTTTCAACTAGACTTTAATTTTGTTAATGGTTTATACATTATGTAATTTCCTTTCTAATCATTTTCAAGGCGCCACTGCATTTGATGGTAAGAAAAGGAGAAGCGGTCAGAAGAATTGGGAGAAAAATACAGATAGATCCCCACTTTTTTATTTTTTACAAAATAGGAAAGGGCGGTAGGCAGGTGTCATTTCTTTTTAAATTAGGAACTTTGATGTTTTAAGTGGGTTGTTGTTATTTTCTTTTCTAGAACTTTTTCTTTTAAGGTCATATAATTTTTTAGACTTCTTTTAGTTAATATATTATGCTTACGGATTTTTTCCTCAAAAAAGAAAAAAAAAACAAAAGGCGTGCATGTGCAAGATAAGTTAATGGGCTTAAAATCTTTGTAGATTTAAATAACTATTTGATTTTCATGTTGATTGTTTTTGCAGATTTACTAAAAATCAAATAGCAGATTTAAATAACAGATTTACTCAAAGTTTTGACACTGGCAGTATACAACCTCAGAATAATACCTCTAATAATATCTTTTCTTGAGTCTCGAGTAAACAGCTTCTCACTTAATTGGTACTGAAATCAGGTTATTAATGCTGATTATTTTTTTTATCTAGTATCCGATTAGCTATTTCAACCCGATTAGTGCCCTACCCTGATGGAAATCCTGGGTCCGCCCCTGCATGATCATATGATCCATATATATGATATATTTTTATTAAAAGTTGAAAATCAAGTTACTCACCTATTTAATATTTATAAGAAATTATTTTATTTAGATTTTGAACATGTGATTTCCTACACGAAAATATTGTTTTTGTCATTACATCAAAAATTGATTCTCACGTACATAAATATATATTACGATGTAAAAGAAATTTAAAACTCACAAAATAAATATACATAGAATACTAGTATAATCTTAAATTTATTAATTAATAAATTTATATTATTGGTTGTATATATTTGAATATACAATGATAAATCTTATGCATATTGTCTTGTGCGGCCATTAATGTGGCCCCATTTATTACAAAATTGTATCCCACAAATAACTAGGGCCGGGTTCGATGGATACGATATGGGTCGGGTGTGACCGCCCACCCCTACAAATAACTCGTAGGTCGATCACAATTTTTTATTCCAACGAGTTGTGCGTGCCTTTAGGATTGACCGCCCATGACAACACTTTTTACCCTGTCGAACAGGTTGAATAGACTTAAATTTAAATTTAAACTCCGTTAAAAAAAAAGTATTTAACAATAAAAAATTAAGAAAATGAATGTTTAATTTTTTTTATAGAAATCCTCAAGAATAAAGTTTAAGAAAAAAATTTTAAGTTTTACAAAGAAACATATTTAAGTAGGGGTGTTCATTGGGTCCGGTTTAGTCGGTTTTGAACCGAACCGAATTAGTTTGGACTAAACGGTTCGGTTTTTTCGGTTTAATGGTTCGGTTCGGTTTGCTTTCTAAAACCGAATTATAATTTCGGTTCGGTTCGGTTTGAAAATTTTGAAAACCGAAATAACCGAACTGACCGAATTTTATATATTATGAATTTGGTCCGGACCACTCCGGTTTATTTCTTAATCAATTGCTTTAAATACTTCGGTTTATTTCTTAATATCTCGGTTTATTTCTTAATATTCCGATTTATTTCTTAATACCTCGGTTTATTTCTTAATATACTTCGGTTTATTATAAATCAATTGCTTTGAATAAAAAAATTAATATATTTCGGTTTGAACCGAACAAACCGAAATAAAACTTTGGTTCGATTCGGTTCAGTTGCAATGCTAAATCTGTTCGGTTCGGTTTTATTTTTGAAACCGAATTATAACTTTGATTTGCCTAGTTCGGTTCGGTTTCAACCGGACTGAAACAATGAACACCCCTATATGTAAGTAAACTTAAAATCTTTAGTCTCCTTTTGAGTGTGCTCTCCAAATTGATCGTGTAATGGAAATAAAAAAAAATGAAGGAAGCGAGTTCACCTTCTCTACACCTTAAATCGAAGGTGAAAAAATAAGAAAGTTTCTAAAGATAGTTTACCCTCTCTTCTTCTCGTTCCTCTTCGCTCTCCCTCAAAATTTTCACTTCTAAAGCAAGTAAATTCCTTCAATCAGGACCAGTTACCCCACCATTTCTCTCCCCTCCCATTCCTTTTCTTTAATATACCCCTCTGAAACACATCCTAAGAAGCTCTAAAAAACCATAAAAAAGGTGTGCCAAACAGGTACCTCATTACCAATGTCCGATAAGAGTCCATTTAATCTCTCATACACACTATAAATATCACTTAAGGTTACCACATATTTTTGTTTAGATCCAGACCGTCAGACCAAAATCCCCACGAATAATAAAGCGATCACATGTATTTCACCTCAGATCGGATTGATTCAGATTCTGATTACCTCAACGGATATGGACTCCCATACACACACAAATTCAAATCCAATGCAATACCTGACCGTGAAGAATGAAATTTGAGTCGTCCGTTTCAATTTAATACGACTCTCAAAATAGATTCCTATATTCTAAATAGAGAAGAACTAGGATGTTCTTAAGCTCATCAAGTTACTTGGTGAGCTTAATTCTAAAATCTATCGAATAAATTTCAAATAACAAATTTAAACTATTAAAATCGATGTACTTCACAACTGATGAGTTTGCATTCAAATTTTTTTATTTTTCGAATCAATTAAATATATAGTAAGCGGTCAAAAATTATTTAAAAAATAAATGTATTAAATATAATTTATAAACATTCTACTCTTGATTGTTTGGTTTTACACTAAATTAGTTTGAAATTTTAAAAACTGTGTATGTAAACGTATCACTCAAGTAGCTCGATTTTAACGGTTTGAATTTGTTGTCTAAAAACAATTCAATGGATTTTAAAATCACTCGAAGACCCGACATTTTTATTAATATCCAAAGTTTAATACAAATTATTAATTATGCCCAGAATTCGACCCAATATCGAAAAATGCCCAAACCGGCCAGAAAATGGCCAGTTTACTCCCCCCCTAAACCGGCCATTTTCTGGCCGGTTTACTCTCTTTTTTTTCCCGCATTATTCAACTTTGGATATTAATAAAAATGTCGGGTATTAGTCCACAGAAGAATTTGCCATAAAACAATATAACACATATACTCTTATAACTACATGATATACGGCATTTTATAATTTACGACTTACGATTTATAATCGATTTTTTTTCAAAGGGTGAATTTTGACTTAATTGCATTATTTTCAGATTTTATTTATTTTTACAAAATTTCAGCCTTTTGTTTTGGTTAATTACATCCAAGGCGTGATCACATTTTCATATTCAAACTTTTGAAACCCCAGATGATGGTTTTCTGACTAAGCTCAAACTTTTGAAACCTCAGATGATGGTTTTCAAACTTTTTATTCAACTTTGGATATTAATAAAAATGGCGGTTTAATCTTGATGAGTTTATTTTTGCTGTTTAACATATTTTTCTGTTTATTTTTTATGTTGTGCTACTATTTTAATGTTATAATATTTTCTATTTAGCATTATCATGATAATTTATTTTATCTGTAAAATATAAAAATAGTACCATAAAAGCACACATACACAAGAATCGAAATATATGATAATCCAAATATACCAAACATAAATAGTACAAAACTAGTAAAAATACAACTAAAACGGAGAGGGGGACCATCGCTGAGACGGTACTCCGGCGTTCGCCCGACGCCAGCGCGGCCAGGCTCTGTCTCTCTCGGCCTCATCTGGGGCATCGGCAGACCTGAGTATTTGCTCGGCAGTATCCCATATGGCATCGCCCGTGGAGACTGGCTGTACTGGCGGAGGTGTACTGAAGATAGATGCGGCGAACTCAGTCCCAAAGGCAGGCTGAGTATGAGACCCGCTACCACTAGCCTCTCCATCATGCGGCATCTCTGTGCCATATCGGGGTACCCTCGGTGCCGAGCTGAACTCATCATCGAATATCCCGTAGTCCTGGAGACTGTACGAGAGGGACTCCATATCAGAAGTATCGATCCCCGCAGGTGGTGGCTGTGGCGGCATCTCTGCCGGACCCTGCAATCATACACATAAATTATTAAATTTGATCTGAATGAAGAAATTTATTAAAACCTGACAGATACTGAAGTATGACATATATGAGGCTGCAACCGCATTTGTATTTTTCTTGAGGATGCGGTACCCAATATATCGCCAGTTCTTCTTGCCCATCGTGGAGATCCCATGAGCGCACTTCTTGATCCCCGACAAAAGCTGAAACAAAATTAGCATGTCAGATCAAACCTTGATGAACTATTAAGTTAGAGAAAAACTATGTAGTTTTAGGTGACTTATGTTGCGAGCGAATGAACGGCCGCTGGGATGGTAACCATCATTAGTCTGGATCATGTCGTGGAGATCGTAGGGCGTCCACTCAACAAGAACGGATGGCAAACTCTGGATCTCTGACTGGACTGGCCTGATCCCAACGGTAGCACCGTGGGTCCGATCCAAGTAGTTGTGGCCACCGTGCCACTTCTTACCGTATGCCGGGCATCTCCACATACTCGGCTCTCCCTATTGCAGTGCCTCATTGGGGATAGGACGACCCACCGGTAGCTGTGACCACGACAAGTGCTAAAGCAGGAGCACCGGCCCGTACATCTGCTTCACATTCGGCTGCATTTTCAAGAACATTAGACGTCAGTGTATTTTGATGGATTGATTGATTAAATAATTTACACTAAATTAAGAGTTGGTGACTTACCTCACTACTACGGCACAGGTGGAAATACAGATAAGCCAGGAAAGCCCCACCCCAGTTGTACCGCTCCGGCTGCTCCAGGTCTCGCAGCAGCGGGAGATACATCATCGGCATATGGTCACCGCTGGAATCAGAAAACATGACAGAACCGAAAAGGTCCATCACGTAGCCCCGTGTATATCTGCAATACAAAACATATAAAAATTCTAATATAATCCTCGTATTATAAATTGATTAATAGAAACAAGTTATAAAATTTACCTCTGAATCTCCAGCGCGGTGGAATCTGCCGAGAGACCCGTGCTGAAGTGCTGTCGTAACCTCGTCATCCGCAAATGAAATTTGGACCTCCCATTGTCCCCAATGATATAGTCCGGATCAGCTCCCAACAACTCCTCGACATCACCTACGAATCTAGTGCTGTCAGAGACGCCGGAGACGGGTGTGCCACCGATAGGCAAACCCCAAAGAGCACTCACATCCTGGAGAGTCACCGTCATCTCTCCGAATGGCATGTGAAACGTGTGCATCTCGGGACGCCATCGCTCCACCAGTCCAGCGATGAGAGAAGCATTGATGATGCTTTTCTCTGTCCGCACGATGTCCACAACCTGGTAGAGACCCAGGCTGATGAGGTACGGGGCCATCATATCGTAATACTACATGTGAACACACCGCAACTTCACATCTAACAGACCTGTGTCCTGCGTTGAAAAAGGTAATCCGCATGGTGATAACATAATAAAATTTAAACCCAACAAAATTTAAAGAAAATCTAAGAAAAGGAACGTACCTCGCGAGAAGCCAGTGAGACTCGGTGCTCGCTGTAGGGAATCCACAGGAGAGGACTGATGTGCTCCGTGCTGCTGGTACTGATCGGCTCGTCCACTACTGAAAGCGGGGTAGACCGTGCTCTAGGCATCCTGATGTCTAAAATAACCTAATTTCGGTAAAATTACGCTTAATTAGCCTAATTATGGTAAAAATGCCAAAATACCCTAAATATTTGACAACTGTGCTAATTTTGGTAAAATTACGCTTAATTAGCCTAATTATGGTAAAAAATGCCAAAATACCCTAAATATTGGACAACTGTGCTAATTTCGGTAAAATTACGCTTAATTAGTCTAATTATGGTAAAAAATGCCAAAATACCCTAAATATTGGTCAACTGTGCTAATTACACTAAATTACGCTTAATTAGCCTAATTATGGTAAAAAATGCCAAAATACCCTAAATATTGGTCAACTGTGCTAATTACACTAAATTACGCTTAATTAGCCTAATTATGGTAAAAATGCCAAAATACCCTAAATGTTGGTCAACTTAGCTAATTACACTAAATTACGCTTAATCAGCCTAATTATGGTAAAAATGACCAAAATACACTAAATATTGGTCAACTGTGCTAATTACACTAAAAAATGCCAAAATACACTAAATATTGGTCAACTTAGCTAATTACACTAAATTACAACAATACACTCTACATTCTAACACCTAAACCCTAAATCCTAAACCCTAAAATAAATAAATTAAAAATTAAATTAGATAAAAAAAAAATTACCTCAAAGAAGAGAGAATTCGGTTGAAAGATGAGAGAATTGTGAGAGGAGAGAGAGAAAAAGGGGTATATATAGGGTTTTTTGCGGGTTAAAAAAAAAAAGAGTAAACCGGCCAGTTTCTGACCGGTTTAGGTGAGGAGTAAACCGGCCATTTTCTGACCGGTTTGGACATTTTTCGATATTGGATCGAATTCTGGGCATAATTAATAATTTGTATTAAACTTTGGATATTAATAAAAATGTCGGCTCGAACATATGGTAACCTGAAGAACATCCTAGTATACTCTTAGATAACCACCGAATTGAGATGATATGGATTCATACACAACTCTTGAACTCTAGTTCAATATCCAACTCAAGGGTGTTTCTGTCATTTCACCGCCTCCCGACAATGTCGTGCGGCTCTTACCCTAATCCATACCTCACACAAAATTCTCGTTGGACCAAAGATACTACTTTCTCTCCTCTCAGCTGTTTCAATCGATCAGTTAATTAATTTCCATTTCGCTCCAATCCACGCTCAAAGATCTGTTTTTTTGTGGGTTCTTTTGCTGACGATTTCAATCGTCGTCGCTCTATCTCGCACGATTTGCGAGTAGTAATAGATTTGGAGAGATGGATCCGAGAACGAGGTACCCTCCGCCCGGAATTGGCAACGGGCGTAGCGGATATGTTCCGGGAAACCCAAATTATTACGGGAGAAATCCTAACCAGCCGCAGCAACCGCAGCAACCGCAGCAGCAGTATGTGCAGAGAAGTCCGATGCCAGGTCAGCAGTACCAACAGACTTGGATGAGAAGGAATGCTCCGATGGGAAGTGATGCGGGCCCCAGTGAACCGGCAGGTGTTAAATCAGCTCAGCCTTCTGGAACTGATACCATCGACTCGAGGTATTAATAGATAAAATACTACAAGTGATTAGGAATTTGGGAAAATAGAGATCTTTGACTACGACATGCTTATGGTTCATATAGTTTTGTGAGTGAGAGAGCAAATTTTGAGTCTTAAGCTGTTAAACTGATCATAGTAATTTAGTTCTTCCTAAGGAGTCAGCTTTGAGGTAGGAATGGATGTGTTGCTAATTTTATGTTCTTTGCTGTTATAGTTAATGTCTGTATTAACACAGGAATATGTTAGGTTACATTTGATCCTAGACTACTTTTATAGGTATCTAAATTTGTACCTGTCTGTTCATACTCTGGAAATTAAGCGATTATTGGTATGTGAAAGTGTAAAGGATAGAATTAATTATATTATTGAAGTAATTGCTATTTCTGCTGATTAGTTGTGGAATATTACCTTGCAGTAGCATTATTTGAAATTTTGGATTGTATTTAAGGACAATTTGATAAATTTTTTTATTCAATTTGCAGCTCACAGGATTGGAAAGTGCAATTGAATTTACCACCTCCAGATACACGTTACAAGACTGAGGTATTTTATTGCACTTTAGTAACATACATATCAATTAACTGCAGCAACTCTGCATTGGAACTCTCCGTATTTACAGTATTTCATGACCTAAACTGTATCAATGCTACCTCCAGGATGTAACTGCAACTAAAGGGAATGAATTCGAAGACTACTTTCTCAAAAGAGAGCTGCTGATGGGAATATATGAGAAGGGATTTGAGAGGCCTTCTCCTATTCAAGAGGAGAGCATTCCCATTGCTCTTACTGGTAGTGACATCCTTGCTAGGGCAAAAAACGGGACTGGCAAAACAGCTGCCTTTTGCATTCCTGCTCTCGAAAAAATTGACCAAGACAGAAATGTTATACAAGGTTTAATCTCCCAGTTTTACCTTACTCAAGCGTTTCTAAGCTTTTTGGTTGTGACAATATACTTATTTTAATCTTATGTTGGTTTTCAGTGGTGATATTGGTGCCTACAAGGGAGTTGGCATTGCAAACATCACAAGTGTGTAAAGAGCTTGCAAAGCACTTGAAGATCCAAGTCATGGTTACTACTGGAGGGACAAGTTTAAAGGATGATATAATTCGCCTGTACCAGCCTGTACACCTACTTGTTGGCACACCTGGCCGTATACTTGATCTTAGCAAGAAAGGCATTTGTTTATTGAATGACTGCTCAATGCTCATCATGGACGAGGTACCTTCTGTCCTGACCTGGTATTATTTTTATTTTTATTTTTCTTCATCATGGAACAGTATGTATCCAGTAACTTATGGATGGACTGATAGGAGCTTATCTTCTATATGGTACTAAACAAACTCGCTAGTTATGTGTACTGTCTTCTATTTTAGAACAAATTCTAGTCTCTTCACTTCCCACCCCCTTGCCCCCCTGGCCCATTGGCAACAAATAAATGAATGACTTGATTTTGTGTCTTATCTTATGATGTTAATATCATCCCTAAAGTGTGCTCTTGGTCTCTGTCTGTATTGTTTGAATTGCTTCCAAATAAGTGTCAGGTAATTGTTATCTTGTATAATTGAGATATCATTAATTTCCATAATAAATATTTTATTTTTTTAAATGATTTTAATTATCAACTTAATGTTGCCCCCCCCACGGCCCATCCTTCTACAACTAGTAAACTTCTGCTCTTCCCCTGCATATATAAATCTTTCCCTCTTTGTGTTCCTGATTCCTGATATTGCTGTGCTTTCAGTACTGAAGCTGTTCACAAGCTTGATTTTATGACAAATGCTTCAGACTAATTCTTTTACAAAGAAATCATATTCTTCATATTCCTGATATTGCTCTGTTGTATTATATATTGGGCTTGATGCTGGATCATATGTTTAGTTAGATTACAACAACATGCAATATAGTGTTCGTATCTTAATCTTAAACAAAACTCGATTGGTGCTTGTCCTTTCAAAACCACATTGGGATAGGAGTAACCAATCATTAACCACAATTAAATAAGATTTAGGAATCATTGACAATAAAAATCTCGACAATCTTGACAATTGTCAGAAATATAAGAAAAGGAATCTAACATTGCAAGCATGATTATATGATGCCTATATCATGCTTGATAAAATATGACGAGAAATGGTGCATGTTTAGCAGTCATCAATGATTTGACTGTTTAACATTCTGAATTTACCAACACTTGATGCATTATCAACGATGCTCAAATTGCATGAAATTTGATGGGTAGGCTGTCTATATATCCAATAATGCGATGAGTATATTAACTTTTTTTTTTGTTTCAAGCACTTTGTTATTTGATTTGAAAGATATTTCTACGATTTCAAATAATTCCATTGTCATGGATCCTGTCCCATTTAAAAATTGTTTTTTGTGCATGTGTGTAATATGGTGCAATTTGTTTTTATCTTGTAGGCTGACAAGCTTCTCTCTCCTGAGTTTCAACCTTCTATTGAACAGTTGATTCAGTTCCTCCCTCCAAATAGGCAAATCCTCATGTTCTCCGCGACTTTCCCTGTTACTGTGAAACAATTCAAAGAGAAGTACCTCCCAAAACCGTACGTCATTAATCTGATGGACGAGCTTACTCTGAAAGGTATTACACAGTTCTATGCATTTGTTGAAGAACGACAGAAGGTTCACTGCCTCAACACTCTCTTCTCTAAGGTTCATCTCCCATACTATTGGTTTTGAGCATTTTCTATGTTGAAATAATTATACAATTGAACTCAACTAGTTTGGTGATGTTTGTACTACAGCTCCAAATTAATCAGTCTATAATATTCTGCAACTCGGTGAATCGGGTTGAACTATTGGCAAAGAAAATAACCGAGCTTGGGTACTCATGCTTCTACATTCATGCTAAGATGTTGCAAGACCATAGAAACAGAGTTTTCCATGACTTCCGTAATGGCGCATGCAGAAACCTTGTTTGCACAGGTATTATTCTTTATCCTTCGCTACTGCCAGTGTCAGGTACTTCCTCCATGGTCTAAAAATGAGACTTTACTGATTGATTTGTTTACTTTTGTTTGCAGATCTTTTCACCAGAGGGATTGATATCCAGGCAGTCAATGTCGTGATCAACTTTGATTTTCCTAAGAATTCCGAAACTTATCTTCACAGGGTATGGAGATGATTTAAATATTCTTATATATGATTTTTTATCTTGTTGTCTATGCAGATATTGTTCATGTTTTTTTGGGGTACAGAAATATATATATTTTGTTTAAAACTAATTTCAGGTTGGTCGATCTGGACGATTTGGTCACCTTGGGCTGGCAGTGAATTTAATTACTTATGAGGACCGCTTCAACCTGTATGTAGAATTTTCTTATCGTGGTTTTGCAAAAGTAATTGTTTTTCATTCCATATAGTTCCTAACAATAGGTTTTGTAAAATGACAGGTATAGGATTGAACAAGAACTTGGAACAGAAATAAAGACTATACCTCCACAGATAGACCAGGCTATATATTGCCAATGAGCCAGCCCTAATGACATGTCATCTTTTTATTTGGTGTATTGGCTAGAAGACTGATTGTACATACAAGTTAATCAGGTACAAATTGCATTGGACTGTAGTTGTTCACCCCCCTAAGCTATTTTTTTGAAGATATTCAATAAGAATTTGGTTTCTCCAAGAGAAAATAATTATTTGTTTAAAAAAGGCTTTGATTTCATCTAGGGTTTTTCCTACTCCCCCAAATATGTGCTGCATTACAATTTTGAAGGAAAAGTAAATACCCAACAAATTTTCTTCTTGCAACTCGCAATTCTAATATCTATATAATAAATTTGAACTTGCATAATCACTAAAACATGTTAATTAATCCACACATGACTAAAATGCACCGGAATTTTTATCAATTTAACATGATAATCAATCCATACTTGATTTTTACTTTATCATGTTTAGGGAAAGAATTGGTTTATGAGAATCAATGTTCCAAACATTCAAGAAGTGTACCTTTCACATTAATATAGAAATAAGGTTTTGGTTGCAATTATTTCAAAAAGTTTGTGGGTTAAAAAATAAGAGAAATTTTCCACATTAATGGATAAACTTTTGCAAAAGCATTGTTTAGATTTTTTTATGTTATTTATTATTATCTTGGTATCTTATTTCAGGTTAAACAAAATAAATATATTTTCCTCTTGCTGTCTTTTCCTGTTATTCGTTGGGTTATTTTTATTAGATTCTTAGGCAATATATTGCTAAACAAGTTAAATACCAGAACACTAGGTCTAACGTGCAATTTACATTTATTATTAGCAGATATTGGTTTAACAATGCCTTTTCCTCAATGGATATTATCATGTGAAAAGCTTCAACTATTTCCATACTTCTTTGGTGTTCATTATGAATTATTATGTTTTGTAAATTGGCAATTACTCCTTTCATTCTCCCAGGTTTTATTTGGTGGCTCGAGATGTGGGATTATGTCGAAATGGGGGCATATAGTGGGGTGTTAGTATGAAATACATTTAGCTTCTGGTGGACCCAATTACTCTTCCCAATGATGCTGTTAACTGATCCCTTTAGGCTGTCTGCTTTGTTTTCTTCTTTATTTCCTGCAAATGAGGCTTAAGTTTAGGCCTTATTTGTTGTACTGTTTCTTTTCTTGGTTCTTTTTCTAGCATGTGCTCATGTCAGTAAAAAAAAAATGGAAAAAAAAAATGAAAAAAAGAAAAAAAAAATTATGGATGTTGGAAGTTTAGGAGTTAGGATAGTTAGCAATGACGTGTTATTTGACTGAGTCCTTGTTCTGACTTGATTTGTTGGCTTAGAGCTGTTGTGTTTTGTTTATCAGATAACTCAATGCAAGCTTGCATTTTGTCAGTGTTGTTCTTGGATGGCATGCTTTTGCAATACTCAAATGTTGTAGACTTTATTTTCTCTGCAACATGAACTATATGCAAAATACTGCATGATATTTGTATAACTTTTTTTTTCCTTTGAGAATCTATTATTAGATGAGATGATTGAACTTTGCTGGTGTTAGAAGCTCATAAATGCAAAATTGAGTTTCTAACCTTTTTGTTTGAATTGTAGTTCTCGTTATTTCATTGCAAGACGAGAAAAAGGCTTGTTTTACTGTTTGTGCTGTTTCACTGCAGCACGTCATAAATTTAGTGGGAGCCAGCCACGTTACACTGCAACAGGTAAGCTCATTTTGAAATTATTTAACCTTGTCAAGGAAATTATGTCACTGGGACTTTTATGCTGATATGTATAGATTATGTTTGGATCGCTTGGCGTTAGTTGGTTCTGCAAACATTGCCAGTTGTAATCAGTAAGGTCACAATTCACAAACAAGTACTGGTAAGCACACTGCCATCTTGCAATGCTATGTATAATGTGTTAATATTGGACCCGTCGAAGTGTTTTTAAATGCTACGAAAGAACTGTACCAAACAAGAACGTAAGCGTACAAAAAAAAAAAAGATATAATAATAGAGAGTGACTAACAGTCCCTCTCAAAAAATCCCCTAAACGTTCTCTAAGGCATTAATTACCTGAGGTATCACTAACTATCTGGAGAGACTACTAACTATTTCGGAGATCGTCTATATTTGAAAAAATTTACAACTTGTGCGCACATGTATAGATACTTATACACGCAAGTATTAATATATAATATATCAATTATTTATATTTAAGACATCAAGTATTTAAATAAAAAGAAAACTGAACATCAACTTTCTTTCTCTCTAATCACACATTTATTTTTTAAACGTTTTTAGAGGTGAATTTTTTTTCTCCGTTTAATCTTGTCAATATTTTTGACAATATGTGAGGGAATTTTGCGAATCTAAAACTACAAACGTCTTCTACGTAATTTTCTCTTTCAAATGAGATTAATGATGAAGTACTTTCAGGTTCTCCGTCGTTCAAGTATTCATATCTCGTCGTGCAAGTATTCATACCTTGTCGAGTATTTATCTCTAAAATGTCAAGTATTCTTCTCTAAAATGTCTTGTATTCATACTTACGCAGTAAAATGTGAATATTTATGTTGTAAAGTATTTATGAGAAACCCACAGACGTGTCTTGGGCATTAATTATCTAGAGGACCACTATCGACTTAGGGGGACTGCAAACGTTGCTTGAAAGCGACAACGATAGAGACCACACCTGAAAAACCAAGGACAAGTGGATGCGTAACAACCATCGCAAGTGTCAGCGCTGTTGTTGTGTATTTTGGGTATAAGAATAATTAGTCTATTTCGTACACTTCTGCTTTAAATTTATAAAACCCTAAATACGCAAAGTTAGATTGAATTGCAAGCGCACAATCTATCCTTGTAGTAATTATGGGTATCGATCCAAAGATAACGGGAAATATTACTTTTTACTAAATTAATTAACTCTAAAATAGTGCAAATAAAGTAAAGGGGGGGTTTGTTGTAAAATTGGTTTTGGGTTCAATACCCGATTGAGAGTTGAAATTAAAACAAGACAATTTTAAACAAACAAATAAAAAGGAGTTTGTGATTCAAATGGATAAGAGTCTAGGGGCTATCGGCATACAATCATTTGGTCAAATCTACATTTACTTAGTATTCTAAACTCATGTTTGCAATTATGGGGTTTCTAAACGTAAATGCCAAAAAGGGTCACGTTCGTGAATTAATGACGTGTCTAGATAATTCGGACTTCACGGTTAAGTTCTTCACCCTAGCTATCTAGACCATAAGCACAGATTAGCCTAGTTTATCCCTAAATACCAATACTTCACGGTTAAGTCCTTCATACGATATTTGGTTCAATTCTAGGTGTCCCAATCAAATATAAGGCTTCACGATTAAGTCCTTCACCTTAATTCGACCTTTGTTCAAGTGGTTCCGGACTAAGAAATAGATTTGGTCATTTCTAATCTTAATCCTAAGGTAATTCATGTATACAATTTGGTACCATTAATTATAACTCCTAGCATCTTAAGTTGATTAGACTCAAGCGGGAAATTAACAAGCAATCAAATTATACAAGCACATGAATTGTAAAATCAACAAGAATAAACAAACATGCAAACAATCATCATAAAGAAATTAATCCAAGTAAACATAGATTCAAACCAAATTCATGTTTCTAGCCTAAGCCCCTAGAGAGGAGATCTAGCCTCTCATGGGTGAGTTAACATCCAAGAAAGTTACAAGAGAAAACATAATGAAAACAAAGTAAAACGAGTAAGAGAATAGACTACACCAATCTCCTCGCTCGCTGCCTTCAATCTTCAGTTTTGCTTGCTCGAGAATCCTTCAAACCTTGCTCTTAATCGCCTTTGATCACGAGGAGAAGATAGAAAAATATGTAGAGAGATGTGGAAATTAAACCTAAGATGAAGAATGCCTTCTCATGTTGCCTCCCTGCCCATATATAGCTATTTTCGTACCTTGGGAAGCAATCCAACAAAATCTGGAAGTGAATCGGGCGAAGATGGCAATAAAATCTGTCCAAATCTAGGTTGGGCGGCCTTGGCGTGGCTGTACAAAATTCTACATTCCTAATTTGGATTTGTTTCCTTCATGAAAGTTGTAGATCTTTTCGTTCTGGTTCAGCCAAGCTTTGATTCACCCAAATCGGAGTCCGTATGACCAAGATATGGCCAAAATACGAACTGTGTGTCGACAGCTGTAATCTTGTGCGGCCTTCACAAATTTCCTGCGGCCTGCACGAGTACCCGCAAAACTCTCGGACAAATCCGTGCGGCCCGCACAAATTCCGTGCGGCCCGCACAACTCGCAGTTTTGCTCTGAAATTCAAACGGGCATAACTCATGATCCGTAACTCCGTTTTCAGTGTTCTACCACTTTTTGGAAAGCTTGCGAGAAGATCTACAATTTGCTCCATTTCCTGTAACTTAAATAGACTTTGGCAGTAACTTGATTCTTCGGTGCATTCTATACTAAACTAAACATTAAATACAAGGATTTGGTGCAGTTTAAGAGGTAAAACCTCGACCGAAAGTATATGTAATTGAGGCTTATCAGCTGTAATTTTTTTAAACAATATTCATCTCTAAAATATCAAGTGTTAACATTGAAGTGCGAATTTTATGTTGTAAAGTACTCTTGAGAAATCCCTAAACGTACTCCGTGCAGTAACTACCTGGGGGGACCACTACCTACGTGGGGGGGGGGGGGGGGGGGCAGACGTCACTTGAAAGCGACAGCTACAGGAACCATAAGCTCAAAAGCGCATGCGTAACTACCGCACAATCACCATCACTGTTGTATTAGTAAAAATATTAATATCTAAAATTTTAAGTATTCATACTTATGCATTGAAGTGTGAATTGTTATGGTGTAAAGTAACTTAAATCAGTTAATCTGTTTAGTGCTTGAATGTATTGATAGGTACTGAAAAAAATATTCATACTTATAACTAAAGTATGAATTATTATGTTGTAAAGTATGTTAATTTAACATTTTTTTTACAAATGACTCTCGTTGGCACTTAATTGTATTAATATGTAATATGAAAAGTATTGACACATGTGCATTGATGTGCGAATATTTATGTTATACGGTATTTTTTAACATGTTATTAAAGAAATATATTTTATTACAAATCTTTCTTTTGGAGATTAATGGTTTTAACATGTAATCCTGTAAGTAATTATAGGATTAAAGAAAACTACAAAGATATATAAAATTCAAAAAAATTACAAGCTTCTTATTAGATTGATCAAACAGATCAATCAACTCTTTTCTCTTTCTTATTATAGGATTTAAAGTCTGACAAGCATCAGGCAAAATTCAAAGAATGTCCCTGATTCTTTTTTGAATTTGAGAAAAAAAAATATTCAGATTGAGAAGGGTGAGGTCTTTCATACCTCATCATACCTCATATTATATATCTTTATTTTTAAAGTCCAAACTATCGATCCGAATCACTCAAATTCAAAAACTATCCATACTAAAATATGTTTGGGGATGAAATTTATATTTTTTTTGGAAAATATTTTACTATTTTTCAAGAGAGGAGGGTTCAAATGCACCATAATTTTTGTGCTCCAATATGCTCCACATCCTTTATCTTCATTTTCAAAGTCCGAACAGTTGATCCGAACCGTTCAACATGATCTTCATAATAAAATATGTTTGGAGACCAAATTTTATATTTTTTAGAATTTGTTTACTATTTTTTTAGATAGGAACAATATCACTTTATCGGATGGTCTAGAATCTCCTTAAAAAAGTGATTTTGTAGCTATCTAAAAAAATAGTAAAAAAATTCTAAAAAATATAAAATTTGGTATCCAAGCATATTTTATTATGAAAATCATGTTGAGCGGTTCACATCGACTGTTCGGACTTTGAAAATGGAGATAAAGGATGTGGAGCATATTGGAGCACAAAAATATTTTAGTACTATTCAAAATCAGTGATTTTGTACTTATTTTAAAAAATAATAAAATTTCACCCCAAACATATTTTAGTATGGATATCATGTTGAATGGTTCGAATCGACAATTTGGACTTTGAAAATGAAAATATAAAATATGAAGTATGATGAGGTATGAAAGCCACAAGGTATTGGAACCCTCCTTACTCATGATTTACCTTTTCAATGCTTCTTGCCATTAAAGACTTATCTCGTACTCACGGAGACGGCTGTTGCTCTACCAATGCTTTGGATATTCCATGACAAATAGTATAGAATCAGGTATTATGTTCCGCACTTCTGATTTATGTTTTGAGTCTCTTTGACATAGGACGGTCCTTAGGTTAAGGTGAGGAACTGTTTCTCCTTCCTCGAGTGTAAGTGTTTGACCCCTAGATGAGATGTAATTATTTGGTCTCTAAATAAGACGTAATTGTTTGACCTTTGTGATTCCCCAACACATCTGAAAAATACACAAAAGAACTAGATTTTATTTCATCCTTACTCAAATCCAGTTACACAATATACACAATCCGACAATTCAGCAATGGCGGTTTGCGACCCCTGAGGCCTTCCCGCTTACCTACTCGATGTTTTCTCTCCTACTGAATCTCTTCGCTTGCGTTGAGCTCGGAAAAGCTGCATCCACCATACACGTGTACCACTTGATCAGTACGATCTGGCAGGAGTACCTCCCGGTTCACGCATCTCCGGCCTAAACCACCATGCAATCTTGTTCCCACTCGACCCTGATGCGGATCTGTCTATCTCCGTCTTGATCGTCCTTGCTTGACCTTGATCTTTCCTTTCTGAAAGGTACCATTGGAGGTGGAAATAAATTAAGGTGTGGGGGTACGAATTGAGGTTAGAGTTCTGATTCTGAATGAGAAAGAGAGTATGTTTTAAGTCGTTATCAATTTTTAGTTTTTTTTACTGAGTTTGGTCGTTTGGAAGTCGGAGAGTTTATTAGCGTGTGGGCTGGGGAATTTTAGGGGACGGGATGGCGGGAACAATATAATTACCCATAATAGTATGCTACGTATTAATGAGGACCAACTTTCAGACCTTAGTTCTTACAAAATTGTTCCTTCTTAGACAGATGTATATTTTGATTTATTTAGTAATATCAACCGCTCAAGTTATTCTTCGAGGTAGCATACAAATCTATTAGAAAGTAATTGCGGTCCAAAGAAAACACCAATTCATTAATGAATAGTTGCAAATTTGCTATATTGTTCATTACGATCAACTACACGAGAGAGAGATGAATTCATATCAGTGAGGTAACAGAATTATTTTATAGATTCAGACCATCCGATAAGAAACCGTACAAATACTAAAGGGTATGTTACCTCAGAGGATCTAAACATAAATATTATGTTACCTCAGAGGATATGAATCCATGCCTTAGTTTCACCAAGTCAGGAACTTAACTCGAATTTTGAATTTGATTCCGGACCGTTCAATCAGAATTTAAATCAATTCGGTCCGAATTAAAATGCACGGAATCCTTCGATATTCGTGTCAAAGTGGATCGGATGGTCCGGATCTAAACTCAGAATTTGAATATATGAATTCGAGCTTCACCTCCATTTTGACCGAAAACCGTCCTATGGGTCTTGGACAAGTATCCTCTCTTATACTTTACGGTTTGAGATTAACTCTCATCCGCTTTGAGATTCGGGCTAGCGCAGGGCAGTATTATTGGACTTTGAGATTCGTGCAAATTAAAAAGAACGGTCCAGATCCAGTAATCGAAGATTAATTCATGGGTCTTTGGATGCGTTCTCTCTTTCTCAGACTGGGGCGATCTGGTCCAAACTCCTGCTGGTGAGGTTTCGCAGTTTGACAGCTCTGCAGATTGCCTTTTCAGTATGTCCAGATCCGGTATGGTGAGATTGATGTGCACTATCTATGTGGCGACATGTACAATAGGATAATTTTCGACATGCATGTAACGAAGTTTGCAATAGATTGATTTAATCGTTAAAAAGTTAATGTTGTTAAAATAAAAGAAATCCTACTAACCTGATTATCTAGTTAAGTTTGATTCTTTTATGAGAATAAAAAGTATAGTACACTTCCCTTTAATTAATAATCATTTAAGTAAATTATCTAACATGCATTTAACACTTACTTCCGTGACAATTAATACATAAAATAGTTTTAAGGAGATGGGCATATTTTTTTTTGGGGGGGGGGGGTGGGATTTCATGTATACCTCTCAAAAACTATAAAATTACGGATTTTCCCATCTAAAGTTCAAAATTACCTATTCCTCCCTCTCTAAACTTCAAAAACTCACAAATTTACTCATTTTATTGTCTTTTATATTAAAACTCATTTTAAATTTGTAAAATACTTGCTCTTTATTAAAAACGTAAAATATATAGCATGTTCAAGAAAAATGTCAGTCATATAAATTGATCGATTTCTGAGTGAAATGGTTCATTTCTCTACTTCTAATACATACACAAGGGCATACCTGAAAGTCACGTGTATACATCAGAATAAAAAAATTAAAATAAACCATTTTCCCTTGAAAAAAGATCAAATATAAGACCGACATTTTCTTTAAATAAGTACAATTTTTTTATACTTTTAATAAAAGGTAAAATGAGTATTTTATAAATTTAAAATGAGTTTTAATATAAAAGACAATAAAATTGATAAAGTTGTGAGTATTTAAGTTTAGAGAAGTAAATACGTAATTTTGAAATTTAGAGGGGGGGAACACATAATTTTGAAGTTTTTGAGGGTACACGTGAAATCCCCCCCCCCCCCCTTAGTTACAAACTATCTTATGGTTTGTAAATGGACCATTTAAAATGGTTAAGTCAGAGTTGTAAAAAACGGCCTTAACGGCCGATTAAATGTCCGTTTAATCGTTAACGACGGTCAAACTGTTACGAATACACTAATCGGAGGTCTATTAACGGATTTTTCCGATTAATTGGCCGATTATTCTGTTTATTCCCGTTTAATCATCCGTTTATTCCCGTTTATTCCAGTGAATATTTATTTTCACATTTTTTTTTCTGTGACTGTATGTGATACTGTATTATAGTTTTATTTGTACTCGGATATACATTCAATATTTTTTATATATGTTTTTCCTTCTTAATTATTTTGAAATTGATTAATTCTTCTATTATTTATATAGCATATGTTTTTCTTACTTACTAATTTAATTTTTTCAATTAGTATGACATGTTCATATATAAAATTAAGTTGTTATTATTAACTAAATTTAGTGATTTTATGTTGGAATGTTCATTTCTTTCAAATAATATATTATTAATATTTGAAAAAGCTTAATTTTTGAATTTCTTTTTCATAAAATAAATGTGTTACTTACAAATATAAAATGTGTATGTGTTGTTAAGAAGAAATAAGTGTAGTGTCATGCTATAATAATAAAACTAAGTTAAATTAAGTTTATTTGATAAGTTTGATGAGTTAAATAAATTATTTTTACTAAATTATGAATATATACACATAATTTTAATAAAAATGATTAATTGGCCGCATAATTCCTATTAATCGCCTGCATACCTATTAATCGCTTGACGATACCCTGTCCGTCCGACGAGCGCATACCGTTATTTACAACACTGAGTTAAGTATTGCATTGACCATTTCAGGAACAATTATTAAGTTTATTTCGGAGAACTATTGTTGTAATAACGATTCATACTTTATGCACTATATCTGCATACTTATTGTGTTACTCCTTTTTTTCAAAAAAAAAAAAGTAAACTTATTCTGATGCATTTGCAAATTAGTAGTTATTATAATCAAAGATCGATGGTGGTAGAAATTGTTTGCATGAGGGTCAATAATAAAATGTATATGAAAAGTAGGTTAAATTCTTATAATTTAAAGAAAAAATATTTGAAAAGTCAGTTAAAGTCTTGTATTTTAAAGATAAAATTAGGGTCATAATAAAGAACTCCATAATGCATGCATGTAGAGATCAAAACTCCAATATCCTTAACACTTTTAACTCAATTTCAAAAAAGCACTTGGAGAATGTTCTACACGAAAAAATGGATCAACTGTTAGTGGATGCATTTGATAAGTGAGCGGGTGTTTTTATTTTAAGACACCAAATGAAAGTATTTTAAGAAAAATTAAAAACGACTTCATAGGAGCCTACTTTTTACTCTCATCAGTTTACTTGTTAAGATGGTATACGCTAATAATTTAGGTTATATTTGGTTGGATTGAGAATAAATTATTTTTGGAATTAGGCTATTTGGAATGGCCTATTTAGTGTTTGGTTGGATTAGATTACTTTTTTGAAATAAAAATAAGGATCTAGTCCTTATTGATATATTGAATGGAGGAATTTACAAGCCTTGACTCTCAAGGTGAGACTCAAAAATAGGTTCCTTAAAAAAAAAAAAGAAATAAGCTAATTCAACATTGTTGAATCAGAAGTAAAGAGACCTAGTTAATTATTTAAATAGAGAAAACCTACTAAAAAAAAAAGACCAAAGAAGCTGCAAAAGATGTTAAAAACAATAAACATCTTCCATTTTCTAGTGATAGACCTTCCACATATCTTCTACTTCCTTCACCAATTTCAGTAATGATTTCGATCGATCTGTAAATATTCTTGAACACCTTTCCCTCCAGCCCACAAACATTGTTAAGAGGATCATCTCTTTGATTCTGCGACAACCTCCCGTTCTAACAATCCATTCTTGAGCTCCATCATTTTGAAATAAGGATTGCCAATTATGAGTATGTATGCGTAACCTATCTTCAACTCTTTTGTACAGATCCAGTGTGATTATACATTCTGAAAATAAGTGATGAACTGTTTCACACACCCCCTTACATAAGAAACACATGCTTGGGAGATGCCAGCCTCTTTTAGCCAAATTATCAGCGGTAAGTATTCTGTTATAATATGCTAACCATGCGAATACTTTGATTCTAGGAGCCACCTTGTATTTCCAGACCCTATGTATGTTTGTACCAATGGTAGGCAAATTTTTCATGCCCAGATATGCCGATTTAACTGAGAATTCTTTGCCGGGTTCCAAAGACCAACTGACATTATCTTGTGCCAATATGTTCACCTATTGTGAAGTTAGAAGCTGCCGCAATTTGTGTAGCTGCTGTAAAGCTTGGTCATCATTCAGAATTATCCCCATATCCTGAAACATTTCCTCCATATTCTGTGCTTGATATACCTGATTTACTGTTATACCCTTATCTGTTACCTCGTTGTAGAGTGCTTGGAATGTAGATCTAAGATGACCATGGCCCCAATTATGAGCCCAAAAGTTAATTGTGTGCTCATTTCCTAGCTCCCTCTTCATGAAATTTTCACAAAAATGAATTATCTTGTGAATATTTTCTTTGAAAAATCTACAGTCCGGTATCTCACTCATTCTGGTAAAATCTGCACGGAATATAGATTTCCATAACCTATCATCCGGTTTGATCCAATACTAGTACCACTTTGCTAATAAAGCATCATTAAAAACCTGAATGTCGATTATGCCTAGACCCCCAAGTTTTTTCGGTTTGCACACAAGTTCCCAATTCGCTAAAGGAATCCCTTTTCTGTCTTGCTCATTTCTTTTACAGAGAAAATTTCTTCTTGTCTTGTCAATTTCATGTATGACCCACATCGGCAATTTGAACACCAACATAAAATATATCGGTATAGAAGATAAGGTGGCATTAATTAATACCAGCCTGCCAGCAATCGACAGATGCTTAGCCGCCCACCCTTCAAGCCTTCAGTTTATCTTTTGCAATAATGGTAAATAGGCATTTTTGGGCAATTTCTTATCTGATAAGGGAAGGCCGAGATAATTGAATGGAAGGCTGCCTTGCTTGCAACAAAGAATCTGTGTTAAGAGCTGAGCATTATCGAAAGCATGGGTAGATAATATAAGCTCAGATTTCTCCATGCTGACCGATAATCCCGAGATTTGCTTGAAGACATTGAACAAGATTTTTAAAGACTGAACTTGACCTATTTTGGGTTTCACAAAGAATAAAGAGTCGTCTGCATATAACAGACAAGGTCGCATGTTATCAAATGTTATCAAATGATTAGATTACTTAGAATAAGGAATTTAAACTTTTTGTCTTATTATAATAGACTATTTTTAAGGATTTTGAAAAATTTAGCTATTATAATAAGATAAATAATAGCTATTTTTTATTTGACTATTCTAGCTTATTTTTATTTTGCAACCAAATATACCCTAGTGTTTTTAATTCAATACTGCTATATCTATTTTTTTCAATACTACCAAAAATTAATGATTGAAAGTGATAGAGTATGTATTTGTTTTCACTTCACTCGTCAAACTGAAGGAATATATTCACTTAGATACGTCTTTGATTGTAATATTTGTTAAAATTAAAAGGCTATCGGCATTATATCTTTAGGGTCGTAAAAAGGAAGTATATAATGCATGTTGGAAGTCAAAACTTTAATATATTCAATATTTTCTATCAACTCTTTTTTTTTAAATAACCTTTTTTCATGAAAAATAGGTCAACATGCTACTAGTGGATGCATTTGATAAGTGAAGTAATGATGATTTAAGTGCTTTAATTTAAGACACCAAAATGAATGCGTTTAAGCAAAATTAAAGCGGCTTCATTGGTGCCTACATTTTACTCAATAGTATGAATGCCACTAGTTAAATAGTATGCACAAATAATTTAGTTTTTTTTATTCAATACTGATACATCAACTTTTGTCACTATTATAAAAAATTAATAGTTACAAAGTTATTGAGTACATATTTGTTTTAACTTTACTTCCCTCGTCAAACTCCAGGAATGTTGTCACTTATATATGCCTTTAATTGTAATATTCTTTACATTTAAAAGGCAATTGGTACCATATCTTCAGGATCATAATGAGAAACTCTATAATAAATGTTGGATGTCAAAACTTCAATATATTCAATATTTTCTAGTGTTCTAAATAGCGCGCTATAGCGCCGCTATAGTGTTTTTGGACCCTAAACGCTAAGTTATGGCATCAAAATGCGCTAATTGAGCTACGACCGCTATAGCGGTAATAGCGGTCCGCTATAGCGCATAGCGTGTAGCGCAAATAGCGTGCACTGTGCATAATGAGCTTTTTTAGACAATTTATATGGGCTTTAAATAAAGACCCAAAAAAATTAAATAAAAGTCCAAACCGAAATCAATTAAAAGCTTTGTTGCTAAAAGATCTTTTAATTTGCCCAAACCGAGAAGAAAACCTTGTCGCCTGAAATTGGGAAAATTTTAAATAGAAATCATGATGCTTAAAATATTTTGAAATTTGAATAGAAAAAAAATAGATTATGTCATGAATCATTATGCTTAAGATATTTTGAATAGAAAAAGATCGATAGTTTATGATATTAATATGGCTAATTTTAACCGTAATTCGGACTTTGTACTGGTTCAATATGAATATTATAATTTCTTAATTAATTTGATGTTATTTATTGTTCTATGAGATTTTAGATAATGTTGATATTTAGTACAAATATATAATATAATTTTTGTAAAAAAAAAAACACTATGTAGCATAGCTTCCGCTATAGCTTTTTTTGTAGCCTTCCCGCTGTAACGCTATAAACGCTATTTAAAACATTGATATTTTCTCTCAAAATTCAGAAAAACACTTAGAGAACCTTTTTTTTTTTTTTGCATGAAAAATGGGTCAACTGACTACTAGTGGACGCATTTGATAAGTGAAGTAATGTTGATTTAAGTGTTTTAATTTAAGACACCAAAATAGAAGCGTTTAAGCAAAATTAAAACTGCTTCATAGTAGGTGTCTACCTTTTTATTCTTAAAACTTCACTTATTAAAATAGCATGCGCTGATAATTAAATATTTTTAATTCAATACCAAAACAGCTACTTTTTTCACCTCAATAAAAAATTAATATTTTATGAAGTTATTATGTATTTGTTTCAACTTCACTCGTCAAACTCAAGGAATATTTTCACTTAAATATGCTTTTGAATATTTTCACTCGTCAAATTAATACTTAGAGAAACTTTATTACATGAAAACGGGTCAACTGACTACTAGTGGACCCATTTGATAAGCGAAGTAATGATGATTTAAGTGCTTTAATGTAAGAAATCGAAATGAAAACATTTAAGAAATATTAAAACAATTCAATATTACTACATTTACATTTTTCACCACTATAAAAAATAATGCTTTAAAGTGAATATGTATTTATTTTAATTTTACTTCACTCGTTAAACTCGAGGAACATTTTTACTTAGATGTGCCTTTCATTTATTATTTGTTAGGGGAAATTTCATGTATACCCCTAAAAAATTTGGAAATTACGCATGTCCTCATCTAAAATTTATAATATCATATTTATCCTTCTAAACTTGAAAATTGACAAATTTACCCATCATAATGTCTTTTCTATTAAAATTCATTTTAAATTTATGAAGTACTCATTTTATCCTTCATTAAAAAGTACAAAAATTATAGCATGTTTTAGAAAAATGCCAGTCTTCTAATTGGATGGTTTTCGAGGGTAAATGGGTCATGTCTCTACTTTTGATGCTTACACAGCAACATTTAGATATATGCTTGTGTTAGTGTCAAAAGTAGAGAAATGACTCATTTGTCCTCAGAAAATGACTAATTAGAAGACTAACATTTTATTGAAACATGCTACTAGTTTGTTTAATGAAGGTTAAAATGGGTACTCCATATATTTAAAATGAATTTTAATAGAAAAGACAATAAAATGAGTAAATTTGTGATTTTTGAAGTTTAGAAGGGTAAATATAATATTATAAATTTTAGAGGGGTATATGTAGTTTCGAAGTTTTTGAGGGGTATACATGAAATTCCCCCTATTTGTTAAATTTAAGAGGCTATTGACACCATTTTTAATATAATTAAAAAAAGTAAGATTAATCAAACTAATAAATTAACATATACCAAACAAAATGAAAATAAAAATACAAAGTTCCGCTTGTAAAGTAAAATTGAAAAAGTAGAACAATGAGATAAAAAAAAAACTAAAAAAAATAAGTTCCAAATTCTTTAATATTGTTAGTTACAGCTTATGGTGTTGTTGATTTTCAATAAAGTCTGTTAGAAACTTTAAATTGTCTTTGACTAGAATTTTAATATGCCACATTTCAAAAGAACAACACTAGCCGCGGCAGACTTGGCAGTCCATAGAGAATCCAAGCACCCCACATGGTAAAACCAAGGAGGGTATAGGAGTAATTAATCTAGGGACCCTGACGATGGTCGCATAGGGAGCATTGACGCCTGTTATACACATGGCCTCGTCTCCTTGCTTTCGGCCCATTTACAGTCAAACCCTTTTCACTACAAGACACCTCCGTCCTCCTCACCGGCTCACCCCCATGAATTCTTTCTCATCACTTTTTGCTCACTTGTATTATATACATGCACTATTTGAGTAATCTGAGCTTAAGGTAATTAATACACACTGTCACTGCTACTTTTGTTTTCTTCCGACATGAATCAACCGTTAAAATATATATATATATATATATATATATATATATATATATATATAGAGAGAGAGAGAGTGGCTAAGGTCAAAGTGGTATGACCAAGGCCTTGGTGCTACCAATTAGTTTTTGCAATTTTAAAGTTCAAATAGTCGATTCAAACCGTTAGATGTTCAATCTATATTAAAATCTACTTGGAGACCAAATTTTACATTTTTTGGAATTTTTTTACTATTTTTTAAGCCACTTTGAAAATGGCAGATCCGGGTGAACAGTAAAAACAGTGCAACCAAATTCTGGACCATGTGATCAGTAATTTTCAAAGTGGCTTAAAAAATAGTAAAAAAAATTCCAAAAAATGTAAAATTTGGTCTCCAAGCAGATTTTAATATAGAGATCACATCTAACGGTTTAGATCGACCGTTTGGACTTTGAAAATCCAAAAACGACTTGGTAGCACCAAAGGCCTTGGTCATACCACTTTGATCTTAGCCACTCTCTCTCTCTCTCTCTATATATATATATATATATATATATATAGATAGATAGATAAACTACGGGGAGTTGTGAAGTAAAACATTGTTTTAGTTCAAGTCATATTTTCATTTTGAAAATTCAAACAACCGATCCGAACCGCTCAACACGTTCTCTATATTGAAATGTGCTTGGAGACTAAATTTTACATTTTTTGGAATTTTTTTACTATTTATTAAGCCACTATATATATATATAAAACAACTTATAAAATGTTCATTTCTTTGACCGCTTGACCTTGTAGCAAATGAATTCGAAACTTTCAAAATTTTACCTGTACATGCATCACTCATGAAGTACATGGATTTCAACGGTTTGGATTCGTTGTTTGAAGCCGATTCAATATACTTTTAGAGTTGTGCTCACCAAACTCTCTTGGTGAGCACATCACACCCTAGCTTCGTTCTATATATATATATATAGGAGTTGGCTACGGTGCTATGCATAGCATAGGGCCTCCGTGCTACAGCTCAATATTTGAGTTTCAAAATCCTAACGGTCGATCCGAACCATTCAACATGATCTCCATATGAATATGTACTTGCCAACCAAATTTTACATTTTTTAGAATTTTTTTACTATTTTTTTTGATTGGTAGAAAACACTTGATCTGAATGGTACAAAATTTTCAGATCAAGTGATTTTCTACCTATCGAAAAAAATAGTAAAAAAATTCTAAAAAATATAAAATTTAAGTTGCAAGTACATATTCATATGGAGATCATGTTGAACGGTTCGGATCGACTATTAGAATTTTGAAAACTCAAACATTGAGCCGTAGAACGGAGACCCTCTATGCTATGCCTAGCATATTAGCAATTTCCTATATATATATATAGGAAGTGTCTACGGTGATATGCATAGCATAGAGGTCTCCGTGCTACGGCTCAATTTTTGAGTTTTCAAAATCCTAACGGTCGATCCGAACCGTTCAACATGATCTCCATATGAATATGTACTTGCAAACCAAATTTTACATTTTTTAGAATTTTTTTACTATTTATTAAGTCACTTTGAAAAAATAGTAATTTGTACACAACAGTAAAATCTTCTGGACCATTGGATCAGTAATTTTCAAAGTGGCTTAATAGATAGTAAAAAAGTTCAAAAAAATGTAAAATTTGATTTGCAAGTACAAATTCATATAGAAATTATGTTGAACGGTTCAAATCGACCGTTAAAATTTTGAAAACTCAAAAATTGAGACGTAGCACGAAGCCCCTCTATGCTACGCGTTGCATATTAGCCAGATATATATATATCTCTCTCTTTTTTTTTTTTTTTTTTAAAAAGGCAAAAATGCCCGTTTCATTGACTGAAACAAATGTTTATTACAATTTACAAAAAAAAAAAAAATATATATATCTCTCTCTTGCAAGAGTATTAAATATTTGGCTCTGAATTTTAAGCGGCGAATTGACTGTCCTTTCTTTCTTTACGTGCGCGTTTCAACAACCAAACTACAAAACAATCTCCTTCAGAAATTATTTTTTTATATTTTAAATTCTGATATTTATTTTTTTAGGTTCATAATTGGTTAATTGGCAGGGGAAAGGAAAGGAGGCATTAAATGCGCGTATTATATTACGAGAGCTTTGTATATTTTATGAGGGCTTGTGGCAGATAAAATCCCCAACATTTATTGCTTCGGGATCCTCTTCGGGCTTGTTATAAATCCCACCTTTTGTGGTGCATCATACTTTCCCTTTCTCTCTCCTCTCCTTCGCTGATCGAGTGTTCTCTCTCAAGGAGGAAAGAAAAAAATGGGGAGAGCTCCGTGTTGTGAGAAGCAAGGGTTAAAGAAGGGGCCATGGACGCCTGAAGAAGACAAGATTTTGGTCGACTATATACAGACCCATGGCCATGGAAGCTGGCGCTCTCTGCCTAAGCTCGCTGGTTTGTTCTCTTTAAATCTATTTATCTACTTCGCGTGCTTTCAATTTGTTTGTTGACAACTTTACTTTTGAGGCAATGCGGATCCTCTTTTAACTTTGTTACAAAGCTAACTTGCTTTATATGAAATTGGTTGACATACATCTGCATTTATAATTTTCAGTTAATCCGCTCAGTGTTTTGTTTGCATGCACTAAATTATCTTTTTTAATAAATCCTTTTTCTTCGATAATTTCTGAGGAAAAATCAGTGGGTCCACCTCTGGATTAATTTGTCTTAGTTGGTACAGATTTGGAATGATTACACTTAAGTACTGCAAATCTAACTTCAATGACTTCCAGCTGTGTATATTATATCATACTTGTACTTAATTTCATACTAGGCTTATATTTGTTTTCGTGTACAGTATACTGCACCCCTACGCCCCTACGGAACGGCGTGGTTCATAAATGTCACTCTTTACATCATAGCTTTGTCATGATTGCATTTCTCTGTTCAATTACGTAGCCAAAAATAAATGAAGAAACGATTGATAACAACATGCTGTGCTATATATATTTCGCATCATACATCAATGCATGAACTTGGTATTTTGGTCCACGCTTAAATGAGTGAGCTGTGCAGGCCTCAGCCGGTGTGGGAAGAGCTGTCGGCTCCGGTGGACCAATTATCTTCGACCCGACATCAAGCGGGGCCCGTTCACTGATGAGGAGCAGAAATCGATTATACAGCTCCATGGTATTGTCGGTAACAAGTAAGAATACTGCTCTGTAAATTTTGATATATGTATCACGGTATCAGTAGAGTAGATTTAATCTCCCTGAACAAATGCTTGAGATGTGTAATTTTGTCTACTATTTGGTAACATATAACAAACTTAATTTGATTTAGGATGACCTTTGAGAAAATTGTAATGGGTTAAATATAAAACAAAGAAATGTTTTTTGTTTGGTGTCAATAATATACTATATAATTGGTACAAGAGCAGCCCGAGAATGTCTGTGCAAAGTTTTTTTTTTTGGGAGGGTGGGTTCAAAAAACAGGCCTATAGTCAGGAAAAAAAAAATACAACAGTTGATTGGATGATAAGAAAGTATTCTCTGTGAAAGATGAAAGGTATACCGGCTAAAATATTGCTGTAGTTAGATACATAATAATAATAGTTTTGCATTCTAATTGATTAAAGAAGTACAAACTTTCATTCTAAGTGATCTTCATTTAATGGGAAAAGGGACCCAGGTTAGTAAATATCATAGTACTGGGGGTTGTGATCGCATGGACTGCTGCCTTTTTTCTTTGGCTTGTCTCTTTGTTTGCATTGTCACTCTCCGTCTCATTTAATGTTTCTCTGGCTGTATTTAATGAAATTTGTGGGACCTTTCCTTTTTGTACTCTTACATTAAGTCCTGGGTTTTTTATATCCACGGCCTTCCATGAAAATGTAATAGCTATGCATGGCAATTCCAAATCTCTGCAAGCATATAATGATATTTCTTTCTTTTCTTTTTCTTCTACATTACTGGAAATAGTGAATTCTTTTTCTGGTTCCATATATATCACATTATTTGAACACTGAGGTACTAAGCAATGATACATGCCTAAACAAAAACTTCCAAGTCTTTTCAATAGAGCCTTTTTGGTACATAAGAGTATTACAAGGTGATATATCTTAAGTAGTGGTTTGGAAAAAATATAATTTGTCATGAAAGAACAACTCTCTAATAACAAAATAAATAAAGTTATCCTCTTAGTTAATATACAATTAAAACCCTTATTTATAGTGACTGATAAATTTTTATTAGTCATGTATACTGAATTTTTTTACTTAAACATATGCATAGGTGGTCAACCATAGCTGCTCAACTTCCCGGCAGAACTGACAACGAGATAAAGAATTACTGGAATACACACTTGAAGAAGCATCTACGTCGAATGGGAATTGACCCTGACACATATGCCCCATCCTCCCCGTCAGGCGGTTCCCTCTCCACTGGTGCAAACCTTGCTACACGCCACATGGCGCAATGGGAGACTGCCCGCCTCGAGGCAGAGGCGCGCCTCTCTCGTGAGTCCCTCCTTTTCTCCGCCACCTCTAATACCAGCTCCACAGCCGATACCTCTACTACCATCACCACCGCTATGGATAACAAGTCCAGTACGGAGTCTTTGCAAGCGGAAACAGACTATTTTCTTCGGATATGGAACTCTGATATCGGTGATGCATTTAGA
This sequence comes from Carex myosuroides, assembly GCA_028015225.1. Taxonomy (NCBI): domain Eukaryota; kingdom Viridiplantae; phylum Streptophyta; class Magnoliopsida; order Poales; family Cyperaceae; genus Carex; species Carex myosuroides. The sequence goes on from CM051488.1 coordinate 6,155,644, forward strand.
AAGAAGACCGATGCAGCTGTGGTGCCAGTAGTTAAGACCGAGCCTGAGATAATGGAAGAGACTGATAGTAGAAACTACAATTGTGCTTCTGGCCGAGGTGGCATTAGTTTTGCTGGGTTCATCGATGACTCTTCTGGATCAAATGAGGGGACAGATGCTCAGGATGAGGCCTACCGGATTTACCTCGAGTTTGCCGGTGATGAGCTTTCATTGTATCAGAGTCAACTTGGTGGCATTTCCGCGCTGTTTTCGAGTGACCTCAGCGAGGCATCATTAGATACTGCATTCAAGTGACTGGATTTTGTTGTTAACATTTTGCTTAGTAGTTTGAGGCCATAATATATGTATAAATCAGAATGATTTTTGGCTCTTTATCTTGTTAGTGTTTTCTATGAGAATTTTGGAGGTTAACTCAGGGAGAGTGGTCAAATGGCTTTGGTTTGGATTTGGTTGGAAGCCATTTGACATATGCTAGGAGAATGTTTTTAGTGTGTTCTCATTGGTTGAAATGAATGCTAATTAACCAATTAATTAGTACCTAAACTAGCCTGTTTGTAAGTCAGAGATTTAGTTAAAGCTTTTGATTTTGTGTCTTATACTCTTATATGCAAAGCTGGCAATGTGGTATTGTAAATTTGATTTTGCATTAGCAATGGAATTTTTTTTTTTCCAAACACTGGTTCATTTCTGCAGCGTCAGCAGCAAGCAGTATAATAATAATCTGATGTTGTTTATTTTATAAAAAAAATTGACCCCTATTTGGATTCATTGTAGGCGCCTAGTTGTACTCCCAGTGTAGCCTACCTTGAATTTAAATTTAAATATTAGCATCCATTTTCTATCACAATAATGACCAGTATTGCATTATTGCCATCTTAGGATTCAATATTTGTACCACTGAGCGAATGATTGTGCTCTAGGTCTATTTATTTAAGAGGCTAATTTCTGCAATCATACCAGGTTATATCAGTAATGCTTCAACTATCCTTTAAGCACAATAATGATCAGTATCGCAAATTCACTGGATATTACGGATAGATGCGTGCTATTTATTCATATTTCAATTTGTAAAGTTTTAATAGTCGATCTAAACCGTTAACATAATGTCCATATGAAATTGTACATGGTGATCAAATTTTATATTTTTTAGAATTCTTTTACTATCTTTTTAGATAGATAAGAAATCACAGTTGTTGTCAGATAGTCTATAACTTTTAAATCAAGTAATTTCTGACCTATTTAAAAATAGTAAAATTATTCTAAAGAATGTAAGATTTGGTTTGCGGGTACATTTTTATATGAAAATCATATTGAGTAGTACTATTATGAACTTTGAAAATAGAAATACGGACCATTTTGTAATATGCATATTACCATGGCCTCCCTCTTACCCCAAAATCATATCAATATTAAAAAATATCTGCTCAAAATTGAAGCAAATTGGGACTGCCTGAGTCTGACCCAGGTCAGGTGTGGTGGTGACTGGGTCACTGAGGACCAGCAAATTGACTGGAGTCACACAGTTTGTGTTATACTGGAGGGGAAAGAGATTGGTAGTGAGCAGGTCGGTCAGCAGCTAATGCGGCTAATGATTCTCTTCACTGGAGGAAGCCAGGAAGGCAATAAATGCGAAGGCTGGTCCATGCTGTATTGCTGTTGCACTTTTCTACAGGGTCAGTTTCAACAGGTAACAGCGCTTGAGGCTTGACCTATACAATTTCGCCTCATCAAAAGGTAACTTTTCTCTGCTCCGATTTATTGCACATCTTCAAATCATCCAACAGTACTATGCAACACATCTGTCTTTTCAGACCATTTTTTGTTTTTTTCATTTCCAACGGTCTGGTCTATTCCCGGTTTGCCAGGAGTAGGGCTGCTCATGAGCCGAGTTGAGTCCGAATCGAGGACAACTTGGATTCAACTCGCGAACTCATGAGCCGAGTTGAGTCCGAATCACTAATCCAGTTCCGAGTCAGAAACTCTAATTTGGAATCAACTCGCGAGTAACTCGAGTCGAGATGAGTCGACTCGTGACTCATAATATAGTACACAGTGAGACAATCTAATTTAATTATAACAAAAGATATATTACATAGTTTACCAAAATAATACACAATTAAAGACAATACAAAATATAATAGCCAATACATAATTAAAAATACACAGTTTTCTTCTCTACTTCTCTTCCTTTTTCTTCTATACTTCTTCTATACCAAATGTATCAATAAAAAAAAAAAAAAAAACTGTACCAAATGTAAAAATTAGAAATATAAATATTAGAATTTGATGTGAGTCAAACCGAGTTGATTCCGAACCGAGTTAGGAGTAATTTGGAATCGACTCATAAATCAACCGAGTCAATAAACTCGAGTCAGTTTTGACTCGAGTCAGTTTTAACTCGAGTTATTAGTGAGTTGAATCCGAATTGATTACGAACTGAGTTTCGAGTCGTGAGCTTTTTGTGCACCCCTAGCCAGGAGCCATGATGCTTCTGTGGATGCGCAATGCATCACACAATCCGCGTGAAGAGATGGCGTAGCATGATTTTATTTGATTAAAAAAATAGCAAGACATTTTTCAATTATTGTTATATTTTTTTGATAAGTACGTAAAGTGTAGTACACTTCTTATAGGTTGATAAGGCCCCAAATTCAGAATACCCATTATTTTATTTCCTTGGGCTTTCCAATTTCCAATGGTTAAGCTGGGCCTTCATAAAATAATAGTCCAACCAAATCAAAATAAGAAGGGCACTGGGGCCAGAGTCAAAAGATTAAAAAATTAAATAATAGTTAGGTATGAAAATTGCTGTGAATGATGTGTGTGCGCGCATCATTCAACCCACTGTGTGTGTATAAATCCAAACGCACAGTTAAGATATTAAATGCTCTGATTGTGCATTGCTTCTCGGGCACGTTAAAACCTGAAAATTGGACTCGACGGGACGGAACAACTTGTCCCTTCACACAGCAGCAACGCTATCACGATTTTCATGTGGCGGGTACGGTCGTGTCAAACCGTATGAAATGCCACTGACAGATGACTTCCCCGAAGTCAAATTTATGGAAATTGGAACGGACTCTTGAATCTTGATGATATTTATTGCGCCATGTAAAACATCATCATCATTGACCTTTGCTGATGTCAAAGTACAAAAGAATTAAGAAAGGAAGTCCGAAATTTTGTTCCATATCATGCGGCTTAAAGTTCAAATCATACATCTATATTTGTAAGAATTTTAAATATATACGGCTCGTTAAATAATTTAGTAGGCTAGAAGTATTGAATAATTCGGCGAACCAATTCAAATATGGCCCGCTGGATTATTTAGCGAGCTGGAAATATTTGGAATTCTTGCAAAAATGAATGTACAATTTGAAATATTTAGCGAGCTGGAAATAATTTGAATTTTTCAAATATGGCCCGCTGGATTAAATTCTTGCGGTATAGATAAAAGATTCAGAATAAAAATAGCTAAATATATAATAAAACTAATTACTTGAAAACTTAGAATTTAATAAATGAAAAAGGAGTTTACAAATCTTCATTTTTCGTCATTATCCTATTCTTTCCAACATTGAGTATAAAAATCTTTAAAAACTTATGTAACAAATAAAAATACGACTTTTCGGTTTCATCTAATAAGAACATTAATAGAATAAAAAATAGGTATAGAAACCGTCGCATTAGCAAATATTATAAAGACCTTGATGCGGTAAAAACAAAATTAAAATGACGAAAATTCTACATATAAAAAAAGTAATATAGTACACCTCTTATCAGGATTGGATCAACAGTTTGAGAAGAAATGATGGTCAATTGATATCTATTTTTTCTCTCTTAAAATTGCATTATTTAGTGTAGCATTTTTTCTTTTTTAATAGAAGATACAAAGAAAATAAAATTTATCGGTATCTTTCTCATATGTTCATGTAAAATAAATACGACGTTTCAGCTTCATCTCTTAAGAATAAGAATAATTATTTTAGTACCCGCATTGTACCCGCAGTTGATTACTTCCCAATTAACTTCTATAACGGTAAGCGGTCCCCACAACTACCGATTAACTAATTTCCATACCTTCCAGTTTGAATTTTAAATTTTCCTTTCTCTCCGTTTCTTCCTTTTTCGAAGCTTCCGCGATTTTGAGGCGATTTTAGATCGATTTCGAGGCGATTTCAAAGCGATTTGGAGACGATCGTCTAGCGATTTCGAAACTGGAAGCAGGGATTTTTCAAAAAAAAAGTGCGGGTACGGTTATTTAAGGAAAATTCATATATCACATATGTAGTTCATTGTATAGATATAAATACTTGTATTGTATAGGTGTAAATACTTCACAATGTTACTATTAATACTTGTAAAATAAAATTACAGTTTTGGAACGGTTGTGTGCTCCCCTAATGCGGGTACGACGCGAGAATTTTTCATATATGTAGTTCATTGTATAGATATAAATACTTGTCTTGTATAGATATAAATACTTCACAATGTTACTATTAATACTTGTAAAACAAAATTACAGTTTTGGAACGGTTGTGTGGTCCCCTAATGCGGGTACGACGCGAGAATTTTTCAAAAAAGGTGTGGGTACGGTTATTTAAGGAAAATTCATATATCATATATGTAGTTCATTGTATAGATATAAATACTTGTTTTGTATAGGTATAAATACTTCACAATATTACTATTAATACTTGTAAAACAAAATTTCAGTTTTGGAACGGTTGCGGTCCCCAAAAACAGTTATGACAGTTTAGGTGCGGATACAGTGCGGGTACTCAACTGCGGGTACTCATATCAGCTTCCTAAGAATAATAAAAGAATAAAAAAATTAGTACGGAAACTGTTGCATTAGCAAATATAGCAAGGTCCTTCATGTGGTAATTAAAAAAAAAATTAAAATGATGAAAAAATTTACATATTAAGAAAGTAACATACAACACCTATCTGGGATGGATCGACATTTTTTTTTTTTTTTTTAAATGGCACTCATGTTATAAAGAAAACTAAAAATTTACCCTCATTTTTTCAGTAAAAAATAATTACCATAACCTCCCATGGTAAAAAAAAAAAAATGGTAGATTGACAACATAAATAGGGCAATACAACTATATTTTGTATTGTTCACTCTCATTCAAAAAAATTCTATCTCAGTCTCTTCCCATTTTACATTTGATTTATGTATGATTTTTTTTTTATTCATTCAAAAATAAATGGACCTGCTTAAGACTTCCTCAATTAGTAAAGATTCGACTATATCCACTTGGTAGGAAAGCGCTTCATAAATTTCAGCAATTTTTGTATTTATTATCCAATAAAAGATTGCCACTTCTAGCGAATCAAGGTTAACCCGGTTGGTTTGTTCTGTTTTGACTATTTCTGTAGTAGAGGGTATTTAATTGAAATGCAGTGCAATACAAAATATTTGGTTCATCCTTGTCTGCCACTCACAACCGACAAGGAATATTGCTTCACCATTTCTTCCGATTCCTTTTTTATTTCGTCCATTTATTTTTAATGAAACGAACAATTCTAAGATCCCTACCATATCCAATGCCAACCCATAATCAATACTACAGTACAGGATTATGGATTGATTTTGATATATATCCCAAGAGATAAAAGCCCAGAACTGCTTAGTAAATGAGCTAATTTGAGCTAGGTAAAGTTTGAACTGGACTCGCGCTCAGGGGTGTCAACGGGTACGGTAAGGATCGGGTGGAAGCATTTTCATATCCGTATCCGTTACAAATTGTCCTTGTATTCTACAGGTCTATTCTTATCCGCTACGAATTATCTTACCCGTTCTCTATCCTTACCCGTTATGATTGTCGGATTACAAAACGGTAGCGGATAAATAACGGGTAATGCTATTATAATAAAAAAATATTATTTACTATATAATAAATTAAAACACATTCATTTCACAAATATATATACGTGTTTAAAATGTCTAAACTTTATTGAGATTTGCTGAAATTTATTTACGTGTTTTAATAGTTAATTAAGCGTAACACAACTATCAAGAATAATTGAAGAATTAATATTCATTGCTCATTAATATATATAATATATATAATTTTTTTTATAATTACCCGATTGGGTAACGGGTACGGAATAGGCTTTACCCGTTACCCGTTTTGATAACGAAAAAAATCTTTACCCTTACCCGTACCCGATAAGTTTATGAAAAAAAAAACTTACCCATATCCGGTACGGGTCGGGTAAACGAATAAAAGGGTGCCATTGACAACAGAGCTGAATCGAGTCTGATTTTATACGAGCCAATCACGAGTTGAGTAAAGCTAACTTGTTCATGTTGTGAGTTGCGTATATACTATTTTTTGTTGTTGTCAATTTGGTGTTATAAGCCACGCATAAACCATGAGCTGAAAAAATATAACTTTTTTCTTGCAACATGCTTCATCTTATTATAGTGCCATGGTGAACACGAAGAGAGAGTGAAAGAGTCGAAAAATAGTTACATATTTTTTTTGCAACGCATTAAGAAACAAATCGAGTCAATGCGAGCCGGCCGAGCTGAATTAAGCTTGAATTCGCTAATGACGAGCTAAATCAAATTCGAACGAGCTAATACGAACTTTTTCTGAACGACCTCAGACGACCTACAAGCTATTATTTTTTTTTGCCAGTCCTAAACCTATGCCACAAATTAGAGATTTGTAGTAAAAACTACCTTGTGATAACTTCAAAAAATAAATAAAACAATACCTTGTTCAGTTGTATGTTTATTCAAAACGCCTTACAATTAGAGATTAGTTGTATGTTTTTTTTTAACTGGTTTCCTTACATTTGGCTGGAACAAGCCAATACTTGCATATTATACTGTAGAGTAAAATTTTGCTGCTTCATGAAAACAAAATCAGACACAAGTCTATATGATCTCCATATTAAAATCTTACTGTCCATATACTGCGCAGTAACATACATATTTGCTGCTTCATGAAATAAGATCAGCAATAAATGGTGGCGGTTCCAGCACATGCAACTCCAGTTACAGTAACAGCAAGAACTACAACACTAGGTGCCAGAAAACAGGGTTTAAGAAGAAAAAAGAGGCACTGAGTGGTCCAAAAACTCAAAAGCTCTTAAATGAGCATAGATCCTTCACTGCATCTTCGCCTGTTTTTCTGTTGCCATGTGATCATTTTGGTCCCAGAAAGGATAAATAAGGAATAAAAGATGACAAACATGAAAATCAAACTGCATACACAGATGCTATTTAAATTACGTCCCGGAAGGCAGTAAAGAACTAAAGTTAAAAAGAGGAAGAAGACTTTTTGGGCCTCAAACTGACGAAGGTGCATAAAAAGTGATAAATTTTATATGAAAGTAAACAAGTTTATTTATTGTAATGGCCCATATATCACAGACAACATAAGCAGCATATATTTAATTCGGCCCAAAATCAGCTTAGCCCAATTGAAAATTTCAATCAAGTTTTGTGATCAGTGCATTTGAAGTATGTTACTCGGATACTTCAAATTGGGCGTTGTACCGTATCGGACATGTATCCGATACCGATACTTTTATGATACGTCACTGATACATATCCGATACGCCAGCTGACGTATCGGCTTACTTGGTATATCCCTACTTAACTGAAACGGTCACCGATACGCTGTTCAATGCCACGGATACGGATATCTCAGCGAGATACGGGCGGGATACGTCTAAACCTAGATTTTGCGTTTCCTCTCCTCCGCTCCTCTCCGAAGTAAAAACAAAAAAAAACAAAACGCGACGGCTGCTCTCTCTGGATGCGACGCGACGGCTGTCTCCGCTAGGCTCTCCGCCGTCTCTCCGCCGTCTCTCCGCCGTCTCTCCGCCGTCTCTCCGCCGTCTCTCCGCCGTCTCTCCGCCGTCTCTCCGCCGTCTCTCCGCCGTCTCTCCGCCGTCTCTCCGCCGTCTCTCCGCCGTCTCTCCGCCGTCTCTCCGCCATCTCCGCCGTCTCCGCTCGGCCTAAGGTTTGTATTTTTTGTGCAATTTGGTTTGTCTCTCTTGAATTTCGTTTTGTTGATTATTTTGTTTGATTGACAAAAGGAGACAGTCATTCATTGATTATTTGTTAGAAGTTGATATGCAAATTGGATTTCCTGTGTTGCAAATTGGTTTTTATTTTCAACTTCTATTTACACTTTCGATGATGAAACATCATTTAACATCATTTAAGATGAATCAGAGGAGTCACCTATATTTGATTCCTATGTTACAAATCAGAGATAATGTGGGAAGGGAAGATTATGATACGACATGTCACGAGACAAGCCTTTACAAAACCCACACCAACTGGCAAATGTAGCAAGTAGGAATGGTCCCTCGTACGATGGAAATGCGTGGCCTGATGGGAGGATGGGAGTAATGCTAGCACCACAATTAGATGGAAGATGGTTTCGCATCAGTAACTAACACATTCATGGTTTTTCTCAATGGCGCGGCAAATTGAAACTGGTTCCTAGGTGCAGACAGAGAAGATTTCAAGCCTGTTGCACTGTACCAGTGATTGGTGAAGGTTTTCGCATATACTGGTAAATGGGGAGGGGACTGACAGGAGCACAAGGGAAAGTTACCAATTAATCCTGTAACTTTTCATTATTTCAAATTGTTGTTTTTAGTTCTATTGGTAATGAAATATTTTTTGGAGACTATTTTTCAATCAATGCAAAACACCTACGGATTTTTTTCTCAAAAGAAATCAGAGATCGTGTTATAGTTCAATCATTCCTGTGTTGCAAATGTGAACCAGAATATTCTGAATTGTTAGAAATAAAATATCTTTATGTTACTAGTTAAATTGAGACAATTTATTCAAGGGGCACTTCCTGTTGGTTAAATTATGACCACTGTCTAGTTGTTTGGTATTATAATGTTTACTATCAATTTTATGTTTGTAGATGCAATTGTTAAATTTTAACTAGTTTTTTAGATGAATTATAAATTTGGATGATGCGAATGTGTACATATATCATGCCAAAATTATCATTTTTTTTACTTATAATACAAATGTTGAATTAATAATATAATTAAAATAATAAAAATAATTATATATAATAGCCGTATCATATCTTCTATTTTTGAAAATTGCCGTATCACTGTATCCGTATCGAATCCGATACAATACCCGTACCCGTATCCATGCAACATAATTTTGAACTAAGGATTTAACCTTTCTTTCAAGTTTCATATAAACTTCATATGATTTTTGCTATGGCGTGATGGCGTCTCACAAAACATATGAGACTGCTTTTGCTGAAAAATGCCATCTCATCTCAGCAGCATCATGAAAGTTTTTATTTCTTTTTTGTTCAAATTGTAATAATAATACTTATACTAATTTATATTGGTAAAAAAAGAAAAGAACAGATAATTCAATATTAAGTGTTTTAATAAAATTAGATAACATTTAGGCTGAAATGAAGTAGCTCGTCAATCTGAAAGCATAACTGAATGATTAATCACTAGGTTACTCAAAAGCTTTATGTAAACCAAGAATACCATCAAGGCTATATATAAATAATTACCAAACAAATACAATTCCTTGTTAAGTACATATATGAATGTCGTCCTTTGAGCAGCTAAGCAGAGATATACATTAACCAGGGAATCCCTATATGCACATGAACACACTACAAACTTTACACACCAAATTAACAGACTTCTAACAGGACCAATTAACAAAACGACAAATAAATACACACAACAAATCGAAACACACCCAACAAGACCAAACATATACAGAACTTGACCCCTGATTAAATTTTGCTCCAGGGGAAATTAGTTCTGTTTTTCTTAGCCGCCAAAGCAACCCATAAGCTTCTTTGGAGTGTGGCCTTTGGCCCGGTATTTGGCCGCCTCCTCTTCGGCCTTTAGCAACTCTTCACCTTTCTGGGCCTCTACTAAGGCCCGCTTCTCTTCGGCCTGCTTGTGTATCATCGCAATCTTGTTTTTCATCTTTTCAGCGTATTCAGCCTTTTTTTTCTCCAATTGCTCCTGATTTTGATATTAAACATTGTGTCAGTTGAGAACAATATCCTTGAGACGCACTAATAAATAAAACATGTATCGAGTCCATTGGTACATTACATAAGCTGATAAGCCGGTCTCAACAAAATGAGCTCACCTAATTTGAGTATTACAAAATGAAATTACTTGAACTAATAATGATGTACCTCCATCTTTCTCAGCTCAGCTTCTATGGCTGCCTTCTTTGAATTCTCCCAAGACAAAATGGCGGATTCCTTCTTTGTTGCCCTGCATGATATAATATTACGTAAAACAAAGAGAGCGCAAAATAACATTAAAGACAAGGCAGCGATACTTCTTAGATAAACGAGTGTTTAAATCCAAAGTGAAGAAAATGTAAATAATAAGAGAAGAAAATGCTTACTTGTTCTCAGCTTTTGTCTTCTCATTCTCCTCCCATGCCTTGATCAAAGACAATCTCTTCTCAGTTTCCATCCTTGCAAGAGCAGCATCTGAACATAGGAAGTTAATTTATTACCTTTTTTTCAATATAATATGGTAAAAATTGAATCAACTATAGCATTTTAATTCAATATAACTACCTCTGTCATGTGAACCACCTGTGGGTTTCTCTTCAGCAAGTTCTGGTGGCTCTGGCGGAAATAAGAGAGAAAATAGAATAGAATTAGCAAATACAGTTAAAATGATAAAAAAAAAAAGGTTTTTTGGTATATTAGAAAAAAATAATGAATGACAAAAGTTCCTGAAGAACAAAATTGTATACTGACAATTTTCTGAAATACACATCTTTCGCAACTGTTAAGTGAAAACAACACTGCATAAATCATAATGTACAATAACAACTTTCCGAAATTAAGCAAAATTCTTACCAAATATTAAAATTACTAAAACTTATAGTAAATTCAACTTTTCTTTTCACTGTTAACTTTATTGTCAAGCACACTTTTAAACCCTGAAGGAAGCATACTTTAAAGACAGGAAGGACAAGTAAACTGTCAAAAATAGAAAAGGCTTTAAACAATATATGATTGAAAGGTGCACAAATAAAGCAACTAAGTTGAAATAGTGGAATCAAAAGATTAAATTGAAGATCCTATTTGTATAACCTATGAACTTCCACAAAATAATATTTATCACTCCGAGACATTAAACCAAAAGCAAAGCTATATGTCATAATCCATAATATTTTTATAAAAAAATGATAAGGCAAATTCATGTAACTACCGTTTTGGATTTATATTTCTCTCAAATCCGTTTATCAGCTAACAATAAAGCACATCTTGTGAAAGTCAATTGTTTTCTATAATTCTATTAAGTGTAATCATATTCACCTGGCAATCTCTCAAATATGTATATAAAAGGAAAAAAGCAGAGATGAGGTTCATAGATAATTCTAGTAATTCCAGAAACAAAAAATAGTTTAGACGTAACATAATTATTAATTAATTAAGAAAATCATACTGACAAACAGAGACTGAATTGCAAAACTAAGTTGTGCAAGCCGTATTCCTATTTATCTGTTTTATTGGAAACAAGAAGAATTCTTTCGAATTCACCAAGAATCTTGCAAAACTTTCCTACTTCTCAACTCCGATGTTAAAAAAGAATGAGAAAGATAAAAAAGAATCTCACTTTCGACAACAGCAAGTGCCTTGCCATCATCGGGCTTTGGCTCCTCAGGTGCTGGTTGCGGAATCACAGACTTCTCCTCCGTCACATCCTTCGTCGGCTCCGACTCCGGTGGTGGCGGAGTTGGTTCCGAGGTAACCTCCACCTCTACCTTCTTAGCTTCCTCCTCAGCCATACTGTGTTTCTCTTTCTCTCTCTACTGTCTCAGAGAATTAGCAGCGAAGATAAGGTCAGAGAGAGAAATGCGATTGTTGTTAGAAAGAGAGGAAGAAAGGGACCTAGGATTCTTTCCTTTGTATTCGTAAAAATTACCGGAATAGCCTGAATACAGCGCTAATGTGTTGGAACTTGGAAGTATGGAAAGAGTGTGCAGGGGCAGGAAGAAACTTTACCGGATTCGGAAACAGCGAGTCTCTAGAGAGTATTTAAGACGATGGATTGAACTGAATTAATTAAATATCTTGAGGTGGTATTTAAGATGATGGAGTACATACATCAATTAATTGCCGACATTTTTATTAATATCCAAAGTTAATTACAAATTAATAAATATACTCACGTTAGTTGTTGGGTAATTTTAAAAATGTCAAAATCAGCCATTGCATAGCTAGTTCATTTTTTTTTTCAACCGGCCATTAAATGGCTAATTCTCAAATTTTTCTTTTTTTGTTGTTGTTTCAGATTCTATAAATATCCATTTTTCTCTCTCCTCTCACTCACAACTCACTCAACTCACAGAAGAGAAAGAGAGAAAGCGATTTTTGAGCCGAATTGAGATGATTTCCCAGGCGATTTTCAGGTAATTTTTTTTTATTTAAATTTATTTTTTTATAATTTTTTTATTTTATTTTAATTATTTTTCAGTAACCTATACATTTAAATTAGTAACCTGACAATTGTTTACCATTTACCAAAATATAGTTTGTTTGCCATGTCAATGATGATTTCATTACATTGTTGTGGGAAGTTTCTTACTAATATATATGAGGCTTATTACTCCAAAAAGCCAGTTAATTCATTTGTGGTTCCCAATCATATCTCATTTTGAAACTTGAAAACCATGATTTACGAATGCACCGGTTATAATTCAGAAAAGTGGAACTTAAAATTGGCAATCCGAGTGAACCATGGAACACCCCGACCTATACCATAGTGAAAGTACTAAGTGATGCTGCATGGAGAGCCATGTACGGTCGGTTAAAGGCCACTAGAAATTTTGTAATAGAAATCTATACCAAGAGAGTTCCGATAAAGTCAGGGGTTGAAAGTTCTTGCCAAAATTCAGTTGCGCCAAATTATACAACACAACCAGAACCATACACTCCCATGGTTCCTTTATTCGTACTGACCCAGAAACATACAGTCACTTCACTCCACCACGACCCCATACAAGATCCCCACCTGGACCCGTGCATGTGGCGCCTTTACCATTACCGCCACCATCACCTCACTCCAAACCTAGATTTCGCTTCTATTATAGAGAGAAAAACAAAATAAGATATCGCATCAACCGTTGCAACTGAAGATTGAGCATTGCAACGGTTCTCACAATGTACCTCTCTAGAGGTTTTGGGGTCCGAAATTGACTTATTCCGTTACAACGGTTATTTGAGCGTTGGAACGAATTAAATCAATTTGGCTATGTTCTGAGGTATTGAATTAAACCGTTACGACGCTTAATTAAACCGTTGCAACATTTAGCCTAATTAGCACATTCTCAAGCATACTTTACCAATTTTACAAATATTTAAACCTAATATTAAAGTGATGCTTCTAAGTCCAGTGCTTGATGCGTCATGACTCAGCCTTGATAAGTATAGTAATTGATCTTGCATTCTTGATGTATATATATCAATTTATATTGTAATGAACCTGCACAATATCTCAAGATAAGAAACTGTAAAATTCAACAAATATATGTTTTACAAATCTAGTCAAACGGACAAGTAGATTATTGCTCATTCCAACAAGGAATGAGAGAGAAAGATGAATATTTATAGGGTCTGAAACAGCAAAAAAAAAAAAAAAGTTGAGGACCGGCTGTTTGAGAAAAAAAGTGAACTGGTCATTAAATGACTGATTTGAGCATTTTTAAAAATACCCAACAAAACCGGGTATAATTAATATTTTGTAATTAACTTTGGATATTAATAAAAATCATGGAATTAATTGCGTTTCCTTGTCATAGGCGCTATGACACGCTCCAATGTTGTCTCCGGTTAGTGTTTGGTGAGGTAACATGGGACCAAACAACAGAAACATTTTTTGTAATCTCGAAAGTTCTGAATTTGGGTTTTTATTACGCATGATAAATGAATGTTCATGTTATGGTCAAAATTAACAAAACGAATTCAAGATACTTAATTGCTTCTTATTTTAATTTATTTCATTGAATATTAATACGTATTAAGTTGTCATTCCGATATACTTGATCATGTTAAGCTGAATTTTTTTTATAAAGAAAGAATCAAAGATCGCAAAATTAAATAGCAAAAGACCTTGAACCAATTTTTAATCGAATCCAACAATATATATATACCTTGTGATTTAGTTTAATATCGTCATGATTTAGCTTATGACTTTATTATTCAGTTTATTTAAATAATTTATCATGGATTTATTTGATTCAATGATCACAACGAAGATAACTCTTAGACATTTTCTTTAAGTTACGTATTAGTTATTTGACAATAATTTTAGCTTTTACAATGATATAATCAAATATAGTAAAAATCTAAATGATATGTTCTTAAGAAGTAGAAGTATTGAATAAAATACAGGTCAAAAGTTACGAAATTTGCACATTACAAGAAAATCACGAAGCTCTATATTTTACCTTTTACATATTAGTTAGTTCACATATATAGAACTTTAATTAACTTGTAATTATTTTCTTGTAATTATGTATAAGTCTAATTAATCAACTAGCATGTTAACTAAAATATTATTAATTTTAAATAAAGTGGTTATATACATAAGTTGATCTAGATAGTTTTTCCATAATAGAAAGAACAGTTTATAAATTTTCATTTTTTGTTTTATAAAAAGCTTTGTTCATAATGATTATTATTTGATTTTTATTCAACAAAAAAATTGTACAAATATGGTCAATTCAATTACAAGTAAAATCAAACAAATCTCTCTTTCAAATCAAACAAACAAATTTTTTGACAACTTTCTAGTTGGTTGAATAGGGGAGTCAAAAGTTTTGCAATCATGCATATTGTATTCAGGAGACATTTTGTTGCTTTGGATGCCTTATCAGCAGAATAAACATGATTATTTATATATATTAATTGGTTATATAATTCTCATAATCATTAAAATTTAGTTTAGATCATGAATTATGATGATGAGTTCTAAATACCAAAATGATAGTGAAAAAAACCAGTCAGTCATTTTCTAATTAATCAACATTATAATTCACATAATTCTAAACAAATTCAGTTTGAACCATGAAAAATAAAATGTAATTTTGGTAAAAAAAAATGAAGATAAAATTAAACTCAAGCATCATGGATATAATCCCCTATTCCCCTCTTACTATCTAGGTCCAATAGGAAATAATTTAAATAATAAAGATTATAGAGTAGAACTAGGGTGCTCCTAAGCTCACCAAGTCCTTCCGTGAGCGCGACTCTAAAACCTATCAAATTGGCTTCAAACGACATTTTCCAAGCCGTTAGATGTTCAATCTATATTAAAATGTGCTTGGAGACCAAATTTTACATTTTTTGGAATTTTTTTACTATTTATTAAGATGGTTTGAAAATCGCTGTTTTCCAATGGTGCAGAATTTTAATAAAAACAGCGATTTTCAAGCCATCTTAATAAATAGTAAAAAAATTTCAAAAAATGTAAAATTTGGTCTCCAAGCACATTTTAATATAGATTGAACATCTAACGGTTTGAAAATGTCGTTTGAAGTCAATTTGATAGGTTTTAGAGTCGCGCTCACGAAGGGCTTGGTGAGCTTAGGAGCACCCTAGTTCTACTCAAGACTATATACGTTTGCCATGTCATGCTGGTACAGAAAATGTACAGTTCTAGAAAGCGCAACCATTTCTATCTTGTCGGCATGAATCAGAACCGGGTCAAATCCAAGAGTTGCTCATCTGGCAGCTGAGCTGTGACCTGTGAGTTGTTGCTTAACGGACCAAAATTCATTTAGGATCACATGTGGCACCAAAATATCAAATTTTAATTTCCGAGGATACATGGCCACACATCCGGACACCGAAACTGCGGGACCCACATGTCGTACAATATTGGTTCCCTCGTCGGCGCGGAAGAACGGTTTTATTGCTGGGTTCGCCGTAACGGAACGGTGAGGTCGCAACAGAATTAATTAATTAAATTTTTTTACTGACTTGTAATACGAGGATGGTTCAAAGGACTATGGACCCGGCATTTTTATTAATACCCAAAAAAAAAAAAAATTTATCAAATCTGCCCTCACCTCAGAATTTTTATTAAAAATGCCTAACCGCCCCCCGTGGGGTGATTCACTGTTCATAGCAGACCACCCCCCCATGAGACGGTTCGCTAACTTTTTTTTTTTTTTTTTACTGTTCATACCGAACCGCCCCACGGTGGGGCGGTTTGCTATGAACAGTTTTTTAATTTTTTTAGAGACAATATGAATATCAAGATACTAAATTCTAGCGCTAAAATTTTGGATTTTTTTTAAATATTTGTTAGATTACTTCTTTTGATGTATAATTAGCATATTTATACTAAAATACGCTAAATTACTTAAAATTATGTTAAATTATGTTGAATTATACTAAATTACGTTAAATTATGCTAAATACTTATTTTGGACAATTTCTAAAATCCTAAACCCTAAAAATTACCGTACAAGTTAGGGTTTAGGACAATTTAGAAATGTGTTGTGAAAATTGTAAATCATCTAATGTACGGTAATTTTTAGGGTTTAGGGTTTTAGAAATTGTTCAAAATAAGAGTTTAGGGTTTAGAATTTAGCGTAATTTAACGTAATTTAATGTAATTCAACGTAATTTAATATAATTTCAAGTAATTTAGCGTATTTTAGTATAAATATGCTCATTATACATCAAAAGAAGTAATCTAACAAAAAACCCAGCTAACGTGGGTATATTTATTAATAAAAAAGTCAAAAACTAGGATTTAGAAATTAGGGTTTAGGTTTCTTTTAAATATCACTAATTTTATATGTTATGTGAAAATTGTAAATCATTTAATGTACGGTAATTTTTAGGGTTTAGGGTTTTAGAAATTGTCCAAAATAAGAGTTTAGCGTAATTTAATGTAATTTAGTATAATTCAACGTAATTTAACATAATTTCAAGTAATTTAGCATATTTTAGTATAAATATGCTAATTATACATCAAAAGAAGTAATCTAACAAATATTAAAAAAAATCCGAATTTTTAGCGTAAAAATTTTTTTTTACTGTTCATAGCAAACCGCCCCACCGCGGAGTGGTTCGGTATGAACAATAAAAAAAAGAGTTAGCGAACCGCCCCACTGGGGGGCGGTCTGCTATGAACAGTGGACTGCCCCACGGGGGGGCGGTTAGGGCATTTTTAATAAAAATTCTGAGGTGAGGGCAGATTTGATAATTTCTTTTTTTTTGGGGTATTAATAAAAATGCCGAACTATGGACAAAGTTCATCCAAAACAAAGTTTACAACGAATAAATATATAAATTTGATAAATTTAAATAGTTATGTTAATCTTAAATTGTTCGATGTAAATTGGACGATTTAGATTCAATTGTAAATGAGACTTCGTTCAAAGCCTTTTTGACAGAGACTCTACCCTATTAAGAATTTATGAATTTACTACACAGTAAAATGTTAGTCAAGGCACGAATAGCCCACCGATAACTACGAGTGTTCATCGCGTCCGATTTAATCAGTTTTAAACTGAACCGAGATAGTTCGATTTAAACGGCTTGGTTTTTCAAGTTAAATGGATCAACTTGGTTCATTTTTTAAAACCAGTTAATAGTTCGGTTCGGTTTGATTTAGAAATTTAAAAAAAAATTAGACTGAACTGATCAAAATTTTTAAACTCATCCACCGTCGGAATCAAACATTTAAAAAATTCAAAAATGTAAAATTTGGTTCGATTTTATTTTATTTTTGAAAACCAAATAAAACTTTGGTGTGCCTATTTTGAAAATTTTCCAAAATGTAAAATTTGGTCTCCAAACACATTTCACTATGGATATCTTGTTGAGCAGTTCGGATCGACTGTTTGGTCTTTAAAAACAGAGATATGAGCGTGAAGTAAAACAAGATCCTTACTTCGCAACTCACCATAGCCCATCTATATATATGAGGAGGGTTCAAATGCACCATGATTTTGTGCTCCAATATGCTCCACATTATTTATCTCTGTTTCAAAATGCGAATAGTCAATCTAAACCACTCAACATGATCTTTATAATAAAATATGCTTGGAGACCAAATTTTATATACTTTAGAATTTTTTACTATTTTTTTAGATATGTACAAAATAACTGTTTTAAGGAGATTCAGGACCATTCGAAAAAGTGATATTGTACCTATGTAAAAAATAGTAAAAAAATATAAAATTTAGTCTCCAAGAATATTTTATTATGATTATCATGTTGAGCGGTTCGGATCGATTATTCAGACTTTGAAGCATATTGGAGCACAAAATCATGGTGCATTTGAACCCCCTCTCTCTCTCTCTATATATATATATATAGGTTGGCTAATATCAAAATATTTATTCCGGAGCCGTGGTGTAACCAATTGGTTTTCTAATTTTCAAAGGTCAAACGGTCGATCCAAACTGTTAGATGTGATATATATATATATATATATATATATATATATTAAAATGTGCTTGGAGACAAAATTTTATATTTTTGGAACTTTTTTACTATTTATTAAGTCAGTTTTAATATCGCTGATTTTAATAAACAGTGAAAAATTTATGGATCATTGAAAACAGTGATTTTAAAACAGACTAAATAAATAATATAAAAATTAAAAAAAATATAAAATTTGGTCTCTAAGCACATTTTATTATAGATTGAATGTTGAACGATTTGGATTGACAGTTTGGATTTTAAAAATGTAAAAATCGAAACGTTTGTTCCACAACATAGGAACAAACGTTTTGATATTAGCCAACATATATATATATATATATATATATATAGGGAGAGAGAGTCCGACTAATGTCATAACGTTATAATTTCTGCCTAATTTATAACGAGTCAATTTTGCGATTTCAAAGTCCGAATATTTGATCTGAACCGTTCAACATGATCTCCATATTAAAATGTGCTTGGAGATCAAATTTTATATTTTTTCGAACTTTTTTACTATTTTTTTACATAGGTACAAAATCACCGTTTTCAGATAATTATGGACCATCCAAAATAGTGATTTTGTACCTATCTAAAAAAAATAGTAAAAAAATTCAAAAAATATAAAATTTGGTCTCCAAGCACATGTTAATATGGAGATCATGTTGAAGCGTTCGGATCGATTGTTCAGACATTGAAATTGCAAAAGCTGACTTGTTATAACTTAGGTTGAAATTATAACGTTATAACATTAGCGGAATATATATATATGCTTGGAGACCAAATTTTATATTTTTTAATATTTTTTTACTATTTTTTTAGATGGGTACAAAATCACTCTTTTCAGATAATTCTGGACCATCCAAAACAGTGATTTTGTACCTATCCAAAAAAATAGTAAAAAAATCTTAAAAAATATAAAATTTGGTCTCCAAGCACACTTTAATATGGAGATCGTGTTGAGCGGTTCAGATCGACTATTTGGACTTTGAAATCGCAAAAAAAGACTTGTTATAACTTAGCTGAAATTATAACGTTATGACATTAGCCACTCTCTCTCTCTCTCTCTCTCTCTCTCTCTCTATATATATATATATATAGAGTCTGGCTAATGTCATAACGTTATAATTTCAGCTTAAGTTATAATGTGTCAATTTTGGCTCTTTTAAAGTCCGAACAGTCGATCCAAACCTCTCAACGTGATCTCCATATTAAAATGTGCTTGGAAACCAAATTTTATATTTTTTGGAATTTTTTTACTACCTTTTTAGATAGGTACAAAATCACTGTTTTGAGATTATTCTGGACCATTCAAAACAATGATTTTGTACCTATCTAAAAAAATAGTAAAAAAATTCTAAAAAATATAAAATTTGGTCTCCAAGCACATGTTAAAACGAATATCATTTTGAGCGGTTTGGATCGACTGTTCAGACTTTAAAATCAAAAACTGACTCATTATATCTTATACTGAAATTATAACGTTATGACATTAGCCAGACTCTATATCTATATCTATATATATATATATATATATATATATATATATATAGGACAGTGCTACGGTGCTATGCACAGCATAGAGGCCTCCGTGCTACGGCTCAATTTTTGAGTTTTCAAAATCCTAACGGTCGATCCGAACCGTTCAACATGATCTCCATATGAATATGTACTTGCAAACCAAATTTTACATTTTTTAGAATTTGTTTACTATTTATTAAGCCACTTTGAAAAAACAGTAATTTGTACACAACAGTAAAATCTTCTGGACCATTGGATCAGCAATTTTCAAAGTGGCTTAATAAATAGTAAAAAAATTCTAAAAAATGTAAAATTTGGTTTGCAAGTACATATTCATATGGAGATCATGTTGAACGGTTCGGATCGACCGTTAGGATTTTGAAAACTCAAAAATTGAGCCGTAGCACGGAGGCCCTCTATGCTACGTGTAGCATATTAGCCAGATTCATATATATATATATATATATATATATATATATAGAGTCCGGCTAAATTGCTGCCGGCAGCATTCTGGACAGCTGCTGTCGGGGGCATTTCGGTCATTTTCGGTGTTCAAACAACAAATTTTTATATACAGATATTTAATCTATATTAAAATCTACTTGGAGACCAAATTTTACATTTTTTGGAATTTTTTAGCTATTTATTAGGCCACTTTGAAATTGGCTGATCCGGGTGAACAGTGCACATAATTCTGGACCATGTGATCTGGAATTTTCAAAGTGGCTTAATAAATAGTAAAAAAATTCCAAAAAATGTAAAATTTGGTCTCCAAGTAGATTTTAATATTTAGAACACGTTGAACGGTTCGGATTTGTTGTTTGAACACCGGAAATGACCGAAATGCCCCCGGCAGCAGCTGTCCAGAATGCTGCCAGCAGCAATTTAGCCGGACTCTATATATATATATATATATATATATATATATATATATAGAGTATGGCTAATTTGCTGCTGGCAGCATTTCGGCCAGCTGCTGCCGGGGGCATATCTGCCATACTGATGTTCAAACAACAAATCCAAACCGTTAGATGTGATCTCTATATTAAAATCTACTTGGAGACCAAATTTTATATTTTTTTGAATTTTTTTACTATTTATTAAGCCACTTTGAAAATTGCAGATCATATGGTCCAGACTGTTTTTACTGTTCACCCGGATCAGCAATTTTCAAAGTGGCTTAATAATTAGTAAAAAAATTCCAAAAAATGTAAAATTTGATCTCCAAGTAGATTTTAATATAGATTGAACATCTATATAAAAAAAATTTGTTGTTTGAACATCAGTATGGCAGATCTGCCCCCGGCAGCAGCTGGCCGAAATGCTGCCAGCAGCAAATTAGCCATAATATATATATATATATATATATATATATATATATATATATATATATATATAGAGCTGGGCTATGATGCGTTGTGAAGTAAGATGCCATTTTTACTTCACGCTCATATTTTCATTTTGAAAATCCAAACACCCGATCCGAACCACTCAACATGTTCCAAATATTGAAATGTGCTTGGAGACTAAATTTTACATTTTTTGGAATTTTTTTACTATTTATTAAGCCACTTTGAAAATCGCTGATCCGGTGGTCCAGAAAATTTTACTGTTTTTACTGTTCACAGTGGATCAGCGATTTCAAAGTGGCTTAATAAATAGTAAAAAAATTCCAAAAAATGTAACATTTAGTCTCCAAGCACATTTCAATATTTAGAAAAAGTTGAACGGTTCGGATCGGGTGTTTGGATTTTCAAAATGAAAATATGGCATGAAGTAAAACGATGTTTTACAAGCAACCAAATCAAAAGTACTAATATGATAACTAAAGTAAAGATAGTTTCATCTGAGAGAATCATCCGTGTTGGCAAACTCTACCAGCACTTGCTCACGCTTCTGTTCCAACTCCTTTAATGGAATTTGGGATGTATTTTCAGGCAGCCAAGTTCACAGTGACAAATTAATAGTTTTGTGTTCGGTTTGGCGAGGTCAAAAATTCGTGATTCGGGTATAATTTGGAAATTATTCGGTACAACAAGAAAGAAAAATAACCCTAAATTTTTTTTTAAATTCACATTTTTTCGCGTTTTTATAGCAAATAATTCGTAATACGCGTTTTATTCTCGAATAAAACATATTATACGTTTTTTTGCGTTTTATTTGGAGTTCGGTTCGGTAACGTCAAAAAATTGTTTAATACGCGAATCTTGTTACTATGGCCAAGTCTTCTGACCATCAGCAGGATCATCTTGTCCATCTGTTTTCCCAGACAGAAACCCAATTAATAATGTGCATCACAGAAGTCTTAACCGAATCAGAAAACTGTTGATTGAAGTAAATTTTGTTCCTTTGTAGCCAAATAGTCCAAGACCTAAATATAATCAGCAATTGGTTCCTTTCTTTTTGTTAGCAAGCTGAATGAAATATATATACATATAAAGGGCATCAATTTCAGCCGAGTTCGCGCAAAGATAATAAAGTTAAAATCAATATAGTGTATAGATAATAAAGTCAAAACCACAATACAAATAATTTGTGCACTCTGTAAAGTTAAAATTGTTACGTTAATATCTTTACTCAATTTTTATAGCTCGACATTTTTATTAATATCCAAAATTAATTATAAAACATTAATTATAAAATAATAATTATACCCAGCTTAGCTGAGTATTTTTAAAAATAGCCAAACCGGTCATTTTTTGGCCGGTTGAATTAAAAATTCGGACCGGCCATTTTTTGGCCAGTCAGTAGGATTTTTTTTTTTGAAATATTTGTTAAATTACTTCTTATATAATTAGCATAATTATACTAAAATATGCTAAATTACACTAAATTACACTAAGAGAGACGATATCTTCACTGAGAAGGCCAAAAACGACGACGAAACTTTAAACGGCCATAAAACGGGGCTCGAGTGTCCGATTTCAACAAATGACAACTTTTCGGAAAGCTTGCAAAAAGATGCATGCGTCGGTGATGGCTTTGCCGTTCTTTGAAATTCAAAATTGCCAAAAAACAAAGGAAAGAGCCTCAAAACTTGAGTTGAAGTTTCTGGTTAAGATTTTCATTCCTATTTTTTCATCTAAGTAGCTCAGTAAATTGGTTATATAATGAACTTGTAGAATGCCAATTTTTACTATTTTTGGAATTTTTTTACTATTTTTTATGATTTATGAAAGATGGCACAAAATCGGCCTAATTTAACGTAATTCAGCGTATTTCAGTATAATTAGTGTAATTAGTGCAATTTAACGTAATTTAGTGTAATTTAGCTTAATTCTGCGTATTTCAGTATAATTAGCGTAATTAGCGTAATTTAGCTTAATTTAGTGTAATTTAGCGTAATTTAGCGTAATAAAAATTAGCGTAAATTAGCTTAATTTAGAGTAATTTAACATAATTTCAAGTAATTTAGCATATTTTAGTATAATTATGGTAATTATACATCAAAATAAGTAATCTAACAAATATTTAAAAAAAAACCTCCTAACTGTCCAAAAAATAGCCGGTCCGAATTTTTAATCCAACCGACCAAAAAATGGCCGGTTTGGGTATTTTTAAAAATACCCAGCTAAGCTAGGTATAATTAATATTTTGTAATTAATTTTGGATATTAATAAAAATGTCGGCTTTATAGCTGATATACCCTCCACTATGTAAATTAATACAAAAATATTAATACGATACTATAAGACTTCTTATTAATTGGTCACATCGTGGGCATGAGATCATTTTTATGAAAAAGTAGAAGCTTTTTGAACAAGAGGAGGGTTCCAATACCTCATGTTTTTCATACCCATCATACCTCATATTTTATATCTTCATTTTCAAAGTCCAATATATCGATCTGAACCGTTCAATATGATATCTGTACTAAAATATGTTTGAGGATGAAATTTTATGATTTTTGAATTTTTTTTACTATTTTAATAAATAGGCAGAAAAATCACTGTTTTTTAACGGTCCATATACAATGATTTTGTACCTATCTTAAAAAATATTAAAAAGTTGCAAAAAATAATAATATTTCATCCTCAAACATATTTTAATATGGATATCATGTTGAGCGATTCGGATCGACAGTTTGGACTTTAAAAACGAAAATATACAATATGAGGTATGATGAGGTATAAAAAACATGAGGTATTGGAACCGTCCTCTTTGAACAAATAGGTTACGAGATACAGTCTCTCTCCCCCAAATAATATTGATCCTTCTATTTCACGAAGAATCGAAACTTAGAAACAAAAGAATAAAAAAAGGAAAAAGGAAATTCCATAGAAGAGCGTTTCACTTTGGAGCTGGCAGGGAACCCGTGAGTGCGGCGTGTTAGGTGCCAGCGCAACCAATATTATCATAAATATCTCTCCAATTTCATGCAAAGATGGACCAATTGATTTAACTCACCAATATAATTTTATGCTGCTTACTTTGGGAATATATTTCCTTTTTCTTTTGAAAAGGTTGTTTGCACGTCTATTAATTTTACAGACTTAATCGCTTACATTTAGATAAACAATTAATTTCTCCAAATATGGAGCGAAATTTTTTAATTTATTTTATTAATAGTGGTTGATGTTGACCCCCCACATACAGCTTGTTCTGATCTTACGATATCTAAATTATTTGGACAGCACATTTTTATAATTTATAAATACTTAAATAGAGTTAAATCTAAAGCTAATTCTTCAAAACAAGTACCTTTCAATTGAGGAAACCCATTTATTTGTTTATCCGACCTGTACCGAATCCGATATTAATAGCTAAGAATACGGATAAAGACCATTTTTTACCCGTTATCTTATAAGATAATTTTTTAAAATAAAATTCTATATATAAATATATATTTCTATGAAAATGATTTTCATAATACAAATTAGTTGTATTTATTATTAAATTTTTTCTTATTTTGAAAAATATTTTATCGAAAGCACAAATTGGGATGTCAATGGCACTTTTTTTATCTGTTTATCGTTTACCCGATCCGTATCGCATTTGAAAAAACGGATAAGGGTGAGATTCTTTTACGTTAACTTATCGGGTATAAGTAAGAGTAAAGATTTTTTCGTTATCACGACGGATACATATATGAAAATGTCTCCATCCAACTCGTATCCAACTCGTATCGTACCAGTTGACACCCCTAGTCGTGTTACTTTTACATAAATAAGGAGATGTATGAAATTATGCAAAGGTGGTTACGATACGAGTCGGAAATAAATAAAGTGGGAAACAGAAGTAATTTGGATTTTAACTCTCTTGTCAGTTTGATAATTGATAGTAATAACACATATTAAATATCATACAAAATTTAAAGTTATTTACATTGAATTTTAATTTTGAAGGGGCTGTCAATGAAGGTCCAATGAATTTAGAGTTTGATCAATCCCTTCGTTGTCTGATTTTTGGTTTAATTGTACGAAGCTATTTTTTTGTAGTACAAGTTTGTACCGAAATTTTTATTTATAACATAGTTAAAAAAAAAAAAATCAAATAACCATCGTTTTTGGAAATTTCGATTTTCACCACGGCCGCACCGGTATTCTGCGGACCCATTTTTTTTTTCAAACTTTGAGATATCTCATAAATGTGGCACGCATTTCTAGAACAAAAAAAATATTAAAAACCAAAAAATTTGAGATATCTCATACAGATGCATGCTGCCTCGATAAAACACCAAAAAAAATGGGTTTGCAGAATGGTTCTGCGGACCCAGCCAGGGGTCCGTAGAACGCATGTGCGATCTCTAGCATTTGAGTCCGCAGAATACCGGTGCGGCCGTGGTGACAATCTAAATTACAGAGAGCGATGGTTATTTGGTTTATTTTTTTTTGAAGTATGTTATAAATAAAAATTTCGGAAGTCTGTATGCTTACATAATACCATTTGAATTTTTTTTTTTAAACTTAACTTTTCATTCTGATTTTTGTTATAATTTTTAACTTAGTTTCAGCGATATAAAAATAATTTGATAGACAAATATAAAAAAAAAACTGTCAGTTTAAAACTTCAAAAAATAAAAAATCGAACTATCATGCGATCATTTGTCATTGCATTTACAGTCTTTAAATGATTGATGCACAATACAGCATTGCCCTTACAAAATTTAAAAGGGTTCAATTTTATGAATGGAACTGAAATTTGTTGGTTTCGCAAATTAAAAATTGAGATGCTATGGACACAAAAATCGTTATTAATTATACATGTAGGGGTTGCCAACTTACCCTAAAAAAAAGTTGTACATGTAATTATGTAACATCTAAATTAATAACAATATTATACTAATCGATACATAAAAAAATAGTGTTAAGTTTTCACCTTTTTTATTATGTCAGATCATTATATTTTTATCCATATAATAGTTACGTTAAATTATTTATATTTTTATCCTCAATATTTTCAAAATAATATTGATTTATATCTAAAATTTTATCATTGTAAAATATATTTTATAGAAATTAATATTTCTTTCAGCCGATAAATGGCTCTAGTAATATTAACAACGTCATTGCAACAATATAAGCATTAGAAAGTAAAAAGTTGCTATCAAAAGTGTGAAAATGCCAAAAATTTGTTTGCGTCAATATAAAAAATTCACAATAACAAGTTTCTAAATTTACCCAACATGAATATTGATCGAAAATATATGATTACTTTATTAATACAGATACAAAAAAAATTAACACATAGTACTTAAAATTGTGACATGACAAAAGTTCATGACCTCTTATTTGCACAATTTTGTAGATTTTGGGCCTCGAATCTTATCAATAGTTTGCGGTAACAAACCTAACTATCATCATGAATTATTACCACACATCACTCAAACAAACAAACGTCGCCTTAATTTATTTGTGATCACTTTTCTTATAGGAGATTTATAAAACAGGTGGCCCGCTTTTGATGGATGTGAATTGATTTGGATGGAACTTGGAGTAAAATCAAACACCAATTAATAAGTCGCTGTTGCTGGCTGTGGCGTAGAAAGGAGCCACGTGGGCCAGTAAGCAAGCGTGAAGTGTCATTAAACCGATGCCGACATAACTAACGAACTCAATCTGACCAAAGATATTTATTTTTGATCTCTGTGTTAGTTTTTTTTTTATCTGTGACCGATCACCATAAATGGAAATGTCTAGGTGTCCAAGAGATTAATGTCCGAGAGAAAATTCGGAACCATCCAAAATTTTAATATAAAATTTAATTCCAAGCATATTTAATATGGAGATCATGTTGATCAGTTTAAATCGTCTGTTTGAACTTTAAAAATAGAGATAAAAATATGAGGCATGATTGGAGCACGAAAACAATAAGACATCTGAGCCCTCCTAAAAAAAAATTTCTGAATTGAAGTTTTAATTGAAAGATACCGAAATGTGCTGTGTGTAATTTTTTTGTTTTCATAGAATGTGTCACTTTTTTGTTCCCTCTATATTCCAAGCTTGTAGTTTTCAGAGGACAGAGATAGATTCTTTCACCTCAGTAGAGCCTACCAGCCATGCTCCTCCAATTAATAACAAACAAGACGGGTTTGGCTTCTTAGCCTCTTAGGTGAAAGATACACGAAAATTATGCAATCCACAACAATAGCTCTCGGTGTCATTTAATTCGCTATTTAGTGTTCAATTTTAAGTATGAAATAATCATTTAGTTTAGTGTTCAAAATATCCTCGGTTGTTTTATGGTATATTATTTAGTTATTTATGATAATGGTTATTTTATTTGTAGAAATTTTGTATACTTCTTTAAATATTTATAATACACGAGATATTTGATATTTCATTTTCTTATTTTGTATGTATGCTTTATTTTATTTTATTTATTTGAAAGATATAGTTTCTTGTTTTAAAAAAGGAAAGATATAGCTTCATAAATATTTAAAATTGATAAAATTGTTTTTATTTATACATGATAAATAGGAAACATCACAAAGTAAAAAAATATTATTAATTTAAAATTTAAAAATTATAAAACATCATAATTCATTAAATATTTAAACAAGCATAAATTTATCAAGAATCCGATTGAATGCAGTCATCACTTGGTAGTTGGTAACTGTGTAGTATCCAATGGGGAAGCGCTATTTTGAGAGTAAAATTTGTAATATTAAGAGCACTTAGAAACTTTTTTCTTTGATTGTCCAATTCACCCTTGACACTTTGGATTTATACACATTAATAAAGAAAGTTAAAGAAAGGAAGATGCAACATGAAATTTAAATGCACACCAACCATAAAATGGAAACAGATCTTAAAAGGCATAAAAATAAAATTAAAATTTGAGGAAAAATTATAATGCTAAGAATTTTTTGTCTCAACTCTCAATATTATAATTATTGTTCTAAATAAAGCACCCTCTATCGAAATCCCAAACTGAACGGATAATTGTGATATATTAGCAAACTCAGAAATAGAAAAAGAAAACATTTCATAATTCTTTGGAGAAATATGGCAGGAACATTAATGGTGACACGATTATATAGCTTGCTAGCACACCTTCACGGATCAAGGCAAACACGATATTAAAATAATAGGGAAAAGAAGCAAATCGATCAATATTTTTAATCAAAATAGTATTTAAATTATTGAAATATATAGGATGCAGAATCAGCTGCATATCAATTACTTATGTTATTGGTGTTTATAAAAAGGGTACTGTTTATTGACAATAAATTAACTAGTTAATTTTGATAACGATAAAATATGATAAGGTTGACCAACAATTAGAATGTAATATGTGCTTTAATGCACGTCATGCACACACAAATAATATTTAAAGAGTATAGATATTAGATTAATAATTTGTTGTTAAAACTGTCAAGTTGTTGTCAATAATTCCAACCAATATGAAAAGATATTGTACGTACTTTGAAGATGCATATTAAGAAATTTTCTACTACTATCATATAAAGTTATATATACCGGGTGGTGGCAATACATGTTTTCTAATGATCCCAAATTGATTCAAAATTTGATCTCCTACCTAACTTCTATGTCCATTATATCAAGCAATCTAATTAACTACAGAAGCCCATTATCATATATAGTTGTCTGTACTCTGAGTTGGGCTATGCTGTATTGCAATGTATAGATCTTTTTGTACATTAGACTATAAATCGTTAATTTCGGCTTCAAAATAACCGATCCAAAACGTTCAATTTGATATCCATATTAAAATGTATAAATGTATTTGGAGACCAAATTTTAAATATTTTGGAACATTAATTGTTTGTAACGGATACATCTGGTAGAACATTGTTTAGTAGTGAATCTTGACATGAAACAACCCGAGTTGCTAGTGCAATGATTGATTGTTCTTTGTTTTTTTATTTTAACAATATATGTACGAGTGTTTTAAAATAACAAGCATATCGCTTATGCGGTTCGTATGGACATTGACTTGAACGATAAAAAATTATGTGCACAAGAATACGCACCACATATTCAATAACATGTATATTATATTAATATTTTTATTTTGTTAGACATACAAAATTAATGATTTAATCCTATCATTATTTTTTGTTGAGTAAATAAACCTATCATTATTAAATCTACAAAAAATAATATATTACTTATTTTCGACTGAAATTCTCTAAATAATTGATTTAATTGATTAGTTCTAAATTTGTTTCTAACTACATATGCTAGATGTGTATCTTATCGAAGAGTGAGGCTACGGTGCTATGCATAGCACAGATTGAGTCCGTGCTACGGCTTAAAATTTGACTTTTTAAAATTCTAACGGTCGATCCGAACCGTTCAATATGATTATAAAATGAATATGTACTTGCAAATCAAATTTTACATTTTTTCGAATTTTTTTACTATTTTTTCGAAAATCACTTGATCTGAACATTCTGGACCATCCAAAAACAGCCTATCTAAAAAAATAGTAAACAAATTCGAAAAAATGTAAAATTTGGTTTGCAAGTACATATTCATTTTATAATCATGTTGAACGGTTCGGATTGACCGTTAGAATTTTGAAAAGTTAAATTTTGAGCCGTAGCACGAGCCCAATCCGTGCTATGCATAGCACCGTAGCCTCACTCCTTATCGAATATGTATCCGTATGTATACTAATAATGTGTTACGCATTGATCAATTGCGTGCATATTGCAAATCACATTTTAAAACAATTATCAGTGCACATATCATCGTAGGATATTAATTTTTCTTTTTTGGCCAAAAACGGATGTAATTTAGCTCAACCTAAATTGCCAGTTCGGAACATGACAGTAATTAGTGACACAGGGGTCTGTATAATCTCTGGACTTAAGAAATCTGCCACCAGATATCCATCTAAATTCTCAAGCCTTTGTCATGTGTGGTCCCCAGGATTAGCCTGTAGACATTAACTAATGTTTGGTATATTGAGCTGGAAAAAGGATGGATGTCTAAGGTCCATTTTTATCTTTTGTTTTCTTTTGCTTTGCACCAAGTTCAATATCCAAATCCCTTATATAAGCTTTTCAATAATCGTGCCCTTCACTTTTTTTGGTGGAATTTTCTTTTTGAATTTGGTAGGGAAAATTTTCTCGCTTACATAAGCAGAGCAATTTCACTTGGACAAGCTAGCCATCCGGGCAAAATTATCTTGATTATGCATATTACATTAATACTTGAATGGTTATCATAATTGTTTGTATATTATGATTTGGTTGATATGTATTCGAGTTTGGTTGGTGTGCTATTGATAGTATAGAGACATGTCGTGCTATTGACTTGGAAACCTATCGTATAAGATTCAAATGACGAATCCAACCAGTTGAAACATATCTACTTCATAAATTATGCATTTACATGTAAAATTCATAAATTTTTTAATTTATTTACTATAAAGTCAAGCGGTCAAAAAATGATGAAAAATAAATGTATTAAAATTAACTTATAAATTTTCATTTTTTGACTCCTTAATTTTTACTAAATGAATTCAAAAATTTATAAAGTTTGCATGTAAATTAATTGCACCAAGCATGAAGTAGATCGGTTTTATCGAATTGAATTCATCATTTAAAACCTATCTAACCGATTTTCGAGACAATAGCATGAAACATCTTATACTATCTATAACAATCTAGTCAACTATGTGTCACTCTGCACCTTTCAAGTTAAACTAATTGATTAAGTGCTAAAGGATGTAGAAAACGAATAAAGTGGCTTGACCATAGCAAGAAATAATCAAGTGGGAAGAAAGTGTCATCTAGCTTTGCATATTGGGGGACCAAACAGCTTGTTGAGAAATAAAGGTTGAAAGGAAATAATCATAGGCTCAGATCCGTGAGGGTATTTTTCATCATAGCCTAGTTTAGAAAAAATAAAGAGCTCACTGTACAGTACATGAACTTCAATTTATTTTTCTTTTTCTGTTTAGGAACTGTACCGTTACAATTATGTACGGACAGAGTTTAGGACCGTTATACCTTCTGCCTATATACGGCTTGTAACAAAGAGTGAGAAAAGGATGATCAATAAGAAAGCTATTTCATCATATTAATCTCTCAAACAACCCTTATTAATTTCAACATGGTATCAGAGCACCTCTGATCCAAAGAAAAGCTTCCGCATAAATCTCCAAACAGCCAAAATTTGAAAAATTACTGTCAAAATGGCAACTGATATACCAGATCCAACCATTCAAATTCAAAATCAAACCAACACAACACAAAGGCATTATGCTGATTTCAACTCATCCCAAAAATTAACCAATATCCCTCTGAATGGAAAAAAACTACATACCATGGGCCAAAGCAGCCAGAGTCACTCTCAGAGCAAAGGGTCTGCTTGGGTATGTCAATGGCAACAAAAAGAAACCCAAAGAAGGCACTGATGCTCAAGAAGAGTGGGATATGATTGATAGTCGAGCAATG
The DNA here is from genome assembly GCA_028015225.1 of Carex myosuroides. Classification (NCBI taxonomy): domain Eukaryota; kingdom Viridiplantae; phylum Streptophyta; class Magnoliopsida; order Poales; family Cyperaceae; genus Carex; species Carex myosuroides. The sequence goes on from CM051488.1 coordinate 6,187,507, forward strand.
ACATTAATCACAAATTCCATTGAACCACAACTGTCAACCTCTTTCTGGACTTGCGAAACAGCAACTGAGCTGTGGCAAGCAATCGAGAAACAATACAGCGATCAAAAAAGCCATTCCCAAATTTTCCAACTCAAGAACGAAATAGCCAAAATCACACAAGAGTCAAGAGATATACCCGAATTAATCGGTCATATAATAGCCAACTATGAAGAACTCAAATTATATAGACCACCAACCACTGACCTGACGGTGCTCCAAGAAAGAGAAGAAATGGACAAAGTATACACCTTTTTGGCAGCCCTCGACTCTAGCTATGAAGCTGCTAGAGCTCAGATTCTTCTTTCCACTGAAAAATTGACATTTGACGATGTCACAGCCCGCATCCGGCAAGAGGCAACTAGGCGAGTTGCAATGAGAACCGCCGATTTGAACCCAAAGCCGGAAGCTCATGCCTTCTCAGCCCAGCACCTCAACAAAGGAAGAAAGGGGGAGATCGATAGGTGCTCCCACTGTAAGAGAGACGGGCACACTCAAGATAAATGCTGGGTGCTTTATCCTCATCTCCGACCCAAGAGGAATGATCGGAACCCAGAGGCGACAAGGAAAAAGGGTTTTTTCAAAAACCCTGATTCAAAAGAGGGGGAGAGAAGGGGGCTTATCTCAGCGAAGGAAGAAACGAGCGGAGAAGAAAGGGAGAGATCAGACAGCGCAACAGATGTGGCTGGATCGAGTCAGAGTGAAACCAATAGACTCGACCGACTGGAATCCATGCTGGCTGCGCTACTGGGCCAAAAAACGGGCCAAGGTCCAACTCAAACTCTATTGAAATATGTTAGCCCAGAAAAATCTATGTTTAACAAAATCACAGAAAAAATGGGAGACAGTAAGCAATTTCAGAAAACAGATATTAAAAACAGCTGTTTAACTGTGGGTCTATCAACCAAAAATACTCCTCAAAATTGTACCAAATGGGTTCTTGACTCCGGTGCTACCGACCACATGACCGGAAACCAAGATTTGCTAAAAAAATATTGCAAAATCAACGGTGAACAATATTTTACGGTTGCTAACAATGAAAAAATTAAAATTAAAGGATGGGGCATGATTAGCATTCTTTCTAAAAAATTTCTTCAAGATGTTTTTTATGTTGAGAAATGTTCGGTGAATTTATTATCTATTAGCAAACTTGCTAAAGAATTAAATTGTGAGATTTTTTTTAAAGATAAAAATGTTATTTTTCAGGATCTATTCACCAAGGAGAAGATTGGTGAAGGTTTTTTAGAAAATGGATTATATTTTTTGGATAGCAACAAGACTATTTTCAATACTAGGAAAAATGAAGATTTAAGTAAACTTTGGCACAAGCGAGTGGGACATCCTTCCGACAAGATACTTAAACACTTGTTTAATTTTACTAATATTAATTGTAGCAAATGTGAAGTTTGTAAACTTGCTAAGCATACAAAACTCCCTTTTTGTAATTCAAATACTAAGAGTAATGAAATTTTTGAGTTAGTACATTCCGATGTTTGGGGATCCGCTCCCATAACCTCTTACAATGGTTTTAGATATTATGTTATATTTATTGATGATTTTTCAAGAACAACTTGGATATATTTGATGAAAACTAAAGGTGAAGTTTTCTCGCATTTTCAAACATTTGTAAATTTTGTAGAAACTCAATTTGACAAAAAAATCAAAACCTTTAGAACGGATAATGGGACGGAGTTTGTAAATCAAAATTTTCAAAATTTTGTAAAACAAAAAGATATTATTCATCAAACTTCTTGCATTATACCCCCCAACAAAATGGTATTTCCGAAAGAAAAAATCGTCATCTACTTGAGATGACAAGAACACTTCTATTTCAAAATAATATTCCAAAGATTTTTTGGTCGGAAGCCGTTCTCACCGCAACCTATTTGATAAATAGGTTACCTAGTGCCATTTTAGATTTTAAAAGTCCTTTTGAAATATTATATAGAAAAAAGGCTAATCTTGATCATTTGAAAATTTTTGGTTGCACTTGTTTTGTTCATAAGAATAGAGTAGATAAATTAGATTTCACCTCAATAAAAACATGTTTTTTTGGTTACTCTCTCGAAAAGAAAGGATACAAGTGCTATGATCCCAAAACAAGAAAACTTTACATCTCAAGAGATGTAACATTTTTTGAGAATGAATCCTTTTATGACAAAATTGAAGAAGATCAATTATTGTCAAACGAGTTTGTCTTACCTTGTGTTACTAATCTAGAAAGAAGAGAAGTTCTTCTTGAAAATAATGTTGAGATAGGTAATCAAGGACTTGAAGGAAATGAACAACCATTGGAAGAGACCGAAGAAAATGAAAATCATGAAGGAACTCAAGAGGAAGAAAGATCCTTGAGGAGATCAAGTCGACAAACTCAACCCTCCACGAGATTAAGGGATTTTGTCACATATTCGGTACAATACCCCATTCAAAATTATGTTTCTTATAACAATATTTCTCATGACCACTATGCATTCTTGAATTCCTTATCAAGAATGGAAGAACCAACCAACTATGAAATAGCAAAATTGGATCCAAAATGGTGCAAAACAATGGAAGAAGAGCTTCATGCTTTAGTAAAAAATCAAACTTGGGAATTATGTTATTTACCAAAAAATAAAAAACCGGTTGGATGTAAATGGGTGTACAAAATTAAATACAATAGTGATGGCACCATTGAACGTTACAAAGCTAGGTTAGTGGCTAAAGGTTATACCCAAACCCAAGGTATTGACTATCACGAAACCTTTGCACCCGTGGCCAAAATGAATACCGTAAGAATTCTTTTTTCCATTGCGGTTAATAAAAATTGGATCTTACACCAAATGGATGTAAAAAATGCATTTCTTCAAGGGACCCTTGAGGAAGAAGTCTATATGTCACTACCTCCCGGTCACAAAAAAGAAGAGATTTCTAACCTTGTTTGTAGGTTAAAGAAATCGATCTATGGATTAAAACAATCTCCAAGGGCATGGTATGGCAAGCTTAATCATTTTTTATTATCTTGTAATTTCAAGATGAGTTTGTCCGATTCATTCTTGTTTACTAGGCACAATGCCAATGGTACCACCGTGGTTTTAGTTTATGTCGATGACATAATCATAACCGGAGATAACCAAATTGAAATTGAAGGTGTAAAAAGAAACTTAAAACAAAAATTTGAGATAAAAGACTTGGGTAAATTAAAGTATTTTCTTGGAATAGAAATCGCCCATTCGTCAAAAGAGCTATTTATATCTCAAAGAAAATATGTTCTTGATTTACTCAAAGAAACCGGTAAAATAGGTTGTAAACCGGCCATCACACCAATTGATACAAATATAAAACTCAATACCGAAGATGGTGAACCATTGAGTGATATAAATCAATTTCAAAGACTTGTAGGAAAGTTGATTTATTTAACCGTAACTAGACCGGATCTTTCCTTTGCCGTAAGCCAAATTAGCAAGTTTATGCATGCACCGAGATCACCTCACTTAGATGCTATTGATAGAATATTAAGGTACCTAAAAGGTTCTCCCGGAAATGGAATTTGGATGAGGAAAAATGGCAATAATGCAATATGTGGCTATTCCAATGCAGATTGGGCCTGAAGTTTCGATAGAAAATCGACGACTGGCTTTTGCACATTTGTAGGCGGAAATTTAGTCACATGGAAGAGCAAGAAACAAAGTGTTGTAGCGCGATCAAGTGCAGAGGCAGAGTATCGCGCCATGGCATCAACCGCAAGCGAATTGACGTGGATTAAGCAAGTGCTAACCGACTTGAATGTCAAGATTGAAGAACCGATGAAAATGTTTTGTGACAATCAAGCGGCAAGACACATTGCGGCAAATCCAATTTTTCACGAGCGAACCAAACATATTGAAGTGGATTGCCACTACATCCGAGAAAAAATTCAAGCTAAAGAAATAGAAACTCCATTTGTCAAGAGTGAAGATCAATTGGTGGACATACTCACGAAGGGATTAAGCTCCAAGGTTTTCGAAAATATTTCATGCAAGCTAGGATTATATGATCTCTATAATCCTAGCTTGAGGGGGAGTGTTGAGAAATAAAGGTTGAAAGGAAATAATCATAGGCTCAGACCCGTAAGGGTATTTTCCATCATAGCCTAGTTTAGAAAAAATAAAGAGCTCACTGTACAGTACAGGAACTTCAATTTATTTTTCTTTTTCTGTTTAGAAACTGTACCGTTACAATTATGTACGGACAAAGTTTAGGACCGTTATACCTTCTGCCTATATAAGGCTTGTAACAAAGAGTGAGAAAAGGATGATCAATAAGAAAGCTATTTCATCATATTAATCTCTCACACAACCCTTATTAATTTCAACACAGCTTTTGATTACGAATAAGTAAAATTGAGTTCTCACAAAATATCTCAGTTATAATTTTAACATGTATGTACCGAACAAATTATGTCTTTATCTTATTTTGGTTTTTCTTCTTCTTCTTTAGAATACTGACAAATTAGTAGGCGACAAAACCTTTTTTAATTGATCTAACAAATATTCCTTCTAGTTTTCTTAAGGGGATCAGAAACAAGAGGGGATTTTCTTGAATCTTGATTTCGATCCTAAAATTAAAAAAAAATCCAAAAACAATCGATAAAAAATTAGAGGAAAAATTTAGTTAGAGCCATGGGCTAACAGATTAATGCCAGTCATGCAAAGAATAATAGATAAAACACAGACAGCTTTTACAAAAGATAGATATATTTTGAATAGAGGATTTACAACAAAATGGATAGAGTGGATTCAAAGGTTGCTATTAGGTGGTCATGTCTGTATCAATATCAATGGTGTACTGAAACTGGTTATTTCAATTGCAAGATATATATAAAACAAGGTGATCTTTTATTCCTTCTTTTTTTTTTTTATCTTGTAGCTGATGGAAGATTCTGGATAAAGGGAGAGAGGCAGGAATGTTTCAAGAATTAGGAGGTTATTTTAAATTGTGAAGGCATATTAAACCATGACTATGCAGATAATAGATAGAAAAATGATTTCAGATTTGAAATTGGCTCTTTTTATTCAAGTTAGTTTTTTTTTTGTTTTGGGGGGGGGGGGGGGGGGGGGGGGGGGTCTTAACAACAATACCTTTATATATGATGCATGATAAACTTTTTGGCTGGATACCTCGGAAAGAAAAAAGCGTCCTTCGGTTAATTGGAAGATCGTGTTAAAAAAAAAAAAAAAACATAGGGGATGGGGGATCATTAATTTGGATTAAATGAATATAAAATAATTGTGTAAATGGAGGTACAAATATGAAGAATTTCCTTATGAAAGTATGTAGAAAATTATTTGTGATTAACAAATACAGGAATAAGAGTAGTGGCTTCTCTCGCTTTTGGAAAGTAACAATTAATTCCAAAGATACAGTTCAAAGGGGATGTTATTTTCAGGTGGAAAATGGTTGCCATACTGATTTCTGGCATGATTGATGGTGCAGTGATAACACTCTATCAGCAACAAGTATCAGTTGATGAGGCTTTAAGGAATGATACTGTTAATTTACAATTATGACTATCAAATACAGTGGAAACCTTAGTAATGACATTGATATATTGTAATGGAAATAAAATAGTTGTTGACAATTTACATTAAAATCGTTGTACGAGTGGCTGAACTTTGGTGGTATCAGTTATACTTGGTTAGGCAAAATTTGGAAAACAAAGGTGCCATTAAAGATAAAGACATTTTGTTGGATGGTTTTGCCAAAAAAAAAAAAATTGACTAGAGATATTTATATTAAAAAAAAAAAGTGGATAAGATAGTGATTCATGCGTGTTCTGTGATGGTAGAGAAACAGTTGATTTCCTGTTTGTTCCATGTTCCTTTGCATCAAATTTGGATTTGGTTAGCAAGATGTAATCATTGTGAGATGACTTTTACTTCAGTTGCTGAAATTTGAAGGGCTATCGTAGAAAACTCTAAAAAAATAAGAAAATGCTATGAAATTAGTTATCTTGCAATCTTGTGGAGCACTTGGATGGACAGAAATCGAATAGTGTTTAAAGAAGGGATACCAAAGACTGGAAAGTCATATGCTGCTTTTATTATTTTACTAATATACTATTAGCTGATTAGTTTAGGGGATGATTGGAGGCAATTACTCTCTAACATCATATTCCAGAGGGTGTAGAGGATTTTATGGCGCTGACATAAGGCAATTAATAGCATAAGGAGGGACTGAAATGCAAACTTTTATGTTATTGCATATTTTTGTAATAAAATCTTGGATTTCGTGGAAGATTCCTAGTTTGATAGTGTGCTGCTGATATTAGCTTAGATTATTAGAGAGCGCATCTAAAAAAGTTATAGCTGTTATAAATATAGGTACAGGGTTAGGCCAGTTCATTACTGGAACTGGGATTATCAGTATAGAGGTACCAATTAATTTGATGTTGCTTTTCTGAGTAAGTTGCTCAAATGTGAGCACTTTAGTTTTGTAAAACATAGGTTGGATGTTTCAAACGAAACAGGAGGTGTGTTACTTCTCTCCAAAAAAAAAAAAAAAAACGTTTCTTAAGGGGGTATGTAGAAGATGCGTCTTTTACTAAATTAAATTTATATTGATAATCACAAGAAAATACTTGGAGAAGATAAATACCATTCCTGCCCTCAAGACCATATATAAAAAAATTAATGTTCTAAGCAATTAGCTGTTTTGGTACTAGAAAAGCAATTAAAATAGGAATCAAATCCTCTGCCCCTCGGTGGGCAGGATTTTCCTGCCATCTTTGGAAATTAACCAATATACATAAGCCACGTATCTTAGACTCTCTAGCTATAATTAATTACTAAATCTGTTTATTAAATATTTGTAAATTAACTTAGTAATTTTTCTATGGATAGAAAGATTGACTTGCACAATGAACAAAATAGAAGAAAAACAATCCGGTTTGTCTTTTATGAAATAATTAATAATACAAGATATTCTTTGAACAAGTGAAGTTATTTACAGAAGAGCCACAATACCACAAATTTTATTCTATATATATGTGCAATTTGATTTACAAACTTTCAAATATAAATGAAATAAGTTAATCTGGACATATTATTGTAATTTCTCTTGAATTGTTTGAGAACCTTCATTGCTTTAGAACCTAAAAATTGACCATTTTATTACACAAAGTTTTGTAACATGAGAACCTTTCTCGAAAACACTTCTCTATATTTGAACATCAATCTTAAATCTTGATTTAAGAGAAATTAAAATACGTCCAAATTTTACTTTTTTTTTTTGTTTATATTTGAACATCTATAACTCAAATTGTACATAAAATTTATGGTATTGAAATTCTCCTGTAAATAACTTTACTTTTTCATAAAAGAATATCTTGTGGTATTTTTTTTATAATTTTTTTATTTATATTAATTATAATATTTATCCTCTAGATAACTTGTGGTATTATTAATTATTTCATAAAAGACAAACTGAATTGTTTTTCTATTTTTGTTTATTATGCGAGTTAATGTTTCTGTATTTAGAAAAGTTACTAATGATGAACTCAGTAATTAATTATTGTGAAAACTTTCATTAAGAGTTCATAACAAGTGGCACATGGAGATTGGTTAATTTTCAAGGGTGGCAGGAAAATCCTGCCCACCGGTGGGCAGAGGATTTGACTCCATTAAAATAAGCTGTCCACACTAAATATTAATTTGTGGCACATAATGCTGCTAGATAGAATGAGGATAAAATAATTTGGAAGTTATATGCTAGGCCATCTAAGACCGTGCTCCAGAAAGAGGTACGCGGAGGGAGGGGAAGAGAGTGAAGGTGAAAGGACGCGTGACCACATCTGTCCGGTGACGTTCACCCGGTCCAGAAGGGGAGAAATCGGAGTGGAACGGAAGGAGAACTCCACTGTAGCAAGGGGAACCAAAGAGAACTCTGTGTACAACTTCACTAAGATTTGTACCCGATTTGTAAGTTTACTGTGCGGAGGGGAAGCCTCACCACGTCGCCCTTCCCTTCCCCTTTCATTAATGTTGTTTCCCCCTTCCTTTGGAGCACAGCCTAATGGGGAAGGGAAGGGCGAAGGGGTGAGGCTTTTCCTCCACACAGTAAACTTACACCCCGATTTGGGGGCGACAAATCTCAGCGAAGTTGTACACAGAGTTCCCCTTAGTTCCCCTTGCTACAGTGGAGTTCTCCTTCCGTCCCACTCCGATTTCCCCCTTCTGGAGCAGGTGAACATCACCGAGCAAATGCGGTCACGCGCCGTTTCACCTTCGCTCTCTTCCCCTCCCTTCGCGTACCCCTTTCTGGAGCACGGTCTTAATGTTGTTTCCCCCTTCCTCTGGAGCACAGCCTAAGTTCTTATGATTGATTAACGACATAATCCAATACACAGCTAAGCAATCATTGTAGGCACTTAATTATTTGTAACAGTACCAAAACAAAAAGAAAGACTGAGCCACTCATTTATCATAATCTGGAAACATAATAATTAAAAAAGTTAATCTTACAACATACCAGTTTTACTGTTCAGACTGGCCTTGACAATTCTTTTTTATAATATGTAAATTGAGACAAGTATTAGTAAAGACACTTTTGATAACAAAACAAGTCTGATTATGATAATTCCTCCTACCATCGAGATCGAGACATGCAAAATTGATTATGTAATATAATATTGCAATTTGTAAACTGATTTCAGGAGGGGCCTTAATCAATGGGCCAATGCAAACTTGTTAACAAAGCACAATATCAAGATAATAAAATAGAGTAGAACTAGGGTGCACTTAGCTTCTTTGTGAACTCAACTCTAAAACCTATCGAATTGGCTTCAAATGATGAATCCAAACCGTTGAAATCCTTCTACCTTACGAGTGATGCGTCTACATACAAAAAAATTGAAATTTAAAATTAATTTTGTATAGAGTCAAGTGGTCAAAAGGCGTCCAAAAAATGAATGCATTAAAATTAATTTATAAACCTTCTAATTTTGACCACTTGACTTTATACTAAATTAATTTGAAAGTTTAAAATTTTCACATGTAGATACATTACTAGTAAAGTATAAGGATTTCAACGGTTTGGATTCGTCGTTTGAATCCAATCCGATAGGTTTTAGAGTTGAGTTCATAAAGGGGCTTGGTGAACTTAGGAACACCCTAGTTCTACTCAAAATAGAGAACCCAGCCCTGAGCCCAATAAGCTTCCATGGAATGAAATCAAAGTGGACGGTAAATGGTATTTGTTATACATGGTACGAAATAACTCCTGTTTGGTAATTGTTTGTTTTCTTCTGAAAGACCAAAAAAAAACCCTAATGTTTAGAAAATAATAGTAATAAAGAAGAAAAGGCATGGGAAGTAATCTAATGTAACAGGCGAACAGTTAGAATTGTAATTGTCAATGAAAATATGATAAAATTGAGCACTGTAAAATTGTAAATTGAGCTTCATAGATATCAGTTTCCATAACAAAAAAGAGTACATCAAATACAGGAAAGCAACAATCATCATATTCACGTATCACATCTTGCTTTGTTTTTATTTGTACTCGTAATCTAAAATTGCTAGAAACAGAATTACACAAACAAGATAACGAGGCTAAAGTACCTGCAGTGGCAATTGGATTTAAAATATTCCACAATCACAAAAAATACCTAATTATCTGGCAAAGGAGAGTACTCTGGTGTCTCTTCAACTTGTGCCGGTGCAACAGCAGCTACTACAACAGAGGCACCAAAAAGGACAACAATGAGAGCAGTGAAATTTACCAAGAAGGCTTCGGTGCCATATTTCTCTACAGCTCCCATTTCTAGGAAAGTGAGTTTCTCAAGAAACCCTAATTCAGCAGTCGCAAGAGCTAGTATATACACAAAAAGACCAAAAAGTACGTGCCAAGGGAGAGCACCACGCTTGAAGGTAGGGGAAGCACCAGGGACAAAAAAGGTAACCAAACCAAATATCCACTGCATTAAACAAAATCACTATGAATAATTTGACATTGGTAGTCTTCTTATTATATATTTTGACAGAAATACATTGTATCAATATAATTGGTATGAAGTTATGGTACCTTTGATACCATGCCATTTAAACATCTTACTCATGATTTTTTAGAATAATTCGTTTGAAATAAGTGAACATTTTGAAAATTTCTTGAAAAGCTGAATGGGACACAACTTCAAAAGAAAATTATTTGACCTGAATAACATATAAGGAAATAGTGCTAATTCCAAGCCAGGAGTGAAGGCTGTATAGATTTGCAATTCCACTCTCATTGTGATTCTTGAATGCACAGTAAATTCCAAATATTCCTAACACTATTGCAATTCCATGGAGCACCAAATGGATCACTTTATTGATATCATGGCTCCAAGGTAACACTTTGTATGCCATTATAGCTGCATCAAAATAATAGAAAATAAATGAGAGTTGGCAAGAATTGTTCAGAAGTAAGGAAACTGTATTTTGAAATATCTGAGATACGAACCTTCGCTGCCAAGGATAATGAAGCCAATAAGCATGAGGACAGGATGTAGCTGCAAATAATGTTTGGATGAATTGTTAGGAAAATCTCGTGACAATAGAAAATTTTCTTTCTTCATATGAAATTATAATTATAAATGAATTACAAACATTCACGTACTTCTGATTAAGTGAGAGAAAGTGTGTATTAAAAGAAGGCCATTACACTAACACATTGTTAACATTTTTTTCCTTGAACTTTAACATTTTCAGGTTTGCATATAGAACTTATTAATGAAAAAAAATTCTAATAACTTCTTCATGTTTGATACCCTTGCCCAATTATATCTGTAGCTCATAAATATCAGTAAAGTTGAGTTTTTTGTTGCAGGTTCCAAGAGAAGAACAGATAGCCACACAGCACAAATCTCATAAGAGAGTCAAAAGTATAAGGCATTCTAAATATTTTTTATATAAGGTGACATATTAATTATAGCAGACAATCTGTTTTAAACATTTTTTTTGTTCCACAACTAATGCTTGTATTTGATTTTCGAGTGTTTTCATTTTATGTTTTTCTTAATTCGTGCTAGACAGTCATATCTCTTGACCACTGGCACCAAATTTGTAGCTTTCTACATTCTTATATTATGTTTAAATTGTTAATAATATTTGAAGGAGCAGACCCTTAAACCTGCCCTTTTTCCATTCAAAAAATAAATTTGGAAACAGCAATTAATAAACAACAAAATATTTTCAACTTAATGTAATCAACTATATGTTATTACCAGAAAAGGACATATTTAATAGAATCTGACCAGGTTACATTACTGCCTTGTCTCTTTCAAACAGTACATAATATAATACATATATACTACACTTTCAGGGAAAACATATTGGAGATGTGCTCCCCCATTTTCATTGAATATTTCAATATCAATCACCATTAAAGATAATAGCATTAAGCAATAATATTTTATGACAACAAATCTCAACTACCCGATGAGTTTCTGAAATTTGGAATAGGATGTTCTGTGGCAGCCGTTATGTAGCCAGACAGAATCGATCGAGCTACATAGTGAAATAAGTAATCCAGATACAAATTTGGAGTTTACCAATTAGGAGCGGGTAGAATTAAAACTGCTCCTCTTATCTGGTTTTTATTAACTAAAACTTAGTAGAAAACTAGAATGTTTAATTTGCTCCAAAGAGGACGTGCCAGGAACAAAAACAAACAACTCGCACAGAACATAAATCACTGTTAGGATTGATTTAATATTTGATATGAACTTAGTATAATTTTAAGAGAGTAAGAGAATATAATAGAAGTAAAATTTCTGCCATAGAGTCATATCAAACATTAAATCGATCCTACCAATCACACCAAGAAACAGAAATGTATGAACTGACGTAACATATACAGAAAAAACAACAGAACGGCTCTTGTGTCTACCATTTTTCTGTTCTGATGATTCTCAGTATGTTATTTACCCGTAACAGAAATATTTATTTCTTTTATCAAAACAACCACTAATTATATCCTCCCAAAATTAACAAAAAGAACTGATATAGGAAACAGATAAATAAAAGAGGTAACTAAGCGGTACATACATTGAAAATGAGATTCTTGTTGGAAGACTCAAAGGCGAGACCACCACGGAAATGGATGCACCACACGAGCACCAACACCGCCGACACCACAGCAAGCACGTGGGACACGTATGTGAACGGGGCTGCCTTTACGCCTAATCCACCCATCGCGTCTCAGCTCTCCTTCGCTCCGCTTCAGCCCTTTCTCTCCTGATTTTACTTGGTGGAAGAGATAGGAATCGGATTGGGTTAGATCAGTAAAACACGAAAGTGAAACTGACAAGGCTAGCGATGACTTTGGAGTTCTAAATGACAAAGCAAAAAGCATGGATATCGTGCGATTATTTTTTCCACAGCGTGTCCTCTCCAGCGCCGCACCATGTGCAGTGAAAATTTAGGCGTTCGATGGTCTCAACAGGTTTAATCGGACGATTCATAATTTCTCTGAGAACGGTCTAGAATCTAGATAGGGATTGATATTATCCAGTTTCCTCCTGTCTTGTAGAGATACGTCTCCCCGAAGCAGTCACAGGCCCACAAAAACTAAAAGGACAATGAGCTGCTCTGGGCGTCTGTCTGACTGTCAGGCTGTCCCGCTATAAATTGAAAAGGGACCCGCTAAACAATTCGTTTGGTTTGTGTCCTTGGTTCACAATTAATGTGTGCAACGAGCGTTATAAAGTTGGTAGGAGTCCGGCAACGACTTGTGCGAAAGTAGAATCTGACAAGGTTAGCGAGGACCTAGGAGTAATAAAAGACGAAGCATGGATGTCGTGAGAAATTTCAAGTATACTCGTCAAAAACAAAAAACAAAAAAAATCGATATTAAAAGGTATTTCTTCCCCAAAATTAATAATATTATATTTATCATTCTAAATTTTAAACACTCTAAAATTATATATTTTATTTTTTTTCTATCAAACTCATTTTAAATTCATAGAGTATCCAATTTATCTTTTATTAAAAACTAAAAAATATGTACTTTGTTTAAAAAAATATCTGTCTTCTAAATTAATCGGTTTGCAAGAATTCATTACTCTTATAATGTGATAAATATGATATTATGAACTTTAGAATGAGAAATTCGCAATTTTAATATTTTTGATGGGTAGTCATGAAATTCCCCCTTATTTTTCAACACCGTGTCCTGTCCAGCGCCGCATCATGTGCAGTGCAAATCCAGGCGTTCGATGGTCTCAACATTGTGACATCACAATCGACAGGTTTAATTGGACGGTTCATAATTTCTCTGAGAACAGGGATTGGATAACAGGGTCTCCTATCCAGTTTCCATCTGTATTGTACCGATACGTGGCCCCGATGCGGGTCACATGCGTGGGACCCACTAATAACTGAAACTCTTTTTTGATAAACTAATAACTGAAACTCTAAAAAGGATAATGAGCTGCTCAGGGCGTCCCGACATTTCTATTATGGAAAATTCTTCTGTGCACCTAAGTTATGCACCTAAGGACCTATTCATTTTTATATTTTCATTTTCGAATTTCAAACAGTCGATCCGACCGTTCAACATTATCTCCATATGAAATGTACTTGGAGGTCAAATTTTACATTTTTTTGAATTTTTTTACTATTTATTAAGATGGGTACAAAATTCAATGGTCTGAATTTGACTAGTTTTGTAAAATACTTAATAAATAGTAAAAAAATTGAAAAAAATGTAATATTTGACCTCCAAGTACATTTTAATATGGAGATAATGTTGAACGGTCGGATCGACTGTTTGAACTTTGAAAATGAAAATATGCTCATTTTACAAATAGGTCCTTAGGTGCATAGAAGCATCCCTCTTCTATTATATCCAAATTTAATTACAAATTAATAAATATACCCAGAACAGCTGGGTATTTCGAAAAATGTCCAAACCGGCTAGAATCTGACCGGTCTCTTCCTTTTTTTTTTCCTCCTCTCCATAAACTGGCCAAAATCTGATAGTTTTTTTTTTTAGAGACACTATGAAGGACAAGATAATGAAATCTAACACTGAAAATTCAAATTTTTGTTTAAATTATTTGTTAGATTACTTCTTTTGATGTATAATTAGCATATTTATACTAAATTTTTTAAATACGCTAAATTACTTGAAATTATGTTGAATTACACTATATTACATTAAATTACGCTAAATTATGTTGAATTACGCTAAATTACACTAATTTCGCTAATTATAATGAAATACGGTAAATTACGCTAAACTATGCAAAATTCCAAAAATAGTAAAAATTGATATTCTACAAGTTCATTATATAACTAATTTACTAAGCTACTTAGATTGAATAATAGAAATTGAAATCTTAATCGGAAACCTTCAACTCAAGTTTTGAGGCTTTTCCCTTTGTTTTTTGGCAATTCTGAACTTTAACACTAAAAATTCTGAATGTTTTAGACTAATTTACTGACCCATGCGTATTTTCGCAAGCTTTCTGAAAAGTGGTCATTTGCTGAAATCGGACACTCGAGCGTCGTTTTATGGCCGTTTGAAGTTTCGTCATCGTTTTTCGCCTTCTCAGTAAAGATATTATTCATATTCATATGTAATTTACCGTATTTTAACATAATTTAACATAATTTAATGTAATATAGTGTAATTCAACATAATTTCAAGTAATTTAGCGTATTTTAGTATAAATATGCTAATTATACATCAAAAGAAGTAATCTAACAAATAATTTAAACAAAAAAAATTGAATTTTCAGTGTTATATTTCATTATCTTGCTCTTCATAGTGTCTCTAAAAAAAAAAAGAGAAGAAACCAGCCATAATCTGGCCGGTTTCTCGGAGAGGAAAAAAAAGAAGAAATAATATTAATGGAAAGGGACCCGCTAAAAATAAATTTAAAAGAGTGATATCATTTTCCGAAAATATTACCAAATATTATAAACAAATAATATTATTGTCAAATATTGTGAACAATTCCAACTGACAATATAATTGTTAAAGATTTAAAAATGAAGATACCAATTTTTTTTCCGATTGAGGATTTATGAAAGAACTTCACAAATATTCATTTTAAATCACCCAAACCTTTTAATAATGATCCCAAGTAAGAATTTCATCAGGATTTATTCAAATATCCCAACCACGTAATTTTTTAATAAATCTAAAACATAGAGCAAAGTTATGGTGTGACGTGCTCATCAAGAGGGTTTGGTGAGCACAACTCCAAAAATATATTGGATCGGCTTCAAACGGCGAATCCAAACCGTTGAAATTCATGTACTTTATAAGTGATGCATGTACATGCAAAATTTTGGAAGTTCCGAATTTATTTGCTATCAGGTCAAGCGGTCAAAGAAATAATGAAAAATGAATATATAAAACAACTTATAAAATAACTCATAGAAGATTCATTTCTTTGACCTTATAGCAAATGAATTCAAAACTTTCAAAATTTTGCATTTACATGCATCACTTATGAAATATATGGATTTCAACGGTTTGAATTCGTCGTTTGAAACCGATCCGATATACTTTTGAAGTTGTGCTCACCAAACTCTATTGGTGAGCACATCACACCCTAGCTTTGCTCCTAAAACATATATAAACTTTAAATGTACATAAATTAATAGTTTACATTTATTAGACATAGAATTTCCATATGACACAAAAGAGTTTGATAAATTAATCTAAACAAAATTTGTCAAAAACAAATCATTGCCTTCTGATCCTGATATGAACAGTTGTTTATTGATAATTTAGGCAGATGTTTCGTAAATTATTGGAATAAGATAATAGAAAGAAACGCTTTACGAAAAGCGCGTCTACTTTCCTTTTGAGTTGATAGTCTCATACAGAAAAAACTTTAAGCAGATTCAGTCCGTCCATTTTAAAAATTTATTTTGTAGAACGACAGGAGCATTACGTACTTCTATTAACCTAGTAGTTTTGATTTCATAGAGCGCACAGATTATAGAATCAAAACAAACACTGCATATGATTTATACATGCATCAAAACTGTTCTGTTAAAATCTTTATCCCAAGTGCCTCACTGATCGTGATGTACTTCAAAATCGCTATATGGATATGCGAGTTAGCTAAAAGACTAAAAAAAGTGTGTCGTAGGTGAGCAACAAAACCATACCGGGGAGAGATGGTTCGAGCATTCAAGATCTCACCATGAAAGGGACAGGTGACCAATGGTAATAAGGCTGCTATTTTCACAATCTACTAAATGATCCTTCTAGAATCGAATGGATGATTTCTAAAAATACTGTTGTTAAAATTTTCAACATTCGAGATATTAGATTGTTCTTTTAATTACCTGGAATAGACAATAGAAGTTTTTAATCCAGATGGTTTTACAATAGGGGATTTAGTTAGTCCGACTTCATGAACACAACAGTCCTGAAATATCTACAGAAGTTTCCTGACAAAAATATTTCAGGATGGCAAAATCTGTATGTCAACGAACCTAATTAGTTGCATATCCAGCAATCAAATTACAGTGTCAGGTTTGATTTAAATTTTCTGCAAACCTAAAGAAGACATTTATTTACTTGTCATATGACATTCACTATAAATTGCCTGTAGAATGTAGGAACAAACTGTGACATTTAGGAATTCGATGGTTCCTTTTTCTACCTACTACCCAATATGGACTGAGAAAGGAAAGAGTAGCAAATTTACATTTAAACATTGCGAAAATGACCTTCTTCTCTGGATCTTTTCCCAAGACTGGTACTAATACACGGGCTATCTTTCCTTGTCCACACCAGCTTGCTTTGCTTCTCTTTCCCATTTCTAGTAAATGAAAGATTCTGCACCATAATTGTAAGATTTTATAACAAAACATAAAAATAATTAGAACAAACAAAAAAAATTAAATTAATCAAACTATTTATGCGACAAGCTCAGTCCATTACCTGTCTTGCTCTTTTGTCAACAGGAGTACAAGAAGGGTTTAGTGGTGCAGAGGTCTTTCTTTTCTCAGTAGTTGGAATTGGAGTCTGTTGCAACTCAAAATCCTTCCACTTTGGCCTAAGTGGATTTATTGCATCCTTACCTTTTCCAGGGTACCGGTATTTTTCAATTCTTTTGGCAGCTTCCTTACTACCTTGGTACCTATAACTATCAATGATTGAAGGGCTTCGAGTCTTACAATGTGACTCCTTGCTCGAACTGTTGCTAGAACTCGAACTTCTCTTCTGACCACCTCCTCCCCCCAAAAACTCAAATTTCCAATCTGGACACTGCTTCGAACTTATTCCTGGGTATTTTATTTCTTGATCATCAGCTCGTAACACATTTCTCTGAACACCAAATGAGCTGGTGCCATCTTTCACGCATTTCATATTCTGGGAAACCCAGTTACTCGTACTTTCATCTTCCATCTGAGCTGAGGTTGGAAATGTACAAAAACTGTAATCGCTGAATTCAGGTCCTTTTGTGGGAAGAGAGCTCTTTACAGGCGGCTTACTTCTCGACTCTGGCCTCGGTGAAAAGCTCGAGATTTCTGACATGAATGCTTGCTCCTGATCAAACACATTCCTAGGATGTGCCATTATTTCAGTGAAAGCGAGATCTAGCAACTGAGCCTGGCCAGCTTCAACCTCATCACAGTTACTAGGTGCACAAGAGATGATTCCCTTCTTTCTCCCCACAAATTCATCAATAATTGTGCTTACACTCTTCTTCGGTTGATTGTCAACATGAGGCTCCATAATATCGCCTTGAAATTGCTCAAATGGTTTAGAAAAGAATGTATAATCCATGGGTACATCAACAATTTCATTTGCAAACCTTTTCCTTTTAGGTGGTGACTGCAACAATGAACTATTAATATCTGACTCAACCGACGAGCAATCGGTCATGACAGATTTTGATTCCCCCATCTCACCATATCTGCACAAAGCACTGAACAAAGCAATGCTCTCATCTGGCACCAAGTATTTACGAACAGCTTGGATTCTACGCTCATTGGACCATTCAAGGAAATCAATTAGGGCTCCGCCGGTCGACAGAATAGCATGGGCCGAGAGTGGGTTAATGGATGGAAATTTTGTCAGGAAATATTCAGCTAGTGTTTCAGATTCGGGCATGGGTGGGTATAGACCCCGGGTTGGGCCTGTGAATTTGGTGATGCATGTCAAGATGATTTCATCAGTTGACTCAGGGTTGTAAGAACAGAGGAGTTGTAGGTTAATATCCAGGTTAGCAGTGGCCGAGTATAGAGTGTCAGATTGACCCATTATGACACCAAGAAGGTTAGCCTCTCCCTCAAATATCTGAAAAAAAACAGACAATTAAAATGATTCAGAAAAAAGAATAAAGATAAACTGGAGTTCAAGCAGAAGAAATTCTATTGTACAGGAGTAATTCTGCTCCTTGAGGAATCAATCCAGGTAGAAGCATTTTCCTATGTACAAAGTGCAAAAGTAAACAGAAAATTATATGCTGACCGCTTTTTGGAAACCCACAAACACCAAACCCCCCAAAGATGTCGTCTGCTTCTTGAAATGACAGTTGGATCCAGTTTCCCAACCTTAAAAAATTATATGCTGTATTGACAATGAGCAGATACATAAACAATATTTTTACCATGATACAGCTGCTGAAAGAATAACTAAGAGATATCAGGACATTGGTTGCAATATTCTCCATGAACATCTGAATGCAAGAAGCTCCATCTGTCATGTTTCTGCTAATGTTCCCAAATGCGGCAGTTTCATACCACACAAGACAGACTCCAGCTGAGAAAATTAGATCCAGAGGTAGATTAATATCCCTTTCCACAACATGTGCACCTTCTTTCTCCAAGGCTAGGATCTTCTGGTAAGAGCTCCTTCGTGACACAAGCATGGGTTTGTTCAAACACTGGGTGTTCACAACAACCACAACACCGGGGAAAGGGTGCTTGGTGGATCCTGGAGTTCTGGAGCTTATAAAAGAAGGAATGTTTACGGCTGGATTGGCATTAGCAGGTTCAAAAGATGAAGAGTTGCTCTTTTCTTTTGTGGGGAGAAGATTTTGCCAGTAAATTTCTGTTTCTTTGCTCGATGTATTGCTTGGATCATGAAATAGATTTCTGGCCTTCATCTGTAAAAAATATCACTATTACAGATTCAACCTATGATTATTGTGATTAATTCATTTCTAAAAAAAGATTATTGTGATTAATAAAAAAAACTACAATTGTTCCAGAAATAGCGTGTAATAAAATGATTTCTGATGAGTAACAGACAGAGAGGGAGAGTGGTCAGACTTGGCAGCCGCTGCCAGGGTTTTTTAGAGAGAGGGAGTTACCAGTGGCTCTTTCAATATATCAGGCTTTGTTGGCTCCTTTGGCACAGTAAATAAAGGTGTTGGCTCTATCAGCACAGCAGCTGGTTTAGTTGGCTCTTTGGACATAGTAATCTTCTCCATTGATATACAACTCTCTTTTCTTGAATTGCCATCAACAGTACCTTCTCTTGCCACACCTCTTCTTGAACCCAAGAAGAAATTTAGATCCCTATTTTGTGACATAGATTCAAACAACATCGAGGACTTTCCTGAACTGGTAGCTGGTACCGCTTCCTTGCTTTTGTTACCACTATTCTCTTGTTTCTGCACTTGTGCTTTTTCTTCCTTGGTCCATGAAACATGCCTTGGATGGTCATGACTATTCTCTTGTTTCTGCACTTGTGCTTTCTCTTCCTTGGTCCATGAAACATGCCTTGGATGGTCATGACTATTCTCTTGTTTCTGCACTTGTGCCTTCTCTTCCTTGGTCCATGAAACATGCCTTGAATAGTCATGACTATTTTCCGTGCTAGAGACACCAAAATGAGTCTCACTGAGCACCTCCTTGCAATGCTGAGAGCTCACTTTTCCCTGAGACCCCTCCAACAAATCAATAATATCAACCATAGCCCCTTCTTCAGGAAAAATTTCCTGCTCAGTCGTTAAGGTAATAGCATTTACATCTTCCACCATGGTTTTGTACCTAGAACAGATCTCACGCTCACACGTCCCTTGTATCAATAGGTGCCAATCCAAGTATATCCCATCAGAAGCCGGAAAAGAGTGGGGCTCCATGGAACATAGCAGCTCTTGAACAAATGCGCAGGGTGGTTTGTTTAATTTGTCATCTGAAAGAACAGGTGTAGGCAAAGATTGGAAGGTTTCATCCACCAAAGCCAGCTCAGAGCTAACTATGGATTCATAAAATTCCATTGCCTGATTTTTGTGATCTGTGAGCAACACTTCACTTGTATCTAATTCTGTTGGTTTCAAATCAGAAAAGATTTTTGAATTGTTATCAGAAGTGAAATCCATCATTTCCACTTTCGGTAAAAGAACCGCACAAGGTAAATCAGAGTGAGTTCCATCAGGGTTAAGCAGGTAAACTGCAGAATGCTTGTCAACTAGGATTTGATCATTGAGGCATATAAGATCCATTTCCAACACAGAGTTGAGAGGCAGAATTCCAGGCTCATCACAGGGCTCATATTCAGGTTCTTTGCAAATATATGATAAAGTATCCAAGTTGGGCGAAGGTAATAGCTCTTTCAGACTGAGGGCCAGCTCCTGCTCATGGTCCCCACTGCACAGTTCCATAACTGAGAGGAGTGAATTGTAGGTTTCAGTTTTGGCAATAGGTTTTTCATAGTCCTGATCCCAATCAACATCTCTGAGCTCAAATTGAGGTACTTTGGGAATGTAATTAAGTGCCACATCCGTGTAGGAATTGCCATTCTTGGAATAAGATTCCACGTGATCAATCTCAAAAGGGACCTTTTCGACTTTATATAGGGATTCCAACAGCTCTTCTTTGTATGGTATTGCTATTTTAACATCCAGCTCAATGATATCCTACAATCAGTTAAATGAAAGTATATTGATGACTGACGCAAATTGCAGAAGACATCAGATAGAGAAATGTAACCACCAAAATAAAAACTAGATTCTGATTCAATTAAGGAATAAAGCATGATTTTGAGTAAATACAGGTGAAAGGTTTATTCCATCAACTAGTCCTCAGCAGTTAGAACCATAGTGAAGAAATTTGCATTGATAATTTTCTGTATTCTAACTAGGATGACTTAAGGCTGTGTGAAAAATCACAAGAATATTACTTTAATTGCTTGAAGCATTTCCATCATACAATTAGAGAATGCATCTAACCAACTTAACTGTAGACATTGTACTTATGCGTGACTTAATATATTATGTACAATTACAATTTTACTCAAAATAAGTATCTAGCTAACTAAAAGATACAAAATCACTAATATGACTTGTATTAGTCCACATATGTAGTGTTTTAACAAGCCAGTATTGAAATCAATCAACTGCATAAAATCAGGCTACATAAATCACGCTACAGTTCAATTTACGAGTAAAGGAGAACTTAGCAAAAGAACATGGCATGAAATGTAGACTTACCAAAGGAACTTTAGTCCTGGGAACTCCAAAGCACAGCTCCAAACAATCCTCCTCTTTGCAGAATCTGACAACCTCACTCTGAAAAATCACCAACCCCAAATCACATCTACCAGAGTTGATAATCCCTTATCAATTAATTTTATCCTCAATCCATCATTGTATTTCAAGAGGAATCAGTTTACCTGAGGTATATCCAACTCAGCAATTTCAAAATGAAGCTTCTTCTCCAACTGCCACTCCTAAAATAAGTAAGATATCAGGAAAGCATGAATTAACATCAGACAATAACAGTTATCATCCTAATGATTATTGATTTAAGACTAATAGTTATACTCACATTTGGAATTTTAAATAGGGAAGCGTCTTCTCTAAATCCAGCATCCTTGCTCTCACCATAAAGGAAATCAGCTAATTCCTAGACGAAATATGAACCTTCAGATAATCAGATTATTATATCAGGGAGTCCGAATTAAAGTAAATTAATTATAATCAGTTTTTCATGATATATCTACCTTCTCTGAGAGAGCATTCTGATCTGCTACTTCAACTTGGCAAAACTGTGGAATTAAATCAGAAAAGAGATAAGAGAGTGCTTTATCAATCGAAAGTTCACCAAAGTCAGATTCTAGTCTAATTTCATCACAGGCAACGAATCTCGGGTTTCCAAAATCTCGCTCAGGATCTGGATCGAATAGATCGGGAGCAGGAAGGTAAAGCGGAGTAAAGAGAGACTTCGCTAAGGTTTGGTCCTTAGATTTGAAGAAAAAATCCGTGCCGAGAAATCGAGTTCGCATTCTCTAATCAACAGCTATTTCTCTTCGTGTTGTCCAATTGAAGCTACAACTGAGTTTGGAGAGGGAGACGAGAAGTGGAATGGGCTGTCCAAATTTCAAAATGGAGGGAGATGAGTTTATATAACAAGGGAAGAACCGAATTCATATCACCTAAGGCGACTCAAATTTGAGTTTAAATCCTTACCGTCCGATCTGCTTTGGCACGAATAGTAAAGAACCCCGTGCATTCCACCTCGGACCGGATTGGTCCCCATTCTGATCGGGTCCGGATCCCCTAAAGTAATCCAATCTTTGGGTTTTGGATTGAGACCGTCCGATTTAAATTCGTTGCTCGAGATTGTATCGGAATTCCAATTCGTCGTTGAGATGTGTGCGCTCACTTCGCGGATGGATTTTCACGGATTCGAATCGGACGGTCTCGATCCAAAACTCAAAGATTGGGTTACTTCACTGGATCCAAATTGCATTGGTATCGGACAGTCCGGCGCAAAACTCAAAATTTAAGTTACCTCCGAGAATTTGGATTTGGGAAGAAGCGGCGCAACGAAAATTGTTTTATTTACAAACGGCTAAGTACGGCCCAAGTCCAGTGAATAATCTGGCCCAAAATTTCTCATCCAAGTGATCTATTCTCTTTTGAGTTAATGCATCTGTACCGTCCGATCAGCTTCAAGATTCCTGCTAATCAAATCTGCACTAATATTAAAGAGCCATGCTTTATAGGCGGATGCCGGATTGGCTCTGTTTAAAATCAGAGGACCGAGATGTATTAACTCAAAAGATGCTATTTTGAGTTAATGCAGACGATGCGGACCCCATCATTGTCTTACAGTTACTTTTCAATCATTCAGAAAATTAGAAATGATAAAGCATGGCCTTCTTTTATGGCAATTCGCATTTGTGTTGTGAAGAAAATTAGTCACGCCGTCATCTGTACTGTCATGATATGTAATGCGTGTGATCACATGATATGACTCATGTGTTACATGATACATTTCTCTTTGATTGAAAATGACTCATCATACAAATTGATCGGGTCGCATCACATTATGTGACACGTTACGTGATCATTTTTTCCAACATTATTTCTATATTTTAATTTATTTTGCAATAGTTTATTATTTTATGATAACTTTTTCTATAAACTAACTTAAAACTTAAAAAAAAAAATTAAATCATAACATCACGTCACGTAAAATAAAAAGTAGTCACCTGTCGTGATCAAGTCACAACGCATTAATCACACCGTGACACGCTTTTTCTTCACTGTGTTTGTGCTCAAGACTAGTTTACAGCAAAATCTTCCCATCAACATCTTTTTTTTATTTCCCCTCTTTTCAACTCCCTCAGCCTATGACCTATCCTACTACGAGATAAATTAGAAATAATAAAGTTATTGTAATATAGAGGGCGGCTAAATATTTGCTCACTAAAAAAAAAATACAAGTTTAAACTCGGTCAAAAAAATACAAGTGATTATGATCTATCATCTATTAGCAGAGGTGTATTTCATGAAAGGAGATGAATTAGGAAGTAGATTGGGTCATCACAAATAAAACTCAAGACTCAATGTCAGATGTCTTTCCAGTGAAGCCCTTTTTAGGGCTGAATGCAATTTACTTGTTAACAGTGAGAGATCAGAATACTTACTTATTTTGTGTCACTGTCACATTATGTCCCAATTGGACTTGGTACTAATAATCTCAATTCAAATATCAAATGATAAATTCGAATTGTTGAACTAGTTGTTCTATATAACGAACAAGACTAGCTTGCCAGAAACTTGAAAATTTAGAATTTGCTGTTCCTTGTACAAAATCAAGAGAGGAAATTAAAGGCACTGATTATTTTCGGAAAAACTTCCCCTCAATAATCCTGTTATGTTCAAAGAGATTTTACAGTTTCCGACATGGACAAGCACAATAATTCGTGTCTGTCGTTTGGAATTTGGATTTCAAGTTGCTCATGCCAGAGTACAATTGAGACAAAAAATGTGCCACAAAATAGGCCTTATATCTATCATCATCAATAATTGTTTCGACTAAAATAATTATTACAATCTCGCAGCGATCTTTGCAGCATTATCCAATTTAACAGGTCATACGAACATCAAATGGTGCCACACGAGACCTCAGATCTCGGAAACTTTACTTCTTAAAAGTCTTTTAGTTATTATACACTAAACCAGTATATAATTATTCATGACAAGGAAGGAGCAGGGAAAGCATCTTACACAACATTTCAATTATTTCTTTTCTTCCTTTTTCTCTTCTTTTTTCTCCTCTTGCTTCTCCTCTTTCTTTTCTTCCTTCTTTTCTTCCTTTTTCTCCTCTTTCTTTTCCTCTTTCTTCTCTTCTTTTTTCTCCTCCTTGGCTGGACCAACCGACACAATGTCGATCTTGCCAACTTTCTTGAGCTTCTTTGCAATTGCCACTGTATCCATGTTTCCTACCACGATCAACTTTTGTTCGTTCAGATCAGCAGCTATTGAATCTACACCTGCAAGATATTTAAGAAATAGCAAACCCAATTAGTTCTTATACATATCAAAGTTTGCACAGAATATAATTAAAAATCTTCTTTTACTTCCACATGCAGGGCTTCAAACCATGTTCTAACACTATAATAAAGAAGATAATTGAGACATTTCATTGAAAAAAAAAAAAGTGTCTTCAAAGTAAATCTACATATTCAGCGTTTCAGGTTTAGTGCTTGACCGTTGGTTAAACTGGACAACACTGCCCAAACAATAAATTAAGAATCAGTTAAAGGTTCTGAAGTATGTTTAAAATTGCAGTGAAGATTTTTTTTTTTTCTATTGAATTATGTTTAAAATTCATGTTTGGTATGAATGGTTGATCTGGTGATGAGCACAGTGGAACCAACATGCATGCACAGCTCTAGCATCAGCATGGCCCCTTTTCTATCTAAGTAATTATTGCTTTCTTACATGTACAAGCTTTTGTATATTTGTTTATTTTTCATTCGCAATCATTTTTTTTTTGAAAGCTTGACAGCGACTGTCAAGGTTTCATTCGCAATCATGTATATTAGGAAGTTAAACAAGATACATAAAGTCCAGAATCCAGATCCTCTGTGACTGGAACAGCAAAACAACCATCTTTGAAAACTGGTAGTCTCTGACAATGAAGCTAAGAAACTAAGAATAGCAAAAAAAGAAGGCTTATAAATGAACAAACAGCCGAGAACCAACTTGTCAGAGGGTCCGACTAAGAATTATTTCACAGTGCTGGGCACAGAGGATCCGGAATCCTTGCATTTTCTAAGGCCCCTCTCCAGCTCTACTTTCATTTTTATTATATGGAATCAGAAATCTTGAACTTAACTCCTACATGGAAATTTCAAATTTTTGGATTTCTGGGAGTGTGAGTGTCCACTTCAGCTGCTAAAAAGTAGGATTAGAAGTAGGGACTTATCCTGTCTAACCACTTGAAAAAAATAATAATAATTGGCAAACTTTCAAATGCAACTTCACTATACTTTGTCGTATAAGAAATTTTTCTCCCATCTTTCAAACCCAGTCGTTTTCATGGCACAATTTCAGCCATCACTAATCAGATCAACAACTGAAGACTGAATTATAAACAAAAAAAAAAACATAACCCACTATTGACAATGCTCTTGGCATCCTAAAATATAGAACTATTGGATTTGGGATAATAACCGATAAATTGGAAATTTGCAATCCTCAAAAAATACTCCTTCAGTTGATTATTAGACATTCAATTTCATGGTGCTACACCCAGCTGTTTCCTGTTTAAATTAGAGAGAATGGTATCAAACTTCTATGATTTTGGGATAAGCTAGGTATATTTTTTTTTTTTTGAAGAAAATAACCTTACAGGGAATTAAAATTTCAATTTGAAAAAGATAGAACAAGCAAGTGTTAATACTTAAATGAAAAACGTAGTATTTATATGAGTTATGGTTTTTAATATAAAAAAAATAACAACACTTTACTTTCAAATAAGACATCTTTCGTCTTATGATCAACACTGTAACGAAAAAGAAATGAAAAAATTTACCATAAATCTCAGCGACTGCCTCTATTGCTTTCTTCTTCGTCTTCTCATCGCTCATGGATAGAACTTTGAGAACTACTTTTTGCTGTTCAAGCAGAAATTTCATAGAATCATAGAATCCAAACGAAAAAGAATTAAGAGATTGCAATAAATTAGTTTCATCATAGAATATTATAGCTTACCTGCGCCATCACAGAACAAGAGCTCGGTGGAACGTGTATTGTAAAGTCGAATTTGTTTTTGTTTTTTGTAATTTTGATTTCAAAATGCACAAATAAAAAGACTGAAAAGCTAAGCTTTTCTGAGGTTGGCTTGGCCAAGAAAGAGGTCGGTGCCTTTTGGGGGTCTTACTATAAATGCTTTATGCTTTTTCTTTTTGTGTGATTCGTTTTTTTCGCATATGTCCTTGTAATGTTCTAGTAAAATATTGTAATGTAAAGGCATCCTGACAAGTTGATTTGGTTACTGCTTTGTCAGTTGAAGGGGTTCACACTAGATTCTTTTCAGAATCGGGTGTAGATTTTGAATTTTTTCTTATTGGATATTAATAAAAATTTCGGGAAATGACTACTATAGTACTAGTGCATAGCACGGTTGGGTCTGTGCTACGGCTTAATATTTGAGTTTTCAAAATTCTAACTGTCGATCCGAACCGTTCAACATGATTATAAAATGAATATGTACTTACAAACTAAATTTTATATTTTTTTTATTTTTTTTACTATTTTTTTAGATAAATAGAAAATCACTTGAGCTGAAAATTCTGGACCATCCAAAAACAGTGATTTTCTACCTATCTAAAAAAATAGTAAAAAAAATCAAAATAATGTAAAATTTGGTTTGCAGGTACATATTCATTTTATAATCATATTGAACGATTTGGATCGACCGTTAGGATTATAAAATGAATATGCATAGTACTGTAGCCTCACTCAAAGATAAAATTGGTTAACTTTCGTTGCTATTCCAGTCCAATTCCCAATTCCATCTATCTCCCGGAATTGAGAAGAGCGGAAGAGTGTCTATTCCGACTCTTCTATTCCACCTCATTTTAATCCTGTTCGGCTGGAATAGATCTTCAATTCCGTCCAATTTCTCTATTCTACCTCAGCAGGACAGTTGTGCCGCATAAAATTTTAGATAACCGGACAAAAATAAATTTTTGGATCGAGAAAAATATTTTTAGACCGGAAAATTTTCTCCGATAAATGTTGAGATATTTTTTCTCTTTTCGTCTCTTATTTTTTAATAATTAGATGGATAAAAAACTTTCAATAGTTTGGATCCGTGTAAGGAGACGTCCGTTCTAGTTCTATGCAACATTCTAAAGTGTGCTATTACAGGATTCAAATCAGCTGAAATCCGAGATACATGAACAGTATCTCTGGAATTCTTGAAATTTCGAATTCAGCCGTTCAATTTTTTCTGTGCATGCATCTCGAAACAGCTGGTTTTTCTGTGCACGTATCTCGAAACAGTTCAAGAGCTCGATTTAAAATTTTAAAAATTTCAACGATACTGTTCATAATTTTGAATTTCAGCAGATTTGAATCCGCTATTAAATCATAAAAATGGGACCCAACTAAAATGGCCCATATTTCTTTCAGCATACACCCTAATTTAGTTGCAATAGATTATGCATAGGATACTTAATCCTGTGATTTTGCGTTACTTTTAATTACGTAAAATTATGTATCTTCAGGGAATTAAATATCGAGGAGGGTTCAAATGCCTTTATTTTTTTGTGTCTCCACTGTGTCTCTATTTTTAAAAACTTTAATAACTCAAAATTTAAAACTTAAAAGTCAAAATAAAACCGTTAGATGTGATCTATGTTATTTTCTCTATGTGCTCATAAGAAATTATCACATTTCAATTTTGATTTTATGTGAATTAATAAGTTGAAAAATCAAGTCTAGAAATTATCCACATTAGTACGTTTTTTATAAGCTCTTGATGACAACCAAAACAAAATTGAAATGTCATAAATTTTTATACGTGAATAGATAAAATAATGTAGATCATATCCAACGGTTTTATTTTGACTTCTAAATTTTTTATTAAAGTTTTTAAAAATAAAGACACGGTGAAGGCACACAAAATGAAGACATTTGATCCCTCCTCTTGAATATTTGAATGTTTATTTAAACTTTTGAAGTAGGTACAAATTGTTGTCGGAATCTCCATACTTTTTTTTAGCTGAACTTGATAAGTTTAATATTAATTACTATTTTAAGAACAAGTTCAGAATCTTTTCAGTATTCTTTTTTTAGATTGGACCATCCCGTAATTAAGTAAATTTACTTGATTTCTTTTTATAATATCGTCTATCTAGATATAATGTAATCCACTAAAGAGAGTCATATATCTCTTTATTTTAAATCCGAGGAGGGTTCAAATACTTTATTTTTTTCATGTCTCATTTGTGTTTCATATTTTTATTTCTATTTTAAATGTTCAAATAGTTAATTCAAACTGCTCAATATGATCTTCATATTAAAAATGTGCTTGGAGACCAAATCTTATATTTTTTTATATTTTTATTTCTATTTTAAATGTTCAAATAGTTAATTCAAACTGCTCAATATGATCTCCATATTAAAAATGTGCTTGGAGATCAAATTTTATATTTTTTTTGAAATTTTTTTTACCTACTTTTAAGATAGGTACAAAATGTCTTTTGGCCGTCAACCATCAAAAAGATAGGTACAAAATTTTGGATGGATCAAAATATTCTGAAAACAGTGATTTTATACTCATCTAAAAAATAATGAAACATTTCCCAAAAAATTAATTTTGTATCCAATTGAACTTTTTACTATGAAGAGCACGTTGAGTGGTTCGAATCGACTGTTAAAATTTGAAAAACATATATAAGCACACATAAAACATTAAAAACATGATTCGCGTTTAAACCCTCCTCTTAAAACATACAAAATAGCATATTATCCGATCGTCTCTAATAAAGAAAAGTTATATGTGCAGGTAGCTAACTAGAAAAAAATTCCGTTGTAACGGCCCTATTTACCTAAGGTTTTTTTTTTTTGTTAAATCCTTGACAAACCTATGTTATTTTAAAATAAAAATTAAAGATCAAATTATTTAATATCTACAAAAAATATCTCCATTTAGATTTCGAAGATACCATTTTTTACACGGAAAATATTATCTTTATCACTAGATCAAAGACTGATTATCAACTTACAACAAGTTTTGACTAGTGAATTATGCTTGTGTTGTTACCTCTCTTGATAATTGCTGATTAAATTGTTGATGAAATCAAAATAGTTAAATAAAAAAAGAAACGGACATAGAATTGATTTAATAGTTTAGAAGAAATTTAAGTACCACCTTTCATTTTAAAAAACAACCACAATGTTAATATCCTACTATGACCGTGACTCCTTTTTCATTAACAATTCTAAAAATATTTCAAATAACATTTCCACATAAATTATCAACAAATCTAGTACAAATCAGAGAATTAAAAAAAAAAAAAAAAATACAGCCTACAAGGGGAATTTTTTATCAATAGAAATTATTAAATACAGATGTACGAAAACAGAAAGAGTACCTCATTTCCAATAAATATAGAAAGATCTGACTCAATGGTCCAAGTCCATCAATAACCTGATTTTCTGTGGCCTGATTTTCTGTACCGAGAGAATTCAACTATTGAGAGGGCTGCTAATGTACCTGATTTTCTGTGGCCCTCCCTAGCAAAACACTAATGTAACCTGATTTTCTGTGGCATCTGGACCATTGAGACCATTGAGAAAATCAAGTTATTGATGTCACAGAAAATTAGGTTATTGATGGATGTCACAGAAAATCAGGTTATTGATGGATCTGGACCATTGAGACCAATTCATAAACTTGGATTGGACTCATTGAGTCAGATATTTCTATATTTGTTGGAAATGAGATACTCTTTCTATTTCTATACATATGTATTTAATAATTTCTATAGATAAAAAATTTCCGCCTACAAGCGGGTTGGGTCATGTGGGCATTATTTTATATTATTTTGTAAAGGGATCCAACTCGATCGAATCAACAATTAAAATATAAGGTTACAAATCATCAGGGGGTTAGAATTTTATATTTTATATTTTATATAAAATATATTGTATATCAATATTTAGACCGGATACATCAATTGTAGGTATATTAGCTTTCATTATAGATTTGCAAGTTTGATCTCCACAATGTAGTTATTTTAACACATGAAATTCCATATACAAAGGCTTACATTATTTTTTTCAAATGATAAAATAATAAAAAGTAAACGTAGGCGCGTAAATAGGCCAAAAAATTGTGGATTCGTATCTGACTCATTTACTCACATGTTGCTTTTAAATAGAGCAAGTTGAGTCAGGTCGAGAATTATTAACACCACTAGTTGTAATTAATTTGTACCGTTAAATTTTGTATCCTTTCATCTTGTATAAAATGAATTCAAAATTTTCGATTGTATTACATTTGTCATTTGAAGTGTAATAAATAAAGAAGTTATGATCACAATGAATTACCAAAAATCACAGTAATTGCATCCCTCTTTTTAAAAGTTTGGTGTAACTATTGACTGGTTCACTGGTTGCATGTAAATAGCTTAGTATCCAAAATGTTGAAGCACGAAATGGTTTTTCTATTTTAAAAAAAATAACGGTTAAGATCTTCACAAACGTACTGTTACCCTAACTTGTTTAGAATTGCTTCTAATCCAAAAATGACTGTGGCGGATGCTATTGAACAATCTTCTTTATCTCTTGTGTTTAATAGACAATTGACCGGTATTATGTTAACGGAATGGCACCAGCTTCAATCTAGTATTTCTTATGCTATTGTTTTTATTGACATGTATACCCCTGATTCCATTACTTGGAGATGGACCCAATCAGGACATTTTACTGTGCATTCCTTGTATATGTGGTTAGATTATGGGGACATTAAGAACATTGTTTATTCTACTTTATGGAAAACTAAGATCTCTCTAAAGATTAAGATATTTATGTGGTTGGTCAAGGAAGATAAGATTCTAACAAAACATAACTTGACTAAGAGGGGATGGCATGGGTCTCTTAACTTTCCTTTCTATAATTCTGTTGAGACTTGAGACAACAAATCATTTATTTGTTACTTGTCCAATAATTTACTCTATCTGATCCTGGATTGCACAGTTTAACAATTTCACATTTAACTGCGATACTGTTTTAGACTTGTGGCTTTTAGATGCATGGATACCACTTAAAGATTGTAGGTTAATTGAATTAATTAAATTAGCAACCATTTGGGTAGTTTGATTAACTCGTAATAAAGTATGCTTTAATGATGCTCCTGTACCTACCATTAAATCTCTTGGGTCTCATATTATTGCTTTCACTTCTTATTGGTGTAAAGCTAATTTAAATGATTCTTACTTTAAATTAACTTTAATTTTGTCCATGGATGTCACAAATTTACCTCAGGCATGCAATATTATAATCCTATCAGAGACAGATACATCGGAGGAGGGCAACAGTAGTTGGGATTCAGAGGAAGATCCAATTCTTGGTTTAGAGGGGTCAGACCTTTCTGACTTCCTCCAAGATAGAGCATAATACGATGCAATTGATGCTGCCTACTTTGCTTCTTATGACCCCACTGCTCATACCAGCTCCACTGCTAATTCCTCTGCAGCTCCTTAGTTACTCTTAATGTGATACTTTTGTACTTCTTGTTTTGTATGATATATACCTAGCAGACTTTAGCTCTTATGGTTTTATGCTTAGTTGGATTAGTTGCTTTAGCTATCGGGGAAATGTACAATTTGCTCTTGTTTTTCAAACCTACAAACAAAATACCCCTCTCCATAATTTATTAACAAAATACCCCTCTGGACCCCACATTTCCCTCCCTTCCCCCTCCTTCTCACCTCTCCCCGTTTACTCCCATATTTTTATTTGAAATGGAGAATTATGCAACAGACCAACAAATATAAAAAGCATCTCCTTGTCGCATAATATGTTGTGTTTTATTTAAGAAACTAATCTCCTTATGCAACTTTTTTATTTTAAATGGATAATTATGCAACCGACCAACAAATATAAAATGCACCGAGATTGATTTCTTAAATTTTTGGTGATTAACTTTCAATGTAAAGATTGGAATAAGGTTATTTATTATTACGTTATTAATATTTTCTACTTGACCCATGAAGTCTGTAGCGAATATTATGTTCTTAATATTTTGTACTTTATCCATAAAGCTTGTAGGCTGTAGCAAATATTTATTAATTTTTTGTTGCTGATTAAATTGCATTGAGATTGTTTCATGATGTGTTAATTTGCTCCATGACATGAACTAATATAAATAACACCCACATGCATTATTTGTACCAGTTTGAAATGTGCAGTAGGAAAATTAAAATTAATTGTACCAGAAATGAACAACTGAAATTTGAATAGTTGAATTTAACATAATAACAGTAGTAAAAAGGGACAACCAGTACATGACTTGTAACAATTAAAAACATAATAACAACAAAAAATGCAAAAGTTTACTCAAAGTACTATCATTCTTGCAAAAGTTTACTCAAAGAGGTGAGAGGGAGGGGAAAGGGAGGGAAATGTGGAGTCCAGAGGGGTATTTTGTTTGTTGGTTTGAAAAACAAGGGTAAATTGTACATTTCCCCTTAGCTATTCCCTAGTTTGCTTCACATCTGGAGATATTTTTTGTTATTTGCTGATCAGTACTTGCCTTAGACACATTTTATAAAAACATATCCGTTTCTAATGAAACAGGTGGTATTATACCGCTTTTATCAAAAAAAAAAAAGATCTTCATAAACAGAATTATGGTTAGAGAGGTCATACCTACTTTTTAGGGAAACCTCTTGTCTACCAAAAAAAATGGAGATAACGAAAAAGTTGTCTAGTCTACTACCACTCTTCTGCCGGAAATTCAAAGAGGTGTAATTTATTTTTGGGATAATTTCTAATGTACCCATGCAATTTTTTAAAATAGTCAATTTATCTATAAAATCATCATAATATTCAATATCCCCACAAAAAATTAACTTTCTTCCTTCTACCCCTTTGTTTATTTTAACTTTTATTTTAATTATTTTAAAAATTAAATTGACCACTATACCCTTTAGTCTTTAGTAGTAAATAGAGGAGTAGAACTAGGGTGCTCCTAAGCTCACCAAGCCCTTCGTGAGCGCGACTCTAAAACCTATCAAATTGACTTCAAACGACATTTTTAAACCGTTAGATGTTCAATCTATATTAAAATGTGCTTGGAGACCAAATTTTACATTTTTTGGAATTTTTTTACTATTTATTAAAATGGTTTGAAAATCGCTGTTTTTATTAAAATTCTGCACCATTGGAAAACAGCGATTTTCAAACCATCTTAATAAATAGTAAAAAAATTCCAAAAAATGTAAAATTTGGTCTCCAAGCACATTTTAATATAGATTGAACATCTAACGGTTTGAAAATGTCGTTTGAAGTCAATTTGATAGGTTTTAGAGTCGCACTCACGGAAGGGCTTGGTGAGCTTAGGAGCACCCTAGTTCTACTCGTAAATAGAGATATTCATTAATTCTTTTTGTTTCTTCATTCCCTTATCGCCCTCCCCTCCCTTTTTCTCTCCTTCTCTCTGACATAACTCTACCTTGAGTCGCACATTGACTGTCTAATATTAAAAGGCTGGTTGTGGAGACAAACACATCAATACCTTATTCGATACTAAATAAATCTATTTGACAAGCGAGTTGGTTCTTCTTTCTTGTATGCTGCCCCTTTTGAAGTTGCACTATTACGCGGGCCCTGATGAAAAATGTCTCGGTGTAGCAAGATCTCTCCTTCAAAATCAAAAGCCTCCGGGCATTTCTAGATTATTTCTGAAGTTTTGATCTCCATGTAGAATTTCTCTGACACATTGCCTCATACTTTTCCTTGAGCGCAACCTTATTTGTCGTTTGATTTACCTGTTATAACTTTGTCAACTGATCAAGCAATCATGTAATCGAGAACCAAATCTCATAGATAACATAAATATCCTAAACCCAATCATGCACAATTCGCCACATAATGAATAGAACTACCACAGCAAGCACGATCAAGCTAGTAAATATAAAGGTATTTTTATTATTATTATTATTATATGAGAGAAGGAAATTCGGTTGCCATCTGTATATTTAAAAAGGAATTTAGCCAAAAAAGTTCGAATTTTAGGATATATACCTGCAGTTAAATATGAATTCCGCCACTTCCCAAGTTTCTAATAAAAATTTAGCCCCAATTTTACCATTACCTTGAGAAATTGTGAAATTGGTTACCGTAAAGTTTGACCACTATTAGGAGACATCAATTTATCCTTTACATTCTTATCCTAATCATAGTATACAGGCTAAGATTGCTAAAAGGCATATCAACAATCAGATCGAATTAAAGCGGAACTCTGTGTCGAGCATGGGAGAAGCAAGTAGGAGCGCACGACGGGAAGACGGGGGGGAGAACAGCGCACGGCCAACACCCCAGCTACTACGGCATAGAGAGGAGACAGACAAACAGGTAACATGGCTGGAGGCTCGTCGCAGGCTGAGGACGGCCACCGAGCAGGCCATTCTCCGGCGTAACACTCAGCTTGCTGAAATCCGCCGTTTTTCGTATAAGGAGGCATTGGAAAGGGCCATAGAGGACCAAGGAAAGGCCGGAGCTCGGATGCGGCAGCCATCACACATGGGGAAACCTAAACATACCACCGGTGGGGACATTAATCGCAAGGATAAAGAAAAGAGGTACAAGCGGAGTTACTCTCCCTAGGCAAAGACAGAACTGCAGAGGAAGGATGGACTGAGGTACGTAGAAAGAAAAACAACACACAACCAAAACGTGTACAGGACATTACTCAGCACTGGAGACAGAATCTATTGGCACAAGGTAGATGTTTCAATTGTTTGGAAAAGGGGCATAGAAAGTTTGAATGCAACAGGGAAGTTAAATGCCATAGATGCAATACTTTTGGACACGTCTCAGCAACTTGCAGAACCACTGTTCCCATTAATGGGGCAGTTAAGAGAGGCCCAACCACACATCCTCATCACCAGCCTATAACAACAAACACTCCCATCCAGCTTCATCCACACAAACCTAACGCTCCAGCACCAAGGAACTTACAGAGAAGGCATACTACCAACACAACAGAAAAGCCCAAACCCCTGCAAATGGACCCTTTGGCCAACTGGGAGACAATGGCTCTCATTAATCCACAGTACTTCGGCAACCACAGACCCACGGACCGTCGGGTGTTTCTCACCAAGCAAGACAACCTATCACCGGCTAATGAATTTCTAGACAGATCGGCAATCGTGCTGACTGGACCAAACCAAAACACTCCCACTCTAGCCTACAGTATAATAAGGAAGATGGCAACCGTGTTCAATATGAACCCAAAACACATCGAGCTCCGGAGAATCCCACCGGCCATGGGGGATTACTTAGCAATTTTTCCCACCGTCACCATACGCAATGAGGCATGCAACATATGTGCCTTCGATCTAGGACCCGGGGTCCAGATACAAATGGCAAGATGGGCTCGAAAGTCGGGTATGGTGCATGACCCGCCTACGCACAAAGCTCGTCTCAGAGTGCACGACTTACCGATGGAGTATTGGAACAGAGAAGCCCTTTCAGAACTAGTGTCGGGGTTTGGAAAACTCGAAAGAATGTCGGACTTTCCGGCAAATAAAAACTTCGAAGAACTGAGAATTCTGGTGGCATGCCATCATCCGACACACGTCTTTGAGGACATCACGGTAACACAGGACGCATTCTCGGGCACGGTGCATTTTGAGATTGAGGGATGGTTGATAGCGGCGGCATTACAAACGGCACAGTCGAGTGCGG
Source organism: Carex myosuroides (assembly GCA_028015225.1). Classification (NCBI taxonomy): domain Eukaryota; kingdom Viridiplantae; phylum Streptophyta; class Magnoliopsida; order Poales; family Cyperaceae; genus Carex; species Carex myosuroides. The sequence goes on from CM051488.1 coordinate 6,223,688, forward strand.
ATCAGGGAGGAAGTCGTCGTCAGGACGAGAGGGAGGATGAGGCAGATTACTGGAACAGATTATGGCAAGATGAAATCAGGGAAACACAGAGGCAAATAAATCATTCGTCGGACTCCGGCGGCTCCTCCGGGCCAGTGACTCGGTACAACAGGGAGCAGGAGAATTGGCGCAGAGATGTCACAGACAATCCCCAAATGGAGGCAATGGTGATAACCACTCATGGAGAGGGTTTTAAGCCTAGGGAAGCTCCTGTAGTACAGATGGCCGAAACAGTACATGGTGGGAGGCGTGTAGAAAAGGTGATGCAGAAAGTTACTGTGCTAAAGGTTTCTCTGAAGTCCAATCAATTTACTACCGAGATTTTGGTTCACACCGAAAATCTTCATGGGAAGGTATGCAAGGAAGCTTGGGTAAAGCTCACGCCAACTCTGACTGAATGGGTACAAGGCATGGGGTGTGCACTGTTCCAAGCAAACACAGACCCCAAAAGTCAAAATACTAGCTGGCAACTAACTGAAATGGGAAAAAAGAAAGAGGGTCTCCAAATAGCAGGCTTTTCACAGATGGCAAAAGAAGTACAGGGCCTCACCTCTTTTACTATAGATGACCTAAATTCGGAGATGGTAAAAAATGGGCCCAAGGGAGGCCCATTAAATGAAATTTTAAGTTTGCAATATTGGGAGTCAGCAGAGCCCGAAACTCAAAGCCAGGTTCCTCCCCAAACACAGGCCCTTCAAGGAGGAGGCTTGTTTGGGACCGACAGCCAATCAGAACACCTGCTGGGGACCGACAGCCCACCAAAGCAATTACAAGAAGAATGTCCGTTCGCCACCAGCCAACAGGTCCGGGTCCGTAGGAGCGAACGCCTCTCAACAAAAAACAGGGGCAGTTATGTTCACCCAGTAGAAAAGGCAAGGCTGGTTACCAAACCGGACTCAGTGTCGATTACCAAGACAACTCCAAGGAAGAAACACACCTCGCCGTCGTTTCAACAGGAATATCAAAACAGCTACGACTCGCTAACAGCAAACCATGCGGAGGCAATACTTTTGGCAGCAGGGGTCGAATACGAAGGGAAGGTCGCGGACCAGATCGCGCGTGTGCTCGCGATGTGAAACCTTATGGGAATGAGGTGAAAAGAAGGAAGGGAACATGTAGTAGCTAGGATAGACTGATTCTAAGTTAAGTATGTTAGGTACAACACATGGTATTATGGAGGGGGTTTTTATCGGGTTAATTGTTAGCGGGTTTATTTTTAGCGGATTTGGAGTTAGCGGTTTTGGACCAATGAAGGTGTTTACATTGTATTTGGGTTTAATGGTATTTGCAGAGGTGAAATTTGGCAAGTTAAAAAGAATGGAGGCTCTGTTTTGGTTTATAATCTCTTGTAATACAATGGAAAATGGTAGTTCAGAGAAGAAGGATCTCCAATTTGGAGTTGAAAATAAAACAAGTGTAAGATGAATTACAAAACCAAAGTCAAGATGATCAGCTGGAATGTACGGGGATTAAATGAGCGGGAAAAAAGACTTGCTGTCAGGGAAACTGTTTTTTTCGAAAAACCCGACATCATTTGTTTCCAAGAAACAAAAATGAGCATGATTGATGATCGGTTAAAGAAAGAAATATGCGGTGGAAAATTGAATAAGTTCACAACGATACCGGCAATGGGTACCCGAGGAGGTATAATAATTGCATGGCAGGAGAGGAGATTTCAGAAGTTAGAGGAGGAGCAAGGTCTGTATTGCCTATCAGTGACATTGAAGGATGTGTTGTTGAATCAAAAATTCAAAATTACTGGAGTCTATGGTCCCACCAGTTCGGCACTGAGAGGTGCTTTTTTCCAGGAACTTAAGGCAAGCAAACCGGCGGATGATTCTCCTTGGGTAACAATGGGAGACTTCAATACTACACTGGAAACCAACGAACGAAATTCCTGACACAGGACACTAGATGGCCATCGGAATTTCAGCAGCTCATATCTGAAATAGGTTTGCAGGATTTAAGAATGGAAGGAAGACGTTACACATGGTCTAACGCAAGGGAGCAACCAACAATGGCAAAGCTCGATCGGTTCTTTATATCGACCGAATGGAGCAGATTTTTTCCCAATTCTAAGCAGCAGACACTCCCAAACACTAATTCGGATCATTGCCCGATTCGTTTTGAAACCTTAACAGATTTTAAAAAATCGAAAATTTTCAGATTTGAAAAATTATGGTTGAAGATACCCGAATTCAGACAGGTGGTTCAGCAACAGTGGCAACAATTGCCATTGGCAACAAATCCAACGCAGTTACACCGAAAACTTAATGTCGTGCAGTCAAAAATCTGTCAATGGACGAAAGAAAGGGTGGGAAACATAAAGAGGCAGCTGCAAGTCACAATTTTTGGGCTGGATTGAGGAAGCGCAAGAGAGGAGGCACATAACGGATTTGGAAAAATTGATAAAGGCGTTGATTAAAAGAAGATTTACCAACTTGGCAGTTTTGGAAGAGGATATGTGGAGACAACGGGCGAAGGTAAAATGGGATCTTGAAGGTGACAAAAATACGAGATTTTATCACACTTATGCGTCCGCTTCAAAGGTGCATAATACCGTTAATGCAATAGAGCACAACGGTAGATTGTATACGGATCAGATCACAAAGGCAAAGGTATTCCGAGATTTTTATATTGAATTGATGGGAACAACAAATGGAGGGCTACCACAAATCGAATGGACTCAATTGTACCCCGAGAAGACAGATCTAGAGGAACTTATTCGGCCAATCCAAGAAGAAGAAATTGTGGCAGTCATAAATTCTTGGCCGAATAATAAAACTCCAGGTCCTGATGGGTTTTACGGTGAATTCTACAAGGCCTTCGTAAGCACAATTATTCCGGATCTCAAAGCAGTCATAGAGTTTGCCCTGGAAAATCACCACTCTCTCTACCCATTGGATGGTTCATACACAGTACTCATTCCGAAATCACAAAACTCGAACAAGGTGAAAGATTTTAGACCTATCAGTCTCATCAATGGGATCCAAAGAATAATCTCCAAAATCCTCTCTAAAAGGCTGCAAGACAAGATAGGAGGGATACTGCACCAATCACAGACGGGGTTCCTCAAAGGCAGGCAGATAACGGAAGGCTTTATTTGTGCGCAAGAATTACTACAGGTAGCAAGAGGGGGTAATATTCCATTGGCTGTTTTTAAGGCGGACATACACAAAGCATTTGATACGCTGAGTTGGGAGTTTTTGCTCACGGTTATGGGACACATTGGCTTCCCGACAAAGTGGACATCATGGATAAGAAGATTGATTCTGCCGGGTTCAGCGCAGATTATTATTAATGGACTAGTGGGAAGAAAGATAATGTTAAAGAGGGGAGTGCGTCAGGGAGATCCGTTATCACCGTTCCTCTTTATCATAGCGATGGATTTCATACCTCGTTGGCTAACAAGGCTAACGGCAATAGGGGCAATTCGAATGCCAATTCAGGGAATGCATCCGTCTCTGCTCTATGCTGCGCTGTTCTTTATCAGGCCGGACAAGCAACAGGTTCAGGTCTTAATGATCATCTTGGCTGCATTTGGGTCCATCTCAGGACTTAAGGTAAACCTTGAGAAATCAGAGATAATGGCAACAGCAACAGATCGGCAAGTCACAAGAGAATTAGCAAGACTAATAGGCTGTAAGGACAACACTTTCCCATTTAAATACTTAGGATTGCCGCTATCAGATACCAATTTGCCCAGAATCGCGTTTATGCCACTACTCGAGAGTATAAAGAAGAGATTGATGGGTTGGTCAGCAAAGTTGCTCTCAAGTGCAGGGAGAGTGGTACTAATCAACTCGGTACTGTCATCTATCCCAATTTATTACATGTCAGTGTTTAACCTCCCGGTTTGGGCAATCAATGAGATAGATAGGGCGCGAAGGACCTTTCTGTGGCAATGCGCCAATCCGAGTGAAAGAAAATTGCATTTGGCCAATTGGAATCTGGTCTATCGACCAAAAAAAATGGGAGGGATGGGCATCAGAAATTTACGGAGCTTCAATCACGCATTGTTGTCCAAGTGGTATTGGCAATGGCAGAGCAACGACGACAAATTATGGAAAAAATTGTTTAAAAGGATATATGGGGAGCAACAGGGGGGCATATGTAACTCCCATTTCTACAAAAAAAACCTGAAGGCAGTAAAGTTGTTTTGCGATTGCTTCATCTTGCGAGTTATAGGCACAGGAGAAACAATTAGTTTGTGGGAACAAGACTGGGGTATAGGAGTTGCAAAGTATGTATTTGAAACATTGTATACTTTCACAACACAGAAAGAGGCAACAGTGAAGGACTTCATACAGAACCCGAGCATAAGGGGTATGTTCAGACCGATACTATCGGTACGGGCAAACCAGCAATTCACTCAGCTGTTGCGGGTTAAAAGGTCACTGTTGCAGCAACTGGCAACTAACCAATTGGAGACTGATGATGCTGAATGGAAGATGGATGTCAAGGGCCGGTTCACGGTAAGGGGTGCATATAATGCAATGGAGCATACTCCGCAAATCGAATCGGGAATTCATAGAGTCTGGGGGATCCGGGTCCCGCCAAGAATGCGGGTGTTTGGTTGGCTACTGCTACACAATAAGGTCCTCACTGCAGACAACCTTAGAGAGAAGGGCTTTCATATTGTGGGGATGTGCTACATGTGTAGACAAAGTGACGAAACAGTTAGACATCTATTTAATGAATGCCCGGTAAGCGCACAGGTTTATGCCATATTGTTGCCGTCGGAGGTGGTACAAGTTCCGGGCCAAGACAATGTCAAATTCCTCATCATAGAGAGGGCGGAGGAGAGCATCAGGGAGCTCATGCTGATCACACATTTCGTTATTTGGAGGGAAAGATGTAATCGCATATTCAGGGAAGTGAGCAAAGATACGACTCAACTGGTACAAGAAGTAAACACCGACTTCAGAATTGGTAGGCCAGACCGGCTTGAAGATTTAACAATCCAGTGAGAAAATCATGAAGCACAATGGGCTGCGGAAGCATCAGCTGTAGTTTAGGGATAACTGGTGTCTGACTTGTTTTCCCATCTCTTTGCCTTTTTTTCTTTCTTTGATCTTTTTTTTAATTTTTACTTATTTCCTTTTTTGTAAACCGGGTTTCCATCTCAGAAACTCAAAAACTTTTACCAATTATGGTTAATGAAATGGGAGCTAGACTCCTATTGATTACTCAAAAAAAAATAGTATACAGGCTAAAGAGGTGTGCAGTGTGTTTCAAAATAATATTATAAAAAACACACCTCTATTATGTTTATTTTTCTTTTAGAATGTTCTTTGAAACATTAGTTCGTTAACCGGATTTTTGCAAGTTATATAAGAAAGAAATTAAATTATTTCAATAAGGTAGAAAATGGATAAATTATTTCACTTTGACAAGTTCAATCGTTAAAAAACCATCATCAACGTTAATCTTTAAGAAAATTTGTACTGTGTGATTCTAGGGAACATGAATGTCAAAAAGAGGGAGAGAGAGAGGAGATAAGGGGATGAAGAAACAAGAACTAAATGACATCTCCATTTAATTCTAAAGGGTATAGTGGTGAATTCAATTTTCAAAATAATTAAATTAAAGATAAAATAAATAAAAGGGGATAGAAGAAAAAAAAGTTATTTTTTATGGGGATATTGAATATTATGGTGATTTTACGGAAAAATTGGCTATTTTAAAAGTTTGCACGGATACACAGCAAATTTTCCCTTTATTTTTTGTAATCGGGATGATCCGATAGGAAGAATTCGGATTAACCTCCAGTATTGCACCTACAATTATTAAATTTTGATCATTCTTTAACTGTGTATGGATCTCAAAAACGGAACCTCTATGTCTAAGTAGACACCGAATTCTAATTACTCAGCTGAAAATTCGCCACATCATATTGTACTCAGTCCAGTACATGAGACGATACGGATTTCCGTTAGACATCAGGCTAAGAGATTCATACTGACAGTCTCAACATTCGTACAAATTAAATACGTACAAATCTTAATACGAATTGAACGACTCTGATCAAACAATTCGGTATGATACCCGTTGGGCCGCCATTCCATAGTTTCATTCACGAGCAGCTGAGTAGAGACGCAATCTAGGGGCACAGCCACAGGCTTGATGTATCTGAGCTACATAACTTTTGTTTAAATCTTGGAAAACACTTAAACTGGATCTATGGCCCAGATATGATCCGAAGAAGATTAATTACTTAAATTGGGCTAAGATTAGGGCTTTAATGTCAGGCTTACCTCTCCATTCTTGAATCTACATCATAAATTTGAATGATAATTATATTGTGAAGCCGTGAAGTTTACTCTTAAAAATGTAGTCCTAGTTTCTAATATGAAGGGTTGCAAACGGATCAGTTATTATTAGTCTGTGTTCGGATTTGTATTTGAATTTTCGCAGATTCGGATACATATATAAATATATCGATATAAATATGAATATTTATTTATGTCGATGCTTCGTATACTGGATACATATATAAATATATTGATATAAATATAATTTATGTTGATGCTGATATTGATATTATTTGTATCAATATGGATATCTGGTTGTTTTAGAATCATTATGTTTAGTGAGAAGATTTTTTTTATAATTTTTTATTAAAGATATGGTTATATTGGTAATTATTTTTTGTTTATTACATGTATATTTCTGTTATGATATAACAAGTTTAACGTGAGAATTTTTTTTTGTTCACCATAATGATTGAATATCTATATTTTATGTTAGTTTTATTTTCTAATGAGAAAAATAACTTGTTGAATAACATGTTAATTTTATTACAATATATAAATTAGGAATTCAAATTATATCTGTATCCTCCGTATTCATATTCATATCTATTTAATATTCAATGCTTGTTCGTATCTGTTTAATATCCAATTTATATCTGAAAATAAAAATAAATACAAATATAATTTTACCAATATCCACTTCGTATTCGATCCGTTTGCACCCATTCTAACATCAGGAATAAGGTTGAATAGTGGGAATAAAGCGAGTTAATAAACAACGAATGTCAACTTTATTCAGAGAAAGGTATCAATAAATATGTCCATAAGATAACATACCATACCTCAATCACTTCCGAAAATTTTAAGACAGTTAATGCCTAATGGCCCTTGCATCACCATTTGACCGGATCATCACATGCGGCATTAAAAAACACATACTAACAGATGAATATTAGGTAGCTTTGTGCGGTTTGAAAACATATTTGACCGGGAAATTGGGATGTCGCAAATTTCTACGACAATACAATATAAAATAAATGATCAAAAGAATAATTAAAAAAAAAATCGGCACCCGATTTGAGACGGGTCAGGAAATGGCACCGAGTGAGATAAAAAGATTAGAATAGGATGGAATGTAATTTTAAAATATTTCACTACAAGTAAATTAGTATAATTTTTTTTTTTAAAAGTGATAGTGTAAGAAATATATTTTTTAATTTTTTTTTATCTAGAGTGGACAAGTACCTCCTCCGAATTCCACTTAGCCTTTCCCTTATTTAAATATTAAATTTTTATGCTGACTCTAGACATAATTTATAAAATTGTAATATACAAGTAATTGTGAGAACTCTGGTTGTTGGCAGTTGGCAGTTGGCACGTCTCGCTGACAAGGACCGTCACAGAGGGAAGGAAGATGGGAGAGGGAGGGTATGAATAAAAAAATTACATTTATATCCATCACTAATCATTTTTATAAGTACATTTGATAGGTGCATGTGCCAATGGCTCTCAATAAAATTAAACTTGGTCCATAAATAATTTGGAATTCGGATCCCGTCAAGGGCCAACCCAAGATAGAGTAAAATAGGACCCTTAATATGATCACGACCCAAAAAGCAACTCGGAGCTCGGACCCCTTCGCGGGGCCAGCCCGAGACCAAAAAAGCAACTCGGAGCTCGGACCCCTTCTCAGGGCCAGCCCGAGACCAAAAAGCAACTCAGAGCTGGGACCCCCTCGCGGGGCCAGCCCGAGACCAAAAGCAACTCGGAGCTCAGACTCTCTCGCGGAGCCAGCCCAAGACCAAACAAAATGAGGCCCACAGTCCAGCTGTCTGGCGGCCTAGCAAGAACCAAGCTGGGCCTCGTCCCATCAATTTGAAACAAATTCGGCCCGCAAAGTCGAGTTAGGCCCCTACTCATAAGGCCCAGTCCAACTTCGACTTCGCGTCACCGCCCATTATGCGAGTGTCACCACCAATTATGCGGGCATTACTGCTCTTATGCTAACTCCCAAATCGTTTTGACAAGACGTCCTAACGGTTCGGGACCTCCTATTTAAGGCAGGGAATTTCCGGTAACAAGGGTCGCATTTTTTCTGTAACACAGGGTATTGTAGAGGTTAGAGCACTAATACTCTCAAACCTTCACTGTTCTTCTTAATCCTGATCCGTCAACTCGAGACGGGACGAGCCCCTTCCTTTAACTCCTCACCCGTACGGCCTGCTCCCCGGAATATAACGTATCAACAATATTTTAGGATTCTTTATAAAACTAAATTATAATAGTGATGCTAATAATGCTTCATTATTACGGATTGTGTACTGTGGATTATTATTTTATTTTTAAATTTTAAATAGTTGATTTAAACGGTAAAACATGATTTTTTTATAAAAAATATACTTGGAGATCAAATTTTACATATTTTAAATTTTTTACGTCCTATTCGATAGGTAAAAATTCTGTGCTTTCGGATGGTACATAATTTTTAGATCAACTATTCAAGTGATTTTATTACCCTAACCGCCCCACTGTGGGGCGGTCCACTGTTCATAGCAGATCGTCCCCCAGTGGGGCGGTTTGCTAATTTTTTTTTAGAGACAATATAAATATCAAGATGCTAAATTCTAATGCTAAAAATTCAGATTTTTTAAATATTTGTTAGATTACTTCTTTTGATGTATAATTAGCATATTTATACTAAAATACTCTAAATTACTTGAAATTATGTTAAATTACGTTGAATTACACTAAATTACACTAAACTCTAAACCCTAAACTCTTATTTTGGACAATTTTTAAAACCCTAAACCCTAAAAATTACCGTACATTAAATGATTTACAATTTTCACATAACATATTTATAAAAATTAGTGATATTTAAAAGAAACCTAAACCCTAATTTCTAAACCCTAGTTTCCGATATTTTTATTAATAAATATACCCACGTTAGCTGGGTTTTTTGTTAGATTACTTCTTTTGATGTATAATGAGCATATTTATACTAAAATACGCTAAATTACTTGAAATTATGTTAAATTACGTTGAATTACACTAAATTAGTTAAATTACGCTAAACTCTAAATCCTAAACTCTTATTTTGAACAATTTCTAAAACCCTAAACCCTAAAAATTACCGTACATCAAATGATTTACAATTTTCACATAACATATTTATAAATTGTCCTAAACCCTAAAAATTACCCTAAACCCTAACTTGTACGGTAATTTTTAGGGTTTAGGATTTTAAAAATTGTCCAAAATAAGAGTTTACGTTTAAAGTTTAGCGTAATTTAACGTAATTTAGTGTAATTCAACGAATTTAACATAATTTCAAATAATTTAGCATATTTTAGTATAAATATGCTAATTATACATCAAAAGAAGTAATCTAACAAATATTTAAAAAAATCTAACTTTTTAGCGTTAGAATTCAACATCTTGATATTCATATTGTCTCTACAAAAAAAAAAAAAAATTAGCAAACCGTCCTCCAGTGGAGGCGGTCTGCTATGAACAAGAACCGCCCCACAGTGAGACGGTTAGTGTAGTTTTAATAAAAAAATTAAGGTGAGAGTAGATTTGCTAATTCGTTTTTTTTTTTGTATTAATAAAAAAAACGGGGCGCCCAGCCACTTCTGTTTTATGACTTTTATCCTTTGACATATTCAGGAGTGGTTGAAACTCCAAAGCATCAAAAGAACCCAGCCCTTCTGTTTTATGGCTTTTTCCTTTGACAAATTCAAGAGAGGTTGCCACGTCAATTATTAGGCCCGATGAAATGGATTTACAATTGAATGAAAATAAAGAAAACCCAAAAAATAAGTAATAAAGAGACATGGCAGCGAGCCAGCGACCAAGTAAACCCCTCCTCCCACTTCGACAAAATTAATGAAATAAATAACTTTAAAGTCTTCTCTAAATATCTTCATGCTGAGAGGCGAGGGCTCCACCTGATCTAAGTCGCAATCCCCTTTGCTTTCGTTGAATCTCTGGTGTCATTTGTGCTCTTTCTTTGCCCTTTAAAGTCAAACAAAACCCCTTGATTGATATGAGAAGTTGAGCAGAAAGAAAAGGAGATGGAGCTGAGGTGGAAGAATATAAAGAAGGCATGCGAGAGCTATTCGCAAACTACGAGCATCATTTTTCTCTTCTTTGTAGCTCTCCTCGTCGGTGCATTTGTATATGTTCAATGGATCTCCTATCCGGTAAGTTAAATATGTCTTAACTCTTAAGATTAATTACTGCATAACATCTCCAATTAATTCGCCCCAAAATTGATGGAAAAATATGTTGATCTCTTGAAGGAAATGGAAGAGATTAATAATTTGCAAGCTTTTCTTTAATTTGCCCTGCGAAAATTTCAAAATTCTACTGCGAATATCATCAAACTCATTAGATCATGCTCTGTGCGGGAACATACTTATAATAGAATTGTATATAATTAATTGATTACGCCGCTGAAAAAGTGGAAACACTTTCTATTATAACTGTGTAAGGTATCCTTTAGAATTAGCTCATTATTGGGACTTGGGAGAATAAAAAAAAATAGTATATAGAATAGTAGAGGACAGCTAAGCAGTTCATTTAATGTGCCTCGCTCTAGACACCTTCACCAGTCGTTCCGCTCTCGTGAGTCGTGACTATGGTATAGTTCTGATTCTGAGTTCTGACTTCGCCAACACCAATCCCCATGATGCTTAGTTCAAGTTAGAAATCAATATCTTAAGTTGTCAAATTAGATTAAAAATTTGCATAGTAATTTTTTTTCCGAATGGATTGGTGTACTATTCTTGAGATGACCTAAAACAAGCAATTTAGAGTAGAACTAGGGTGCTCTTAAGCTTGTCAAATCTTTTGGTAAGCTAACTTCAAAGTCTATCGGATTTACTTCAACAATAAATTTAAACCGTTGAAATAGATCTACTTCACAAGTAATGTGTTTACATATCAAATTTATAGATTTTTAAATTAACTCGGTATAAAGTCAAGCAGTCAAAAAATAATAAAAAATAAATGCAATAAAATTAAAAATGTCTTTTTTTACCATTTGACTTTATATTAAATAAAGTCCAAAATTTATAAATTTATATTAAATTAAGTCCAAAATTTATAAATTTGATATGTAAACGCATACTCATACTCATGAAGTATTCATTATTTGAAGTGTAACATCATTTTAGTAGCATGTGTACGCTCGCTATTTAAGCATAAAACATGGGTTCAAATCTCATTGTGGACCTCCCTTTTTATCACATTATGCAAAATATTGATTATAAATTTTATGTCTAACAAAAATATGCTCGTTGATTATCGAATTATTCACATAATTATTGCATAAATAATAGTTATACAAGTTCACTAGTTCGACAAGCTAAATCATAATGTCAACGCTTTTAAGTATTATTATCAAATTCAAGAACTAGTATTTGATCTAGTAGCAAATATATATGGTTTCTGATGTGGGAAGTTATGGGCTCGAAATTTTGATAGGAAAAATTCTTTTAGTTATTTCGAAGTCCATTTTGCGTTGAAAGTAATTTACGTAAGATACTATTAATTATGCATAATTATGGTAGAATATGTTAATCCCTCTTTCTAAGTTTTTGATGACTATGCTTGCTATTTATCTTTTATTTGTAATTGATTACAAAATGTACACCGTAATTAATGATTTCAAAGAAAGGGAGAATTTCATGTATAACCTTCAAAAACTTCAAAATTAGAAATTTTCCTTCAAAAATTCATAATATCATATTTATCTTTTTAAAATTTCAATAACTCACAAATCTATTTAATTTATTGCGTTTATAATTAAAACTGCGTAACATGTATAAGAGAAATATTCAATTATAACCCCGAAATTTTTATTTATAACATTTTCACAAAATAAATTAATAAAATAACCATCGTTTCTGGTCAATTCTAAATCTAACACGGCCGCAGAATGCCGGAGCGGACCCATATGGGGGAGGCCGCAGAATGCCGGAGCGGACCCCCATATGGGTCCGCAGAATGCCGGAGCGGACCCGGGTCCGCACTATGCCGGAGCGGCCCCTGTTTTTTTTTTTTTAATCTGATTCTGAAGTTGATTATGATTTTGTTTTGGAAATTTTTATCAAAAATGTAAAGTTCATACTGTCGTTTTATCTGAAATTGTTTGAAATGTCGTTTAATCTGAAATTGTTGTTCGTCGTTTGTTTGATCAAAAGAAACATTACAATAGAAAGCCATATAAAGAAGCATACAATAGAATAATGCTAATGTTATCGGAAATTACAAATACGTCTAATTAACCGAAAATAAACAACATTTCTACGAGTACAATTAAAAAAGCAACATTAACTCTCAATCTCGTGCAGCTCGAGCAGCTCTGTTTTGTCTTTCTTGTGTATCTCGGCCGGCTTGGTGTCCTCTTCTCCTATTATGTAGAACGTCCATCCACATCGGAATTCTGTCGTGCTGTCTTCTGCCCACAGCAATATTTTTTTTCTCTGGAACAAGGACCGGGCCATCGTGTTGAGGCCATTCCGACTGATTTCCATAGACATGCCATTGTGCCCTCCATGTGTTGATAAGTGTATGGATGTGATAGTAGTGACTTACAAATACACCAGGGTCGATGCCTCGGAGACGACACACGGACAGAACATGAGAGCACGGTATTCTCTCCAATTGAGGCTTCTGGCACGTGCAAGTTACCGTGTGATCATCCCCGATTATCACCGTGTATTTGTAATTGGCCTTGGTAAACCGACCAGAATCGTCAGGTATGAAAGCGTGAACTCTCTCCTGTGTGGAGGTTACCTCGAACTCGTTGTTGTTTCCAAAGCCCCCCAGCGTCTTCATTTTATCGGACCTCTCGAATCGTTTGTTGATCAGCTACGAAAAATTAAAAAATAATGAAGAAGTCAGATTTTTTTAACAAAGTTCATTAAATTAAAAATTATGAAGAAAGAACTACAAATAAAAGTACCTGATGCACACGACACGAGAATTGTTGACCTTGACTGACTTCCCATTCTGCTTTGGCCCTCCTTTGCGCAAACCATGTCATACATTTGTAAAATGTGTCTTCAATTATTGCTGCAACCGATAGCCTACGAGATGACTTGAAGACCTTATTAAGCGATTCGGACCCGTTTGTAGTCATGATGCCCCAACGGTAACCACCGTCCAGTGCTTGGAATATCTTCCATGGTTTGGGGCACTCGTTCTCATCTTGATCCAAATATTTACCCACCCCGTCCAGCCAATTGAGGGCAATGTCACATGCCTGCCCCATTGCTTGCATTCCTTGCTCGTACCTCCTCATTTTCCTCTTAGCCACACATATTCTAAAAAAACGGATTGTCTTATCACTGCAACCGTTCTTCTTCATGTTCTCGGCTATGTGAGTAGCACAAAGACGGTGAACACATTGATCCTCATCCTCCTCGTTCCACCCCATATCATCTTGTCTGAACACCTTTTTGATACCCTTTCCCCTATCAGTGATGACACACATGAATCTGGAGCGGATTACATTACGGCGCAACCATTTCATGAACCATGCACAATCGTCATAACTCTCTGATTCTACCAGTGAAAAAGCCAACGGGAGGAGCTGATTTTCAGCATCGTACCCGGTTGCAATCAACAGCTTGCCTATGGTTAAAACCCATTTTTGTAAGAGCCGAAATCAACTAAAATAAATAAAGTGAAAACAACCAAATTAGTTACCTTTATACCGGCCTGACAGGAAACATGCATCAACTGTGATGACCGGTCTGATATGTTGAAAAGCAGCTATGCACGGTCCAAATGCCCAAGCCGCCCTATGAAAATACCTCCATGGTCCAGGTTCACCAGTGGGATATGAGGTCACCTCAAACAATGTTTCTGTCAAAAAATTTAAAAAATAAGTTCAATTTTTGATTGAGAATGAAATGACATAAAAATTGAAGGAACAATGTAGTACCTGGGTTGCTTCTTTTGATTGCCTCCAACAATGGAACTACAAGAGCGTATGACCCCTCCCAACTGCCAAATTGACGGGCTATTTCCAACTCACGGCCACGCCATAGTTTGTTGTACGCCGGTATCTGACCGTTGTACCTTTCAGCAACAACAATTCGGACAGCCTGAATACTCAAGTCGACATCGTTCCTCATGTGAGCGGATATACACTCGGCAACCATAGCAGCTGACAACTGGGCGTGATCTGTTCTTGTCGCATCCACGTGGCATGAATGTTGTGTTGGGCACTTGGAGACACGCCATTGTGTTCCATAACCGGTGGCCCTTGCGAGTATGTACCACCCACAGTAACTGTCCTTGCACTTGAACCTCATTCTTGTGCGGTCACTGTGCGTAGGTTTTACCTCTTTGTTGCAAAGGATGTGAAACCTGGGAATTGCGCTCTTCATTTCCTCTTTTGAGTCATATGTTTGTCCCTCGGACAATTCATTCTCATACTCTGCCCTACTTCCAAACAAACCCGAATTGGCTTCCATAAACCCTGATGTGTCGTTGAAAGCATTAATCGGGTGTTGAAACCCGCGATCCATTATCCGAAACCCGCGATCCATCTTGAATTTCTTTGATAGTCCGAGCACAGGCCCGGTATCGTCCTGGTCAGAATAATCGCTCATACCCTCAGGATCAACAGGACCCCAATTTTCCTCTACCTCTAGTATTTCCGGATCCACTTCTTCATCGGATTCATCCGGATCACAAGTTTGACCCCAATGAGCGGTCCGACTAGATGAAGGCTGGTCCCTCTGAACTGGGGCCCGACTACTGGACGGTTGGTCAATTTGGACAGGGGACGGACTAGAGCCGGATGAGTTACCCCGACTACGACCCTGGATTAACCTCATAATTGGGTTCGAACGCTGGGCTCTGGTAACCTCCACATATAGGTCAATTATCTTGTATGCACCTCCAGAAAAACTCATGGTTTGGTTGTACAATACTTGCCAGACTCCCTCATTCTGAACTGGAAATAGTTGGAACCAGGTTTGTGCCGAACTAGTCGGCATGCTAATTTTGGCATCAATTTTGAGGTCATACTGACCCTGATCCAACCCCAAATTCTGACTTATACTTGATTTAAGTCCCAAATAATCAGTACCCGGCAATACCGGGATCACAGTAACAGGTCCAATACTATAGTAAACCCCGTTAGGACCTGTTAAAACATCCCCACCAGTGTAGATGGATACCATAAGAGCCATTTTTCCAATTCAATACAGAAAAAACCTACAATTAAAAATTAACTAAATTAATTATTCTAAATTAATTATTCTAATTAAATTATTCTAATTAAATTATTGCTAATTTAATTATTGCTAAATTAATTATTCTAATTAAATTATTAATCTACTGAAATAAAAATAAAAATTTAAAAGAAGAGAGAAAAAACTTACAGATCAGAGAGCTAACTCAGGAGAGAGAAGGTGTGAGAGTGTGGAATGAAATTTCTCTGTCATTTTCGGGATATAAAGAACAGGGTCCGCTCCGGCATAGTGCGGACCCGGGTCCGCTCCGTCATTCTGCGGCCGTGTTAGATTTAGAATTGACCAGAAACGATGGTTATTTTATTAATTTATTTTGTGAAAATGTTATAAATAAAAATTTCGGATTATAACCGGTTTGTGAGAGCAAATTGTTCACTTCCTTATAATGCTTGTGCGTCACATGTAAGAAAATTAAAAAAATCATGAGTAGATTTGTTATTTTCTTAACCTTGAATTTATTAACAAATCAAAAATCAAATTTACCGCCATTGGCCATTGCAGGGTGTTCCATCCCAAACCATGCCCGCCCACAATCACAATGGATCACCACGACAACCCGACCGACCACCCCTTCCAACTCTTTCATCCATCTCCTGCCCAAGTACCACCAACCAACCCCAACAAAACATAACGTGCCCGACACCGCCCATTCCCCTGCCTGCCTCTCTCCCTCCCCCATCCTCCACCTGCCCGTCTTACTTCCGTTGGATCCATGAAGATCTCTGCCCGTGGGCCAAGACGGGTATCACACTTGACATGGTTGAGCAAGCCCAGAGATTTGCAACCTTCCGATTGACCATCATAGATGGCCGTGCCTACGTGCTGAAATATCACCCGACGTTTCAAACTCGAGATGTGTTCACATTGTGGGGCATTTTGCAGCTCTTAAGATATTACCCAGGACGACTTCCTGATCTCGATATCATGTTTGACTGTTTTGACTTTCCCATGCTTAGAGCAGAGGAGTATGAAAAAGAAAATGCACCTTCGCCGCCACCATTGTTTCGTTATTGCAGTGCTGACTCTGCATTGGATATTGTATTCCCTGACTGGTCCTTCTGGGGTTGGTAATTCTCTATTTCTTAATTGATTAGGCATATATAAGATTTTGTCAAAACTTGTAAATAATTAAATTAATGAGCTTAAATGATTTTTTGGAATTTCTTTTCTTTTTTGGGCCTTTCTAAAACAGGGCAGAAATAAATATTAAGCCATGGGAGGCACTGCAGAGTGATATTAAACAAGCGAATAAGCATGTCAAATGGATTGATAGGGAACCCTATGCTCACTGGAAAGGTAATTCTGAGGTGGCACAAATCAGGAAAGAGTTGGTTGAATGTAATGTTTCTGAATCGCATGATTGGAATGCTCGAATCTATGGACAGGTATCATATAAATTACATTGAATTAATAATTCAAAATTTTATCATGAGATTATTATGTCTTTGATGCTCTGTTAATGAGATACAAATTATGTAATGGCATTGTGAACTACAGGACTGGTTCAAGGAGGCAGTAACAGGATACAAGGAATCAGACCTTTCGAAGCAGTGCATTCATAGGTAACCCACCTCTCATGCTACCTCTTTATGTTTGTCATTTACTGGTAAATATGAACTTCAAAAATATACTTTGACAGGTACAAAATTTACATCGAGGGGTCTGCATGGTCAGTTAGCGAGAAGTACATTTTAGCATGCGATTCGATGGCATTGTTTGTGAAGCCAACATTCTACGACTTCTTCTCCCGGGGTCTTATGCCAGTTGAGCACTACTGGCCAGTAAGAGTCGATAAAGACAAATGCCGGTCTATTAAATTTGCAGTTGACTGGGGCAACTCTCATAAGAAAAAGGTTTAACTTAGTCCCTTTCATGTTCTTCTTTCCCATTTTGGTACTTTAATTAAGACCAAATTTGGAAGACATTTTTTTTTACTCTTTTGAAAGGCAACTTAAGGAATCTTATGCTAGGAATCAACTGGCATATAAGCAACCTTTTTTTTTTGAAGTTCTGGGCTTAACATTATGGGCCTCATGGACCCTTGTTAAACAGGCACAAGAAATAGGGAAGGAGGGAAGTAATTTTATGCTAGAAAAGCTCAAGATGGGGAATGTCTATGACTACATGTTCCACCTCCTCACAGAGTATGCAAAGCTCATGAAATACAAACCGACTGTACCGACTAATGCAACTGAGCTCTGCTCCGAGTTGATGGCGTGCCCGGCTCAAGGAAACGAGCATAAATTTATGATGGAATCGGCCGTGTATAAACCTAGTGATGTTGGCCCCTGTGAACTGCCACCACCTTTCAGTGATGTTGAATTGAAAACAGTTTTGAAGCGGAAAGAAGATTCGATAAAGCAAGTCGAGTCGTGGGAAGAGAAAGCTTGGGCAGCAGGAACACGATAGCATGATATAGAACACTCATGATGTGGTGCATAACTACACATTTGCACATAGCAGATATTGCAATATGATATATTGGTACCTAAGTTTTTAGGCAACATTTCCATATTTTTTTCATTTCTCAAAATCGGGTTCTCATAAAACAGATAGTCTATTATTTCTTCCATTTAATGGTTGTCTATTCATCCATTGAAATCCCCTTAACGATCCATCTCTTTGGCATTCATCTAACGATGCACTGGTACACTCGCCTCGACCAGGCCTCCACGCTATCGGGAATTAGTTTTACACTTGTTTGTTATCATTTTCAATTGAACTGTATTTGTATTTTGATTGTTGTCAGATTGGAAAACAAATTGGAAATTCTAGAGAAGGAATTAAACTAACAAATAAGCTTCATCGCTGCACCGTGTATTGGTCAGTAAAAGCAGCAGAGGATCAGCAATTCACATTTATTATACGCTTATGTTGTCTTCTTTTTTCCTGGAAACAAATATGCTGTATACGGAATCAGCCCCCTGTTGTTTTATCCTTTGACAAATTCAGGAGGTGTTGCCACGTCAATTTGTAGGCCCGGAAATAAAAAACCCCCCAAAAAAAAAAGTAATAAAGAGACATGGCACTATGACAGCGACTAAGTAAAGCCCCTTCCACTTCGACAAAATTAATGAATAAATAAAACTAAAAGTCTTCTCTAAATCTCTTCACGCCGAGGGCTCCACCAAACTAAGTCGCAATTTAGGAGATTTTCTTCTTCCCTTTGCTTTCCTTGAATATCCGGTGTATCTATCTATCTATCTATCCCTCTGTGGTCTTCATTGATATGAGAAGCTGAGAAGAAAGAGATGGAGTGGCGGTTTATTGTGGGGAAGAATATAAAGAAGGCATGCGAGAGCTATTCGCAAACCACGAGCATCATTTTTCTCTTCTTTGTAGCTCTCCTCGTCGGTGCATTTGTATGGGTTCAATCGATCTCCTATCCGGTAAGTTGTTTATATGTTTTCAGATTAATTACTGCATGAATATCTCCAATTAATTCGCCCCAAAATTGATAGAAAAATGTGTTGATCTCTTGGAGGAAATGAGAGAGTTTAATAATTTGCAATCTTTTCCTTTAATTTTCCCTGCGAAAGTTCCAAAATTTCTACTGCGAATATCATCAAACTTAGATGATTATGCTGTGTCCGGGAACATACTTCAGAAAGAATATTGTGTGCCGGCACCTATAATAGAATTGTATATAATTAATTTGATTATACGCTGAAAATGTGGAAACACTTTCTATTATAACAGTAGGGATCCAGTAGAATTTGCTAATTGGGAGAATAGAAGAGAATATATATATATATATATATATATATATATATATATATATATATATAGAGGGATGCTTCTATGGACATAAGGACCTATTTGTAAAATGAACATATTTTTATTTTTAAAGTTCAAACAGTCAATCCGACCATTCAACATTATTTCTATATTAAAATGTACTTGGAGGTCAAATTTTATATTTTTTTTAATTTGTTACTATTTATTAAGTATTTTACAAAACTAATCAAATTCAGACCATTGAATTTTGTACTCATCTTAATAAATAGTAAAAAAATTTAAAAAAATGTAAAATTTGACCTCCAAGTACATTTTAATATGGAGATAATGTTGAACGGTCAGACGACTGTTTGAACATTGAAAATAAAAATATGCTCATTTTACAAATAGATCCTTATGTCCATAGAAGAATTTGCCATATATATATATATTTTGAGGAAAAGAAGAGAATATATAGAATAGTAGAGGACAGCTAGGCAGTTCTCTATCTAGACACCTTTCACCGGTCGTTCCGCTCTCGTGAGTCGTGACTAAACATCAAAAGTCATTTATAAAAAGTTTGATGTATTTTTTACGTCTTTTTAGTATAGCTCTGACGTCGCCAAATCCACCAATACCAAACCACTTGTTGCTTAGTTCAAGTTAGAATTCAATTTCTTCTGTGGAGTTGTACGGTTGGATCACATTCAAATCGAAACAGAAGATTTGTTAATTGTCACCTTATTCCTTTTCTTTCCTTCACATATTTCTTTCTGGAGCGTACCTTAAGTCGTCAAATTAGATTAAAGGTTCGTATAGTAATTTTTTGTTTTCGAATGGATTGGTGAACCGTACGTATACTGAATCACCTAAAACAAGCAAATTAATTCTAAATTGTTAGATCAATTTAGTAGCATTTGTGATTAAACGCTCGTTTTTTTAAGCAAGATATATGGGTTGAAATCTCATCCTTGGCCTCCCTTGTATCCAATCATACAAAATGTTGATTATAAATTTGATTTCTAACAAAAATATTCTTGTTGATTATCGAATTATTCACAGAATTATAGCATAAATAATAGTTATACAAGCTCAAAAGCACGACAAGCTAAATCATAATGTCAAGCGTATTAAATATTTTTACCAAAGTCTTTTGGGTCCTTTCACCTTTGATTTTTCATGTATGGATTGATCATTATTTTTGTTTGATTGTGTAAAAAAACAAATGAAAAACATGTAGTATTAAATTCGCTACTAATTAACATGCACGTCACACTAGACTTTCAAAGACTTCAAATCACAAATAAGTTTGGGTTTTCCTGTAATAACAATAATGTGAGGTGCTGCAGCCTTTACCGGTTGACTCTCCTTTGACCCGTGTAGCTTGTAAAGGGGGCGAACTTTAATTTTACATGATCTAAGGACTTCTTGAAGAGAAAGGCTTGGGTCCAATGCCCATCGGATTCAAATTTGAGTCCGATGGGTTTCGGGACCGTCCGATTTACTTTAAGATTTGTGCACACGAATTTTAAAGCAGACACGAAAGTTGCGGGTGCGAATCCTAAAGCAGATCGGACGGTGAGCGAACCTGTCGAACTCACTTTGGACAAATTTCTTCAGTGGCTCTCTACAGCCTTTCTGATCACAGCTTCTCCATCAGACTATATCACTGCTGATCTAGGAAGAAACATTTTGTCTAGGAAGGACTTTTGGAAATATAACTTTGGATTGTGGATGTTATATAGAGTTGTAAACTTTTTTTTATTATAAGGAGAGTACAAGAATTTACAAGGACAAAGATTTGATATATATTCTCACTCACATATACAAGAGCTCCTATCACCTATTTAATTATATATACCACTCTAATTACGGTTAGGACAAATTCTAGATTATACATGATGTACATATATTGAGGTTTCTAACAATAAAATATTACAATACTAATTTTTAGTGCTTCCCTTTACCGACCTTGTACAAGTCGGTTTACCTATCTAAAAAAATAGTATATAAATTTAAAAAAAATATGAAAATTGATATTCAAGCACATTTTAATATGATATCATGTTGAGCTGTTCGGATTGCATGTTTAATCTTTAAAACAGAGATAAAAATGTGCACATGAATGAGGCACGAAAGCAACGAGACATTTTAACCTTACTCTTTTTTCATTTTATGTGATATATATTTTTAATGTAGTTGTTATTCTTATCATTGCGCATTAAATGCGCCCGAAGAATTTGCACCGAAAATGTTCCCTAGCTACATGTGATAGACCTTTTCCTATCTATTCCAATAGATTCATTTTAGCTTATTTACAAGTCCATTTTGTGTTGAAAGTAATTTACATAGGATACTATTGCTCAAGCATCATTACTGGTAGAATATGTCAATTAATCCATATTGCTAAGTTGTGATGAGTAAGCTTGCAATTTATCTTGTATTAGTAATTGATTACAAAACGTACACTGGTAATGAATAAAAGTGAGAATTTCATGTATACTTTTCACAAACATTGGAATTACATATTTTCTTTCAAAAAATCATAATATTATATATATCTTTTTAAATTTCAAAAACTCACAAATTTATTTAATTTATTCCCTTTTCAATTAAAACTACATAGAAATACTCAATCTTCTAATTAAAGGTTTGTGAAAACAAATGGTTCATTTTTGCGGCACAATGACATTTAGATATACTTTGTGTGTTCATCATAAAGTAGGAAAAAATAATAAATAACCGGGAATAAATTGGTTATTTTTCTTAACATTGAATTTAATGACAAATCAAATTTACCGCCATTGGCCATTGCAGGGTGTTCCTTCCCAAACCATGCCCACCCACAATCACATTGGATCGCCTCCAAAACTCGACCGGCCACCCCTTCCAACTCTTTCACCCATCTCCTGCCCAGGCACCACTAACCAACCCCAACAAAACATAACGTGCCCGGCACCGCCAATGCCCCTCCCCGCCTCTCTCCCTCCCCCATCCTCCACCTGCCCGTCTTACTTCCGTTGGATCCATGAAGATCTCCGTCCGTGGGCCAAGACCGGTATTACACTTGACATGGTTGAGCAAGCCCAGAGATTCGCAACCTTCCGATTGACCATTATAGATGGGTGTGCGTACGTGCTGAAATATCACCCGACGTTTCAAACCCGAGATGTGTTCACTCTGTGGGGCATTTTGCAGCTCTTAAGATATTACCCGGGACGGCTTCCTGATCTCGATCTCATGTTTGACTGTTTTGACTGGCCAATGATTAGAGCTGAGGAGTACGAAAAAGAAAATGCACCCTCGCCGCCAACATTATTTCGTTATTGCAGTGCTGACTCTGCATATGATATCGTATTCCCTGACTGGTCCTTCTGGGGTTGGTAATTCTCTATTTCTTAATTCATTATACATGATATCATATTTTGTCAAAAGTTGTAAATTAAATTAATGAGCTTAAATGATTGTTTGGAATTTCTTTTTCCTTTTTGGGCCTTTTTGAAACAGGGCAGAGATAAATATTAAGTCATGGGAGGCACTGCAGAGTGAGATTAAACAAGAGAATAATCATGTCAAATGGATGTATAGGGAACCCTATGCTTTCTGGAAAGGTAATCCTGAGGTGGCGCAAATCAGGAAAGAGTTGGTCGAATGTAATGTTTCTGAGTCGCATGATTGGAACGCTCGAATCTATGGACAGGTACCATATAAGTTACATTGAATTGATATTTCAAAATATTAGCATGAGATTATTTATGTCTTTGATGCTCTTTTAATGAGATACAAACTATGTAATGGCATTGTGAACTATAGGACTGGCTCAAGGAGGCAGTAACAGGATACAAGGAATCAGACCTTTCGAAGCAGTGCACACATAGGTAAACCACCTCTCATTCTACCTCTTTATGTTTGTCATTTACAGGTAAATATGAACTTAAAAAATATACTTTGACAGATACAAGATTTACATCGAGGGGTCCGCATGGTCAGTTAGCGAGAAGTACATTTTAGCATGTGATTCGATGTCATTGTTTGTGAAGCCAACATACTACGACTTCTTCTCCCGGGGTCTTATGCCAGTTGAGCACTACTGGCCAGTAAGAGTCGATAAAGACAAATGCCGGTCTATTAAATTTGCAGTTGACTGGGGCAACTCTCATAAGAAAAAGGTTTAACTTTTCCCTTTCAAGTTCTTTTTTTTTCATTTTGGTACTCTAAAATTAAGAAAAAGGTTTAACTTTTCCCTTTGAAGGACATTTTTTTTATTCTTTTGGAAGGCAACTTAAGGAATCTTATGCTAGGAATCAACTTGCATATAAGCAATCTTTTTTCTTTTTCCAACTTTTCGGCTTAACATTATGGGCCTTAAGTTAAACATTATGTGCCTTATGTTAAACAGGCACAAGAAATAGGAAAGAAGGGAAGTAATTTTATGCTAGAAAAGCTGAAGATGGGGAATGTCTATGACTACATGTTCCACCTTCTCACAGAGTATGCAAAGCTCATGAAATACAAACCGACTGTACCGACTAATGCAACTGAGCTCTGCTCCGAGTTGATGGCGTGCCCGGCTCAAGGAAATGAGCATAAATTTATGATGGAATCGGCCGTGTATAAACCTAGTGATGTTGGCCCCTGTGAACTGCCACCACCTTTCAGTGATGTTGAATTGAAAACAGTTTTGAAGCGGAAAGAAGATTCGATAAAGCAAGTCGAGTCGTGGGAAGAGAAAGCTTGGGCAGCAGGAACACGATAGCATGATATAGAACACTCATGATGTGGTGGTGCATATACTACACATTTGCACATAGAAGATATTGCAATATGATATATTGGTACCTAAATTTTTAGGCAACATTTTCATATTTTTTCATTTCTCAAAATCGGGTTCTCGTAAAACAGATAGTCTATTGTTTCTTCCATTTAATGGTTGTCTATTCATCCATTGAAATCCCCTTAACGATCCATCTCTTTGGCATTCATCTAAGGATGCACCGGTACACTCGCCTCGACCAGGCCTCCACGCTATTGGGAATTAGTTTTACACTTGTTTGTTATCATTTTCAATTGAACTCTATTTGTATTTTGATTGTTGTCAGAATGGAAAAAAAAAATTGGAATTTCTAGAGAATGGATTGAACTAACGAGCAAATATTGGGAATCAGTAAATGTTTGATGTTTCATCTTTTATAATTTGTGTTATTTGCAAGCTCTCTCCAGAATAACATTGAATTCTTATAAATTAAAGATGAAGAGAATAGTGCGCTCCGTTTTTATACTAATTTAGACATAAAGAAAATATGATGTGCTTAATTGAACTGATCTGTTAATCTTGTACTGTAATTTGTAATAGTGCGATTCTTTAATTTCTGTTGTGGTTGGTAAATGAATTAGACATAAATAATTTAGACATAAAGAAAATATATGACTCCAACTTTTACTTAAAAAATAAATTAATCTCATTTTCATAATCTGATGCAATAATTACATTGTAAATTATAATCACGCATTGCATACTGTTGGTATTATCAGTTCTATACTCTAGTATAGATAGTCCACACGGTTTTTTCAAGTGTAACAATTAATCCAAAACACAAATTAATAGCTGTTACTTTGCCATAGTATTGACTTCAATATACTGTTAAAAATATTGTCTTGAAATATGCAATAGTTTAATTAAGGTTGTTACTTGATTACAGAAAAAAATTATTCTACTAGCTGTTAATAACCAATTTAATTAATATAAATAAGGCTGTAAATAGTTCCTTACCAGGTGAGGGTTTAGTACAAGGTATTAATAAATAATACTAGTTTATTTACTATAAACAGTTGTAATATTTTATATAAATAGCTGGCTGAGGCACTCGACCAATCTCTAGTAAAATATGAGCTATTTATAACTTGCTTATTTAGTATAAATTACGACAATATTTAGTATAAATAGTTGCCGGAGCGCCGAACCAGATGTTCTAGAACTTCTCGGACTTCCATTTTCAGCGCATCACGACCAAAATTTTGGGGGTTTAGCGTAGAGATAATATGTTGGGGACTTTATCAGCTCATATCTATAGGTTGAAGTTTTCATCAAGTAATTTAAAATTTCAAAAGTCTGAAATTAACGATTCTTGATATATCATTAAACAATATTTAAATTGTTTGAACCTTAATTTAATTTTTAAATTATTGAATGACAAACATATAAATTTACTTACTATTTTTTTTATTCTGTTTCAATTTATAAAAATTTATTGTCAAGTAACTTTTCTTTGTGTGTGCGCGCGCGTGTTGTTTTATATCGCTTACTACTGATCCAAGTGTTTTGGGCCGAGCTTGTTTCGTAGCACCTTAAATTCTTTCTAGCAAAACTTAGTAGAAGAACTATAATAAGAAGAAAAAAATCGACAATTTTGTCTAATATCGACAATTATGGTATGTTGTTGCTTTTTTTTTTTCACAATTTATGAAAACGAGTTGGCGCAAGTGGTAAATAAAGCACAGAAAATCACAATCAATCATAGATTAATAGGTCCAAGGATAATGTAGAGCTCACCAAATAGCGGTGACAAGCATGGTCCAGCCCAATCAGTTTATCAGTCATATCTTATATTTTATCTGTATCTATCAGCTTCAGTCACAATTCACAAAAGAGTTCAAAACCCAATATCAATTAAATGTCTGATGGTGGGATTGGGCCGACATTTTTTATTAATATCCAAAGTTTAATACAAATTATTAATTATACCCAGAACTCAACTCAATATCGAAATATACTCAAGCCGGCCATTTTCTGGCCGGCTATGTTCCCTCCCTAAGCCGGCCATAAAATGGCCGGCTCTGTACCTTTTTTTTTTTTTTTTTTTAGAGAGAGACACTATGAAGATCAAAATATTGAAATCTAACTC
Organism: Carex myosuroides; assembly: GCA_028015225.1. Classification (NCBI taxonomy): domain Eukaryota; kingdom Viridiplantae; phylum Streptophyta; class Magnoliopsida; order Poales; family Cyperaceae; genus Carex; species Carex myosuroides. Next base: position 6,249,878 of record CM051488.1, read on the forward strand.
TGAAAATTTGAAATTTTTGTTTAAATTATTTGTTATATTACTTCTTTGATGTATAATTAGCATATTTATACTAAATAACGATATATTAATTGAAATTATGTTGAATAACACTAAATTATGTTAAATTACGTTAAATTACATTAAATTACGTTAAAATACGGTAAATTACGCTAAAATACGATATGAATAGGGACGATATCTTCACTGAAAAGAAGAAAAACGACGATGAAACTTCAAACGGTCATAAAACGGCGCTCGAGTGTCCGATTTCAGCAAATGACCACTTTTCGGAAAGCTTGCGAAAATGCGCACGCGTCCGTGCCGGCTATGCCGGATTCCGAAATTCAGAATCGCCAAAAAACAAAGGGAAGAGCCTCAAAACTTGAGTTGAAGTTTCCGATTAAGATTTTCATTTCTATCATTCAATCCAAGTAGCTCAGTAAATTAGTTACATAATGAACTTGCAGATTACCAATTTTTACTATTTTTGGAATTTTTTTACTATTTTTTATGATTCATGAAAGATGAGCAAAATCAGTCTACTATAGCGTAATTTTGTGTAGGGTTTAGTGTTTTTTTTTACTGTATTTCAGCATAATTAGCGAAGTTATTGTAATTTAACGTAATTTAGTATAATTGAACATAATTTATTGTAATATAGTGTAATTCAACATAATTTCAAGTATTATAGCGTATTTTAGTATAAATATGCTAATTATACATCAAAGTAGAGGAGGGATCAAGTTACAACAACCATTTTTTTCATTTTCAAAGTCCAAATCATCGATCCAAACCGTTCAACATGATTATCTAAATAAAATGTGCTTGCAGATCAAATTTTACATTTTTTTGAATTTTTTTACTATTTATTAAGATGGGTACAAAATTCAATGGTCTGAATATGACTATTTTTTGTAAAATACTTAATAAATAGTAAACAAATTCAAAAAATGTAAAATTTGATCTGCAAGCACAGTTTATTGTGGAAATCATGTTGAACGGTTTGGATTGACGATTTGGACTTTGAAAATAAAAAAAATAATTGTTGTAATTTGATCCCTCCTCATAGAAGTAATATAACAAATAATTTAAACAAAAATTTCAAATTTTCAGAGTTAGATTTCAATATTTTGATCTTCATAGTGTCTCTTTATAAAAAATAAAAAAAAATAAAAAAAAGTACATAGCCGGCCATTTTCTGGCCGGCTTAGGGAAGGAACATAGCCGGCCAGAAAATGGCCGGCTTGGGCATATTTCGATATTGAGTTGAGTTCTGGGTATAATTAATAATTTGTATTAAACTTTGGATATTAATAAAAATGTCGGGGGATTGGGGCCATACTTTTTCTCTTAAATTAAGTTTTCTATATGCCTCATTTTAGAAATTTGGGGCAATATCTTTCTTTACAATTTCCCAAAAGTCCAAGAGAATTAGATTATTGGTCATACTTCCAATCAACAAAAATGTTTACACGTATGAACAAATTTTATCCGTTTTTTCGAATATCCTGATCCATTTGTCCTCATAGAATCTAATCTAACGATTCAAACTAAAGATTGTTTAATGAACTCACTCATTTAGGGCATGTTCGGCCTACAGGCGGGAACGGGAACAAAAATGGGTTAGACTCTAATTTGAACTGATATTTACTGTGCATGTGGGACAGAAAATACGAAGTTGAACTGAATTTTTTTTTCCCACGCACACAGTAACAGAGTCGAACAGACTCTTAGTTTAGTAGGCTATTATTCTTCTTTTAAAATGTCATATCAAATACCAATGTTTTAAAATGTATGCAGTAGGCTATTCACATATTGATATTCTCATTCTCATATTAAGTTTTGGATGTAATATGAATGTATAATTTAAAATAAATGAACTAAATAGAATTCTTAGAAAATTTTAGTAAAAGAAAATTGCAACAAAAATAGTATAATCTTAGATTTATTAAATAATAGATGTCATTTCATCAATTTTTATGTCTTTAACAATTTTTTTTTGAAAAAGTAAAATATGTAACCAAATATGTGGTTCATGCTTTTATACATGCGGTCATCATGTATTGCATAAATATATGCCGCCACATTTTAAGTTACTGTCAATAATTAATTACAAAATTTTACATTAAAGTAAGAACATATTTCTTCCACAATATTCATCTTCCATTCTATTTTAAAAGAAAAACTTACGTTATCAATGTATTTTTGATGGTTTTTAAAAAGAGGATTTTTTGTAAAAAAAAATTGTATAAATGTTTAATACCTACAATGGAAAAAGGCGTGTTTCCTAATTGCGTTTATTTGAACGCTTTAATTAGAGTAGCTGATTTTTATGGATTAATCCCTATCAATAGCTTCTTTTACATTTCATATTACCTCCTTCGATACTTAATAAAGTTGGATATGAAAATGAGTTGTTTGATAATATTCCAAAGACCCGAATAACGACAAGAGTGCACTAAGGAGAGCACTGTTTAGAGAAAAGTATTGTTAAAAAAAAGAAGGGTTAATCCACAAGTGATATATCTTTTCCAAGCGTTGTAAGAGACTTTTCATTTGGACAAAGCTTTATTTAAAATTGTTTGATCGCGTTAAAATTTATGCAAATGGTTAAATTTATATGGCCATTTAAATGTATTAAGTTTTAAATTATTAATATGAGTTTTAAAGCTTACTAGACTGTTTGGGTTAGATTTTAAATAAAATTTATCCAAAACTCTTTGGACAAAACCTAATTGCATTTAGTGAAAAAGTACTATAAAAATTATAATTAATCCACATAGTGATATATCTTTTTCCAAGCTTTGTAAGGTTTTTTTCATTTGCCAGTTTGTGGACTGAGTAGGTTTGTTACATCACCAAATATTTAAGTAATGAATTGCCGTACTATTAGATATGACAATAAATCCGATTAAAATCTAAGAGAAGAAAAGGCAATCGGTTCGCTTTCTTTTTATTTTAAGAGGCGTCATGAGGCCATTGTTCATTTAATTAATTAGGTAAAGAGACCCTACATAAAGTTGTCCAATCTCAATTAGACTAATTAATGATAAGATAGTGGTCAAATCTCTAACTTAATCATTTTTATTAGAAACAATAAAATAATTTACAAATAAAATTTATCTCGGCTCATTTAATTAGATTGTGGGTGCTCAGCTCGTAGAGGTCAGAGGTAAACAATTGTTGACTTCTTAATTTCTTTTCAAAAAAGTTTTTGGATTTATAATATTTTTCGAAGTTTCTGTGTACCAGTAGAAATACCTTTTTTTTTTTAATATGCTTCTATATTTGTATTTTCTCAAAACAAACTATTATTAAAATATATTTAATATTTAAAATAATTATAAAATTATATCTCATTCAAACTTTTTATTCCATCTGTAGTTTTAAAATGACTACTTATAATTTTATTGATAAAAAAAATATTACAATAGATTAATAATTCTCATTCCTAAATCTATTATTTTGTTATCTTCTAATTCCTCTAAACTATCTTATTCTTCTATTCCTACTTATCTACACTCTCATTCTGAGTAGAACTAGGGTGCTCTCGAGTTCACCAAGCCCTTGGTGAACTCAAGTCCAAAACTCACCGGATCGGCTTCAAACGACGAATCCGACCGTTAAAACCCGTCCACCTTACGAGTGATGCGTCTACATGCAAAAATTTTAAATTTTGAAATTAGTTTTGCATAGAGTCAAGTGGTCAAAAAACGTCAAAAAAATGAATGCATTAAAATTAATTTATTAACCTTCTAATTTTGACCACTTGACTCTAATGCAAAATTAATTTCAAAATTTAAAATTTTTGCATGTAGACACATCACTCGTAAGGTAGACGGGTTTCAACGGTCGGATTCGTCGTTTGAAGCCGATCCGATGAGTTTTGGACTTGAGTTCACCAAGGGCTTGGTGAACTCGAGAGCACCCTAGTTCTACTCCTCTCATTCTCACTATTCTCTGTATTCTCTTAATCGCCCTATTCCTTTATTCCCCATCTCTCTGTATGACTAGATCTGCTCCCGATAGCCGCGACGCTCCTACTACTAGATTTACTCTTCGCCGCACTCCGAACAAGATGAGAGTAAAGACTCCACGCTTCAAACTCCGACGACTCCGTGCTCACATCGACTCCATCTTATTGATCATCCTAGCTCCGTTCGGATAGAGGTCCTGTGTTTGAATCTCTCTCTGTTTTTTTTTTTTTTTTTTTTTGAACTGTGTTTGAATCTCTGATGATGCAACGACATCGTTCTCCCAAAAAACAGACCATACATCGAGTATTTCGATCAGAGGCTACGCTATATATGAATGGTTGCCTAGAATTGAGTATTTGCCTATTTTCATCCCAGATGAATTCTTTATTCATCCCTACAACTACAAGGATGCACCTATTCGGAAGCTCCAACCTTTTTTTATTAAATTATCCGTGGTCATGAGTACGTATCTTATTTTCGAGCCCCACCCAAGCAAATACCAACATTCGTGAAAGTGCCTTTACTTCCTAGATGTTTGATATCTGATCATTTAGCCACCCTACATCATTTATCCGGTAATCACGCATAGGGGGTGTCAATGACATCCTTTCACCCGTTTACCCGACCTGTACTGTATCAGATAAGACGGGTACGGATAAGATTTCTTTTCGTAAACTTATCGGGTACCGGTACGGATAAAGATTTCTTTTCGTTATCTAAACGGGTAAGGGTATCGGTAAAACCTATTTCGAACTCGTTACCCGATTGGATAATTATAAAAAAAAATTATATATATTATATATATTAATAAGCATTGAAAATAGTACTTTAATTAGTTTACTTGCGCTTAGCATGATCAAATTTTTTTCCAATAAAGTATTATATATGTGTGAAATAAATGTATATGTTTTATTGTTTTATTTAATAAATAATAAAAATAATTATTATATTATTATTACCTGTTATTTACCCACTATCATTTCGTTATCCGACAACCATAACAGGTAAGGGTAGGGTACATGTAAGATAATTTGTAGCGGGTAAAAATAAGGTACGGATAATGACAATGTATTAGACTGAAAAAGTAAAAAAAATCTGACCAACCTCATTCATGTACATACTTTTTTTTTAAGCAGCTGTGAAGTTGTGAGATGAGTTCAAACTCTTAACTTTTGAGTAACTACAATCATAAGACTAGCCCACTGTACTACCGCGCTATCTCATTCGTGTAAATACTTAAATGTCACAAATTGCATTAGATCGGAGGACAATAATGAATGTCAAAATTAAAAGTTCACAGGTCAACTTGTCACAAACCTAAAATTTGGACACCACCCATTCTTGTATATTTTTTATTATTGAAATGTCCATAAGCAGTAAGCACTATATTATCCTTTCCTTCCATCTCCAAATTTCTTGAAGTTCAATCCAATCCCTACTTTTCTAAATTAAATAGATAAATTTTAAGCAAGTTATGTGATCAAAATTTTGAATTTTAAGCATTATAGGAAGTGATGCAAAATCTACAAGCATCAGAAAGGTTAATATATTTTGTAAGTTATTTTTTTTTTTTTTGTTACAGAGCCTGTAAGATTACTTTCATCCACTCCAAGATTCTTCAATTCCATTGTTATCCTGCTTTTCTAAGTTAAATAGATAGGTTTGAAACAAGTTATATGACAAGATTATTCAAATTTAGGTAATCTGATAATTTAGTTTTCTTCTGAAACAAATAGTATCTTGTTATTAAGGAATATCATTTTTTTCACTAAATTGTAAGGATTAGTCAATGATAGGATGGATCATACAATTGCTGATATTAATAAAATTTTATAGGTTAGCAAGTGTTTGTCATTTATCTTTTGCAATATTATGTTCAAAGCATATTTCAGTTTTTTTTAGGTAGAAGAATTATGTCTTGTATAATTAATTAAGATTTTTTTTTTTTTTGAGCGAAAGTTCATAGGCGATTAAGTAAGATCTTACTATTGAATGTACTTTGCAATGTATATCTATTAGTATGCTTCGATACAACAATTGTTGAATATGTTTCGATTTTTATTTAACATATATTTTGACACAAATCTAATACCTACTGTTTCGAAACACACTAGACAGGTGTATATATATTACGCACCACAAACTCACTCATTATTATTTGTGTAACTAAAAAATACAAATACTATTTATATGAAAGACCGCAAACTTGAAATCAAATATACCGAAGATAATTTTTTTTTTTTAAAATAAGCTTTAACTTTCGTCTCGTGTTAAAAAAAATATTTTAGATACATGCTGCCGTATTAGGAATTTTTTATTTAGAAATAAAAATAATCTGCTGAAACGAAAGAAATGTGCCAATTTTTGAAAAATGGACACTGCACCATTTGATGGAGGCGTGAATATGAGGAGGTATCTTACACTGCACTAGTAACTATATTTTGAACCAGCCTTCTAATCTGTCACATAAAATTTCAAACCCCTTTTACACTGTATTAATGATGCGGTGTAAGTCTTTTTTTTTTAACCTTTTGATTTTTTTAGGTCTAATTTGAAGTGAAATTTAATTTAATTGGGTTGAAATGCTTGGAAATTGATCGGTGTGATAATTTTTCCATTCTTGATGTGCTTTGACGTGTGGTTTTTGTGGTGAATTTGTATCCTCGTTAACTCAAAATTTTGAATTAAGATCTGGCCATCCAATTTAAATCCACACCAATATTAAAAGGCATGTGCGTTATAGGCGTGGAAATAATTGGCCTGGATTTTAATCGCACGGTCCGGAAATTAACTCAAATACATTAATGCAGAGAATGTGGATTCCTTTGTAGTCGGGGCAAAAAAAAATAACACCTCACCGGTGCGGTATCATTCATTTTTCGAAAATTGACTCATTCCTTCCTTTAAGTAATTTTTATTTCTAAATAAAAAAAAAACCTCTTCCGCCACTGAAATACACATGGTTATTAAAAAATGTATGAAATTAAACGAAGAACATCCTCACATGATTTGATCAAATGACAGCTGGGCCACACGCAGTTATATTTCATTGTGTTTGTCTAAAAAGTTTGCTTAAAAAAGCCTCAACATAAATGAACCTAGTTTACTTTTTTTTCAACCAAAAGTAATACGAAATAAATATTTCTAATATGTAATAACCATTTAAGTATTCATTAGTTTCCTCAGCTTTTTTTTTTTTTTTTACTCGCTTCTTCTATTTCTGGAGTAGACTTGCTGTAATAAGTAACATTTGACTTTATTTAATCTTATATTAAGGTGTCTAACTACTATATTAAGCCAGCAGTTGTACCAAATGCAAGTTCCATGATTAGACTAGTCTAATTATGTCATCTTTGGAAATTACTTCTCTACTTAAATTTTTGAATGTTTGACTTGCTGCTGTATTAATATGTCTTGCTGTATTCCGGTGTCAGCATGCTAGCTACTCTGATTCATATTACTGAGGCCACATAATTTTTCTGTTTGGATCTGGACCGTCCGATCACATCGAATTTTAAAAGACCCAGTGGATTCCTCCTTGAACTGAATTGATTCATATTCTGATCAAATAGTTCAGATATAAACAAAAATATTTTGAACATGTGGGAACCAAATTTGCTGCTCTGCTTCCAAAAAAGAAAAAATATGTTTTTCTTCATCCTAACCATTCAAATATCTTTCTGTAGTTCAGCTTTAGAGTCTGTTCCGACATTTTATTAAGAGAAAAGGTTTTTTTACCCAAAGCTTTGTCCCCACTTTTTACCCAACACTAATTAGATCAGGTTTAAACTGTCAATAACAGTAATTGCGGTCCCCACTAATTAACGAATAACCACTAATTAACGGATAAAGACCAAAGAAAAACATAAAAAAGGATAAAGACCAAAGAAAGAGAAAACGGATGGGTCCCTCCTGGTGAAATCGATCAACAAAATCACCGGTTTTCCAGCCATGGCCACCACCTCCCCTCCTCCTCCTCTTCATCCACCTACCACTGCCTCATTCGGTCTGGAACGAACGCCTCTCCCTTCCCCTCCCCGTCCCCTTCTCTCCTCACGACCCTTCCGTCCTCTTAACCCTTGATATTTTCCATTCCAAACCCTCAGAAACCCCGAAACCCTTGGTCGGATCGTCTCGGATCCCTCTTAAAGACCTAATCGATCCAGATAATTTTCTCTCTTTTGATTCTTCTTGTCTGATCAAGACAATTGAGCTCAGCTGCCCGTCTGGCCGCCCTTAGGGCAAGGTAAGAATCAAGCTTTCTATTTGTCAAAGACCAGCACCACTTCCGGAGCCGAAGTATCAATACCTTTCTATTTGAAGAAGGGATCAAATATGAAGAGGAGAAGATTGCGGGAAAAGTGCAGAGTGATCTCGGCACCAGGGATAGTTACAGCGAGTACCGTGCAGACTACTAAAGAAGTTATCAAGGTTTCATTTTCTGGTTTTATAATTTTAATCCTATCAATGTTGTGCAGCCGTATATAGGTTTCATTTATAGTCAATCGAGTGCAGATATTTGTCATTTATAATATTTTAAAATTTCCAGCTTGTAATGGTTATGCTGTCATGTAATTGTAATCTCCAAGTTAAGGTGGCATGTATCTTAAAATATTTGTCTTATAATGATAAGACAAATATTTTAAAATATTTTAAGATACATGCCTCCAAAGCACCCTCTCCCTCTCTCGCTCTCGCTCAATCACCCAAATCTCTCTCGATTGTTCTCTCTTTCCGTAAATCCAAATATCTCTCTCTCGCCCTCTCTCTCTCTCTCTCTACTGAGCACCGAAGCTAAAACCTCCCCCTCTCTTTCTCTTACCCGAGCACTGAGCACAAACCCTCCTCGCTGTCTCTCTCTGAGCCGGAGCACCGAGCACAAACCCTCATCCGCTGTCTCTCTCTCTCTCTGAGGACTGAAAACCCTAACCCTAGAGCAAAAATCGAAGAGACGCGCAAATAACTTCTCTAAAGGCGGTACCTACCACCTCACTGCAACTTCTTTAGGTATATACACTCGCTGCTTCCATATTTTAGATCTCCTTTGAGGAGTCATTTTTTGTGAGTTTTTTTGGTGTTTTTGTTTGCTCAGATTTGATCGCTTCCATGACCACCATTCTCATGGGGTACCGTAAGTTTCTCTTTAACTATGTTTTGAACAAATACTGCACTTGGTTCGTGATTTTTTATATGTTTAAACAGGAAGAACATATCTGGGAGTCTACCACTTTGGTATTTATCATGCATTCATACCGTACCGGATACTCGGTATAGGAATTAAGAATCAATGACCGCAATTATGCATTACTGGATTACTTTTTTAACAGTACTCTCGCGCAACAACTTCATTACAAAAGATATAACAAACAAGAAAAAAAATATAAAAATCGTTGGGCTGAAATCGAGAAACTGATCTTATTGCTTTCTCTTTTCTCTTTTGGTAACAAGCTTTAGAAATGACACTATGAGAATTGTTGTTGGAAAATAGAAAAGGTCAAAATTGGAAGATGTGGTGGTATGTCTTAATCTAAATTGAATTTGGTTTAGTTAGGATTAAGTACATCCAAAAGAAATGACTTGTATATCCTTAGCAATAACTTCTGTAAAATAAATCAAAATAATGACAGCTGTCTATTAGATAAATATTGTCCATCAAAACTTTTTCCATGTATAGTAAATTCATAGACTGCACTGGTTTAAGCTTGTACAGGTAATGTGAAATCAAATCAATGCAAATACATCTTGATGGAACTAGAATTGCCCCTCTTGCTTACAAGAATTGTAAAAGGGCCCTACAGATGCCAAATCAATTTATGAAAAATTTGAAGTAATAAACCCAAAAGTTGCTCTGGATTGCAGCTTTCATGCTGGTGGTGGCCCGCCATTCAGGTGCAACTGTTGGTGCTGTCGAAAAAAACTATCGGTATGAGGTAAATACTACGACAGTTCTTTCTTTTGCAAAATTAGGTGAAAAGTTATTGGAAATACTATATTTCCACATGTTAGACCCAAAGTTCATAATTTTTTTAATTTTGGTCCTAAAAATCTGTGATTTAGTATGCAGGTATAGAAAGAAATTGAATTTTTTTTAATATGTTGGTCTAGAAAGAAATTGAATTTGATGTATACAGGTATAAAGCTTCAGAAATAAGGTTGGTTTCTGGAGATTTAGCAATAGAAGCTAGAAATTTTTTCAATGTAATAGAGAAGGAATTTGGAGTTGCTCATTTTGGTAAGATGGTTGTCACAGCCAGCAATGACCTAAACGAAGAACCATTGATGCCCTCAACAAACATGTAAAAATGATGCAAAAATAAAGTAAACAAGTAAATAAATTTAAAGCAAATCAAGATAGATCCATTTTTTTTTTCATTTACCTTGATGTGAAAACCTAGCTTTTTTTTTTTAAGAAGCGAACAAGTGTTGTTACAAGTCTTAGTAAATTTCATAATATGAACTTTAGAAGCTTTAGAAAATTTTGAAATTCATTGAGCTTGAAGTTTATGATTCCTGGTAATTTCTTTATCAACCTCACAATTGTTTTTCTATTTTTGTAATATTGAAGTTCTGAGTACTGACAAGTATGTCATTATATAATGAGGGAGTAAAAGGGAATGCTCCGAAAATGTATGTATATATACCATTAGTCTGGTACTGACAAGTATTTACCAATGACACCCTTGTAGTAGATCATCTTAAGCTTAATAGATACTTGTTGAGAGATATTATCTACAAGGGTAAATATGTAACTTCTGAATTAAGGAACATATATCTGAATTCTGTAATGGGATGTAATAACGAAAATTCTGTAATGGGATGTAATAACGAAAAGATGCTTCGTTTTTTGTAGAAAATATACCTATTAAAGATGGCATAGTCAAAGTTGCGGATATGGACCTAGCAAAGGGAAGTTCACACGAAGCCTCTTTATACCGAATACGTTTGTACAAGATGGTAAGTTTGTTATTTTGTTCAGTTAAATGCTTTGAAGTTTGAATCCTGATATTCTACTTTTTTTTTGCAGTTTGATCCCTACACTTATTTGAGGTTATATAAAATTATCCCAATCTTTATAATTTTTTTTTCAGAAACTATTCTTCATAGAATATTAACTACATTCCATTTCTGAATCATAATCATTTTCAAAATATAAAATATAAAATGTTGGATGATTGATGATTCTATTTAAAATTTTAAACATAAACTAAAGTTATTTTCTTTTGAAGGTATCGAGCTCCAGAACTCTTACTAAAGTCCACTTCATATGCCTGAGCAATTGGTAATTTCTTTATCAACCTCACAATTGTTTTGTTTGTACACGAATAATTAAATATTTGAAATTAGCATGTGGATTAAATATGCTTATAAATATGTATAATTTTCTTTTTGAGCAGATATGTGGTAGTTGGGGCAATACTAGCCGAGGTTTACAGATGTATTCCGCTTTTCCCTGGTGATAGGTAAACACTAGAGAAATACATCGACAAATACAATTTTTGTTGTTATAATTACTTATCTTTCTTCAGTTATCATTTTATTATAAATATTTATAGAATATTCTTTCTGTTGCATAGGAATTGTACACTGCAATAGCACCTTATGTTTATCAACTTAAATTGAGAAATTGTAAGATGAAAAATTAACTTTTCAAAACTTTGATTCATATTCTTCTTATTTCTACAGTGAAATTGATCAAGTTAGCAAACTTTTGCTTTGCTCCTAAGTGTGAATTTATAATTTGTTAGATTGAATCAAAACCCTTTATTTGTTAGAGGATTTTGGTTGATTTTCATTATACTGGCTTTATACATTAATAAATTTATTTTTTTTATATGAGAAGACTTTTGGCGGTGTTTTCAGAAATGCCGGGAAAAACATTAATAAATTTCTTGTAGTGATGTCCCCGTTGCAACGCACGGGCACTATACTAGTAACCATTTAAGTATTCATTAGTTTTTTTGAAGGTTAGTGGCTTTAAGTGCCAACTAACAATTTCATTAATAAAAAAACAAACTTACAACGAGTCAAATGACTCCAAACCTAAATCCACTCTTTTATTCTCACAAAATCCTCCAAACTACTCTAAATAACTCTAATCTCACTTATATACACTCATAATTATCCTATTACCTTTCCCTATCGCTCTCTACGACCGGATCCGATTTTTCAACCGCCGCCGTGCTCCGACAACCGGATCTACTCACCCGCGCTCCGATCGAGATGGCGTAGAGACTCAACTCTCCGAACTCCGACGATACCGCGCTCTCGGCTCCGATCGGCTCCGGTTCCTCCCCTCTCTCTCATTCTCCTCTTGGCTCTCTCTTCTCCCGAGCGCAGCCTCTCCTTGCCACCGGAACCCAACGCTCCACCAGCTCGCCTTCCTCATTGGCTCCGCCAGTTCGGACCTGCTCCAAACGGACCAGGTAACAGGGAGGTACGCCGCCGCACTTGGTAGTCCCCACAGCCGGTCCAGCAATTAATCGGACCTTCCTTGGTCGGACCAGAACCGAAGAAGCACTCCTCCTTTCAGTTCTCTAGACAGATCGGACTTGATCTCTCTAAAAAATCGAAGCCCCACGAAACTGTAGATCCGCTACAGCCAGCCCCTCCACCCTGATCCGCCGGCAAGTGCAGGGGAAGGAGGAGGGGCTGAAGGCTTGGTGCGCTCTCTCTCTCGCGGCTAGGGTTTCTAGGGATTGGTGCGCGGCTGAAGGCTTGGGTTTCTCTCGCGGCTCACCTTTCTAGGGATTGGTGCGCTAAGTATTCATTAGTTTCCTCAGCTTTTTTTTTTTTTACTCGCTTCTTCTATTTCTGGAGTAGACTTGCTGTAATAAGTAACATTTGACTTTATTTAATCTTATATTAAGGTGTCTAACTACTATATTAAGCCAGCAGTTGTACCAAATGCAAGTTCCATGATTAGACTAGTCTAATTATGTCATCTTTGGAAATTACTTCTCTACTTAAATTTTTGAATGTTTGACTTGCTGCTGTATTAATATGTCTTGTTGTATTCCGGTGTCAGCATGCTAGCTACTCTGATTCATATTACTGAGGCCACATAATTTTTCTGTTTGGATCTGGACCGTCCGATCACATCGAATTTTAAAAGACCCAGTGGATTCCTCCTTGAACTGAATTGATTCATATTCTGATCAAATAGTTCAGATATAAACAAAAATATTTTGAACATGTGGGAACCAAATTTGCTGCTCTGCTTCCAAAAAAGAAAAAATATGTTTTTCTTCATCCTAACCATTCAAATATCTTTCTGTAGTTCAGCTTTAGAGTCTGTTCCGACATTTTATTAAGAGAAAAGGTTTTTTTACCCAAAGCTTTGTCCCCACTTTTTACCCAACACTAATTAGATCAGGTTTAAACTGTCAATAACAGTAATTGCGGTCCCCACTAATTAACGAATAACCACTAATTAACGGATAAAGACCAAAGAAAAACATAAAAAAGGATAAAGACCAAAGAAAGAGAAAACGGATGGGTCCCTCCTGGTGAAATCGATCAACAAAATCACCGGTTTTCCAGCCATGGCCACCGCCTCCCCTCCTCCTCCTCTTCATCCACCTACCACTGCCTCATTCGGTCTCGAACAAACGCCTCTCCCTTCCCCTCCCCGTCCCCTTCTCTCCTCACGACCCTTCCGTCCTCTTAACCCTTGATATTTTCCATTCCAAACCCTCAGAAACCCCGAAACCCTTGGTCGGATCGTCTCGGATCCCTCTTAAAGACCTAATCGATCCAGATAATTTTCTCTCTTTTGATTCTTCTTGTCTGATCAAGACAATTGAGCTCAGCTGCCCGTCTGGCCGCCCTTAGGGCAAGGTAAGAATCAAGCTTTCTATTTGTCAAAGACCAGCACCACTTCCGGAGCCGAAGTATCAATACCTTTCTATTTGAAGAAGGGATCAAATATGAAGAGGAGAAGATTGCGGGAAAAGTGCAGAGTGATCTCGGCACCAGGGATAGTTACAGCGAGTACCGTGCAGACTACTAAAGAAGTTATCAAGGTTTCATTTTCTGGTTTTATAATTTTAATCCTATCAATGTTGTGCAGCCGTATATAGGTTTCATTTATAGTCAATCGAGTGCAGATATTTGTCATTTATAATATTTTAAAATTTCCAGCTTGTAATGGTTATGATGTCATGTAATTGTAATCTCCAAGTTAAGGTGGCATGTATCTTAAAATATTTGTCTTATAATGATAAATGTATCTGTTTTCTCTTTCTTTGGTCTTTATCTGAAATATCTGAATGTCTGCTATTGTTATGGTGTCTTACATTGTTTATAATTGATGTTTACAGTTGTACTGATAAACTGCATTAGACAGTGTATAACAGTTAATAAAATTTCAGTATTCATCTAGTAAGTTTACAGTAATACAGTTTATTACATAATGTATTAGTCAGGTGTAAAGGTTATTTATTAGACAGTTTTTACTATGATTCACTTTGGTAACAATATTCACTTTAGTTTACATGATATGTGCCATTTTACAGGATACATATAACAATTATTAATATTTATGGATCTATATCATGTAAAATAAGACTTAAATGCTAATTTTACAGGATACATATAACAATTTTACAGGATACGTGCAATAGTTTACAGTATTCACTTTGGTTAATCATAGTTACAGGATCTGTTTAACAGTTGTACTGATAAACTGCATTAGACTGTGTATAACAGTTAATAAAATTCCAGTATTTATCTAGTAAGTTTACAGTATTGATGCAGTTTATTACATGATGTATTAGTCAGGTGTAAAGCTTATGTATTAGACAGTTTTTACTATGAATCACTTTGGTTACAGTATTCACTTTAGTTTACAGGATATGTGTAATTTTACAGATTACATATAACAATTTTACAGGATACATATAACAATTATTAATATTTATATATGGATCTATATAATGTAAAATAAGACTTAAATACTGTCAAATTAGCAGATGCAAACTATAAAATTAGCATATGCTAATTTTACAGGATATATATAACAATTTTACAGGATATGTGCAACAATTTACAGTATTCACTTTGGTTAATCATAGTTACAAGATATGTGCAACAATTTTACATGATAAATTTCACATGATACATCAACAATTTTGCAGGATACATATAACAATTTTAGCTTAAAGGATATATGCAGTGTTGTACAGATTTAAAATTTTATAGGTTGCAACTGCTAATTTTACAGTATTGAAGTCTTGTAGTTCACATATGTTGCTTTGATAGTTTGCATCTGCTAATGGTTCATAACTTCAATTTTTAACCTTGCTTATTTTTTTTTTACAGGATGATATCTTGAAAGAACGTGTGGTTCTAGAAATGAAACTTCTCACTCTTCCGAATAACGTGCACCAGAGGATTATGAAGTGACAGGCGTCATTTTTGTTTTGATAGTTGTGAATAATTAAGCTTGTTTATTGAAGTTTTGTTTGTGCTTGTGAACAGTTATGGGTGGTAACAATTATTGTGGTTTTGAACAGTTATGGGTGGTAACAATTATGGGTGGTAACAGTTATGGGTGGTGACATCTTACAGTTGTTGGTTGTGGTTTTGAACAGTTGGTTTTGAACAGTTGTTGGTTATAGTTTATGGTTTTGAACAGTTAATTTTGTGATTAGTGAAATTTTTGTAGTTTGTATATGTTTTTTGGATACCATTTTACAGTATTGAAATTTTGCTGTTAACAAATGTTAGTTTTATAAGTTACATCTGCTAATTTTACAGTATTGATGTCTTTGTAGTTCCCATATGTTAGTTTTATAGTTTGCATCTGCTAATTTTGTAGTACGTAAGTCTTATTTTACATGATATAGATCGATATACAAATATTAATAATTGAAGAAAGAAAATTACGTAAAAAACAATACGAAAAAAATAAAAAAAAATAATTTCGAAAAAATAAATTAATTTTCATGCAAAAAAATTAATTTTGCACAATTTTAGGTGTTATTTGTAAATAACTACAAGTTTGAGAAGCGGTTTGTTTTTGAAACCTTCTAGAAGCCGTCAGTTTTTCAAGTACAGCCGGAAGTACAGTATTTTTGCAAGTTGCTAACTGTTTGCAACTAACTTGGGGACCACTTCCAACTAACTTGGATTGTTAGATTTTTAAACTACTTATTATACATGATTTGTTGTTGAAGTTACATTATTGATTATAGAGTTTTACAGTATTCGCGCAAGTCAAATGACAGTTTTTTTGGGGAAAAACTGGGGAAAGAAGTTTGGGGACAATTAGTAGCTTCCTTTTATTAATATCCAAAGTTTAATACAAATTATTAATTATGCCCAGATTTCCAAACTTTCGCTAAAAATACCCAAACCGGCCAGAAAACGGCCGGTTTACGCCCCCCCTAAACCGGCCATTTTCTGGCCGGTTTACTCTCTTTTTCTTTTATTTTTAAAACCCGCAAAAACTCCATAAAAGGGCACCCTCTCCCTTTGGATGAAGGCACACAGCCCGAGGCAGCAGCGCAATACTGTTAAGGTAATTTTTTTTATTATTATTTTTATTTTATAGAATAATTAATTATATTATTAAAAAATTTAAATTTAATTAAAAAAACCCTAAACACTACAACCCTAAACCCTAAACCCTATAACCCTAAACCCTAAACCCTAAACCCTATAACCTTAAACCATATAACCCTAAACCCTATAACCCTATAACCTATAACCCTAAACCCTAAACCCTATAACCCTATAACCCTAAACCCTAAACCCTAAACCCTATAACCCTAAACCCTAAACCCTATAACCCTATAACCCTATAACCCTATAACCCTAAACCCTAAACCCTATAACCCAAAACCCAAAACCCAAAACCCAAAACCCAAAACCCAAAACCCAAAACCCAATACCCAATACCCAATACCCAAAACCCTATACCCTATACAAATGTGTCAATTGTTTACTATTTATAGATCTGTCAATTGTTTACTATTTAGTTACCTGACAAATGTTTACCATTTAGTAACCTGACAATGTTTACCATTTTCTAAAATGTAGTTTGTTTATCATGGCCTTTATTTCATTACACTATGGTGGGAAGATGCTTAATAGTGCACAAGGGGCGTATTACAACAAAGATGTAGCTCATTCATTAATGATTCCAGATGACATCTCACTTTTAGACCTGAAATCCATAGTTTACACACACACCGGTTACAACCCAGAAAGGTGGGACCTAGAATTGGCAACCTGATATTTCCATCCTTCCAGCGGAAAATGGATGGTTGCGAAACTGGTAGATGAGAGTACGTGGAGAGGCATGTTTGGTTATTTGAGGTCCGAAGGGAATTTTCTAATAGAAATATTTGCTAGAAGAGTTCCGGTAGAGCCCGGGATTGGAAGTTCGGGCTCTGGATCAGCGGCACCACATTATACCCCACAACCAGAAACCTACAGACGTGACTCCACCTTACCCCTCAACGAACCTAACCCAGAACCCTACAACTACGTCACTCAACCAGCACCTCAACGAAGACACTCAGTTGCATCCCCACCTAGACACAATCGAGGCAGACCAAGACACTCAGTTTCAACCCCACCTAGATCCGTAAATGTGGCTTCTTTACCGTTACCTCCAGTATCACCTTACCCCAGACCTGCACCAATAGACGATGCAAGCTGCCCGGACTTTAAAGATATTAATGAAATATCGGAGGACGATCTGAGGAGCGGGGATGAATTTGAGGGAGACATGTGGGGGGATTCAGATCACATGGAAGGTTGCGATGAAGACGGGCCGGTGGAAACAGCTGAAAGGCACATGGGTCGTACTGATGAGGGGGTCCGCTTAGTGGCCGGACTGATACGCACCCGTTCCCAGACCTCAATGATGTTTCTGAGTTTAGAGAAGCAGATATTGGTTATTATGGGCAACAGATTGAGTACAAAGGTGAGCTGACTGCAAACCAATATTTTAAAAGCAAAGAAGACCTAATGAAGAAGATCATAGAGCACCATATAAAAAAGAATGAGGAGTTCAGATCTTGGAAAAGTGACAGGGATCGGGTTACTCTGTTGTGCAAGGACAAGAATTGACATTACGTGCTTAGGACAAAGCCGACGAGATGTGGAGACGCATGGGTTATAACTAAGCAAGACAGGCCTCACACATGTAGGACTGAGAGTACGAGGGACGACCACGAATGTCTGACGGCAGCACTCATTGCCGATGTCATTGAGAACAGCATTAAAAAGGACCCGTGTATGAGCATCAAGACGGTGGCAGACATTGCTTTGGCTGTGTATAACAATGTGACACCTAAATACAACTGACTGTGGAGGGGCCGTGAGCTGGCAATAGCCCGACAATTTGGGAGTTGGGAGATTTCATACAGCTTGCTGAGACCACTGTTGCTTGCAATTTGCCACAACAATCCCGGCTCGACCCACCAATTTCTGACCAGCCCGGTACGGAATAAGGAAACAGGACTAATCATGCCAGGTGTTGCCCAGTTCAGAGCCGTAGCCTGGGCGTTTGGTCCATGCATTGCAGCGTTCCAGTACCTGAGACTAGTGATCAGCATCGATGCCTGCTTCTTGTCTGAGCGATATGAGGGGAGGCTTTTGATAGCTTGCGGCTACGATGCCGAGAACCAATTGTTGCCTATTGCATTTGCAATTGTGCGGCAGGAGGATACTGAGAATTGGGGTTTTTTCTTACAGTGGTTGAGAAATGAAGTGCTCGGCCCGTGTAAATTTGTATGTGTCATATCGGACCAGCACAAGGGGATCAAAGCTGCATTGACAGCTGAATACGGATGGCCTCCTGAGCTTTTTGTGCACAGGTATTGTATGCAGCATGTTGCTGACAACCTGGTCCAGAACTGTGGAGGAGACAGATGGTACGGATGGAGGTTCAGGGAAGTAGCAAAGAGGAAGAAGACGAGAAGATTGAAAGAGATGTTCGAAGAGTTTGCTCATGTATGTCTAACTTATAACATTTCGTTTAATTATTTTATAAGAATTTTATGAAAATGAAATAACACCCCTTTGTTTTTGTGTAGCTAAATCCACAGTGTAATGCATATTTAAAGAGAGTGGGCAAAGTACGTCCTAATGATGTGATGGAGCCATCCAATTATGAGAAAATTTTCCAAACCTGTGACGGAGGATACCGGTTTGGTATCATGACAACAAACGGCTCCGAGTCGCTCAACAATGTCTTCCGAACGAGTCGTAGATTGCCTGTTTGTGCCATAGTGGATGATACGTTCTACACGTGCAACAGATGGTTTGTTCAGCAGCGTCAGCGAGCAATGGAATTACAAGACAAGGGACAGGTTCTGTCTGACCGGCAGAAGATCAGAAAACGTTGGGAGAAAGCTGGAAAAATGCGGTTGGTGCGTTACACGCAGGGCCAAGGTCAGTACCAAGTTTCATCCCCAAATGAGTACGTTCCTTGCACCCGTAGCGACATGGGCAACATGGAACCCACTCACATGGAATTCATGTATATTGTGACGCGCGGTCCCGACAGACAAATGGAATGCACTTGCAGAGGTATCCAATTAACTTCTATTCCGTGCGCTCATGTCTTAGCTGTTTGTCGTGACCGAAACTGGCAATAGAACGACTTTGTTGCAGACTGGTATAAAACGAACTATCTTGTGAGTACTTGGAACCATGTGTTCATTCCAATTAGCAATATGGGAGACTGGCCTCCTAATGTTGGAGACAGAATCCTTCCGAGTAGTGGTTGGATTAGGAAGGGGAGGCGAAAACACACCCGTCGTGTAATGACGATGGATGAAATGGAAGGTAGACGAAAGGGGCATCAGGCTCGCCGTTCCACTTCCGATAGGCAACGAAGAGGTATATAACATTCATCCAAAATTATTTTTCTTTTCAATTTATACCAACTTACTAAGTAACACATGCAAATGCAGAGGCAAGAAACGCAGCAAATGCGGCAGAAAATGAGCTAGTAATGGCGTCAGGAAGTGGGTCCGGAGGGTCACGGCGTAGCACAGCTACAAGCCGTTTAGATGCAACTGCTATGTATGCCGAAGCAATGGGAGAGGCGGTTGACATAGGAGGAGAGGCGGTTGGGGTGCAAGGGGAGCCATCTGTGATCCAACCGAGGAGGTCCACTACTAGACGCACAATAAGGGCATCTACAAGCCAAGCAGGGCCATCTACAAGCCAAGCAGCGCCATCTGGAACCCAAGCCGGGCCATCTACTGAGCAACCAGAGCCACCTGCTAGGCCATCTCGTAGGTCATCTTTCGCAAGTGGTTTACTTCGGGGATTAAATTTTAGACGTGGTAGTAATAGGTGATTTATATGCATGTTGTAAAAATTGTGTGGACTCTATTTGCAATTTGTGTGTACTTTATTATTTTGTACGGAACTACAAGAAGTAATGAAATTAATTAATACTCAAATAAATTACAACATACTTCATCTAACTACAATAAAATACTATTTTTTAGAACCAAACTCCAGATGATGCCCTTTTATGGAGTTTTTGCGGGTTTTAAAAAAAAAAAAAGAGTAAACCGGCCAGAAAATGGCCGGTTTAGGGGGGGCGTAAACCGGCCATTTTCTGGCCGGTTTGGGTATTTTTAGCGAAAGTTTGGAAATCTGGGCATAATTAATAATTTGTATTAAACTTTGGATATTAATAAAAATGTCGGGAGTCTGTTGCTATTTTTTTTCTCAAAATCTGAACCGTTAAAATATTTAAATAGTTGGATGAATTTTGTTTTAAGAAGAGCAGCAGATTCTCCTCCAAGCATATGGACTCAGCTACTCTTTACGTTTTCAAAAGTTGAAATAATGAAAGAAAAGTAACCGGACTTTAGTTTTACAGCCAAGTTCCCGCTCACTTTCTTTGCCAAATCAGTTTGACACTTTGGCTCTTTCGCTCCTTTTTTTATATATTAAAAAAGTAATGTTAATTTCCGCCCCCCAAACTATTTTATTTGTTTATATATTAAAATGTTGAGGGATGCTTCTATGGGCATAAGGACTTATTTGTAAAATGAGCATATTTTTATTTTCAAAGTTCAAACAGTCGATCCAACCGTTCAACATTTTCTCCATATTACAATGTACTTGGAGGTCAAATTTTACATTGTTTTGAATTTGTTTACTATTTATTAAGTATTTTACAAAACTAGTCAAATTCAGACCATTGAATTTTGTACCCATCTTAATAAATAGTAAAAAAATTCAAAAAAAATGTAAAATTTGACCTCCAAGTACATTGTAATATGGAGAAAATGTTGAACGGTCGGATCGACTGTTTGAACTTTGAAAATGAAAATACGCTCATTTTACAAACAGGTCCTTATGCCCATAGAAGAATTTGCCTAAAAGAGGTGTTTTGTCTGAATGTTTGGTGAGGCTTAAAACGCTGTGCACTTGGTTTGACTCTCTATTTCATTAGTTTTGTGAAGTTTTATAGTTGTTCAATTAGACTCAGTTTAGTTGATATCTATAATTTTGACACTTGGATAACATTAATTTAGACTAATTTTAGTGACCTCGAAGTTTTGCAAAAATCCGTAATTTAGAAAATTAATTAATTTTTTTTTATACATACGGCAAAAGGATAAACCTAACAACAAAACAATTAGATGACCGAATTACGAAAATGTCCAAGACCTGTTTGAACAATTTAACTAGACAAGGAAAATTTATGATACACACAAGAGTAGAGAAAGAAATGTGAAATATTAAAAGAGTTGAGGACGAGTAGGATATTAATTCTTTATATTCAAATGGAAAATAGTACAAAATGTTTCCTTATATTTGCACCAATCTTTTGCATTTTCAAGCTAAATAAATATCCCTTATATTTCCGAAACAATTTCAAATACTTCTTCCATTCAAGTTTTTTTTCATTAAATAATATGGAGTCGATATCCAATTTCTATTTTGAAAATACAAAAACACCCATTTTATTCAAATTATTGGCTATTCAGTAGCATAAACTAATGCTAATTTAGTTTCTATGTTAATAAGTCATATCTGGTCATTATTATTTTATTGATTCAAAACTGTCAAATTAATTAATTTTGCATAAATCCTAAAAAAGGAAATATCTCATAAGAAAAAAAGGTGTGATTGAAACGTTGATGGTCTTACATGCGCAGTAACATTTTTTTTTGTCACTGGAAGTGACTTACCACCACTGAGGGTATTTTTGAAAAAAAAAAAATGGAGTTTGTATGAATTTTTTAATATACAGAAGGGAGTATGTTTAAATTCCTTAGAATGCCATATAAGTTTAACAATTTTTTATACGTACAATTTTGCTAAATTAGTAATTTGTGGTGCAAATATCACGTAAGCTTTTGTAATTATTTTGCAAATAATATGAGCATTTTCATCTGTTATTGCAAAATATTGTTGTTTTTGCTAATTCTGAAAATATTTTTTTTGTCATATCAGTAAAATTAAAATTACAGAAACGAAGACATACATAAATTAATAGAGATGCTTTGAATGTAGGAATCTGTCTTATTTGCCCTAATTTAAAATTAAGAAGTTAATCGAGACAGGTGTCACTCACTTTGATCCGCAATGTGCCTCGGCGCCTGCGTTGCGGAACAGACCGACATTTTTATTAAGAGGCACCTAAGGACCTATTTGTAAAATGAGTATATTTTCATTTTCAAAGTTCAAACAGTCGATCCGACCGTTCAACATTATCTCCATATTAAAATGTACTTGGAGGTCAAATTTTATATTTTTTTCAATTTTTTTACTATTTATTAAGTATTTTACAAAACTAGTCAAATTCAGACCATTGAATTTTGTACCCATCTTAATAAATAGTAAAAAAAATTCAAAAAAATGTAAAATTTGACCTCCAAGTACATTTTAATATGGAGATAATGTTGAACGGTCGGACTGTTTGAACTTTGAAAATGAAAATATGCTCATTTTACAAATATGTCCTTAGTGCATAGAAGAATTTGCCTTTTATTAATATCCAAAGTTAAATAGAAATTAATTAATATATCCAGATTCCGTGGAAAATTATAAAAATATCCCTACCGGTCAGAAAATGGCCAGTGTCCTATTTAATCAACTACCGGCCAGAAAATGATCAGTACCCTGTTTAATTTATTACCGGCCAAAAAATAGCCGGTATTTTTGCTATATATGTGTGGAGGGTTGGCTGAATTTCTCACAATTCATTTCATCAAATTTTACACTATCTCTCATCGGTTGAGCTCTTTCTCTCAGATTTCTTCATCTCTTCTCAGATTTGCATGTAAGTCCCTCTAATTTTTTAAAAATTCATTTTTAGTGCAAAATGGTTGTAAAATATTAGGATTTGTTAGTAATGTACCATTAGAATAATTTAGTTGTAATTAGTGTTAATTTGCTGTAGTTAGTTTTAATTATTAAATTTAGTATATTTTAGAGTTTAGGGTTTAGGGTTTAAGTTAATTTATTGTAATTTAGTATAAGCATAGTTGACCTATTTTAGCATGTTTTAGCATTTTTTAGCAGAATTAAGCCTATTTTAGCATGTTTTACCAAAATTAGGCTATTTTGGCATATTTTAGCATATTTTACCGAAATTAGGTTATTTTAGTCTATTTTAGCATATTTTATGGTATTTTAACCGCAATTGGCCTATTTTAGCATGTTTTAGCCTATTTTAACCGCAACTGGCCTATTTTAGCATGTTTTAGCATAATTAAGCCTATTTTGGCCTATTTTAGCATATTTTATCAAAATTAGGTAATTACACCTATTTTAGGTTAATATAACCGCAATTGGCCTATTTTAGCATATTTTAGCGTAATTAAGCCTATTTTAGCCCCTTTTTGCATATTTTACCTTACTTAGGCTATTTTATTACCGAAATTAGGGTTTAGGGTTTACTTAGCTTAAGTTAACATAATTTTATTTTTGACATTAGGATGGCTAGAGGACGGCCTAGGACTCGTCCAGCAGCGGGAGATATGGTACTACAGAGGTCCACTCGTATACTTTAGATAGTGGAGCACCACTATCCAGATCGGGTACTTCGTCAGTTTGGACATGCATCGTTGATTCCCACAGAGCCATCTTTGTCGAGGTCCACCATCAAAGACCTGCACAAGTAAGTCGTATCATATTATCTATTATTCCATATTACTTGATAGCTTTGTATTGCAACTAACGTGTTTCTTACAGGACTAGCCACTTAGGGCGACTGGAGCAACCATTTTCAGGAGTACTACACTAGGACGGAGACCCCGGGGCACTACAACTTTTATCAGGTGCCAGATGAGCTCAAGCAGACCCCGGGACATCCCCTATTGAGGTATGAGGCTTGGTATTTGCGGGTCTGCATGGCTTCCGTATATCTGCAGGGCAATTACGGTGCCCATTTACGCGACAGGGTCAAAGACGATGATAATTACACACCCAACGATAAAAAATGGGCTCGCCAGGTAATGCACCTAAAACTACATAGTTTTTTTCCTAACTGATTAGTTCATCAAGGTTTGATCTAACAAAATAATTTTTTTTCATCTTTTGGCCTCGCTTAAAGGTGCAGCGCATGGGATCACCATGCTGGGAAAGAAGAACTAGAGACATCTTGGGTACTACTTCCTCAAGAAGAATGCCAATTTTATTGAGGATGCCGGGCACAGTGGGCAGCTCATCACCATGCTGAGAGACGTCGGAGAGAACATCAACTAGCGTGAGATAGATCCAACGCGAGCCCGATGCGAGCCCGATTATGCTAGATGTGATGCCATCTTCCCCCGATGAGCAGCTAGAGTCAGACTACTATCGTTGGGTATTGTCCATGACTGGCTGGCAGACATTCTACGATGCGCAAAGACGTCCGGTTCAGCCTTTGGTATGTCATATTTCATTAGTTGTCAGGTTAGTACAAATTTCTTCATTCAGATCAAATTTATTTAATTATGTGTATGATTGCAGGGTGATCAGAGTCAAAATAATGATGATTTACGTAGGGTTTTGGCTTAGGTTTTGCATATTTTCTCACACTTATGTTTAATTAATTAGAGAAAAAGGCTACTGTCACCCTTCTTTATGTTTTATTGCAGAAAACAGGTTTTGGGACTATTTTACACCAAATGGAGCTAGAATCGGATCAATCGGATCAGCAACGCTCATCGACTAAGTCCCTGTTACGGCCCGTATTGCCTAATACAGACCAGGCCTAGCATTGACCATAAGATAGCACTGGAAGCATTAAACCCTAACCGTCAAGGTCCTAATACGGACCGTATCACTTAATACGGTCCGTATCCGAAGGCGTCTCTTGGGGAATAACTGCCGACAGCTGTTTCCAGATCAGTTTCTTAGCCCCTACTCAACCTCTACACGTCCCTACACTCCTATATAAGGCCCCTGGGCAGAATGATTAGTTATCTTTGTAATTAGGGTTAGATTTGATTAAAGTGAGAAGAGAGAAGTGCTTGTAACCATGCCGTTCCGCGGTTAAGTTCCTTTTCTTAGGGCTAGGCAGTAAACCTTGTTACTCTTGATGTTTTGATATATATATTTCTGTTGATTACGATTTCTTGTTGTTGAAACAAAATGTTTTTGTGATTTACTATCTCTTCATCTAATTTCAATGATCTAGTTTGAGTCCGTTAGGGTAGTGACAGTGCTTTAATGGCAAGAGAAACTATTTGTATGAATTAGCCTCGTTGAGATCTATTAGGTTTATGTGAAAAAAACCTTAGCGGGGAAACCATAAACCAGACCAACAAAACGCGTACCAAATTCCATCACTTGCGTAAAGTAAATCGCAGTGATCTGTGTAGTAATTTGGGGTATTTGAGAGATCAGACATTTGCGTAAGGTAAATCGCAGTGTCCTATGTAGAATCTCGGTGAAAGATCTGTCATTCTCGCGTAACATAAATCACAGTGACCTATGTGGTGTCTTTCATTAAACAACAATAGAAAATCAGACGCAACAGGAATATATTGTCAAGGCGGATTGAGTGGCGATGGTGTGCCGAAACCCTAGGAATTCTCATCTCTATCTTTATTTTAATTACTTTTAATTACTTCCTAATTTACATTGATCAAAACAACATCTCTCAATTTTCAGATTTCGTCTAGCCTTTCGAAAGATTGTGATTCGATCGCTCAAAGCATTGAACCAATATTCCCTGTGGATCGACCTCGAATATACTACTCGATAGGATTGTGCGCTTGCAGTCCGAACCGATAGCATTTCCGAGTTTATAAATATTAAAAGAAACATTGCTCTCTTTTGAGTGATCACAGGGTTCGGCCGAGATACCGCCACCGCCTCTGGAGTCCTTTCCTATAGATACCCAGGAGACAGAGTTCAGTCTCGATGACCTCGGGGCATACGAGGATCGGCCGACATGCTACCACCGCCAGTACCACGATATGAGATAAAGATGACACATGATAGAGAGGCCAGTGGTAGCGGGTCTCATCCTGACTGTGGGACTAAGTTCGATGCATCCATCTTCTGTACACCCCCGCCAGTCTTTAGGGGTGAGTATGTCTCGGATACCGTCGAGCGAATACGCAGCGAGGCCGATGCTGATGTCATTACATTGAGAAAGAGTCTGGCCGGTGATTGTTTTGTACTATTTATATTTGGTATACTATGTTTGGTGTTTTATGTTTGATTATCTTATATTTTGGTTTTTTTATGTGTGTTTTTATGCCGACATTTTTATTAATATCCAAAGTTAATTACAAATTAATTAATATACCCATGATTCCTGAGTTTTTCCAAAAATGTCCAAACCGGCCATAAAATGGCCGGTTTCCTCTCTTTTTTAGAGACACTGTGAAGAGCAAGATAACGAAATCTAACACTGAAATTTGAATTTTTTGTTTAAATTATTTGTTAGATTACTTCTTTTGATTTATAATTAGCATATTTATACTAAAATACACTAGATTACTTGAATTACACTATATTACAATAAATTACATTAAATTCTGCTAAATTACAATAACTTCATTAATTGATAAAAATGCGGTAAATACGTTAAACTACGCAAAATTACTCTAAAGTAGACTGATTTTGTGCCATCTTTCATGAATCATAAAAAATAGTAAACAAATTTTGAAAATAGTAAAAATTGGTATTCTACAAGTTCATTATGTAACACTGAGCTACTTAGATTGAATAATAGAAATACAAATCTTAATCAGAAATCTCAACTCAAGTTTTGAGGCTCTTCTCTTTGCTTTTTGGCAATTCTGAATTTTGAAAATTTGGCATTGCTAGCACGAACGCGTGGGTATTTTCGCAAGCTTTCTGAAAAATGGTCATTTGCTAAAATCGGACACTCGAGCGCCGTTTTATGGCCGTTTGAAGTTTCGTCGTCGTTTTTCGCCTTTTCAATGAAGATATCGTCCCTATTCATATGTAATTTAGCATAATTTAACGTAATATAGTGTAATTCAACATAATTTCAATTAATTTAGCGTATTTTAATATAAATATGCTAATTATACATCAAAAGAAGTAATGTAACAAAAAATTTAAACAAAAAATTCAATTTTTCAGTGTTAGATTTCATTATCTTGCTCTTCATAGTATCTCTTAAAAAAATAGTTTCTAATTATAAATCACTATGAAGACATACAGTAATTTACCAAAATTTACCTTTTTTTAGTGTAATTTAACATAATTTAGCATAATTTAATGTAATATAGTGTATTCAACATAATTTCAAGTAATCTAGTGTATTTTAGTATAAATATGCTAATTATAAATCAAAAGAAGTAATCTAACAAATAATTTAAACAAAAAATTCGAATTTTCAGTGTTAGATTTCATTATCTTGCTCTTCATAGTGTCTCTAAAAAAAAGAGAAAACTGGCCATTTTATGGCCGGTTTGAACATTTTTGGAAGAACTCGGGAATCATGAGTATATTAATTAATTTGTAATTAACTTTGGATATTAATAAAAATGTCGGACTTTTATGGTACTATTTTTATATTTTTTAATCTTTTTTTGTCACTAACTTTCGCAAAATTATGCTAAATTACGCTAAAATAAAATAATTATTAGGATTATACTAAATTAAACTAATGAGAATTGTAATAAAATAAATAAAATAAATTATCAGGAATATGCTAAATTAAACTAAGTTACACTAAATTATACTAAAACAAAATAAATTATCATAATTATGCTAAACGAAAAATACTACAACAATAACAAAAATAATACAACATAAAATCTAAACAGAAAATACTACAATCATAAAAAAAATCTAAACATAAAATACTACAACATAAAATCTAAACGGAAAATACTAAAAAACAACCAAAAAAAATTAAGGGTACCAGCTATTTTCTGAACGGTAATAGATTAAACAGGGTACCGACTATTTTATGACCGGTAGTTGATTAAATAGGGTACCGGCTATTTTTTGACTGGTATGGACATTTTTATAATTTCTCACGTAGGATATATTAATTAATTTCTATTTAACTTTGGATATTAATAAAAATGTCGGCGGAACAGACCGCGGGGTTTCATCTGCAATGATGGTCTACAGAAACAGGTGCGGGCAGTCTATTTCCTGGCGTAAAAACAAAGTAAATAGCATTACATTTGAGACAATAATTACCTCCACCTCTCCGCACAGACACACAGCGCAGCATTTATCTTCTGCTCCGCCTACAGAGACCAGCTTAAAACACTCCGTGCCATCTTTACTTCTTTCTGTTCGCATTTAAATCTCTCTCTCTCTCTTGCTCTAGTCTATAGCGATTACCTGCTCCACCATTACTTTCCTCTCTACTTTTCCGTGCTTTTCTCAGCTTGTACACTAAACGCGAAATAAATTGCTCCAGCTGTTAGTGCTACAGCTAAGGCGGTGTGATATATGGTGAGGTTACTTGGCTTCTCTCTCCTTCTTCTCCAACTCTCATGGTGGCTTCTCTTCTCACCTGCTCAGTCCTTTTCTGATGAGAGTAAGCTGTTTCTATTTGATTTCTAGCTCGAGTCTTTATATTCTTGCCAATTTAGGAAGCTGGTGTTGATAATTTCCCTCGTTTTCACGGTTCCTAGTTCATGCTCTAAGTGCATTCAAAAGAGCAATATATGAAGATCCCTGTTCCATATTATCTGATTGGAACACTCATGATGGCGATCCCTGTGCGTGGTCTGGTGTGGGTTGCTCTGATCCGGACAATCGTGTGGTTTCTCTGTAAGACATGCTTAAATTCTACTTCCAAAAGACATACCTAAATTGAACTGTTCTATTGAAGTAATTTTATTGGTCTGTGGCATTTCATTCCTTTTTGAGGTTTTTTACCGTAATTGTGCAGGAAGTTGTCGAATTCGTCCCTGAGAGGATTTCTTTCTCCTGAAATTGGCTCCCTTTCTTACTTGCAAGAACTGTATGTTTTTCAATTTTTGTAACATGATAATTACACAATTCAATTTTTTTTTTAAATGTGATTTTTAATTTATATTATTGTTTCAAAAATTGCAGTTCTTTGGACAGTAATTTATTTTACGGGTCAATACCGGAAGAAATCAGCACGTTGACGAATTTGCAAGTCCTGGATTTGAGCAGAAATGGGTTCTCAGGACCTATCCCTTGCGAGTTGGGAAACTTGGTCAGCATCTCAAAAATGTATTAATTATTGAACCACTTGTTTTAGTTGATTTATCTTTGTTTCCCTACATTTATTTGTTTTTTCATTAATTGTTGACTATCATATGGTCAGATTTCTTCATTTAAATCAGTTGACTGGCACAATTCCTGATGTACTGGGAAACCTAGTTAGCCTTGTCGAGCTACGATTGGATAACAACAAGCTCAGTGGAGTCATTCCTGGAAATAACAATTCCAATTCGTAACTTTCAGCACTTTTTTATCAATATTTTTTAAACTTAATGAAGAGATTATTATATGTATTCGAGTACATTAGTTGCTTGGCAGGTCCAAATAATTGGTCAAAGATATTAATCTTACTTCTTTTTATTTTGTCTTTTTACAGAATTTCATCAGATAACAACACTATTAGAATTGGCTTGTGCCAACTAACACAGCTTGACAATGCAAATTTTTCATATAACTACTTTGAGGGAGAAATACCATCTTGCTTAAGATGGCTTCCAAGGTAAACCACTTGATACTGCCTGTGTACAATTAAATAATTTACCCTTTCTGACCTCATTATGTTTTAGCGCAATTGAATTTTAACAGATCTAACTTTCAAGGCAACTGTTTACGTGATGCTAATACGAAACTACAGCGCTCTGTCAATCAATGTAGGGTTGCCATAACTTTCATATTTTAATATTATGACAAAAACTTTAAGCCCATCAGAATAATTTATTGAAATTGTAATTTTAGGCACCATTGGCCCAGAAGGCCACAAAGGGCCTAAAGCGGGATCCCAAGAAGGGCACAAGCGAAAAAAATTTGAACAACCGTGGTGGCTTCTTTTCCTGGAGATAATCGCTGGAATCATTTTAATTATCTTCATCATTATATGTGTAATCACTTATTGTAGAAGATACAAAACTAAAAGAAACATTGCGATCCCGTGGAGGAAGAGAAGCTCAAGTTTGAAAGACCACCCTGTTATTTCTATAGGTGAGTAGTCTTGGAACTTACTATTAAGTATAAACTTACTATTTTCTTCTCAAATATTATACATCAGCCTCTTTTGGCCTTCTCAACATGTAGATGAAAGCTTGCTAGAGAATGTGCCAAGAATAAACCGGCAAGAGCTTGAAGTAGCCTGTGAAGATTTTAGCAATATTATTGGGTCTTCTTCTGATAATGTTATCTACAAAGGAACTATGAAGGACGGGCCTGAAATTGCTGTTGTTTCACTCTGTGTTTCACGAAATTATTGGACGACTAGTTATCTTGAGCATTACTTCAAAAAAGAGGTAAAATAGCTTATGCATTATACCTAATAAGCAAACCCTTGAACTGAGTATTTGGATATTAAATTTCACTTTTTCCAGGTGTCAGACCTGGCAAGGTTGGACCATGAAAACATAGCCAAGCTCATTGGGTATTGCAAAGAGTATGATCCGTTCTCAAGGATGCTTGTCTTTGAATATGCATCAAATGGAACCTTATACGAACATCTCCATGGTAAATGCAAAATGCTCTCTTTTGAATCTGTAAATTAACAAAATAGAAATTTTGACCCCAAATTTTCCATAGATGGAGATGGCTGCCAATTTACATGGCAGAGACGGATGAGAATTGCTCTTGGTATAGCGCGCGGCCTCAGATATTTACATACAGAGGTTCAACCTCCTTTTGCACTGACTGGATTGGCCTCAACTTCTGTATATCTGACTGAAGACTTTTTTCCAAAGGTATTAACCAAGCCAACAGATAGATAAATTATCATTTTTATATAGCTTCAGTACTTGATGAGGTTAGTTATGTTTTTTATTACACTTGATATTGCAGTTAGTAGATTTTGAGAGATGGAAGTCCCTTAGTGCAAAACCAGGGATTGACTCAGCTTCGGTATTTGATAGGGGCTCAATTGACTCATTTAACAATTATATGGATTCTCATGAAAGAAGAAATATGTATATTCAGGCCAACACCTTTTCATTTGGTGTCATCTTACTAGAGTTAATAAGTGGACGGCCTCCATTTTCCAAAGAAACCGGTTACTTGGCAGATTGGGTAAATATTTCCACCCAAAAATCTTCACTATGTGCACTATGTATGTGTGGCTGCATTTTTACTGTTTTCACTTTATTAACACAGGCTATGAAATATTTGGAAGATCCACAAGAAAGAAGCAATTTGTTAGATCCCGAGTTAAAGAATGTGAAAAAGGAGAGCCTCTCAGTAGTATGCAATGTGGTAAGTCTATGTATGGAACATGAACAAACAAAGAGGCCATCAATGCAAATAATAACTGCTATGTTAGAAGAAGGAATTGACACATCCACGGCTGCGGTACTGAAGGATTCTAACTTGGCATGGGCTGACCTTGAAATTTCATAGCTTAGTGATGCTTGTGCTTCATATTGTAAATTACACTAAAGATATCAACTTGGAGGTCTTTCCCCCTTTTTTCCCTTGAGTGACTTCTTTTCTTTTTCTACCTTTGTTGGATGGTTGATTTGTTTGTTTTGAGTCGTCGGCTTGGTTGAGGAAGTGCTGGCACGGTGTTAATGGATCACACAAGCTGCAAGCAATGACGGTGCCCAAACCTTTTATCAGTGATATGAACTAAGGAAAATTAAAAAAAAAGTTTTGAGTGAAGTTCAATTTTGTAATATTAAAGGACATTTTTAGAAATTCAGTGGGTGTTGATTGAACCCACTGAGTTCCTTTTAGCTCCGCCACTGGCTGCAAGTGAGCTTTACTTTTTGTGTGTTTGTTTAGAGAAATCATCAATTGTGTACATACAAATTCACTTTTTGTATTATCTAATATGCACAAGTTGTCGCATGAGTTGTCATACTAGACTGAGGTTCTGCAACTTTTATAGTAAAACCATATTATTTAATTTCCATCGTCTTTCGCATGCTTCAGATGATGAGATCACTGGTATCTGTTCTTTGAATGGATGCCAGCGTCATACCAAATTAAGATTAGCGGATGCTTTCTCTGCTAATTAATTCGGAATTACAATCTAGTGGAAAACTATCTGATTTTACAATCAATATTTTATTAAAACTGGAATTTATTTTGCAAACGGTTTTGCATATGAGCATATCCATGCGAAGGCTGAGCAGCGTTCATCCCGAAGGCCCATTTACTTTCTCACATCTAAAACTAGGCCTACAATCAGAGCCCAATAACCATCCTACAGGCCGTAGCACCTCCAATTTATAATTTCCTAGTTTACCCTCACGCCAGTGGGGGAAGTTATCTCTGCGGAGTTCCATACTGCGGAGCAAATGAACGGATCAGATTAACTCTCAGCCGCTTTGTGATCGGGCTAACGGAGGGGGCAGTATTATTGTGCTTTTAGATTCGTGCAACGTTAAAACTAACGGATACTAACGGACCAGATTAAAAGAAGCGCAGGCTGCGGAGCTTTTAAGCTCCGCAGAGGATAACATTCCACGCCGGTGGTGGGAATGGATGGAAACGACAAAGAAGAAGCCATGACGGAGTACGAAAAACAGCGCCTTTTGCGAATCAGGGAGAACAAGGCGCGATTGGAAGCGCTGGGTCTTCCTGGCCTTGTATCTTCCTTCCATAGCGACCTCTCAAAGAGCGCGAGCACTAGCACGGCGCCTAATAAGAGGAAGAAGAAGAAGACCGAGGCTGATGAGGAAGAAGAATACCAACCGTCTGATGAGGATGATGAAGAGGAGGAGGAACCTATGGACAACCGTTCGAGCGAAGAAGAGATGCCTTGTACTTCCAGCTCTAGAAAAAAGGTGCGTTCCTTGTTAAATGGATATATTGGAAAAAAAAAAAGGATCAAATAGAAAAGCTTTATTTGCATCCTAAAACACCCCCTAACTACAATGCAGATGCATCCCAGAAACCTGAAATCCCCTGGTCAAAAGAACCCCATTATCTCCAAACTAACAAGGATAAAAAAAATTGTCTGTTATATTTTTACAAAGTTATACATTTCTTTGTTTCTTTTGGTTTTTGCTATGCCCTAAGGTGCTGGTATATGCATACGTGGTCAGTTAGTAGTAAGTTTTACAGTCAAAGGGATTTTGTGCTTAAAAATATGAAAGGGAAGGATGGTAATGTGTAGCTGATATTGGCACACTTGATGTGTTGCTCCTTGTACCGGCAAATGGTACGAGTAGAAATGAAC
Organism: Carex myosuroides; assembly: GCA_028015225.1. Taxonomy (NCBI): domain Eukaryota; kingdom Viridiplantae; phylum Streptophyta; class Magnoliopsida; order Poales; family Cyperaceae; genus Carex; species Carex myosuroides. The sequence continues at coordinate 6,283,628 of CM051488.1, forward strand.
TGTTGAGTGTACCGTCAATGAAGCGAATGTGTTGCGCGCTGAGACCTATTTTTCAAGGGTTTTGTTTTATTAGGATTGGGCTAGGCAAATAATTAATTTGAATGCTTTAGTTTGTAACTCAGTTTTGTAACTCCTGCTATTTCTCAAAAAAAATTGGGGAACATCAGTACTAGGCATATTATACAAAAAGGGCGCCAAAAGTTCCATAATTAACACTTAGCTACTCATCAAGGTTTGATGGTATTTACTGATTCGTAGTGATCCTGCAGGGAAAGAGTGGTATTTCTTCAAATGAATACAAGCTGTCTAAGGTTTCCCACTTGAAACGAGGGAGAAAAGATGGTGATTTCATCAATGATGATATAGCCTTAGCAAAGGTAATTCATTTGAAATTAAGAAATGCCACTGTTGTAAAATATATCTTTTAAACACGCCTCAATTAATTCAGGCCATTGCTCTATCATTGGGAGAATCTGTGGAGAACAAAAATGGTGAAGCGGAAATACAAAATAAAGCAGGTCGGATCAGGATGAGTAATTCAAATTCCAAAGAGGAATTTGTGTGCAAGAAAATAAATAAGAAGCCGGTCTGTCTTTTATTCATAAACTTCATTTCTTTGCCTGTGCCTTTGTTTTCCTTCTTTTCCTTATTTCCATGTTCCTCCTTTTTTTCCCTTTTCTCAGAATAAGAGTAGGACACAGCTCAATGAAGATGAGGTGATTGCTTTTTTCTTCTCCTTTGATGGTAACTTCTCGTTAGCTGATATTCTTCTTTTTCTCTGTTAAAATGATCTGCAAATAGTTCTGTGCTTTATCTATTTTTAATTTGTCGGAATTTGATGTGCAGAGGTGGGAAAAGGGTATATCACGGCATATGACATAGAAAAGATGGCCATCGCTCATGATTTTACATGGACTGATGATGAAATATCTAAAATGGTTCGTTCCTTTGACAGTGACGGAGACAGAAAGGTTTGCTTGAATCTTTCCAAACATCTTCAAAATTAATTGCTTCATTACTCTCATGGTTTTCAGAAAACCGGTTCTTAATTGGACTTGAGGAACTTGTATTTCAGAACAATTATTCCCGCTATTTTCCTTTCATTTGTGAAAGTTTTTGTGCATTTAACTTCTTAATAACATGTGAAAAACAAATTAGGCAGATCTTCATTTTACTGTTTCAAAAACATCTTATAAACTAACATCAATAAAGAATGCTAATTTTCCAAGCAATACTTGTGACATATTTCCTTGAAGATTTAAGTTAATAAGTGTACACGTCATACTATTAGTTCCCTGCCTGACTTCCTATTTTGCTTCTTTTGGCAGTTAAGTCTGGAAGATTTCAGATCCATTGTTTCTAAATGTCACATGTTACAAGAATCTGAGTGACTTCATAATTCCAGTATGTAGTTTTTGGTGTCAAGAAAATGTTGGAAGTTCGCGACATGGAAAACAAAAGATTTAGATATAGAAGTATTCCTTGCAGAGGAATCAATGGTCCTTGTTGAGACCATTAAGATGTAAGTTGCTTAAATCAGTAAATTTCCAAAATATGAAGAAATCTCCACATTGACTTGTGTAAAGTAGCATAGTCAGCTCAGACATATCAGTACTTGTGTACACTAGTGAAATGTCATTTTTGTTTTTCCATGGTTGCTTTACTAGTACAAACATTGGTGTGTTATTGCTTTTCAAATTCTTGCACGACTGACTTGTCATGAAAATAATATCACTTGAATTGGATATCAGTTTCCTCCTGCATCTTTTTTCAGACCTCAACAGTTGCTTTGGCAACAGAGCCGTTGATTGATGCCAATATTGGAAATTGGTCCTTTGATATTTCAGGATTCGGCAAGGAACATTGAAATGCCCTTCCAAAATCTGGTTTTTTACCAGATTGGCAACGCCTTTTTGTACTTTGGATGGACTTTGGATTCTTACCAGGATTGAAACAGTTAAAATATATCTAATGACCTAAACCAAAATCCATAGCATTTTCAAAAGGTTCTTTAATTTTATGGAAAATAATACATTGCTACTAGGATAATTTTGTCCCATCCAATCGTAAGAAATAGCATCTTACTAGTACTTGGTGCCATTGTGAGCAGGATATGGTTTTCTGATAGGATGCCGCTTTCCGTTTATTTTTATTATTTTTTTGTACAGTGTATCCTGCTTTTTATGAAAAACAAGGAAACATGTTGTGACTGAAATCTAAGCATGTGCATTCAGGAGTGTGCTGCTTAGACTGTTAAATCTAAAAAAAATCAAAAAGAAAAGGCAGCAAAATTTGAACGCCAGCTTCTGAAGCTCTAAACTTTTATTTGTAGATTTTATGCGTAGTTTTGTTTTTCCTTCACAAACGGAGTTATGATGCTATTGTTTATAAAGAGTGAGGTATACTAAAAATAAACATTTTCTGATAAATGCAATGGCCGTCTTGGCTTTGTTTCTAATGGAAGTCAATTTTCAAGTCTGGAAGACAAAAGTGAAGAATTTGGAAATTCATGTAGAAGCTATAATAAGCATCAGCTTTGTAGGACTGGTAATACAAATTGAAAGGATAAAGTTTGCTGATGATTACTGTTCTTTGTCATGAATTGGTCACTTAAGTTTGATTTGTCTCCATATAGCTATTAAATTTTTATTTGTCGTATCTGTTAAATTGACATGAAGATGGATGAGAATATTTTATTAGTATTTTGAACGGAAAAATTAACATAGTAACTTGATTGAAACAAAAAATGTTCAATGGTGAGAGACAATTCAAACTTTGGTAATCAATTTGGGACAAAAACAATGTTTAGTTGAAATTTACCCAAATTGAAACTTAAAAAGCAAAGAACGAATGATTATGCTCCCTAAAGTCTTGAACAACCATTTTCTGATATGGAATCAACCTAATTAGTGCAAAATGCAAATAATTTGATTCAACTTGATGGTGCTTAGTTTTTTAGATTTGTTAAATGTGTTTTACTGGTCCTACAATTGAGATAATTTATTCAGAGGGGACAGTTGTCTGACTTCTTTTGCTCTAGTAAATACCCTTCTTAGCTGTTAAATTCTACCAATGTCCGACTGCCAAGGGACATGATATAGAGCACTTGTCAGTTTGACAACAAGGGAAACGTCAACCTAAAATACCTTTTTCAACGGTTTCTAGCTTATTAAACCAGTTAACTTTCTAGTGCTTTCACACAATTACAGGTAATTAGAACTTGTTTTATGCAACATATTCACTCTTTGAATGACCAGAAACAAAACTTGTAATCGCTTGTTCGGCAACTTCTGGTTAAAAAGCCGAGACTTTTAAAAGGACATGTTGAAACAACAAAAACTATCGAGTTTCAGTGACATTCGTGGACAAGTATATATATATATATATAGAGATGGGCTATTATACATTGCAATGTATTGAACTCCTCCGTGCATTGGACTAAAATCGTTGGATTCAAAGTCCAAACAGTCGATCCGAACCGTTCAACATGTTCTAAATATTGAAATGTGCTTGGAGACCAAATTTTACATTTTTTGGAATTTTTTTACTATTTATTAAGCCACTTTGAAAAAGTCTGATCCGGTGCTCCAAAAAATTTTACTATTTTTTACTGTTCACCGTTGGATCAGCTATTTTCAAAGTGGCTTAATAAATAGTAAAAAAATTCCAAAAAATGTAAACTTTGGTCTCCAAGTACATTTCAATATTTAGAACATGTTGAACGGTTCGGATCGACTGTTTGGACTTTGAATCCAACGATTTTAGTCCAATGCAAGGAGGGGTCAATACATTGCAATGTATAATAGCACAACTTTATATATATATATATATATATATATATATATATATATATATATATATATATATATATATATATATATATATATATATATATATAGGACATGGCTAGCGTGCTACGCGTAGCATAGAGCACTCCGTGCTACGGCTCAATTTTTGAGTTTTCAAAATCCTAACGGTCGATCCGAACGGTTGAACATGATCTCCATATTAATATGTACTTGTAAACCAAATTTTACATTTTTTAGAATTTTTTTACTATTTATTAAGCCACTTTGAAAAAACACTAATTTGTACACAACAGTAAAATCTGCTGGACCATTGGATCAGCGATTTTCAAAGTGGCTTAATAAATAGTAAAAAAATTCTACAAAATGTAAAATTTGGTTTGCAAGTACATATTAATATGGAGATCATGTTCAACGGTTCGGATCGACCGTTAGGATTTTGAAAAATCAAAAAGTGAGCCGTAGCACGGAGAGGCCCTATGCTACGCGTAGCATATTAGCCAAATCCTATATATATATATATATAGAGTATGGCTAAATTGCTGCCGGCAGCATTCTGGCCAGCTGCTGCCGGGGGCAATTCGGTCATTTCCGGTGTTCAAACAACAAATCTGAACCGTTCAACGTGTTCTAAATATTAAAATCTACTTGGAGACCAAATTTTACATTTTTTGGAATTTTTTTACTATTTATTAAGCCACTTTGAAAATTCCAGATCACATGGTCCAGAATTTTGGTGCACTGTTCACCCGGATCAGCTAATTTCAAAGTGGCCTAATAAATAGCTAAACAATTCCAAAAAATGTAAAATTTGGTCTCCAAGTAGATTTTAATATTTAGAACATATCTGTATAAAAACATTTGTTGTTTGAACACCGGAAATGACCAAATTGCCCCCGGCAGCAGCTGGCCAGAATGCTGCCGGCAGCAATTTAGCCATACTCTATATATATTTTTTTTTTATTAAGGTTGCGGTATTATGCACAGTGCATATTGATTCGTATTATAAATTAATATTTTTATTTTAAAGTTTAAACAGTCGATCTGAATCTTGTAATATGATTTCTATATAATAATGTAGATCAAATTTTACAATATTTTATATTTTTTAAATAATAGTAAAAATTTCTAAAAAATATACAAGTATATTTTCACATAAAAATCATATTAAATAATTCAGATCGACTATTTAAATATTAAAAAAATATATATGGATTCATAATACAAACCGATCTACACTGTACAATACATAGTCCTCACTCATCTTTAGTACCATAACCTCACTCATCCTTTGAACATCGCAATCTACTATTTGCAATGTTGCTTTAACCGAAATGTTGCATTCTTGTCTCAACAGGAAATAAATCTGCTGTTATTCCTTGGGAATAACAGGTATGTTCCTGTTATTCCGATTCCAACCGTTCAAACTTTTCCATGCGAGAATCTCAAGGATATTTTTCATACACAAATCTCAAAGAAGTCCAACAGTTGGGATCAGAATAACAGGTCCCTGTTATTAACAGCAGGTTTATTTCCGTCTCAACAAATATTCTAGCAAATTCAAACAGCACTTTGGCATGTCCTATATCAGCATTTCAGCTTGTAAGTCCTCAGTCCAGGCCTTCGTATATCCATACCATTGTTAACGTATCAGCGAGAATAATGCAAATAAAAAATCCATCAATACAGCATGACAGATGTTCCAAATTCCAACAATTCACGCAAACAATTAATACAAAATTCTGGGAAGTTTTGTACTTGAAGAAATCTTTTTGACGGAATGTGCACAAAAGAAATCAAGCATCCAAACCAAAAGTGGTTCTAGTTATAATCACACTGACAACATGAGAAGTCACAGCTTGTGTTAAGATCCATTCTTGACTAACACATGCTAAACTACCTATTTTGAAGATTTACGAACAAGGCAACCCTTCTAAACCCTACCACCTTATCAAGCACTACAAATAACTAACAACAAATAATGAGGAAGCAGTGAGTTAACACATCAATTTATTTCTTTAAAATATAGCCTAGAAGGATTCCTAGCAAGGCCACCACCGCCACAATGGCTATAGGAAAACCAATTTGCTTCTTGCTCACTTCCCGTCTCAGTGATTCCTGCATTTCAAAATTTAAAACTTTAGTTAAACCATACTAATATGAACATAAGCAGTTTGGTTTGCTAGAGTTGTTCTGAGGGCAAATATTTGACACAAATACTACTTGGCTTGGTCAAAATTAGGAAAGGACCGGAGCAATTACGCAATCAGAAATTTTCATATTCATTTCAATCTTGTGTTGCTTTAATTATTCCGCAGAGAAAATGAAATAATAGGCACTGACCAACTCCTGCCGAAGCTTGTTGTTTTGCTGAATAATAGAATTCTTTTCCTCAGTCAATCTCGAAATTAAAGCTGGCTGTTAACAAATAAAATGTAAAAGTCAACACAAGTAATTATTTGTTTTAGGAAATGATGAGACATTACAAATGCTCCATTACTGGGATTCATTTCCCCTGTTACTCAAGGCGTAAAAAGGAAGCCCTCCTTTTCATGTCTGGTCCATCTAATCTAGAACAAACAGATCAGATCACATCAAGAGACCCTCCTTTTCATGTCCGGTCCGTCTAATCTGGAACAAACAGATCAGGTCACATCAAGAGAACCCCTTGAAAATCATCAGTTGATCCGATCCAATCAGACATAAAATGGAGGGCCCTCTTTTTCATCCCTTGATAATATCAGACTAGGACCCCTATTAGTGGAAAAAGGAACTAGAATTTGCTACAGCTGATGAACAATTCTTAAATAAGATTCTCTCATGGACCTTATTGCCTGAGTTTCAGTTATTAAATAAGCCCTAGTTCATTCACACAACCCAAATAAGAAAACAAAATAAAAATAACAGATTGGACCATAATTTCAACTTGGTTCGGACAAATGACGATTCTCTGCCTGAAGACTTCCAAAAGGAAAATGAAGTATTTAAAAAATGCAAATACCAATTGACAAATGCAATACTAAGAAATTTTATCAAATCAAGATATTAGAAAACATTCTACTTTAGTTGAATTAATTGACCATACAAAATTTATATTAAATTCCGGGAGAAATCTTAACTAATGTCATTTTCTTTGTAATTGCATTGACTTCATTTTTTCTATAAAATGGACATGTTCATACATGAACATATGCCTATTAATTACCATCACTAATATTATGAACAGTCCACACAAAACATCATTGAGCAATCGACAATTTATCAAAACAAGTTAGGTTATTATAACTCCAATGCTAGAAAAGCACCAAGTACAGGTTTGAGTTTACATGACTCACCTCAGAACTCTGAATTTCTGGTTCTGTGTCAGATTTCTGTTCAGAGTACGCTTTTGTTGCCTGAAAATGTTCAAATAGTCACCAAACAATCATCTAGCCAGCACAAGTCAGAAGCAAATGAAAAATAATTGTAAAAACAAAAAGAGTACTAACACTAATAAATTCAGTAGCAGTCAAATTTCCATTGTCAGAAAGGGATCCCCTCGGAGATGAGCCCTCCTCAGATCCTTCATGCACTGGCGATGGTGGCTGAGGTGGCGGGACATAAGCAACCCTCAATTTATCTTCATCCACCACATTTCCTGATTCTTTTGAGAACTATATAAAAGAAAAGCACTTCATTATACTTTTCACAGTTTTGGGACTTTAACTGCCCCTTACCTTAATTATCAGGTTGTTTGGGTCAAAATTGTTACAGAATAACCACAGGTAGACAATAAATTGGGACTTGCCATAAAATTTGCAAGGATCAACCTTTTGCAAAATGAGCCTCTTTTTGGAATTTGCATCTGTCTGCCTATGTTGATTATTAATAGATAGTTAAACAGAGGGATTGGTTACCATCTCTGCAGTTATTTCCTTGGCATTGGCGCCTTCATTTACAATAACACTCTGCACAAGAAATTTATCCTTGCATTGCATGTCAGGTGGTGCCTCTTTCTGAGCTTGCATAGTAACTGCACAAAGCAAACCTCCCCTAATCAATCACTGGTAAAAAAAAAGGAGGCAAAACTTTTGGAAAATAAAAATATTCAACATACCAACAACATCGGCTGTAGATCGTGGAGGCACGATTCCAGAATTAGGTCTAACACAGTACTTCTTTGGGCTTGTAGTTTTAACCTGAAAAAAGTAGTTTGTAAATAAATACTAAAACTTTTTCAAATTTTCTAGGGTTCCGTACTTCAACTAGTATTATCGAATAAAACAAAATAACTACAAAAAAAAATTGATACCTTGAAAGCGATATACTCATCAGTTTTGTTGGATAGCTGAAGAGAACACGAGATCTGCTTCTTCAATTCGACTGTCGGTTTTAAACCCAAAAAAAAGAACGAATAAAATCAAAACGACGAAGGGAGAGCGAAAAACAACTCTAGACAAAATTAAATCAGAGAAAATTGTAATTTTCAAACTTACAAGGAAATTTAAGCTCGAGGGGATCGATTTCGAGAAGACCGCTTCCAGTGCTCATTTTCAAAATCTAAATTCAGTGAATAATTAGAAAGAGGAGGCGAAATCTGGGGTAGAGTTTGCTGGTAAGTCGTTTTCCAGTGATGAGAAAAAGTAATGATGGTAGTGGTGGTGGTACGTGTGAAGTAGAGAAGGGAGAGAGGAAAAGTGAGGCAAGGCGAGAGAAGAATTCCGAACCCTTAAAAGTAACTGAAATTGTGAGTTTAGATCTGGACCGTCCGATCTGTTATGGAAGGAAACCCGGGCATTACAGACGTAGGCCGATTGGTCTGGATTCCGATCGGACGGTCAGGATCTAAACTCAAAATTTAAGTTAACTCAGAGGTTGCAGGCTCAGGCGAGAGGGTATTGTGCAAATTCTTTCCTTAATTTAATTTTTCTCTAATTAGTAATTCATACACGCCTCTTTGCCTCTTTGGAAATTTCAAACGTGTTTTGTGACGTAATTAGCTCAGTATAATTGACTGTCAGTACGCAGTGATTCATCCCACTAATTATTAAAGGGTACTTCAGAGGAACCAGATCACCTGTCCTATGTGGGCATGAAATTTCCTCCAAAGTCACTGACACGTATATCCGGAATGAATTTTGACATTTAAATATTGAATATAGTTTTGTATCAAAACTCATTCTGAACTCACGTGTCAGTGACTTTAAGAGCAGAAATTCTCTGTCCACAGGGAGCAAGAGATTCGGTTCCAGCTTGAGATGACAAGTATTAGATTATTGTGGTGCTTAAGTTTTTGTGTCGTTATGATTAATTAATTTAAGCTGTCTCGTGCTATGTTTATGTACATTACGCAATTTGCTATGGCTGTTTCAAAAATTGTTGAAATTCGTGAGTTGAATTAAAAAAAAAAATCTAATTCATTGTCATCAAGAAAATAGTATTTTTCAACAAGCAAATGTTTAAAAGTAATCCATGACAACAAAGTGGAATCAAGTGGTGGCACGAGATCTACTTATTTTGTAGAGCTGGCATAGAACGGCGTCAATACTGTTTGAACATATGTTGGTAGAGAACAGAGATAGTATGTCGCACGCTGATAGAGAACAGACGAGGCATGTGATTTGGGATGTAGATTCTCTCCAGTTGTATAATATAGTTGCAAAGATTCAAAAAGATCTGAACCGTTTGATTAAGATCTAAACACTAAAACCAAATTTATTCCCGCTGTATAATACAAAACAGTTCATAGGTTGACGCGACTAGGAATGATCTGTACCGTAAATTTTAAATGAATAATTCAGATCTGCTTCTGCTTGAAACCATTCATAATTGTCAGTACAACTGGATTTCACAGGTGGAAAGAGAATTGTGGTGGCCTGGTGGGGATGTCCCATAGGCCATAACCGCAGTTTTTTATTTATAAAAAAATAATAATAATGTTGATCCTCACTGACGTGATCCAGTTGCTAAGTTAAGGCATGTCCCTTATTAAATTAAGAGACGCGAGGTTGGCAATGGTTGGATGACTTGGATCCCGTGGTTGGTTGGGGTTCAAAATGAACAATCCGGACCAGCGTCATACGGTCAGAATTTTAAAAAGATTAGTAGCATACTTTGACTAATATATTCGGAAATGACGTAAATGTTAAGAAAACTAGGACTATTTTTCAAAAAATAATTCGAAAATTAAAACATATGTACTGAAGAGATAATATAATTTAAATAAAATTAAATATTACAAAAAAAATGCAATGTCAAAAAATATAGAAATTCTTTTTTACGATCGCATTACAAAGTAACTAGTTTTTTTACATTGAATTGAATACACCTCCTACATTGGTGAATATTTATTACTGTAAAATTAAATATTTTTTAAGTCAAAGGATTAAATTTGACAATAATCAATGGTTTATCCAATAATTGAAAATTCTTTATGACTTGACATGTCTTAGAGGTTTTGGAGCTCGAGCTCAACCATCTTTATGAATTATTAATTTTCTTAATATACCTTCCGAAAATAAATCTAAAGAGTTTACATGACCAATTGACATAATTTATGGGGAATTTCACGTATACCCTCAAAAACTTCAAAATTACGTATTTTCCCCTCTAAACTTTAAAATTACATATTTTCCCTTCTAAACTTTAAAAACTCACAAATTTATCCATTTTATTGTCTTTTATTTAAAACTCATTCCAAATTTATAAAATACCCATTTTACCCTTTATTAAGAGCATTAAACGCCATCAGACTCACATTTGAATCTCCTCTACCGTCCGAACTGCTTTAAGATATGTGCTTGCTAGATTAGAACGAATCTTGAAGCAAACACACACGTATATTGAAGCGACACTCACTGATCTTAATACGATACGCGCGGATCGGAATTGCTTTAAGATCTGTGTGCGCTAGATCAATACGAATCTTGAAGAGAACATGCACGGAAATTGAAGTGACGCGTGCATATCTTAATGCGATGCACGCAGATCGTACTGTAGAGGAACTCTTCGGATTCAAATTTGAGTTCGATGGGTGTTTTATGCTTGTAATAAAGGGTAAAATGGGTATTTGATAAATTTAGAATGAGTTTTAATATAAAAACAATAAAATGGGTAAATTTGTGAGTTTTTTAAGTTTAGAGGGGAAATAGGTAATTTTGAAATTTTGAGGGGTATACATGAAATTCCCCCTATATTTTAATAAGAGGAAGGATAACTTAATAACGGTTACTTTGACAAATGACAATAGATTCAAAAATAAAAAATATATAAGTATGTTATTGTATATATAGAAACTTAACGAAATTCATACAATTTAAATATTGTTTGATTATGTATCAAAGACCTCTAATCTTCAGACATAAAAATTTCAAGTAGTCACTTGATGTTTGAATTTAAAACTAAAATTTTATTTTTAAAACTGTTAAGATTATCAAAATAAAAATTGGTCAAGGGATTCCTCTTTTTTATGTATATAAATTTTTGGACATCTTGATTCTCTTAATGGATTGGAGTCCTTTCCTGATTCTCTTAATGGTTCCATTTCATTTAGTATGACCTATCATCCGGACTTTGTTTCGAAAACATAATAAGTACTTGATAAAACAAAAAAATGTTCCAAATTGATTTTTTTCTATAAAATATTATATTATGCAAATTTTAGTGTAAACTATTTTTTTTAAAACACTAAAGATAAACAACAAAATCAGCCACATGATAATTTATGCAGAAGAACACACAAAATAATTATATATTTTAAAGGTTATATTGAACCTTAAACGCATTACACACACACACCTCTTTTTGAATGAAAATAGGAAAGTATGACTACATGACATATGGCTCATCCAATTAAAATATACGAGAAGAAAAACAAAATCAAACGGGTAAAATCAAAGATAATGTGATATAACTAAAAAATTTAAAGACTCGATTTTTTTTTTTATAGATTTTAGATAAAAACGATGAGCAATTATTTGATCAAACTTGATTGCATCTTTTACTTGAGAAAACTTAATCCTACCGTCTGTAATAGAAACAAAACAAAGTCGTCTTAGTGTAATTAAATCAGATAAAAATCTAAATCAATAAATGCAATGAACTTGATGGGTTCGAAATCTGAATGGAGAAATTTTATTGTTATAATTACATGATATGGAATTTAAAGGCTTAGACCTCCATCTTTTAAAAAAAAAACAGTCATATCCAACTCATCCAACATCGAACGAACGGTTTGAATAAAAACACACTACAACAATATAGGGCATTTCAATATAGGCCGATATAAAACTGAAATTGTAATTAGCGTAATTAGCGCAATTAAAACACAAGTCGTCTTAGCGTATTTAAATCAGATAAAAATCTAAATCAATAAATGCAACAATCATTTCTTTGAATTGTATTATCACAACAGTTATATCCAAAAACTGACCTTTGTGGGTTCGAAATCTAAATGAATTTTTTTTTATAATAACAAAATTTGAAATTTGAAAACTTGACCTCTTTATTTAAAAAAAAAACAGTTATATCCAACTCATTTAAGAACAAACGGCCTGGATAAAAACACACTACAACAATATAGGCCGACATAAAAAATTTAGTCCGAAATGACGAGCCAAAGTTTGTTATTATTCCTAAATTCTCACTATTCATGAGGTATAGTTGCCGGGAAAAAAATTCAGGTAAGAAACAATGTTTATGCTGCTATTTACAACACTTAATAAGTACAATTTAGTGTTTAAATTTGACACGTCTGATTTAAAATTGACAATATCTTGTTAAAAATAATAAAATATTTAATTTAAATTGAAAACTACATCTGACCTAAAATTTATGTCTTTTTCATTTAAAAATATAAATTCGAAATTCAATACACTTATTAAAAATAAAAAATTCACATTTCTTACTAATAAAAATTGTCATACATCAAAATCCGATGAGTAGGGTTTAAATGCTCCATCATGCCCCAACATCATTGTCTCTATTTTCAAAGTCTAAATAATCGATCCGAACCGTTCAACATGATCTTCATACTAAAATGTGCTTGGATAACAAATTTTATAATTTTTTTAATAATTATTTAGAGAGATACAAAATCACTATTTTTGAATGGTCCAAAATCTTAAAAAAAAAAATTTTGTATCTATCTTAAAAAAATAGCAAAGAAATTTAAAAAATATAAAATTTTGTATCCAAGCACATTTCAATATGAAGATCATATTGAGCGGTTCGAATCGACTGTTTAAATTTTAAAAATAGAAATAACAATGTTGGACAAAACCCTACTCAAATCCGATACGCTGGTGGAAGCAACAGAGACGGATCAAGATAGGGACCCAGTTTGGAGATGGTAAGAAAAGTTGAATTTCCCTTTAATGCATTCGTCTGTACAGCCACCCACCATAGGCATTGATAACGAGCTATTACACGAGTTGTGGCACTATAAAGTGACACATGAAATCTGGATATACATAAAGGTCTAGATGGGAAGATGAGAAGTAAAGGTAAGGTTGGCTTGAAGTTTCGGGAGATGATGTTGTAGTTCACAGAGTTAGGTGCAGCTTTGATAACAAATTGCTTTATAAATCATAATTAATTCTAAAGTATTCGAATCTGGAGCCTTCCTCGGATTAAGCCATTGTATTCTGATGTCATGTGAAATAAAAGTTTGCCCAGCTTCCGATTTGGGAAATCGAATCGAATGAACTTTAATTTTTGTCAGATCATTCGCCTCCAGTTTCAATTTTCAAGGCATTTACATGCCTTGTTAAAAACATTTACAAATGCGGCTACAATATGCCACAAATAGCCCGTGACGACATAGAGACTCACACTGCATGTCATTAAAAGAGTTCACTTATAATTTTGCTGCCATAATTTACAAGGCTGGACAGGATTTTTTTTTTAAATAGAATTACTTTAAATTATTTCAACGGAACAAGCCTTTGTCGGGCTGATTTTCGGAAACTAGCCTCCACCGATCCCTAGAATCGGTGGAGCAAAAAAAACCCAATCTACACCGGTCCTAGGGACCGGTGGAGCCTGTTTTGCACCAGCCGATACCCTCGCCACAGAAAATTCCTCATCTATACCTCCACCGTCCCTAGGACCGGTGGAGCCTTGATTTCCAAATTCTTACACAAGTACTCTATAACGGGTTAAATTTAGTTCAAAACCACCCGCAACATAAATTATTAAGGTTCACTGATGCAGCGGACGTATCTGGGGCATTATTAAGGTTCACTGATGCGTCTAGGGATGCGGCTCAGTTTTTTGACGAAAAGTGAATGTAACGGCTGAGATCAGCCTGTGAAATATACTATTGATAGGGGCATTTTGAAGCTCCACCGATCCACAGGATCCGTGCAGGGGTATTTGGTGTGGTCTCCCGTGTAGTATGGTGTGGCTGGTGCAAAACGGGCTCCACCGATCCCTAGGATCGGTGTGGGTTGTGTTTTTCTTGCTACACCGGTCCATAGGATCGGTGGAGGCTAGTTTTCTAACTTCCGCCCCACCAAGACTTGTTCCGTTGAAATAATTTAAAGGAATACTATTTAAAAAAAAAATGGCTGGACATATACATGAAAAAGAATTTTGTTTTAACTCTGCAATTTGGAGATTGACAATGATCGGAGGCGAAGCCAGCATGGCCCATGGGTAGGCAACCGCCTATCTTTAGATTTTGAAAATTACCTATAAATATGTACAAAATTAGATCACTGCCTACCTCTATTTCGGTACATTACCTACTCCTTATGCGATTCTCTTCTAGTTCTGGCTTGATTCGGTCTTTTTTGTGTCAATTTTGAATTTAATAAAAATGAGTTTTTTAATTTGAGAAGAAAGTGAAAGGAGGCTCTTTGAAGAAGAAAGATAATTAGATATTTTTTTCTAAATAAACTTGGTGTATTGGTCCATTAAGTATAAAAATATAAATAATGATTGGTTCACCGAGAACCAGGAGCATCTAGAAATTATTTGGGCCTTAATATTTAATCCAGACCATTGTGTCTTGCTATTTGACAATTTTAACATACAGTGAATCCATTTATTTTTAAACTATCACAAAAATTATCTTAATTACAAAATATAGTGAAAAAAATTAATTGTTAACATGACTTTTTTTACCAAATTGCTTAGAAATAAAAAAAAATTATTTTTAAGCAAGCGTGCGTTGACAATTTTTATTTTTTATTAAAAAATAAAAACTAAAATAAAAAAATAATAACTATTTTTTAATAATTTATTTTTTACCTACCTCTGATAAAAATATAGTGGCGTAGAATAATAGCATATTGACAAAACATTGATATTTGTACCGAAGAAATAAAAAAATTGTAATTTCATGGCTAATATGAAATAAATATTCGTACTATTCTTCAAATTCAAAAATAATTCGGAGAGATGTAAAAAAAAAATAATTCGAATATATTAATACAGTCGGAAATCTGGTCACTAATGTAATGATGAGTCCAACACTTCCTTTCTTAGAAATTTATTAAGAATAACTTATTGGTTTATGCGCAATAAAGTTGTCTTTGTTTTTTGTTTAATAAGAAAAAAAGGTCTTTAGGTACACATGCGCACAACAAGGTGAGGCACAGGATTTTCTGTACGGATCACATCAGTAATTTATTAATTAAGAAAAGTTTCACAGAGTTAAACCAGATTCCACGGTTGGTTTGATGTGGATTATCTTTTTTTAGAATACTGACAGTAGCTGTCAGTGTGGTTTGATGTGGATTATCAGATTCACACATCAATAATTTATTAATTGATTATCAGAATACAAAAGGTTTTCTTTTGATTCATTATGAAATATAGTTGTCATTTACTACCTACCAACCATCAAGGAGGATTCAATAAGCTCTGTCAAGCACATGCCATTCCAGAACTTTAGCAATAACTCCAGAATTAGTTTCTTCAACCAACTACAACTAGCTGAAAGTATATGAAGTAATTGATTTTTCCAAAGAATATTGTCTGCATTACTGCATGAGTGCACCAAATAGAAGCATAGAGGTGCAAATAAAAGCTAATATTTCATGTCACTATTACTATTTACTACCAAACTGCTAGGAGGTTCAATTTCTATACATTTTCACTAAGACTTTCTGACAAATTACATGTCTGTGCCCTCACTGATAGCCGATTTATTCTGGGACGTTGAACCAACAAACCAGGATACACGCATAAGTTGAATCCCAAGCACCAAAACCCACCAAGAGACCAACCCGCGGAGAGTCTGAATCATCCATACTGGTGCACCTATCTCACCAGCCAGTGTAATTCCCCTCATCAATTGCAAAATCCTATATCCCTCATAAACCACAGGTGTAATGAGCCATGCTGGAGATCTCCAGTACCATGTCAATGCCTCTGTCAGCATCTGAATGAAGAGGAGCAATAGGTACGGGCCCACCAGTACCAGAAATGAGATGGAACTCAAGCCCGGCTGCAGAGTGCCCTTCCTATATGCAAATAGGAGCAACAAAGGTATAATAAACCCTGTTATGCTTGCTCCGCAATTCCACAACCTGTAATTACCGGGCACATTTTGCCTTATTTGGTCCCAGGAAGTTTCAGTTGCACGGGCACATGCATCAGCCATGAGTAAAAATATCATTGCACCCATGTTAAATATACAATCAAGCCCAACGAGGGAAAGAAGACCTGCCACATTCGGGCCCAGGAAGACAGAAGACAAAGGTAGCCATAAGGTCGGCACCATGCCGGTAGCAAGAAGTATTAAAGGTCCGAAAAGCCACATTGGCCATTTAATGAACGTCTTACTATTCGAGGAGAAGGATTCTGTCTGACTATTCGAGGAGAAGGATTCATCTCTGTTCAGTTCCACAAAATTTTCGCCTGATTCGCTGTGAAGAACAGCAATTTGGGGCGCCTCTTCTGTGTCTATTGCATCGACTATGTCATTTCCTTTAATAATGGAATTGGTACTCTCTTCAGCTTTGGCATATTGGAATGAAGAATCAAATGTAAGGTTCTTAGAACAGTGCAAATGGAGGCTTTTAAATGATGGCCTCTTCTGAGGGAATATAGATGCTTTTGCAACCCTGCGGCCGTAAAGCTGAGTTCTCTTAAATGAGGTTGGTATGTGGAGGCAAGAGAAGGTTAGAGTGGACATTGATTTGCTAAGCTGGGAGAAGCTGTCAGTAGCCTACAAGAAAGAGAAATGAAGTTAGCCATTAATAAATATATGACAAAGTAAAGATGGAAATAATAAATTAACAGTTTTTTAATTAGGGCCGAAGTTGTAAAATCGACTTAGTTGGTCACCTGTGTATGTATTATGCATAACCACTGTTCAGAGTAACAAAAGTTTAAAGGCTCTTAAATGCCAGAATAAGAATGGCAAATTATATCTTGAAATTATCACACAAACCAAATTAGATCCTCTACCTGATAAGAGAGTAGACAATGACCTAATGGACTTGCCAAAATAAAAGGCAGTGAAATCCCTATCTAGACAAATTCTCCTATGAATAGTTTGGTTACTGCTATAATTACGAGTAATAGGGGCAAGCGTCCTCCCCAGTTCATACTTCATACTTGTGAGGATGCTGACAAGGTACTGACAACACAAGCTCATGACAAAAATTTTATTCAATTCTCCACCCGAACATAAGCCTCATATGGAAATTGAATTTCTCTAGCCTCATTTGAGTAATCATAGAGGAGTAACCAACAATTAAGCCCCGGTACCACGCAGGTAGTGCCAATACATACAGATCATTACTGGCACGAACTGATTGTATAGACAGAAATATGCTGGTAATCCTTATAGCAAATGAATAATAAATTAAAATAGAATTTACTTTCCAAATAACAGGAGCACTATTTTGGATGGCTTCAGGATTTGAAGTCAGATAGTATAGGCAAAAAATCCGAAATAGTTGTTCATAAAAGTTGGAAACCCAAATATTTATTTGCAAAAATTAACAGAAGATTCGATTTTAAACGATCCTATCAATGACAATGAAGAAATGATTTCTTTGGGGGTACTTTGAGACAAAAACAAGCGACACGTACATGTACTGCTTGATCATCGCTTCAAAAATATCAGCAAATGAAAATAGACTACAATTTCAAAATTAAAGGTAGATTAGAGCAATTTCTTACCAAAGCCGATAGCTTTGCTCAATTTCGCATCAGCTCCGTGTGTGCTCCCGTGTTTCGACAAGCAAAGAAAGGTGGAATAGTTAGAATAATAAATAGAATCTCGAACACGAGGTCCGGATCCCCCAGGTAACTCCAAATTTGAGTTTGGATTTAGACCGTCCGATCAGAATCCTACAAATCCGGCACGAGGTAGAATTCACGGGAACATTCGATTCTCTTTGGACGGTCCAGGTCCAACTCAAAATTTGAGTTACTTTAGGGGATTCGAATCCGAGCACGAGGGCACCTACTGGCTAGTGGCTACTGATATTTTCTGCGGAGTTTCACAAAACTACAAAAGAGAAAACTGGAGCATGAAGTCGGGAACCAATAAATGGGCCGGATTTGCAATCATTAAAATCTAACAGCCCATATTCAGCAGGAAAAAAACCTGACAGCCCATATTCGGACTCCGGAGGTTGTTCATTTTGTCATATCAAATTTTAATTTAAATTATTAACATAACGAATACTGTTGTCATGTAATATAAATTAGTAATTGTACAGTTTTTTTTGGATTGTGTTATATGAAAATATACCAATCTTTGTGTAAATTTTTTTATTCTTTTCCAGTGGAAAATAATTCCATCAATCGTTATCCAGTAATTAATTAATAGTTATTTAGTGGACCTGATGACTTCTGTAAATAATCAAATTGCATTCTATCTATATGGGTCATTTGTTACTATTTGAAAGTGAAATAAGACAACGAACAAATTCAAATATTAATTTTAAAATCATGGAAATGCTAACCAAGTTTCACAAACCGCCAATTAATCCCTCGTTTATCTACTCTCACAGCCACCCAAAGTCCAGTGGTTCTCATGCAAATTCAATTCTCCCTCAGTCTTTCACTACGCAACCTCTATCTCTCACCCGGCCACACTCACCTTTCCTGATCCACTATGAGCAACGACACCGTCGACAAGCTCGTCATCTTTCTTGCCAAGCGAGATGGCATCGACAAGCTCGTCAAAACCTTCCAGTACGTCTCCAAGCTTGCTCATTGGCATGCTGAGTCGGCCCATCCAGACCTCGCAAAACGGGCCAAGAATTGGGAGGTGGCGTCCGGCCTTAGTCGAAAGGCCTTTCGGACCGGACGTTTTCTTACCGGCTTTAATGCATTGCGTCGCTCGCCTGGTGCAACACCGCTCCTTCGTACGCTTAGCATATTTGCAAATGCCGGAGAGATGGTTTATTTCTTCTTTGACCACTTCCTTTGGGTTTCGAGAATCGGAGTGCTAGATGCGAATCTTGCAAGAAGGATGAGCTTTATTTCGGCCTTCGGCGAGTCTGTTGGGTATGTGTTTTTCATAATCATGGATTATATTATGATTAAGAAGGGGTTGGAACAACAAAGGAGGCTGGATAAGACGACCGCAGAGGGGAAGAAGGAGATGCAAAAGATAAGAGGGGATCGAATAATGAGGCTGATGGCTGTCTCGGCAAATGTAGCGGATTTGATTATTGCACTGGCAGATATCGAACCTAATCCATTCTGTAATCATGCGGTTACATTGGGGATCAGCGGGTTAGTCTCGGCTTGGGCTGGATGGTATAGAAATTGGCCATCGTAAAGACATTGTTAGTAAAAAATACACACAAATAAGCGTTCTAATTTACAGTCTACTGTTGGTAGAATTAATGAAAATACAATGAATATGTTGATATAGAGTAAGTGTGATGTGTTTATTCTTGTGACATCGCATTATTATAGGATGCTGTGGATGGCAATGCATTATATAATGAATTGCCTCGATTGATACCAACCCAATATAATCCCTGTGATCCCAATACTATTGCTTATGGTACCCTTAATTTGTAAACCTGACTTATTGAAATGATCCGATGATATCATGGTCCCTAAGAGAAAATACTTTCCTAAAACAATTATTTTCAAGAACCACCTCCAGGTGTCTTTGTTTCATCAATAAGGAACGGTTACCCGAATACTGGTAGTGAACATGATGTCCTATGGAGGTGTTAGTTGCCCCATTGCTGATCCATGAGATTCAAGCTTAATCAGAAAATTTAAATTGGAGGGCTGGATGAATAAATATTCGTATAATTTCATTTTATGGAAGTGGTTAATAGTATTATCTTTTGTAAAAAAAATTTTTTTTAAAGAATAAAAATGAAAATTTTCAATTGGGCTTAGCCCCTTTTCCAACACTAACTTCCGCCTCTAAGATCGAATGCCAGCAATGTATGCATTCACTAAATATTGAGTAAGAATAGATAGATTGCACTAAGATAGCACGCTCATAATTCAAACTTACTAAGTTATCGCTAAGATTGATTTGACAGCTTTGAAGTTTGATCTTCCGTATATGAGTAAAAATAAAGCCACAATAATTAGCGTTTAAGTTTGGGCTTGAGAGCTGCGCTTTCTAGAAGAAAATATAATAATCAGATCTGAGAAAAGAAAATAAAAAACCCAACATTACACTTAACAGGCCGGAATTGAACTAAATGTGACCTAGTTGGCCCGGAATTTAGCCCACATACTATCTATCTCTTTAAAGGTAAATCGAGTACCAAAGCTAACATCCTGGTCATAGTTGTAAGAGAGAACATGGAACTTTGAAAAATTAAGATTAACTCACTGATATCTTTTGAGCTTAATCAAATGTATATATTTCGAGGAGGTTTTAATTTTTTTTTTTAAATAAAGTTTGGAGGTCAAGCAATCCAACTATTTAATATCAAAAAAATATTGTCTTTTTCGGATTTCGAACCTGCTCCCTCTCACACGGAGAGCATAGGTTTCAATTTTTTTTATTTATGATATCTATATTATGACTTTATATTTAAAATTTCAACACCTTAAATGTCAAGATAATATTAGATATCTATATCATTCTCTCTTTGCATGCGTAAACAATTGTGACATTAGAAACAATCCTTAAAAGAAAACAAAATACTGATATAGAGATCGCTATCTGAAACGGTGCCGCTTAACCATTAGGCAATTCAGCCTCCTCTCACCCCCCCCCCCCCACCTCTTCCCCTCTGCTCCACCCTTTCACTCTGTCTTGTTCCTCTATCCCAAGTAGATGCTTCTGTCTAGTGGATCTGGTCACCGTTCTCGGTGCTTCCGCTTAGTGAATTTGGCCACCGCTCTTCTCTTCGGCCACTGCCTCGTCTCTTTTGCCATTCTGGGACCTCTGATTCTCTAAGACAAGTGGTTTGTTTTTCTTCTCCTTTTATCCCGAGCTCTTCTCCCCGCTCTGGCAATGGAAGAGTGGGTGAAACGAGCTGTACACATAGTTTATTCTATTATATGTTTGTTATGGTCAATTTTGTTTATTGTTTGCTTGTGATATGGTTTTCCTCCTCCACTTCTCACTTCCTTTCCGAGTCTTTTTTTCTCTTCCTTTGCTAGCATTTTCTTCTTCTTCTTCTTCTTCTTCTTCTTTCTTCTCCCCTCTCTTTTTCTAATAAAACAGGACATGAGTTGTGTCATTTCTCGATATTCAGGCTCACTTTGTTTTTCAACCAACGTGTTTGTACTGAGGACAAGGATAATTGTTGGCTCACTAATTTCATCTTAGCATGAAGTACTACAAGTTTTTTGTTTCTATTTTTCCTTGCTTACTTCTGTACTATGAGGTGTAGTTATATGCACTGATAAGAGTGTGTGGCTTTGGATTCACTGCTACTCTCTAGTATGTAATTTGTGCACATATCATTTTTATTTTATGTGCATGCATGCTATCATGTAATGTATTTTCACGCTTAAAAAAATATACTTAAAAATATACTGATGTGGATAATTTTTAGTATTAATTTTCAACTTATTAATTTATATAAAAATAAAACAAAAAGTAATGTATAAACGAATGTGAATCTTAAATTTCATTTTAACATATAAATTCTAGAATTTTTATTTTTAGAAGATAAAAAAAGTAGAAAAATAAGCACGAAAAAAGCAAACATTTAATTAGATCCTCGTATAATATTACTACCTGAAAAAATAATTATATTGTGAAAAACATATTATTATATTGGGGGAATTTTATGTATCTCCATAAAAACTTCAATATTACATATTTCCCCTCAAAAGTTCATAATATCATATTTACCCTTCAAAATTATAAAAACTCACATATTTACCCAATATAATTATTAAATATAGCAGATATATCCAAAAATATTAAAATAATAGTATTTAAGAATGAAAAAAATTCTAAATACAATACTGGTTAATAAACCATGGACCATTATACCCTTCTTTTCTCCACTTCCACTTGATTGCTTTCACTGTGCGCCAAACTCCACACACTTTCGTCTTTATTTTCGCCCCTCGCCCCTCTCTGATATGGCTGACTGGCCTCCCCTGAGACCTAGATGGAAGATCATGGTTGAATGGTCCGCTATCCAATAAGTTCTAAAATATAGGTTTTATGTTAATTTCTTGCTCTCAGCAGAAGTATGTTTTAGAAATAGATAATCTTAGCTTGCCCAGAGCCATAAAACAAGAATACGAAGCAAAGTACCAAGCTCTTGCTTGCCACTGAATACCAAGGAAAAAAAAAGAAAAAGAAAAAAAAAACAAGCACCAAATTCTTTGCTTGCCCAGCGATATCCAATGTTTAAATCTGACACGTCATTAGGTCTGATCTGAGCAACCAAAGATTTCTACTATGATATTGAAGAACATGAAATGGAGATGGTATACAAAGATTTGTACTAAATATGCCAAAAATCCTCTCTTAAGCAATTTCTTGAATAACTTGTGTGCATTTGAAATTAATTAGTAATTACTCACCACAAGCTGCTATGAAGTCCAGCGACTCGAAAGGAATTAAAATTAAACTAAGCAACTGAACACTTGAACCTCAAGCGATATCCAATGTTAAAATCTGACACGTCCCCCTGATTAACCGACAAACCAAAACTGATACCGCTGAAGAGAGGCAACAACACTGTAGCACTGGGGAGAGGGGTTGAACTGGGCATTTCTTCAAAGCAAGGCCATCTCAGTTCTCAAATTCAGATTTTTGGATCTTCTTTTTGGAATTTGTGTTCACATCAATGTACATTAGCTTATAGTTTAGCTTAAGGAAATCAATGTTTTATTCAGATATCATGTTATAGTTTTGTGAAATCTTATAAGGGTGAAATGAGAGAGATACCAGTAGTTAGTAGAAGCTTGCATCAATTTCTTTTAATTTTTATGAGGGTAAATGGGAATTATGAATTTACAAGGGTAATGAAATTAGAATTAATGATAAAGTTGATGAATTGGGTAAATATGTGAGTTTTTATATTTTTGAAGGGTAAATATGATATTATGAACTTTTGAGGGTGAAATAGTAATATTGAAGTTTTTGAGGGGATATATGAAATTCCCCCTATTATATTTGTGATAAACCGATTAATTTAATCTGATTTATTCGTAGAAAACTAATACGGGCCATTAGATAAGCCAATGCATGGTTTGAGTTTACCATGCATGCATGTGAACTGAATTATGACAATTAATGAATGAAAATTAAAAAAATTGTAGCGATGTCACAAATAGATTTAAAAAAAACTATTGCACTCTTGTGAATCCGAATAGTTATTTATCAGTTTAGATACTAGAATATGTGAATCCAAGTAATTATTTATTTATGCACACGTATTTTCTTCGACGAGTATCATCTCCATTACCGTAAAAGATTCCCTTCACTTTACGGTTTGAGATTAACTCTCAGCCGCTTTGAGATTAGGACCGACGGAGGGACAGTATTATTGGGCTTTGAGATTCGTGCCAATTTAAAAAGAACGGTTCAGATCAAGTAATTGTAAAAGATTTCCTATTATGGTACCGGGAAGATCTGAATTCTATTTTCTTAAACAACTTGAGCACTTGAGAGTAGGTCCGATGGGCATCGGACCTACTCCGGTTCGATGGGTTTAATCACCGTCGATTTGCTTTAAGTTTCGTGCGAAATGCTTTAAAATTGTGCTTGTTTGTTTCAATGTTCGTGCGTACAAATTTTAAATTAGATCGGATGGTCATCGTGCTCGTTGAACCTAAAAGTAGGTCTGATGGGCATCCGACCTACTCCGTTCTCCAACTTGAGATGTGACATAGAGCCGCAGCCCGTCAGCATTGGTAATTTGCGAAGAATGCAAACCTTTTTAAATATAGTTTTACATTTTATTTGCTGTATCATTCATTGTTCATAAATGCTCAACGAGGAGGGTTCCACTGCACCCTCTTTTGGTGCACCTAACGTGCACCCAAAACTCATATTTTCATTTTCAAAGTTCAAATAGTCGATTCGAATCTTCCAACGTGTTCTTCATATTAAAATGTGCTTGGAGACCAAATTTTACATTTTTTTGAAATTTTTTACTATTTTTTCAGAATTTTTGAAAATCATCACTTTGCTGAATTTCAAATTATTGTTTAGTTTAATCAAAAATTCTGAAAAAATAGTAAAAAATTTCCAAAAAATGTAAAATTTGGTCTCCAAGCACATTTTAATATGAAGAACACGTTGGAAGGTTCGAATCGACTATTTAAACTTTGAAAATGAAGATATGAGTTTTGGGTGCACGTTAGATGCACCAAAAGAGGGTGCAGTGGAACCCTCCTCATGCTCAACATATACAATTATAAGTATTGGAAATTAGCAAATGCAGTCAGCATATAGTTGAACACTTAATGATATTTGTTTCAAAATTGATCACCTAACCATATATATATGTATCGATCGAGACGTTTATATATATAAATCACATGAAAACACAATTAATTGTATGATTTATGCATGGCCCAGAGACAAGCTGGAGTCCATAATCTCTTGCACATTAATGAGTTGACAGTACAAATGTACAATTACAAACCTGTGAAATCGATAGCTTCTCAGCCTCAACCAATGATTTTGAGGGGTCCATTGTATATAAATTCCAACTTTATATTTTTTTCACAGTGCCAGCTAAGACTATGCTCTCGAGCGCAAAGCTTACACAGCCGCATTCAATCATCCTTATCTCTTTCTCTTGCATTAAACAAGTTCTTTACTCGAGGAATCAAATTTAGTTCTCTGTCCTTTAGTTAGTACCTTTGCTCCTCTTTGAAATTTGTGAAGACAGGAGGGAGGAGGCAATTACAAAAGCTTGCGCCCACAACTAAATCATGCTGTACTTTTTAACTGCTGATAATAATAATTAAATTTGAATTTGTGCACGGTATTTGACCGTTTACGCGCAAATTAAAGGCTTCTTAATTGCTTAGCAGGCCGCCAGCAAGTAGTTCACTTCAACATTCAAATTTCAAAGCGAGAGCATCTGAGCATGGATATAAAGTATAAACACATAACTGACAGCTAATCAATGCTGTATTTTACTACAATTGAGTCAAAGAGTTATTTGGTTTCGGATGGTTAAACTTTTAATTTACAAAGTGAAATTCAGCATTTTCTTTTATTTTACTATTTTACTATTTTACAAACATTTCATCTACACCATTATTTACATACACTGACGATTTTCTAGACCATTCCAATCCACGTGGACTACATTCCTTGGACTAGGGACAAATGACAGCTTATCAGACCACTTTCAACCCCACACGTGTTATCTCACAAGTGCCGAGTCAACCAACCCCCCCCCCCCCCCGCATTAATTTAATTTAATCTCCAAACGTGCCCTTACCCACGTGCGAACGAGTCCCACAGCGCCGTGCAACGCCGCCGTGCAAACCCGACACGACCCGCTTCCAAGTCATAAACCACTTCGAACCCCTGTTGCTGGAAATTACCGAGCGTACCAGCGGGCCCACTGTCAGTCTCATCTGTCTCGCCACCTACATTCATCAGCATGAGACAGCCGACCCGTTTACCTTCGCTCTTGAACCCCATGAAGTAGTTCCTACGTGGCAACTCAACGGTCGCGTTGGATTTGAAATGGAACGCCAAGCTTGGTACCAACCGATTTGAGCTACGGTCTGAGTTGAAATAGTAGCACGGGCTGAGCCCGGTCTTGGCCTCGGTTTCTTCGGCCCGGTTAAACCCAGCTGATGACATGTGACGAGCAAATTCAGTCGAGACACGAGAGAATGTTTCTTCAGGTAGCATGGTGAATGTAGTCCCTGAATCAACCACCATGCCGCCATTCCCGGCATGGTCTACATAAGCCAGGTCAGGCCGAGCCGGGATTTTTGTCGGGCCCACAGATATTGCCTCGAGCGCAACAGTGTAAAAATATGGATGCTTTGAATTTTTAAGCAAGGAAGTATAAACAAAAGCTGATTCAGAGGGGTTGATGGTAGTTGGTTCAGGGTTTCGACCGAGAATCAACGGACTCGGGTGAAGTAACCGATCGGCACGGAAAGAATGTGACACCAGGCAATAAGAGAATCGAGAAGATAAAGATGGTGACAGAGCAGATAATTGGGCTGGCAGTGAAAGCGGCCCGCGACCAAACCCGGCAACACCAACTGGTTCAGCAAGCGTGGAATGGGCGCATGCAAATGTGAAGTTAGAGATTGACAAGGAATCGGGTTTAGACAAAGCGAGAGATAATCGGCCATGGCGAAGATGGGCTAGGAGACTGCCATCGCCATATGCATAGTACAGAGGTGGGCACGCATGAGAAGAGCACGAAGCGGTCTCTATGGCATCCAAGGGGCATTTGGCCGCGGCACAGAGGTCTGAGGAAGGGAGGGAAGAATGAGCTGTAGAGCACGCGGGAGAGGCACAAGAGACAAGTCGTGAGTCAGCCGGCGGTGGAAAGATGGTGGCATTTGAATTGGCATCAAGTTTGCCTTCACAGAGCATGCATTCAAAAGGGGAGCAAGGGAACCAGACGATGTCACTGCCAGTATCCATGAAGAGGGAGACAGTAGTTGGAGACGAAGCGGGGCCCACTGATAGGGAGAGGGTGTAGTCGCTGCCGGAAGAGAGAGGTACAGAGAGTGGCGGGTGGCGGTGGGTACCATGGCGGCGGCCGTGACGGATGGTAGAACGGAGGGTGGAGGATTTGATGAGGTGGTGAAGGGAAGAATTGGTTGAAGGGAATGTGTGGGAAAGGGGTAACAGAAAAGAGTTTGATAGGAGAGAATGGGTTGGATGGCCGTGTAATAAACAGAGCATGGTTGCAAGGAGAAGAGGGAGTGGGAGAAACTGGTATGACATTTTTGTGTTGTGTGGAGTGTTTGGTAGGGAAGGAGTAAGAAGGGTTTAAGAAGGAAGGGGTTTATGTTTAGTTGTTTATGAAAGGATGGGGGATTGGGAATTTGAAGAGGGAAGCTTCTGAGCTGGGGACTTGTGTCGCTTCACGTCTTCACTTGCTTGGAGAACTATATATTAGAACTCACTGAGGCTGTGAGGCAGGTCCTATAGGATTTGAATAGTTTTGCTGAGTTTTATCTAGTGAGTAGTGAACTAGTGATGATTAGGAGGTAGGAGCTGGGGCAAAAGGCAGCTATTTTAAATTAGATTTATTATCTTCTGTGCATGCTGAATGAGCTTTCTATGTTGTTTATTAGGAGCTGGAGCATATATTTTTTTTACTAGTTTGGTTAAGAAATATTGAGTTTTGTTTTCAATTGACGCAATTTAATCTGATATAATATGTTTGTTCATACTGCAACGAAGTTTAAACAAAAATAAACTTGATATCATGGCTTTCACTTCATACGAAATAATATAAAATATGATGTAAATTCATTATAACAATTTAATCTGACATTTTTACAATATTGTTTTAAATTATGTCAAAGAAATGTAAAAATCAATGTTTTAAATAGCGTTTATAGCGTCATAGCGGGAAGGCTACAAAAAAAGCTATAGCGAATAGCGTAGCTATAGCGGAAGCTATT
The DNA here is from genome assembly GCA_028015225.1 of Carex myosuroides. NCBI lineage: Eukaryota > Viridiplantae > Streptophyta > Magnoliopsida > Poales > Cyperaceae > Carex > Carex myosuroides. The sequence continues at coordinate 6,311,410 of CM051488.1, forward strand.
TCAAATAGCGTTTTTTTTTTACAAAAATTATATTATATATTTGTACTATATATTAACATTATCTAAAGTTTCATAGAACAATAAATAACACCAAATTAATTAAGAAATTATAATATTCATATTGAACTAGTACAAAAGTCCATGGTTCAAAATATCCATAATAATATCATAAAATATCGATCTTTTTCTATACAAAATATCTTAAGCATCATGATTCATTCTATTTTTTTTTTCTATACAAAATAAATTTTATGGATCTTTATTTAAGCCCATATAAATTGTCTCAAAAAGCCCAATATGCATAGCGCGCAAATAGTGCGCTACACGCTATGCGCTATAGCAGACCGCTATTACCGCTATAGCGGCCGTAGCGCAATTAGCGTATTTTCATTCCATAGCTTAGCGTTTAGGGTCCAAAAACGCTATAGCGCCGCTATAGCGCGCTATTTAGAACACTGGTAAAAATCATTAGGAGTTAGTAAGCCATATAAATTGATTATTCATCAAATTTCATACAAGAAGCGTACTTTGAATATCGTTAAATATAAACCATCATGTCTCGTATCTTATATCTTCGTTTTCAAAATTCAAACTGTTAATCTGAACTGCTCAACATGATATCCATGTTAAAGTATGTTTGGAGACCAAATGTTCATATTTGTTGAAACTTTTATACTATTTTTTAGATAGGTACAGAATCACTGTTTTTAAAAAATAGTAAAAATTAAAATTAAAAAATATAAAATATTTGGTCTCCAAACATTTTTTTAATATAGATATTATGTTGAGCGATTTGAATCAACAATTTAAATTTTAAAAACATCAATATAAATTATGAAACATTATGAAGCATGAAAGTCACGAGCCATTGTCCATTTAAACCCTCATTATAAATTATACATTTCATTGATTTTTTTTCCCCACAGATCAGTTTAAAAGAAATATTTGTATGAAAACTAAGTGGGCCACTCGTCCAATCTTTGGTTGTAATGTAATGTCTCTCGAGCATTGTTGAGTAATGCTTTTCATGAAGAAAAATATATAGCGTACAATATTAAGATATTTGTGAATTCTTGCAGCTTTTATATTATTAGGAAGATATGTATAAAGTATAAATTGTTAAGTTATCAATAAAGGGTGGAGATACACTGATAATGACTTAACTTGATAATCTTGACAATCGTAAAAAATAATTTATAATTTGAAAATCGAACAATTAGAATGTAATGTATATCTCATTTACATCAAGTACATGAAAAATGATGAAATTTAATGCAAATTTTCCATTCATTAAATAACTTGATAATTACAATGTTTCGTGTTTAACTTCTTTTAACGGAATATCAGACGATACTTAAATTATATGAAAACTAATAAACAACCAACTTATAATACAAACAGCATGTTTGATTCAAACTTTAGACCATTAAAATTAGTACAAATATAAACTATTTTTCTGTCTTTTTTTTTTTCCGGTTGCTACTGCTTCACATAATGGAGCACAAAGCTTAAACTTGTACCAATTTTATAGGTCCAAAGTTTTGACCGAAATAAACATTACCGGTCCTATGCATTTAAAATTTGACATTAACCAATTATCTGGGCCATATAATTCAATTATCCGGGATAAGAAGAAATAATCCGGCCCATATAATTCAATTATCGGATGTTTCGGTTTGATATAAACAATTAATTTAGTAAATTTGACCTTAACAAATCAACATGAAAAGTATCTCAACAATTTAATAATTTAGATTAACATTCTTTTGGTTCATAACCAAAAGCAATATTTTCTTCACCTCGATGTAAATATTAAAACTGATATTGATTCTATTCGTGATTTGAAAATTTCTCATACCAAAAACGCAGATTCTACGTCCACAAGTATTGCTGATAATCACTAGTATTTGTTTCTCTCTCTCTGTTTTTTTTTAAAGCTTGACAGCGGTTTCAAGATATTTGTTTCTTTTTCTCTCCGACATTTTTATTAATATCCAAAGTTTAATAGAAATTAATTAATATAGCCAGGTCGCTGGGAATTAATAAAAATATCCCTACCGGTCAGAAAATGACCGATACCCTATTTAATCAATTACCGGCCGGAAAATGGTCGGTACCCGTATTATTATTATTTTTTAATTTTTTGGCTGTTTTAGGGTTTATAGGAGTATTTTCCATTTAGATTTTATGTTGTAGTATTTTATGTTTAGATTTTATGTTATTGTAGTATTTTATGTTTTATTATTTTTGTTATTGTTGTAGTATTTAATGTTTAGCATAATCATGATAATTTATTTTATTTTAGTATAATTTAGTGTAACTTAGTTTAATTTAGTATATTCCTGATGATTTATTTTATTTTAGGACAATTCTCATTAGTTTAATTTAGTGTAAGCCTCATACCTCAATAGCAGACGTCCCGGGGTCTGCATGAGCTCATCTGGCACGTGATAAAAGTCGTGGTACCTCGGAGCCTCCGCCTTAGTGTAGTACTCCTGAAAATAGTCGCGCCAGTCGCGCTCCAGTGTAGTACAATTCTCATTAGTTTAATTTAATGTAAGCCTCATAACTCAATAGGGGACGTCCCGGGGTCTGCATGAGCTCACCTAGAACGTGATAAAAGTCGTGGTACCTCGGAGTTTCTGCCCTAGTGTAGTACTCCTGAAAATAGTCGCGTCAGTCGCTCTCCAGTCGTCCTAAGTGGCTTATCCTGTAAGAAACACATTAGTTGCAATACAAATCTATCAAGTAATTTGGGATAATAGATAATAGGATACAACTTACTTATGCAGGTCTTTGATGGTGGAACTCGACAAAGATGGATCTGTGGGAATCAGCAGCGCATGTCCAAGCTGTCGGAGTACCAGATTTGAATAGTGGTGCTTCACTATCCATAGGTATACGAGTGGGCCTTTGTAGTACCATCTCTCCCGCTGCTGCAGACAAATCCCTGGCAACCGCTCATCCTCGTACAACTGGTCGTACGGTGTCCACTCAACAAGCTCTGCAGCCAAACTCTGCAGTTCTGAACGGACTGGTCGTACGGTGTCCACTCAACATGCTAAAATAGACCAATTGTGGTAAAAATAACCTCAAATATGCTATAATAGGTTAAAATATCTTAATTTCGGTAAAATATGCTAAAAAAGGGCTAAAATAGGCTTAATTATGTTAAAATATGCTATAATAGGCTAAAATACCATAATTTCGGTAAAATATGCTAAAAAGGACCAAAATAGACTTAATTGTGCTAAAATATCATTTGATTTATCAAATTGATTACAGAGATTACAAACTATTATTTATAGAGAGATGTAATAGAAACTCTAATTATAATTTACAATTTACTTTAGTAATTCTAAGCAATGGTAAATTCTGAGGGAAGCTGGTTTTTCTGTGCACGCACTCTAAGTATAAATTGTTAAGTTATCAATAAAGGGTGGAGATACACTGATAATGACTTAACTTGATAATCTTGACAATCGTAAAAAATAATTTATAATTGGAAAATTGAACAATTAGAATTTAATGTATATCTCATTTACATCAAGGACATGAAAAATGATGAAATTTAATGTAAATTTTCCATTCATTAAATAACTTGATAATTACAATGTTTCGTGTTTAACTTCTTTTAACGGAATATCAGACGATACTTAAATTATATGAAAACTAATAAACAACCAACTTATAATACAAACAGCATGTTTGATTCAAACTTTAGACCATTAAAATTAGTACAAATATAAACTATTTTTATGTCTTTTTTTTTTCCGGTTGCTACTGCTTCACATAATGGAGCACAAAGCTTAAACTTGTACCAATTTTATAGGTCCAAAGTTTGAATTCACATCCTCCCCGGTACCGTAATAGGAAATCTTTTACAATTATTGAATCTGGACCGTTCGTTTTAACTTGGCACGAATCTCAAAGCTCAATAATACTGCCCCTGCGCTAGCTTGAATCTCATAGCAGCTGAGAGTTATCTCAAACCTTCACTTAATCTTTTACAGTAATGAAGAGGATACTTGTTCCCAAAGTTTTGACCGAAATAAACATTACCGGTCCTATGCATTGAAAATTTGACATTAACCAATTATCTAGGCCATATAATTCAATTATCCGGGATAAGAAGAAATAATCCGGCCCATATAATTCAATTATCGGATGTTTCGGTTTGATATAAACAATTAATATAGTAAATTTGACCTTAACAAATCAACCTGAAAAGTATCTCAACAATTTAATAATTTAGATTAACATTCTTCTGGTTATAACCAAAAGCAATATTTTCTTCACCTCGATGTAAATATTAAAACTGGTATTGATTCTATTCGTGATTTGAAAATTTCTCATACCAAAAACGCAGATTCTACGTCCACAAGTATTGCTGATAATCACTAGTATTTGTTTCTCTCTCTCTCTGTTTTTTTTAAAGCTTGACAGCGGTTTCAAGATATTTGTTTCTTTTTCTCTCCGACATTTTTATTAATATCCAAAGTTTAATAGAAATTAATTAATATAGCCAGGTCGCTGGGAATTAATAAAAATATCCCTACCAGTCAGAAAATGACCGATACCCTATTTAATCAATTACCGGCCGGAAAATGGTCGGTACCCGTATTATTATTATTTTTTAATTTTTTGGCTGTTTTAGGGTTTATAGGAGTATTTTCCATTTAGATTTTATGTTGTAGTATTTTATGTTTAGATTTTATGTTATTGTAGTATTTTATGTTTTATTATTTTTGTTATTGTTGTAGTATTTAATGTTTAGCATAATCATGATAATTTATTTTATTTTAGTATAATTTAGTGTAACTTAGTTTAATTTAGTATATTCCTGATGATTTATTTTATTTTAGGACAATTCTCATTAGTTTAATTTAGTGTAAGCCTCATACCTCAATAGGGGACGTCCCGGGGTCTGCATGAGCTCATCTGGCACGTGCTAGAAGTCGTGGTACCTCGGAGCCTCCGCCTTAGTGTAGTACTCCTGAAAATAGTCGCGCCAGTCGCGCTCCAGTGTAGTACAATTCTCATTAGTTTAATTTAATGTAAGCCTCATAACTCAATAGGGGACGTCCCGGGGTCTGCATGAGCTCACCTAGCACGTGATAAAAGTCGTGGTACCTCGGAGTTTCTGCCCTAGTGTAGTACTCCTGAAAATAGTCGCGTCAGTCGCTGTCCAGTCGTCCTAAGTGGCTTATCCTGTAAGAAACACATTAGTTGCAATACAAATCTATCAAGTAATTTGGGATAATAGATAATAGGATACAACTTACTTATGCAGGTCTTTGATGGTGGAACTCGACAAAGATGGATCTGTGGGAATCAGCAGCGCATGTCCAAGCTGTCGGAGTACCAGATTTGAATAGTGGTGCTTCACTATCCATAGGTATACGAGTGGGCCTTTGTAGTACCATCTCTCCCGCTGCTGCAGACAAATCCCTGGCAACCGCTCATCCTCGTACAACTGGTCGTACGGTGTCCACTCAACAAGCTCTGCAGCCAAACTCTGCAGTTCTGAACGGACTGGTCGTACGGTGTCCACTCAACATGCTAAAATAGACCAATTGTGGTAAAAATAACCTCAAATATGCTATAATAGGTTAAAATATCTTAATTTCGGTAAAATATGCTAAAAAAGGGCTAAAATAGGCTTAATTATGTTAAAATATGCTATAATAGGCTAAAATACCATAATTTCGGTAAAATATGCTAAAAAGGGCCAAAATAGACTTAATTGTGCTAAAATATCATTTGATTTATCAAATTGATTACAGAGATTACAAACTATTATTTATAGAGAGATGTAATAGAAACTCTAATTATAATTTACAATTTACTTTAGTAATTCTAAGCAATGGTAAATTCTGAGGGAAGCTGGTTTTTCTGTGCACGCACTCTAAGTATAAATTGTTAAGTTATCAATAAAGGGTGGAGATACACTGATAATGACTTAACTTGATAATCTTGACAATCGTAAAAAATAATTTATAATTGGAAAATTGAACAATTAGAATTTAATGTATATCTCATTTACATCAAGGACATGAAAAATGATGAAATTTAATGTAAATTTTCCATTCATTAAATAACTTGATAATTACAATGTTTCGTGTTTAACTTCTTTTAACGGAATATCAGACGATACTTAAATTATATGAAAACTAATAAACAACCAACTTATAATACAAACAGCATGTTTGATTCAAACTTTAGACCATTAAAATTAGTACAAATATAAACTATTTTTATGTCTTTTTTTTTTCCGGTTGCTACTGCTTCACATAATGGAGCACAAAGCTTAAACTTGTACCAATTTTATAGGTCCAAAGTTTGAATTCACATCCTCCCCGGTACCGTAATAGGAAATCTTTTACAATTATTGAATCTGGACCGTTCGTTTTAACTTGGCACGAATCTCAAAGCTCAATAATACTGCCCCTGCGCTAGCTTGAATCTCATAGCAGCTGAGAGTTATCTCAAACCTTCACTTAATCTTTTACAGTAATGAAGAGGATACTTGTTCCCAAAGTTTTGACCGAAATAAACATTACCGGTCCTATGCATTGAAAATTTGACATTAACCAATTATCTGGGCCATATAATTCAATTATCCGGGATAAGAAGAAATAATCCGGCCCATATAATTCAATTATCGGATGTTTCGGTTTGATATAAACAATTAATATAGTAAATTTGACCTTAACAAATCAACCTGAAAAGTATCTCAACAATTTAATAATTTAGATTAACATTCTTCTGGTTATAACCAAAAGCAATATTTTCTTCACCTCGATGTAAATATTAAAACTGGTATTGATTCTATTCGTGATTTGAAAATTTCTCATACCAAAAACGCAGATTCTACGTCCACAAGTATTGCTGATAATCACTAGTATTTGTTTCTCTCTCTCTCTGTTTTTTTTAAAGCTTGACAGCGGTTTCAAGATATTTGTTTCTTTTTCTCTCCGACATTTTTATTAATATCCAAAGTTTAATAGAAATTAATTAATATAGCCAGGTCGCTGGGAATTAATAAAAATATCCCTACCAGTCAGAAAATGACCGATACCCTATTTAATCAATTACCGGCCGGAAAATGGTCGGTACCCGTATTATTATTATTTTTTAATTTTTTGGCTGTTTTAGGGTTTATAGGAGTATTTTCCATTTAGATTTTATGTTGTAGTATTTTATGTTTAGATTTTATGTTATTGTAGTATTTTATGTTTTATTATTTTTGTTATTGTTGTAGTATTTAATGTTTAGCATAATCATGATAATTTATTTTATTTTAGTATAATTTAGTGTAACTTAGTTTAATTTAGTATATTCCTGATGATTTATTTTATTTTAGGACAATTCTCATTAGTTTAATTTAGTGTAAGCCTCATACCTCAATAGGGGACGTCCCGGGGTCTGCATGAGCTCATCTGGCACGTGCTAGAAGTCGTGGTACCTCGGAGCCTCCGCCTTAGTGTAGTACTCCTGAAAATAGTCGCGCCAGTCGCGCTCCAGTGTAGTACAATTCTCATTAGTTTAATTTAATGTAAGCCTCATAACTCAATAGGGGACGTCCCGGGGTCTGCATGAGCTCACCTAGCACGTGATAAAAGTCGTGGTACCTCGGAGTTTCTGCCCTAGTGTAGTACTCCTGAAAATAGTCGCGTCAGTCGCTGTCCAGTCGTCCTAAGTGGCTTATCCTGTAAGAAACACATTAGTTGCAATACAAATCTATCAAGTAATTTGGGATAATAGATAATAGGATACAACTTACTTATGCAGGTCTTTGATGGTGGAACTCGACAAAGATGGATCTGTGGGAATCAGCAGCGCATGTCCAAGCTGTCGGAGTACCAGATTTGAATAGTGGTGCTTCACTATCCATAAGTATACGAGTGGGCCTTTGTAGTACCATCTCTCCCGCTGCTGCAGACAAATCCCTGGCAACCGCTCATCCTCGTACAACTGGTCGTACGGTGTCCACTCAACAAGCTCTGCAGCCAAACTCTGCAGTTCTGAACGGACTGGTCGTACGGTGTCCACTCAACATGCTAAAATAGACCAATTGTGGTAAAAATAACCTCAAATATGCTATAATAGGTTAAAATATCTTAATTTCGGTAAAATATGCTAAAAAAGGGCTAAAATAGGCTTAATTATGTTAAAATATGCTATAATAGGCTAAAATACCATAATTTCGGTAAAATATGCTAAAAAGGGCCAAAATAGACTTAATTGTGCTAAAATATCATTTGATTTATCAAATTGATTACAGAGATTACAAACTATTATTTATAGAGAGATGTAATAGAAACTCTAATTATAATTTACAATTTACTTTAGTAATTCTAAGCAATGGTAAATTCTGAGGGAAGCTGGTTTTTCTGTGCACGCACTCTAAGTATAAATTGTTAAGTTATCAATAAAGGGTGGAGATACACTGATAATGACTTAACTTGATAATCTTGACAATCGTAAAAAATAATTTATAATTGGAAAATTGAACAATTAGAATTTAATGTATATCTCATTTACATCAAGGACATGAAAAATGATGAAATTTAATGTAAATTTTCCATTCATTAAATAACTTGATAATTACAATGTTTCGTGTTTAACTTCTTTTAACGGAATATCAGACGATACTTAAATTATATGAAAACTAATAAACAACCAACTTATAATACAAACAGCATGTTTGATTCAAACTTTAGACCATTAAAATTAGTACAAATATAAACTATTTTTATGTCTTTTTTTTTCCGGTTGCTACTGCTTCACATAATGGAGCACAAAGCTTAAACTTGTACCAATTTTATAGGTCCAAAGTTTGAATTCACATCCTCCCCGGTACCGTAATAGGAAATCTTTTACAATTATTGAATCTGGACCGTTCGTTTTAACTTGGCACGAATCTCAAAGCTCAATAATACTGCCCCTGCGCTAGCTTGAATCTCATAGCAGCTGAGAGTTATCTCAAACCTTCACTTAATCTTTTACAGTAATGAAGAGGATACTTGTTCCCAAAGTTTTGATCGAAATAAACATTACCGGTCCTATGCATTGAAAATTTGACATTAACCAATTATCTGGGCCATATAATTCAATTATCCGGGATAAGAAGAAATAATCCGGCCCATATAATTCAATTATCGGATGTTTCGGTTTGATATAAACAATTAATATAGTAAATTTGACCTTAACAAATCAACCTGAAAAATATCTCAACAATTTAATAATTTAGATTAACATTCTTCTGGTTATAACCAAAAGCAATATTTTCTTCACCTCGATGTAAATATTAAAACTGGTATTGATTCTATTCGTGATTTGAAAATTTCTCATACCAAAAACGCAGATTCTACGTCCACAAGTATTGCTGATAATCACTAGTATTTGTTTCTCTCTCTCTCTGTTTTTTTTTTAAAGCTTGACAGCGGTTTCAAGATATTTGTTTCTTTTTCTCTCCGACATTTTTATTAATATCCAAAGTTTAATAGAAATTAATTAATATAGCCAGGTCGCTGGGAATTAATAAAAATATCCCTACCAGTCAGAAAATGACCGATACCCTATTTAATCAATTACCGGCCGGAAAATGGTCGGTACCCGTATTATTATTATTTTTTAATTTTTTGGCTGTTTTAGGGTTTATAGGAGTATTTTCCATTTAGATTTTATGTTGTAGTATTTTATGTTTAGATTTTATGTTATTGTAGTATTTTATGTTTTATTATTTTTGTTATTGTTGTAGTATTTAATGTTTAGCATAATCATGATAATTTATTTTATTTTAGTATAATTTAGTGTAACTTAGTTTAATTTAGTATATTCCTGATGATTTATTTTATTTTAGGACAATTCTCATTAGTTTAATTTAGTGTAAGCCTCATACCTCAATAGGGGACGTCCCGGGGTCTGCATGAGCTCATCTGGCACGTGCTAGAAGTCGTGGTACCTCGGAGCCTCCGCCTTAGTGTAGTACTCCTGAAAATAGTCGCGCCAGTCGCGCTCCAGTGTAGTACAATTCTCATTATTTTAATTTAATGTAAGCCTCATAACTCAATAGGGGACGTCCCGGGGTCTGCATGAGCTCACCTAGCACGTGATAAAAGTCGTGGTACCTCGGAGTTTCTGCCCTAGTGTAGTACTCCTGAAAATAGTCGCGTCAGTCGCTGTCCAGTCGTCCTAAGTGGCTTATCCTGTAAGAAACACATTAGTTGCAATACAAATCTATCAAGTAATTTGGGATAATAGATAATAGGATACAACTTACTTATGCAGGTCTTTGATGGTGGAACTCGACAAAGATGGATCTGTGGGAATCAGCAGCGCATGTCCAAGCTGTCGGAGTACCAGATTTGAATAGTGGTGCTTCACTATCCATAAGTATACGAGTGGGCCTTTGTAGTACCATCTCTCCCGCTGCTGCAGACAAATCCCTGGCAACCGCTCATCCTCGTACAACTGGTCGTACGGTGTCCACTCAACAAGCTCTGCAGCCAAACTCTGCAGTTCTGAACGGACTGGTCGTACGGTGTCCACTCAACATGCTAAAATAGACCAATTGTGGTAAAAATAACCTCAAATATGCTATAATAGGTTAAAATATCTTAATTTCGGTAAAATATGCTAAAAAAGGGCTAAAATAGGCTTAATTATGTTAAAATATGCTATAATAGGCTAAAATACCATAATTTCGGTAAAATATGCTAAAAAGGACCAAAATAGACTTAATTGTGCTAAAATATCATTTGATTTATCAAATTGATTACAGAGATTACAAACTATTATTTATAGAGAGATGTAATAGAAACTCTAATTATAATTTACAATTTACTTTAGTAATTCTAAGCAATGGTAAATTCTGAGGGAAGCTGGTTTTTCTGTGCACGCACTCTAAGTATAAATTGTTAAGTTATCAATAAAGGGTGGAGATACACTGATAATGACTTAACTTGATAATCTTGACAATCGTAAAAAATAATTTATAATTGGAAAATTGAACAATTAGAATTTAATGTATATCTCATTTACATCAAGGACATGAAAAATGATGAAATTTAATGTAAATTTTCCATTCATTAAATAACTTGATAATTACAATGTTTCGTGTTTAACTTCTTTTAACGGAATATCAGACGATACTTAAATTATATGAAAACTAATAAACAACCAACTTATAATACAAACAGCATGTTTGATTCAAACTTTAGACCATTAAAATTAGTACAAATATAAACTATTTTTATGTCTTTTTTTTTTCCGGTTGCTACTGCTTCACATAATGGAGCACAAAGCTTAAACTTGTACCAATTTTATAGGTCCAAAGTTTGAATTCACATCCTCCCCGGTACCGTAATAGGAAATCTTTTACAATTATTGAATCTGGACCGTTCGTTTTAACTTGGCACGAATCTCAAAGCTCAATAATACTGCCCCTGCGCTAGCTTGAATCTCATAGCAGCTGAGAGTTATCTCAAACCTTCACTTAATCTTTTACAGTAATGAAGAGGATACTTGTTCCCAAAGTTTTGATCGAAATAAACATTACCGGTCCTATGCATTGAAAATTTGACATTAACCAATTATCTGGGCCATATAATTCAATTATCCGGGATAAGAAGAAATAATCCGGCCCATATAATTCAATTATCGGATGTTTCGGTTTGATATAAACAATTAATATAGTAAATTTGACCTTAACAAATCAACCTGAAAAGTATCTCAACAATTTAATAATTTAGATTAACATTCTTCTGGTTATAACCAAAAGCAATATTTTCTTCACCTCGATGTAAATATTAAAACTGGTATTGATTTTATTCGTGATTTGAAAATTTCTCATACCAAAAACGCAGATTCTACGTCCATAAGTATTGCTGATAATCACTAGAATTTGTTTCTCTCTCTCTGTTTTTTTATAAAGCTTGACAGCGGTTTCAAGATATTTGTTTCTTTTCTCTCCGACATTTTTATTAATATCCAACGTTTAATAGAAATTAATTAATATACTCAGGTTCGCTGGAAACTAATAAAAATATTCCTACTTGTCAGAAAATGGCCGGTACTCTATTTATTCAATTACCGGCCGGAAAATGATCAGTACCCGCATTATTATTATTTTTTAATTTTTTGGCTGTTTTAGAGTTTATTGGAGTATTTTCCGTTTAGATTTTATGTTGTAGTATTTTATATTTAGATTTTTTGTTATTGTAGTATTTTATGTTTAGATTTTATACTATTTTTATTATTGTTGTAGTATTTACTGTTTAGCATAACCATGATAATTTATTTTATTTTAGTATAATTTAGCGTAACTTAGTTTAATTTAGTATATTCCTGATGATTTATTTTATTTTAGTACAATTCTCATTATTTTAATTTAGTGTAAGCCTCATACCTCAATAGGGGACGTCCAGGGGCACGAGCTCATCTGGCACGTGATAAAAGTCGTGGTACCCCGGAGCCTCCGCCCTAGTGTAGTACTCCTGAAAATAGTCGCGCCAGTCGCGCTCCAGTCGCTCTAAGTGACTTATCCTGTAAGGAACACATTAGTTGCAATACAAAGCTATCAAGTAATTTGAGATAATAGATAATAGGATACGACTTACTTGTGCAGGTCTTTGATGGTGGGACTCAACAAAGATGGGTATGTGGGAATCAACAGTGCATGTCCAAGCTGACAAAGTACCCGATTTGAATAGTGGTGCTCCACTATCCAGAAGTATACGAGTGGACCTCTGTAGTACCATCTCTCCCGCTGCTGCAGACAAATCCCTGGCAACTGCTCATCCTCGTACAACTAGTCGTACGGTGTCCACTCAATAAGCTCTGCGGCCAAACTCTGCAGTTCTGAACGGACTGGTCGTACGGTGTCCATTCAACATGCTAAAATAGGCCAATTGTGGTAAAAATAACCTGAAATATACTATAATAGGTTAAAATATCATAATTTCGGTAAAATATGCTAAAAAGGGCCACAAAAGGCTTAATTATGTTAAAATATGCTATAATATGCTAAAATACCATAATTTTAGTAAAATGTGCTAAAAATGCCAAAATAGACTTAATTATGCTAAAATGTTATTTAATTTATCAAATTGATTACAGACAAACTATGTATTTAAAGAGAGATGTAATAGAAACTCTAATTATAATTTACAATTTACTTCAGTAATTGTAAGCAATGGTAAATTCTGAGTTTTGTATTGATGACTAGCGTGACTCTCTAATACAGAGAATAATGCTGCAGGTGTATCCGTTAGCCTTGCAGTGTCTTACTGTCCATTTGAGGTTGAAATGGACAAGTCCATTTTATTCTTAACACCTTTGGTTTAGTTATTTTAATTTTCAAACTGTGTGGTTGTTGTTATGCAAATTGTGAAAATTAAAAGTGCCGGAAATAATTTGGTCGCTTTAGGCTTAGCTCCGAGAGCTCGAAATGTTGGTTCGATCTCTTCTCTATTGATGGATAAAGAAAAATACATTGATTTCTGTTAATTTATTTTATTTCTAAAAATAAAACTTTTGAGTACACTCATGGGGCTCACCCGAGTCACCCTGCTTATAATTTGAAAGTAAAGTCCACGAAATCGAGGCACCCGGCGGAAAGCACTGGAGATTGTTTGATTTTCAAGAAAGCTTTAATGATTTCTACATCTTTATGCATCATTATAGCGGATATGCGAATTCACCAAACCAAGGTATTTGTGTTGTCCCAGAATCTCTCTTATCCTTAGCCTTATCCCCATAACACGAACCAGGAATCCAGGATACCAGAATCCAGGAATCTCTCTTATCCTTTACCTTTTAATCGTTTTATTACACCACAATTTGCTATCACATAACATTTGATTTGTCCATATGCCAACTTAAAATAATAACAGAGAAAATATGACGGCTTTTGATCCATAAGACTAATGTTTGTTTAGCATTCAAAATTATATTTCAATTTTCTCTCGAAGATATACCTATCATGAATAAATCATAAATGTATTTTGCAAGAAAAATGAGCACAATTTAACCTTATTAAATTTTATTTTGAGAGCAAAACTATGGTTTATTAAACTAATTTTAAAAATGCACAACTCTTTGCACTTATATTTTTTTTTTTACTACAATCAATGATGATCAACATGACTTGAAAATTTTCAATTAATTTGCACTCTCTTTTAGTAATTCTTTAATGTTTGTTGATCTCATTTTGTAATTTGTTATATTGTTGAAATATATTTTAATATTTTTGAAAGCTAGAATTAGTAGGGTGCGTTTGGATTGGGTTAGAATAGCGCTAACCCAGGAAGAGCTCCGCTATTTTTTAAAAACTGTGATCCAAACGTAAACTAGAAAATAAGAATAGTACGAGAACAGCGCTATTTTGCTATTCCAACGAAAAGGTGGGTTAGCGGATTTCTCAAATGGATATGTTAGCGATATTACAGTGGAACTCATTCTCAGATATTATAGACTTTGCTACTCAACTCCCTGGTAAACAAAGAACAGGTTTTCTGGTTGTACTAAGTGCCTTATGCTGGGTGATTTGGAAACATCGAAACGATATTTGCTTTAATCATTGCACCTCACAGACAGCTAGGTCTTTAATTCTTCTAATCAAATCTTTGGCACTGTTTTGGACAGGTAATACCAAGAAGAAATCTCAGCCTACGGTTGAAGAATGGCTTCCAGTGGTTGAAGATGCAGTGCCATTAGCGCAGTATATGCCTTTAGAGATGGTGGTTTATCAGCCACCAGGAAACCCCTTTTAATCATGCAGTGGACGCTATATCAGTTTTTGTATCTAGTTAGTATATTCAGCCTTCTATTATGTGGCTTAGTTAGCGTCAACTTAGCATATTTTTGGAGATTAGCAATCTCAAAAACTTGGGTTATGTCCTTACTTTCCTGCTTTATATTTTGCTGCTATGTGATTAGTATGCCCTTTATGAAGGGATGCTTGGTCCAGCTGTGCTGGAACTGATATATGTATTTAACAGTTTCAGCAATGAAATGGGCTTTTGCCTCTTTTAAAAAAAATATATATATGTTAGCGATATTAATAAAATAATAACTTACCCAACTTTTTTTAGTCATTCTCAACTACTCTTACAGTACCAACGCCAAGAAGAAGAAAAAAACAAATATTAGAGTTAGTTGAAAAGAAAAACAAATAAATTATTAGTTATTCATTCTCTCTATCACTATTCTAAATACACAATCCAAACAACATTTTTACTATTCTCAACTCACTTGGATTAGCACTATTCTTAACCCACTTGGGTTAGCACTATTCTCAACCACTAATTCAAAAATCACTATTCTAGCACTAATCCTTGCACGATCCAAACGTACCCGTGTAGAAACCAACTTTCGGGTGAGTGTAGTGGCTAACACTTTCCACATTCATAAACAAGACACGAACCAATTATCCATGAGCAAAAATAATAACATTGATTGTATTTCCCGTTATATAATGGGTGGCAACTCCACATAAAATTTAAATCATAGTTGAAAGATTTAGTTGAGCGTCGGTTTCGTAACACGGTAGCTATAACGAACCATTGATTTTTCACACTGTGTGATTGTTGGTGTGAAAAACATTTAGGCCGAATTATTGATTTGATCTCATTGATCTGTCTTCAATGGAATTGTATTATTTATTTGTGTTCGTCCATTTATAAAAAGAAATCTATCTTATTTCCAATAATTTAATTTTTAATTTCTATATTAACGAAATTGTTCATGTTTGTTTGATTTTTTTAAATTTCCTTTATAAACAGTCCATAGACGTTCTCCATATATATATTAGTTTTATTAGAAGAAGTTATCCATGCTAAATGGTCATCCGGAAAAAATGGGCCTGTAACTGGGGCCCACTCTTCATGAGGAAACAGTGTAGCAAGTACGGCACCGCACGGATTTTACTTGGCGCAGCGCAGCATGGAGACGATAAAGACAGCGAATCCGTCGTCTTGTTGTTTGCCTATTTGATACTCTCTGTGCCCATCCGCTGATCTCATCTCCTTCCATTGCAGATATATGATGCAATTGCAGTGGTCGTTGTTACGCTGCGCATGTTGGAAAATATGCAAAAGAGGAAACACGCAATGTTTACAAATTTTAGTTTTTAATATGCTAATAATATAATTTATCGAAACGCATTGTTTGTTTCAAAGGTTCGTCGAAATATTTAGGCTAGATATGGTGTCGAATCCCATAAAGTGAAGAAATCTTATGTAATATACATAAGATATAAAAGTGTGTTGGATGGCTTGATCTCACATTATAACTACAAAAAAAATGTTTAGACTAGAAAATTATTAATGTTTGATGATTTTTGAAAAAAAAGGAGTGTTTAATCAATTTATTTGTTTGATGTTCTTCGAACTAAATTTATTTCCGATATAACAGTTTGATTGTTCGGTTTGTTTAATTACGGCTCGATATAAATATTGTGATAATTAAACTTTTATTTATGGTTCGAGTTTGATGATTAAAAACAAATAAATCGAATTATTATGTAGTGTTATAATATCATACATATTAATACAAAAATTATAAGTTAATAATCGTATGTTTGTCGTAACTTAATATTTCATACTAATTTAATTGAACCGAACTAACAAAAAAAACTTTATTTGTGAGAATGGTTAGAATCTAAGTCCTCAAATTTCATTTTTTACCGAACTAACAAAATTAAATTTCAAAATTAAAAGCCACTGCCAATATTTTTTAAAAACAACAAAATTAAACTTCGGATTATTTAATTCGGTTTGCACTCCTATTTATTAAATTACAAGGTCGGTTCGGTTTATATCTATGAAAATCAAATAAAATTTGGGTTGAATAAATTTAATACAATTTGAACCGAACTGATGAATCGGACACTCCGGCTCAAGGGATGAATTTTACTGATTCTACGAAAGATGTATCTCTTATTTTGTAATGAGCAACAAAGAATGCATTTAACTTCTGCCGATTTTTTTAAGTACCCTCAAAAAATAAAAAAATACCTTTGATTTTCAAAAAATTTGAAAAATGTCCTGACCGCCCCACAGTGGGACGGTTTGCTATGAATTTTTTTAGAAATATTTAGTGTGTATAGAATGAATATTTTACATATAAACACTAACAGTAATTTGGACTCACTGCTTTTATGATATTCTTTTTCTTCTCTTTTTTGGATACTCATATTCTTTAATTTTGTAAATAGAATATATGACAAATAAAATATATGTGTGTGAAATTAGAGCTGAACCTTAGATATTGTATATAACCCATATAACAATAAAATATACTCTAAGCCGGGAGATAATCCATCACTGTCAACTCACTAAGGAACAAGGGTTAGTGATTAAAGTTGATTTTGAAAAGGCTTACGATAAGATCAATTGGCAATATCTAATAGAAATCCTAATTAGTAGGGGCTTTGGCCAGAAATGGATCATTTGGATTAAAGAATGGTTAGACAGTTCACAATCTTGCATTAATATAAATGGGGAACTTACCAAGTATTTCTTTTGTAAGCGGGGTGTTCGGCAAGGCGATCCCTTGTCTCCCTACTTATACATATTGGCTGCCGATACGTTAAGTAAAATCTTTCAAAAAAGGAAAAATGCAAACTTAATTCAGGGTATAGGACCAAATGCAATTGACCGCCACCCACATACCAACTGCCATTATGCTGACGATACCATCATCTTTTGAAAGCTAATGAAACCAATGTCCAAAATGCATGGTGGGCTTTGGTTGCATTTGAAGCATTATCCGGTATTAAAGTTAACTATTCTAAAACTGCCATGTATCCAATTAATACATCAGATCCTCAAAGGTTTGCAACTCTTTTTAGATGTGGAGTAGCTTCCTTTCCTTTATTATATCTTGGTCTCCCCTTACACACACATAAATTGACTAAAGTAGAATGGGCTTTTCTTATTGATAAAATAGAGAAGAAGCTACAAAATTGGAAGGGTAGCCTCCTCTCTATAGGTGGCCGACTCACCCTTTTGAACTCAGTCTTATCAGCTGTCCCTCTATACTCCTTTTCAGTTTATAAAATTCCAGCTTTTGTGATCAAACGAATAGACCAAATACGATGTCGATTCCTTTGGCAAGGTACAGCTACTCACAAGAAAAAATATTCACTTGTTAGTTGGCAAGTTGCTTGCTTTTCTAAAGAATATGGAGGCCTCGGTATCCTTGATCTTAAACAAATGAATATCGCCCTATTGATAAAATGGTGGTGGAAATTCAAGGATCCTCCCTACCATAGTCCTTGGAAATTCATGATTATCACTAAATATTTTAATGCTGCACATATTCCCTATTCTGAATTTTGGCTTACAATCAGTGCCTTACAGCATTTAGGATCACTTAGTGTATCTTATGCTCCTGGAGTACAATCTTCCATTTCCTTCTGGCATGATATATGGTATCAACAATGTGCTATGGCATCTAGATTTTCCTTTTTATATACTATATGTAGCACCCCTGAAATCTCTTTACAAACAATGATCAACTCTCAAGGAAATGCCTTAAAATTCAGACGCACTCTTCATGGAATTTTATATCTAGAATGGCTAGAATTACTTGATCTTATAAGCCACATTTCATACACTCACTTAGAAGATAGAATGAGTTGGAGGTGGGAAAATTCTGGAAAATTCACTGTCAAGTCCCTTTATAAATTGCTCAACTTCAGAGGGATTAACACTACTAGAATTTCCGCAATTTCCATGAGGAGAAATATTATTTCCAAGGGGAGGAAGGGCTCTTGGAAATGAAATTGAGTTTTCTGACACACTTAACCATTTCCAACGGCATGCCCATGGAAATAGTAGCGCATGGAAATCTCTGATGTCTGCCTTTGGAAATGTTTCCTATTCGCTGTTGGAAATACTTTTGCATGACTCATGATCCGCCAAACAAACCGAATACTATATTTTATTGATAGCCCATGGAAATACCTCATGAGCTACCATTGGAAATAACATGGAAATAGTGAGACCTATTATTTCCATGAGCTACCATTGGAAATGTTGTGGTTAGTTTGTTTATATTATATTATAGTAGAGTTTCATGGAGATACTGGAGCACTATGCTCTTGGAAATGTTTTATAGATTCAGTTTATATTATTTTATAGTTGGATTTGTTATTTCCATGAGCCTACCGTTGAAAAAGTTAAGTTCCTGAAAACAACAACGTTTTTGTTTATTTGACATGTCTCTTTGAATGTTCAACAAAATTAAATCACAGCAGCATACAAATATTCAATTTTGATATTTAAAATGAAGTATACAAATGAAGCATATAAATGAAAACATCTTTAAATATAAATTTGAGGTCTTTGCCAATTACAAGACATATTTAAGTTTATTTTAGATACAAAAATTTATGACAAACCAAAAAAAGAAAACAATATTTGAGATCTTGTGTAGACACCTGTTACCTATGTTGCATGGATACAGGTACGGATATCATATCGGATACGATACGGATACAATGATACGGCAATTTTCAAAAATAAATGATACGATACGGCTATTATATATATTATTTTTTATTATTTTAATTATATTATTAATTTAATACTTGTATTACAATAAGTAAAAAAATTACACTTATATTATTAATTCAACACTTGTATTATTACTAATAGATCAGCACAAGAGTAATCTTTGAATCAAATCAAGGCACGTGATTTTTAAATGTCATTAATGAAATCAGCATGATCAATTTTCTTTGAACCTCAAATGCACACGTATTAAGAGCTCAAATGATGTAAATATTCACAAATATTGTGAAAACCTGCCTGTAACAATACCAACACAGTATAACATTTTGACAGAAAGCACGAAAATATAATTTAGAAAGATAACTTCTTTTCATTCTTCTGCTGTGAGAACTGAGAACCTCACCGTACCAGTACTGGACTGCTCAAATGTTGACAACTGCAAATTTTACAAATAAGACCTTGTAAACATTCACAATTGTATACGTATCAGTTTCCATACAACTAGGTAAAAATATATTGGGAACTACATAGACTACAATTTCAGAGTTACCAGTCTCGAAGACTTGTTAATGGCCCTTTAAAACTACAATTTCATATTCCTTTTGCGTTTTGAATGGAGGATTAATTTCTAGCCCAACCCCTCGATTCTTTTTCTTTTCTATTTTCTTCTTTTTGGCATGCATGTCATTTTCTTCTTGAGATCCCAAATGGTACTATACTGGTATCAGAAAAACATTACATTATCAAAAGTTACTCTATTGACAAAAGTCAGATTAGGGAAGCATGAATTAGGCTACTATATACTGGTACAAAGAAACATAAATTAATACTATAGGGAAACATGAATTAGACTAATATGTCTACAAAGTTGAAATTAAAAATGACAAAGATAAAGTACAGAGAAACTATTACTTGTACTGTAATGCTTCAAGGTAATGTAGAATGATTTGCTTGGAGATATCAACCAAACACCAGTAACACCAAATTATTGCTCACTTGAGAGGCATTAAATTAAGTAAAGCCAAAACCCCCACAGCCAACATCACAGATAACCAACACCAGAGTAACAGCCACAAGGCTGGTACCAGCACAGGTACCAGCAACAGGTCACAAGGAAAAAGAGAAGAACAAAAAGGGCTGCACTGTCAGCACAAAAGCACAGCCAACACACAATATCGACAAAAATAAGAATTTTTACCTTTGTACCCTTTTCTTAAGGAATCCGCATAAGATCAACACAATATCGACAAAGCTGATTTATCATCTGAGCATAAGATCAAATTCAACAAGAAATTAAAAAATTAATTAGATTTTCGAGAAAGGACAAGTCTTTTCTTCTTGGAGAGTAGCTTATTCTCATTAATCATGCGACCACCACTCATTGTAGTGTTGCTCGCACCTTCCCTGCACTTGTCTGGTACGGTAACCTTCCCCAAGCATTGACTAAGCACCAAGCATTAACTAAAAATCATATAATTCAAATTTAAAGAACTTCACTAAATTATTTGAAAATGTAAAGAAGAATGTCAGTGTCCAACATTTTAATTATATAGGCCAAAATACCATCAAAAGTATCTTCTAGTTCCCCAACGTAATAATATTCTATAAATTACTTTTGATTTTGGCAATAGAGAGAAACTTATGAAAGAAGAGATTTTGAAGCTCCATTTCAAGTCAATTTAACAAAAACTACAATTAATTAGCCAATCTTTCCACATAATATCCTGAGAAATGCAAAGAACTAACAGATGTCAGATCCCAAATTTTGACCTAATAATTAAATTGATAATCACAATTGAAGAAATATATTGCTTGAAATGCAAAGAAATGCAAAGAAGTAACCTGAAAGGAATCTTTCCCAGCTAGAGCCATTATATTTACACCATTTGATGAGTCCCTTACAAATAAAGAAATGCAATGACGCATGATTTTTGGCATGTACCATATATACATCTTTTGGTTCTTGTTTGATTAGTGCTTTTTTAGACTATTATGGCATATATATCTTATTTGTTTCTGTTAAAACTACAAGAAGAACCAATCGTATCATCAGAGCTGCTGGTACATGCATATAATTGTTGGTACACGGTACTGCACATTGTTGTGATAAATCTAACTATCTGAGGGCACTCTTAGAAAAATCAAAGTCCAAAAGGAAAACTAACAAGTAATCACATTCATGCACATCTATTGGAACATACCAGTATGTGAGACCTGATTGTGATTGTACTTTTTGGGTCACCAATTGAATCTTCAATTTCTTTTCATAGATATAAGCCCGGCCAGCAAAGTCAATAACAAAATTTCATAGGCTGATATACTAAATATGCGTTATGCACAAAAATGAAATTTGAAAAAGATGGTCTCCAAATATCTGGAGAAGTACCTCAGAGTAAAAAACAAAGAACTTCTTTCCAAAGTTCACTGAGTGAAGAATCCACATTTGCTTCTCGGATTTAGGTGAGAAAGAACAGTTGTGTTGAGCGGTAAGCTCTTGGGGTTGATGTATCCTGCTACCTCATCGGCGAATTGGCAGCACAAGGCTCGGATCTGATCGGGTTTGGGGTGAATAATTCTGAGTTAGGGCTGGGAGAGGGGATTTAGGCGAGAGAGGATGGAGTCTTTGCTGTGAGACACCACGAGAGAGAGGGGGACGAGGGAGATTATTTTGGTACTCTTACTATGTGAGGGGATTTGGGCAGTTTTGGTGTAAATTAGCGGGAAGACTCCGCTAAAAAAAACTCGTGCTAATTCGTCCTGCCTTCATTTCCGATGACGATGACCAATGTGCGAATTAGGTTAGGGTTAGTAACTTAGTTAGAGAATAGGGAAGGCAGCAGAGAGAGTATGAAGGACTTGGGGAGAGAAGTGAAATTTGTCGAAAATTTGTGAGCGGGGGAAACCCAAATTGGGTCAGGGAAAGGGGGAAAACCAGATTTCACTGTGGGGGAAAGGGGGGAAACAAATTGGTTTTAGAGGGAACGAAGAGGAAGGCGGTAAGAAGAGAAAAATTCAGCTAAGGAGAAAAAAATGAAGTATACAGAGAGGAATCCTCTCTGGATGCAATAGGGGAACAAAAAAATTTGGGAAGTACAGATTTTAACAGAGCAGTTTTAGCTTCAAGAAGTTTGTTAAATATATTGAACGCTCTTTAAATTATATATCAGTGTGCTGCATAAAATAAAAAATGCTCTGCTAACAAAATCGTCCAAATGAAGACATGAGGACCCTTCATTGCTTATCGAACGACTCGAAACTTGATATTTATTAATTATGTGATGCATGTACAACAAATAATATGAAAAAAATTCAAAAAAAAATTTAAATTTTTTTTACATCTTCTATGCCCAAATCATACTTATAATTGTCAATTTTATAGACTTTCATCATCATTTGCCCCTTCAAATTTAGCAAATATTTGCGGACCATTCATTTTCAAGTGAGCGATCGTCGGTCGATGTAAAATGAAATGATTCCAATTTTTTTTTGAAATGATCAAGGGAAAATATTGAACGTAACCAGCATAAAATTTTTGCAAGTTTGTTACGTCCGAGCTTCGATCCAATATGAAGTATTTATAGCCCTTCGATGTTTCAATATTCTGTTGACTCGATGGATAAGTAAATAAAAATATTTTTTTGTCAAACTTTGATACATGAAAATAAATGCAGTGTTCTTTATTTTTAACGGTTCCGATCGACAAACGGACAACATATTTCCGTGCGCCTTCATTAACTTACAAACTAGAGTTTATGTTTCATAAGACATATACTCCTGCTTTAGGAGTTAATGAAGGCGCACAAAAATATGTCGTCTGCTGGTCGATCGGAACCGTTGAAATTAAAGAGCACTGCATTTATTTTCTTGTATCAAAGTTTGATAAAAGAATAATTTTATTTACCCATCCATCGAGTCGACAGAATATTGAAACATCGAAGGGCTATACACACTTCATGTTGGATCGAAGCTCAAATATAATTAAACTTCATAACTTATGTGTTGGTTACATTCAATATTTTTCTTAGATCACTTAAAAAAAAATTGAAATCATTTCATTACAGATCAACTGTCGATCGTTCATGTAAAAATGAACGGTTCGCAGATATTTGTTAAATTTGAAGGGACAAATAATGATGAAAGTCTATAAAATGAATAATTATATGTATGATTTCACCATAGAAACAGTGAATAATTTAATTTTAATTTTTTTGAAATTTTTTTATATTATTTGTTGTACATGCATTATCTAATTAGTAAATATCAAGCTCTGAGTCGTCTGATAGTTAATGAATGGTCCTGATGTCTTCATTTTAGATGTTGTGGGTAGGGAGTCCCTATTCTCTGAGGTAACATAATTTTTCTGTTTAGATATGACCCAAGTGATGCACAAGATTCTCTTTAATATTCATATGTAATGATGATTAAATATCCCCGATCTAAACACAAAAATTATGTTACCACAGAGTTTATAAATTCTCCCAGTATATGCAATACAAACCCCTTTTATTTTTACTCTCTGGACTTAACGAGATTTCTCCACTTCTCCTTTCCTCCACGAACTCTCCTAAAAAATCAAACATAAGCGCCAAAACCCTAAATTTTTCGCTTCCCTCCTTCAATTCCCTCTCAAAATTCTCTCACTTTTAAGAAATTTTCGGTTCCCTCTCACTCCCAAATCGCCCCGCTCAGCCTCTCTCGCTTCCTTTCTTCTCCTCTTAGATCTAATCCTCCCAAACCCGCTCAGATCTCCCTCATCTCATTCAATCCGCACCTTCTCCCAGATCGCACCGGGACACCATCTCTCTCACGCTCTCTCGCCTCAGATCGGCGCCAGCACAGATGCACCATCTCTCTCTCGATCTCTCGCTCTTTCGCCTCATACCCCGACCCCAGCACAGACGCGCACCCGTAAGCTTCAGCCCCGCATAAATGCGCCCGGTCATTTAGCACAGACCCTTGTAAGGCCTCCTTGCTCATTTATTTTTTCTTCTCTGTGGTGCCTTGGAAGGTTTGAAATCTGAACTCGTGTTGAGTTAAATTTGCGCCTTTGTAAATTGCTTGCTGATTTTGCTTGATTGGGGCTCTAATTGCTTGATGACCTTGAAATTTAGGTTATGAATTGTTGAAGAAATTTAGGGTTTAGCCATTTGTGTTTGATTTCCTTGTTTATGTGGTTATTAATGGTATGTGGGCTGAATTTGTTGTGTTTTATCTTGTTGTAATTTGAAGTTTTTGGTGCAATGCAGATTGGGGGAACACCAGCTGTTATTCGCTACCTATTGGAGCATGACCTCTTGGATGGTGATTGCATGACCGGTAGGTGTTGGGCTTGGGATTTTGGTGACTTTTCATATATGTTTGCTTTTGTAAGAAAATTGCATGCCCGACTTGAAATCATAGGTTAGGATGAGTGTATTTCATGGAATTGTTCCTGCCTAAAGGTGATTCATGAGGAGTCTGAGAAAATCATAGGTATTCTGAAAGAGAAAGCTAGAAAATTTGATGAGCTTCAGGAAGTGGGTACTGATGCAGCATGAGTGTTTCGGTATCTTTAAGCAACAAGTATTGTTTTCTCCCTCCTTTTCTGTCAAGTATATTGTAGTGTGACACTCTGATATAATAGTTTGTTCTACAATATAAATGGCTAATGTCTTTGTACTAGCTTTGTAGGTGTTTAGATGATTTTTCTTGACTCTTTTTATCTTTCCTTTGATCCACTGTTTCATGATTTGACTTTTTAATAATTTGTCTTTGTACTAGCTTTCTAGTATTGATCAATGCGTGTAAAGTGAATTGAATATGAATTGATTTACTCCCTTCGCAGATTTGGGACCCTGATGGACTACAAATGGTGGTTTATTAGCCACCAGATGATGCAGATGATCCAAGTTCAGCTTTTGTGGCTTAGTTCTGAGAAAGCTATGTTTTAGTTATTGCATGTAATATATTAGTACTGTTGTTTTGAGACGTTCCTTTCTGTTTTTAGTTCTACTATGGACCTGCTTTTTGGTTTTAGCATGGATGGCAGGTTTTGTTTTTGGTTGACTCTTATGCATGTTCTCCTGGTTCTATGTTTGTTACTTATAATATATATATTGATTGCCCATATGACATGTAGGTACTTTGATTGAAAACAAAGTTTGCCACCTGAGAAACTATGACTTCCACATGTGCTCTCACAAGGGTGCTATTGTAAGATGATCATACCCTTATTTTTCTCCTAAATGAACATTGTCTTTTTTATCAGTCACTATTTACATTTCTAATTTTGATTTTCTTTCCAGCCCGGGAACTACGAGGCTGACTCACTACCATGTTCTTCTTGATCAGGTTGGTTTTTCACCTGATGATCTCTAGGACTAGGAGTTGGTCCACTCACTTTCCTCTGTGTAAGTTCTTTTTAATTTAACTCCTTTTCTATTTGTATGATTCTAAAAGACTTGTGAGCATTTGCACCAATCATTTATTGAATTCTTATGAAAATTACAGCCAGTAGAGAAGTTCACACAGAAATGTTCTATATTGACATCCAGTTTGATGGGGAGCCGTTTTTTTTCCTTTTTTCCTTTATTTTTGGAGTTTTTGTGCATAATTCTTGCATTTTTTTCTGTTTATTTATTGTGTCAATTTATATTTTTACTCAATTTTTTTTCTAATTCTATAGCTTCTATAGAATTTTTTCTGTTTAGTGATTGAATTATTTTTAGTTTTTTTTTTCTGCTGAAGTATTCCTTTTATTTTTTTGTTTGAATTTGTTTCAATAGATGAAATCGTGCCCTAATTGTATAGGCTTGTTTTGATCCAACTATGCATGAAAAATGATACATGTGCAATTGTGAAAGATTAAAGGGTCCTATTTCTAAATTTGACAGTTGTCAGCATTTGGACTCTTAATATTGTTACAGTGAAGTTCTTTTTTGCCAAATTTTATTTCTATTGTTGTATAATTTTTAGAGTTCTCGTAACAATTATGACTTCTTTTATTTAGGCTATAACACTTTTTTTTCTTTTTTTTAGGTTACTGTTACAATAAGACCCTTAGCATTTGACTTCTTAAAGAGCCAACTGGTACTGATCTAAACGTACCAGTAAGTAGCCTTACCAGGTTTAGAATGCTTTCTTGCTTCTCTTTTATCAATCATCTTCGCAAGTTTGAACAGAAGTAAATTTACAGTTTTGTTGGAACTTAAAAAAAAAAAAATAAAGACTAGACTTTCACTATAAAGGACAATTTCAATTATTTATGTATTACAATAAGTTTATGATTTGATTTGTTAAAATTTCAATTTGATTCTTAATTGGCAACATTTGGTTTTTTTCATACTTGATACTGGTACATATCAGTTGGTACTGGTACGACCGCATGGTACTTGTTAGAATCGATACTAATTGGTGCAACTGGTACAGAATGAATTTGTACCAATTAGCTAATTATAAACTAAAGTGTATATATTTATAATAATAATCTAACCAGACTAGGGGTTATTAAAGTGTCTTATCATTTAATCTAACAAACAAAAATATGTGTAGATAGTCTTAGTAGGGAAGTTCACATATTACGGAATGATAAACCAAAAGAAGAAAAAAAAAACAGCAATTGAGGAGAAGAACAAGGGTTAGTGGGAGTGTAGGATACCATGCAGTGAAGACAGAAATGATAGAAACACTTTATCAGTAGATTTATTAGATAGCAAAACTTACCATCGTCCATGATAAACAACTGTACAATTTTTAGTAACTTTTCACATTTTTGAAAAATGCATGTCCAAGCTAATAATAATAATATAATTCTCATGATTTATTTTCTTAATATTGTAGGTGACAGACTAGATAATTTCACATGGATGTTTACTGGACAATTGCTTGATAGAGCACAACATATTTTCTTAACATCAACCCGCTCTTCTAGTCTGGACAAAATCTTCATTTTAGGCATAATAGAGGATCTAGAAGTTCTAACATATGAACATCCTTGGGGTAATTTGTTTTTGTAAATTTGTGTTAATGGGTGGTGGGTATATTTTGGGACAATGTATTGTACAAGTTCTTGCAATTTAGTATTGATTTTTGTAATGCTTTTTGGCATTTTGGTACAAGGTATGATGATTATACTATGTTGATTAATGTTAATTACATTTTTTTTTCTATATTTCAATGTGTTTGTTAATTTGGTTGAATAGGAATTGGGGAATATAAACGGGTCGGTACAGGGAGGATTGTTCATATGTGGGCATTCTGGTACCAAAAAAAGGAGGTCAGTATTTCCGTGGGTATATCCAAGGAAATAATAGTGCCCAGATCTGACCAGGTGGGCCCACTTTCACTGGCCATGGAAATGCTGGAGTGGGTCCCACGTAAACTGCCTTTGGAAATACTCAAGTGGGTCCCACGTAGATTGCCATGGAAATACTCGGGCGTCTTCCTTGGAAATACAGGTGGGACCCACGCTCCCTCCCCTTGGAAATACTCGGTGGGTCCCTCGGTTGATCCCCTTGGAAATACTCGGTGGGTCCCTCGTTTGATCCCCTTGGAAAAACTAAGGTGGGCCCCACCGATGCTCCCCTTGGAAATAATCCAGACGGTGGCCAAGTTCGAAAGTTTTTCCATGCGCCCTTTTTCCATGAGCCAGCTCATGGAAAACGCCGGAATCAGGTATTTCCAACGGCCCCGTTGGAAATACTGACTATTTCCAACGAGGGTATTTGCGACGGGGCTTTTTCCATGGGCAGCGCATGGAAAAAGCCATTTTTGGGCTTTTTCCATGCGGAAGCCCATGGAAAAAGCCATTTTCCTCCCCATGAAAAATGCGGAAATTCTAGTAGTGTAAACCGCAAAATGCCATGCTGTGGTGGACCATCCATGTACCTCTGAAAATTAGGGTCTTTATGTGGTTGACTGCCAAAAATAGGATATTAACAAAGAAAAATCTGAGTAAAAAAGGCTGGACTGGTAATTGTAATTGTCAATTCTGCCCTTACACAGAAACTGTTAACCATATGTTTGTTCAATGTAGATTCACTAAGCAACTTTGGTTATGGATGGGTTCTTGTCAAGACATTAGTATAGCATGGTCCTTTTTTTCTGATATCGTACACTTTGCTAACCAATTACCTACTGTACACAGGACTGCATTGCTTGTAGTTTGTAGCGCACTTTGCTGGACTCTCTGGAAGCATAGGAATGAATTATGTTTTAACACGGGTAAGCCTAAAACGCATAAACAAATCATATTATTGACTATCTCTCTTGTTAAATATTGGGCAGGTTCGATGAAACCTCAGGTGCAGGATTGCCTTGCACTTTGGCTACCAACAGGTCTGGATGAGATCCCTCTAGCTAGTTGGCATCCTGACGATGTTGATGAGCAGCTGGCTATCGCAGAGCTTGATGGGGCTGCTACTCCCGACTCATGAAGGAAGAGGACTACCTAATAGTCTGCTGGCTGGAAGTCTCTTTTCGTTTTGCCTTAGATATAACAGCCCCACTATGCGTGGCTTCTTTACTTAGATATACTCAGTATTTTGCCTTCTCTGTAGATGCTATTATGTCTTGGCTTATGTGGTTGTTTGACATGGTTATCTAGTTTCTATACTCGCGTGTAAGTTAACGTTTGTTTCAATGAAACGGGCCTAGGCCTTTTTATCAAAAAAAAAATAAAATATACTCTTGTTCTCTTTCATAAAATATTGGTAATTTTTTTAAGCCATTTTGTGCCATCTTTCATAAATCATACAAAATAGTAAAAAAAAATTCAAAAATAGTAAAAATTGGTATTCTACAAGTTCATTGTATAACCAATTTACTGAGCTACTTAGATTGAAATTTGAAGTTTATACGATAGATTTTTGATTTACCGTTATTTTTCAGAAACTTCAATTGCCATTCAGGTTATCATATGAAGTGCACCGCCCCACTGTGGGGCGATTATCTTTTTTTTTTTTAAATCGTAAAATGAAAATAGTAAAGTAAATGACTATAAATGACAAAAAAATAAAAAAATAGAAATTAAAAACTTAATCGGAAACTTCAACTCAAGTTTTGAGGCTCTTCCCTTTCCGAAAAGTGGTCATTTTCTGAAATCGGATACTCGAGCGCCGTTTTATGGCTGTTTGAAGTTTCGTCGTCATTTTTCGCCTTCTCAATGAAGATATCGTCTCTCTGTTTACGAGAAATATCTTAGATAAATACATATACAACATACATATGCTTTAGAAATGAGATAAATGACTTTAAAAAAAAATTTGATGCTTTAGAAATGAGAGAAATGACTTACAAAAAAATAGGTAGAGATGCATTACAACAGAAAGGCACACATCGATGATGTGGGAAAGATCATAAACCGTTTATAATTGTTGGAGCATTCATATACATCCGTCTGAAAGAAAAATGTTCCTCGTTTTTTTTAATTGAACTAATACAATATTTATGTTTTATTATGTCATTTAGTCAGGATTTTATGTTATCAATTTGATATCAATTATTAAAAAATTTAATTTGAACTAATACGAAATTATATTATCAATTTTCACTACACAATTACTCCTTAATTTTTAGTACAAAAAAAATCATAGCAAACCGTCTCACTTTGGGGCAGTCAGGTATGGAAGTGAACCGCTCCATAGTGGAGTGGTGAGGACATTTTTGGAAAATTTTGAAAATCAAGAATATTTTTATAATTTTTTTATTTTTTTGAGGATATTTGAAAAATAATCGGTAACTTTTGCATTCTCAATCCAATTGCATTTACTAAATTTTTGTACAGAGAGAATCAGAGAAGAGAAACGGCTTACAGCTTCCCGAGTGACTGACAAAAAATTATTGCCGCCTACACGTTCAAGCGGTTTTCTAATGAACAACAAAGGATCCGTTCAAGTGACTGACAATTAAAAACTTTCATCAAAAAGACAATTTAAAACTTGTTGCCACTTACACGTCTTACACAGGTTTTCAGGCTTACAGCTGTTCGAAGCAGGCGCCGTACAAGCTGACGCACGGGAGATGTCAATATCAATCCAGCTGGTGTAAGAGCTTTTTCCAGGGATGCCACGTACGCTTCCCGACTCGGGTATTCTAATTGCGACAGCTGGTACCGGCTAACCGGCCCCTACCAGATGAAATGATTTTTTCTCTTCAATTCATCAATTGGTTCGATTGGCTACCTATTTTAAATTTGTAGTAGTATGGATCCAAATCTGCTGCGATTCCAAAGAATCACAGGACCTGCGATTCCACATCCATCTATTTATTTGTTTTAAGATTCGTGTAAAGAAAACAACTTCTCTTGAAATTTGTGCATTCCAACAAATGAATGGTGAGATATGGAATCGCAGGGATTTGGAATCGCAGCAGATTTATTTTCGTAGTATACCTTCACCTCTCATGAGTCATGAGTCCATATATGCTGTGGGGTCACAGAATATTTCTGTTCAAATCTAAATCCTTTGATCATAATTCGAACTAATTCGATTTCAAAAATATAATTCGAACTAATTCGATTTCAAATAGAATGTACAATTTTTTATCGGAATTTAAACATAAATATTTTGTTACCACCTATGAATTTCACCTCCCATGAGATTGATTATTCATTATGAATTACAGATTATTTAAAAGTATGCGTGTGATAATTAAAATGTTCGAAATTTGAAAGAACTTTTTTTTGAGATATTAAATAATGAGTGAGGTCATGGTAATATGCATATTACACAATGTGCTAGGGGATCAGGATATTCATCTGGGTGTAAAAAAAGAGCAAATTGGGTTTAAATAACTAATTAGGTTCAAATTCATTAACTAATCGAGTACTAGATAAAAATAATACCCTAACTTATAATTTCCAATGTTCTCACTTCTAATTACCAATGTTCTAACTTTAAATCCTAATTACAAATTAGAATTCAAAGAATTTATTCTAATTGAAAATCAAAATTTCAGAGGGGAAAAATAATGTTCCGGAGAGGGGGGGGGGAGCAAAGTTGATCCGAACATATATAGGTCGGCTCTTGACATGCACTATGAACTCATATTTCTGTTTTTAAGTTCAAACAGTCGATCTGAACTGTTAGACATTCTCTTCATATTAGAATATACTTGCAAACCAAAATTTGTATTGTTTTTTGAAATTTTCTACTGTCTCTTTAGATAGGCAGAAAATCACTTGATTTGAAAATTCTGAACCATTTAAAATCAGTGATTTTCTACCCATTTAAACAAATAGTAAAAGATATTCAAAAAATATAAAATTTAATCTACAAGTATCTTTTCATATGAAAATCATATATTAACGGCTCGGATAGACCGTCTAACTTTTGAAAATAGAGATATAAATTAATGGTACGATTCGTAATATGGATATTACCATAGCCGCACTCTTAAATAACTGACTGGTTTTACTTAAAAAGAAAAAAGAAAAAGTTTGCGCATGTTGAATCAAACGATTTGATTCTTCAATATGATCATCTTGGACTTTAGGATACCTTGATGTATACAGACCCGCAAAAATATGAACCGAAATATACCAATTTGTATATATTTGAGCTCGTAGATTTCAATTGTAACTCAGCAACAAATATTAACGTGACAAATGTAATATTAATGATTAAAAAATATCAATAGTTGCTAAGTTAGCAGTTTATTTATTTAGCGTTCCAGCTAAAATTAGAACAGATTAATAAGTTAGAGAGAAGAGTCGTAGGTTTGAAATTCGAATGGGAGAATTTTTTATAGATATTAAATAGTTAGATAGCTTGATTAATTGATCTCTAACTTTTATTTAATAAGTTAGAGAGGATTACTAAGACGGTCACAAATAGTGTTATAACAAACGGTTGTTTAACCGTTTAATAGTTGGCGGCGATTAAACCGTTATAGATTTTTTTGACTAGTTAGCCAATTATTCTTGATTATTCTTGATTATTTTTGATTAATTATTTGACGGTAACATATCCGTCCAATGAGCAAATATCGTTATTTACAACACTGTTGTGACTTTATATCCAGCTTGTTGGGTTGAACTAATATGACAAGGACACATGAACCCCAAGATATGCATCAATCGCTATTTGATATATTCAAAACCATCACTAATCATATGTGTGGACCTGTGATATCTTTAAAATAATATCCAGTGTCTTTAACAAGCCGGCAGCTAGATACTAAATTAAAATCCCAATCATATAAGAAAATTAAAAATAAGCTATCATTGCCCACATAGGCCGACATTTATATTAATATCCAAAGTTTAATACAAATTATTAATTATGCCTACATTTCCAAACTTTTGCTAAAAATGCTTAAGCCGGCCAGAAAATGGCTGGCTTAGGTACCAGAGTTTCTGGCCGGTTTACTCCATTTTTTTTTTTAGAGAGAGAGACACTATGAAGATCAAAATATTGAAATCTAACTCTGAAAATTTGAAATTTTTGTTTAAATTATTTGTTATATTACTTCTTTTGATGTATAATTAGCATATTTATACTAAAATACGTTAGATTACTTGAAATTATGTTGAATTACACTATATTACAATAAATTATGTTCAATTATACTAAATTACGTTAAATTACAATAACTTCGCTAATTATGCTGAAATACGGTAAAAAAAATACTAAACTACACAAAATTACGCTATAGTAGACTAATTTTGCTCATCTTTCATGAATCATAAAAAAGAGTAAAAAAATTCCAAAAATAGTAAAAATTGGTAATCTGCAAGTTCATTATGTAACTAATTTACTGAGCTACTTGGATTGAATGATAGAAATGAAAATCTTAATCGGAAACTTCAACTCAAGTTTTGAGCCTCTTTCTTTTGTTTTTTGGCGATTCTGAATTTTGAAATCTGGCATATCCGGCACGGACGCATGCGCATTTTTGCAAGCTTTCCGAAAAGTGGTCATTTGCTGAAATCGGACACTCGAGCGCCGTTTTATGACCGTTTGAAGTTTCATTATCGTTTTCGCCTTTTCAGTGAAGATATCGTCCCTATTCATTTGTAACTTAGCGTAATTTACCGTATTTTAGCTTAATTTAATGTAATTTAGCGTAATTTAACATAATTTAGTGTTATTCAATGTTCGCGCGAAAGCGCAACGCAAGTTTCAGTACGCTTGAGGGCGTACCTTTTAAAACCGCGTTTACACTTCACGAGTAAGGGTTGCAAGTGCACAACCCCTATCGAGTAGTATAATCGGGTATCGATCCACACGGACGGGCAATTACTTAGTTAGAATCTACCAAACTCAATTAAAAACTAGAAGTGAGAAAGATTTGGTTTGGTATTTAATTTCCTAAAAAGGTCAATTCAAACAATTCAAACAATGTAATAAAATGCTAGAAGAAATGTAAATTGTGTTTTGATTATGGATAAAAGGCGTTTTCAGGGTTTCAGACTTCATCTATGATCTGCCTCTAGTGGTACGGCCCGTACCAAGTCGGTACGGCTAGGCCGTACTTAACTTGGTAAGGCAAGGCCGTACCACTCTGGTAAGACCCGTACTGGCTTCCCAGAACAGAGCTTACCAGTTCGAGTTGATGCATTTCCTTGCTGGTACCTTGTGCTAAACTCTTTGGAAAGGTTCAATTGACCATACCTATGGTTCCTAAGCCTCAACTGTCGTTTGTTGGATCAAGATCTAGGTTGGAATGCAATTGATTGCCTTTTAAGGATTTCTACACCTCAACTCTCGTGTATTGGTACAGATCTACCCTAACTGGTTGATTGGAGACCTAAGGCACCCTCTAATCTGTCGATTAGAGGAGAATTCAACCTCTCGGCTTCAATTCGAACAAGTCTACCCTAAACAATTGATTTGGTTGAGAGATTGAGATGATCACATGACCTTGATAGGTTCGATCTAAACCTAGAGGTTCATCATACACAATCACAGCAATCAAAGCAAAAGATAGCAAAGAAATCACAATCAATCAATCAAAAGAGTTCATACAAGATACAAGTCAAAGAAAGTCAAAACAAATCAAGAATCCATCTCTAAACCCTAGAAACTAAAATAACTACTCACAGCACATGATCTGATCTAAAAATACAATAAAAGGGATAGAGATAGCCATGGATCGAAGGGATCGAGAGGAGGAAGCTAGATCCGTCGAGTTTCGCCTCTTTCCTCTTCCTTCCTTCTTGCTCCTAGCTCCTTAGCTCTCTTTCTCTCTCTTAATGTGCTCTCAATTAGATCTGGAATGGAATGAATGTCGAAATTGGAGAGTTCCCCGCTTTAAATAGCCTCTGCCAAAATTTGAATCTGTCAGGCCGCCTTTAGGTACGGCCCGTACCAAATTGGTACGGCCAGGCCGTACCAGGCGTGATGAGCTGAAAAATGGCTAAGTCCGGTAAGACCCGTACCAAACTTGGTAAGGGCCGTACCAGATCATCCCAAATCGTCGTTTCTTCGTGTGTTTTGCTCCAAGCCTGCAGAAAACAAACAAACACTCAGCAGTACCAAATTCTAAAGATATATCGATGAAATGCACATGATTCTGGTGAATTAGGGCACAAATCTGGTACTAAAACAGGCCTAAAATAGAC
This sequence comes from Carex myosuroides, assembly GCA_028015225.1. Lineage (NCBI taxonomy): Eukaryota > Viridiplantae > Streptophyta > Magnoliopsida > Poales > Cyperaceae > Carex > Carex myosuroides. The sequence continues at coordinate 6,346,477 of CM051488.1, forward strand.
TAAATATGCGAGGTATCATTCAACATAATTTCAATTAATCTATCGAATTTTAGTATAAATATGCTAATTATATATCAAAAGAAGTAATATAACAAATAATTTAAACAAAAATTTCAAATTTTCAGAGTTAGATTTCAATATTTTGATCTTCATAGTGTCTCTCTCTAAAAAAAAAAATAGTCTGAATATGACTATTTTTTGTAAAATACTTAATAAATAGTAAACAAATTCAAAAAAATGTAAAATTTGATCTGAAAGCACAGTTTATTGTGGAGATCATGTTGAACGGTTTGGATCGACGATTTGGACTTTGAAAATGAAAAAAATGATTGTTGTGACTTGATCCCTCCTCAAAGAAGTAATATAACAAATAATTTAAACAAAAATTTCAAATTTTCAGAGTTAGATTTCAATATTTTGATCTTCATAGTGTCTCTAAAAAAATAAAAAAATAAAAAAAATAAAAAAATGGAGTAAGCCGGCCAAAAAATAGCCGGTTTACTCTGGTGCCTAAGCCGGCCATTTTCTGACCGGCTTGGACATTTTTAGCAAAAGTTTGGGAATGTGGACATAATTAATAATTTGTATTAAACTTTGGATATTAATAAAAATGTCGGCCACATAGGTTCCTTCTTTTTTTCCTTTCCGCTTAATAAAGCCGGTAATCAAACAGAACCACCATGCATACGGCGCTGCTTTGTGCTTAAAAAATGCTTGAAAAAGCTAAGACAGACAACCACGTAATTTATTCTTATAGTGGAATCTACAAAAGGTTTGAGATGATTCTCGGCTTCTAATGACGAGCATTATTTTTTTTTGTCACTGTATATATCATCACGAGCATTAACATCGGGTTTTGAAAAATGTGGTGACCTTAACATTTGTTTAATAATTAACACCCATGGGGTTTGATTAAAAGAAATCTTTATTTACGAGGCCTAAGAAAATATCTTTATTTTCTTTCTTCTCACAAATCAGCGGCCGCCCACACAGTCCACACTCCATTTGTACAATCAGTCGAAGGTGGGATATAAATCTGCTGTTATTCCAAAGAGATCACATGACTCTGTTATTCCTATCATAACCGTTCAAACTTTTTAATGCACGAATCTCAAGAAAAGAATTGTATGATATCCCCTTTCTGATTTTGAATAAATTGTGGTTACTCTGGAGTTTTTGTAATTATCCAAGTTTCAGTAATATGAAACGGGAATCAGCCTCTTTTAATTTTTTTTTGAATAAATTGTATCATAAAATCAGTCAGTTAATGATTTGAATAAATTATTCCACTCCGAATCATTATCTTGTTTTAATAAATAATAAGAACTATTTTTTTATCTCTCCCCTTTATTCTGCTTTCAAATATACCTTCCACATAGCATTTTTATTGGAAAATTAATTCCATTTTCAACAAGAAGAAATAAAGAGAAACGCTTGATTTATTTATTTAAAAATAAATTTAATTCCAGTTTTTGCAGAACAATCAATGGGAGTAATCAGTAAATTGATGCAGAACTTTTAAGATTATTACAGCCTGCAAAGCCCAATGTAAAGGCCCATAGAGGCCTGGTTTTTACACCATAGTCCCGGAAGCCGAAACAAAGGGATCCATAATTCATAAATTGTGTTTTTCAGTAGAAGCAGGACAAGATCTAGCTACCATAGTTAACTCTTTCAAAATCTAGCAACTTGCCTTTGCAAATGTTCTTTTGTGATAATAAGAGCTCACATAACTTTCAACCTACTCATTTCAGAAAGAACAATCTTAAAAAAGGAGTCTTGGAACTACTATTTTCTAATAAGTGAAAACAATATTACCATCAGTTTTTATTATCAGGAAAACACCATTTACAATTTCAATTACATCAGATCGCTACACAGTACATAATAACCAGTACAAAGTTTAAGTACAAAACAGGACCCCAATCACAGAAAAGAGTCTAGAAAATTTAGTACAATTCCACAAATATCTTATATGCCTCAACTCTTTTATATGATTAAATCCTCTAACCACCCCCTCGCCCATTCGCCAGATAAATGCTTCATCGGACGCTCATTAAAAAATACTACTGTAGCATCAGTCTTTGTTATTTTTTGGAATCATTGGACATAGCAAGATATTCAATCAGATCCTCGACGTCGGCATGAATTATCAAATGCAACCCTCATTTTTTTTGTATTTAAACAAAATAGCCTTGCTGAGAAAAGTGGCATCTCTAGATGAGGCCTGAGATTCGATCTCAGCCAAATCCATGCGTCCTAGACCTCAGCACTCATTATCACTAATGAACCATTTAATGCTGCAAAGCATTACAATGACAATAAAAAGGATGGAGCTACGTTATCTGGTAGCTCACACTCATCAATAATTTCAACCAATTCATCAACAAAACCAGCATACAAACCAATAAATATCCATCCGATTAAAACTAACAAAAGAAAAATTATATATCAAATTGAAACACCAATCCTATGTCTGGCTCTTTTTCCTTCGCAGCAGCAACCTGTATCAGCTAAGCTAGCCCTACTACACAAAAGCTGGGACCCTGGTAGCAATCTCTTCTCCAACATTTAAGCTGGAATCTGATGAGTTAAGCTTTGCACAAACTGTGGCACAACTTCAATTAACAACCTTTGTCAGTTAGTACCTAAACCAAAATCCAGCTGTTATTAATTGATAATTTGATATACTCATAGCTGCCATAGATCTTACTGTTTTAGGTCTAGCATGATCAAAATGCACTCTATTTCTTTTTGCCACACCCCCCAAATAACAGCAATGAATACAATCTCATAGCATTTCCTTTTATCTCCTTCAGTTTGAACTTCTGATTTATCTACCCAACTAAGCCACTGATAAGTTTCAGCTGTGCTTTATTTTCTTTTATTATTTGAAATTGAATTTTATTCTCACCCGATTCTCTAACAACTAAAACAAAATGCTAGAGCATGTTTAGCCAAACTGTTGTTATTTTTAGCCTTTATTGTGAAATCAAAAGCAAATCTACAAGAGGGGGGCAAGAAACAAACAGTATACAGCCGGCACAAGCGCCAACTATAGAAAATCCATCTAGCTATGAAGAACAATACAAACTGTTAAGTGTAAACTATCAAGGACAAATAATACATGGAAATATATTCATGCAAGCGAAAGAACAAGGAGGATCCTTGGGATTGCCTGTCAAATTTAGAAAACTTTAAAATAAATTTAGAAAGAAAATTTGAGATAAGAAAATAATAGCAAAAGATGAGTAACACTTGGTTACAGTTAGAAAAGAATTTATCATGAATAGCTTCTGTTTCTCAGCAGTTTAGCATTGGTACTTTCATCCCAACACAAGCTGAACTGAAATATTCTCTGTAAATACACCCACGAGCCCCAAGATTTCTCTAGTATAGTTTATGTACAGGAACTTTCTAAGAACAATAACACAAGGATAAACTTTAGACCCAATGAAATTTTCACTCTGTGAATGCACAAGCACAGTACTATGTGTGTTCAGATAACCTGTTCAATTTGAGGGATAACATGAACACATTCCTTCAGACTTCAAACACATGCATTATCATCCTGCGTGCACTGTATCCCTCACGTCTAGACTTCTGACTAAAGGTTCTGAATGCACACATTTGAAAAATAGGCACATAGTTGTCAAACATATGAGAAAACAAAAGCTTAACTTTTATTTTATGATTTAAAAAGCATAGGTTGAGATGAATACAACATACAAGACATGTTACTTTAATAAACCTAAATTCAGATGAATGGTTAAAACTAGACAGTGGAGATGAAAGTGACCTAGGGAGACGCAAATCTACAAAATTATCATGCAAAAAATCACAAACTTGTGAGGCAGAAATCTAGTAAGTTTAGTGCTAACAAAAGCTACCATTTACCATAGACATATCCACAATTAAAAAAAAGAAATCACAAAGAGCTTGAGAGCTTTTAACTTTCTAGTTGTTTCAAGGAAGGATTGCAGCACTCACAAGTTATGACAATAAGCTGAAATTGACACACACAAAGATACTAGATTCTGCAGAATTCGATTATCGTCAAAATGGGTCCAATTACATATTATTCCATATATACTTTTGGAAAGAAATGGAGACATATTTTTCTGATTTAGCAAACCAAGAGTTACGAGGGAAGTGTTGGTTGTGGATTTAGCTTCTCCAGCACCTTATTAGCACCAATAAATCCAAGACGTCCAAGAGGTGTATATTTTACTTGTTTCCATCTGTTAGAAGAGAGAAAAGCTGATTGTTAATACAAATACACAGTATCTCACAGAAGTCAATTCTCTAGATCTACAAGGAATAATATATTTGACAAAAAGATGAGGACTAACGCAGGAGTGAATGGTAGTGCCAGACAGTGGAGATGAAGGTGATTTATACTGTTAAATGGGGGCTGGTGAAAGCCAAATCTAAAATAAGAGAGCACAAGAAATAGTGACTAAAAACAAAAGAAAGTTAATAATATAGATAAGTGCGTGAGAAACAACAGTACAGAATATGATATTCTTCTAGTTGCCAACATTGTAGCCCCACCAACTGTTGGTACAAGAATTTTGGAAAATAAGTAACAGCCCAATAGCACTTAGCTAATCCGTAAAAGCTGGTATTGACTGGTATTTATAGACAAAAATAACTGCACTTTTGTTCCTTGGATTAATTCATGTAGGTCTTGATGTCTAAACTCAGCAACAGAGCCCCAGCTAACCACAAATCTTGACTGTCTATTTTACCTGCATTACTTCCGTAATCGAGCGAATGATACATCGTAATGCTTTCTTAAGTACCTGTGTTCCACAGAATTTGGAGCATCTCGGTTCAATAATTCCTCTCCCACTTTCAACATGTGATTAACTGAGAAAGAAACAAATTACATAGCTCAAGAAAACTAATATGCAAGGAGTCGTTTGACAAAATGTAATAATGCTCTTGAACAAATTTTTTGTTCCATTGCCTTCCAAAACATGTATCACCATTAATTATCTCACTACATAAAACACAAACACGCAAAAAAGAAAAAAGAAACAGAAGAATATGGTACCTAACTCATAATGTTCAGGTTTCTTCTCGAGACTATTGACTGTAGGTACATGCTCCACTGGTATAACAAGGTAATGCCTGCAAAATCATGATCGAAAAGAGAACTGTAAGCATTAACAAAAGTTAGAAGAGTGCAACATAAGAATTTTTTGTTAAAATTATAAAGAAGTACCCTCAATATATTTAAACAAACTAATATAGAATGGGGTGACTATTAGATAATATGCGCACAACTGGAGGTGTCCAGTCTTTCACTTCACTGGAGAAGCTTTACTATTCTGTTTTGATATGTTTGTTAGTAACAGAATTCTTTACCAGAGAAGTTGTGCTGTGGTTAGATATTAACTCAGCTTGTACCTTAGTTAGAATAATCAGAGGCAGTCTATATTAGACGATGTAATACACTCAAATAAAAAACAATGAAACAGTGATTCAAACATAGTTTCTTTAATCAAATATTAGTGAATTTCTATCTCTCTATTCTCTATCAAATATTAGTGACAAAATGGTTTTTTGACCAAAATAGTTTCTTTAATCAACTAAATATCAGTGAACAATTACTGACAAAATGGTTCTTTATGGTCCTTTTTTGCATTCAGTCTGGCAGTAAAATTACTCATTCGATTCAATTCAATAAGCACATATTTATGAATGTGGGTCCGATTTGTGGTTCTATACTAAATTAACCTGATAGGTGCAGACTGCAGAGTAAAAATTACCTGAAAGCAGATGGATTGATATCTGGGAAAGCCACTACTTTCTCATCCTAAGAAAATTTATTACTCTTACATTACATTAGAGCTAATATTTAGTGTAAAATGAAATGCAAAATCGAAGCTCTAAGAGAGAGAGAGAGAGAGAGAGAGAGAGAGGGGACTCACAGAGAAGAGTATACTGGTGGAGGTGGCACCGCGTGCAATATCACAGAAGATGCAATAATCGGTGGAATCCTGACCGTCCATGGTGTGCTTTGCGGATTTTGATTTCCGAGCTCGGGAGACTCCGAAGCAGAAGCTCATGTCGTCGCTCGGAGATTTAATAAGTGGAGAAAGAGGGAGAACAAGTCGTACAATCTTGCTGACGAAGCAACTGGAAATTCTGCGAAATTTCTCCAGGGTCGAAATTTTTGTCGATCAATTTGTTAATTCGTTGCTCGTAAATTTAATCGGCGGAGAAAGAACAAGTCGTATGAACTTGCTGATGAATCTACTGGAGATTTTGCTAACTCTCAAGTCTCGACTACAAATGACAGAGGTAGTTTGACTTGATGCAGCGAACGATCAATAAAGACAAAATGAAATAGTAATTGACTGGTGCGCTGCATGAAGCCAAATCAGATCTGTCAGTATCATGACCTCTCAATTTCCCCGAGTCAGGATCCTCTGAAGTAACTCAAAATTTGATTTTAGATCTGGACCGTCCGATCAAAAACCGGGCCAATCCAGTCCGAGGTGATTTAAATTTCACCGTAGTTTAGTTGGATACAATTTGATCTAGCAGACTGACAGGCTGTTTGAAATTTCGGAAAACTACATGGCCTGACTGGAAAAAGTAAACGAAGCCATGTGGGTCTAATTAGGCCCATAGACAAGTGCTAATATGGGCTAGCACCGCTTTGGACTGCTATCATCTTTTTTTTTTTGTTTGTTTGTAATAAACAAAAAGGTTCGTGAAAAGAAAGAAGGTTTTCACTTTTCTGGCTTGCTGTTGCTTGTCAATGAAAAAGTTCCTGTTTCTCTTAATGAGGCTCAATAATTGTTGTCCCATACTGCTATACTGGAGTCCGGATCCCCTAAAGTAACCCAATTTTTGAGTTTAGACGTGTACGGTGCCTATTCGGTGGTAGCGCAGGGGGCCAGTATTATTTGTGGGGTCCAGGTTCTTTAAGATTCGTGTTAGAGCACCTTGGACGGTTTGGATCAAAACTCAAAAATTGGGTTAATGCACTGGATCTGAATTCGCTATACTGGCAGTTGAGAAGCTACATTCTAGCCGTCTTATACTAACAGACCGCTGGCTCTGCTTTTCAATCACATGGTTTATTTTCTTATTTTTCAGGAAATTAACGTGAGGTACCAAATAATGCAGCCTTTCAAACATAAAAAAAAATATGCAGTTTATTTTTTTTTAGTAAGAACAAATGTAGCTAATTGCCTTGCCTCAACATTATTTGGGTATTAACCATCTTCTCACATAGAGATAAGGAAACGCATACATAGAATATAAATACAGAGTTAACTGAAAACTATGTCTTTGTTCCACTGGACTTTCTTTTTTCCTTTTGTGAATAAAATTCATCTCTACTTGAATGATTGATTTTACTACAAAGGGCCCACATTCAAATAGCTTATAATACCGGCTAGTAAACCAGTGGATACGGATAAGAGCATAGCCAAAATAATTAGTAGGGTGGGAACTTTTTTTTGTGTCTGAGACATAATTTTATAATTATTTTGAATATTAAGAATATTTTTTATAATTTTACATAGAAAAATATAGAAATAGAAGCATACTTTCAAAAAAAAAAATCAGGAGTTTGAAGTTTAATTATATTTTTATATATATATTTTTTTTTGAGAAAACGCACAAAAATAGAAGCATATATTAAAACGCACAAAAATAGAAGCATTTTTATATTACTTTCTGTCCTGGACCTCACATATAAAAAATCATCTCTTCTATATACCAAGAATCACTTTTTCTATGAACACTAAGAAAACTAAGGTACCTCAAATCCATTCTTGATCTCTGTCACTAGCGGCAATTTTAATGCACATAAATTATATACATCTGTATTTAAAAATCTTGTATGATTATTGATACAAAGTTGAAATAAAGTAATTTCTATGTGCACATAGAGAGATTGATATAAATAATATCTGATTGTTATATGATTTGGAGTATTTTTCATCACTAGATATTTAAAAAAAAACAGATGCACAAATAGAGGCAACAAAATGATATATACTAAATGAAGAGAGATCTAATTACATCATTTTATGGTGACACATCTTGACACCATATGTTTATAAGTTATTTTTATAATTTCAAAATCTAAATAGTCGATCCTAACCGTTCAACATAATCTCCACATTAAAATCTGTTTGGAGACCAAAATTTACATTTTTGGAAATTGTTGACTATTTATTTAGAATTTTTTAGAATTGTTATTTTTCAATGGACCAGAATTACCTGAAAAACAATAATTTTGTACACATCTTAATAAATACTAAAAATTGCAAAAAATAAATTTTTTTGTCTCCAAGCAATATTTTAATATGGAGATCATGTTGAACGGTTCAGATCAACTGTTTGGACTTTGAAATTGCAAAAATAACTTTTAAACATATGGTATCAAAATGTGTCATCATAAAATTGTGTAATTGGATCTCTCCTCATAATAAATTCCGTAACCTCTTCATAAATTAGATGAACATGCTTAGAAGTCAATGGTAACAAATAATTTTTATGATGCCCTGTTTTGGTGCTATCTTCAGAAACCGCCTAAATATGACACTTTTGCTATATTTTTGGCCTAAATAAGCAACTTTCTCAAAAATCTGCCAAAAAGACCTAAAAACATGTTTGTGGTAAATAAATCGGAAAAATGACTACTTTGCATTCGCTTTTCGCCATTTTTCGGAAGAAAAGATAGTGATTTTCACTATATGTTTTGGTTTCATCACACTCCCAAGCATAAACTTTTGTTCGTTCTCGAACAAAATAAGCAAAGCTACTTAGGTAGGTTGGCTAAAAATCGACCCTTGAATAAGATTTTTGGAAATTTTGATAAATTTTCTAAGAATTAACTTAATACAATAATGTCTTACTCAATTCATAATATTTGTACTTGGTAAATTTTTTAGAAAATGGAAACCTTTGCATTCACAACACTTCGATTTTATGTAGAAATATTTTCAAGACAACCCCATCATTATGGTAAGAAAAAAAATCTTAAAATCAATCAATTTTCGTCCTGTTAAAAATTTGGATCCCTCATTTGAACTAAAATTTTAAGACTAAGTGTGTTAGTAGAATGCAACTTTATTGAAAAAGTAAATTGCAAGAAAGTAAATACACCTTACTCAATTTGGCTTTACCCTTCTATAGCATAGATACAAACGAGAGGTTATGCGTTCCGAATGTACCTAAGAATTTCACCGGGTGATTCTTCTATCGCATAGATACAAACGAGAGGTTATGCGTTCTGAATGCACAAGGATTTTGTCGAATCGCAAATTGAAACGCGGTGGTGGGACCTATTTTGCGTCCTCTTCTCATAATTGTTATTTTTGGATTTTTTGGTGGGACTCATTTTATGTCCTCTTTTGGTACTTAGTTGCATCTACTATGAATACACACAATTCCTAAATATGTATATATATATATATATCTAAAAAGAGGAGGGATCAAATTACAACAAATTTGAGTTACAATAAAGTTACAACAACTATTTTTTTTATTTTAAAGTCCAAATCGTCGATCCAAACCATTCAACATGATTATCTAAATAAAATATGCTAGCAGATCAAATTTTAAATTTTTTTGAATTTTTTTACTATTTATTAAGATGGGTACAAAATTCAATGGTCTGAATACGACTATTTTTTGTAAAATACTTAATAAATAGTAAAAAAATTCAAAAAAATGTAAAATTTGATATGCAAGCACATTTTATTGTGGAGATCATGTTGAACGGTTTGGATTGACGATTTGGACTTTGAAAATGAAAAAATGGTTGTTGTAACTTTGTTGTAACTCAAATTTGTTGTAACTCAAATTTGTTGTAACTTGATCCCTCATCATCTAAAAATTATCTTTTATGATTTTTGTCAAAATATCGGGATCTCAATTTAAAAAGGATGTAGATCAAAAATATTCCCAACTTTAATTTTTTTTTGCTTACATAAGGAAAATCATCTTTTCAAAAAATATTTCTTTTTCAATCAATATGTTGTTAACCTTTGCCTTTCCATGTCCAAAATTTCAATCAAGTGTCTTGGATGTTAGTGTAATAATCTAGAAGTCAATCATAGGATAATTGTATTCTATTTGTTTTGTTCATGAATTGAATGATTAATAAAGATATCATTTTGTTCCTTAAGTTTTATCGAATTATGGTTCATTTTGGGTTAAGGACTTGAAATTGTTGAACACCGTAATATAGATGATAAATACTCTTAATAGTCTCTAACCTTGGTAATTAGCAGGAACACTAATTGACCATTCAAATGTTAGTATGTGGATTAAATGATGGTTAAGTTTTACAAACCATAGACAAATAGTTATTAATTTAATCACATATATACATGTTAGAGAACATGGTATTTGACAGACCCTAAATGAAACGTTAAATGGATTGTGTTTCGTGTCATTAATGTTTCATTCAGTGTTAGGTTCTAAAGTATGAGGTATTCATCTTTCTTACATAAGAAGTGTGTATTCGTGAGTGTTGTTTAACACTATCCTTAAAAAGTAGCTATACATATGACATTTCAGTATGCATAACTTGTGCGGAGGGTAGATGTTCACCAAAACTACTATTATCCCTCGTATTTAATACAAGTGATGGTATCACTAGGCCTCTTGATAAAGTAGGATTATCAGCACGCGATATGATTAAAGAGTTAATCATATTTGATAATCTATTAAAGAGTTAATTATATTTGATAAAAATATCCAAACCGGCCATTAAATGATTGATACCTATTTTAATCCATTACCGACCATTTAATGGCCGGTACCCCAATTTTTTGTTGTTGATATTTTATACCCTATAACTATCCATCTTTCTCTCTCCACTCACAAAACAGTAAAGTTCACACAAATTGCAAATAAAAATGTCCATACAAATTGCAAATAAAGTCCACACAAATTGTAAATAAAAAAGGTTCTAAAAACAGCATTTAAATAAACAAGTTCACCACATGCATCTAAATCACCTATTATTACTACACCTAAAACTCCATCCGCGAAACAAACCAGTTACAGAAGATGGCCTACCAGATGTCTCTGCTTGGCTTCCAGATACCCTTGTTGTACGCCTACTAGTTGACCTCCTCGGTTGGCTTCCAGATGGCCTGAAAAGAAATATAATTTTTGATGAATGTTACATACCTCTTCGATTCCTATCGGTAGTGGAACAGTGATCCTGATGCCCCCTTCGCCTACCTTGCATTTCATCCATGGTCATTACATGACGGATGTGTTTTCGCTTCCCAATCCTAATCCAGCCCTTACTCGGAAGAATTCTAGGTTCATCATTATGAGGCCATTCTGGCATATTGCCAAAAGGAACAAACACCTCACTCCAAGTACTTTCAAGATAGTTCACACAATACCAGTCTAAAACAAATTGATCATCGCACCAGTTTCGTTCACGATAAACCTCTAAGACATGAGCACACAAAATATAAGTTAATTGGATACCTCTGCAAGTACATTTCATTTGGTTGCCGGGCCCGCGTGTCACAATGTACATGAACTCCTTGTGAATAAGTTCCATAGTTCCTGCATCGCTGCGGGTGACTGGAACGTACTCATTTGGGGATGAAACTTGGTACTGACCTTGGCCGTGCATATAAGGGACCAAACGCATTACTACAGCTTTCTCCTAATGTTTTCTAATTTTTTGCAAAACCCGGTCGGAAATAACCTGATTCTTGTCTCTTAAGTCCATTGCTCCCTGTCGTCGCTCAATAAACCATCTGTTGCACTTGTAGAACATAACCTCCATTATGGCAGCTACGGGCATTCTATGGCTAAGCTGGAAGACATTATTGAGCGAATTGAACAACTCCTTGCATAATTACTTCGTGTTAATTTATCTAGTATCGGACAATTCAGAAATTGGTACTTCGAGTCGAAATTCTTGTCGTAAATTCCCATCAGCAGTGGTTTCAGCAAGCTGTATGAAGCCTCATAACTCCCAAATTATTGAGCTATTGCAAACTCACGACCCCTCCACAGTCAGTTGTATTTCGGTGTTACATTGCCATACACAGTTAAAACACAGTTTGCCACCCCCTAGATGCTCATACATGGGTCAGTCTTAATACTTTTCTCAATGACATCGGCAATGATTGATGCCGTCAGACATTCATTGTCGGTCCTTGTATACTCAGTCCTACATGTGTGAGGTTTGTCTTGCCTCGTTATAACCCATGCATCTCCATATCCCGTTGCTTGTCCTCTAAGTTTGTAATCACAACCCGGGTCCTTGCACACCACTTGAATCCGATCCCTATCATTTTTTTTCATTATAATCTCCTGATTCTTAGTAATATGGTGCTCTCTAATTTTCTTAATCATGTCTTCTTTGCATTTAAAATATTGGTCGGACGGCAGCTCACCTTTGTACTCAATCCGTTAACTACTATAGAAATGGTAATTCTACACTGCACATTGTAGTGCCCGCAACAGTTGGAGACTTGGGAATGCGGATATTACATGATGATTTTCATGTTTGACTTTGTCGAAAGAATGCAATTCCAATTTCCAAATGCGGTATGTAATTCATATTAATTGTGCCTATATAATAGCAATTGATATTTTCATATTATGCTTACTTATAATTCTCATTTCATTAATAGCAATTGATATTTGCGACTGTCTTGCATCTACCTTTTCTTGTTACTAACTAATACCAAATTATAATTGTAGCAATGATCAAAGCAAGATTATTACACCAAGCAGCAGATCGACGATCTAAGATGTATGTGGGCAAGGTGGTTTATATTAGAATTTTGTAATGCTCAACATGGATTTGTATAATTTTGTACAATTTAGTGTATATGAATTTAGCAAGCAAAACTGGATGTCAAATTATCTGGAAAACTGGCTAACAAAACAGAATTTGGTGTATATGAATTTGTAGGAAAACTGGCTAGCAAATTAAACTAGAGGCTAGCCCAGAAATAAAAAAACAAAACAAAAAAAAAGATAATTCTACACGGATATTTAACAAAAGTCCGTGTAGAACGAGTTAAGAGAGCTACACAGATTATATTATATTTGTCCGTGTATGATAGTTACGAGAGCTACACGGATATGAAATTAAAAGTCTGTGTAGAAAGAGTAAGTCTACACGGATATTTAACCAAAGTCCGTGTAGAAAGAGTTAAGAGAGCTACACGGATTATTTTATATTTATCCGTGTATGATAGTTAAGAGAGCTACACAGATATTAAACTAAAAGTCCGTGTAGAAAGAGTAGTCGTACACGGACGTTTACGTAATATCCGTGTAGCTCGGTAAAATGGAGAGCGCCACAGGCAGGTGTTTGTACACGGCTGTTTATAAAGTAATCTGTGTAGAAATCGTTATAATTGCATACGGGTTAATATCCATGTGTAATTATTTACCTATTCATACACCCTCAGAGCCTACACGGCCGAAAATCCGTGTAGCTCCTCTAGTTATGTCCGTGTGCAATCTCTTTTTCTGTAGTAGTGGTTGCTCATAATAACAAATATCTGCTTCTCTAAACTCAGATATATCATTGAAGTATTTGAACGGGTGCGTATCAGTCCGGCCACTAAGAAGCATATTCCCATATCCGGATCGAATGGTCTCTTGAGATGTTTCAACTGGACCATCTTCACCACAACCCTCCAGGTGATCAGAGTCCCAGTTTGCTCCGTCAAATTCATCCCAACTTTTCTTTTGTGAGTTGAGTGAGTTGTGGGAGAGAAAGATGGATAGTTATAGGGTGTAAAACAGCAACAAAAAAAAATTGGGGTACTGGCCATAAATGACCGGTAATGGATTAAAATAGATACCGGCTATTTAATGACCGATTTGGATATTTTTATCAAAACCCAGCTATATTTATTAATTTCTAATTAATTAACGTTGGATATTAATAAAAATGTCGGTAAAATTCATGTACATGAAGAAATTCGCCATTTTGAAAATAGAGAAGGGATCAAATTTGACCTTAATAAAATGGACGAAAATGAACCCTTTTTTTAACTAATTAAGATGCCATATATTTTGGTTGTTGCACCTGACGGCATTTTTTTTAATTACTGTTAAAAGACATTTTTTTTTGCCCTTCTCATGTTTCAACGTTTATATATTTTTCTTTGTTAGTTTAACTACAGGAATACTATAATATATGTGCATGGGCAGAAAAGAACCAATTATAATTCTTTCTTCTTAGCCCATACAAATAGTCATGGAACTCCACTATTGTCAATTTAAAATTGTCCCCACTATTCTATAATATTTTACAATGATCCTGCCCTACAAGTTAGGACATCTACTTGAATTATATACTCTGTACTTCAATTGTATTACAACTAATCCTGAAGATCTGTATCATCAAATAAATTAATGCCTCGTGCATCACATGTCTAAGGCTTCCCTTCTTAAAAGATCGCCTCAATTTTTGTCAGAATGGAAGCGTCTTTGATTTGACTTGCAACACACAAAAAAAAATTAAAATTTTGCTTGAACAAGAAATTAAGGCATCATGCAAGCTTGTCAACAATGTCTTTTCAACTATTGAAATTGAGATTGGCAAAAAGAGAATTGAGTTTAGAGTAAGCTAGAAAATTTACATTACGTAACTAAAATTGAGACGAACTTTCTCTCTCCTCCCCAACGAACTGTCAACTCTCACCATGGGTAAATATATTGACAGAATAGTTTTTCCTTTACGCAGCGCATAAACAATAGAGTCAAAACTATACTGCATATGACTTCTGCGCTGTATGTATAAAAAACTGCTATGTCAATATCTTTACCATAAAAAGCTGCACCGCGAGTTCCATCGTTGAAACTTGAGACCTCAACCTGTCAAACACATGTAAAACTCGATACCTATTTCTTTTTTCGAAGTGAATCGAGACCTATTTCGATTCGCTCTCTCTCAGCCATGTTTCCTTTTACAAACAAGAAAATTAGAAGCACCACATTCAACCTAGAATTCCACCCATATCATATTAGAAACTAACACACGCATAATTAATTAATTAGTACCACGCCATTGGCCATAGCTACAACATATCATATTAGAAACTAACACACGCATAATTAATTAATTAGTACCACCTCGTTGGCCATAGCTACAACATATCATATTTCTCATTCATTGTTTCTTTTCTTATTTGCTCTCATTCATTGTTCATTCATTCATTCTCATTTGTATTTACTGTATTTCTATAATTTTTCCGCTTGCCATATATTCTGAAACACATCACATTAGCGAAATAATTGCCACGCCTAAGAAAGGAAACTTTCAACACCTTCGTCATCTGCTGTCGTGTATTTCTTTCTCTTTAGTTCTCAGCTCTCTAACCTTCTAGGCACATGCATGCTTTATCCCTTTCTCTGTACCAATGAATTCTTTTCCACAGATATAACCCGTAGTTTTAAGTTATATATAAAGAGAAACATTCATGCGCTTGATCTCTCTACCGTAAGAATTTGATCTAGCTATATCACTTTCATTCTTCCACACAAAAGCACCCGTGAAGAAAATTATGGAGAGCAC
The DNA here is from genome assembly GCA_028015225.1 of Carex myosuroides. Taxonomy (NCBI): domain Eukaryota; kingdom Viridiplantae; phylum Streptophyta; class Magnoliopsida; order Poales; family Cyperaceae; genus Carex; species Carex myosuroides. The sequence continues at coordinate 6,362,033 of CM051488.1, forward strand.
CAATTGATCAATTATACAGTATACACCACACATAATCTGCATCGATCAATCTCCAACAATGGAAGGTCGAGATCACATCTCCCCTCTACTTCAACCAAACACTCGTTCCTCCTCTCCTCCTAAAACCAAGAAAGCCCTAATTACAACCATTGTGTCTCTCGCCATTGCAGCCTCAATTTTATTTGCCCTAGTTGAGTTATTACCTAGTTTACAAAAACATATACCAGAAAGCGCCCATCATGCCGAAAACACAATATCTGATAAGTTGGTTCCGGCCAGCTATGGTTGCGTACAAGCCGGCGTATCAGAAAAGTCAACATCAAATTATCTGTCTTCTTCACCGGTTTATCCATGGACAAACGCCATGCTGGCTTGGCAAAGAACAGCTTTCCATTTTCAACCGCCCAGGAACTGGATGAACGGTCCGCATCTCTATCTATCTACCCGTTTAAATTTTGAATTTGTTTGAAAGTTCGTTGGAATATTAACTGATTTGGCTTTTTCTGATCCCTATTTTTTTTCTCTTTTTTAACGGGAACTGCGCGCGCTTCTCCAAATGAGCAGATCCGAACGGTTAGTGCCTTTTCTTGGTGATCGCTTTAATTTCTTAATAATATAATAGAAGAGCTTCGTTTCTATTGGTTAATATTGAGTTCGCTTTTTTGTTTGCTTTTTGTTTTGTTTTGATTGATTTTCTAATCATAGGGCCTTTATTCTACAAGGGGTGGTACCATTTATTCTACCAGTACAATCCAGTCTCTGCTGTTTGGGGAAATATCACGTGGGGACACGCTGTGTCACGTGACCTCATCCACTGGCTTGACCTTCCCCTCGCTATGATACCTGACCATTGGTACGATATAAATGGTGTATGGACCGGATCCGCCACATTGCTGCCAGATGGACAGATTATAATGTTGTACACCGGGTCCACGGATGATTCGGTTCAAGTTCAAAATCTGGCCTTCCCGGCGAACTCTTCTGATCCGCTCCTACGTGAATGGGTCAAGTCCAACTCGAACCCGGTTCTGGTCCCACCACCTGGAATTGGGTTAAAGGATTTCCGTGACCCAACCACAGCATGGTTCGTGTCAAATGACTCCACATGGCAGATCGCTATTGGCTCGAAGAATGAACAGCACACAGGGATTGTTCTGGTGTACAAAACAAAGGATTTTGTGAACTATACACTGGTTTCAGGTGTGCTTCATGCAGTGCCCGGGACAGGTATGTGGGAGTGTGTTGATTTATTTCCAGTGGCAACTGGATCAAATGACGGTCTCGACACGTCAGTTGAGGCAGGCCCGGGTGTTAAACACGTCTTGAAGGCCAGTCTGGATGATGATAAACATGATTACTATTCAATCGGGACATATGATGCTAACACTAATACATGGACCCCAGATGATCCCGAGATCGACGTCGGTATTGGTCTAAGGTAGCGTTAATTAACACTAATTATGAAAAATATTTAAGTGAAGATTAATAAAAGTACAGCTGCCAAAATTGAACAAGTCCTGGCCAATCATATTCTGATTATCAAAATGAATTGATTAAATTTGAAGAGTATAAATTAGTTATTCATTTAAGAAAAGTAGATAAATAATTGTTCTTATGCGTTTCGACATGTGCATTAAAGAAACGAAGGCGACTTATTCCGTCAATCATTTTTAGCTATACGTTTGTTTCATTCAATCATTGTTCTTATACGTTTGTGAATATTTAGCTATACGTTTGTTTCATTCAATCATTTTTCTGTTACATAGCCTCTTATTCCGTCATGTGCATGTTACCTTTTTTTAGTTAGCAATTCGTTATAACATTCCCTATTCTGCGTGTTTTTGTATAATGTCAGCAAAAAGTGCAGAGCACAAGTAATATAATTGTTTGCTGTGAGCTTATCAAATTGTTAACGTTACCAATCTTATTGAACAGATATGACTATGGAAAGTTCTACGCTTCAAAGACATTCTACGATTCGGCTCGGAACCGGCGGATCCTTTGGGGATGGATCGGGGAGATGGATAGCGAGAGAACAGACCTTCTTAAGGGATGGTCATCCGTACAGGTAACCTCTTTCTTTATTTCACCTCTCTAATACATAGGCTTTTTCTCTAATGCATAGCAATACTATAATTAGTTATAGATAGCTGCTCCTAGATCTTTTGCAGCGTCAGTTTTTTATTTTCCATGGTCAAACTTACAACTGATTGCTTGTTGTGGATCTCCCGGATCACGTGAACAATTTTATAAGAAAAAAGAATGGTCCATCTACCGCAGTCACTTAGATTTATTATAGAGAAATCTGGAGAAGGACAAATCTTTCACGTTATGGCTAAAAGAAAATCAACTTCTTTGAAAGGTTATTAATTAATTACCTTATTTGAAAGAATAAAGTTTTAAAATTCCACGTAGGAGTGCAGCGTCAACAATGTTTTTCATTATTCAGGTCAACAGCGAAGGCGTAACGCATTTGTGAATTTATTTATATACGTAATTATTATGTGTGGACAATTAATTGATTGTTCCATGTACAGCCTGTCTTTCTATTCAATATATAGAATATTGGTTATTCCAATATTAATGTACAATTGGATGAATATTTCATATTATTCTGTCATATTACCAGTTGACTGCACTTTAGGTCTACAAAAAAAAAAAATTCTCCTGCTCTTTCTATAATGTCGGTCCATATGGTACAATGAAACTCTTGCTTTTATATATTGAAACACATCAAATATAAACACTCTTTCTTGCAGGTCACTTATCATTGTAATGACACGTAATATTTTTTAATTAATCCAAATGATCCAATCCATTTCCTTCTATTATGAATAAACGGCAGCATGATGTGAAATTATGCACTCTACCTTTTCTGAACACTCGATATAAGAGAATACAGATAAAGATATTGACAATACTGTTTTGAATTCATATAGGGCACGATTTTTTATTTTGACTCTATTATTGTATGAAGTCAATATCTTTACCGAGAACACCAACGTGGCAACATTCAAGATCTCTCGATCTCTGTGTTTGGTTGGTTGATACATGCCAGCTCGTCTGGCATTGGGTTGGATGTCAAGCGGGGTATATCTTGATTATATTAATGCGCCGATTTCCTTATTTGCTGGATGTCAGCCTCAATGTATATGGTTGAGACTCATACGCGTATTGAATACTGATAAATATCGTGCAAGCACAGCCACCAATCAATTTCACTTAGGAGGGTACAATTATTATTATTGGTGAATTAATTAGATTCATATCGGATTAGATAATGATATCATAATATATACTTGGGACCCACTTACTGTTGAATTGGATCATAATACTTGGGACCCACTTACTGTTGAATTGGTGAACTACTTATATATGAATTTATAGAAATTAATGATCAGATTATCGTCTTTTCTTGCTCAGGATTAAAATTATATATGTCACATAGAGTTTTATTTGTGAATTTTTTGTTGGTTTTACCTATACTTATGCATTTACTATATATAGGTCATATTATTTCATATGGTTTATAATTTCATCCTTACTTTACGTAAATTTACTCCTGGTACAACATAAATTTACTTTCCGTTCTAAGCACGTATACGTTGCAGAAGTATCCATTCCCTTAAATTAATTAGTTATTGATTTTGTGTCAAAAATTTAGGGATCATAATTATTTCTCTTTCTTTCTTTGTTTTTTTTTTTTTTTTTTGAAGAATGTGTGGCTTGTTTGATAATTATTTATGCAATATTGTTTAACCGAATAATTAATCAGGCGATTCCAAGGACAGTTGTATATGACATGAAAACCGGCACTCATCTGCTCCAGTGGCCTGTTGAAGAAGTTGATAATCTCAGACTGAGCAGCATAGAATTTAGCAATGTCCCCATAGCTCCTGGTTCAGTTGTACCATTAGATATAAGCAAAGCCACACAGGTGAGCCAAATTTATGACAAATATTTTCTTATGATTATGTCTATGCATTTTTGGTTGTATAATGGGTTTGAGTTTTATATATGCTTTGTAGTTGGATGTACTGGCGGAGTTTGAGGTAGATCAGTCTGCATTTGAAAATACAATCGAGGCCGATGTCACTTACAATTGCAGCACAAGCAGAGGCGCGGCAGGTAGAGGTCTCCTAGGTCCATTTGGTATCCTTGTTTTGGCAGATAAGAATTTATCTGAGCAAACTGCTAACTATTTCTACATTGCAAAAGATACTAATGGCGAGTTGAAGACATTCTTCTGTCAAGATGAGCTGAGGTTTGTACATTCTGATGCATTTTCATTTCTACTTTAGAATGTTGTCAAGATATTATATTATCATGTTATGAGTTTGGGAATAATTGGTTGATAATTCCAGGTCTTCCTTGGCAAATGATCTCGTAAAGAGAGTTTATGGAAGCATTGTTCCTGTGCTTGATGGTGAAACCTTGTCTGTAAGAATAATGGTATGTTCAAGCTATCATTTAGTATGGGTTGGAATATTTTGATGATGGGGTGATATATTTTGAGGCTTTAATATTTCAGATAGCATAAGGATTTTCCATAATGTGTTAATTTTTCATTCAATATATCTATATAGAAAAAAAAAATGTAGTTTTGAAACAAACAGACTAAATAAATGCATTGATTGGACATTTAGTAGTATCTAGATATATAATTAATTACTCGTCTGATTATGCCCTAAAAAAATACAGGTGCATGGGTTTTACATGTAATCGGAAGTATTCAATATCCTTTCTAATATGCTATGACAAAAATTAATTGTGTCCACAGGTTGATCATTCAATAGTAGAGAGCTTTGCTCAAGGGGGGAGGACATGCATTACATCACGCATCTATCCAACCAAGGCGATCTACAACGCAGCTAGAATATTCTTGTTCAATAACGCCACTAGTGCTAGTGTGACTGCCAAATCGATCAAGATTTGGGAGATGAACTCGGCTTTCATCCGTCCGTATTCGGATCAAGTGCAAATTTAAACATCAAATTGTTGATGAAACATTTGATTTGTCTTTTAATATTTAATTCTTTGGTCATAATTGGTGATAGAATAAGAAAATTATGCAATAAACAAGCTCAAGTAAATTTTTTTATTTTTTGTTTGGGGGATAAGGTGGTGGGGGGGGGGGGGGGGGGGGGGTAGGGTCCCATTACAGATCACAGTCTCATCTGTATATATATATCATTCAATTGTTAATTTTAATGTTTGTGTGCGGTTATCATCGTTTTGCTCAATTAAATTTATCATAACGAGTGTTCTTCAATTTTTTTTTTTTTTTGCTTGCTGGTAGCTTCTACCACGCCTTTAAAAAAAAAAAGTGTTAATTTTTTTTTTTTGGTAACTATTACTTGTTGGGCATCTGAAGGGCTTGCTGCTGTTTTTAAACCAAAACGTGGGTTTGATAAGACCAATTGACTAGCACAGAACAAGCAATAGCTCCGTTCACTGGAGTATGTTTACAAAATCAGGCCTATATTAGTCTGAATCAGGTATTTTGTTTGTGGCCCAATATTGAAATAGGCTCTTTCATAGGTCCAAGTTGAAATCGCTGGCATTTCTAAGCCTGTTTTCAAACTCTGATTTCGGAATTTCCAATTCAATGATCAAGTGGTTAAGACTTAAGAGAACCAACCAATGTTCTCTACGTGGGAGGTTACAAGTTCGAAATCCGAATGAAAAAATTACTTGTGAATATTTAATAGTTAGGTGGCTTGACCTCCAACCTTTACTAAAAATTAAAAATAAATAAATAATCAAGTGGTTAATATTTTTTAGTTCCAAGTGTGATTATTGGAGTTTGAGAATTATCGGTTTCATCATAGGAAAAGGTAATCAAAGATTATCAAAATATTGGTTACCAACTTTTTGAAGATTATTGTTTATATTAACACTGAAGAAATTATTTGTATCCCAAATCTAGTACCTTTTTTTTTTTTATTAATGTGCCCACTACAAGGTAAAAACAATAGCGAATAAAGTCATTCGTTCAATATAAAAGATCAATTTAAACAAACAATCAGTTTTAGAGAAGAACAGCTTGAGTCCGATGGGTTTAGGGACCGTCCGATCCACTTTAAGATTCGCGCGCACGAATTTTAAAGCATACACGAAGTTGTGGGAACGAATCATAAAGCAGATCGGACGGTCATCGAACCCAACGAACTCACTTTGAGTCCTATGGGCATCGAACCCAAATTGGTTCCTCAGTTTTAGCATCACGGATATGTGCAGATTATTAACCTCAAAATGAACGACAAGTTCTTCACCTCAAAATTGGTGCCAGTATCTACACCAAAACCTGGTTCTTAACGGATATGTGTGAAACAAGGTCTACAAACTTGAGGTTCTTTGGATAACGTTTGGTTCAGTTAGGATTTCGGTTTGCTTTCTTCGATTTGGAATTTTATTTTCAATTTTCATATGGCAGTTCAAAACAAAAATAAAGGAAGCAGAATAGAATTAATCAAATATTAGCACAAATTATTCTGTATATAATGATCCATCTAGGAGCAGCGGCTCCAGGGCCGATGAATATAATGAAACTGGGCCAAACTTAATTGGGCCAAGCCGAATTATGTAATGAAGCTGGGTCGTATTGAACCGTGGAATTTGTCTTTTAATCACTGCATTGGGCCATATAATAGGCTATATAAAAGCACCGATCAGTCATCAACATGAGTTATCATATAATATGTTTGTTATTTATGAACATCGATCAGGTTTACCACGGTAAAATTTACAGCGAGATAAAATCTCTGGTTCTACATTTCAGCTCCAAGTTGGCTATAGTTACTTTTCAGAATGCACCAGCTTTGGTCAAGTCCGACCAAATTGACCATGTGGTGGTCCGGTGAGTGGGCCCTTTGCAACTCATACTAAAGGACCAATGAGAGGATCTATTTCAATCAAATACACTTTTTCTTGCTAACCTTGTACTATTAATTAGCAAGTACAATCGCATTCAATTATATATTATCAGTACATAAGTAGTCTAATTAATCACCTACAAATCTACAACTAGTAGGCAGCTCATTGATAGCAGTTCTTCTTTCGTAATTTCAAACTTTCCAATTATTTTAGTTACTATATAGCTTTTGTGTGTAGTCATGTATTAGTTAGGTGTGTAGGCATAGGCGGAGTCAGTAGACAATTGGATGTGTGGGAATCGATGAGATTTTAGACTCGATGAAAAAATTATTAGTCTATGACGCATTTGGATGTTTTTTTTGAACTTTTTTTTTGTTTTCATCTTCATTCTCATCTCTTTATAAGTTCGTGGGAAAACAAAAATTAAATCAAATTAATTTGTTTTTTCATGGTCTCTTGTTTTATCTCTCCTTGAGTTTTTTCAAATAAAAAATATTGAATACATTAGAACTCAATGTTGAATAAATTATACTTATTTATACTTAAACTTGCATCTGAATCTCATAAATTTACATTTCAAATTACTTGATTAATTTTTTTTAATTTTTTTTGAGAAATCAAGGGAGGTCTAGCCTCTATTTTTTTAACCATAGTCGGTTACAATTTTTTGGGTTTCTGAGTAGAATTTTTTTTATTATTAATATTACTTAATTTGTTAACTATTTAATTCTATAATTTATTACAAAATTGTACATTAGCAATAAATTTGTTGGCCATAGTCCAAAGGTGGACATGAGTTTTTTTTCATGTCAAGAGTGTGAAATCGCCGTAGTTGTCAAATAAAGAGGTCATGTTAGAAATCTGACTGTGATCCTTTATAAATATAAATTAAAAAAAAAACTATATCTTACTCAATCTCTCAAAAAATGAAAAAAAATGAGATAAGGAGGCCCCGTTAAATTTTGACTTGTTTAGGTTGATACTTGAATGAACTCATGATTGATCCTAAGGATACATTAAATTAAATATATAGTACTTCAAATTCTGTTTCACCATCACACCATAAGGTTATCCTCTGGTTCGCCGTCTGCCAAAAATATTTAGGTCAACCTATATATTTTTCTCTTATGACCCAGCTTAAATAATATTTTAGTGAGCTACTGTGTTCAATTTTCGGCCTGTAAAATTGTAGAAGTTTGTAATTATCTAAAAACTTTGAAGACATAGGAGAGATTATTATATTGCTATATACCCCGTGAAATATTGAGGTATAATATATTAATTGCAAGATGCAAAGTTTTACCGTGAAAAGTTCTACTTAAATTTATAAATTAATTAACTGCGATTGTCCTTTCTAAGCTAGTTAATTATTCTCTTAATTAATTATCACTTATATGAGTGAGACTATGGTACTTACTATACATAATGCACATTGGTATGTACTATTACTTATATATAATTATTTTGAAGTCCAAATAGTTAATCATAATTGCTCAATATGATTTTCATATAATAATATACTTAGTAACTAAAATTCATATTTTATAAAAAATTGTTATTTTTTAGATAGATAAAAAATCACTACTTTCGTATCTGGACCAAATGTGATTAACTAAAGGAAAGCAACATGCATTGATCGCCGACATTTTTATTAGTATCCAAAGTTAATTAGAAATTAATATTTATGCTCAGAATTCCTGATTTTCGTAAAAAATGTCCAAACCGGCCATTTTATGGCCGGTTTCCTCTTTTTTTTTTTTTTTAGAGACACTATGAAGAGCAAGATAATGAAATCTAACATTAAAAATTTGAATTTTTTTGTTTAGATTATTTGTTAGATTACTTCTTTTGATATATAATTAGCATATTTATACTAAAATACGCTAAATTACTTGAAATTATATTGAATTACACTATATTAAATTAAATTACATTACATTACGCTAAAATATGGTAAATTACGCTAAATTACATATGAATAGAGACGATATCTTCACTGAAAAGATGAAAAACGACGACGAAACTTCAAACAGTCATAAAACGGCGCTCGAGTGTCCGATTTTAGCAAATGACCACTTTTCGGAAAACTTGCGAAAAGATGCATGCGTTAGTGCTGGCTATGCTGAATTTCAAAATTCAGAATTGCCAAAAAACTAAGAGAAGAGCTTCAAAAGTTGAGTTGAAGTTTCCGATTAAGATTTTCATTTCTATTATTCAATCTAAGTAGCTCAGTAAATTAGTTACATAATGAACTTGTAGAATACCAATTTTTACCATTTTCTGATTTTTTTACTATTTTTTATGATTCATGAAAGATGACACAAAATTGGTCTACTTTAGGGTAATTTTGCGTAGTTTAGCGTAATTTACCGTATTTCAACATAATTAGCGAAATTATTGTAATTTAGCGTAATTTAACGTAATTTAGTGTAATTCAACATAATTTATTGTAATATAGTGTAATTCAACATAATTTCAAGTAATTTAGTGTATTTTAGTATAAATATGCTAATTATAAATTAAAAGAAGTAATCTAACAAATAATTTAAACAAAAAATTCAAATTTTCAGTGTTAGATTTCATTATTTTGCTTTTCATAGTCTCTAAAAAAAAAGAAAAAAGAAGAAGAGGAAACCGGCCATAAAATAGCCGGTTTGGACAATTTTTGATGAAAGTCGGAAATTCTGAACATAAATATTAATTAATTAACTTTGGATATTAATAAAAATGTCGGCATTGATCGACTTGAGATAGTCCCTATCATCCCAGTCCGGCCGTTGGACCTGAATGGACCCATTTTTTTTAATATAAATTCTTGATAGATGCTGTCAAGTTTGAATGGACCCATTTTCGTTGTATATAATATCGCTCCTTACCGCTTGTCTGGTCTCCGACACAGATATTGGATTACATATGCTCGCCCAAAATTACCGCGCTAAGGTGAACCAGAAAATAACAGTTTAAGTAACGTCAGACCATATATGTCTGGTTTTTTTTACTTGTGACCACTTCAGGTATTGATGATTTCTGTTGGATTCGGATCATGTTGAGATGTTTTAATAATATTGACTTGTGAAAATAAGTTAATAAAAAACTTTCCAGAATAATATTGCATGTGATCGCGAGGCATGGGTGTACGCTCTGTCGGCTTGAGGGAACTGTACCCCTCTTCCTGTCCTCCATGTTGCATTAAATGCAATGAATTATTTCAGACTTCCGTACCTTTTGGTGCTTACAGAAATGCCATGTTAAACAATTTCCCTACGAAACTATATCATGATACTTTGCAAAGTGCACATCAAGCCGTACAATGAATTAATATATTCGTTTTTAAAGTCCGAATATTCAATCAGAACTATTCAATATAGAACGGACTCCGCTGCTTTTCTATGAGAAAAGCAGTGTCCTGCTTTTCCTATCTCAACTATTCAAAATCGTTGAAATCTGTGAATGAAAAAGTTCTTTTATCGAGGTACGTGAATAATCTTTTTTGAATAGTTGAGATCGGAAAAACATGATGCTACTTTTATCTAAGAAAAGTAGCAGAGCCTTATCCATTCAATATGATCTTCAAATGAAAATGTACTTGAAGATCAAAGTTTACATTTTTTTAGAATTGTTTTATTATTTTTAAAATAAGTAAAAAAATCATCTAATTTAAAAATCTTAGACCATCTAAATGTAGTGAATTTCAACATATCTAAAGAGTAGTAAAAGTTTCTAAAAAAAAAAAAGTAAAATTTGGTCTTCAACTACATTTTCATATAGAGATCGGGTTGAGCGGTTCATATCGAACATTTTCATAGATCGAGTTGAGCAGTTCAAATTAACTGTTTGAACTTTGAAAACAAAGGTATGAATAACTAGTACAAGTCTCACTGCGTGCGAACGCACACACACATCTCAGCCAGATTTTGGTGAGTAGAGTGAATTTTAGAGAGATGATTGATTTAATTTTTCTATACATATAATTATACGTACAAAATTTCATACCAAATTGCACAAAATTTCATTGTAAATCTTGGTCAGTAATGCAAAAATGAACTGATGACATATTCTTTTACTAATTAGCCTTTATTTTTTTTGGTTCTGTAATTAGCCTTTATACACTTTACATGTTGACTGATCCCCTACCCTCCCTCACAAAAATAATTATGTAATTGCTCTTGTTCCTCCAAAGAAAGCATCAAGCTCCACAACTGTTCTTCACTGCATCTAATGTTTGCATATATATATAGAGAGATAGGCTATCATGCATGCTTTGGGAAGTAAAGAGAGTGTTTTACTTTCCGCTCATATCTCTATTTTCAAAGTTCAAATAGTCGATTTGAACTTCTCAACATGATCTTCATATTGACATGTGCTTGGAGACCAAATTTTACATTTTTTGGAAATATTTTACTATTTTTTTAGAATTTTTGAAAATCATAGCTTTTCATTAAATAAAAAAATAATAAAAAATTCACAAAAACACTGATTTTCAAAAATTCTAAAAAAATAGTAAAATTTTTCCAAAAAATATAAAATTTGATCTCCAAGCACATATCAATATAAATATCATGTTGAGAAATTCGAATCGACTGTTTGAACTTTAAAAATAGAGACATAAGCAGAAAGTAAAACACCCTATTTACTTCTTAGCATTGTAGCATCACTATATCTATATATATATATATAAGTGAACCGGGGATCTCAATGCCAATGATGTCCATTGATCTAGTTATTTATATTTTATAATGCAGGTATCAATTGATAAGATCTTTTTGTTACAATTGAGTGGAGTTCATCGGAACAGGTGCAATATCAATTAAACATTCTTCAGTCTTGATGGGCGTTTCAAAATTCTGTTGGGATATTTTAGGTTTATATTTTAGCCCAACTTGAAAATTAGCCCATGCAAATACATTGGTTTTGTAATCTTGAAATAGAAGTTTTCCTTCTCTAGAATGAGATCAAAGCTATATAACCCATATTATTTGTTCGTATATCTTGCGTTTTGAGATTAGAAAAGTTGGAAAAAAAAATTAGATCTATAGAGAATTCGAGAGGAAAACTTCCTTGTACTTGGTTATATATAGCTAGGTGGTACGTATGAGCTTTTTGTTAGGCAGAAAATTCCAAAAGAGACTTTGTTTTAGATAGGGGTAGTTTATTTTTGCTTGAGAGGTGGATTGATATTATTTTTTTGTAGTATGTACTTCTGGATAGTGATTTATTATTTGTTACTATTTGATAGAGTAAGTAGATTAGATCAAATTAATTTAACATCTCGATCCATTGAATCATCTGATCCATCATTCCCCAATGGTGATGGAGATATTAATTAGTATAATCTGTAATCATATGCTGTAAAAAAAAATACAAGTAAATTTATGCATAACTGGTATTGTACTTAATTTGTAAGTTATTTTTAGTATTTTTTTTTTTGTACTTCCCTAAGTTTTTAGTTTTTTTTGTACTTTCTAAGTTTTAATAAATACTTTCAAACAAGTAACCAGTGTAGACGAAAGAAATTCTATAGCTCACTTATTGGTGCATGTACCACAAAATCCGCAAGTTCGTTTAAAAAAAAAAGACAAACAGAAAAATTTACCATTTTTTACTCATTAATTTCATCGAAAAAAAATATGTAAATAATTTTTTTACTCATAATACGACAGGGCAACAATGTATGAACCGGACCACTTAAAAAAAGTACGACTAGCTAGCATGGTATTAGCTCTCTCTATTCATTCATCAGTGGGTCAGAAACAGTAATTCCAAGGACTGTTCTCTCACACCACATATTCAGTCCCTTCGTTATGTTCTCACATATATTTTATTTAAATATATTTAATTATATATATATGCTTAACAGTTAACCTAGCTTTAACTGTAATTTGCTAGAGACTAATAAGAGAGAAGTTAATTAATTAGCACTTTGCTCAGGCCTATATCTTTTCAATCCCTACCATTCTCTGAGCATCTTGTGCAATTCCTTCTATTTCCTCTTTCATTTCTTTCTTTCCAAAAAACATCCCATCCCTTTCCCATCCCCTCCCATTCCCATTCCCAAATAAATAAAGAAACAACAGATCCGAGACCAAGCGCCACCGAATCAGCAGTCAATCAAAGCATCAAATCAAGGCATCAAATCAAATCAAGAAATTTCTCAGCACCCTCTCTCTCAGTCTCTCTCTTTGTCTTTAAACTTTGTTGGGGAATCATTCAAATCAGATCAAGTCAAATCATGTCATCCTCCTCAGCTGCCTTTTCCTTGGACCACATCACTCAGTCCCCCTCCGAGCAGCTCTGCTATGTCCACTGCAACTTCTGTGACACCATCCTTGCGGTTCATCCTATTTCCTTTCTGTCTCCTCAAAAGCTAAAAAAAAAAAAATATCCAATTTATTTTTTTCACTTGGCTAACATCAATCATCTTCTTTCCTATTTTTTTTTCTTTTGCTTCTAGGTGGGGGTGCCATGTAGTAGTTTTTTCAAGACAGTGACAGTGCGATGCGGGCACTGTAACAACCTTCTCTCGGTTAACTTGAGGGGACTTCTCCTTCCAACAGGAAACCAGCTCCATTTCGGACATGCATTCCTTAATTCTTCTCCTCACCACGGCCTTTTGGTATGGTAACCTTCCCATGATTTACTTTTGCAATTTTTGTATTTTGTTTCTTATTACCAAACTTTTTGTGAATTTATGTAGGATGAGATACCGCACCAACCGACGAGCTTGTCGATGGATCAAGCAGCTTGTCAAAGCAACCTAACAAGCAGCAATAAAGCGCCACACCCAATTAAAACACTAAACTCCGAGCCTGAGCCACCTCAAACTCCAGTGGTCAATAGACGTACGTAGATATCTCTCTCTTTTTATGGAAATGATCTCTCTCTCATCTACCTTACTATTGTTCTCTGTGTGTTTTTCCGTAGTCAAAATGATCTCTACAAACACTGTTATCCATACTGTTAATCAATTTATTCTGGATACGGACTAGTACGGTTTCATATGGTCTCTTGGAATATTTTATGGGCACTACAATATGGAATGAAGGTAGAATAGAGGATAGAAGCGTAGAATAACATGTGCAGCTCAGTATATTATTTGGTCCTGAAGGAGCTCAGACCAAGAAATACATATTATATATATAACATATATAATGCTTGTTGTCTTTTGGTGTTCTCCATCATCAACAAAAGATAAATATTTCATGTATTAAGTATTAACTGCCTGATCTATATCCGATCACCCAGTTACGTATGTATACAATGACGGATCCATTTTTATTAAATGGAAGTTAATTAACCTTCATTTATTTTTAAATTTTTTTATATTTATATATAATTTTCTATATAATTTAGAGTAAAATGTTATTAGTATCATAAATTGACTCTCATTCTTAGCATAAAATTTTTATATATTTGACCCCATTGTTCGAAATTTTACTCCACTCCCGAATATATATATACATATTTTTCGTTAGTTACAATAAACAGTATCTACTGGCATTTTTAAAATGCTTTACTTCATGGTGCAGCACCGGAGAAACGCCAAAGAGTTCCATCAGCCTACAACCGATTTATCAAGTGAGAAGAAAAAAATAATATTTTCCCATTTTTCTCTATGATCACTTAATTGCATTAATTTACTTGAAAAATCATTCAAACTGTTCTAAGGAAGAATTCTCTTTTAACAGGGAAGAAATTCAAAGGATCAAGGCCGGGAATCCTGACATCAGCCACAGAGAGGCCTTCAGCGCAGCAGCAAAGAATGTAAACAATTTAATTCTCCCTGTAAATTATTTTTTTACTAATATTCACATTCACAATTTTGTTATTCCTCTCCAGTGGGCACACTTCCCACACATCCATTTTGGACTGATGCCGGATCAGGGATTGAAGAAGAGCAGCGTCCGCCCGCAGGTAATGTGCCTTGGAAACAGCACGAAAACCTAATCTGTGCATCTAAACCTGCGTCTCTGAGCAAGTTAATGCTAATCTGATATGGCATTTATTGAATCTTCTCCGTGTTGTTGTTTTTATCTTATTTCCTTTAATTATCTCAGGAAGGAGACGATGTTTTTGTCAAAGAGGGTCTGTACGCCGCTGCTGTAGCCAACATGGGCATTGCTCCCTTCTAGGCGCCCGCTTTCCTAGGACCTTGAACCTACTGTTAGGGTTTCTGCACTCCCCCCCCCCCCCCTCTCTCTCTCTTTCTTTCTCTCTCCTCTCTCTCTCAGTTTTTTCTCGTTTACTTGTCGAGTAAAGAGAGGCCTGCCTGTTAGGAAAGAGAAAATGGATGTAGCTAGGCTGTAGAAAGGTCTGTATTCTGCCATTGAATTCAGGCGTGTTCCAGTTATGAACAGCATCTCTTTTAATCTACTGAGCTTATGCATGTCTTACTGTTCCTTACTATTTGCTTTTGGCTTGATTGTTTTGCATTTTGGGTCTTATTTATATAACTCTTGCGTCTCCACACCCACCCACCCACCCACCCACCCACAAAACCACACATCAACTCCATTTTTTTTAAATAAGAAAGCCGCTTATGGATCTACAGTAAGATGAAACCCTTTGTATTTTAATAGCCAATCTTATTTTTCAAGGTTGCAGAAGTTCATAGTTAAAAAAGGTACCGGAACGTGTTCATGTAATCATATGAAGTTACATTTTATATTTATGGCATTTCTATCCAATTCCCCAAAAACTTTTGGTCAAGCTATGTCCATTCCAACGTAAGAGTCAGATCAGAGACACGACATATATTTCTAGTAATATATGATACATGTAAAAATATGTAATTCACCAATGTGCATATGTAATTTTTTGATGAAGTTAACTCTTATATACAAAAATGACGTAAAAAATATTATATTACCTTGGATAAGAGCGTGTTATAATTTTGCTATTCTTAGTCGTTACTCATTAGTGGCATCGCATATCTTTTGTTTAGGAAGGAAATAATTCCACATTTGGTAGCAAATTCTGGTATATGATTGAAATTAAATGAAAATCGAGTTTTCTTGATGGAAAAAATTTGTTGTATATCGTATGTGCATGCAGCAGAAGTTGCAAAAGTATAACTATATACAATTGCAATTAGAGTTATTTTCCTAATTAATTTTTGCACTCCTAAAATGTATCATGCTATCATGGTTGAAATATAGAATTGCTATCATGTTCAACCATAATTAAGGCTATAGCAGACATTAGTGCTTTGCTTGACACTAATTACGGCTTTTCTTTTGAATTGACAATTTGATATAAATTAGAACCAAAGGGTGCATGTCTTGGTACTTAGGATATGGCGCGCTGAACCATTTATAACTCCAAAAGCGAATAAATAGATATTATACAAGGTATTAATTGCTCCCATCCTTTTTCTCGATAAAATCATTAGAATTCATCATATCCTTTTAAACAGCTAATTAAAGGAATTTTATACAAGAAATAGAAACTTGCTAATTATATTAGTCTGGAGTCATTTTCCTCCAGGCTCGCCCATGAATTGAATATTTCTATATGTAAAAATTATGTATAAATTATTCAAACAATTTAAATATAAAATATGGGCCACAAGAAGGTGAGTGCCACTTTATAAAAAAAGAATGATCATGTTTCATGTTCTTAAATTTTTTGTACAGAATTACCACATATATGACAGTGCTCCATAGATGGATCCGAGCCTGGAACGAAATGTTCCCAAGCGAGAAAAATACAACTCTAAGAATATGCCCTGCCCTCCAAATGCTCACAACTACTTTTCTATGATTTTTCTTAAAACTAAGTAGAAAATTGTGCCATCCTAAATAGCCAAGTACTTTATGCAGTAACGAAGTGTGTATTTTCGGAGTGATTTGAATTTTGAGTGCGGAAGTTCATGATAGGAAATGCCGAAATGTATATTTTAAATAATCAATGTGCATAATTAATGCAACATCCATATCTGTATATATTTTGAAGATTTTGATGATGTGTTTGAAAGTTCAAGATAGTTATTTGTAGCATTCTAAACGTGCTACCGAAGTTTAAATAGCATATAGCAGATTTATTTATTTATTTTTTTGCAAAGTGCATATATATAGTAGATTCGTAGTGATGTCAAGGGTAGCGGGAGGGTATACACACATTTTGACAGGGCAGTTTTTAATTCATACAGAGCATTGACAATAGAGTAAAAACTGTCCAGCGTATACGTCGTGCTCTGCATGAATAAAAAACTGCCCTGTCAAATTGTGTACCCATAGCGGGACCATTTGACTGACAAAATTGGTTCATAGCAGAAATGATTTTATTACTATTTTTTTGTACTTTGTAGGCAATGTAATTTAATAAAAAAATTATAAATAAAAAGTCATATGGAAATATCAAGTTACATAATTTTTCCATATTAAAATAAAATTTAGAAGTGAAAATACAAATTAAGTATCACATCACGTAAAAACTAATTAAAATAATGAAAATACAAATATTTTAACTATTAATATCATAAAAATAGTCATTGTCACAATAAAAGTACCAAATACAAGAAATTAATTAAGGGTTCAGTTAAGAAAGTTCAGACCAGTGGAGATTTTCGAAAATTGTGTGATTAGTAAAAAAAAAGTCTGTTATTTGTCTGCTAGTTACGCTAAATATGTATACGCTATTTGTCTATTATAGCAATCAATTGGTCACGTACAATTAGGGTGTCAATGGCACCCTTTTATCTGTTTATCTAACCTGTACCATATCCAATAAGACGGGTTCATGTAAGATTTATTTTTCGTTATCTAAACGGATAAAGGTACGAGTAAAGACTATTTCATACCCGTTACCCGATCGGATAATTATAAAAAAATATATATATATATATATATATATATATATTATATATTAATAAGCATTAAAAGGAGTAATTTAATTGGTTTACTTGCGTTTAGCATGATCATAATTTTTTTTTCAATAAAGTACTATACATGTGTGAAATGAATGTATATGTTTTAATGTTTTATTTAATAAATAATAAAAATAATTATTATATTATTATTATCCGTTATTTACCCGCTACTGTTTCGTTATCCGACAACCATAGTGGGTAAGGTTAGGGTACGGGTAAGATAATTTGTAGCAGGTAAGGGTAGAATACGGATAAGAACAATCTGTAATAGATACATGTATGAAAATGCTTCCACCCAATCCTTACCGTACCCGTTGACACCCCTACGTACAATCGATAAAAAAATACTAAATTAGATTGCGGGGAGGGGTCTCGATGAATAAATTTCATGTAATTACATTTTATGAGAGAGCCTAATAGTAATATTCATGTAAAAATTCAAAAATTTAAGAGATAAAAATGAAAATGTTTCAATTCATTGATTCATTGGAGGGTTTGAATTCAACGGAGATAAATCCAAACCGTTTAAATCCATGTACTTCGTGAGCGATGCATGTTTATGAAATTTTTTGGAAGTTTCGATTCCTTTAGTATAAAGTCAAGCGGTAAAAAAACTGAACCTTTTATAAGTTGTTTTAAGTATTTGTTTTTCATCATTTTTTTTACCACTTGACTTTGTACTAAATGAATTTATTGAAACTTTCAAAATTTTGCATGTACATGCATCGCTCATGAAGTAGATAGATTTCAACAGTTTGAATTCGTTATTTAAAACCAATCTGATAGACTATTGGTGTTGTGCTCACCAATCCCTCTTGGTGAGCACATCACACCCTAGCTTTGCTCTAATTTCTTAGTGTATTAAATGCATGTATATAAAATTGAATGTATACTTATGCAGCTCGCAAACAGCCAAAAAATACCCTAATTGTTGTGTAACAACCGTTAATGGTCTTTGTAAGTTATAATTTATTTTTATTTTTTTGAATGAGAGGATTTGAGATCAAGTCATCCAATACTCTTTTTCAAACATGCATATATTATTACAATAAATAATTTTCTCCAGCCGAATTTCAAACACGGTTTCTCACATCAGAGACATGCATTTGCTACTAGAACAAAAGCTGATTCTTCCTATAAGTTATATTTTGTTCTCTTTTTCTCCCATCTATATCATAAGTTCCTCAGATCCTTTCTAAATTTCTTTTTCACGGTAGCTTTACTTTTGATATCATCATCGTTGCTCGTCTTGATTCCAGCTCTAACGAGACTTACGGCCCCATATAAATCCTTCTAATTGGAAACGGGATACTCAGCAAGACCATTCATTGATCTCGAAAATTGTCAGAAGAGATGATTCCATACATACAGAAGTACGTATTTCCTCAAAAAAAGAAAAGAAGAAGTACGTAACTAGCTATACACCTTTCAGAGAATTGTTTAACTCAAAATAAAGAATTGAGCTATGGTGAGACGTGGAGTAAAACAAGTTTGTATTCCATGGCACTATATTTTCATTTTGAAAATTTAAACAACCTATCCGAACGGTTCAACATGTTCTCTATATTGAAATGTGCTTGGAGACCAAATTTTACATTTTTTGGAATTTTTTTACTATTTATTAAGCCACTTTAAAAATCGCTGATTCGGTGGTCCAGAAAATTTTACTGTTTTTTACTGTTTACAGTGGATCAGCGATTTTCAAAGTGGCTTAATAAATAGTAAAAAAATTCCAAAAAATATAAAATTTGGTTTCCAAGCACATTTCAATATAGAAAACATGTTGAAGTGTTCGAATCGATTGTTTGAATTTTCAAAATAAAAATATAGCGTGGAGTACAAACTTGTTTTACTCCACGTCTCACCATAGCTCATCTCCAAAATAAATAAACAAATAAAATAGCACACAACCATGGAACCATGTGCATTCACCACCTTTCTTAAGAAATCTTTTGGCGGTGCAAAATTGGCGGCTATATTTTTAATTTATTTTGTGATCTTCTAGCTAAATACCATGTCTAACTTAGCTAGCTAGGACGTTTTTAGGAGGGTTTTAATATTATATTTGAGGCAAATTCTTCTATGGATGTAAGGACCTATTTGTAAAATGAGTATATTTTCATTTTCAAAGTTCAAACAATTGATCCGACCGTTCAACATTATCTCCATATTAAAATGTACTCGGAGGTCAAATTTTACATTTTTTTGAATTTTTTTACTATTTATTAAGATGGGTACAAAATTCAATGGTCTAAATTTGACTAGTTTTGTAAAATACTTAATAAATAGTAAAAACATTCAAAAAAAATGTAAAATTTGACCTCCGAGTACATTTTAATATGGAGATAATGTTGAACGGTCGGATCGACTGTTTGAACTTTGAAAATGAAAATATGCTCATTTTACAAATAGGTCCTTACATCCATAGAAGTATCCCTCTTTGAGTAGTAATCAATACGTACGGTCTTAGAGGCTTTTGGTCAAAATAAAATTATGATATATAGTTCGAATTAACAAAATAAAGTTTAAAGAAATTTAAACAAGTTATTGTTTCTAATAATTATAATTATGACAACAAGTAATATTTGTTAGGCCAAATATTTATTAGTTCCTATTGAATATTACATGACTTAATTATCTAGTTATCTCCTATAAGGAATAAGGTGTTTTCTTTCATCACATTTTTAAGGAAATGGAAATTCATATGATGAACGCCCTCTTATGTGCTTTCCAATAAGCATTGTTAGCATTAATATTTTTTTATTATTGATATGCGCGTCTTAATTAAGCCAATTATATAGTGCATGTACACCATATATTGATTTGCTACCTACACATTAGCTTAAGCAAAGAATTGAAGGTGGTCGTTTTAATTAGTGGAGCTTTTAGTAGGAGTTGGCCGATGCTATTATCGCGCTATCAGAAATTTGACATTGTGGCAATTTATCCATAGTGCATGATGACAAATTTATTTAGTGATAGAATTAATCACAATTCAACAGATAATTTATCATTGTGAGAGCAAAGTAGCAATTATTTAGCATCATTTTTTTCGGTTTATCTTGATTTGAAGATGTACAGAAGTGAGGAATGAGGATGAGAAATTGAACTTTTCAACGTGACAATAT
This sequence comes from Carex myosuroides, assembly GCA_028015225.1. Taxonomy (NCBI): domain Eukaryota; kingdom Viridiplantae; phylum Streptophyta; class Magnoliopsida; order Poales; family Cyperaceae; genus Carex; species Carex myosuroides. The sequence goes on from CM051488.1 coordinate 6,382,904, forward strand.
AAGAAAGACAAATTGATCCAACTTTTTTTTTTTTTGACGGATATGATGATTGATAAGGTATATCTAAAGAGGTATTTAGCTTCTTTTATTTATTTATAATTTAAATGACATTTTATTATAACATTTTTTTATATGGTTACAAATACTGATTTTAATTATGATGGGTGGTTTTTTTTTTTTAACTATATTAGTTAGTTTTCTATTGCAGGAAAGTTACATATTAGATACAATAAGGCAACTCTAATTTGTATTTTATGATGCTTTTATTAAATATTTTCTTTCTTACAAACTAAACAATAATTGATTGTTGAAAAAATCATTGTATATGACACTAAAGTGCATTAATTTGGTATTGCAGTTTAAACATGTGAACCTGGTAAATATGAAAATAAAAAAGTGGTTAATTATTTGGTTTTTTTTTTAAAGATGGTAAAAAAAAATTGGTACTTCAAGAAGGCCAATCACATAAATGTAGCAGTGACTCTTGAATTACTGCCATATGTCTTGAGAGATGTTGAACCTCCCGACCTCCACCTTTTAAAAGTGATGTTCTTGTATCTCCTCAAGAAATAGTAATGTTCTAATTACTTACATTGCTCTATTGTGCTGGACAATATCGCTGTTTATTTTAATTCAACCGACCAATATTATAAGACATAAAACGCATATATATACTTTCCAAAAAAAAAAAATGAACATATATAAAATTTCCGTTTCGTTAATAGCGACTTTGATCCGTTTACAGTTCAGTTAATTAACTGTGAATGTGCATTAAATGGCTTTGTACTTAAATAGTTTGAGTGCACGACCAATGTTCAGTGAATTAATGTAAGCATAAAATTTTGTCTGTGTAAATGTGGTGATATGGCAGATTTTTTTCAGGAATTAATGGTATCACTATTCTTTATTTTATTTTTAAATTTGACCCTAAAGTTATTATACTAACAGTTAAAGATATACTAATGTATATTTAATGACGAAAGAAGCAAAAAGAAAACGAGCTATGAATTACATCATGAGGGACCATGCTTGCCAACACGTTGTTGGTGGTGTTTGTAAAAAAAGTAGATCCTTTTCTGTTGATAATGCAATGTCAGATTGTTTGAAATGACCGGTGATACAGTCTGAAGTAAAGGAGATGATTGGCCATGTGATAGTGAACTAATGGGATTGCAGCTCTTTGTCTATGCTGGATCTTCTGTTGCTGCAATAGTTAGTGACAGAATTTAAGGCCATTAATTTCTCTTCTGGCACTTAAACATTATGTTTTTAGTTACTACTTGATGCTTTATATTATGCTCATAGATTCTATAACGTCCATAATACTTCAATTTTTTTTCGAGAAAGATGGATGAGGTCTAGCCTTCTAAATTTCAATACCCATAAATAATTTCCCTCTTAGTTTTCAACTCATAATATCTCACACGGAGAGTGTTGTCTTTTACTATTAGACTAAATATGGTTTTTTTTCCATATAATAATTTATAGTATGAGGTTTTGTATATATTCTTTTAATGGTCATGAAATGAAATGAAAAAATAAAATGAAATATGGATACAATAAATTATACATAAGAATATTTTGCCTTTTCTTTTATCCCCACCTCCCAAACTGTTCTATCACCTATGGTGAATTAAGTTTGCTAATGTATGGGATCACATTGTCAATAATGGTAGATGAAATGGAAGAACATCGCATGCAGAAGGCACTGTATCAATATTCCTGAAGAAAATATTATTGATGGGGTGAAATATGATGCTATAATTTCAATTTGGAAAAATATATCCTCTTAATTAAATTGAAATTTAAATGTTTGTATTGTAGAGAACCAACCTAATAAAGATATATGCTTAATTTTACACATACCATTACTAGCTAGTGTTTGGCATCTTATTATCCACACAAATTAATATTGTCACTAAAACGAGAGGAGGCTGCTGCCCACTTGGACATATACTAATTAAGATTGGCTCCTATCCACTTGAATGTCTTATTCCAAAATTAAAATTCATACCTCAATGGTATGTACAACCAATTTTTTTATTATGTGACAGATATTTGAGTATGGACTAAATAAATACAATTATAAAGGCTGGGTCGATCTTTTTTTTTTTTTTTTTTTATGTGAAGGCTGGGTCGATCACGTATATATGCAATGAATGGTTTTTTTGGTTCATATATTATATAATATATAGATAGATCACAGCATAACAGTTGGGGCTACACGTTGCCATATGCAAAGCAAGGACTGCCTTTGGCACATCTGATACTATAAGACCTGTTTGTGGGGACCGATATCAATTAGACGGGACATAAAACTCTTTATTGGTTTATTAAAATAATGAACTTGCTAGTTGCTACCTTCTATCCTCTGTTCATGTGGGACTCAAACTACATGGAGCTAAATGGAATACACTTGTGCTGTGGAAAAAGATTGGAGAGGAAAGGCTTAGAGACTTGGAAAAGGACAAAATTGTTGTTTGTGTAGGGAAACGCCATGGGACAAAATTGTTGTTTGTGTAGGGAAACGCCATGGGACATATATCTACTATGTTGATGTGATGTATCTGTGAGGAATTTGGATAACGGTGGAGAATTGAAGCATTTTTTCTTTTTTTCTTTTTGTTACTTGCTTGTGTGTGTATCAGCATTTCTTTCATAATATTTTAATCTTATTCTCATCCCCTGTTTGCTGTTACCATGAACTGTCATTGGTTTTCAAACGGTTGTTTCTTGTTTGCGCATTAGAATTTCATAAAAGAATGCTCCTTTATTGCTCTACGAAGAACCTTGCGGATTGTTAGCTTGGAAAAATAAATGTCATGCTAGGCCATGGTACAGTATAGAATGTACTATTGCATTTCCTATTAGATACTTCCACCGCTGGCTGTATTTGTACATCTCTTTTTGGTTTTTTTGTATTAGTTCCAGTTTAGGATTTAGGGTTTAGAGTTTAGGGTTTATGGTTCAAAACAGAAAAGAGAGCTCTGCAATGTATGAAGCCGATGTACCTTTCTTTTGTGCTTGGACTTGTATTGGGTCTTAATCCACAATGAAGAAAAATCCACCTTTCTATTGTGCTTCGTCATGAAAAAGGTTTTGGGCCTTTTCATTGTATAAGGCCTCAAAATGATGCAAAGTAAAGGCCCGGTAAATTGAAGTACATTGACAACTCTCACATTCTACAATTTTCTACGCAGAAAACGGATATTTTCGTAAACGACCGTATTCGTACTACCGTTTCGGACGGGATACGTGTTCGCGCGAGAGCCACCAGCCATGGCTACGCCTACTCCACTAACGTTCCCTGTCAATTGACTCAATTCTGTACTATCCATGGCGCTCTCTGCAGCCTCTCCTCTCTCTACCATCTCTCCCAATTCTCTCTCCTCTATTCCTCGCCGCGTCGCCAGACCTTCAACCTCTGTTGTGTGCCAACTATCTAGTAAGCATTAATCTCTAATAATATCAGAACTTGTAAATGCCCCTTTTGTTTGCTTTTCTTTTTCATTCAGGCATTTCATCGAACAGCTGGTTTGCGTTCTTTAAGGTGCGCAGGAGCCAAAGAAATGGTGTGCAGCAGTCTCCACTGCACTAGCTGCGGCGTTTGTGACCGGTTTGACAGCTGCTGGGCCAATGCCGGCCATGGCAGATCTCAATAAGTTTGAGGCAGCGCAGCGTGGTGAATTCGGCATTGGCTCGGCTGCTCAATTTGGATCGGCTGATCTCAAGTACAATTATGCAAATTTATTTACTTCCCTGTTCTCAATTTCTACTTTTAAATTGATCGTTCATATTAATTTTGTCTGATTGTGCTGGTTATGTAGGAAGGCTGTGCATTTAAATGAGAATTTCAGGTACCTCCTACAGATTACATTTTTCTTTTCAAGTGGGCCAATTAGCTTTTCTCTAATTTACCTTTTCTACTTATAAATAATCAAGTCAACAGCACAAGTTCTAAAATAAAGTGCATATTGTGATTGTAGACGGGCTAATTTCACCTCTGCTGATATGAGGGAGTCCGACTTTAGTGGCTCCACATTCAATGGTGCTTATCTCGAGAAAGCAGTTGCGTACAAAGCAAATTTTACTGGTTAGTTAATTACTGTTAATTTCTTGTTGGGTTAATTAACAACCGGGGAATATTCTTCAACCTGAGTAGTTTACTTTTTCTATGGTTCTTATTCATACCTCAAATTAATTTTTCTATGCAGGAGCTGACTTGAGTGATACTCTAATGGATCGCATGGTAAAGATTTGTATGTCTTGATATTAATTATATGAAATTTTAGTCAGCCAAAAGTTATTATTCTGGAGGTTATTTGCATCAATATTGAATTATAGTGGCCCTTTTTTTTGGGAAATTGCTTAATTGACACAGTTATCTCATCATAGTCAAATGTTAAGTAATCTATGGCATTCCAAAAGTAGCTGCTTATATGTATGATAATGTTTGCAGTATTTTGTAACTGTAATTGCTGGGTTTGGTATAAGATAAGGGCTACAGGTACCAGTCATGACTAGTACCCAGTTTTACAGATCCCAAAGGAATAAGGCTGCAGAAGTAAGTTGCCTGTTCCCCACCATTATTCACCATACCTTCTGCTAAGTAAAATCAAGTGTTGCTATCTCAAAATTTATCCTGTTTATATAGAGATCATGGATGTAATATATAGTGAAATTTTATATCGACAGGTACTTAATGAGGCCAACCTGACAAATGCAGTGCTAGCACGGTCGGTTCTTACACGAAGTGATCTCGGAGGTGCAATTATTGAAGGAGCTGATTTTAGTGATGCCGTTCTTGATTTAACCACAAAACAGGTAATTATCAATTAGTAATACATTCATTAATCATTGCTGCATTACACAAATATTGTATCTGAAGTTCTGGTGCTGTTGGTGCTATTAGGATTGTACACAAGTTGGGTTGTAAGGTTTATCTTCCAGCTATAAGTATTTAATCATGTCCATAATAGTCTGCTTGGCATTTTAGTGATGCTGTTCTTCTAAGTACGTTCCAAACTGTGAAAATTTTAACTGAGGTTAAATGAATTTTGCAATTTCTTTTCAATAAATACTAATTAAATTAAGTTTATTGGGGACAAGAGAACACTGGACCTTTATTTGGGAAGATAAAAGAACACAATAAAATTGATTCTTTATTGGAGGAAATAGGGCTGAACAGGGCATCATGGATTTAAGATTTATTCGTGTTCCAAGCAGCGGAAGTTAGGACAATGAACTATTGGGGAAAACTGAAAAGAAAAGAATGAGCAGAAATAAAGGGGATGTTAGGTTTATATGTTTGGTGGATAACCACGTCCGGCACAGTTAGTTTATCTGTGTGTGAGATGCATGTTCAAAACCCAGTTAAAACTATTGGTGATAGTTTGACAGCTTTGACTCTCATTTCATGCTAAAATAATATTTAATGCTTGATGCATTGGTTTTTAAGTTGTCCAAATTATCTTAACCTATGAGGCTATGACCATGATTATCACCTTAAATAAAAGTGTAAAACCTTAACACTGCCTCACCATAGGTGTCACGAGTTTACCAGATTGAGTGTATAACCCTAGGTGTCATGAGTTGTGGTTACTTCCATTCGCTGTTACTCACATAAAGAGCTTCAATCGCAAGTATAGGAATCAGGGTAGTTTACCTTTTTGTGGGATTATCTCTTTCTTGAAACTCTCTCTCTATCATACCAGCCCAAAGTTTGTGGAGTAAGTTGGGCTAAGTTTGTTTATGGCCAGGCCATACTTTTCTTCAGCTATTGTCAAATTCTTAGTATAGGCCTTATTCCTTTTGCCTACTCAAATTAGGCAATGTTCTGTAGCCTATAATTCATTCAGATAAGATATCTTGTTCAATGTTCTTATGTCAAGTTCCTTTGACCATCAAAAGCAAAATATGTGATCAATTTGAAATATCGAGGAAAGATATGCAAGTGGAACTAATCCTTCTAAAGGATACAAAAATGTTGAGTGATTTCCTTGATGCAGGCATTGTGCAAGTATGCAAGTGGAACTAATCCAGTTACTGGAGTGAGCACAAGAAAAAGTTTGGGATGCGGCAACAGCCGTAGAAGTGCTTATGGAAGCCCTTCGTCCCCTCTGCTTAGTGCACCTCCTCCAAAGATGCTTGACCGAGATGGGTTCTGTGACGAATCTTCTGGTCTCTGTGATGCCAAATGATTACATATAGATTGTAATGGCGAGAGATTAGTACATATGAGGGACAATTTGTACTTAAATAGGGTTTTTTTGTTGTTTTTTCTTGTTTGATATTTGTATAAATGTGACCACTACCAAGATTACAAGATTATGTTTTATGGCTATCTGGTTGTAATTTTAACGAGTATATATATATCATTTCTGTTGGTGGATTGATATCCTAATAGAACATATCGAGTTGCTGAATTCGTCTGTTTTTTTTATAGAATGAATTCATCTGTATTACTGTATAAAAGATGATATCGTAATTTGAAGTATATTTTATAGTCAGAGAATCAGTTTTTGGTGTAATGGTTAAATTAACAAATATTGTTGGTGCGCGAGGTTATAGATTTCAAAACCTGGTTTGAGGACTCCTATGAATAATTTTAAGTTGAGAATATGATTCTATTATCATCTCAAAAAAAGTATATTTTAAAGTCAAATCTAGTTTCGAAAGGGAATTTAGATCAACTGAAACATGTTTGCCTTCTTAATATCATAAATCATATTAATTAGAACTTGTTCTACACCGACAGCAACCGTAGCTGCCTTTCATTGGACTACAAATAGACGTCCATTGGGACACAGGCATTATACTTAATTCAACACTGCCTACATGACCCATCTTATACAACGCCTAGTCAGTGGTTTCTTAGCTTATCCCTTTAGCTAGCTACCTTATTACAGGACCAAATGACCTACAATTAAGACTATTTTTTTTAGCTTATTATGTACATATATAGAAACGCTGCATAATGGCATATTAATTAGTTGAATTTTAAATATACATATTATATGGTTGGTATGGCTTTTGGCACCTTTCGTTCACTCCCATGAATCATTTTGGCCACATGAGGTGGACGTGGAAGCATAATCTACGGCGCCTTCCTGTTTCTCTTCTGTTTGGAAAATCGGTGTGTTTTCGGAACAACTATGTTCTTTGTTTGCACCATTTTCGTGGCTAAGCTGGGAAGCGACAAACTTATCAAGAACCCTCCAATCCGTTAAATTCTGGGCTGATTCCTCTGGTGTTGTTGAAGCTGAAAACACTGTGGTTCCATGGGTATTAATATAGTTTTGGAGCTTGTTAGGGCTCTCCAGCTGTGGCATCTGCAAGAAGGATTCGTGCGGTAGCAGGTGGTGTAACTCAAGCTCTGGTTTGCAATTGTAAATATGGTTTTGATAAACCATCTGTGGATGGTGAACCAGTTGCCTGGGTGAGTCAAGATCCGGCATTAAGGAGACATGGTCATCGTACCAAAAAATGGGATCTTCAGCAATTCGGGTTTGAGATGCAACTCGTTTCTTGAAAACCCTGCAGACCACCCATCCTTCTTCCTGCATCATCAAGTTTTAAATATTTTAGAAAATTTAGTGCAAATTATATTATATACATGACAGGATTATAAATAATTTCTACTTCTTATATATGAACTTCTGTATCTGGCACTTAATTATATTTCTGGTGCATGTGAAGATGTATTTCATTTTAATTGTTGCGTTTAATATTCGCTCTGATGGGCTACATGTTCAAAATTACAGGTTAGGGAACTATATATTTCACAAATTAATTATAAGTTACGATCTATGTTTTTTTTTTTTTTTTGAGGAAAAACCCTTAGGCATGCATTAATTAATCATAATAAAAGTTCTACATTACACAAGTTTTTCCGTCTAAGCTAAGTAAACAAATACAGTAGCGCAAAATAGGTACGATCTATGTAAATGTTAGAGTCTGTTTGCAAATCATTAAATGAAATCTAAGGACAATTTTAACAGACCTGGGGTGTCGCATTTTCATTTGTCTCGAGACGGTACTCATGCATAATCCAATCTGACTTTTGTCCATGTGGAGCTCGTCCCTGGTAAAAGACCAAGGTCTTTCTCATTCCAACCAAGTTATTCTTCACATAAATCGGCTTGTCTCGTCCAGTTGCCTTCCAAAAACCGGCTGTAGTAGCTCTATTGGTACGTGTACCTGTCGGGTATTTCTTATCTTTATGACTGAAGAAATACCACTCGTTCTGCTCTTCTGTTCCAATTTTACAGAGTTCTGTTTAATTTCAAGTACAGAAACATTAGCTTAATTTAAAAAAAAGTTCCAGGATCAATTTTGTTGGTATTAGTGATATGAGCAGGTTCCAGTGACGCTGCATTTGGTTTATGTGGTTACTATATGACACATATTCATGTTACAACTTGCATCAAATAAATGACTTTGTTTCTCCATATTATCAATACTGCTGAGGGGCAGTCGTAAACATAATCACATTAGGGTCTCAAAATGGCTGAAATTTTCAATGTAATATGTTCTATTTAATTCGATAAATACTGCGTATGCAGTAAACTTAAAAGGTGCATGCATGTTGGGAGATTGGAACTTGCACGGAATCATAATGTTTATATACCTTGAAGATCCCAGGGCTCAATTTTATACAAATCTACATCCCGTATGATATCAAGATCAATCTTTTTAGATGCCATCTTCTTTCTAAGATAGTAATCTACTAGCTCCTCATCTGTTGGATGGAACCGAAAGCCCGGGGGTACGTGTGAGAAAGTATTCATCTTATCAGTGACTTACCGCATGCACCTGCAAGAGAAGCCAAATTAAGTTGCAGAATTGAATTAGATAAATCATAATTGGGTCCTAGATAATTGGCAAAATGAGTCCAAATAACATTTAAAAACTAACAAAGTTGTATACTTGTATTCTTCAAAAGAATTGACAAAGTTGTAGATATGGATCATGATCTAAAGTGTAAATTTAACCACTATAAATATTTATAAATATACTAAAATAATACTAAGTTCACCTTCATGCAACTATTACATTATCACTATAAATATTTATAAATTGACAAAGTAGAATATCTGATTGAAGTCCTTATAAAAATAAAATAAAAAAGAAAACATTTAAATATAGAAACGCTTATTTAGTTTCTACATGCTAAAGTATGAGGTATTGCATATATGGTTTAAAGAAAAATTATTACATGAAGTAATAATGTTAGCTATGGTCCTATTTTAGTTCTTGCTTGCTCTTTGCTTGATGTACACGCCAAGATAGGTAAGTTTCTTTGTTTTTTTTTAAGATATAGCATTTGATTGGATTCATTTTACGTAATATCTATGGTAGAACATGAATATATCTCAAACAGCAGCAGGATGCATGTACGCTATACATCAGGATATATAAACAATTTTCGTTACCTCAATGCATTGAAATCAGAGAGATCTGAGAGAAAGAAAGAAAGAACGAAAGCTTACTGTAATAAAATTTAAATCACGCCTGTTCTTGTAAGTCAGATTGACCAGCCAATAGGAGACAACAGAAAAGCAAAAATCAGAATTTTTTTGCCTTCCTTTCTATTCTCTTTTTGCTCGACAAACACCTCGGGCTCCGAGCACCTTGTACCACTTTTAATGTCGTCCTTTTGCACCTCGACTTGACATATCCTCACAGGAAAAGCTACCTTAAGTCTAACTCTGACCTAGCCTCAGAAGAAATGAATAGCGCCAGTGAAGAACAATGGGTTAAATAACAATCACAAACAATAAAATATGACGATATAAATTGAGATAGTGAAGGATAAATTAATGTCGTTATCTTACTATCTATCCTGAGAGCGAGAGCTGGATCTCAATTTTCAGAAAGCACGGACGAATTGTAGGCAAAGGCTGATAAAGAGGAGCAATGAACGAAAGTGACCTTTATTCTCTGTGCTTCATTTTCCTTCTTGGCTTGTGTTTAGTTCACCGTAACCGCCACCACCTACACCCGCCACCGACAGTGACTAGATCTACAACAATCTCTCTCTCTCTTTCTCTCTCACTATCTAGAGAGAGAGATTAGTGGAACGGGATTGAGCAAACGGAGTTATGAAAGCATTGATTTAAAAAGGACAAAGTAGGAGTTGAGTCAAGATTACTACTCTTCTTTTTTTCTATTTTATTTTCTCGTTTTATTTTCTGGCATCCAGGATAAAAGGGAAGGAGATCATGATATAATGCCAAATAAGCAAAAGAAACGAACAGTGGACCCTCACACAGGCCACTGGTGTTCTTGGAAATATAAAAGGCGCCATGCAAAGAAACAATGAAAGCATCACATACCTTGCGAAGTTTCGCTTAATTATTTCTAATATTTCTAAACTTAATTGTTTCTAATAAGTAGCAGTGATGTTTAGCTTATTCTGTTTGTATTTTCTAGATATAAGTAATACATTACAAGACATGCATTTTTTTTTCCATATAATTTAGATTTGATAATATAGGATTAATGCATGTTACACGGATACTGCTATTGATAAAATTGAAGTGGACCGCGATTGGTTTTTGTTCAATTTCTTACCCATCGCTGCTTCTCTCATTTTTTTTCTCCCTCCAACGAATTCTCTATCGCTGTCTACCTTCTCTCCTGATCTCTCTGACAAAAGCGTGTATCCACCTAGCAAGCTCACCTTCTATCACTGCCACCTCCGATCACCCGCTTCTCTCATCTTACTGATGGATTCACCATAATTTGCCATGCGAGGTTAGGATGGTCAAGAAAGTAGCATAGTCATTGTCTAATTGTTTAATCTGTATTTTATTTTTCACATTACATTTATCTATTGTTTAGCTTGTTTGGATTTATTATTAACATAGATTGTTTTTTATTATTATTCATATTGGGTGTTTATTATTCGAGAACGGAGTAGGTCCGATGTCCATCGGACCTACTTTTAGGTTCAACGAGCATGATGACCGTCCGATCTAATTTAAGATGTGTGCACGAAAATTGAAACAGACAGGCACAAATTTTAAGGCATTTCGCACGAATCTTAAAGCAAATCAATGGTGATTAAACCCATCGAACCAAAGTAGGTCCGATGCCCATCGGACCTACTCTCAAGTGTTATTATTCACATTGTTTATTTTGTTATTAATTACGTACATTGATCATTTTATTAATCCAATTTAGCAAATATTGGTTTGCATTGCTTCTTTTTTGAAATTTTTGTTACTTGCTGAAATTTTGTTCCACGCGGTACTTTGTCAGTATAATGGGTAATTTTGCTTATTTTAAATAATTTAAAGATATACATTTAGAGTAACTAAATACCTTAACTCAATAAAAAAATAAATTTAATTAGAGGCCCTCTGCGACTTGATACCAGTATAGTATGAGTTAAATTCACTACAGCAGAAAGGGGCATCAGCGACCAAATTTTTGGTCGCTGATAGTATTTTCGCCGGTCGCTGATACTCATTCCGGTCGCTGAAAGTCAAATTTGGTCGCTGATACTCCGGTCGCTGTAAGCATTGTCGCTGATACTCTTCTGATGACGTCACCGGTCGCTGATAATACGTCACCCGGTCGCTGATACTTTTCTGCGACCAAATTTTTTTGGTCGCTGTCGTTTTTTTCTGACGTCAGCAAAAACTTTCTGCTACCAAATATATCGGTCGCTGATACTCTTCTGTCAGGTTTTTTTATATTTTGTTATATTATTTAAATTTGCACCATTTAATAATTGGTACGACACGTACCAACGTACAACATAAACATACACACAAATTTAAATATAAATGTCAATATATACAATAAATAAATACAAAACATTGATACATATACATAATAGTAATTAAAATCCAATTAACATCGATACATACACTGTAACTAAACATGCCATTTACAATCCAATTAACCTAACTAATCCAGGTACTAGTGCAAGAACAAAGTATAATCAAAATGATCAGAACAAGTATAATCCAGGTACTAATCCAGATTTCTGAATTCTTGAAAAAATTTATCTTACCCATTTATAAAACAAAGGTGGATCCTTCTGGTACAATGGATGCTCAATTGGCTTCCCATGCTCCACCAAAAGAGTATCTGAAACAATATAAAAGGAATTAAGCATTAAAGCTACTAATATCTTTTTGACTTTTATTGTTGCTATTAGAATATTGATAAAGGATAATTAAACAGAAAACATACATGATGTTTGCAATATTTCTACTGGACAACCTCAGACAATCTTTGTAAACATTAATATTTATTGTTAACAACTAGTGTATTTTTAAACACAACTATGGCTTTTCTTGGATCAGTTACTAAAAGCTTGTATAAAGGAGAATGGAATTATAGAAGAAGTATTTTATTCATATTGATTTCTTGATTTTACAATACAAGTATTGCTGTATATATAGAGTTTCTTTACAGCATACTAACTATGAGTTAATCACTAACTATAGTTCTAACTAACTCCTAATCACAATTCTAACTGATCATATAACTGCCTAATCAACTCAACTAACTTTGACTTTGTCATTAGTTGTTGACTAAGCCGTTGACTGCCTTTGACTGTGAATCTGGAGCTGCTGGTAAGGTTGGTTTATTAGCCCCCCCGCAAGCTAAAGCCGGGGAAGACACGGTGAGCTTGGAAGAGAGAAGAGTAAAGCGAGGTGAAGCGAGAGGTTTGGTTAGAATATCGGCTAGTTGATCTTTGGAGGTGAGAAACCGAAGTTGAAGGGATTTGTTGGCAACTCGTTCTCGAACGAAATGGTAGTCAATCTCGATATGCTTGGTTCGGGCATGGATAATCGGGTTGGAGGCCAAAAAGGTGGCACCAATGTTGTCACACCATAGAATTGGAGGAGAAGGAAGGGTGACATGTAAGTCGGTCAAGAGGTATTGTAACCACATAAGTTCGGAACTCGTAATCGCCAATGACTTGTACTCGGCCTCGGTACTCGAGCGGGCAACGGTCGGTTGCTTCTTGGAACTCCATGAAATAAGGTTGTCACCAAGAAAAATGCAAAACCCCGAAGTGGACTTGCGATCATCGATAGACCCGGCCCAATCCGCATCACAATATGCATTAAGAACAAGTGATGAAGCCGGGTAAAGAGAGAGACCGTGGGTCAAGGTGCCCTTGAGGTAACGAAGAATCCGCTTTACCGCTGCCCAATGAGTGGTTGAAGGGGATTGCATGAATTGGGACACTCGATTGACCGCAAAGGAGATGTCGGGACGGGTCAAGGTAGCATATTGGAGAGCCCCTACAATAGATCGATAGAGGTGCGGATCATGAAAGGGCTCACCATCAAATCGGGATAAAGAAGTGTTAGGCACCATAGGAGAGGGAAGAGGGTTTGAAGAATGCATGTTGGCACGAAGTAAGATCTCGTGAATGTATTTGGATTGGCAAAGAAGAAGACCATGAGAAAGCGAGGTGACCTCAATACCAAGAAAGTAATGAAGACGGCCTAGGTCTTTGATGGGAAAAAGTTTTTGAAGAGAGCGAATGAGTGCTTGTATGAGATCAAAACTGGAGCCGGTGACAATGATATCATCGACATACACAAGCACAATAAGAGAGGCACCTTTGGAAGAAAGAATAAAGAGCGAAGGATCATAACGGGAAGCCTTGAATCCTTGAGAGAGAAGGGCCGAGCTCAAAGCATTGAACCAAGCACGGGGGCTTTGTTTGAGGCCATAGATAGCTTTGGACAGCCGGCATACATGAGTAGGATTAGAAGAATCGACGAAGCCCGGCGGTTGTTGCATGTACACGATCTCTTGAAGATCGCCATGTAGGAAGGCATTGTGCACGTCTAATTGTTGGATAGGCCATCCATACGAAAGGGCCAGGGTAAGAACAAGTCGGATGGTAGGGGGTCGAACAACGGGACTAAATGTCTCAAAGTAGTCGAGACCCTCTTCTTGATGAAATCCTTTAGCAACGAGACGAGCTTTGTACCGTTCTAAGGATCCATCCGCACGTCTCTTAATTTTGAAAACCCATTTACATCCAACCACATTTTGCTCAGGAGAGTAAGGAACTAAATCCCATGTGCGATTGGATAAGAGAGCTCGGTATTCTAGATTCATTGCCTCGACCCAATGAGCATGTGATTTTGCTTGATTATAGGTTTTAGGCTCTACATGATCAAAATTTTCGGTTAGAAAGGCTACATGGTCGGGAAACAGTCGCGGTTTGCGAGTATTATCACGGTTGCGAGTTGTCATGTGATGAGAGGAAGAATGTAGAGGAGTGTCGGCCGGAACAGAGAGGTCAGAGGCAGAAACTAAGGCTCGGTTTGAAGCTGGGCGCGCACCTCTGGTGTAAACCAATTTAAATCTGTTGGGATCCTCTCCAACCGGGGTGTACCCGAAACAATGGGAGAGCCACTAGGGTCGGTCTGCTGCATGGGGTTGGTTGGCTGCATGGGATCGGCTCCAAAAATAGAAGGACCCGAAAAAGGCATGGCACCACTGGATGAAGATCGGGTGGCCGAACTAGAGGCAAGTGGTATGGGATGTTCGGCAGAGGCTGAAAGTGGTGCTGCTGGGAGATCTAATGTGGCCGAATCGGTGCAGGAAGGCTGGGCTGAAGTAGCAAGGGGCAGCAGGTGCAAGGTAGTGGCCATCTGAGAAGGTGCCGACTGTGAATCTGCCTTAGTCTTTTGAAACGGGAACTGCAATTCATCAAAAATCACATGTCTAGAAACAAAAATTCTGTTAGTTTCAAGGTGTAAGCACTTATAACCCTTTTGAGAGATCGGATATCCAATGAATACACAAGCCTTAGACCGAAGTTGAAGCTTTCGAGCATTGTAAGGTCTTGTATATGGGAAGCACAAGCATCCAAGAACCCGTAGAAATGAATAATCAGGTTCTTTGTGAAAAAGTGTAAAGAAAGGGGAAGAAGAATTATTGGTGGAGGGTTGGCGATTAATGAGGTAGACCACACTTGAGAAAATATCATCCCAAAACCGATCGGGAAGGTGAGAATGAGCCATAGAGGCAAGAGCAAGCTCAACAATATGTCGGTGTTTGCGTTCGGAGACACCGTTTTGTTGAGGTGTATGAGGACACGAAGTTTGGTGAAGAATAGAGGGAAAATCACGAGTAATCGGTTTGTACTCCGTACCTCCATCCGTACGAAGAATTTTAATCTTGTGATCCAACAAGTTCTCAACTTGATTTTTGAACAATGCAAAAATGCGAGGAACCTCATCTTTAGTGCGCAAAAAATAAATCCACGTATATCGTGAAAAATCATCAATGAAGATAATGTAATAACGAAAACCGTTAAGAGAAAGAATCGGGTTAGGACCCCATAAATCGGAATGAATTATTTCCAAAGGTGAATTACTACACGAATCACTAGAAGGAAAAGGTAAGCGATGAGCTTTAGCCAAGCAACAATCATGACATAAAGACATCCTTTTATTTGTACAAGGCAAAGCATGTAAATCTAAAATCTTTTGTGTAGTATGAGTAGATGGATGACCAAGGCGAACATGCCATAAATCGGCGGAGACTCTTGCACCATAGAAAGCATGAGGAGACCCTTTTATTTGAGGAGGAAAGATATATAGACCATTAAGAAGCTTGACTTGAAGAAGAGCCTTCAAAGTTTGTCGATCCTTAATCACACAAGAAGAAGAATTAAATTCAAGGAAAATTGAGTTATCATGAAGAAGTCTAGATAAACTCAAAAGGTTTTTGGTAAAGGAGGGAACATGTAAAACATCGATCAAAGAAATCGACAAAGTAGAGAAAGATAAGGTGCAAGAGCCTATATGAGAAATTTTCATACCATGACCATCTCCAATGTGAAGAGAATCGAATCCCTCATAAGGCAAGTAGGATGAGAGGTTATTTAGGTCATTTGTGACATGGTGAGTTGCGCCCGAGTCAAGGTACCATTCAGGTCCAGCAGAGAACGAGGCAGTTTGAGCATTATTGGCTTGAAAACCGGTTTGAGAGAGATTAGCTTGCGCAGTGGGCTGAACCAACTCAGGATATTTGACTAGGTCCGTTCGGTACCAACATATTCTAGCACTGTGGCCCCTCTTAGAACAGATCTGGCAGACCGTGACCTCTTTAGCTGAATTAAAGAAGCCTGGTTCGGTCTGAGAAGAATTGGGCCGAGGGGCCCTGTTAAGTACAGAGGAACGCTGGGCCTGATTTGAAAATCCGAATTGGCTCGGATTGGGGAGCAAAGGAGGTCGCTGCGCTGGATTTGAGCTGCGTGGGCGGAAACTCTTACCGGGTTTAGAATTCAGGTATCGCGGACCCGATCTGGTTTGAGTGAACATGGCAGCAGGGTTCTGGAGAGAAGGGATAGAGAGAGAGCTGCCGGTTTGGGAGAAGAGAAGTGACTCATGGCTAAGTAGCATGGATTGAAGATCGGCGAAGGTGAGGTGCTCCCGAGAGTTAGCGGCGGCCACCACAGAGTTAAAATCGGCGCCGAGACCATTAAGCACTTGAACCACCAAATCAGTGTCACTAACAGGCGATCCGATGAAGGCAAGCTCATCGGCAATCGCTTGCATTCTCTGGCAGTAGTCAAGACAGCTGGTACCTCCTTTAGTCGTGTTTTGAAACGAACGTCTGAGCTCAGTCAATCGAGCCCGAGAGGAGGCGGAGAATGAGTGCTGTAGCTGCTGCCAAAGCTGAGCCGAGGTAGTACAAGATACTGTTTGGTTCAGGATCGTTTCGGACAAGGAGGAGCGAATCCAGGTAAGTAAGAGCTGATCTTGCTTGTACCATTGGTAATACGCTGGATTGCTTGATTGAATTCCTTCGGTTGTGAGATTCTTGGTTGGGGGTTCATCAGTGAGAAATTTGTACAGCCCATGACCATGGAGTGCTGGTTCGAGCTGACATTTCCAAGCTAGGAAATTGCTTCGAGTGAGTTTGGTAGAGATTGGGATAGTAAGAATCACAAGATGATTAGAAGAAGAAGGAGTAGTTACTGTAGAGGAAGAAGAGTTTGGATCAGGCTCCATTAGAGGCTCTGATACCATAAAAGCTTGTATAAAGGAGAATGGAATTATAGAAGAAGTATTTTATTCATATTGATTTCTTGATTTTACAATACAAGTATTGCTGTATATATAGAGTTTCTTTACAGCATACTAACTATGAGTTAATCACTAACTATAGTTCTAACTAACTCCTAATCACAATTCTAACTGATCATATAACTGCCTAATCAACTCAACTAACTTTGACTTTGTCATTAGTTGTTGACTAAGCCGTTGACTGCCTTTGACTGTGAATCTGGAGCTGCTGGTAAGGTTGGTTTATTAGTTACCATGTTTGAATATGTGTTTGGTTCAGGATATATGACAAATTAGAGCCTATTACTTAATAGCATTCCATATTTAAGATAGGAAACAACAGGCTGTTCGTGACTGCCAGGGTTAATTGGTAAATAACCTCAAATATATTTCTATAAATCTAATTTAGAAAAAGGCTTGAGTTAAAACTGAAAATGAATTTTACAACTCGGGCTTTACCTTAAGTTTGTTTAATTCATCCTTTGGAATAAGCACTCAGCAAACAGACGGCCTGCCAGAAGTACATTTTGTATGTTTTCTCTGACAATTCCATTGTACTTGCCCAACTTAGGTACCAACTGAGCTTAAAACAACAACAAAAATTTGAATGTTAAATTCAGAAAAAGGCTCTCGAGTTAAACTGAAAATGAATTTTACAATTTGAGCTTGCAAGAGTAGCATGATTATATGCTTGCAAGAGCTTGCAAGAGCTTACAATTTGAATGTTAAATTCAGATATTTATATGCTAACTTACCACGTCTCGGCTTGCAAGAGTAACATACATTACTATAAAACCTGCAATAGTGAAAGGTACAGTGCTATTAAGATAAGACAGTAAAGTAGTGCATAAGGCTCAGATCTCCTCAAGCAAACCATAAAAAGAAAAATTTCTGAAAGTAACTAACAAAACGCACTAAGAAACAGAATCGGTATAAGCACAAGGCTCAGATCCCTGTCATTTCAAGGTCTGGTATAAGCACAGAATCGGTACCAGTGGCACTATTAGGCTGGTACCGACTGGTACCCTCGTCGCATTTCACAGACCAGGTTACCAGCAAGGCAAACAAGGCAACCAGAATAGCACAACAGAAAGGAACAAGGCACAAGGCCAAATCCCACCATTTTTTTGGTAAGGGGTACTATTGTACCAGAATCAACAAAGAACCCGAATCGGTCTCACTTAGCAGCTGACACAGCATTGTTCCAAGTGAATTTGCGCCAATTGCCTTTCAATTCCTACGAATCATTGCCCAAAATCAACAAATCACAAGCCATAACTCAAACAACACAAAAAGAGGGAAGAAAAACACGGTAATGCTAAACAACTTAATTACTACTGTAACTATTTAAATTAAAAACACGGCAATGCTATAGACCTTTGATTAGGCAACTTCCCTTTATAGACAAGATTAGGCGCCTTCTCACCACTTTCAGACACAATATGCCCAGCCGCAAAGCCATTAGTGGCGACTTTGAGCTCAGCCAGGGTGAACTCAGTGAAAGAGGGGGCATCGCCAAAGGTAGAGGAGGTGGATACGGCGGGGGCGGACGGCGCCGCTGCCTGGAGCAGAGAGAAAGGCGCACGTGGCTGAGTCGGGCGAGGGTGGTTGCTGAAACTCAGCTTCTCCATCGGGTGGGTTGACGGGCACCTTGCCTTGACTGAGGGAGTGGCTCGGCATTGTGCTGAGCGGCGGAGGAAAGGAGCAAAACTGAAAACCTAGACTCGGGAGGGTTTTCGATCTGCGCCAAAATCACGATTCGATTCGGGAGGGTTTTGATTCTGACGCGGGAGGGTTTTCGATCTGGCGCCCAAATCTTTTTACTAATACTTTCAGCGACCGGTGCTATTTCGGTCGCTGAAAATTCGATGAACGGTCGCTGAAAATATTGGTCTCCGAAGCGAATGATTTTATTTTATTTTTTTGGAAAAAATACTTTCAGCGACCGGGGATGTCGCCGGTCGCTGTTACCGGTCGCAGATACTTTATTTTGCTGTAGTGATTTTGTCACTGATAGTTGTGTATTTAATATTATTTTATCTGTATTTTAAGTTTCAATTAGATTACTTTGATTCAACTAGTTAACTTTATTATTTTCATTGATTATTTTATTTTGTTATTCACGTTGAATGGTTTATTATTTACGTTGTTTGCTTAGTTATTCACATTAATTAATTGCTTTGGTGTTCTAGAGAATGCGAAAGATATGGGTGGGGGGGGGGGGGGGGGGGGGGGGGGGCGAGAGCAGATTGAATGTGTTAGTGATTTTTATTTTATTTTTTTTATGAAAAAGTTGTAAGGCGAACAATATGACGACAACGCTTTTTTCGCTCAAAGCAAAAAAAGAGAGATCCCAGCAACAGCTAATCACGGATATAAATCTGCTGTTATTCCAAAGGGATTCCAGGACCTGTTATTCTTATTTCAACCGTTCAAAATTTTTTCATGTGCGAATTTCAAGAAAAAATGTTTTTCATACCTGAATTTTGACAAAGATCAACGGCTGGAATCAGAATAACAAGATCCTGTGATCCCTTTGGAATAACAATAGATTTATTTTCGCTAATCACAGCCATCTCCTCTCTCCATCTCTCATTCCACTCCTTCCACCTCTTCTAGAATTTACTGCGACACAACGATATTCTTTCATCTCTTTCGTCTCTAACTCCTTTAGCGGAAAGGAGAATGAGGGAGCAGAGCCGAGAGCGCAGTATTGTTGGAGTTTGGAGTGTAGAGTTTCTATTTCTATTTCGATCAGAACACGGTGGTAAGCAAATTCAGCTGTCGGAGCACGGCGACTATCGGATGAAAGCGGATTTGGTCGTGGAAGAAAGTGAAAAATGAAATAATAAGATGTTTAAGAATGTAGATAAGTAGAATTAGATAATTAGAGTAGTTTAGATGAATTTATGAGAATAACAGAGTTTAGATCTAGAAATGAGAGTCATTTGATTCGTTGTAAATACGTTTTTTTTTATTAATACAATCATTTGTAAGTATTAAAAGCTATTGATCTTTAAAAAAAAAAAGTTATTAGATCGATTTCATTGCGATACATATTTAAAATTGAATGTGTTATTGATATATAGTGGTATCCACACACAGTGGGGTTTGTATTAGGCTTCTGAATAGGAAATTGTAGTGAATTGGGTGGTTAAAGGAATACGAGATTAATATGTAATTAGCATGCGTGGAGATGGACGATATGTAAAAGAAAATAATTCATGAATATTACTCTAGAGTTTCGGTGGTCGCATGCAGAGCCGACATTTTTATTAATATCCAAAGTTTATTACAAATTATTTAAAAAATCCAGGTTCGCTGGGATTTAATAAAAATGTCTCTCCCGACCAGAAAATAGCCGGTACCCTATTTATTTAAATACCAGTCATTTTTCGGCCGGTACCTTATTTATCTAAGTACCGGCCATTTTCTGACCGGTACTCTATTTTTTTTTGCTGTTTTATACCCCATCTTTCTCTCTCTCCCCTCACAACTCACTCAACTCACAAAAGAGAAAGGGAGGAAGGGACAGAGAGAAAGAGAAGGCGATTTTTGAGACGAAAAGACCGATATTTGAAGGGGCCAAAAGAATGAACAATAGCAACCGAGGTAGGTCATCTAATCATGGTCTAGCGAGAGGAGGGTCAATTAGTGATCGAGATAAAAATGAGGGAAAAAAGAATAATTGTCCAGTATGCCATGATAAAAATGAATGTCAATCATTCATACAAGAGAAATTTCGTAGGTATGAAATTTCAGACGATGACTTTGTGGAAAACCCCTACGGCTATGGGTTAAAAAAGAAGAAGGTTGATACAGAGCCACAAATATTGGACGATGAGTTTGTTTCGTGTACTTATACTGGTAAGGCTACCACTTCGTCTGCTGTGACTGATCCAGATTTGGCAAAATCGGCTCGTTCTAAGAAGTAGTATTAGTAGGGTTTAAAATTTGGATGCATTTGAGCTTGGTTCTAAGAAGTAGTATTATTGTAGTTGGATGAATTATGTTGTAATTTTTTTGAGTATTAATTAAATAAGAATTATTTTTTATTTAGTAGTCACGTGTTGTTTCCTTTAAAGATGAAGGCGTGAGAAAGAATTCAGAATCACAATTAAATTCGCAGCCAAGTCAGACTTGCATCACAAATTGCAAATAAAAAAGAGTCTCGTAGCCAATTCAGAGTCACAATTAAATTCGCCGCTAATTCAGAGTCTCGTACAAAACAGTAAAATACACATAAATTGCAAATAAAAAGGACCACATAATTTACAAATAAAGTCCACACAAATTGCAAATAAAAAAGTTCTGAAAGAAACATCTAAATAATCAAGTGAACAACATGCATATAAATCACCTATTACTACCACGCCTAAAATTAAATCTGCGAAAGAAACTACTTCCAGAAGATGGCCTACCAGATGGCTCTAGTTGGCTACCAGATGGTCCTGCTTGGGTTCTAGATGGCCCTGCTTGGCCTCCAGATGGCCCATCTTAGCTTGCATATGCCCTTGTTGTACGCCTACTAGTTGACCTCCTCGGTTGGCTCCCAGATGGCTCTCCTTGCACCCCAACCGCTTCTCCTCCTATGGCAACTGCCTCTCCCATTGCTTCTGCAAACATACCAGATGACCCTGCTTGGCTTGCAGATGCCATTGTTGTACGCCTACTAGTTGACCTCCTTGGTTGGCTTCTAGATGGCTCTCTTTGCACCCCTACCGTCTCTCCTCTTATGGCAACTGCCTCTCCCATTGCTTCTGCAAACATAGCAGATGCATCTAAACGTAGCTGTGCTACGCCGTGACCCTCCGGACCCACTTGCCTCTGCCATAACTCGCTCATTTTCTTGTGCTGTTGCTGCGTTTCTTGCCTCTATATTTGCATTTGTTACTTAGTAAGTTGGTATAATTGGAAAGAAATACAATTTTTTATGAATGTTACATACCTCTTCGTTGCCTATTGGTAGTGGAACGGTGAGGCTGATACCCCCTTTGTTTACCTTCCATTTCATTCATCGTCGTTACATGACGGATGTGTTTTCGCCTACCAACCCTAATCCAACCCTTGCTCGGAAGGATTCTTGCTTCAGTATTAGTAGACCATTCTGGCATATTGCCAATGGAAACAAACACCCCACTTCAAGTACTTTCAAGATAGTTCACAGCATACCAGTCTGCAACAAATTGGTCCTTGCACTAGTTTTGGTCACGACAAACAGCTAAGACATGAGCGCACGGAATAGAAGTTAATTGGATCCCTCTGCAAGTACATTCCATTTGGTTGTTGGGACCGCATGTCACAATGTACATGAACTCCATGTGAGTAAGTTTCATATTGCCTATGTCGCTGCGGGTGTAAGGAACGTACTCATTTGGGAATGAAACTTGGTACTGACCTTGGCCGTGCGTATAATGCACCAAATGCATTCTTGCAGCTTTCTCCCAATGTTTTCTCATCTTTTGTAAAACCCGGTCAGAAAGAACCTAGTTCTTGTCTCTTAATTTCATTGCTTGTTGTTGCCGCTCAACAAACCATCTGTTGCACTTGTAGAACGTATCCTCCACATGGCAGCCACGGGCATTCTACGGCTCGTTAGGAAGACATTGTTGAGCGACTCAGAGCCATTTGTGGTCATGATACCAAACCGGCATCCTCCATCACAGATTTGGAAAATCTTCTTATAATTAGACGACTCTATCGCATCACTAGGACGTACCTTGCCCACCTTTCATTTTCAAAATAGTCTTATAAAATAATTAAACGAAATGTTATAAATTAGACATACCTGAGCAAACTCTTCGAACATCTCTTTCAACCTTCTTGGCTTCTTCTTCTTCACTCATTCTCTGAACCTCCATCCGTACCACTTGTCCTTTCCACAGTTCTGGACTAGGTTGTCAGCAACATGCTGCATACAACTTGTGCTAAAAAAGCTCACGAGACCATCTGTATTCTACTGTCAGTGCAGCTTTGATCCCCTTATGCTGGTCCGATATAACACAGACTAATTTGTCATATCTGAGCACTTCATTCCTCAACCACTGCAAGAAAAAACCCAATTCTCACTATTCCCCTTGTGTACAATTGCAAATGCAATAAGCAACAATTGGTTCTCGGCATCATAGCCGCAAGCTATCAAAAGTCTCCCCTCATACCGCCCAAACAAGAAGCATGCATTTATGTTGATCACTGGTCTCAAGCACTGAAGCGCTGCAATGCATGGATCAAAAGCCCAAGCTACGGCTCTGAACTGAACATCATGTCTCGTAATTTCTCCTGATTCTTTATCTCATATCGGACTGGTCATAAATTAGTACTTCGAGCCGGGATTCTTGTCGTAAATTACCATCAATAGTGGTCTCAGCAAGCTGTATGAAGTCTCCCAACTCCCAAATTGTCGGGCTATTGCAAGCTCACGGCCCCTCCACAGTCAGTTGTATTTTGGGGTTACATTGTCATACATAGATAAAACATAGTCTGCCACCGTCTGGATCCTCATACATGGGTCTTTCTTAATGTTTTTTTCAATGACATCGGCAATGATTGATGCCGTCAAACATTCATTGTTGGTCCTTGTATACTGAGTCCTACATGTGTGAGGCTTGTCTTGCCTCGTTATAACTCATGCATCTTCATATCCCGCTGGTCTTCCACTAAGTTCGTAATCACAACGCGGGTCCTTGCACACCACATGAATCTGATCCCTGTCACTTTTTTCATTCTAATCTCCTGATTCTTAGTAATATGGTGCTCTCTAATCTTCTTAATTAGATCATCTTTGCTTTTAAAATATTGGTCCGATGCCAGCTCGCCTTTGTACTCAATCTGTTGCCCATAGTAACCAATATCTGCTTCTCTAAACTCAGATACATCATTGAAGTCTGAAAACCAGTGCGTATCAGTCCGACGACTAAGCGGCATATTCTCATATCCGGCCACAAATTAAGCTGTTTCAACTAGACCATCTTCACCACAACTCTTCAGGTGATCAAAGTCCCAGTTTTCTCCATCAAATTCATCCCCACTTTGCAGATCTTCCTCCAAAATTTTTATTAATATTTTCAAAATCCAACCAAATTTCATCGTCTATGGTAAATAATCTAAATTAATTATATTTAATAATTTAAATTAATTATTTCAAATAATATTTTACATTAAATAAAATAATAAATTTACCTCATGGAAGAGAAAATTTCGGGGGTGAGTTGAGTAAGTTGTGAGGGGAGAGGGAGAAAGATGGGTATTTTATAGGATGTAAAACAACAACAACAAAAAATAGAATACCGGCCAGAAAATGGCCGGTACTTAGATAAATAAGGTACCGGCCGAAAAATAACCGGTATTTAAATAAATAGAGTACCGGTCATTTTCTAGCCGGTAGGGACATTTTTATTAAATCCCTAGCGAACCTGGGTATATTAAATAATTTTTAATAAACTTTGGATATCAATAAAAAATGTCGGCATACAGAGCACATTTCCAATTTACTTTTTCGAATCAAAAAATAATTTCTGACAAGCCCAACTCGAATTATGCTGCCACGATTCTAATTATATGACTTTTGCTGTAAGATTAATTTGCGTATTCATAAAACTTATGACGCGCAGGATGTTAATTGGCGTCAAATGATGTTGTTTAATTATAACGCTGAAAATACTATTCAGTAATAGTATATATATAAGCGGTATATTTATTCAATTGATCAAATAGGATTATTTTCTATATATCCTCTCTTCTCCTTCAGTTCTTGCAATATAATTACTTAGTGGGCTCCCTCTTATCCCCGACATTTTTATTAATATCCAAAGTTTAATACAAATTATTAATTATACCCAGAACTCAACTCAATATCGAAATATACCCAAGCCGGCTATTTTATGGCCGGCTATGTTCCCTCCCTAAGCCGGCCATTTTATGGCCGGCTATGTACCTTTTTTTTTTTTTTAGAGAGAGAGAGAGACACTATGAAGATCAAAAATATTGAAATCTAACTCTGAAAATTTGAAATTTTTGTTTAAATTATTTGTTATATTACTTCTTTGATGTATAATTAGCATATTTATACTAAAATACGATAGATTAATTGAAATTATGTTGAATGTTAAATTACGATAAATTACGTTAAAATACGGTAAATTACGCTAAAATACGATATGAATAGGGACGATATCTTCACTGAAAAGGAGAAAAACGACGATGAAACTTAGTTACATATGAATAGGGACGATATCATTCAATCCAAGTAGCTCAGTAAATTAGTTACATAATGAACTTGCAGATTACCAATTTTTACTATTTTCGGAATTTTTTTACTATTTTTTATGATTCATGAAAGATGAGCAAAATCAGTCTACTATAGCGTAATTTTGTGTAGTTTAGTGTTTTTTTTACTCTATTTCAGCATAATTAGCGAAGTTATTGTAATTTAACGTAATTTAGTATAATTGAACATAATTTATTGTAATATAGTGTAATTCAACATAATTTCAAGTATTCTATCGTATTTTAGTATAAATATGTTAATTATACATCAAAAGAAGTAGAGGAGGGATCAAGTTACAACAACCATTTTTTTCATTTTCAAAGTCCAAATCGTCGATCCAAACCGTTCAACATGATTATCTAAATAAAATGTGCTTGCAGATCAAATTTTACATTTTTTTGAATTTGTTTACTATTTATTAAAATGGGTACAAAATTCAATAGTCTGAATATGACTATTTTTTGTAAAATACTTAATAAATAGTAAACAAATTCAAAAAAATGTAAAATTTGATCTGCAAGCATTTGTACCAGTAAACTTTAATCGTGAAAAGTCAAAACAGTAAATGATGCACGAAAAGACCCTAAAAACTCTGAGATTGTAAAGAAAGTTCGAAAACTCTATATCCGACGGTCGGATCGGGCTGAAAAGTAAGTTAGCTTGGTTTTGGGGCTGTGGAGCTCATGTCAAAATTTCAGCCCGATCCGACGGACGGATCAAAAGTTATGCCATTTTTTGTGAAGCATGCGCAGGACTTGATTAAACATCATGAGTAAAGCATAGAACAGATCAATTGCAATCATAGGAAATATTCAGTTATTGATTGGTGGCTCTGATACCAAATGTGATTGGACGTTAATAGATATACCAAATGTGGAAATCATGTTGAACGGTTTGGATTGACGATTTGGACTTTGAAAATAAAAAAAATAATTGTTGTAATTTGATCCCTCCTCATAGAAGTAATATAACAAATAATTTAAACAAAAATTTCAAATTTTCAGAGTTAGATTTCAATATTTTGATCTTCATAGTGTCTCTCTCCAAAAAAAAAAAAAAAAAGGTACATAGCCGGCCATTTTATGGCCGGCTTAGGGAGGGAACATAGCCGGGTATATTTCGATATTGAGTTGAGTTCTGGGTATAATTAATAATTTGTATTAAACTTTGGATATTAATAAAAATGTCGGCTCTTATCCAGCCATCATCATGACCGTCTACGTCAGCCATTGCGCTTGTGCAATTAATCATGGAAAATAATATATAGCTTCTCTTCCTAACCCATTTTTTTCGTTTATCCTTTTCCTCATTACTGTTTTATTCTCTTCGTTGTAAACTCCTTGTAATTTTTACGTCGAAAGTACTGGAGTAGTTCAATATATCAACATATATTTTGGCATTTATATATGAGGAGGGATATTCCACTTACAACATTTGTAACATTTGTAAGTTACAACATCTTACAACAATTTGGTTTTGTGATTTTTAAAATTCACGATCCAAACCGTTCAACATGATATTTATATTAAAATGTGCTTGGATGTCATTTTTTTTTTTTACTATTTATTAAGTATTTTATAAAACTATTGTTTTTAGACAATTCTGAACTACTGGAAAATAATAGTTTTGTAAAATACTTAACAAATAGTAAAAATAATTAAAAAATGTAAAATTTGATATCTAAGAACATTTTAATATAGATATCATGTTGAACGGTTTGAATCGACTGTTTAGATTTTGAAAATCACAAAACCAAATTATTGTAAGATATTGTAACTTATAAATGTTGTAAGTGGATCCCTCCTCTTTATATATATATATATATATATATATATATATATATATATATATATATAGTATGGCTAAGTTGCTGCTGGCAGCATTTCGGCGAGGTGCTGCCGGCAGCGTTTCGGCCATACGGGTGTTCAAACAACAAATTTTTTTATATAGATTTTCAATATATATTAAAATCTACTTGGAGACCAAATTTTACATTTTTTGGAATTTTTTTACTATTTATTAAGCCACTTTGAAAATTCCAGATCCGGGTGAACAGTAAAAACAGTCTGGACCATATGATCTGGAATTTTCAAAGTGGCTTAATAAATAGTAAAAAAATTCCAAAAAATGTAAAATTTGGTCTCCAAGTAGATTTTAATATTTAGAACACGTTGAACGGTTCGGATTTTCTGTTTGAACACCCGTATGGCCGAAACGCTGCCGGCAGCACCTCGCCGAAATGCTGCCGGCAGCAACTTAGCCATACTCTATATATATATAAATATATATATAGAGAGAGAGAGACACACACACACATACACAAAGATGAGATAAGGTGCTTTATAACATGTTGGCCATTTGGTGCTTTACGTATTTTTGTGATGTTTTCAAGATACAAACAGTTGATCCGAACTGCTTAACATAATCTCCATGTTTATTAAAATGTGTTTGGGATCAAAATTTATATCTTTAGAAAAAAATTTACTATCTTTTGGGAATTTTTAAAAATTGTTGTTTTTTATGGTTCAGAATTTTATAAAATACATTGATGTTCAAACATTTTTGAATATATATATATATTTTAAATGTAAAATTTTGACTCCAAGGACATTTTAATATGGAGATCGTGTGGAGCAGTTTAAATCGACTATTTAAACTTAACAAATAGAGATAAGAATGTAAAGCACAAGAGGACCAATCTAGATATGGGTCTAAAACTATGTACTATTTATCGACACTTTCACACACTATGCACTCATATACACAGATACGAATCTGTGTGTCATTAGCTATATATCACCTAATTCTCCATTAGCCATTGGCTATTTT
Organism: Carex myosuroides; assembly: GCA_028015225.1. Classification (NCBI taxonomy): domain Eukaryota; kingdom Viridiplantae; phylum Streptophyta; class Magnoliopsida; order Poales; family Cyperaceae; genus Carex; species Carex myosuroides. The sequence continues at coordinate 6,411,065 of CM051488.1, forward strand.
TCTAAAATATCTGGATTCTTATCTAATTACCGAAATTATGCTAGCTAGGTGCTAACTGATATCGTTCCTAAATGTGCCTATCATGATTTTCACTGAAGCCAATTTTTTGTTTCTCAACGACGACACATTCCATAACAAAACAATAAATTAAAAGGAAAATGAAAACATAAACTACAAAAGAGTTTGATTTCGGTGCATATATCTAGCTAATATAATACCGATTAATGCAGCTAGTGCAATTATTGAATGTGGTCCGGCGCAAAAACTTAATTTATTATTAATCTAGTACTTTTTGTTGTTTTTAATTTATTTATTACATTAATTACCCCAAGTACACAGGGTCGGATCTTAGTGTCCTTCAGAAGAGTACTAAGCCGCCACAATAAGAATCAAAGACTTTTTGCGAGGATAAAAAGTGACTTTTCGCAACGGAGTATCGTCATAAACGTGCTTTATCTATTTGCGACGGCACTTTTCGTGACGGAGATCCCTCGCAATAAGTGCCTACTTTGTTGTTGTGCGCTTCTATAATTATAAATTTTTTAATTATGTATATTAAAATTTAATTGAATTTTCTTCTTTTTAAATTTTTATACAGTTCAATCTCCCTTACAATATTTTAAATGTTTTCTTGTAACCAAATATGCTTGGTTTGATTGAGAATATATTATTTTTGGAATTAGACTATTCAGAGTAGCCTATTCCGTTTTTGGTTGAATTTGAATAGTTAGAACAGAGAATCCAACTTGTTTGTTTTATTAGAATAACTTATTTTTACAAAAAGTGAAATTTAATTATTCTAATAAGATAAACAACAAAAGAACTATTTTATCTATTTTTTTTTTACAAACTAACATACTCCTTAATTAAAATTCCTCATTGTAATTGTAAAGCACCTGCTATATTATTTATTTTTCAGTCTATCTAAATTTTCTATTTTGACCCGGAGTACACAGCCATATATATATTGCACCTTGCAAGCAGATGGTAACCTGACAGTGCTCAGTTGTACGTACTTTGTTCCATTAAAAATTAATAGCTAAAGAACAAGAACGTATATATAATATGGATTATAAAGAAGCTACTTTGTCTACACCTGTTACAAAAGAAACGGTACACCGTAAGATAACCTAAATAAATAAATGGTATGTATGTAGAGAGGGAAAAATGGCACGCCGGAGCCGGTTCCGTCACGGAACGGCACGGTTACGGCACGGAACGGCACGGTTACGGCACGGAACGGCACGGTTACGGCACGGCACTCGAGTCATTCGCGTGCCGTGACTCGCGTGTCCCGTGCCGTGTCCATCTTTTGAAACTTTGGCACGGCACGTGAAAAATTTAGTCACGGCACGGCACAGCACGTAGTCACGCGAGTCACGTGTAATTAGGATCATTAGATATTAATTTAATGGTGAATCTTGAATAAATTAACTTAAATTATGATTAAATGGTCACGCGAGTCACGCGGGTCACGGCACGTTTAGGCACGGCGTGACTCACGTGGCGTGACCATTCACGTGCCGTGACCACCTCTTGACATTTTAGTCACGGCACGGCACGTGAAAAATTAACTTGATCACGGCACGGCACGGCACGAGACTAAAATCACGGCACGGCACGGCACGTTTTCCCCACTCTATATGTATGTCAATCATGTTGGAGCTGTAAATCTTTTCAGAATGATAAACTATGATCGCTCAACAGCCCAACTTGCCACCGGGACCCAGCTTCTGTCAAATTGCAACCCTATCGCTCGTTGGTTGGGCTGCCACTTAATTAATTAACTAACAATATATTCCCCCTTCGCTCTGTCTCTCTATCTCTCTCTGCGCCCCAGGGACTGTGGGGCCCTTTCGGACCGACCTAAGAATTTCGACAGTGACACTTCTCCAAATGGAAACCTGGCGCAACAGAGTATTGGAACAGACAATATATTGGCAGTTAGGCACAGGTGAGACCCATAAACTCGGGCAAGTTATTTCGCTGTTTTCACTTATCAATGCTGGTTGCTTATAAAAGAGATCTGTCACGTGTCAGGCATTAGTATAGAGCCGAGGTGTCAAGAACATAGAGTGAAGTGTCAAGCATAATTAGGGTCAGAGAGTGGCGAGTGTCCAAGAAAAATAGGGTCAAGCATGATTATGGTAATAATAACAAACATATATTTGATGTAAGTGTAAAAACTAAAAAGCTTATAAAACTCAAGTCAGCTATACAGTTGGTGAACTTTTGCCAAGGAGAGCAGCTTGGGTCCGATGCCCATCGGACCCAAAGTGGGTTCGATGGGCTCCATGACCGTCCAATCGGCTTTAAGAGTCGTTCGCACGAATATTAAAGCGGACTCGAAAGTTCTGACGTGAATCTTGAAGCAGATCGGACGGTCATGGAGCCCATCGAATCCACTTTGAGTCCGATGGGCATCGGACCCAAGCTGCTCTCTTTGCCAAGAAATACATGAAAAGAGGAAAAAAAAAATACTTGCCTAAAAGGTGGGACCGGTACAAGCAAAGGACCAGGGGAGGGTGGGCCAAGATGATGTGGCCCCCAGAGCCAGTAGGTGGCAACTGAACTGGCGGTCCAAAGTGGGCTCACCCCTTATCATTAATCCCGCTACATAGGCGCTCTCCGCCTGCCTTCTGGGTCCCACTTCTACATAGGCCCCTACATAGGAAGCCAAACCCTGCCGGTGCGCGTAAATCAAAACCAGATGCATTCACAGTAAACCTTATTTTACTTGCGCAATATCATAAAAATATAGTATTAATCGATATCACGATATGATAATGTAATTGATAGTTTTATTTAATATCATTAATAGTACTCATATCAGTAAAGACTTCAATTATCTTTTGACTCAAGTAACAACAAATAGTTAATTAATTCTAGCATAATAAATAATAATAACATAGTAAAAATCATAATAAATACGGTTTTGTATCAAGCACTTTCTATTAATAACCATAGTTTCTTATAATATGATTTTCACGGTTTCCATAGTCAGGGCTTCTAGGGGTGTCAATAGGTACGGTACGGATCAGATGAATACATTCACACCGATACTTACATATAATTAGTCTTATTCATACCCTACTCTAACCGATTAAATTTGATCTTACACATACCCTATTCTTAATTGTCCGTTAAGATAACGGATAACAAAACAAATAATGAATAATTACCGAATAAAGTAATAGTTTATATAATTTAATCTAAAATATATAAGATAAATATATATATATATATATATATCTTAAACATTTTATATACGTAACATCCTAAAATATAAAAAATTATATTTTTTATCCCATTTATTTAAAATTATATTAATCAAATATGACGATATAAAAAAATTTGTCGTACAATTTTATCATAAATTACTAATTAAAAAAAATATAAATATGTAATAAATTAATTTTATTATAAATTACTTAATAAAAAATATTTAAAATATTGTATAAATCAATCTACACTACTACAGAAAAACAGATTGCACACGGACATTAATGGAAGAGCTACACGGATTTCCTGCTGTGTTTAAAGCCAGGGTGTATGAATAGGTCAGGAACTACACACGGATATTTGACCGTGTGTGATTATGATGATTTCTACACGGATATTCCCTAATTAACCGTGTACAAAGACCTAGCGAGCTACACGGATATCAACTAAATAACCGTGTACGATTCCTCTTTCTACACGACTTTGTATTAAAAGTCCGTGTAGCTCTCTTAGCTATTATACACGGACTTTTGGTAAATATCCGTGTACAAATAGTTTTAGATTTTTTGTATTACGCCTCCAGCAAGGCTATCATACACGGATTTTTAACAAAAAAACCGTGTATGATTAGTATTGCACACGGACAACTGTTAAATAGCCGTGTATAAATACCTTTTTTTTTTTTGTATATTTTGTTTTTGGGCTAGCCTCCAGCTTTGCTAGCCAATTTTTTTCAACAGAAATACAAATATTCATTCGAAACAGATTAATTAGCAAGAAATTCATATAGCAATAAATTCATTCGAAACATATTTTTATTACAAATTAATCTATGCAAATCCATATCGAGGATTACAAAATTCCATGGCAAACCACCTTGCCCACATGCACCGCACATCATCGATCTGATCCCAAGTGTAATGATCTTGCTTTGTCACATTCTACAAAATTATAATTTGATAATAGTTAGTATTTCAGAAAAGGTAGATATCAATTGCTTATTATATAGGAAATTCATATGAAGTACATACCGCTTTTGGGAATTCGAATTGTATTCTTTCGACAAAGTCAAACATGAATATCATCGTGTAATAAGCGCATTCCCAACCCTCCTTCTGTTGCGGGCTCTGAAATTTACATTTAGCGGCATTTGTTAGAATGACAATAATTTTTTTAACAAGATATGAAATTTCTAACTCATAAAGTGTGCTCACCAACATGTACTTCCAATTCAACTTGCTTTTCTTGCCCGGGCCCGTGCTATCTGATCCTCCCTCTTTAATATATTTCACAAAAGCCCTTACAAAAGTGAGTGAATGTAATTAGCAATTTTATAATTTGATATGATTGAAAGAAATGCAAACCTATAGAATTATTATTGCTCACTTATTCACAAAAGACAAGATAACTTTGCACTTGGCAGCCGCGGTCCTTCCTTTTGGCTTACAAGAATCAATAATTATGCCCACACTTAAGTACGGCACAATGAGAATCGTGCACCAATGTTTGCTGTTGGATCGAGGAGAAGAATTATAGTACTTTAGCATATAAAAGTCACACGAGTATTTGCTATGATTGATGGTGTGATTTCATTTTTTTATGTTTAACTTTTAATTCCTTTATACAATTCTTTAATTAAAATATAAACAACACATAAGTTAAGATTAGAACTAACCCCTCGTGTATGGCATGAGAATGAATTTCTTCTCCTCCGCCTTAGCACGATGCATCGCAGAACACATGTACTCGATAGCCATATCCGGATAATATGTCGCTGCCGTACCACTCACTTTCTCGGGGTCCAGAAACATGCACAAGTTCTTCCTTTCAACCATCTCATCACAGTTTCGGACTAGCTTCCTGAAAACTCATCATATTGCAATTAGAATATATATTTGAGTTCTATACAATAATGAAAATATTTTAATATCACTAACATGAGGAAAATGGTGATGTGTGAAACATCGAGCCATTTGTCGGATGACGAGTGGTGGAAGAGGTCCTTGAAGTCTCTGAACGACAGCAGGAGCTCCCTGCCTTCATGTAGAAACATCCCAGGTGGGACAGGGATGACGATAGCCTCCATGCCGTCGGGCGCCGTCATCAAGTAGTCGTGGAGAAGGCGCAAATCATTGGGCAAACGGCTGTATTCTTCTTCTGTGACCATAGGACGGGGCGGTGATTGTGGCGCGTCAGCCGCGACGTCGCAAGCCACCTCCTGACGTACCGGTGAGAGAGCCGTACCGGTAACATCATCTCCTCGTGTCTGTATCAAGATATAGATGTATTATTCTAGTATTTCAAAAAGAATGAGTTGAATGTAACAAAATAAATGAATTTTTTTATGGATTACCTGATCCAAAACAATCTGACTCTTGGGCCATTGGACAAATGACATCCGTGCGTCATCAAGCACAACCGCGTCGTCGGTAGGGACAGGAAGGGGTACGCGCTGCCATCCATCCACGACTAACTCAACCTGCACGCATGCATGGTCGGGTCTTAGCTGAGTATTGTGTACACTTTTGGCGAGTGGATGTACAACGCCCTTAGCAACGATCAGAGAAACACTGTCATTCCGCAGGACGAGGTCGCATGCTCTGGGGTCCTGCAAATTTATAGGAAAGTTGTTTATTTTAGTGATGCGATATTGTCCAACAAGGTTGCAAACAGGTTTTAAATACCTTTAGATTATGAAGAAGTATTGATTACCTTGAGATTATCCAAATCGTCTAAGGCGCCCCACGTGCCGGATGCTTGACTACTTCGCCGAATTCTCGGCGAAATGGGAGGTGGTTGCTCGGATGGCTGCGTAGTTGCTGATCTAATTTGTGTCAACATTGCATGCATCTCAGCAAACCTTGCGTCGTACTCTGCGCTCACCTCCGCGCGTATCTGCGCAACTATCTCGTCTTTGTTTACCTTGGCACGAGATTTTCTTCGAGGTTTTTGTCCCTCCACTCGGAACACCTCCTTCCAGCCCCTGTAGACCCCTACACCTCTTACTCAACCCGGGTGTTCTGGATTCTCGAGCGCTGCGGACAAGGAATCATTTTGTCGTTCGACACTCCGGGCACCCGAGTTGACCTCCTCCTCCACTTCCAACTGTTCAAGTAGAAGAATTAGTTAAAGCAAAAGAACAATTGACGTACTTTCGGAGTTATAAATGACTCTTACCATTCTTTGAGCCACGCTTTGCAAATCCGTTGGGAGTACTATCCTCCCGTCAGCGGTTACCTCGGCTCTACCCATGACCCAATCTTTGCCCCTAGGATTTTGGATCCTAACCACGGGTGAGTCAGAATCCTTGTTCGCGTCCAGGACTTTCCTCCATTCCGCCGTCTTACCCTCGTAACCACCTGACCCTAGATGGTGTGGATACTTGTTAAAGGCAACGGTCATCCTGCCTTTATTACTTTTTGCCTTCACAGAAACAAGACAATAACGATCAGTTAGTTTTAGAAAAAAGAGTACATATCGAGAAAGAATAAGCATAAATTGGCACGAGTTAGATACCTTGAACTCTTCGGTAGACTTCAAAGCTTGAAACGCATCCCAGTCCTCTTGTTTTAGCCATTTGTAGTAGCCGACCGGATTTCTCCCTTTCTCCATGAACTCCGTCTTCAACGTGCTCTTGTATTGCTTCCAACCATTGTTCATAATCTTCAAAGTCTTATCCTTTGGAACATCATTCTCGATGTTCCACTGAGCCTGATTGACACAAAAATTTAGTGTATTTAAGTATAGATCATACATAAGTGAAAATTCAAGAGAAGAGTTGTTAGGCACTTTACCTTCACCTTATCCTCAAAATGATCCCATCTCTCAACAAGGATACTCGCATTTTGCCTCACGAAGCTCGTACACCAATTTGAATATTTCTGTCGTTTTTCTCCCTGCGCACGCCCGTCTTCTGTGAACCAGATTTCTTGATGGGTCTGCTCGGACGTGCTCGTGCACATTGTCGGCCCTCTCCTCCTTCTTTCTGATGAGGCAGTAGCTTGCTTCTCCTCTTCTTCTGCCATCATATCGACGTACTCATCCTCATTCGACATGGTTCTGCATGAAATTAAAGATCAAATCACAAGTGACCAATAATTGAAGAGATAAATTAACAAAATAGAGATAAATGAACTACATATTTTGTCTACTACATTCGACATGGTCTATTACATATTTTGTCTTTTGTAGGGATAAATGAACAAAATAGAGATAACCTAAAATACCCTAACATGCAAGTACCATAATTATTTGAATAACCTAAAATTAACAAGTACCCTAAATTAACCTAAAATACCCTAAAATTAACAAGTACCATAAAATAACCTAAAATACCCTAAAATACCCTATATACAAATTATGAAAAACCACAATGTATTCAATAACCTAAAATTAAAGGCCGGCCATTTATTTAAACTCAAATTTCCCAATTTCTTCTCAATAGCGCAATTTCAACAGAGAACAAGCACAGGGGTTGCTGGTACACCATACCAGTAGCCAAAATTGGTACACAAACCAGCAGAACAAAGGAAAGAGGCCGGTACCAGTGGGCGTCATTGTGCTGTACCAACTGGTACAGCAACACAACAGTATCAGATAGTCAAAAAGGGGCAGCACGATAACAACAGCCAAGCCGCAAATAGCAATACCTTTATTAAATTGGCTAACGGGTTCAAACCCAATAAGAAAAAGAACGAGATAGAGAGACGCTAACCTCGGTGAGAGAGACCACGGGTTAGAGAGAGAGAGACCACGGGTGAGAGAGACCGAGGTGGTGAGGCGGCGAGGCGGCGAGGCGGTGAGGCGCGCGGTGAGCGGTGAAGATCGAGCTCGTGTCTTTGGGAGGTTTTTGGCAGAGAAGGGTTTTCGGACTTATGAAAATTTTGGCAGAGAAGGATTTCGAAATAACCAATGTTTCCTCATTATACACGGCTGTTAAGTTAATGTCCGTGTGCAAATCACCTTTCTACACGGTTGTACATAAAAATCCGTGTACAAATCACCTTTCTACACGGACATCTAGCTAATAGTCCGTGTAGCTCTCTTCCATTTCTACACGGACTATTAGCTAAAAGTCCGTGTATAAATCGTTCCGACAGGCGGGTCCCAGGTTCAGTAAAATGCTTTGAACATAAACTAATATTTATTTTAACTATTAACTAATATTTATTTTAACTAATATTAAATGTTTGATAAAGTTGAACATAATATTTTAAACATAATATTTTCATTAAACATAATCCTTCCTAAATATTTTAACTAATATTAAATATTTTAACTAATATTAAATATTTTAACTAATATTTTAAATATTTTAACTAATATTAAATATTTTAACTAATATTTAGTGAAAACTAATATTTTAACTAATATTTAGTGAAAACTAATATTTTAACTAATATTTATTTTATTTTATTATTAAATGTTTTAACTAATATTTTCAAAAACTAATACTAATATTTGATAATATTATAAGCATTAAACATAATCCTTCATTATAAGCATTAAACTAATATTTGATAATATTTGATAATACTATTACTACATTATGCTTTTTTCTTTTTTTCCCTCTTTTTCTCCTTTTTTATTTGATATATTGCAAGCTAAAGTTGCAATATTAAAAGCTACACGGTCTTAAACAAAATAAATATTACACATTATGCTTTTTTTTTTCCTTTTTCTCATTTTTTCCACTATTTGAACAGTACCCTCGGCCCATAATCCTTCATTGTGGTCGGACCGCATGTAGTCAGCTTCGTCTACCCCTTCAAGTGTTGCTACCTCAGTTTGCACATCAGTACAAAATGGAGGTACTTCGTCGAACTGGTCGTACTCTTCTTCATCGACGACATTTTCTACCCCGATAATCCTTCTTTTTCCGGATAGGACGACGCTCAACTTGGCATCACTCGGGTCAGTGGCATAAAAGACTTGGGTGGCTTGCTTGGCGAGTATAAACGGATCATCAACATGCCCAACCCTGTTTAAATCAACGAGTGTGAACCCGTCGTTATCAACTTTAACACCTCGGTCTTCGACCCATTGACACCGAAACACGGGAATACTCAGGCGAGGACTGTAAATGAGCTCCCAAATTTCTTGAATAACGCCATAATATGACTTTGATGCTATTACAGCCCGGCCATCTCCGGATCTACTGAATTCTTGAGAGGTCGCCACCAACGTCACCCCACTGTTTTGCATCGTGCTCTTATCACTCTGGGATTTAGTATAAAATGTATATCCGTTAATCTCGTATCCTTGGAATGTTCTAACAACAATTTGGGGGTCCTTTGCCAAGCAGTTTAACAATTTCAGGTACGGGGTGTGACTGCACTCTTTCTTTCAGCCATCCTATAAAAGAACGATTATGCTCGTTAGTAAGCCACTTCTGACTCCTCGTGTAGTTTTGTTGTTGAAGGATTGTCATGTGCTCATCTATATAGGGAGCAACATCTGTCATGTGTTGTAGTACAAATTTTCAGTAAACTCGTGTTCTACATTTTCATCAAAATTCCTCTCCATCTCATCATCGTCATTTTCGGGTTCGACGTTAATATCAGAATATTCGGCACTCTCATAATCCTCGTTCCAATCAAGTTCAAAATTATCAGAAATTCCAACATTCTCATCATTCAATTCACGATTACAATCTTTATTGGCACTACTACTTTCCCCAAATTTCTCACCATGCATGAACCAACATGTATATCTCTTCTTAAATCCCCGACAAATCAAATGAGCTCTAATTTCTTCGATGTCCAAAAATCTTAATAAATTTTTACAATCTTTACAAGGACATAAAATGTCTTCTTCTTTTTTCTTCACTCTATAACTCTCAGCAAATTTTATAAACTCATCAACGCGAACCAAATATTCTTCACTGTCACGTCGTATTTCATACATCCAGCTTCGATCCATCTGTAAATTAAATTAAAAAAATGATTTGATCAATTAATCATGCATGGTCAACATTCTCCTTCGTGTACAAAATTTTGGGCTTACAAAGGGCCGGTTTACAATCCTAACCCACTCTTTGAATATTATGTCTCATATGTGAACACATATTAGCGAGATTTAATTAGTATTTGAGAAAAATTCGGCAGCATTTCCCCTTAACTCCCCAAGTATGCGTACGAACCACATACTCGTAGGAGCAATAAGGGAAAATACTGTCGAACTTTCCTCAAATACTAATTAAATCCCGCTAATATGTGTTCACATCCTAAATGAGACATAATATTCAAAGAGCAGTCCCAAAACGGGGACTATCCAAAATTAATCCCTATTGGATTAATTTTGAACGGGCATGGACCTAAAAGCATCTAAAGGTCGGTTATTGGACCACAATACACTAATTAATTACATCTAAAATTAAGAATTCAAGCATGCATGAAATGACCTAATTAAATAAGCCTAAATAACAGAAAATTAGAGGAAGAAAATGATTTAAATACATATTACTAACCTTAGAAAGATGGAGAGGAGAAAATACAAACTTTATTCAAAGATCTCAGATCTCAGCTGCTGGCCTCGATCAATTCGCAGAAATAAAAAGCTCAGTTCGAGATGTATTAACTAAAAAACTTGATCAAAACGGCGCTCTGGAAGGGAAGAGATAAAAACCCTACACTATTATACACGGCTATTTAGTTATAAATCCATGTAGCTCTCCAACTATTTCTACACGGCTATTTAGTTATAAATCCGTGTACAATTATAAGAATTCTACACGGCTATATTATCAAAAAGCCGTGTGTAATGTTCCTACACGGATATTTAGTTATAAACCGTGTAGCTCTCAATTATTTGCACACCCACTTCTTTACACACGGATTTGTGGTTTCTAATAAACCGTGTAGCTCTCTCTAATAATTCTACACTGATTATTAACTAATTATCCGTGTAGAAATCGTGCAGATCTTTTGGACTCATATTTGGTACACTGTTTTTAATATAATTGCCAAATCCGTGTACAATGTGCAGTGTACAAATCCAGTTTTTGTAGTAGTGCTACAACAAAATATATAGATATATAAATAAAAATATTATGATATATAATTTACAATTACTTATAAGGTAACGGTACAAATAACTCTTACCATACTGTTATCTGATAAGCTAATGAAATTTTTTCTTATTCATACTCGTATCATTTAAGTTGGCAAAAAAACAAATATTACCCAAACCTAGTGGTGCTACTTTTATCCTATTATTTGGTTCCAATACGATACCGAACCAGTTCCGTTCAAGATCTAATTAATTTGGTTAGGATATAGTTAAAAAAATATAATCGGTTAAATTATAGGTACAATTACAAAATTAATACTTATATATCTGATCTGAATCCAAACCAAAACCGATGTTATAAAGGATATGATATATGTGTTTGATTTAATTATCTGACCATGAGCACTCCAATCACCACACCAACTTTCTTAACCAAGTTCCATAATATATTATTGAAGGCTCTAATGAAAAAAAAAGAGATAATTTGGAAGGAGTTTACTGAAGATCTTGACCCTAATGTCAACAGAAGTACCTCAATCATCTCTTGCATTGCTATCAATTTACATTTATTATTTTTATTTTGATATATACTATGTTATATTGTACTATTAAGAACAAGAACAAGAACAATAGTATAATATTGATTTTGGAGTAATTTTTAATTTATATTACAATAATATATTATGTGAGATGTGTAAGAAATTATAATTATATTTAAGGATAAATGGTTCCTCAAATACTTGTGACATGCATTCGGTTTGGATTCAGATCAAACCCGATAATTCACAAACAAGTTATGGGTATTTATCTACCTAAAACTGAAATACTAGACTCGAAATGTCTATTAGATGTGATATCCAGATTCGGATCCGATCTGGTTTGAAAATAATATATATGGATCAAATTTGAATCCGGACACTTTTAGAGTATGAGTTCAAATATAATAGTATTTGAACTCTACCCGCGCCAATAGCAACTCTACCCATACCTACATTATTGAGTACAATACAGTCGGGCAAACGGTTTCTTTTGATTTCATTGACAGTACCCTAGCTAATGGCTTCCCACATAATAAATGTGGCTTTCGGTTATTATATATAATAGATTCGTGAAAACAGAAAGAAGAGCTGGGTGGGGGTGACTCCTCCGGTACTTCATGAATTTTCTGCAGCTTTGCAAATGCCATGAGAAAGAACGAACCCTAAACGGCTAAACTTCAGCGCTGGCTTATGATCATTATCTATAATATAATCTGGTCTTTTGACGTTAATTTACTTTTTCTGGATTTTAGACTTTTAGTGCTTGTCTTTGATGTACTACTAAGTTATACGAATTGAGAATGACGGCCTGGTATTACGAAATAAGGCCGTTGCTACTTGCTAAGGTGTATCATTGAAGTATTGATGTTCATAAGCATGATAATTGAGAAAAGGCGCAGATATGAGACAAAAGTGAAGCAAAAGTATCACACGTGATCCCAGAGTCATCTTTTGTAACCTATCTCTGTACATGGCCCCTAATACTTCAAAAGTAACTTTCTCAATATATCCTCGACCATTTTTTTTTTCTAAACAATTTCATTCGGTAGATCAAGACCGTAATTCTCTAGTAAACAAATCAATAAACGGAATTATATGTATAGAAAAAAGACAAGTGGATATCGACATATATATAAGAAGAATGCTAAACAATATTGCATGCTAGTTTTCCATTAATTGCGGGATCCTAAATACTAATTTTCGAAAAAAATTAATATTGTCAGTCTTCTAATATTCTCCTGCAAAATGTTGCATGTTCACATTAATTTTTCAACCAAATTTTTATTTTGATGATCTTACATTCTAAATAAACTAGACTTGGCGATCTCATAAATACTTTATATAACAAAGTTACAAAAAAGTTTCTATGAATTTTAAAATTTACTGATTGTTCTACAGTGTCCCAAACTACGATTTTAGTAATATTCATGAGTTAAAAAACTAGACTTCACAATATTTCTTCTCATATAAATAGTTTATATATATAATTAAATTACAGATAAATCTCTGTAATTTCTTTTAGGGGACGCCGAAATACACTGCTTCATTGACAAACTTGTCGAGGAAGACTTTTGGATGAACAATGATGCCAAAGATGTGATATGGACACCAAAAAATCTGATGCTTTCACCATTAAACATTATAGACTCATTAGTCTTATTAATTGTAGTTTTAACTGATCACAAAATTATTAACTGCCCCCCTTAAAATTAAGATTTTTATTTGGCTGTTGAGACAAGATAAAGTCTTAACCAAATCCAATTTGTCTACGAAAGGATGGAGGGGTGATCTTGATTGCCCATTCTGTGATCTTCCTGAAATAACATATCACTTATTTGTCACTTGTTCTTTTGCTTCAGCTTTTCGGTCCTGAATTGCTAATTATAATGGCTTTACCTTTGACTGTACAACTGTCTCAGATTTATGGTATTTAGATTATTGTATACCTTTTAAGGATAAACTCACTAGTGGAAAATGTGCAAACAGTATCGCCTCATCAGGATCGGTTAAATTAAAACACTGACACTAATACCTTTTGCATCGGGTAAACACGAAAACCGCTCTTGATTGTTACGTATCGAGATCGGTTACATGTTTAACCGATCTAGATAACAAGTAATCAGGATCGGGGTATATATACACCGATCCATATAATAAACAAGATCGGTAAAAAATACACCGATCTTGATTGTCAAGTATCATGAACAGTCTTTTTATTATCCGATCCTGACAGTTAACTTTCAAGATCGGCTAACTAAATAACCGATCCTGGAAAATATGAATTTTTTGATTCCATAGAATAAGATTCAAATTTTTTCGATTCCATAGAAGAAACATATGATTTTTCGAACTTTTCATCGGACTCTTGCTTTCTTTGAAGGTCCTTCTCCTTCATTCAACTCTTGAACATGAAATATAATTTATTAAAACATTTATTTTCATATTAAGTTCTGTAAACTCTGATGGCAACAACAGAGAAGAACCACCGACTTGTGTAGAACCACCCACTTGTCCCCTCTTCCAGACCTACTTTTGGCAACCTAAATGAACGTCAATTTGTCCAGATTTGGCATTTTCAATATAAAGCCATATAGTAAGCAGAAAAAATAAAAATTTGAACAAATAATCGTTTTTTGCTTTAAAAAAATCAAAAAGTTGCAGATAAGTCAATCAGGATCGGTTATTACAGATCACCGATTCCGATGACTATCACGATCGGTTCTTAAGAATAACCGATCGTGATGGTTTCCAGGATCAGTGAACAAGGAAAAAACCGATCCTGATAAATGTATTTCTGCCTTTTTTTTTTCCTTTTCAGGCAGATATAGATATATATGTATATTGAAAAACATATAATTTGTGATCCACACCAATTATTCAAGCAACTCATTTGTGATTGACACCCATTATTCACACATGACATACAAATATGCGATTAAAACAAATATGCCAAACAAATCACAATTTAATCAAGCATCACACAACCATAAATAAAAACAACCATAATATAAATAAGGTAACTTACCATTCAACAAAGAGTTCAATAGAATTAAGTTAGATCATATAGATCTCAAAATAACAAGTTCATCCAAAAGAAGTAAATTAACAATTTCATCCATACATAAGAAGTTAGATCATATAGATCTCAAAATAAACTTAATTAATTAGTTGCCAAAAATAATTAACTTAGTCTTTGATGGCCCGTCGATGCATGTTGGGCATCTCCATTTGACAAGTCGGAGGTCCTTGTTCTCCTTGACCTCCTTGCCAACACATTACGGATGGAATGTGTTGCGACATGTCTCACAACGGACCATGACATCCTCCTTGGCCAAAAGGAGGCACTCGAAACACTCCACCATCTCGGCCCAGATTTGTCGTTCATTCACCGCGAGCTCAACTTCTTCGCCGTCACTATCCTCATCACCGTCACTATCCGGATCGAGGTAAGGATTGGAATCAAGAATGCATTCAGCTACGAGTGCCAAGGCCGGGTCATCACTGTAGAAGAACTCCTTCAACTCTCGCTTGGTGAAGTGCTTTGCAAAGTCATCACCCTTGCTGGTTATGAACCGACGGCGAGGAGGCATTTCTAATACGAGAAAATACACAACGTAAAAAATAATGAAAACAAAGTGATCAAAGAAAGGAAGGACATTAAAACCTTGACAAAGTGATCAATGAAAACCTACTGCAAGAAATGGCGAGTGTTGAAGGAGAGAAAATGGCAGATTTTTTAATTGAAGTTGATCGGTTTGAGAGTGAAGAGGGGAAGAGGGGAAGGCTCCTCATTTTAAGTGCCAGTGAGTATCAGGATCGGTTATTTATAATACACCGATCCTGTGTGTGTACCATCGGCGTCGGTTTAATATAAAACCCCGATCGTGATAGTATCTGAATCGGTTAACATAAAATTAACCGATCCTGACTTTAGTTTTGCATTTAATATCCATCTACCCGATATTTTTGGGATCTGTATCACTTGAGGCTCTTGTCTCAAGACAATTGAAAGGGACGGTCCAGATTTAATCTCAGCCGGGGCTAGTATTAATTGTGCTTTGAGATTCGTGTCAAGTTCAAATAAAAAAATCTAGACCATCCAATACTGCTCGTGCACCGTGCACCGCGCATAGACCCAAACCACCAAATACTGCTCGTGCACCGCGCATAGACCCAAGGCTAAATTTTTTTTTTGTGCCAAGCAAGAATCGAACCCACGTTGGTTGCACAACACCATGTTGCTTTACCACCACAACCACTCATCTTTCGTGTTAGAAGAGAGTAGGTTTAGTATTTAATATATCCTTGTGTTATTGTACCCATATTTTTATATTTAATTTATATAATACTTAATAATATAATTAAAATAATAAATATATATATATATATATATAATAGGCCTATCGTATCTGAGATGCCCTTTTTAAAAATTACCGTATCGCTGTATCCGTATCGTATCCGTATCCATGCAACATAGATTGTACTCCATCAGGTAACCTCAAGTGATTTGAATTCATCTCTTAAAAAATATGCAATTAAAACATGAAATAAAATAATCTCCTAAATTTTATCATGAAATAAAAAAAAATACTTAAAACTCGAAATAAAATAAGTCATAAATATTGAAGAACAACTCGCATGTTTTCCATTGTAACAATATGAATAAATTTTCCAATCCCAACCAAGTGAGGAACCATTTAATCCGACGTGGATTCAAGCAACAATATAAGCGTTGGATATGGCATGGCGAGAGTTTGGAAACCGATATAGGTAGTGAGCATCAAGAATACCATACTGGTGGGAGTGACGGAAGTGGTGATGGACCACACGATGGGACCGATGATAGGGTGGTAGATGAAACTGAGAATGTTGATCAAATGTTACGTGATTTAGAAGAGGATTTTGATAATGATAAGCAGTACTCTGTATTTGAGAATTTGTACGAAGATTCTAATAAGGAATTGTATCCCGGTTGTTCTAAATTTTCAAAATTGAAAGGTGTATTAAAATTGTATAACCTTAAAGCATCAAACGGTTGGAGTGATAAAAGTTTTACTGCGTTATTACAAACATTGAAAGAAATGCTTCCGGAAGGAAACGAGATACCATATAATGTTTATGAAGCGAAGAAAATGTTGTGTCCAGTGGATTTGGAAGTTCAGAGAATACACGCGTGTCCAAATGATTGTATATTATATCGAAATGAGTACGAAGATTTCCACGAGTGTCCAAAATGTGGTGCATCACGTTATAGTAGAAAGCATCTAACTAGCGATAAAATGGGGAGTGATAAACCGGATAGAGGACCTCCGGCAAAAGTACTATGGTACCTCCCCGTGATACCGAGATTCAAACGTTTGTTCTCAAATGCCAAAGAAGCGAAATTATTGCGTTGGCATGCTGATAACCGGAAAAGGGACGGAAAATTACGACACCCCGCTGATTCTCCTCAGTGGAGAAATATTGACAGAAGATTTCCCGAATTTGGCGGTGACCCAAGAAACCTAAAGCTCGGGCTGAGTGCAGATGGAGTGAATCCGCACAGTAGCATGAGCAGTAAGCATAGCAGTTGGCCGGTTCTATTGTGCATTTATAATCTTCCGCCGTGGTTATGTATGAAACGCAAATACATCATGCTGACCTTGCTGATATCAGGACCCAAACAGCCCGGAAACGACATAGATGTGTATCTAGCGCCATTGATTGAGGATTTAAGCAAATTATGGCATCCCGGAGTGGAGATATTCGATGCATATACCAAGGAGAAATTCACTTTACGGGCCATGATTTTCTGCACCATTAATGATTTTCCGGCCTATGGTAATTTGTCGGGTTATAGTGTTAAAGGGGAAAAAGCGTGCCCTATTTGCATGGATGATACAGTCGATATGTGGCTACCACATTCCTCGAAAAATGTGTACATGGGTCATCGTAGATTTCTTCCTGCCAACCACGCACACCGAAAGAGAAAGAAAGCATTCAATGGAAAGACCGAGAATGTCACAGTAAATTATCCATTGACCGGCCAACAAGTTTATTCGAGAGTAAAGGATATCGAAAATCAGTTTGGGAAATGGAAAAAAAGGTGGTGAGAAAGAAAGGGTCTCCGAAAATTACATGGAAGAAGAGATCAATATTCTGGGATTTGCCATACTGGGAGCATTTAGAGGTTCGACACTGTCTCGATGTGATGCACGTGGTTAAAAATGTGTGTGATAACATGGTTGGAACATTGTTGAATATTCCGGGAAAGACTAAGGACGGTATCAATGCCCGAAAAGACATGCAATTCTTGAACATACGGCCGGATCTACAACCGGCAGAGAAGGAAAGAGAAAAGGGTAAACTTTGCACATATCTAAAACCCGCCATGCATACGTTGTCAAAAAAAGAAAAAACAAGTTTATGTGAATGCCTTCATGGTGTAAAAGTACCATCTGGATATTCTTCAAATTTTAAGAACCTAGTTTCACTGGAGGGATTAAAATTGATAGGTATGAAGTCCCACGACTGTCATGTTTTACGGACACAGCTTCTTCTTGTTGCAATTCGGGGCATATTGCCACCGTGCGTTAGACAGACCATCACAAAGCTTTGTTTTTTCTTCAACGCCATTTGTTGCAAAGTAAATGATCCTGATACGTTAGATGCTTTGCAGAAGGAGGTTTTCGTCACTCTTTGTCACCTTGAAATGTATTTTCCGCCGTCTTTTTTTGATATAATGGTTCATTTAATTGTTCATCTAGTTAGAGAAATTAAGATGTGTGGGCCTGTTTTCTTGCGGTACATGTATCCGTTCGAGAGATACATGGGATTGTTAAAGGGATATGTGAGGAACCGATATCGTCCTGAGGGCAGCATTGTAAGAGCATATGCTGCCGAAGAGGTGATTGAGTATTGTACTAATTATCTGGATGATTTAAAAGCCATCGGCATCCCTAAACCTCGGCACGACGGAAGACTTCACGGGGTAGGCACCTTGGGATCGAAATTAATCGTGCCCGTACATACAACGATGACCCTAGCACACTTACATGTTTTGCAGCACCTCACCGACGTTCATCCTTATTTGGACGAGCACATGACTTTCTTGCGTCAACAGAATCCTAGGAAATCCGATAAGTGGTTGATTAGAGAACACAATGAAAAGTTCGAAGGATGGTTTACACGTAGAGTCATGAAAGCTCCGGAGGGAGAAAACATTAAAGAAATTGTCAAAATGTTGGCTCTCGGTCCAGTCCATGTCGTGAAAACCTTCCAAGGATTTGACATCAACTGGTATACATTTTACACAAGAAGTCAAGATTTAAAGAGTACCGTGCAAAACAGCGGAGTGACTGTAGTAGCCGTGTCGAGTGATTTTTCAGGAGATAAAGGTGCCGGACCATCGCATCCCTCGATGTCGTACTACGGGTTTATCGAAGAAATTTGGGAGCTAGATTACAGAAAATTTAAGATCCCGATATTTCAGTGTAAATGGGTCGACAACCGTAAGGGCGTTAAAGTTGACAACGATGGTTTAATATTGGTGGACTTCAATAAGGTTGGATACAAGGATGATCCATTTATACTTGCAAGACAAGCCACACAAGTGTTCTACATAACTGATCCGGCCGATCGTTTAAGACATGTTGTCCTCTCCGGGAAAAGACGTATTGTCGGGATTGATAATGTAGACGACGAAGAAGCGTACGATCATTTTGATGATATACCTCCTTTTTCCATTGGCATGGCATCTTTACCAACTGTCGTGGATAACGAAACAAGTCACATGCGCAACGATCATAATGAAGGAGAATGGATTGAATAAAATTGATATTCAATGTTTTATTGGTATGTCATATCTAGACTTTTTTAATCTTTTCCGACTTGAAAAAAAACTTCAATATTCCTGACTTAATGGGTTTATTATTTTTTTCCCAGGAGGCATTATAATTCCTTGACTATGGGTTGCATGCAAGGTGTCATAAATATTAAAGACTTTTTTCTTTCATTTTAATAATGCTAATTATTGTGTTATTTAGTAAATTTTGAATTCAAGGTACAAATGTGATGCTAATCATGTAAATGTAAATTATGTGAAAGTAAATTTGATGCATTACATAAATCCATTGAAATTATGTAAACAGTGATTTAGTTTTTCAAAGTACTGGATTAATTAATGCCGGACCATCAGGATCGGTTATTAAGTTAACCGAACTTGATCATTGGTACCCAGGATCGGTTATAAGATACCCGATCCTGATGACAAAAAATAACAACAGGATCGGTTTGTTAATAAAAAACCGATCATGATGATGATAAACATTAGCGGGGATTTTATTTGGCGCCTCTCTCGCTACTTAGCGAAAATTGGTCTCCTCAATTCATTTTCAAAACTCGATCTGAGCTCACTGATCCCTCTCTCTCTCGCGCACTCCGCCTCTCTCGGTGCTAACACCGACTCTCTCGGGCTTACGCCGCCGCCTCTCTGCCAAAATCCGCCTCTCGCTACTCTCGTAGTCTTACGGTGCTCACGCCGCCGCCTCTCTGCCGCCTCTCTCGCCGCACATTCTCGCCTCTCTCCTCTAGTGCCGGTGCTGTCGGTGGTGCTTCCATTTCTCTCTCGGACTAATTTCGCACTAATTTCGGGTAAATGCTCAAACACCTTTTAACTGGTACCGGCCTTGAGTTCACCGTTTAATTGGCATGTTGCTCCAGTTATTTGTAAAACATTAACTGGTACCGGACTAATTTCGCACTAATTTCGGGTAATATGCTGCTCCAGTTTAGAAAATTCACATGTTGCTCTAGTTTTGAAAAAACAGCACGAATACACATGCTGCTCCAGTTTTGAAAATTCACTAAAAATAGCAGAAAAATCCAAATAAATCAAATTTTCACTCTAAATTGGTTGTTTTTTTATTCTCTATCTAACCGTTCAGATGGATTTTTGGTTGGGAGTATTGATCAGTCTCCACTAACTGATTTGTGTAACGCTCGTTTGAATTTATATAATTGTTCCAGGAGGGCCATCGAGCTGCTCCTATCATGTCTAGTGGTGTTGGTGAGGCTAGTGGCGGTGATGGTGGTGGTGGTGGTAGCGAGCGTGCCTCGGGTGAGAAGCGAGTAAGAGGGCCTTCCCAACTTGCTACCGTCGTTAATCAGACCGGCAAGCATGTTGAATTTGATGCAATTGGGAGGCCTATTATTAATAGGCAAACCACTAAATACCCCTCGCACCTTGGGATATTGGTAAGAAGGAACGTTCCTATAACGTGCCTAGAGTGGTCTCAGGTAGAAGACGACGTGAAGGAAAAGATATGGAACCAAATCCAGGTAAATAACATGGTCCTAAGCTCACAAGCTAGCAAAGTTGAATTTAACTCACGTAAACCTTGACACATTTCTGTTTCTTTGGCAGATGGACTGGAATATTGATGGTGATGATCAATATTTGAAGAAGAAGATAATACAAAAAATGGCAGAAATGCACCGAAAGTTCAGAGTAGCTCTGACTAAGCACGTCAACGCAGGTACGACGCCCGACCTTGAGAAGCTCTCGATCACACAACAAGCTTGGGATGCCTTTGTCGAATCCCGCCGATCGGATGAATTCAAGGTATCTTTTTTTTTAACTATGACGTTCAATGAACCTAATTGTTTAATTGTTCAACGATTTTCATAACTCGTAATTGTTTCTTTGTGTAAATTGCAGAATAAAAGCAATAAGGGGAAGGAGAATCAGTCCAAGAACAAGTATAAACATTACCTGGGATCCAGAGGGTACAGCGGTGAGAAATTCCAGAATAGGCTCAAAGAAGTTTTCCAGCAAATTGCAAACGATAAAGCAGTAAGTAGTGATCCGTCTACCCAGGGGTCAACTACTATACTGTCACAGGAGCAGTTTCTTGATATGTCTGTTCAGTATAGGCATGTCTCATGGACACTAGGACACACGAAGCAGTCAGCCGATGGCCAAGAAATTCTTTATCCTAACAAGGACACAGAAGCAGTCGTCAAGACTATTGTGAGGATTTAGATATTTTCTTTCCTTGAAATTCAACTCTAATTTATTATGTGATAACAGGTTGTCATTGTCATTTCAGGAAGAACAACAGGAGGCTTTCAACAAAGGCTTGTTGCCCGTCGATCGTTACGACGATGTTCTAGGAAAATCTCTGCCGATCTCCGGAACATTCTGGGAGGGTGAGAGGCCTTGGAGCTCTGGTGGGTATTAAAAAGGCATATCAGGGAAGCGGAAAAAGGAGGAGACACGTGCTTTCTGGGTCTGGCGCGGACATTGAAGATAGGATACAGAGAGAAGTGGCGGCGAGAGTACAAGTTGCAAAGGAGAGAATAAAGGAAGAAATGGAGGAGAAAATGAGAGGAATGTTAGCGCAGCAAATGGCAACATTGATGGGCCGAGGAATACTCGCGGAAAGCCCAACAGCCGCTTACAGCCCAACAGCCGTTCAGAGCAGCTGCCAGTCAGTTGGACCACGGACTTCCCTCTTTTTCCCGATGGAGGTAATGCAAATAAATACATATTTTTCCATTCAAATAAAAATAATAATTATATTACGTACATGCCTTAGTTTTATACATATTATTCCTTCGAATGAATTTTTGTAGCATGTACAGCCCATGCAACGAGTATGCAAACTTCTCATGCATCGAGATGGGAAGAAGGTTGAAGTGGCTTCGGGGACAATTAATGTTCCAGTAAATCCTGGAGAGACCATTCACACGAGGCCTCTACCACCTGACCATGCAAGGGTAATGGTGGATGAAGTGGTCCCGGGTGAAGAAAACACCTCTCTACCTGTACCACATGAAGACATGCCAACCATCATCTCAGCCGTTGGCAGCTCCACCGCATGGCCGATGGACCTGATATCCATTGATCAGGTAAAAAATGCATATTATTATTACAACTTCTTATACTTATAAATTTGTATCTATATGGTAGAGTTTTAGTTGATGGTATTATCTTAATTGCAGGAACCACCCAATGTTCTTACTGGTGGGGATGTGGTACAAACTGACGCAAACAGGTTTGGTGGTATCGATTTTTGCCGTTTTCCACAGTCTTATACCCTTCTGCGTGATCGGTTCTTGAGCCAACCTAACAAAACATTTCACGTCAACCAGCCACCTGACCTTTTCCATCATGAAGAACCCCTGGTAGTCAATGCAGATGATTTTTTGACGTTGGTTAAACCAGATGAGTGGCTCTCCGGACCGATTATTCAGATCTTCATGATGTGAGTTAACATTCGTAATAATGGTAGAATGTAGTACTTTTAATCCAAAATGAAAAAATCGAGATCACATGTATGCCTTTTTTTGCAGGTATCTGCAAAAATACAACAAGGAGGAACATCGAGAAGATGAGCGCGTTGGTTTCATGGACCCCATGAAAACAAATGAATACTTGTTGGACAGTGATGCCCAATCAAAAGAATACGTCGAGAAATACATAAAGGATTCACTGAGAGAAAACCGGAGGAAGAAATTGATATTCATACCGTATCATCAGTTGTTAGTGCTATATATACATTCTAATTTTATTAAGTTTCTCTCATTTTGTATAAATTATAGAATGTGAGATGATACAAAACCTAATTTGCAGAACACATTGGCTCTTGGTCGTGCTTATGCCAAGCGAGAGTGAGGTATACGTGTTCAATTCTCTCAGTGTTTATTGTTCCGGTAAGATCGTTGGTAAGAAATCAGTTCCACATCACCCGAAGATCATCGATGCGCTCAAAATGTATGCTTTTCAAACTTTCATTTGTCAAATCTATAGATTTCCATTAATATTTTTCTTAGAATTGGTAGTATTTTTTTCAACAGGCCCTACCAATTGGACCAGATGATTGGAGGAATTGGAAAATGCTCTAATTTGAAGATTAATTATTGCAGGGTAAGTACTTATTTTTAAACTTCTCTTATTGTTTGTAAATTGCTAAGTTAGTGATGTTAAACGAGGGACTTAGATGTAAAAATGGTGAAATTTGGTTATGATATGATTATAGGGACCTAGCTGCAAATTAAAATTGGTCAAAATCTATATGTGCAAAAAATGTTTAATTTTTTTAACTCTCTTGATGTGTAATGTAGTGCCCACAACAAAATGGACGTTGGGAATGTGGATATTATGTCATGATGTTCATGCACGACATAATACATCGCTTCATCCGTGATTTTCCGAAAATGAAGGTATATATACATTTATATATTTTCCAAAAGTAAGCAGTTGCTTCAAATATAATTAAGTACATATTTAATTGTGCTCTTATATCATTTAAAAAATGCAGGACTTTCCCACTAAGTACCCGGTTTACAGAATGGACGAGATTCGCAACTCGTGGTGTCACTTTTTCTTAAATGAGGTAATCATTCAAAAAAGTAAGACAATTTAGGATGTGATAATTTGTAATAATTTGTAATAATTTAGGAGCTTAATAATTCTAAGAGATGGTGTATCGATTTAGGAGCTTAATAATTTAGGATGTGATACTTTTCTAATAATTTAGGATGTGTACCGATTTGTGGTGATTCCTGATGCATATATGATAGGTCTCTTGTGATAATTCCTGATGCATGTGATATCCTATATAGGCCAGCAAAATATACTGGAAGCTGGCCAAATATAAAATAAATTTTTTTAAAACACTGTATCAAATCAGTATCGGTTATTAATTTATTAACCGATTCAGATAACTATCCGAATCTGTTATTAATAAAAAACCGATCGTGATAACAACCTTCTGGATCGGTTTGTATAAATAAACCGAACCTGCTAGTTATCTGAATCGGTTTTTAATAATTACACCGATCCAATTATAGCATCGGTTAGTTAACAACCGATCCAATTGTTTAATTAATTTGCCCAGATAATAAATATAGGATCGGTTGATAATAAACTGATCCTGATACTTACATTTCACAATCGGTTGTAGTTTTAACCGATCCAAATACTAACAAGTCGGGATCGGTTGGAATAAATAACCGATGCAGATTCTAGCTGGTTGGGATCGGGTAATTAATAAAACCGATCCCGATACCTATAAATCGGGATCGGTCTTTATTAATTATCCGATCCAGATTGTTTCTATCTGGATCGGTTGTTTAACCGATACAGTTGAGATTGACTACTTGTATCGGCTGGAACAGGATCGGCTGTAGGTCTGATCCTGATGTGCGAATATACCCGATCCTGATTTGTGTTTTTCCACTAGTGACTTTTGGTGGAATTAATTAGAGCAGCCACCCTTTGGAATATTTGGCTAATTAGAAACAATATCTTCTTTAATAATATACCTACACCATCTGTTAAAAGTATTTTGTAGTGTTATTAGAGTGAGCCTATGGTGCTATGCATAGCACGGATGGGGTCCGTGCTACGGCTAAAAATTTGACTTTTTAAAATCCTAATGGTCGATCCAACCGTTCAATGTGATAACCATATAAATATGTATTTGCAAACTAAATTTTATATTTTTTCGAATTTTTTTACTATTTATTTAGATAGGTAGAAAAATCAGTGTTTTCTGAAAATTCTGGATCATCAAAATTCTACCTATCTAAAAAAATAGTAAAAAAATTCAAAAAAATATAAAATTTAGTTTGCAAGTACATATTTATATGGTTATCACATTGAACGGTTAGATCGACCATTAGGATTTTAAAAAGTCAAAATTTTAGCCGTAGCACAGACCCCATCCGTGCTATGCATAGTACCATAGCCTCACTCGTGTTATTATATCTCTTGCTTCTTATTGGTGTAAAATAAGGCAGGATGACACTTACTTTAAATTAATCTTAATTCTGCCAATAGATGTCTCACTTTTGAACAAGGTAGGTAGCATTATCATCCTCTCGGATTCGGACACCCAGGACATGGCCAGTTCGGATACAGTAGGGGATCCAAGACTTGGGTCAGAGGATTCAGATCTCTCTGACTATTTGCGTGCTAGAGCTGCAGATGTTGGTCTTCTTTCTGATACTGAGTCGTCTTCTTCTTATACTTGTCCTGGATCACCCTCTGGATCTCCCTCTGATGATAGTCATGCTAATTGCCCTCGTTACAATGTCTCTCACTAGCTGCTTATGATTTTCTGCTTATGTTTTAAGGATTATGATGAACTTTATCTCTTAGCTTTTTATTTCATGTTGTGTCTCAAGTGCCTCTAGTATGCCTTGAGTAGTCTACTTAATTGCCCTAATTTTTTGTTCAGTGAGTTCCTACTTTTCTCACTGATTGCTTGTATGAACTATTTGTTTCAAATGAAACCGGTGGGCACTCCCCACTTTATTCAAAAAAAATATATATATTCTATCTCATCAAATACATGCAGTTCTTTTAATATTTTGCATATGCTTTCCTCAATAGTTACAGTCTCTGACTTATGTTTATTTTATTGATATCAACATATTCCACCCCTATTCATCAACAGAACTTTTTTATTCCAAATAGTATTCAGCCAGTGGAGATATCTGAACTAAATGATTCCTAAATAGTCTACAGTTTTCTTTTTAATGTTTTCCTCTGCAGCAAACTGCAAACTGTAACATGCATGTCTGAGCTGTTTTTACCTTTTTCATTTCTTTTTTTTTCTTTCTTAAGTCTTTCATTCTTGTTTTTATTTTCTCTGCTTCATTCTACACCTAGGTAGGTGTGGACTGTAAAATCCCACCACCATGTAATTGCGGTTAATATAAAATAGGGGTGCGAAATTCATATTCTTAATTAATTTCTCACAAAAAAAACTTTTTGCTAGGCATAGTAAACTAACAAAGTAATAATTACCATGCCAATTATAAATATGAATACTAAAATGAAAAAAAATGATTTTCAAAAACTAAAATGAGAAAACATCAGTCTTTTGATGACCGAACATCCAATTAGTAGTTATAATAACTTGCAAAAAGTCTTGGGTTCAAATTTTAATATGTATGATATGGTGCAAACTTATGAGCCTTTTCAATCACTATAAAAAAAATAAAAATAAAAAAAAACCTTCCGGGTGATTGGGCTATTTTCATCTGGCAATAAATTGCAATGAAATGTGTAGAACTTTACAATATTGATAACTATTGATTCATCATTTAGAGATATGATTAAGAATTGAGCATACTAAAGACATGCGTTAGTTTAGGCGAAGATGCCCTCAAAAGAAGCGTAAGGTTTGGATCCAAATACATGAAGCATCATAATGGCATTTGTTTTTGACTTTGCTAATGCACTTAATTAGTAGACATAGTAATCACGCCTTAACTTTTTGAAATTACCAAATTGATGGGCATGCTCTTTAACTACTAATTCTACTGATGAGATCGATCAAAGCATGATTTGTTTTTATTTAATTTTTTTTTGTTTTGGCATTTAATTCAAAGCCCGGCCGTAGGCATATCATTCAACAAAAAGAAATTTAAAAGCCCGCTTTCCAGTTTAGGACATTAATATTAAAATTAAAAGGTATTTACTGGAGCATGCCCTTAATTCTACTGTAATAACCTTGTAGCGCTAATGATCAACATTGACGCATATATATGCATGCAATTGATCAAATGTTCTTGCCATGAAAAATAATTAATTAAAATTCCTAAGTATGAATTGATGTGAATCCAATGTAATATTGTGATGTATATGTGCCGTCCACAATGTACGAAATGACTCAGAGGCAGAGTCAAACTTTCAAGTTATGGTGGTAAAAAAATACATTGCGGGCCAATTATATAAAATTTTCATATTGTGTATGGAGTCAATTTACAATATCCATAGTATTTTACTCTCGACTATTTATATAGAAAATCATGTATAAACACATGAATTTTGAAAATAAATGAGATCAATAGATTCCCCATTCAATATAAACGGATCCATCTATGAATTAATTCCTTAAGCCAATCACAAAGGGTGGAAGATCAATTTATGCTAAATAACATCTCAAAACTCTTAATTTAGATTTCTTTGATATATACGACACAGTCATTCAAATTAAAGTGTGAAGTCTTAAAAAAAAAATCACCTATTTAAATCTAAACTTCCATATTCCAGATAAACAAAAATACCATGATAAAACAAAATAAAATAAATATAGGTAAGAACTTGCATTTGGTCTAGTGGCAAAAACAAATGACTCTCATGTGAGAGATTATGGATTCGAAATCTACAAAGTGAAAAAATTCTCTATATTATAGATAGGAATTTGAAAGTGTGTTTGGTGGCTTAATTCCAACCCATGATTTAAAAAAAAATGAATAGTTTTCTTCAAACTTTCTCATGCTTCAGTTAAGTTTTCATTGGACAAGCCTGCGTCCTATAACATCCAAAATATACATCAAATAGTCAAAATTTGAAATCAATTGTGATCATTCGTCATTTATGATCACATTTTCTCAAGTGCATATAGTAGAACTACGTTTTGAATACGTATCATCTGCATTAACTCAAAAGGGAATCTTTTGAGTTAATGAATCTCAACCGTCTGATTTTAAACGGAGCCAATCCGGCTTATGCCTATAACATAAGGGCCTTTTAATATTAGTGCAGATTTAATTTGCACAAATTTTAAAACAAATTAAATAGTCGAGATTCATTAACTCAAAAGATTTCCTTTTGAGTTAATGCAGAGAATACGAATTCCTAGAAACCAGAAGCTTAAGAGAGAAGTGGGCCCATGGAAGATTCGTAGTATCCAAGAGGCAGAAGGCGATGTATAATGCCATGATGGTATACACGGAGTGGTGGTTAGTGGGTCCCTGGGTGAATTACGCAGACCGCAACCCCCAGTTGAGTCTATTTTAGAACCCCAACAGTGATTCTATCTCCATTCGGCGTTGTTTCCGTACAAACAGGGATGATGATGGCAAATTGGCAACTGATCAGCCTCGACTTGATTACGGCAATCAGATTATTTATTCATCCAAAAATTAATAAAATATAACTTTTCTGTTGATATTTTGAATGGAATGAGCATATTTCATTAATATTTTGAACAAAATGAGTATATTCCGTTAATTTTTTGAATGAAAAAGTTAAAGAGTAACTTGATTGAGACAAATAAAAAGTTAAGTGGCTATAAAGTGACAAATCAAACTTGAATGACCAATTTGTGACAAAGGACAAAGTTTAGTGACCTCCAGCGACCATTTGATGTACTAAACAAGTGTTGTAAATAATAGTATAACAAACATGCTACCAGCGTACTGCCAAGCGATTAATCGGTATGCGGCTGATTAATCGAAATTTTACAAACAATTTTTTGTTTGTTATGTGTGAATATACTTATAATTTATTAAAAAATGATTAATTTAACTAATCTAACTTATCAAATAAACTTAGTTTAACTTAGTTTTTTTATTAATCAATAATTTTATGAAATTGTCTTATAAAAAAGATCAACATAAAACAAAACAATGTACATTGTATATAACAGATAAAAGCAGAAAAAGAAAATCAATCTAGGATCTATAAAAGAAAATATATGGATTTCGAGTTAAAATCCCATTAGAATATTTATAACTAGATTCATCGTTAATTAATCTATTTTTCCATTTCATACCAGAATGAGAAAAATAGAAACATCTAAACATCATCTTCCGCTCTATTTTTCTCTGTTTTTTTTTTATTTTCCTCTCTCTCAGCCTTCATTTATAATCATACTTATATAATCCATTAAGACTTATAACATTAACTAATAATTTAGATAGTATTCGAAATATTTTGAGTTTAAATTACTATGTAGCATAACTTAGGCTAGAACAATAATAGCTCGCTATATATCGCATCCTAGTAGGAGGGCCTCCAACCGATCTAACACTAAATTTTTTTTTTTTTAACACAATAGCTTAAAAAAAAATACGGACCATTTTAACCTTCTTGAAATAACTTTCATATTTTATTCATAATGTAATTAATTTAGTTACGATTTACTAATAATTTAATTTCCATAATTATTAGGGAGTCCGGCTAGTATGACATTAATGTAATTTCAGTTTATATAACACCAACTCCAAAACCTATCGAATCAACTTCAAACGGTGAATTCAAACCATTCAAACCGATTTACTTCATTAATTGTGCGTTTACATGCAAATTTTATAATTTTTTGAATTTATTTAGTATCAAGTCAAGCGGTCAAATTTGAGAGTTTTTAAGTTAATTTTAATGCATTCATTTTCAACATTTTTTACCACGTGATTTGATACTAAAAGAACTCGAAAAAATAATTTTTTTGCATGTAAACACCTCACTCATAAAGTAAATCAGTTTGAATAATTTAGATTAGTCGTTTGAAGTTTATTCAATAAGTTTGAGAATTGATGTCATATGACACTCAAGTCATACTAACCAGACTCATTATTAGAATTCCGGTTAGTATGACATCAATGTCATTATTAGAAGTCTGGCTATTTTTTATTTTTCATTAAATATGTATTAAACTCTTCGACAAACTCAGCCCAGGATGCGGATAAGGAATATAGCATGATTCTTTTAATTTTTTTATTTAAATATGATATTTAGACATTTTTGGGATAATTTTGTCAATTTAAGTTACATCAAAAAATTTATTCGTTTTAGTATATGATTGATGTATAATTTTTATTGTAGTGTTAGGTCATACTGCTATTGTATTTTTTTTTAATCATAAGTCCCTTGCCAAATTTATTCATGATAAAATTTGTATTTAGTATATTTTTATAGAGGAGGGTTCCAATGCACCAAAATTTGGTGCACCAAAATGCATCCAAAACTCATATATCTTCATTTTCAAAGTTCAAATAGTCGATTCGATCCTTCCAGCGTGTTCTTCATATTAAAATGTGCTTGGAGACCAAATTTTACATTTTTTGGAAATTTTTTACTATTTTTTCAGAATTTTTGAAAATCACCACTTTGCTGAATTTCAAATTATTGTTTGGTGATTTTCAAAAATTCTGAAAAAATAGTAAAAAATTTCCAAAAAATATAAAATTTGGTCTCCAAGCACATTTTAATATGAAGAACACGCTGAAAGGATCGAATCGACTATTTGAACTTTGAAAATGAAGATTATGAGTTTTTGGTGCATTTTGGTGCACCAAATTTTGGTGCATTGGAACCCTCCTCATTTTTATAATACATTCATGCTCTGTTAATATAAGTAATTATGTCTTTTTTTAGCGATTTTGCGAAAATAAATTGAGCACGTTAATTGCAAAGATAACTTTTTAAAATATATTGTCAACGGAACATACTAACTACAGTTATAATAAACTTCAAAATATATTACATGCAATATATACGACACGATGTATTGCCATAAGTATATTGAATTGTTTGTAATTACTAGAGGTGTTACTTTTATCTAGTTATCCGGTCTTGATTTGGTATCAAACCAGATCCGAACTGGCACTGTTTCGGATTTGATTAATTTAGATAGGATATGGTTTACAAAATAGAACCGGTTAAATTATGAGTATAGTTACAAAATTAATACTTAAATATCCGATCAGGATCCGAATTAGAACTGATATTGTAAGAATAGAATATGAGTTTGATTTAATTATCCAACTACAACCGAACCTGGCCTGATACCAATACAAAATTCAATAATTTATAATCAATTAATATCACTACTACAAAAACTGGTTTTGTACACTGCACATTGTACACGGATTTGGCAATTATATTAAAAACAGTGTACCAAAGATGAGTTGAAAAGATCTGAACGATTTTCACACGGATAATTAGTTAACAATCAGTGTCGAATTATTAGAGAGAGCTACACGGTTTATTAGAAACCACAAATCCGTGTGTAAATAAGTGTGTGTGCAAATAATTGAGAGAGTTACACGGACTTTTAATACAAAGCCGTGTAGGAACATTACACACGGTTTTTTGATATATAGCCGTGTATAAATCTTATAATTGTACACGGCTTTATAACTAAAACGCCGTGTAGAAATAGGTGGAGAGCTACACGGATAATAACTAAATAGCCGTGTATAAATCTTATAATTGTACACGGCTTTATAACTAAAAATCCGTGTAGAAATAGGTGGAGAGCTACACGGATATATAACTAAATAGCCGTGTATAATAGTGTAGGGTTTTATTATCTTCCCTTCCAGAGCGCCGTTTTGATCAAGTTTTTAGTTCATACATATCGAACTGAGCTTTTAATTTCTGCGAATTGATCGAGGCCAGCAGCTGAGATCTGAGATCTTTGAATTAAGTTTGTATTTTCTCCTCTCCATCTTTCTAAGGTTAGTAATATGTATTTAAATCATTTTTTTTCTCTAATTTTCTGTTATTTAGGCTTATTTAATTAGGTCATTTCATGCATATATTCTTGAATTCTTAATTTTAGATGTAATTAATTAGTGTATTGTGGTCCAATAACCGACCTTTAGATGCTTTTAGGTCCATGCCCGTTCAAAATTAATCCAATAGGGATTAATTTTGGATAGTCCCCGTTTTGGGACTGCTCTTTGAATATTATGTCTCATTTAGGATGTGAACACATATTAGCGGGATTTAATTAGTATTTGAGGAAAGTTCGACAGTATTTTCCCTTATTGCTCCTACGAGTATGTGGTTCGTACGCATACTTGGGGAGTTAAGGGGAAATGCTGCCAAATTTTTCTCAAATACTAATTAAATCTCGCTAATATGTGTTCACATATGAGACATAATATTCAAAGAGTGGGTTAGGATTGTAAACCGGCCCTTTGTAAGCCCAAAATTTTGTACACGAAGGAGAATGTTGACCATGCATGATTAATTGATCAAATCATTTTTTTAATTTAATTTACAGATGGATCGAAGCTGGATGTATGAAATGCGACGTGACAGTGAAGAATATTTGGTTCGCGTTGATGAGTTTATAAAATTTGCTGAGAGTTATAGAGTGAATAAAAAAGAAGAAGACATTTTATGTCCTTGTAAAGATTGTAAAAATTTATTAAGATTTTTGGACATCGAAGAAATTAGAGCTCATTTGATTTGTCGGGGATTTAAGAAGAGATATACATGTTGGTTCATGCATGGTGAGAAATTTGGGGAAAGTAGTAGTGCCAATAAAGATTGTAATCGTGAATTGAATGATGAGAATGTTGGAATTTCTGATAATTTTGAACTTGATTGGAACGAGGATTATGAGAGTGCCGAATATTCTGATATTAACGTCGAACCCGAAAATGACGATGATGAGATGGAGAGGAATTTTGATGAAAATGTAGAACACGAGTTTACTGAAAATTTGGAGGATATGTTACGTGATGTGGAAGATGAAATTAGTGATAAAAATTATGATAAATTTCAAAATTTGTCTAATGAATCTAAGAAGCCGTTGTATCCCGGGTGTACCAAATTTACAAAACTGTCAGCTGTGTTGAAATTATTAAACTTAAAAGCAGACAATGGTTGGAGCGATAAGAGTTTCACGTCCTTATTACAGCTTTTAGGAGAAATGCTCCCAGATAACAACGAGTTACCCGGTACAACATATCAGGCAAAGAAGTTGATATGTCCAATGGGGTTGAAGATCGAAAGAATACATGCATGTCCGAATGACTGTGTATTGTATCGTAACGAGTACGAGGCCATGCATGTCTGTCCTAAATGCGGTGTTTCACGATATAAACGTCGTAAGGACCAGGACACTGATGATTGTAACGAGGACACAAGTGGCCGACCTCCGGCTAAGGTGTTGTGGTATTTGCCGATAATACCGAGATTCAAACGGTTGTTTGCGAATCCCAAAGATGCAAAATTATTGCGCTGGCACGAAGAAGAGCGCAAAAATGACGGTAAACTAAGGCACCCGGCTGATTCTCCTCAATGGAGAAACATTGACAGACATTTCAAAGAATTTGGTTCTGAACCGCGGAACCTTAGGATTGTGGTGAGCTCAGATGGAATGAGTCCGTTTGGAAGTATGAGCAGTCGGCACAGTACTTGGCCAGTTCTTTTATGCATCTACAATCTTCCTCCTTGGTTGTGCATGAAACGCAGATATATAATGATGTCATTACTAATCCAAGGACCCAGACAACCCGGAAATGACATAGATGTATATCTCGCACCATTAATCGAGGACCTCCAAAAATTGTGGCGTGATGGCGTCCCGGTGTGGGATGCGTATATGAAAGAGACCTTTAACTTGCGGGCCATGGTGTTTTGCACCGTAAATGATTTCCCCGCGTACGGGAATTTGTCGGGTTACACTTGTAAAGGAGCAAAAGCGTGCCCGATCTGTGAAGATGACACGCAGGTGCTGAGGTTGAAAAATTGTCAAAAGAATGTATTCATGGGGCATCGTAGGTTTCTTCCTATTAATCACCCATATCGTAAGAAGAAGATGGCATTCAACGGGAAAATTGAGCTTGGAGTGGCTCGTCATCCATTAGACGGGGAGAGTGTCTTCGAACGGGTAAAAAACATTGATGTTGTTTTTGGAAAGTGCGCCAAAGCACTACCGAAGAATATTTGGAAAAAGAGGTCCATATTTTGGGAGCTACCGTACTGGAAATATTTAGAAGTGAGGCATTGCCTAGATGTCATGCATGTCGAAAAAAATGTCTGTGACAGTTTAATTGGTTTATTATTGAACATTCCGGGGAAGACGAAAGATGGTATTAAAGTGAGAAAAGACATGGTAGAGATGGGAATACGACCCGAGCTCGCACCGCAGGA
Organism: Carex myosuroides; assembly: GCA_028015225.1. NCBI lineage: Eukaryota > Viridiplantae > Streptophyta > Magnoliopsida > Poales > Cyperaceae > Carex > Carex myosuroides. Next base: position 6,445,508 of record CM051488.1, read on the forward strand.
GAAAGGGAAGCGCACATACCTACCCCCCGCACTGTGCACAATGTCAAAGAAAGAGAAAACAACCTTCTGTGAATGCCTCAATGGTATAAAAGTCCCATCAGGATATTCTTCGAATATTAAGAAGTTGGTGTCGATGAAGGACTTGAAACTGGTCGGTCTGAAATCTCACGACTGTCATGTTTTACTGACACATATAATTCCGGTTGCAATTCGGGGAATTTTACCAAAGCACGTTCGTCAAACCATTACGAAGCTTTGTTCTTTCTTCAATGCAATAAATTCCAAAGTGATAGACCCTCTAAAATTGGACTCTTTGCAAAAGGAGGTCGTCGTTACTCTTTGCCAACTTGAGATGTATTTTCCGCCATCTTTTTTCGATGTCATGGTTCACCTTGTTGTTCATCTTGTGAGAGAAATTAAGATTTGTGGTCCCGTGTTCCTTCGGTATATGTATCCATTCGAGAGATACATGGGCATCTTGAAAAAATACGTAAGGAACCGACATCGACCCGAAGGCAGCATTATAGAAGGATATTCTACGGAGGAGGTGATTGATTTTTGCACCAACTACTTGACCTGTGTGGATCCTATTGGCGTTCCAAAATCTCGATACGAGGGAAGGCTCCAAGGAGTCGGGACAATTGGGTTGAGAGCCGTAGTTGCTGATCTAAATGAACTACAAAAGGCACATTTTATTGTACTACAACACATGACAGATGTTGCTCCCTATATAGATGAGCACATGACAATCCTTCAACAACAAAACTACACGAGGAGTCAGAAGTGGCTTACTAACGAGCATAATCGTTCTTTTATAGGATGGCTGAAAGAAAGAGTGGGGTCACACCCCGTACCTGAAATTGTTAAACTACTTGGCGCAGGACCCCAAATTGTTGTTAGAACATTCCAAGGATACGAGATTAACGGATATACATTTTATACTAAATCCCAGAGTGATAAGAGCACGATGCAAAACAGTGGGGTGACGTTGGTGGCGACCTCTCAAGAATTCAGTAGATCCGGAGATGGCCGGGCTGTAATAGCATCAAAGTCATATTATGGCGTTATTCAAGAAATTTGGGAGCTCATTTACAGTCCTCGCCTGAGCATTCCCGTGTTTCGGTGTCAATGGGTCGAAGACCGAGGTGTTAAAGTTGATAACGACGGGTTCACACTCGTTGATTTAAACAGGGTTGGGCATGTTGATGATCCGTTTATACTCGCCAAGCAAGCCACCCAAGTCTTTTATGCCACTGACCCGAGTGATGCCAGGTTGAGCGTCGTCCTATCCGGAAAAAGAAGGATTGTCGGGGTAGAAAATGTCGTCGATGAAGAAGAGTACGACCAGTTCGACGAAGTACCTCCATTTTGTACCGATGTGCAAACTGAGGTAGCAACACTTGAAGGGGTAGACGAAGCTGACTACATGCGGTCCGACCACAATGAAGGATTATGGGCCGAGGGTACCGTTCAAATAGTGGAAAAAAGGAGAAAAAGGAAAAAAAAGCATAATGTGTAATATTTATTTTGTTTAAGACCGTGTAGCTTTTAATATTGCAACTTTAGCTTGTAATATATCAAATAAAAAAATAAAAAAAAGAGGGAAAAAAAGAAAAAAGCATAATGTAGTAATAGTATTATCAAATATTATCAAATATTAGTTTAATGCTTATAATGAAGGATTATGTTTAATGCTTATAATATTATCAAATATTAGTATTAGTTTTTGAAAATATTAGTTAAAACATTTAATAATAAAATAAAATAAATATTAGTTAAAATATAGTTTTCACTAAATATTAGTTAAAATATTTAGTTAAAATATTTAATATTAGTTAAAATATTTAAGGAAGGATTATGTTTAATGAAAATATTATGTTTAAAATATTATGTTCAACTTTATCAAACATTTAATATTAGTTAAAATAAATATTAGTTAAAATTGTCAAACAACTTTATGAACTATTGCGGCCCGCAACCATTCAGAGAACTTTACTGAACCTGGGACCCACCTGTCGGACCAATTTATACACGGACATTTAGCTAATAGTCCGTGTAGAAAGGGTAGAGAGCTACACGGCCTTTTAGCTATATGTCCGTGTAGAAAGGGTATTTGCACACGGCCTTTAGAGTAAAGTCCGTGTATAAAGATCTTTGTACACGGTCTTTTAAGTTAAAAGTCCGTGTATAATGAGAAAAACACTATTATTCGAAATCCTTCTCTTCCAAAATTTTCACAAGTCCGAAAAGAGAATAAACATCAGTTTCAAAAACCCTCACAGAGAAGATTTTGCTGAGCCTTCTCCGAGCTCTTCACCGCCTCCCCGCCTCGCCGCCTCACCACCTCGGTCTCTCTCCACCTCGGTCTCTCTCTCTCTAACCAGTGGTCTCTCTCACCCGTGGTTAGCTCTCTCTCTCTCGTTATTTTTCTTATTGGGTTTGAACCCGTTAGACATGGTTGGTATTTGTTATTTTTCTTATTGGTTAGCTCTCTCTCTCTCAACCGTGTATGATTAGTATTGAACCCGTTAGACATGATTAGTATTGAACCCGTTAGACATGCTTGTACCATAATTTCAGCATTGTGCTTGAATACATTGTGCTTGAATATAACCTAGGTTATTTTAGCATATAACCTAGGTTATTTTAGCATTGTACTTGTTGACATTGTACTTGTACCATAATTTTAGCATATAACCTAGGTTATTTTAGGTTAATTTGTGCTTGAATACATTGTGCTTGTACCATAATTATTGTAGGTTAATTCAAATAATCTAGGATATATGTCAACAAGTGATTGATTAATCTCTTGATGAATATAGGTTATATGTCAAAAGTTGGTTGATTAATCTAGGTTATATGTCAAATGATTTGATCTTTAATTTCATGCAGCACCATGTCGAATGAAAATGAGTACGAGAATATGATGGAAGAAGAGGAGCAGCAAGCTACTGCCTCGTCAGAAAGAAGGAGAAGAGGGCCTACAATGTGCACGAGCCATTCTGAGCAGACCCATCAAGAAATCTGGTTCACAGAAGACGGGCGTGCGCAGGGACCAAAACGGCAGAAATACTCAAATTGGTGTACGAGCTTCGTGAAGCAAAATGCGAGTATCCTTGTTGAGAGATGGGATCATTTTGAGGATGAGGTGAAGAACGAGTGGTGGAACACGGTGAAGGTAAAGTGCCTAACAACTCTTCTCTTGAATTTTCACTTATGTATGATCTATACTTAAATACACTAAATTTTTGTGTCAATCAGGCTCACTGGAACATCAAGAATGATGTTCCAAAGGCAACGACTTTGAAGATTATGAACAATGGTTGGAAGCAATACAAGAGCACGTTGAAGACGGACTTCATGGAGAAAGGGAGAAATCCGGTCGGCTACTACAAATGGCTAAAACAAGAGGACTGGGATGCGTTTCAAGCTTTGAAGTCTACCGAAGAGTTCCAGGTATCTAACTCGTGCCAAATTTATGCTTATTCTTTCTCGATATGTATTTATCTTTCTAAAACTAACTGATCGTTATTGTCTTGTTTCTGTGAAGGCAAAAAGTAATAAAGGCAGGATGACCGTTGCCTTTAACAAGTATCCACACCATCTAGGGTCAGGTGGTTACGAGGGTAAGTCGGCAGAATGGAAGAAAGTCCTGGATGCGAACAAGGATCTGACTCACCCGTGGTTAGGATCCAAAATCCTAGGGGCAAAGATTGGGTCATGGGTAGAGCCGAGGTAACCGCTGACGGGAGGATAGTACTCCCAACGGAGTTGCAAAGCGTGGCTCAAAGAATGGTAAGAGTCATTTATAACTCCGAAAGTACGTCAATTGTTCTTTTGCTTTAACTAATTCTTCTACTTGAACAGTTGGAAGTGGAGGAGGAGGTCACCTCGGGTGCCCGGAGTGTCGAACGACAAAATGATTCCTTGTCCGCAGCGCTCGAGAATCCAGAACACCCGGGTCGAGTAAGAGGTGTAGGGGTCTACAGGGGCTGGAAGGAGGTGTTCCGAGTGGAGGGACAAAAACCTCGAAGAAAATCTCGTGCCAAGGTAAACAAAGACGAGATAGTTGCGCAGATACGCGCGGAGGTGAGCGCAGAGTACGACGCAAGGTTTGCTGAGATGCATGCAATGTTGACACAAATTAGATCAGCAACTACGCAGCCTTCCGAGCAACCACCTCCCATTTCGCCGGGAATTCGGCGAAGTAGTCAAGCATCCGGCACGTGGGGCGCGAACGACGATTTGGATAATCTCAAGGTAATCAATACTTCTTCATAATCTAAAGGTATTTAAAACATGTTTGCAACCTTGTTATACAATATCGCATCACTAAAATAAACAACTTTCCTATAAATTTGCAGGACCCCAGAGCATGCGACCTCATCCTGCGGAATGGCAGTGTTTCTATTATCGTTGCTAAGGGCGTTGTACATCCACTCGCCAAAAGTGTACACCATACTCAGCTAAGACCCGACCATGCATGCGTGCAGGTTGAGTTAGTCGTGGATGGATGGCAGCGCGTACCCCTTCCTGTCCCTACCGACGAAGCGGTTGTGCTTGATGATGCACGGATGTCATTTGTCCAATGGCCCAAGAGTCAGATTGTTTTGGATCAGGTAATCCATAAAATAACTCATTTATTATGTTACATTCAACTCATTCTTTTTGAAATACTAGAATAATACATCTATAACTTGATACAGACACGAGGAGATGATGTTGCCGGTACGGCTCTCTCACCGGTACGTCAGGAGGTGGCTTGCGACGTCGCGGCTGACGCGCCACAATCACCGCCCCGTCCTATGGTCACAGAAGAAGAATACAGCCGTTTGCCCACTGATTTGCGCCTTCTCCACGACTACTTGATGACGGCGCCCGACGGCATGGAGGCTATCGTCATCCCTGTCCCACCTGGGATGTTTCTACACGAAGGCAGGGAGCTCCTGCTGTCGTTCAGAGACTTCAAGGACCTCTTCCACCACTCATCATCCGACAAATGGCTCGATGTTTCACACATCACCATTTTCCTCATGTTAGTGATATTAAAACATTTTTATTATTGTATAGAACTCAAATATATATTCTAATTACAATATGATGAGTTTTCAGGAAGCTAGTCCGAAACTGTGATGAGATGGTTGAAAGGAAGAACTTGTGCATGTTTCTGGACCCCGAGAAAGTGAGTGGTACGGCAGCGACATATTATCCGGATATGGCTATCGAGTACATGTGTTCTGCGATGCATCGTGCTAAGGCGGAGGAGAAGAAATTCATTCTCATGCCATACCACGAGGGGTTAGTTATAATCTTAACTTATGTGTTGTTTATATTTTAATTAAAGAATTGTATAAAGGAATTAAAAGTTAAACATAAAAAAATAAAATCACACCATCAATCATAGCAAATACTCGTGTGACTTTTATATGCTAAAGTACTATAATTCTTCTCCTCGATCCAACAGCAAACATTGGTGCACGATTCTCATTGAGCCGTACTTAAGCACGGGCATAATTATTGATTCTTGTAAGCCAGGAGGAAGGACCGCGGCTGCCAATTGCAAAGTTATCTTGCCTTTTGTGAATAAGTAAGCAATAATAATTCTATAGGTTTGCATTTCTTTCAATCATATCAAATTATAAAATTGCTAATTACATTCACTCACTTTTGTAAGGGCTTTTGTGAAATATATTAAAGAGGGAGGATCACATAGCACGGGCCCGGGCAAGAAAAGCAAGTTGAATTGGAAGTACTTGAAGGTAAGCACACGGCCTTGAGTTAGAAATTTCATATCTTGTTAAAAAAATTATTGTCATTCTAACAAATGCCGCTAAATGTAAATTTCAGAGCCCGCAACAGAAGGAGGGTTGGGAATGCGCTTATTACACGATGATATTCATGTTTGACTTTGTCGAAAGAATACAATTCCAATTCCCAAAAGCGGTATGTACTTCATATGAATTTCCTATATAATAAGCAATTGATATCTACCTTTTCTGAAATACTAACTATTATCAAATTATAATTTTGTAGAATGTAACAAATCAAGCTCATTACTCTTGGGATCAGATCGACGATGTGCGGTGCATGTGGGCAAGGTGGTTTGCCATGGAATTTTGTAATCCTCGATATGGATTTGCATAATTTTGTATAATTTGGTGTATATGAATATTGTATAATTTATTGCATATGGATTTCTGGCTAATCTGAAAAATATGAATTTCTTGCTAATATGGATTTATTGCTAATCTGGAAAATATGGATTTCTTGTTATATGAAATCTGGAAAATCTGGAATATATAGTTCTGTAACAAAAATGGCTAGCAAAACTGGAGGCTAGCCGAAAAACAAAAAATATAAAAAAAAAAAAATGTACTTTCTACACGGACATTTAACTAAAGTCCGTGTAGAAAAAAGATAGCTACACGGTCATTTAGTTAAATGTCCGTGTAGAAAGAGGAGAGCTACACGGACATTTAATTAAATGTCCGTGTAGAAAGAGTCAAGCTACACGGTTTTTTAGTTAAAAGTCCGTGTACAAAAAGAATCGTACACGGTTTTTTAGGTAATATCCGTGTAGCTCGGTAAATGGAGCGCGACACATTCTGGTCTTTGTACACGGCTGTTTGTGAAGTTATACGTGTAGAATCTTTAAAATTGCACACGGCCAAAAGTCCGTGTGTAGTTATTTTATAATCGTACACCCTCGATTTAAACACGGTAGGAAATCCGTGTAGCTCTTCCTTTATTGTCCGTGTATAATCTCTTTTTTTGTAGTAGTGTATAAAAACATAGATTAACAATTATTGAAAGGAAACACTTGTAGCATTTTTTGGAAATAAATATTTTTGATAATATTGTATCATATATGTTAGGAAATAAATTAATACACATCTTTAATATTTTATTTTTCAAAAATATATTTCTTCTTCTGAATTCAAAAAATTATTAACAAAAAAAATAATACCTTAAATCTCTAATTCAAATACCTTTCTGTTATCTCTCCTCTTGATTTTGATGTAGTTTTTAATTTATATTATATTAATATATTATGTGAAATGCTTAAAAAATTATAATTATATTTATGAATAAAGAGTTCCTCCTCAAATGCTTCTAACATGTATCTGCTCCAGATTCAGACCAGGCCTAATAATTCACAAATAAGTTTTGAGTACCTATATATCCACAACCAAATTAGATCAAAATGTCTACTATTAGAAGCAGTATTTGGATCCAAACCCGATCCAACTTAGAACCTACTGAAAAATGTTGATAGATTATTCGGAAACAAAGAAATTGAGTCATTTGTATATTTTTCGAAATATAAATAATTTTATAATAACTGTAATTTTTTTTTTCGTTAATGTTGTAGAATTTGTTTATTTTCATTTCCGCAAGATTTGCACTGGGGCTTGCTGATGTTGTAAAACAAATTTTAGTTAAATCGTTTAGTTAAAAAATGAACAGCGAACTTTAAATAAAACGCTTGATAAGTATGGGTGAAAACGGATTAGATATGGAGTAGATATTGATAAAACCATATTTATATCTGCTTTTTATTTTACGGATTGGATCAGATATTTATATATATATATATATATATATATATATATATATATATAGTATGGCTAAGTTGCTGCTGGCAGCATTTCGGCGAGGTGCTGCCGGGGCTATATTTAGCCATACGATATTCAAACAACAAATTCAAACCGTTAGATGTGATCTCTATATTAAAATCTACTTGGAGACCAAATTTTACATTTTTTGGAATTTTTTTACTATTTATTAAGCCACTTTGAAAATTGCTGATCCGGGTGAACAGTAAAAACAGTCTGGACCATATGATCTGCAATTTTCAAAGTGGCTTAATAAATAGTTAAAAAATTCTAAAAAATGTAAAATTTGGTCTCCAAGTAGATTTTAATATAGATATCACATCTAACAGTTTGGATTTGTTGTTTGAACATCGTATGGCTAAATATAGCCCCGGCAGCACCTCGCCGAAATGCTGCCGGCAGCAACTTAGCCATACTCATATATATATATATATATATATATATATAATCTGGCTAATATGCTACGCATATATAAGGGCCCCTCCGTGCTACGGCTCACTTTTTGAGTTTTCAAAATCCTAACGGTCGATCCGAACCGTTCAACATGATCTCCATATGAATATGTACTTGCAAACCAAATTTTACATTTTTTAGAATTTTTTACTATTTATTAAGCCACATTGAAAATCGCTGATCCAATGGTCCAGCAGATTTTACTGTTGTGTACAAATTAGTGTTTTTTCAAAGTGGCTTAATAAATAGTAAAAAAATTCTAAAAAATGTAAAATTTGGTTTGCAAGTACATATTCATATGGAGATCATGTTGAACGGTTCGGATCGACCGTTAGGATTTTGAAAACTCAAAAAGTGAGCCGTAGCACGGAGGGCCCTTATATATGCGTAGCACTGTCCTATATCTCCATTCCATTATTAAGCACGTTGGGTGTCCTAATCCGCCAACGGCTGAGATTCAAAGATGAATTTTCGGATTCAATATCAACCCTCCAATCACATAATCTGTCTTCTTTTGGTTAAATACATTTTTTTTTGGTATAGAAGTCTAAATTTAGGTACAGATGTACTCGCCACACGCATTGCCACTGAAATATCGACGCCTCTTTTTTCTCTGATCCGAAATCTGCGAAGAGATCTAAAATTCTAAATCAACTGCTTCTCTTTCATTTTGAAAACCCTAGCGTCCTAGCCCGCCTCCAAAGCGCACTCTCCCTCTCTCGCCCTCGCTCAATCACCCAAATCTCTCTCAATTGTTCTCTCTTCCCGTAAATCCAAATATCTCTCTCTGTCGTCGCTGCTACTTCGTAGATGATTTTCCATGGCTGCGGAGATGATTCGCCAGCGACTCCTCCGCTGACGAGATGATTCGCTAGCACAGATGCCATCTCTCTCGCCCAGCCCTAAAAGCTCTCTGCCATCTCTCTCGCTCTCTTGCCTCAGACCTGTGCCCTTCTGCACCAGCGAAGAGAAAGAGTGTTGAGGGTTCTTTGGTAAATATCTCATCGGACGAAGTGGAGTTGGATAAGCACGAAGTAGATAAAACCGTCGGCGAAGAGAGTAGGAAGAAGAAGCGGGCGTAAAAGAAGAAGAAGAAGGAGAGAGATGCTGTTGAAAGCGAAACTGTTAGTTGCGTGTGCTTTACTATTCAAACTTTTTCTAACTTTGAAGGTTAGAATTGGAGAAATTGCGGAAAGGTAAAATTATTTTAGGGGTTAAATTTCTTCAATTATGGGTTCCAAAATTTGATCACTATACTTTGATTTAGTCCCCCCAACGGCTAAACCCCACCGCCTAGAAGCACTGTCGTTTGCTCTGGATCTAAAATAAGTCACTGTGTTCGTTTGGAAATTAGGAGCTAATTATTTAAATGAATCATTTTCTTAGTTTTTATCGAGTCGTAAACTTCATACCAAATTAATATGTTTCTTTATATATTTCTAATTGTAAACTTCATATATGATGCAAACAATATCAGGCTTTTCTACAACTGTAATCTAATGATATTTATTGAATTTGTTTTGGAATTTTCAGAACTCAAATGTATATTGACATAAAAATGCTTTCTTAGAAATTATCATTAGAGATCAATTTGTTTGACTTGATAGTGTGCGGATTCAATAGTTCAATAGGTTAGTTCAAAGTTGTGTGTAATTTGAGATAAAAATGGTCACGGTGTTCTTGTTTTGCCGTGTGCAGTACTCAGTGTTCTTTAAGCAATTAATGGGAACAATCAAGACAACCTTAAGATATATTTTTTACATGCAAAGATTATCATCAAAGAAAAGTGCAAACGAAGGTTAAATATGGTCAGAGCCTCCGTGTCAAAACTTGTTTTTTTTAAGAATTTAGTTTAAAGCAAACCATAAAGAAAGGAAAGGAAGATAAGATGTGTTGAGGTTTGTTGTTAAGTGAAGCTAAGTATCTTGTACCTTGATTTTCAGCCACAGGCTGACATATCAGAAGCAGAACCTATAACTGTAGCCCCTGAAGTACGCAATTCTTCTGTGAGTACGACCATGCATGGCCTATTATTTCTCCTGTAATACTTATTTGATTTATTAACATTCAATCCTTGTTTGAAAGGCCACCTTCTTTTGTTGGCATTAATCGATCGATAATGATGGTGTTATTGGACCAAACTTGATATTATTTTACACCATATATGCTAGAGAGAGACCTATAGAGAAGACCATTTCCATTATGTTTCTATGTTAAATCAACAAACAGAAGCCATCTCATTTTTATGTTATTTTCTGATCCCAGGTTGGCTTAACAGGCGTTTAACCTCCTGGCACCAAAGAACATGTTTTAACAGATGGAAATGAAGCACCAGATAAGAAGATCCTTCGTAAGCTTCTTGTAAGTACGATATGTTTGTGCTAATGAGAAATTCCAGTTAATTTGATGATTAATTTTGTAATAAATTAAAATGTTAAATTGGGGCTTATATCCGCTGTTAAGGTATAGAGGTTAAATTTAGATTGAATTTCACTATTTAAGTTTGATAGGAGAACTTATGGTTAATTGGTTTATCTTACCATGTTTATTCGTATTCAAATTAAAAGTTGTTAGTGGAAATTTCATTGAATTATTGGGTTAGTTTTGTAACGTAATTTTTTCATGTACTAATTTGTTCTGTTTGCTCTTGGTACAGTAGGTGAGGAGTAATAGTAGGAAGTTCATGCCTTCACAATCTGACGAGGAGTCCCACCATCTCTCCTGTATGCAAAAGCACATGGCAAACATTCTATCCCTTCTCCCTGATGCCCTTGAAGGAGTAGAAACCAGACATTTGTTGAAGGGTTTTCGAAGGCTTCGGTGGTTAAACATCTAGGAGATATAAAGGGACATTCTGTAAAGGTATGAAAGCAGGGGTAATTTTGGAATTTTCCATTATATTTTCTGCAGGGAATATCAATTATGATCGCTCAAAGTTTGTACCAGCACTGTGTTCATATGTATATTGTTATAGTTTGCAGGGATACCAATTATGATCCTCTTAAGTTTGTACCAGCACTTTGAGCTCAAAGTTTGTACCTTTACATCAGTTTTAAAGTTTAATTCAGTCCAACTCAAATAAAATTTTATTAAGCACAAGGTGGTCAAATTGATAATGCTAAGATTGGCTAAAACAAAATTCTGAATTACTGTCATTTATGCATCACTTGTGTAAGACAAATCTTCTGTTTTTTTTCAAAGGTACTTAACTGTCAAGATTCAATGATATGCATACTAGCACCAGTGAGCTATGCTGCTGTTTATGGATGTTCTGATTCAATCATTGTGCTTGGTGCCATTGGCAAGGTATGATATTTTCACATTTTTTGCCAATATAAAACCGGCAAGCTCCCATTCACTTGTTTTATTGTGGAAAGTTTATCAAGTACTAATTTCTATAGGTTGAAAGATTATGGTCTATAGTTAATTAAATCTCCCTAATGACAGATTTTCTTGAAATAAAAAAGGAAGTCTAGGTATGCCTCTCTTCGTCGCTATGATTAGCCAAATTCAGGTAATTGTCTCTGTATATTGTCTCTATTGAAATTGAATTACTTAGATGTAAGGTCTTAATTATACTATATGCCATGTCAGTTTTGGGAGCCAATTCAAAAGAAACAAGAGATTATATATCTTTTCAAGCTGACTGTTTTTTTGGTGAGACCATCATCAATATTGCTTGCATTGTTCTTCTATTTTCTGTTATCCAGACATTGGTATAGTACCGGTACCGTACAATACAGAATTTCAATAAATTCTATATTAGCAGGACCCTCAATTTTTTCACTCTAATTGTGATTATCAAACTACATTGAATCATCAAATGATCTGAGATTTTCATTTCAATACAGAATTTACTTTTCATATTTTTTTTGTTCATCTTCAGAAATGTTGGACTACATGGAGGATGATCACACTGGCAATGATACTTTAAGAATTTTTTTCATGTTATATTTGATCCTTTTGTTGTAGATTTCAAATGATTTTGTCTTTGTTTTCTTGGTGTAGAAAAATTACATTCCTTTGAAGCAGTAAAAATTGGGTATGCACTGATTTTGTCTTTGTTTTTTTTAGTATATAGTTTTCATTTGTGTTGTAAATAATTCTAAAAAATAAAAATTAGGTATGCACTGACATGTAAAGAATGTTGTTGAATTAAAGTAGTCATTTGTTGTTGTTTCTTTTATTGTTATTTATTAATTACCTCTCTGTTCGATCTTAATGTTAAATCTTATAATGTTCCCGTTGCAATGCACGGGCAATATACCAGTGTATATATATATATATATATATATATATATATATATGAGTATGGCTAACTTGCTGCCGGCAGCATTTCGGCGAGGTGCTGCCGGCAGCGTTTCGGCCATTCTGGTGTTCAAACAGAAAATCCGAACCGTTCAACGTGTTCTAAATATTAAAATCTACTTGGAGACCAAATTTTACATTTTTTGGAATTTTTTTACTATTTATTAAGCCACTTTGAAAATTTCAAATCATATGGTCCTGACTGTTTTTACTGTTCACCCGGATCAGCAATTTTCAATGTGGCTTAATAAATAGTAAAAAATTCCAAAAAATGTAAAATTTGGTCTCCAAGTAGATTTTAATATAGATTGAACATCTATATAAAAAATTTGTTGTTTGAACACCAGAATGGCCGAAACGCTGCCGGCAGCAACTTAGCCATACTCATATATATATATATATATATATATATATATATATATATATATATATATGAGCAAGACTAGCGTGTGCTAGGCTCACCAAGAGGGATTGGTGAGCGCACCTCCAAAAAGCACATTTTCAAAGTTCAAATAGTCGATTCGAACCTTCCAACGTGTTCTTCACATTAAAATGTGCTTGGAGACCAAATTTTACATTTTTTGGAAATTTTTTACTATTTTTTCAGAATTTTTGAAAATCATTTGTTTTTCAAATTTCAAATTATTGTTTAGTTTGTTTAGTTTTTTCAAAAATTCTGAAAAAATAGTAAAAAATTTCCAAAAAATGTAAAATTTGGTCTCCAAGCACATTTTAATATGAAGAACACGTTGGAAGGTTTGAATCGACTATTTGAACTTTAAAAATGCGCTTTTGGGAGGTGCGCTCACCAATCCCTCTTGGTGAGCCTAGCACACCCTAGTCTTGCTCTATATATATATATATATATATATATATAAGTTATTATTAAAAGATATTCATAATAATTTTCTAATTTATAATGATGAATAATATAATTTTTTCATCATATATATTAAATTATATGATATATATTTATTCTTTGAATACAAATAATTAAAACGTAAAATCATATCAGTGTTCTTATTCACACAAATATTTAAATATCAAAAATTTATATTTGATTTTTTAAATACAAATCGGATATTATCTACTCGGTTTTCACCCGTGTCAATGAGAAAGGCCTTTCCTGTTAACAAGGCCTTTGCAAAAATAAATATCTGATGAAGTTAGCGGCTGACCAGAATACTTTTCATATATTTGGGTAGAAAAATTAACTTTTAAGAGTATGAACTGTGAAGCGATAAGTCCACTTTCGGTAGCAACGGTGACAAAGTTCCAAAAATTAGTAACAACCAATTCCTCCACCGCCATTGGCTGAACATGAACTGGTGAGCCCAAAAAGCTGACACGGGCGGTGCCATGTCGGATCGAAGAAAAGAAAGAACGCGTACGCGTGGCAACTGGGAAAAGGATTTTTCTGTTGGTGTTAATGGGATTACGTAGGCAATGATTTTGACGGTCCGATCGGGTCCCATGGTTAAATAACTTACCAATGTTATTAAAATCGGACCGGACATTGACCCGGTAAACCTTTGAGTTAATGGTTCATTAGTCGGATCTCTGGATCAACCGGTTCAACCGCTGATTTTTTAAAATATTTATATTTATCAAATATTAAGGCTATATATCAAAATAAATATATATATGTACATCATTTTAGTGAAAACTTACACACTAAAAATTAAATTTATAAATAAACATAAATATTTTCAAGCCATTTGATCAATGGTTATCTTGCAGTTCATATATATAATATTTTATCGGGTCCACACCACATGGTACAAACCTGATAAGATAAGTACCACATAAAATTAAATGTTTATTCTAAAACAATATATACTTCTTATGAAAATGCTTATACTAATTGCATATGCCCACATAAGAACAACCGAGTAGGATGTAACATTGTTAAATTCATATTTCTTATCTTTGTACTATGTGAAAGTCTAAAAGATGTTAAATAAACTTCTCAAGTATAATACTTGTCGTTCTTAAAAAAAATATATATTTGTCGCTCTTAAAACTAGTGTAATTCCATTTCTAAAGTGTTTGAGCAGGGCACCAAGCTATTGGTCTTACTTGTTTCAATTATTTAGAAAAGAAATATTATAAGTGAAATGTTAACTGAAGTTGTTATATATGCGTTGTATAATACTATGGGTGATCAGAAAGGCTGTCCATTGTTCTGAACATTTTATCAAACACCTGGAGAGCATTGACCATTAAATTCCCAACACAAATTCACCACAAGTACATGAGATACATCTAGATACTTACATTAGAGCTTTTGGTTGAGAATTCGGACCAACAGATCTAGAATTTGTTTTGCTTGGGGAATGCATTTCGGAGACACGAGAACCATAAACATTCTCATAATTGGTTTAATTTTACTGACAATTGTATATTTTGGTTAATCCAATCTCATGGAAGAAGATGAGAGAAAGAATTTGACGAAATGAGACAATCAGCGAAAAAGATTGTAAATTTCGAGGAGCTCGTCTATTCGCGAGGAGCGTCAATTCCTGTAAAAGTTCGGTTTATTTCTAAAAGGTTAACTTGATTTTTATTCCAAAAGCTGTTTAATTAACCCGGTTTTGACCGGTTGTATTACATGTCCGGTCTGTCTTATAGGTCAAACCGGAATGACTTCCGGGTCCGGTTTTTTCCGGTCCAACCACCGATCTGGTCCGGTTCTAATAGCACTGTAACTTACAATAACTTAGTTGTTTTAAGTTTAAACAATTAATTTTTACCTTATTAGAACATACTAATAAAGGTTGAAAGTAAAGTCAACTATTTAATATATATAAGGAAAAACTTCATTAAGAATTCCAAATTTATAAGTTTTTACACTAAAAATATTATTTTTGTCACTTGATTCTCCTCGGAATTTTATTTTTAACAAATTAAATAGATGAAGCTCACACTTTGTGCATTCTCGCAACACTAATTAGCACCCACAAAAATTGAGCCATGACATTTTAAATATATTGGTTTTGTACTTTCTCGCTTGAGATATTATGACTTGCTAGATTATCGTTACCAACTGTTGTTATCAAATGACGAAAAGTATTATAAAAATTTAAGAACTTGTTTTTCTCGCTTCCTTTTATTAGAATTTTGTACATCTTTTACTCAAGGCAAAATATTTTTTTTTTAAAGAAAGAAGGATGTCTTTATCTTTCAAATCATATTTTTGTTATTACAAAGAATATTTGTCAATTGAATTTCAAATTTGTGACCTTCCACTCAAACATTTTTTTTGTCACAAAATTAAAAGCTAGTTCTTACACAAGACATAATATACATCAAATAACTACAAAGTGAAACAAACATCACATATATAGTTAACCAAATATATATAATATATATATATGAGGAGGGATCAAGTTACAACAAAGTTACAACAATCATTTCTTTTCATTTTCAAGGTTGAAATCGTCGATCCAAACCGTTCAACATGATATCCACAATAAAATGTGCTTGCAGATCAAATTTTATATTTTTTTTGAATTTTTTACTATTTATTAAGTATTTTACAAAAAATAGTCATATTCAGTCCATTGAATTTTGTACACATCTTAATAAATAGTAAAAAAATTCAAAAAAATGTAAAATTTATCTGCAAGCACATTTTATTTAGATAATCATGTTGAACAGTTTGGATCGACGATTTGGACTTTGAAAATGAAAAAAATAGTTGTTGTAACTTTGTTGTAACTCAAATTTGTTGTAACTTGATCCCTCCTCTATGTGTGTGTGTGTGTGTGTGTGTGTGTGTGTGTGTGTGTGTGTGTGTGTGTGTTATATATGAGTGAGGCTACGGTGCTATGCATAGCACGGATTGGTCCGTGCTACGGCTCAATATTTGAGTTTTTTAAATCCTAACGGTCGATCCAAACCGTTCAACATGATTATAAAATGAATATGTTCTTGCAAACCAAATTTTATATTTTTTTTCAAATTTTTTTACTATTTTTTTTATAGGTAGAAAATCATTGTTTTTGGATGGTCCAGAATTTTCAGATCAAGTGATTTTCTATCAATCTAAAAAATAATAAAAAAATTCGCAAAAATGTAAAATTTGGTTTGCAAGTACATATTCATTTTATAATCATGTTGAACGGTTCGGATCGACCGTTAGGATTTTGAAAACTCAAATATTGAGCCGTAGCACGGACCAAACCGTGCTATGCATAGTACCGTATATATATATATATATATATATATATATATATATATATATATATATATATATATAGAGTCTTAGTAGGTTTTTTGCAATCACGATATAAGATATGCACTTTGAAGAAAAAAAAAAAACCATAGATGGTATAGATCTACTAAGATCGTACTTGTATTGCAAGAGTGCAATCCAACATACAAAGGCGGAAGCAAGTAGGAGGAATGGGGTTAATTGACTCTCATTTTTTCTTGAAATTTTTATACTTATGAAAGATTTTCTACATAATTTAGAGTAAAATATTATGGTGCTAAAAAATTGATTCTCATTCTTCGTAGAAAAATTTTATATAATTAACTCCATATGTGTTTAACTCCTCATATTCAAAAATCTGACTCCTCCCCTTCTAACAAATATACGAAACAAATTTGTATTTATTGTCTCAAAAACTTACTCCTAGTAAACTATATAAAATACTTTATTCCTCGTTATTATGTTGATTCCAGTCGAGGTTTTCATCTTCGTTGTATAATTAAAATACAATATTTTAATACAAAGTCAAAACACTATATTCTATCAATTTCAAAACTTATCGGATAATTAAGTTTTATACGATGAATCCAAACCATTCAAACCAATCTACTTTATGAGTTATGTATTTACATGCAAAATTTATAATTTTTTAAATTATTTTAGTAACAAAGTCAAAAAATACTGAAAAATAAATGCATTAAAAGTAACTTAAATAATACCTACATTTAACTGCTTAATTTGATACTAGATAAATCCGAAAAATTATAAATTTTGCATGTAAATGCAACCCCCCTCCCCATAAATAAATCAATTTGAGCAATTTAGATTCATTGAAGTCAATTTGATAGGTTTTGAATTTAATAATATTGTTAAATTGGTGTCACGGTAGCCGAATCCTATCATACTTTTTATAATACCTCCATTTGATATATACACGAAAATATTTGGTGAAATTAAATAATTAAATTTGTATGTATACTTTATTATCTAAATAGTATGTGCATCTAACTCAATCCCAGTTAAAATTAATTGAATCTTTATACATATTTATATATTCTATTTAAACAATAAAATACATTTATATTTTTTTTTTAAAAGGAAAGGTTTTAAAATATCAAATGAATATATGCTAGAATTACGAAAAGAAATATTCACCTACAATCATTGAATGTGTAATTGCGGTCTCCATGGGATATAAAAACAAAAAGATAGAGAGTAGTTCCAATGCAGCTTACACGATGCGTTTAAGTTTAAATCACTTTTGAGAGGATTTTGATGACTTGAATATTCATGCTTTGCCAGGCGTTTATTAGCTTTATCTCTCAGTTCCCTTAATTGGGCTTGGGCTTCCATAGGTTGGATAAAAACACAGAGCTCTAAGAAGCCCAAACCTAATAAATTATGACTTGTGTTATTTATATAAAAAAAAAAAACTAGTAAGCCAAACCCAATTATGCCTTTTAAAAACAGAATTGCTTCTATCTTCCAAATTAGATACTCCTTACTAATAATTCATACTTTACAAAACATATAATTGGAGCAGGGCCTAAGGCCGTTAAGACTCGATGATTAAATAATACATATGGTATTATTATTTTCTCAATAAAATTTTGTTTTGGAGGAGTTAAGTTTTGTGGATTTTAATACTGAATAATGACATCATTTATAAAACTTGGGATATCGTGTTCACAATTTTGCAGGGAAAAAATGGAGGCCACAATTTAATTAAAGAAAAGTCATGCTTCAGTCCAATTTGCGAATGGAAATGGAATCTCTCACTGTCGCTGCCACTTTCATATCACCATTCATTTTCCCTCAAAATGATGGGACTTGTTGGGCTGGCATGAAAATTGTGTTTCTTAATTTTATTCTTTTGTTAATTTCCCCACGCGGCTACGCGTTTTCTGGAGTGCATCAATTTTCTTCATTTTGGAAACATTCTTGTTTTTCAACTTGTGCATAGTCATTTTTTTCCTTCCAAAGAATTCAAAATACTTATTGTTATATCTGAAAAGATCACAATGGACAAGCCAATTCCGGACTCTACGGGGAACTTTATTGAACATCAAGATGCAGTTTCTCCAACTGCTCACTGAAGTTGTTATTTCTGTTAAGATAATAACCATAATCAAATCATGTAACAAACTAGGGTTAGATTAGGAGTTAAAGAGGTATTGCAATTCCTTATAAGCACCTGTGGGTGTACATGTATTCAGAATGCTCAGTAAAAGAATGAATATTTGATTTCAATTTCAAGTTCTCTTTCAAGCTGAAAGTTTTGAATATTCAAAATAATCGCTTCTATTAATTCTTTGAGAAATTATCCCATCCTCAATCCGCCGTCTAATCTCTCAAATCTACACATTTCTTTTTAAACTTTCGCGTACATTTTTTTTTTTTTCTTCTGTGCCTCTCTTCTTCTGTTTTTTAAAAACTTTCTAAAACTTGATAAAAAAAACTTGATACGTTAGGTATATGTTCGCACAAAAGTGTATACAGCACTTTGAATTAACTTCCGACTAAGACTGCAAGTGCACAATCCTATCGTATAGTTTAGTCAGGTATTGATCCACAGGACGGTTCAAATCTAATATGGACTCTACTTAAATTAATTAGGTACTAGAAGTTGGAAAATGTTGATTTGGTTTGTTTTAATTGCCTAAGTTCAACAATGACAGAAATAATTAAAATGACAGAAAGTAAAGTTTGGTTTTTATCAGATATAAAAAGGCGTTTTCAGGGTTTTCGATTTCATCTTCAACTCTGCCTCTCGGTACCAGACACGACCCGCGTACTTTCATACGCGGCCCGCGTGGAAGAAGCGACCCGCGTACTCTCATACGCTGCCCGCGTGGCCCTCGAGTGAATGCAACAGCTGTCTGTTTCTGCGTTGTTCTTTGGTGTATGGTTTCATTGACCGTACCTAATGTTCCTAAATCTCAACTCTCGTTTATTAGCTTAATAAACTTGGTATCCGAATTGCAATTTCACCTTATTAGGTTTCCAACCCTAAACTCTCGTTTATTGGTATTCTATCTAAGTTATTTGTCTGGTTTACTAAAGGTATCCACCACCTCTCGATAAATGGAAAAGTTCACCTCTCGGTTACTATTTGGTCTCGCCTCACGGCTCGCAAACCTACCTCAAATACTTAGTCTGGTTGAAAGAAACATCAAAACCAAAATACTAGAAAAGATGCTATAGACATCTAACAGTAAACAACAAGAATCATTCAATCAACTTCAACAAATCAATTAAAATATTACTCAAACAAATAAACACGAATATTCAACACAGATTCAAACAACATGTATACAAAACAAAGTATCAAACTACATCGTAACCCTAGAAACTAGATAAACTACTCAAACATAGTTCTAAAACAGATAAAAGAGATGATAAAGATAGTGCTCATGGCAGAATTCGAAGTAGTAAGAAGATCCGTCGCAAATCTCTCGATTTTCGCCTCTCTTCTTCTTCTCCAAGCCAAGCCGTCAAGCACCAACCCTAGGTCTCCTCCCTCAGATCCAGAATAAGCTCTCAGGTCCAAGAAATCCCGTCTTATAGCTTTTCTGGCCGACCTTCCTTCAATTAGCCTATGTTTCCAATTCAGCTTCTGTTTCCGAAAAAGTCTGACGCGACCCGCATCGGATCTGACGCGGCCCGCTTGCCTGTGTCTTTGGCTCAGATTGTAGATCTTCTCGCAACCTTTCCGAAAAGTGGTCATACACTCAAAACAGAGTTACGAGTCATAACTCTCGGGTGCTGAAATTTCAGCATCATATGGATGGTGTCCTAGTCGTGTCTGTGGTCAGGCAGAGAGTTGTACGGTCCGCATAAAAAGGTACACGGACCGTGTATAAACCTTCGAATTCTAGATTCTTCCTCGGTTTCGCCCGTTTTCGGCAAAGTAAGAACAAATGCGCAGCAGTACCATATTCTAGAGATATTCAATGAAATAAACACGATTTGACAGTTTTAGGTACAGGTTTTGGAACAGAAATTGGTCGGAATTATAGGTCAAATAACGAGACATCAGTATAAAGTGTTGAGTTAAATTTTCAGAAAAATTCGGATAGTTAATAAATTAATAAATAAAGTTAATCAAATTGAAATAGAGTTATTTGGATCGTGAAAAACACTGTCCTTAAGCGTATTCCGTCTCTATCGTACAAGATTTGGAATCATCATCAAGATAATCCAAGACTTGAAATCAAAACTTGAATATCGCAACTTAGGGCACAATCATAGAAGCGATCGACGATAACTCCGCAATATCCAAGGGTGGACCCAGTGTATTCCAGGGGGGGCAGCTGCCCCCACCCCCCTGGATTTTGAGTTTTAATGGAAATTTATAGGTTCCGACCGACTTTGACCCTCCCTGGATTTTTTTTTGCCCCCCTCTGGACATTTAATTTGTAATTCGAGTTAAATTTAGGGTTAAAATTAAAATAAATCTGTTGAATTTTGATTGGTAATTAGAATTATAAGTCAGAGCATCAGAAATTACAAGTCAAAGCATTGGAAAGTATAAGTTAAAGCATTATTTTTTGTCGAGTACCCAATTGGTTAATAAATTTAAACCTGATTCGATTTTTTTTGTCCCCCTGACGAAAATTCTGAATCCGCCCCTGACAATATCCAGCATTTAATTTTATCAGATTAGTTGGAGTATAGAATGAAAAGATTAATCAAATCAAATTTGATTAGTTCTCTCGGATGGAGATATATATGGAGTTGAATAAGATTTATTTTAATGGATAAATGAAAGAATGTTTCATTTCATTTCTTTCTTTCTTGTCAGATAACAAAAACAGAGAAGAAGAGAGAGCGTGAGAGTATTAAATAAAGTGACTTAATTAGTAAAAATTTTGAGTATATATATATAGAATCTGGCTAATATGCTACGCGTAGCATAGAGGGCCTCCGTGCTACAGCTCAATTTTTGAGTTTTCAAAATCCTAACGGTCGATTCGAACCGTTCAACATGATCTCCATATGAATATGTACTTGCAAACCAAGTTTTACACTTTTTAGAATTTTTTTACTATTTATTAAGCCACTTTGAAAATTGCTGATCCAATAGTCCAGAAGATTTTACTGTTGTGTACAAATTACTGTTTTTTCAATGTGGCTTAATAAATAGTAAAAAAATTCTAAAAAATATAAAATTTGGTTTGCAAGTACATATTAATATGGAGATCATGTTGAACGGTTCGGATCGACCGTTAAGATTTTGAAAACTCAAAAATTGAACCGTAGCACGAAGGCCTCTTTGCTATGCATAGCACCGTAGACACTTCCTATATATATAAACATTTTTGTAACGGTTGCAATAAGAAAATGATTAGATAAGAATTAGATGCCAAGTTGCCCACCAATCTCCAGTTGTCACTGACAGAAGGGTACAAAAAATTGAACTGTTTGATTGCAACTCACTAACAATTTTATTAACGATATTAATTCATATGTTTTCAATAGTAACAATATTATTAATACAATATAATACTTAAATTTGGTAATTAGAAAATTAACAAATATATTTCAGAATTAAATATACTAAGTTACTATTAAAATTAAAATTAAATTTTGAGTTTTCTAAAATTAGTTTCAACATAAAGACTTGATATACTGGCGATCTTTTAGGTCTACAAGAATGCTAGCGAATTTGTAGAAGGTAATTCTACTCAAAACCACTGGTTGGAGATTTAATCGGAGATTGATCTATTCTTTTTGTTTGGGCTAAGACTGATGACAGAAATTAAGAGAGTGAGTTCCAACATTATTTATATTACTGAGCGGACTTCCTTTGGCAATTTTGTTTTTTTCAACCATTTGTTTATTATATTCTCTAATTCCAATCGTTGAATATATATATGGTGCATTACAAATGTTAATTATAGATTGCTAATTTTTTTAATGAAAAGGTCCGAGTAATTATGAGCGCTTAGGGCATGTTCGGCTGCTTGGGAATTGTATGGGTTAGATGGGATTTTCAGAAAAATGAAATTTTGTTTTTATCACGTGTTCAGATGCATAGATTTGTACCCACGTTATTTCTTAGGAGTAATTCCTAATTATTTCACAGCAGTGCAAAATTTTGAAAATATGAATACGGAGTCCGAGCTAATTTGTGTTTTCCCAATTTCTCTCTCCCCTTCTCTTTCTCTATCTCTCTCCTCTGTCCTTTTTTTTGAAACAGAAAACTTTTTTTTGAGACAACCAAGATTCGAACCCTTGACCTATTGAATAAGCAATAGTAAACGAAAGAGCCAATGACCGACGGAACCTGGCATACCGTATCTCGCCGGAAACCTTACCCACCCCACTGGCGCCACGCACCCCACCATCCCTCCACCGCTAAAGCCTATTCCCCCTATAAACGCACCTATGCCCAGGCTCTCGGAATCTCCTCCCCCACAACCACAGGAAACCTAGTAACCAGCAAGCCGCCACAACCAAACACAGTGCCTCCCCCACCACCCATCACCAAACCAAGCTCATCTTCTAAGCATCTCACCTTACCCAAACCGTTCTACACCTCTCCACACTCTCAACTTCGGTTTCCCCCATCCCCACAGTTCAAGGAATGGCGCGGCCGGTGTTTTAGGTGTTGCCAGCATGGCCACACGGCAGCTCAGTGCAGAAATCTCAAGAAATGTGGTCGCTGCTGGCGAGACGGCCACACGGGCAACTTTTGTTCCAAAACCATTCCTAACACACTACCCCCAACCCAACCCCCTCTGGCCATGACCATCGCACCTCCTCCCCACCAGCCAAACTCACCTTTCGAAGAGCTCATACAGGGTTCATACCCATACCACCCCAAGCCACTGCCTGAGGTTCATAGGCCACCCAAGTCATATCATTATGTGCAAAGGGATGTCCATTACTACACGGAACTTGAGAGACTCCAGCGAGCCGTCGTGCTCTATGCACCAGAAATAGAAGTTGATCTCTCCATCGACGAGGTGGCGGACTGTGCCCTTAAAACGGGACTGATGAGTATGCATGAGCTCTCAATTGCGGTTCTCACCGGCTCTCGATACCTGATTACCCTTCCCAAGAGACTCACCGCCGACATCTTCATTAAGGCTATCCCGGATGATGTCTGGACCTTGGGTTACACTTTTAGCCAGTGGAGCCCTCTAGTTGATGCATCGATCAGCATACCCCAGTTCAAAGTTATGATTGACCTCATTGGGATATCACCGATACACTACAGGGAAGAACATATCAGCCAAGCTATTAGCAGCTTTGGGGTCTACCTTGGCACGATAGAACAGGACTTGCCTGAGGAGATGGCGGTATGGACGGCGGCCGTGGCAACCTCTGCACTAGACAGAATCCCAATGCAGATTGTTCTCGCAGATGGCGGCCTTCACACAACAGTAGACATTGTCATCAAAAACTGGGTCCAGACACCCCTGTACAACAAGGGAGACATACCGAAAGCTACCAAAGAATACACTTCTCCCCCAAGTGTATCGCCGGTTAGAGAAACCTGCCCGGGGAGTGATGAAGCCACGGTCAGACTGCCGGTGCAAATGTTGAGAGACCTTTGTCGCAATCATGATCTCACCACATTGCCGCAAGAATTAAGGGAGGCTTTGGCAACCTCAGACTCACTCCATGGAGAGGCATCAATGGCAGGTGAAGAACACAGGGCGGCGCCACCACCTCCATTCATGGTCACTACACAAACCATACAAGATCCAGCGCCACCGGTGAGATCGGCCACAGAAAATCAAACAGCCCTGGGAGGTATGCAACTCACTTCAAATGAGGCGGGTCATTCTGCACAGAATGTACATGCGGCACCCAAGACCACACCACCGGTTCCTCTGAGAATCCTAGCGAGAAGGACCCCTGTCGCCCAAAAGGACACTGGCGGCGCTGACAGTACCTTTCATTCTCTGCCGCTAATCGACACGCCCCTCCAGATGGGAGAATCTTCCACGCGCTCACCAGGACGACAGCTGCGTCAAAACGGACAAACTAGGAAAAAACACGGGATAGCTGGTGGGCTCACAACTGCTACCTCCAAATGGGCCCGATTCACGGCTGCAAGAAGAGGAGCAATACTTGGGCCTCTCGTTAAAGCCCAAAAAGCTAAGGGCTCTGCTACTGTGAAGAGAGCCCAAGGAGCTATTGACCGAAACTTGGGAAGGGCTCAAAGGCCGTATAACAGAGTTGGTTACATGGGATCTCTTCCGAATACAACCCAAATGAAGAAAAGAAAACCTTCGGCTTCCTCGGCAAAAGAAAAGGGCGGAGAACCAACCCAGCTGTCAGAGATGACTCTTGACCCGAATGGATACGTGGAGATCCGAATTGATTACCAACACCGCCTCGCCATTGCCGCCGCCTGTGGTGTGGATGTCGATTTGGTCTCCAAAGAACTAGATGTAGACAATAGAGAGCGGAAGATACCTCCTGAAGAGAGCAGGCAACTGGCAGCGGCCCACGCTAATCTATCTGATCTCGAAGACAGTACCCCCATTCCAGAACCAATCTCGATGGATGATCAGTCCGATTCGGATTCGGATTGAGGTTGCCATTTCTACCGATCCGACACCGTTGTGCAGTATCTACAATTGTAATGATTTTAAAGAAATTTCAGCTGTTGTCTTGGAATGTCAGGGGAGTTGGGAACCTCGAAAAGCGTGTGGTTGTCAGGAAAGTTCTTAGAGACTCAAGAGCAGATGTAACCTGTCTTCAAGAAACAAAATTGAACAAGATCGATTATACCTGTTTATCGAGTGTGCTTCCATCCTATTTTGAAAAGAGGTGTGTTTATTCTTTGGCTGTTGGGTCGTCAGGTGGGTGTCTCATCTCATGGCGACGAAACTTTGCTCTACAGTCATCATGGGCATCGAAGCATACTATTTCAGCGTTGCTGGTTGAACTTAGCACGGGACAGAGAATCCTGATCACGAATGTCTATGGCCCGACACAAGATGAACAAAAAGAAGCTTTCATAGAAGAGCTGAGGCATCAGCAAAAACTGGTGCAGGTGCCTTGGATCTTGACGGGGGATTTCAACCTCATCAGATGGATAATAGACCGAACAGGAGACATACGCGGAATTAGTTTGATGTGTTCATTCAACGACGCAATAAGCGACATGGCCCTCATGGATATACCACTCAAAAATAGACAATTCACGTGGTCTAGTAAGCGACCTGACCCCTCCTTCTCAAGGTTGGACCGGGTCTTTGCAACCTCACAATGGGCTTCTCATTTTCCACACATGTTACTGACAGCACTAGAGGTGCTCATCTCCGATCATGCACCCCTTTTACTTACCTGTAAACAATTACAAAGGAAAAAGAGAGCCTATCGCCTTGAAACTTTTTGGTTCCGGTTTGAAGATGTCACTACAAAAATAAAAGAAATCTGGTCGGAGGGATACCAGCAATCTCAGGGGCAAAAAGGACAATTCCATGAAAAGTCAGCGAGAATGCACAGGGAACTCAGAGAGTGGCATCTAAACCACTTCAGTCAAATGGAGATTCAACTACAGAATAGTAAGAAGGCTCTCTCATTTTTAGATCAATTGGAAGAAAAAAGGAACCTGTTCCCAAAGGAATTCCAACTCAGGCAACAAATCAGAGAGAGGGCCTTCCTCCTCTCTACAATAGCGGAGTCTAAATGGTGTCAAAGAGCGCGTTGCCGGTGGCTAACGGAGGGCGACCACAACACAAGATTCTTCCATAATTTTGCCTCGTCCAGATTGAGAAGGAACATGGTACTATCAATACATCACCAAGGGATTGAATTAACGGATCCAGAGGCAATAAAGGAGGCTTTCTTCGAATATATGAGAAGCTTGCTTGGCAGAGAGGCTCCAGTGCAACAATTCCACCCGATAGGCCTATACCCGCCAGCAGCTCAACTCTCAGGTTTGGCAAATGACTTTTCTATGCAGGAAATTGAGGAAGCAGTGCGCAGACTGGCCAAGAACAAAGCCTCGGGTCCAGACGGGTTACCTAATGAATTTGCGCAACTCTTCTGGAGTGACATCAAGCATGAAGTGATCTCTCTGATCCAAGCTTTCAGTCAAGGCACTGGCAGCCTAAAACACCTCAACAAGGCAAATATCACCATGATACCCAAGAAGGAAAATGCGAAAGAAATCAAGGATTTTAGACCCATAAGCATTATAAACCTCATTCCAAAAATCATTTCTAAAATCCTTGCAACAAGGTTATCCAAGCTGCTGCCAGAGTTGATCTCCTACAGGCAAACGGCCTTCATAAAAGGGAGACAAATATCAGAAAATTTTATTACAACTAGAGAAATGCTCCAGCATATCTCTGATTCAAAGTCAGCAGCGGTGTTCCTAAAAATCGATTTCACAAAGGCATTCGATTCAATCAATTGGTCATTTTTGAGGAAGGTAATGCAAGCCCGGGGATTCCCGGCCAGATGGATCAGGTGGGTCGATGAGCTGCTACAAACCGCATCTTCTAGAGTGGTAATTAATGGAGATAGCTCAGATTACTTCTTCCACAAAAGGGGTCTCCGACAAGGAGATCCCCTCTCACCTCTTCTCTTCATCTTGGGGGTCGATGTACTCCAGAGTATGATCACATTGCTAAATAGCTCCCTTCAAACCCAAATCACAAATAGAATCCGAGACCCAATTATAGCCATCCAATATGCTGACGATACTGCCATATTGGCAGCGGCAGACCTCACTACCCTCATTTCCCTAAAAATTACGCTTCGGATTTTTGCGGCAATATCCGGCTTGCACATTAATTACTCCAAAAGCTCCTTCCTGCCACTTAATTTGTCGCCTCAGCAATCAAGAATGGTCAGATTAGTGTTTCAATATGCCACTAACAGTGAGAAAGCCGACAAGATCAGATTTCATGCCTCTGATCGAGAAGATAGAAAATAGGCTGCAAGGATGGCAAGGAAAACTTTTATCGAGAGGTGGTCGACTTCAGCTGATGAACTCGGTTTTATCAGCCATCCCTATATACCACATGACGAGTTTTGTATTGCCCAAATAGGTCATCAAACGCATTGACCTCATTCGAAGACGGTTCCTCTGGGGTAATGCAGAAGGGAATGGTCGAGGCATATCGCTCACAAATTGGGAAGCGGTTTGTACTCCAAAAGAGCTAGGAGGGCTCGGGGCACCCAACTTGGAAATCAGGAACAAGGCCCTGGTTTTGAGATGGTGTTGGAAGGCGCAGATGAATCCAACGGGCCTCTGGACAACTACCGTCGAAAATCTGAGGAGGTTGCATCCCCAACCTGAAGGGCCTAAAATATGGATAGTCAAAGGTTCTTTTTTTTGGAACAACCTCATCAAAATGTTACCTCTCTTTCACTGGAGCACGAACTGGCAGGTCGGCAACGGCAACTCAATCTCCTTCTGGTATGACCCTTGGCAAGGAGCCCCATTGCGCAGCCTGTCAGATGGCCAACCAAGACCTTATTTACAGCGGATATCACTGTGCGAAGCAGCTCCGATAATGGGGGAACTCCATCCGCAGGCAACCCTTACTGAGCCCTTCTCCCAGGCCGAGGATGTGCTCATTTGGCGCTGGACAGCCTCGGGGTCCTATACGGCAAATTCACTGTACAGAACTATCATGACCGGAGGGAGAATAAAGTGCAAATTTAAATCAATCTGGACCAGCAAAACTCCTGCCAAGGTTAGATTATTCATGGTGTTGTTGCTACAGGATAAAGTACTTACTCATGAGGTTATGCTCAAACGATATATGAATTGTGAGGGGAAATGTGTGATGTGCAACACATGTGACCTTGAGACTGCAAACCACCTGTTTATATCTTGCCCATATGCCCAACGGGTATGGCACCACATAGCTGACAAGGTGGGCTTCAAACTTATGTTTAGAGGTCACACGATTGAAGATACCTGGGAGAAATCAAAGGACAGTATTCCTAAGGCTGTCAACAAAAGCAAGTGGACTTCGCGATTCATGTGTGTGCTATGGATGCTCTGGAGGCAACGAAACGAGATGATATTCCGGGGTAAAAGTCTTCCCCCGGTAGTGCTAGCTGACAGGATCCATGAAGAGGGGGGCCTTTGGTTGAAATATTGCAGGGGTACTACACCAAAAACAGGAATAGGCTGAACGGGGTTTTAATACTGCAAGGGTACCTTACTATGAATGTTGTTTTTGTAAATCTGAGCTGATTGATGCAAACTATATGATGTAACTTTAACTTAGTAGCTTCTACTAAGCATTTCAAAAAAAAAAAAAAAAAAAAAAGACCTATTGAATAAGCAACATAACACTTACCACTACACCATCTCACATTTGTTCTCTCCTTCACTGGTCAGGCAAAAGCTGAGAGCTTTCTCTCCTCTCTCGGTCTTCTATTTTAGGCTCCAATCACAATCGAGAAGTACAAAATTTCAATTCAATTCAATAGACATGACTTCAATAGAAACGAATTAGAATTGAAATTTTCTGATTGGAAACAATGTTTAAACCGACAAAAATTCATTTGATGAAACTAAAAAAAGATCAGCTAATTCTAATAATTTACCATTTATGCCATCGCCTAGATTTTGTTTCTTTAGCAGAAATAACAAAAGATAAATTAAAAAAAAAATTATATATATATATAGAACGAAGGAGAGTTCAACTGGAAAATAAAGGGTTGTCCAGTCTGAACTCAAATATTTGTACAATGTCAAGATAGCGGAGAAGAAGAGAAGGAAAAGAGGAGATTTTTGTCCGGTCAGTTTATTCCGTACATTTCTTGTCAAATTTCATCGATTTGTGGTGGTTTTCATCACGGGATTTAGCCTCCCTGAAATCCCGTCAATTAAAATTGTTTCTCGTCACTACTCAGCTTCTGATCGGTCCTACGAAGCGAATTCCATTTCCAAATCGTATTTCTTCATTTTTTTTACTCGTTCCGATCAGAGACTTACACATCGCATGAAAAACAGATTGAGTTTTATATATAACTAGTTGTAATCTTTTGTAAATACATGTGGGATTAATTGTTCGGATGGATCCGGACATAAACATTTTTTCTTTACAAATTACAACAAATTTCTTTAGTCTAATTTTGTATACAAATTGTTTTAATTTTTTGGGTAACTATTAGTCTAATTATATTGATTACAATTTTTTGCCAAAATAGAAATAATGAAATGCATTTTTTAAAATAAATCAAGACTTTTCACGGCACGACAAACTGTCCGGATGGATCCAGACATCAACATTTTTGTTTTACAAATTACAACAAATTTTATTAGTCTAATTATTTTGTGTATAAATTGTTAATTTTTTTCATGTAATTAGTAGTCAAATTTGCAAAAGTAAATAGAAATAGTGAAATACATTTTTTTAAATAAATTAAGACTTCTCACAATTAATTCCACGGTACAACCGAACGCTCATTTTAACACATTCTCATAATCAACTCCATGCGTACCCATGCCTGTAGGATCTTACTTTTTCAAAAATAAGTTCTCATCCTATCAAATTTCATCTCATGTAATCCCATAACAAAAGAACAAACGAGTAGTCAAATTGTAGTGCTTTTAATACAACCCTCATGCAACATTCAATTTGCTTCAGAAAACACATACTGGCATCAAAAGTCAGTGGTTGTGGACACAGAACAAAATTCACGTATAATTCGTTTTTTCGACGTTACTGAACCGAATTCCGAATAAAACACAGAAAAATGTATCATAGGTTTTATTCGCGAATAAAACGCGAGTTGACCAATTATTCGCGAAATTTTATATTTTTTTTTTATGATTTTTTTGGGTTTTTTTTTTTTTGCTTCCTTGTTATACAGAATCATTCTCAAATTATACTCAAATCACGAACTTTTGACCTCGCCGAACCGAACCCGAACTATTGATTTGTCACTATGGTTGTGGACTTGTTATAATTTTATAGTAATTGCATTAATTAATTAGTACGGTGACCGTACGTACTTTCGTTGAACCACTTTATATAATTTTATAGTAATTATGGCAAGTATGTCTCCATCTGCCAAGATAATGTATCCAGGAGCTGACTTCACAAATATGATTTTATAAATAGCAAAGATTTAAATCCTTAGGTCCAAGTTGTACCCACTTGCTGGTAGTCTAATTGTTAGGTTAGTCGGCTTAAACTAATGATGTGCTTATCGTCTAGGGATTAGAAAAGCCTTTATCTTATACCCACTCAAACAACACCAGTATTTTTATTCCTTTTTAATATAATTCGTATCAAGCTGTTGTTAAGTCTCATTTATACAACATGTTGTTATAATTATCAGTTGGAGAATGCTCCGTGGCCAAATCTTTATTTTATCCTCTAACTGTAGTACAGATATTTGCACATGAATGTATATACCGTCAGTATGTCGATGGCCTTTAATTTATTTTTGTCAGTTGAGTGTGAGGAACGTTGTTAAATAGTTTGAGAACGGTCAGTAGGATTTTTATTTGGTTGAGATTTTGAAGCAATATTTGTTTATTAAGAATATAAATTGAAGTCCCAGCGGCTACCTTTAAGAAAAAATTGTGTAAAGTAATATGGGCCTTT
The DNA here is from genome assembly GCA_028015225.1 of Carex myosuroides. Taxonomy (NCBI): domain Eukaryota; kingdom Viridiplantae; phylum Streptophyta; class Magnoliopsida; order Poales; family Cyperaceae; genus Carex; species Carex myosuroides. The sequence goes on from CM051488.1 coordinate 6,476,653, forward strand.
TGAACTAAGTTTTTATATTGTGAAAACTGAAAACAATACATCTATATCCATGGTCAATAGTAGGTGTCAATGACACCCTTTTACTCGTTTACCCGATCCGTACCGTATCTGATAAGACGGGTACGAGTAAGATTTTTTTTCGTAAATTTATTGGGTACAGGTACGGATAAAGATTTTTTTCGTTATCTAAACAGGTAAGGGTACGGATAATACCTATTCCGTACCCGTTACCCGATCGGGTAATTATAATATATATATATATATATATATATAGAGAGAGAGAGAGAGAGAGAGAGAGAGATGGGCTATGGTGCATTGCAATGCATAGGCACCCTTGTGCATTGGACCATAAATCACCGATTCAAAGTCCAAATGACCGATCCAAACCGTTCATCTTGTTCTCCATATTAATATGTACTTGGAGACCAAATTTTACATTTTTTGGAATTTTTTTACTATTTATTAAGCCACTTTGAAAGTTTCTGGTCCAACGGTGAACAGTAAAAAACAGTAAAATTTTCTGGACCACCAGATTAGAAACTTCCAAAGTGGCTTAATAAATAGTAAACAAATTCCAAAAAATGTAAAATTTGGTCTCCAAGCACATATTAATATGGAGAACAAGATGAACGGTTTGGATCGGTCATTTGAACTTTGAATCGGTGATTTATGGTCCAATGCACAAGGGTGCCTATGCATTGCAATGTATAATAACCCATCTATATATATATATATATATATATATATATATATATATATATATATATATTATATTAATAAGCATTGAAAATAATACTTTAATTAGTTTATTTGCACTTAGCATGATCAAATTTTTTTCCAATAAATTACTATATATGTTTGAAATGAATGTATATGTTTTATTGTTTTATTTAATAAATAATAAAAATAATTATTATATTAGTATTATCCGTTATTTATCCGTTACCGTTTCGTTATCCGACAACTATAACAGTAAGAATACGGATAAAAGTAAAATATTTAACGGATACGAGTATAAAAATATTTTCACCCGATCTTTACCGTACCCGTTAACACTCCTAATCAATAGGCCCTACTATAGTATGTTGCACACTATCCCAAATTGTACAAAGTTACTCTCTCACGTGTTACACCCTATCCCAAATTCTTCAAGAATATATAAAGGTGGGTAGCATCTCAAGGCACTTTGGCAAAAAAATTCAAGGCACAAAATCCGAACTTTTTATTTATGTTGTAAATTAAATTTAATATGATTTATGTGGATGTTCAATTTATTGTAAATTAAATTAAAATATGTTTTCATTCTTATAAAGTTGTTGGTAGGTCTTTTTTACTTTTTGTGTAGATTCACATAATATTTGTGAAGTGTTCACTTTTTTCAATAACACGTTCACCTTATATTTATGCATGTTAGATGTTGGACAGTAATGTCAGATTTTGATATTTTCAATTTTTTGAACATTTACAGTATATTTTGTTTGTGCAAAATTCACTTTGTGAAACTATACATTACCTTATTCTATGTTATGCACTTTATTTTTTTTCTTTTCATATGCTGAAATATCTTTTTTTCTTCAAATTGTTTCGTTAGGTATGAGAAGTATTATGTCACGTTGTCGTCCAGATCATATGGCTTAATTTTCTCAGTCAGAAGAAACTACGTGGTAATATGCGCGAGGAGCATTTCAACCTGTTGCGGTCTACTCCATTTTATCATCTTCTGGAGATGCCGCCGTTCTACTTTTCTGGTCATTTTTTGACGAGAATAATAGAATTTTCTTCTAAAGAACATAGCTCTTTTGTGATCGCCCAAAGACGCGTTGTGCTGACTAAAATGGATGTTGCACAGTTATTAGTAAATTTTTTTCTTGCTGTTATATATTAGTTGTAGTAACTACATAGGTGTTGTTCATTGCATCAAAAGCATGACCTTTCTTTTATTTTCTATTCACATGATTCATTAGCATATTATATTACTGCAGTGTTCACATGATTGCTTTAATTGCAATGCAGGTCTGCGTGATATCGGACATACGAGAAAGTTTTATATATAGCGGTCAAGGAAATCAACTTCAGATCGGCAACCCGAAGTGTCGATTGCATGACGAATATTTTGATGGAAAGTCTGAGATGGACTACAAGCGGTTAGAGAGCATTTTACTCGAGTTAGTTAACCAGGAAGGGAAGGAAGCTGACTTTGTAAGGTTGCTGATTGTGTATCTCTTCACCCCATGTTTCTGTTCCCACTACGGAGTGGGAAAGTTGTACTTAGGTTCATGCCGTCCTGGAGAATTTTAAAAAATATGCTTGGGCTGGTGCAAGAGGAAGTTTGGTGGTCCGTAGTGGGCGCGTCGAAGAAGCTGAATGTTCCAAGCAACGCAAAATCTTCCTTATATCCCATTCAAGGCTGCTCAGCTGTTCTTATTGTAAGTTTATAACAAGGTGCAATGTTACATAATGGCTCAATAAGTGCATATTTTTGCATATTATGTGAATTGTTAAACATTAGAAATGAATGTTAATGAAAGAACAAGGAATTGAATGTTATTGCAGCTTTGGTTTCTGGAGCATTGCCAGATCCCTCACTTTGTGTTTTTAAGGGAGCGATTAGCCTGACTCGAACAGACCTTGTGTAACTCCAAGTAATCGCTTTATCCAGTTCGGCTCACTTTTCTCCTACATCTGGCCTGGGAGTGGTAGTTTGGTTTTTCCCAGAATAGGATTAAGTATTCCTTTGGTCTAGTACTAGAATGCTTCCTTAGGAATGATCTCCTTCCTTCGGTGATCGGACAGTTCAGTACAATCAATCAAACTCATCTTGTAGTAGTTTGGTCCCTATATATGAGCTACCGCTTTTAGGCTTTGAAAAAAGAAAGAGCATTTCAGTAGTTTCTTTCAGTCGGCTTTCGTACTATTTCCATCTTTCTTCTCTGGGATCATCTTTGGCTTAAAAACGAAGGAGTTTTTGTCCCGGTCTACTAGAAGGGTACAACCGGACTGAAGGGATTTCACGTACCAAATCAATTGGTAGGTGCTTATCCTAACCATAGGCGTCAGCAGAGAAGGCTCAGAAAGAGGGATTGGCAACGTCCAGATCTAATCAATCTATTAAAAAAAGGAAGAAATCAAGTGAGAGAAGTAGGAGCACATCTATCGTTCATTTTTCTTCATTTCCTGGTCCCTCATACCGTCCTATTTTCCTTAGTAACAATGGCTACTGTAATAGCCCTTATTTCGTATCTGTCATATTCTGCTTGAATCCCTACTGCTACGTTGACTAATACTAAGTAAGCCCTGTTTTCCTAACTGTAAATGCACTACCTATTTTCCTAAGAAAAAACCTATTAACTAGACACATTTCCTATTCAAATCTAGTAAAAGTAGAAAGACATTGGTTGACTTACCCGTCCGTTGCCCTATCCTAGTCTCCTAAGAAATATTAATACTCTTCCCAATGCATGTGTTCCAAGAAATGCTTATCCCCATAAGTAATAATCTCTCCTATTTGGCTTAGTGCCAATGACCTACCTCAGCTTCCCCTATAACTAGTGCCCTATTCGAACAGTTTCGTTATCCAAAAGGCAATGCCACTATATATGATGCCTACCTATTCTTTGAAATCAACTCATAATCTATTCACAGAACTTCACTACCAAGGCAATCAGACCGAACTTACCTATAAGAAGAAGTGCCCTAGCCTATTCTCCTATTCTTTGAAATCGAGTCATATCTATTAGAGTTCAGGTATCCTTGTGACCCCCAATGCCCTATCCCAGCAGGTAGGTAGCTTGCCCGCCCATAAGAATAGTCTGAAACGTATTCTCTTATTGCCAGTGACCTAGTTTCCTCCATTAACTCAGTTTAAATAAACGAAAACCTACTTGATCTAGTCACAAGAAAGTCATCTATAAAGTCACTACTCATCAACAAATTAAAGAGATAATAGAGTAGAGTTAAAGAAAAGACATGGCGTAATGAAAAGCCTATTACTTAGTCACAAGAAAATCAGACATCTATTATAGTTCTCCTCAGGAATTAGGCAAGCTGGTATAATGGGTAGACAGATGTGAACAGTAGGTTACTCTCTTTGCAGGTGGTAAGAGTAGGACTAGGCCAGGGTAACTGTCTACTAGAATTCTCTTTTTGAAGCTGAGGTAGGGTATTGCTTAGGACAGGGAAATAGTAGTTGTCAAGTAGACGTAGGAAATTACCAGAGGCATATGAGATAGGCGGAAATATAGGACCAATAGGCATATGAGATAGCTACCAGAACTCTATGTTTTGATGTCTGAGTTGATGTCTGAGTAAAGAAATAGGAGTTCTTAGATCAAGTCTAGTAGGCACGGTGACTAGTAGTTCTTGCTTAGGTACCTGGGGTCATTAGTCTACCTCTGAACTCTTTGCTTTGATGGATGGAGTTGCAAAAACGTACAATTACATAATCATTAAATTTTCATTGTGTCTTCAAGGGAGTAACCCGTGGAATCTCAAGAAAAAATGATCAAAGGGCAGGAGAATGTAATGATTTTGATAATTCGGTTAAGAACGTCAGTGTTCCCAATAGCGTAAGTTCGAAGGATAATAAAAAGTAGGGTTTTAGAAATCTAGAATCAAAAGAGGTGGCACTACGGGCTTCACCCATGTATGACGCAGTGGCTGTGTCTTTGACGGCTGACACTTTAATAGTTCTCGATTATGACGGAAGGAGACACCACCAATCCGGACCAAACGAGGCCATATTGAAACGGACAAAAAACCAACTGATACTTGATCTATAAGAGGATGTATCAGATGTCTATAAGCAAATATTGCGCACTTTCGGACCAAGTCCACTAATCATTAACGTCAATATAAAAACACACACCCATGCAACTATTGATCAATACAATAGTTTGGTATTAAATTAAAGGCCAAACATACTAAATCCAGATTTACTGTCAACTAGCTTACATAAATGAAATGAATTCTTGAAGAATAATTTGAGAAGATAATTTGATGTTACTTAGAGTATGATCCCTATGATGAAATTGACTTACACGCTCCGTCCCACTTTGGACCTTGACAAAAGGCAATTGAATCAAATAATTCAGTATATTTTCATTTTATACGAAGGAGTACTTTTATGTTTCTGCTGAATGAATATGATATTTTCTGGGCATTTCTCATAATATCAAGCCTTTTTCCTATCTTAGCATTTTTGATTTCAGGAGTTTTAGCCCCAGGACCTGAAAAGTTTTCTAGTTATGAATCAGGTATAGAACCTATGGGAGATGCTTGGTTACAATTCCGAATTCGTTATTATATGTTTGCTCTTGTTTTTGTTGTTTTTGATGTCGTGGGCAATGAGCTTCTATGTATTAGGTGTATCTTTATTTATCGAAGCTTTTATTTTCGTTCTTATCCTAATGGGTGGTTCAGTTTACGCATGGCGAAAAGGAGCATTAGAATGGTCTTAACTAAATATTTAGAAAAACGGAAAAAAAAAACAAGGACAAAATCCTAATAAGAAAGTTATGAATTTGATTGACTTTTCGTTACTTGATCAAACAACCTCCAATTCAGTTATTTCAACTACATCAAATGATCTTTCAAATTGGTCAAGACTTTCCAGTTTATGGCCTCTTTTATATGGTACTAGTTGTTGTTTCATTGAATTTGCTTCATTAATAGGTTCGCGATTTGATTTTTATCGATAAAATATTTCGAATTTTTCCATATCCATATAAAGTATTTACTTGTTACTATAAAAAATAGAACCTATATTCTTCCTTAGATCCCTTCTTTCACTCCGATAGTATCATAGATAGGAATCCATGCAAAGGAAATGAATGCATTTCTATACTAAAAACTAAAAAACAATTAAGTGGAGTAGATGAAATTCAGTAAGGGGAATAGACATAAAACTGAATCATGCCATATCATTTCACTCTATTCTACGGACCTTACAAAGCCTTTTTATAGATGACATTATTCAGGTATGATCATAGAGAATATTCTCTTTAAACGAACCGGCCTATCCCTCTACTACGTAAAGGGCTTACGTGGGTCTTGGCTGGATCCGGAGACACATTTGGTCGTGATTTACAACGTGGCGGATAAAATAATGTATCCGCATGGCCAAATGAATAGTGAAAGTCACACACTCCCAGAATCCATCCTTTCTTTGATTCACTTCAACTAGTCGTATCAAATACAGAATAAAAGACTCATAGGTTTCAGATAAGTATCCAAATAAAATGTGTGATTCTTAAAAAAACCATATTTATAGCAATGAAATAGTTTTGTCCTTCCCAATAGGAATATATAATCAATCTATTTTATGTTTTCTCCCAAAATACCTTGTTTGCGTATCATTAGAAAGTGCATCAACATAAATACAGCAGTAAGAAGAGGCAATACAAAAGTATGTAAACTGTAAAAACGAGTTAAAGTGGATTGGCCGACACTAGCACTTCCACGTAATAACTCCACTAAAGGGGATCCTATTAGTGGAATAGCTTCAGGTACACCAGTAACGATTTTGACTGCCCAATAACCCATTTGGTCCCAAGGTAAGGAATAGCCAGTTACACCAAAAGATGCCGTTAATACAGCCAAAACCACACCTTGAACCCAATCAATGCTCGGCTAGCTTCTTACATCGTCGGATGTTCATTTTGCTTTTGGAAAATTTTAGATGCAACTATATCCACGATGGCACTGCGGCGGGAAGGACAACTTAATTCTTCACGTAAGCCCTCCTTACCTTTTCGATTTCGATTAGGGCGCTCCTTCCTTAAGGACCCTCAGCTTCGCGTGAGCTAAGCTAGCAGCTTTTCCTTAATAGTCGATAGTCGAGCTCGCTTTCGCTTCCTTTCCTTACTCATATTAGTACAGTATACCGGTGTCCCCGGCCCTCGCTTTCTTTATTCTTCTTGGTATTAGTATACCTTTAAGGACTCTTCTAAGACACTTGGCTTCCCGCGGGTTGACTCTTGCATTCGGCCGGACGGATAGCGACTAACTCATAGATACGAGATACCATACAGGCACAGAGCTCTTAGCTCTAGCTTCCTGGCTAGCCACCTGAACTTCCTCTGCTAAGAAGACCTTTAGCTTACTCGAGGAAATAAACTCAAAATGCATAAGAATTCAGTGTTGAAAGAAGAAAGACAAACGTTTTAGTGCAGTGTAGTTATCCCTTTTATTTTATTCTATTTATTTTCACAGCAAGTGAGTAGTAAGGTCGTAGAAAAGAAGCATGCTAACCTTCCTTATCCAGCATCTAGCATTTGCACCCGTCTTCCAATACACGCTGCTCCTGCTTCGCCAACAATTGCGTCCTTTACTTTAGAAAAGTATCCGGATGATGAAAGGGCCAATTCAAGTCTTATAACTAACAGTTGCACTGCTTCATTGAACGCATATAGAGAGCGGTCTAACAAATGAACCAAACTAGTGCATCAGCAGTGCATCATGCTTAGGTGCAACACCCTCATTAGATGACACCACACTTGATTAAATATCTTGACATCAAATACTTGTGGATGTGGGCAACTTTCTGGATTTGCACAGTACCAGGAGTTCAAAACATAAAACTTACACCTTAAAAAAAAAATACTCCATACCTAGTTTACCTATTATAAGTTCTTGTGGGAATATGGTAAAATTCTTATAATGCCTGTATGTAATATGACTCATCAATCCTTATGCATGCGTAGGCTTCACTTATTTATGGGAATTTGTGTTAGAATAGAAAGCCAGCAAGATTAATTACCGAATTTTGGTCTTTTTCACCCCAGTCCCACTCCCTGCTTCAACCCTATGGCTCTTCCGTGCTGGCCGGTGTGCTGCCCGTGGCCTTGAACTGCTGTTGCGATTGCCCCGCTTATTTCTGGCGTTCTTTTGGCTCTGGAAGGTTCTTGCAGATTTAGTCATGCTTCAGTGTACACTTAGTAATATATGCTGTTAAAAGTCAAGTGCATTTACCAATTTCAATAACAGTAGCCCATGGTTATTACAACAATTCAAAATTTGATTATGAAAGAGCACAACTTCTTACCACTGAGGAATCCGCCTCGTCCAAGCCTGAAGATGGTTCTTTTCTCCGGCGTGTTGCTATATACTGGCGGCGTCTGTCCTTTACCAGCCACAACCCATAGTTGTCTAATTATAGTATAGACGACCAGATCGAGTATATGCAGTCTATACAGACCTTTCCTTATTGACGACATCCACTAATAAAAACAAAGGTTTCTTTCTTACGTAAAAAATAATATATATATATCTAACCACATGTGACTCCTCAGCATGGACTTTAGGCGTTGTGTCGATTAGCCTTTGCGTTGCTAAGAATCTGCGGCGTTGAGGTGGGCTGGGAAGACATATTCAATTTTTAATGTTGATCAAGCAGCACATATATTATGAAAAGTACACCTTCGACTGTAATAACAAGAAAAGCCAAAGTAGGCTTCGTACATGGAATTCTAGCATGTCCCGAAGAAATGACATGTACTAAAATTGGAAACCTTTCATAAATTAAAAACTTAAGAAGACAAATGACACATTTATGGTTTACGATTGGAACAAAACTAGTTAAATAGGCTTTTTCTTTTCTTCTTCATTCTTGGCGGGCTTTTACCATGTCTCCCAAACAATTTCAGTACATATGGCGCAAGACGATTTCACATATCGAGGTCGGAAAGGGATCGGGTGTTTTCACGTCTCACCAGAGTGCCCGCCCGTTGTTTTGTTCTTAGGAAAGACCTAGCTCTCCGCAACGTAAAGTGTAGTAAATCTAGTTTCTGACAAACTAAACTATATATGATAAAAACCAAAAAAAAGAATACACTATATATGGGCTAGAAATATGTTTAACACAGGCAGTCTGTGGTCAAAATAAAAAAAGAAATTCCTAATTTTGAAGGAATGTTCCGACATTTGAAACAAAGAAAGTAGGCTAGGTCGAGATCAATGCCCAGGTTCTAAACGAGTCAATAAGCTAATAAAAGAGGGAAAGTGAGTTTTCGTGTCTAGGAGAGTTCAACCAACAGGTAAGAGCGGAACATAATACAAGGAGAGATAGGGTCTTTGTTAAAAGACTGAGCTGGAAAGGAAAGTTTGAACTGTACTCCAAAATATTTTCTCTGAAGCTATTCATTTCATTCCCTCCGGCGGGCATTAAGCATGTTCACTGTTAAGTGTAGGGGAAAAGGGGCTTACTCGAATAATAGACATTGAAATCGTTCCACTTTGCTCCCCGTCTTTCTTTTTATTTTGTTGAATTAACAGATAGGTCTACTGACTGGGCAGGGTAAGAGCTACGTTGTAGAAGCAATAAGGGACCGAACGAAGGGCGTGGGGCGAGAGAGAGGAAAACCTTTGTCACGGCTGGTAGGAAAGGAAGCAATTGTTGGCGAAGCCCTTAACTGAACTAAGTACATCCATGAAATGTTTGGTTTCATGCTTAATTAAGATAACAATGTCTTTTGCAGCTAGCATGAGTAGCATCCTAATCCTAATCCTTCTCCCCACATTCTTGTCTGTCCATTTTTGTCACTCATTACCAGTAACTCATATTTCAGAAGAAAAGGTTAGTACTCATATTTCATAATTAGTACACTGTTGCCTTTCTTACTTCATCTTAAATAGCATATGGTTTTCCCTTTTTTGGTGATATTACTACCAGCAGTGGATCTGATGTATTTGGGCTCATTTAGTTCCCTGTGTACGTTGAGCTACAAGTTCTTTGCCAAGTTGCCGCCTGTTGCATATTCATTTTTTTTCAATCATTTTGGTACCAGACTGTACCAGCCCTTCGGTACATTAGATTTTTCTGTTCTGGATTTAGTATGGGTCGTAGTATCTTAATTTTATCCAAGTGAACTTTATGAGATGCGTAAAGTTTTCCCAAGATGATGCAAGAAAATATCTAATATGTTTTGCCTCAATATTGTTCTCTCAAATAGTCCTTAATTAATAGTTTTATAGTCTATTTAATTAGGTATCTGGTATTTCAGTTACATTCCTTCAACAAAACAGATCTAAACTGAGATCAATTATTCGACTCACAACTCAATGAAGTTTATTATCTTTCAGTCAATTTAGTTTCCACTTGAAAATGAAAAAAATGTTGCTAAGGGTGTTTTTGTTTCTTACTCAAAATATAAAGTAAACATACGAATAGGCAGCTGTGGATTTCTTCAATCAAGTAAATCTCCTTTATGGTACTCTTGCTGAGTTCTGCACACCTAAAAACTGCCATACCATGACTGCTGGTCCAAAGTATGCATTTCCTTTTATACCTATACAAATTTTTTATCTCTCTTTATTTGAACGAGTGATTGTTCTTTTTTTAAAGAAAACTTATTACTTTCACACCCCTTGCAATACAAGGTGCTAACTCAGCGACTAGGCCTGGATGAAAAGATTCAATACAAAAAAGGGGTTACTTATAGAGCAGCCGACGCCCTCTCAAGGAGGGGCGAGCCAGAGCGAGAAGGTGAATTGTCAGAACTCAGCTGTTGTTGCCTTACTGACTTAAGGAGGTCAAGAATAGCGATTTCGATTAGGAGGAAGCCCAGGAATTGCTAAGTAAGGAAAGTCTTTAGCAAAAAGCATACTAATACACACAAAGATGCAATAAAAAGACGAAGATGATAGAGAGTCTAAGGTAAGGTATGTGGGGATTCTTTGATGCAAGGGCAGAGAGGACGTCCCCAAGAGCAGAGAGAGACTTGTTGATGAATTTAGACTGCCTTCGCCTCTCCCCTTCAACATCGATTTTGCTGACACGCTCACTCCCAGCAAGATCCACCAGCCACATGTGACTCCTGCTCTTCTGACTACTCACCAAGTTCTCACTTTTTATTGTTACCCGAACCAAACTGCAATAAATAGGATCAAAGATTTTACGTAAAAAATATTTATTTGGCACTTCCTTCATTAACATTTTTTTCTTTCTTCATTAACTTTTTGAACATTACTCTAAATAGATCCTAATATGACATGGTAGTTATATTTATTTCTGGGTACTGGTCATGACTGGTTCCACTATGTATATGCAATGATGATTGATGAAATCATGTATAATAGAAGAAATAGTGTGAGGTTTTACCAGTGAGAACGGCTACTAAATTCATTTGCACTAGTTTTCTAGACTCTTCCTGGCACCAGTTCTCAAGATGTCCCAAACCTCATCAATAGTGCGCATTTCTGACTCGACCAAAGCAGGCACCTCATGTGAACCGTCAGAACTTTGCTTTACTTCCAATCTTCAATCCGGATATAAAATATTCTACTTTCATTTTTTTTATGGGTGATGCCCCTACTATTTGGTTGTGTTGTCAGAAGGATACTAACACAATTGTTTCTTATTATTTGTTGTCAAATGCATGATATTTACAACCCAGGTCAACAAGGGGCAATTCAATATCACATGGTTCAGGACTACATAGTAGCGGCGAATTCTTTTTCAGAATTAAGGGCTAGTAATTTAAGAAAACTTCAGGTCAAAAAGAAATATAAGGCAAGAAATTTTCTCACTTCTTTGCTGTTTGGCCAGTGCTTTCGGCAAGTAGGTCCCTGATTCTCTCATTATATACTTCTAACACACTAACCGAGAATCCATATGCCACATCAGAAGATCGCTTTGATGAGGTATTAAATAATACTTCGAGAGCCCCGTAGTTAACACCCACCCCTGTTCTCTGGAGTACCTTCCTTTGTGAAGGTTTTTCAAGTCCCAGTTTGCCCATATGCAAAGATGCATACGTTGTACCCATCTAGTGCTTACATCACAAGCGGTAATGTCTCAGCAAACACCTCCTCTTAAATAGAAAACAGTAAAAAACCATTAGATCCAACATATACTAAGAAATGGAGATGTGTTAGAATAATAACCCCTGCTTTATTGAAAGAAGTTCCAGTTGCACAGGTTTGCCTAATACAACAATGGTTTGGTATCTGTTCACTGGTACCGAATGGTAAGGGTAAACCAGATAGCTTTCATGTGGGCTTCTAGAGAAAAAACAACAGAAAAGTGGAAGTGCTGAGACAAATAACACAACTAACCTTGGCTTGTGCCAGGACCAAAAACATGATCGAATTGAATGAAACTGCTTCCTTGATTGAGCAGCAGGAAAAATCAAAACTGAAGTAGTAGATTTAGGTTCTCAGATTACAAGCCACCACAGTTGATACAAGCACGGGTACCGAGCGGTACCGGTGTAGAGAGGGGGTTCCAACTACACAAAACTTTATTAACTGAGTCATCGGCCATCTCAAGATCGCCATGACCGAATCGGACTTAGAAAGAATTCAAACCTAGAGCACAGGGGGCCGCGAGGAGAATCTCCTCAGTGGAAACCTTGGTGAGCCTACTTCTGACATCGTTTTGCACATTACGCGTCGCCGAACTTGGCCCAGCTTGCGCCGCTCCTTCGCCTTCATGTTAACCCTAGATTATCCCAGCTTGGTCGTGGTTGTAACCTTGAAGTCGTGGTTGTAACCTTGAACTTGTTCCCCTTGTCGTTGAATCGGTACTGGATCATCTTCTTGATCCCTTCTCGCTGGACCCCTCGACGACGCGAGGAGGGATGAGGCAGTCCAGATCGCTGCCGTCATCTTCATCGAGCTCGCCCCACCGGAGTTTCTATTTCCCCGCCTACGTAGGAAAGATGTATTTTTCTTTTATCTGGCTGAATTATAAAAGAGGAAAGGGACAGAAACGCTCCACAATGCCAGCGTGTTAATTTGAAAGCGCTTTCAAAATAAGCAATTAACATGCCAATAAGCAATTGATGTACAGACGTGCAATTCAAATAGCAATTAACATTTCAGATTTGGCAATTAGAAGTGAAAGGCGCTGTAGATGCTCTCAAGAGGTAAGGGCAGGGCACGGGTCAAACTACTCCGTAAGGGGGTCCTCCACAGACCCGTACTTTACCCATAATGGATTTCTATAGTTCACTATGATACTTAAAAAACATATAACAAACGTTGATACTGATTGATTGGAACCTAATTCAATAAAAACTGTACTGCAACTAGTCAGAAAAAATAGTTATTTACAATATATTCTATTTGCCCGGGCAATCTAGAGATTTAAATTAACATGTGCAAGGTCGGAACACATTTTTTTTCTTAAATTGTCTAGTATGTAACTTAACCATATAAAACGAAATATGTTCTAGTTGAATATGGCAATCCTGGTGTGTGGTATGTAACATGTGTATGTATAAATAATAAAGGGACTATCTTAGGCCTACAAAAGCCTCTTTTATCAAAATAAGAAACTCAAAAAGTTCTCACTCCGGTATTACTCAACCTCGGCTCTTCTTTTTGATTCCGAAAAGAGCATCTTGACAGTTTCAGCTAATAATATCCTTATTTCCTATGCAGTCTGTGCTTTATAGTCTCTTTTCTCTCTTTCCGTGACCCGGCTGGTATAGTTTCCCTCATCGTTGCGGGCCCTCCTTCGTATCGGATGGAAGCAAAGAGACCATAGAATGGTACTGCTACTTGAAAGCTTAGGGCTAATAGCAAAAAGACAGTGAGATTCGTGGAGAGATGTGCTATACTCTGGATATTGCCTCAACCTCATATTGTTTTTTCCTCCCAGTTACCGGGATTACCAGCATATGATAGCAAGGCTCCAGGGGTGAAACATCAAGCCTTATCTACCTATGAGAAGGAATTACTGGCATTGGAGGCAGCTGTACAGAAATGGCAGCATTATCTTCAAAGTGGAATATTTTTGATTCAAACTGATCATGAGAGTTTAAAGCACTTACTCAGCCAGAGGTTTACTCACAACCTACAACAAAAGAGTCTTTGCAAATTGTTTGGTCTTGACTATGAAATACAATACAAAAAAGGGGAAGGAAAACAAAGGATGCATTGTCCAGAAGGGCAAAACTGGAAATTGCTGAGGTGAATGCAGTAACTTCTCTAATACCAACTTGGGTGAAAGACCTAACTGACAGCTCTGTTGGGGATGCTTTTGCTCAACAACTAATCACTGAACTGCAAGGCGACAAAGAAGCACGACCACCTTTCTCTCTAACTGATGGAGTCCTGAGCAAAATAGATTGTATATAGGGTCAAATGGTCAGTGGAGACAGAAGGTGCTTTCTACAAGAAATGCATGATTCAGCAGTAGGAGGTCATTCAGGTATCCTTGGCACATACCAAGGGTCTAAACAAGTGTGCTACTGAGCAGGGTGAAAAAGGGAAGTACATCAGCATGTCAGTACTTGTGATATCTGTCAAATGCATAAACATGAGAATATAAACTCACCTGGACTACTAAAACCAATTCTAGCTCCTAATTCTTGGGAAGGTGTGTGTATGGATTTCATTACTGGACTGCCAAAGTCAGAAGGTAGAGATATCCTTATGGTGGTAGTGGACAGATTCACTAAATCTGTTCACTTCATTGCTTTGTCTCATCCGATCTCAGCTTCAAAGGTAGCAAAGGTATTCTTTGATCATGTTTATAAACTCCATGGACTTCCTTCTGTGATAATTTAAGATAGAGATCCTCTTTTTACCAGCAAATTCTGGTCTGTTGGAAAGGTTAGGAGTCAAATTAAACCTGACATACAAATCTAGGTTGCAAATCGTTCGAATTTGAAACTCAGCCCTGCGCCGTCTTATGGTACTAGATTCTATAAAAAATAGGAGAAGTGGCCCATCGATTAAACTTACCGATAGGATCTAAAATCCATCTGGTTTTTCATGTTTCGCAATTAAAGAAGAGGATTGGCAGGGGAATAGCAACCTCACCTTCTCTGCCAATAGAGTTGGGCCTGACGGCAGATTGCAAGTAGCACCAACAGAAGTTATCGACAGACGGATGATTCAAAAAGGAAATGTTTGGGAAGTCGAACTCCTCATTCGTTGGTCGAATCGGCCAGACTCAGATGCTACGTGGGAGGAAACCCTTCGACTCAAAGCTAAAGAGTATTCAAACTACTTGAATGCCCATTATTCTGCTATTATCATCATATATTTATATACCACGATTCATGTCTTCTGAGGGCCTGTGATGAAAAGATGGCCTCATCAGGCCAGTGCTGCTTCCTACTAAAGAAAGAAGTTCGGTCAGACGGCCTGCAGAAAATGTATGCAATCAATTCGATGTGCCCTCATGGTCCATGCTCCATAGGCCCACCAAGGGAAGGCATACTCATTTGTGGTCTAACTAACTGGCTTTTGGCCATTCTCGACTTGATCAATCAAACATTTTGGATTTTTCAGAACTCACTTCCAATTCTTTTTTTCTTTCATTCCACACTGAGACTTTTTTTTCTTTACTTGCATGACCTTTCTCCTTACTGCTGCCTTAAAGCTATAATCCACCTTTCGGTCAATTCCAATATTTCATTTCCTTATTACCAGGTTTTTCTACCTCTCCTTTCAAGATAACTCCCATTTCAGAGCCTGCCCTTTCCTATTATAGCACTGCTCATTCCCTTCCCGGATTCTCAACCTTGCATATTTCAAAGAAGTAAGAACACCCATCGGTGGAAAGGCTTTTCCATCTCATCTTCCAAGAAAGAAGTGGAAGCCACAAATAGAGTAAGCCAGCGGAGAGGCGAAGCTCATAAAACCTTCTTTCAATGTATGTATCTTTTTAAATGCCAGCGAGGAGAAAGAAGAAAACTTATCTTTGAAGAAAATCTCAAACTGTACGAATAAGAACACCAACAAATCCACTATTTTGATCGGTAAGCGGGAAGTTGCTTTTTCATATTGCCTTTCTTTCTTACTACCACCGAGGTTAGGTTGTTACCAAGTACCAGGCCAAGGTTGTGTGTGACCAATGATCGAATGGATGGAGCTTGTGAAGAAGCTAGAGAACACAAAAGATCACTTCCTTCCAACCATCTTCCTTCTCTAGATTCATGCATTGAGCAAGAATCTCTGACAGGATTAGTTAACTTTGACTATCCAGTTCACTCTACACGAACGCAAAAAAACACACTCTTCTTATCCACTTTATTTGGTTGACACACTTTGCCATTTGAAACAAACAAACTCCTACTTCTTCTCTTGAAAGTGGATCTCTTAAGTGGGATCTCATAGGCGGCGTAGGTGAATACTTGATAGGCGTAGAGTTTCCTTGGCCATTCCGGCTTTGGCTAACATCTTCAAGTCTCTGAGGGTGTTGACCTCTTCCCACGACCCTTCTTCTTGTCGTGAGGTTATCCCTTTTCACTTTATATGTGAGTGGCTTCATGCTTATTGGCCCGGTCTTTATCATCCTGCCATGTCACGGAGCCTTCTGGATGAGCTACCGCTCCTGGCTTAGATTGCGGGCGTTACACCTACTTCTCCTTATCCCGTGTTTGCTCGACAGCTATTTCATCACAGCCGGGAGAGAGTTCGTCAGTCTCGGGTACGAGCATTTTTCCGCAGTTGGCCTTCCTCGAGATGGTGACATATGGGCTATTTATGATGTTCCTTCCCCAGCGGGTAGACTTTCAGAGGCAGAGTATTTGATCAGTATTCGACCTAGCTGGCGTACAATACCAACTTCTCTCTTTTCTTTTCCTTCTCTTCAATTCTTGCTTCTTTCGAAGAATCCATTCTACACTATTTACGGAACACTATTACTACACTCAAAACTAGAATATCTATTCACAAAATACACTATGATAATCACTTTCTCACCAAAATCTTAATACACTAGTAACCGATCAAATGTATGTCACGTTAGACATATAGAATTCAAAGCAAGCACTATATTAGTATAATAGAAAAAAAGAACTACACGGAAATAAAATAAAGACAAGACGAATACACGGATGAGTACCTTTTCTCCTTCCACTAGTTCCGAGTGTATCAATTCAATCGTTCCACTATAAGCATTAGTAACTGATTGTATATAGTTTAGCAATTCACTATTTCCATATAGTTGAAAATACCATATCCATATATATGTTCAACTAGCTCCAATATCAACATATCTATTCACTAAATAGACTACTCAAAAGAGAGTTGATGAAATGAGTGGAACTACTGCTATTTACTACTACAGCTAGCAATATTACTTTCTGTATGTCACTACACGAGGAAAATAAACTAGTTGATCCATTCGTAACATCAATTCACTACAAGAACAGTAAGCAAACCTCACTATAAATGAAGTAAGAAAATCACCATTCCGTGCCACGTTCACACCCCGACAAGAGAAGGAAGCAATGAACTAGAACGAAGGGAACTTTTCTATTGACTTATTTATTCAATCATGCAAGAACTACAACTATTACTATTTCCATTTGCTATTCTTCCTATTCCCATAAGGTTTGTTTGGTCATATGTTCCTATTCCCATAAGGTTTGTTTCGGCATACAAGAAATGGAGTTGGTATAATTCACTAGTTCCTTACAAAGAGAAGGTTTTAACTGACCATAGAGTTGGAAATGAAAGCACCACTATCACACGACTTACTTACTTCCGGGATTTGATGGATAGGGCTTTCCACAACTGGAATTACCATACTCCACTTTAGGTATAGAGTTTACTCGTATTAAATGCCTTGCCCGCATTCCCATTTCCTGGAAGCCAGTCTTCACCATACTAACCCTCCTCCTGCACTCCATTCTCCCCCAATTACTCAGTCCGGATCCAAAGCATGTGCTATCGGAAGAAGTTTCATATCAAGCCTACCCGAAGTTGTTACCGAGTTACCCAGCCCTTCGTTGCGCCTTCATGAAGAAAGTTCATCCGAGCAAGATGCACTCTTTCTAGGGCTCAGTGGGTATCAGTCAGAACAGGGCAACCCTACTAAATTCGGATAGGAGTAGTCCACCTATAAAGAAGCTATGCCATACCTAAGAGCCTAGTGAAAGACTCATGTTGCTACTATAATCAATGAGGATCATTGAACTAGTTTAGCAGTGGCAACCGTTTTTAGGGGTTGGAATTTTTAGCTTCAAATAGGCAGGAAGCCCAATAATAGAAAATACAAAGGAATGCCGTCTTTCATGCTAGAGTGTTATAGTCAAGTGGGACTAGTTTTCATTGGCGCCGGTGGTAAACCGATTAGTATCTTTAGAGTGTACTACATACTAAGTAGGGGAAGGAGTCACTGTTGGTGATCAAGCTCATCAAGCTTTTGATTCCCAAAAAAATATCTAAAAGCTGAGGGGTACTTTGGCTCATCAAGCTTTTCATTCCTTAGTATGTCTAAAGGATGACTATAAGTGGGGGGTACTTTCGTGTAGTCAATGAATGTAGTCATTGCTCTCTATCTCTCTTGTCATTTACTTTACTTTTGTTGCAACTTCATTTTAATTTTACAACACGTTATCAGCACGAATTGCTCGAAAGAAGTTGCAAAGTTATTCTGTAAGTAATTTATATAATTGATTATTATATCTTTCATTAATTTAAATTTCATTTGAATTTTTTTTTATTATGTTTGTTTTAGTTTATAAGAAGCATTTCTTGAAGTGAATCATGGAATAATAACCTGAAGTTATTATCAAAACTAATTGTTTATCAAGAACCTGAAGTTCGTATTACTCGAATATAATAATAAGAATAATAACATAAAGTTATTATTATAATTGTTTATAACCTGAAGTTCTATTTGGAATTTTAATATAAAATTAATATAATAACCAGCAGTTATTATAGGCTACTGGATGAATAATAACCTGAAGTTATTCCCAATTAAAACCTGAAGTTTTATTAGAAATTTTCATATAAAATCAATATAATAACTAGAAGTTATTATAGGTCATTGGATGAAAATATAACCCGAAGTTATTTCAAATTAAATTTTACATAGCGCAGTCAAGCAATTTAATAACCAGAAGTTATTAAATAAGTATTTTATTATAACTTGAAGTTATATAATATTAACCTGAAGTTATTAATACATTTAAATTTATTTATTTATTTATTTATGCAATTTATGCAATTTACATATTCTTTTATTTATATTTATTCATCTCCCTTTTCACAACCTGAAGTTATGATATTAATAACCTGAAGTTATGGCATTAATAACCTGAAGTTATGGCATTAATAACCTGAAGTTATGGCATTAATAACCTGAAGTTATGGCATTAATAACCTGAAGTTATGGCATTAATAATCTGAAATTATTAATACGTATCTATTTTGTAGTACATATGACAAATCTCACAAAGTTTGAATTTATCTCCTTTTTCATTTATCATAACTCGAAGTTATGGTATTAGTAACCTGAAGTTGTATTTTGTTATAAATACGTATTAATGAAAAATGAGAAAGGAAAACATCCTGAAGATGTTTGTTACAGATGTGGGATGACAAATCATTGATTGCGTACCTGTCGTATGCCCAAGCATTTTGTAGGGCTTTATCAAGCCTCAATTAAGAAAAAAAAAATGTGAAAACTAAAATGACCCCGAATATGAATGCCATATAGATACACATTTTGATGTATCAGATTTCTTCCATAATGTGGATAAAGAAATAAACACTTTACTAAGGGAGAAAATATAATGTAGAAGTTTATGTTTATAAAAGTTTAGTTTACATTTTTATTTTTATATTGTATGCAAATAAAATTAATGAATAAAATTAGTTTATTTTTCTTTTAATTTATTCTTGCATTCTTTTATTTTAAAGGAAAATGACTGACGCAATGGTAAGTAAAGAAGATCCATATTTAGTAGACAGCGGAACAACAAATACCATATTGAAAAGTAAGAAATATTTTTCACAATTGCATCTTGGGAGACTAATATCCACACTATATCTGGCACAACTAATTTAATTGAAGGCTCCGAAAGAGCTTGTATTTTGTTACCTGAAGGAACAAAATTAATAATAGATGATGCATTATATTCAAGTAGATCCAGAAGAAATCTACTAAGTTTTAAAGATATTCTAAAGAATGATTATCATATTGAAACTATGAATGAGAGAAATTGTGAATATCTTCATATCACATCTATTAAAAATGGCCAGAAAATTATAATGGAAAAGATGCAAGCATTGTCTTCTGGACTATATGGTACTTATATAAGTACAATAGAATCAAATATGGTTACTAACCAGAAGTTAGTTGTTACTAACCAGAAGTTAGTTGATCCAAAGTTATTTACTTTGTGGCATGACAGATTGGGTCATCCAGAAAATATAATGATGAGGAGAATAATTGAAAGTGCAAATGGGCATCCCCTAAAGGACCTGAAGATCCTATTATCAAAAGAATTGACATGCGAAGCATGCTCTCTTGGAAAACTAATTACTAGGCCATCTCCAAATAAAATTGGACCTGAAGCTCCTTCATTTTTAGAATGAATTCAAGGAGATATATGTGGGCCTATTACACCTCCATGTGGACCATTTAGATATTTTATGGTGTTAATTGATGCATCAACACGCTGGTCACATGTGAGTTTGTTAGCAACAAGAAATGTTGCGTTTGCTAGACTATTAGCACAAATTATCCAATTGAGAGCTCATTTTCCGGATTATCAAATTAAAAGAATCCGGCTTGATAATGCAGGAGAGTTTACTTCTCAAACTTTTAATGATTATTGTATGTCCTTTGGAATTACGGTAGAGCATCCAGTGGCCCATGTTCATACACAAAACAGTCTAGCAGAATCGTTGATTAAAAGGTTGCAATTAATTGCTAGACCTTTACTTATGAAATCTAGTTTACCGTCTACTGCATGGGGACATGCCATATTACATGCTGCTGCACTAATTAGGTTAAGGCCAACTGCAGATCATAGGTATTCCCCGTTACAATTGGTCTCCGGAAGAGAACCAAATTTGTCCCATCTAAAGGTATTTGGTTGTGCAGTATATGTTCCAATTTCTCCGCCACAACGCACAAAAATGGGACCTCAAAGAAGGTTGGGAATTTATATTGGTTTTAACTCTCCTTCTATTATTAAATATTTAGAACCATTAACAGGAGATATTTTTACAGCAAGATTTGCTGATTGTCATTTTAATGAATCAATATTCCCAAACTTAGGGGAAGAAAAACCAAAGCTGGATAAACAAGTAACTTGGAATTCATCGTTATCTTATCTTGACCCCCGAAGTGGTCAATGTGAACTCAAAGTTCAAAAGATTATAAATTTGCAAAGAATTGCAAATGAATTGCCTGATGCATTTACAGATACAAATAGAGTTACTAAATCACATATTCCAGCTATAAACGCACCTGCTCGAATTGACATTACAAAAATATCTAATGAAACTAAAATGCGTAGAAAACGTGGAAGACCACTTGGTTCTAAGGATGTAAATCCACATAAAAGAAAAGAGCAGAATAAAGCAGTTGGTCCAACCCCAGAAGAGGTTGATGATAAACTCCTGAAGAAGTCAATAAAATCCTAGAAGAGGTTGATAGTAGAACTCCTGAAGAAGTTGATAAAATCCCAGAAGAGATTAATGGTAAAACTTCTGAAGAAGTTGATAAAACTCTAGAAGAGGTTGATGAAGTTCCAGAAGAAACTCAGGTACCTAATGATTATGAGATCTGAATAAACTATGTACATAATGGTACAATATGGAACCGAAATGAAACATGTGCTGATGAAATTTTTGCATATGCTATAGCAATTGATGTGCTAAATGAGGAAGATAATGTGCCAAAAACTCCTGAAGAGTGTATGCACAGAAATGATTGGCCAAAATGGAAAGATGCCCTGAAGGCTGAATTAGATTCGCTTGAAAAGCGCAATGTTTTTGGACCTGTAGTCTTAACCCCTAAAGATGTTAACCTTGTAGGTTACAAATGAGTATTTGCAATAAAAAGGAATGAGAAAAATGAGATTGTGAGATATAAAGCAAGGCTAGTGGCACAAGGCTTTACACAAATACCTGGAGTCGATTATGAAGAGACGTATTCACCTGTAGTGGATGCGATAACTCTCAGGTTTCTAATAAGTCTCACAGTTACAGAAAATCTAAAAATGCGACTTATGGATGTCGTAACAGCATATTTATATGGTTCACTTGATAGTGACATATACATGAAAATCTCCGAAGGATTGAAAATGCCTGAAGCATATAAATCAATACCTAGAGAAATGTACTCTATAAAATTAAGAAGATCTTTATACGGACTAAAACAATCAGGCCGAATATGGTACAATCGACTGAGTGAGTACCTTTTAAAAGAAGGATATAAAAATAATATAATCAGTCCGTGTGTTTTCATTAAAAGATCAAATCTAGGTTTTACAATTATTGCAGTGTATGTTGATGATTTGAACATTATTGGATCTCCTCAAGAGATTGAGAATACTGCAAAATTGTTGAGAAATGAGTTTGAAATGAAAGACCTTGGTGTAACTAAATTTTGTCTCGGCCTGCAGATCGAGCATCTAAATAATGGAATATTTATCCATCAATCAAATTATATTGAAAAAGTACTAAAGAGATTCAATATGGATAAAGCTCATCCTTTGAGCACACCAATGGTCATACGATCGCTAAATGCAGAAAATGATTTTTTTCGCCCACAAGAAAATAATGAAAAAGTGGTTGGTCCTGAAGTACCATACTTAAGTGCAATCGGGGCATTATTATATCTTGCAAATAATACAAGACCCGATATCGCATTTGCAGTAAATGTGTTAGCAAGATATAGTTCCAAACCAACCAGAAGACATTGGAATGGAATTAAACACATATTTCGATATCTCTGCGGAACTAGAGATATGGGGTTATATTATCAAAAAGATACAAAATCTAAATTAATTGGATATGCAGATGCGGGATATTTGTCGGATCCACATAAAGCACGATCCCAAACGGGATATGTATTCACTTATTGTGGAGCTGCAATTTCATGGCGATCAACAAAACAAACTCTTACGGCAACATCATCAAATTATGCCGAGCTAATCGCCTTATACGAGGCAGGTCGAGAATTCGTTTGGTTACGGTCAATGATTCAAAATATTCAAGAAGAATGCGGGCTTGAAAACATCAAGGAAAACCCTACTCCACTGCATGAAGATAATGCAGCATGCATTGCACAAATCAAAGAAGGATATATCAAATGAGACCGGACTAAACATATTGCGCCAAATTTCTTTTCAACACATGACCTACAAAAGGAAGGCGTAATCAATGTTTGCTAAGTCCGATCAATCGATAATTTGGCAGACCTATTCACAAAATCTTTGCCGACAAAAGTTTTTGAACAACTCAGAAAGAAAATAGGTCTACACTGATTGAAGAATATTCAATGATATCTAATAAGGGGAAGCGTTATACGCAATGTACTCTTTTTTCCTTAATCAAGTTTTTATCCCAATGGGTTTTTCTTGATAAGGTTTTTAATGAGGCAGTACACGGTCCGGAAGTATCGTGTTAATATTGATCCTGAAGTATCATATTAATAGCGTATAATGAAAGATGAACATCCAAGGGGAAGTGTTGTAAATCAAATTTAATATGATTTATGTGGATGTTCAATTCATTGCCCCACTTCTTCCACTACTCCACTACTCTACTACTATGGATATTCATTTTCTTCTTTATTATTGTAACATCTCTTTCTAGCCTATAAATAGAGACTTTGTAAAAGCAAGAATGTACATACAATTAGAAGAGAATAAAATTCTGCTATTGCTCTCTATCTCTCTTGTCATTTACTTTACTTTTGTTGCAACTTCATTTTAATTTTACAACACTTATTACCTTTTAGCCACGGTTATATTATAGGATTTTTTTTAAAACAGTAATTAAAATAATTAATGTTAAAGAACCAACATGATTACCGAGTTTTTTACAAAAACAGTAAAAACTGAAATGCCTATTCGGTTAAGAGTTTTTTTTTTTGCTTCACCGAATAGCCTATTCGGTTTACGATCTTTTCACAGCGTTTCCGCCACCACGCCACATAAAATCCGAAAAGTGAGCAAACCGAATTGCCAATTCGGTTTAGGTGCTTTTTTAGCCTAAACCGAATTGGCATTTCGGTTTAGGTTTTTTTTTTTAGACTAAGAAGAGCAAAATAAAGAAATCTAATACTGAAAATTTGAATTTTTTGTTTAAATTATTTGAGCTCTTTTGATATATAATTGGCATATTTATACTATAATACGCTAAATTACTTGAAATTATGTTGAATTACATTATATTAAGTTAAATTACACTAAATTACGTTACATTACGCTAAAATACGGTTAATTATGCTAAATTACATATGAATAGGGATGATATCTTCACTGAAAAGGCGAAAACCGACAACGAAACTTCAAACTGTCATAAAACGACGCTCGAGTGTCCGATTTCAGCAAATGACCACTTTTCGGAAAGCTTGCAAAAATACGCATGCGGTCGTGCCTATGATGTTGGATTTCAAAATTTACAATTGCCAAAAAACAAAGGAAAGAGCCTCAAAACTTGAGTTGAAGTTTCCGATTAAGATTTTTGTTGCTATTATTCAATCCAAGTAGCTCAGTAAATTAGTTACATAATGAGCTTGTAGAATGCCAGTTTTTACTATTTTCGGAATTTTTTTTACTATTTTTTATGATTCATGAAAGATGACACAGAATCGGTCTATTTTAGCGTAATTTTCGGTATTTCAGCATAATTAGCAGAGTTATTGTAATTTAGCGTGATTTAGTGTAATTCAACATAATTTATTGTAATAGAGTGTAATTCAACATAATTTCAAGTATTTAGTGTATTTTTTTATTTTTTTGTTAATTATAAATCAAAAGAAGTAATCTAACAAATAATTTAAATAAAAAATTCAAATTTTCAGTGTTAGATTTCTTTATTTTGATCTTCTTGGTGTCTAAAAAAAAAAAAAACCTAAACCGAAATGGCAATTCGGTTTAGGCTAAAAAACTCCTAAACCGAATTGCCATCTCGGTTTAGGGGGATTTACACGAAAGGTTACATAGTTTGGGGTGTGTTTTTGGTGAAAAGATGGTAAACCGAATAGGCTATTCGGTGAAGCAAAAAAAAAAACCCTTAACCGAATAGGCATTTCGGTTTTTGCTGTTTTTGTAAAAATCTCGGTAATCATGTTGGTTCTTTAACATTAATTATTTTAATTACTGTTTTAAAAAAAAATCCTATATTATAAGGAAACTTTAAAGAGCAACTTTCTTACAAATTACTGAGGTACGAATTCTTCATGTATTTTATAAAGCAGAAAAAGTATTGTATTTGATGAATTTGTTAATATACACATATTCGTATTTTGTATGGCAAGTTTATTATGGTCTAAATCATACTTTTCGATGTACACACAATCGATTGAAATCACATAGAATATCAAAATTTATTAATTTTTGAATTGTTTTACCATCTTTTTAAATTTGAAAGATGACTTTAAACTAGTAAATGAATACAAATATTCTCAAATCAAATAGATCATCTTTCAGAAGTTTGAAATTTATGATATTCTACAATATCATATTTTGGTAAAGTAAAATTTAATATTCTACAGTATTGTATTATGATATGTTAATCATATTAGTAATATTAGTAAAGTAACTTCCTCTAGATTAACTCATATCTTATTTCTTCTTACTTCGATTTTACTCCTCATTTAATAGCTTAAGTATGGAGTAAGAAGTTTACTTCACCTTTTACTTCACAACTAAACATGACCATGAGGTGGATCTATCACTCGGTTAGACAAAAAATTCTGATTTGTACTGTTTATACATGGAATAAAAATACTAATTTTTATATTAATAAAACTCTATATTTGTTACTTATATTCTCATTACAACAACCACAACAAAGTCTTTAGTCTCAAATAAATTGGAGTAGGTTAGAAATGAAACTCAACAAGAGATGAATGTTTCATTTCCATAAAAAGACTGTATTTTACGTTGGCTCGCCACATCTATCACAACCTTCCTTTTTTTCTAGCTTGGGACATACTGTGTAGAAATTACACAGACGGAGTTACTCATACTCTCATTATTTGAGAAAGATATATAAATTACTTATTAAGCAAAATTATAAAGAATATTGCATATATCAATAACTAAATAAATGAGCAAAATTTGTTACTCGTCCAATAACTAAATTACTGAATAAGGAAATTTATAATTCTACATAACTAAATAAATAATTAGAAATTGTTGTATATGAATTTGTATTTATCAATTATCTTATAAATAATTAGTAATAAATATAAAACAGCTCTTATATGTATATTTACCTGATGAACTAACAAAGTTGTTTATGAATTACTTTCATCTAATAAACTGACGAAAATATTTTATTTAGTCATACTCCTTTTTGTTTTAAGTATAAGATGAATCGGATTGTCCTAAACGGATATCTCATAGGACCCAATTCGGTTCACAATAAAATTAATAAACAAAGTTCTGGACTTCTAGATCCAGTAAACATTTCCTTCTCTTGTATTTATTTAATTGTTTATTTAAGAGCACACGTTTTTATTGAAAAGTGAGGAAAAATGTCTATTCCACAAGAGACTCTTCCGTACATGAGAGGACGGGCGTGGATTCCACAAGCATCTGGTTCAGGACACTTCCGTGCATCAATGGAACTCTCGCCGCAAGTTCGGACAAAACGGTATCCATCCTTTCTGGGACCACGCACCATTTACGGGTCCTCCTTTTTTAACTTTAACAATATATATATATATCGGCCATCTTTTCTAGTTAATTTTTCGGTGTCTAATTTTACTTTAGAGCTGGGCGAATAATCTTGGTTCGAAATGTTGTAAATAAAATTTTTCTTTGTTCAATATATTGTTGGCGATAATTTGTTGCTAACCTTCAAATAAAAACAATATATATATATATATATATATATATATATATATATATATATATATATATAGAGTAGAACTAGGGTGCTCCTAAGCTCACCAAGCCTTTCCGTGAGCGCGACTCTAAAACCTATCAAATTGACTTCAAACGACATTTCCAAACCGTTAGATGTTCAATCTATATTAAAATGTGCTTGGAGACCAAATTTTACATTTTTTTGAATTTTTTTACTATTTATTAAGATGGTTTGAAAATCGCTGTTTTTATTAAAATTCTGCACCATTGGAAAACAGCGATTTTCAAACCATCTTAATAAATAGTAAAAAAATTCAAAAAAATGTAAAATTTGGTCTCCAAGCACATTTCAATATAGATTGAACATCTAACGGTTTGAAAATGTCGTTTGAAGTCAATTTGATAGGTTTTAGAGTCGCGCTCACGAAGGGCTTGGTGAGCTTAGGAGCACCCTAGTTCTACTCTATATATATATATATATATATATATATATATATATATATATGAGGAGGGATCCGAAATTTTTATTAATATTCAAAAAAAATATTAAATTTCAAAATCTATATCCTATACAGAGAAATTTCAAAATCTGTCCAAACTGCAAAAAATTTCTGCAGTAATTCAGTCTAAAACCAAAAAAAAAAATTGCAATTTTGGTTTTGGAATTTCAAAACCACAAATGTTTTTTGCGGTTCTAAGTTTTTTTTAATTAAACAGAAATATTTATAATTTATTTGTTTTCTTATTGAAATATTAGTAACATTTTATATATTTTTTTGAAAATAGATAGAATACTATATAATTTGATTTATTAGAAAGACTGGTACAAATATCCCGGATCAATATTTTTCAGTCCGGATTTTTTGCAGCTGTAAGAAAAATTAAAATATTTCTTTGTGTGTTATTGGAAAAAATAATAATGTTTTGAATCTGAGTTATTGATCCCGGTTCAAAAGTCACTTCTAGATAAATACATAAAATATTTGAATTTTTTTATTTTTTAAAAAACAAAAAATGTGTCAGACAAAAATTTTGTTTGAATTAAAATATTTTCTAAAGTTCACACAGTTTGAATTCAAATAACTTAGAACTGCAAATTTTATTTGCGGTTTTAGACTGAGTCATAAATTTTTTTCTGTTTGGACAGATTTTGAAATTTCTCTGCATGGGATGTAGATTTTAAAATTTATTTTTTTTGCATATTAATAAAAAATTCGGGGTAAGTTGTATCTGTATCATTCTCATCATGATTACTGTATATAGAATCTGACTCTTATGGCATTATAATATTTTGTCACTAATTTTAAAAATTATTATTGAATAAACTTCACATGCAAAATTTAGATTATTTAAACTAATTTATTTTATGAGTGAAGTTTCTGAATACAAAATTAATAATTTTCAATTATTTTAATACCAAATCAAGTGATTAAAAAATAATGAAAATAAATATATTAAAGCTAACTTAAAAAACGGGAAATATTACAAATTAACTTTTCTTTCAAAAAATTCGAACAAAATATCATCTCATCAAATTTCAAAAAATTAGCTTTTCCCCTCTCATTTTTACTCCCATCTTTTTTTGAAAGAAAGTTAATTTGTTAAAAAAAAAAAAAAAAAAACTGATATTGTAAAATCGGAGGTATACATTTGGAAACTTCATTAAACTGATGTATTTTTCTTTTTCGAATCAACAGAATTATGTTTGCAGATATTTTTTTATGAGATTGCCTCATTAAATTATTAATGAAATTAAATTAATGCCCAGGTGCTTAATGAAATGTTTATTTACAGTTTCGGGCATGTCCAGAAATTTGAGTTAAGTTTTTTTCTTTTCCATTAAAATGTTATAGAAAAAGAAAAGAAAAACCTATCATATTGAAAATCAAAATTTAAAATTATTTCTTACACCCATTTGATTCTTAATATATAAAGCTTAGAAATAAAGGTGTTGGAATTGATAAATAAACCGAATATTTTATTTTTATAAACTACCTTCATTACAAAAAATAAATACAATGCATAAGAAGAGTACAAAAATGTCTTAGGTGTATATGTTTCAAGATAATCAATAGGTTCTTCTTATGTCTAAGTGTATCAGTTTTAACTTTTTATGCTACCAAACATGTATTAGTTTACAAGCCAGTTAATAAGTCAACCGATATATACCTAAAATTACTTCTAAATTCAGATCACGAATCAAAAAATGCTGCAGCACAAATAATTTTACACGAGAGATGGGAAGAGGTCCACGTGCAGAGGAGCGGAGTCGAACCAAAGGGGCAGATATCGACGTGCAGCGAAGGAGAACGGAGTAGGTCCGATGCCCATCGGACCTACTTTTAGGTTCAACGAGCATGATGACCGTCCGATTTAATTTAAAATTTGTGTGCACGAAAATTGAAACAGATACGCACAAATTTTTAAACGTTCCGCACGAATCTTAAAACAAATCAACGGTGATTAAACCCATCGATCCAAAGTAGGTCCGATGCCCATCGGACCTACTCTCAAGTGCCAGTTGAAGATCCAGGAGGCAGCAAGGAGACGGAAGGTGCGCATCAACGTTTTTAAAAGAGGAAGGATCAACTATTTGACTTGATATTATCAAATCGAAAAATTATAATTTTGCATATATTCAGGGTGGTTGCTTTCCGTCTGATCTGTATTTGATAGTTGACGATATGGTTACTTGATCACGCGTCACGCAGTCTTTGCTCTCTCTACGCCTATTCTCTTCCAGCTCCCGTATAAATATAATTCTGATGGAAATTATTTTGAAATTGTTCCTTTTATATTTAAAACTGATCCATCACCTGAAAATATTATTATTACGATGCCTCCCATTTGTGTTGGGACTTGGAAACTTGAAAATTGATTGCATGATGGTACCGTCGGATTAAAATGAACAGCCTAGTAGCCTACACAAAATACTCAAAAGAGAAGAAAAAGGTTTCAATTTTTAATTCAATTAAACGGCTTGCTGTTATATCCACAACTGGCCCCACACCATGTGAAACTGGCGTGCACGAGGAACCTTATAATTTAATTGAACAGCTATCTGTCGTCGCCGCACCCTACGGTACAGGCGAACTGTACCATGTTCAACTCAGACTTGTCAATATAGTCTGGCTACTGTAACATCTCACCACCTTCAATGATATATATATGGTGGTGTTCACAACCTATCAAATCGACTTCAAACGGTGAATTCAAACCGTTCAAACCGATCTACTTCATTAGTTGTGCGCTTACATGCAAAATTTATAATTTTTCGAATTTATTTAGTATCAAGTCAAACGGTTAAGGGCCTGTTCGGATGTGCCCACTCTTGCCGTGGGAAAAAAAAATTCACTCTTGAATGAATTTTTTTTTCCCACAGAAACAATAAAATTTAGTTCAAAGTTTCCCTAATTCCACACCTATACCAGGACACCGAACAGGCCCTAAATGTGTGAGTTTTTAAGTTAATTTTAATACATTCATTTTTCAATATTTTTTACCGCTTGATTTGATACTAAAATAACTCGAAAATATAAAAAATTTGCATGTAAACGCATCACTCATAAAGTAAATCGGTTTGAACAGTTTGAATTAGTTTTAAAGTCTATTCAATCAATTTTGAAATTAGTGTCATATGACACCGATGTCATACTAGCCAGACTCGTCAATATATATACTCCACAGAAAAGTACAAGTAGCAAACATTGTTTGAAAAGAAAAATCCCTTAATTATCATCATTAAATGTTAATCTGACCGGAGAACCGTTTGGCTGCATACTTATTGTCATCATTAAATGTAATGATGGAAACTATGTATTAATTTGAAAATAGAAAGCTAATTAATGATAAATGTGTACAGAATATGATAGGTTCATCATTCATGGCTCAAGGCCAAGTCAGAAAAATGCGATCATTAGATGTAAATTTGACAGGTGGATTATCTTGCTACGTGTCCGTACAAAATCTATGGTACTTAATAAAATACAGTTGATGGAATGGAACAAATAATGCTCCTTAATTAATACGATAATAACTCCATTAAATTAAAGTGTTTAGAAATTTTTGTAGATTGAATGGTCACGTCTATGCCAATTTCAAACTTGTAAAACTCAATTTTCTTTCGTGTTAACGAGTTAATCTTGTCAATGCGCAGAATTGAAAATTTGATTAAGTATTCTCCTTTTTCTTATGAAAAGAATAAATAAATATATCGAACTAGATGCTCATTCAAATTTATTGACAAATATTCTTGTGAAGATAAAGTTTTCCATTCCTCACCTTCCTCTCCCCCATCTGGTTTTACTCTCATACCAACCATTATTTATTGTTAGTCCGAAAAATATAAATTAATGGCATGTTATTTGAATAAGTTGAATTAATAACACATTAGTACAAAAACACAAAGCATACACGGCAAATTATACACGTTTGTTCAAAATTTCCATTAAATTCGTATCCAAGAAAAAAAAACATTGTTTCAAAATTTTATGCACATTATACACAGTTTAACTGTTTACATGCGTGTATAAATGAGCTCCAACATGCATACACGTTTTTTAATAAAAACTGTGTACGATTTAACCAAACTGTACACGATTTTTTATTAAACCCCGTGTATGAATGTTGGAGGGCATTAACGAAAGTTCTGAAGCACATTTTCATACAGGTGTATATGAGATGCTCCAATAATTTTATATGATTTTACTATATTATCCGTGTGTGATAAAAAATACAAATTTTTCAACGTTATCGATCTGTACCTTTCTATTATAATGCATCTCTCTCTATTTTTTTAAGTCATTTCCAAACTATCTCTTCCTTGTATGTTGTACATGAATTTCTCTTAGAGAAATAAATTTAAACAGGTGAGGCTATGGCTAGGGATAAGACAAGAGAGGCAATATCTTCACCGAAAAGGCGATTTCCGACGAACAAACTTCAAACAGGTGTATCTCAGAGCTCGAGTGTCTGATTTCAGCATATGACCACTTTTCGAAAAACTTACGAGAAGATTTTCAACAATTACCCCCCTATAGACGCAACCTTTGCTTTTCAGCCCAAAAAACAAAGGGAAGCCTCAAATTTGAGGTGCAATTTTCAATTAAGTTTTTTCTTTCTAATTTTCGATATTTTGTTCTTTATCATATTTTTTCTTAGGCATTGTTCATTTAAATGTATGAATTCTCAGATCTTGAATTTTGGAGAATTTTTTTATTTTTTTAGTTAGAATATTATTCATGTAACTAATAATATGTGATATTATTGTAATTGTTGTTTATAATGGTAAATGTATGTGTTGTGTTTAAATTTAGTAGTGTTTTGAAATTTAGTTTAGTGTTTTTGGTATATGGCTCTAGGGTTTAATTTTAATTCAAATATAGAGTTTGATTTGATTCAGAACTAGAGTTTCTAGTATTTAAAAAAAATATGAATTATACACATTTTTTTTTATTAAAAACCGTATAGGATGTGTGTTTTTATGCATGGTTTTATTTTTAAACCGTGCATGATGTGTTTTGGCGGAAAAAATTGTCAAAATAAAAATAAATTGTACACGATTTTTAATAAAAAAAACTGTGTACAATTAGTGTTTTTATACACGGTTGGAAAACCGTGAACAATTTAGCGACTCTATTATACATGACTACCATAGACACTGTTCGAAAACCGTGTAAACCCCAACTTTTACCGTAGTTAGTAGTGTTTTCTGTATTAGTGGCATGATTTTGTTATTTGATATTTATTAATATGCAAGACATGATGAGAGCCTGGAATTTTAAAAATATTCTTATAATACTTCCAATAATTAATTAAATAACCTAAACTAAAACAAGTATTTCCAAATAACTCGTCATATATTCGTACTATTTCAGATTTTGTAAATAATATGAAATTATAAATGTATTATTTGCAAAAAATATCGTTTGATTGTTTGTCGCGAACTGTCGGTATTATTATATTTTATTTGTATCACGAATAAATGAACAATTTTCGAAATAAGTTTATTTCAAAATATTCATAGGGATTTTTGCTTTGTGGACGTTAATTTTTTCTTTTCTTTTTATTAAATTGATTCTTTTTTTTTATCATAAGATAATTTTGAACAACTAAGAATTCGAATATGATATTTTTCCCAAAGTTCATAAAAAAATAACAATAGAAATATGTCTCAGTGGTAATGGTAATATGCATTTAAGAAAATACCACAAAATTATTAATTCAATCTAACTAAGTTATTTCAAACGAAAGTAAAAATGTTGGTTTTATTAGTGAAAGTAAAGGGGAGGGAAGAGTGGGGCCGATTTTTTTTAATTATTATTTATAAAAAAGTACGGAGTTGTCATATTTTTTTAAATTTCATACTTATCCGATACACAATTATTATTTGCGTAACATCGCTAAGGGTCTGTTCGGCGCGGTACTGTGTGCGTGAGAAAAAAAAATTCACTCAGACTGAATTTTTTTTTCCTCATACGCACAATAAAATTCAGTTCGAAAATTTTCTATTCCCAAACTCATTCCCGTTCCCCTCTTGATGCCGAACAGGCCCTAAAAGATGACACACATATTTCTGTGAAGATTAAATAGTATGACATATTGTATTAAGTTTTATCAATTGGTTGAACAGATAATACTCAAGTACCACTTACGAGAAATTGAGGATACACAGATAATACACGTGTACAGTAAAAAAATATAGCAATTATGCATTTCCTTTATCTAACTAAAAGAAATCGGGGGTGGGAGGGGCTATAAATTTTCGAGCCGTGTTGCTTAATTGCATTTGGAGTTTGGGTCACTTTTTTTAAAACTCAAGTAATTTGATATGATTTCTATGCGGTCTAACTTCCAAATTTATTTGTTGTTATGGGCTTCTTGAGGTTTGATTATTCACCTGAAATATTCAAGTCCTTGTAAAAAAAAATTTGGAGTTGCAGATAAATTATATTTGGATCTCATTATATTGGGTGGAGCTTGGGTCCGGTCTGATCAGATTCGAATTTTGGGTTCGAGGAAGGGCGAAAGCGAATCAAATTAACACTCTCCTTGATTAATCGTTGGTTAAGAAAAAACAAAACAATTTACTGACATCACTTATGTTAATATTGAAGGAAAAATAATTCTGAAGTTTATAGTAAAAAAAATGTTAAAGCGGTTTCGGGTCCAAATTCAAATCTGTATCAATTAAGATGGTGGATCGGGTATTTCATATCGGATCAACACTGACCGGACCCATGAGCAGCAGGAGCGTCACGCAGTCCACGCATGACAAGCATCCGTATTTTACGCCTTCGTCTCTCCTCGTGTCCCGTGCAGCTAAAACCGTACGGATTCCAACAACCTCCTCATCCTTTCATCCTTTCCCTCCAAATCTGCCATTTATCGTCAATGCACGCAAATCCCAACCGTTCATTTTTTCCCCCAATATAATCCCCTTGGTGGTTAAATTAAAGTTTCCAAGGGATCATGATAATACATTTCTCACTGGGGCAACTGACCAAAGGGGTGCCGTACGTTAAAGGACTACTCCAAATCCATGCACTGTCCTTGTGGGGAATGCTGTACCTGCTTGTCGTCCTTTCTTTCTTAGGTTCTGGTCTTCTGTTTCAAATTTTATGGCTTTTTCTGTGTAACAAGTTACTGACAAATGTGTTTAGTAGAGTTCAAATCGTGGAATTATTTTAATAAACACTGAGATCAATTTGTCAGTGATCTGTGTCAGGAACTATATCAGGGAATGTATATAATTACGATTTGATTCCTTTATTTTCTAATTCTTCCATTTGTCACTATCCTCTCCATTCATGAAGAATGGACTCTCCTGGTCTTGAAAGATAAGAGGTTTCTCTTCGTTTCGTATAATAGTTTTTTTTTTTTTTTGAGGAATGCCGAATGCCCTTGGGCATTTGTGTAATAGTTTAAAAAAATCTCTATCCACCGTACTCTGCCATCGTCAGCAAGTACAACAACTGTCCTCCCACTACCAACGGCTCTGATCTTGCCATTTTATAAAGTGTTCAAATCTAAGCCGTTGATAGAGTCCAATAAAAAGAAAAGCAGTGACTCTGAGGAAGGTTCCTTTGTGATTACTTTGTACCGGATCCGCAATTTACGTCACTTTACGTGGATATGGGTCTTTAGACTTTAGTTACAGATATTTTTCTCCCTAATTATTTGCATTGATTTTGAAACAACGCTACAATTTGACTTCGTCCACTTTAGTTTGAGATTTGAGATTACATTATTGTAGTAAATTAAATCAAAACCGAAAGTAAAATGAATTTACATAATTTCTGTCATGTCGAATTCAATAACATTTACTAGTGAAAAAGCCGTACAAGCTTGAAAATCTCCACACGTATTTGGGATGAAGACATTTAGACCCGAACCCGATAATTAGGAGTCCGATTCGCAACCCACGAGAGCCATAAATCGAGGCTTCAGCTCTGCTACTGTGATTGCCACAGAAGTACAAAATTTCCCAATTTAATAAATCAGCGCCCCCCCTCTCTCTCTCTCTCTCTCTCTCTCTCCACATTTGTCCCTTGCTACCTTGAGCAGTTGCTCTCCCTCTTCTTTTTTTTAGAATAACTTGGTAGAGGCTACCAAGCTGAGTTGCTCTCCCTCTTCACACTACCGCTCTCTCTCTCTCTCTCAGCAGCAGCATCTGTGCCCCCTATTGAGCATGAAGAGACAGCGAGGCTTCAGACTTGGAAGAAAGCTAGTTACCCTTTTCCGACGAACCTTTCAATTTAATCGCCGCAAGCACTACCTTCGCCTGAACCCGCATCCGCTAAATCCTCGTCGACCCTTTAACAAAATCGCACTCGCTTCTAAGTTCTTCAACTGGGGGAAACAGCTGAAGCAACTGCTCCACTCATCCAAGGACGAATCGTACACCCCACTCACGAGCTGCGCTCCAGGTAACAATTACAAGGCGCCGCCAAAGGGACACCTTGCCGTGTACGTGGCAGGAGATGAGAAGGAAGGCAGCTCTCCTAGGAGGTTCGTCGTGCCAATAGTGTACTTTAACCATCCCTTGTTTGGAGAGTTGTTGAAGGAGGCTGAGGAGGAGTTTGGTTACGGGCATCCGGGCGGGATCACGATACCCTGCCCTGTCTCAAAGTTTGAACGGGTTCAGACCAGGATAGAGGCCGGAGCGGGTCGGATTTGTCGGAGACACAAGTGGAGCTGATGATTGGTGTTCTCTTTTTTGTATATAATTGATTGTGTGGTGTTTGACAGCTAGAGAGAGTGGCTACTCTGTTTTTTTTTTTTTTTTTTTCTTTCTTTTTTTCTTAATTATACTGGTGTAGGATTATTATGACTTAGATGAGAATTTTGAGCTCGTGGTAGAGAAATTCCAGTTTGCAGTCAATTTGCCGACATTTTTATTAATATCCAAAGTTAATTACAAATTAATATAAAGAATTCTTGAGTCTTTCTAAAAATGTTCAAACTGGCAAAAAATAGCCGGTTTTTTTTTTAGATAATATGAAGAGCAAGATAATGAAATCCAATACTGAAAATTCGAATTTTTTGTTTAAATTATTTGTTAGATTAATTTATAATTAGCATATTTATACTAAAATACACTGTATTATTTGAAATTATGTTGAATTACATATAAAACCATACATAAATGACTAAATGTTAACAAATTACAAATACAATATATATAGACATTGTACTTCTATTTAGTATTTTTAAATATACAACCCATGTGATCAATATAACATATAGTGTTCAATAAGATCTAATACAATGTTTGTATCAAAATTATATCATTACCACTTAATAATCATGTGATCAAGTTTTGGCCAAAATTTGGTAAAGATTATCATTTTTGGGTTTATGTTGCCAAAAGTCTTGGTCATGATGCAACTTGGACCAAAAATTTATCCAAACTAAGTTGTATATGATCCAATATATGCAAAAATGAGTGTCCATGTGATTCATGACATGATGCATTTTGGCTACTAAAGACCTCCAACATTACATCTCCAATAATAATACATTGAACAACATCTTTGTGCATACATAATCAGGAAATATAAATTTTTCTTAAAAAAAGTTCGTCCAAAATTATAAGAAATTATTTATACATAAAAATAAGTTGAATCTGTATGGCTTAATACCAATCACTGAAAATCATTTTTGTTAAAAAAAATTATTGCAACCTTATATGAATTTACCGTATTTCATTATAATTAGCGAAATCAGTGTAATTTAGCGTAATTCAACATAATTTAACATAATTTTGCGTAATTTAATGCAATATAGTGTAATTCAACATAATTTCAAGTAATATAGTATATTTTAGTATAAATATGCTAATTATAAATTAATCGAACAAATAATTTAAACAAAAAATTTGAATTTTCAGTGTTAGATTTCATTATCTTGCTCTTCAGTCTCTTAAAAAAAAATAAAAAATAAAAAAAAACCGGTCAGAAAATGACCGGTTTGGATATTTTTGAAAAAACTTAGGTATTATGAATATAATTATTAATTTGTAATTAACTTGGATATTAAAAATGTCGGTCAATTTGCCCCCATATATATATGCGTTCCCGGAGAGCATCAGACAGTGAATGTGCAGCTCGGATTTTTATTTCCAATTTCATTTTTTTATTGGAAATAACTTTTTGCGCTGTGTTTATTATATAATGATGAGTAACAATTGACTGCCATTGGAAAGACTAATGGAAAGGTTGTAGCCTTTTAAGTTCAATTTAGGCAAAAATGTTACTAGTTTAGAATTACCGTGCAATTAGGGGTGTTCAAACTGTTGATTCAATTAAAATCGAATTAAAATGGTCAAATAGAAATATTGTTTGGTTTTCAAAAATCTAACCGAACTAACAGAATAACAAACGAAACAAAATAATCAGAATAAATTTTGTTTTGTTTGATTGAACCAAAATAAAAAATATTAATTTTTTATGACAAAAATAAGGTGAAATCCACCGGTTTTATTATGAAACTAATATTAGTCAAGCCGAAATATGAAGATTAAGTCGAATCAAATATAAAAATTAAAGTAATTATAGTAAATATCAAGTAAATTTTGATTTATTTGATTGAACCGAAAGAACAGAAATTAAACCGAATCAAGTATAGAAAGCTGAAGTAATTCAAAAAATTCAATTAAATTGAACTATTTAAACTGTAAAACGGAATCATTTAATTCCAAATTTATCGGTTTAATTATAAACCAAATAAATCGGATTCAATGATAACGCCCGTGTACAATCCCAACTTATCCAATGCTACAGTTTTCAGCACAACAGAGCTTGATAAATCATCGATAGTGTTATTTTTAGTATGCCTAATTAAGCACAAGAACATCTCATAACCCAAAATTAAAATTGCAAGAAAAGGTTCGAATCAGGATTGTTGTTTGTTAGGTTTTGTTTTTTACTATTACAATATCATTCATTTTTCTAGGGCCACACGTCGACGAGTATTAGCATCATTTCCGAAGTAAAAGAGTTTGACTAGTTGGGTCAATGATTTGTTTACAGGTTCTATGTACTGAGTTTGAAAATTCATATAAAAAATCGCTGCTGAAATCGGCCCCACATGTAAACCTCACTGTAAAGCACCTATAGACTTTTATGATAGGTCAACAGTGACTGATCTGTCCTGTCCAAGATTAATATGTAAGAATAGATTCTAAACAAATTTAGTTCAATTTTATAATGAGATAAATTAATCGGCATATTCAATTTACTGTATTAAGATTTTATTTTATATTTCTGTCTTTTTCTTATTAAAGATTATTAGTTATCAAACAAAACTTAATTGACCGATTGAAATTTGAACTAAACAAGAATAACTTAATAGTTGCCAACGAATATCTCTAAGATTTTATTTTATATTTCTTTCTTTTCATATTGTAGATGATTAGTTATCAAACATAATATATAAAATTTTGCTGGCTTACTTTTGATCTAATAGCGACATGTCATGCTATATTTTAAGGGCGTAATTATAAGTAAAAAATAGTGCTGATGAGATCACGATGCAAAAAGGGTAAAATTTAATAATGTACTTTGTCATATCCAAAACTAAAGAGATGAAATCAATGTTGGAAAGTACATGCATTTACTCCATGCTTAACCTACTAAATCAACCAGTTGCAAATATTATATTTTCAAATTCAAGTATATATTGCTTGTGTAGTTGGATTCCAATTAGATATGGAACTAGTATTTTTCTCCGATAAACAGTCAGATAAAACAAGAAAACCCAGTGGACATTCCTTGTTTCTTGTCCTTATTTATTTGTGTATAAAACAAAAGAAAAAAAAAACAATTACATCCTATTTGACAATCGTAACTTTGAGCAAAATTCACTAAGAGCATCCCCATCTCAGTTACAAAATAATTGCTGATTTTATTATGAAAAATCTGACGTATAATACATAATTATATAGCATTAAAATTCACAAGTTCATCCTCTTCCCTGAACAAAAATTTATAGAATCAAAAATTACGCAAAGGCATATATATATATAGAGAGAGAGAGAGAGAAAATTAAGATGCATAGTCAATTAGTCATTGATTTGACTTTTAAGTTTTTATTCGGCCGACTAAAACTCCACCAGACCACCACTAGTAAATGCAAATTAGTATATTACGCTTTGATGCCATTGGTGCTGGACACGATTTTTTTATGGATGTTAGTTGTTAGTTATTCTAGGATTTGAGAAGAGGAAGAGAGCAACAGACAAAGAGACAACTCAAACTGATTTCTATTAGACTTAATTCTTTCTCATACAAAGAGTCTGTATATATGCAACATAATAAAGATACAAAGCCCAATGGGCCCAAATAGCAATTTGGGTCAAATATAACAATCTCCACCTTGAACCAAATTGCATCTAAAACAAACTAAAACATAAAACAAATGCATAAAGCAAACATAACCTAAACAAAGGTAAACATAAAGATAAACTAGCAACATGCTAGGAACAAAACTAGCTCAAACTAGCTAGAAACAAACCGATACCAAACTTGAACAAAGCTTGAACTTTGCAATTGGAAGATGCTTTGTGAGCATATCGGCCGGATTCGACTCGGTACCAATCTTCTTCACGGCAACCTTGCCTTCCGAGATCACATCTCGAACAAAATGGTACCGAATATCAATGTGCTTCGTCTTCTCATGGTACATGCGGTCCTTGGTCAAATGAATCGCGCTTTGGTTATCACAAAACACCGTAATAGGACCCTCGAAAGAAGACATTTCACCAACAAATGCCTTAAGCCAAATAGCCTCCTTAATAGCCTCGGTAATTGCCATGTATTCGGCCTCGGTACTTGAGAGTGCAACGGTGGCTTGAAGTGTAGACTTCCAACTAATTGCACAATCTCCAAGGGTAAAAACATAACCCGTCAAAGAACGCCTCTTGTCTAAATCACCCGCAAAATCAGCATCCACAAAACCCGTTAGTGTCTTGCCATTACCAAACTCCAAACGAGCATCAATAGTACCTCTCAAATAGCCGAAGATCCACTTCACCGCTTCCCAATGCCCTTTTCCCGGACAAGAGAGATATCTACTTACCACACTAACAGCTTGAGCAATGTCGGGTCGAGTACACACCATCAAGTACATGAGACTCCCGACTGCACTCGAATATGGAACCTTTTCCATAAATTTCTTCTCATC
Source organism: Carex myosuroides (assembly GCA_028015225.1). Taxonomy (NCBI): domain Eukaryota; kingdom Viridiplantae; phylum Streptophyta; class Magnoliopsida; order Poales; family Cyperaceae; genus Carex; species Carex myosuroides. The sequence goes on from CM051488.1 coordinate 6,517,083, forward strand.
ATCAGATTTTGGGCTTAAAGCGGCCGAAAGCTTGAAATGTGCCGCAAGAGGTGTTGAAACAACCTTCGCTTTCTCCATGCCAAAACGGCGTAACACTTTCTCGGCAAAACTCTTTTGTGAAAGAAACAACTTTCTTTCGGACCTATCCCTTGTGATCTCCATTCCGAGAATCCTTTTGGCGGCCCCTAAATCTTTCATCTCAAATGCCGAACTTAGTTGCTCTTTCAACCTCCTAACTTCTTTCAAGTTTGAGGATGCAATCAACATGTCATCCACATAGAGCAACAAGTAAATGAAATCTCCACCATCCAACTTCTTGAAATAGACACAACTATCATAATTGGAACGATGAAAATCAATACTCACCATGAATGAGTCAAACTTCTTATACCATTGCCGCGGTGATTGCTTAAGGCCATAAAGGGACTTCTTCAAAAGACACACACGGTCCTTCTTTCCCGCAGCCTCAAAACCCTCTGGTTGACTCATGTAAATTTGCTCTTCCAAATCACCATGCAAGAAGGCAGTTTTCACATCCATTTGCTCCAACTCCAAATCCTTCATTGCCACTAAAGAGAGCAAAACTCGAATGGAGGTATGCTTAACCACGGGAGAGAACACATCATTGAAGTCCACACCTTGGACTTGACTATACCCTTTAGCCACAAGTCTTGCCTTGTATCGAAAATCCGCGGGATTTGAGCCATCAATCTTTCTCTTAAACACCCACTTGCAACCCACAATCCTCTTACCACTAGGAGGCTTCACAAGAGACCAAGTCTCATTTTGTTGCAAGGATTGTAACTCTTCATTCATAGCGGCAACCCAGTTGGCCGCATCCTTAGAAGAAATGGCTTCCTTGTAGGAAGATGGCTCACAATACTCCACATCCTCTGCAATTGCCAAACAATAAGCAAAGTCGGAGTAACCATACCTTGTAGGTGGTCGAATTTCTCTTCTAACTCGGTCCCTTGCCAATGCATATGGTTGTGCCTCTTCTTGGCCTTCCTCCAAATTGACATCATCATGTGAGATCAAATCATCACCTTCTTGGACCGGCATCTCAAACTCCACCTTCTTCTCAACTGTCTCATTCTCCTTAATAGTCGGCTCGGATGCAACATCATTTGCCTTCAACATTGCCGACTCATTGAAAATGACATCTCTCGAGATAAGGAACTTTGATGATTCGGGACACCACAACTTATACCCCTTCACATTTGTGGGATACCCAACAAAAACACACTTCTTCGATATAGGCTCCAACTTTCCTTCATTCACATGTGCATAAGCGGGACAACCAAACACCCTTAAATTCGAATAATCGGCCGGCTTACCCGACCACACTTCTTCGGGTGTCTTCAACTCAATTGAAGTGGTAGGAGATCGATTCACCAAATAGCAAGATGTGTTAATGGCTTCCGCCCAAAACTCCTTACCCAAACCCGCATTTGAAAGCATGCTTCTAGACCTCTCAAGTAGTGTCCTATTCATCCTTTCTGCAACACCATTTTGTTGAGGAGTGTAGACCACCGTTTTGTGCCGAACAATCCCTTCGGCCTTACAAAAGTTATCAAACTCACGGTTGCAAAACTCTAAACCATTATCGGTTCTCAACCTCTTGACTTTCCTTCCCGTTTGATTCTCCAAAAGTGATTTCCATTCTTTGAAGGTGCGAAACACATCGCTTTTCTCTTTCAAGAAATAAACCCAAACCTTCCTTGAGAAATCATCAATGAAAGTAAGCATGTAACGAGAACCATTACCTTTGGAAGGCTCACGAGAAGGTCCCCAAAGATCCGAGTGGATGTAGTCCAATGTTCCCTTGGTCGAATGAATGGCCGTGGAGAAGCTCAACCTCTTATGCTTGCCAAATACACAATGCTCACAAAACTCCAAGTTGCCCGTGCATTGGTCACACAACAAGCCTCTCTTGCTCAAAATGGTCATTCCTCGCTCGCTCATATGCCCCAATCTCATACGCCACAACTTTGTAGCATCCGCATCCGAGATAGTACCCGAACGTGCAATGGCGGCCGAGCCCGTGACCGTGGAACCTTGTAGGAAATAAAGAGTTCCAATTCTTTTCGCCTTCATGATTGTGAGAGCCCCTTTAGAAACCTTAAGAACTCCACCTTCACTTTGGAACTTGCACCCCTTTTCCTCAAGAGACCCCAAAGAGATCAAATTCTTCGACAAATCGGGTATATGCCTCACACCCGTCAATCTTCGGATCTTTCCATCATGGAACTTAATTGTCACCGAACCAATTTCGGCAACCTTACACATGTTATTATTTCCCATGAGAACCTTACCATCCATAGGCTCATAAGTCTCAAACCAATCTCTATTCGGAGTCATGTGTTGCGAAGCACCCGTATCCATCACCCAACAATGCATGTCATCAACATTGGTGTCTACCACACAAAGAGTATCAACCGTGTCACACTCGGCCACATTGGCCTCCTCCGAAGAAGAACCTTTAGTATCCGCCTTTTGTTTATTTTTAAGCTTGAAACAATCGGCCTTAATGTGTCCCTTCTTCTTACAATAGTTACACGCCAAATTCTTGTGCCTAGACTGTGAACGGGTCCTTGTATCTTTCGAGTTTCGGTCCCATGACCTACCTCGATCAACAACCAAACCAACACCTTGACTCCCTTTCTCACTATTGGTCATTTCACTATCAATGTGCAACTTGGCTTGCAAATTGCTCTTAACATCCTCAAGGGAAATCTTGTCTCTACTATAAATCAACATGTCTCTAAAGGCCTTGTATGATGCGGGTAATGAGCACAATAACAAAAGAGCTTGGTCCTCATCCTCCACCTTAACATCAATCTTATCTAAGTCATTCAAAATAGATGCAAACTCCGAAATATGATCGGAAATTGATGTACCTTCAACCATGCGAAGGGTGTAGAGGCGCAACTTCAATCGCAATCGATTGGTGAGAGACTTCTTCATGTAAATATTCTCCAATTTCTCCCACAAACCCTTAGCGGTTTTCTCTGATAGGACCTCTTGCAATGTCGAATTGCTCAAACACAATTGGATAATGGAGAGTGCCTTATCATCCATATTTCTCCACTTGCTATCCGTCAATGCATCAATCAAATTTTCTCGACCAAAAATGGCATCCTTAACGCCTTGGCTCGACAAAATTGCCGCCATACGCACTTGCCATAATGCAAAACTCGTCTTCCCATCATACTTCTCAATATCATATTTCGCCGACATAGCCATTCAATTTCTCAAACACCCAATTCAAACAATTCCCCAAATTACCAAAATTACTTCAACCACCGAAACACAAAATCCAAATTTGAAAAATTCCAATTTAACAAAAAAATGGAATTAAGAACAAATCAAACCAGATATGAACTTTAATTAGTTTCGGAATTATCAGAAGCGGCAAACTTTGGCAGTATACCTTTATTTTTGCTTTTGCGTGGCTTATGGGAAAAATAAAAGGGCTTGCGCGGTGTACACACAGAAAGTGCCAAAACAGATCGCGGCTCACACTGGCGCGCTGGAGAATCCAGCCAAAGAAATCGCGGTCTACAGCCGCTGTCAGCGACCAAAGGAAATCGCAGTCTACACGCAGTGCGCGATTCGAAACAATGCCAAAGACACGATCTTGAAACCCTCAACAGCAGCGGCGATACGGCGAAACCCTCTAACAGCGGAAACAACTAATCTGAACCCTGAAACCACCGATCGAACTGCCGGCAGCGAGATGGCTCTGATGCCAATTTGTTAGTTATTCTAGGATTTGAGAAGAGGAAGAGAGCAACAGACAAAGAGACAACTCAAACTGATTTCTATTAGACTTAATTCTTTCTCATACAAAGAGTCTGTATATATGCAACATAATAAAGATACAAAGCCCAATGGGCCCAAATAGCAATTTGGGTCAAATATAACATTAGTGTTAAAATCACTAGCAAAAGACAATCTAGGGGGCGTCATGAGAGGGTAATTAATGTATGCTGGCGTACCAGCTAAGGTTATGCTTTCTATTGTTATTTTAAATGCTTAGGTAACTGGATTGGTTTAATTATGGGCTGCTATTTTATTCAAAATAAAAATAATGTGCTGCTAATGTCACTTTGGAATGTGTATTTTGAAAATTTCTTTCTCATTCTCTTCTTCGCTCAAAGAGGTAGAAACGAGAAAGAGGGAAGGATATCACCCTGTCAGAAGTAAAGCCTAGGAGTAGAATGATGAAATAAAAAAATGAAGGGATCTTGGATTTATAAATTGTGAGTCGCTGTTTTGAGCGTCTTTTTTTTTTTCGCGAGAAGAGAACTCCGAATTGAATCCTTTTATCTTCTTTGATTTTTTTTCACTCTTTGAGGAATTCTAAATGTCTATATTTGTAGCTGCTATCAAGAAAAAAAACAGGGAGAAATTAAATTGGGTATGGAAAACTATAAATTAAACTCGTCATGCTAATTAGTTTGTCTAACTAAGACATGAGATGTGTGCTATAATTTTTTTCAACGGTTTGTTGTCATCTCAGCGTCATTTTTTTTTTTTCATTTTTTTGTCTTTCTATTTTCTTCTAACGAAGCATCTCTACAAAATTAAGCACGCAATCTTAGTTTATTATGATTGTTTCCTCTGCGCCATTGTGAAGCCCGTGAATGGAATCTGTTTGTTGTAAATCTCGATATGTTATTTAATTGAAAAGACTTGAGAAAAATTTTGGGTAAATGTTTTAACAGAGTAATTTTAACTTCATGCAGCACATATGAAGTAAAATCAAAACAGCGCATATCGTTAGTGCATTGCATGAAGCCAAAACTACTTTCTTAAAATCTTTATCCAAAAATTTGACAGTTCAGATCACCACAGATACATGACGGATTTGTTAAATCCGGACCGTTTATTACTAAATTGATGGAATCTTTAAAATTTTATTATTCTATCTGATTTTGGACGATATGACCCCTCGTATCTGAAATAATACTCACCTAAACTTTGGAGGGATGCAAAAGGAACCTTAGGTAGTAAAAGCTGGAAATTTTTTTCTGTCCAGAAGTTGAAACTTCTATTTCTTTTCTTTTTTTTTTTCATTTTTGATGATGAAATATTTGAAAAATTATATACAGAGAGAGAGAAATGGGAATTTTTTATCTATAGAAATTATTAAATACATATGTACAGAAACAGAAAGAGTATCTCATTTCCAACAAATATAGAAAGATCTGTCTCAATGGTTCAGATCCATCAATTACCTGATTTTCTGTGGCCTGATTTTCTGTACCTAGAGAATTCAACTATTGAGAGGGCTGCTAATGTACCTGATTTTCTGTGGCCCTCTCTAGCAAAACACTAATGTAACCTGATTTTCTGTGGCATCTGGATCATTGAGACCATTGAGAAAATCAAGTTATTGATGTCACAGAAAATTAGATTATTGATGGATGTCACAGAAAATCAGATTATTGATGGATCTGGACCATTGAGACTGATCCATAAATTTGGATCAGACTCATTGAGTCAGATCTTTCTATATTTGTTGGAAATGAGGTACTCTTTCTATTTCCGTACATCTGTATTTAATAATTTCTATCGATAAAAATTTTCCGAGAGAAATGAGATTAGGTCAAATAGACTCCAGTGCCCAGTAGGTAACCTATCGCTAGCTGTCCTTTTTACTCGACGGGCTAACGAATCAATCCAAAAGAGAAGAAAACAACGGGCTAGGCCCGATTTAGTTCTCTATGAAAGCAGCAAAAATACCTACAAATTGAAATATCTTCTAATTTTGCATAGCATTTGTCATATTATCATCCGACTTCTACACATTTTCTTTTGGTTCTGTATGGTCCTGACTTGTCTGATATTGCTTTTCACTCCTACATTTCTTATTTTTCTTCTATTTTTTTACTCAATTACTGCATTATTATTTTCTAACCGTTTCTCAGAGGCCACTCTTCTCTCATATCTATAGTTTCCCCACATTTCCATTATAGAATTTGTGCGCCACTATCATTTCTACTTGTGTAATGAAAAGGTACATCATTCACTTTATAAATCACGTTGGACTTGTTCGGCAGCACTACTTAATAAATGGAGGATTAAAAGTTTAGTCCTTGCTAAGAGAGACATGTCTTTGCTAAGAGAGACATTTTAGTGAGATAGCAAAATTAAAAATGAAGACTTAATATGAATAAAATATATGTTATAGTATGTAAATGTCAAATTACCTCTCACATGTTGTTGTTATGTAATAAATATAATTATAGAAGTAAGAACTTTTCTTTGGTTGGTCTAGTGGCAAAGGCACGGCTTCCATGTGGGAGGTCATGAGTTCGAAACCCATAAAGTGGTGAAATCCTTTATAATATACATAGGAGTTTGAAAGTGTGTTGGGTGACAGACCTCCAACCCATGATTTCAAAAAAAAAAATATAATTATGGAAGTTAATTATGTTACAACTTAATTTAAATATGATTATGTTAATTGTATTAAGTTAATGATATTAAGTTAATATAACTTATATTTACTGCATTAAAACAAATTTTAATAATAATAAAATATAACAATAAAAAGTTAAGAGTAAGAAGCAATTTGTAAATTTAATGAGCAAGAAAAATAAATAAATTAAGTGCATACTGGTACACCTCAATCAAAGAGAATGTACTGTCAGACCTCCACTTATTTACTATTAAAAATCCTCAATTCATATTTGTAAATACTTTTCTTTATCAATAAAATTGTCAATGAGTTCTCATTGACTTTAAAAAAAATCCTCAATTCAAAATCTATACCCTAAAATTCGTGAACAGGTACATGGCATAAATATGATTGTACCATTTTAAACTAAAAGATAATACTCATGAACATTAGTGAGTTTCATTTAAAACTGGTACAGCTCAGGCTGAAGACCGAATTGGTATAGACTTGGATTGTACTAATTGCACAAGTTTGATCGACAGTACTAGTACCAAACAACATGAACTGGTACAGACTCGGACTATATCAGTATGAACTTTAGTTCAAGCCTCTCTCTTGTTCCCCTACAGGCCTACTATTTTAGAAATAAAAAAAAATACACGAACATTAACAAAAACTATAGTATATCCACCACACAGACGACTGTGAACTGAGTTGCGGGCTATTTTTAATCGGTTAAGACCTCTATCAAAATCAAGTTTTCTAAAATCGTGGGCTGCAAATGGGCTAAACCTAAACTTTTGGTACCTGCAAATGAGCACTAATGAATTATGTAGTTTTCATCAAAGGCCCAACAAGAGCACTTATGAATTCGTATCTGGACTAGAAGCATGATACCAAAGTAGTCCAATTTAACCTAATAAATATGGCCGAGTTTGGTGGACTCTAGCAGTGGTAAAAACATAACGTAACGTGCCGTGCCGTATCGTAACTAACACATCGTAAACTTCGTCTTGTGTCGTACCGTGACCAAGTGAACAGTCACATGTGTCGTTGCATGCCGTGATCAAAATGTCGAAGGTGGTCACGGCATGCAAGTCACGCCGTGCCCAAATGTGCCGTGTCTAAACGTGCCTGGTTATGTTTAAGATTATTCAAGATTTAGGTTAATTTATTCAAGATTCACCATTTGATCAAGATCTAACGGTCATAATTACACGTGACTCTCATGACCACCTGCCGTGTCGTGGTAAGATCTTTCGCGTGATGTGTTGTGCCAATTTTTCAAAAGATGACTACGGCACACGACACGCGAGTCACGGTACGTAACAGTCACACGTGTCGTGCCGTTCCGTACCATAAACATGCCGATCCGTGACGGAGTCAGCTCCACCGTGCCATTTTTTCCACTCTGGACCTAACCTTTTCTTGTGCATTTTGGTTTCTCCAAAGAGAAAAGGCTTCAGTTATCTTAAAATTCGATTTGCAAGTACATATTTATATATAAATATGAGAATTTTTTTGAACGGTTCGGATCAATCGTTATAATTTTGAAAATGAAAATATTGATCTGTATTACGGACCAATCCGTGCTATTTATGTTACCGTAGACTCACTCATGTTTGTATCATAAAAATGTCGGTGTTATCTATTATTTGAAAACTAAATCAATCTGGCAGCCACTGCCCGATTTCAAAAAAAAAGAAAAAGAAAACTAAATTAATTTTTTCTCTTTTGAGTAGAAAATAATATTTTATTTCTGAATAAATAAAAACCTCCGAAATTCTAGCTCACCGCCTCACCGGGTTTTTAACTTTTTCTTTCTTCGAAGTCACAACAATCGTCAGTTTCCGCCAGTCGAGTGGTGCCACAAGCAACGTCACTCTACCACGTGTCCCCTCCTCAGCACGCCTCCGCTGCATGGCAGTGCTACTTAGACCGCCGCACTCAAGCGCCGAGGCCTGCTCCAGCCCATCTCCTTTAACTTATCTATTCCTCTTTCCTTCCCCTCCATTCCCAAAATTTACTGCCGCCTCCTTTTTTCATATTGCGAGATGGAGAAATGGCTCGTTCTAGCTGTGCTGCTGTTGATATTTTCGATTTGGTGTGAAGGGGCGTCGACTAGGGGCGCTGGACTGTGGGACCCAGCAATCAGGTTGCCATCAGAGAAAAAGGTATTGGAGGAAGAGAGCGAGGATGAAATTGGGACAAGGTGGGCTGTGCTTGTCGCTGGATCTATGGGTTTCGGAAATTATAGGCACCAGGTAAGCCTTTAATTTTTGGGTACTTCTTTTTTGCTTTGTTCCAAATTTTTGAATTTGGGACCAAACCAGGTTCGCATGTCATGGAACTTTATGCTATAGCGCCTGGGCAAAATTTTAATTTGCGAGCTACAATGGAGTATTATGCTAAACTACTCGATACAGTGTGTCCCACTGAACAGAACCAGGGCTAAATTAAATTACCAGATGTCAATTTCATACACTATCAATCATAGCACGTTTGAGCTTGTTACAAAATTGCCCTTGTAAAAATGACAAATGTTACTTGTATGTATTGTGAAGGCGGATGTGTGCCATGCGTACCAACTACTAAAGAAAGGAGGTTTAAAGGATGAGAATATAGTGGTGTTTATGTATGATGACATTGCCGCCAGCCCTCTCAACCCTCGACCTGGCATCATCATCAACCACCCTCAAGGCGAGGATGTTTATGCTGGGGTCCCTAAGGTTTTTTCCTCTCCTTGATTTAATCACTGCATTTTCTTCTTGATTTTTTGTAATATCTAGGTATACGGCCTTTTTTGGCTCAAGTTCACAAGTTACAACTCATAATGCTCTCGAATCAATGGTTAATAATAGAACTATTTAGATCGACTTGTCATCCATCATCAGATGGGATTGCATGTTCTGAATCTGGTGTTTTCCTTTTTCTTTCAACCTGCTCTGATCGAAATTGAGTTCGTTTGATGTCATGATCTTCAAATTATATGAAAAACTGGTTTAATGAAAACAGCAGTCAAGTTTTGGCCTCAATTTAATCAAAATCAACAGTGAAAGGATTATATGAGAAATTATATTTTTTGCTAATAATGAATGTAGTTGCACTTTGTTTTCAGAAAAAAATTGCTGTTCAGTGGACTTGAGGGTTGCTACATACCTTGCTTCTTCTTTTTTTGTAGTTATAATTGTCAGATCATTTGTTACATATGATATTTGTAAGTCAATAACATTTGAATGAATAATTGAAGTTTCAAATGGTTTATCCTTCACTTTAGTTTGATATATTTCCATCAAAAACACCAAAAAGAGCAACAGCTCTGCTTATTACCGATATTAGCCTAGTAATAGGTACCGATAAGCTCTTATTTCTCGTCTTAAAACAAATTCAAACAATCAATCAAAATTTAGATCTGTCATTACCTGTTGTAATGCTTATGGACTTTTCATGTGCTTTAGGACTACACTGGAAACAATGTCACAGTGCAGAATCTCTTTGCTGTACTCATGGGCAACAAAACTGCAGTTCGAGGTGGAAGTGGCAAGGTCATTGACAGCCAAGCAGATGATCACATCTTCCTCTACTACTCTGACCATGGAGGCCCCGGTGTTCTTGGTTGCATTTTCTTTTCTTTCCTCTGTTTTTGTTACCATTATATTAGTATTTTGCACAATATGCATGACATATGCCACACATTATTTCTTTTAATTTTTGTTTACTATGTTTTTTTTTCCTTTTCTTTTGGTCTCATGGCAGGAATGCCTAGTATGCCTTATCTCTATGCTGGTGACTTCATAGAGGTTTTGAGGAAGAAACATGCAGCAAATAGCTACAAAAAAATGGTTGAAACATTTTCAAACTCTGATTCTAGTCATGTCACAAGTTTTTTTTGTTATTTCTAGCTAATAGGGCACTAGTGGTCATTTGGTTGGAACTGCAAACGTGCAGGACTGTTCTCCCTTTAATCTATGATAATATCTTCTAATGGTCTTCGGTTTTTTACCTTGATTCATTTACTTCATCTATTATTTTGTAAGCTAGCACATCTTATCTATATCTCATTTTGGTTTGGCAGGTAATATATGTAGAGGCATGCGAAAGTGGGAGTATGTTCCAAGGAATGATGCCAGAGGACCTTAATATCTATGTGACAACAGCTTCTAATGCAGTAGAGAGTAGCTGGGGCACTTACTGCCCTGGGATGCAACCGCCACCGCCTCCCGAGTTTCTGACTTGCCTTGGTGATTTATACAGTATTGCATGGATGGAAGACAGGTTTCCTCTTTTCTGTTTCCTGTTATACATTCTCGTTTTCTAGTTAGACATTGTGACGATAGCTTGTGAGTTTCTGTATATGTTATTTCTTTTTATATGTTGCATCTTGTTCTAATCTGATGTAATCAGTTAGATATGCCACAATAATAATTTTAATGTTTGACGAATGATTCACTTTCGTTACAAAAATTAGTTAGGTCTATGCCATTTGAATTAGGCAAAAGAGAAGAGTAGTCTGTCAAAAAAAAATGGAAGCTAGCGTGTAGCAGTGCTTATTTGTCAACAATGCTTATTTTGTACCAGATAAAACATTTTACCAGGAAACATAGGCGTTTTTGTTTTCTATACTTTTGGTTGTTTCATTCTCATTCCTAAAAAATGGAAGCTAGCGTGTAGCAGTGCTTGTTCATCAACATTGCTTAATTTGTACCAGATAAAACATTTTACCAGGAAACATAGGTGTTTTTGTTTTCTATACTTTTGGTTGTTTCATTCTCATTCCTACGCTTTTCTATTTCGTGACATTTTTTGTTAGTTATATTGTTGAGTGTCCTTGTTCCTATTTTTGAGAGTTGAAATATAAACTGAACTCAAGTTTATCCTGAAGACTATTTAAACACAAGTATTAGGAAACAACAAATGAATAATGAAAAGTTTTTTGGGATCAATTAAGTCAAAGACTGTTTTTTTGGAGTACACTTAATCTGGAAACTTGGGTAAAATCCTTTTTGTATGTTTGTTTGATGATACTAACTCTCTGTTTTTCTTGGCAGTGAGACACACAACCTAAAGAACGAAACAATCAAGACACAATATGAAGATGTAGGTTTTGAAAAGATTTAAAAGCCTTTTATTGTCATCGCAATTTGGTAGCTACGCAAACAGCTAAATCTAATACGTTTATGGGCAGGTGAAAAAGAGAACTTCAAGTTTGAATAACCAAGCGGGTGGGTCCCATGTGATGGAGTACGGTGATAAAACTTTCAAGGATGAGAAATTGTACCTATATCAAGGATTTGATCCTACAAATGCAAATGTCAGTGAAAATGGTTTTCAGGCAAACAAACTGGAGGCAGTCAACCAGAGGGACGCTGACCTCCTCTTCCTATGGAAAAGGGTGCACAAATATCGTTTCTCTAACAAAATTTAGAATTTATATCTTTACTTATTTATTTTATATGAAGTGATTAAGGCAAGTAATTTTAAACGAGGATCTAAATGTGATTGGTATAAAATTGTTAGGAGTGCATTGCAATGTTTTTTTTTAATATGTTTAATCAAGAAACATATTCTAACTAGCATTGCAATGTTAGGAGTGCATAGGAGCACCGTCTATTTAGTGACTCAGATTGTTGACTACATAAATAGTTTTGCATTAAATAAAAGAAAATATGTTAGCTCATAAATGCCTTTCCTTTAAGATTTTAAATGGGAATGGAATAAATTCTCACATCTGTAACTATTCCACATTCGATTTGATCCATGGCTCCATAATTCTTGTTGTGTTCCACATTGCGCAAGAAATCATAGATTTTCATTTTTTTGCAAGAGGTTGTAGGACAGTTACAGTCACCTTTTTCCTCTTTTTTTTGCACTCCCTGGCTAAACTGCTTATCTACTTATTTTTTCACAATTCCTTCTGTTACTTTAAAGTAAATTTGTAGGTTTATCACTCAGCACTATACAACAAAAGAAAACTTTATTGTATGGTGTTATGTGAAGCATTATTGAATTGATAAGTTTTGCCAAATTTCAGAGAATGTTGTTTCTGTTTTCTTAATATAAGAATGAACAGTTCTTTTTGGCCTTGCGAAGCAATGACATAATCACAATTAGTTAGATATGCTTTACATTTTTCAAGATAAATATATGATACCGTAAAAAGTTAAAATTGTTTTAGATATGTTTGAATTGTAATGGCACTGACATTTTTTTCCTGCTGGTTGCTTAATCAGTATGAACAATTGGAGGGAAGACCACAAGAGAAATCAAAGGTATTCAAGGAGATAACAGAGACGATGGTACACAGAAAACACTTAGACAGCAGCATCAAATTCATTGGAGAGCTCCTTTTTGGTATTGAGCATGGTTCTTCTATTCTTGAAACTATTAGAAAGGCCAGCCAACCGTTAGTTGATGACTGGGACTGCTTGAAGAGAATGGTAACTTATTTTCCTTAGACATGTAATTCAATAGACTATTGTATGCCTATATACATAAAAGAATGTCAAATTAATTGCTATTGCTCTCAAACTTTACCTTTGTAAAACTGATATTTATCCTAAGTAGCTGTTGCAGCACTGAACGGATGAATAGAAATAACCAGTCCCTTGTCCCCGATCAGAGTTGGGGAGGTGTAATTGGCTGGTCCATTTTCTCCCATTCCAAGGAGAAAAGATGGAAATGCCTGACAAGGCAGATTTTGCAGGCGTCATCTAGGATTTTTTAAATATTTTCTTGTTTTCTTCCAACTGTCGTGTGGAGTTTTACTATGATAGTTAAAATTTTTCTTTTCCTTTTTTCCTGAATTGCATCACTGCATTCCTCAAGTGGACCGTTTTTTTATCTTTCCATGGGTACAATTTCATAAATGTGTCGCTGGAGAGAATTCTATAGATGGTTATTTTCCCATAAATTTTTGGGTGGATAATACTGCAAGGTTTCTTCTCCAGTCATAATTGTGTTCTGCTAACTCATTAGTTTCTTAAGTTGAAATAGTTAGCCTTTTGTTACAGGTTCAAGTATTCGAGTCACATTGTGGGTCTTTGACTCAGTATGGCATGAAGCACATAAGGGCATTTGCAAATATTTGCAATCATGGAATATCTAAACATCGAATGGAGGAGGCTGCTAGAACTGCTTGTGAAGGTTACATTTTGCCAAGGTGGAACCCCATGATTCAAGGTTACAGTGCTTGATCAGTTGCTTTCATATCAAGATAATCACCAGAAAAGGCACATCAATGCTCTTTGTTTCTGGTTGAGGCACCTTATCCAGTGACAAGCAGAACGAATAAAAGTATGTTGCTTTAATAGTAAGCAGATCTATGTATGTTGTAAAATTAGTGTATTGTCTGTATGTGTGATTGTAAACGTTGCTAGTTGAAGCTATTCAATGTTTGAGAATTCTACTATGATATTTAGAAATGCACCATGTTTACAATAAGCAAGAGCTACAACTTGGTTGTCGCAATTGAGAGGACCTCTGTTGCTAGTAGATAAATCGTTAGGACAATTATCTGACCAAGTTTTGTGAGGGAAAGCTGAACCACTTGCCGCATTGAGTTTGAGTCTCAAATTTGCTTTGAATCTAGCCTGCATTAAGAAGACATTTTATTAAACCCTGGCTACGCAATGGTTCTCTATTTTTATTTTTTTTATTTTTTGAGGGGCTGTTATAAAAATAATGGCACTTACGATCTCTTTTGAAGAAGGAAATGAAGACCACAAAGAGTGCCAATCCTGCCAAGACGCCCACTATAATGGCCACAGTTCTGCCGATGTCATCCCCCGAGTACTCTATACCCCCAACGCAAAACAGAAAGCAGAGATATTTAAATTAGTCCTCAATAAAGCTTGAGTGAGGCTTTGCAAAGCGCGGATCAGTCCCTGCAGGATCTATATCTTTTATTTTTTAAGTTTAGGCGGTCGATCCATTTATATATAATATTTATTTGGAGATCAAATTCATACTTTTTAGAAATTTTACTATTTTTTTAAATAAGTTGAAAATTACTATTTTTGAATGGTTCATGATCTTTAGATTCTAATTATTTAGAAAAATAGTAATAAAAAGTTCTGGAAAATGTAAATTTGACGTCGAAGTACGTTTTATATGGAGATTATTTTGAATGAATCGAATTAAATGTTTGAACTTTTTAAACAAAAATGTAAATTTATAGTACGAATCATATCATAAAGCTTTGTCATTTGCAAAGCAATCAGTGGACAAGAATATATTCCGTTCTGTAGGCGTGTGCTTAGTGGGGAATTTATACCACAATGCTTTAATTTCCAGGGTCCATGTTTGAATGCATCGGATCACTATAAAAGGCAATCATAATCTTGATTTGATTTAAGACTTGAGGTACTTGCTAATCTGCGGCTTAAAATATTGAGCAGTAGCTCAAAGGTAATTTACATCTTTAATTGAGTTGGTGCTAAAAGCGACTTTTATAAACAACATGCCAAATAAATAATCAAGGCTGCCGTTCAGATAAGATACTCTACTAAACTACTAGCGTTATTCTTTTCCTTTTGGATTTATCAAGACCCTTAATTAGGAATATAATTTTTAGGGTAAAATATTTGGTAACGATATCATTATTGTTGTTGGGGAATGTGCTTTATCATACGATATATACTTTGTTCCTCTAGTCACGGATATGCGTAAAAAATGTTTTTTGGAAGAGAGAATGATAGTTTTCTCTTCCATTATGTCCAAACTCTCTAAAGCTAAATTTATTTCAGCTTGAACTTAGAATAATGAGCTAATAATTAAGTAAATAAAAAAAATGAAGTAACGGGCATCCTAATCATAATTAATATTGGATGTGGTATCTCATTAATGCTGAGTTGGTTCATGGCGGTACCTCTGCCATGTTTCCTCTTTTGGTTGGTCCAAATCATATATTGTGCCATCATAAACTCTAAACCACACATTAATTGACCCGTTCAACCTTTAATTTACAAATAATTAAATAAATGTCCAGGAAACAGAGTACTGAATTTGTTCACTTTTACTTAAATGAATAGATTTCAGCAAGGATTAAGTGTGACTATGTACCTGCTGGAGCATGGAAGTAGTAACCAGAAGCCCAGTACTGAGCATAGCATTGAGCCAGGTACACATCAGCCGCCTTGGCTGAGCCACATGAGTTTCTGAGCTGGCTAACTGCCTCTGCCAGACATGTCGTACAATCGCTTGCTGCCAAGTCACCAATACACTGTGCATAACCCTGTACCGACCCTGAACTCGTCACCCGAAACCCATTCCCGCTCTGCAGAATTGCTAGAACATCATCCCTCTTCCTCAAAAATTCCCCGTCATTGCTCGTCTTGGTACTGCACCTTCGATACGCCAAGGTTGTGTCATTTTGACCAAGAAAGTTATTATTGCTGTACCTAATGAAGCAACTGTCTAGCTGGAGAGAGGCAGAGAACGCATCAGAACAGACAAGACTAAGTTCTGCAACAGCATTTTGGATGCACGAAGCACAGGAAGAGGTGTCGAGATCACCACGACACTGGTACAGGCCATAGACCGTATTACCAGGCGGGGAGTCGGTACCGGTGGTGAAACTGTTGTAGGTGGCATGGGATGCGGTGGTGGCAATGGAGGAGAAGAGAGAGTTGAGGTTGGTCTGATATTGAGTGTTCTCTTGGAATTTCGAAGGAGAGCAACCGGCATATACGAAGGTGGGTGTGGAGAAGGCTTGTTGGTGGTGCTGTGTGAGAGAGAGAAGCGTGGTGATGATGTATAGGAAGCAAAGCATGATTTTGGAGTGAGTTCAATTAGTTGGACCCTTTTGAGGGATGTAGTTGTTTCTTCCCTCTTAGGAGGGCAGGAGATGGTTTTCAATCCTTGTCAAAGGGGAACTAAGAGATGGAAGTGGGTAGTAACGAGAGCAAGTGCAGAGGTTGATTGGGGACATTATGAGGTTTTCAGGGTAAAGGTTTTAACATAGTAGTTTTGGCTTCAGGCAGCGCATAAATGATATGCAGCTACTGTTTTGATTTTATAATCCATGAGCTGCATGAAGTCAAAATTGCTTTGTTAAATATTTTACCCGGTCTTTTGCCTTTTGGTCAGAAGATTTGATTCCTTTTCAGAAAGGGTGCAAAAACTAAGAGCAACTTCAGTTTACATTCTGTTGCAGTACATCTCTTATAATGTATTATTTAATTAAAATGGATATATTATTTATTAACAATTAAAACTGCAGAAAATAAAAGCAACTTCAATTTTTTTTTCTTCAGTTTATTGGTATTATTTAAATTAAAAAAAATTCAGATTGTGGATACTTTTTTTAATAGCTAGACATGCCAGTATGCTATGTATCAAACTCGAGAAAAGAATTTGAAAGCAGTAAAGACATTCATCAAACAATTTAAAAATTATTTGAAAAATTAGAGAAGATTTTTGATAATTCTTTATATGAGAGTTTATAAGAGATCACTCGAACCACATCCGACATATATTAGAGGGGATCCCTCCATATATTTTATTATATCAATCATAATAGCAATTGATCATAAAAAAAGTAGGGTTCTTTAATAACGTCTTATCTTGATTAATATAATAAAACTTTTGCTAATTATGTAAATAAAATTATTAAAAAAATATTATAGATATGTTTTTTTTCTTATAAATTGGTTGTGTATCATTTTTTTTTGTAATATTATAATTATTAGATGTTTTATCAAATATTAATAAATATGGACCGTTGTAAATTTTATTTTATTTGATAAACAGAAAAGTTGTATCAAATTTTATAATTTTTATGTACATAAAATGTTGCAGGATAAATGAGTTGTACTTAGATGGATTCAATGATTAAAAAAAAAACCCTCAGTCAAAGAATTAGCTTTTAGTTAGTGATAAATACACACTATGTGAAAAGTTATGGGTTCGAAAACACAAATAAGAGTTCTTTATAAATAATTAAATACAGATAAGAGTTCTTTATAAACAATTAAATGGAAGTTAGTAGGCAAGATCTAATAACATGATACATAGGCAATAATTGAGACAGTCAAACAACGGTCGATGTCTGAGATAATTATGCAAAGCTGGTGTCCATATATATTTTGGTTTGTGAGACATTAATGCGTGCTTCAATACACGAAAACGAAATGGGCTGGCTTTGACCAATTCTGCTATTTCATATTTTTCAGGAGCCCGTTTGTTTCCCAACTCGAATTGAAATCTGCTGAAATTTATCATTTGTGAATAGTGTTTTTGAAATTTTTGAAATTTCGAATCCAGCCGTCCAATTTTTTTTATGCACGTATCTCGAAATAGTTAATTTTTCTGTGCACACATCTAAAAACAACTTGACAGTTGGAAAAACAGAAATTTCAGATGTTCACCAGTGAGAATTTCAGCGGATTCGTTTCCTCCCAACTCAAGTACGCTAGCCTATCCCTGGACCCTGGTAAACCGAACTTTCTTTATTTGAAACATAAAATTAAGCTCATTTTTATTTATATTTAGGGATTCCAACTCTTATCAATTTTTGTTGTACACAAACAAGAAAGAAAAAATTAAAATTCCACTCCAGTTGGAATTTTTTATATCTTTACACGTGGAAGGGTCACAATTTTAAATCCCCACTTTTCAAAGAATTAAACATGTAAATCCCTAAATTATCAAGGATGTAATTTTCAAACCCTTTTTTATATATTAAAGAATCATATTTTTAAATCTTAAGAACAGGATTTATATTTTTATCCTTTTTCTTTTTTAGTGTAAATATGTATGGATTTTAATAGAAGGCCTATTCTATTACTTCTGTAATAGTGTTATTTTTGAGTTAGCTTTATTCTTTCTCCAATCTAACATGAGTTAGCGTTATTTTTTAACATTAATTGCTTTGTTAAACAATCTTGACCTGTTAATTATTTGATGCTTGATTTTATAAACTTATAAACTTTCTCTTTTTGATGCTTGAGTTTATTCATCACTCGAGCGTTAATATATCAAGATAGAAAAAAATTTACATATATTATCCGTGATTTAAATTTCGCAATGTTTGAATCAAGAAATTGAGGTGATTTAAGACCAAATTTTTCTAACAATAAAATCCACCTTGCACAAACACTACAGCAAAAGAGAGTATTTGTGACCGGTAGTATCGCCAGTCGCTAAAGCTTTTTTTTTCTTTAAAAAAAATGAAATTACGAAAATTATTGGTGACTAATTGTTTCAGCGACCAGTGTCAACACCGGTCGCTGAAAGTTTGGTAGTGAAAAATATAATGCTGAAAGTTTGGTGGTAAATAAAAGATAACGCGCCAACACCGGTCTCTTCTCCGCGCCACTCCTCTCTTCTCCTCCAACCCCTCTTTTTTCCGCGCCACCCTCGCTTTCTTTTACTAAGAAATTTCTGGCGCCGCTTTCTCCTCCCACGCAACACCTCAAGTTCTCCGCGACACTCCTCTCTTCTCTCGATCCGCGACGCTCCTCTCTTCTCAGCCAAGCGAAGCCCCAAATAGCAAATCTCGATTGGTATTTCTCTTCTCTCTTTTCTGATTCTCCGCCATTCTACTTCAAATAGCAAATTTGTATTTTTTCTGCTGAAGAATAATTTCAAAGTTGGAACTTCAGTTGCAATTAGGTTTGCTGGGATAAAACAAAGAATAATTTTAAAATAGCATCTCAAGTCGACCAGAGCAGCTGGGATAAAACAAATCCGATCCGGGCTCTGTTTACGAGAAAAACAAAGTAAACCCAACCGAACAGAGGAGCCTAGCTAGTTGCAACGAGTCGCGCGATATGGACCCGTGAAAAAGGGATCGGCCCGGTAACCCGAGGCACCCCTTGTTTTGTTATCAAGGTGTCATAACAAGTATGTACTGGAAACTTAGACTTTAATATTTGTTGGAGCTTGGATCTTATGTCTTTAATACGGTTGCTTGTGATCACATATTCTAACCAACACAAGTTATATTCGCTACAATAGTCTCCGCTTAATGCGTAAACAAGATTTTGAAGTATTATATGTCTGAAACATGCCAGCCAGTCAGCCACCATCCAATTTTGTTTACTACTTTTTTATAAATAAGAAATAGGAACGGAGTCAGATTTTTAAACTATGAAGTCAAATGTGAATAGAGATTAATTATATAAAATTTTTATATTGAGAATGAAATCTATTTTGTAATATCCATAATATTTTAATCAAAATTATATAGAAAATTATACATAATACAATATTTTTTTTAAAAAAAGAAGTCAATTGACCTTCTTTCGTTGTGGAGAATTTTTTATTCATAAAAATTTATTAAAAACTGACAAAGAAAAAGAGAATGAGTCGTTCAATTGTTAGATTCATAAAAAAAAACTGAAAACATTGTCTCCAATCCAAACTTCTTATTTTTTTTCTTCTTCAGTTCTCTAAGATCGAATCATACAAGAGAGAGTAGGGACATGTGGGGCCCAATGGTCTCATTGGCTGATGGAGAAAGACGTAGAGGTGGGGCCCAATTTGATCATTCTCCACGGAGTGGTAGAAAGATAGAGTATAATGAATATTGTAGACATCAAATTCTTCAGAAACACATACCACACCCAAAGAAACACATATCCACCCAAATAAATCAAACCGCTAGGAAATCCTCCTATCTTTGTAAACAAGCTGAGCAATGGTGGTTACTTGTTTCACAGCTATACAGGAAGGGAGAAATATTGTGAAGTAACTTTTAGTCTTACCTTAAAATAAATGTGACCATTAATTTTACTTATAAGAAGAATGTAGTAGTGGTTTAAATGTGAATCTATACCGATGGTACTGAGATGGACATGTGTAAAGAATAATTTCTTGCATGAAATGAACATATGTTTTGATAAATTTCAACATTTACAACTCAACTAATCAATGTGGCATAAACTATAGAAAAATACCCGACTTGTAAAGTATCATGACTGTGTTTCGATTATCCCAACAAAAAATACACTACAACAAAATCGGTCTTCAGTAACCGGCATTCCGGTCGCTGAAGACCCCAAAATTTTTTTAAAAAAATTTAAATTAAAATGTTTTGGCGACGAACTCTTCAGCGACCGGCACCCATACCCTTCTGTGACCGATTTGGCCCGGTCGCTAAAGGGTGCCCCTTCAAAAACCCGCCAAGTCTTTCTTATTATCTGCCGCCCGAACCCCGCCATTAATTCTAGGTTTAGCCAAAAAAAAAAAAAAGCCGCTGCCGTTGTCGCCCGACCCCGGGCCGCCACTGCTAGATGTCCGACCCTCACCACTTCTAGGTACCTGACCCCCGCCACTTCTCTGCCGCCCGACCCCCGCCACTTCTAGGTGCCCGAGACTTGCCACTTCTCTGCCGCCAAGTCTCTCTCTGTCTCTCTCTCCCGGAAAAAACATTTAAGTAAATGGAAAAATTTAGGCCATTAGACCTTTCAATATCTTAAATGGGTGCAAGACTGCAAACCCTCTCGTAATTTAGGCCATGTCTAATAATTTAGGTCATTTTCAGACCCGAGTATATGTCATAGTCGACCATTATCTTGTATATTTGCTTTGATTTTAAATGAATCATATTGAATTAATGAATTTCGTAATTATAACCATAATGAGCTGCAAATAGTCAATTTATCATTTTTTAAATGAGTATTACTAATTTTTCCTTTTTAGTGCTTTCCAGAGGAAAAAAACTAAAAAACTGAAAAACTGGAAAAGTAGCAGTAAGGATAGCACTTCAATTTGGCATGCGTGGTCTAGGAAAGGTAAGAGTGCTGCTCAAAATTGGTCATAGTTTTGGTTTCATTATATTTCTTGATAATTTGTTTAAGATAATTTTTTAGCATGAGTCATGACAATGAAAACATTTTTTATTTTTTTTAAATTGTTTGGTGCTTGATACGTTTCGTACCAATTGGGAAAAAGACAAATAACAAAAAAAAAAAATCACCCTTCTGCGACCGATTCTGGACCCATCAGCGACTGGCCAATCGGTCTCTGATGGTCTTCCATCACGTCAGCATACAACATCAGCGACATATTACATCGGTCGCTATAGGGTCATATGCGACCGGCGCCTTACCCTTCAGCGACTGGTGATGTCAGCGGGGTAGTCATCAGCGACGGAGCAACTGCGACCGGCGCTACCCTTCTGCGACCGGCGTCATACCCTTCTGTGACTGATTTGGCCGGTCACAAAAAGGTCTCAGTGCTGTAGTGATAAAATTGTCTTGTAAAGAATCAGACTTAGAAAATAAATTTCATGACATTATCAGGTTCTAGAGGTTAAATTGCCTTAAATTGTCATTATCAAGTTGTGTCAGGTTACAGTATGTAAAACAAATGGAAAAAAAATAAACTAAACTATAAAAGGAAAAAAGACTACATAAGAAAGAACTTTGGAAATTGGAAAAAAAAACAAAAAATGGAAACAATTAAAAAAAACAATGAGCAACAGTATCAGTACACCGCTATCAGCAATTCAACATCCAACCCACTTCAATTCCAAATTCAATTTCTCAGAATTCAGCTTTGGTTTGACTGGTACCTGATTAATTGATCAACTTTCTCCCTCATCCGTTGAATCATTAATTGGCAAGCACAAGGACAATTTATATCCAACGACCAACAGATAAATCACTGAGTCATTGGTACTAGTAAACATAAATCAAACCATTGTCGTGAAAGCACTATTGTCATGATTATTATATTTCTGAATGAAACACCAAGAAAGCACCATTGCCATACTGGTACACGGGAATGAAAAACCAAGAATATATAGTTACCATGTTAGTTTATCTAATTACCTCCTAATTAATGACATCTTGCATATTATTATATTTTTGAAAGCACTATTGTCATGATTTCAAAAAATAATTATAATCTGACACAATTGGCTCACATTTAAATTTCTGAAAGCACTGTAGATGCTTCAATTAAAATTTTAATTTTGATGCACACAATTAGCTCACATTTCATCAACAACCATGAATACTTCGTTCAGAATGGTCAGCATCTCAATCGATGAATCAAAAGGGTCTTTATAGAGGCAATGGATTATAAGATGCAGATTGTAAGGAGTCAATGAAAGTATACCTTACGGAAGCCACCTTCAAATCAATGAAACAAGAGTACAACTCAAACCGGCAGTCTTTGTATGCCTTTATGTCTCAAAGAAAAGAGTTGGAAAATACATTACTTATATATGTTGCTCTACAGATTATAGCAGGGAAGAGAGCTTTGGGGTTTTTGTAGCTCTCTACATATATAACAGTGTCTTTTATAACTTAACTTGGTTTCGTTAATGAAACTGGGCTTCAGCCTTTTTTATTAAAAAATGTCTCAAAGAAAAGAAAAGAAAAAAATAATTTTATTGAATTACGACTCTTTTATCATAAAACAATCTTAAAAGTAAAAATTAAATTCAGAACCAAAATAGAGTTGTATGAGTATGGCACAGGGAAAGATGCAAATTTGTTCTTAGTGAAGGAATGGAAGGGCTGGGGCGGATTCAGGATTTTCGTCAAGGGAGGCAAAAAAATATCAAATCAGGTTTAAATAGCTAATTGGATTTAAATCCATTAACTAATTGGGTACTCGATAAAAAATAATACTTTAATTTATACTTTTCAATACTTTGAATTGTAATTTCTGATACTCTAACTTATAATTCTAATTATCAATTAAAATTCAACAAATTTATTTCAATTTTAACCATAAATTTATTCCAAATTACAAATCAAATATCCAGAGGAGGCAAATTTTTTTTTCAGAAAAGATAAAATCAGTCAGAACCGATAGATTTTCACTAAAATTCAAAATCCAGGAGGCGGCTTGCATTAATCGTTTCATATTTTCGTGCTGCTAGTAACCAATAGATGCCTCTGTGCATGATTTTTTTCCTTTCGTAGTCGTCAAGGACGGAATTATGGAAACATCATTGCTTGTGCTGAAATCTTCCTTTTTTTATAATTGAAAAAGTATCTGTAGAAATAGTTTCCAGTACCGCTCAAGAGGGTCTAGAAAACTCCATAATACGAGTCAATTATACAATATTTGAGAATTATAGTGTTCTTAATCTGATAATACTTATCATTTGACAAGTATGAGGGTCAATAAAAACTGAATATGTATCTATTTAAAGTTTCTTTAAGACAAAAAAAGTTAGTATATATTAACATATGAGTGAAGTTATGGTAATATGCATGCATATTATAAATTGATCCGTGCTATGGATTAGGGCTGTAAATGAGCCGAGTTTGAGCGAGTTACCCCCAACTCGAACTCAGCTCATTAAATAAATGAGCGAGTCAACTCGAGTTGGGATGGTAATAACGAGCTGTAGAGCCAACTCGAACTCAGCTCGTTATCAACTCGAGTTGGCTCACAACTCGTTTATAAACTCGTTTAACCAGTTAAATCAATACAACACAAGTTATAAACGAGTTTGAGCTGAGTTTGAGCCGAGTTTGGGTTTGGTTTTGGTTATTCTGAGATTTTTTGTGTCCAAACTGTGTAGCTTTATGTAACTCGAGTTATAAATGAGCGAGTTGGGGTCAGCTCAAACTCAGCTCATTTATTAAACGAGTCTGCCAACTCGAGTTGGAACTAACTCGAGTTGTAAATGAGCGAGTTAGAACGAGCTGTAAACGAGCGAGTTGCGAGTTCGAGCTATTTTGCCCAGCCCTACTATGGATCCATATCTCTATTATAAAAAATCAAATAGGCGATGCAAACCGTTAAACATAATCTTCATGTAAAAATGTACTTGGAGACCAAATTTTACATTTTTTAGAAATTATTTACTATTTTTTAGATGGGTAGAAAATTGTTGTTTGTAGATGCTCCATAATTTTCAAATCAAGTGATTTTCTATCTATCTAAAAAACGTAGTAATTTAAATATATATATATATATATATATATATATATATATATATATATATATATAAAATTTGTTCTATAGTTATTTTTTCATATGAAGATCATGTTGAATTGTTCAGATCAACAACTTAAACATTAAAAATAAAGATATGAGTCCATAGCATAGGCTTAATTATCACTTGAGAGTAGGTCCGATGGGCATCGGACCTACTCTGGTTCGATGGGTTTAATCACTGTCTATTTTCTTTAAGATTCGTGCGGAACGCTTTAAACTTCATGCGTGTCTGTTTCAATTTTCGTGCGCACAGATCTTAAATTAGATCGGACGGTCATCATGCTCGTTGAACCTAAAAATAGATCCGATGGGCATCGGACCTACTCCGTTCTCATTAATTATAGCATCACTCTTAACATATTTTGTAAAATTGTAAAAGAAAAAGAAAAAGAAAGTGGAGTCAATTGACTCCATTCTCTACAATTAAATTTGCCCATGGTACTACTGTTTTATTCAAAGAAACAGAATACGCCTTTATTAAACCACAAGGAAAATCAATAACAGATTGATCGATGAATAGAAATTGGAAATGTCATATGAAATAAAATTAAAACTATTCTTATTAAGTAAGCCTCAAATATTGTTAAAATACTGGGTTGAAGGGCACACCACTAGCCGGAATCCATACCCTACCAGCAATGAACCGGCTGGCAGTGAACTGTCGAAGTAAGGATGCACGCCCTATACGATGGTATCCCGGCCACTTTATCCTCATTAAAAGCCTTGATCCAGGCCCAGTATTCTGAAACTCTGCAAAATAGAGTGTATTTAAGAAATCTGGTATTGACGTTGGTGTCCAACCTTCAGGATCAATGATGCTGTCTATGTAGTTGCGTACAAATATTGTGCGAGAATAGCGCTGCCATGGACGCCCAAGGAACGACTTCACAGTACGGTGTAGAGGCCAGAATTCTGGTGCTGCCTTGATATTGGATGATTGAATCACTATGCCTGTGTTCTGGTTCGGATCAGATCGACCTTGTGCAGCTATCACATTGGCCTGACCGGGTACAGGGATCCTGGTGTAGATGTTGCATTTTTGAATCACTGCAGCTGCATTCCCAAATATGAAGTCGACTGTGCCATAGATGTCACATTCTCGGTAGAATTGCCTTTGAGAGAAGGTAGATAGCGTATCTTGATACCCTTCAAAGCTGCATTTATAGAAGATAGATTGGTCGGAGGCTGAAAGCATGGCTACCGCTTGAGAAGTTGGCCCAAATGTGTTCCGAAATGTGATGCCTGTTGCCATGAATCCATTTCCAAGTACACCTGCATTAATTAAGAAACCAAAATCATATCTAAAATTGATTTTAAAATAAGATACACTATTAAGAATGCATAGTTTTTAAGTCTTACTGAAAGTTGCAGAACTGAAAGTGGTGAACCCATTGCTGGCACTGCGGTTTCCGGTAATTATCGTCCTTCCAATTCCATCACCAACAAAAACTAGATTAGTTATACTGTTAACAATTTGCAAATTTTCACTGTAAACCCCTGCCTTAACATAGATCACAAACTGGCTATTGCTGCTCATCCCAGATATTTTAGCTGCTGCGTCACTAATTGCATCTCGTATTGTACCATAATTTCCAGATCCATCCTTAGCCACCACTAAATTTGCTTGGGATGTTGACAACTGAAGCAACTTCTGGTGACCGGCATTCATCCAATTGAATTTTTTCTTGCCTCCAGCATTACTTGTTGTGTTGTTCGTATAATTATATCCAATATTAAGGGCTAAGAGGTTGCTAACTAGATCAGATACATTGTACCGCATGACAGGGTTAATAACAGAGTCAGGAGCTTCTAGATCGGCAAACCCCTTACGACAAGTGGTCACACTGGTCAAAGCGGCAGAGAGCCACGTTTGCGAGTCAATGTTGGTACAACCGCCTTGCATAGTGCGGTTTATTTGGAGTGCAGCATTGGCATAGAGCTTCCAACAGTCCAAAAGAGCAGTGAGCTCAGAGGTTGAATTACAGTAGGGGCCTAACCGTCTGAGGTGGCTTTGCGCACGGTTGGCTGCATCCAGTGTAAGTTGCAAGGAGATACGAAAGAAGTCGGATTTTTGTTTCGGAATGTAGGGGAGGGTGTTATTAGTGAAGTAATAGATACATGCTCGAGGGTGCGGAGTCTCTGCACACCACTGGTTGATTTCATGATCAATATCGGTGTCGGCGTTTGTGTCATTGTTACGAGTTCTGAGGGAGAATGAAAATGGCAAGATGAAAAAGATGGTGAGGAGGAGAATTGAAGTGTTGTATGATGAATACATATTATTTGATGAGAGAGGAAAGAAGGCGCGTGCAATCAGATTCTTTCCTGGTGCGAAGATATATAGAAAAGTATATAGGCTGTTTCTGGAGTGGAATTCTTTTCTAGAGTAACGAGGAATGCAAAAATTAAATGGAATTTAAAGTACAGCTGACTTATGTAGAAAAATAGATAGTATTAGGGACAATAAGCCTCAGAGCCCTTAACGGGTTTATACCCTTAACGGGTTTTATTCATCATAGGCTAAATAAGAAATAAAGGGAGCAACTAAATTTGGTTATAAAGTTACTCAACCTTTATTCCTTAATAGGCAAGTTACCGTTTTATTTTCCAACAGCTATATTTCTTTTTCTTTTATATATAGTGCACTGTATAACATCAGAGAAGATAAGAAATCATTTTTTCTCTTCATCTTTTACTCTCTGTTTTCATATCAAAAACTATTATGGTATCAGAGCGGGAATGAATTCCTGACTCAAAACAAGAAAATCAGCAGTACCAGAAACTGCAAGAACCAATAACTCAAGCACACCAGAAGTGCTCACAAACAAAAGACAGCAGTACCAGTAACTGCAAAGAAAGCCCCAAATCCATTTACCAGTAAAACTACACACTGCCAGAAAAAAGCCAGAAAAACCGAGATGGCGCAAAATCACGAAAAACTCACAGGGGTGATGCTCAATGGTAAGAATTACCATGTATGGGCAAGGCAAGTCAAATTTGCCTTAAGCGGCCGAGAAAAGAACAATCACATCGACAAAGATTATAAAATCCCGAAATTATCCGAACCAGTGGCAACTGAGGCCGAGAAAAAGGAACTAGCAAAATGGCGAACAAGCGATCACACTGTCATCACTTGGCTCCTCGCAACCATGGAGCCAAAGGTATCTGATTTACTTTCTTACAAAGACAGTGCCTCAGAAATTTGGGAGAGAGCCGAACAGTTATATGGCCACAGAAAGAATTACTCTCACATCTATCAAATCCAAAGAGACTACCAACAAGTCAAACAACAACAAGGCCAAACATCAATGGAATTATACGGTTACCTTCAGAAAAAGAGGGATGAACTTAGAGTTTATCAGCCACCCACTACTGATCTCGCTGAAATCCAAAAACGAGAAGAGCAAGACGCTGTATTTCAGTTCTTAGCAAGCCTTGACTCTAGCTACGAAGCTGTGCGATCACATATACTTTTGCTCGCCGAACTACCTTCCTCAGATGAGGTAGCGGCAATGATCGATAGAGAAGAAACACGGCGGACAGTAATGGGATCGCAAGCCTTTGAAAATCCCGAAATCAAAGCCTTCACAGTCACGGCTAGACCCAACCCTACCTATCGGCCGGAGGTAAGAGGAGACCAAGCCGGAGTAAGGTGCGATCATTGTCGGAGAGAGGGGCACCGCAAGGAACAATGCTGGTTCCTCCACCCTCACCTCCGGCCCAAGTGGCACAAGAAAGGCGGGGCTGGCGATAGAAAGGGGGAGCAAGGCGGCTGGGACAAGAACCGAGGCGGAAATGAAAGAGGCGAAAATGAGAAGAGAGGGTCTGGTTTTTTCGCTGATGGCAAGAGTGAATCCGAACAGTCTGTTGCTATTAAAACCGGAAGCACTGCTGGCGCCTCTTCATCTGCCTCTCAGGATCCTATGCGGCAACTCCTCCAACAGCTGACTGTGATGTTAACTCAAAAACAGGAAAATCAAAAGACCTCTGGTATGATCTGTGTTGCTAATTTATCATTTTTACCAAAAAAATTTAGATGGATATTGGATTCAGGTGCAACAGATCATATGACTGGAAATAAAAATTTATTGACCAATTTTAAAAGTTATGAAACAAAAAAATTCGTTACGGTTGCGAATGGTGAAAAAATGGAAATCCTTGGAGAGGGCTCAATAACTATATTCTCAAAATTAATTCAAAACGTCTTGTATTTAAATGATTGCTCATCAAATCTATTATCCATTAGTAAAATCACAAATGAGTTAAATTGTGAACTCATCTTTTTAACAAACAATGTGATTTTTCAGGATCGGATAACCAAGATTATGATTGGTGAAGGATTTCTAGAAAATGGGCTTTATTTTTTGAATGAAGAAAAATTCAATTTCAACACCACCAAAAATGAAGAATTGAGTACAATTTGGCATAGAAGAATTGGACATCCTTCCGACAAGATTTTAAAGAGTCTTTTTAATTTTTCAAAATTAGATAATAGTAGTTGTGAAACTTGTAAGCTAGGGAAGCATACCTAGGTTACCGTTTAAATTATCAAGTTGTAAAAGTGAGAAACCTTTTGATTTGGTTCACTCGGATGTATGGGGACCCGCCCCAATTAACTCTTTTAATGGATACAAATATTTTGTTATATTTATCGATGATTTTTCAAAAACAACTTGGTTATATTTATTAAAAGATAAAAGCGAAGTTTTTTCACAATTTCTAGATTTCTATAACTTTATAGAAAATCAATATAAGGCTAACATTAAAATATTTAGATCCGATAATGGAACGGAATTTGTAAACCAAAATTTCTCAAACTTTTTTAAAGAAAAAAGAATTTTACACCAAACAACATGTGTCTATACACCCCAACAAAATGGTGTATCCGAAAGAAAAAATAGACATTTACTCGAGATGACTCGTGTACTTTTATTTCAAAACAATGTCCCAAAAACTTATTGGTCGGATGCCGTTCTTACCGCTACATATTTAATTAATAGATTGCCAAGTGTTAATCTAGATTACAAAAGCCCATTAGAAATTCTTTACCAAAGAAAACTCAACATTGAGCATTTGAAAATTTTCGGGTGTACATGTTATGTACACAAAAATATTAGACAAGACAAATTAGATTATACCTCAATTAAGGCTATATTCTTGGGGTATTCATCACAAAAAAAGGGATATAAATGCTATGACCCTAAAAATAAAAAATTATATATTTCTAGGGATGTAACATTTTTAGAAAAAGAGCCATATTACAAAAAAACTAATTGTGAAGATTTTTTGAGAGAACCCTCCAAGGTTATCATATTACCACCAATTACAATAGAAAATGATAGACCAACATCACTTGAGAATGAAAATGAAATTGAGGATGAGGAAGAAATAGAAGAAAATTCCGCAAACGAAGAAAACCATAACATAGAAGAAACACCGATAAGAAGGTCCATTCGAACAACACAACCTTCAACAAGACTTAGGGATTTTATAACCTACAAGGTACAATATCCTATACAAGATTTTCTTACATATGACAATGTTTCTTCCAATCATAGAATTTTCTTGACCTCAATTGAAAAAGAACAAGAACCATACAATTATGAAGAGGCCATGAAAATTCCAAAATGGAACAAAGCCATGAAAGAAGAATTGAGTGCTCTAGAAAAAAATGGCACTTGGGAAATAATTCAATTACCAAAAAATAAAAAACTAGTAGGTTGTAAATGGGTGTATAAAATTAAGTACAATAGTGATGGTACGGTAGAACGGTATAAGGCTCGTTTAGTTGCCAAAGGATATACCCAAACCTACGGTATAGACTATTATGAAACGTTTGCCCCGGTTGCAAAAATGAATACCGTTAGAATATTATTTTCTATTGCCGTTAACCAAAATTGGAAATTATACCAAATGGATGTAAAAAATGCATTTCTTCAAGGAACACTTGAAGAAGAGGTATATATGTCATTACCACCCGGTTATGAAAAAAAACCAAAAGTGTGATCAAGCATGCAAATTGAAGAAATCAATTTATGGATTAAAGCAATCTCCAAGGGCATGGTATGAAAAATTAAGCTCTTATTTAATATCTTGCAATTTTAAAATTAGCAATGCCGATCATTCATTATTTGTCAAAATTGAAGAAAAAAACACCACCATTATTTTAGTGTATGTAGATGACATTATCATTACCGGAAACAATCAAGAGCATATTAAAAATATAAAAGTTCAATTAAAAGAAAAATTTGACATTAAGGACTTAGGCTACTTAAAATATTTTTTAGGCATAGAAATTGCATATTCAAATCAAAGCTTATTTATTTCTCAAAGAAAATACACCTTAGACTTATTGGAAGAAACCGGTAAACTAGGTTGCAAACCGACCTCAACACCAATAGATGGCAAAAATAAATTAAATAGTGAGGATGGTGAACCTTTAGAAGATATAACTCAATTCCAAAGACTTGTAGGGAAATTAATATACCTAACGGTAACACGCCCGGATATCTCTTTTTCGGTAAGTCAAATTAGCAAATTCATGCATGCCCCTAGAACACCACACTTAGAAGCAATAAATAAAATTCTAAGGTATTTAAAAGGAAATCCCGGAAAAGGAATTTGTATGAAAAACAACAATTCTAACAATGTGTGTGGCTATTCCGATGCAGATTGGGCAGGAAGCTTCGATAGAAAATTGACAACCGGTTTTTGCACATTTGTAGGCGGAAATTTAGTCACATGGAAAAGCAAGAAACAAAATGTCGTGGCACGATCAAGCGCCGAGGCGGAATACCGAGCCATGGCATCCACCGCAAGTGAATTAACTTGGATAAAGCAACTTCTTTCGGATGTTGGAATCCAAATTCAATTACCAATGCAAATGTTTTGCGACAACCAATCGGCACGTCATATAGCATCCAATCCGGTGTTTCATGAGAGAACTAAACACATTGAGGTCGATTGTCATTTTATTAGAGAAAAGATTCAAGCGAAAGAAATCGAGACTCCGTTTGTAAGAAGTGGAGATCAATTAGCCGATGTCTTCACAAAGGGTTTAGATCCGAAACCACTTGAAGCGAATATAAGCAAGTTAGGGTTACGCGATATCTACACACCTAACTTGAGGGGGAGTGTAGAAAAATAGATAGTATTAGGGACAATAAGCCTCAGAGCCCTTAACGGGTTTCATACCCTTAACGAGTTTTATTCATCATAGGCTAAATAAGAAATAAAGGGAGCAACTAAATTTGGTTATAAAGTTACTCAACCTTTATTCCTTAATAGGCAAGTTACCGTTTTATTTTCCAACAGCTATATTTCTTTTTCTTTTATATATAGTGCACTGTATAACATCAGAGAAGATAAGAAATCATTTTTTCTCTTCATCTTTTACTCTCTGTTTTCATATCAAAAACTATTAACATAAAATTAAGTTAATGAGTCCTCGATACTGAAAAAAGAAATAAAAATAATTAAGCATCTCTTATTCAAACAAGAACAGAAGGGAGCAAATGTAGGCCAGCCACTTCACCCGAAAAGCTGCAGCAGACCATTGAATTTATACAATTTTCCATGTGATAAACCCAAGCAATTATACTGCAGCAGCGTGGATGCCACGGCTTCGACCAATCCACTTGGATTCGACTTCCGAGGATATATATTCGTAAGAAAGCAGCTAATTTTTTTCACTGTTTGAAAAAGAAAGGAGGAGGTCAGGAGGCTGTTCAGTGTTAAATAAAATAGTAAAACCAACTGGGAAAAAACTATGACATAGCGGATCAGGCGATTAGCCCAATTGATTAGGGCTGCTAATGAGCCGAGCCGGCTCACGAATCCATGAGTTGAACAGCTCACTAATTAATATCGAGTCGGGCTCTGAACTGAAAAAGCTCGGACTCGACTCGACTCAAAATTTTACATATCAACCGAGCTGAATCCGGGCCGGCTCGTGAGCCCATCGAATCGAGTTCTCTCGCTCTCTCACCTCTCAGCTCGCGATCTCTCACCTATGTCGCTCTCTCACCTCTCACCTCGCGATCTCTCACTCTTCGCTGGCGCTCGCGATCTCTCACTCTTCACTAGCACTCGCGCTCTCACTCTATCCTGATTTGGTACCCTAAACCCTAAACCTGGCGCTCGCGGTGGCTCTCTCATCTCTCATCTCGTTGGCTCCGTTGCTCTCAGGTGCTCTCTCTCTCTCTCTGAGTTATTTCAAATTTGGAGACTGATTCTCTTCTGAAAATTTGTGGGTTTTATCGATACTGATTCAGATACTGTTTTTATTTTGTGGGTTTTACCGATACTGATTCAGAAAATCAAAGAGATTAAGGGAATCAGCAAATCGCGTCTCCTTCTGTTATTGAGGTATGTTTCCGTTTTCTTTCTTGTATTAGGGTATTAGATAGACAGTAGTATTCGAAGTTTCGTTTCTTTCAAAATTAATTGTTAAGTTCAAAATGAAAGTTGTCATTGGTAATGTACTTGTCATTGGTACGGGACCCGGTACCAATGACCAAAAGCAGTTGGGCAATTGACTGCTGGTACAACAAAATAAAGGTATTTTTGTTTATCCAATCTATGCTTTTTCCTCTCTGTATGCATATATGCCGATATTTTTATTAAAACCCCCAAAAAAATAAAAATTATCAAATCTGCTCCCACTTCAAAATTATAATTATTTCTACCCTAACCGCCCGTGGACTGGGCGGTCCACTTTTCCCACCAGACCGCCCAGCCACTGGGCGGTCCACTGCCAATATCTGACCGCCCTGCTGTTGGGCGGTCCGCTATAAAACCCTATAAAAGCGGTTTTTCTCTCTCCAGACGAGCACAGTGTTCATTCTTACACCCCAGAAAATTTCCAGAACCGAAAGAGAGATTTTTCAGGCGATTTTGAGGCGATTTTAGGCGATTTTGAGGCGATTGAGCACAGTAATCAGCACAGTAATCAGCACAGTAAGTACAGTAATTTCAGCACAGTAATTTCAGCACAGTGATCCCAGCACAGTGATCCCAGCACAGTGATCCCAGCACAGTGATTCCTGCACAGTGATTCCTGCACAGTGATTCCAGCACAGTGATTCCAGAACAGTGATTCCAGCACAGTGATATGCTGGTTGCACTGTATGTGGGCGGGAAGTTTACCCGGGGTGCGGAGGGAGCACAATACACTAAGGAAGCATCATACGGCTTCGAGGTAAATGAAAATACCTCATTTGTTGAACTGAAGGGTATTGTGTATGAAAAGATCGGTGTGAACCCCAACCGGTGTGATATAGATTTAGCTACCCGGATTAACACAGTAAGAAGTGGTAGACCTTACTATACCCGGTATCCAATAACAGATGAGTCGTTATGGAGGAGTGTTTACAACACTTTTTTGTCACAGGGGGTAATGGTAATGGACTTATATTCCAGGAGAGTTCAGCGTGATCCCGAGGTTGGAACATCTAGGGAAAATAGAGGTTATGATCACTCGGGTTATGACAACCCGCGTCACTCGAGTTATGACTCGCATCCAGAACTGATACCGATCTGGCACCAGATCAAACAAATATGGTCTTTTAGTGATTTTACATTTGTTTTTGTCTTTTTAGAATATTGTGTGCGT
Source organism: Carex myosuroides (assembly GCA_028015225.1). Classification (NCBI taxonomy): domain Eukaryota; kingdom Viridiplantae; phylum Streptophyta; class Magnoliopsida; order Poales; family Cyperaceae; genus Carex; species Carex myosuroides. The sequence goes on from CM051488.1 coordinate 6,551,012, forward strand.
TAATCAAACAAATAGTTGTTGCATGTTGTGAAAAAGCTCAAAAATGGTCTGAGCCGGCTCGGCCCGGCCGAGCCGAGTCAATTATTTACATGAGCCGAGCCGAGTCGAGTTTTTTCTTTCAAAATCGAGCCGAGTCTGAGCCGGGCCATTATGCTTTTCTCATTGAGTCCGAGCCGAGTCTGAACCGAGTCAAGCTCATTAGCAGCCCTACAATTGATCCATATCGTTTGTCCACTCTCGAGTATGAGTGAAGATACCGGGCCGGTTCATCATATTAAATTATTAGATTTGTTTTGAAATTCGTACAGATTCGTCTGTAAATCTAAATAGATCACACGAATTTTGGAAACAGATAAAGATTTTGATCAGACATCGAATCGAATTAGGTCTAATGTCCGTCTCCTTTCCCTTGAGAGAATGAGTCGTCTCTATCATGAATACATATCCTCTTAGAATCTGAGGTAGAAAACTTCTAGTCGAGGAAAAATCAATTCGAATCTAGTTAGAATATAAGCCGATATTTTTATTAAAACCCCTAAAAAAATAAAAATTATCAAATCTGCTCCCACTTCAAATTTATAATTATATCTACCCTAACCGCCCGTGGACTGGGTGGTCCACATTTCCCACCAGACCGCCCAGCCACTGGGCGGTCCACTTCCAATACCTGACCGCCCAGCAGCTGGGCGGTCCGCTATAAAACCCTATAAAAGGGGTTTTTCTCTCTCCAGACGAGCACAGTGTTCATTCTTACACCCCAGAAAATTTCCAGAACCGAAAGAGAGATTTTTCAGGCGATTTTGAGGCGATTTTAGGTTTTAGGAATTTATGTCGTAGACTTTATTTCATTAGTTCTGTGTTTGTTTATATTTGATGGTGTTAGTTTTTGTATACGTAATTAAGTAATAAAAATAACAAAAATGAAGCATATAAAATAATCGAGGCAAATAATCCATTGCATAGTTCAAAAACTACCAATTAGAATAGTTCACAATATATATCTAAAATAGTTCATAACATAATTTAACAAAACTTGGTAATCAGCGACGACGGCCGAACAAACTCAAAATACGACGTCTGGGTCTGGTTTCAGCTGGTTGTGCTGCACTACCGGATGTCTCTCCATGGCTACTGCCGGTTCCTGGGCTTTCATGACTGCGGTGGCTACTACCGGAAGCCTCAGCAACAACTCTAGCATTTTCTCTTTCGTTGGCTTCGTTAATGGAATCTGCATTGCATTCCAGTTGAAATAAAATCAAAATAAAATATAAGTAAACAAATAAAATATAAGTAAATAAATAAAATTAACCGTACCTGCTCGCTGCCTGTCAGTTGTTGAACGGCGGGCCTGATGTCCCATTCGCCTACCTTCCATCTCGTCCATGGTCATTACTTGCCGCTTGTGGGGTCTTCTTCCTTTTCTGATCCACCCGCTTGCGGGATAGACTTTATCACCATCGTAGGGCGGCCACTGATACTGGTTGGGATAAGGATGGAAAGATGCACCCCAAGTACTCGCAAGGTAATCGGTCCGGTACATGACAGCGACATAATCATCATCATTGAAGTTTCTCTCTTGGCACACCGCCATAACATGAGAACAAGGTATGTGGGCCAACTGGATTCCTTGGCAAGTGCATGTTACAGTATTGTCAGGTGCAAAAATAACAACATACTTGAACATCCTTTTCACAAACTCCATAGTCCCATCCGGTCTACGGCCGGTTGGAGCAAACTCATCTGGAACGTGCACTTCGAACTCCATTTGGTTATCCCCGTACGGGACAACTCTCATAGCTGCACCTTTCTCCCTATGTTTCCTTAGTTTTCCCTCCACCCTTGTTGAAAACGTTTGATTCCTGAACAGTAATTCAGAAAATATAAGTCAACAAATAAAAATATACATACCTTGGCAAAATCTCTGAATAAAAATATACATACCTTGACAGTAATTCCTGGGCTTTAGCACGCCGTGCAACAAACCATGCATTTAACTTGTAGAAGGTGTCCTCCACAATTGCTGCCACGGGCAACTGCCGGCTCTGCTTGAAAACAGCATTTAAGGACTCCGACCCATTTGTGGTCATAATTCCCCATCGGAAACCTCCATCACGGGCTTGAAATATCTTCTCATATGCGGGTGGCTCAGCCAGATCGGCGGGATTATTTTTTCCGACCTTGAGTAAGTACAAATTTGCCTTTGGACAGTACTGCAAATAAAACGTTTGATTAAATAATTCATATATAAGTCATAAAATATAAGTTAACAAATAAGTCATATATACATACCTTGGCAAAATCTTTGAACATCTCTTCCACCCTTCTCGGCTTCTTCTTCTTGCAACCAATTCTGAATGTATCTGCAACCCATTTTCCAGATCCGCAGTTCTTGTGTAGGTTTTCTGTAATATGTTGCATACACAGCCTGTGCACACAATCTGTCTCCCACCCGAAATCTGGGCGATCAAAAATATATTTGATTCCTTTGTGCTGGTCTGATATGACACAAAAGAACCGGTTGCCAATCACTTGTCTTCTTACGAACCTCATAAAAAATCCCCAGTTTTCCCCGTCCTCCTTCTCAACAATTGCAAAGGCCAAAGGCAACAACTGATTTTCAGCATCATATGCACATGCAATCAGCAGTCTCCCGTCGTAACGGCCAGACAGGAAGCATGCATCTACACTGATGACCGGTCTAATGTATGGCACAGCTTGAATACACGGACCGAACGCCCATGCTATGGCCTTGAATTGCAACGCGTTCTCGACATCCCGTACGCCTACATTCCAACATTCATAGACAGTGCCGGGATTTGTACTTGCTATAGCCTGCAGCAATGGTGCAAGCAAGTTGTATGACCCATGCCAGCTACCGAACATTCGGCAAATCGCAAGTTCACGCCCTCTCCACAACCTGTTGTATTTTGGGACGACATGCTTGTAAACCCGTCTGACAGCTCTACCGACCTCCTTAAGGCTCATCGATGGGTCGTCCTTAACGTCATTCTCAATTACATCGGCAATAAGTGAAGCTGTAAGATTTGCATGGTCTTTCCTTGATGACGGAGCCTTGCATGTGTGAGGTGGTTCACACTTCTTAATAATCCATGCCTCGCCCTTACCCACAGGGGTTGCATATAGACGGAAGTGGCAATGCTCTTTGTCTTTACAAATAATTACCAACCTTCTTCGGTCCCTTTTTTCAATTATGCACTCCCAGTTGCCGTGAACATGGACCTCATGTATTTTCTTCACAAGTTCATCTATGTTGGTGTAAACCTGCTGCGGAGCAAGCTCTTGATTGTACCTGACACGCGGCCCAAAAAATGAGATGTCTGCCTCTTCAAAAGCAGTGGTATCGTTGAATGTGGGGCACGGATGCCTATCTGTCCGACCTCTAATCGGAAATCTGTCTTCTTTAGGTAAAAAAGGTCCATCACCTTCTGACTCGTGATCAGAATCCCAATCCCCTTCCCATTCGTCACCGGTTTCCAAATTTCTTTGTGGTATGGCATCGAGCTCAGCATCAAGGTCAAGGTCTCTCCTGACAGCAATGGGTGACACTAAACGTATTGATGGTGGTGCAGATGGAAATCTGGGTTGGATTGGAGTTTCAGGAGGAGGTGGTGGTGGTGGTGGTAGATCGGTGGTAAAATCAGGTACATAATTCTCATAAACAGGTGATACGGGCGGTTCATAACTCGAGTGGTGGGGGTTGTCATACCTCGAGGGGCGGGGGTTGTCATAACTGTAGTGGCGGGAGTTGTCATAACTCGAGTGGCGGGGGTTGTCATACCCCGAGTGCTCATTACCCTGGTTGTCATAACCCGAGTGCTCGTAACTCGAGCTGTCATAACTCGAGTGACGCGGGTTGTCATAACCCGAGTGATCATAACCTCTATTTTCCCTAGATGTTCCAACCTCGGGATCACGCTGAACTCTCCTGGAATATAAGTCCATTACCATTACCCCCTGTGACAAAAAAGTGTTGTAAACACTCCTCCATAACGACTCATCTGTTATTGGATACCGGGTATAGTAAGGTCTACCACTTCTTACTGTGTTAATCCGGGTAGCTAAATCTATATCACACCGGTTGGGGTTCACACCGATCTTTTCATACACAATACCCTTCAGTTCAACAAATGAGGTATTTTCATTTACCTCGAAGCCGTATGATGCTTCCTTAGTGTATTGTGCTCCCTCCGCACCCCGGGTAAACTTCCCGCCCACATACAGTGCAACCAGCATATCACTGTGCTGGAATCACTGTTCTGGGATCACTGTGCTGGGATCACTGTGCTGGGATCACTGTGCTGGGATCACTGTGCTGGGATCACTGTGCTGGGATCACTGTGCTGGGATCACTGTGCTGGGATCACTGTGCTGGGATCACTGTGCTGGGATCACTGTGCTGAAATTACTGAGCTGAAATTACTGTACTTACTGTGCTGATTACTGTGCTCAATCGCCTCAAAATCGCCTAAAATCGCCTCAAAATCGCCTGAAAAATCTCTCTTTCGGTTCTGGAAATTTTCTGGGGTGTAACAATGAACACTGTGCTCGTCTGGAGAGAGAAAAACCGCTTTTATAGGGTTTTATAGCGGACCGCCCAACAGCAGGGCGGTCAGATATTGGCAGTGGACCGCCCAGTGGCTGGGCGGTCTGGTGGGAAAGTGGACCGCCCAGTCCACGGGCGGTTAGGGTAGAAATAATTATAATTTTGAAGTGGGAGCAGATTTGATAATTTTTATTTTTTTGGGGGTTTTAATAAAAATATCGGGAATATAAGAGGTTCATTTTAAGACCCGTGTCAGATTTAAACGGACGACTCGTATCTCATTCTATACGGTAGGTGTTGCTCTGAATCTAAATTCATCTATCATTAATATAAATCTTAATTCGGTTGAGAGGGCCATAATTTGGCAATGGGCCTACTATAGCCAGGACTTTGCATCCTTTTCGGCCCAATTTAGTTCCAACAGGCAAAATGTCTCTCCGAATTGAAAAGTAGCTGTTCTCCCCGAAATTGCAAGACAAAATGTTTTCACCGGATTTTGATGTTGATCAATATGTCAATTCTGTTATAAATTAAATAAAATAAATTTATGTGGACCTTGATTTATTAGTAGTGATGTAAAGTTATGGCTTTGAGGCGGAAACACATATATTTTAACAACTCGATAGTTAGATCCAAATCCAAATCGAGATATGTTAAGAAATGGCTATGGATCTTACTTGATGTTTTTATTGAACTTGGATCAGCATTTTGATATTTCGAATTATAATTGGATTAATTTAAATCTTGTATTCTTGAAGGTTGGCTTTTAGCCAACAATATATTAATAAGAAAAAGTTTATGTAGAAACCTATTCAAAGTAAACTCAAAAAGAAAAACATAAATATGTATATTAAGTATAATTTAGAATAAAATTATTCAAATGGTAGATAGAACCGCAAGACAGGTAACATATGTTCCCGCATAGTCTATCCCATCTCTCTCTCGCCCCTCATTGAATAGTGCTCAACCACTGCATGATAGTAATAGCCGTATCATAGATTAGAATTTCTACTGGTTTGCTCTTATTGGAAGTAAATCTTGTATTCTTGTTTGTACTCGTTTATAGTCTTTAAAAAGCACACTGGAGTTGCCGGTAAATCGATCATACTAGCAAAGATTAATTTATAAATATCTATTTAAAGTTTAAACCGATGGCTCGAAGTGTCAACAAGTCCATCCAGCTTCTATTTAATTTAAGAAGATGCATAAAATATAAATCTAATACCCATTTTCTATTTACAGGAACACAGTCATACTAGGTCGATCTTTTTCAATTATTAGTTACTACTAGTTTTAATACTATTTTATTTAGGAGGAAGCATCTATTATTAGCAATAAACTTTTCTTAATTTTTTTAACCTCTTTTAAGAATTATTATCGGATCAAAACCAAGGCACATAAATTACATATGTTCAAATTTTAAGGCGATTTTTTTTCCCATCTCCTTGATCAATGGTTGAACAATACAGCATCCGCTGCCATTATTTTGTTGCAGCGGCTGTATTCTGTAAACCTATCCATGTTCGAATGAGTATTGCACCGGATCTGAATTCTAGTTCAGTTGATCGTTTGACTTCTGAGGGCCGAGAAATTTTATAATACAGGTCCGTTCTACACGATTTCTCTTCCATGAACTGCAAAGGCTGTCCCACATGACAGCAGAAATCACCCTCATAAGATGGTGTACCCCGTAACCCCTGCGCCAAATTAGGTATAAATAAATAGCAATTGCAATTTGGGCAGCTCAAATTTAGCAATAACCAACCACTTGAGAGTTTGGGATACTTTTCTTTCTATAAATTTTTCTCCCCTCCCGGAACGTTCCAGAAACTCTTGGACTCCCCCTAGAACTCTCTTCCCTGCTTTAAAACCCTCGGCCGTCTCGTCCTTCCCAATTCCAATCTCAAATTTGTATTCGCAAAATTTTCTTCCCTCAATTCTCAATTCTGAATTCTAATGGCAGATGAAGCAAAAGCCAAGGGTAACGCCGCCTTCTCGGCTGGACGGTTCGAAGAAGCGGTTCAACACTTCTCCGACGCAATCACCCTTGCCCCAAGTAATCATGTTCTCTACTCAAACCGCTCCGCCGCGCACGCCTCTCTCCACCGCTATGCTGAGGCTCTAGACGACGCTAAAAAGACGGTAGAGCTAAAGCCTGACTGGGCAAAGGGTTACTCTCGGCTTGGCGCGGCCCACATCGGCCTCGGCAATGCTGAAGATGCCGTTTCGGCTTATCAGAAGGGGCTTGAATTGGATCCTTCTAACGAAGGTTTAAAGTCGGGACTTGCTGATGCCAAGGCAGCCGCTGCACGTGCAAGGCCTGCTGGTGCATCGCCATTCGGTCAGATCTTTAACGGGCCGGATGTGTGGAGCAAGCTCACTGCGGATCCGACCACACGGGCTTACCTCCAGCAGCCCGATTTCGTGCAAATGATGAGGGAGGTGCAGAAGAACCCGAATATGATCAACATGTATCTCCAGGATCCGAGGATGATGAATGTTCTTGGCGTGTTGCTTAATGTCAAGATGAGAGCTGGTGGTGATGATATGGAAAGGGATATGGGATCTTCTGAGGCTGAGCCCGAGTCTACAAAGAGGGCGGCTGAGCCAGAGAAGAAGGTGCCTGAACCGGAGCCGGAGACGGAGCCTATGGAGGTGCCAGAAGAGGAGAAGACGGCCAAGGAGAGGAAGGCTGAGGCTCAGAAGGAGAAGGAGAAGGGTAATGCTGCTTATAAGAAGAAAGATTTCGAGACGGCTATTGCACACTATACAAAAGCAATGGAACTGGACGATGAGGATATATCTTACATCACGAATAGGGCTGCGGTCTACTTGGAGATGGGGAAGGTAAGATCCTTTCTTATATATGTATAGCTCATTTTTTGGTCAATGTTATTTAAATACTTGTTATTAGATTAATATTAGTAATATTAATTGAGGAAGGACAAACCAAAGAGTTGGTCTCTCCAATTTACCACTTGAATCTCCTTGCTGTTATTGTGAGAGTTCTTATATCAGCGCATATGTAACTCACTAGTGTTGTTGGGCTTCTTGTCTCATATGGGTCTCCAATAGCATGTTCTTAATTTATGGCCTCATTTCAATTAGTGGTTTAGAATGTTAGACCAAACTTGATGAAAATCCTTTAAAATCTGTGAGCTAGAGCAGGCAGCTTTTGGTTAGGTAAAGGAGGTTCATTAAAATCGAGCACTCAGTCATTTTGTTAGGTTTACCATTTGATCTGGGATGAACAGTTAGTTTATCTGAGATTTTCCAATGAAAATGGTACTAATGGAGATAACCATGCCCAATATTTATAATGCTTATTACTGGGAGCAATCTGATCGGTAGATTTTCTAAAGTTTTAAAGCAATTGATGTCGTTGTTTATGTTAATTTAGCTGTTTATAAATACTAGGATTGGCTATTTGAACCAACCTGTTTGTGGGCACATGGTCAATTTTTCGTCAGTATCAAACCCTAATTTTGCTTGTAGTGTGCTCTTTCATTAATCTCCCCTCATTTGCAGCTTTTCTTAATTGTTTGAATTATTTTGGTACGCAGTATGATGAATGCATAAATGATTGTGATAAAGCTGTAGAGAGGGGAAGGGAGCTTCGGTCTGACTACAAGATGATTGCTCGGGCATTGACGAGGAAAGGAAATGCTCTTATGAAACTCGCAAAAACTTCCAAAGACTATGACCTTGCCATTGAGGCTTTCCAGAAGGCCTTGACAGAGCACAGGAATCCAGACACTCTAAATAAACTGAATGATGCAGAGAGAGCTAAGAAAGAATTGGAACAGCAAGAGTACTTTGACCCAAAAATTGCTGATGAGGAGAGGGAGAAAGGTGTGCTTATTTAAACTATTACCCTTCCCTGTCTACAATGATAGAAAAAAAAAACAAAGAGACGCTGTAATTCTGTGCAACCTCAACAGTAATTACTAAAATTGATACAGTTAAGAGCAATTGCGCGTGAAAAATTATATATAATCACAATGATAATGTGATGGGATTGTACTCTTTTAAGTCTAAAGCTAACGACATTCTACCTGTATTTTGTAGGAAATGACTTCTTCAAGCAGCAAAAGTACCCAGAAGCAGTGAGGCACTACACGGAAGCACTGAAGAGGAACCCCAAGGATCCTAGGGTAATGCAGTGAATTTTTTTTTTGGTGCCTTGTTATAATGAGCGAGCCTGAACATTGACCTTAATTTGTCCTCTGCACAAACTTTTTGAGTTCTTTGAAAAAGTATTGAGTTTCATTTTTTAGAATGTTAGTGATGGGAATTCAGTACCTACCTAATGGTAAATACTTCCTAATTACTAATCATGTAAAAAATGCAACAGGTGTACAGCAATAGAGCTGCATGCTACACAAAGCTGGGTGCCTTGCCTGAAGGTCTCAAGGATGCTGAGAAATGCATTGAACTGGATCCAACCTTCACGAAGGGATATACTAGGAAAGGTGCTATCCAGTTTTTCATGAAGGAGTATGAAAAGGCAATGCAAACCTACCAGGAGGGTTTGAAGCATGACCCGAACAACCAGGAACTCACAGATGGCATTAGAAGGTAAACAGAACAATAACATTTATGAAGCATTGGTGCATATCTCTTGCATGCCCTTAGATTATATCATTTGTTAATGATTGTTGTAAGGAGCTCACAGATGGCATTTCTGGTACTTTGGTTTACTTGCAGGTGTGTTGAACAGGTTAACAAGGCAGGCAGAGGTGATCTTACTCCCGAAGAATTGCAGGAGAGACAGGTCAGTTTTCCTCTCTCTGTGTTTTTTTTTTAACCCTGGGAGTGACTGCCAAATTTATGTGTTATTCTATTTGAAGATGATCATGATAACTTACTCTGGTTGTTCTTTTCAGGCAAAGGGTATGCAAGACCCAGAAATTCAGGGTATATTAACTGATCCCATCATGCGTCAGGTGAGTTTTAGGCTGATACATGTAATAATCTGGTTGTTAACTAACTCTGGTTGTTGGCACGTTTACTCAGTTGCTCCAATGATGTTACAGTTGGTTTTCCTTTTTTGGAGTTTTAGGCTGATACATGTAATAATCTGTTGTGTAGGTATTGATTGATTTCCAAGAGAATCCATCAGCTGCACAGAATCACCTGAAGAACCCTCAGGTCATGGACAAGATTCAGAAGCTTGTTAACGCTGGAATAGTCCAAATTAAATAATAGACATCATGTGTGTTTTCTGTGTTGGTTGTAACGTAGATTGCATTATTTGACTATTCCTGATTTCTTCTGTGCAAAACTCTCTTTAGGCGCTGTCTTATTTTTGTATCATGGTTGATATCTGAGATATTGTTACTATCAGCTCTTGTATGAGAAGGCTAAAAGAGGGTTTTAAATGTTTCAAATTTTTGTGCGATCGCTATACCTCTTTTTTAGAGCTTCTATAATTTATTACTTAAATGTCAAAATTAAGTCACCAGATATATAATTCATATTATTTTTTTCTTATGTAAATAATGATGACAATTGAGTAATTTTGGTTTTCTGATTTTTTAAAAAAACGTCAAGAGTTACAAAGATATTAGTAAGAATATATTCATGAGGATGACTTTGGACATTAATATATTTAAAATAGGATTAAAAAATGATTATTTTTATGTGTATGTAAAGAAATTAATATAAAATATATTTAGTTGTTCTATTTTAATATTTGACTTGTAAACTATTTTTTTGTTAAACGATTAAAAAAATGGATGCATTTGAATCGTTGTCGGAGCTGAAATTGGAGCAAAAGTTGTTCTTTAATCTTAATCCAAGCCATTATTTAATAAGATGGCATCATAGAGATTGGTTCTTATGGTCTAATTGCTGTTGCCATGTTGCTTGGCTTATTTTGAAAAGATCAAGATTGCTAGGTTAAGATACCGTGGAGCCGCTGATCATGTTGTCACCAAAGCTAATTCTGTGGGAGTTATTGTATGTAAACAATATGAACTGTGATAATCGTTGTCTTTCTTTATTATGGCGAAGATAACAGAATCAAGCGACTTTCATAAAAATAAATAAAAAGATAGCCATAGAGCAACAAAAGGAAACAGCTGTAAGCAAAGACTTTATCTGGAACGATAGAGAAAAAACATTTCCAGATTATTAAGCTATCATTTGCAGGCAACTAACAAATAAATGTTTGAATACCGATAATGTCCCGAAATAATTCTGAACATTGGAAAATCCTATCTTGGACAAAACTTATCACTATAAGAAAATCAATTTGTTTCCTGAAACAGTTCCTTGTGCTTGCAATGTACCCTTGATCTCCATGAGCAACTTGCCTCAAGCTGCAACTTCTTCCTTCTCCTGCTTTGCAGCAGAGAGCTGGTTTTGAATGTGTTGTGGCACCACATCGAATTTGCATAGTTGCATTGTATATGATGCTCGTCCTTTAGTCGTTCCACGAAGATTACTGACATAATTGAACATCTCGGCCAACGGCACAAGAGCATCAATCACCTGTACTTCAAAGAATACAATCAGATCACACAACAGTAGGAAACTGGGCTAATTATAAACAAGCCATTATAGACAACTGTACAGATCATAGAATGAAATTATGTCTTAAAAAAATAGTACATACCTTGAGACCACCTGGCTTATCACCAAAAGTATCAATTTGCCCTCTCCTTGAGTTCAAATCTCCAATGACATCTCCCAAATGCTCTTCAGGTGTCACCACCTCGACTTTCATAATGGGTTCAAGGAGTTTTGGTCCAGCCTTCCTTATTCCCTCACGGAAAGCACCTCTTGCTGCCAGCTGGAAGGCCAGAACGCTAGAATCCACATCATGGTAGGACCCATCAACAAGCACGGCCCGCACATCAACCACCGGATAACCTGCAAGCACACCATTCGACATGGACTCTTCTAACCCCTTCATTACACCTGGGACGTACTCCTTTGGTACTGTTCCTCCCTTTATCTCGCTCTTAAATTCGTAGCCGCTACCTGCCTCGAGTGGCTCGAACCGTACTACGATTTCAGCGAACTGCCCAGCCCCACCAGACTGCTTCTTGTGCGTATACTTTACTTGTGCGGTCCTTGATATGCTCTCACGGTAGTTCACTTGAGGAGCACCAATGTTTGCTTCAACCTGTTTGTGCAGGATTGGGGTTAAGGCAATTTCACAAAACTTAATTAATTGTAATTTTTAAGAGATAGCTAAAGTGCTGACCTTAAATTCTCTCTTTAACCTATCAACTATGATCTCCAGATGAAGCTCACCCATTCCTTCAATAACAGTCTGGTTCGTCTCCTCATTTCTAGAGAAGTGAAACGACGGATCCTCCTGTGCAAGCCTAACCAATCCATTAGACATCTTATCTATATCAGCCTTAGTCTTGGGCTCAATTGCAATCTTGATAACTGGATCTGGGAAATCCATTCTTTCCAGCACAATCGGCTTATCTGGGTCGCAAAGTGTTTCACCGGTGATTGTATCCTTAAGACCCGCCACAGCCACAATATCTCCTGTCATGGCCACTTCTACATCCTCTCTACTATTTGCATGCATCTCCAAAAGTCGTCCAAGCCTCTCCTTCTTCCCCTTATTAGCATTGTATACATAAGTACCTGCAACGAGCTTGCCAGAGTAGACCCTCACAAAAGTCAACGTACCCACAAACGGGTCAGTCATAATTTTGAATGCCAGACCTGAGAATGGCTCATTGTCACTCGCTAATCTCTCCATGACCACCTCCGGATCCTCGGGGTCGGTTCCCTTCATGGGCGGTAAATCAAGCGGCGAAGGGAGATAATCAACAACAGCATCCAGCAAAGGTTGTACACCCTTGTTTTTGAATGCTGTCCCGCACAAAACAGGTACAAAACTAAGATTTAATGTGCCTTTACGGATCAGCTTCTTGATTGTTGCCTCATCAGGTTCTACTCCTTCTAGATAGTTCTCCATTGTTTTATCATCCAGTTCAACAACAGTTTCAATCAATTGCATCCGGTAATCCTGTGCCTGATCCTTCAAGTCATCAGGTATCTCCTCATATGAAAATTTTGCGCCCAACTCCTCTCCGGTCCATACAATTGCCTTCATTCTCACCAAGTCAACAACTCCCTTGAACGCATCCTCAGCACCGATGGGCAACTGGATAACCAGCGGCTTTGCGGCCAAATTTGAAACAATCATATCCCTTGTCCTGTAAAAATTAGCACCCAGACGGTCCATCTTATTAACAAAACATATCCTAGGGACGCCATATCTGTCAGCCTGGCGCCAAACAGTCTCAGACTGGGGCTCAACCCCAGCGACACTGTCGAATAAGCAAATTGTGCCATCGAGTACGCGAAGGGCACGCTCAACCTCAAGGGTGAAGTCGACATGGCCGGGGGTGTCAATGATATTGATGCGGTGCTTGTTCCAGAAAGCAGTGGTGGCAGCAGAGGTGATAGTGATGCCTCGCTCTTGCTCCTGCTCCATCCAATCCATCGTGGCTGTGCCATCATGCACCTCTCCGATCTTGTAGTTCCTTCCCGTGTAATAGAGGATACGCTCTGTTGTGGTAGTTTTTCCAGCATCAATGTGAGCCATGATGCCAATGTTGCGGTAATCCTTCAATGGCACTGTACGCTTGACATCTGTATTGAGGTCAAAATGCAACACAGTATGATTTAATGTTACGACAAGGTGAAAAAAATTATAAGCCTCTGCATCATATAACAAGGAGAGATCTGTATTTGTCTAATTTATGAAGCCAATCTCAGAAGAATCTTTAGCATACATCGTCAAACACTGTCATTTCAACAAACAACTTACGTGCATGCTCTACTGTATTCTAAGACAGCCTAACAGCATTAAATTATCCATTAGCAATAAAAATATAAAAATAATGCAGAAGAAAGACATAAATGGACTCAGTATTTTGATACTTAATGTCTTAACATCTACAATAAGTCAGAATGAGACTGATGAATCAAAATTAACATTTCCAATTTGCATACTTTGTATTAAGCCCCAAATAATTTAGGCAAACAATACAACTGCGCACCACACAATTCTTCGCAAATTGCCATGGGCAATAGTGAATAACCACAAAATAAGTAAATGCTCACCTTCTCCGGCCATAGCTATAACTGAGGTCCGCTGCTTGCTCTCCTTAGCAGTTGACACGATTGACCTTGTACGGGGATTCCCTAGGAAGTGAGAAGTATATGCTTGGCGTAGGGATGAAGCCTGTACGCCGGAAGAAGAGAAGAATTGGGGTCCGAGGAGGCGCTGTGAGGCAACAGGGATAGTTCGCCGGGAACCGCGCAAGCACCTCCCCGGCGTTGCCGTTGCTCTAATTGTTTCTGACGCCATTTTTTTTGTACAATTCAATCTCTCTCTGTTTTCTCTGCGCTTGAGCTGGTTAGCTCAGTGCTGGCGCTAAAAGATAACGCAAAGCTTGCGGACTACGAGTGCCGCTGCTTCTGCCCCCGCGGAAATTTTTGGATATTTGAGAGCAAGCAATTTATTTCAGGGAAGGGAAGCGATATATGCCTTTCAATTGTTTGCCCCGACTACATGTTTTTATATCCGAAATGCCATTATCGTAATCAGTGACTAAACATCAGTTACTACTTACTGAAGCATACCGGCAAACATTGGATCAAAATCAATCATTTTGATCGTATGTTCAGTCCTAGGTTCTTAGCCATCTGATTCATGCGGATCATGTTTGTGTGAATCTTAACGCGCATCGTGTTAATCGGACAGTTCCAATCAAACATCATTCGATTTTGGTCCGATGTCCATTGAATGCCCTCCGGTTCTCTTACTGGGCCTGCCATTTGGTAATAACAGAAGAAACCATTGCCTTATTAATACAGAAAAAAATGAGGCGAAGAATTGCTTCAGCTTCATATTTAGCATATAACCTGCCAATTGTCCATTCGATTGTTCTAATGATTTTATCGTTACCAGTTTCCATTTTAGAATTGCATTACTTGCCATCAATCTACTTAGAATTTTAATTTTTAGTTGATCCAGGGGTAATAGGATAGGATGAGAAGCAACCAGGGTGGGAATGAGGCCACGTTGACGTTCCCATGGCCGCAAAAGGCTTAGAAGCGTTCTCGTTTTCGGATAGTGGAAAACTAGTTATGGATTTCTACGTGAACAAATGGACCACAGACCTATAATATTATCTAATTAACAGCGGCCTAAAATATTATGGCTGATAAAAAGTACAAGTCCTTCTCGGCCCACCAGACTGGTTGGACTGCCCCCCTGCACAGAGTAAATACTGGCACGGAGAGGGTCGACGCTCTCCAAAGACACCCATGAAAAAAAAATCATGATCGACCCGACCTAATTCGTGTAACTTGATTATTTATTTATTACGTATTTTTATAATTTATTTGTGTCACTTAATAATTAATTAATATATAACTAGTATTACTTGGTGTGTAATAAACCTTAATTAGTGATAATTTTCGAACTAAATCCAACAAATCACAATTAAATGGATCGGACCGGATTTGAATCAAAAGGTATAAATCCATTGTCGACCCATTTAACAATCCATCAGGTTGAAATCAAACGAGTCAGATCAATCTGTTCGGAAATTGACGAGAATTTTTTATTTATAAAAAATATTACAAAATAATATTGAGAATGAGAAAGAGTACTTTACATTTGCGATGCATAGATAGATTAGGATTTTTTTTTAGAATAATAATTTTGTTCCCGCTGTTTGGTTCCTTAAATGTCTCCCGACTAATTTTAAAATTGGATAACCCTCTCTAACCTTCGAATAGACTTTTTGAAAATAATCGGATTAAATCTCTCCTCTACTCTTAGAAACGATCAAGCTCGGGCGATATCTCTCTCCTCTCTCAGTTGCCTGGTTTCTTTCAAGAAAAAGACGAAAAACCTCTCTCTTCTCCTATTTCCGATCACCATCAGATCGGACAAGAAATGGTGTGGTTTTGCCCCGAGTCGAGCCTGGCTCGCCTCACCATGCAAAGAAACCTCTATCCCCTCTCGCTACAGCTCCGTCTCTTGCGGATTCCACTCCACCGTGACCCGACCTATGGCGGTGCCGGTACCTCGTGCTGTGTTGCTTTTGCCTCACTAACAGTTTCCTAGATGGCACAAGGACCTAGAGGAGATCCAGTGAGCTTGGGAAGCGGATCTCATCTCGATTTCATGAAAGCTGACAAGATTCTCTTCACTGGCCCTCCCAAGTGCAAGAAATTTGAGTAAAACTTTTGGAATTTACTATTTCTCGTTGCATCTAGACTTTAGTAGGTTTAATTCAACCTCAACCTACTTAAGATTTGCCAAATCCAAAAAGAAATCGCACTAAATACTCTCCAATTCCTCTCCAGTGAAGACAACGTGCATGATCGGTTGAAACAAGAAATTCAAACTCCTAAATTGCAGATTAATATGTTTTTCAAGTTTCAATAAGGAAATCGCATCTGGATCAAGATTGGCTGACAAGCAGCTGCCACGTTAGAGATCAATTTATTGTAAGAGGAAAGGTGCAGTCGACTCCGCCACCGTTGCCTCAGACCCCAGATTGCTAGGATGTCTCCGCCTGGTGCTTCAGATCAATAGGTTGAAGTTGTGAAATTTTCTTTCTTAATAATTGCATTTCTTAAGGATCAATGGCTAATTTCTAATGAAATTTGCTCTTCGTCCAGTGTCAAGTTATGGTATGCAGATCTTGAAGAAACAACAAAAGCAAACAGGAAGCAGACTGGAGTTGCAGTTTTTCAAGTTTCTGGTTTTTACTGGTATTCGCTGGCATTGAACTTTGCTCCTCATACTGGGCTAGTATGGACTGAATATGGTACAAAATTGATGGCTGGTACGAAGAACTGGGGGATTGGTATTAAATAGAATCAGTATGCCGACAAGAAATACATGCTCATACCGGACTGCACAGACATCGTACCAGTCCCACATTTCTTTATGTCTGAATCAGGCGGTATATGTGTACAGCGGATGCAGCGTCATCGAGCTTAACGTAAGCGTTAGTGTATCTGAAAATGGTTGCTATGGTGCTGACCAGATTGGCACAGAGATGCAGGATGATCCGACCGGCTCTAGTAATTAAGAGTCTTGAAGTGGTAAGCGGAGTACAGGTGGGTGAGTATCAATGCTTGCTTGATGGATCATATTCAATGCCGGACAAAGGGAGAGCGGGATATGTAATTTATTTGGATACAACCATGGTGCAGTATGAGGCTCACGCAAGCAGCGCCTTCTATGCCTTTCAAATGAAAGCGTTGGCATTACTTTTGGCGCTGAAGGGAGCTATTGAGAGAGAAATTAGGGTCTGCACATTTCACTGCGACTCACTGCAACTGGTTAATCTTCTAGTAGGGTCTGAGGTACCAGTAAGTGTTGACTGGCATGCACACCGTGAGGTTTTGCAGGCTTGGGACATTCTGGTTTCTCATTAGGGATTTAAGTGTGTGTACACAAGTACGGAACATAATTTGATTGCCCACTATCTTGTAAATTGGGGCAGAACTGGTACCGGGTGGTACAAGGGATTTACGTTTCCTATTCTTAAGAGCTATTTGATGTAATCGGACTTTTGGTTAATTGATGCCTACGGGCTTTATTGGCAAAAAAAATAATAATAACATATCCAGTTTTTAGTTATAATTATGGTTTTATACTGTTGTTAATTTAAGGGTTGTACAATTGTAATATTTTCTTGTGATTATTCTATTTAGGAGTTGTGCGATCTGAATATGGGGATCTATTAGTTATTTTTTATTTCATTATGGTATTTTTTTTTGTTTATTGTTATTTTTGTTGCTTGATTAAAGGCTCTTCTATTTTTAATTGGATATAAGCACAAGTAGGGGTGTTCATCGGGGCCGGTTTATTTGGTTTTTAACCGAACCGAAAAAATTCGGTTCAAATGGTTCGGTTTTTTTGGTTTATTTGGTTCGGTTTGGTTTAAATGTTATTACTGTTCGGTTTTTACTGTTTGGTTCGGTTTATAATTACAGAGAACCGCAGTAACCGAACCGACCGACTAAATAACCTAGTTTAGATCTGAACCGTCCGAAGCCCTCTTGAGTCTCCCTCTTCTCTTCGCCCAGAGCCCCGAACTTCCCCAAATTTCAAAATCCAAATCGCAGCGGCTCAATCTCTCCCCCTCTTCGCGCCTTCACCCTTGGTCAAATTGGCGAACGCACTCACACCTGCTCCTGTCGCTTCACTGTTGATCCATCAAATCATCGATTCCCAGCCACACGATGTTGCGCTTGATAGCAGTAGCACAGGTACGAATCCCCCACTGCCAACTACTCTCTCTGTAAAATATCCGTCAAATGGTCAAATTAGCAAGTAGCAAGTAGCAAATACTCTCTCAATCGGAGTCCGAGTCTCATCTCATCTCTTTGTCATCCCCCAGTGGCGATTTTGTGTAGATTAACAGTGGCTTTTCATTTTGTGTAGCGATTGTTGTAAATTTTTCATTTTCTCATCCCCAGTGGCTTTTCATCCGAGAGAGAGATTGTTGTAAAATTAATTAAATTATACATGTCCAGAGAGAGATTGTTGTAAAAAAAATTTCCCATCCCTAGTACTCTCTTTCTCATCTTGTTCAACCATCTATGAAAAATAAATTAACAGAGAAGCACACATATATGTTGGACCTCAAATTGCATGCATGAACTTTTACTTTCTGAAACTTTAATGTGTTTCATTTGTTTCATAGGTTGAGCAACTCCACAAGATATTCAAGCTCTGTGGGTCTCCACCAGAGGAATATTGGAGGTTAGAATTTTTTTCAAGATATTCAAGCTCGTGGTACAGCCTCATCTGCCCTCCAAAGCGAGGTTAGAATTTTTTTCTTCCTCTTTCTTCTAGAAATCCTGCTAATTAAAGCCCTATCTATAGATTTTCTTATTAATTATAAGTCTAATGTTAAATAAATACTTCTGCTTTTCAGTATTTCAAGTCAGAACCATTAGCATGCGATCGTTCCAGTTTGCCGAAGTTTCCACCAAGCAAGGAGTATGATGCTAAACTAAGTGACCAGAAAACAAGGTACTTTCATAAAACTAAAAGAAAGGATTACCAGTCAGCAATTTAAATGTCACCATCATACATGACTGGCAGACTAACACAGGAATGTGCTTCGCATGATATTTCAAATTTAATTAATTTTCAATTGAACCTCTATTAAGTAAATACAAAACTAAGTGCAGATGGATTGAACTGAGATAATTTAGTTGTCTAATTGGTGATCAGGCCATCTATGTAGGTAAAAAACAGTACCTACATGACTGGTCTGGTGCCAGTAGCAGGAAAGCAAGAAATAATAAATTTTGCTTTAGACATCGCTGGTGAAACCTGATTTTCACAAAGAATAAAGCTTACTTCGTGGTTAAAATTTTTCTAGTCACTTGCATATGTAGATTCCAAGCATTATCCATTTCTATTTTTTCTTTCTTTCTTGCCCTATAACGTATTTAATTGAATTCATAGGAAAAAGCAATAAAGCCTTGGTGGCCGAGGAGCTGAATCAGTAAAACCAGGGAATGCTTGTTGATTTTTAGACCCCCCTGTTGATTTTTAAATTGCACAATTACTCAATTAGTATTCCAAATCCACTGCTTTTCATATTAAAGAGAATGCTTGTTGCTTGTACAATTCTCTCCTCTTTATTATTTGAAGCATCAGCATAAGGCTTGTCACTTTGTAGGTGTCATGTTTATTTTTTCCTCTGTGTTCCAATTTGGTAGAGAAGGAATAAAAATTTGGATAAATCTGCTGTAGTTAGCCTAAAAATTTGCATCTAAATTGATTAAAGCAATCTCCCTCTTTTGCTTCTCATCTATTATTTTTTTCAGTAAATATTAATTAGATAATTTCTTATTTAGGGATTGGATTTTGTGGTGAGCGAGGCAAGGAAACATAACACAAGGCTGATACTTCCTCTGTAATAATTGGGAAGATTATGGGGTTAAGTCTCAGTACATCAAGTGGGGCCAGTCGTCAGGTCTTGATCTTACTTCTGACGATGAGTTCTTCTCTAATGATACTCTCAAAGACCCGAAATTTTTATTTTTAACATTTTAATAAAATAAATTAATAAATTGACCATCGTTTCTGGTCAATTTTAAATCTACACTGCGGACCCATATGGGGGAGGCCGCAGAATGCCGGAGCGGACACCCATATGGGGCCGCAGAACCATTCTGCGGACCCCATTTTTTTTCTTTTTCTTTTCTGTTGTTTTACCGAGGAAACCAAGGGGTCAAAGCCCTCCCGCTGAAAATTAAATTTAGTTTATAGGGATGCGTGCAGAACAATTCTGGTTAAAAAAAAACTGTTTAAAAAAAAAAAAAGGGTCCGCAGAACCATTCTGCGGACCCATTTAAGGGTTCGCAGCGGTATTCTGCGGCCCCGCTCAAATGGGTCCGCAGAATGCCGGTGCGGCCGTGTTAGATTTAGAATTGACCAGAAACGATGGTCAATTTATTAATTTATTTTATTAAAATGTTAAAAATAAAAATTTCGGCTCAAAGACTACTACAAAGCCTTTGTTGAGGTATCTGTTTACCTCCTTCCTTTTTCTTTTCATAATTTCTCTCAAATTTCAGTTCTTAGTCTTATTATATTCTTTTAATTCTGTTTCTTTTTTGTGTTAGGCTGTTCTGACAAGAACAAATACGATAACAAATATAGAATATAAGAACGATGCAACCATACTAGCATGGGAGTTAATTAATGAGCCGAGATGTCCTTCAGATCCTTCTGGTGATATACCATAGGTGATTCAATTATAACCTTTGGTTAATCTTCCGTTGTTGTTATATTTTTCTAAATTATAACCTTTGGTTAATCTTCCATTGTTGTCATTTACTTCCATTGTTGTTAATCTTCCACTGTTAAAGAGTATATACCGCTGTCATTTACTTGTATTCAATAATGGCAGAACCTTTTAAATTGAAAGAAATGATGTTCATTTATATTATCTTGAATTTGTAGCATTATGGAGGTTGTTTTTGTAAATTTGTTGCTTGTCAGGTTTTTACTAAACTTAATAATGACAATGCTTAATTGGTTGGATTACCTCATAGGCTCATACTGCTACATGCTGTGTTTCTGTATGTTTTTCAATTTTTGAGCAGTATGAATTATTATTTCAGGCAAGTATCAGCTAGGTATTTAGCTTACAATAACTTGTTTTCAAACAATCTCAACTAAACAATGGTTTGTTCGGTTTAACCGAACAAACCGAAATTTACTTTGGTTCGGTTTTAATCGGTTGTTATGTTTACTTTGGTCGGTTCGGTTCTATTTTTGAAAACCGAAATAAACTTTGGTTTGCCTATTTTATTTCGGTTTTAACCGAACCGAACCGATGACCACCCCTAAGCACAAGTGATGTCTTTTGGAAAAATTGTTGTTTAGATTAGCGTCTTTTTCATTAGTATGTTTCTCAAGTAGTTTTTTTTTTTTTTTCTTTCTTACATATCAATAGGAGTTTATATAGGTAAGAATACTTGTTGTTATATCTATGCACACTTCATTCATATTTCAGAGACTAGAAACTTGTTATTTTGTGAGAACGAAGTTGGTACCGAGGTATGAAAATTAGTTTTTAATAAACTTGTACATTTTCATTTGATAACTTGCTTGAAAACGTAGGTAGTAATAGTTGAACTGATAGATATGAATACTTGGACTCAATACTTAGAAATACTTGAACTTATAGATAGTGATAGTTGTATGCATGAACAATAATATTTGAACTCATTTATATAAATACTTGGACTCAAAGATAGTAATACTTGCTTAAATATACTTGTAAATTTAATTTGGTAAATTTGTATGAAATTTTGTATATAATGGTTATAGAGTTTGTAGTAGATGTTTTTTAATATTATGTGATTAAATGTGTTTAGTATTTGTATGAAACTTTGATTTGTTATCTTTTTAATTTGTTACATATTAGTATTACTTTATAATATATTTTACAAGATAAATATTCTTACGTTAACATATAGGTATGAATACTTCCCAGAATACATGTTAACAAAATATGTTTCTCTAATAATATATTGATAAAAATACTTTACAACGTAAATATTCGCACATCAATGCACAAGTGTCAATACTTTTCATATTACATATTAATAAAATCAAGCGCCAACCAGAGTCATTTGTGAAAAAAAATATTAAACTAACATACTTTACAACGTAATAGTTCATACTTCAGATATAAGTATGAATACTTTTCTCAGTACATATCAATACGTTCAAGCACCAAACAAATTAACTGATTTAAGTTATTTTACAACATAATAATTCATACTTCAATGCGTAAGTGTGAATACTTAAAATTTTAGATATTAATATTTTTTTAGAAATACTTTATATCTTAGATATGAATACTTGAGATTTTATATATTAATACTTGCTCGCATAGGCATCCATACTTGCATCCAGTTTTTTTTAGAAATATGTTAGATATCTTAGGTACGTATATTTGTAATACGAGGTATAAATACTTGCTCGATGTGTATGATACTTTCTCGACGAGATATGAATACTTGTTCGACGAGATATGAATACTTGAGTCAAACGTTTGAGAGGTACATATAATTTGACGAGGTATAAACAGATATGTACATATAAATTTGTACAAGGATTAAAAATGAATTATTGTTTTTTTTTTTTGCAATGCAAGAACATTCCATATAAGTCCCTCTCTCCTCGTTTTGCACCTCAAAAAAAAGTTTTTATATTTCGCCCATGTAGTGTATTTATGTTTCTAAAAAGATATATTTACATACTATACGTTTTGTAAACCCTACAAAATATATATTTTGTAACCCTAAAAAAATTAGACAGCGGCGACGCAATAACTATATATTTTATGTTTTGAAACCAGATTACGGCTTAAATCAACCTATATCAAAATATTCAGCAGCGGCTCTCTCTTGCTTGTTCCCTCTGGCAACCCCCCTCTATAAAGAAACCCCCCTAATCAAATCTATATCTTACTAGGATACAACATACATACACCCCATGATAAAATGAGTTTTACTAGCTCATTTTCAAATTCAAGCTCCAACACAATTGGTATCGGCCACTATTTTATTGGTAAGCTCATACTCATACTGAAAACAATTAATCAAATTTTTTTTTCTTTTAGTATTAATTTTACATCTTATTTGTGATGGGTGTAAAATTTCTCTTTTATTAAAATTATGTTTTTCCATTAGTTGGATGGGTATTATATTTTAATAATTAAAATCTCTTTGTAATTTGGTGTCAATTGATGAGTCCAAATTGAACTACTACTTTTAGTATAAATTAATAGACATTTTAACTCTAATTTCTACTTACGTTCAGATCACAAGCGCATGATCCTACCGTGTAGTATAATTGGAGTGTCGATCCACATTGATAGTGTATTAGATTATAAACACTTTTCACTAGTCTAGGTGCTCCGGTTGGTTGAAAATAATTTAGAGAATAATTTTATAATAGTTTTGAAAATAGTTTGTTGGGTTCAATACCATAAAGTTATAGGTGGTGGCGCTAATTGTGCTAATGTTAGAGTTAATGTTAGAATTAAACAATTAAATAGATATTCTCTAGGGTTCATATTTTCTCCTTCTAAATTATGCAAATATATATATTTCTGACGTCTCTCTATCCCGCATGCGGCCTGTCACCCCGTATGCAGCATAGATTGCCCCATAACTGCCCCATATGCGGCACTGTCACTACCCTGCAGGGCGTGCTGGGTTTCTGTGTGATTTGAAAGATTTTCTAATCTCGCGATCGGCTTTTGGGGCAACCGTTTAGAGTATTATAAGTATGCAATTATCTTTCTCACACAAACACAATTGTTCATATCCTATTCTACCCCTCAATTAATTATCCCAAAGGCCCTACCTAAATTAAGTATCTACTAATAAAATCTAAATTTCCAATCTACGCTATCCTGCCAAGGGAGCCCACTGGGTTTTAACCCTAGTTTTTTAACCACTGCTAGGCCTCGTTAGCCGAAGTGTTACATATACTTACATGCATTATCCCACTCACACCAGGATGCAATGAAATCATACACCTATTGGTATGTGGAGGGTCACTGGCATATAGTAGACAGAACTATGTATGCAATGACTTAATAAAAATAAATTTAATAATAAAGAAACATAAATCAACATACACAAAACATAGATATATATATATATATATATATATATATATATATATATATATATATATATAGAGTAAGGCTACGGTGCTTTGCAAAGTAAACGGCCCTCTTTACTTCGGGCCACTTTTTCAGTTTGCAAAACTCAAACAACCGATCCGAACCGTTCAACATGTTCTAAATATTGAAATGTGCTTGGAGACCAAATTTTATATTTTTTGAAATTTTTTTACTATTTATTAAGCCACTTTGAAAAAGTCTGATCCGGTGGTTCAGAAAATTTTACTGTTTTTACTGTTCACCGTTGGATCAGCGATTTTCAAAGTGGCTTAATAAATAGTAAAAAAATTCCAAAAAATGCAAAATTTGGTCTCCAAGCACATTTCAATATTTAGAACACGTTGAACGGTTTGGATCGGTTGTTTGAGTTTTGTAAATTGAAAAAGTGACCCGAAGTAAAGAGGGCTGTTTACTTTGCAAAACACCGTAGCCTTACTATATATATATATATATATATATATATATATTAAAACATAACAAAGAATTCGATTACAAACCCTCACCCTAGAGATGAGGAGTTTAAGTTCATCATGACCATGGAAAAATAAAAGAAATAAAATAAAGAGAACATAGCCTACAACCCTCTTGAAGATGGAAGAACCCTAGCCTCCTTAGATGACGCATTCTTCTCTTGCTTGGCTTCCGATGACTACTCTCATCTCTCTAAGTAACTCTCTAACCTAACCTAGCATGAGGATGCTAATCGATTCTATGGACTTCACACAATTAAACACGCACACTAAATTCTATTACAAGAGGGACTTTTATAGCCTTCCTAAATGAGGGGTGGAGTAGTGGAAGTAGTGGGGAAGGTGTAGACTTGGAGTGCACTCCAAGTTTGCTAAAAATAGCATTCTAACAGTCCATGGATTCAGTCCACGGATCGTGCGGCATAGATGTATGACGCATGCGGCATAGGATGACCCCGCACGACCTCCACACTTATAGCGGATTTTTTGTAATTTCGCCATTTTGCATGTTGTGCACTTCGTGAGGTGTTGTATGCTCCATGTGAGGCTCTGATTTGGTGCTAACTCCAGAAATCGTCTAAATTCGACACTTTTGCTCTATTTTTGGCCTGAATACGCAACTTTCTCCACAACCTGCCAAAATAGCCTAAAAACACGTTTGTGGTAAATAAATTGAGAAAATTGCTACTTTGCATTCTCTTTTGACCATTTTCCGCAATAAAAGATATAGATTTTCGCTATATGTTTTGGCCCGATCACACCCTCAAATTTAAACCTTTGTTCGTTCTCGAACAAAACAAAATAAAAGCTGTGGAAATTATTTCAATTATTATTAACATTATCTTCATCATTATAATTTATATTATTGTTATTATTATTATCATTAATTAACTATTATAAGTATTATTTATCAGCAAATTCCATTGTAATTTAGTCTCAATCGAGGACCACAAAATGGCAACCTTTTTTTTTTTTTTTTGAAGCATGCATGAAACATTTGAAATTCTAGCTTAGCAAAATTGCAAATCTTTGTCGTAAAATTTTAAACTTATTCCCAATAAAGGGGTTAATTCTTTTGACACGTTTGCAATATGTTTTAATTTTTATATTTTGAGGATTCAAAGGTTTCTGTGTATGACAAGATTCTGGAAATAAATCTGCAAAGAATCGCAGGGATCTTGCTATTTCAAATCTAACCGTTAATTTTTTGAAATGCACGAACAAAAGCAGTTAGTTTTTATGCACAAATCTCGAAACTGATAAACAGTTAAATTTAAAATAGCATGCTCCTTACAAGATTCCCAGACAAGTTTTCGTGTATATTTTGTTTCTAAGTCAGACTTTATTTCAGACTTTGTTTCTAAAACAGACTAGATATTTAAATTTCATAATATAGATTTCCAGAGTTTCAAATTGATTCAAGCCTAATGATTAGTTTAGAATCAAGTCATAAGTGTCAGAATAATGTTCTGACCGGTTACAAATTACGTTTAATTAATTATGTTTGTATGTTCAGAAAATATTTCAGATATGTCGTGAGATGTCTTGTACGTTCTAAAAATATTCCAAATAAATTATTTATGTAACCTGTAATTTAATTGAGAGTGATTCTCAGACATTTTATGCGTTATTTTAGCATATTAATCTGTTTGAAAATTGCCTAATGCAACTCCGTTTTTTATTTTTCTATATTACACTGATCGGATGGTACAGAAAACAAAATTCACATAGGTGCCGCGAAGCACGCCTTGTGACTAGTGTTTAATTAAAGGGTTTAACTAAACTTTTATCTATTGTGATACATTTATAACTGAATTTTAATTTCTAGTTCTTAGGTCACTGAACTTTTAACATATTTTAAGTAAAAGTATTCCTTCTAAATAAATAAAATGTGATGAAATGGACAAATCGTGTTGACATGGACAACTTATTTCCTGGTGCAGACGACATTTTGCTTATATAATTAGGTCTGACGTGTACATGGACAAACTTTTCTAGTTTAGCGCTAATGTTTTAAGGGGGATTCTCCTCTAAACTTTGAATTTATATATTCTCTCTATACTTCAAAAATGCACAAATTTACTCATTTTATTGTCTTTTATATTAAAACTCATTTTAAATTTATAAAATGTCCATTTTACTCTTTATTAATAGCATAAAACTCCAATCAGACTCAAATTTGAATCTGAAAGGTTCCTCTGCCATCTGATCCCCGCACATCACTTCAATATACATATGTTTGCTTCAAGATTTATGCTGATCTAGCGTGAACAGATCTTAAAACAATTCTGATTGGGTTAGCGTCAAGAAACAAAATGGTGATTAATGGTGAGAACTTAAAACATGTGTTGTATTTAGAGGTATGAGCTCTGATTTGGATTGGTTAATGGTGATATCAGATAAGACCTCAAAAGCCTTCATAGCCCACCAAGTATTTTGGACATTGATTGGGTTAGCGAAAAGAAACAAAATGGTGTCGTTTGTGTACGTAGTATCCATTTGTAATAGCAGTATTAATTTTGTTTTAACAGGCGAAAGAAAGTACAAGTTGTTTGCTACGGAAAAATATCATGATATGGTGAACTTACAATTCACCACTAGCACATGTAGTATTGATAACTAACGATGCTAGTTTTGCCTCCATAATTCAGCATCTCACACGGCTCAGATACATTGTCATCCTATCTTGTGATATTGCTCGAAAAAGAAAGTTGCTTTGCAAGGCATCCAATTTTATGTGGCCATGGCAACCACTTGCTAAGGGGTTGGCCTTCAACTCCATGCAATTTAATGAGATACTTGATACGGTGTATCATATATGGGATGCTAATAGAAGAGCCATTGACCATAGAAAAGCACTTAATAAACACATTTTCGAACCGAAGGTAACATAAATTTATTTTTATTTAGGATTTTATATATAACATGTTTGAATAATTTCTATACTATTTATCAACAGCCAGGTGCGAAGGAGAAGACATGTAACAAAGGCTGCTCTTTCTCGCTGGCAAGGCCATTCTGCTACTGATGAGACTAAGATGGAGCCATTGATGTTTGAAAGAGATATCAAATACTTAGAACAAATGAGGAGATCAATAGTGATATTTTAGAACTTAATGAGAAATTGACAAAAACTGGAATACAAGAGATTCATTTGGAATTTGATACCGAATGGAAGCCATATGGAAGAGGTACTACTTTTTTAGTCATTTTTGTAGGTGGAAGCAAAACATTGAAGTAATAAATTGATTGCGGTCCAGTTTGTGGTTAGTAAGAGCCATGACTGAAAGATTTTTTTTCTGACAGTCCAGTATTAGTCTGCCTCACTTCTATTCCCCAGTTGTGGTGTTTCTGAAGGTTTTAATAAATTATTTTTATTTGTAGGTGAACCTTCTAATAAAACTGATGTTATTCAAATTCAGACCGGGGAAGAATTTGATAAATGTTGTTATATACTTCATATTATAAATTCTGGAATCCCATCGAGTTTGAAATCAATGCTGGAAAATAGAAGTTATCTGAAGGTTATTATTATTTGTTGATTTTTTCTGATATCTCATAGTAATAGTGTGAAATATGTAAAATTATGAATACAATTATTAGAAATATTTTTTTTTCATCAATCTTTATCGTAGAAAATAGAATTAGATTGGTTTGCTAATTTCTATCCTGTTTTTATATTCAACAATTGTTAGTTACTATCATATCAATATATAAAGTACTTTAAATAAGATACATATGCATGATATATCACGCAAACTCCCCTGACCTCCTATCACGTTTTTATCATCTTTCATTCATGCATACAATCATCTGATGAAATTCATTAATGAAACAGATAGTTGTTGCTACATTTTCAAAAAGAAAAGATAAAAACCACATCACATGAAAGAGAACGGAGCAGGTTCGATACCCATTGGATTTACTTTTAGGTTCAACGAGCATAATGACCATCCGATCTAATATAAAATTAGTGCGCACGGAAATTGAAACAGACACGCACGAAATTTAAAGCTTTGATCTTAAAGCAAATCAACGGTGATTAAACCCGTCAAATCAGAGTAGGTCCAATGTCCATCGGACCTACTCTCTAATTGTTGCTCAGAAATTCATTGGGATCTCACTGACATTGAGATGGTACAGAAAACAAAATTCACGTTTCTCTACATTACACTGATCGGATGGTACAGAAAACAAAATTCACATAGGTGCCGCGAAGCACGCCTTGTGAGTTGTGACTAGTGTTTAATTAAAGGGTTTAACTAAATTTTTATCTATTGTGATACATTTATAACTGAATTTTAATTTCTAGTTCTTAGGTCACTGAACTTTTAACCTATTTTAAGTAAAAGTATTCCTTCGAAATAAATAAAATGTGAAGAAATGGACAAATCGTGTTGACATGGACAACTTATTTCCTGGTGCAAACTTTTCTTGTATAATTATGTCTGACGTGGACAAACTTTTCTTGTTTAGCGCTAAAGTTTTAATGGAGAATTTCACGTATAATTTCAATATACATGTGTTTGCTTCAAGATTCATGATGATCTAGCACGCATGGATCTTAAAGCAATTATGATACGTGCGCATTGCATTAAGATATGTGCATGTTGCTTCAATAATTGTGTGTTCATTTTAAGATTCGTGCTAATCTAGTGCGCACAGATTTTAAAGCAGTTCAGACAGTAGATGAACCCTTCATATTCAAATATGAGTCTGATGGGCGTTTTATGCTTTTAATAAGAGGTAAAATGGATATTTTATAAATTTAATATGAGTTTTAAACTTTTAATTAATATAAAAGACAATAAAATGAGTAAATTTGTAAGTTTTTGTAGTTTAGAGGGGGAATATGTAATTTTAAAGTTTAGAGGGAAAATATGTAATTTTGTAGTTTTCGAGGGGTATACATGAAATTCTCAAAAATTGCTTCCCTCGCATTCTAACATAGCTTTATCTCTTCGCAAAACCATTAGCAAAATCAGTATGCTAAGATCCAGATTTGTGAATCCATTATCCATTCTTTCGTGCTCGCCTCGCCTCCCTTCAGCCAATCCATCCATCCGTGCAAATGTGTTTATCCCGAATCCCATTGTCTCTCCCTTCAGGCAAATGACGCGTGCTATAAAAACATTTGTCTGGTGGGATATGCACTGTTCAGTGCCCGAAGATGATCTGTGCGCTGTATTCAATTGGATAGGGTCGGCCTTTGGAAATTAGAGGCATGAAACCTCCGACACGGATTCAAGCTTATGCTAATTTCACCAAGGACGTATCAATTTTGGCGCAAGAGGCGTTCGTCTCATCTGGAATTCATCTTCTTCATGTGCCTGAATGTCAGTAAGATCTCAATGTATCAAGTAGTATATATTTTTATCTCGTATTCATACCAGTTGAGTCTATTGAAATTGTAAAGGGACTTTACTGTAAAGTTTCCAGAGGTTTCCCAATTCCAAGATATTTTGTGTAAAAATTAAGGGTACTATCCTGACCCACACAGTATGATAAGCTAATTTCCCCAAAATTGCCTAATTTCAATATTTCTTTATAACAAAGAGATACGTAACATTTTAGGTAAGTTCTGTTTGAATCGTATCATTATGCCAGCGCCCCCCCCCAGGTTTGATTTAGTATCATCTTATCTTTCCAATTCTGCAATTTTTTTTGCTAAATTTGTCTAAAAGAAATCCCCAGTCAGAAGTTTTAAGTTATTTATCAGATAAAGGTACTCCTAAATATTTATATAGTAATTTTCCTACTTGACATCTAAACAATTGAGCTAATTGAACACCATCTGTTGTATTTAGAGGTGATACGTCCCTTCCCGAAGGGGCCGGGCCGTACTTGGACTAGGTCCAGTGAGGTGCAGGCACGCCCTGTTCCTGGGAAGCAGGCCGTGCTGAGATTATTTGTGTTGTGCGCGGCCCGTCTCGCCTCGAGCGAAGCGGGTCGGAAAGGCGGGCACGCGGGGAGTCGGAGGGGTATTAACGCTCTAACCCTTTTTGATACCTCTCCCGACTCAGAATGTCATAAATGCGATCCCCTTTTCTGGGGGTTTCTTTGCCTTATATAGGGGGTGGCCCACTGTAGCGGGGTCTTGTCAGCATTAATGACAAAGACTCGCATACTGTTGAGGGTGTCCGCCTTTTAGGCTATAAAGTTCGCGTAGTCAGTCTCAAGCCGAACAGCGAGGTCGCGTGTCAATCTTCCTGGGCTGTTCGGCACGCTAGGCTTTGAGCCTTGTTTTGTTTTAGTTCCGGGCGGGCCCTTAGGAGGGCTCCGAGTCCCGGTTTGTGCTTCGCCTCAGGCTGGCCCCAGGAGAGGGTCCGAATCCTGAGTAATTTCTGGCCTCGGGTTGGCCCCGGGAGGGGGTCCGAATCCCGAGTAATTTCTGATCTCCGGTTGGCCCCGGGAGGGGGTCCGAATCCCGAGTAATTTTCTGACTTCGGGTTGGCCCCGGGAGGGGGTCCGAATTCCGAGTAATTTTCTCCCCAAGAGGCGGGGTGGGGCGAATATGAAGGACAGAATGAAAAAGATAAGGTCTACGGCCCCGACTAGCCAGGTCGACAGGGGAAGGGTCTCGCTGTGGAGGCCTCTGGTAGGGCCCGGGCTAATGTGCCGAGGAGGGAGGAGTTTCCCATTATAACGGAGGGTAAGGTTGCCCCGGGTGGGCTGGGACCGGTGTCCGACGTTGGGATCCTTCCTGAGGGGGTCGCCGGCGGCGTTGTTTCAGCAGATGTTGGCGGGGTTGTTAGAGGTCCGGATCATGGGTCCGAGTCTCCGGGTGGCGGTTCGAGCTTCAACTGGGAACTTGAGAGAGGCTCGATTTGGGAGCATCCGTCTCCTGGAAAGGACCCGAACCACTGCGGGCTCTTCGTCCCCTTCCTAGGGAAGACCATGGAGGTTAGCAGGAGGCCGCCTACTTTGGGGGCCTTTTCTTTCGGGGCCTATACTGGTCTGGAGCCGGCTTATGTTAGGCGCCGTATGAGGGAAGACCCAGAGCAAGCTCTGTTAAACTGTTTGGGTCGGCATTTCGAGGCGGGCTGCGTAATGGCGACGTTGTTGGAGGAACGATTGCTGAAGGAGGGAAGAATGCGGGTTTCCGATGACACCACCTCGGGGTTGAAGGACCCACAGCTCGGAAAGGAGTGTGGTGAGTCCCTGGAGGAGCGTTACAGGGAGGCTTTGGATTATCAGCAGACCATGCAGAGCGATCTCGATGCTCGCGATGAAAAGATTAGGTGTTTGGAGGAGGAATTATCCAAGAGGGGCGAAGAAGCCATTGAGCAGGCCAAGCGGCTAGCGAGTGCTGTTGCCGAAGCTGAGGAGTTGAAGGGGGAGAGGGCGAAGATGGCCGAGGATTTGGTCTCCGAAAGGGAGAAGGTTGGGCGGGTGGAGAAGGTTGTTGAGCAACAACGTGCCGACTTAGAGGGGCTGGCTACGAAGTTGATAGACGAGTTCTTCAGCAGCGTTGGGTTTAGGAGCGCGGCGCTCGTATGCGTGGAGAATTTTGTGCGTCATTTTGTGTATGGGGAAATGTCGAAGCTGGGGAGACTGTACCCTTTTGCTCCCGAGATGGTGGGGTTCATTAGGGTCAAGGACGAGGAGGCGCAGCCAAAGGTTCTGACCGGGTACACGTGGGACAGGGTCGAAGATAGGCTACGGAACCCCAAGGGTGAACTGGTGTCGGGCCAGATAAGCCTAGTGAGGACGCCGCCAGTGGAAATTCCGTACTATTGGCGTCTCGTCGCTGCCTGGCCGGATAACATTTGGGTGCGTTCTCTCCCCGAGGTCGATACTGGTGGTGGAACGGGGACCAGCGATGTGGCTTGTCCCCTCATCCCTTCTGTGGAGGGGAACAATACGCGGGACCTCGGGGCGGTGATCGAAGAGGATGAATACGGCGAGTAAAAGAGGTAGTCTCTGACTTGCTCCGTTGACGCATATGTGCATGCCCGTTCGATGCTTATTTAATCTGTTGTTTATGTTTATGCAGGCCTTAAGCGAGGAGTGAGGTGTCAGATCGGGGAGCTGCTGAAGGGCGTGTCAAAGTTTTAATTTATTTGCCTCGTTTCTTTGTTTCTTTTATTCGTAGGACCCCCAAGATGTTGGGAAAAAAAACAGATTTGTTGTAAATTTTGTCGGGTAACTTGGTCGAGGTTACTGCTCGACCGCCCGAGTAACATTATGTTCTATGTATGTTCTTGTTTTAATGTGCTTGTTCGTAGTGTTTTTATTGTGGTTCCGTAGAACCTTATTGTTTAAACACGATCGCGTGATCCTGTAGGGTAGGTCAATCTCGGGTGGATTTATTCCATTCAATTGTTAGGAAATTCCAACGGGATTACCTCGTACCCTGTACAGTTATTTAGCGTCACCTGTCGTTATTCATCGATATTTAATTGCCAGTTCGGCTCCCAGTCTTGTAGTGTTATCAATTTGGAAAGAAAAACAGTTTCATTACCTCGCGCAGTTTCTTCCCGCAACCTCTTCGGGCTTATAACATTCCTAGGCATCTTTGTTCGCCTGATAGCGCTTGTCCTCTGAACTGGCGTGCTTGCAGGAGTTCGGGGAGGAGTTTCTGCATTCCTTTGGGTGCCATCATTTTTTGTTTTTGCTCCTTTGAGATTTTGTTCGGGCATATTACTATGCTTGTCGGTTGTTTTGTAGAGCCAGTAGAGATTTCCGCGAGACTTGTTGTTCAGACATGTTGCCATGCCTTTTAATTATCTCGCGGTGCCAGTAGATCATTCACATCCATTCCACAAGACTTGCGTTTGTAAAATGGCGGAATGTTTGTCCGGTTTGTGCGTGTTCGTTGCCCCGTCGGGCTTTCGCTTACGCTGTGTCGGGATCCTCGGAGAGATTTTTCGTTACCCCACGGGTTTTCGTTATTGTATCTCTCCGAAGCAGGGTTATGCGCATTCGTTATCCCATGAGGATTTTCGTTCGCTTTTTGCATAACCGTCCCTTTAGTTTCGCGAGTCATGTGCATTCGTTGCTCTTTGCAGAGTTTTCGTTCGCACTTTTGTGACTCGTGCCTGTTTTGCGAGTCATGTGCATTCGTTGCTCTTTGCAGAGTTTTCGTTCGCACTTTTGTGACTCGTGCCTGTAATCTTTTTGAAAGATTGTCCTGTTGCTCCTTTCTTCAGGGCTTTTGACCTGAGGCTAGCGCGAGTTTTCCTTGCGGGGTACGTAGCGTGTACTCGTTCGGACTTTCCACGGCTAGCGCACGTTCGCTGTTACGGAAAAGTTATTTCGGGCTGTTTTATGCTCTAAGGTCTTTGGTCCGAACTTAGTATGATAATTGTTGGCGGAAACATTTGTTGCCCTTAGGCTTTTATTACTCTGTCATAAGAGGCGTTGTTTTATTGCTGAGGCGTTCGTTGCCACTTGGGCTTTCGTTCATCCTCTCTTAGTGCAATAATTTCTTTTTGTTGAAACATTAGTTGCCCGTGGGCTTTTGTTTGTCCTCGTTATGATCAGTTGTAGGGAGGTCCCGACGGCAATTGCGTGCCGTCGGGTCCCAAATTTGTTAGTCAACATCACAAACACTGGGCCGTGCTTATAATATCGCACAGACACCCTCAACAATACACGGTCGTTCCCGTGTTGGTGGTCCAAAAGTACAAGGTATCGGGCCGTGCTTATAATATCGCACAGGCGCCCCTGACCTTACATGGGCATTCCCATGTCGGTCCCAAAAAAAAGTACAAAAGGTAATGATTACATCTTTACAAGCGGTCTGTCCGCTGCTATGCCTGTTCTGCTACCCCCTTTTTGTTTAAACATAAAATTTCCGGAGATGGACGACGTTCCAGGGTCTGGCGAGCGTTCGTCCGTCGGGGCCTTCGAGTTCATAGGATCCTTTGCCGCAGGCGCGAATTACCCGGAAGGGGCCTTCCCAATTGGGTTGAAGTTTACCAACATGATGTCCGGCAGCTTCGACCTTTTTGAGCACTAGTTCACCCGGTTCGAATGCCCGGGGGGACACGCGTTTATCAAAGGCGCGTTTGATCCTTCGCTGGTATTCTGTGGTTCGGACGCGGGCCTTGTCTCGAGTTCCGTAGCTCGTGCTTCTGGGTTGCTTTCCGTAGAGTAGGCCGTCATCCTGAGGGAGGGTGCAACGAGTTCGAGAGGTGTGACGGCCTCCATGCCATACACAAGGGAGTACGGTGTCTGTTGCGTGGCTTCACGGGGGGTGGTTCTGTATGCCCAAAGTATTTCATCCAGTTTGCTGGGCCAATTCTTCCTATTGGAGGCCACCTTCTTTCTTAATCCATCCAGAATAGTTCTGTTGGTGACTTCGGCCAGACCATTGCTAGCAGGGTGGCTAACCGAAGTAAAGTTGCTGCGGATACCTAGCCTCTCTAGGAAAGACATGGTGACGTCTGCATTAAAATGCGTGCCGTTGTCAGAGATCAGTGCGTGCGGTATGCCGAAACGGCATACGATATTCCTCCATATGAAATTTTTGGCGGCTTCTGCCGTGATGTGGGCTAGTGCTTTGGCTTCGACCCACTTTGTGAAGTATTCCACAGCCACTATGATCCATTTTTGTTGCTGGGCGGCCATGGGAAAAGGACCTAGGATGTCGATCCCCCAGAGGTCGAAGGGCCAAGCTCCCGAGATTGTGATCATGTCGTAACCTGGGACGCTGGATAATCGGCAATGGTTTTGGCACCTTTCGCACTTTCGCGCCATATTCGCCGCGTCTTGCTGCATTGTGGGCCAGTAATATCCTGCGCGCAGGACTCTCTTGGCCAAAGTTTTCGCTCCTTGATGGCTATCACAGAGTCCCTTGTGGACTTCCTCCAACATTGCCTGAGCATCCTTTTCTCCGATGCACTTAAGCCATGGCCGGGCATATCCCCTTTTGTATAACTGATGGTTGTAGATAGAGTATAAAGGGGCGATCTTCTTCAGTCTCCGGGACGCCAATGGGTCCTCGGGCAAGGTCCCCGAAGTGAGGTAGGTCCACATGGGGGCGTACCAGGTGTCTTCGGACTCATTGACGACACAGGCTTCTTTCGCGCCGTCCGAAATACTCGACTCGGGAATGTCCATTACTATAACGGGGCGGTCCTTGTCGAGGTTTCCCGCTGCCCCCAGTTTAGAGAGGGCATCAGCTTGGCAGTTCTGGTTTCTGGACACATGTTCTATCACCACCTTATCAAACTGTCCCTTCAAAGAATGGAACTGCTCTCGGTATTGTCGCAATCGGTCATCATGTACACGGCACTCTTCGTTAATTTGCCTAACCGCAAGTTCGGAATCACTAT
Source organism: Carex myosuroides (assembly GCA_028015225.1). Classification (NCBI taxonomy): domain Eukaryota; kingdom Viridiplantae; phylum Streptophyta; class Magnoliopsida; order Poales; family Cyperaceae; genus Carex; species Carex myosuroides. The sequence goes on from CM051488.1 coordinate 6,586,572, forward strand.
GAAGGTGGACTTGTCGGGCTCACAGTCCCGCGGCTAACTTCAGGCCTGCTATCATGGCCTCGTACTCGGCAGTGTTATTAGTTACATGAAACAGGAAGTGGAGTGCGTAATTGAGTGTTTCCCCTTGTGGGCCCGTGAGCGCTATTCCTGCTCCTGCTCCCTGACCGGAGGAGGCTCCGTCGACATAGAGAGTCCACTTGCCTTCTAATTCATCCGGGGCCCCTGAGTATTCCGCGATAAAATCCGCGAATACCTGTGATTTAATGGCATTCTGGGGGTAGAACGTGACATCGAATTCCGTTAGTTCGAGCGCCCAAGCTAACACGCGACCCGAGGAATTAAAGTTCGCGAAGGCCTTTCTCAGGGGCACTCCGGTATACACTTTGATTGGGTGAGATTGGAAGTATGGTCTCAGTTTTCTTGCCGCGATGATAAGGGCATAAGCTGCCTTCTCTAATTGTGTGTACCGAGTCTCGGCATCCCGGAGCACATGGGATACGAAATATATGGGTTGTTGCTCGCGTCCTTCTTCCCGTACTAACGCGGCACTGACCGCATGGTTGGTGGTGGCTAGGTACACAACTAAGGTGTCTCCTTCTATGGGTCTGCTGAGGCAGGGCGGATTGGCTAAGTACCCTTTCACTTTGTCGAAAGCCATCAAACATTCCTCTGTCCATTCAAATCTGGCTGACTTACGCATTGCCTTGAAGAAGGGGAAGCAGACATCGCCAGACCGGGCGATGAACCGGTTTAACGCTGCCAGCCGGCCTGTAAGCGACTGGAGTTCCTTGAGGTTTCGGGGGGGTTTCATGTCTAGGATGGCCTGTGATTTGGATGGATGTATTTCTATGCCTCTCATGGACACCATAAATCCGAGGAATTTCCCTCCCGTTAGGCCAAAGAAACTCTTCTTGGGGTTGAGTTTCATGTTCGCCTGATTGAGCGTTGCGAAAGTCTCGCGCAGGTCTCGAACGTGGTCCAGGTCGGACATACTCTTGACTAGGAGGTCATCTACATAGGCTTCTACATTCCGACCTATTTGCTCGTGGAACACCTTGTTTACCATTCTTTGGAAGGTAGCCCCTGCATTCTTCAGGCCGAAGGGCATCACGCGGTAACAGTATAACCCGGAGTGGGTTGTGAAGGCAGTTTTATCCTCGTCTTCAGGGCACATCCGTATCTGATTGTACCCCGAGAACGCATCCATAAAGCTTAAGAATGCGTGTCCGGAGGTAGAGTCTACTAGTTGGTCGATCTTACGTAAAGGAAAGGGGTCCATAGGGCATGCCTTGTTCAGGTCGGTGTAATCAATACACATCCGCCACTCTCCATTTGCCTTTCGGACAAGCACAGGATTTGCCAGCCATTCCGGACAAGTCACGTTTCTAATGAAACCAGCTCCCAGCAACTTGGTGACTTCGGCCTTGACCGCTGAGCGCCTCTCGGCTCCCATGTTCCTTCTTTTCTGTACTACGGGTTTCGCTCCCGGTTTGATGTGCAACCGGTGCTCGGCTATAGATTCCGGGATCCCAGACATGTCTGCGGCAGTCCACGCGAACACTGCCAGGCTTTCCCGGAGGAAATCAATCAGCTTCTTCCTTGCGCTTCCTTGCACGGCCTTGCCGATGTTCAGAAATTTACCGTCCCCAAGGTCGACCTGGTCAACCTCATCGGCCGGCTCAAGGGATGTATTCAACTCTTCTTTGTCTATGGGATCCAAGACCAGGGGTGTGTGCGGGGGTAAGAACTCTCTGCTGGATTGCAAGCATGGGCTAGCGAGACCTGATCTCGCTTTTGCTTTCGCGTCCACTTGGTGGACCGCCCCTCCTTGTCCTCCGAGGGAAGTTTGGTAGCACTCCCGGGCCACCTGTTGCTGCCCGCATTCCTCCCCCACACCGTGGCTGGTAGGAAATTTGATCTTCAAGTGGGGGGAAGATACTATGGCTCCGATTTTGTTCAAAATGTTCCTACCGATGATTGCATTGTAGGCGGAAGGGGCATCTACGACGAGGAAGTCCACCATAACTTCGGTGGTGCGGGGCAAAGATCCGAACGCCACTTTCAATTGGGCAACCCCTTTTGGCCGGAGGGAATCGCCAGTGAACCCCACTAGCGGTGTTACTTTTCTCCGTGGCTCGCCCAGCTGCCTTCCCATCTTCTCGAAAGCCGAGAGGTATAGGATATCAGCCGAGCTCCCCGTGTCCACGAGGATTCGCTTGACTCCAAACTCCTCTATTTTGAGTCTCAGTACTATGGGGTCATCGTGAGGCCACGTCACGGCGCCAAAGTCTTTTTCGGAAAAGGATATGGCTTCATCCATTCGGGGTCTCTTTCTTTCAAGGGGCCTCTCGATATTTAGTATGGTGGGGTACGGCCTGATGGTGCTTCGATTATGTTTTTCGGGAGCCGCCACCCTGTGTCCTCCGCTAATCACATTGATTTCTATACTCGGTCGCCTGCCTGATGTCCCTGGTCCTTTTCCCTTGCCCTCTTCGGGCTTGGGCCCCGAATGTTCACGCTCTTTGTAATCGTCCCGATAGGAAGCTTTCTTTTTGTCCTGGACCTCCCCATTGTATTCTTTCGCAAACTTTTGGAAGAATTCTGGCACTATGTATTCGATCAACTTTCCTTCCCTGGCCATCATCTCCAACACGTCTTTCAGCTGGAGGCATTCCCCCGTGGAGTGTCCGTTAAAACGGTGGAACAAACATCTCACTGTCCCGTCTTTTTTCTCGAAAATACGCTTGCGTAGCGGCCTTGGAACATCAGGCATGTCTTTTATCACTAAGTACATTTCGCTCCTCTTCTTGATAAAAGGTGCATACCGCACATAGTGGGGTCGGTAGCCCTCTCTGCCGTCTTCGCGCCGTTCTTCTTGGGTGTCTCTCTTTTGTGGTTCTCGTTTTCGGGACGGGCCGCTATCGGGCTGCCGGCCACGCTGCTGCGGTTTTGGGGATCTGAACCGCTGCCTGGCGGACTGGGCAGCATCCTCCTCGGTCCGGATGTACCCTTCAGTAAAAGCCAGGAACTCTGGTAACTCTTGAACTCTCTTTTTCGGGCATCGTACCGGAGGGTGCCCGGTCCTCCTTGCCAAAGCCCATTCAGTATGGCCGCCAGGGCGATGTCCTCACTGTAGTTTCGGACCTCCCTAGAGGCCTTCACGAATCTATTTACGAAGGTCCGAGTCGCCTCTTGGTGTCCCTGAACATACTTCAAAAGGGAGTCACATGTCGCTCGTGGGGGCCGGAGCATGTCGTAGCGGGTCAGGAAAGCTTTCGCTAGTTGGTCAAAGGTTTTTATCGATCCTTTCCTTAACCTCATGTACCATTCCCAGGCCTCCCCGGTCAGACAAGTGGTGAAAATGCGACACGCGACAGCGTCCGACGCTCCATGCAGTCGGAGCCTTTCGTAGAACCCATATACAAAGTTCTGAGGGTCCTGGATGTCTCCGCTACCTTGAAAATAGGGAAGGCCAGTGGGGTATTTGAAGTCACCCATGGGGGCCTTGTAAAGTTCCGGGGTTAGTGGTCCTTCCAAAATATTCGTCGACCCGGAACGAGTCCCTGCTCTCCTCTTCTCCCTCTTAGCTATCTCTTTCTCCACCCCTTTCTTGATCATTGTGTTTATCATTGCCATATTTACTCCTGCGGCCTCTGGTGGGGTGGGTGGTCTCCGTCGCCTTTTAGGGGGTGTTCGGCGTCGCTCTTCTCGCGAGTGACGAGACTGATCATCTTTCCTCGAGTGGTGGGACTGATCGTCTTTCTTCGAGTGACGAGACCGCTCCTCAGTTTGTTTGGTGGGGCCTTCTCGGGTCCGCTCTGTTCTCGCCCGACTGGCGCTCCTTCTCGAGCTGGCCGCCGCGGATGAGCCTTCGCTCTCTTCCCGTTCGGCCCCAAAGGATAGCCTCCGTCTCGGTCCATCGGTCTGCCTCGTTTCCCCCTCGCCTACAAGGGTCTCGAGTTCGGGGTCCGGATTGTCAAAGTCACCGTCTGTGTTATGTAAACTGGGCTCTGGGTTGTTCGATCCAGATCCGGCTTGGATTAATTGTGCTACAGGCGGTGGGGGATGAATCGTTCGTACCCCGGGAGCCGGGGTGGGGGTTTGGGGATAGTATGGTAGGTTGGGGTCGGCCTGTGGAGGGTAGTGCGCTAAAGGGGGGGTTTGATACTGTGGGTATGGAGAGGCATATTGTGGGTATGGGGGTAATTGTAAGGAGGTGGGTACACATACGGTGGGACATACGGAGAGTGGTATTGGGTGTGAATCATCTGGTTTTATGTGTTTTGGGGGGTCGACCCGATCGGCCCGGTGGCCTGGACGGTTACTATAGTCGAGTCGATCGGCCTTACAATTGGTGTGGAAACTCTGAGGGACTCCAGGTTTATCCCGGATGGGTTAACCGGTACCCCTTCGGGTGGCATGCCCAGGGAGGGGTTCGGCAGGATGACCGGGTTGGGAGTCTTCTGACCCAGTTTGCCGAGGGGGTTTTTGCTCGTTGTCCCCCCAGTCGGGTCATCTTGGGGGGTTTTCTTCGATGGCTCTTTGGATCGAACGCCCGAGGTTAGGTCGGTCGGGGACTTCACGTTCTCAGTTCGTCGGTTGGATTGTTCCGTCCGCCGAGCTATCTCCTCGGGGGCGATCTTGCCCGTGTCGATTTGTTTGTTCGCGGAAGTCATCTTGCTCAGTTGAGGCTGGGGGCCCCACGGTGGTTGATACGTCTGTAGGGCGCAGAAAGTTGCACAGCTGTTGGTATGGGAAGGTGTGTGCATGTGTATTTAAATGTCTCGTGGTTCAATGCTCTCTGTTGATTAAAGAACATCGAACTCGAAACATTCATTTCTTTCTTTCCGCTATTCCTTCTGGTTCACCCTCGACGGACCTACGATTCGTGATCGGTCCATCGAGAGAGTTTAATGATTGTGGGGACGTTTAACTCCCAGCGGGCGCAAGCCCCCGCTGTTAATTACATCAGATGGCCCTCCCAAGCCATGCTGAATACCTCGTTCATTCCAGGATTTATGCCTATTTGTTGTGAATTGAATAAAAGGGCTAAAAGGGGAAGCTCATGTACTTGGTTTTCGTGTGTTTCTTTGATTTACCATTGTTTTAGGTATTTAATTAATGTGCATGCATGAGGTGTAATGATTATCGTTAAAATAACTTTATTACACATTTTTATTTATTTATAAACATATTTGTACTTGAGAAGATATATTTATGCTTTATTTACACCTTTTTATTTAAGAGAAAATGATTGAAATATGAAGAAAAGGGTATTTTCGTCATTTCAGGGCTTGGCTGATGTCCGGACATGCTCAATTTTGGTTTAGAAAGATGGAGGGTTCAATTTGGGTTCATTTGGAGGTGGTTTGAGTCAATTCGGACTTGAAATGAAGAAGTTATAGCCAAAAAGGACTTATTTGTAAATATTTATGTTTTTCCAGGGGCTTATTTACAAAGCTGGAAGGGTGTGGTTTTGTGATTTGGGTTTTAGACAAGGTTTCATGTGAAATTTGGGCCTCTAAGGGCTTATTTTTGAGAGTTTTGTGCTGTCAGGGGCCTTTTTGTAAATTTACAGGGGCTTCGCTGCAAATATTGGGAAATCAGAGGGGGTTTTCCATAAAAAGGGGATTGATTTATAATTTTATTTATTGTTTGGGCTTTAAGATTCGGGTTTTTGGGTCTCTTAGATTCGTGTATTGGGCTTTAGGATGTGGGCTGAGCTTCAGGATTCGTGCTGGCCATTTGATGTGTATTCTGGACTTTAAAGCCCGTGCTGTCATTCAAATCCTGTTATGGCGCCGGAATGGAGGGTCTCAGATTGCTTTAAGATCCGTGCAGCTGTTTTATTGGATTTCTACTTATACTTAGCAATTCAACCTTTAAAAATTCATATCAATTTGAAACAAAGTCAGAAAAATATGATCTTTATGTCTATTTTGTGTGTTTTGAAATGTTCTATTTAATTATGATGTTTATTTTATGTTTTGATTTTTTCTGTCATTCGATACTGCCCATTTTCCAACAGCAGCCCCCTTTTTCTTTAAATGCTGTTTTTCTATTTTTTGGATCTGAACTTTGAAAATTCGTATAAAATCGAAACGTAGTCAGAAAAGTGCAAACTTGATGTCCATTTTGTGTGTTTTGAAGTCCTCTATCCAGTGGTGAAGTCCATTTTTTATTTTGGTCCCTGTACCAGTCCAGAAGGTACTGTTTACCAGAGAAGGTCATTTTGACACTTTAGAGGGCTTTTATTGTGTCATTGGTGCATGCTTTGTAGTGTAATGTTGGTCCATTGTTCCAGAGGGTACTAGGGACTGATTTAGAATATTTACAACTAATTCCATGAATTAAACATCATTTTTAGGGACTTTTCATGGCCTTTGTTGCTATATCTTTGGTACCAATGAACAAAAGGGAAAGGGAAAAATCCAAAAATTCCGAAAATGGTGCCAAAAATCTGCCAAAATGTGGTTTTATGCAAAGAAGCCCCTGATTTTGTTTAAAATCATGTTTTTGATGTTTTTTGAAGAACATGTCATTAAGATTTCCTTAGGTTTAGAGATGCAAACATCCAACTTGTCATTTGTTTACACTTCAAACCTTCCATCTTCCATCATTTGCATATATTTGGAATATTTAATTTCCTTTAGCATATTGACTTAGGAAATCAAGTATTCTTCCATACACAAATGGATCTAAAAAGGGAGGGTCATTGAAATATCACAAGTTTAAAGCACAAATGACATATCATAGCCAAAGCTAATATCATTTAATACTTTAGACTTCAATTTCTCCCCATTTGCACATAGTTTTTAATTCTTGCCAATATTCATGCATGTAAATGCACTAATTATTGACTAAATTAATCCCTTTGCACAAATAGGCCCTTTGATCATTTAGGTTGAGAGAATAATAGGGGAGACCTCATGGCTCAACCCTACTACCTCTTGTGTTTAATTTTCTTTTGTTGTCACTTTATTTTTCTTTTAACATCCTCACAAAATAATTAATATAGTTTTCATATGAAGGGAGACCTCATGGCTCAACCCTCATACTTCTACTATTTAATTATTTTTAGAAGAAATTAAAAGAGTTTAGAGAAGGGGAGAAAATATCAAAGATCAAAACTTTATTATTTTTATTTCATAAACTCCAAATAAAAGAGATGATAAAATATTAACATATATAAATATTAATACTTATATATATATTTATATATATTTTTATGCAAAGTAAATAAAAAGGTAAGAAGAATCACATTTTTATATTTTTTTCATTATTATTTCATGAAAGATGCAAAGAAAGGAACTAAAAAGGGAAAATATATTTTTATTTGATCCTCAAGTTACATATTTCATTTTTGTTCATCCTAAGATGAACTAGAAACTATGCAACTCTCACATCCATGATTTTTGAAGGTTTTAGAAATAAAATAAAAGAGGAAGAGGTGAGGGATAAAGCTAAAGTAATGAAGAACAAACAAGAAAATCATCAAAAAAACCCTTCTTTATTTCGATTAAAAAACAGAATATTTACATAACATTGCTCATCAAGAGCCTTACATTACATAGGTATTAATTACCTATTAGCCTTGCTTAAGAAAACTTCAAGCTTCTAACCTAGCCTTGGTGTAAAAATGGGGTTTTCTCTCTTGTTTCTTGCTCAAAGCTTTCTGGAGAAGATGAAGTGTATCTGGAGTTTGCATTTGGGGTGCCTTATATAAGGCAGGATTAGGGTTTCGGCTTGCTGCCTCTATACTGGTTTTTCATCATGACCATCATATGTTCGATCAATGGTCTATGCTTGCTCCATCTTGATTTATGTGTTTCTTTGGCCAGAGATCAATAGGCTATACCCATATAGGGTGCATATTTCATGATTGGAGTACTCTCAGCCCTTGGATCATACTCGGGTTTGAGTAATCTCATCTTAGCCCTAGGTAAACCGGCCAAAAAAATGGAAATGTTTGAATCACGTGCTCCAAGCGGCTGGGAGAAAGATTCTTCTATTTTGGTTGTTTGTGGGAGTGTATAACACGTGTCCCGGGGACCAATCATTAATTAAACAGCTGTATCATAGAGGGTGTGCTATACCGGCGGTATGCCGAGCTCAAAATACTCCCTATTCAGTTATAGTGCTTCCAAGCACAAGGGATTGACAAAGAGGATAGTTCTTACCCCTTTAACCTGTGCCCAGGTCCAATTTACCATTTAGGCGGTTGAGCATGCCGTATTGACATAGGTTGGAATCAGGAAGCAAGTAGGAGAAGAGGGGACTGGCATGTATGGTCCCACTTATCAGCCTCACTGACCCGAAGCATAGTGCTTCTATTAATTTTCAGTGATAGTTGGCTACGTCCGGTGTTCATTAGACCGCAAAGGGCTCTGTTGGCGGTGTATTAACACCTGGTGTACCCAAATCGAAGGGGTCAAAATGATCGGCGCCTGAGTTTAATTTCTGCACGGGATTTGGGTGAGCTTGGTCTTCTGTGTGCCATGTAGAGAGCACTACACGGTGTATAGAACACCGAGCGCTTGCAGGTTAAAGGGGTCGAAATACCCGAGTTTGATTTTCGGCGACATGTAGTCTCCAATGAATGAACGCGGCGTACGGTGGACCATGCGGCTGTTAGCCTGGTCCACGCAGTTGTCTCTGTGTGCTCCGGGTTTAAACAAACCAGGGGTTTAGCAAAAACACTTATGCCGCTGGTATATGGCCCCCCATGTTGCCAAGATTTGCTTGGTGATCCCAATTTGCACCCGGTGACTATTTAGATAGGAATTTTGCTAAGTAGTCCCCAAAGATTTGTACACAGCATACTATCCAGCAATTGTCTCATTTCTAGGGAATTAATTCCTTGTTGATTCCGATCATGTTGTATATCAAAATTCATGGCTTTGCATACAGGATACTACCAGAAATTTTAATATGTTGTTTCCAATTTTATTTTGAAGGGTTTATACCTATCTTTGGCATTTTAATTGCTCCAGAGTTGCCATTTGACATGTTAAATATAAATAGCAACTTTTTAGGGTCAAACAAATGCCCCCCACCTGGGTGAGGTGTGAAGACGTTAGGATTGAACAGCTTAGCCAGGTGCCCCCAGTGTTCTTCTCGAACTTTATGGAATTCTATCTGAGTTTCTTTTCTCGTTTGAATCTCAGGTATTTGAACTCCACATTGGGCATTGAGCTCGGAAGCGGGTCTGATCATCTTCTTCGATCACATCTACTTCAAAAAGGTATGTTATCTTTATCTCATCTTGCTAATACTTGCATGTTTGGGTGAGGGCTGAGTGTGCATCCTTCAGAGCTTGCCTGAGTACTTAATCCCTTGTCTTTATATTAGGGGACTCGGGCAACGACCATACTCTGCAAACATACTCATGGGAAAACCTGTCTAACCGAGGAGGGATTACAGACAGGGGAATTTTATCTCTGATCTAGTACGGGAACCATGCGGGTAACTTCCTGGGCTGTTCGGCACGCTAGGCTTTGAGCCTTGTTTTGTTTTAGTTCCGGGCGGGCCCTTAGGAGGGCTCCGAGTCCCGGTTTGTGCTTCGCCTCAGGCTGGCCCCAGGAGAGGGTCCGAATCCTGAGTAATTTCTGGCCTCGGGTTGGCCCCGGAAGGGGGTCCGAATCCCGAGTAATTTCTGATCTTCGGTTGGCCCCGGGAGGGGGTCCGAATCCCGAGTAATTTTCTGACTTCGGGTTGGCCCCGGGAGGGGGTCCAAATTCCGAGTAATTTTCTGACTTCGGGTTGGCCCCGGGAGGGGGTCTGAATCCCGAGTAATTTTCTGACTTGGGGTTGGCCCCGGGAGGGGGTCCGAATCCCGAGTAATTTTCTGACTTCGGGTTGGCCCCGGGAGGGGGTCCGAATCCCGAGTAATTTTTGGGCTGCGGCCTGTTTTGGGCCTGTTTGCTGTGAACTTTGATCCAGAGGTGTTTAGTTGGGCCAGGCCTGGGCTTTTCAAGGGCCATTTGTATATGGGCCTATCAAGAGGTATGAGCTCTGATTTGGATTGGTTAATGGTGATATAAGATAAGACCTCAAAAGCCTTAGCCCACCAAGTATTTGGACATTGATTGGGTTGGCGTCAAGAAACAAAATGGTGTCGTTTGTGTAGTATCCATTTGTAATAGCAGTATTTTTTTGTTTTAACAGGCAAAAGTACAAATTGTTTGCTACAGAAAGATATAGTGAGATGGTTAACTTACAATTCACCACTGGCCCATATAGTATTGATAACTAACGATGCTAGCTTCGCCTCCATAATTCAACATCTCACACAGCTCAGATACACTGTTATCTTATCTTGTGATATTGCTCGAAAGCGAAAGTTGTTTTGCAAGGCATCCACTTTTATGTGGCCATGGAACCACTTGCAAAGGGGGTTGGCCTTCAACTCTATGCAGTTTAATGAGATTCCTGATACGGTGTATCATATACGGGATGCTAATAGAAGAGCCCTTGAAATAGAAAAGCGCTTAATAAACATATTTTCGAACTAAAGGTAACATAAATTTATTTTTTTATTTAGGATTTTATATATAACATGTTTGAATAATTTGTATACTATTTATCAACATCTAGTTGCGAAGAAGAAGACAAAAATGCAGCAAGCTTTAAAACTCAGTAACCGATTATTTAACGACACACTTCTCTATAACAAACCTTACACAATCTAATATTTTAAAATGTTTCAAATTAAATATCACAGATAAATGCAATTAACTCCAACATATTTAAAGAGATGATCGAACGTTGATCATTATGATCAAGATAACCATGTATGTGGATCCCAATTCGACGGCGATGCACACACCAATTATAAAGTAAAATCTTAAGATATGCAATCTAAACCCGCTAACTATGCCATTAAATATAAATTACACAATAAACAAATTATTTTTTTAATGAACAAATTGATTCACTGATCATAAGTCAATTTCATGCACAAGTCATTTTTTACAAGAATAGGAACTATAATGCACTAGCCAATTCTCACGATATAAATTTTAATAATTTAGTTAAATCCGATTAGTTCCACAAGGAAAACTCAAATATAGGAGAGACACTTCAGCTTCAGCTCGTAAATAAGACGAACATTGTAGGAACGAATTTACACCGCTTAAAATTAGCAAAGAATGATAAATACATAAAAATAATTAAAATTTGTTTGGACGTTTTCAAAAATAATAAAAATCGAGGGGGGCACAAGCAAAATGAGCTAATACAAACACAGACAATGTCACAGTGGTAATCATTTGCCTAATGCCTCAACTATGTAACTTTCAGTCTAGCGAACACCACAATTTCTAATTCGTCGCTCCATCACTTTACACACACCATGTGCAATTAAATATCCACGGCACAAAAACAAAGTGTTCTGGGTGTTGTCGGTTTTTTATTGGTTGTGAGATGTGTCTCTCCTCATCCCACATGTTATTCCTCACCTATTCTTAGAGGTCAGATGGAGCGAGTCATTTGTTAACTCGTTATTGCTCACACTGACTCGTTACACGTTAGATGCACTGTTTATGTTACGGAAAATCCGTTAAGTAATTTGACAATTTTGTAAAAAAAAATCAGCAGAAAAAATCGTAGAAGAAGTCACAATTTTTTTCAACAATATTGATTAATTTTATAAATTCTTTAAAAATAAGCACAAGATAAAAGAAATGTTGGAAATTGTTTTGCATGTACATGTGGTTTACCAAATTGATACCGGCCATATGACAGGTAAAGATTTTACCATAACAGTTTTGGATTCATGCTACATACAAATTATATGTAGCATTATTTTGATTTTATAATATGTGCGTTGTATTCAATTAAAAATTGCTCTGTTAACATTTTTATGGAAAACCGTAGTAATTTGTGAAACTAAAAACAAGTCAGTTAAAGTAATTCGTATTAAAAGCCGAAATTTTTATTTTTAACATTTTAATAAAATTCATTAATAAATTAACCATCGTTTTCGGTCAATTCGAAATTTAACACGGCCGCAGAATGCCGGAGCGGACCCATATGGGGGGTACCGCAGAATGCCGGAGCGGACCCCCATATGGGTCCGCATAATGCCGAAGCGGCCCCAGGGCCGCATAATGCCGGAGCGGTCCCCGGCCTATATATAGGGCCGCAGAATTCCGATTTCATTACATCTCTTTTGAAGTTTGAATCCCTTCGACCTCGGGTAAGTTTTCTTCTTCTTCTCTTGTTTTAATTTTTAGTGTAGAGTAGTAATTAGGTGTAGGTTTAGGGTTTAGGATTAGGATTTAGGTTTAGAGTTTAGATTTAGGATTTAGAATTAGAATTGTACCAAAATTTAATTCGATTGTACCCAAATTTAAATAGAATTGTACCTAAATTTAATTCGATTGTACCCAAATTTAATTAGAATTGTACCCAAATTTAATTAGATTGTACCCAAATTTAATTCGATTGTAACCAAATTTAATTAGAATTGTACCTAAATTTAATTAGATTGTACCCAAATTTAATTCGGTTGTAACCAAATTTAATTAGAATTGTATCCAAATTTAATTAGAATTGTACCCAAAGTTAAACCGGACTTTTACCAAACTCTCATATTTGACCAAATATTATCCAATACAGCATGAGTACCAGTAGAGATATACCATCCTCCAGTAGGGGTACACAGCATGCTCCTACAGCCACGCCATACGAGATGTCTCAGTACATCGAGACAGCGTTGGCGGATGTTCCGGGTATCCGGAGTCGCACCGACAGGGTCAGCGACTTCTTGTGGTACCCGAATGCGGAGCATCGGATATTAGAGGCTGCCACTGGGGTAAGTAAATTTGTCATATTTATAAATTTGTCATCTCGAATTTTCGATGAATGAACTTGATCTGATTATTTACTTAAATGCAGGGTTTGGATGCGGTTACGGTTCGTCACAACCGCCAGCATCTACGGTACCAGTCGGCGTACGGGGGGGTTTTACGCTCGATGGGATTGTACCAGATATCCCAGATGGCCGAGGAGAATGCTGACGAGGGCTTATCTTCTGGCCTCGTTGAGCGATGGCGTCCGGAGACGCACAGCTTTCATCTCCCCCATGCTGAGATGACAGTCACCCTACAGGACGTCAGTTGCCTGTGGGGTATGACTATTATTGGGGAGCCGGTCACGGGCGTCGAGTACGGAGATTTTCGTGCATTGTGCTTAGAGCTATTGGGTATCCCGCACGAGGATCTCCAGAAAGCGAAGAAGAGAGGTGATAAGACTGTGGTCTCGCCCAGCTGCATCAGCTTGGTAAAGCTGCGGGCGAGATTTCAGGTCTTTCCGGATCGAGCAGATCAGGTATTTGCTTGTACAAGATTTAATTTAAATAGTATTATATTTATTTTCTTGTAAGTAATGTTCTAATTTAAATCTTTAACAGGTGGTTATTGATCGATATCTGCGCGCCTATATTTTGGAGATGATCACCTGTCGGTTGTTTCCGGATTCGCATGGAGATCAGGTGCGGCTGTGTTACCTCGAGCTTCTGCGTGACCTGTCCACTGCGGGCAGGTTCAACTGGGGAGGTGCCACGCTGGCATGCCTATATAGGTAAGAAACACCTTATTAATATTTTCAAATAGTATACATCGTAGTGTAGTAACAATGACTTTGTTTTCTTGTAAAGGGGTCTTAACACAGCCTGCCTGAAGAAGAACAAGACCTTCATAGGACCGTGCATGTTACTACAGCACTGGTCCTATGCACATCTGATTGTTGGCCGTCCAGTCCTGGCTAGCAAGACAGATGTGCCGCAGTGGGGCAAGCCCGAGCCGGACAACTGCCCTGCATTTGCCGCCAAGTACTGCTATCCCAAGATCTGGGTAGGTGCGGGGCATGGCGCGTCTCTCGGCATCACATTTTGGAGACAGGAGATCGAGCACCTCAGAGATGATGCCGAGTTTGTCACTTGGGAGCCCTACAGAGATTATGTAAGTTTACTTTTATTTTTATTTTTATTTAAATTTTTTCCAGTTCGAATTGATATATGATATTAAATCTATACTTCCAGGTCGAGGTGGATGGCGCACATCGCTCATATCTTGAGATATTGCCGGAGCGATGTCGTCAGCAGGAGTGTTTCTGGCGTGCAGAGGTGCCGCTCATATGTTTTCAGGTACCGTAATTTCTTTATGCTAGTTATTTACACAATCAACTTAATTTAATAAAAACTAATGTATTAATATATATAGATCATCGAGCACCATTACCCCGGACGGGTCATGAGACAGTTCGGGATGCGCCAGCTTGCTCCGCCCCCGGCACCGATCAGCGAGGATGTCTGGCGAGCTCTGCACCATGCCAGGGAGACCACTGCAGGCAAGGACTGGGGGATTGCTCATGCCAATTACGTGTTCGAGGCAGGACAGGCAGATCCCCCATTGGCCGAGCCCGACCGTCAGATGGATGTCGCGCCAGTGTAAGAAATTTTATTAATCCACGGCGCTGAGACGGTCGGTCAGGCGTTCGACCGAGGTGCCGAGTTGATGCGCCGAGCCGCACAGGACGCCATGGGATCCCAGGCTAGGATGCCTACCGAGGTATAATTTAAATTAAAATACATAACTGTGATTTTTTTCTTATTCAATACATTATCTAATTTGTAAGTTACTACAGGGTGGACACGAGGAGGACCTGGGCTTTGATATCTCCACTGATTATGGCACAGAGGGAGATGGACTATATTCCCCAGGTTACAGTCCCACTCAGACAGTACCTCCTGCCTATGAGCCAGGGTATGTTCAGACAGATCCCATCCCGCCGTTCCCTGGCCAGTCCTCACCGCAGGTACCTCACCCTTCCCTCCACGATGACCCCATTGCCAGACAGGCGTTTTTATTCACGCAGGCTGAGTCTGGACAGACCACAGTTTTTGGTCCTGGGGTCCAGCAGACATCCGAGATTGAGGAGGTTCTCCAGGAGCCGGTTCAGTCTACGGATGTCCAGGCATCCAGCTCAGCATCCTCCGGAGATACAGACGAGACGCCACTATGCAGGCGGGGTCGGGGGTTTAGGAAGAAGAAGGCGAGGACGGTGTTTAGTCCAGAGCCGTAGATTGTTAGATGTTTTGTTAGATTGGTAGATTCTTATTTGGAGTATTGGTAGATGTTTTGTCAGATACTTATTTATTTCGTTGATTAGTTTCTTGTGTGTTTGATTTTGTTGTTATTTATTTATTTTGTTGATTTTATTTTCTCAGAGTACACAAAAGAATTTCAAAGAAACCACATATCTAAAATATCTAAAATATTTCAAACGAACGACCAAAAATACGATACGACCAAAAATCAATTTAAACTGCATTCGAAACTAAATAACACTTAACATATATACAATTTCGTATTCCTAAAATAAAAAATAAAGGGACCGCTCCGGCATTATGCGGCCCCTGGGGCCGCTTCGGCATTGTGCGGACCCATATGGGGGTCCGCTCCGGCATTCTGCGGCCGTGTTAGATTTGAAATTGACCGAAAACGATGGTTAATTTATTAATGAATTTTATTAAAATGTTAAAAATAAAAATTTCGGTATTAAAAGGCAGTAGTAATGTATAAATTGATAAAATTTTCAAAGCTCGAAAGTTTAGAGAATAATTCTCACTAAAAGTTTAGAAAATATTGGTCTAGATGTAGATCTATAAAAATGGTAGGAAAAGATGTACATTTTTTTGTTTAATCAGATAAATGAAAATAATAATACTTCAAACTTCATTTCAGAAAGATAATTAATTATTGAAAAAACTATTTTTTAAATGAGATAATTCTTATAAAGAAATTACATTCAGTAAATACTATTTTCGAAATGCGAAATATTAATCTATGAAAACGATATAACATGTTACGAACAAATGTGTTTGAACATGCTTTCCCATCTCATACTTATAAAATATTTTTGTAATACTCTGAACGAACAATATATTTGCTAAATCTTGAGCCGTCTGATTTTCTTCTATAGGAAGCTCTCTCAACACTGCATCAGCTGCTCACAAATCTTGATGCCGATTTAATCGGATACAGGATCAATGCAGATAGTCAAAAGATTCAGAGCAGGTTTGAAATCAAATAACTTAAAATGAAAAAGAATTTGGAAGGTGTGTTTTTGTCTTGTTCTATTTAATTAATTTAAAACTTTGAAACGGAAAATAAATAATTTCGAGTTCCAGTAAATTGACACGATGATAAACAATGTCTAATTTTCATAATAATGAAACGTGAATTTGATAATTATAAATTAGTTAAGTATAATACAATAAGAGTAAAGCTAACTTGTTCTATGCTCAGTAAGAGGATTTGGTGAGTATAAGCTTCAAAATCTATTAAATTGGTTTTAAAACGACAAATTTAAATTGTTGAAACCGATCTACTTCATGAGTGTTGTGTGTATATGAAATTTTTTAAATTCTTTGAACTTATTTAGTACAAATCAAGCGGTAAAAAAATAATGAAAAAAATTAATGTTTTAAACTAATTGAATGGATCAAAACTTTTGGATAGTTTTTCTTATTTTTCGTTAAAGCCCATGAAACCGAATAAAATAAATTTTTTGAGAAGGGATCACACTTGGCACATTTGATCCCAAATCAGGGATCACATTTTTCAGGTCCATGCTCTGTTCAGGGATTGGATTTAGAAAGTCTAGTCTCAGTTAATTTTTCTATTTCTTCTACTGATATACTATATCAGCGCACACAGTTTTTTGTTTTTACTAAGATATGTGAGAAATTAATATGTGGCTAATTAAAAAATTAAGAATAATGAATATACTATTTTTTATAATAAATAATGACATGCTTCTATTTCGAATTCATTCTTTATTTCAAAAAAAAAATTTCTAGAATTACTAGCTGCATTTGTTCCATAGAAGAATTGGCTGCAAGCATTGCTTGATCATAAGATGAAAGAATATATTTTTTCTTGATCAGAAGGTGAGTAAGAATATATTGTTTGATCATGAGGTGAAAGATTCAAAAATTGCATTCTTAAATTGTGAATTCCATAAAAGTAAGCTAAAATAATTATTCTATATGAATCACATTATATTTTTTTTCCAAATGCAAGTAAACATGACTAACCATTCTACAAAAATAGATCCATTCTAGTCTATCTTTTAAAATTTCACAAGAATTTCTAAAGATTTAATGTTGGTTTTATTTTTTATTAGTTAAAAATTTTAGCTAATAAAGTGATGCAATTATGCTTTTCTCAAAAAAAGTAATGCAATTATGCAAAAAGGTTTTCCAAAAAAAAAAAAATGTTTTTTTCGTTTTTTTTTTTGCTCCTGCTTTTTTCGTTTTTATAGTAAGCTAGAGTGCAATTTTGGTCAAGTGGAAAGTAACTTTTCGATGCCAATTTTGGTATAACATAAAAAAATCAACATAGGGATTGACGTCATCAAGTTATTAATTTTTCAACATGATTTTGCACTAAAACTAAATATAATTAAATTTGACACATATACATTGCTTCTTATATTAAACAAGATAAATGATTCACTTTTATTAATTGAAATTGTAAAATTAAATTAATTTTAAAAATAATATTATTATGATGTATCACTAAAAAACTGGTACCTCATCTTATAAATTTGAATTTGATAAATTTAACTTCTTCTTCTTCTTTTTGAAAGAATTGGCAACAGCTACCAACTTGGAATTAATATAACTTCTTTGTTCACACTTTCTGTAAGCATGTAAATGCTTTTAATGCTTGCTGAATAATTTGTGTGAGCAAGCACAAATTATGTATGAATCAAATTATATTATAACTTCTTAAATACTCATTTTGAGTGCCACTTCAAGCTTATTATTTACGGTTTATAGTAAATTTGACACTGCAATAGATTTGGCATACTAAATAATTTTTAATTTACTTACCCTCAGTTAGATTTTGGAGATAACCGAAATATCAACGACTTCAACATAACTCCACTTCAGTTCATTAAATATCATCTTAAATTAAAAATAGTTGTGATTTCTTAAGATTTTATCAACTCAACTTTTAAGAAATAATTATTCAAATGTTAATGTTAAAATGTACTTAGGATATGTTTTTATTATTAATCAACTAAACAAAATAATAATTTTAAAATTAAAAATGAAATTAGTAACACACACATTCTTACTCGTGCTTACCCTTCACTCGGACACTCCAACTGAGAGTGCTCTCCTCTCCTCCTAATCAAAATGAATCCGCCGAATCAGAGCTCAATTCTGGGATTGGATTCGGAAAGTCCAATCTCAATTAGTTTTTCTATTTCTACTGATATGTTTTTTTTGTTTTTACTAAGATATGTGAGAAATTAATGTGTTGCTAATTTTTTCGATTAAATGACATGCTTCAATTTTGAATTCATTTTTTTATTTAAAAAAAAGGAAATTCTAAAATTACTAGCTGCATTTGTTCCATAGAAGAATTGGCTGCAAACATTTTATGAATAAGAATATATTGCTTGATCATAAGGTGAAAGATGCAAAAAAATGCATTCTTAAATTGTGAATCCATAAAAATAAACAAGGCTAATTATTCTATATGAAACACATTACAATTTTTCCTTAAATGTAAATAAACAATACTAACCATTCTAAAAAAATAGATCCATTCCCGTCGATCTTTCAAATTTTCACAAGAATTTCTAAAGTTTTAATGTTGATTTTGTTTATTATTAGATTAAAAAATTTAGCTAATAAAGTGATGCAATTATGCAAAATGTTTTTCAAATTTTTTTTTCTTTCCGTTTTTATCGTAAGGTAGAGTGTTATTTTGGTGAAGTGAAAAGTAACTTTTTATGCCAAATTTGGTATAATAAAAAAAAAATCAACACAGGAATTGACTTCATCCAACTATTGATTTTTCACCACGTTGATTTAATTTGCACTAAAACTAAATATAATTAAATTTGACACATATACATTGTTTCTTATATTAAACAAGATAAATTACTTATTTTTTTTAATTGAAATTGTAAAATTAAATTAATTTTAAACATATATTTTTTAAGATGTATCACTGAAACAACTGATACCTCGTCTTATATATTTGCATTTTGTTAAATTTTAACTTCTTAGTTCACACTTTTTGTAAGTATGTAAATACGTTTAACGCTTACTGAATAACTTGTGTGGGCAAGCACAAATTATGAATGAACCAATTTATATTGTAACTTCTTCAATACTCATTTTGAGCGCCACTTCGAGCTTATTATTTACGGATTACAGTAAATTTGACACTGCAATAGATTTGGCATACTAAACAATTTTAAACTTGCTTATCCTTAGTTAGATTTTGGAGAAAACTAAAAAGTAATAATTTCAACATAACTCCACTTTAATTAACTATGGGACAACTTCAAATATAGTTAGCGTATTGCAACATTTTTAATTATATAAAACAAGTCCAGTTCTGGAAGAAAACCGTTGTGGTGTTTCTGAAGGTTTTAATGTATTTTTTTTATTTGTAGGTGAACATTCGAATAAAACCGTTGTTATTCAAATTCAGACCTGGGAAGAATTTGATAAATGTTGTTTTGTACTTTATATTATAAATTCTGGAGTCCCATCGAGTTTGAAATCAATGCTGAAAAATAGAAGTTATCTGAAGGTTAGATATTAATTAATAAGTGCATTAATATAATTCTTTTAATAGTTTATTAACCAAAAATTGCATATGTTTTTTAAAGGTGGGGATGAGCATTTCAACTGATGCTGACAAGTTAGCAAAAGATTACAATATTTAGGTTCAACCAATGATCGATATTGGTGAATTGGCTGCCACTAAATTTACAAAACCGGTTCAAAAATGGGGTTTGTCATCTTTAAGTGCCCTTGTCTTAAAAATAAAGGTATATAAATATATTTTTTTTGAGAAAAAACAAGAGTCATGTCCCTGTTTGATTGATTAATTTACTCAAGTTTGTAACTACAGATTCGGAATGTAAAATCTAATTATTGAGGTTGAAATTTAGAAGTAAGTGAAGGGAAACGATCCGAGGCGGCATCCCATGATGATTGCCAGCCCTTGTCCATTTTGTTGTGTGTCAGATTAGATAAATAGCTCAGATTTGTGCATGTTGACCTCTAGGCCTGGAATTCTTTAGAAGGCTAGCAATAGAATTTTGAGTGCCTGAATTTGACTTGGATAGTATTTATTAGATCCCACAACCCTTACCCACTAACTAGCTATTTTCCAGCTTATTTTTGCAACAAATGATTGATCATGCCACCGTTCATAATGCATGGATAAACAACTATAAAGATCTCAGTACTTGTAGAGTTACTTGGTAGAGTTACAACTAATTTTTACATGCATTTGATTAATTTTATTTGCAGCTGGAGAAACCCAAGGAGATCAGAACGAGTAATTGGGAAGTAGATGTTTTAACTGAAGAACAAATTATGTATGCCGCTAAAGACGCATACGCATTCTTAAATGTGTACCAGGTATATAACTATAAATTTATATTATAACTAATTACTAGGTACCGGACTAGGTCTTGGTCCCAAATTTGTAATTTTTTTATATTATTTGATCAATATAATTGTATTTTTTAAATAAAAACAGTTCTTCTTACTTGTTTGTAGGTTTTAAATTGTATGCCAAATTTACCGAATAAAGAATTATGACGGGCTTCCTATAGTTTTATTGGTATAAATTTTTTTTTCAAGCAATAAATGAAAAACTCAATCCCCACACTGAATTACTGATCCTAGCGGAAACAAAAAGGCTTTCTGATTCTAGAAATTTGTTGAGCTCATTTCTTAAAATGCTGACTCACTTAGGTGGCCACATGAATTGATGACGCAAAGAGCAAAATTTATGTGAGCGAATTAACTAAATTAAGACCCTCAAACTATACATGGCTTGAATTTGGAGGAATGCTTAATAAAGATTTCGAGACAATTTGGTCCTCCAAAATACCCCTCAAAAGTTAAAATATTCCTTTGGCTTCTCAAAAGAAAAAAGATTTTAACTAAGGATAATCTCCTTAAAATAGGCTGGAATGGTGATACTAACTGCCAGTTCTGCGGGGCTTTTGAGTCCATTGATCACCTCTTTGTCGGTTGTTCATTTACATCTCGAATTTGAGTTTGGATTGCTAATTTTTGTAATTTTATCTTTGAGGCACCATAATAGAGATCTTTGGGACTTGGATGCTACCATGCCACTTAAAAATGCCAATTTGATTGAACTGGTTAGAGGTGCTGTCCTATGGACAGTGTGGTTAGAAAGATACAAATTGTGTTTTCAAAACAGTTCAATTCCATATTTGCAAATTGTTTGTACTAAAATAATCTCTTTAGCACAATTCTGGTGTAAGGATCTAAATAGAGAATTACTACTTCATTTATCACTTATCTTACCTTTTGATGTTAATGATTTGCCTTGTCAGACTCTCTTCATAGCAGGGGTAGAGGAAGAGGAAGAGATACAAGAATAAGATCATATAACCCATATGCTTGGTACAGGACTGTTTGAAGTTTTGATGGGACAGTTAGTTTTTTTGGGATAGTTAGTTGTGATCAAATAGACTATGTTGTTTCAGTTCTTGTGTTTGTTTGCAAGTTAGAAGATGTACTAGCTAGGACTGAGAAATGCAGGTACATAGTGCCTGTTTTGGTTTGTAATATCATGTTTGTATCTCCAGTTGTTTGGAGATGCACACAGAAAAACACTACTCTACATTTGCTATCGAATCCAACTCATAAGCCTCCCTTACTGTCTCGGCTTTGCTGTTCATCTCTAAATCTATAAATCGGGACCCCACCCCAAGAATCAAACTAGAACAAAATCACCTCCCATCCCCCACCGACCAGTGAGCAGACTTACAAAAATGATATATTTTGATTTATATTTTAAATAGTGGTTAGCGAGGAAATAACGGGTTATGATGGTCATAGAGGAAGAAAGTTACGCTTCATGTCTGTCTACATTAGAATAAAATTTAAATTTTATATAATTTTTTTTAATAGTAGGCTAATAGACTATGAATAGAGACCATTAATATATACGAAGTCTTATAATGAATTCTGATATATACCATAAATATTTATGAGGAGGTTCTAATACCTCATCATGTTTCATATTTAATATCTTCGTTTTCAAAACTTAAATTGTCGATCCGAACCGCTCAACATGATATTCATATTAAAATATGCTTGGAGATCAAATTTTATAATTTTTGGAAATTTTTTACTATTATTTTAGATAGGTACAAAATCACTTTTTGAACGGTCCAAAAACAGTGATTTTGTATCTATCTTAAAAAATAGTAAAAAGTTTCCAAAAATTATAAAATTTGATCTCCAAGCATATTTTAGTATGGATATCGTGTTGAGCGGTTCGGATCAAAATTTTGGACTTTGAAAATAAAAATATTAAATATGAGATATGATGAAGTATGAAATGCCTCATATTGGAACCCTCCTCAATATTTATATACTGACTTTGAGGCTTTTCCATGCAAAAATGATATTTCTGATTACTTTAATCTCATTTCATCTTACAAAAATACGGGCTGATCCACGGGCTGAATTTGGCTTAGAGCATCCAGATTTGCAGCGACATCAGAAATGTTGCATTTACATGTCAATATTTTTGAATTGATGATTCTATTTTAAATAAATATATTACAAAGTTAAGTTATCAAAAAAAAAAAATATATATTACGAACCACTCCTGATATATTCTATACACATACCGAAAGTCAAACTAGTTTTAGAATAGACAATTTTATAAAATATATCCTCTGTTTTTAAAAGTAAAATCAAAATATTCTTTTTCTAATATTTCGATAAATTATTTTAATTCATTTTACATGCCAAAAAGTTGAATTCAAAGTCCATATTTATAATTAGTTTAATTAAAATCATGTTGATTATCCGAATTGAAGCAATTATTTGAAGTGGTCAATTTCAAAAGAGCTTCAACTCAAATTCTGAAGTAGGGAGAACTTTTACATATTTCGTAGTAATTTAAATATTTTAACATTGTTTCTGTCAGACAGTGACTGATGTCGGATGATTTCATATTAAAAACGTTAATATTAATAAGTAATCACAACAATAATATTAATAACGTTAATAATAATATTTTTAATTATTATTATTAATATAAAAAATAACAACAATTTTATAATCATATTAAAAATATAATAACAATAACAACAGCAGCAGTAAATAATCAGAATGATAATGAAATAATACTAAGTAAAATAAAATAAAATATTTGTTAATTAAATAACCATAAGCATAGAAAAATAATAAAATAAGATTATATTATTGATAATCATAATCATTGATAATGCTGGTAACAACGAGGACAATATTACTTTAGCATGATTTTCTCTAAATTTTAGTTTAGCATGCCTAGTGATTGTTGATGAAATTTTTATTTGTTTTCATAATAAAGTTAGCTGATGCAATAGTTTTCTATATAACCAAGGGAAGCAAGAATATATTTGATATATTTGATAGTTTTAAGGTATCAACTTCACTTCTTTAAAAAGCACCGTTTACTGAGAAACATTAGTGAAAATGGTAACCATTCAACACGGACAGACCAAAGAAATATTAAAGTTACGTTTAACAAAGAAAAAAACAACTATATTAATTTTATTTATCAACACAATTCTATGCAATGACAACTTTTATTTTTTTAAAACAATAATAACAATATAATTGTCAACACACTATTCAAGTTAGGCCTTGATACGGGCCTTGTGCAACAAGTAAACTGCAGTGCATTGTCATACCCGAGCGTGCCCTGCAACTAATTTAACAGAAAAAGTCTTCTATTTTACTTAACTTTCATTTCCAATGCTTATATTTAAGTTTTTAAAGCTCTGTTTATAATCATTTACAATGCTACTCATAAGCACTTAAACCTATATCTACAAACATTTAAATTCTAAATCTAACTAGTTTTAATTCCTAACTAATTTGTCTTCAACCAAAAAAAGGAAGATTCCTTTCACCTACTCTTTCTTTTTCTCTAATCATTCTCGCCTATTTTTCCGACGATCCGTGATGAAAATTGTACGAATCTAAAAATACGAACGTTTTCTACTCGATTTTCTCTTTCAAATGAGATCCATGAAGAAATATTTTTGAATTATTTTGAAATCATTTTTTTTAAGTAAAGCCATGAACATTTTAAATTTTCAAACTTTTAAACCTTAGTTTACAACCATTTAAACCTCTGATGTCACCATTTAAACTACTATATTCAAGCGTTTAAGCCTCTGATGTCGATCATATAGTATCACGCGTTTAAACCTCTATATACAGCCGTTAAAAGTAGTTGTATCAAACATTTAAATAGTTTCTATGTCAGGTTTAAAATGACGTAGACTGAGGTTTAAAAGCTTGAGAATTTAAAGTGCTCATGGGCTTTACTTTAAAAAAAAGCGACGACTTGAAAAAAACTTAAAAGTATTTCTTCATGGATCTCATTTGAAAGAGAAAATCGAATACAAATTGTTTGTATTTTTAGATTTGCAAAATTCATCACGGATCATCGGAAAAATGGAACAGAATAATTAGAGAAAAAAAATGGGTGAAAGGAATCTTCCTTTTTTGGCTTGAAGACAAAATTAATTAGGAATTTAAATGTTTGCGGATAGAGTTTTAAGTGTTTATGAGTAGCATTGTAAAATATTATAAATAAAATTTTAAATGCTTAGATATGATTGCTGAAAATGAAAGTTAGATATTAATTACTAGGAGCGCACTTGGAGATTTATTTGAGGGACAATTATTAGGCTCCTTAGTAATATTAATCAAATATATTCAGTTTTACTTTTATAGCGTTCGAATTTTAAGTTCACAAGAACAATAGAAAATCCATGTTTTGAATGAATAATTAATTCCTTAAATCGGATGCTCCCTTCAGCACAGCACACCGATTTTTTTATTAATCGAAAATAAAATAAAAAATATCGCGAATGAGGATCGTTTTGCTAGAAAATCGAAATATAGGAAAAACGGGATTGATTATCCCGTCCCAATTAATGGCCTGCTAATCTAAATCCTTAACCCCGATAAGCAGGAGAAAAAACAAAAAATCATGGACGAGATCCGAAATTTTTATTTATACCATTTAGAAAAAAAAAATAAACCAAATAACCATCGTTTCTGGGTATTTCGACTTCTAGCACGGCCGCACCGCCATTCTGCGGACCCATTTCAGCGGGGCCGCAGAATGCCGATGCGGTCTCTTAAATGGGTCGGCAGAACTATTCTGCGGACTTTTTTTTTTCAAACTCTGAAATATCTCACATTTATGTGTGACACGCATTCCTAGGTTTAATTAAATGGTCAACCTCTTTTCAGTTGTGGAAAAAGCAGACATATTAATGCTTTGAGAAAAGGTATTAATCCCCTCTTATCAATCCCCGGAAAATTTCCAATGTTTTGGATAAGCTTTTAACAGTCTTTTAACCGTCGGTCCAACATCAAAAATCTCATTCTCATTTCTCTCTGGCGCGACTCCCCGTCAAATAAATACCAAATGTTAAATCCCATTCTCAAGTCTCTCATTTCTCTCAAATTCTCAAATTCTCAAATACCAAATGTTAAATCCGATCCGCTTCAGCCGCGACGGCAGCGACGGCCGCGACGGCAGCGACGACAACGACGGTGACACGCGACGGCAGTGACGGTGACGTTCGACGGCAGCGACGGATTTCTTGGCTGCATCTGAGCATCTCTTGTCAGATCTGCCCGATCCTTTGATGATCTCTAGTGAATCGGGCCTAAGCAGCATCACAGTTAAGGAAAAGGTCTTTCTCTCACACACTCACACACATAACTCCAGCGTTTCCTAAATTGAACATGATTTCTCTTTCCTTCTTTTATTCTTTGCTATTAATCTGAGTGTTCTCTTTCAATCTTAAGCTAATCAGAGTCCAGCACTTTGCCTATTGAAGTGGGAATTGGGATTATCTGATGTAGCGTACAAATACTTCGTGACTTTCACGTTCGAATTCATCAGAGTCGATTTGGATTGAAGGCTAGCAGTGAACTTTAAATTCGGTGAGTTATTTAATAATTTTATTTTACATGATTGATGCAATAGATTTACAGGTTGTAGTTATTATTTTATACGATTGTTTTGTTTAGGATTCACTTTGGATTCTGATTTAATGCCAGCAGTAGTTATTTAGTAATTTACAGGATTCATGCAATACATTTACAGGTTGTAGTTATTATTTTACAGGATTCATGCAATACATTTACATGTTGTAGTTATTATTTTACATGATGCATGCAATAGATTTACAGGATATAGGTACAATTTTACAGGATTAGATTTACTGTGATTAGATTTAGTTTACAGCAGATGTGCAATTGTACATGATACATATCACAATTTTACAGGATACATAGGACAATTTTACAGGTTACATAATTTAGACAGTTTTTACTGTGATTCACTTTGGTTACAGTATTCTTTTACTGTGATTCACTTTAGTTTACATCATATGTGCTTATTTTACATGATACATCTAACAATTTTACAGGATATATAGGACCATTTTACAGGGTACATATAACAAATTTAGATTACAACTTATGTGCAATTTTACATGATAAATTTCATAGGATACATCAACAATTTTGCAGGATACATATAACAATTTTGCAGTATGTAAGCCTTATTTTACATGATATAGATCGATATACAAATATTAATAATTGAAGAAAAAAGAGAAATACAAAAAAAATAAAAATAAAATTTTAAAATTTAATATCGAAAAAATAAAATTAATTTTGATGCAAAAAAATTAATTTTGCACAATTTTAGGTTTGTTTTTGAAACCTTCTAGAAGCCGTCAGTTTTTCAAGTACAGCCGGAAGTACAGTGGCTTTGCAAGTTGCTAAATGTTTGCAACTAACTTGGGGACCACTTCCAACTAACTTGGATTGTTGGACTTTTAAACTTCTTATTATACATGATCTGTCGTTGAAGTTACAGTATTGGTTGCAGAGTTTTATAGTATTCGCGCAAGTCAAATGACAGTTTTTTGGGGAAAAACTGGGGATTGAAGCTTGGGGACAATTAGTCGGACCCTATTTTTAGATATGTGGAAATTTAAAGGGTCCGTAGAATGGTTCTGCGGACTCATAAATAGTTCCGCATCGGCATTCTGCGGCCCCGCTGAAATGGATCTGCAGAATGCCGGTGCGGCCGTGCTAGAAGTAGAAATTCCACCAAACGATGGTTATTAGATTTAATTTTTTTTAATGTTATAAATAAAAATTTCGGGGACGAGATATTATTCCGTCTAGCACTGTAGCAATATATATATATATATATATATATATATATATATATATGAGGAGGGTTCAAATGCCTCCATTTTTCATGCCTCCACCATGCCTCCATTTTTGAAAACTTTAATAACTCAAAATTTAAAACTTAAAAATTAAAATAAAACCGTTGGATATGATCTAAATCATTTTATCTATGCACGTGTAAAAAATTATGACATTTCAATTTTGTTTTGGTTGTCATCAAGAGCTTGTAAAAAACGCACTAATGTGAATAATTTCTAGACGTTGATTTTTCAACTTATTGATTCACATAAAAAAAAAAATCAAAATGTGATAATTTTTTATGAGCACATTGATAAAATAATGTAGATCATATCCAACGGTTTTATTTTGACTTTTGAGTTTTAAATTTTGAGTTATTAAAGTTTTTAAAAGTGGAGGCATGGTGGAGGCATGAAAAATGGAGGCATTTGAACCCTCCTCTATATATATATATATATATATATTTAAAGTTTGGTTTCATATAAAAGAATGAAAAAAAAACAAAACATAATTTTTGCTACAGTGATGGACGGGATGGTCTATCACGTCTGTTTTTTTTTTCTTTTTAAGTCAGATCGTTAATTAGAATAAGATTAACGAGACAGGGTGGTTTATCCTGTCCAGCTACAGTGTCGGGTGGGATAAACCATCTCGTTTTTCCTATATTTCGATTTTTCAGCAAAATGATCTCCTTTCGTGATATATTTTTATTTTATTTTCGATTAATAAATAAATCATCACAGCATAGGGGTCCGGATCCCCTAAAGTAACCCAATTTTTGAGTTTTGGATCAAGACCGTCCGATTCGAATCCGTTGCTCAGGATCGCTTCGGGATTCGAATCTTTTGCTTGAGATATGTGCGCTCCACTTCAAAATGGATGGTCACAAATTCGAATTGGACGATCTTGATCTAAAACCCAAAAATTGAGTTACTTCACTAGATCTGAATTCACAGCACAGCCGATATAGTTACTTCATTCTACTGCAGTGACAACTCTGACCGGTATAAGCCACGCCTATGCAAGAATATATGGAATTGGAAACGATACTTTATTGGAGTCGATTAGAGCCGGGGTTTCCGAGGAAAATCCCATACCGCGTGGTTACTTTAACGACCTGACGTTTGAATAACAGATTGGATAAAGGAAAGGAGCAATTGTCTTTATGCGGAGGTCTATGATAGTCACTTGAGAGTAGGGGTGCAAACGGATCGGATATTATCCGTGCGGATCCGGATCCGTATCCGATTTTTTACGGATACGGATATTCGGATACGGATAATTTGCGGATACGGATGCGGATACGGATATTACTTATGCGGATACGGATACGGATATTCGGATGCGGATAATTTGCGGATACGGATATTCGGATGCGGATAATTTGCGGATACGGATATTCGGATGCGGATAATTTGCGGATACGGATATTCGGATACGGATAATTTGCGGATACAGATATTTGGATACGGATAATTTGCGGATACGGATGAGATATGGATATAAATTATGCGGATACGGATACAGATACGGTTTTGATTTTAGAAGCAGATACAGATACGGATCCGTAAATTTTTAGATTTCGAATATCCATTAAGCCCTCTGCTCCGCAAAACCCACTACTAATCTTTTTACTTTATTCCTTTTGTTACATTCTCTCACCACAGTATTACATGCAATTCATTTTATCCTCATACCAATTACATTGAAATTCCAAATATACTAAAGGCTGACACTTGAACCTACAATTTTAAAAAGTAAATATAAAATAACTGTGCTTTAAGCCTTCAACTATAGAAGATTTTAGCACCGTAAGAAATTTTTGTTTCTTACGTTGATTATTATAATTATGTACATGAATATATAAACATGATTCTAGTAAACAAAAATTAAACAATAACATGCGGAGATGATAGTGTATTATTATTTGAGAGACTGACAATAATTATGTTTATTAAATAATTTTTATTTGAAAAATTAATTTGTTAAATAATAAGTTAATTTTAATACAACATCCGTATTATGTATCCGAATGATATTCGTATTCGTATCTGCATCCGTTTAATATCCGATTCGTATCCGTATCCGTTTAATATCCGAACCGTATCCGTATCCGTTTAATATCCGATCCGTATCCGTATCCGAAAAAATAAAAACGGATACGGATATGGTTTTACCACTATCCGATCCGTATCCGATCGGTTTGCACCCCTACTTGAGAGTAGGTCCGATGTGCATCGGATCTACTCTAATTCGACTGATTTAATCTCCGTCAATTGACTTTAAGATGCGTGTGAAATGCTTTAAATTTCGTACACGTATGTTTCAATTTTCGTGCACACAAATCTTAAATTAGATCGGACGGTCATAATGCTCATTGAACCTAAAAGTAGGTCCGATGGGCATCGGACCTACTCCGTTCTCCTATGATAGTTAGGTTGTGGTCGAGGAGCAGAAGAACCGAATAAATCGACCGGAGTCCAAATTCATTGGTTCGGATCCTTTAAACCGGATCCAAAAAGAATCACTACAATCCATCAAATATTTTGAACTCGATAATAACAAAAATAAATACAAGTACTATCAAAGAAAAAGGAATGAATTTACTAGTCGATATATTTATTTTTTGGATTGTAGATTTTACATTTTTCATTATATTTTGATTCAGACAGTAATGTACTTGACAACAGATGATCGAACTTCCTCCATGAAAACAGCTACATCTTTCTGAAACATTAAAATTGAATAAACTGTTAATCAAAACTGAGCCACATAACTTACAAAGTACAGTTAATTTAAGCCGGAGTCTAGCCTAACTGATTCTCTGGTACACCTTTCTGTAATCATACCTTCAACTGGTACATTCAAGTAAGCCTCTAGAGGAGAGTCATCCAGTTATACTAACAACCCCACCGAAAATAAAACAAAACAAAAATAATGAAAAAATGAAAAACCAAACAAATAAAAAACCAATATTCCGATTTACCAAAAGTAATTACAGCATAATTTAATTTAGTTAGGAAAATAGTGATTACATCATAATTTAAAGGTACAAATTGGCATTGTTACTATGGACTAATCAGCCAGTTCTTAAGAATGTTTATTGCAAAGTGTGTTAAAACAACAAAAGGGAAAACAATGCGAAAATTAGAGATGAACCTGATTGCTGCTCAATGCACTTGCTATGTTTTCATCGAGAAGTGCCAATAGAGATCTGTTTATCTCATTTTTCTCCACTATCTCCAGTAACTGTTTATTATTATTTCCAATTTAACCATTCATTTATAAGAAGTAAAATACCTTAGGGGCGAACAACTAAAAAAATAATAATTGTGAGTTTTCTTTATGTTCATTTAAGTTTTCCTCTGTATGCATGTGTAATTGGCCAGGTATATGGCTTTTGCTTAACTAAGGTTTCCATTTAAACTTCTGAATATGCAAAGTATATGGGATGAGAAATATAAATGGAACAACTACATGCCATTAGGAATAGAAAAAAAGTCAAAAAAAAAAACGAAGGAATGGATTTGTCATACTGTAGATTTTCTATCTTTAGATTGCAAAATCTTCATCAAGTTCTCTTTAGCTGATACCATATCTGCTTGCAACTTATCATATGCTTCTGCATTACAAAATTCCAACAAAAATTCAGCAATTAAAATCAATGCCACCAATGCATATACACCATTGAACTGATATAATACTGGAAAATAAAGAATGTTTTTGAGTAAGTATGGTACTGCTTAGAACAACATAAAATTATATCACAGAACAGAAAAGCTATGAATTGGAGATTAAAAAGAACACTCCAAGTACTATGGCCCTTAAATTAATGACTTAAATATAAATTTTGGTACTAAAATTGCCTCATAAATCCTGGGTCCACACAACATTAGTTAACAGTTTAGATAAAAAACAATAAAATTTAACAAATTGCACATAAGAAAAGGAGAGAACTGACCAGATCCCTCAAGCAAAACCTTCTGCATTGCTTCCAACTCACATAATCTATCCTCCATAGCCTAAAGAGGAAACAACACTTTTAGTTCTCTTTTTCATATACCCGGATCATTTGCAAGACCACAAATTCCCTATGCTTACCTGGGTTTTGTTCAATGAGAATCGAATTTGTGCGATTTCGCGCTGTATATGATCAAAGAATGCTTTGTCCAACCTGTAATAGTAGCAATACTATACAATGAACTTATAGAAACAAGAAAAAACTATATATTAAACAAATTAATGATAATGTTCCACAACAAAAACAACATATCTAACTGACTAATTGACCTGGGTCTCAGTCTAGCAATCTCGACCTCAATCTCACGTGCCTCTGTGTCGAGAAAATATTCCACAAGTCCTTCAATTGTTTCGGGCACGACTCTTGCCTATCCTTAAAACCAACAAAAGTAATGATTACAATGCTATTATGAGTTGTCCCAAATATTGTTTCAGAGAGAAATAGCACCTCTCTTTGGGCACGGCGCCGCTCCTGTTCCTCCCGCACCTGGCGCTCGAAAGCTGCACGAGCCTCAGAATCCTTATCCAGTCTCCTTTTGAATTCCATTTTCGCTATGTGGCCCCCTTGTGGTGGGCCCAATATTCCCTCAGGATCCTACCATACAGAATTCTCAAAATTAACCAAAAAAAAAAATTGTGTTTACCTTAAATAAGGATGAGTAAATCTCTTATAATTATTATAGTTGTACGCATTACACAGTCACCACAGAATGCTTCTGTTTACCTTAAATGGAAAATTAAAAGGCAACCAGTAGCTCTTTAGGGTATGTAGCAGCAACAGTACACTGGTTCAACCACTAAATTTACACAGAGAGAAAGAGAAGCTATGCAAGAGGTTACAGCCAATATAGGTAGGGGGTTTCTGTGAAATACTGAAATTCCAATATAGGTAGGTGTTGGCTATGGTATAATGAGAGAGAGAAGGAAAAAAGGAAAAGGAGAAGAGAGGAGCGGGCATTACCCAACCGACGCATTGAATTTTGATGCTGCTTCTCTTTGTTGGGTTTACTCTCTTTAAATTCCAGTTAAAACGGGGAGAAGAAGAGCAAAAGAGAGCTGAGGTAGCTTGTAGCGATGCCATCTTCTCTATGTCGATAGCAATCAGTTCACGGCACAAGTGTTCTCTTTTTATTTCTTTATTCGTGCGTAAATCCTCTGCAATTGGGTCACTGGGTTACGAATGATTGATAGAATTAGGGAGACACAATTATTCTCACTTCCTAAATATTTCATACTTTATTTTCCATATATTTAAAATACATATTTGATAATTTATTGTTGTACGACTTGTGTATTGTAATATACATTTTGCATATTTAAGTATAAAAAAATTAGAGAGAATCAACTTTTGGTCTATTCATCTATTGACAAATACAATGTTTTACATGTGAGAGATTACAAGTTTGATATTTGATATTTGACCTCCAACTTTACACAAAAAGTATAAAATAACTAGATCTCTATTTTTTGTATATCAATCATACTTCTATGTTTAAAACTAGATCTCTATGTGCATATATATAAAAAGACTATTTCATTTTAATATTGTTTTGATTGTTATAAAGAGTTGGTAAAAATGAAGTAATGTGGTTAATTTCTCGATTTTAATTTTTAAACTTATTAATTCATATAAAAACAAAATAAAAAAGTTATAATTTTTATGTGCATGTAGATAAAATAACATAAATCACATCTAACCATTTTATTTTGACATATAAATTTTATAATTATTATTATTATTAGAAAATAAAAAAATAAAGACATAATGAATGCACAAAAAATAAAAGTATCTGAACTCTCCTCAATAACTATTGATAACTGTTAGATAACCATACAATTTACTATTTCAGCATTTATTTCTCACGTGTTTATTCAGTAACTTTGTTTTATGTTCCTTGAGTTATTTCCTATTTATTAATTATTTTCTTATACCTTAACGTTTTCTTTTGATTGAATTCTATTTCGGTTTATGTACAATACTTCAAGTGTTCAAATAAAATCAAGGTCCAAGTTCAATTTATTATCATTGTTCATTTCCGGGTACAGTCCAGTTTAAACAAGGTCTATGTTAATCTCCCTAAATTTCTCCTTTCCAAGTCAAGGACACAAAAGCCCATTCCTTTCTAATAGATTAATTAATCAAGCCCTGAAGCTCATAATTTAATTCACTATTCATTCTTTAAATTCTAACCGGCATCTTTAGTATACATGTAACTTTGCACCGAGACCCCTCTGACAAGTTTAATTTACCAATATATGTCGGACTTTACAATTTATACCTTCCCTTTTATATTTCTTTTCCTATCAAGTCCTTGAAATATGTAAAACAGCATACCAATACCCAAAATAAGATTGGTATTTGTTTGTACCAATTTCGGAATACCCAACATCAAATTTGTATTCATTTAACAACCCCACCACATATCAAGACCATATTCAAACTAGTACACGTCATTAAGTAAAAGGAATGGCCATTTCACATTTTCAAACATACAAGTTCATTTGTTAAGATCATCACCACTACACATTTAAACAAGATTTCATTCAATTTGAATTCACAACAAGAATATGGTTTGCTTCATACTTCTTGACAAATTACCAAACCCTTATCGGTTGAGAGAAAAAAAATTCACATTCAATAGAAAAATATAGGAGATTACCAATAACCGTGAAGCTTTCTAAAAGAGAGTACCGGCCAATGATTCGATATAGCAAAAGTCAAGCCAAAGAGAGAGAGATAATCTCTCTGTTATTTTCCGAAGAGAGAACAAAATCAAAACAAAAAGAAAATGAATAGGCGGTAAGGAAACAAGAGGAGAGATAGGGGATAAGGATGGGTGCGGGTTCCAACTGTCCAATTAAAATTTTCTTCTTTTACAATTTAACCCTTTATTTTTCTAATTTTGAAGAGCAGTCCATATATCAATTAAAAGAAACTTATAAATATTATTAGCTATTAACTCTCTAATCTCTATTATCCATTATATATTTACAAATTAATATATACAATTATCTTTGTATTACTTCGGTCAGATATAGTTTCAGATGATTAGTTTACCATACTTAAATTTAAATTAACTTAATTATCTTTTTGGTATGTTCAGGAAATACCATTTATTCGTTTATTGTTACATATTTATCGTCATTAATTTCATATATGTATTTTTCATAGTGTTACAAAAATTCAAAACCAAATTCGCCTTAAACGGATACGTATACGGAGCGGAATCCACAAATATGGATTCGAATACAGATACAAAACAAATAATTGTCGGATAATTGAGTCATATCAACTTAAAAATAAAAATTACATCCCAATGGAGTGTGATTTTTTTTTATTCAAGATAAAGAATCATTATTATCACTATTTGTCATGAAAATTTGCTTATTGTCACTGTTACGGCTGTTCTAATTGTTCGTTTAATAATTAATATATTGTTTTGATCAACCATCACAAAAAATGTTTTCCACATTACAAAACTCTTCACACACTATAGCATAGAAGATCAAAATGAATAATTTTTTTAATAAAAGTCTAGCGGGGCAAATGCAAATTATGGGCCATCAGCCCATCAACTTTCAAATCGAAAGAATATAATAACATTCAAAACAAATGTCCGGATTTTCGGACTGTGCAGACTGCAGACTACGACGCTTAGTTCCACAAGAGAGAAAAAAACAGTTTGAACGAGCAGTATATAAGGTCTTAGACGTGCTTGGTCAAAAATATTTTGAGAGAGTATTGAGAGGAGAGAGAGCGCCCTGTAACAAGTGACTTAATAAAATGTCGCGGATTCGATTATACTCCTTCATTCCGCTCCGGGTAGTTGCAGATATCCGCTGTGTTTATGGACTCTGATCCGTATCCAAATTCGGATACTGTGCTCTGTATACAAAATGTTTATCTCCTTTTATCAAGTGTGAGAAAATATTGCCGGAGATCTAACGCAACAGATCCGGAAAGGTTCAGTTCATCTCAATTTTTCGCCGAGAAAAAAACCAATGGAGCTGTCCATTTCTGTGGGTCCGGTTTCAGAGCGTGCTCTTCTTATGTGGCCGCGCGTGTGCTACACTTTGTATTGCTGCTGTATGATACTTAAAACAATGTTTTAAGCGCATCTCCATCTCATTTGCAAAATAATATATATACTGATGTGATGAATATAAATTTAATATAAAAAAATTGATTGATTTATTTAGCAATTTTGCTAAAATTATCATACCATTATTTGCAATTTCTTTCATTTATCAATTTCATAAATGTAAAAAATAAATTACAAATGTACAAAGAAGATATTAAGATATTCATCATCTCATAAAAATTAAAATTAGAATATATTTAGAGAGGAAGATAGTTTGAAAATAATTGAGAAGTAATTCTTAAATTACTGATGTGGCATAATTTTTTTTTTTTTGCATTATATGGATGAAGATGCTCTAACTAGTATGATTTTAATGAATGGTTTTAGGGGAATTTTTTAGGAAAAAGATGTATCATACTTGTATTTTGAAACATGTTGTGAAGACAAAGTATAATTCTTATAAAAAGACGTCTATTGTTTTTAATAAAAATTCAAACAAGGTTTTTTCTTTTTAAATGCACGTCCTTGTGAGTATCGATCCAAATAATTAGACAATTGAAGGCTAATAATATTTTAATCAAAGCATTCTTCTTCTATATATCCCAAGATCAGTTGAAGGCTAATAATATTTAGACATGTGATTAAGTGATTCGTTTCTTAAACTTAGTAGTGAAGGCCAAAATTCAAATTTTTTATCTAGCCAGAACTCATCAAGCTACATATATATTTTAGAACATAATGAAGAATAAGTCCTCTATTTCATTTATATTGTCAAGTATGAATGATTTACGCATAATTTATGTCACCTCTATAGGTAAAATAAGCTATATATCCTTCAATATATGTTTTAATGCACTTGAGAGTAGGTCCGATGGGCATCGGACCTACTTTGGTTCGATGGGTTTAATCACCGTCGATTTGCTTTAAGATTTGTGCGGAACGCTTTAAAATTTGTGCATGTCTGTTTCAATTTTCGTGCGCACAAATCTTAAATTAGATCGGACGGTCATCATGCTCGTTGAAACCTAAAAGTAGGACCTACTCCGTTCTCGTTTTAATGGAACTCACAATTTATATTTAAATTGTGATCTTTATTATTTTGTTATTGTTACTTTCATCATCGTCATCATCGTGATCACCACCATCATCATCATAATCACTGACAGATATAAGTGGTAAAAAAAAAGGCTAAGCATCTCTATAAATTAAAAATTTATAATTTTATCCATTAAACTTTATAATTTTTTCATTTATCAATATATTTCTATTTTTTATAAAATAAAATTATACTACACTAAATTATTCAGCCATTCAATCTCAATTTTCTACGTCCCATCTTTGATAATAATAATAATAATAATAATAATCACAAATTATTCTGTCCTTGTGTGGAAATTGGTGCGCAGTTGGTCAATCATATATCTCTTCACTCTTTTGGACATTTCTAGTCATCTATCAGCAGCCTCTCGATGAAGGAACTTTTGCGAAGCTAGCTAGGTTGCGGCCTTTGCACAATTGCAGTCGACTTGTCCAGAAGCGCGTCATTTTCTGATACGCGCTGGTACCTCTTATTTTTTTCATTTCAATTCGATCTCGTCTCCCAAGAGGCACCATGCATGTCAATATAGCTAGGCAAATGAAGGCTCTAATATTGATGATCTCCTAATGCGCCAGCTAATAATTCACCGCTAATTGAGCTAAAGTTCATCTTCTCGTACACAGAGCTCATGCTCATCGTCTACGTAGTACGTACGTACCTCCATCCTTTAATTTGACGAAGGTCAACCAAACAACTTTCCCAGAAGCTTCCTCTATTCGAAATCAAACCATTCAATCTTACTCAATTCCATCTGAACCGTTTAATTTTATATTGATTAATTTGAAATCACTTGATTTTAATTATATAGTCGAGAGAATTTAACGAGGGAACAGTGACAAACACGCTAATGACAGTCAAGTCTTGCAATACAGGCACTCCATGCACGCATTTATATATATATATATATATATATATATATATATAGCATGCACTTCCAGTAGAGTGTCGGTCCAGACTACAATTAACCTTTCTAAGAAATTAAGATCAAATGAAAACGAGCCTAATTGCATCTATATATAAAGCCAAGTAAATGTATCCTATGTAGACCCCAATAGAGAGAGATGAAATTCCTAAAATTCTCTAATACCCCCATTTTCGCTCTTCTGTTAACGGTTGTTTTGTGTGGACAAATAGAGGCAGCAAGACTGCGCGCCTCTAAGAACCCACCTGGCACCTTAAATTTCTTAAACAGTATGTGCGCTAAAACGACATACACTCGGGTATGTGTTTTCTCCCTTTCTCCCTACAAAATCACCATAACCAACAGCACCATCAACCTGGCCCGGGCTGCGGTCTTGGTCAGCCTAGATGCCGCTCGGTCAGCGTCAAGTCTTGTAACTCGACTCTCATCCAATGGTGTCTTGACTCCATCAGAGACATTTGCTGTTCGCGACTGCGTACCCACAATGGGAGATTGTGTCATGGTATTACAGAAGTCGTTGGATACAATGGTTACTTTAAAAGAGAGTAAGTTAGCAGGAAACTGGATGGAGATGGACAACATAAAGACGTGGGTTAGCGCGGCCATGACCGATGAGAATACATGCATGAGTGGATTTACTGGTGGTGAGACAACGGCAAAGCGGTTGAAAAGGAAGGTTATGGATGCTATGCAGCGAACCAGCAATGCTCTGGCGCTTCTCGCATTGATCGGGCCTGGCTCAACTTGAGTAACGTGAAGAAGTTTGGAGGGCCTCTGTTATAAACTTATAATTAGCTAATGTGTTATTCTGTTTTATGGTGTAGGGTGTGCTCTGTTTCTTTTGCTTCAATTGTACTCTATGAATGTTTGATGTAGCATTATTAGCCTGTATTTAAACATGAAAGTTCTAAGCTAGGAAAGGAAGAAAGTAGTTTGAGATGTATATGATATTGCTTTGTAGATTTTGGTTGTGAAACAAACATTTAACACGCACCAGATGCATGTCTTAAAAGGAGTAGATCAAATATCTTTATTTTCCAGGCATTCACTATAAATCAGTACAACAATTTAAATATTATTATTTTGTAGATATAAAAAGGGTAATTTAAATTTTATTATTTTCCAGGCATTCACTATAAAGTATAAATCAGTGATATTTCTACTTTAGTTTGATAGAAATCAAGAACTTAAAATATCAATATTTATATGAGTGAATTCTTACATTTTTGTATTCCAACTAAAATGATGTTAAAAGATCATTACTTTTTATGTGTAATTATTTTGAATTAAATTACATTTAAAGGCTTTATTTAAATATTTGAGTATTAAAGTTGAATTATGCAATTTTGAAAAATTAAAGTATAGTAAAAGATAAAGGCCTATGAACTCTTCTCATCTGTAAATTTGTTCACACATGATGTATTTTTTTTTTCTTGGATTATCTGACTTACCATGGTACGTTACCAGAGAATCTGTAATAAATTTAGTGAATTAATTTATTATTTACTGTTTATTGATTAGGATCATAGTTTACAATCTTCATACAGTGGATATTTATAATAATACAAGGCTATATTAGCCGTCTGAACTCTGAAACAATTCCATAAATGGCTTAAGAGCCGTTTGGAATTTAAGCAAAAAATTAATGGTGACACGAAGAGAAAGCTGTGGGTAAGGTTTGCAAATTTACACATGGCTATGCTAAACATCTTCAACATTGAGACCTCAAAAGTTATAGGGCAGTTGTGCATCTCCAACAGTCTGCCTAGTTAAGGAAAATCTTATAAAATATCCTTCTCTCAAAAATTATATATATATATATATATATATATATATATATATATATAACAGGAAAAATGGACGTAAAGTCGTAACTACACAATTTTTTTTGAAAATATAAGTTTTCTATCGTAGCTTTTCAAATTGGATACAGCTCCTGCTAGACCCACAAGTTTCTTATAGTTTCCCTTATATATATAAAATATCCTAATATTAGATAAAATAAGACTCATTTATAATTAATCCTTGAATAAATTTTGAAATGATAAATTTGTTCTCACCTTCTCTGCTCAGCAAGAAGAAAGCTATGTTTGGAAAAAAAAAATATTGATAATTTCATTTTTAATGAACACATATTAATTTTAGAAGAATTAATTACTTACCAAATAAAAATTGTAAAATTTAAACCAAATCAAAATATTATATAATATACTTGAATAAATAAAAGTAAATATTCCAGACTTGAGGCCCCTCCATAACCAACTTGAAACTTTTTAAATCTTGTGGTTTTAACGAAAATTGATCGGACATTCAATTCAAGAGACCAGTCTCAAAATCTCTAAGGGTGTACAGGAGTTTTGGTGAAATCTAACCGAACATGACCCGTTGTTATCTTCAGTCCTATATAAGCACACCTAATACGATTATTAATCATGTTGAGATTTGAACTTTATTTCTAAAGATGAGCTTTGTCTTATTTTTTATTTTATGGCCTGAATATAATTTGATTTTTGTCAATACAGGCCGTCTCAGCCCCTAAGCCGATATTATATATTGTTGAATTACATCTGAAAGCTCGCATTAATGGGCCGTTTAAAGCCCGGAAGGTTATTGGGTCTTGAAACCATCAAGTTTTTTTTTTTTTTCAAAGCCCTTAGACTGGAAACCACCATGTGTCTATGTTCATAGCTTATATTAGAGGGAAAACAGAAGTGCATACTGAATGCCACTTTATTCGGATCCATGCATATTAAATTCAAATGCGAATAGTTTGTGCAGATACGTATATGAAATATGCGGATATAATACGGTTTTAATTCCGAAAGCATATACGAATACAAATACTAATGATTATTCATATCTGTATTTTATTTTATTTTTATTTTTTAGATATCTGTTTGTATGGATACAGATAAATATCCATATATATATATATGTATTTTTTTAATCGTTCGAATATTTTTTGTTTTAGAATCATCTATATTTAGAGAAAAAATATTTTTTTGTTAGTATCTTTTGATTAAAAATATGTTTATATTGGTGATTATTTTTTGTTAACAAAATATATATTTTGTAATTACATAACAATTTTAACATGAAAAATTATTTTGTTCACCTTAATGATCACATATCTAAATTATAGTTGTGTTTTATGTTATTTTATTTTCTAATGTGAAAATTAATTTCATCCGTTTCGTGTTCAATCCGTTTGAACCTCTATTATCATCTCTTTTCGTCTCGGAAATGTCTCCAAATTTCGGAAGGGGTTCTTTGAACGTTTTTTGCTACAGTCACCACCATGAAAACCACAAATATAGGCACAAAGTATTCTTTAAATAGAGCATGAGATGGCGCAGGAGAGACATTGAGACAATGCCGATGACGCAACTGAACACGTGGCAGTGTCGGAGGTGCCGATCCGGTGGTTATGTCGTTGGAAGGAGCGGACGAAGAGGAAGACTCACCAGAGTGGATCCGATTGGGCTCCGGAGGTTCATGCGTACCACAGGAAAAGAGAGAAGAAGATAGCGGTACTTCGGAAGATAAAAGAGAGGGACGTGGAGGGAGGGAGAGGGTTTTGAATCAGGGGAGAGAATGGAGAAATTTTCAGAGAGAAGAGGAGGATATGGAGAGAGAAGAAAAGAAAGTTGGAGAGAACAGAGAAATTTCTAGAGAGAAGAGAGACCTTTCGAGAGAAGGTGAAAAAAAAGTCAGAACGTTAGACAGGTGTTGAGGAAACAGTGACATGTGTCGAAGATAGGAAACAAAGATTGCCAAAAAAACATTAGATGTAGATCGGACGGACAAAAACAGTTTGATTACTCAGACCATTCCGAATTAATCTATAAGATAGATATCCTTATATTTTAACTGGATTCAATCTAATAATGCACATATTTCTATAGTTTGAAATTATGTTTCTTGTTCTCTTTCTTTCATCCTTCAACAAGTACGAACACAAAAATTAAGAAGCAAATATAAGTGTGAGCAACACAAGCCATGTGTTAGTTAATTGTTAATTTATTGTTAGATGCTTGCTTACATAGAACAATTAGGTAATTGATTTCTCTAGTCAATTTGCAGTGATGTAGTTGCATCAAACAAATTAATGGCCCAAGTTCATTGATCCAACTCATGTTAACTTGGATTAGGATCATTTCAACATCATAAAAAACCGACAAAATAAATTATGGGTTAGGTCCGTGTTTACGACACAAATATTTTTTGTTTAAATAAACTTGAAGAAAACCATGGGCACATTGCCAGATTGCACGTCCCATATTGTATCCTGTATTTCTTGACTTTCGTATATGACAGCTACTTTTTATTATTGTATTCGACAGTTGTTTTACAATACAGATGCTTTATTTTATAAATATTAAGGGGAACTAGTTTTTGACTTAAAAGTTTTTACAATTGATTAAAAGTTTCTGTATCATCAATTGGGTTCTCGTGTGTAGCCGCCTTAATTAATTTACCGATTAAATAAACGGTAATTTAATTATTAGCAATTAAGTTTTACAGATTTGTCAGTCGTACCTTAGAACTACCATCAGATCCCTTCCCATGATCTCTCTAGACAGAAAAGAAGTAATTAATGGATGGAAATCTGTAGTTCTAGAACTATAAACCTGACGAATAATTGAAACTGAGTAAACTATACATCATAAATACATAAAATGATTCAACAAAAGAAAAGAAAAATGTGCCTAAAAGTCTAAAACCATACATCTCTATCCTAATCTAGATCATCCTATAATTATTCCGTCCTCTCACTCGAAATTAATTAATTACTACCAGAAACCATCACTGTACTCTTTCTCTTAGCAATACCCTTGTTCCACATTTTGAGCAATCAAATCCTGCACATATTTATCCGTCTGATCAAGCTCGGCCAACATAGCTTCTATTTTCTTATCCGTCTCGACTAACACCTCACTCAAATGTTCCCCACACAATTTTGCATAACCCATCTCCTCTTTAACCTTCATCCATTCTTTTCTCACCTTAGTTAGGCTTCTCTGTGCCACTCTATGCTCTTTATCATGGCTTCTACAGTGTGACTTTGAAGGAAGTCTATGGCCGTTCAAAGAACTACCCAGACCGTAACACCATCCCTGTTCAACACCATATGTATCATTGTTAGACAAGGGATTTTGCGAGAAACTTAGCATTCTATTCTGTCCCGCTCGCTGCATGTTATCCTGTTAGATGTAAACAAAAAAAGTAATCTTAATATTATTGATAAAACTCAATTAGAGCTGAGAAGCTTGAGCTTGTTCTGGTTTACAAAGAAGAAAACAAAAACACAATGTTCATGATTTTATTATTTGGGGGGGGGGGGGGGGGGGGGGGGGGTGTGTGGCATGGCTACTTGATTTGAAAATGTGTTTGAAAAGGTTAACATATTATAACTGGAGAATGCGCTAAACTATTGTCTAAAACACTTGCCTTAAATTTCTGAACTTCTCTCTTGTTTGTGCTGATAAGGAGAGGAAAAGAGAGGGGAGTCCAGATGAGTCAATCCATGGTGCGGCCTCTAATTTATAAGAGATAATCAAGCTGGTCTACTTACCTAATGCAACACACCACTTGACACACTATATATGATGTTAATTAGGTCTCATAAGACCCATTCATTAGTCAAACATACAATAATTTAAAGTCCTTAGCGGATTGTGGAAAGTGACTTAATTCAATGGATCCAACTAATCCCACCATTAAAGGCTTATTATTTTAAGCACTGGCGTGTGTCCACCATGGGAAAAGGCTAAAACATGACAAAGAGGCCAGCGTGTTAGGTAGCCTTGTGGTATAAAAACAATGAGAGGCGCGTGGCTACCACGCTAGTCGGTACGGGAAAGAGAGATAAAAATTAGAAAGGTCCTGCCGATCGAGCTAGAGTGGAAAAAAATGTGTCTTGGTGTGCTGTGATGTGACTAATATACTGTGATTTTTGTCTCGTATTTTACTGTGTTATGATCAAGTTAATTTTTCACGTGTCGTACCTTACCGTGACTAAAATATTGAGAGATGGTCACGCCATGTGAATGCTCACGCCACATGTGCCTAAACGTGCCGTGACCATTTGATCGTAATTTAAGTTAGTTTATTCAAGATTCACTATTTTATTAAGATTTAACAGTTCTAATTAGACTTGACTCGTGTGACCACGTACTGTGTCGTGATTAGATCTTTCGCATGATATGCCGTGTCAGACCAATTTTACAAAAGATAGTCATAGCACATGACACGTGTTGTACTGTTCCGTGACGGAGCCGACTCCGTCGTGCCATTTTTCCCACGCTAGTATGAGTTAGTTAGTCCCATTAACTTGTAGAAATAGCAGGTGGCCTACACGAGAAAGGTCACTTTGAAAAGACTACAAGTACCACAGTACTTAATTATATTCACTTTGAAAAGACTGTGGCCTACACGAGAAATAGCAAGTACCACAGTACCAACGTCCAACAACTACAACTACTAATTTTCTTGAATATAATTAAGCAATTTGGGCTGTGAAATATACCTGAGAACCGCTATTCTGTAATTTAAAGTTTCTGCAATGAAACGGACTTTAGACCTTTTATTCAAAAAAAATTAAGCAATTTGTTCTCCTCTTGGTTTATTTGGGACGATGTTCTTTTCATACAATTAGATAAACGGGTTAGGGAGCATGGGATATTGATATTCTTTTCATAGAAAGATACACGAGTAAAGAAGCATTGTTGACGACAATGA
Source organism: Carex myosuroides (assembly GCA_028015225.1). Taxonomy (NCBI): domain Eukaryota; kingdom Viridiplantae; phylum Streptophyta; class Magnoliopsida; order Poales; family Cyperaceae; genus Carex; species Carex myosuroides. The sequence continues at coordinate 6,630,779 of CM051488.1, forward strand.
CGAGAGCTCTGTTAGCTAATCCATGTCGTAATTAAGAACGCTAAATATATATCATGTGACCGGTACAGAACGAGAGATATCCTGTCGTCCGATATATATGCAGAGTATATGGAGACACGGAATCTAAATACGGGTCGATCCTTTTGTTTCACATCGATCGCTATATAAGATATATGATCTCATTAATGGCCGCTCAAATTTCGAGATGTCTTCTAGAGCTAATATCAAATTTTTGTATTTGTGTATCTTGAATTTTTAAAGGAATAATTTTTATATTTTTGCGATCGATGTGAAACAAAAGGCCGCTCTATTTTGTATTTCTGTATCTCATATATGATCTCATTAATGGTCGCTCTAGCTATTTTTTATTTGTCTAGCTATATATTAGCAAACATTTAGGAATTGAATATAATCTTGTCAAATTTTTAAAAAATTTGAATACTCGATATAGACGGAGAAAAATATCCCTGCCTGATCGATAAGATATAATAATTCGTTGGGTTTATATATGACGCTAACAATAATTATGTAGAAGTAAATCTAATTATACGTACATAACATACGCGTTTAATTCGATACTAGTATTGTACCCGTGCGTTGCAACGGAACATATATTATAAGATTTAACATTAAGATTGAATAGAGATGCAAATAATAAATAATAAAAAAAAAACAACAACAAATGACTGTTTTAATACAACAACATTCTTTGCATGTCAGTGCATGCACAATTTTTGTGTTGTAATTCAATTAATTAAATGTGGAAAGCTGCTAGGGAATAAACAATAATATGCCTTTTTTGTTCTCTTCCAAAAAATGAATAAGAGGTAGGCAATTCGGAAATGAGATATGCTATCAAAATCGGAAATTAATCTTTGTATGCGCCAATCAAATCTGGAGAGAGATATGGTAACAAAAATTTAATGCTAATTCCATTTTCTCAATTCTTGGCATTACTTGTGACAATATGTGTGGCGAGTACATCTCTAACTAATTTGAGACTTCTACACAGATTCCTTGATTTCACCAAGGTATAGTCTCAAGGAAGTTCAAAATAGCCTCTTTCCCTATGCTGAAAACTGTTTACTGAAACCAGGTGATCACATGCATGAAAGCTACACTGCTTGAATACCAAAAAAAGTACTGGAAAAAATAATCTCCCCCAGCTAGGTGACTGAAAATAAATTACAAGAAAAAAAAAATCAAGGATTATTAAATCTACATGGAATTAATTAACCACCGTCAAGATATTATTACATACGCTAATGACATGATACTACACTCGAGGGGAATATTAGGAACTCCTGCCAAATATATTATTAACAAGAAAAAAAAAAGGGAAGATAGAGAGCGCTATATATAACTAACATAAATAATACATAGGCTTGGCTTGCAACCCAACTAAGCACTTATAGCCGTTAAAGATTTATTAATTTATAGTCGCTTTAACCAGATGAGGAAATGTTCACATGGAAAAGTAAACTGAACACTTTAAGAATCCCATAAGTAACCAGCATAGCCAGCCATCCTCCGATCAAAACCCTAAGTGCACCCTTATACGGCTTGGCACCACCGAGAAGTGCACCAATTGCACCGAAGGCAACCAATGCAAGACTACTCACGCCACAAACAACACCCAGCCTCACTCCCCAAGATTTGATAAACGCCCCGGCAAGCAACGGTACCAGCCCGCCAATTGAAAATGCTAAAGCTGATGCACCAGCAGCGAGCAACGGATTTGCTAATGGTTCCTTATTTTCTTCTCCATCTGTCTCTTCACCTTGCTTGATTAGAGTCTTTTCTATGTCATACTGAGCATAAACCGACACAAATTCACCGATGGCCATGCTACATGCACCAGCTACTAGACCAGCCAGTCCAGATACCAGCATAGCCTTGGCAGCCGAGCTGGCTGCACCAACACCAATCATCAGGGAAGCGACGGATACAAGCCCGTCGTTGGCCCCTAGGACAGAGGCACGGAGCCACTGGGCCCGTTGCATGTAGTCAATGGTGTCATCGGATTTGCCGAGTTCAAGGTCTTTGTTTTGGTTGGGGGGCGTCGGGATTTTGGAAATTTCTGGTGATCGGGTTGTTGTGGGGACAACAGAGTTCATACGAAATGACATAGTTGTTGTCTCTAGTGATAGATCTTAGATTACTTGAGAAGGAAATGAAGCAATCTGAGGCGAGAGAGAGATTTGGGAGTATGGAAGGCACACGCCTAATGGTCTGGTATTTATGGACTCTGTATTTTGACTGGACCAGGCGATTTTCTTCAAAAATTAAATAAAGAAATTATAGGAGGATGGTAGCTTCGGATTTTATTTTATTTTGGGTTTCCCATGTGACTCGAGCAAATCGACAAGAAATTCGATTTTGAGGTTTGAGCTAGGGAGGGAATTAGTGGGGTAGGGGTATATTGGTAACTTTTACTATTAAAAATTTATAATTTATCTTTCAAATTAAGGTGTGCAAGGAGCAGGTGGTGGCGTGGTGCCGACATTTTTATTAATATCCAAAGTTAATTACAAATTAATTAATTTATCCATGATTCCCGACTTTTGTCAAAAATGTCCAAACTGGTCATAAAATGGCCGATTTCCTCTTTCTTTCTTTTTTTTTCTTTTTTAAAAACACTATGAAGAGCAAGATAATAAAATCTAACACTGAAAATTCAAATTTTTTGTTTAAATTATTTGTTAGATTACTTCTTTTGATTTATAATTAGCATATTTATATTAAAATACACTAGATTACTTGAAATTATGTTGAATTACACTATATTACAATAAATTATGTTGAATTACACTAAATTACGTTAAATTACGCTAAATTACAATAATTTCGCTAATTATCAAAGGTTTAAATAGCGTTTATCGCGTCATAGCCGAACGGCTGAAAAAACGGCGCTATGGCCATATAGCGCCGCTATAGCGCGAAATAGCGCACTATAGCTGCGCTATATTGCCATAGCGTCATAGCTTTTTTGGTCCGAAAACGCTATAGTGCGCTATTTAGAACATTGCTAATTATGCTGAAATACGGCAAATTACGCTAAACTACGCAAAATTACGCTAAAGTAGACTGATTTTGTGCCATCTTTCATGAATCATAAAAAATAGTAAAAAAATTCCAAAAATAGTAAAATTGGTATTCTACAAGTTCATTCTGTAACTAATTTACTGAGCTACTTAGATTGAATAATAGAAATGAAAATCTTAATCGGAAACTTCAACTCAAGTTTTGAGGGTCTTCTCTTTATTTTTTGGTAATTCTGAATTTCAAAAATTGGCAAAGCAATCATTGATGCATGCGTATTTTCACAAGCTTTCCGAAAAGTGGTCATTTGCTAAAATCGGACACTCGAGCACCGTTTTATAGCCGTTTGAAGTTTCGTCACCGTTTTTCGCCTTTTCAGTGAAGATATCGTCCCTATCCATATGTAATTTAGTGTAATTTACCGTATTTTAGCGTAATGTAATGTAATTTAGCGTAATAGAGTGTAATTCAACATAATTTCAAGTAATCTAGCGTATTTTAGTATAAATACGCTAATTATAAATAAAAAAAAGTAATCTAACACAAAAAAATTCGAATTTTCAGTGTTAGATTTTATTATTTTGTTATTGTGTTTCTAAAAAAACAAAGAAAGAGGAAACCGGCTATAAAATGATAAACATTTTTGGCAAAAGTCAGAAATCATGGGTAAAACCACTAATTTGTAATTAACTTTGGATATTAATAAAAATGTCGGCAGGTGGTGTGCTGTACGTATTTCCAGAATATTTAATTTACCACCCAAAAAGAAATTCTTTAATTGATTTTTTATATATGTCGTCTGGAAAGGGCTGGATGGGCAATTAAAAATTACATTATCTCTGGCTTTCTTTTTCTTTTTCTGTGTCAAAAGTTGCAAAAAAGACAATGTTGGGTTCCCGTGACACCGAATTCAAGTCATCTAAGGTATCTCAAACTATGAGTTAATATGTGAAAAATTCAGATCGTTCAAATTTTTTTATGCACGAATATCAAAACCAAATAATACTAATTCAGCATTCTGAATAGACATCAAAACAAATTTAATCTGATTTTAAATAAATTGAAATTTTGAGATATCTCAGAGGATAACGGACTAACATAGCACGTATTTGTGGCACCTTTTTACATTATTTTTTCTGAGATTATCTTGAAGCTGAACTTTTACCCCCCTAAGATTAATTTAGAGGTGAAAACCGAGCGGATACGGTGGGGATAGTGGTAAAACCATCTATATTCTTTTTTAATTTTTTGGATACGGATACAGATCAAATATTAGATATATACATATATAAATACAGATCAGATCGGATCGGATCAGATATTTATGAAAAAAAGTTAATATTATAAAAAAATACTAATATTCATAATATTTATCTAATTATAATGGTGAATAACATGATTTGTTCATAATATATATATTAAACAATATGGCATACATCTACTATTTAGATACGGATAACTAAAACGTAAAATCATATAAGTATTCATATCCACACGGATATTCGGATACCGGACATCCACATCTAATTTTTCAAATACGAATCAAATACAAATCAGATATAATTTTTTTTTTAAATGTAAGCGTATTTTATAATTTTCTTCTCAAAAAATTATAGAAAAAAATATGTATTTTTGAAAATTTTACGGACAAGGGGTGGACTGACACTCAGGAGCGGATGCAGCATACCCTGAAAAACCAATTAATCTGCCTTACTCTGGGTTCAACCCAACTCCCAATTCAACTCTGAAAAAAAAAACTTTGTTCAGGAGCAACCTATTTTGTTTAGAAATTAAGTAAGCCACAATCCATTTTGTTTAAAATTCGCACAATTCACTATCGCGATTTCATTTGTCTTCTTCTATCTCTGCTCACAAATTCCTTAGTCCTGGATCTGCCGGTAAATTCATCTTGGCGATGCATCGCCTCCTCCTCCGCAGCCGCAATTTCTACTCAACCACTCACAACCTCATGTGGTCAAGCACTCCTCTAATCCTCCTCTGCTCAATTGATTTGTTCAAAGTAGCTCGGCAGCTCCTCCTCTCACCTTCCATCAACGCAGGCTTGATTACTAATTTGAGGGTTAGTTTCAATTTAAGCTTAATTGTGATTTGATTAACTATTTAAAATAAATTCGATTGCTAATGGTAATTTGATTAGAAAATTTGAGAGTTAGTTTCAATCTAATGAGTTTGAACCCAATTCTATAATTTCTTACCCTACTCTGATGAAAATCTTGCATCTGCCCCTCCTGACACCACATCATGTGGCTCTAAAACCCTTTCATTTCCGAATTAATGGCTAAAAGATCAGCATGTACTAGTGCTTAAAGGATGAACTAAAATCATAAACTTCTTATATTTCATAAGCAATGTATCGCAAAAATTAATGTGATTTTTGAATTTAATTTCATACAAATCAAATGGACAAAAATGTGATTAACAAAAATTTGATTATTTAATTTTACGTTCTTACAAACTCGTAAAATTATGATTTGTTTCTGTGCATGCATCCAGTTCAAGAAAAACAGAAATTTGATATCAATAAAGTAAGAACAAATAATCACATTTTTTTTTAAGGAAGAAACGAGGTTGTCCTCATTTGAATAATCACATATTTTATTGTCTCTTGAGGCAAACTCAATACATTCTTGTCTCTTGACTACTCTGATAACAAAAGGGCAATTTTCTTCATTGATTCCACTCAAAAAACAAAAATTCATTGATTTGTTTATTTAAAAGAATAATTAAACTTCGAAAGTTCGAATTGAATTACTAAATTAATGCGACATTGGTAATTTAAAAGCCTATAAAAAAGGTGGGCGCGTGACCACCACGCGAAATATCTACCATTGAGGAACGGTTATCGAAACGAACCAGCGAATAATAGCAAACAAATGCGTCACTAGAGAGTATGTAAAGCACGTCTCCATTCCATCAATTAGTTATAAAACATCACTCACGTGGCCGTGAATATGGTCCCATACGAATTAAAATTATTGTTTGTGAAATAAAATTAAGTAGCAGTCATCTGAGATGCCGACATTTTTATTAATATCCAAAGTTAATTAGGAATTAATATTTATGTCCAGAATTTCCGACTTTCGTCAAAAATGTCCAAACCGGTCATAAAATGGCCGGTTTACTATTTTTTTTTGTTTTTTTAGACACTATGAAGAGCAAAATAATAAAATCTAACACTTTGAATTTTTTGTTTAAATTATTTGTTAGATTACTTCTTTGATTTATTATTAGCATATTTATATTAAAATACACTAGATTACTTGAAATTATGTTGAATTACACTATATTACAATAAATTATGTTAAATTACACTAAATTACGTTAAATTACGCTAAATTACAATAGCTTCGCTAATTACGCTAAACTACGCAAAATTACGCTAAAGTAGACCGATTTTGTGCCATCTTTCGTGAATCATAAAAAATAGTAAAAAAATTCTGAAAATAGTAAAAATTGGTAATCTACAAGTTCATTATGTAACTAATTTACTGAGCTACTTAGATTGAATAATAGAAATAAAAATCTTAATCGGAAACTTCAACTCAAGTTTTGAGGCTCTTCCCTTTATTTTATGGCAATACTGAATTTTGAAATCCAGCATTGTGAGCATTGACGCATGTATATTTTCACAAGGTTTTCGAAAAGTGGTCATTTGCTGAAATCGGACACTCGAGCGCCGTTTTATGACCGTTTGAAGTTTCGTCATCATTTTTCGCCTTTTCAGTTTAGATATCGTCCCTACTCATATGTAATTTAGCGTAATTTACTGTATTTTAGCGTAATGTAATGTAATTTAGTGTAATTTAAATTAATATAGTGTAATTCAACATAATTTCAAGTAATTTAGCGTATTTTAGTATAAATATGCTAATTATATATCAGAAGAAGTAATCTAACAAATAATTTAAATAAAAAAATTCAAATTTTCCGTGTTAGACTTCATTATCTTGCTCTTCATAGTGTCTCTAAAAAAAATTTAAAAAAAAAAGTAAATCGGCCATTTTATGATCGGTTTGGATATTTTTGGCGAAAGTCAGAAATTCTGAGCCTAAATATTAATTTCTAATTAACTTTGGATATTCATAAAAATGTCGGTCTGAGATGAGAGCATCTTTTTGACTTTTTGGTAATTGTGTATGGCAGTAATAGTAATTGCTTCGTTAAGCATATATAATTTATTTTATTTATTATTATATAAAGGACGAGTCTAAATCTGTAGTTTGCCTCTCTTGCTTTTACTTAATAAAAGGTATCACTTTCTCAAGAAGCAATATAAATATTTAACATAATTCTTCTTTTTTCTATAACTATCAAGGGAACAAAAAAGTCAGAAGCCGAAGTGTTTTAATGATAATAAATTCTTGTCCGTGTTGCTAGGTTTGATTCCGATATTTTTATACTAAAATACGCTAAAGTACTTGAAATTATATTAAATCACGCTGAATTACACTAAATTACGTTAAATTACGCTAAATTATGTTAAATTACGCTAAAATACGGTAAATTGTGCTAAATTACATATGAATAGGGATGACAACTTCACTGAAAAGGCAAAAACCGACGACAAAACTTCAAACGGCTATAAAACAGCTCTCGAGTGTCCGATTTCAGCAAATGACAACTTTTTGGAAAGCTTGCGAAAATACGCATGCGTCAGTGATCGCTTTGCCAATTTTCAAAATGTAAAATTGCCAAAAAACAAAGGGAAGAACCTCAAAACTTGAGTTGAAGTTTTTGATTAAGATTTTCATTTCTATTATTAAATCTAAGTAGCTCAGCAAATTAGTTATATAATGAACTTGTAGAATACCAATTTTTACTATTTTTGGACCTTTTTACTATTTTTTATGATTTATGAAAGATGGCACCGGCCTAATTTAGCGTAATTTTGCATAGTTTAGCGTAATTTAGCGTATTTCAGTATAATTAGAGAAATTATTGTAATTTATCATAATTTAACGTAATTGTGTAATTCAGCGTAATTTAACATAATTTCAAGTAATTTAGCGTATTTTAGTATAAATATGCTAATTATATATCAAAAGAAGTAATCTAACTAACAAATATTTAAAAAAAATTCTAATTTTTAGTGTTAGTTCAGCATCTTGCTCTTCATAGTGTCTCTACAAAAAAAAAAATTTGAGGACCGGCCATTTAATGCCCCGTCGAGAAAAAAATAGAGAACCGGTCATTAAATGGCCGGTTTGGATGTTTTTATTAAAACCCATTCAAGCTGGGTATATTTATTAATTTCTATTTAACTTTGGATATTAATAAAAATGTCGGGGCTTGATTCTGTACACACCCAAATTCGAACAAATTGGAAAATGAAGAAGCTTGAACGCAATAATATTTATCTAATTTTCAGTATGGTCCTGCGCGCAGGTGGGACCCAATATGATAAGAGCTCCCTTTAAACCTAATTAGAAGCCAAAATCCTAGTGTGAACCTCTAATCACTACCGACAGGAATTATAATATGCCATGCTGATACTATCAGCACTCACACATCCTTTCTTGAAGATCAAGAAATCAAAGGTCGACTACACATGATTATAGTATAAATATAACAGCCCAAGGCATCTAAAAAAAGGCGCAATTGAATGTGCAGACTATCACCGAAAGCAAAAGAAACACAGAAAAACAATTAAAGATAACAGAAAAATTGAAGCATAGATGGAAAAGGAATTAATGTGGGTCCTGGTAACCAACACGACGCTCGAAGTTTTTGTAAATTAAGATGTTAACTCTATTGTGTGTTTAATGATGAATTTAAGATAGAACTAGAATGGTCTCTAGGAGGTCATGGGTTCAAAATGCAGATGGAAAAAATTATTTGTTATAATAACAAGGGTATTAAATAGTTAAGTAACTTAACTTTTAATTTTACTCAAAAAAACAACCACTTCACCGGAGGATCCCACCAGGCAAGAACAAGAACTGTATTTAGTATTGACCCAAAAAAAAAGAAAACATGACCGGGCAGCAGTCGTACGCAAAACCAGATAATAACAAAGAATTAATTAACTAGTACAATAATTTGTGAATATCCACAAAAGAAAAAAATAACTATTATTAAGGATAAACCGACCACTCACTTGACTATTACATGATGAGCACTTATTTAAACAGAAATAATCACATATTAATTGTTTTCAACTTCAACACTGTTTTTTTTAATCGACATAAAATACACACTTCACACTTGACTATTACATATATTACATACTCACTTATTGCGTATCACATATGACTATCTATATATACATAAATAGAGTGGGAGAAATGGTACGATGGAGCAAGCTCCGGTACCGTCAAGGAACGGTACGGTTACAGTACAGAACGGCACGGCATGCGTGTCAGTTACGTGCCATGACTCGTGTGTCTCGTGTTGTGACCATTCACGTACCGTGACTATCATTTGAAACTTTGGCACAGCACAACACGTCACGCGAGTCACGTGTACCATTAGATATTGATCAAATGGTGAATCTTGAATAAACTAACCTAAATTATGATAAATGGTCACACGAGTCACGTTTGGTCACGACACGTTTTGGCACAACGTGACCGTTCGCGTGCCATGACCATCCCTTGACATTTTGGTCACGGCATGACACGACACGTGAAAAATTAACTTGGTCACGGCACACCACGGCACGACACGGTATGTTTTTTTTCCACTCTATACATAAATACTTGTATCCGGTCATTTTTTTTCTGTTTGACAATATAAGGTCAAAACGAGAAAGGGGATGTAGCACAGTTGGCTAAAAGAAAAGTCTTATGATTGATGGCTATCAAAAGTCAAGAGTTTGATTCCCTCACGATTTCGCAGCTTTTGCGAAATTTTTCAAAAAAAAAAATAATAATATAGGCCAAAACCAGAAGGAGGTTATTTAGAAATGGATACTTGAATAACTACAATATTTCAATATATTTGCGGCTAATATGTTGGAAAAGTATATATACTACTCTCTATCTAGCTAGCTATCTGACAAAATCTAATGTCTCTTAGTATGTATTCTTGACCACATATGCAGATTTACAACAATTAATATGACGATTTTTTTTTACTTAATATTAATGAGTTCTTTTTTCTGAAGTATATATTACTATTCTATAATTTTATATCACCATTGTCGACACAAGATTGAGCACTACTTATGATTATCTTATCTTTTACCTTTGAATCATTATGATTTGCATTATGTATATATTGGTCCCTATATATAAGTTGCACGATGGTTCATCAGGCTGAACCTCTTACTGTTTAATTTGTTTCTAACTAACATTATTTTGCTCTAGTAGATTATAATGATTTATTCTGTGTTCATCGGAATGAAATATTTCACTTTTGTCTCCATTAATAGATACATGACATCCATTAATTCTAGTTCTATCTTCTTCTTTTTTTGAGTAAAGTTGGAGGTTATGAGTTCGAAATTCAGATGGAGGAGATCATGAGTTCGAACTTTACTCAAAGACAAAAAGCACATAGTCTAGTTTGCATGAACAATTAAGTAAACAAGAAAAGCATATCTAGCTGTTAAATATTATATATTAGGATTTGAGATTGTTTTTGTTTTAGATGCGAGCATGGATCGGAGACGCGCCTTTTATAAGGGACCCTAATTTATAATTTAAAAATTAATTGATAGAGATTAAGAGAAATTTTCGTTCCTTCTATTTATTCGACTGGGGAAGAAAGTTGGACTTGATATTCAAACGGCAGTCGTAAATATCCAATTCTAAAATCAAATTTGATTTCTTCCGGGACTCGAAAACCATGTTCATCATAATTGTTTATTGGAAATGCACTTTCTTTGACGATCGATATATATTTGTTTTATATTATGAGCTCCAAGCTTGGTGAGTTCGAATCTCCTAAAGTAACTAAATTTATGAGTTTAAATCCGAACTGTCAGATTTGAATCGAGCCGTCAAATTAAAAAGGGCCCGTGCACTCACTTCGGATCAAATTGGCTTGGCGAATCGAACGGTCCAGATCTAAACTCAAAAATTGAGTTACTTTAGGGATCCGGAACCGCCGTTGGTGGGAGTGTGACCGCCACACGACACGAAGTAACAAGCTATTGACTCAACATGCAGAAAAAACAAGGTATTGACTCTAGAAACCGGTATTCAAAGTGACACATCACATAGGTTGCATTAAAGAAACGAAACTAAATTGCTCGCATCCAATTAATTTTTAAATTATAAATTTTTAAAAACATTGCTCGCATAAATTGCTCGCATCCAATTAATTAATTGATAGGGACACTAAAGGGCTAAACCGATTCGGATCTGATAATTTGGATAGGGTGTGATTTAAAATATATAATCGGTCAAATTATGAGTATGATTACAAAATTAATAATTTAACATTCAATCTGAATCTGAACCGAAACCGTTACTGTAATGGATAGAATATGGGTTTGATTTAATTATCCGACCCATAACCGAACCCGACCCAATACCCATATAAATATCCGATAAAATGGTAATATCATTTCTTTATAATTATTTAATATAAAAACATATATTAATAACTATGAAAAGACAATCATTTGTAGTTTTTTTTAATTTCTTGAATAAAATTTATTGTTTTTTTCGCACAGATTATTGAAATCAAATGTCATGTTCACCTTTTGCCTATAAATTTTCACAACTAATTAATCTTTTCTTAATCTCTTTGTCTACCATATAACTATTTTTCTGCACGGATCATTGAAATTTATTGCTCTCTTCGCTGATTGAACAAATTGGTATTAATATTCTATTCATGGATTTTTTTTTTTAACCATAGAATGAAATCACCATCTTCAATATTTAACTTTCTAAAATTATCTCACCTTCAATATTTTAGAGCAGATTTTAATTTATATTATAATGATATATTATGTGAGATGTTTAGAAAATTATAATTATATTTAAACATAAAGGGTTTCTCAAATGCTTGTGAGTTGCGACATGTACCCGCTCTGGATCCGGACCCGATAATCCACAAACAAGTTATGGGTATCTATATACCCGGAACCGAAAGAATGGACCCGAAATATCTACAGGTAGATAGGTATCTGAATTCGGACCCGACCCGATTTGAAACTAATAAGTATATGGATCGAAATTCAGACCCGAACACTTTTAGAGTACAGGTCCAAATATAATAGTACCCGGACCCTACCGACCCGATAGCACCTCTATGTAACACTCGTTAATTAGGAAATTAAGTTTTTATTCTATCAGCCAAGATTCTCAGTAAGACAAATTCAAATTTTGATTAGACGATTGTTATGAATATTTAAATTAAAAAATTTAAGTTTCTATCTTTATCATTAAAAAAAAATCTGTCAATTACTAGTCATTAAATAAGCATAACATGCTGAATGTGTATCAAGAGCATTTCTATATGGAGTAATTGTAGAGTTGCACACAAGTCAAATCCCTCCTACATAATTCTCTATACATTTTATTTTTGTAGTTCTATTGTATAACTATGGCACATGACACAATAGAATGGAGGTGGGAATCTTCCGAAAAGTTCTCAACACACTTAATTAATTTATAACTTACTGAATTTAGGAATATACAACTTGGTAGAGATGTGATGTGGTAGAACTTACCAATTTCATCTAAAATTATAGTGTTCATGTGGCTTATTGAACATAATAAGATTCTGACTAAAAACAATCTTTTATCTAAAGGGTGGATAGAAGACCTATTTTGTCAGTTCTGTTCTGAAGTAGAGACCATTGATTATTTATTTCTCACATAATCATTTGTAAAACAAATTTGATTTTAGCTAGAAAAAAATCAACAAATTATGCATCATTGGCACAAATAGGGATCCAAATCTGCTCCTTTTCTTAAGAAAAGGAGCACTCTCCTTTTCTTCCATCTGAATTGTTCAAAATCTATCACACGGCTTCAATTACATCTGAATCGTTTCAATAGATTAGATTGATCTAAAAGAAAGATGTAATTGAAGCCGTGTGATGAATTTTGAACGATTCAGATGGAAGAAAAGGAGGGTGCTCCTTTTCTTAAAAAAGAAGCAGATTTGAATCCCACAAATGAAAAGACATAATAGATTATGCCTATACCCTACCCTCTACTGACAAAACTGGTTTCCTCATTATAATCAGTGCAGTTTGTTGGACTCTCTGGAAACACAGAAATAAACTTTGTTTTACTAATTGTAATATTGCTACTGCTAGAACCATCATTTTACTAATAAAATATTTATTCCTATATTGGACAGGTAATATGAGCCAAAAGACCAAAACTACAGTCCCTGACCCAGGGTAGCCAGGGCGATGGCCCTGGGCCCCAAAATCCAACAGGGCCCCTAAAAAAAAATTGTATATATTAAAAATGACAAACACAAATTAACAATTAATAGAGCCGAAAATAAAACTCCGTTTCTTCTCTGTAAAACGACAGATGAAGCAAGAAAAAAATTACTAAATTTAATTCCGCCGACCGTCGTTTCTTCTCTGTAAATCAACAAATTAGGGAAGAATGAAATTAAGAAACCTAGCTCTTTTCACGAGTCACGATCTCGTTCTGAATTGCGAGGCGGAGGCGAAAGCGGCGTTTGGTTAGGGTGAGGCCGACGCATCGACACGGCCTCTGAATTGGACTGCCGGCGGCTTAGCACTACATCTGCCTCATTACCTATGTTCTATCTTTCTATTACTTTGTTTTATTTTTAATTTAAAACAATGTTTCTTAGAAAATATACATCAGGTAGCCAAAAAAGAAACAGAAAAAAAGAGGAAGAAGAAAAACTAAAACCTCAAAAAGGTTCTATTCAAAAGCTTTAGAATAAAATTAAACCACATAATGAGTTTTTGGAAAACCAAGTTGAAAGTGAGGTGCACGAAGAAACAAGAAATGTATATGAAAATCAAAATGAGGTAAATGAAGCTGAGGTAAATCAAGAAACAACAAATATGTCTGAAAATGAAAATGAGATAAATGAAGAAATAACAAATGTATTTGAAAATGAGACTAGTGGAAATAATGAAAAAATTAATCATGTGTCTGAGTGCTTAGATTATTCGTTATCTATAAATATATATGATCCTATAGTGTGGGATGGTTTAGATTCAAAACTGAGAGATTTGTTTATTGAGAATGGTCCTATTAGAGATTCTAATATTAATTTTTCTAAAGATAAATATAATAGGGGTTCTCCACATATTATTTGATAAAAAATTATACATAAATGGTCCAAATTTTTCTCTCGCCCCGGATCCCAAAATCTTCAGGACCGGCCCTGAGTAGAGGACTGGTTTCCAATCATAAAAGATGTTATACCCTTGAACCGGTACATGTCCATGAAGATAGTGGTGTACCAGCCTCCTGGTGAAGCTGGAGCACCCCCTGAGCTTCCTTAATGCTATAGGAAGAATCTTCAACAACTCAACTTTTTGTCTCTATACCTAGTTAACCATAGCCCTTTACTATGTGCATGGCTTAGTCTTAGCTGCTTTAGATTATTATTAGTCATTAGCAAGCACTAGGAGTTGGATATTCTGTCTTCTTGTTCTCTTTTGTTTCATTTCTCAGTTCTAGTATAATATTTTGGATAGAGATCTTCTGATCTCTGATGAACATGGTTGTAATTATCTTATTTCAGTAATATGAAATGGACCTTGGCCTTGTTTAAAAAAAAAAGGAAATTAAGGCATTGTTTTTTGTATGAGATGAATTTCAATATCTTGATGACTTTTAACACTCATCTTATTCTAAAAGAATTAATTTTTGCAATGAGTTCAATATTATAGCTGGTTATGTAATCAAAGAATACTGCTATTAATCTCACCTATCATTAGGAATGTATAACATGTGTTAACTGATCATCATATCGATTCGGTCATTAGCCAAAAAATGAGACATTTAACCAAATTACTCATCAAATTATAGTTTAATACAATTTTACCTGAACACCATTAAGGTTAACATTTGAGTTCATTGCAAATTGTCGGATTAATTGAGCACATGATGATTAATCTCTGCTTTATATCATTTCTTCAAAGTAGTGCCTATTTGCTTCTACTATAAAAAATTGGCTCAATTAAAAATTAATTTATAATTAATATCTACAGAGTTAAAATGCACAGGTTCAACAAATTTGTCTCCCAGCATACCCAAGATTTGGGATATTTTCTTTCAGTTAAGTTCGACCTTGACTCTACAAACACTAATAGCTAGAAAATCATTTAGTGTGGTACTTGAAAGGAGTGGGTACAGGAGATGGGCCTACATATGCGGTAGTTAAGCTTAGCCCAAAATGGGCATATCCACCATACATTGTAAGAACTTAATCTTAGGCCCAATGTACTTTTTTTGTGAGAGCTATTGGTAAAATGTGATTGGCTTAAATGAAAAGTTTCTTTTTCAAACCTCATTAATTTATTAAATAAAGTTTTTTTTTTTTTTAAAAGAACGGTAGTTTTCTTTTTGTAATATTTTTGTCTGTTGATATAATGAACAGAGGCGCAACTATTTTTTTCTGTCAATTTTACAATGCAATATTCATGTTTTATAAGTTGTCCTTTATATTTATTTTACTTTCAAATAATTTCTTGTTTTGGTTGACTATTGTAATTTAGACACATCTTATATTCTTGTAAATGAAAAAGTTTCATAGCTAAGAAACTGAAAAGAAGAAAATATAATTTTTATAAAAAAAAAAAAGTAAACAAAATAGTTACATAAATGGAGTGGTTAAGAAATTAAGATAATTTTTACCTAGGCTTTCTCTTTCTCTGATTGGTTCGTAACTCAAGTGAAAAAATTAAAACTAATTTCACAAATAGAGTGGATAAGAAATAAAGAATGAATTAGTTTCTATTATTATCAAGACAACTTTATTTAATTTTTTTTGGGTTTCACGGATGTAGAATTGTAGATGCTCTTACGTACTCTTTTTTTATTATTTAGCAGCTCGTTTCTTCTCCATTTGTTGAGCCAATTGGCTGCCTCCATTTTCAGTAATTTCTTGTGTTTTCTAATTCATTTCAATATCTTTTCTACTACTACAATTTTTAAATTCATCATATATATTTTAAAATGTGTTATCATCTTGACATATTTTTAGTATGAAACACTAAGATTGCTCTCATTATTGACTAATACATAATTATACAATCAATCTTTAAATTAATCACATTTAAAAAAAGTGATTAAAACAAATTTTCAATCTCCACCACAACGTGTGGCCGGCACTAACTAGTTTTATATATACCCTTACTCGTTACTTATGAAAAAATTCTTTTATCCAGATCTACTTTATGAAATATGATAAATGAATAAAAAAAGTTACGTTCCGACGACACCTCTAGCAAAGTGACAACAAAATAGAGAGAAAATCATAATTTTTATAAATACAAAAATCATTCATGCAAATCCATATATAAGCCAACTTTTTTGAAACAGAGACGCAATTAATGACCCGATTTTTTTTATTAATAGGAAACATATAACAAAAAAATGAACAATAGTTAATGGATTCAACAGATTTCAAAATATAAGAAAACCATTATGGTTTATAACGTTCGATAGAACATTATAAACCATGACGTCCAAATTAGTGAAATTAATTAAATCCTGAATTAATAAAACAGCAAAAAATACAAAAAAAAAAAAAATAACCTGGACGTTACTCTCTATAACGTCCGGCTCAAATGATTCAATTGGGCATTTAGAGTCCGGACGTTATAGATAGTAACATTGTTTTTTGTTTTTTTTGTTAATTAAGGATTTAATTGATTTTGCTAATTTGAACGTTATAGTTTATAACAACCTGTCGGACATTATAAAACCATAGCGATTTTCTTATATTTAGAAATATACCGAATTCATTAACTATTGTCGGTATTTTTTTTCATACTTCTCCTATTAATAAAAAAATCGGATAATTGCATGCTCTTAGATGGACAAGAAAATAACGGAACGCACATAAAATTGAAGAACAATGCTTGAGGAGGGTTCAAATGTCTTCATTTTTTATGCCTCCACCATGCCTTGCTTTTATTTTTATTTTACTTGAATTATTCTCCCAACCAAATCTGACTCCAAGATGGAGAAAGTTAGAGATTGTTGATTGAACCAAGCTTCACTCCAAGTAATAAGAGTTTAGTTTTCATCTGTACCGCTTTAATGTGATATAAGGTTTTTCAGCTGGTACCACAATCTGATATGCACACATGAAATCGCCTCCTTGATGTGAAATTTTTTTTAAGTGTAGTGATATGAATTTTTGATGTATAAGTTCTTGGTATATTGACCTTTGATTATTAACAGAGTTTTTTCTCTCATAGTGATCAGTTGGCATTAGTTTAAACTTTAATAACTCAAAATTTAAAATTTAAAATTTAAAAGTCAAAATAAAACCGTTAGATATGATCTAAGTTATTTTATCTATGCACATGTAAACAATTATAACATTTTAATTTTGTTGGTTGTCATTAAGAGCTTGCAAAAAACATACTAATGTAGATAATTTCTGGACGTTGATTTTTCACTTATTGATTCACATAAAAACAAAATTAAAATGTAATAATTTTTTATAAACACAGAGAAAAAATAACATAGATCCTATCTAACGGTTTTTATTTTGACTTTTAAGTTATAAATTTTAAGTTATTAAAGTTCTTAAAAATAAAAGCATGATAGAGACACAAAAAATAGAAGCATTTGAACCCTCCTATACCTGAAATTGAACAATAATGAAAGAAACAATTCAGTAATTCACTAATCAATCTGCCAGCATTACATCACCACACAATACCTTGTTAAGTAACTTTAGTTCCCTTCAATGATCCACTAGAACGTATTTGTGTCCCCTAAATAATCGACCTCTGTTTACAAATGTTTGTAGAAATACAAACAAACAAATTCTGCCATTATCCGAACAAATCTATATACACAAACAAAGAGGCTAGCTAATTATTCCTTCTAAGAGATTCATGCAGTTTGGTTCTGCTCTGAGATAGAAGCATCTCTTTGATATTTTTATAGCTCTGCAGCTCATCTAGTGCGTCAGATGCCATGCGGGACATGAAAAAGCTCGAGGTGCTACCAAGGCCTTCTTCTTGCAGTTCAGATTTCGATGACTGAGATGAGTAGGTGGAGTCACGGAGCGGGGCTGCTGTTTTCAGCATGTGCACAAGTTCACCAACAGCTGCATCTTGGGATTTATGGGATGAAGATGCATGGCCAAAATCCAAAGCTTCTTTCCCATCATTGCTCCTATCAAGAAGTCATGTAGTAATTTAGAAGCAAAGTAATCCTAATTCTCTACACTATTGCTGTACGAGGGCAGACCAAACCATGGGAACAGGGTATGAACTAATATAGCTTGAAAAATAATTGGGTCCAAATAAAAAATTAAGCAGGTCATGTCAAGAATTTTCCATGCCAAGTGGCACTACAGCCAAGTACAGGAGACCAAACAAGAATATACTCGACCCCCCTCTTTCCTTAAACAAATGCATATCCATACCAAGCAACTGAGTTCCTTGAAAAGGATTTGCCACCAAATAATAAATGATAATTAAATGCAACATTATTCATTTTGGATGGGAGCTATGTATAAGTCAAAAAGGATAGGTAAATTAAAATGAGTATTCAGAGATGTAATTAGGTATTAAATAGTGTTTTGTATATTAATTTCAGAAAGGAAGATACAGGCCTGAAATAGGCAAAGTTTCTTATTACATTGAGCTGTACTAAAAGTTAAAATAGCATTAGCTGTGAATGAAAATAGAATGAACAATTTCGGTTATGCTCTGTGCTGAGAATCATCCTGGAGATATATACCTCAATTATTGTATAAAATGGAGGAGTCCATTCTTATCTTATTATAAATTAAGCTAATTAACCTAAAACATTTCAATTGCAAATACTAAGCAGAAGGACAATGCCAAAACGAATTAAAATGAATAAACAGACAAGTTAATGAAATAACAGTAACAAGTACTATTAAAATGGCAATAACAATAATGACGACAACCACGACAATAAACCATCTTAGCTCATCTGATTGCGGTGATTATCTCATAATACGGTAGTGGGCTCAAATATCAGATAAAAAAAAGGTATACTGAGCAAGTAAAAAAAGAGCGCATTTTTTACAGGGACGTGGCCAACCTTTAGAAACAAAGAATTAATTAGTCTCAAGTCTCAACAAATAGAACTTGTTGCTAGACAATTAATTACCTAGCTTGAGAATCAGAGGAATCGACATCATCAACAGCAAATGGATAAGAGAAATCTGGGTCGTCAAGATCATCAGGTACAGATATTCTGCTTGAACTCCTGGAAAACGTAAACCTGGGAGACCCACTCAATGAGAACCTTCCAGAGTCATCCTTTCCATCCTTTAGCACCTATACCATTTTAAGTTATTCCAATCAAAAGTTGGGATTAGAAAGATTACGAGCGCGTAAAAAAACATGGGTGATACATCAGGTTAATCATGTCTTTAAGAATCAAAGGCCTGAAATAATTTTTCCATAATGGAATTTTGAATCAGCAATAACAACTACAACTATACCATCTTTTGATTAAAATTGTTGAAATTGTACAACAATACACAGAATATCGGTACTGTGAAATCATGCATTTGGAATCAAGTCCAATTGAATGAGCAATCTAGCCAAATAACAAGTAAATCATAGTATACATCTCGGCGACTTACATATTAAGTTGGACCAAACCTTAAATCTAATTTGTCATGTGGTGCGTATCAGATATATCAGACCCAATAGTGGTGGATTATCCAATTTTTCAAATGTTTTAACTTATCCAACCACATTATTTTTTCTTTAACTTAATATAACAAAAAAACAACTCCTGCCTCTAAAACTTTCCAAATGCTCTTTCAGAGTACAGACATGGTTCTCGAGCCTACAGAAGCACTGAGCTACCTCAATATATATTATTAGGGCTGCTCATGAGCCGAGTTAAGTCCGAGTTGAGGGAAATTTGGATTCAACTCGTGAATTCATGAGCAGGGTTGAGTCCGAGTTGCTAATCTAGTTTCAAGTCAGAAACCCCAACTTGGATTCAACTCGCGAGCAACTCGAGTCTACTCGAGTCGACTCGTAAATAGTACATAGTTTATCAAATTCAAAATTACCAAAACAAAGTCTAACAAAATAAATAGTACATAATTTATCAAAACAGTACACAATTTAAAACTTTACATAATGAAACAGTGGTAAATACATAATTAAATAGTACAAAATTTACCAAATTACTAAATAGTACAAAGTCTAACAAAACATTACATAGTTTACCAAGTCAATGAGTCACCCGAGTTGGGGGCAACTTGGATTCAACTCATGAGACAACCGAGTCAATGAACTCGAGTCAGTTTGGACTCGAGTTGTTGGCGAGTTGAATCCGAATTGATTCCAAACGAGTTATTAGTCATGAGTTTTTTTGTGCACCCCTATATATTATGCAAAAGATGAAGTGATGACATAACAATTACCTTAGGGGTTCCATACATATTGGAATAAGCATCAGAGATCCTTAATCCCTCAGACTTTCGAAAAGATCTACTCTCTGAATCCTGACTGGAGGGTTCTGTTTTTGTCACACTCCTAGGAGAAGGCGGTGGCAAGAAGTTGCGTGTCGGGTCTGACAGGTTTGGGCTACGGAGCCCTTTAACCTTACTCGTTCCAGATTGCGGTATGCTAACAGGTGCACTCTCGGCCCGTAGCGGAGACTGCATATAACTGCCACTAAACTTAGGAGGTGATGGTGTCGGGGACATATAAAATGGTGGAGAGAATTTAAACTCATCAAAATATGTGGGCTTTCTCTGGGAACCAGTAGGAGGTTGGTGTGCCGGCTGGGCTCGATGGGAGGGCCCCTCATTCGGGGCACCGGTCCAACTGTGGGGCCGGTTGAACAGGGGAGCAGAAGCAGGGGCAGAAGTAGAAGGACGACCATCGCGGGACCCTCTAATTGAATATGATATGGAAGAGCGTGTGGCACTTCTTTCAGAAGGAGAGGCAGGAAATGTTCTCATTGGGTCGGCAGCCGGGCTGCCTACATAATCAGTAATTAACATTGGGGGTAAAAGAGAAGAGATCTCAAGGTTGAACTGTGACAGGCTTGGCCGGTACTGCACCGACACTGCCAGCTGTCCGAATTGGGTCTCCACCGGTGAAAAGTAGTGGGACCGAAATTCAGCCTCTTCCTTCCTCGAAAAAGGTTCGGCAAAGGAAGAGACCCGGTAAGTCAAGTCATAATTGTACGATTGATTTGACGCACAAAGCATTTTGAACACCCGTTGTGCTGGCAACAAACGCAAAACGGAGTATATAGAACGCAGTAGAATGATAGATTTCTTGTAGGTTCGCTTTACCAGGAAGGAATTGGAAGAGCTCTCAGCGGGAGAATGTAGTGGGGACCAGGGAGCAGGGACCTCGCACTGGGCCACCCACCGCTCGACGATCGCCTCTGGCATGGTAGGATCCTCGCGAGGGGATAGGAGAATATCGACTACAAGGGGTTCCATGACGCCGTTTGGGAGGAGGCCAGAAGGATGCTCCAGTGCCGGAGGCGGATCGCCAAGGGCCAGGTGGAACCAGCGGTCCCGCTTGCGGGGGGGTCTGGACGTTGGAGGGTTGGGGCCATGGATGGACGGGATCCGAGCAGCGAGGATAGCGTGGAGTGCCTTGGAGAGGAACTGCGACACGATCTGCTCGGTGCTGCGGCCCGGGTCGGGCTGTGCTGCCATCGGCTTGGGATCGGATTGACTTTAAATGGTGCGGGTGGTTTGAATTTGGATGGGACCCACATAGCCGCGCCACCGGGCGGAGAGTGGGGAGTGAGATTTGGGAAGCATGAATTGAGAATTGAGAGAAGAAGTAGAGAGGAGAGAAAGGGGTGGAATTAGGAGAGGAAGAAAGAGTATAGTGGATCGGTAATGAGGAGATGTGGTGAGGGTGGGGGACGGGGTCGGGGGGATTAGGGGTGAAGGGTCGTTGTTATCGTGGCGTCATAGGAAGGAGGAGTGTTTTACCATGATTGTGTTTCGTTGGTTGATGGATGGGGGCATGATTGGGGATAATCACAAGCAAATTTATTAATGGAGACTTGGAGTCTTGGAGAGCGGGACGGCTAGCTAATCTAGTTACGGGATATATTTAGGTCCTTTTTGTTTTCTAGTTTTTCCTCCTACGTTTATTATTATTTTATTAAATCAAAATTCTTTAAAATTGATTAAGAATCTAAGTTTTTTTTTTTTTTTTGACAGACTCGCTTTACACTTGTCCTGCCATTGTTATAGTGCCAAAAAAATTGTATTCAGTATTTTATATAAAACATTATTATTTGAGAATAAGTGTAGAGAAATAATATTACTTTTAATGTCTATATTGTTGTGTTAATACGTCGTCACCTTTTATGTTTTGCTGGATTCCTAATTATTTTGTTTTTTTGTTTTCCTTTGAAGTCAAGTAATTTGTGTATATTGTAAACTTTAAGCTATCATATACCAAAATAATTTCGGTTCATGTATTTTTTTTCTTTTTTTTTTAGTAAAAGTTGATCAAACCATCTAACTATTTAATATTAACAAATATCTTTTTGGATTTCAAACATGCGACTTTTCACGTAAAAATCATTGTTTTTTTTCCACTAATTCAAAGACTAATTCTCATGTATATTTATTTTTTTAGTAAAAGAAAAATTGTTGATACTTGAAAAGCCCTTTTAAAAGAAACTTTTTGACGATGTTACGCAAACTCTCAACTCATCATAAAAAATAAAAATAAAAACTTTTTAAATTAAAAAAAAAACGCATTAGCCTGTTTCATAAAGTGTGTCCGAGAATCTCAAGAAGGTGACATGTTTGGCAATATACTGGTGATACAAGTGGTATGGGTTTGCTTTGATTGACTTCGCTTTTTTTAATTTCTTCTTTTGGGTTGGAAAGCTTAAGATAAGTTTTGAGTTAAGATAGCCGGTAATCACTTCTTTTTGACAGAATTTTACTTTTCCAATATCCTGATCTTTGTATTCTCTGTTCATTAGGAATTGCAACTTGTACCGTTCATTTATTATTATTATAAAAAAGAGATCATTTTTCTTTTTTGTTCCAACTTATGAAGCTAGTGAATTGAAAACGGTCCGGAACGGGACGGTCCAAACCCTTCCGGTCCACGGGTCCGGCGGGTTGGACGGGTTCACGGGTCCGGTCCCCACGGGTTCAGTTTTCAGAGGCCGAAACCGTCCCGTGATCAACCCACGGGTCCGGGACGGTCCGGTCCACGGATCCGGCGGGTCCACGGTCCGGTCCGGTCCAAATCCTTTTTTTTTTTGCTTTTTTTTCTGTTTTTTTTTCTGTTTTTTTTCCAATTCAATAAGTTCGAACAATTGAACCGAACAATTTTTGTTATACTAAGATATAAATTAAAATTCACGACATTCCAACGTTTTTATTAAAACTGATTTATTTTAAAACAATTGATTTAAAAACAAAACCGAATTAGATCATTTTTTTATATTACATCTATTTCACAAACCTTTTTAAAATAAAATATCTATTTTTATAGTCAAGATTTAGAAATATGAACTTATTAATAATAGTCAAAATTAAAAGTTTGGGAGGTCAATTATAAAAGGCAAAAGTTTGAGAAATTCGGTTTTGATATTACAAAAATTTCTTAAATCGAATTATTTGATCTTAAAATTCCTTAAATCGAATTATGAAAGGCAAAAGTTTGGGAGGTCAATTATAAAAGGTCTATATTTTTTGTTATTAAATATACAATTTGAATATTTATTTACTTAAGATTTGTATTAATTTGATTCTATTAAAAATATGTATAATACTTTTAAACTAGTTTTTTTTTATTTGGGACATACATTATTTAAGTGTATATTATAATTTTACATTTTCTTATTGACATATGAATTATGAATATTTTATGATGATATTATATTGTATACACGTAGAGATACATCTGGCTTAATTTGTCAGTATATAGATATTATCATATCTATATTAATTTCGCCGTGTTTACACTGTCCGATATTATATCCAGGTGCACTTATTCTTCCAGAAATGTATAACATCTGGCTTTACTCAATATTAATTATAGGTTTATTATTTGCACTACGCCTAATTAATTATTTATTCCTGCAGCTATTCTGATTAAAAATAGTGTTCCCTTAAGAGTGACCAGGAAGCATGATCAAAGATATGATTTAGTTAAATAACATTAGTTTATTTAGGCTTAACAACTGGGAATCCCAGAGGGCCTTGTGTACAATGTATGCATCTCTTAATTAATTTCAATATCTTTTCATTTGATTTCTGTTGGTACACTTTGCTTATTTTAAAAAGAAGTTCAAGTTGTAATGACAAAAAAAAAAAAAGATTCAATATTGACAGAATCTGCCCTATAAGTTTATGTCAACATAGACTTGATTTATTTTAAAGAAATTCAACTTGATACTTAAAAAAAATGTCTAAATTAAATTGATGGAAGCTGGTATCCACAATGTTGAATATATATTGGTGCAATAAACGTGCAGCCAAGAGATGAATTTTCCCATTTCTAGACATTAATTTGGATTTAAACATGTTCTGTTCCCTAGATGAAGGTATAGAAAAGAAAATTTTAATATACACACAAATTTTTCTCTGGACCACCTGATATATACAAAATAGAAGATGTAATCTACAAAATGAAGTAATAAAATTATTTTACTTAAAAAAGTATTTAACACTCCTTATTTTTTTAAAGATAAGTTTGAAGGTAACAAATTCATGCACTTTGACCCTGTGAATAGAAATATATTATTAATGAAGAATATAATATATGCTTCAAAAAATTCAAATTTGATTTATTACAGAAATAATTCGAATTAAATATAAAAATATGATTTATTCAAATTACATACATTATTTATTACATAATTTATAAATAATTCGAATTACATACATTATTCAAATTTGATTGATTACAAAAATTCAAATTCAAATTAATTATATTATTATGTATTATATAAATTAAATATAAAAATATGGGTACAATAACACAAGAATATATTAACTATTAAACATACTCTCTTCTAACAAGAAAGGTGAGTGGTTGTGGTGGTAAAGCAACAAGGTGTTACCCAACCAACGTGGGTTCGATTCTTGCTTGGCACAAAAAAAAAAAAATTAGGCTTGGATGTATGCGCGGTGCATGGTGGTCTGGGTCTATGCGTGGTGCACGTTGCTACAGTAACAAATACGGGTCTAGCAGGTAAGCCGGGCCGGTCCGGGACGGGTCGGGTACACGGGTCTAAATCAGGGGGGTCGGTCCGGTCCTGTGGGAAGAAAATCAAACCGGCCCGTCCCTGAACCGGACCGTACCTAACCCCGGTCCGGGACGGGTCCGGTGCACGGGACGGGTCGGTCCAGGTCCGGTCCACGGTTCCGCCGATCCGGTCCTGGACCGGCCTGGTTTTTTCAAAACACTATTAATGAAGCTAATAATTTATGAGAAGGCCAGAAGTGGTGCAGACGTGCGTTTGAACTTGACAATAAAAAAATTGATAAAATGAAGAAGGAAGATTTTGTGTTGGGCCGCTGGGCTGGCGGGTCGACTTTGGATCCGCGGATATAGGGAGGAAACGCTGAAAGTCAAAACTCAAAAGTGAATCTCAATTGATTCTTTTTTTTCTTTATTTCAGGAAACCAGTTGGATCAAATACTGTGGTATTTATTTTTAATTATTTATTCTTGCGTACAAAAACAAAATATTGCGCTGTTGCTCTTTACGCCTAAAAAAGAAATCACCTCTTAGCCTGGCAGCTAAGGCAAATATTTGTTATTTCAACGTTTGGTGGGAAGTCTTAATCTGAATTTATAAGTTATCATAGTTTACTTTCTATAACTGGAGGAACCTATACTACAATTAGATTGTATTTAAGACATAATTTAGGATCGAAAAGATATATCTTTGGAACTTTTATATCAAAATAGATATATTTATAGAAATAACTTGTGCCATATTATTATTATTATTATTATTATTATTATTATTTATTTGTAATTATTCATAATTAATGAGTCATTTAAATCTATTATTTTCAATAATATTCTTATTTTCTTCTTTATTTAAGGACATGCTAGATATAATAAAGAGTACACGAATAAATAAGAAATTGAAGAACTCCTTCCAAAATAAACAGTATTATATTTTATTTAATTAAAATTAAAATTAAAATTAAACACGGACAACGGGACAAGACTTGGTATATACACAAAGAGTGTAAAACTGATTTCCTAAATAATCCAAAGCTGCAAATAAGGAAATACATGAAAAGTTCATAGAAAACGTTTAACATGCATGCCTTATGGCATCTTCAAGTTCTCAACGAATTAGAAACAAATCAGACACGTCATTTAGTAGGGAAACTCATATCGAACTATGCTAGCTAGGATATATTTGCGTGGAAGTAACAAGAAAAGATATAAAATATTGCCTTACGTCTGCTATGAATTACTTACTTTATGCGAGTCTTCCCATACGCGTTGCGGATGTGTAATTAATTTGACAGTTTCTTGTTCACGTTACAACGTGAAAATTACTCAAATATTTGTTTTTTTTTAATTATCAAATTTTGGCGAAGTATATAAAATTTTAGCCCCGTAGAGTCGTATTCAAATTTTGAGCAATAGCTCTACGCGCATTGCTAAGCTGCAGGAGATAAGGGAGCTATGGTGCCCCCAGGCCGCAGGACAAGTATCCTCTCTATTACGGTAAAAGATTCCCTCACTTTATGGTTTGAGATTAACTCTCAGCCGCTTTGAGATTCGGGCTGACGGAGGGAGCAGTATTATTGGGTTTTGAGATTCATGCCAAGTTAAAAAAAACGGTCCAATCAAGTAATTGTAAAAGATTCCCTATTACGGTACCGGGGAGGATCTGAATTTAACTAGAAGTACGTTGTGAAAAATATCGCTAACTATAAAAGAGATTTTAATCATCTCTCATATTTTTATCTCTGTTTTTAAAAATTAAATAGACAATCTGAACAGTTCAACATTATTTTCATATTAAAATTGTACTAGAAAACAATATTTTATATTTTTTGGAAAGTGTTTATTATTTTTTTAGGAGTGAGACTATAGTACTGTATAGTGCGGATTGGTTCATACTATGAATCAATATTTTTGTTTTTCAAATCTTAACGGTATATCCGAACCGTTCAACACGATCTATTGTAAACTCAATTATACATTTTTTTAGAATTTTTTAAGAACAATTTTAGATGGGTAGAAAATCATTATTTTCTAATAGTTCAGAATTTTTAGATCTAGTGATTTTCTACCCATCTAAAAAAATAGTAAAAAAATTAAAAATATAAAATATAGTTGCAAGTGTATATTTATATGGAGATCATGTTGAATGGTTCAGATCGATTATTAGAACTTTTAAATCGAAAATTTGAATCCATAACGCAGATCAATATATACTATGCATAGTACCACAGCCTCACTCTTTATTTAGATAGGTACAAAATGATTGTTTTTCAGAAGATTCAGGAACATTAAAAAAAACAGTGATTTCATATCTAAAAAATAGTAAAAAGTTTCTTAAAAATATAAAATTTAGTTTACAAGTACATTTTAATATGAAGATTATGTTGTACGGTTTAGATCGACTGTTTGAATTTTGATAGCAGAGATAAGAATGCGGATCATAATTGGGTATAATATGAAATGTCAAAAATTTAGTTGAATTGGTTGTTTTTTCCCAAACTTAAAATCAAATTGCGTATGTATTTTTATGCTTATCATTTCACCGATCATTACTGATTTAGTTTACATACAATTTAATTATGAAGACAGAATTCATTGACAATACTTAACTAGACAATTTTAACAATCATTAATAATAAAATTAAAATAAGAAATATAAAGTTATGGACGCGATCTATGTGGTCCATGCATTATATTGCTTATAAAAATATTGGGATGTGGTGCATATTCATTGTTCATTAAGCAATTCGAGTTATTTTCAAAGGCCCTCGATAAATTATTTAATTATAGTCCAATTATACAAAATTTTACCAATATACTACCTATATTATTTGCAATAACAACAACAACAAAAGCACCAACAAACTTAATTTTTTATCGTCTCTTGAGCTTTGATAAGAGAAAAAATAGATATTTGAAAGGAGCTTTATGTATAAAATATTTTTTATAATAACAAATTTTAGACCAATAAGTTGTTTTATTCTTTTTCTCAAGAAAGATAGAGGTCTAGCATTTCAAATTTCAATATTTTATAAAAAATATTTCATCCGGATTTCGAATATGCTACTTCTCACACAGTGGGGATATTACTATGATCATAGACTGATTTTCGACAGTAAAGTTATTTTCGAATGTAAATACATTTGTAATGGTAAAAAACATGATATATATCTCTTTTTTTAATAGAAAGATGAAGATCTAACCTACCAATTCTATTTAACTGTTCATAAAGAACCCTTCTATCTAGGTTTCAAACCCACAACCTCCCACATGGAGGGTGCTACTCTTTGCCAATAGATCAAATGTTGGTTCTTGATATATATATTTTTTAAATGAAAAAAATACTTCTTGAAGTATGATATGTGAATCATTTGATCAATATTAACATGAGAGAGAAATAAAAATTGAACAAAACATAACATATATGATATGACATGGTATCATAAATTTAAAGTCTCAACTCTTTTTCAGTATTATAATTTTTTTTTAAAAGGCAGAGCCTATTTCATTGCTGAAATATAATAATTACAAAAATCAATTAGCCAACAACTGGACTCATACTTGAGAGAATAGTCATAATATCCATAGCAACATAACAAGCATAACAGCTAGGAAATTAATCAAGGTTTGAATATAGCTAAACTTCAAAAGTAAGATAAGTTTGCACTAACTAAGCCACAAAGTAATAGGCTAGATATAATAACAGTAGACAAAATGTGGTGATGCTCCTTCTTCTTCATTCATGAGGCAGATGCTCAGTAGGTGACTGGTGAACAACCATCTCCAGATGCATGTACTGATTCAGGGGAATTGCATCCTCAACCACTGGAAGCTATTCTTTAGCGGCCATTTTAGTTTTGGTCTTGAGATGACATGTCCAATAAAAAACCAAGGATTTAATCAGTAATATCATTGATCTAGCTGTTTTAGGAGCACTGTTATTAAAGCAAATATCATTTATGTGTTGCCAAATGGTCCAGCATAAAGGACTTAAAACTAGTAAAAAATCTGATCTCTGTAATGGGTTAAATTGTAAAGCAAAATTAATCACGTCTTTAAAAGTATGCCAGTGTTGCATAACCTCGTGGCTTTTATCTAATCAAAACTAAATTTTAGGTATTATAAATTTAAAAAGTATTATAATTTTTTTGAATAATTGTATTATCGATGCTTAACTCTTTTAATTTTAGACTTCTATATTTATTTAAGAGAACATGCACCACTATTTCTAAACTATGCATGCTTATTTTTAATTGCGTTAACACATTTGCTTGTGCTACAACTCATGAAAACGGACGGCTATTAAAATTATCGCTATTAAGTTGAGACTTTATGTCGATCACTTACTTCATGTCAGTGTTGTGGTCATCACGACGACAACGCAACGAGGTAATCTTTCGAAACAAGAAGCTACTACCGTGGTTAGTAGCCACCGAGCTGCTGAGGAAGTAAAATTATGGCAGAAATTTTGTAGAAAAGGGAACATAAATGGTTTTGGGGCTGTTATGGGCGCAGATCTAACAGAGAGCACTGCTGCTATGACTTGGTCTGTTGTAATTTTAATTAGAAACTGATGTATTAAATAAATTTATTAATATAGTCTTGGTAGTCACTACCAAGTTTCCAAAAAAAAGTTGAGACTTCCAAAGTTTTGGGCCAATCCATATAATTTTAGTTTGGGCCATTAATTAAAAGAAGTGAAAGGATAGAGATTTTAAATTCCTGCACGGTCGAGTTATTTAGAGTCGGGTATGAATTGATTTTATCGGGTTGGATAAAAAGTTGATCTTGTCTCGTGCCACCGAGCTTTGTAAGTCAAAATATATTAAGAAATTGATCATTCCTTCGTTGGAAAGCTTTTTTCCAGCCCACTAATTATATTAATAGGAACCCACGGTTTCAGTGCACAAGAGATTCAATGTACCTGAATAAAAAAAAAACAAGATTCAAATTTTATAAAGTTCACACTTATGATATTAATTTATGAGTGAGTCTCGGTACTATGCATATCATGATTTGGTCCGTAATACAGATCAATATTTTCATTTTCAAAATTCTATAGGTCGATTTGAACCGTTCAACATGATTTTCATATGAATATGTACTTGCATATCGAATTTTATATTTTTTAGAATTTGTTTACTTTTTTTTAAGATGGGTAAAAAATCACTGTTTTTGAATGGTTCAGAATTTTCAGATCAAGCAATTTTCTACACATCTTAAAATATAGTAAATAAATTCTAAAAAATATAAAATTCGGTCTACAAGTACATATTCACATAAGAATTATGTTGAATGGTTCGGATCGACCGTTAGAATTTTGAAAATAAAAATATTAATCCGTATTACGGACCAATCCGTAATATGCATAGTACCATAGACTCACTCTTAATTTATACAGCTTTTAGAATTCATTTCGGTGAATTCGTAAAAACGTTGTTCTAAAAACAACTGTTGACATATCTCAAATATGAATAAGAGGGATCAATGACATTCATTTATTTTAATAATGTTAATAATTTTTCAAAAGTAAATCATATTTGGAATCTAATATTATAAGAATAGTTTAAATAGTGCACATATCATGTAAAATAAAAATTGATGCAAATTTTATCCTCCTTAAATTTTTAACGATCTAAATTTAACGGTTCTTGAATCTCATCAAATAATATTTAATGAATTTATAAATTTAATGATTTAAATTTATCGCCCCTCTCTCATTCCTTTTAAACTTCTCTTTCGACAATGCACCTCTTCTCTCTCTCACCTCTACCTCGAGAGGAGAGGAGAATGAGAGAGGAGAGAGGAACCGAAGCTGAGTGGAGCTGAGAGCGCAATATCATCGGAACTCGGAGTGTTGAATCTCTATGCCATCTCTATTGGAGCGTGGGTAAGTAGATCCGGACGTCGGAGCGCGGCGGTGGTCGAAAAAGAGAATCCGGTCGTAGGGAGCTATAGGAAAAGGTAATAGAGTAATTATGAGTGTATATAAATGAGATCAAAATATTAGAGTTATTTAGAGTAATTTAGATAATTTTATGAGAATAAAAGAATAAATTTAAATTAGAGTTATTTGACTTGTTGTAAGTTCGGTTTTTATATCAATAAAATTGTTAATTGACACTAAAAGTCATTAACCTTAAAAAAATCTAAATTTATATTATACACTTTTGTTTGGATAAAAGAGTTAAGGGTCAAATCACCCGACATTCTTTACAGATCCTTATTATTACATAAAAAAAAACCATCTGCATTTCAAATTCATTAGCTTATGTATCAAATGACACGTGCATTTGTCACTAAATCGAACACTATTTCTTAAATTTATAATATACTTAGAAATTTATTTTGCTTTCATCTTATTTAATATATAACATTATAAATTATCATAAATATTATTGTCAAAAGATTTCTTCTAGTAAATAAACAAAAGTCGGGCCACCAACATATTGTTGTACCGCAGCACAAATGTTGACAACTGTCCCTCGTGACCTCGCCGAAGGAAACAAATTCTGGCAAATAAAAACATAAAACTGTGAGTTGTGACGCATTCCTTGTTGTCAAATAGAACAAATGAGATTTAGAAGTTACCAACTTACCATGATCAGGATTTTATTTATAGATATTAATATAAAATATTAGTATTAAAATCCTATATTTTGGATTGAGGGAGAGATGGAGGCGGGGAGTGATGTATTTAATGGATGAGAACGGAGTAGGTCCAATGCCCATCGGATCTATTTTTAGATTCAACGAGTATGATGACCGTCCGATCTAATTTAAGATTTGTGAAACGCTGTTTTGAGAGTCCGTACGCAACCCTAGCTTACCGCCTCCGCCCCCTCCCCACCCTCCGCCTGCTCCGCCTCCTCTCTCTCACTCCGTCTGCTCCGCTCCGACTCACTCTAGCTTCTCGCCCCCGCCCCCGCCCCCGCCCCCCGCCAGCTCTACCTCCCGGTCCCGCCCCCCTCCCCAGCTCCTCCGCCCGGCCCCCGCCAGCACCGCCTGCTCCGCCTCCCCTCTCCAACTCCGTCTGTTCTGCTCCGGCTCGCCTAGCTTCTCGCCTCCGCACCGCCAGCTCCGCCTCCTGGCTGCTTGGTCGCCTACACCGGCCCCCGGTCTCGCCTCTTCCCCTTTCCGCCCTCAGATCCACCCCTTGCCGCTGGCACCGTCACCAATGTGCTGCTTGCTCTGCCGCGTCGTTTGCCGCTTGGCCTCCACACGCGATGGCGCTACTGTAGTACTTTTTATCTACCTGTAAATTAGGAAATAAATGTTTAGTTTTTGTGATGATGATGTTGTGCGTTGTTTTGTGCTGCTTTCTGCCTCTTCATCTGTCTTTTCGAAATCTTTTGAGGTGACTGTCCTGGACTGGTTTGATTTAGTTCACCGTCTAGTTTGATTCAGTGCCTTCTGGCTTTCAGAACTCTTTAGAGGTGACTGTCCTGGACTGGTTTGATTTAGTTCACAGTCTAGTTTGATTCAGTGCCTTCGCAGCTGATGGATGACTGTCTTGGTCCGGTCGATTCAGTTCCCGGTCTGATTGGATTCTGTGCTTTTTCAGCTTGTGATATGCGTACGGAGGAAACCATCACTAGGCCTATCTCAACTCTACTCAAGGAAGGATGATCAATTAGCGTTCCCTGGATGCTCATATCTCTGTGCGTTTATAGTTATGTTTTTAGCTGTATACTTTTCACAGACACTAGTTGTCTCATCTTATGTAACAGCTTCTTTGTAACTTGTTCTATCAATGCAATTGCCTACGGGCTTTCAACCAAAAAAAAAAAAATTTAAGATTTGTGTGCATGAAAATTGAAATAGATGTGCACGGAGTTTAAAGCGTTTCGCACGATTCTTAAAGCAAATTGACGGTGATTAAATCTATCGAATCAGAGTAGGTGTGATGCCCATCGGACCTACCCAGTCATCATAATGGATTGTTGGAATTTACGTTGATCATGTGTTTTAATTCGAGTTCTAAGTAGCTAGTTATAGTTTTGCTATAATATTTTCGGACCCTAAAAGTTATAGCGTTATCGGTCACATTTTTTTTATCAAAATTCTAAATAACTATAGCTATAATGTGTTATAGTTTTTTCGAACTTTAAAAGCGATGATGCAATAATTATTACTTAAAATTTTGATTTTAATAGACCTGAAAAAAAAATTACTTCAAAAATTAAAGTCAAAATTCTTTTAGAGTTCTGTTTATCACATCTAAATTCACGTACACTCATTCAAATATTCTATACTCTTTTATATTAATTTCTGTATATAAAAAAAATCTCTAACGTAGACCAAAACATGAGAGGAAAGACATTTGTCACCTGAGACATGAGCCAAACCCAAACGCCACACCGCACCTGATGCTGTAAAAAGAGAGGATTTTTTTTATAAACTATAAATAAATAAATAAAATTCACAAACTAACTTGAGGTTTCAGTTTTTACAAAAACATAAGTATTGAGATGTCAAATCAGTCTGGATCTTTTTTTTCAACTGTGCTGAGATGGCATCTCGACCCGGTGGATATTTTCAAAAAATTTCAATCAAACTATAAGGTTGTTGGTGAAATATTTTTTTTTTTGTTGTGCCGAGATGGTACTCGATCTGGTTGGATTTTAGCAATTTTCAACCTCTGTGCCGAATAGGTATTCGGCACAGAGGTTTTTTTTTTTAATTTCAACACAACAACCTTTGAAATGAGTTGGTGAAATTCTGAAATTGTGATATTTTTTTTCCTGTGCCGAATTCTCATATCGGCACAGAGATATTTTTTGTTTGTTTCTTTTTTTAGTTAAAAATAAATATATAATTTGTTAGGGTGTCAAATTCTCATATCGGTATGGAGGTTATTTTCTTTTCTTTTTAGAGTGCCGAATATCCATCTCGGCACAAAGAAAAAAATTAATTTTCTGTTACATATTGACTAAAAACTTGTGAAAATTTTCACGTCAAGATGTCATCTCGGCATAGCGTAAAAAAAAAATTACGTGTCAATTTGACACCTGGTTACTTATAATTTTTATAAAATCTGAAACCATCTAAGTTAGTTGGTTAATTTTTTATTTTTTATTTATGGTTTATAAAAAAAATGTAAAAAGAGAGGAGGCCAACAAAGCCTGATCAGACTTGATGGCGTGGTCGCAATAAACTAAGTCTACGTGATTGCTTAGCCTTAAATTACGGGCCACACAGTCGTCTACACTCCGTCAAGCTCGAGCTGTCTAGCTAGCAGTAAGCATTTATACAGTTATGCTTCAACTTAATACCATTACAAGTCAGCCCCACCGAGGCACCAATTTCAATGTTAATGCTTTTCCTGACAGTCCTGTATGATCACCTATTAGCTACTCAGAGCCTACTCTCTCTCTCTCTCTCTTTTTGTCTTTTTTTACTACGGTCTTTACTTAAATATTTAAAATGTTTTTAGGTTTCATCAAAAAAAATATTATGTTTTATGTGTGAAATTAGAGAGATAAGAGACAGAGAGGCGCTAATAGGTTTAATTCATATCTTTTCATATTGATTCAATTCTTACAGTAGCCCTTTATATACAAATGATTCATTAATTGTAACCCTAATTTAGATACAAACAAATCTAATTGCCAGCTCACTGTGATTAGAGAAATATCTCTAACCGACTTTGCTATGTCATCCAGTATTCATGATACTGGAGTCGTCTAGTTGACCTTGCCTATCAGCCCCCCCGCAAGCGGAGGGGACAGGTGTCACCGTAAGCTTGGAGCGCAGAGAGAGAAACCTTGGTGTTGTCAATCCTTTTGTCAAGATGTCGGCTATTTGGTCGTGAGAAGATATAAACCGAATGAGGAGAGACCGATTGAGAACCCTTTCACGAATAAAGTGAAAATCAATCTCCACATGTTTCGTGCGAGCATGAAAAGCGGGGTTAGAGGCAAGAAATGTTGCACCGATGTTGTCACACCATAAGGTTGGGGGAGATTGAAGTTGAACATGGAGCTCGGCTAAAAGGAATTGAAGCCATACAAGCTCGGTACATGCAAGTGCTAGGCTTCGATATTCCGATTCGGTACTTGAGCGAGCAACCGTCTGTTGCTTTTTCGAGCTCCAAGAGATTATATTAGATCCAAGAAATATGCAAAAGGCTGAAGTGGAGCGACGATCATCCGGGCAACCGGCCCAGTCGGCATCACAATATGCATGAATCTCAAGGGTATGACAAGGTTTAAGGAAGATGCCATGAGAAGGAGAACCGGCTAAGTAACGGAGAATCCGTTTGACAGAAGCCCAATGAGAGGTGGTGGGATTGTGCATAAATTGAGAGACTTTGTTGACGGCAAATGCAATGTCGGGTCGGGTTATGGTTGCGTATTGCAAGGCACCAACAATTGTGCGATAAAGATGAGGGTCTTCAAGGGGGTCTCCATCAAACTTGGAAAGAGAGGTATTGGCCGGCATGGGGGAAGGGCACGGTTTGGAATGGACCATGTTAGCACGGTTTAAAAGATCTCCAATGTACTTGGTTTGAGATAGGTGA
Organism: Carex myosuroides; assembly: GCA_028015225.1. Taxonomy (NCBI): domain Eukaryota; kingdom Viridiplantae; phylum Streptophyta; class Magnoliopsida; order Poales; family Cyperaceae; genus Carex; species Carex myosuroides. The sequence continues at coordinate 6,666,660 of CM051488.1, forward strand.
AAGCCATTTGTAGAAGATGAGACCTCAATTCCCAAGAAATAATGAAGAGGACCCAAGTCTTTGAGAGCAAACCGAGAGTGCAAGGTGGCAATAAGTTCGGCCATGAGGGTAGAATTGGAGCCAGTAACTAGTATGTCATCGACATATACAAGCACTACAAGAGCATGACCATTAGAGGCAAGCACAAAAAGCGAGGGATCATATTGAGACCCCACAAAACCGAACTCAAGAAGAGTGGTGCTCAAGGTATTGAACCAAGCACGGGGAGATTGCTTTAGCCCGTAAATAGCCTTAGAAAGAAGACATACGTGATTAGACCGAGTAGAATCAATGAAGCCGGGCGGTTGATGCATATAGACTGTCTCATTCAAGTCGCCGTGAAGAAAAGCATTATTGACATCGAGTTGTCGAATGGACCAACCAAAGGTGAGAGCCAAAGAAAGGACAACCCGAATGGTAGTGGGACGGACCACCGGGCTAAAGGTTTCGAAATAGTCGACACCTTCTTCTTGAGTGAATCCTTTGGCAACAAGTCGCGCCTTGTGTCGTTCGATGGTACCATCCGCATGCCTCTTAGTCTTAAAAACCCATTTGCATCCAACAATATTTTGGTTTGGAGGTGGTGGAACGAGGGTCCATGTGCCATTGTGAATCAATGCCTCGTATTCTTTGGTCATAGCATCGCACCAGTGAGGGGATTTTTGAGCTTGAGTGAAATTTTTGGGTTCGTCGGAAGCATAGGACAGTAGTGCTATGTGATCTGGGAATTTCTTGGGTTTTATTGTGTTATCTCGGGTCCTTGTTACCATGGGATGAGTTGGAGCAGATGGCTGATTTGTAGAAGGCTGTGGTGTGAAAGTAGAAGGTCCAGGGGGCTGTTGTGGGAAAGGAGAGGTGGAGATAGGACTAGATGGGGTTTCGGCCTGTGAGGAAGTCTGTTGGACTTGAGCCGCAAGGGAAGGGGATCGGGTAGGCTGTGAAGAGGAGGTGGGAATTGGGCTGGGCCTTAGTATTGAAGGTTGGGAAGTAGGCTGAGTGTTGGGTTGCGGCCCAGTAGAAATGGGAGAGGATCGGGCTGCAGGTAAGAAAATTTGCAGCGGCATAGAGTTGGTGTTTGAAGTGGTCGGTTCTGGTGAGTCCGTAGCAGCAGGGGGCTGAGACTTAAAAGGAAAATTGTTTTCATCAAATGTAACGTGACGAGAAACAAAAATCCGATTAGTGGGTAAGTGCAAACATTTATAGCCTTTTTGATTAAATGAATAACCAAGAAAGACACAAGGCAAAGCTCGAGGTTGCAATTTGTGATCATTGTAGGGTCTAATATAGGGAAAGCATAGACACCCAAGAACACGTAAAAAGGTAAAGTCCGGGTTTTTGTGAAAGAGGGCCGTGTAAGGTGAAGTAGAGTTGGTAGCGGAAGGAAGGCGGTTAATGAGATAGACAATGCTTGCAAAGATGTCATCCCAAAATTGATTAGGTAAAGAAACACGGTTCATAGTAGCAAGAGAGAGTTCTATAATGTGACGGTGTTTGCGCTCGGCAACACCGTTTTGTTGAGGTGTATGAGGGCAAGATATTTGGTGAGAGATTGAGGGGAAGAGGCGGGATATGGGTTTGTACTCCGTACCACCATCGGTACGAAGTGTTTTAATTGTGGCATTCAAGAGATTCTCAACCTTAGACTTAAAATTAGAGAAAACATGCACAAGTTCATCTTTAGTGTGAAGAAAGTAAATCCAAGAAAATTTGGTGTAATCATCAATAAAAACTACATAATAACGGAATCCATTGTGAGACAATAAAGGAGCGGGACCCCAAAGGTCGGAATGAACAAGTTCAAGTGGAGAAGTAGTAAAAGAAGAGCTAGAAGTAAAAGGTAGTCTATGTGCCTTAGTCATGCAACAATCATGGCATAAGGTCAACTTATTGGAAGAGCAAGGTAAAGCAAAGCATTGTAAAACTTGCAAAGTAGTAGAAGAAGAGAGGTGACCAAGACGTGCATGCCAAAGGTCAGCCGACACGTGTTCACTAAGAAGGGCTTGAGGAGGAAGTGTAGAGGAGCTTGTGGAGAGAGGTGGTAGAGACCATTAATGAGCTTGGCTTGGAGAAGGAGGGTCGAAGTGTGGCGGTCCTTGATATTGCAAATATGAGAGGAAAATTCAAGGGTTAGTGAATTATCCATGAGCAATTTAGAGAGACTCAATAAATTTTTGGTAAAGCAGGGAACATGTAGAATGTCTTTGACAAAGATAGTGTAGTTTGAAAGAGAGATAGAGGTAGAGCCGATATGACAAATTGTCAAACCGGAACCGTTACCAATTTGTAATTTATCGAAGCCCTCATATGGAAGATAGGTGGAGAGATTGTTGAGATCCCCGGTCACATGATGAGAGGCGCCAGAGTTAATGACCCAATCAGTCGAAGTAGAGGAGGCGCCAGGTTGAGCTACAAAGGCTTGGTACGAGTGCGGTATAGTAGCTGGATAGGTGTCCTCAAACCGATGCCAACAATTTTTGGCGACATGGTCCCTTTTTCCACAGATCTGACAAATCTCATTCTTGTCAGGATTAGGTGGTCTTGGCTGGTGAGTCCTGTGGTCATAGCCGGGCTGAGGATTGAAGGGAGGTCGGTTTTGAGCACCAGGTGGGGTCGGTAGCAGACCAGGTGCTGTCGGGTTAACGGGGCGAGGTGCAGGGGGTCTGCTGTTGGGTCTCGGACTCGAGTAGTAAGAGGATCGGGTGTTGTTGTTATTGGGTTTAGGGTTATAGGACCGGTTGTTATTGGATCTGGTATGATTTGAGTAATAGGCAGTGGGAGATGAATTGGAAGGAAGAGGAGAATAGGTGCTGTTTTGGGAGTTGATGAGAGATTCATAGCTGACAAGGAAAGCATGAAGTTCTTGGACTGAGTAAGGGTCTGGTCGGGTGGTTGCGGCAGCCACGGCTGAGTTGAACTCAGGTCCGAGTCCACCCAAGATGTACATGGAAAGGTCGTCATCGGATAACGGCGATCCAATAAACGCCAACTCATCAGCTATAGACCTCATCTTTTGAAGAAATTCTGAGCAAGAAGAGCTACCTTTTGTGGTGTTTTGGAGTTTCCGACGGAGCTCGGTAAGCCGCGCACGAGAAGAGGCTGAGAATGTTTGTTGAAGATTCTGCCACAGATCTAAAGAGGTTGAACACGATACTACTTGACCAAGCAATGTCTCAGACAAGGATGAGCGCAGCCAAGCTAGAATAATCTGGTCTTGTTAATTTTGTAGAGATTGGGACATTGATGATTATTATTGGATCTGGAGAGAGAGATTGAGGTAGGGGATTGGTAATTGGGACATCAGAACCGGGAGGAGGAGAATTACTCATGGCGGCTCTGATACCATGAAATTAGAGAGAGATAAGAGACAGAGAGGCGCTAATAGGTTTAATTCATATCTTTCTATATTGATTCAATTCTTACAGCAGCCCTTTATATACAAATGATTTATTAATTGTAACCCTAATTTAGATACAAACAAATCTAATTGTCAGCTCACTGTGATTAGAGAAATATCTCTAACCGACTTTGCTATGTCACCCAGTATTCATGATACTGGAGTCGTCCAGTTGACCTTGCCTATCAATGTGCCAAACATTTTAAAAATCATTAGTACAGATTTATACAAAAATAGTACGACGGAATGAATTTATCTTATGTGAGCGACAAAGACAGCTGTAATGAAATCTATCCAGAATCTCGTTTGAACTTGAGATGTAATTATTTTTCTATAGAAAGAACAGTCCCAAAAAGTTCTGATTGACTGATTCCCATTGATATTAACAGCATTTTTTGGAAAAATATGTTTTTAATGGCAACAGTTTGTGTTAAAAACTCCATTTCTACAATTATAAAAACTTACATATTCCGCATTTAATGCTCTCTTCGTTGAAAAGGTTACAACATCTAGCACCCAGAAATTTTCTTTTAGTTATTCAAACAATTTTTGTTTAATTATAGCCACCCAGAAAAACTAGTCCAAAATGCAAAAAGAGATAATAAAAACAAAAGTAAAATAAAAATTGAAACAAATGTAGAACAAAGAATATTAATTAAAAACAAATTCAGTGACTAGCTAGTGACCAGTACTTCTAAGGCTGGTTCTTCTGATGCGGGAGCATCCAAACGGCAAGTATCCCGACATGTGGGGCAGGAGGAACGCGCAACAATCCATTCCTCAACACAATTAGCATGAAATCCATGGCCACAATTGGGAAGCACGCGCACTCTCTCTCCGTCAATGAACTCCGACAGGCAGATTGCGCATTCAGCCTCGGCACGTGCTAGTTTCGTCTCTGCCGAGAACACTATCGGAGACGATGACGCCGGTTCAGACGCAGCCCCGTTTTGGTGTTTGTTGGTGGAAAGAGATTGACGGCGGAGAGCGAGGAGTCGGAGGATGAGGCGGCCAGCGGCGTGAAGAGAAAAGGCGAGAACTGCGGCGCATGCGAGGATGATTAGAATGATAGCCATGTTTGCATCCAGGGTTTTAGCGTTAGAGTAGGAGCCCCACTTGCTGTTGCTGCTCTGAGGTGGTTTGGAAGGGAGAGGTGGGGAAGGTGGGGGCCAAGAGGAGGTGCTGGCGTAGTTTGGCTGAGGTGTCATAGATGTTTTGCTACTCACAAGTGTTGGTTGGGTTGGAGAGGGTAAAATAAATTGAGAGCACGAGAAAGGGAGAGAGAGAAATGTTTTGGACCTGGTTTCAAATGCCATTATTTATGGGACGCTAAATTTCCTAGATTATGAAATTTCTATTCTTTTCATGCATGCTGCCAAGTTAAACTCAATTCAATTATAATTTTCGGAGTTTAAACAGCTTGTTGAATAATCCACTAAATTCAATTCAGTTGAAACCCTTTACTTGAGATTCGGAAGCTTTTTGTGAAAAGTCACGGTCCAATCAGCATTAAACTGACTCGTAAATAATTAAAACAAATACAATCAAACCGCAAGTCAATGACAATTTCTTTAGACTGTAATTTTTTTTAAGTAATATTATTAGATGATTTTTTGAAGTAATATTATTAATTGATTTTTTGCCGCTCGTTTTCGGGTTAGTGGTCGGATATGTGTGGTTTCATAAAGGATATCAATATTATTGTTTTATTCTTAAAATGAAGCAAAAGAAACAAGAAAAATGAAATATTATTTGATAGGAAGAAAGACCGCTTTTTTTATTAATAAAAAAAAAACAAAATATTAAATTTGACCTCAATTCCAATTTTTTACAAAAAATACCGTGACTGCCCACTAGGGAGTCCGGATCCCCTAAAGTAACCCAATCTTTGGGTTTTGGATCGAGACCGTCCGATTCTAATTCGTCACTCGAGATCGTCTCGGAATTCGAATTCATCGTCGAGATGTGTGCGCTCACTTCGCGAATGGATTTTCGCGGATTCGAATCAGACGGTCTCGATCAAAAACCCAAAGATTGTGTTACTTCACGATCCGAATTGCTCACTGGGGGGCGGTCCACTATCCATACCAGACCGCCCCCGTGAGGCAGTTTGGTATTTATTTTAGAGACAATATGAATATTAAAATACTGAATTCTAATGCTAAAAATTCAGATTTTCTTTAAAATATTTGTTATATTACTTCTTGTATAATTAGCATATTTATTTCTCCGATAATGGACTGCTCTAGTTAGGGCTGCAAACAAACCGAACCAAATCGAACTTACCTCCAGTTTGAGTTTGGTTTGAATTAATTACGAACTAAGTTTGGTTTGAATTAATTTCGAACGAACTCAATTTCGAGCGAACTCAATTTCGAATCGAACTTTTTACGAACTCAATTTCGAATTTTTACGAACTTTGTTACGACTTACGAGTTATGACTTATGGCTGTACCATAGTTCGAAATTACAGCACTTCAATAAAAACTCAGGCATTCTGAATTCTAATTACACAGTACACCAAAGTTTATATCAAAGTTCATTACAAATAATAAAATTTATATCAAACACCAAAGTTTAGTACAATCAATCAAAGTTCAGTACAATCACAGAATCCAAAGTTTTCCAAATAGCCAACAGGAGCAACATCACCAAAGTTTTCAAATATCCAAAGTATACAAAGTACAATTTAAATATCAATAGAAGTACAAAACAATCACCAAAGTCTTAGAATTATTACAAATCAAAATATTATCCTAAATAAAACATTAAAGTTCATTATCAGCGGAAATCAACGGTTCGCGTTTGAGTTAATTTCGAACTAAGTTTGGTTTACGAACCTATTTCGAACGAACTAGGTCCAGTTTGAGTTTGGTTTGAATTAATTTCGAATAAGTTTGGTTTGAATTAATTTCGAACGAACTCAATTTCGAATCGAACTTTTTACGAACTTTTTCGAATCAAACTCGAATCGAATTACGAACTACGAATTTTTTTTGCAGCCCTAGATCTAGTGGAGCAAATTTGATATATATATATTTTTTTTTGGTATTAATAAAAAAAGCGGGAAGAAAGACGAGTAATGTTAACGAATGATACAAAATTCATCCCATAAAACTCTGGCGACAAAAGCTGGCAGCTTTAATCCTCGATTGAAGATTATGATTTAACAGGCATAGAAACTACTGCATAACACATTAAAGTTACCAACTTGTCAGGAGCTTTGTCAGAATAAAACAATTATACAGAAAGCATTGCTAGACAATAGACATGCTCCTTCTGGCACAGGCGAAGCAGACACAGACGTAGCCAAACAAAGACTAATCGCTTTTAAGTCAGAAAAGCAGTCTGTAGCTGTAGCCTGTTGCTTTTTTATTTGCCTTTTTTTAATCACAATTCCGTAGGATGACAAAACTTTGTCTTATTAGAAACGAGACCAAAATCAACATTCAACAAGGCCAAGTTTCAGAAATTATCCGTTGTCTTGAGTCTCTAGAATATATATGTAGAAGATTTTCTTCACTTTACGGTTTGAGATTACTCTCAGCAGCGGCTGAGATTCGGGCTAGAGCAGGAGCAGTATTATTTGGACTTTGAGATTCGTGCAAAGTTAAAAGAACGGTTCGGATCCATTAATTCGGGCTAGAGTCCGGACTGTTTTTCGTTGACCAATTTGCCACATGATGGGCCACCTGGTTGGTTGTTTCTCGACCATTTTTTTTTTCTTTTTGCTACGGAACTGTTAAACTTGCACACTCATAAGTCGTAAGTAAAATTCAATGATTTAAAGAATTCTCCTATATATGGTGAAAGAGTAAACGACTAAACTGTGATCCGAATAATTTCTCTTTTCGTTTTTTTAGTGAAGCTGCTCGGGACTAGAAAAAGAGAACACAGAAAATAAGGTAAAACTCTTATGTCATCTTCTCTTGTTACCTTCGGATAGAAATGGAAATCACTCAAAACGTGATTTTTTTTTTTATAAATCATATCAAAAATTCGGTACACCTTCTCAGGAACCAACTCCGCTGCTCGCCAAATAGGCGAGCAGGACCCTGCTATTCTAAATCGAACCGTTCATCTGTGTTGAGATCCGTGCTTGAAAAAATTTCAACGGTCTGATTTTGAAAAGCAGGGTCCTGCTCGCCTATTTGGTGAGCAGCGGAGTCGGATCCCACCTTCTCATCTCAAAATGTGGTATTACACACAGAAAATCCAAATCACCCCTGTAGCGAAAAGTTAAAATGTCATGGGTCGATATAACATTTAAGCTTAGCGATATTCTCGAGAAGAAAAAAGAGGAGAAACTCTAGCCGTCGCCGCTTCCTTTTCCTCCTCCACCTCTCTCCATTCCACTCCTCCCACTCTTTCTAGTTTTTTTCTCCGGCATAGCAATATCATTCCCTCTCTCGTCTCTTATCTCCTCAAACGGAGAAGAGAATGAGGGAGAGAGAAGGAAGTCGAGTTGAGCGGAACCGATCAGAGCTGAGAGCACGGTATCGTCAAAGCTCGAAGTGCAGAGTCTTTATCCCTATATTGATCGGAGCCCGGCAGTGAGCAATCCGGCCGTTGGAGCGCGGCGGCTATCGGACGAAAGCGGATCCGGTAGTAGATAAAGAGGAGAAAGAGGTAATAGGGTGTTTTTAGAGTAGATAAGTATGATTAGTTGATTAGAGTAATTTACGTGATTTCATGAGAATAAATGAGTTTAGATCTAGGAATGAGGGTCATTTGACCTGTTGTAAGTATGTTTTTTATCAATGAAATTATTAGTATGCATTTAAAGCTACTAACTTTTAAAAAAATAATTTTTAATCTATAATTTTTTAAAACAAAAAATTATAATTGAAGTTTCCTATTTAAATGTAAGAGAATATTAATTCAATCCGAGTCAGATTTATAAAAAAAATACGATTCCATCATTTACTCAAAAAACATACCCATCATACGAACAATAACACAGTATGGGCAACACAACAAGAAATCTAGAAAGAAAACTAGATTTTGTGGCATTTATAACTTGTTAAAAAAAAAAAGGGAAAATTAGATCCATGCCACTTCAAAGTAGTGAATTTAGAAAAATGCCACCCCAAAGTTTTTCTTTTGATAAATGCCACTTCAAATCACATATATTAAGAAATATGCCACAAATTACAAATTAATGTATAATTTTAATTCTACAATTTACAGTTACAGTGAATTGACCGAAATACCCTTCCTCTTCAAAATTTCTCTTTCTCTTCTAAAATTTCTTCATCTTTCTTCGGCATCTGAAACGAAAATTGAAACCAATTTTCGAGCTTACAGTTACAGTGAATTTTCGAGCTTAAACGAAAATTGAAACCGTGCCTTAAATTGAAACCATTGACCACGTCCACGAAAATTTGAAACCAGCTAAAATTGAAACCATCTTTCTTCTAAAAAGTCAGTTACAGTTAGGGCTGCTCATGAGCCGAGTTGAGTCCGAATCGAGGACAACTTGGATTCAACTCACGAACTCATGAGCCGAGTTGAGTCCGAATCACTAATCCAGTTCCGAGTCAGAAACTCCAATTTGGAATCAACTCGCGAGTAACTCGAGTCGAGGTGAGTCGTCTCGTGACTCATAATATAGTACACAGTGAGACAATCTAATTTAATTATAACAAAAGATATATTACATAGTTTACCAAAATAATACACAATTAAAGACAATACAAAATATAATAGCCAATACATAATTAAAAATACACAGTTCTCTTCTCTTCCTTTTTCTTCTATACTTCTTCTATACCAAATGTATCAATAAAAAAAAAAAAAAAAACTGTACCAAATGTAAAAATTAGAAATATAAATATTAGAATTTGATGTGAGTCAAACCGAGTTGATTCCGAACCGAGTTAGGAGTAATTTGGAATCGACTCATAAATCAACCGAGTCAATAAACTCGAGTCAGTTTTGACTCGAGTCAGTTTTAACTCGAGTTATTAGTGAGTTGAATCCGAATTGATTCCGAACTGAGTTTCGAGTCGTGAGCTTTTTGTGCACCCTTAGTTACAGTGAATTTTCGAGCTTAAACGAAAATTGAAACCATGCCTTAATTTTCGTCTTTCTTCGGCATCTGAAACCAATTTTCATCAGCTTCCTTCTTCGAGCTCAATTTTCGTCTTTCTTCCTTCTAAAATTTCTGCATCTGACTTGCGTACCTAGATGTGAGAAATTTCTGCATCTTCGAAATTTCGAACATCTGACTTGATACCTTGCATCTTCGAAATTTCTCACATCTGACTTGATAACCGCATGCCTCCAAGCTCACATCTTTGAAATTGCTCACATCTATGGTTGACCGGTACTGGTACGAGCACCCACGACGGTACTGGTACGAGCACCCACGACGGTACTGGTACGAGCAGCCACGACGCTGGTACGGGACGATGACAGAGATGAGTCCGGTATGCAGTTGGTACCAATAAGGGTGAGGGTATTTTTGGAATATACGAAAATACTACTCAAAATACAATATATTATGTTTATTTTTTATTACAAATGTATAATAATTTGTAATTTGTGGCATTTTTCTTAATAAATGAGATTTGGAGTGGTATTTAACAAAAGTAAAATTTTGAGGTGGCATTTTTCTAAATTCGGCATTTTGGAGTGGCATGAAACCAATTTCCCCCAAAAAAAAATACCCTATACCTAATCCTGCTTTCGGAGTTATGTTTTTCTACATTTTTCTACGTTTTATTCGGAGTTCTGTTCTAACTCTAAACATAAATTAAAAAATATATATATAATTCTTTCTAACATATATTCAACTTTTATGTTACATCATGGTTATGTATATTTGAATAATATTGGTCAAATTAAAAGATTCAATTGTAAATGTGTTCTTAATTATTTAGATAAGATCTATATCAAATTTTAGTCAATATGAAATTTGATTGGTCATTCATCATGAAAATAGTTAAAACTCCAGCGTTCACAATTTTAAATTATTTGATGGAAGACTCTAAAGTTTTTCAAATGGACTCAAATTTTATACACGTCCTATTCAAATAATTGAGAACACATTTATAATTTTCATTTTTTTAATTTAGATAATATTTTTATATCATAAGAATTGGATGTACCATAAAAATTGATATATTAGAAATTTCCTTAAGAAAATTTTAGAAGAACGAAAAGCTCATATATTAATTCCGATATGTATCTTATTCAAATTGAAGCTAACTATTTTTTTTAATGAAAATTTGTGTAATTATGAAATCTTCGATACCTTAATTATTAATTTTAAAAAGAAAATCAATAATTTGATTGATATGAATCGAATTTGAAACCTACGCGATATATCTTATCATTTTGATCCTTCCCTTCGCCGGAGAACGAGAATCCCACATCTAGGGGTGTTCAAATGGATCGGTTTATTCGGTTTTAAACCGAACCGGTAAATTTTAGTTTAATTGGATCGGTTGTTCGGTTTAAATGGTTCGGTTCGGTTTAGTTTTTGAAGAAGTTCGGTTTAAATGGTTCGGTTTGGTTTTGGGATCTCCAAATCGGTTTACCTAACCAACCGGTTTTTAAATATTTATTTGTAACTTGAAATGTTTAGTATTCGGTTCAACTGAACAAACTGAAGTTTAAATCGGTTTAATCGGTTATGTTTTAGATTGGTTTGGAATTTTAATTCGATCGGTTCGGTTCGGTTTTCAAAATTCGGGTCAAACCGCGGTTCGGTAAAAAAAGTTCGGTTTGACCCGAACCGACCGGTTGAACACCCCTATCCACATCAACGACTCTGGTACAGCAAAGGTTTATCATAAATGCAAGTCATGTGCATATTAATAGATATATTATTAAAATGACTTATTTTGCATTATTATTAACTGTGGATAGCAGATATCCTTTTTATGAAAATGAAGGTTCAGACCAAATTAATAAATCTTGAGATATTTAGGGTACCAAGATGAAACTTGTTAATTTGAAATTTTAAGGGCTTAAACGAGAACTAAAATTTATTAAAATTTCTATTTGTATTGCACCATAATTACATCGGACAATAAGGCAATACAAATAGAAATTTTAATAAATTTTAGTTGCCCTTAAAATTTTAAACAAAACAAGATCGGACAATTGGGATAGAAATCATAGAATAATGATACAAGTTACAACTGTGTCATCGTTATAATTTATTAAAATTTCTATCCCAATTGTCCGATCTGTTTTCTTTAATTTGGAACTTTGATTTGATCTGAATATTTTTTACTAGTCATAGAGAATAATAACACAATCGTATATTCGTATCATCGCATTACGGCAGCACATGTAAGTGGATCCGCAAGATGCATCAACGTGGTGAATTCTAACCAGGTATATGCAAACAAACAGCGTACGAAATATATATATTTTGTATGCAAAGTGATCTTTCAATATCAATCCTCAAATCTTACAAAATCATGGCTTCAAAGTTCAAATTTAACAGTTCTACTTTAATTATGGGGCGATCTGCAATGTTTAACATTTCCTCTTGTTGTGCAGGCCTAACTTACCAGAAAATGAGAAAATGGTCACCCACCAAAAAACACGTTGCTATTTTCAAACTTACATTATATTAATTACTGGTTTTGACTTCTGAACGTGTTAAACATAAGACCAGTTGGTCGACCCTCCCGCCCCCCCTCCTCCTGCCTAATGGCCACCGTCGTCTCCACCGCTTCATCTCCGCCGACTTCCAATCACTCTGCCTCTGAGGAAACCACCACCAGCAACTGGGAATATCTACGGAGATCAGCACGCAAGCTTGAAGGTGACCTCGATGTCCGGCTTTCGTCCTATGCAAAGCTTAGTGGTATGCTGTTGTGATGCCTCACATCTTTATGTCGACCGTCCTTAATTTGTAAAATGCTTATAAGTTGCTTCCTGGACTCATATTTGGCTGATCAAGGGCTGTGCATTTTCTTTCAGATTACTTGAGAATTTTAAACTTGTGTTTATTTTATGATTTGTCTTATCATAATTTGGTGTCTAGTAAGTAAGATATACCTTATTAAGACCATAAGTCACTGAGCTGCAAAATTTTTAAAATTACTGATGGGTTGATGCAATAAATAATTCAACATCTCAGTTTTCGTTTTTTCTCTGTTATCTGAAACAGGATTTTCTGATAAGAAAGGTTCAACCAATGACATGCAATGGAAGACACTGGAGATGGAGATCGAAATTCTTCTCGTTAAGTTGACCGAAGTCAATGAGGACATGAGCCAATGGGCCTCAGCTACAGTGGTGGGGGCCACCACTGCTGTCATGCAGAGACTCACTAGGCACAGAGAAATCCTCCATGAATTTCTCTCTCGTACTGTTATTTCTAATTTTCTATTACAGAGTTTCTACACAGTTTTCTAGAATATCTAAGAGAATTAAAATCAAAGAGACATTTTCTTTTATTGTTCATATTTTAAATTTTCTTACGCTGTATGTTTTATTATCTATGTATTAGGAGTTCAAGCGCACAAAAAAGAATCTGCTATCTGTAAAGGAGCATGCTGAGCTTTTAACATCAGTGCGCAATGATATACATGAACACAAGGTGTCTTTCTGCTTGATGAAAATAAAATTTCTATATTCTTTTTTAATTCTTATTCTAATGTTCGAGAATTGATTTAAATTACCAGACAGGAGCACAGTCGCCGAGCAAAATTAAATCGGAACGGAATTTATTACGAGAGCGTGCCGCCATCCATGGAGGTCTTACACAGGTAATATGACAAACTTAAAATATGTAATAGCAATTCAGGGGAAATTTAATAAGCTTCCTAACAATGATGTATTTATTTTGTAGATTGATGAGGTAATTGACCAAGCTGAAGCAACAAGATCAGCATTGACTGCTCAAAGAAGTGCTTTCGGTGAAATCCAGGGAACATTGAAGCTCCTAAAGGACAAATTTCCTTTGATCAATGTAACACTAGGTACCGATATATAGTAATGCAATCCATCAAATAATACCACATATGTTGTCCAATTGGATATTAATGTCGTTTTCTAATGCAGGAGCTATCAAGCGTAAGAAATCAAAGGATGATATCATTGTCTCTGCTGTTGTCGCCCTTTGTACATTGTTCCTAGTAGCTTACTGGTTTGCCAAGTGATTCAAGCTTTCTTGATTCGTCTATACAATAGTATCTGAGAGTAAGTAGCATTTGATGACTTATTTAAAACAACAAAAACGAAAAAGTATTACATAGATATTGTATTTATGCTAATATCCTTCTGATTCTTGAATATTACATTTTTAAAGAGCTATTTTATCGGTATCCTCAAATACTAACCCGCAATTTTTTTTTTTTTAATACTAACCCCCAGTTTAGTTGTACTTCAAGATAAATAGTATGTTGTCCTTGAATATTCATTATAGCAGTAATAGTTCAGCTTGGAGCAGATTTGCCTATTTTGCTATGCTTCTGCGCAAAACATGACAGAACAGAAGTATCAGAAAAACACAGCTCTCTACAATCATATTACAAGTCTGATAAGAACTTAATCTCCAAAAAGCCCTCCATAAACATTTCACACATCTTAAAATATACACTTATATGCTGATTCGCACATACTTTTTGTATCGGTACACATGCAGAGAATATCAAAGCGTACTTATCTATTTCTATACAGACATAACTATTACCAATTGTCGTGCGATTTTAACCAAATTAAAGTGCATTTAGACAACTACCAACTACTATTTTGATCTTCCAAATTAATTTTCTGAATCTTTTAAAATATGCACACTTAATTATTACTCAATATATACTTGCTTATTCAATTATTTCTTCTAAGAGGAGAATTCCAATATCTCATGTTTCTCATATCTCATCATGTTTCATGTTTTATATTTTCGTTTTTAATATCCAAATCGATCCGAACCGCTCAACATGATATCCATACTAAACTATACTTAGAGACTAAATTTTATAATTTTTTATTATTTTTAAGATAAGTACAAAATTAATGTTTTTAAACCGTCCAAAAATAGTAATTTTGTACCTATCTTCAAAAATGGTAAAAAAATTTAAAAAATTATAAAATTTCATTCCAAGCATATTTTCGTATGAATATCATTTTGAGCGGTTCAGATTAACAATTTGAACTTCAAAAACAAAAATATAAAACATAAAACATGATGAGGTATGAAAGACACGAGGTATTAAACCCCCCCCCCCCCCCCCCTTCTCTAAATTTGACCAAAACCAATTGATAATTGTTTAGGGAGTGAAAACTAAAAAGCTACATATTTTCCATCATTTTTTCATGAGAAGTCTTAATATTACTTGCTGCATCATCTTTTCCTCCAACCATAGCAACCAAACTATAATAAGCAGCATTCTCGTATTTCCCAATAACATTTTTTCCCCTGCAGTAATAAGCTAATGCAGAAATATTACACTGAAAAGAGAGCAACACAACGGGTTAAAAACACTGTATATAACTCAAATTTTTCTGTTGCTCCCACAAGCTTCCGGCCACAGACAAAAACAAGCAGCAACTAGGAAAGCACTTATAAACAACAACTAAAATAGAGGATTGTTATATCTCCAGCCATTGTAAGATCGTCTAATTGACTGTTGAGGTGTGAAGCTGAGCCCAAACATCTCTCTCAAGGCCTGGCCTGGCTCAAGAAGCCCGATTAACCTTGCGACAAGAGATGCACTCTCTCTAACATGCTCTAGGTCTTTAGTCTCAGTCCATAGTAGTTGCGCTAACTGAGCTCTTCTTCTCTTTGAAGTCAATGAAATGCCCCATTTGGTGTAGACGCTTTCCCTCTCTGCGGCTGTCAGTCTTTTTTGCATCTGTTTGCACAGCATCTCTCTCTCACGCTGCAGCTTTCTTGAGCTGCACAATATAAAAGTACTGAAAAATTAATCCAGGAGCTATCATGCTTGCATCAGTAATTAGTTGTTCTAGGCAAACCTGCAGAAATGCCCTTCTTATTTTTTGCAATAAGAGAAAAATATGAGTTGAATCTCACAATGAAATTATCAAAAAATGAAAATTTAAGTATGAAGTGACTAATTATTTTCCTGCAAGTTTGCTGATTATCTTGTATTTGAGTTTGTAAATGTTTAATTCTTTGGGGATTGAGGTCATTTTCTTCATTTGGCGCCATTAATAATAGTAGTGTTTAACAAACTAATAATTTAGTCATGGACTTTGTTTGAGTTCTATAATTTAGTGTGGACTTTCTATAATTTTGTGATAGAGGATTCCAATACCACAATCGCTCTTTTGCATTTATATATACAAAACCCTAAATTTCAAATAAGGAATCCAAACAATTGATCTTCTTGTTCTTCACAAGTGATACATCCATATGAACATTATAAATTTTGGAATCCCTTTTCACAAGATCAAGAGATAAAAAAATGACCACGCTAAAAGTTTAACAGCCACAGTCAACTTAATCCATACAGTTGTGTATTCTTGATCTCATCCAAAATGAACTTTAGAAAATTATGAACTTTACGCAAAAAGCATAACTCGAGAAGATTGAGATCAATAGTTTGGATTTGTCGTTTAGAGTTTGAATTAGAACATTAAAGCAAAAGAGAGGTGGCACCTTGTGGCACCAGAACCCTTTTGTTTCTCTTCTCCAATCTTTCCTACTCTTACCTTTTGTTGCTTTTCTCTGAAAGGAGGAATAAAGCAGAGACAGAAAAGAGTACCTCAACCCAAGGGATGTCTTGGGCACACCAGGAAGAACAACCTTTCCATCAAGACTCCCACGGAAGTAGGTGCCTTTAACAAAAGATAACCGGCGCAACTCCACTTCCATGTAGATGGAGTCAGCAGGGTCACCTTTGAACAGGAGGAAGAAGTAGGTGCGGTGCACCAGCGCCACCTGGCATGCTTGCCACAGCTGAATGATTTCCAGTTGTTTCTTCTCAAACTCCAGTGGCCACCGCGTAGGTGACTGCATGACACTTGAGCTCTTCATTGCTCCGTCAGGCCCTAGTTCCTCTTTCACATTCTGGTGTGAGATCAAAACTTACAATTAGGGTTTTAGAAAAACTAAAATATTTATGAACAGTGGGTGCTATCACTATATAACTAAAAAGTATAAAAAGAAAGAAGCCAGAATCCAGTGGGTGCTATCTCTTATTTGGATTAGGGCATTGGACATGTTATTTTGGAAGACCAGCTTTAAGCCTTTAACTCCTCTAAATATTTTAGGGATCGCATGTTAAGTTTGTATACAAGCTTTCCTAGGAAAAATAAGCAATTATAAGTGTTTATGGTAATGGCTATAAAATATTAGAATTATAATTACGACTATAATTTGAATGTTGCTGCTCTACCAAAAGTAATAAACTAGTAACAATATTTGCTTATTTATTGACAAAAACATTTGATTGTGATGATGGTGACATCAAAATATACATTCTTTCTGACCTGAGCCATCTCCTTGAGTTCGGCGACAAAATCATTAATCCTAGTAAACTCCCCTTCACCCATGGTGGTGCCACTTTCAGTCTTGGCCAGGCTCCGGGACGTGACTGCAGACTCTGAGACCATCGATTCATCGCGAGACAACACGTCAGTTTCTGTGTCACAGTTTACCCCAGCCGCACCCCTTCTCTGACCAAACCCCTCAGGTCTCCCCGGGAATTCTATCAAACACCTGCTGGGTGGTGTGGACTCATTGACCTGCTCTAACCACTCACTGGAGGAACCCCTCTGAGTGTACCTACAACTCTGGCTTCTACTCAGTTGAAATCCCTTAAAACCTCCTACTTCCCGTATGTTGCTAACAGGGTTTCTTCTGACATTCTCCAAGTGTTGTTCTAAGGTGATAGCAGATGAACCAAGAGTAACAACCAGTGGTTCTGTATTGTTACTCCCTGACCTGGTAATTGACTGAACCTGAATTGTGTCATCAGTCTCAATGCACCTTACTTCTTTACAATCTTCCGAGTCATCTTTGTTGTGGTATGACCCCACTAGACCAAATGTTGGACTGCCCATAGAGTCAAAGGGAGAGATGGAAGTGTCTCTTTTGTTTCTTGAAGTAACAGTGTTTGTAAAACGGGTGTTTGAATGTTGGTCAATAACTTCTGATGACTCAGCAGTTGATTGCTCATCCTCACACGAGTATGGTGCAAAGGAGTTACCAGTTTGTTCAGAGCTCCCCTGAAAAGGCAACAAAAAGGAAAGCAATAGAACTGAAGTTATACCCATTTCTCCATCAAAATAAAACAATACATAGATAACTAAGGGGGGTTAACGACTTAACGGACAAGTACAACAGCAATAATAACTTTGTAAAAAAATATATATATATTCCCTAACCAATTGCTTTGATGAACGTTCCTCGCCTATGGCGCGCAATAGATCCTCAAGTCGAGACTGAGCCAGATTCCTTTGCTGTTTCAACTCCTTCATTTCTTTATCCATCTATATATCATAAAATTCTATATCATTTACCTAATATAAAAATGATTGCTACCAGCCTACCAGCTGGACTATTTTGTACTAGTAACAGTACCAGCTATAATGGTAATAATGCTACTTGCCAAATTGCCCACAACCTATCAGCAAAAAGGAAATAAAGAAGAAGAAAAAAAGGAACAGATACTAGCTAAAATCAAGTCAACTAAAGCAACCTTCAGGATATGGGCTTCCTTCTCACGCAGCAGACTCTCGAGCTTGGAGTATGAATGTGGGACCCGCAACTCGCTCTCCAGCCTGGCGACCTCCCTCTGCAGATGCTTGACCAATGCCTTGTCAGACATAACCACATTGACCTGTGCATTGGTCACAACCTCCTTCGCACAGCTGGCGAATAGGAGTGTGTTCCTGGACTGCTCAATATGAGGCCGTGCTGGGCTCATTGTACATATAATTGCTGTTCGTGCATTGCCACCAAGTGAAGGTTGAAGGATGCGAGTTAGCTTTGATTCTCTGTAGGGTATATGTGCATTTCTTCCTTTGCTGTAGGTCAAGTGATATATGGTCAACAATTTCAAAAGCCAAAAAAGAAAGAAAACAAAAAATAAAAATAGTATAATAAAGGATTGCTAACCTAAGCTTTCTAATCACAGTGCCTAGTGTGAGTAAACTTCTATTAATATGGCAACCTTCTTTCAGCCTAGTCCCACCAGATAACGCCTGAGATGCGCGCTCGCTACCTGCCAGATCAACAAAATTCTGCATGCAACGAGCATATATTCAATGACAAAATTTTCATATATAGGGATTTGCAAAGATTGAGATTAAATCTTTCAACAATTATACTAGTATCTTTTCGAATTTTTACTGGCATTGTAAAATAAAGAAGCACAATAATGAAATTACAAGAAAATATCATTACCACACTGGCCATCAGTGTACTTCTGTTGTCCTTGCCCAAGAACTCACGGGAAGAGCTCTCGATTGTCTACTAACACAACAAATGAGCAAATTACATACAGTCAATAATTTATTTTCATTTAAAAATACATATTTCTTGGAAATGAAAAAGTTCGAAAAGAGAGGAAACAAACCAATCTGAGAATCTGATGAGATCTGGAACTAAATTCGTTAAGATAGGTCTCACCAGTCTTCCTTTGAGCTGTAGAAAGAGAGAATTGAATAAAATAACTGGTACACTAATTTAAATAATCAACCACAAAGTTCAACTTTTCATTACCCAGAGAAAAGCATTTTTCCAAATAAAAAACACATCCCTTTTTTGTGCCTTTTTACATAGTTCTACAAGTAATGAAGAAGCGGATAACATAAGATCAAGCTTTCGGTCAATTGTTCTGATTCCCATTCATGAAGAAATACAACAACAACAACAACAACAACAACAACCAAGCCTTTAGTCCCAAACAAGTTGGGGTAGGCTAGAAATGAACCCAACCGGAGTCACAAAACCAAGGTAGATAGTAAAAACCATTCATGAAGAAATGCAATTAATTTTTTTGGTGGATATCTGTGCAAAGTAATTACAAAGAAAAAAAAAACTCATCGCATTATTATTAGTATTCTTTTTTTCCATTTGGAAGGAATATCTGATCTTCACCTTCACAAATTGAAATCAGCTCCTTGAGATGCTTCCAGTCCCTCAAAACCTCCTCAGTAAGCTTCTCAACAACGGTTCCTTTCTGTCAAACAATTGTGTTCACAACGTAAGATAACAAAAAATGATATTATATTCCTAATTGATTCGTAAAAAGAAATAAAATGAGGAAACTTCCCCTCACCTCGGGATCATCCAAAAGCCTAAGAGGAGTATTCTCAGGGTTGAGCAAATCCTTCACGACTTCATTGTAAATCTCAATCGCTGAGAATTTCAACACAAATGCTCTCTCTTCATGCTGTAGGACAGATTAAAAAGGAGCCAAATGCTTAATATACCAAATATTACCTACTGAACAGTAGACTGAGAGGCGTATGTATTACCTTGCTGATATACTCGTATATATCCGCAATAGTATACTCGGTGATCCCCATCATGGTGTATGTCTTTCCACTGCTAGTTTGCCCATATGCAAATATACTGGCTGTACAAAGTGATCCATTATGTTTTATCATATTAGATTGATTGTTTTAACATAATAAGGCGAAAGGAAGTAAATTTTAATCATCTTACAATTGACACCACTAAGTACTTTCAGCGCAACCTCCTTTGCGGCCTCCTCGTATACCTCCCTTGTGGTAGAATCAGCATGGAACACTCTGTCTGTTAACAGAGGCATACATATAATTAAAGAATAAAAATAAAAAACTGTGAAGTAACTAAAATTTGAGATTTTTCAAGGTTTAACAGAATTACACTTTCGTATTTATCTGTGAAAAGAAAAGGTACGCACCGAAGGTGTAGGCACTGGGAGCCATTGGGCGGTCTTGTAAGCTGTTGCGAAATATGATTGTTGTCTCATTTATGCATTCAAAATCTGACGGGTCGCCTTTTGCGATTTCCTTCTCCGACAGCGGTCTTAGCCTCACTGATACCAGAATCTTCTCCTGATTCCCTCCCCCCTCCCATTGTACCATCTCATCCCCACCTATTGATCCCATCACTCGATATATTTACCCTCTCTCTCACTCTATCTATCTCTCGAAAACTTTGGCAGCGGCTGCCAAGTGCGCTCTCTCTCTCTCTCTCTCTCTCTCTCTCTCTCTCTCTCTAAGACATCTGCTCAGAAAAAAAATAGAAAAGCTCCGAATGTAAGGAAAGTACTAAAATAACTGATTATAAGTGCAAAAAAGGGCAAATGCATGTTACATGACTTGAGTCCCTTGGAAATGCATTAAATGAAGAAGACCCTCCTAAATTTAATTAAACTACCAGTCACACCCTTAATGGCCCAAAAAAGGAATGTAACATTAGCTGCCTGTAAATCAAAGTTATGCTTTACGGTAGATAATTGCAATGCAAAATGCAACCTGATGTGGGTCCAGCAAATTGGAAAAAATAACAGCTGGGGGGTTGCTATTGTAGGTGGAGGTGATAGGGAGCAGCTAAATTTTGGAAATCGGTAGTTGAGTTGTCAATCCCACTTGAAATTGAGAAGAGTCTTGGCAAAGGTGGCCTCAATTGATTCGTAACTGTTTTAAATGCAACGGATGAACAGCTGTTCAGAGGTAATTAAATTTTTATTCTCAAACTTCAATGAGAATATCTGGGTAGTTCCTATTCTCCACGGATCTGACTGGATTTTTGTGAAAGCGATAGAAGAATAATAGATCAGTTCAGTCGGTGGAGAGAGAACAAAAATAGCGAGCTACTTTTATTTACTTCTATTTTAAGCATCCTTATATAACTCGGCGAGAAATAGAAATGGAGCATTTTATTTATTTAAAATACCTGGAGGGAAGCTCTGATGCGAGCTTGACATTTCTCTTTCCAGTGGCGCAACTCCATAGCAACAAGATCTCAGTGTTCTTTTCTTTTCTTTTCTGGGAGAGAGAAAGAGGAGGAGGTAACGAAACCAGCACACTAGCAGGCACTACTAAGTACGTGCCCGTTTTTGGAAGAGGCGGTGGCCGTGTGTTGTTTATTTTCTTCTCTTCTATTCATGGCCGAGTGAACCGTTCTTTTGCCTTGACTCAACTCTCTCCTAATATTTTGGTATTATTTATTTGTATACTGCTGGTATAAATGTATGATATGCTACGCGTACACGCTATTCTATCCCCCACAAAGTTGACTCAAAAGACTCCAGGCGAAATTTCTGATCTTTATTTTCAATTGTAATTGTTGGATCCAATTTAAATCATCTAGAGAGAATTTCTTTTCTTATTGAAACAGTTAAAAAGACAAATTAAATTAATTTTAAATAATTTTATAGTACTAAAATAACAGTAAGAAAGTAATTACCAGAACCAAATTATACAGGTTATTATTTGCAAATGGATATTAAAGTACAAAAATGTTGATAGTATCTTAGATTTATTTTCTTGCTTGGTATACTCTTTTATCAAATTATCATTTAAAAAAAAGTCTCTACTATCTTTCACAAAAAAAAAAGCCTCTATCAAAAAAGCAATTAACAAAATTATATTTTAGGTGAATTTCTAAATATGTCTTATCTTGATTTGAAGTTTGAAATTTATATTGCTCCTTATTGACGTCTGTTGTTTATTACAAATTAAATAGATTGACAAGTTTATACTAAGTAGTTACTAAAATTAAGAATTAATAAGTACTTTACACGTAAGAAGCATTTCTTGTTAACAACGACACATCATGTTGTTAAAAAAATTAATTACAACTAACAAACAAGTAATAGTAATGTCATGTCTTTATTATAATGCTTTTGTTTTATTGAAATTTGAGAGCTTGATCTTCAACTTTTGTTTCTCAAGTAGAGATATTTATATAAAATTAATTTACTTACATGTGTTGATATCAATCAATTTTGTTAAATCTTGTTCTCCTTTATTTTTTTCGTCTGTTTAATGGGTTGATAAACACTTATATAACTTTGGCCAAAACCATTATAACTTATTTTTCGAAATTTTATAATGAGTTTATATCTAGCTAAATATACATCTAAACTCTCCTGTGGTGAACAGCGCTGTCCCCTAACAGATTTCCGTGAAAGTGTTAAATTCGTCGGGTCCAATTCAATGCAGCTCGTTGACAAGTAAAATAATTATATGCAATTTATGAAACAAAACAATAAAGGCACTCCTGGGAGGCTGGGACGGTTCAACTATATAAGTCTCTCTCCTTCAACAAGCCTATCAACTTCATTCCGACGGTCCATTCCGTTTTGCAACTCAACGCTTTCTTTTTGGATTTCAAAGAATCTCTCTCTGTGCCATTAGTATAATCTATGGTTACTTCATGTATAAATACGTGTGGTAAACTTGTTGAAATATCTTGTGAACTGTATTTAGCTTCACGTGCTATACTAATACTAGCATACTACCCAATGCGGATTTCAAGTATGCAATTTGGTAAAAGAAAAATTCTAGTATGCAAGCCATTTAATGTATATCCTTTTTTGGAATAGATCGAAAGTTCACCAATTTGTATGGGAAATAAAGTTTGGTTGAAATGGCAAATGTCGAGTAAACACTAATTTATGTATTAATTTCTTCTCAATATTTTAACTTTATTGGGAAAAATCAAGTAATGTACGTCATGGAATGTAAGCCCCACAATTTCAATTTGTAAACCACCACCGATGATCTTTCTATTTGTTTATTTGTCTAACATTCTTCTCGAGAAACTTAACTTCTTTTATTTGTTGCTTCATTTTGTTTGATTTTGAATTTCCGAATTACGCTGCTGTCACAGTCACGAGTGCTTTGGGTGGGTAATCGAACCTTTCTAAAGTTTTATTTCTGACTTTTGCAGATCTACGGGAAAAAGAAACTTGATATGTGGTTTACATTTAATTTATTAGTGATCAGTAATCGATGGATCAACCGTTGCTTATATCTTCAAGTCTCATAAAAAAATGGAGCGATATTATATATATTTATATCCTTGAAATTATTTACTTGAGCATTTCATAACAGTGTATTTTGGTCTCAAAATCTGAGAGATGCAGTGGGAGACCGAATTCTTGTCTTTCCCTTTGTTTTCTTCTTTTTTTTTTTAAAAAAAAAGGAAATTTAGTCGGTTGTTGTGGTTTGTTTCGGGCTGTGGACCAAAAGAACCGTTAGACCTAAAGATAAATATAAAAGCACCATGACGGCCACGTCAGTAGAAAACCGCAAGTATCTACATCCTACTGGACCCCACTATTAGTGTAAATAAAGCTGTTTGAAGGATGTGATCCAGGAGCAAAATCAAATATAGGAAATTGAAAAGCGAGACCATCTCTGGAAACGTGGCAGGAACAAGTATCCTCTCCAATATGTGTAAATGATTTCTTTCACTTTACGGTTTGAGATTTACTCTCATTCGCTTTGAGATTCGGGCTAGCGCAGGGGGCAATATTATTGGGCTTTAAGATTCGTGTAAAGTTAAAAAGAACGGTTCAGATCCACTAATTCTAAAAGATTCCTTTTTACGGTACCGGAGAGGATGTGAATTGAACGTGGCAGATGGGTTGCAGTTCTAGAGCGAGCGCGTCACTGCGGTAGTGGGCCTAAGAAATTGTAATTCTGAGATTGTGTAGGATTGGAGAGGATTTTTAACGAATTAATTTTTTCCCCTCTTCTCGGATGGATAAATTAATAAATTGAGAATGTTTGTATGCAACGCTATTCGTAATATTATTTTATTTTATATGTACAGAGTACTTTGTTACTTTTCCAATGGATAACAATACATACATGCATATGGATTTGATTTTTAATTTCTTTTTTATTCAGGTAAAAGTGAAAGGGTAACAAAAAGAAACCAAATAACTAATAAAGGAAGAGTAAAAGAAAAAGGCACAGAGGCATCAGGCAAAGAAAAGATGCCGGTTGGTTCTTCTCAGTTCTTACACATGATACAACATGATTGAATTATTGCAAGCGGTACAATAAAAAATAAAGTGTGGTTCCCCGGTGCTTTTCTTCCACTCTAATCAAAGAGCACTCCATAGCAGCACATTTTCCTCTCCAGTTGTCTGTCTGTCTGGTAGCTGATGTTTATCCGAATATTTCGCTTCCGAATTTTTTTTTTTAAGTTCACATTTTATCAGAATAATTTGTACATAGTTTAAATTTTAAATTTTGTATAGAGTGTAATTGTTAGGGAGCCGGATGCAAAATTTCCACCAACGATTTTTAGTAAGCATCAAGAAAAAATATTCTCTGAGAATTAGAAAAAAAGTTTTATATAAAATCTAAAAGAGATTATTTTTCTTACTGAATATTTGAAGTATTATGGAATAGACACCTAGATGAACTAACTAGCATTTATATATGAGAAGAGATCAACTCATAATACCTTTTAACATATTATGGCAATATTTTTCTGTTGAACTAATTATATAAATTTGAAAATTTGAAAAATATTTAGGATTGTTGTTCCTGTTCTATATTAAGGAAGTGCTTGGTTGCTGTAATAATAAATTTTGGAATCTAAATATCGTTCAAAATTAGGAGCTCGCTAAATTTTGTGGGAGATCACTAAAATTATTTTTTATGAATTGATTACTCAAGTTTAATTTAATCTCTGTAGTCATTGAACTTTTTATTTGTCATAATCAAGTTACTCTATTATCTTTTCCATCCAAAATACTAACAAATATATTATGTTAGTATTTTGGATGGAAAAATATAACACAGTGACTTGATTCAAACAAATAAGAAGTTCAATAGCTAAAGAGATACAAATTAAACATTCAGCGACCAATTCATAACAAAAAACAAAGTTTAGTAACATTCGTCAAATTTATTCTAAATTTTGTAGAACTATTTGGTCTTCAATTAAGTGCTGATAAAAATAAATCGACGATTGATTAAATTGCTCCACGAATAGCTAATCGGTTTCAAAGTGTGCTAAATTAAATATACATATTAGTATATTACTAAACTATAAATATCACACACACACACACAATATATATATATATATATATATATAATCTGGCTAATATGCTACATGTAGCATAGAGGGCCTCTGTGCAACGGCTCAATATTTGAGTTTTCAAAATCCTAACAGTCGATCCGAACCGTTCAACATGATCTCCATATGAATATGTACTTGCAAACCAAATTTTACATTTTTTAGAGTTTTTTTTACTATTTTCTACCTATCTAAAAAAATAGAAAAAAATTCTAAAAAATGTAAAATTTTGGTTTGCAAGTACATATTCATATGGAGATCATGTTAAACGGTTCGGATCGACCGTTAGGATTTTGAAAACTCAAATATTGAGCCGTTGCACGGAGGCCCTCTATGCTACATGTAGCACCGTAGCCTACTCCTATATATATATATAGAGAGAGAGATGGGCTATTATACATTGCAATGCATAGGCACCCTTGTGCATTGGACCATAAATCACCGATTCAAAGTCCAAATGACCGATCCAAACCGTTCATCTTGTTCTCCATATTAATATGTGCTTGGAGACCAAATTTTACATTGTTTGGAATTTATTTACTATTTATTAAGCCACTTTGAAAGTTTCTGATCTGGTGGTCCAGAAAATTTTACTATTTTTTACTGTTCACCGTTGGATCAGAAACTTTCAAAGTGGCTTAATAAATAGTAAAAAAATTCCAAAAAATGTAAAATTTGGTCTCCAAGTACATATTAATATGGAGAACAAGATGAACGGTTTGGATCGGTCATTTGGACTTTGAATCGGTGATTTATGGTCCAATGCACAAGGGTGCCTATGCATTGCAATGCACCATAGCCCATCTATATATATATAGAGTGGCTAATATCAAAACGTTTGCACCAAGGTCCTCGTGCAACCAAGTCATTTTTGGATTTTCAAAGTCCAAACGGTCGATCTAAACCGTTAGATGTGATCTATATATTAAAATATGCTTGGAGACCAAATTTTACATTTTTTGGAATTTTTTTACTATTTATTAAGCCACTTTGAAAATTGCTGATCACATGGTCCAGAATTTGGTTGCACTGTTTTTACTGTTCACCTGGATCAACAATTTTCAAAGTGGCTTAATAAATAGTAAAAAAATTCCAAAAAATGTAAAATTTGGTCTCCAAGCAGATTTTAATATAGATTGAACATCTAACGGTTTGGACTTTGAAAATCCGAAAACAACTTGGTTGCATGAGGGCCTTGGTGCAAACGTTTTGATATTAGCCACTCACTATATATGTATATATATATATATATATATATATATAGGACAGTGCTACGGTGCTACGCGTAACATAGAGCCCTCCGTGCTACGGCTCATTTTTTGAGTTGTCAAAATTCTAACGGTCGATTCGAACCGTTCAACATGATCTCCATATGAATATGTACTTGCAAACCAAATTTTACATTTTTTAGAATTTTTTTACTATTTATTAAGCCACTTTGAAAAAACACTAATTTGTACACAACAGTAACATCTGCTGGACCATTGGATCAGTGATTTTCAAAGTGGCTTAATAAATAGTAAACAAATTCTAAAAAATGTAAAATTTGGTTTGCAAGTACATATTCATATGGAGATCATGTTGAACGGTTCAGATCGACCGTTAGAATTTTGAAAACCCAAAAAGTGAGCCGTAGCACGGAGAGACCCTTATATACGCGTAGCATATTAGCCAGATCCTATATATATATATATATATATTAATTTTATTTTTAATACATATTTTATATTTTATTAAATGAGATTCAAATGCCTCCACTTGTTACCTCTATTATGCTTTTATTTTAAAATTTAATAACTTAAAATATAAAACGCAAATGTCAAATAAAATTGTTATATATAATCTATATCATTCTCTGTGAAAACGTAAAAAATTATAATATTTGAACTTTCTTTAATTGACAACAAGAACTTGTAAAAATATATTAGGTGCGAATAAATTTTTAATGTTGATTTTTCAACTCTTTGATGCATATAAAAAATTAAAAACAAAATTAAAAAATAGTAACTTTTATGTGCATGCAGAGAAAATAACATAAAACACATCTAACTGTTTTATTTTGAGTTTTAAAATATTTATTATTAAAAATTAAAAAAGTAAAGATATGATACAATGGTCAATTAAATTTATTGATATAACATACCTAGGTCTTTATTAAGTGGCGGAGCCACATTGAATCTGCTTACTCTTGGATTTTGAAAACCGAATATAAATCTATGTATAATTAAGTTGTTGCTTATCTCTAAACAATTTACAGTCTGAATTAATTGATTCACGGCAGTCCACAACTGTTAGTTGTATGAGTAAAAAAATTCATACTAATAAAAATTAATAAAAATCGTAGTTAAGTCCTTTCTTTATTAATATTAACAAAATAACATGTTTTCGAAAGCGAAACGAGCGTGACATCTGACGTTCTCGCTATCTCAGTGGAGTGAGTAGTGACTAGTGAGTAGTGAGTAGTCAGTATTGCAACACAATAATGGATGTTACGGTGTTGGAACGAACTGGAGAAGAGAAGAATATGAACAGTCTCTGCTTTTCTGTGGACAGTCACGTCTGGAAAGACAACCTTTTCCTCGAGTTTACCGGCAATTCAGTACCAAGAGACCTCTGCACACAACTTCCTTCAATAAGCTACAAGTCTCCGATGTTTTTCACCCCTTAAGCAACAATAGCAACATAAAATTTCTTAAGCAACAATCTAAATAAAATCATCAGTTGTTTAGTAGATGGTCATCTGTCTAAACCAAAATTACGCTCTCAACATTCTTTTTACAAGTTAAAAAATTGAATTGCAATAAATAATAATAAAGAAGGATGTTATTTTGGGAGAATTTCATATATATCTCTCAAAAACTTCCAAAAAATGTATTTTTCTCTCTAAAATTCATAATATCATATTTACCGTTTTAAATTTAAAAAAGTCACTAATTTACTCATTTTATTGCCTCTTCTATTAAAACTCATTTTAATTTATAAAGTACCCATTTATCATTTATTAAAAAATAAAAATATGTAGCACGTTTAAGAAAATGTCAGTCTTCTAATTGGTCGGTTTATGAGGACGAATGATTCATTTATCTACTTCTTACGCATACACAAGTGTATACCTAAATATTAGTATGTATATATTAGAAGTAGAGAAATACACCATTTGTCTTAGAACCAACTAATCAGAAGACTGACATTTTTCTCAGAGAAGCTACATATTTGTTTTTTTTTTTAATAAATGATAAAATGAATATTTCATGTATTTGTATTTAGAATGAATTATATCCATGAGACCATGATCCATGAAGGTTGGATGGGTGTTACTGTAGCGATCAACTGTAACACCCCGCTGCCATGCCTTATGATGGGAGATCCATGGATGTAGTTATCTTACGCTTACGTCCGTTGCTTGTTGGTTTTACTTTGTGGGTTTTCCTAATTACTTTAAACCCTAACCAAGATCTACTCCTTTGTAAGAAATTAAACTTAATGCACAGCGGAACTTACTTTCCATCTTCAAAGGCCTCCGTATGCTATCAATCAGACAGCTTCCAAGGCTCTGGGTTGATACGCTCCTGGTCTTAACTTGAGTTGTTGGCTCTCGAGTCCTTCCAAGAACTTGCAATCCTTTTCTCTGGCTACCCTAAATATTATGACAGAGTATCTTGTCTTTCAATGGAGCAGACAATATGATGGATTGATCGCAAGTCTTGGAGACTCAGCCCTTTTATAGCAGTGCAAAAACCCCAAACCTAAGGCAGCCGAAATTTGCTAATACTTAGAAAACAAGTTTTCCAAGAAATCTTGATTTCGGATTTCAAGGATCTGGAAATCAGGAACTTCCAGAAAAAACCGAAATAAATCAGAATAAATTCTGATTTCCTTATTTAGTCTGTATTTATTACTGCTATTATTTTAATCAACTATAATCGGTCCATTAACAATTATATTGATTAACATTGTTCTATATGTATTTGTATCCAAAACCTTATATAAATACGTATAATGCCATGACTTAATTAATCACATTATTTGTCATATTTTAATCATTACATAAATGTAATCTTGCGACAGTATTTGATATTATAATCATAATGCACGCATGTCCAACTTTATTATTGTAATTAGACGTCTCTAAATCCAACAATCTCCCACATGGACAAGTGCAACCTTTTGATTATATATCCTTAACTTTATTGCATGCAACTTTTCTGTCTTTGCTTATCGTATTTCTTAAACAATTCCGTCCATCAATTATGCTAACAAAGGACTTAAGCGGCATTTGTCACATTTATTCGCAACTAAAACGACATAAATCACGCTGCCAGCATAACTGAATGACATGAATCTGATTTGGACATATAGTTTAGAAATTACACGCAAGTGTGATTAGACGTGTCTATTTCTAATTGAGTCACCTTCACTTTACTGTATGAGGCCAAGAATTTAAACTTTAAAGAAAGAAATAATGAAACTGAAATTGAATACAACTTGTATATATATCATCAAAATTGTTTACAATTGCATTACATAGAACATCAGAACTCAAAAAACATATTCAGACTCCCACATTTTCTAATTATCCTAAACAGATATTACACCCATACAAGCAACATGTTGGTGAAATTTCTTGGGTGGCAGTCCTTTAGTAAGAGGATCCGCAATCATGGAGTCTGTACCTATGTGTTCTATATATAATTCATTTTTCTCCACTCTCTCTTTTACAACCAAAAACTTAATGTCAATGTACTTCGACTTTGACGAACTTCGGTTGTTGGTGGCGTATAACACTGCTGAATTGTTGTCACATAATAATTTGAGTGGTTTCTGAATAGAATCCACAATTTTCAGCCTTGTGACGAAGTTCTTCAGCCATACGCCATGATTAGATGCTTCATAGCATGCGACAAATTCAGCTGCCAATGACTGCTTAGCGCTCTTCCATGACACGGCACCGCCTGCCATCATAAAGATGTATCCTGATGTTGACTTCATGCTGTCGACACATCCTCCAAAATCAGAATCGGTATATCCAATGACCTCGAGCTGTTCCGATCTCCGATACGTGAGCATATAGTCCCTAGTTCTCTTTAGGTATCTCAACACTCGCTTGGCTGCCTTCCAGTGTTCCATACCTGGGTTACTTAAATATCTCCCTAGCATTCCAGTAATGAACGCAATATCCGGACGCGTGCATACTTGTGCATACATGATGCTACCTACGGCTGAGGCATAGGGAATATCTTTCATGATGTTTTTATCTAAGTCAGTTTGGGGACATTGTTTTAGACTAAACTTATCTCCTTTTGATACAGGGGTATCTCCTGGTTTACTGTTTTGCATGTCAAATCTTGTTAGAATCTTATCGATATAGTTCCTTTGGGATAACCTTAGAATACCTTGAGATCTTTCTCTAAGTATTTCAATCCCTAGAACAAATGATGCATCACCAAGATCTTTCATTTCAAAATTCTTAAATAAAAAATTCTTAGTTTGATGTAACATGTCCTTATCGTTACTGGCAAGCAATATGTCATCTACATATAGAACCAAGAAAATAAATTTACTCCCACAGAACTTAAGGTATATACATTCATCTACTATGTTAGACTCAAAACCAAATGAGCTAACAACTTTGTGAAACTTATGATACCATTGTCGAGATGCTTGTTTTAGACCATAGATAGATTTCTTAAGTCTGCAGACCATAGACCCTGCATCACCTGATACAAAGTTTTCTGGCTGCTTCATATAGATCGTTTCATCAATGTCACCATTGAGAAATGCCGTCTTTACATCCATCTGATGAAGTTCTAAATCATAATGTGCTACAAGCGCCAATATAATCCTTAAAGAGTCTTTCGATGAAACTGGAGAGAAAGTCTCTTTATAATCAATGCCTTCTTTCTGTGTGAAACCTTTCGCAACAAGACGTGCCTTGTATTTTTCAACATTGCCTTTAGAATCCCGCTTAGTCTTAAATATCCATTTGCAACCAACGGGTTTCTTGCCTTTAGGCAACGGAACGATATCCCAAACGTCATTGTCGTACATAGATTTCATTTCTTCATTCATGGCATTAATCCACAATTGAGAGTTAGAGCTTTCCACAGCTTGTTTGATATTAACAGGATCATTTTCAAACAAGCCAATGTCAAACTCATGTTCTTGAAGATATGCATAATCCTTCGATTGTGTAGATCTTTTCTCTCTAGTAGATCTCCTAACTTGCACAGGCTCTAGATTTTCTTGAGGTTCAATTACAACTTGATCTTCAACAAGAGGAGGAACATCATTACCAACTTCTGAATCTCCCACAGGCCCTAGGCCATCAACATTTGTCATGTCAATGTCAGGGTTTGGGTTGGGTTCAGGTCCATTTGTGTTCTCTATTCCATGTTGAGTTTCTAACTGAGTTGTTTGGGATGATGAAGTTTGCACATTGTCAAAAGATGTATTTCTAAATGCAATCGGAATTTGAATAAAACTAGGATTTTGGTCCATAGTCTCATTCGCATTCGTCTCTTCTTCTTCTTCTTCAAAAATACTATCTTTTGTCATATCTCCCCCTACAAACTCATTATTCTCAAAAAAATTTGCACTTCCTGACTCGAAAACTGTATGTTCTGTTGGATTATAGAATTTGTACCCCCTAGATCGTTCAGAATAGCCTATAAAGTAACAACTAACGGTTTTTTCGTCCAGTTTCTTTTCGCTTGGCTTATAAGGCCTAGCTTCACATGGACATCCCCAAACTCTCAAATGATTCAAGCTAGGCTTGCGCCCAACCCATAACTCGTAAGGGGTCTTGTTAGCTGCTTTAGTAGGCACTCTATTAAGTATGTATGCTGCAGTCTTTAAGGCTTCTCCCCACAAATTCTCAGGTAGAGTTGTACGAGCAATCATACTTCTCACCATGTCTTTAAGGGTGCGATTTCGTCGCTTAGCAACACCATTCATTGCAGGCGAACCTGGCAACGTATACTGAGGCACAATTCCGCATTCCTCTAAGTATTTTGCAAAGGGACCTTGACGCTGTTCTCCTGATCCATCATAACGACCGTAGTATTCACCACCACGATCAGAACGAATGGACTTTATACGTTTGTTAAGTTGTAACTCAACTTCCGTTTTGAACTTTATGAACACGTCTAATGCTTCCGCCTTTTCTTTTATTAAGTAAATATGACCATATCTTGAATAATCATCTATGAATGTGATAAAGTAACGGTGACCATTTCTTGTAGCCTTTGGAAAAGGACCACAGATATCCGTATGAATCAATTCTAAGACATCATTACACCTTTTTGCATCATACTTACGTTTATTAGTTTGTTTTCCTTTTATACAATTTACACAATCACTTAAGTTTGTAAAATCTAAAGGTTGGAGAATATCATTAGACACAAGACGTTCTATCCTTTTCATAGAGATATGTCCTAATCGCTTGTGCCATAATGTTGCAGATTTCTCGCAAGTTAATTTACGTTTTCTATTATCTATGTGCAGTGCCTCTGAATGTGAAGTGTCTATATTTAGAAAATAAAGATTATCATAAGAAGACAGGATACCAGAAGCAAGAAGCTTAGAATCTTGACACAAACTGAAATTTCCATTACTAAATGAACATACATAACCATTTTTGTCCAAATAAGATACAGAAATTAGGTTCCTTGTGAAAGATGGAACCACTAAAGCATCAAAACTTAAATAAAATCCTGTCTTACATAATAATCTAAATTTTCCTATGCTTTCCACTTCTACTTTGTTGCCATTTCCTACGTAAACGTAGCGCTCCGCCTCACTTGGCTTGCGATGGCTTAGGCAACCCTGCATCGACATACTGATGTTAGTCGTTGCACCTGAATCTATCCACCAAGTATATCTAGATACAGAACTTAAATTAACTTCAGAACAAACTAAAGCAAGAGACACACCTTTCTTTGCCAACCATGCATGATAGTTGGTGCAGAATTTCTTTGTATGTCCTGGCGCTTTGCAGAAAAAACA
Organism: Carex myosuroides; assembly: GCA_028015225.1. Taxonomy (NCBI): domain Eukaryota; kingdom Viridiplantae; phylum Streptophyta; class Magnoliopsida; order Poales; family Cyperaceae; genus Carex; species Carex myosuroides. The sequence continues at coordinate 6,700,073 of CM051488.1, forward strand.
GTTCTTTTCATCTGCTTTCGCAGAAGTATCTTCCTTCTTGCTTTTCTGCGCGGCATTGTTTGCAGCTATCTTGGTAGGTCCCTTTTCCTTGGCAGTAAACTTGCGCTTTTTGACTTTACCCTTAGGATTAGATGTTACTACATGAGCACTTTCTCCCTTAGTCATTTTCTGTCTCTCTTCCTCCTGCACCAACTGAGCCTCAAACTCAGGTAGTGTCCATGTCTCTCTTTGACAATTATAAGTCATCTTGAATTGACTAAAGTTAGACGGGAGAGACAGAAAAATGAACTCAATGAGAACCTCATCAGAGATGTCATAATTATGCCCTTTCAAGGCACGTTGTAGTTTTGTCATCTCAATAACATGCTCTCTAACCCCTTCTTTTCCCTTGTATTTTATTGTTGCTAACTTCACAAAAAGTGTACTAACTTCAGTCTTCAAAGGCCTTAAGGTATTTAATAGCGCCTGTCTCTGTATCAGGTATGATGCCTCGAAAAGTCTCATGGATCGTTTGCTTCATCACCATTATGCACATGCGATCTGAATGCTCCCATCTTTTAATGTCAGCCGTCTCTTGGGGAGTTTCCTCACCCTCTTTATTAGGCTTGGGGCGATCAAATCTCAGTGCAGTGTCCAATTGCATGATCCCTAAGACTAATTTCAGCTTTTCCTCCCACTGTTTGAAATTGTTCCCCATGAGGGGCTTAATCTGACTTAGACTTGACATTATGTTTAGATCTGAAAATTCAAGAACAAAGAAATAATTTAGATACATGCTTCACGATTTGATCCTTAATCATAATTCTAAAATCTATCTGAAGGCATGTGTAAAACTATTTTCTCCATTAAATCTTTAGCCAAAAAATATCATTCAGTAATGAAAACACCTTTGGGTGCAATCACTACCTTCAGGCACTTTGGCGTAGTGAATAAAGTACAAACATGTAACATTTTTGTCAATCAACCTTTGGGTCAAATTAACATATCCATTAACTAACGACCAGGCCAGTCAACAGGGGGAGGAGGATCACAGACGGATCACTTATGTTCCAAGCCCCTGATGCTTTTCTAGACATCGCGAGTCCATGTGTGTTGCAACTTATTTTTATTCACTACCCTTATGCACCAAACAACTTAGTAGGCGCCAACCCTCCTTTGGGAAAGCTAACACCCACGTCCATTGTCAGTACGTCATTTCAACTTGTCATGAGTCATCCTTGCAATCGTCTTACAAAGAGCGGTTCGTTTGCGAACATCAATGCTTGACTCATGCGAAAACAGCACATGTATACCTAAAACGCCTTTAGTTAGATTTCAAAATTATGCCTAAAAACTTAATCTAGGACGTACCTATAGTATCTACTCGTCCTAAATAGAATACAGTATCTTATAGCACTTTTAAATTAGAATATACTAATTTTATATGTCAACTATATTCATCAAAATAATTATTAGGTTTTAGCAAAACTTTAGCAATTTCTACAATGATCATCTTTTAGAAATGCTTCAATAATTTTATTGCTTCCATACTTAGTATAAATTTTATGCCATAATAAGCATTATTGATATCAAATCAGAATTTAGTATTAGAGCCTTTAATTGGTGTTAATACCAATTTTAAATAATATCTAAATTCTAATAATTAGGCTAAATATAGCATAATATATATAGTAATTATAGCAATTATAATTATTATAACCTAAATTACAATTACTTACAATTACTCCTAAAGTCTGAAAATTTGGTAACCCAAAAATAATCTAGACTTAATTTTCAGATATGGAATTGAGGGAAAACTGAATTTTTTTTTTTTTATGGTCGAAAAATCTAAAACAGTCATTTTGAGGGCTTAAACAGCAAGTTTTGACAACGAAGTTGTTAATGGCTGACTAGATCCTTTTTCAAGGTTTCCGAATTGTGGTCGTGCGTCCAAATCGGAGTTACGAGTCAAAAGTTTGATCTGTTTTAAGATCACTACCTCAAATCAATTGTTTATGACTAGATCTGAAAATTCAAACCTAAATTACTTTCTCTAATTCGAATTTAAAACCTTAAATTGTTGCATAATTGATACTTTCTTATTTTGAAAATTAAAATTTCAAATAAAAACTTCTCCAAGATCGCACGAAGCGCAAGGATGGGTTCAAATTTAAGATTTTAATTCAAAACCGCATGGAAAAACGGTTAAAGCAAAATTTTAACAATTCCTTTTGCAACAATTAAATTCGATATGAAAAATAGAAAGCAATTAAAACCGAATTAAACTGCAATTCTTACATAAGGTTGCTCTGATACCACTTGTTGGTTTTACTTTGTGGGTTTTCCTAATTACTTTAAACCCTAACCAAGATCTACTCCTTTGTAAGAAATTAAACTTAATGCACAGCGGAACTTACTTTCCATCTTCAAAGGCCTCCGTATGCTATCAATCAGACAGCTTCCAAGGCTCTGGGTTGATACGCTCCTGGTCTTAACTTGAGTTGTTGGCTCTCGAGTCCTTCCAAGAACTTGCAATCCTTTTCTCTGGCTACCCTAAATATTATGACAGAGTATCTTGTCTTTCAATGGAGCAGACAATATGATGGATTGATCGCAAGTCTTGGAGACTCAGCCCTTTTATAGCAGTGCAAAAACCCCAAACCTAGGGCAGCCGAAATTTGCTAATACTTGGAAAACAAGTTTTCCAAGAAATCTTGATTTCGGATTTCAAGGATCTGGAAATCAGGAACTTCCAGAAAAAACCGAAATAAATCAGAATAAATTCTGATTTCCTTATTTAGTCTGTATTTATTACTGCTATTATTTTAATCAACTATAATCGGTCCATTAACAATTATATTGATTAACATTGTTCTATATGTATTTGTATCCAAAACCTTATATAAATACGTATAATGCCATGACTTAATTAACATTATTTGGCATATTTTAATCATTACATAAATGTAATCTTGCGACAGTATTTGATATTATAATCATAATGCACGCATGTCCAACTTTATTATTGTAATTAGACGTCTCTAAATCCAACATTGCTGTCGTAAAAAAATTTATCGAACAAATCTATCAGAAAAACGCTCCCTGTGCCACTCGTCCTCCTCTCTTCACCCCGCTCGCCACGTCCTTTCTCTCTTGTATGTGTCCGTCGCCACGGCCTCCCGAGCTCACTCTTCTTTGTCGAGGTTTCCTTTCTTGAAGACATCGGCTTCATTTCTCCCAATCTCCTCTCGCTGCTCATCTCTTCACCGCTCAGTTCTTCCCTTTCCTTCTTCCCCCTTCGTTAACCTTCTCTCGACCTCAACTGATCAACGCTTCCCACTCCTGCTGGTCTCCGCTTTTCTCATTCGGTAAGATTTATTACCGCATTTTTTACAATCATTCCGGCATTTGTCAACAAAATGATAGTGCGCTAAACTTCCTTCTCTCCTAACTTTATTATGCAATCGTGTGATTTACTAATTTCTCGCAATTTCCACACCCTTATAGTTCCTCTCAATTTGTGTTGCTCAACACTCAACCTTGGAGGGTTTCCTTCTGCTTTTGCTCCTCCGTACTGTACGTGCGTGTGTGTTAGAGGAAGGACAATGAGGTGAGGCCGCGAAGCAGCACCACGGCCTTCCTACCTGCAGTCCCCCCTAATTGCGAGTTGGAAGCAATTTTTGGTAAATTGCCTATGCCATTTTTTCCCTTTATCTCTGTGACGCCTTCCGATGGCATGAGGGCTTTTACCCTTTTCCCGAAGTGTGAATTGCTTTTACCCTTTTCCCGAAGTGTGAATTTCTTGCTGATTTTTGAATTGATTCCTCAGCTTGTCGCATTTTGTTTGTGGGAATTGCTTGAATTGTTAAACTGAGGGCCGAGCCCCTTTATTTTTCCTGTAACCTCTTGGCAGCCACTGTCAAGTCTTAAAAAAAAAAAGAGGGTTGAGCCCCTTTTTTCTTCTCTGTGTGGTCCTTAGAATGTGATCGATCTTGCTAAATGAATTGTGAAGGATTGGGTACAGTGTTCACAAGCTTCTCGTAGGAAGAATAAAATAGTAGGACAATAATCCACATGCGTACGATTTCCTAATTTGTTGCAATTTTTGCTATATATACTGCCTATTTTCCATCTGTTTCTCAAATTAATCTCATGTGTAGAGTCAGTCCGTGTCAAAATGGCACATCATATCATATTATGTAGGGCATTGATATCCTTGTCAGTACTGCATAGGGGTTAACTATAGAAGGTTCTTCTATAACTGTAGGGTATATACTTTTAGCGTTTCCGCTTTTTCCTTCCGATCATTTCTAAATTAAAGTCGACTGAAATTCTAGTGAGAGGCTAAGCACTAATATGTAATTAAGTTTTCAGTGAGAAATATCTCATAACAACTGCAGACTTGGAAGCATTAAGGACCAAGATTGAATACGAAAATGATAAAATATTTGTACACTGGAAATTGGTGCAACCCCTCTAATGCAACATTTCATAATGGTCTAACCGATGAGTGAGTTGTTCATAGTGAAGTTGTGATTGTGTCTAGAACAAATCTAAGAGTGTTCTTACATCATGTCTCTTTCTTTACATTTCAATGTAGTGTAAGGCTCTGATTGCCTTTTCAGACTTCTAGAAGGACACTTAGTACAGTTATTACCAAATAATCCCAATATTAGTACAACCACGCTGAATATACTATTTACATTTGACAATGCAGGATGATTTCAAAGTGAATAAGACAAAACCTGAGCATTGTAAGGAATATTTATTCCAATATCTGAAGCAAAGACGCCGTTCTCTACAAGTCGCTTCACATGAGACACATACTTGAGGCTCTCCTTCATTTAAAGTACTCTCTTCTTCGTTTTTCTTTTCTTCCATATCACACCTACAAATATCTATCAATTAACACATCCAGGTACATTACTTGATAAATTATCAGGTCCATGTCGGGTTAGGTCAGTGTTCCATAACCTGAACTGACATGTCCTGCAACTCATGTTACATTTGTTGCAGGTAAAATTATCGAGATCCAATTGACTGAATGTTCATCGCCCAAAATATGTATCAAAAAGAACGAAAACCAATCGCATTAAAAACTGCTGCATGATGAGGTATCCATTTGTTGAACTAACCCAACAAGCCAATGAGTTTGAAACTCTTGTTACCCTGGGTTGGATTCAACAGTCAGCAATCTCTAAATTTACCCTGGGTTGGATTCAACAGTCAACAGTCAGCAATCTTTAAAAAAATGCTAAAACATTAACATAAGAGAACTAGAGTGAGGCTATGGTACTATGCATAAAGCGTATCGGTCCGTACTATGGATCAGATTTGACTTGAACTCAGAATTGGTTGTCGAGCTGTTGACAGCTAATGACTTGAAGGCTTTCTACGCAATAGAAGACGAAGCTGCGAGACCACGAGGTTGGGAGGTAATTTTACCAACTTGTATTTTCATTCAGTGTTCTAAATAGCTAGCTATTGCAGCGCTATAGCTTTTTCGAACCATAAAAAGTTAAGCTATGAGATAAAAGTGCGCTAATTCAGCTACGACCGCTATTACCGCTACGTGTTATTGCTACCGCTATGCTACATGAGTTTTTTTTTTAGCGATTTACATGGGCTTTTGTTCTTATTTATGATGCTACATGGTCTGTTATGAAAAAGATTCTAAACCGAACTATGTGTTTCTGTTCCTATTTGTGATTTAGTCTCTCATTCTATATTGGAAAATATTCAAATATTAATTCTTTCTGTTGCTTGCTCTTTGTCTAGTTTTCACTTGTAAAATTATTATCGTTCGTTTCAATTGAAAGCTAATTTTGATTATTATAATATATAAAATGTTCAAATAAGTATATTTACTTTATTTCACTCGTAAAATTAATTGATCTTTGTCTATTATCTGTAATACTATGAAGTATGAACTATTAAATAATATTACTTTTTGTAGATTTCTTCTTCTTCTTATTTGCATGATTGAAAAAAGTATAGACTTAGATTAGTTGTAATTTGATTGTTACCCCAATTCTCCAATATTGATCATGTTGATGTTGATACTTACTAGAAATATAAAATATAAATTAAAAAAAAACGCTATATATGATAGCTTCCGCTATAGCTACGCTATTCGCAATAACTTTTTTTTGTCTCCCCGCTCTACCGCTATAATCGCTATTTAAAACCTTGATTTTCAACGTCATTTCATTGAAACCTAATTTTTTTTTGTTAACTGAAATGTTTTGGTTTCAAAAATTATACACACCCCTATAGTCTACAGAGGAGTATGTATGTCTCTGCAAGTAATTAGCATCTGATAGGCTCCCTCAAGATATGCTAATAATTATCATGTCACATTATACCTCTCTATCTTCGAAATGACTGAAGTACCCTTCTTTGTCTCCATCGTTATTGAGATAGGGAAAATCATAATAGTATATTTTCTTGCCTTGTCTCCAATTGCTTTAGTACCCTTGAACGCTGCATATAAGAAAAAAAAACAAAATATTCTCTTGGTTAATGAAATAATTGTCAACTTGATTGATAAAACACAAACCTGGTAAAGTACTATTCAAGCAAAATTATTTTCCGCTTCCTCAAAAGCTTTATGAAAAAATATGTTCAGGGAGCTGCATTCATATTTGAAATTTTTTTCAATGTTTCTCAGATGTCTGAATACATTAAATCAATCAAAGCTATTGATATATAAACAATCGGAAAATCGATATAAAGTTGTCAAACTTATTAAACTAAATTTTTTATTGTTAAATTAAAAAATATATTGACAAGAAGTTTTCCTGCCTTTATTTTTTTAAATGTTTTGTCCGTTCCTTCTAAGAGAACAAAATAATATAGAAACAGAATCATACAAGTAGTTATGAGACAACTTCAAAAGTACATGATTAATCATTGTCTCAATTTGAGCAACTTCAACATACGCACAAAATATATATATATATTTTTTTTTATGATGAGTAAACTCAAAGTTCTTATAAAACTTTACAATTTTGTACTTTTGCATGTTTACACATTATGTTCTGAGATTTTGCAAGCGTAGAGTTGAGTTTACTCCTCAGTTGAAGCACCATTATTTTAATTGGGGAAAATTAATGCCTCTATTTATAGAGCAGTGGCCATCCTAGTATAGAACCTAAAAAGTAATTTGCTGTTGATTTCAGTATGAAAATGTACAGTATGCAAAAGTTTTAAAATCAATAATTTTTCTTCCAACAAAAAAGTATTATCAATTGATTATTGAATGAGAAATAGTGATTTCATTATTTTGCCTTTGGAAGTTTCTAAAATAACCGTTACCAACATGATTTTCATATGAAATGTAGTTGGGGACCATAATTTATTTATTTAGTAACAATTTTTTTACTAATGTTTTAGATAGGTTGGAAATCACTACATTTGAATGGTGCATGATTTTTAAATTAGATGATTTCTACTTATTTAAAAAATATAAAATTTGATCTCCAATACATTTTCATATGAAGATCATGTTGAATGGTTCGAATCGACTGCTTGAATTTTGAAAATAAAGATATGAATCCATAGTACGGATCGACGTGTGCTTTACTACCATAGCCTCACTATGATTTTAATTGTTATTTTTTTGTTTGTATTGCTTATTATTGAAATATAACTTTTCTTATTTTGTTGTTACTTTGTTGATGACCCTTTTGCTATGGAGGCACACATTATCACTTGACAGTGGCAGTAATGGAGATGACGATGCCTCTACTCTTTTTACATCTTTGCTTCTTGAAGACGAAGCATAAGATAGTAAAGCATGTACAATGTATGCCCACTTAAAAACTGAACTATTAGATTGTATATATGTTAGAGTGTTCATTGACGCTTCCATTAGATGCTGATGAGTTATATTTGGCAATATGTGCTACAATAAGCAGATAGGAGGAAAAAAAAATGTTACCTATGTATGCCAACAGGCACCACAAAAAACTGTTGCGGCGGAGCTGCAACACACCGCATCTAGTTTTAATAGAAAAAACAATAAAATTGGTAAATTTGTGAGTTCTTAAAATTTAGAAAGGTAGATATGATTTATGAACTTTAGGGGAAATACATAATTTCAAAATTTTTGAGGGGTATACATGAAATTGCCCCTATCTTATATTGAGCTTTCAAGAAGTTCTGGGCTTTATTGAGTTTTGCACCAATTTTGGCCCAAAAAAATTTCTTCTTTTCTTTTAGGCCTTAAAGCTTGTAGGAGAAAACATATAAAATGAACTTTCCTAAATATTCGGCGGTGCAAACCAATCCAAATTTTTTGAGGTGACTCAGATCCAACAAATACAAGATAAGGAGTTGATCCTTCAGGTCAAACCTTTCCGTAATTAAATGCACGTTGTGTACTTACTAAGAAATTCCCTCAATTAGTAAATATGCATCCCATTCCTTCGTGTATAAATGCTGTAAATACACGTTGAATAATTCATTTGGTTGCTTCCTTGTTTGGTTTTATTATGGGTTTAGATAAACAAGAGATTCCAAGCCTCTTTTTGCCTCTCTTATCTCTCAACCATGTCTCCTTCTTGTGCACCTCAGTCGATAACTCGGTTAAATTTTACCAAGAACTACTTGGTTTTGAGATCATCAAAAGGCCAGCTTCATTAAATTTTGAAGGAGCATGGTAAGAATATTTAATTCTATGCTAAATGATTTTAACTCCCATTTAATTAAGATTGTTATCTGTCTCAAATTACAATGTTAAAATTTTAAATTTTCAGGTTGCATAAGTATGGCATTAGCATTCACTTGTTGCAGAAGGATTCTGGAGATTCCAATACACCAAATAAACAATCAGAAATTAATCCGAAGAGTAATCACATTTCCTTTCAGGTTAAACAGCATTTCATAGTGGTCAATTAATGAAGATTACTTATGCTTGGTCTAACTAAACTTGGTATTATTTAATTACAGTGTGAAAATATTGAGGTGGTGAGGAAGAAGCTAGGCGAGTTCGGGAAGGAATATGTAAGTGCAGTAGTGAAAGATGGTGATATTTTGGTTGATCAAATATTTTTCCACGACCCAGATGGAAATACAATCGAGATATGCAATGTAATTTGCCTCCAGATGCACTTTGCTATGTACCGTTGTTGGAATTATTTGTAGCAGTGATATGAATCTAAAGAACAAATTAGAAATCTGTTGTATGTCAACATGACTTACAAAATTGTACATGTGCTAATTCAATGTTTGTAAATTCTTTGAAAAGTCTAAACTTACCTTGAATGTAATAAGAAAGGAAAAGGGTAGGACAAAATGATTCATTGTATTGTAACGGTTTACATCAAACAATAAATAATAAGGTTAATATAAATACTTTTGTTCGGGTTGAGTCAAGTAGTGTTGAATTTATGAAACAGAGAGATTGATTGAATGAAGGAAAAAATTGATTATTTCATTCTATCATATATCTTGTACAGTGAGCTCCTTATATAATTTGGAGGAAAGAAAATATATAACGGTTGCCTACTTGCCTACCTATACATAACGGTAACTTACTAAAAATAGTACTAAGATTGAGTTGCTTTTTATTCTCTAATTAGTAACTCTCTTATTTACTATTAAACCCAATGAAGACTAATCCCTAACGGGTCTGAGGGTTATTGGATCCTAAATTCTTTATTTTCTCAACACTCCCCCTCAAGCTTGGATTGTAGATGTCAATTAATCCTAGCTTGCTCACGTTGTTTTCAAATGGCCTCGGCTCAAGTCCCTTGGTGAATATGTCCGCCAATTGGTCTTCGCTTCGAACATAGGGAGTTTCAATTTCTTTTGCTTGAATTTTTTCTCGAATAAAATGACAATCCACCTCGATGTGTTTTGTTCTTTCGTGAAACACCGGGTTGGATGCTATATGTCGTGCCGCTTGATTATCACAAAACATTTGCATTGGCGCATGAATTTTAATTCCAAAATCCGAAAGGAATTGCTTGATCCATATCAACTCACTTGCGGTGGACGCCATGACACGATATTCCGCTTCGGCGCTTGATCGTGCCACGACGTTTTGTTTCTTGCTTTTCCATGTGACTAGATTTCCGCCTACAAATGTGCAAAAACTGGTTGTCGATTTTCTATCGAAGCTCCCGGCCCAATCTGCATCGGAATAGCCACACACATTGTTAGAATTGTTATTTTTCATACAAATTCCCTTTCCGGGTGTTCCTTTTAAATATCTTAGAATTTTATTTATTGCCTCTAAGTGCGGTGTTCTAGGGGCATGCATAAATTTGCTAATTTGACTTACCGAAAAAGAAATATCCGGACGCGTTACCGTTAGGTATATTAATTTTCCTACAAGTCTTTGAAATTGATTTATATCTTCTAAAGGTTCACCATCTTCGGTATTTAATTTATTCTTACCATCTATTGGTGTTGAGGCCGGTTTACAATCTAGTTTACCGGTTTCTTTTAACAAATCTAAGGTATATTTTCTTTGGAAAATAAATAAACCTTTCTTAGAATGTGCAATTTCTATTCCTAGAAAATATTTTAAATAACCAAGATCCTTAATGTCAAATTTTGCTTTCAATTGAAATTTTATTTTATTAATTTCTTCTTGGTTATTTCCGGTGATTATAATGTCATCAACATATACTAATATAATGGTAGTATTAATTCCTTCAATTTTTACAAATAATGAATGGTCGGCACTAATAATTTTAAAATTACAAGAAATTAAATGAGAGCTTAGCTTGCCATACCATGCTCTTGGAGATTGCTTCAATCCATAAATAGCTTTCTTCAATTTGCAAGCTAATCCATGATTTTTTTCTTTTTCATGACCGGGTGGTAAAGTCATATATACCTCTTCTTCAAGTGTTCCTTGAAGAAAGGCATTTTTGACGTCCATTTGGTATAATTTCCAATTTTGGTTTACCGCAATAGAAAATAAAATCCTCACGGTATTCATTTTGGCCACCGGTGCAAAAGTCTCATAGTAATCTATACCATATGTTTGGGTATAACCTTTGGCAACTAAGCGAGCTTTATACCGTTCTATGGTACCATCGCTATTGTATTTAATTTTGTACACCCATTTACATCCTACGGGTTTTTTATTTTTTGGTAATTGAACAATTACCCAAGTTTCATTTTTTTCAAGGGCTCTTAGTTCTTCTCTCATAGCTTTGTTCCATGAGGGATTTTTAATTGCTTCCTCATAGTTATATGGTTCTTGCTCTTTTGAAATTGACGTTAAAAAAGCTCTATGGCTTGAGGAGACATTTTCATAAGAAATAAAATTTTGAATAGGGTATTGTACCTCATATGTGATAAAATCTCTTAATCTTGTTGAAGGTTGTGTTGTTCTTATTGATCTTCGCAAAGGTGTTTCCTCTATGATTTCTTCTTCACCACCAATTTGAGAAATTTCCTCTATTTCTCCCTCATTTTGTGAGATTTCTTCAATCTCATTCTCATTTTGTACCGGTGTACTATTTCCCTCCGGTAACTCAATTTGAGGTAGTATGAATATGTTTGGTGGTTCTTGGATGTTGATTTTATTATCAATATTTTTGTAATATGGCTCATTTTCTAGAAAAGTTACATCTCTAGAAATGTAGAATTTTTTATTGATTGGATCATAGCATTTGTACCCCTTTTTTGTGATGAATATCCCAAAAAAATAGCCTTAACCGAGGTATAATCAAATTTGTCTTGTTTATTTTTGTGTACATAGCATGTACAACCAAAAACACGTAAATGACCAATATTAAGTTTTCGTTGGTAAATAATTTCCAATGGACTTTTATAATCTAAATTGGCACTTGGCAATCTATTTATTAAGTATGTGGCGGTGAGAACGGCATCCGACCAAAAAATCTTCGGTACATTATTTTGAAATAAAAGAACTCGGGTCATTTCAAGCAAGTGTCTATTTTTTCGTTCGGAAACACCATTTTGTTCGGGTGTATAGACACATGTTGTTTGATGTAAAATCCCTTTTTGTTTGAAGAAGTTTGAAAAGTTTTGATTTATAAACTATGTTCCATTATCGGATCTAAATATTTTAATTTTTGCTTCATATTGATTTTCTATAAAATTATAAAAATCTTGAAAGTGAGAAAATACTTCACTTTTATTTTTTAGTAAATATAACCAAGTTGCTTTAGAGAAATCATCTATAAAAATAACAAAATATTTATATCCATTAAATGATTCAATTGGAGCGGGACCCCATACATCCGAGTGAACTAATTCAAAAGGTTTTTCACTTTTGCTATTTGATAAATAAAATGGTAATCTAGTATGTTTTCCTAATTTACATACTTCACAATTACTACAATCTAATTTAGAAAAATCAATAATATGTTTTAGAATTTTGTCTGAATGATGTCCAATTCTTTTATGCCAAAGAATATCTAAATTATCTTGTTTTTTAACATTTAGATTTACTTTTTCACAATTCAAAAAATAAAGTCCATTTTCCACAAAACCTTCACCAATTATTTCCTTGGTTATTCCTTTTTTAAAGAACACATTCTTAGATGAAAAATTAATTTCACAATTTAATTCATCCGTGATTTTTCTAATGGATAATAAATTTGACGAACAATTTTGAATATACAAGACATTTGGTATTTTTTTGGAAAAAGGGTTAATTGTACCAATTCCTACTATTTCCATTTGTTCACCATTAGCTACGGTCACAAATTGTTTGGTTTTACAGGTTCTATAGTTATGCAACAAGTTTATGTTCCCGGTCATATGGTCCGTTGCACCGGAATCTAAAATCCATTTGGTTTTTTGACAATTATGAATTAAATTTGTAGCCATACCAGAATTATGTCTATTGTATTGTTGAAGTAGCTGCACCAAAAGTTGTAATAGGAGTAGTTGCACAGGATCTGAATTCGGATTACTTGTGATATTGGATCCAGAGGGATCATTTCCTTCCAGCACCTCATTCTTTTCCTTTTCTCCCAGCGTCTCTTTATTTTCCTTTTCTCCCAGCGCATTTTTCTTTTCCCTCTTTCTTCCTTCGCGATTTGGGTGAAGCTCCCCCTTTCGATCGCCACCTCTTCCCTTCCTACTTGGCCGTAACAACGGGTAGAGGAACCAGCACCACGTCTGCTCGTGTCCCTCCTTCTTGCAGTGGGTGCATCGAACGGTGCTGACGGCTCTACTCGTTTCCGGTCTCAAGCTAGGGTTTCGGTTGGAAGTAAGTTGCATCTCTTGAGGTTTGCTTTGAGAGTTGAAAGATGGATTTCAGTGATTGATGCGATTTTTGCTGGTTTTGAGACTGTTTTTTTGTTTTGTTTGTAAGAACAGATTTTGTTCTTGATTTTTGTTGGATTTTGCTCTTGATAAGAACAGGTGCTACCTTGAGCTTAATTTCTCCCTTTTTATTGGGTTGGCATTTGGAGAAAGCTAGGTCAGAGAAAGGTTTTTTTTCTGGTATTTGTTTGCGATGTTGATGACTCGGTTTTTTTGAGCCTTGATGGTGCTGCAGTTCTTCGTTAGCTGCAGTCTTGTAGATCGTTATTTGCGGAATTGAGACAGGATTAGATATCCCGCTCTGATACCATGTTGAATTTATGAAACAGAGAGATTGAAACAGAGAGATTGATTGAATGAAGGAAAAAATTGATTATTTCAATCTATCCTATATCTTGTACAGTGAGCTCCTTATATAATTTGGAGGAAAGAAAATATATAACGGTTGCCTACTTGCCTACCTATACATAACGGTAACTTACTAAAAATAGTACTAAGATTGAGTTGCTTTTTATTCTCTAATTAGTAACTCTCTTATTTACTATTAAACCCAATGAAGACTAATCCCTAACGGGTCTGAGGGTTATTGGATCCTAAATTCTTTATTTTCTCAACAAGTAGGTTAATTCAGTTGGACCCAACAATTAGCAATCCAAAATCAAAGAAGAGGCTGAGAGTACCAAAGGCTATTTATTTACAGGCAAAACCTTATCCACACAAAATTCTAGTGTCACACTACCATGTGTGGTGCTCAGAGACTTCACCAGGAGCCAGGGAAAAAAAACCAGAACTTAATTAGCCTAGCAGGAACCCACTCAAAACTCGGGAATCCATTAACAAAGAATAGACACCGGTAAATCACCATGGCCACTGCTTCATTTCTTGCTCCACCCCATTTATCAATCCAACCCTACATATTCTGTAGAAAAACAACACAACTTAGACTCATAAAAAAATCAGTCTGTACCCGAGCCCAATTAGAGCAACAGGAGGTGGTTCAAGAGGAAACCGAGCAAACTCAGCAAGAGAAACCTGAGGCAAGCGCACCACAACCGAAGCAACGCCGGCCAAAAGTCGAGTCCCTACCGTTGCAACCACAAGCAAAGAACAAGAATATGGCCAGAGAGTATGGTGGGCAGTGGCTGAGTTGTACTACCCGCCACGTCAGAATCTACGCAGCATACATAGACCCAATAACACATGTAATGGACCAGACCCAAATGGATAAATTGACTCTAATACTCGACCCGACCAATGAGTTCGTCTGGAATGAAGACACTTGTCAGATGGTTTACTCCTATTTCCAAGAGCTTGTGGACCATTACGAGGTAAACTAAAGAATCAAAAGGAAATCAAAGCTACAATTGATGCTAGTATCTTCAAAGTATCTTTTGTTAATTGTAGGGTGCCCCACTAACAGAGTATACACTACGTTTAATCGGATCAGATTTAGAGCATTACATACGCAAAATGCTTTATGATGGGGATATCAAGTACAACCTGAATGCACAGGTGCTGAACTTCAGCATGGGAAAACCACGTGTCGAGTTCAATAGCAACCAAATACCAGATGTACAGTAAAAATAGGTTCAAGCAAAAAAAAAATCACCATTGTACCAAAGATGATCCTAATTATTGTCAGTCTCAGAGTGTATATCCATATCATATTTTGAAATTCTGTAACATTCTGTCACGTTCCGAAAAATTAAGTCATTGTTAATTATGGTTACAAGATTTTTCATAATATAATAAAAATTATGTTTTTTTTGTAACTTATTTTGTTTATATTGATAACACTAGTAGGTCTCTTAAAAAAAATAATGTATTTAAACCAATATAATTGTTAATAAAAAAATGAATAAAATAGTAGAGTTGATATTTTTCTTAGATTCCTTAATCATGGACTTGGCAGTATTATTTTTCATATATTAAAATTATAGATCAAAATTTCAATTGCATAATGACCGATATTAACTTCCATGTCAATGTTATCTCATTAAACTAAAACACTGAGTTAAAATCATTTTGATTATCCTCTGATAGAAGCTAATAATTGAATTCTACAATAGATTTAATTTTTGTTAAATGCAAAATTAATATTATATTTTTTCTGGTGGTACGAGAGAAGTAATGTATTCTAATTATTTTGTTTCTTTCATCTAGTAATTGAGGAGAGATATGTGTAACTTAATTAAGGAATTAATTGGCTGTCATTTAAATATTGCACAACCATTCACGCATATGAAGCAATTGATTAATTATCATTATTTGAATTGATAAGTATATGCATTTTATCATTATGCACAAGATTCGAAATTCCATTTGTTCGGACATTTCTTGATTCCATAAAGCAAGTTATTTGCTAGCATCTACGTCTCAGCAATTCAAATAAGTTTCTAAATAACTGTTAATCACTTTTTAGAAATTAAAGTCTCTAAAATTTCTAACTTTTACATCTCTGAAATTAATTTTAGAGTTTCTATTAAGACATGTCAGCAACAAATTAAAAAGGAGAAAAAATTTGAGCCAATCATTAGATATAAATAGTTTCTTAATAAGAAACTTTACTGCATAGTTTCTAAATAAGAAACTCTTTCACATCTCTGAAACTGAATTAGAAACTGCCACATCAGACTAGAAATTCTAATAATACTAGAAATGTCGATGCTCTGAATCTCTACTTTTGCATTAAAATTCAAGTTGCAATTTTCTCACACATGGGACGTACTGTATAGCTGGATTGAAAAATTAATTTCATTTCCATTTTGACATGAAGTTGCGGCAGCCACCCCAAACAAGGGCAACAGCCCACCGAAGCCCCGGCAACCACCGCAACCCCCGCAACCCCGTGCGCGCATCCCAGCCCATGTGTCGACCGCCGTGCGCTGCCCTGCCATATACCCAAGGTCGCTGCCTCTACTCCAACCCGCAGCCGTCACGCTCTTTCATGTGTGTTCCAAATTTCAGAGGTAACTCAAGACCGCTAATTAGATTCAAACGTTTAAGTTAGTGTAGTGATTCAATCCTACCTCAAATAATAAATATAAATCATAATTTGAATTGTGAGAATCAGTAAAATCGTGCCTTTATTCTAATATTTTGGTCAAGACCCGTAATCGGTGAATAAACTATTTTAACCGCATAAAAATAGTTTGAGTCATTAATTTCTATATATAGAAATTATAATTTAGTGAATGAATAATTATATTTATGAATAATATAGTAGATTTTGAAAACCGTAATGTGATTTATTCTTTAAACATGTGTATTTGTGTTAATATGCATATGCTTTAAAGTATTTACTTTTAATATTCAGACTATCATAATACCTTTTCAAATAAAAATGTGTTATAAATTGAATAAAATATGTTCGTAAGTACAATAAAAAAACATGCTATAGTATTGAGAATTCATAACCGTTTACTAGTTTATTTTTGGATTATGTACTTTCGTTTAATTTATCCTTCTTTATTTTACTATAGATGTTTAGATATAAAGTTTCGGCAACAGATGAATAATAGACTTTATATTTTCCTATCATAAATCTTGTAGATTAATAATTAAGTTGTGACAAATATAAGTTAGAGAATTCTTTCTATAATTCATAGTACATTAAAAGATTATTGGGATCGACTAACAGTTCCTCTATTATGTTCCCTAAACGTCCTCCTGATTAACTGATGTTTAAAGTACGATAGGAACCACTAACTACATTAACTACTTGAGGGAATTGAAAAAATTTACAACTGGAGCGCGTATGTATGGATACTTATGCGTGCAAGTATTATCATATAATATATTAAGCATTCATACCTAAGGCATCAAGTATTAAAAAAAAAATTGACATCAATTTTCTTTTCTCTCTAATTACACACTCATCTTTTACACGTTTTTAGAAGTGGGTTTTTTTTCTCAGTTTAATCTCGTTAATAGTTCTGACGATCTGTGAGAAATTTTGCGAATCTAAAACTACGGATATCTTCTACGTAATTTTCTCTTTCAAATGAGATCCATGATGAAGTACTTTCGAATTTTTCGTCGTTCAAGTATTCATAACTCGTTATTGTAAGTATTCATATCTCGTCGAGAAAGTATTTCATACATCGTTGTGTAAGTATTCATACCTCGTTGAACAAATATTCATACCTAAGATACCAAATATTTTTAAAAAAATTGAACATATAAACTTTTTTTTATTTCTCTTATCACGCACCCATCTTTTACACATTTTTAGAGGTGGATTTTTTTTCCATTCAATCTCGCCTATATTTCTAACGATCTGTGAGAAATTTTGCAAATCTAAAACATCAAGTATTCATACCTAAGACATCAAGTATTCGTATATAATACATTAAGTATTCATACCTAATATATCAAGTATTAAAAAAAAAAACTGGACACATCACTTACTCATCTTTTACACGTTTTTAGAGGTGGTTTTTTTTTTCTCCGTTCAATCTAACCAATATTTCTGACAATTTATGAGGAATTTTGCAAATCTAAAACCACGAACGTCTTCTACACAATTTTCTCTTTTAAATGAGATCCATGATGACATACTTTCGAGTTGTCTGTCGCACAAGTATTCGTACCTAATCGAGCAAGTATTCATAATAGTGGTCCCGCCAGTGGGTATTGACAGTTAGACAGGGACCACCAACTGTTGGTTAAAGTCGTTAATTAATGATTAACACAGTTAGTTATCATCAGGGGACGTTTTGGGGACCAAACAGCGGGGGACAATATAATTACTCAAAATTATTTTCATATATATAATTATAGATATTCGTTTATTTCATCTTCATTAATTAGTACTGATTAATGCATTCTTTTCCGGATTTGTAACTACCAATCATGATTAAAGTTTTTGGAAATATAATAATGGATGAAAATTGCTCTAATTAAAGTTTCGGATTTTTCTTATTAATTTTTTTGGATTTGATTAATTTATGTGCACTTAACTAAATCTCTAAATGTAACTATAAAGTTACAGATTTGCTTTTGATTATTTTTATTTCTTTCTTTTGATTATTTTGTCTCGACTTGATTAATTAGAAGTCTCGGTAAAATAAAATGATTAAACTAATTAAAGTTTAAGAGTTAGAATTAATAACATGTGAATATAATAATAAATTGTATTAAGGAATTTTAGGAATTGAGAACACGTGAATTAAAACATTATTAATTATTAATTAGAGGTATGTTTATTACTTAGGTTTGATTTTTGAAGAATACGTGAGAAACGACAAAAGGATTTGCTAAGCTAACAAGTTCGGGTTTTCTAGACTTTATAGAACTATCTTATCTGCCTATTGTCATTCAACTGTTTATTATTATGGTATTAGTTGGATTTATGCATGTTGTTTTCGAACAATTCATATGACTTGAGTAGAACATAAGAAAATTGCATGAAAGGATATGATTCATACATTGACCAATGGACTTGCATGAATGTGATGGGTTGAGCATGACATGAATTGTGTGATTGAATGAATGTACGTGAAATGAACGTATAATGAAAGTGAACAGGGGCCGATATGCTTGCATATTATGATGTATACATTGGGTCCGGTGTTTGACTAGACCCCTCGTTAACGTGACTGTAGGCGAAAGCAGTCCTGTCACGAATGTGATTGTAGGCTGACGCGGTCCTATCACGGACGTAATTGTAGGCGCAAGCTGTACTGTCACGGACTTGATTGTAGACAGAAGCGGTCTTATCACCGCCAGACCTAGCGGCATATAAATTCACCGTCTAGTGAGGCAAATGAAATGGATTAACGAAATTTTGAAAGTAAATGAAAGTAGTAAGTAATGCTAGGATATGCACTACATTAGAAGAAACATATGCATTTTAATTATATATGTTCATATTTGTGAGAATAAGTAAAGGTTTTATAAGCTTTGGGCTGGAACTAAATCCCACACTGAGAAAATGTTCGATCTCTCACCCGTTCCACTTTTACATGAGTTCCAAATAACGAAGAGGAAGGAATCGAGCAAGGACAAGAGTGAGACTAAACAAGAAGACTTATGATTGAAAAATTACCACATGTTGTTTAGTTTTGTTTCCATGGTTCAATAATTGATACATTGAGCAGGCATGACAGTGCTTGTGTTACTAGCCATGTCCGCCGTGATCGTTTGTTAAACTCTTTTGATTCTGAAATAATGTAGCTTTATTTATATTGTTATTGATAATGTATGTAATGTGAATACGCCTTACGTAGAAATACGTGACGGGTTGTCTTGGGGTGTGACAAATTCAAAGCAGACAAATTAATAGATTAGAAACTAACCCTCATAAAATCCACTATTTACTACACTAACATATTAAACATACTATTTACTGGCAACTTCAGATTGTTGTAGGTGACAATACTTCATCTTGCTCCTCCATAGCTTGTTTGTGTCTGTCTTCTTCAATCTCACAAAAAATGGTATCTATAGAAGCGCTGTCACTCTCATTGCCATCTTGAACTTTGTATTGATTGTTACCGAAAATTGAGTTTGAATACAATTGTTCAGTGAACCGCTTTATGGGATTTGCACCTTTCAAAATTGTGTACGGGTATATTCCCCGAGGCCCTCTTGATACTCTTTCCATTGAAGGACAAAAGTCTAAAGTTAAAAGGGTGGAAGAAAGACTTGAAGATTTGAGGGAATTACATAAAATGGTCCGCCAAAAATTAGAGCAATCTTACTCTAAATACAAAGCTAAAGCAGATGAGAAGCGTCGTGACGTACAATTTGAAGTGGGAGAATTGGTTTGGGTCTATTTGCCGAAAGAATGATTTCCACGTGGTGAATATCACAAACTTAAAAAAAGAAAGGTGGGGCCATGTGAGATTTTGCAGAAGTTTAAAGAAAATACTTATTGTGTGAAATTAACTGATGATTTGCATATCTACAACATGTTCAATGTTAGTCATCTCTACAAGTACTACGAAGAAGATGCAAGCTTGAGGTTAAGCTTCAACCAACCCGGGGAGGCTGACGCAGTGCGTATTGAAGAAATGTCTGATTCAACTTCGGACGTAAACGATAGTCACACTAGATCCAACTCGATCAAGGAGTTATACATACAACTTGAAATTTGATCCACATAATTATGGGCCGTATTTCCAAAGGAAAACTTTTGAATTAATTATCAAGTTTGACTGAGTGGGTGGTAATCTAAGAGTGCATGGCGGTCTTCAAAGAAGCAATTAAATAGTTTGACTGAATGGATGGAATGCATGGCGGTCTTCAAAGAATCAAATAAATAGTTTGACTGCATGGGTTTTAATAAGAGTTAAAACTTCCGTTGGTTTACTAAAAATAGTATTAATAGTATTTAATGTGTTTGCATTTTCTATGATAATTTTAATTTCGTTTTTCCTTTAAATATGTATGGAAACCCCCTGTTGGGCAGCGAATATTGAAGATAAAGTTTTATTGTTGTTCTATCTCTGATTTTCTTCTCTCAGTTACTACTAAACCGGTATGTAAGCTTAACGAGCAAAATCGTAATGGCACTGCTTTGCGTCACATTTCTTGAAATTGATCCGAGTACATGAGAAATAATCACATAAAAAACTCTGCTGGAAGATATAAAACATTTATAACAAACCCCACAGATACAAAATTACAATTTATATATACTTGAATTACATTTGCAAATAGTAGTTCTTTGCAATATTGGTAGTTGCAAACTAACCAAAAAGATTTTAACTTCGAAAATCGGATAAATCCTGAACTTTGATAATGCAGTGCAGCCCACTATAGCCCATTGTAGCCCATTTCTCAGTTCAGAGATCATTATCAAAGCTTATTAGAGGTCGTTTGCAAGGGCATTTATTGGATCTATGAATCTCACTTATGTCCACTTACAAAGCAATCACTTGACCAATTTTACCAACACTTTTGAAATAAAATAAAATAAAACACTCAAATTTGCAATAGAACCCAAATTAACCATCTCATGCATTAGACCACCGGGCAGTTAAGACGTAGTGATGGTACAGCTACAAGCCGTACAGCCCTCGGTGCAGTGAGCCCAAACACGTCACCCATATCAAGCTCGCTCGGTTTCATCCCATCTGGCAGGTTCCAATCAAAACAATGCATCAAATTTGCAACAGCCAGTTCAGTTGCATACAATCCCAACTGCATGCCAGGACATGACCTCCTTCCCGACCCGAAAGGCAAGAGCTCAAAGAAGTTCCCTTTAAAATCAACGTTTGCGCCATCACCGTCAAGTGCGAACCTACCTGGTTTAAATGCTTCAGCATCCGTCCAAGCAGACTTGTCACGGCCAATGGCCCACACGTTGATCATGACTCGTGACTGCTTCGGGATGGAGTAGCCACCAACCTCGCAATTCTCAGCAGTTTCATGGAGGAGAAGAGGGATTGGAGGGTGGAGCCGGAGTGTCTCCTTTATTGCGCATTTAAGGTAGGGGAGGCGGTCTAGGTCTGACTCGTTAACCGTGCGTTCGATGCCAACCACATCTGCGAGTTCCTGTTGTACCCGCTTCATCTCCTGGGGGCTTTTCAATAGCTCCGCCATGGCCCACTCGATGGCTGAGGCTACTGTCTCAGTTCCTCCAAACATAACATCCTACGTACAAGGAAAAAAAAAAGCAGGAAAGAACGAGTCTGTGTGTCAGTGTGTGTGAGAGTATCATAAAACTGAAAATATTTCTGTACCTAGTGAATATGAGGCTGGGATCCAACACTAAAGCTATTATGGGCCATTGGGCCGAATGGCAATGCCATTCTCGCCCATGGGAAGGACATAATTGTATCAATAGTAAGTAGTAACAGTTCTTCTATGATCGAAGCATAGCAGATAAAGTAAGCATAAACCGTTAATTAAAGTTACAGAGCTCAATGTTACTTTAGCTTCCATCTGTCTAGGCTGTGACTTCTTTTTTTGAGGGTTGGTGACGAAGTAGGCTGTGACTTTTAATGTTGGTAAAACAAAAATCATTGCCCAGTAAGGCCACTTATAAGCTGAAATTCTAGCCGTAAAGAAAGAAATATATCGATCGTGACATCTAGAAGTAGTTTTGAAGTCAAGATGTTTGATTTTAAAGAAAGGAACGTTGCATAGTTGATTCCAAACTAACTATAGTTAGCACTTTCTAGATCATGCATTCTAAAGTCATCCTTTTCTAGATTTCTGCTGGTGTATTTTTACTTGATTTTACAGGACTGATTTTGATGTTAGACCAAACAAGCAATACTGAATGCCTCGCTAACCGCTAAAAATAACACTTAGGAAAGCCACTTTAGGATGGCTTAATTTTGAGTCGTGACTTCATAGTTCATAGTCAATTTGAAGCATTTCCTTGTTCTTTGCAACAAAATAAAGGTCCAATCCATGCCAACCATTAATTACTATTTTATTATCAATTGAAGCAGTTGGCAGTGTTTACAAGGTTTAAGCCTCGGCGGTATTTCCATATATATATGTGTATAGATTTCAGAAGAGGCTCCCTTTGTAAACAAAATATGGGTAGAATGAAAAAAGGACATTTTCTGAAGTTCCTTGTGGTCTATTGTAAATTGGACCCACCAATGTTAATCAGACTTAGTCTAAAAAAGGTTCTAAAGCTAACACATGCAGGATGGACTAATTGAGAGTTATAACAACAAGAAAAATACATGCATGCTATGAGCCTATGAAGTTGGGACTTGGGACCAGATTATTTTTTCTGCTATATAGAAAGATTTACAAAATGTAAACCTTCCAGTCAATTTGCAATTAAATAAACTGTGAAGCCAAGTAATAATGGCCATTATATTTAGCAGAAAATGTACGTACCATGATAATAGCCTTTATGTTATCTCTCGTGAGTCTAAGATTTCCTTGAGGATCTCCTTTTTCGCTAGCTGTCTTCCCTCCATCGGCCTCAGCCAGAAACGCCAACATGTCATCGACCATGTCTGCATCTGGCGCATCGGCTTCCTTTGGGTTTGCCAGATGCTCGTCAATAATCCGGTCAATAAAACGGTCGAGCGCGCCTCGTGCTTTCTTCAACCGCTTATTGATCCCATTCAAGTCCATCCGTTTCAACCACGGTATGAAATCGCCAATATTGAATGCGCCGAAGAGTTTGGAGAACTCTTGCAGGATGGATATGAACTCATCTTGATCATCGAGTCTAATTTCTGCACCAAAAGCTGCACGGAAGATTATATTTTGCGTAAGGTTGAAAACCAACTCCCCAATATTGATTGGTGCACCATTTTTTGCAGCCACGGTTTTGACAGTTGATACAACTTCGTCACGCGCAGACGCCCATGACTCTGTGCGTCGGCGGCTAAAAAGTTTCATGACACATAATTTGCGCATTTGACGCCAAAATGGACCATAATTTGCGAACGCCATGTCAGCACGGTCATAGGTTAGGTAACTTATGGCAATTGTTGCAGGGCGGTTGGAAAATGTGTTGTCCTGAACTTGTAGAACTTCTCGGGCCATTTCGGGGGTTGAAATCGTGACGGCATGTAAAAAGCCTAAGCGAAGATGGAAGATCCCACCATATAATTTTGACAGACGGGCCAGGCCCCGGTGAGTGAGCTGGTCCATCATGAGCATGTTCCCGATGATTGGTAAACCGGGCGGGCCTGGCGGTAGGGGTAGCTTGCGTCGCCTATTCATGAATAGAACAAAAAACACGAAGCATGAGATTATGGAGAGAATAAAAGGGTCTTTAAGACACTCCATTGAAATGAATATTTTGGGTTAGATATTATTCCACTCTTATGAAACCCTAGGAGGAGGAACAAGGAGAGCTTATATATAAGAAGCAGAGAATTCAAAGAGTGCAAAAGGTGTTAATTAAGAGTTAAGAGAGATTTAAGGCCCACACATAATATTATTCTAGCACCAACTACCTTCCGACAGCAGATGTTGGATTTCTGATTTGCTGTGTGCATGGACATATAGCAGTGAATTTTCTGACAATTATGTTAACTGGTTGGTCAGTTCTTTATTGGAGGTTGTAGTTAGAAATGTGAATATTGGAGAATTTCTTTTACAAGTATTTAAAATTAATGGGTTATATTTCATTTTTACTTGAAAATAAAATGTTAGCTGATTTGTTATAAATGTTAATAAGTGGAGTTTTGCTGCTTTATAATTTACAAGGCTTTAATGGGCTATAAGATTTAACTACATTAACAATAAAGAGATATTTAATAAATTATGTTAATCTAAGACTAATTTTCGTCACACTTTTATATGTAAGCAAAACATTCAGCGTCTATACATTTTATATATGGTCGCTAGCTTTGCTACGTTTAGAAGAGATCCATGAAAATATGATGTTCAAGGTTGTATCATTTAATAATATTCACTGGTTTTCTTTTATTGAAAAATAGTCTCTTATTTCTTTCTTTTCATAGTGTTCAGGCTCCCGCTGTCCAAACTACTTCCCAAAATTTCCTAACCAGGCGCGTGAGGCCACCGTCCCGCTTAGATCAGGCCGTAAATATCTCAAAACCATTTGACACGGGCAACTGGTAGAATCCCCGAATCGCTGTCCAAAACCTGACAGCGAAGGGGCAGGACCAAAAGATATGGTCTGTTGTTTCCATGCAACCCGAACCGCACAGATGACAACCCGAAAAAAATTAAATTTTGTATATCCTGTTTTTATGGTGATAAAAAGTAATAGTTGTAAAAAAAAAAAAAACCTAATATGGTGTCATTTAATGATTTGGTTGATTAACCGTTGTTTAATTATCATTTTAAGAGCGATATGTCTTTAGAATTTTATTGTAAGAATATTAAAAAAAATTATGTAATCGGTTTAATCACATAATTAATTATCAATTGCATCAAAACCACTAATTAATTTAACAATATCCCTCGTGATTAATTATGTGGTAACAATAAAAAGGGAGGTGGTGAAGTCAGATTGGGGCCATTAATTAGACTTATGCATGGAAACTCTCCTTAATTTCCTATCATTTTCATATCTTTTTTTGTTAAAAAAAGTCAGTACCAATTTATTCCGTGTTGCATTAATTACAGTAGATTTTATGTTTGTACAAATAAAATTAGGCACAAGTTGTGACCATGGATGCCCAATTAGAACACGTGTCGCAAATTTTGGTGAGTGACTAGAGAAAACGTGTCAAGAAACGCCTGAAGTTCTTCAAATTCATATGCGTGTGCTATATTTGTTCTCCCTCATTCACACATGCCATGTGCAGTGCGTGTGTGGCTACACACACAAAGTGATAATTATTGTTTAAGATGTGTCCATAGACATATATGAGTCTTCAAAAGTGATAATTAATTATCGTTTAATTAAGATGTATGGTCAGCAGTAGCACTTATTTTTATAAATTATTGAATATTTTAAAAAACATATGGTAAAGTTAAAATTCAAATAAGTGTGTTTTCAATTATTTAGATAGGATGTGTATTAAGATATAAATGATCTGAGTTAGTCATGTTGTTGTCAATCCAGGGCAAGGCATCGGTGAATCTTATGAATCGATGACTTGCTCGGTCCTCGTAGCTAACCTGTTGCTAGGTTTTTTCTAGATTCATAAGATTCACCGATGCCTTGCCCTGGATTGACATTGTGGTCGGGTGAAGGGCTCTCCATCTTAGGGATACGAGCCCATCCCCTCCCGTCATTGCCCGCCAATCAATACGAGCTCAGCTACTCAATTGGCGTAGTGCCTCACATCTAGCTTTGAAAAACGCGTTCCTTGCTTGGGTCCCTCTGCGGAGGGATGCCACCTGTGACCGGGCGGAAGGTTATCACATCCAGGAAAAACAAATAAACAAACAACTAAACTCGTAGATGATCAATGTTAACTGGGCATTGATTGGCTTCTTGAAGTCGGGCGTAAGCCCATGTCGAAGATCCATACTTGGCTCCATACGTTCCTAACAAAAAAGGGAATCCGGCTCAGCTCCAATGCTTAACACATTTCGCTGAGCTTCCCGCGTATGCGCGTACGTGCGCATACGTGTTAGGACGGTGGAAAAGGCGGAAAGCAGAGACCCCTGTTCTCACGCGCGCATGTTTTATATATTCCCCTCCAGGGGAATATATAAAATCGTGCGTATACGTGTGTGCGCGTGGTAACCACGCATATGCGCGCATGTTTTATATATATATATATATATATATATATTCCTATTTAGGAATATATATATATAAAATCATGCCTACGTGCGTGTGTTTTTTATACTTGAGGTATAAAAAATCGTGCGTGTATGCCCGCCCGCTATGCGCGTGCGTGCTCATGCGTATACGTGCGCGCGTGCGCACACACCTGCGTAGGGAAAAGAGCATCTCTATATAAAAACATCGTTGTATCTCACGAGAAAGCATCGTTTTGATCTATCATACATGAGAGGCATATGTCGTTCGATACAGCTCAAATTCCGGGCCATACAGCAAGTTTTTGCATATCATCACATACCTGTACATGCATACACGTGAAATCACCAAAACAAACACTATCAAAAACCTAGCACCAAAACAAACACTAGAAAAAGCCATATTCCTACACTGGACCCCTGAGCATCCTACACCAATTCAACCCAAATAACTCATAAGCCCTGACTTAATCTACTGAAGAAGAAAGAGTTAGCGAAAGAGTCGTAGTTCAAGTAGTATTCCTAGTGAAAAGCAGTACGAGCGGTTTTCTTTAGCTAGGTACGTTGTCAATTCATTTTAGTAAATCGGAATTGTATATAACAAAAAGTAGGCACTTATCGCGAGGGTATTCCGTCGCGAAAAGAAAAAGCACAGTTATGACGGTACTCTGTCGCGAAAAGTGTCTCGCGATAAGTGTCTACTTTTCACGATGGAGTACCCTCGCGATAAGTGCCTACTTTGTTGTTGTGATATATATATATATATATATATATATATATATATATATATATATATATATATATATATATATATATATATATAGAGTAGAACTAGGGTGCTCCTAAGCTCACCAAGCCCTTCGTGAGCGCGACTCTAAAACCTATCAAATTGACTTCAAACGACATTTTCAAACCGTTAGATGTTCAATCTATATTAAAATGTGCTTGGAGACCAAATTTTACATTTTTTGGAATTTTTTTACTATTTATTAAGATGGTTTGAAAATCGCTGTTTTTATTAAAATTCTGCACCATTGGAAAACAGCGATTTTCAAACCATCTTAATAAATAGTAAAAAAATTCCAAAAAATGTAAAATTTGGTCTCCAAGCACATTTTAATATAGATTGAACATCTAACGGTTTGGAAATGTCGTTTGAAGTCAATTTGATAGGTTTTAGAGTCGCGCTCACGGAAGGGCTTGGTGAGCTTAGGAGCACCCTAGTTCTACTCTATATATATATATATATATATATATTATTCGGTCATCGACTAACCAATTAATTAATAATAAATTATTTAATCGATCCGTGCTTCATGTTAATTAAGTAGTCAGTTTTTACGAATTCCACGGATTACATTTAGAAAAAAAAAATATGTTATAAACTATAAGTAATATAAAATTTCACGGTTAATAATTATAAAAAATTTAATACAATCTTTTTATGACCGGTCGTTATTTGATACGCGTGCTATACAAGAAACAAAGAACATTTCTACGTGATTTTATTTTTCTAATTTGAATTATAATTTTCAAATATCAAAAGATTTACATAAAAGTTGGATATACACTAGCAGATCCGGGTGGATCCAGTAACAGAGAATGGAGATAATTGACTCTATTCATTATTTCCGTACTTATACGTACATAATTATTTATTTAATTGAAGTAAAATGTGTTGATCACTATAAAATTTACTTACCTCAAATATGTGTTTGACCCTCTTCAGTTTGATATTCTAACACAAGGGAGAGAGATTTAGTCTCGACCGCTCAAACGGCGCTCAACCCTGTTTTCCTCCACTCAGGCAGCATAGGACTTCGGGAGAGGAACCGAGAATCTCTCATGGTGCTTCAACTTTGAAAGCGAGAGAAATTTCGGAGTCACTTCCCCTTAGCAACAAATAACAACAACAACTACTTAATTGAGTTTAGGTCACAACACCTAAACGAACACCTAAACAAGCAACAAAAGCAAGATATGACAAGCTGAAAGCCGTTTCTGAAATGCGGAGCTCCCAACTCAAGGAGGTGGTGAATGAAGACCGCCCTCGTCCTACATCCGGAGCTTCTACATACTGTACTACATTCAAGCTATCTGTATACAACTATAACTATCACTGAGACGTACACTATCACACAACCTAACACTATGAGTACCAACTAAAGAGAAGAATATTGGACAGTGCTACGGTGCTACGCATAGCATAGAGCCCTCCGTGCTACGGCTCACTTTTTGAGTTTTCAAAATTCTAACGGTCGATCCGAACCGTTCAACATGATCTCCATATGAATATGTACTTGCAAACCAAATTTTACATTTTTTAGAATTTTTTTACTATTTATTAAGTCATTTTGAAAAAATATTAATTTGTACACAACAGTAAAATTTGCTGGACCATTGGATCAGCGATTTTCAAAGTGGCTTAATAAATAGTAAAAAAATTCTAAAAAATGTAAAATTTGGTTTGCAAGTACATATTCATATGGAGATCATGTTGAACGGTTCGGATTGACCGTTAAGATTTTAAAAACTCAAAAAGTGAGCCGTAGCACGGAGAGGCCCTTATATACGCGTAGCATATTAGCCAGATTCAAGAATATTATATTAAAAAAGCTCAGGAACTGCTAACCTTTAACTCATCTATCTCACAAGTTGGACATACAAAAAAATAACATATGATAATAACAAAATAAGAGAATCACAACATAAAATAATAAAACAATAAAGAAATAAAAAAGGACAAACAACTTAAAGAGAAAAACAAGAGTTGTGGAATACACTTATGTTTACAAAGGAAGTCACACATCAAACAACAAAGAAGTTCCGAAATTCAATTGACAAATATCGTACATGATGACTGAAACACTTAGGCTCGTGGAGTATGACTCCATTCAAGTACACTAGTATTAACATTTTTAAAATAGCATGCACAATTATATTATATTTAATTAACCAATTACAAATTACAGAAGAAGAGGAGGAGGTTGATATATATATACTAGCACTGATAAAAGAAAAAGAAAATGACCCATCGCCCCATCGCTGATGATGGCATGACTCCCCAAAGAGCACTACATGTTAAAGATCATAGCATAACCTTGAAGACTCGTCCCATCATTTGACCCGCTTACTAAGAAGGACAAATTTGAAAATTTACGAGACATGTTATTATAATAATATAGAGCGGAAAACATTAAGATTCATGTTGGACAGTCCAGATTTTTCACGTGAAACTCAAAATTTGAATTGCCTCAGAGTTTTCTGAATGAGAGGGAGGGAGGGTGTGGGCCGGAGCGGATTCAGGATTTCGGTCAGGAGTAGACACAAAATTTTGACAAGAGTACAATTTTTTTTCTCCTGATGAATGAGAGTAGAGTAGCAGATAGAGATCGCGTGTAATTAAGACCGTTAGATCTTGATTGAATGGTGAATCTTGAATAAACTAACCTAAATTATGAAAAAAAATAGTTAAACTTAACCGGTTACGACATGACTAACGTGTTGTGACCATTTACTTGCCCTGACCTTCCAAATTTAGTCACGACACATATAAATCTGACTCGGTCACAACATGACACGTGATTCAAGTCACGGCACGGTACATATTTAGATCTCTAGTAGCGCGGACCTTTTTTTTTTCTCTTGGCGAATCAACAAATTTTTTGAGTATAGTAGCGAATCGGACCGCGTCTCTTTCTTTATTTCTTTTACGCAAATTAGTGTGGACTGACTTTCTTCTCCACCTAATTTTCTTTTACTAAGTCGTGAATTAAATCCAGAAGTAGGCATTATTTCTATCCAGAGATAGGCACAACTATAAAATACTACTAGATTAAAAAAAATCGAATCCAGGGATAGGCAAGTGCCTACCCCTAGCTCTCTTTAGGTCCGCCAATGGGTGTGGGTAGGGGTGGCAACGAGATGGTTCCTCATGAGCAGGTCCCAGCTCATGATCAACTTGTCATATCTATCGAGCAAACCGAGTGAGCTGAGATTAAGGACTCCGGGTTAGAATCTTAACTCTTGATCGTCACGAGTCAGCTCAGAGCTAGACTGAGCTGACTCGTTAGCTCGCTAGACATTATTGAGTCACTATCATACAAATTCAAAAAAATAAAGCTCATCAAACAAAACATAGTTTGCATCAAATATTCATTTCCATAGCATGAACAATACTCTAAATTCAAGTGCAACTAAGCAAATCAACTACCATAAATTAAGTTTGCAACTAAATCATACATACCAAAATAACAAATCCCCACATTCATACAAACATAGTTCACAAAATAAATTCATGCATATCAAATTCACAAATTCATACTTGTACTGAGCTGGCTTGTCAGCTTGCGAGTGAGTTAGGTCCAACTTAAAGTCGTTAATTCTGAACCAAACTAGTGGCAAACTGGCTCGTTAACAGCTCGGTGGTAACACTCCAATAATTTTAATATTTCTTATGAATTATTTTGAATTTATTTGTGATATTATAATATAAATGTTTATTATGTAAAATTCATTCTTATTCTTTCAAAAAAAAAGAAATGAAGCCAACGTGGCACTCCTTGCCACGCGGCTCATTGCATGATAACACCCCCACAAGTCTTTTGACCGCCGTGAAAAGCTCTTTATATATATGGGATCATTTTTTCTCTTCATCAAATTAAGATGAAATAAATATAAATCAAGTAAAAGAAGAGAAGAGAGAAAAATATAGAGAAATAAAATATTATTTTGATAAAAAATATGAGATTGATTAATATTTGATTTGATGTTTGATTAGAATTTCGATCAACTACATTGCGTTGATTCTGAACAACTGTTGACATTCATTTTGGATTTCTGAATTAATTGCTATCAAGTAATCAGACTTCTCTATAATATGTGTTTTCGATTTGTTAGTTGAATTGGATGTTTGAATTGAGTATTGGATTATGATGACATATTTAACGAGATAGCGGTCTGAGGTTCAAATTTTATTTGTGAATTGAAATGATATAATTGTGTGTTCTGGGAAATGTGGGAATCGCCTGTATGAGGCATTTCAATTGTGTAAATACTGTGTGACTTGATTTACTGATAACCTAGACTTAGGTGCTATTGCTGGTTAAATATACAGGCATAATTTGATGCGAAATTGTGTGAATTAATCCAGTCAGTTTGAATGGTTGTTTAATTAAGTCAATTATAGAGAAATGCGTCGTTAAATAGCCGATTACTAAGCTTTGTAGCTGACTCCGTATTGTTTATGTTTTTGTTTTTATTTACAACGTAGTTGACGAGACGATGGATGGATGCATGGGTGCCTCTCTTGTCGCGACTCCCGGTCCGCAGCGGGTGGTGACAATTTTAGTATCATAGCATTCATTCCTCAGACTGTGTGTGAGTCCTTAATCCATTTGTTATCGTTATTTTATTTGAGTTCGGATCCGTTTTGAATCAGTTTGACAACTGTCTTGACTAATCTTAATAAATTTTAAACTTACATATAGTTCAAAATTTAAAAGTTGACTTTAAAAAAATATTATTTCTCAAATATTATTTGATTTATTTAACTCATATGATTTTATATAAAGAATTAAATTCAAACGGTATTGATGTATGAAAATTATCTAAATTATTTTGATTCATGTTGATTATTTCTCTTATTGATTTGTAAATGATAAATTTGATTTGATTATCGTCTATTATGTCATGTTCAATATGAATATTATCTGTTTGAATTTTGAGAACAAAATTCTTTTAAAGAGGGAATTTGTAACACCCAATAATTTTAATATTTTTTATGAATTATTTTGGATTTATTTATGATATTAAAATATAAATATTTATTATGTAAAATTCATTCTTATCCTTTCAAAAAAAGAAATGGAGCCAACGTGGCACTCCTTGTCACGCAGCTCGTTGCATGATAACACCCCCACAAATCTTTCCGATATTTTTATTAAAACCCCAAAAAAAACAAATTATCAAATCTGCTCCCACTCCAAAGTTATAATTATTTCTACCCTAACCGCCCGTGGACTGGGCGGTCCACTTTTCCCACCAGACCGCCCAGCCACTGGGCGGTCCACTCTTAAAACCTGACCGCCCAGCTTTCGGGCGGTCCACTCTTAAAACCTGACCGCCCAGAGGCTGGGCGGTCCACTATGATTTTTTTTTTTTAAAAGCGGTCTGCCCCCTCCAGCGGCTCTCTCTCTCTCTTCTCTCTGCCTCCAGCCCAGCCTCTCCCGCCGCCCGCGTCGCCGCCCGAAACCACACCCCACCCCAGCCCATCAGTGCTTTTCTCTCTCTCTCTCTCTTCTCTCTGCCGCTGCTATATTTGGCACACCGCCTCCGGCCACGTATCCTCCTACTTGGGAGGCCGATCCGTGGGTGTTGCGTACACAGGCGGGGATCCATGGGGAGCATGCATTACACCTGGGGGTGGACCCATGGGCGCGTGAGGACGTACACGATGACATGCAGGTGGATGAGGTTCACCAGAGGCGTCCGCCGTCGCAGAGAGAGCACCGTGCACTTGAGAGGTTGGACCTCTCCGGACCTCGCCCTCGTCGTCGCCGTTAGGGTTTTTATATTTTTTTTAGTTTGATAGGTTTCTAGTATTAGTTTGGATTATTATATTTCATGTTTGGACTGTTATGTTTCATGTTTAGACTTACCATTTAGATTACCTACTTTTATTGTTTATACTTACTATTTAGATTACCATTTAGAAACATTTAAACATTAACAAACTTAATATAAAACTAATCAATTATATTAAAACTACACAATTACATAACATATAAAAATAATCGTCAACAAATAATAAATATATATCATACAATTTAATATAAAACATTCAAACAAATCATTACAACAATTTAATATAAAACATTCAAAAATCATTACAACAATTTAATATAAAACATTCAAACAAATCATTACAACAATTTAATATAAAAAAAAATTAATAGTGGACCGCCCAGCCCCTGGGCGGTCAGATTGTAATAGTGGACCGCCCAGGCTGTGGGCGGTCAAGTTGAAAAGTGAACCGCCCAGTTGCTGGGCGGTCTGGTGGGAAAAGTGGACCGCCCAGTTTACGGGCGGTTAGGGTAGAAATAATTATAATTTTGAAGTGGGAGCAGATTTGATAATTTGTTTTTTTTTGGGGGTTTTAATAAAAATATCGGCTAATCTTTAGACCACCGTGAAAAGCTTTTTATATATATGGGATCATTCTTTCTCTTGATCAAATTAAGATGAAATAAATATAAACCAAACAAAAGAAGAGAAGAGAGAAAAATATAGAGAAATAAAATATTATTTTGATAAATAAATATGATATTGAGTAATATTTGATTTGATGTTTGATTGGAATTTTAATTACGTCGCGTTGATTTTGAGCAACCGTTTCAATTCGATTTGGATTTCTGAATTGATTGCTATCAGGTAACCGGACTTCTCTATAATATGTGTTTTCAATTCTTTTGGTTGAATTGGATGTTTGAATTGGGTATTGGATTATGAGATAATATTTAATGGGATAGCGGGGTTGAGGTTCGAATTTGATTTGTGAATTAAAATGATATGATTGTATGTTCTGAGAATGTGGGAATCACATGTATGATGCATTTTAATTGTGTGAATACTCTGTGACTTGATTTACTGATAACCTAGACTCAGGTGCTATCGTTGATTAAATATGTATGCATAATTTGATGTGAATTTGTGTGGATTAATCCAGTCAGTTTGAATAGTTGTTTAATTAAGTCAATTATAGAGAAGCACGTCGTTAAATAACCGGTTACTAAGCTTTGTAGCTGATTCCGTATTGTTTTTGTTTTTGTTTTTGTTTTTGTTTTTGTTTTTGTTTTTGTTTGCAATGTAGGTTGACGGGACGATGGATGGATTCACTAATAAACGAATTGTTAGCGAACTCCCGAGTCCCGAGTCAATGTAGGTTGACGGGACGATGGATGTTTTTGTTTTTGTTCTTGTCGCAACTCCCGAGTCACGGCGGAGTGGTGACATTGATTCACTAATAAACGAATTGTTAGCGAACGGATTTAGATGCAAGTCACGATGAAACCACGAATTACGATTGTTTTTGCCGCCCTAAGTGTGGGGGGAGGGTGAGAAGCTAGAGAGAGGGGGTTACTAAACTCAATTTCAATAAATTTATCTCATTTGCTAACGTATTATCGAGCAAAGATTTAATATGTTTTATTACTTTTAACCGAAAAAAATAATATTTTATTATTATTAGTTTTAAAGAATTTGATACACTGATACTCGTAAAATTTGAACCTGAGTCTTTTAATAGATATAAATAGAGCTTCCACCACTACAACAATTAGAGAGACAACTTATTAAAGAAGGAAGAGCTAATGATTAAATTCATGCTCTTTAGAACATCAAGGAGATAAGTTCTAAGAAAACATCGATCTTCGTGTGTGCTGTTTTTATATTTTAAAACTAAGTAACGTAAAAAATCAGTCTTTAATTTAATAAAAAAATATATATATATTGGTGTGCGCTGGAAATATTGGAATGTTGGATATCTTGAATCTCCAACCCTCTTCTAAATAAAAGAAGCCACGTGAAGGGAGTGGGTAAAGAAGCTAGTGATCGTCTGACACGCGTCGAGCTCATGAAAGCGTTGAAGGTAGGGGTGTAAATGCATCGGATATTATCCGATTTCGTCCGAATTTGAATCCGTTATCCGTAACCCTTTATAATATAAGAATACGGTTTGATTTTTAACTATCCGTAACTATTCATATCCGACTATTTATATGCCTGAACCACAAAAAAAAATATTCTATGTTTTTAAATTAATTTATTAAACTGCATATACATATTAATAATTTATTAAATTACATATACACAAATATTATGATGAACAATTTAACACTATGACATAATTAGTGAATATTGTTTTAATAATATAATATATGTTTTGTAACCAACAAATTTATTATGAAAAATATTAGATATAATTTATGAATAAAAAAAAATTATTTAGATGTTATTTTTTTTATTAGAATGTATATTAGTAATTTAATTTTAATTATCTGAATTATATTCATATCCGTATTTGTATCCGTTTGATATCTAATCCGTATCTGTATCCGTTTAACATCCGATCTGTATCCGTATTCGAGACTATCCGTATTCATATCCGTATCCTAAAAATTATAACGGATAAGAATACGGTTTGATCACTATTCGATCCGTATCCGACCGTTTACACCTCTAGTTGAAGGGTTTTTTTATATAAATTCTTTTCTTTGGTTGTAAATCGGAATGTTTAGATTGTGACATATATATGATTTTGACATGTGATGGCGTTCGGTTTTGACCAAGAAGCTTTGGTTGGTGAAATAGCACACAGCAGGAAATGAAATTAGCTTCAAATGCAATCAATTTCATATTCTTAATTAAGAGTCAGCAATCAGCATGATGTGTG
Source organism: Carex myosuroides (assembly GCA_028015225.1). Classification (NCBI taxonomy): domain Eukaryota; kingdom Viridiplantae; phylum Streptophyta; class Magnoliopsida; order Poales; family Cyperaceae; genus Carex; species Carex myosuroides. The sequence goes on from CM051488.1 coordinate 6,735,879, forward strand.
ATTATATGTCAAATTAATTGAGCTACTCGATGCTTACATGAAAATGTAATAGTACAGTAATCCGTCATTAGGAAGAGACCAAGTTAATTATAGTGTACTGTTTCTACTGATCTCATTTGTTTTTTTTAGCAAAATTGAGGGGTTAAACTATCTAACTAGTTTGATATACAATAGATCTCTTATCCGGATTTCAAATTTGTGACTTCTCACACAAAGGGATATTGTTTTTGTCACTAGATAAAAAATTAGTTCTTATAATATCATTTGTTTTACCTACAATTTCATTTTCTTAATATTATTGGCTCCTGGATCAGTGGATCAATTTTACTCTTAATTTGCAAATATTAAATAAAATTTAAGTAAGGAATGACAATCAGCGAAACTATTGTGGAGGAAACATCACTGCTGAACTTTTTTTTTTTTTACACTTTCCGGAGGCCACGGCTAAAAAGTTATTATGAAAAAAGATGCATGATGCATGTGCATGCTATATGTTCGCTTTTCAAAAAAGGCTGCTCTATTTAGTATGGTAGGTAAAATAATGAAACTAATTAAACTGGTCTAAATCTTAAACGCAATTAATTCAACTAACAACTTTTTTCACCCAGGTCATATATAGATTACTGTACAGTAAATTGGATTCAACAACCCCTGAGTTTGATATGTTCCTGTTGGCATCCGTCTTCATTTTTCCATTTACTTTGTTTCACTATTATTAACACTGGTTATTTTCAAACATAGTTATCTTAACTTTTTGGTTGGAGAGTCAATTGTGAATTTGACAGAGCAGAGCACTGTACCTTTTTTCTAGATTAATTCTTAGTTAACACTAACCAGTTACCAAACATAATATTTATAGGTAGCACTCAAGCTTAGTTTGTAGTATGTACTACCAAAATAAAATTGATCTAACAGGTGTAGTAGGTGAAGAAAGGAGCAGGCGGACTGAAATAAAAGCTGCATTTTCAGCATCTAGCAAGTACAATCAGATATATACTTAGGTTGTCAGTCTATATCTGCTCTACCCCTACTCATTTAAGCTTATTACTTAGCTTGGAAATAGAGAAACAAGCACTAGAAATATCTCCATCTCTCTTTCACAATCCACAGTGGCAGGGAATACATCTATCCAGCCGTCTAATTTACCAGTTAAGTTCTGATTAGCGAATCTATATCAACAACGTTTATTTGAATCAACCTTTAAAAGGGACATATAGCCCGATATTTTTATTAATATCCAAAGTTAATTAGAAATTAATATTTATGCTCAGAATTTCTGACTTTCGTCAAAAATGTCCAAACTGGACATAAAAAGGCCGTTTTACTTTTTTTTTTAGAGACACTATGAAGAGCAAAATAATGAAATCTAACACTGAAAATTAGAATTTTTTATTTAAATTATTTGTTAGATTACTTCTTTTGATTTATAATTAGCATATTTATACTAAAATACACTAGATTACTTGAAATTATGTTGAATTACACTATATTACAATAAATTATGTTGAATTACACTAAATTACGTTAAATTACGCTAAATTACAATAACTTCGCTAATTATGCTGAAATACGGTAAATTACGCTAAACTACGCAAAATTACACTCAAGTAGACCGATTTTGTGTTATCTTTCATGAATCATAAACAATAGTAAAAAAAAATTGAAAACTAGTAAAAATTGGTATTCTACAAGTTCATTATGTAACTAATTTACTGAGCTACTTAGATTGAATAATAGAAATGAAATTCTTAATCGGAAACTTCAACTCAAGTTTTGAGGCTCTTCCCTTAGTTTTTTGGCAATTCTAAATTTTGAAATCTGGCATAACCTACACGGATGCATGCGTCTTTTCGCAAGCTTTTCGAAAAGTGGTCATTTGCTGAAATCGGACACTCGAGTGCCGTTTTATGACCGTTTGAAGTATCGTCGTCGTTTTTCGCCTTTTCAGTGAAGATATCGTCCCTATTCATATGTAATTTAGCGTAATTTACCATATTTTAGCGTAATATAATGTAATTTAGTGTAATTCAACATAATTTCAAATAATTTAGCGTATTTTAGTATAAATTTGCTAATTATATATCAAAAGAAGTAATCTATCAAATAATTTAAACAAAAAAATTCAAATTTTCAGTGTTAGATTTCATTATCTTGCTCTTCATAGTGTCTCTAAAAAATATATATATATTAATTTTATGGTCAGGTTATGGGGAGAGTAAACCAGCCATTTTATGACCGATTTGGATATTTTTGACAAAACCCCATAATTCTGAACATAAATATTAATTTCTATTAAACTTTGGATATTACTAAAAATGTCGGACATATAGCCATAGGCTGCCGACATCTATAGATAGATACTAATCTTGGATGGGTTTTTCTACTGTAGACCTACAGTACTATCTACAGTGAGAATGACATATTGGTCCCACTATTCAGTCCAAAATCGATTCTTCTTATTTCTCTCTTTTGAACCTTTCCATTTCTCTCCTGTCCAGAATATTCCACACCCTTCCACTCGCTCTCGCTGTGCTCTTCAACGACACTCTTTCTTTCACTCCGATTTCTCTCACTGCGATTTCCTTTTTTTCCTCCGCTACCACTCTCTCTTCCACTCGCTCTCGCTGTTTTGAGGAGACGCTCTTTCTCTCACTGCGATTTCTTACAAGTTTGAACCAGGTTCTCACATTTTACTCTTTTTTTAATTCCCTCGTCTTCTTTTCTTACAATTTTACTCTCTTTGTCTTTGATTACTGTCCATGCGTTGTTCATCTCAAAATTGCCATTGTTTGTGAAATTGAAAATCCCAATTGTTAAACCCTAATTGTTAAACCTCCATTATTAACGCAAAGGTGCTGTTAAATGGGTATAGGTGCAGATTTTATTAAATGGGTATAGGTGCTATCAAATGGGTATTAAATGGGTATAGGTGTTGTTAAATGGGTATATAATGGAGGTTAAACGGGTATAGGTGCTGTTTTGATCTCCGGGTATAGGTGCTGTTTTGATCTCCGGGTATAGTTGCTGTTAAACGGGTATAGGTGCTGTTAAATGGGTATAGGTGCTGTTAAATGGGTATTAACAAAGGTGCTGTTAATTGCGCAAAGGTGCTGTTAATTGTTAAACCTCCATTATTAACCCACGTTTTGATCTTCGGGTTAAACCCTAATTGTTAAACATGATTCATCTCCGGGTTAACGCAAAGGTGCTGTGCCAACATCATTTGGATACTATTTATAGATTTGTTAAGTCTCATTCTTTATACCATTCTCTTAAATTAATATAATGCAGCTCACGGAAAAAAATATATATATATATAATGCACCTGGTTGAAAAAAAAATATAAATTTCATTAGTAAACAGTCCTCTAATTTTTTTTTATAGTGAATTCATAACAAAATCAACATCTACTCTTAATTATCACTTCGTTGACCTCTCTACTATGTATATACAGTTACAATCATGACATGTTGCCATTTTTTTTTCTTACATTTCTTCCAACAGTTTTTTTTTTCTATCGGTTTGTACTAGCCTTTCAGATATTTTTTTTTTATTAATTTGACATTTAGACATCACATCTAAATAAATTTTTTTTTTGATACTTCAATGAATAAACAACTTTGACAACTTTTGCAAAAGGAATAAGCCTAGGGATTTCACATTCATTTTCATTTTTTTCTATTATCATTTTCTTCTCTGGATCTGATCTGATGCTGATCTTTTTACTTTTGAAAAAAAAAATGATCAGACTTGGAAATTTAATACTTTTTGTTAAAAAAAAAATGACTTCACAGATTTTTCCATTTTCTGCTGCATTTCTCATGTTGCATTGACATTTCTTAATTGGCATTCTATAACTTTAAGCATAGTAATGCATTATAGCATTGTATTTAGTTCTTACTTTCTCATTAAAAAGTGTTTCAATTCTTACATCTTTTTCTAAACTGGAAAAACAATAGGCTCAATACTGATTCTGATCGAAATTAAGAATACACCATTGTATGATATAAATCATTTTGGATTACGAACAAAGGATCCTAGAATTTGAGAAAGGTGAGGTAACAGGGTTAAATAACGGATAAACCAATTTTGAATTCAGAATTAGTGATTAGGGTTTTAGAATTCAGAAATCTGAATTGCGGTTCAGGGTTTAAGAATTGAGAATTTAGAATTCAAAATTTAGGGTTTGGAGTTTACATAGTACTGATACACAGCATGCCACTGCTTTCAAGAATGTAGATCACAAATTTTATACAAACTGTTTTAGAATTCTGAATTCTGAATTAGGGCTTAAGGTTTTAGAACTCAGAATTCAAAATTTAGGGTTTGGATTTTAGATAGTACTGATGTACAATATGCCGCTGGATTTAAAATGTAGACCGCAAATTTTATGCAAACTTTACCAGGCTCAACTCTTATTTCACATATGTCACAAAAAATTGCTCCTTCACTTTTAAGCATACCTTCTCTGTGTCTATTCTTACTCTAAATCATTTTTATGGCTAATATTATATTACATTCAATAAACGTTATAGTTTTTTATTAAAAAAAATAATACTAATGCAATAAAATAATCATCATTTAGTTCAAACTAATAACCATTAGGTCCATTTTGAACAATATTATGATTTCATTTTTCTGTTGTATTCATTTTCTTTCAATTTTTTAATTTACAGTTGTAATTGTTACATTGGGCTGCGCAGTATCATTTCTAGGTAAATTACACGTGCTACTTTTGGTTCATTTGTGCACTGTTCCAGGTTTGTGTGTTACACTTTTTCTCAGCAATGTTCAATTGGCCTAATATTTGGCTTTCTCTATATGTAAACTGCATAAATGAAGATAGTGTTTATGATTTGTCTGCGATTAATTGCTCAAATGTATGTATAACAGTCAAATTTTCACTTTCGATTTTGTAATAATTCATTAGACATAAATGCGAAACTGATTAATGTCATATCAACAGTTGAGACCTTTTTCTTCAAATATTTAGATATGAATATAGATTGCATGGCTACAAGTCAATAAAAACTCAAAAAAAGGAAACACATATGTACCAACAGAACTTAACATATGGATGAGTTATTTAAATAACTTATTATTAAGCAAAAAAATAATATATTGACCTAGATTGCTGTATTAATTTGAATGCATGAAAACATAAAAAATATAATTGTTCTAAACTTCTAATTTAATGGAAAAATATATCACAATTTCGCAATCTTTTCTTTCCTATGGATACATACAATTAATAGTTAATATTCCTTTAAAAAATATTTGTTTTCATTTTCTTTTCATTTTCTAATTTACAGCTGTAATCAGTACACTGTTTAAATCTGCTACAACATTAACGCCTCTGTTTTTCTACATCGATAAAGGTAATTCTCTAATCTTTATTTATTTTTTATTTTTCCGAAAAATAATTTTTCTCCTGCAGCCTAATATGTATTAGATACTCATTTTACTATGTGTATGTATATACATATCTATATTCAATTATAATATAATTTTCAATCTGTTGAACAGAATTGTAGTTAACATCAGGACATCGGATTTTTTCATAGACTTGACTTAATACTGATCTAGGCAACTATCAATTCTTATAGAAAGTTTAGATTTTTAATTAGATATCAGCTTTCAAGTAATCTTCCTAAATTTACTTGATGCTGATTTAGATCGTTATTAATATGCATAGATAATATAATTCATTAGTTACACATCAGCATCTTAAGTAATTCCTCCAACCTTACTTGATCATGTTCTAGGAAATGAGTGAAAAAGACACAGACGGATCCAAAAAAATAGACATTAGGAAAGGGAAAAGAGCACACCACAACTCTCCAGCTAGGCTGGAAAGATGTGTTAAAGAACGTTCATCAAATTGTTATAGTGACATCATAAATCAATCACATGTCACTCTTGACCAATTAGGAATGTCATCGCGAAAGATGTATTGCGGACAACGTCTAATAGGTAATCTAAATCATCACTGTTACAAACACAAGTGTGTGTGTATATATATATATATATATATATATATATATATATATATATTCCAACTCAAATCTAATAGAACTTCTTTTCCATTTAAAGACAATATTAAAGAAAACCATTCTTTCAAAACAGGACCAGAACTGTCATCATCCAGTTCAACCTTATTACAAACAGAATTCACATCTCCTAATATAGACACGAGAAGGGATCTTCCGATCTCGCCACAGCACGAACAAATATTGCAAGAGATTCTTCCCAGTTCTTCTTACAACGAAATTCACATGAGTAAGTGAATATAATAACCTGCACATGTCGATTAACATGCACTTCTTCTTCTTATTTTGTAAAACAATACACATCATATATCTGATTTTTAACAAGTTTCATTCCATTCCATATTATTATATTACTCACATGGAAATCTTTTGTCCTAATACATTGTTTAGGAAAATATCTGCACCCACTTGACTTAGGTGCGCCTGATCTTATTTGTACTTATTGTGGCGCATACTATTGGCTTGCTGAAAAGAGCAACAAATCAAACACAAAAAATCCACGATATAATCTCTGTTGCAGGGAGGGAAGAATTTCAATACCAGCTTTAAAAGAATCCCCAGATTTATTAGATAAATTACTAGATCCTTCCAAAGATCATAGATCAACTCATTTTACAGAAAACATAAGAGCATATAATGCAATTTTTGCTTTTACATCAATGGGCGTCAACATAGATAACAAAATAAATGATGGACATGGACCATATGTTTTTAGAGTTTCAGGTCAAAACTACCATCGAATAGGATCTCTCCTCCCACCTGAAGGATGTAGACCAACATATGCACAATTCTATATATATGACACAACAAATGAGGTAAAAAATAGATTAAATAATTTTCAAGCTCAAGACAAATTGCATGAACTGCAACCTAATATAGTTTCAGGCCTAATGAAAATGTTAGATGAAAATAATGTCATAGTACAGTGTTTTAGAATGTTCAAAGAGCGCCTTTTAGAATCTGATATGCCAAAGTTCAGCTTGAGATTAACAAGCAATCGATCAAATAAATTTTCTCAGTATTGTATGCCAAAAGCAAGCGAAGTTGTCGGGTTAGTAGTCGGAGACATTAATGGAAAAGAGAGTTGTTGTGATGTCATTGTCGAACATCGAACAAATGGATTACAACGTATTTATCCTAACCATCCAAGTTACATGGCATTACAATATCCTCTCATTTTTCCATACGGTGAAGATGGTTATCATCCAAATATAAAATACGTTGAAAAATCTGATGAACAAGCAAAAATAAATTGCAAATATGTCACAATGGCTGAATTTTATGCATATCGATTCCATCCACGTGTAGGAAGTGCCCTCACAATTTTTAGATCAGGTCGATTATTTCAACAAATCCTTGTCGATGCATATCTATCTGTTGAATTAGAAAGACTATCATTTATACAAAAAAATCAAGAACATCTCAGATCTGAAAATTACAACAATATTCAAAATGCTATCACACAAGGAAACACAATGGGTAAACAAGTGGGCAAAAGAATAGTATTACCAGCTTCTCATGTCGGAAGTCCTCGATATATGCTTCAAAACTACCATGATGCAATGGCAATATGTCGACAACTAGGAATGCCTGATCTCTTCATCACATTTACATGTAATCCACAATGGCAAGAAATATACAAAATGTTACTTCCACAACAAAAACCAGAAGATAGACCTGATATTCTTGCACGTGTTTTCAAAATGAAATTAAACAGATTGTTACAAGATATTAAAGACAATAATTATTTCGGCAACACCATTGCATGTAAGTGAAATTCCTATACTTATATTTTATTATCAACTAATAATGATAGGAATTTAATTTAACTTGTCTTTTCTAACAAGAACTAATTAATTAACAGATGTCTACACTATTGAATTTCAAAAAAGAGGCCTTCCACACGTTCACATGATATTGTGGTTGGCAGATCACAGCAAATTAAAAACCCCGCAGGACATAGATCGGTGTATATCAGCTGAAATACCAGACCCAACAAGAGACCCAAGCGGATATGATGCCGTAACCAAATTCATGATACACGGTCCATGCACCGGTAGCATATCAGAAACAGGATGCATGAAAAATGGATCATGTTCAAAAAACTTTCCAAAAAATTATAGCGACAGAACAACAATAAATGAAGATGGTATAGTCATTTACAAAAGAAGGAAAACAAATTTCTTCATCGAAAAGAAAGGACTAAAATTAGATAATCGTTTTGTTGTCCCTCATAATATTGATTTAATAGTCAAATATCAGGCACATATAAATGTTGAAAAATGTCACACATCAAAACTTATTAAATATTTGTTCAAATATATATGCAAAGGAAATGACAGAACAATTGCAGAATTGAGTCATCAATTAAAATCAGACAAAAACAAGGAAAACCAATCTCAAGAAATAAATGAAATAAAACTTTATTTAGATTGTAGATACATAACACCGCATGAAGCAGTATGGAGATTATTTCAATATGACATTCACTGTAATGTTCCAAGTATTGAAAGACTACATATTCACTTACCCAAAATGAATAATATCGTATTTACTGATGGTCAAGATATGCGAGATATAATCAATTGTGGCAACTTTGATAGAACAATGCTAACAGAATGGATGGAACTAAACAAAAGAGATCCTAAAGCACGTGAATTAACGTTCATAGAAATACCTCGCAAATACACATGGCAATCAAAAGAAAAGTGTTGGACTCCTAGGAAAAAAGGAAATCGCATAGGACGAATATATTATGTTAATCCTAATCAAGGAGAAATATATTATTTAAGAATGCTTCTTAATCTCAATCGAGGAGCCACGACTTTTGAAAGTATTCGAACAATAAATAACATCACATACAACACATTTAGAGAAGCATGTGATGCATTAGGTCTATTAGACAATGACAACGAATGGTTATTAGCAATTGAAGAAGCATCGAATTGGGCAACCGCTCAACAGTTACGCAGATTGTTCGTAAGTATGTTACTATTTTGTGAAATATCAAACCCACTAAATTTGTTTGAACACTGTTGGAAAATAATGACAGATGATATTGTATATAAGATAAAAACACATATCATATGCACGACATAGAATTATCAGATTCAGATTTAAAAAATCATGTACTACATGAAATTGACAATTTACTAATCGATAATAATTCAAACGTACAAGCTTATGGACTTCCAAAACCTCAACAGAATTGTATACAACAACTTGACAATAGATTACTGAAGCTATATCTTTGTATAATGGATTAAATGACGAACAAAAAAAAAATTTATGAAGCAGTTATCCAATCAATAGAATTCGACAAAGGTTTGCTCTTTTTTGTTTATGGTCACGGTGGCACAGGAAAGACATATCTATACAAAACAATAATTTCAATGTTACGATCTCAAGGCAAAATTGTTCTACCAGTTGCCTCATCAGCTTTAGCAGCTCTATTAATACCACGAGGAAGAACTGCTCATTCTAGATTTAAAATTCTAATTGATATAAAAGAAAATTCCACATGTGACATCAAAAAAGGAACACAATTGGAGGAGCTTATTCACAAAGCATCGTTAATTATTTGGGATGAAGCTCCAATGAATCATCGTTTCTGTTTTGAAGCCTTAGACCGAACATTAAAAGACATTTTAAGTACAGAAAACAACAACAGTAAAGAAAAACCTTTCGGAGGTAAAACAGTTTTGCTTGGAGGAGACTTTCGACAAACTCTTCCAATTACCAAAAACGCAAGCAAACACGAAACTCTAAATGCATCAATAACAAAATCAAAATTATGGCCGCATTGTCAGATTTATAGACTTAACAAAAACATGCGTTTACAACATCCTCACATGTCTCAACAAGAGAAAGAAGATGCAACAAAATTTAATGACTGGTTATTAGCCATAGGAAATGGTACTATCCCAACCAAGAAATTATTCGATGATCTCGAAACTGATTGGATAGAAATACCAAATGATCTGTTAATACAAACAAACAAAGATAACAAAAAAGCTATTATAGAAACTATTTATGACAATTTTCAAATGCTTTACAGAGATGCTCAGTACCTAAGAGAAAGAGCAATAGTTGCTCCAACAAATGATGATGTCGATATGATCAATGACATGATACTCAAAATGATACCAACAGATTCTACAACATATTTTAGCTCAGATACAATGTCAAATTCGACAATCCCTTTAGAAGAACTTCAAACAATGTACCCTCTTGAATGTTTGAACTCCATCAAACAAAATGGCATTCCAAGCCACGAATTAACACTAAAAATAGGATGTCCAATTATGCTAATGCGTAACATAGACCAAGCTAATGGCATGTGCAATGGAACACGATTAATAGTCACACAATTAGCACAAAAGATAATAGAAGCAGTGATAATCACTGGTCCCAATAAAGGAACAACAGTCTATATACCAAGAATAATTTTCAATGTAAAAGATCCAAAATGGCCATTTACGTTAAAACGCAAACAATTTCCGTTAAGATTATGTTATGCAATGACAATCAACAAAAGCCAAGGACAAACTCTTAACAAGATAGGAATTTATCTTCCTCGACCAGTTTTCACTCATGGACAATTGTATGTTGCACTATCTCGAACCACATCTAGATCAGGTGTTAAGATACTCATTGAAAATCCAAATAACAGTCACCCAAATTATACTCAAAACATTGTTTATACTGAAATCTTCAATGATTTAGGTATAATCCTACATAAACATTGTTTCTGTTAACCATAGTGTAAACAAAATATGAATATTTCAAGATTCTTTTTCCTTTTTTTTGGCTTATCAGTTTATACAAATTTTTCATTTTACTTTTAACTAACACTATCAACATTCCTATAAATTTTCAGATGACCACTGAAAAGAAAATAACACCCCTTACAGCACTTACAACAGAAATGTACCGACAAAGAATCATGGGAAGAATTACTAAACTCTGGACAGCACAAAGCCCAACAGATGGAAAAATATTTTCACATGATTTCATCTTTGTTGACAAAGAGGTAGTTTATTATTTTTCATTACTTTTCTCACCTTCAAATAAACAACAAATACATTTACTGTATTGCATAACTATTCACAAAATTTTACCACCTCCTAAATATTTATATATATATTGGTTATTACTAAGCATAATATTTGAGGCTTATTTAAATTCTAAATACTATTTTAATATTTACAACATTCTACCTATTTTTCACAACAAAACTGCTCATTTCCAACATATTCAACAAAATCCAATAGCAAATTGCCTTCACCTTTCTATTGACCCAAATCACAAAACAATTACTACTATTCTTGGATCGTTACTAACAAACTATTCTCATTTATTCAGAAGACAGCAATAGAAGGTTTTATTGATGTAGACGATCCGGATGCAGATGATATATTACAAAAAATAGAAGAAGGATTTGTCTATGAAATATACAAATTTAGGTCAGATGGTAGCCGAGACCAATACAAAACAGTGGATCACAAAGTTCGGATCCAGCTGACAGGAGCAACAGAAATCACTAAAATCGAAGATGACGATGCAGCATTTCCACAGCGATACTTCGACTTTAAACCACTCAAAGGCATTGGCACAACTATCAAAGGAGCTAAAACAATTGTCGGTAAGTACCTATACAATATAATAAAGCGCTTTGCAAACACATGACATTTGTAAAATTAATAATTCTAACTCAAATTCAATGAATCAGATGTCATTGGACAAGTAATTTCCATTGGACCAATAAAAAAGGTCCTAAAAAACAACACACAGGTCAGCATAAGAGATATAGAAATAGAAGACGAAAGGTACAATTATATGTTATCCTCTTCTAACTCACTCAGTAACTTTCTTATTCTCTTCTTGTCCTATTTAATAAAAGAGGCTCCTATTTAGTTCACAATTTTTCCAAATTGAACATTTAGATTACCTAATCTGTCGTTCTACTACTCTATAAAAGTACAAAACTATCTTAAAACCTAATATAAAAAAATCTGGCCTATGTCATTTCTCTATATGTGTGTGTGTGTGTAGATAGGTAGATACACCCTCACATAAATACATATATAGATAACTATATACTACACTATTACAAAATTTGAACTGAATATCACATAAATATATGTAAAATGCTAATTTGTTTATCCTTCAAACAACTCTTCCAATACTAACCTTACATTATATGCAACTCTATCAAAGTATTAATAACATTTGTGTTCACAATATCACAGGGATGACAAAGTGTTGATTAACATATGGGAGGACTACTTGCCTCAAATTGATTTCCAAAGAATACAAGAAGAATAAAAAACACAACACGTTGTTCTTGCATTTAGTTCTCTTCAACTGGTTTTTTTTTCAAGTAAGAATTTTTTCATCCGCCAAAAAAATAATAGCAACTATTTTCCTATCAATTTAACTTGAAACCAAACCATTTCATTTATAAACTCACATATCTGTGAAATCACAGAAAAATGGAATCTCAAAACATATTCTGCCACAAGGATATACCAAGACCAATGGCTACCTGAAATACAAGACTTTCGAAAAAGGTACTAATATGTAATAACCAACAATGTGATATTCACTTTTTCAACAAGCAAACACTAAGCCTAACAAAATTTTAACTTAACTATATACATAATAGCAAAAAAAAAGAAACAACTCCTAATACTTGAAGCCACAACATCAGAAGGACAATCCGATAAGCAACTTCCTCCCTCAATTTCCATCAAAGAACTTCACCAAATGTGCACGCCAGAAAATCAGGTAACCAATCAAACAAAAAAAAACACTAAGACCATCAAATACAATTGTATAACACAATAATAAATAAATTACCAACAATGCAGGAGAAATTATTCAATGTGGTTGTGAAAATCACTATAGTCCTAGATGAAAATGGATGGTACTATGATGCATGTCCAACACACAAGACACGTGTCAGAAAACCATACTACATATGTGCCCACTGTACAACCAGCGTCCCAAGACCTCAGCCATGGTAAGTTTACTACATTAACAACCCAAGAACAAAATTATTCAATTCTTATCAACTTCTCTCTTATTAATTATAAAAATCTTTTAACAAAATCCTTTCAATTCCAGGTTAAATTTCAGTTTAATTGCCGAAGACGACACAGGAGAAGCAGAATTCGTTTTCATTGGAAAACAAGCTGAGTACTTGCTCGGCTGTTCAGCACATGACCTTCTGAACCAATCCAAAAAAAAGGAATACTTACCACCAAAATTTAATGAACTCATCAACAAAAAATATTTGTTCACAGTACAATGGGGGAGAAACAAATTTAGGCAAAATTGCATCAACTACCAAGTGATAAACTCAGCACCTGTTCCACCCGCAACTCCACAACAACTCCCATTACTATCAACAAAAGAAACAATATCACCTAACCTATCGACAACACCCACACCACCGTATGAGAAAAGCAGGTACTAAAAATAAAATACAATGTTTTCACAGTTTCCAATCACTACTTATTCTTTTAATTCACTTTATAATCCACTTTTACAACTAATTTGATCTTTCAGTTCTGAGTTACGATTGAAACTTCCAGCAACTTTAAACACAATGAGACAACTATTTGTGGAAGAACCATCAAAGAGGCCACGAACAAGGTATTGAAAACTATTATCCACTATTATCTACTGTTTCAACAATATACAAAAACTCAGATAGCATAACCAACAAAACTATTATCTACTATTTACTGTCATTTTCAAAATCAAACTTTTCCTAAATATGCAAAATACAACATCAGCCTACATCCCAACATCAATCCCATGTCCTCTGCAACCCTAAATCCTAAATTAACCCGAATCCTAAAAAAATTATCATATCATACACAAAAATATAGTACTCTCTCAATTTCACACACACTTACAACAACACCATCAATTGCAACCCCAACTTCTAGAGCATAACCCCAAACCTTTGTTGCAACTATACAGTCCAAAATACCAACCCTAAACCCTTCTTGAAACTTCTTTTGTTTTCTTATTTTCCTGAAAAGTTACATTATGGCACTAACCTCATTATAAAAAAGACAATTTCACAAACCCTTCCACACCAACATAAAAGAAAAAAACATAAATCAAAACAGGGTATACATGGAGTTTCAAACTCATTATATGAACTTTCTGTGTAATAAGAAGTATTAAACTCCATGTATACCCTTATATTATTTAGATTTCATATGGCATGACAAAACATCATTTTTGTATCAGTTTTCAAATATTCACTCTCTCTCCTCAATAACATACGAGAAGGCTTCAAAAAGCGATAAAATAACACTCTTTATTTCTGTGCAGTGGGGACATCGGCAAAGCAAAAGCCAAAGAAGAATAATGAAATCGTACCTGTACACAAATGTTTACATATTTTGTTAGTTATAAATCATATTTTGTGTTGGTACACCCAACAACAAAACACTTGCTCTCATTTTGTATGGCCAAAAACTTTCTTTGGAAGATTTGTGATAAAGGGATAACACGCTTTCATGAAACGGTTATCCCTCTTCCAAACATAGATAATAGCCTAATACTAAATGCTCTCAACTGTACAGTTTTTGTTATGCTTAGATATAACTACATTGTCTTTCTATGAAGTTTTTGTAATATATGAACTTTCTGTGTAATATATAACTACAATCCCTCTAATTTCATATGTACAAAACTTTTGTGTATAAACTTTCGGTGCTCTATTCTCCATCCCTCAAACAAAAATTGCCGAAGCAACGCGAGGGCTTTGGCTAGTTTTTATTAAACTTTGGATATTAATAAAAATGTCGGCATAGGCTGTTTATTAAATTTGGGCCATGGTTCCTTTTTATGCGAATGTTTTTCATTCCTATATTAATGGGCTTTTCAGTTGACATATATTGTTTCAATTAAAATAATGCATCATACTTGAGCACTTGCTTTTGATATATATAGTAATAAAGGCAACTAATATTATCTGTGTAGGAGATTGCTTGCAAGTTTGAAACTTAGCTTTCAAACTTTACTTAATAAAAACAAAAAAATCAAACCACACGGGAGACATATCTCAATTCCTCCCTTAGACCGTTCGTGTTTCATGTGCTAGAATTACGTCATTCATTTACCCCTTCAAAAGTTCCATAATCTCATGTTTATCTTTTAACTGTCCCCTCCAGTTTCACCATATATATAGAGCTAGGCATTATTTAGCGCACTATAAATTAGTAATTGTTAAAAAAAAAAGTGTAAATTATTCCACATATGAAGTGGTTTTCCAGTAATTATTGAGCTGCTACAGAAAATCATTCATCAATTCAGACCAAGATTGAACAAATGTTGCAAACAATTTATAACAAAATTGTAAACAAAAATTCCACACCAATTGCATCTGATTGTTTAAATTGTAGTAAACAATATTTTTCTCAATCATTTGGAATTGCAAACAATTCCAAACAAAATTTGACCAGACAACATTACAAAAATTCATCTCCGGTTGGACCAATTACTATTTAGAAACGTGTGCCTATATGGCTATATATGCTGCTAAACTAGTGCGGTACCAAAACCTTCCTATTTACAAATATGAAGCACGTTTCAATAAATGAATAAATTTGCATATATTCATTTCAATTTTTCAAAGGATTAAAATGTCAAATCTAATATCATTTTTCAAAGTTCAAAATTCCTCATATGGATTTTTCGTTATTTTTATAATTCATATTTTTTTACATATTCAGTTAAATATATAACATATACAATATTTTCACACAAAAAAAACACTTATGTTTGCTTTGTTATAAACTGCAAAAATAATTCTACATTAATATTTCAATTTTAAATATGTATAAGTTATAAGTGAACAATAAAATTCAAAGAGAATTGTAAAATTATAAATATTTATAATTTTATAATTTGAACATAATCATTCTTTTCTTCTTAATTTAAGAATATAGTATTAACTTTAGAAGTTCATCTTCATAATAGTAAATTGAAAAGGTTAAATTGTGAAATATGAGAACTGAATAATTAAAAAAATTCATTACATAAATGAATAATTATAAAGATTGTAACAAATCAATTATAGAAAATTATAACTTCCTCAGTTGTAGTTATGATGAATATTTAAGAATGGGAGGGGAAAAAAAGCAAAAAAAGTAAGCAAATTTGAGTCTGACAAAGAACATTTTGTTAATAAATTTAAAAAAGTTATATTTTGTTGTATTTTTTCAGAAATAAGATATTTTATAAAATTCCTCCAAAATCTAAGTCTCTAGCTTTCTACTCTTCACCTCCAACATAATTTTGTCGAGAGCAGCTTGGGTCTGATGCCCATCGGACCCAAAGTGGATTCGATGGGCTCCATGACCGTCCGATCTGCTTTAAAATTCGTGCGCACGAATATTAAAGCGGACTCGAAAGTTCTGGCGTGATTCTTAAAGCAGATTGAACGGTCATGGAGCCCATCGATCCCACTTTGGGTCCGATGGGCATCGGATCCAAGCTGCTCTCAATTTTGTCAACCAAACACGATTCAAGGAAAAAAATTCTTTTCTTTCCATTTCATCCCTTCCTCTACCCTCCATCCAAACATGGTGTAAAGGGACGAAGAATTTAAGTCTCTAGCTTTCTATTTCCTAAATTAACGGCCACTGGACTATATATTATATGTTCAATATATATTGATTATATGTATTATATTATAGAATAGGGTTAAAATGCACGATTGGTTTTGTGCTTCAATCATGCTCCACATTTTTATTTTCATTTTCAAAGTCCGAACAGTCGATTCAAACCGCTTACCATCATCTTCGTATTAAAATGTACTTGGAGATCAAATTTTATATTTTTTAGAATTTGTTTACTATTTTTTTACATAGGTACAAAATCACTGTTTTTAGAAGATTCTGGACCATCCAAAATAATAATTTTGTACCTATCTAAAAAAAATAGTAAAAAAATTCCAAAAACATAAAATTTGGTCTCCAAGCACATTTTAATATGAAAATCATGTTGAGCGGTTTAGATCGATTGTTCGAACTTTTAAAACAGACAAAAAGACGTGGAGCATGATTGGAGCACAAAACTAATGGTGCATCTTAATCCTACTCTCTATTATAAGTAGGATTCGAATGTCTGATGTTTTTTTATATCTCATTTTTGTTGTTAATTATTATTTTTGTTTTCAAAATCAAAACAATTCAAACCACTCAACATAATCTCGGTACAAAAATATGTTTGGAATCAAATTTTATATATTTTTTTTGAAATGTTTTTTGTAGATAGATATGAATCATTGTTTTTTAGAAGATTATGGACCGACCAAAAACAATGATTTTACACATTTTTACCATGCATGATTGTATGCAGATTTTATCCAAAATATACAAAATTATGTACTAATAAGGGGTGTGCAAATCTAGTCTACATACCGATCAGTGTTGTAAAAAACGTCCGTTTAGGCCGATTATTCGCCAATTAGTTGTTGACGGTGACCAAACTGTCAAAAATATTTCCGATTAATCGACCGATTTTTTTCGATTATGGCCGATTATTCTCAATTATTCCCGATTAATCGCTTGACGGTACCATATCTATCTGACAAACGCATACCATTATTTACAACACTGATACCGATCTTTACTTGTGCGACATATTATATCTGCATTCCTACTAATTTCTAAGATTTTCTTAATGTTATGCTATCTTTGAATTTTTTTTAAAGAGTGAGGCTATGGTGTACCTAGTATGATTTGATACAAAAGGTGTTGAATTTGTATCAAGATGCGCGCTGGATGAAAGTCAAAGCATATTCAATAATTGTTGTATAGAAACACACTAGATAAGTGTACATTGCAAAGCACCATAAAATTACTCTTTTTTAAATGCTAACTAGAAATAATTCAAATCTGACAACATACATAGATAAATAGGAATTAACAACCAGAAAAACTTACCATTCAAAATAATAATAAGTTAATAACTCATACAAAAAGGCATGATTAGAGTTAAAACGTCTCATTACTTTTGTCTCCCCATCATACCTCATATTCTTATCTCGTCTTCAAAGTCCTAACAATTGATTCAAACCGCTCAAACATGATCTCTATATTAAAATGTGTTTGGAGAACAAATTTTATATTTTTTAGAATTTTTTTCTAATTTCTTATATAGGTACAAAAATCAGTTTTTTAATGGTCTAGAATTTTCTTAAAAATAATGATTTATATACCCATCTAAAAAATATTTTAAAAGAATAAAAAAATATAAAATTTGATCTTCAAATATTTTTAATATAAAGATCATGTTGAGAAATTCGAATTGACTATTTAGTCTTTAAAATTTAAAATTGAAAATAAAAATACGAAACACAAATAAAACATGAAAGATACCAGTCATTTGAACCTTACTCTTATATTTATTCAATATAATGGATGCTTTGTATTTACCGGGGCTGGATGCTTTCTATTTACCGGGGCTGAATAATCTTGGTCGTCATTTTTTTATGGTTCGGCACTGGCAGAAGTTCCGAACGGAGCAGGCCGAGACAGAAAAGATCAAACGGCCCAACAACTACTTCAGGTTACATAGCCCAAGAAAATTACTCCATGTTCTCTAAAATATCTCATATCTGAATATCTGGGCCGTTGGTCTTAAGATAATTCGAGTCTTGTTCGACTATTTAGATACTTGAGACATCATGAAGACATAATGCTAGATAGAGATGTGTGAGTGCTGCTGTTGCTATAGCCCATTACATCTATTGATAATAAAATTATTGTGTTGCACAAGAATGGCAACAAAACAGTTCAGGCAAACAGAAATTAATAACCGAAATTCCGAAATTGTAGGGGCAGATTGACGGATTCCATCCAGCCCGCATTCGCCTATTTCATATTTCCATCATTCCATGGACCACCATGTGCATGCTTGTGCAGGGCTATATAGATTTTATGCGGCAATGCCAAATTTACAGGTAGCTTCGGTCCCACGTTCTTTCTAAAGAAATGCATGTTGCACGTTTCGCCTTACGGAAACGGCAGCAGCAAATTTTGAAAAATCAAATCAAGTCTTTGCCGTAGACCGTAGTACAATCATCACCTCCAGTCCGATACTCCATTTATCCATTTACACCGGCTATTGGGCTCACATGCGCGATGTATATTGATCATTCCACCGTGTGAATACTCTTGACAATTTCAACCCATTCTGACTTCACATAATCACATCCCCCATCGGCCGACGGCCCATCCTTCTGTTATAAATTTCCAAAAGGTGCACCTTCGGTTTATACTCGGATAAAAGATCATTGCTAGTAATTTTGTACCTAACGAGGATTCAAATATTCTCACTTTACATACTTCTGCTTTTAAATCCTTAATAATGAAATTATTAAAATTTATTACAATGGTTTGACATTACCTTGATGGAAAATAATAACTTAATAGTACTATCATCCAAAAACTGCCCACGTTGATATATGTTCTAAGATTTTCATGTCAATTAAAGAAGTCAAAATACCCATAAATTTGTATATGTGTAACCAAATATAATAAAAATCTCATCACATGTAATGATTTTAATATTAAATTCTATATTATTAAAGACCTAAAAATGTTGATGTCTCGACAAGTGTAACCCAAAACATTGATGTGTGTTCATTACGTAATTAAGGTTATCCAAAAGCTGGACGCATGTTACTATCGCATACAGGCACATGCATTTTTTAAGTCTTTCAAGTACAGAAATAACCTTTAGGATGAGTTCTGTATATAAGTCTCTCTCTGGAACAAAGACACATACATGGAATATTAATCGAAGCAAAAGAAAATAAAACCAAAACCAAAACCAACATAATTAGAAGTTCCCAAGGTCCGAACTCCGAATTAACATCCTCTGAGATATCTCAGCGTGTGCGTATTTTTCTGAAAAATCTCAACTGTTCAAATAAGTTTTGCACGAATCTCAAAGCATAAATAATACTGGTCCTCTGCGCTATCCCCGAATAGGATACGCACTCCCTAACTCCCTGGCTTCAAAAAGTATCAGGCCTCAAAACTTTATCTTACTGATGCTAAAAGCAATCTATTTGGGCCCTATTTATGTGCTCTTCTGATTATAATATAAAAAAGGCCATCTATACATATTACGGCCCAGAAACTATGTCAGATTCAAGTAATACATTCGACGGTCCGTATTTGTTCTTATTTTCATGATCCGGATAGCAATTTTTTTTCGATTCGAACAGTTAAATTTAAAACTAATGTACAAGGTCAATCTGTTTTCATCATTTAAGGATTTTGATGATATTTATAATCTCAACCATCGATTGTAGATCGGACGTCTCAGATTGAAAAATTGGAGTATTACAATCTAGATCAGGAATAGCAGCGAAAATGAATCATGTTTGTGAAAAGATAATCTGGTAAGTTACTTCAAAAAGGGTGCATATTTTCGGGTAACTAACAGAACCTGCTTTCTATTTTTCTTTCATTTTTTACGAAAACAAACAAAAACTTGATTGCATCAAACCGCTGATTGAGGTAAACTGATTGCTATTTTTTTCCCTGGGTGGAACCCATTCCCCTCAATCATGCAGAAAATAAACCCCACGATACACGCCGACCTGACCATCTAAGAGCTAGGAAGTTGTGCCTTCCAAGCAAATCAAAGTGCTTCCAAACAAATAAAATGTTTAAAATAGAAGAGAAAGATGTAAGTGACGTTGCATTTTTAGTAGAGAACGGAGTAGGTCCGATGCCCATCGGACCTACTTTTAGGTTCAACGAGCATGATGACCATCCGATCTAATTTAAGATTTTGTGCGCACGAAAATTGAAACAGACACGCACGAAGTTTAAAGTGTTCAGCACGAATCTTAAAGCAAATAGACGATGATTAAACCCATCGGACCTACTCTCAAGTGTTTTTAGTAGGGGTGTCAATGGTTATCAAATGGATCGGTTGGAAATATTTTTCATATCCTTAATTACTCGTTAAAACAATGTTTACTGGATCAGCGCCAGGGCGTAGCTAGTGTATTTTATAAGTTAACGAAAAAAACTTTATATTCTTATCCGTATCAAATAAGTTTACAAAAATAAATCTTGTGTATATTCATCTTATCAAATATGATACGGATCAGATAAACGAATAAAAAAATGTCATTGAATAAATATATATATAGACTATGAATAAGACTATATTATATCATGTATCATTGCTAAGGAAACATATAAGTGTATATATTATTTTAAAATTTTAATTTTCAATAATATAGAGTAACTGATGCAAAATAGTCTTTATGTATGTATGCCTTTTTTCTATTATGTTAACAACAAAAAATACTCATACTAAATAAGTTAATAAAATTTTAACCGTATCCGTCTCATAACCAAATACAGATCTGATAAATAAATAAATGGACACCATTGACACCCTAATTTTTAGGTTTCCCGCTCCTGGTCCTGGGGCATCTATCGTCTGAAAAGTCTTTTGCTGTGTTTTTTTGTGGCATTTAGAAAGTCTCTTTCACCGTTGACTCGTGGGGTCCATTTGCAGTTTATCATTCAATGGTGGATCCCACTCACTATTCTTCCCTTAAACTTGACTAAATTGATGATCAACAATGAGTTTGAGAATGTCGCACTCTAAACGCACTATCCAGTATCCATCATGTGCGAATTAAATAAGAACCACAAACATAACTGAGACGATTACAAAGTCTCTTCCCCAAAGTCAGAAGATATATCACAATGAAATTCTAAAATTTATGGTATATGAAACGAAGTTTAATAAAAGATCGTGTTAAAAACAATGAATAAATTAAAGTCTTGTTTCTTTTAGGGAATAGAGGAGAGAGCCTGCTAAATTATTTGGAGATGGAAGGAAAAATATACCTAGTAGAGAAAAAATATTTGCAAGACAGGATATAAGAAGAAATAAGAGAAGAAACTATGATAAAAATGAGAGAAAATGATGTATTACAAAGGCTCCAAAAAAGAATGAAGGAACAAGAAAAACTGATATTTGATATAGTGGCTAAAGAATGTCATGGGGAAAGTTACAGGTTTAAAATAAGATAATTTTTTTATGAATATTTAAATGCGGAGAGTTTTATTATATTTTTTTTCTTATTAAAGGATCCATGTGTATTTCAGTATTTATTAGTTGTTATTTTAGAGAATTGAATATGTATTTTTTTTTCAAAGACAAACATAAGCTTGTACCACTGCTTATTTCTTCATCTTTATTGTAAAAAATAATTGAGTGGCTATGTATAAATCTTTCCGTCAATTACAAAAGCATGACATCTGATTTCGCAAAAAAAAAAAGTGAAGAAATATGGTGATGCCTACAATTGTGATCGGAATTGAATCCAAACATAATAACTTTGCACATTTTAAGGCGAAAGAAACATGATGATGCCCACAATTATAACCGGAATTGAATCCAAACACGACTTTTTACATTTTTAGCCGAACGAATGATGTTGACATATCGAATTGGTGCGTAGAGACACAACATAATATAAAAAGAGGAGGGTTCCAATGCCTTCATTTTTCATGCCTCCACCATGTCTTCATTTTTAAAACTTTAATAACTCAAAATTTAAAACTTAAAAGTCAAAATAAAACCATTGGATATGATCTACATCATTTTATCAAAATAAAACCATTGGATATGTCAATCAAATACAATTTGTAACCTACTTTCCATTCCATTCCATTACCTCTCTTCCATTTATCTCTAATAAAAAAAAAAGATTAAAGTTGCATGCATACACTCACAATTTACTGAAAATGAATAACTTAATTTATAAAACTTGTCAAATAAACTTAATTTAATTTAGTTTTCTTTTTAATTAATAAAGTCTAATGAAATTTTCATTTAGAAAAAGGTCCAGATAAGATAAGATTTAATTAGAGAGAACAATCGGGATAACATTTTTTTTCTTTCTAGAGTTTTTTAATCTTTAGATTATTATACTTATTTTAGAGCCATGCATTTTATAAGAAACTATTAAAATAAATATACCAAAATAATATAAACGAACTAAATCGGGTAAACGGAACAAGAATAAACAAATAATGATCCAATAAATGACCAGCTAAACAGACTAAACAACTATTTAAACGGAAAAAGACAATTGATCATATAAATTGGCCGATTTGATGTTCTCATTCGCAAATAGCCTTTCGCACCATCTGTTCGTGATGGCGCGGTAGCACAGTTGACTAGAAGAAAAAGTCTTAGAAATGTAGTTACTCAAGAGTTGAGAGTTCAAGTTTCTATCACGAATTCGTAGCTTCTACGAAACTTAAAAAAAAAAAAAGATAATACTTATATCGGCAAATGACTTTGAATATAGATTGAATTTTGATTGACCCAACTATAAAATTTTCAATACAGATTACTAAATAAAGTCGTGTAAAATCTGACTCCGACCGTTGTTTGTTACTTTTTATAAAACAGTTTATTTAAATATAACTATGATAATAATACTCTTATTAAAGACGTTATGGAATCTTGTTAAATTTTAATATTTTAATTATAACATTGTTAATTAGAGTATATTATATTTTTTAATTGTACATTTTTATAACAAGCAAATTCGTTGAATTCTCAAAAATCTGACCGTTTAACGCAATGTTTCGAATTGAATGATTTTTAAATTTAATCTATTAGTCACATATTAAAAATGTTTTTACCCAAGTCCCAACTATAACAATTCAAATTGAGAACTTAAAAAATGCCCGGCCAATCAAACTCATTTACATCTTTATTATCAAAAATCGACTTTTTAATAGACATTACAATACGTCAGTAACTTAATATCATAAAACATGTTAAACTCGTGCGAGGTTCTCTTTTGTTTATTAAATGACAAGTTTAAAACAAAAGCTCAAAGCCTCAAACTGGTAGTCCGGCATTGTCTGGCTCAAAAAAGGAGATGTGATGCCAAGTCATAATTAGTCTAGACCCTAGAAGCAAGAAAAGGGAGTCCATATATTTTTTATTTATCATTATGCTTTTTATCTCAAGTCCATATGTATATTGTAAATTATGATTGTCACCGAGTGTTGAAGGTGCTCGGCCTTGATTTTCAAAATGAAAAAAAGGGAAAGTTCAAAAACCAAAATAAGTCAAGTTAAAATTTTAAAATAAAACAATACTAATAAAAAAAACTGCACTCATAATATGTTAATATAAATAAATATATTATTTTAATTGATACACATCCGCAATCATAGTATGATAAATAATATGATAAGTTTTTTTTTTCTTTTTTTGAAAGAAAGATGAAGGTTTAACACGAGAATTTTTATAATTTTTTTTTTGTCATTTTAGGAAGTCGTCTGATAAAAATAAATGATGGAATGAAACAAAAACGTAAGGATAATAATACAAATAACCTGACGTGACTAAGAAAAATGAAAATGAAACATTATTTTAGTATGGATCTATTAAAATAATACGATACAGTAAAAATCTCGAGTACTATAACATAAGTCTGGCGACTCTAGCCTCCCAAAAAAGAATATGAAGTTCTGTATCATTTATAAAATTAGGGTAAAGAGTTTAACAGAGCAGTTTTTTGTTTCATGCAGCGCGCAGGTTATAGAATCAAAACAGTACTGCAGATGCTTCGAGCGCTGCAGGAAGTTAAAATTGCCCTTTTAAAATATTTACCCCATAGTTATTATGAATAAACTCGGGCTGTCCTGTGTAATTAATTTTAGAGGAGGGTTCAAATGCACCATTATTTTTGTGCTCCAATATGCTCCACATTTTTTATCTCTATTTTCAAAGTCTGAACAGTCGATCTGAACCGCTCAACATGATCTTCATAATAAAATATGCTTAGGTACCAAATTTTATATTTTTTGGAATTTTTCCACTATTTTTTTAGATAGGTACAAAATCACTTTTTAAGGCGATTATGGATCATCCAATAAAGTGATATTGTACCTATCTAAAAAAATAGTAAAATAATTCTAAAAAATATAAAATTTGATCTCCAACATATTTTATTATGAAAATCATGTTGAACGGTTCGGATCGACTATTCAAATTTTAAAAATAGAGATAAATAATATGAAGTATATTGGAGCACAAAAATTATGGTGCATTTGAACCGTTCTCTTAATTTTAATAGAATGCGGTCGAAATTTACTTCAGAAATAAGATTCCCTTCTTCATGGAAACGGTCAATCACCGTCCAAAGTTACAAAATCTATGGCTATGCGGCGAGATGCACGACATCATATCCACATTCACATTCACTGCACCAAAATAGGATACACTAAGACCTATCCAGTAGCACTGACAGGTCAATCCTCCAAAAAATGGTAAAAGGTTATTATGTGGGTCCCTATCTAAGAACTTGTCAAATCCTAACAGTACAGTACTGGCCACAGAAGAACAGATTAATCCCAAATTCCAGCATTAAATTAGTGAACGGTGATTCGGTGACCGGGACGCGGACGGGCGCCATCCTAAATTTGAATCCGGTTCTGAAACGGTCGTCTCTCGATTCGGATTTCGGGCCAGTTCGACAACTAGAAGATGTAAATTCAAATCCATTATTCAAAGTCTTAAACTACGCAACCCGCTTCGCGTAGCGTAGGTATCCAACCAGATGCCAGTTGGATAGCATCACGCGCGTTGAAACCAATTGCTATCTGCCACGATAGAGCGTTGACGTGGTATACAGCCGCCAGGTTGGAGCTGGTTTCATTGCAAGTTGAAGACTCCTTCCCTGGAAGCAACCTATTTCCGTTTTTACCCTCTTTAAAAGCAGCAGTGACACTAGAAAACGTAGCAGGTGAACGTGAGAGGGCATCGTGAGAGGTTATTTTAGGAACTGTTATCTATCAAAAACAGTAGAATAATCGTTTCCATGTGGGGTCAAAGTTGACGGTTTCCTTGTGCGTGTTGGGCCGGAAACCGGAAAATTCCCGGTAGCACGTCAAGGGAAAATTTTAGAATATCCTAAAAAAAAATAGAACTGGGAAATTTGAACTAATATTTTTAAATTATATAACAAACGGCTATTCCGCTACTTGATTGAGTTATGTTGTCATGTGAAGGAAAGTATATTTACAATTCTTATTTGGGATAAAAGTTATATTATTCGGTATACCCGAACTAGTGCATATTCCTGTGAGATGTTTTGGGCTAGACATGCTTTTGAAGCAATAAATAATGATTCAGAATAGAAAAAAAAAATACTCTGTATTGCATGCATGTTGTGACATTTTACATAACATTAACAGTGAATGTAAAAAAATAAATAATTGAATCAACACATGTTCAAATTAAAATGAGCATGAACTAGAGTGGAAAAAATGGCACGGCGCGGAGCCGGTTCCGTCACGGAACGGCACAGTTACAGTACGGAATGGCACGGCACGCGTGTTAGTTACGTGCCGTGACTCGTGTGTCCCTTGTCGTGACCATCCGCGTGCCGTGCTCATCTTTTGAAACTTTGGCACGACACGGCACAGCACGTGAAAGATTTAGTCAAGGCACGGCATGTCACGTAGTCACGCGAGTCACGTGTAATTATGACCATTAAATATTGATTTAATGGTTAATTTTGAATAAACTAACATAAATTATGATTAAATGGTCACGCGAGTCACTTATAGTCACGGCACGTTAGGCACGGCGTGACTCACGTGGCGTGACCATTCGCATGCCATGACCACCCCTTGACATTTTGGTCACGGCACGGCACGGCACGTGAAAAATTAACTTGGTCACAACGACACGGCACGAGACCAAAATCACGGCGTGTTAGTTACCGCACAACAAGGCACGTTTTTTCCACTCTATGAGCATCCCATGGAAATTTTTTAATACATGTATTATTAGATATTGCACTATGGGAGGAGAACAAGGTGGACCTGTGGACCCTGTGGTTGCTCACATGGCCCAAATTAACCCATTTCATCATGGATGATTAGACCAATAATTAAATGCAGCCGTGCCTCACCAAAAGTATTTTTATTCCTTATTCAGTATATCATTTGAATTTTTACATTTAAATTAAAGGCCCACTACTAATCTCACCCCACAACCCACGCTTTTCATACGCAGTAATACAGTCACCATATCTGCGCCATGCACCGCACTGAATCCTTTTGTCATGTAAAGAGGCACGTACCTTAGAAAATGTCCTTTCTCCTCCTATTATTCTTTAATTGTAAAATTCTACAATTTATAGAAAATAGCTGACAAATGAAAATTAATTGACAGCAATTGATTATGTTATGTGCATTCAATCAATTGATAGGTTTTGAGTTTTGCGATCGTTGTCATGTTAATCGAGGAAAAAATACATTAAATTACACAAAAACCGTCAGTCAACAGCGAAGCCCTGATTTGAAAAGTCGTTCTTAGAATATTAAATCCGTACTATTGTTGAAAATAACAGAGCACCAGGAGTCAGTAACTCAGTATATCTTTGCGTAGGAGCGAATCCAAACGTAAATGAGATTAATTACTTTTCAATATTTCAAAAAAAAAAAAGAAGCGGGTCGGCCATGCAATACAAATACAAAAGAGGGTAAATTAATAGACAATAGAAAGAGAGAAGATATAGAGATAAATCATAAATCAAAAGAAAGAGAGAAAGAGAAAGAAGAAACAGTGCATTTGTTACACCCACGGACTTTTGGCAGCCATTCAATGCTTCACCAAACGCTCATCCCTTCCTCTCTATCTCTCACCTTCTCTTCTCCCTCTTCCCTCTACAAACCCCTTCCTTCCTTCATTCTCCCCCTTTCCCTTTCCCCTTCCCCTTCCTCTCAGGTAAACAAACAACAGTAATACAAATTAAATTATTAATTTAATATTTACTAAACAAATAACGAAGGGAATCTTTCTCCCCTTCTTCCCCTTTATCTTCCCTTTTTGGGAGAGTTTTCACACTATTTTCTACTCTGTTAATATTTCCAGGCAACCAAGGAAACAGCGACAGCGACAGACATGGAGCCTTTCAAGAGCGTCTTCTTGCAACAGCAGAGCGGCGTTTTGAGTGAAGAAGGGGTTTTTGTCGGAGAGAGAGGAAACAACACCCTCTTTGGCACCGGCGGCGGCGATGGCTTCTCCGTCGAGGAGTTGCTCGACCTCGGTGAATTCTCTGACCAGCTTGACACCCCACATGAGAGAAAAGAACTCGAAAAGGACAAACTCAGAGCGAGAGAAACCCAGAGAGAAAGCTCAAACTCGTCTGGTGTCACCTTCCACCTCCCGCCTCCTCCCTCTGTAATTGACCTCCCAGTGAGTAGGAAATTTTTTGAAAAATATAACGGCCTTCTTGTAATTTGGGAGGGGCTTTTGTATTTTGGAGTTATAATTTTTTTTACCGAATTTTTTAGGCGCATGACGCCGAGGAGCTGGAGTGGGTGTCGTTGATAATGGATGATTCTCTTTCTGAGACACCGGCAACTTGTACCGCGTTGCTGCCACCGGTACCAATGAAACAGAAGGTTTTTGAGAACAAGCCGAGACCGACTGTCTGTGCGCTTTCAACTGAGTCGCTTGTGCCGGTTAAGGCCCGACGGAGCAAGCGGTCCCGTGCGGCAGTCTGGTCCCTCTCTGGTTCAGACAACTCCAGTTCGTCAAGTTCGACAACATCCTCGTGCTCTTCCTCTTCGTTTTTGTTTTACGACTCGCCGTTTTTCACCTCGGCTGAGGCGCCGGCATTTTTGCTAGACGACTCTGTCGACCCGCCAGCGAAGAAACATAAACCAAAGAAGCGGGGCCGGAAGCCCAAGGCAAAGAACTTCACCCACCCATTGTACCACTCCGGTGGCGGCTCAGAGAGGAGGTGCAGCCACTGTGGCGTGAACAAGACCCCTCAATGGAGAGCAGGGCCCGAGGGGGCAAAGACCTTGTGCAACGCGTGTGGGGTTCGTTATAAGTCAGGCCGGCTCTTGCCCGAGTATCGTCCCGCATGTAGCCCTACTTTTGTTTCTGAAATTCACTCGAATTCACACCGGAAGGTTCTCGAGATGCGCCGCAAAAGGGAGACTTCCATGGTTGAGGTCTCCGCGCCGGGTGTTGCTTCATTTTGAGACGGGTTGGATTTCTTGGTTCGTTCCGGGTTGAAGCGGTATATAATTTTCGGATGGACCGGGTTCAGTGAGTTTTTCAGGATTTATAGATTGTAACCTATTAGATTTTGCCTTATTGTTGCTTTTTTTATTTGTTTTAGTTTGTAGGGGGTTCCGCTTCAGCTTTAGCTTTAGCTTTTATTTAGACATTTACTTTATAATTTTCTTTGCTTTGTTAGTGTTAGTCTTAGTTAGTGGTTAGGTTTATAGGGGCGGTGATAAAGAGTTTAAATTTAGTTCTTGTTGGTTTTTAGACTTTTTTAGTTGGCAGGACTGACTGCTAAATTTTATTTTCTTTTTAACTGAGTAATGATCAGGGATGAGATAAGAAAGTGAGGAGATGAGATTAATTGCATGAGCAAGCTAGCTTAATCATTTTGTATAAATCCATGCTTATACTTAGAAGAGATGGTTAGTGCATAGAGAGGGAGAGGATAGGTGGCAGCAGCAGTAGATATGTTCGAATGGGATATATATATATAGTAGGTTTTTTTGTGTATTGGGTTTGTTCTTGAGTTGGAATTTGTTTAAAATTAGATGGTGATTCCAATGGGAAAACATTTGTTGAATTTTCATTGTAAATTTGTTTTTTTGTTCCTGTTTCTGTTTTGATTTGAATGATTCCATGGGGTGGAGCTCTTTTCCAGGCTTTAGTTTCTGGTTCTCTGCTGACTTGGTCTTTTGCCTGAGTTGTCAATATTTAGACATTTGGAATCCAGTCCAGGAGACAGATATCATGCATACCTCTCTCTTTCTCCCACCTGTGTACTTGGTCTTAGGGTTCAAAAGCTCAATTTCTTAGAAATTTATACTACTGAAAGATATTTGAATTAGTAAGACTTCATGGGAAAATTTGTAAATATTGAAGATAGGTGGTGGACCATGAAAACGGGTTAAATAATTGGGGGGGGGGGGGGGGGGGGGGGTGTCAAAGAGGTCATTTTTGGTTGGGTTGATTTAAATTGGTTGGAGGTGGATTGATGACACAAATTCAACCCAACTCCTAACCAAATTTCAAGCCAAAACCTAAAATGAGGTGCGGTGGGCCAGGGTACGTGCCTAAGTGAGTGGGAAGTGTTCTCTTGAAACACACTCCTTAACTTGTCCTACTCACCTTCACCAAAATCTCACGCTAATTCCATGACCTGTTTATCCTAACCTACTCTGCTAATCATCCATTCTTTCTCTCTCTCACACATGCTTTTTTTTTTTTTTTCCTTTCAATTGCTACTTGCGGAAGAATCAGTAAAACAAGGATTTTGTCATATATGTACAAACGTTTTTGTTACAAATTTTGGATATGTGAATATTGAAATTGAATAAACCAAAAGTACGAGAGAGCAATTGGGAAGAGATACTTCCCTTGCCAGCCAAGAATTTTAGATTGTCATGCATTTGGCGCATGTTCACTCAGTGCATGACAAAAAAAAAACAGTTGATGTCAATTAACAGGTGTTAGGTTAACATTTTTTCTTTCATTTTTTTTTTCTGAAAAAAGAAAGAAAGAATATATCTCATAGAACTGATTCTGATATGAAGTATTGAAAGATAATTCCTACACAATTCGCTTATAGCAAATGAAAACGGCTCCTTAGCTATCAGTGGCTCAGCTTTTGTCATTAAATAGAGTATCTTTTACTAATTTTTTTTGTTAGTAATTATGGAATTAGGCAATTGATTAGCAGTAGATGGTGGTGGGGTAGGCCTTATCAGTAGTTAGATGCACATATGCCATACGTATTATTATACAAGGCAAGAGCTCACATGCCTTGGGACCCAGTGTCGGCACGTGCTATCTTGTTAGAATTTTGAACTTCAAAAAATCTTGATTAGGTTTACCCAAAATAAATGAGAAAATGAAATGAAAAATGATTCCAAGGTACTTATCCTTCTTGGTCAGGTCGTAGTCACGGAGATACCAGGTGCACATGCATGGTATGGGATGCCTTTCTTCATTTAGTCGTATGGTACTCCTAATTTCCACATGAAATTAAGAAAGGGAATGGGATAGTCTTATAAGAATTGGAATACATAAATATAAATAATAATATTATGGGCCAATTTGAGGCTAGGCAACTGAGCTTTCTTTCTTATTTTTCCTAATTAAGCAGAGCATTTTATAACAATACGGCAGTACAAAGCTGGTATCCACTCAAAAATATTGGCAAATCTGCATCCTATATTCCTATATAAATATTCTATTTTATATTTATGTATTAGCATATCACATGCGACCTTATTGGTTTGGCATGCCATGTGGAATCCCAATCATGCATGTCATCTCAGAGGTTAACATCTCTAATCTTAATCATTAGATAACAGATGGAATTTTTAGAGAACCGAGCCTATTTTTTTCTCTTCTCAACAGTTAACGCCACTGTAAACGGCGATTTATTTGTACCAGCCGAAAGTATCGGTACTTAGTGTGTTGCACGGGTCAGATCGATGAATATCCTCTACAATTGTAGACAAATTCTAAATAGTGTTTGGTGGATCAGGACTGCCTGTTTTGAAGCGTAGTGTGTTTGAGTAACTCAAGAGTCTCAGACTGTTGGAAATTAAATACACATGCCAGGATTTTCTGTGGCTGTCCGTAATTGTATTGGTGCAATTGCCAATTGCAGAGAATCCTGTGATCTCTTTGTTAGTTTTTTTACTTTTTATTAAAAATATAGTAGGTTCTTTTCCGGTAGTGCTTCGCTAGGCCTTTCAACATTCTTTTGCTTCACTAGGCTTTGAATTGAAGCACACTTGAGTGTGTGTAAGTCTTAGTTTTTGGGCCAGCACTAGGCACTGTTAGGTCACCCAACTTTGTTCTTACGCATTACCATTTTATTTATTAAATAAGTGGATGTGAGAACATCAAATTTTGTAGATAGATATTGACTTGTTTTGTAATTTAACCGTGTTTGGATTTTTGTCAAGATCAATATGATCAATTATTGTTCTAGAAAAGTCACCCTAATTATAAATGATCAGCTTCAGGAGTCAAATTATCAAATTGTGCATTACAGTACATGTTTCTTTCATGAAGATATCACTTTCCTCATCAGCCACGCGTTGTGATAATCTTAGCCGACCAAGTTGGAGTTTATTATTACATAAAACAAAATGTATGTTATTAGTCACATAACTGCTCTATTATTTAACGTTTTCATCATTTTCATAGCCACCGTAACATATATAAAATCAGTCACAAGAATAATTCATTGCTGAACTTAATTTAGGTCGGATTTCGGTTCATTTGATTTTGGACTTTCTCACATTTAGGATCGTCTGAATTTTGACTTCTTGATATTATCGGGTCGAGTTGGTTTTTGAATCCAGATAATAAAACCCGATCGAATCGGACATGTTTTTTTTTTTTACTTTGAAAATCGATCAAGTCAGATCAATTTTGAGTCAGTTTGACATCGGACCATTATCAAATTTCTAGTTGTTTGAAGTCGGATTTCGGATTGTTTGAATTTGAGTTGTGTCAAGTTTTGGATCGGCTCAAATCAAATTCGGTTGGGTACTACTTTTCGGATTGAATCGGGTCCGGATTTTAGTGTATTTAGTCAATTGCATGCACAGGTATTTGTAATAGAATTGATATGGGTAGGAGGAGAACAGAGTAGGTCCGATGTTCATCGGATCTATTTTTAAGTTCAACGAGCATAATGACCGTCCGATCTAATTTAAAATTTGTGCGCACGAAAATTGAAACATACACGCACGAAGGTTAAAGCGCTCAGCACGAATCTTACAGCAAATCGACGGTGATCAAACCATCGAACCAGAGTAGGTCCGATGCCCATCGGACATCGGACCTACTCTCAAGTGGGGTTGGAGACATGGGTGGGATCTCAGTGTGCGTTGCACCAGCTGTTCAGTTGGAGATGACAGAGAGAATGAAACGCATAAAATATCGCACTTGCAACCACAATTCGCTCACTTGCTCGCATGCGAACTTCCCCACTCTTTCAGCAAACTAACCAGTAACCACCTCCCTCTGGATGACTACGCCTGACTTTCTTTTAGTTTTACATTTCTTTTCTTTTCAGCATGCAAGCAATTAGAGGTTAGAGCGGTAATTAATATGTCATGAATTAATGAACCTTCAATCATTCATAACATGCCGGGAATAATGCCTCCAAGCATTAGGAAAAAAGGAGTGGTCATTTCAATTCCGTAGTGAATTTGCATTGGTGGGGTCCAGCAATTAGTACGACGCAGAAATGAACATCTCAAAACTGAAAAAGAAATTGCACGGACCCAACAGGAACAGTCCCTCCAAGGGGTGAAAACGGAGATTTTTTTTTGAGTGAGCCTATGGTGCTATGCATAGTACGGATGGGGTCCGTGCTACGGCTCAAAATTTAACTTTTTAAAATTCTAATGGTCGATCCAACCGTTCAATGTGATAACCATATGAATATGTACTTGCAAACTAAATTTTATATTTTTTCGAATTTTTTTACTATTTTTTTAGATAGGTAGAAAAATCAGTGTTTTCTGAAAATTCTGGACCATCAAAATTCTACCTATCTAAAAAAATA
This sequence comes from Carex myosuroides, assembly GCA_028015225.1. NCBI lineage: Eukaryota > Viridiplantae > Streptophyta > Magnoliopsida > Poales > Cyperaceae > Carex > Carex myosuroides. The sequence continues at coordinate 6,769,614 of CM051488.1, forward strand.
GTAAACAAATTCGAAAAAATATAAAATTTAGTTTGCAAGTACATATTCATATGGTTATCACATTGAACGGTTGGATCGACCGTTATAATTTTAAAAAGTCAAATTTTGAGCCGTAGCACGGACCCCATCCGTTCTATGCATAGCACCATAGGCTCACTCTTTTTTTTTATAAATCATAATTAAAAAAAATATTTTTACAAAATCAACATGATTACTTTTTTTTTTAACAAAAATCATAAGAACTGAAATGCCATTTCGGTCCGTTATTTTTTTTATTCCGGACCGAAATGGCATTTCGGTCCGGTTCCCTTTTTGGATTTTCTGTGGCGGTTCATATGAAAATTTGTGAAACAAGTACCACAGAAAATCCAAAAAGGGGACCGGCCCGAAATGCCATTTCGGTCCGGAATAAAAAAAATAACGGACCAAAATGGCATTTCAGTTCTTATGATTTTTGTAAAAAAAAAGTAATCATGTTGGTTTCGTAAAAAAAAAATTTAATTATGGTTTATAAAAAAAAATCGAAAACGGATCGGATATGAATATGAATTGGATTTTTATTAAAATAATATTAAAAAATACTAAAGCTCATCGTATTTATCTAATTTTAATGATGAATAACAATACTTTTTTCATAATATATATTAAAATATATGATATATATCTACTATTCGAATACAGATAATTAAAATGTAAAACCATATCAAATCAGTATCCATATCCACACGAATATTTGAATATCGAATATCCACATTTAATTTTTCGAATACAGATCGAATACGGATCAGATATTATCCATTACGTTTTCACCCTTAGTCCCTCCTCATTTTAACTCCCTGTATATGAAAAGATGGCCATTTAGTTGTAGGAATTTTTTTAGAAATTGAAAAAACAAATCTTAAAAAAAATGATAAATTGTTTTTTTTTCTTTGAAAAATAGATGGGCTGCACTAATGATTTGATTCCAATAGTTTTGGGCAAATATGTGGTCAGAATTAGTTTCCGGACAAATTTGTGGTAAGGATGGGGTTTAAAGTTTGAAAAATATTCAAAACTGAACTATTAGCACAATCCCAAAAATTTGCACATGATGGAAGCTTATTACTGGTGCAGTTCCATCTATTTAAAAAAAAATCATAAAAAATTTAATTTTTTATTTCTAAAAAAATATATTGTAAAATTATCGCTTATGCTGACCGGAAAAAAAAGATGTAGCTCTAAATTTAAATAGTTAACTTGAATGGAATAATTAGAGGTGGGATCGATCCGAATTTTTTTATTATCTTAATATCTTAAAATTTTAACTTTATTATGGACTTTTGGAATTGTTCATTATTATCGTCCACACATCTTAAGAGTGCGCAAAATCAAAGAGTTTCATGCAGCCTTAGACTGTGTGTATCATTTTTCTTTTTAAATATAGTTTAACGGGCTATGGTATAGAATGACAGAAATAAATAGAAAAACCTCTAAATATCAGTACTTAAATTTAAAATGTTAGTTATTGTCAAATTAAATATTCTGATTAATAATTAACGGATCTTTTGTGGTTGAAATAAAAGAAAATAATAATTGATGAGTATCTGAAACATCAACTAAAGTTTCGAGGCTCTAAACAATCTTTTGTTTTTGCAGTTCTGATTCCCTTGGCTTTTACACCACGTCCCCTGTCTTTTTGCGAGCTTTTTCAGGGGTGTAGTCAGAATTTTGAGTAATGGTGGTCAAGAAAATTGAAATTAGAAGTGACATTTGGATTTTGGAGTAATTTTCGATGGAAGTAGAGAGAGGAATTTGTATCCTCCTAGGTATCTAACTGAGACAAATTACCAACGGACGGCCCGGATTAATCTAATCTGGGCCAAACTCAATCTGGTGCCTATGGAAACTATAGGAATCTTATTTGAGATTCATGTCAGGTTAAAAGAACTGTCTGTTGTTAATTTGTCTTAGTCAAGTACTTGGGGGATCCAAATTTGGAGAGACATGCGAACAAAAATGGTGAGCTTCTCATCTTTTGAGAAGAAAAATATAAAGTGCTACAAGTTTTCAAGTTGTACAAATTATACAATAATATATATATTTTTTAAAATAAATGAGGCTCAACTATAAATTTTTTTGACAATATTTATAGGGGTCATTTTAAGGTACTATACCATTTTATTATAAAGTATAAACTATAGTGCAACAACATATATAATAATCTGTTTTGTTAAAATGAATGTGGATGAATGACCCGTTTTATCTATGTTCATTTGTTTCTGAGCTTTTCGAATTGGAGTCAAAATTTAAATCAGAGTTTTTTTTTTACAAAAGTTACAATTATTTAATGTTTGAAAACAATGCGTCGTTGATTCATTGTAAAAACATTAACGATGCGTCAATGTATTATATCCTGATTGATTTCGACAACGGTGCATTATTGTTTCATTGAAAAACATTGCGTGGAACCTCTTGTTTCTGTGCAGTTAATTTTTTTTTTTTTTTTTGTTCTTACTAAAAAATTTCGGGGCATCGAGTGGATTAGATCCACGTACTAAATACATCTAGGTTCTTATCTAAAAAATGTTCAGTTTGCATTTGGATTGTATATTCCCCGTCTTTTATGTCGGCAGTAGTGGTTTGAAAAAACCCGTCCAGTTCAGGACTGGACCAGGCAACCCGTGGACTGGATCCGGACCGGACCGAGTCTGTGGCAACCCGTGGACCGGACTGTCCAAACGGGTGGGCCGGGTTAAGAAAGGTGGGGAACCGGGTTTTTGGACCCAATCCGCAATGACTGATCCGTTTGAACTCCAGTCCCGGACCGGATCCAACCCGTGCCAACCCCGCCCCAAACCCATGCCAACCCGCTCCAACCCCCGCCAACCCACCCGAATTCAAATTTTTTTGAAAAAAAATGACTTCCAATTTCTCCCCAAAAAACAGAAAAAAAAACCGAACAGACCCGTGGACCCGTGGAACCGGAGGGTTGAGCACGGGTTTGAGTTGACCGAACCAAGTCCAACCCGTGAACCCAGACCCGTGCCAATCCGGATCCGTGTCAACCCGTGGACCGGGCGGGTTTGGACCGGACCGGACCGGACCGGACCGCCCCATTTTCATTTGCCTTGTCGACAGTCGACAATGATGATTATAATGATGGCTTCGAGTCTAGTAGCTTGAGACCAGTAGATATCTAGATATATCTAGATCTTATTTCTAAATGACAAGGCCTACAATAGAATTGATATATAGTTTAGATTTAAATTTAATCATTCTTCACGGTAAATTTTGTTAGACAAAATCTCATGCCAAAAGTCAATATTTTTCATGCAATGTTCATATTTAATTACCTACTAATAGAAAGTATGTGATAATTTCTGTGCTATATTTCATATGTCGTATATATAATGTAATAGTCACACTAGTTATAAAAATACACTTCACCAGAATATTATAAGGTAGGCCAAAACAATATTATAATCAACCTATGATAATATTGACGGTAAAGTATTTTTTTTCTTAATTATTTAATCAATAATAATTATATATTTTTACCAATATTTACATGATATCAAGATGAGTTGGAATTTGAATTTGGTAGATATATTTAAACCATACTCGACCTATTATGTTGTCAAATTGGGATACAAATTGAATCAAGTGAATAAAAAAATAAGGTTCAAATAAATATATTTTTTACCTCCATCATACATTTATCATTAGATTTTCCAACAATAAAAATCTAAAATTCATATTCAAATAAACCATTATATGTGATCAATATTTAATTCTCTACATGCATATAAAAAATTATTATTTTTCAATCTTGTGTTTATATGAATTAACAAGTTGAAAACGCAACATCCTTACATTATTTTCCGACATTTTTATTAATATCCAAAGTTTAATACAAATTATTAATTATACCCGGAACTCAACTCAATATCGATATATACCCAAGCCGGCCATTTTCTGGCCGGCTATGTTCCTTCCCTAAGCCGGCCAGAAAATGGCCGGCCATGTACCTTTTTTTTTTTTTTTTTTTTTTAGAGAGAGAGACTATGAAGATCAAAATATTGAAATCTAACTCTGAAATACGATAAATTTTTGTTTAAATTATTTGTTATATTACTTCTTTGAGGAGGGATCAAATTACAACAATTATTTTTTTTATTTTCAAAGTCCAAATCGTCGATCCAAACCGTTCAACATGATTTCCACAATAAACTGTGCTTGCAGATCAAATTTTACATTTTTTTGAATTTGTTTACTATTTATTAAGTATTTTACAAAAAATAGTCATATTCAGACTATTGAATTTTGTACCCATCTTAATAAATAGTAAAAAAAATTCAAAAAAATGTAAAATTTGATCTGCAAGCACATTTTATTTAGATAATCATGTTGAACGGTTTGGATCGACGATTTGGACTTTGAAAATGAAAAAAATAGTTGTTGTAACTTGATCCCTCCACTACTTCTTTTGATGTATAATTAGCATATTTATACTAAAATACGCTAGAATACTTGAAATTATGTTGAATTACACTATATTATAATAAATTATGTTCAATTATACTAAATTACATTAAATTACAATAACTTCGCTAATTATGCTGAAATACAGTAATAAAAAAAACACTAAACTACACAAAATTACGCTATAGTAGACTGATTTTGCTCATCTTTCATGAATCATAAAAAATAGTAAAAAAATTCCAAAAATAGTAAAAATTGGTAATCTGCAAGTTCATTATGTAACTAATTTACTGAGCTACTTGGATTGAATGATAGAAATGAAAATCTTAATCGGAAACTTCAACTCAAGCTTTCCGAAAAGTGCTCATTTGCTGAAATCGGACACTCGAGCGCCGTTTTATGACCGTTTGAAGTTTCATTGTTGTTTTTCTCCTTTTCAGTGAAGATATCGTCCTTATTCATATCGTATTTTAGCGTAATTTACCGTATTTTAACGTAATTTAATGTAATTTAACGTAATTTAACATAATTTAGTGTTATTCAACATAATTTCAATTAATCTATCGTATTTTAGTATAAATATGCTAATTATACATCAAAGAAGTAACATAACAAATAATTTAAACAAAAATTTATCGTATTTCAGAGTTAGATTTCAATATTTTGATCTCTCTCTAAAAAAAAAAAAAAAAAAAAAAAAAGGGTACATGGCCGGCCATTTTCTGGCCGGCTTAGGGAAGGAACATAGCCGGCCAGAAAATGGCCGGCTTGGGTATATATCGATATTAAGTTGAGTTCCGGGTATAATTAATAATTTGTATTAAACTTTGGATATTAATAAAAATGTCGGCATTATTTTCATCAGTGTAGTTTAACAAACTATTGGTATCAATCAAAACAAAAATCGAAATAACATAACCTGTTGCATGTGCATATAAAATTAATATAAATCATAATTACTAATTTTATTTAACATTTTAATTTTAAATTTTACGTTATTAAATTAAAAATGTGAAGACATAATAGAGAATAAAAGTTTTGATGAACTGGAATTGCGGAACTAAAATTTGTCAACATTGTCTTTTTTTTTAAAATAAAAAGTTTGCTGGCTCCGATCTAGACATGATCATAACTTCATAAGTAATATGAAAAGAAAAAAAAGACAAATAAAATACTTGCAACAAAGAAACACATTTTTAATAAATTTTAGAAATTAACTTACCATCGGATCCTATAGTTTTTAGTATCGAGGATGGCAATGAGCTGGTTCGAATCTAGTGAGTCCCAGTTCGTAATAGGAACTGAGTGAGTTGGAATTAGGGGGCCGAGTTAAAACCTTAGCTTGTAGGTGGTTTGAGCTAGAGACGAACTGGATTGAGCTGGTTCATTGGACTTTGTTAGAGCGGTAACAAAAAGAAAAATAGATAATGAAACTCAAAATGCAAAATAAAATTTACGCAAATTCACACGAGTGAGTTGACTTGGGCCGAGCTAGGTCCAGCTCAAACTCGGGACGAGATAAAATTTTCTTATTCATCTTTAAAAAGAAACCATTTAACCACTTTTAAAAAAAAAAATTTATCAAATTTGCAAGTTTAAACTGCAGAATTACTTTTACTGGTTCTGCAAATTTAAATTGCGAAACCAATTTGTTAAATTCAACAAATCTAACCATTTTAATATATATTTTTGAACTATTGAAACTTTTCTCTTTCTACATTGGTTGATAATTCTTTTACATGTACGTGTATCATCTCCACATTTCTATTGTTATTAAAATTGTATTTTATTTAGATATCATGTAGGTAATCAGGTATGTGTAACAATTGTTGAACTTCTCATCTAACAAGCACAATTTCCTAATCCAATTAGACAAAAATAATATTTTTTTCATCAAGTCGTATACTTTTAGACTAATATTATGAGATATACTTTCAGCCAATTAAAATGAAAAGGAGGTTTCCGCAAGTTTAAACTACAAAACCAGTAAAAATTAGTTTTCAAAGTTTAAACCCTCCTTCTGGTTCCGCAATTTATACTTGCAAACCTGTAAAAATGAATTTTCTTTTAAAAGAGTGGCTAAATGGTATAGTTTTTTTAAAGAGGGTAAAAATAAAATTTCGGGGGACGAACTGGCTCGTTAGCAGCTTGGGCCAATAACGATCAAGTTGTTACCAATCGAGTCACGAACTGATTTCAAGCGGGTCATCAGTTACGGGATTTTTTGCCAGCTCTGTTTTACCATGTCTCCACAGAGTCCGGAACGTCTGAAGTAACTCAAATTTTAAGTTTGAAGTCAAAATATCTAATTAAAATCAGAATCAATTTGATTCGAGATAAAATACACGATGTTTTTAATATTCGTATAAAATCAGATCTAATAATCGAAATCTAAACTCAAAATTTGAGTTGCATTTAATTAGGTAATATGAATTCGTTCTTGGTAGATGAAGAAAACAGATGTGAGGGAACAAAAGGCTTTGAAATATTTTTTATTTGCTGAGTTTTAATAGAAGGATGATGTTAATAAAAAATATTCTTAAGTTAATATAGCCTTTTAAAGCATATATACTTACTATCCTTTATATTATATTAGAGTGTAACAGAGAAAAACAAAACTAATTCAATGAGAAAATGAAAAATATGATCACCTTAATTTTCAATCATTTCTATTTAGAATATTTCTCCAATCTTCTTCTCCTTCGCCTTTTATATATTAAGCACAGTGCAAGAGCCGCATGATAGTAACCAGATGTTTCAAATTATGTATATGTTTGTCTTTTGATCCAAAAAGTGTTATTAATTCACTAGAATAATAATAAATTTGGTATATTTATTATTCAGATATAAGTCAAAAATAGTTTGTTCTCTTATAGCACATAAAAAAAATATCAAAATTTTAAAGTTTTTAAAATGAAAACAAAGTTCGCGAATAATTCAGAATTAAGTTGAGAATAATTTTAGCATAATTCACAAAATTCATGAATAATTGAAGGATTTTTTTAATTCGACTTTTCATTCTTTAAGTGCCGAAAACGGATAATTGGTGAATTATTTATATATTATTCATAAAATCTTGTTACTATGATTACTAGTGCCCGTCAGCCAATTAAATTGGCGAAAATAGGATTCTAAAATCTTTTCAGAAAACCTGATCAAATGACCGATTTTGAATGAAGATCCAATGACTTCATGTATTTAAAAACACCCTGTATTTTAGCTGGTTTGATTTAATTATTGTATTTTCTAGTTTTAACACATAAAAACCAATACAGATTAAGAATACTCAGGGTATTCGTTTGACTCTGTATAAAAAAAAAGGAATGCGTATCCTCTGCATTAACTCAAAAGAAATCTTTTGAGTTAATAAATCTCAATCGTCTGATTTTAAACGTAACCAATCTGGCTCCTGCCAATAACATATTGGATCTAGTCTGCACGATCTTAAAACAGATTGGATGGTCAAGATGCATTAACTCTAAAGATTCCCTTTTGAGTTTTGAGTTAATACAAAGGATACGAATTCTAAAAAAAGTGTGATCATATGACTGAGAAATTTTTTTATTAGTAGTAATTAATAGAAAATAAGAGAGACAAACAGTAAGAGTACAGAAATATTTATATTGATAGTAAGATCAGTAGAAATTATACGGATCTTAATTTTTTTTTAATCTGATGTATAGATGGAGAGAATTCTTATATTTGATTTCTAGTAAAATATGAAAAAAATTTCAAAAAATAGATGGAATGTTTTTGATATATCTAAATTTTAAGATACTTTATTTATTTTTGTAAAAAAAATATTTTACTAGAAAAAAATAAAAGGAAAAAAAAAACTGGTATAGATAGGTAAAATTTCTACCGATCTTACTACCAATATAAATATTCTTGTACTCTTACTGTTTGTCTCTCTTATTTTCTATTAATAATTACCAATAAAAAATTTCCGATGACTGAGATAGCATCTGGCCATCTGCTTTGTCTGATGGGACGATTTAGGTACCATGCGCTTAAATCAGGTACATAAGCGAATGCAGATTCTTCCGTCCCGGAATCTCAGACGGTGTCAGTCCCAACCACTCACCAGTGACCAGTAACCAGTGTATGTATGTACAATGCACAGTTGGCAGGTTGATGGAACCCATGACTCATGACATGATGATGGTGGTGATCAATAAAAGCATGTAGCTTTCTCGTGTAGTCTCTTGGGTTGTTTTGACAGATGGCAACCCTATGCACCTCTCTATGTCAATTACTCGTTAATTAATTACCCATTTTGAGGGGTCAATTTTTGGAATTTATCATGAGGGTGGGTTTACCCACTTCTGAAAATAATTTGGTTGCTCCACTAACCGTGAGCTCAGACCACTTTAATATTTCCAAAAGAGATTTTCTACGCAAACCATATGAGGTAAGAAAGACATCTTACAAGTTACAAGTTACATTTTTTTTTTTTTTTTTCTACAAGTTACAAGTTACAACCACACTTACTAGATCTTGCTACATGTACCATAGTGACAAATTAATAGTTCGGGTTTGGTTCGGCGAGGTCAAAAATTCGTGATTCGGATATAATTTAAGAATGATTCGGTATAATAAGGAAGCAAAAAAAAAAAAGAAACACAAAAAAACCATAAAAAAAAAATTTGCGTTTTTATCGCGAATAATTCGTCAACTCGAATAAAACGTATTATACATTTTTCTGCATATATTCGGAGTTCAGTTCGGTAACGTCGAAAAAACAAATTATACGCGAATCTTGTCACTATGACATGTACTTCACCAGTATCCCGGAATGATTTTATATTCAGAATATATAATAGGTTTATTTATGTCACGTCAATTTGATATTTATTCTAACAATATTATTCAAACTAATGGCCCCTATCTTATCTCCAGGGAAAAAAAAATGTTACTAAAACTAAAAAGTTTTTCTTAAGATATATTATTCGTTATTTAAATAGAGTGTGCATTAAATTTTGATTACTTTGAAACTCTTTTCATTTTTTTATTAAACAACTTGAAGTAAAGGTTTTTAAACTAAAGGTTTAATTAGCTCATATAATATATTAGCATAATAAGATGTAAGCGTTTTATAATAACAAAAATGTTTTATAGCATTAAATTTTATTAGTGAATGATGATGATTTACGTATAGCAAATTGTAGTAATTAACAATTCATCATAACAACAATAATTGCAAATGTTGTTTTAATAATAGATTCGTGTATACTCTCATGCAATAGTATTATGATAATCAATAGTAGATTATAATTTATAAATAAAACAAGCATTCACCATTCTACATAGGCTTGAAAACTAATTCCTTATGGCATACGGGCATGTTTTAATGCAAAAAAAAGTTCCTTATCAGGATTTATGTTTTCAATATTAAATATCTTTTATTTATAAATGAGTCCTTCTTTCTTATATATATAGGGTTAATTAAAAGAACAAGTTTTCGCCATAGATTTATGAACCAAATAAGATATAGCTGCACAATTTTAAAGGTTAGAAAAGAAGGATTATTTGAACAGAAAGTTCATAAAATCACGTTTGTTTGGAATCATAAAAAATATCCCATAAAATTAACTGATGGGAGGGAATAATTTGAAACCCATAGTATGATGAGACACGTGGCAGATAAAGCAAAAACCCATGACAAGCAAGAAAGATTCTGTTATTGTTTTACTTTTACATCGGTTAAAACAATAGCACAATATAAAATAAAGATAATAATGAAAATTAACGAGGGTGTTTGGTCTAGTGGTATGATTCTCGCTTCGGGTGCGAGAGGTCCCGAGTTCGATTCTCGGAACACCCCTCTTCACTTTTACTAATGGTCTAATATAGTATTTTTTTTTTTCTTAACAGACGACGCTATATGGTACATTATTATTTTTTAAATATTCCACGCACAATGAATTCTTTTACTGTTATACTACCTTTGCCGATATTTTTATTAATACCTCAAAAAAAAAAATTATCAAATCTGCCCCCAACGCAAACTTATTTTTAAATCTACCCCAACCGCCCGTCCACTGGGCGGTCCACTTTTCCCACCAGACCGCCCAGCGACTGGGCGGTTAACTACCCAGATCTGACCGCCCAGCAGCTGGGCGGTCCGCTATAAAACCCCTATAAAAGAGGTTTTTCTCTCTCGTGAGCAGCACAGTATTCATTCCAACCCTTCCAGAACCGAAAGAGAGGCGATTTTGAGTGATTTTGAGGCTAGTAGAGGTATGGACAATAACAAACGAGGTAAGAAAGTGAGCAACCGAGATCGTGGCGTAGCGAGAGGAGTGTCTATTAGTGATTGAGGTAAAAACGAGGGAAAAAAGTACAAGTGTCAAGTATGTCATGATTTTCTTAATTGTGAGACATGTAAGATGGAGGAATGGAGTAGACGACATGGTCGGTATGAAATTTCAGACGATGACTTTGTGGAAAACCCCTACGGCTTTGGTTTGAAAAAGAAGAAAGTTGATCCAGAGCCTCCAGCATCGGACGACGAGTTTGTTCCTTGTACTGGTAAGGCTACCACATCGTCTGCTGTGACTAATCCAGATCAGGCAAACTCTGATGATGACTTTGTTCCATGCACTTTCAAGGCTCGTTGTAAGAAGTAGATTTTTTAGGAATTTATGTTGTAGAATTTTTAAGAATTTATGTCGTAGACTTTATTTCATTAGTTTTGTGTTTGTTTATATTTTATGTTGTTAGTTTTTGTATATGCAATTAAGTAATAAAAATAACAAAAATGAAGCATATAAAATAATCGAGGCAAATAAAAAATTACATAGTTCACAAACTACCAATTAGAATAGTTCACAATATACATCTAAAATAGTTCATAACATAATTTAACAAAACTTGGTAATCAACGACGACGGCCGAACAAACTCAAAATACGACATCTGGGTTTGGGGGCAGCTGGTTGTGCGACACTACCGGATGTCTCTCTATGGCTACTACCGGTTACTGGGCTTTCATGAGTGCGGTGGCTACTACCGGCAGCCTCAGCAACAACTCTAGCATTTTCTCTTTCGTTGGCTTCGTTAATGGCATCTGCATTGCATTCCAATTGAAATAAAATCAAAATAAAATATAAGTAAATAAATAAAATCAACCGTACCTGCTCGCTGCCTGTCAGTTGTTGAACGGCGGGCCTGATGCTTGTGGGGTCTTCTTTCTTTTCTGATCCACCCACTTGCGGGACAGACTCTATCACCAACATAGGGCGGCCACTGATACTGGTTGGGATAAGGATGGAAAGATGCACTCCAAGTACTCGCAAGGTAATCGGTACGGTACATGTCTGCGACATAATCATCCTCAGAGAAGTTTCTCTCTCGGCACATCGCCATAACATGAGAACAAGGTAGGTGGGCCAACTGGATTCCTTGGCAAGTACATGTTGCATTACTGTCAGGTGCAAAAATAACAACATATTTGAACATCCTTTTCACAAACTCCATAGTCTCATCCGGTCTACGGCCGGTTGGAGCAAACTCATCTGGACAGTGCACTTCGAATTCCAATTGGTTCTCCCCTTACGGGACAACTCTCATAGCTGCACCTTTCTCCCTGTGTTTCCTTAGTTTCTCCTCCACCCTTGTTGAAAACGTTTGATTCTTGGACAGTAATTCGAGGGCCTTAACACGCCGTGTAACAAACCATGCATTTAACTTGTAGAAGGTGTCCTCCACAATTGCTGCCACGGGCAACTGCCGGCTCTGCTTGAAACAACATTCAAGGACTCAGACCCATTTGTGGTCATATTTTCCCATCGGAAACCTCCATCACGGGCTTGCAATATCTTCTCATATGCGGGTGGCTCAGCCAAATCGGCGGGATTATTTTTTCCCACCTTGAGTAAGTACAAATTTGCCTTTGGACAGTACTGAAAAAAAAAATTCAGATGAGAAAATTTAAGTAAATAATTCAGAAAATATAAGTCAACAAATAAAAATATACATACATTGGCAAAATCTTTCAACATCTCTTCCACCCTTCTCGGCTTCTTCTTCTTGCAACCAATTCTGAATGTATCTGCAACCCATTTTTCAGATTCGCAGTTCTTGTGTAGGTTGTCTGTAACATGTTGCATACACAGCCTGTGCACACAATCGCCGTTCGCTGTCGACCACCCAAAATCTGGGCGATCAAAAACATATTTGATTCTTTTGTGCTGGTCTGATATGACACAAAAGAACCGGTCGCCAACCACTTGTCTTCTTACGAACCTCATGAAAAATTCCCAGTTGTCCCCGTCCTCCTTCTCAACAATTGCAAAGGCCAAAGGCAATAACTTGTTTTCAGCATCATATGCACATGCAATCAGCAGTCTCCCGTCGTAACGACCAGACATGAAGCATGCATCTACACTGATGACCGGTCTAATGTATGGCACAGCTTAAATACATGGACCGAACGCCCATGCTATGGCCTTGAATTGCAATGCGTTGTCGACAGTCGATACGCTTAGATTCCAATATTCAAAGACAGTGCCGGGATTTGTACTTGCTATGGCCTGTAGCAATGGTGCAAGCAAGTTGTATGAACCATGCCAGCTACCGAACATTCGGCAAATCGCAAGTTCACGCCCTCTCCACAACCTGTTGTATTTTGGGACGACATGCTTGTAAACCCGTCTGACAGCTCTAACGACCTTCTTAAGGCTCATCGATGGGTCCTCCTTAATGTCATTCTCAATTACATCGGCAATAACTGAAGCCGTAAGCTGTGCATGGTCTTTCCTTGATGACGCAACCTTGCATGTGTGAGGTGGTTCACACTTCTTAATAATCCATGCCTCGCCCTTACCCACAGGGGTTGCATAGAGACGGAAGTGGCAATGTGCTTCATCGGCACAAACAATTACTAACCTTCTTCGGTCCCTTTTTTGAGTTTTGCACTCCCAGTTGCCATGAACATGGACCTCATTTATTTTCTTCACAAGTTCATCTATGTTGGCGTAAACCTGCTGCGGAGCAAGCTCTTCATTGTACCTGACACGCGGCCCAAAAAATGAGATGTCTGCCTCTTCAAAAGCAGTGGTATCGTTGAATGTGGGCACATATGCCTATCTGTCCGACCTTTAATCAGAAATCTGTCTTCCTTAGGTAATCTCCATCACCTTCTGACATGTGATCCGAATCCCAATTTCCGTCCCATTCGTCACCCATTTGCAAATCTCTTTGTGGTATGGCATCGATCTCAGCATCAAGGTCAAGGTCTCTCCGGGTAACAACGGGTGACACTATAGGTATTGATGGTGGTACAGATGGAAATCTGGGTTAGATTGGGGTTTCAGGAGGAGGTGGTGATGGTGGTAGATCAGTGGTAAAATCAGTTACATAATTCTCATAAACGGGTGATACGGGCGGTTCATAACTCGAGTGGCGGGGGTTGTCATACCTCGAGGGGCGGGGGTTGTCATAACTATAGTGGCGGGGGTTGTCATAACTAGAGTGGCAGGGGTTGTCATACCTCGAGTGCTCATGACCCGAGTTGTCATAACCCGAGTGCTCATAACTCGAGCTGTCATAACTCGAGTGACGCGGGTTGTCATAACCCGAGTGACAATAACCTCTATTTTCCCTAGATGTTCCAACCCCGGTTCACGCTGAACTCTCCTGGAATATAAGTCCATTACCATTACCCCATGTGACTCAAAAGTGTTGTAAACACTCCTCCATAACGACTCATCTGTTATTGGATACCTGGTATAGTAAGGTCTACCACCACTTACTGTGTTAATCCGGGTAGCTAAATCTATATCATACCGGTTGGGGTTCACACCGATCTTTTCATACACTATTCCCTTCAGTTCAACAAATGAGGTATTTTCATTTACCTCAAAGCCGTAGGCTGCTTCCTTAGTGTGCTGTGCTCCCTCCGCACCCCGGGTAAACTTCCCGCCCACATACAGTGCAACCAACATATTTCTGTTATGGAATTACTGTTCTGGAATACTGTTCTGGAATTACTGTGCTGAAATTACTGTTCAAAATTGCCTCTCTTTCTCTCTTTCGGTTCTGAAAATTGGGGAAATGAATACTGTGCTGCTCAGGAGAGAGAAAAATCCCTTTTATAGGGGTTTTATAGTGGACCGCCCAGCTGCTGGGCGGTCAGATCCGGGTAGTGGACTGCCCAGCTACTGGGCGGTCGGGTGGGGAAAGTGGACCGCCCAGCAGATGGGCGGTTGGGGTAGATTTAAAAATAAGTTTGGAGTGGGGGCATATTTGATAATTTGTTTCTTTTTGGGTATTAATAAAAATATCGGCTACCTTTGCCTCTAATTAATACTTTCCTGTTTTTTATTCTAAACTTAATTAATTAATGACAAAGATAACTATCTGGGTAACGCAATTTTCAGGGTTCATTTTGAAATATTCAGCGCACAACTCAATATATTTACTGTTATACCATCTTTACCCCTAATTAATGCTATGCTAATTTTCTTGTTCTAGACTTAACTAATTCTTTCCAAAGAAAATCATCTAATAGAATCGAAGGAATAGCTGCACAGCTATTTAGGCCTCTTTTTTTATGGAAATAAGTAAATGTGTTTTTTATCGAATTTGATTTCTATTACATTCTTTTGGTGTTAACTTATAATCTATCATGAAAATTAATATAATAATATCAAATAATTCAGAAGCCTTCATAACAAACAAATCATCATGCATTAACAAACTAAAAACTATAAGCTGAACCTAAATTAAAATACACAACATACTTTACTAGTACTTGCGTAGTATACAATATTTTCAAAAGTATATCTATTTGATATTTTAAAAAATATCAAATGTTATTCATATTATAAAACCAAATTAGTAGATTTATTTTCATTTCTTAAATATCACATGTATTGTATTATAACCAGTTTGAATGATGTTTACCATTCCATCTAACAATTTTAAATTTTTAACAATGTAATTTTAACGAGTTTGTGGTAAACTACTAATTGAATTTCTAATTGATTCAAATATCAAAATGATTTTATTTGTTAATTTAAACATTTTCATTTTTTTCAAAATGTCAAATGGATGTATTACTCTAATATTTAAAAAAAAATTGTTGTACCATAACCATTGGGTTGCTATTGAGGATTATGATTTATTTGATAATGGTATACTAATATTATCTTTGCAAAAAAAATAAAATCTTAGGAAAAAAAAAATACTAGTTTCAATTCCAAGGATTTATTTTGATTAATTATGTCAAGTAGTGAATTGTTCGGACCCAAAAAAAAAATTGGATGCATGAGATCACAAATTGTTTTGTTACAGGTAAGTTTCTCACATTTTGCTCTTTCTTATTATTCTTGATTTTAAATTATTTTTCGCATATGTTTTTCGAGCACAACAATAATCGAAAATTTATATGCACTTCCAACAATATACATAATATTATGTAATAATATTTACTTTTGTCATTTTTATTTGTTATGTGATGATTTTTTTTACCTTCTTAAAATTAGATGTACAGTGATATATAAACTAGTAAGAAATTTATAATGTTGAAATTCAATAGAAGAAATGACACACGAAATATTTATTTATTTTCAAAGTTCGATCTATATGTTAGTATTTGTACAATATATGCTATTGTAAAATTGCATTCTTAAATTAGAATTTCCTAAAAGTAAAGAACCAGGCTGCTATCTTTTTGCATTAAATATTTCCTAAAGTGTATTGCGCATTTAAGTAAAATTTAGTTTAAAGCAAAAACAGAAGGTATTAAGTATGTACATAATCGGTATAAAAAAGAGAAAATGGTTCTTGCCCTCAATATTGCAAATTGAGTGCTCAAAATAGCAGCCCTCGATATCAAGAGAGCAGTTTGGGTCCGATCTGCTTTAAGATTCGTGCACACGAATTTCAAAACAGACACGAAAGTTGAGGACGCGAATCTTAAAGAAGATCGGGCGGTCATCGAATTCATCGAACTCACTTTGAGTCCGATGGGTATTGAACCCAAATTGACCTCCAATATCAAAGGATTATAGCTGTTTAGGCCCCTCTTGTTATGGACAAAATTAATTTTCTATGGCTTACATTCTTATTTTTCTATGGCCACTCTTGTTATGTCGAGCTATAAATATTACCGACAAAAAAAATAAGAAATGATTGGATGCATGAGATCGCAAATGTTACATGTAAGTTTCTTGTATTTTACTCTTTCTAATTTTCGTGCATGTCCATTGAGCATAACAACAATTGAAAATTTATACGCACTTCCAACAATATATGTAATAGTACGTAATAATATTTACTTTTGTCGTTTTTATTTGTTGTACAATGACAGTTTTTCTTCTAAATATTATATGTACAATAATATTTAATTAGTTAGTATTTTATAATGTTTTGGTATTTATACGCTACATGCTATTGTAAAATGACTTGTCGGTGCTTATATATTATTTTTTACACATTTCTGTATATTCATTATGCCTAATAAATTTTAACTTTACAAGCTTTAGTTAGTTTTCCTAAGCTATAAGAGAGGCTGAGAGCCTGAGAGGGTCATTTTTCCGGGTTAATTGATTTTACAAATACTATATATATGTGTGGTGGTCTTTACTATCTCTACATGATAAACTGGAAATTAATATTTGTTGTTGATTTTCATATTGTTTTGGTTTGAATAAAAAAACTACAGAGAGAGAATCATTATAGAATTAATATGAATTGTGCCGGATATTGCATTGCTAGTAAGAAGATAGCAGAAATAATGAGTTCAAGGCTGTCCAATTTGAGATCTACATCCCTTCACACACTTTGATAAAGTATTAATTATTTATGAGAATTTTCTTATCCTTTTACAGATTTGAGAAAGATCCTAATTTTTTGGAGTGAAATTACAAGTTTTTGTACATCAAAAAAATTTCAGCATTTAATAAAGAAAAAGTAAGTGTGTAAAAAATTTGTGCAACAAACTTTGTTTTTAGTATATAAATACATTTCATTATTTTCTTTCATGTATACATGAAGGTATTAATCAATCTAGATATATATAGAATTAAAAAGATGTAACATTATTAGATATTTAAAGAACAAGGATAATTAAATTGGGTATTGAAGTATACAAAATTCTCTGTTTTTATTTTGATAAAACCTAACCGTTGTTGTTTAGAGGGTAAAAAATTCTCTGGACTCTCAAAATTAGACTACACGTACTCAATACAACCCTCTTTTTTTTTTTTTTTAATATGCTTTTTCTTGCTAGAACTAGAAGTAGGGGTGCAAACGGGTCGGATATTATCCGACCGTATCCACATCTGTATCCGAAAATTAGATACGAATATCCGATATCCGATATCCGAATATCCGTGCAGATATAGATACATATATGATTTTGAATTTTAATTATCCGTATCCGAATAATAGATAAATACCATATAATTTACTATATATTATGAAAATATTTATGTATATATATACGGACATCCGATATCCGATATCCGATCCGTTCTGAGTGTATTTGTATCCGAAAATTAAAAGCGGATACAAATATGACTTTACCACTATCCGATCCGTATACGATCCGTTTGCACCCCTAACTAGAAGTCAGTGCATGACAATTGACAACCAAGTGTATTAATTATCTGATTAGATTGATTGTGTGCGTTTAAGTTAGACACAATCGACAGTAAAAATTGTTAGCCTGCATATATCAATCAATATAGAGACAAACCAATCACTATAGTGACTAACCAATTGATTATCTGTGGCCCAATCGATAAACTTGTATCCGACGCTTTTAAGCAGGGACAGAACAAGAAAATTTAAATTGAGAGGAGTTAAACACAAAATATAAAAATGTATAATATGTGGTAGTTAAAATTTAAATTGAAGTCTTTAAAACTACAATGTGTTTGAATTATTAGATTATAAACACATATTTAATTTTTCATAAGAAGGATAAACTGTATAAAAACTTAAAAATAAAAAAATTCAATTAAATTTTAATATGTATAATTTTTTTTTTAAATCTATAGGAGAAGCCAAACACCTCTTGATTTGTATTATGATACAACTATGTTATTAAAAGCTACCTGATAAGTTTTAATAGTTGTATTGCAGACTTATGTGTTGTGGCACGAATTTTGTCTCTCTACGGAGAAGTCGCATATTCAATTTTTAAAAATAATATTTAAAAGATGCTTGAGTGTATTTGAACTCTTTAATAAACAAAACATATAAAAAAAATCAAAAAAATTTTAATAGTTAAAACAAGCATTAAAGTTGAAAACGAAATCCGCTGCTATTCTTTTGGAAAACCAAAAATCTGGTTTCTCTCATCCAACTGTTGATATTCGTCGAAATTTGTACTTGCAAATATTTAAATAGTTAGATGAGGAAAATTAGAAACCTGCTTTTTCAGAAAAATCACAGTAGATTCGGACTCTTAAAATTGAGTTTTGAGGCATGCAAAAGATGAACAAATCACCACATCAACAACTTCTCACTTACAATAATGCAGGCCTATTCGTGAACTCACTTTCAAAAGTCTCTATGATTTTCTTTTGTCCAATTTACAATTTCAATTTGGTCGTTGCATAATGGATGTTTGTGTTTTCCGTTATGCATATTTATTTATTTTAATTAAGACACAATTGCTAACGATCATCATGCATTTTCATCAAGTCAAATTGTATATTATCAGTTATTAATAGTTATCTTCAACTTTCAAAGTTATTTTCAAAATGCGGATCAATTTTTTTTTTGGTCAACATAATCTCGAAGCTTTCGAATATTCTGTTTCATATCGCGAGTAGTTGAGTCTGTGTTTCTTAGTGTTTTGTTATTGCGTTCAGGGACGACACATATGAACATATGCGGATAATAATAGAAAATCGAAGAAGGCACTGTTCAGTTTCACTAGAACCGCTTTCTTATTTTGTTCTCATGATTCTCTCCCGTGTAGGTAAGGGTGAAACGGGTGGAATATTATCCGATCAAATTCAGATTTATATTCAAAAATTATATATGGATATTCAATATTTAAATATCATTGTGAATAGTGGTACAAATATAAGTTTGAATTTTAATTATCCGTATCTAAATATATCATATAATTTAATATATATTATGAAAATATTTACGTATATATCTATAGATATTTACAATCTGAATGAATTGCGGTCTGACCAAAACAATATAAAAAAAAAGAAAACGTGTTCGGACAAAAATAAAAATAAAATTGGTCCGCATCAAACAAACTGTGGACAATGAAAAAATTGAATTTTCAGAATTTAAGAGTGATTGGGTTTTTTTTTTTGAGAGATGGTAAAATTAAAATTTTCGGTTGACCGCGTGACTTGAAAAAAATACATAGAGGTCAACGATTTCCTAACCCGTGTCTGGTCAATCGGGTCCAATTTCTATAAAACAATAATATAATATTGATGATTTGATCCGACTTTGACCCATTAACACGTACATAAACAAACTAGCATGTATATATTAGTTAGCATATCTTTTA
Organism: Carex myosuroides; assembly: GCA_028015225.1. Taxonomy (NCBI): domain Eukaryota; kingdom Viridiplantae; phylum Streptophyta; class Magnoliopsida; order Poales; family Cyperaceae; genus Carex; species Carex myosuroides. The sequence continues at coordinate 6,789,570 of CM051488.1, forward strand.
AGTGTGATAATAAACTTTTAATATTAAGAAGTAACGAGGAAGATTCAAACGTTTTCACTTTTTATCTTCCCTATGTCTCTTTTTTAATTACAATAACTAAATATTTAAACTTTAAATGTCAAAATAAAATAGTTAGATATGATATATTTTATTTTCTCTATGCACACTTAAAAAATCACAACATTTCGATTTTGTTTTAATTAGTATCAAGAGTTTGCAAAAAAAATTAATGTGAATAAACTATGGACGTTGTTGTTTCAACTTTATGATGCCTTAGCCGTTCAACGTGTTCTAAATATTAAAATCTACTTGGAGACCAAATTTTATATTTTTTGGAATTTTTTTACTATTTATTAAGCCACTTTGAAAATTCCAGATCACATGATCCAGAATTTTGTTGCACTGTTCACCCGGATCAGCCAATTTCAAAGTGGCCTAATAAATAGCTAAAAAATTCCAAAAAATGTAAAATTTAGTCTCCAAGTAGATTTTAATATAGATTGAATATCTGTATAAAAAAATTTGTTGTTTGAACACCGGAAATGACCGAAATGCCCCCGGCAGCAGCTGTCCAGAATGCTGCCGGCAGCAATTTAGCCATACTCTATATATATATATATATATAGATAGATAGATAGAAAGGTGGAGGTCTAACTTACTAAATTTCATTTAATTTCCATAAAAGATTCTTTATTCGGGTTTCGAAACCACGACCTCACATACGGAGGGTGTTATCTTTTACCACTAGACTAAAAACCGGTTCTCGTTTTTTTTTCAATTTGTTAATTCATACAAAACCAAAATAAAAAAGTAATAATTTTTCATATACATGTAGAGAAAATAATATACATTACGTCTAACAATATTTTTTTTTTTTACATACAAATTTAAGAACTTTTGTTATGATTTTTTTTTTAAATGGAGACGAAGGAGACAAAAAAAATGAAGACATTTGAACCTTTCTCCTAAAAGTAAATTTGACGAGTGAAAAAAAAATACTTATTTAATACTCAATCAGTATTATAATTTTATTATTTTGTACAGTAACAATCACTATTGATAGGAAATAAAAAAATAGTCTACCTTAATTTTTTTAATGCAAACTTGATGTAATATTATATGGATATCAAGGCATATTTTTGTATGTAAGATTAATTTGTACTGTAGATTATAGGGATTGACTGACAGTCCCCTCATTCAGTCCCCTAAACGCTTTCCGCTAATTAACGCGCAAAGTACAACGGGGGATTACTAACTAACACACTAATTACAGTTAGTGCCAACACAAGTTGACTATTTCAAAATTTGTCAAACATTTATTCAGCACTAAAATTGAAAGTGTTCATACCTACGCAATGAAGTCGGAATATTTATGTTGAATAATATTTGAAACAAAGTAACTGGAGGGGATCATAACATTTGGGAACCATTACTTTTCGAGGCCAGTAACGACCAGCCTGGATTGGGGACCACAACCAAAAAGTCACGTGGATCACACCACCAGTACTACATTCATTGATTAAATTAATTCACATACAAAATGAAAAGTATTCATACCTAAGATATCAAATATTCATATATAATTCATCAAGTATTCATAGCTAAGATATCAAGTATTTAAAAAAAAAACTGGACACATCACTTACTCATCTTTTACACGTTTTTAGAGGTGGTTTTTTTTTTCTCCGTTCAATCTAACCAATATTTCTGACGATCTATGAGGAATTTTGCAAATTTAAAACCACGAACGTCTTCTACACAATTTTTTCTTTCAAATGAGATCCATGATGACATACTTTCGAGTTGTCTGTCGCACAAGTATTCATACCTAATCGAGCAAGTATTCATAATAGTGGTCCCGCCAGTGGGTATTGACAGTTAGATGGGGACCACTAACTAGGGGTGTTCATCGGGACCGGTTTATTTGGTTTTTAACCGAAACGGAAAAGTTTGGTTCAAACGGTTCGGTTTTTCGGTTTAATTGGTTCGGTTCGGTTCAATTTTTTATACTGTTCTTTTTTTTGCAATTTGGTTCGGTTTGTAATATTAGAAAACCGGAATAACCGAACCGACCGATTATTATAACCTAGTCCAATTCTGACCCGTCTCCCTCTTCACGTGAGAACCAGAATCGCGTTTCACCCCCACTGCCCCAGACTACTCCAAAATCAAATTGCGCCAGACTACAAAATCAAATCACGCCTTTGCTCTCGCTCGGTAGCTCCCCCGCTTCGCAAATTACTTGGATACTTTTCTGGTCAAATGGGTTTGAAATGGATACTTTACCGAGGGAGACGGGTCAGAATTCACAAATCGATGCTTCATATTTAATCAATCCCATTTCAAACCCATTTTGACCAGAAAAGTATCCAAGTAAAAAATAGTAAAGAATCTGACAAAATCAGAAAATACAAGAAAAAGAATCTGACAATATACTTAATTAAACTTGCAAATGAGTGCTTTATCAATATACTTTGGTTTGTTCGGTTTAACCAAATAAACCGAAATTTACTTTGGTTCGGTTTTAATCGGTTGATACGTTTAATTCGGTCGGTTCGGTTCTGGTTTTGAAAACCGAACAAATCTTTGGTTTGCTTATTTTATTTCGGTTTTAACCGAACCGAACCGATGAACACACCTACTACTAACTGTTGGTTAAAATCTTTAATTAATGATTAACATAGTTAGTTAGAATGGGGAGACGTTTAGGGGACTGGAGAGCAAGGGACAAAAGAATTACTCTAGATTATATTATAAACACATACTTAAATAAAAATTGTTATATAGAATAACTTTGACAATGACAATTATTATTCACTTTGTTCTCTTTCTTAGGGGGAAACCACTGTTTGAAATCTCTTTTAGTAGGATGTTGGAGCTGATGCTTATACGCTGCGAGAAGCCCAAGCCATTGCAAAGCCCATTGCTTACTCATAAATAATATTGGGATTCCGATATATATACAAGAAACTAGAGATTCTTTTAAATTCAAAATTTAAATATTCGAGAAAGAGATTGATCATTTCTTTCTTCAAAAAAATAGATGGATTTACATCAATAGTATGATTCCTGCAAAGATAGACAGATGGAACCGTACTAATAATGTGATCCAACAACTTTCAAACAAATATGTCATTAAAGTGGAATTTAAAGTCTGAAAAACACTATAACGTGCATATAGTGGATATAGAAGAAAAAATAGTCATTCTCATTTTTAAAATTTTGTTTTTTAATTTCTAAAAAAATCTAAATTATAGGTAGGCTCTTCTAGTTATCTAGCTACGGGAAAAAAAAATACTGAAGAAAGTGAAATTTGTGGAGTTTAGTGCCCCTTTCAGTTGAAAAGTGAGTGTCAATCCCATGTGATGCCTTTGATAAGCAAACAGAAGTGGGCCTGACGATCCATTAAAAAGTGCCACACCTTTTTCCCTTAATTTAAGGGAGTTTTCTTATTGGCAATCCCAGTTTTAAAAAGATTTAACATGACTATTTCATTTTATACAATGTATGATAAAATTATGCTTTGTTGCTGAAATTATGTGTATAATATTTTTGAACGGATTCGTATATTCAAAACAACTAAAAAGAAAATCATGAAACCAGTTTAAATGAGAACCGTATACGTTCAAAAAGTAGGTATTTAATTATCAAATTCAAAACGGATACATGATGCCAAATATTTGAAAATTCTGGGTAGGCAATAAAAAAAAAACCGAGTCTCTTACAGTGCACCTTTTTCTTTTGTTCCACTGTAGGCAGCTAATGACCATACAAAACTTCCAAGTTATTTCCCTTTTGGAAATACCTACATAGGGTAAAAAAAATAAAAAATAAAGACGATAAAAAGTGTGCCATATCAACAAGGTATCCAAACAATAGTATTTTTTTTTTTCTGATGGCAGTCGTGCTATACAGCTATTTTACAATTGTATTAGATCAAGGATTATATAAAACATAATCGAGATTCGCTTACGTCCATTTTACTGGATTAACTAATGCAGGATTATCCAGGATAAATACTGAGAATTAGCAACAGGAAGTAAGATAAAATGTCAACATTTCCAGGGTAGTTGATGCATTCCAAAAGTAATCAAAATTATTGGTGTTAGTGCAATCCAGTTTCCAATCCAATTACTTGCACAGTTGTTAGCTATGCCCTTTCACTCAGTGGCGGATTTACAGTTAGCCCAGGAATGCTAAGCCATTCCATGATTTTGAAACTTTTAATCACGTAAGTTGAAATTTAATTGAATTTTTTACTTTTTTTAGGTTTTATATAGTTTAACCTCTCATAAAATGTTAGATGCATGCTTGTAGTCAAGTAGTTAAAACTCTTTGTGTTTGAAAGGTCTTGGGTTTAAATTTCACTAACCACAAATTTGTTTTTATACATTTTATAATTTTTATCAAAATTCTAAATAGCACGCTATAACGACATAATATGACAATAGTATTGTTTTTTTAGCCGTTCCGCTGTGACGCAATAAACACTATTTAAACCTTTAATTTTTATACATTTTAAGTTTCAGCCCCCAACTCAATTTTCTAATTCGGCTCCTGATTTCACTCCTCTTTTACACGTCCTTTACTCAAGGAAGCGAATGAGATGAGCACCATGGCAATTCAAGTCAGTACAAAAATACATAATAGTATTAAAATCTGATACTAACATGCTTTTTGCTGGAACCTAGTATGGCAAGCACTCTTTGAAAGCCCCCTTCCAGTAAAAGAAGCATCTCGAGTGCATTAAGCATCAAACGCACTATGTTTGCTAAATATTACACAGCACACGTGAGCAACAACACTATTTGCCAGAAAAGAGGTCCAAGAAAGGGAAAGCTAAAAGATCTAAATAGTAACAACATTGCTACATTCCCTACACGTATAAATTTTAAGACTCAACATAAGCCGCTCAGAAGGCCCAATTTCCGAAAGGGAAAAAAAAAACAAATATGAATATCAGAAAATGTGAGCAACTTTGCTTGCAAGCACACGGTCCCGTTTTTCAGTATATGCATAAGGGAACCAGCCCGCTTTTCCTTTGCATTCTCCTTCGGCCCAGCCATTATTTGACAACTATCCCACAACACAAAAATATCAAGTTTAATATGCAAGTAAAATTTGAAATTTACCAGCATGAGTTCTCAGGAGATCTAACCAGCAAATCCATATGATATTTCAAATTTCCAACAACAAAACAATAAATCTTGTATGTAGCAAATGACTGATATAATTAAGTGTAATGTTGTGTATTCTTGTATGTGATCCACCCTCCAGCTCAGCTAGCAAACCAGTTTATGCACTCGTCATGTTAATTTAAATGTTAAACAACTCTAATGGTAACCAAACTTTCATAATTATATAAAAAATAGTATACTGATATCTAAGAAAACTAAGGGCAAAGAAGTCAAATACCTTACGAACAACAACTATATCACCAGCTGACAAGGCAAGCTCAACCTCACTCTCAGCTCTATACGCCTGGATTGCCTACATATATATCAATATAAATTTCAATATCATAGCGAAGATATCTAATGTAAGATTATGAAGATTAACTACCTCTGCTAAGAAGTACTCGATAGATTCGTTTAATTCATCAACTCTAGGAGATGCAAACATGCCATTAACTTCTTCATATGAAGGCGGCTGCATTACATTTTCATTTGCCAGATTTGGAGAAGCTTCTATCCTTTGACACTCTGATACCATCTGCATCACATGCCATATAAAAATAAGTATATAAGAAAATAAAATAAAGTAAAACATTGGTAAAATAGAGAATGTAACACACCTCTCCTTCTAGTTGATCAAGGATTTGCAGAACTCTCTGATGGTAGGCCCGCTCAGATTCGACCTAAAAACAAAGCAAAATAAATTAGTTAGTTAATAGCAACATTTGTTTTGCTTTCTTCTCTGTGTTACAATCATCAAACTGGGTTAGGTCTTGTAAATACCATATATGAACGAGGAAAATGACAGATAAATAAATTTTCATACAAACAAAGTGACAGGAATTTAAGTCCATTTATTGCAGTAAATTTTGTGCAATCATGCAGACACCGCAGTAATTTGAGTAATGATTTAAGCTAGTAGGGTGTCTCCGCAACGAGACAAGCAAAGCACAATGAAAGTCTGTAAATGGTAGAAACCATCTTTACTCCTTGCACAGTACCTCCGCTATAAATCTATCATACCCTACTGTCATCCCTCCCAAATAAAGAGTCTCATCAATACCACAGGCAACCCACCATGTTTACGGGCCAAATACTGTCCCATAACAAGCATTTGACCCTTCATCTCAAACAAAATAACTTATCTTTCAGTTGTCTTGAATTGTCATCATATTCATCCCCACATAGGGACAAATGTAGCTAATGACGGGACTCTTACCCGGCCAGGCAATGTGTAGCCATTTTTTTCTTAAAGTTCCTTTCCAGGAATTTCATCAAAATTCAAAATTTTAAAAGTGAGAACACTTTACTACCAAATATTACAAGGAAACTTAGAATCATTTACATTAACTTTGGATACATATTCAGAGGGTAGACATTTTGTTGAAAAGATTATTTAATTGCTTAAATAGCTCATAAGTCAGAAAGCTTGTCTCAATTTGTAACAAAACTACAAAAAAGTAGAAGAAATGCAGATTGAGACCTGTTCTTTAATAGAGGTAGAAGAAGAAGAAAAGGTTTCAAAAAGAGTTTAAATTGGTGGAAATCGTACCAAGAAGCTTTCAGTAATATCTAATTAAGGACATTTTGTGCAAATTCAAGTTAGTTTGGTGGACTATGAGAAACTGAGCAGGTCTTTCCAATAGCAATAACACTTAACAACATTCCTTCTTATAAAACATTGAACTCAATTCAAGATAGATGTACCCTATATGATGCGGCTTAAAAATTCTATAAGAATAAATTAATATTTGTTAGATCAGTCATGACTCTTAGTTTATGATTACAAATTTTTTTCAATCATTAGACCTATAATGTTATCCTAAATGGCATTCTATTACATATTTGTCAACTTTTATGACATAATTTCTGTATGGTTCAAGAGTTCACAGTGATTGAATTTTTTAAATAATGATAAACTCAGCAACCCCCCCTCACACATATTTTCTGTTTATCTTTGCTCCATTCTAATTTCCTAAGTTGCATCTATAAGGGCCATGACAAAGTAAGAAGTTACAGAGCCATCAGTAGACAACTTTGTGCTAGCAAGTAAACACTCTAAGACAAAGGTAAAAATCAAGCAAGGCAGAACCCTTAAGTAAAATTCAATCTCCAAAGGCCATGTATCAAAAAGATCATGAATAACCATGATAAACCATCTATATAGATGCATGATGTAAACTCATGTGGAGCCATAATACTTGCATTTGCTTGCTTTTGAAACTTTTTTTTTTGTTTACAATATGAACACCATATACTCTAGACCTATCAATTAATAAACTAGTTAATAGAAAACAAATTTATTACAATGAATTGTGCTGCTTTGCTTTGCTTGGTGATGTAAACCAATGCCGGTACTTTGGCTCATAATCTCAATTTTCAAAATTTGAACAGCTGAATTAGTGGCACATTTTTACTTCGCCAAGCACCATAGCACAACTCTATTACTATTCTACTCACATATTTAAAATCATAACATAAGATTTGAGGAGTTACAAATACAAACCATATACAATTCAATCCCCATGAGTTAGATGTCTCTATGACCTTTGCAATAACAGCAATCTGTAACTTGCCATTTGTTTTAGTAAGATAGTTTGCTATAGAAAATTTAAAACCTTTGGACTGTCTCCATGACATTGCAATAAATTTCTTTTCTTTTTTTGGAAAAAGAGGCTGTATAGCAGCCCTGTAAACTTGCGTTAATCACATTGCAATAAAGTTATATTGAATACAACAAATTTGCAGCTAATTCAGTTCCACGGTAAAAAAATGCTTAGAAAATACAATGCTTAGTTTCATAGCTTGGAGCTGATCTAATATCCAAAGTCAAAAGATGTAGATACAATGTTTACTGTATTACTTTGTCTTTACATTCAAGAAAATGCATCTCAAGATCAATAATGTGTATGCAAAAGATTTAGATTGGCCTAATGTGTATGCATAAATGAAGTTGAACATTTTAAGATTCTTATTATGACCATTCGAGTGAGCTAATTGAGATATTTTATTATTACATTGCATGTCTTGATATTATCCAGAACTAAATACATTAATCCTCTTCTTATTCAAAGCCAACCAAAACCACTGAAAACTCTAGTCCTACTGATTTCCATAAAACCTGTTTTTTTATTATGTTGCATGGATTTGGACCAGATCCATGGCTTCCTATAGGTAAACTGAGCACTTAAATTGGCTTATCAAAACCTTGGCCTCGAAAACCATGAACACTTGCACATAGCTGGACAGGCAAACACAACCAAATTGTTTAGTATAACTAAATTTCTTCTCACCAGATCATTTATAATCTATACACTTCCTCATCTACATCTGCTTGGCTTGGATTTGATTTAATTTGGACCTCATAGCAACTGAAATTATCATCTCATTAATGCTAGCTAGTGGCAGAAAACTAAACATACAAGTGGATGTGTCTATACTCTATACACCATCACACTGATCTGATAATTGGGTGCAATTACCAAATATCTAAAAACCTTGGGTTCATTTGTAAACAACCATATTACTAGTAAAAAAATATCAATAATGGGCTAGAGTAAGAGCAAGGACCATTGCAATTAGGCGCTGAAGAGTGAGTCTCTGCTGCTGGCCTTCAACAGCATTCATTGCAGCAACTGCCTCCTTGCCTAAAATAGACATGTTCGACTTCAATTCTTGCAATTTGTGCTCAGCTGCTTCTAACTTTGTTATCAGTTCACCGTTGCCAGGTGACTCCCTCACTTTATTCTGACGTTTTGATACTTCAATTGCCTGTTGTTAGAGTTATATAGATGCAAAAAATTCAAAGAAGAGGTTCTAAAATATATTCATTAACATCTGCGTGATAGTTTTACTCGGTCTTCATGATTGTAAGTTATTCCTTATCTAAAATAAGGTTCCATGGTAAAAACCATTGTTCATTTTATCAAGGTTTTATCAACCACAAGCATGATACATGAAATTTAAAGGTATGATTTTACAAAATATCAGTACTATTTTGAACAGCTCCTTCTCATAAAAGACATATAAAATAAAACTCTTTCTCTACTAGCGTGTTGCCATCAGTAATTTTGCAAACATAAATTGAAATGAGTAAATAAGTATGTTCTCCAGATATTAATAGAGGTTTGTTCTAACTAACAGCTAGTCCTCTAGTTTAGACTAACCTTAACATTTGAGGTATTACTAAATAAGTTCAGACCATAAATTTTCTTACTGTAAATTGAATCCCATTACAGTATTGGAAAAAACAAAAAAGTAAGAACTGAAACAAATGTTTGGAAAAGTTAGGAAATTGAAAGAGAGAGAACCTGAGCTTCAGCTTCTTGGCGCAATCTATCATACCTCTGTGCCAGATGCCGTGCATCCTCCAAAGGTGCTCCCATGACCATTGCCCTAAGTGGCTCAGCCACCTGTCCATTCATGGCAATCACGTATGAAACTTGGTGATGCTTATCAAGTAGTGTAACAAACTTTACAATCTATAAAAATCATACTTGCGTGCCAAGAGCTTTTAAGAGGTTGTTGCGATCTTTCTCCATCAGAGAACGGGCCCTACCGTGAGCTAAAGCTGCTTTGGCTAAGGTATTTCCACTGGTGCATGTGTTCTCTGTGCCATATTTCTGACTATCTTCTGACAACTTGTTTCCTACATATAATATATGAAAACCATAATACACATGCCAATATTCATAACTAAAGAAAATGAAATTGAAATTGAATATAGGGTATTTTGTACCTATTTCAACTTGTTTGGATCCAGTAACTATATAGCCCTCCACACCACGGACGATGTCTCTTTGGAAATGCTGTGTAATGACAATTACAAAATGAGTCAGAAATTAGAAGTTGTATTTTAAAAATGAATCAGCAACAAAAGAACCGAAACTGACTTTGGCAGCACGAGTGGAGATGTAGAGCTTCTCCAACTTTTGGTGTTGTTTCACTTCTGCTTCATCAGTGAAAACATTGTCACTTCCATAAAATTGCTTCATTACAGCCTGTCACCCAAAGAAATATTGTCTTGTCGCATTATATTTTAAGTTTGTAACAGTTTAGGAGATGATCTACAGCTTAAGAAAATTGTCTTGTTATTCAAAACCCGGATTGGTGTCAGTACAGAAATAGGGAACTCTTTAACTTTCCTCATACGCCCAACATCTAATTAGTAACTGATCCTCGCCGCCTTAAGGTATATCCAGGAATAAAGCACGGAATTTGTAAGTTTACTAATAACAAGGGAGTATTAACTAGTCTTGTGCCCTTAATTTTGAAGTGGATCCTTGACAAATAAAGCATGGACAGTTGGAAGTTGTGATAAACTGTATAATTCCACAAAGACTATAGCCTAATTTGAAGTCAGGATTTATAATCGATGGTAATAAATCTGTTCGGACCACCAAAATTCGAAGCTACAGATGCTAACATCTACCCCCAAATGTTTAATTTTTCCAAAGATCAGACTAACCTGGTTCTATTCCTGTACCTGAAATACGAAATTCTCTTCAGGTAAAGCAATAAAATCAGAGACAATTGATCAACCGAAAAACAGAAAAAAGAAGGAAAAATTGAAGACACCTGTTGCTGGCGGGCGACTTGATCCCTTAGCTTGGAGGCTTGCTTCCATATCGCCTCCATTGAAGGGGGGACAAGAGATGCGAAAGTGGAATCCCAAGAGAGATGAAAGAAGGAACGATATGTCGATTAGAAAGGAAGAGAGACTCGGTAAGAGGGTTAGAGGGTCGCTTCTTGTGGCGTTAAGTTTGAAAATGCACACAGATCTTGAGCGTTGGAAAGAGAGTACAAAGGTATGAAATGGGCCCCAGTATTCAGGTGCCCTGACTCTCTCAGTCTGGTACCTAGCCAATTTTAAGGGATGCCATCATCAACCGTACATTTCAATTGAATACGCATATACGATGTAATTCATATCAAGAGTAACGCAAATTTTGTGTTTAGATCCGGGCCATCTGATTTACTTTGACACTATTAAAAATTCCGTGCATTTGATCTCAGACCGGATTGATCCGTATATTAATTGAACGGTCCGGATCTAAACTCAAAATTTGAATTACTTCGTAGGATCCGAAATCTTACACGATGTTGGTCGATTATGGTATATGAATGGAGGCGAACGACTGAGATCCGTTCGAAAGTCAGATGCGGTAGAGATCAAACGTCCAGCGGTATGTTTTACGGAACCAATTTGGGTCCGATGTCCATCGGACTCGAAGTGAGTTCGATGACCGTCCGATCTGCTTTAAGATTCGCATCTGCAACTTTCATGTCTGCTTTAAAATTCGTGCGCACGAATTTTAAAGTGGATCGGACGGTCCCTAAACCCATCAGATCCAAATTTGAGTCCGATAGGCATCGGATCCAAGCTGTTCTCATGTTTTACACGTTAGAAAAATGAAGATATATGATAAGAGTATATTTTTTAAATTGATGTTATTTGATTATTCTTGAAAAACCAAAAATGGAGGAAAGTAATTTATTTCTTCTTCATATTATTCTTTTTCAAAAAAATTTATAGAAATGCTAGAAACAATGATCTTAAAAGATTGTACTTTTCATATCTTTTCAAATTCCTTCTTTTTCCAAACTCACAATTGAGCTCTCAAATACACATATATATTACCAAATGTCCACTTAACTATTAAGAAAATATTATTGCTAATTTGAATTTTCACAATTAATATTATAACCATACATGAAATATATACTTAGTTATTCCCTAAAATAAAATTTAACTATTACAAAACACACTTTGTTTATTCAAATTGTTTTACACTTGTTTATTCATGCCGACCTACGTGCTATTATTTATTTTTTTATCTCTTTACTCTTTTCATTATTCTCTTTGTGACAAACACCTATTTCGAGTCCTTTTGTTATTTTTTGAGGAGTGTTAATTATTATTCAGCATTTTGCCTATCTCTTGTTAAGAATTCATTTTTTTTTTGACAAAAGTGGGTGAAACTCACAAGTTTCATTACGAAACTAAAAAACAGTTTTACAATAGTAGGGCCGGTACACACTACGTACCAGAGTTAACATAAGAAAGAAAATACAAAGTTTCACGGGCATCAGACAAGCCCGGATCCAATATGATATGAAGCAGCTAAAAATTTGCTAGATTTTTCAAGTACCACTACACTTGGAACAATGAGAGATAGAAGAGACCTTTTGAATATGAGAGGGGTATCATCAGTCGAGACGGAATCAGAGGAGGGGATCAACTCGCCAGCCTCATCAATGGCTTGGATATCCTCCATCATTTGGAGGTGCCCCTCCAGATTCGATATGTCTAAACCAAGAATAGGGTCCTCCTCGTCCTTGGACTGGGAGCTTCCCTCTTCCAGGATACCAGAGTCTGATAGGAAAATCAAACTGTCTTCCTGACGTAAATAGAAACGTTAAAAGGTAAAACAATGGATAATTTAAAGAAAAAATTATCTTTTCTAAATTTGCACCAAAAAGATATCATAGCAATAATATTAGTGGCCAATTGGTAGGCTGGTTTAGGGGAAACATCATTGAAACAAATCCTATTTCGTTTGAGCCAAACTACCCAAAAGGTAGCAGCCCTAATAAGTTCAATTAATAAAGAGTACTTTAAAGGAATCCATGCTTCAATGAACCATAGGTCCTCAATGGTTTCATAGTTATAATAAAATCCATTATACGAAGCAATCCAAGACCATAAAGAATGAATTAAAGGGCAGGTCACAAAAAAGTGATTTATAGTTTCGGATTGACCACAAAATGGACAGCTTACATCCCCTGTCCAACCCTGTTTACTAAGGTTTACCTTGGTCAAGACTTTGTGTTGTATATGTGAAGACCAAATAATATCAAAATTGGTGTTAACAATGCCACTGTATTCTAACCAGACATACAATGAATGTATAGTAAAGGAACCAGTAGTTGTCCATCCCAAAAGATGTGGTCAGGATCAGATGAAATTATAGGATTAGAAGAAAATTGAGATAAAAGTTGGGTCCACTCAGATAGGTAAATACCGGTTAACTATCTATTAAATTCTAAATGCAAGGTACCAAAAATAAATGAATTATGCACAGTAATAGAAGGAGAAGCTGAGATTTGAAATAAATTTGGGCAAAGACAGTAGAGGGCGCATTCCCCCCACCATCTGTCTAACCAAAAGCTAGTGTTATGACTATTACCAAGAGGTCTATTAATTCCTAAATTAACCATATCTATATCCTTAATTATACTTAACCAAAACGAAGAGCATCTCGTGACAGAAATACCTGAATTCCCATATTTGGCTTGCAAAATAGTTTTCCATTTGCCTATAACAGTTAGGTCTTTGAATCGGATCCATTAGCTAAAAGAGATCTATTCATTCTATCAAGGTTTAAGAGACCTAGACCACCTTGGTTTTTACTAAGGCAAACTATATTCCATTATACTAGATGTACCTTTTTCTAATTGTAGATCCACCATACCATAAAAATCTTTTTCGTAATTTATCTATTTGTTGTCTAATATTGGAAGGTAATTTATAAATGGATAGCCAATAAAGAGGCATTGTAGAAATAACTGAAATAAGAAGGGTTACCCTATCGAAATTTTTATTAGTACCCTAAAAAAATAGCAAATCTACTCCCAGATTCCAGCATCTCCTTTAATAACCTCTATACCTAAGATCATTTCGTCGGCATACCCAGAAGAACGTACTCCCATCTTCCTTAACCATCCCTCCTTCTAACTGTACAAGTGGAAAAGACATAAAAGCTTAAGTAAACTCCTTGGGTTAGATTATGAAATCCAATACAAGAAAGGCAAGGAAAACGTAGCTGCTGATGCATTGTCCAGAAGGGCGGCTGTTTTAGAAAAGCCCTGTTTGAAGGGGCTCATATACAGAACGCCTCGAAATTATACTAGGAAGGCGAGGATCACGTCAAGTCATCATGCCCCTTATGCCCTGTTTGCTTGAAGGTGCAGGTGAGAGGCGGAAGTTTGTAGTAAGCAAAACCTCTCATGAATAACGGTTGAATTTTTTTTAAAAAGGCCCTAACCGCCTCATGTTTGGGCGGTCTGCGTCCCGTACCAAACCGCCCCATGATGGAGCGGTCTGCTACCTGTACCAAACCCCCCATGATTGAGTGGTCTGCTATAAAAACCTCTATAAAAGTCAGTTTTCTCTCTATTGTCCACTCACAATTCATTCTAACTTAGCTAAAAGAGAAAGATGAAGAAGAGAGAAGATTTTTTGGCGATTTCAGGTATTTTTTATTTAGTTATATTTTATTTATTTATATTATTTATATTATTTTTTCATTTTTAATTTAATAAATTTGTAATTTTTTTAATTAATTTTTTTAAATTTATATATAACTGATAAATGTTTATTGACTAATGTAGTTCCAAAAGAAAAAATGTTGATTGCACTGTATGTGAGCGGGAAGATTATCCAGGGTGCGAAGGGAGCACAGTACACGAAAGATGCAGCATATGGCTTCGAGGTTAATGAAAATACCATATTTCTGGAACTTAAGCAAATGGTATACGAAAAGACTGGTGTAAACCCCAACCAGTATGACTTAGACCTAGTAACTCGGATTGACATATTCAGAGGGTAATTAATAGACCTTACTTTGTCAAGTATCCAATAACATATGAGGAATTATGAAGGAGTGTTTACAATCAAAAGTTGTTTCTTTCGCAATTTATCTCCCTGAATGTTAGCATGCCAACCTCTGAATTTTCTTCTAATAAATTGCAATTTAAATTGCCAACTATAACCCAAATCGGAAGTGGGAAGAACATCCACCAATTAATGACAAGGTCACGAAAACTTTCTTGAGATAGCCAGATTTTTTCAAATCGGATTGTTTTGTTCTGTTTAAAATTCACACAAGAAGAATTGAGAACAAGGGGATTGTGGTCAGAAAAAACCCTAGGCAAAGAGTGGACAAGGGCAGTAGGGTAATGGTTTAACCAATCTTGGAAACATAAAAATCGATATAATAACGCTTTAAAGTTAGAAAAAACAGATCTGAATCAGGTAAATTTCCTATCTGTTAGGGGTAGTTCAATGAGATTGTTGGTAGAAATAAAATCATTAAATCTATTACTAAGGGAATAGTTATAACAAGTGTCTAATTTTTCAGACCTAGAACGAATCATGTTGTAATCACCACAAATTAACCAGGCTGAAATTAAAGGGTTATGGGATATGATTCATTGTTTTAACTTCGGAATTCGTACATATTTTACTCTTCAAAAATACAAAGTTCATCTTTTTTCGGGCACATAAAAAATGAATTATGCATGATACGAAATTTTAATTTTTTTCCAAATGAAGGAAATAATTACCTTTTTTTTTTTACAAACTCTCTATCGGCACTCTTTATTTGTTTAACATATTGTTTGCATTTATATAATTAATGACAATGAATATAGTTATTATAAAAATTTGTATACACAAAAATTTAGTAATAAAATAAAGAGAAAGATTTCAATCCCCCGTTTCTGCTGTTATTTCTTGAGAATAACATAAATCTGTTATTCCGATTCCAACCATTCAATCTTTTCTATGCACAAATTTCAACAATTTTTTTTCTTATGTAAATCTCAACAAAAATCAACAGTTAAAATTAAATTAACATATTCTTATTATTCTCAAGAAATAACAACAGATTTATTTCCGTTTCAGAATCCCACAACTATCTTTCTATTTTACCTCCGTAACAGCACGTATCTATAATCACTTGAGAGTAGGTTTGATGGGCATCGGACCTACTTTGGTTCGATGGGTTTAATCATCGTCGATCTGCTTTAAGATTCGTGCGGAACGCTTTAAACTTCATGCGTGTCTGTTTCAATTTCCTTGCGCAAAAATCTTAAATTAGATCGGATGGTCATCATGCTCGTTGAACCTAAAAGTAGGTCCGATGGGCATCGGACCTACTCGGTTCTCATCTATAATAACGTGGACAAAATCATCTTCTAGAATGTCGTGCCCAATCAAATTTGGGGATTTGAATTTATTTGGGAGATTGAGGTTTCATCTAATTTGACTAAATTGATTGAAGTAGACAAGGATTCAAAACGATTGTGCATCCAGATCTATCTTAGATTGAATTGGACTATTATCGTCTCTCTTCGGTGTCTTTGATATTTATCCTTAGATTAAAACAATCATAATTAAATTCACATTATAATTAATTTGACATTCATATGATAAATAACCCTTCTAATGTTTGATACAAAAAACACCACTAGATTTACACGTTGTTTCTTGTTTTTTTCTCTTTAACAAGTCATGTTCATTTTTATTTTTATTTTTTTTGTCTTGGGGATCCATCTCGGTCAGCTTGCTCGAGAATCCGTATCCTCTGCGTTAACTCAAATTGCGAGTTAAGATATGACCATCCAATTTAAATCTGCATTAATATTAAAGAACTTGTGTGTTATAGACATGGTCGGATTAGTTCGAATTATGATCACACAGTCTGAAAATTAACTCAAACAGTACGCTCATGCAGAGGATGTGCCGAAATTTTTATTTATAACATCTAAATAAAAAAAATAAACTAAATAACCATCGTTTGGTGGGATTTCGACTTCTAGCACGGCCGCACCGGCATTCTGTGGACCCATTTCAGCAGGGCCGCAGAATGCCGATGCGGACCCTTAAATGGGTCTGCAGAATCATTCTGTGGACCCATTTTTTTTTTTTTTTTTCAAAACTTTGAGATATCTGAATTCATGAAAGGGGTCAAAGCTATGGTCAAAACTAAATTCATAAAAGAGGTCAAAGCTATGCACGTGGTGCCTTTTATAACACCAAAACAAAACAAAAAATGCACCCTGGGTCCGTACAATGCCGGTGCAGCCGTGCTAGAAGTCAAAATCCCACCAAACGATGGTTATTTGGTTTATTTTTTTTTTTAAAGAATGTTATAAATAAAAATTTCGGGAGGATGTGGGTTCGCTTGCTCTCTGTCTTTTTCCTAAATTCCTATCCTTGATAATACAACTTTTCTTGATGAAAGCATGTGCTCAATAGATGTTTCTCATCAAATAAATGATGAGTAGCAATGCCTAAAACAAAAGAAATTGCGCTCCTCACGAAAAAAATGTACGACAATATTTTATATTTAATTATAATTATAAGTTAGTTTTGCCGAGGTTTGTATTATTATTTTTTTTTTTTTTAGGAAAGAAGTTTGTATTATTAAGTATGTTTGAAGATTGATTGTTCTAATTTTGGGCTATAGTTTGTGAAGGTCATTGATATATCTGGGCTCTATACGCCATTAATTAACTTGGTCTTATTTATGTTATTACACCGGGCTTATTTGGGTTTCTCCAAGCCCAATTCTACTTTAAATTTCTGAAGGTGGGAAAGCACGATTCATTAATTGGTTGGCATGAGAATTTTAATATCTTTTAATGTTTTGGTGGATAAGCATAATAAAATAATGAGGATTCAAATGGCTTCATTTTTTTTTTCTTCTCCATGTATTTTTATTTTTAAAAACTTTAATAGTTCAATATTTTTATTTTTATTTTTAAAAACTGTTAGATGTGATCTATATTATTTTCTCTCTGTGTTCATAAAAAGTTATCACATTTCAATTTTGGTTTTATGTGAATCAATAAGTTGAAAAATCAATGTCTCTAAATTATTCACATTAGTACATTTTTTATAAGCTCTTGATGACAACTAAAATAAAGTTGGAATGTCATAATTTTTGACACGTGCATAGATAAAATAATATAGATCATATCTAACGGTTTTATTTTAACTTTTAAGTTTTAGACTTTGAGTTATTAAAGTTTTTAAAAATAGAAACATGATAGAGACATAAAAAATAGAGGTTGAACCCTCCTCTAAAATAATATATCACATGCAATTTGTTTTTTCATCGTTAGTATAGTTTAGTTTTTACAAGATGTATATTCCCCATCACTTACATTCCCCCACATACAACACACGACTAACGAGAACAGCTTGAGTCCGATGCCCATCGAACTCAAATTTGGATCCGATGGGTTTAGGGACTGTCCGACCCACTTTAAGATTCGTGCGCACGAATTTTAAAACAGACGTGAAAGTTACGGTGCGAATCTTAAAGCAGATCGGACGGTCATCGAACCCATCGAACTCACTTTGAGTCCGATGAGCATCGGACCCAAATTGGTTCCCACGACTAACATATATTAATACGTCTACATGCTTGACGCTATCATTTATAAATATTTTGTTAGCTGTTTAAATGATTGTATATCAAAATTAATTCAATTTGCAATTTATTTCATCAAAATTATAAAATATAGATTGTTGTAAACTTTAAGTCGTTCAATGTCACTTTATATATGTGCATAATACAAATATAAGATAAATAATATTCAAAATTAAATATTATTTCTCACCAATAATCAAAATCATCAATTTAATCAGATGAGTCGCAACCTTATTTATTAGAGTTGCAAATTCTTATTAGTACAAAGCTGCTTGCTTTATATAATTCAATCATGTGTAAAGACCAGTGTTGTAAATAACGGTATGTGGTTGTTGGACGAACAAGGTATCGTCAAGCGAATAATTGAAAATAATCAGTCATAATCAGTAATTACTGGCTAATTAGTCAGAAAAATCCGTGACGATCGATTTGATCACCGCCAACGACTAATCGGCGGATTAATCGGCCTAAACAGACATTTTTTAGAACACTAGTAAAGACCTCTTTCTATATAATTATATCCGACATTTTTATTAATATCCAAAGTTAATTACAAATTAATAAATATACCCAGAATCTCTGGAATTTCGAAAAATGCCCAAACAAAACGGTCGGTTTCCTCCTCTCCAGAAACTGACCAGAAAATGGCCGGTTTCTTCCTCTTTTTTTATTTTTTTATTTTTTTTAGAGACACTATGAAGAGCAAGATAATGAAATCTAACACTGAAAATTCGATTTTTTGTTTAAATTATTTGTTAGATTACTTCTTTTGATTTATAATTAGCATATTTATACTAAAATACACTATATTACTTGAAATTATGTTGAATTACACTATATTACATTAAATTAGGCTAAATTACACTAATTTTGCTAATTAAAATGAAATACGGTAAATTACGCTAAACTACGCAAAATTACGCTAAATTAGGCCGATTTTGTGCCATCTTTCATAAATCATAAAAAATAGTAAAAAAATTCCAAAAATAGTAAAAATTGGTATTCTACAAGTTCATTATATAACTGATTTTCTGAGCTACTTAGATTGAATAATAGAAATGAAAATCTTAATCGGAAACTTCAACTCAAGTTTTGAGGCTCTTCCCTTAGTTTTTTGGTAATTTTGATTTTGAAATCTAGCATTGTGGGCACTAATGCATGCGTATTTTCGCAAGCTTTCCGAAAAGTAGTCATTTGCTGAAATCGGACACTCGAACGCCGTTTTATGACCGTTTGAAGTTTCATCGTCGTTTTTTCGCATTCTCAGTAAAGATATCATCCATATTCATATGTAATTTAACGGAATTTACCGTATTTAGCGTAATTTAACATAATTTAGCATAATTTAATGTAATATAGTGTAATTCAACATAATTTCAAGTAATTTAGTGTATTTTAGTATAAATATGCTAATTATATATCAAAAGAAGTAATATAACAAATAATTTAAACAAAAATTTTGAATTTTCGATTTCATTATCTTGCTCTTCATAGTGTCTCTTAAAAAAATATTTTCTAATTATAAATCACTATGAAAATAAAAGAGAAACAAAAAATAGTTTCTAATTATACATTATATGAAGACACACAGTAATTTACCGGAATTTACCATATTTTAGTGTAATTTAACATAATTTAGTGTAATTTAATGTAATATAGTGTAACTCAACATAATTTCAAGTAATATAGTGTATTTTAGTATAAATATGCTAATTATAAATCAAAAGATGTAATCTAACTAATAATTTAAATAAAAAATTTGAATTTTTAGTGTTAAATTTCATTATCTTGCTTCGTAGTGTTTTAAAAAAAAAAAAAAAAGAGAGGAAGAAACCGGCCAAAAAATGACCAGAAAATGGCCGTTTTGGGCTTTTTTTGAAAATCTCAGACGTTCTGGATATATTTATTAATTTGTAATTAACTTTGGATATTAATAAAAATGTCGGTAATTATATCTCGTGTATTAGAAAACCATATCAACTTGGAAGAAAACGACAAATGTGCTCTTTTTGACACCTCCGTGGAAAGTGCTTTGCCAGCTATATCATCGCTCGATCACAACTACTCCATATTAAAATCTGATATTATGAGATTCGAGAGGCCTGTATCTTAAGATTATTGGATGAATAAATTAGAAAAGAAATATTATTAGATGGATAGAGCTTGCATTAATTTGTCAACTAAATACTTGTTTAGAATGCAATTGAGGACCTATGGTACTTATTCATAGAATGCATGTTCTATGTACTGAAACACTTTCACAACTAATTTAATATCCTTGACAATTTGACCTGAAGCTATTTCATATCACATAAACCCTATTTCATTCTAGGTAAACCAGGATGTTGCTATTGCCCTCTTTTTGTAATAAGGGGAAAAAATAAGGGTCATGTATAATTTTTTCCTTTTATTAGACAGCTATTTGATCTAGAGTAGTTGAGCATTTCAGAATTCAGATTTAGTAAATATGGATGGCTTAGTATCAAATTATTAACTGCACCACACTTTGAATAGTCACTACTACAGAAAAACAGATTACACACGGACATTAATGGAAGAGCTACACGGATTTCCTGCTGTGTTTAAAGCCAGGGTGTATGAATAGGTCAGGAACTACACACGGATATTTGACCGTGTGTGATTATGATGATGTCTACACGGATATTCACTAATTAACCGTGTACAAAGACCTAGCGAGCTACACGGATATCAACTAAATAACCGTGTACGATTCCTCTTTCTACACGGCTTTCTATTAAAAGTCCGTGTAGCTCTCTTAGCTATTATACACGGACTTTTGGTAAATATCCGTGTACAAATAGTTTTAGATTTTTTGTATTACGCCTCCAGCAAGGCTATCATACACGGATTTTTAACAAAAAAACCGTGTATGATTAGTATTGCACACGGACAACTGTTAAATAGCCGTGTATAAATACTTTTTTTTTTGTATATTTTGTTTTTGGGCTAGCCTCCAGCTTTGCTAGCCAATTTTTTTCAACAGAAATACAAATATTCATTCGAAACAGATTAATTAGCAAGAAATTCATATACTAAATTTATACAAAATTCATATAGCAATAAATTCATTCGAAACATATTTTTATTACAAATTAATCTATGCAAATCCATATCGAGGATTACAAAATTCCATGGCAAACCACCTTGCCCACATGCACCGCACATCGTCGATCTGATTCCAAGTGTAATGATCTTGCTTTGTCACATTCTACAAAATTATAATTTGATAATAGTTAGTATTTCAGAAAAGGTAGATATCAATTGCTTATTATATAGGAAATTCATATGAAGTACATACCGCTTTTGGGAATTCGAATTGTATTCTTTCGACAAAGTCAAACATGAATATCATCGTGTAATAAGCGCATTCCCAACCCTCCTTCTGTTGCGGGCTCTGAAATTTACATTTAGCGGCATTTGTTAGAATGACAATAATTTTTTTAACAAGATATGAAATTTCTAACTCATAAAGTGTGCTCACCACCATGTACTTCCAATTCAACTTGCTTTTCTTGCCCGGGCTCGTGCTATCTGATCCTCCCTCTTTAATATATTTCACAAAAGCCCTTACAAAAGTGAGTGAATGTAATTAGCAATTTTATAATTTGATATGATTGAAAGAAATGCAAACCTATAGAATTATTATTGCTTACTTATTCACAAAAGGCAAGATAACTTTGCACTTGGCAGCCGCGGTCCTTCCTTTTGGCTTACAAGAATCAATAATTATGCCCACACTTAAGTACGGCACAATGAGAATCGTGCACCAATGTTTGCTGTTGGATCGAGGAGAAGAATTATAGTACTTTAGCATGAGAATGAATTTCTTTATACAATTTTTTAATTAAAATATAAACAACACATAAGTTAAGATTAGAACTAACCCCTCGTGGTATGGCATGAGAATGAATTTCTTCTCCTCCGCCTTAGCACGATGCATCGCAAAACACATGTAATCGATAGCCATATCCGGATAATATGTCGCTGCCGTACCACTCACTTTCTCGGGGTCCAGAAACATGCACAAGTTCTTCCTTTCAACCATCTCATCACAGTTTCGGACTAGCTTCCTGAAAACTCATCATATTGTAATTAGAATATATATTTGAGTTCTATACAATAATGAAAATATTTTAATATCACTAACATGAGGAAAATGGTGATGTGTGAAACATCGAGCCATTTGTCGGATGACGAGTGGTGGAAGAGGTCCTTGAAGTCTCTGAACGACAGCAGGAGCTCCCTGCCTTCGTGTAGAAACATCCCAGGTGGGACAGGGATGACGATAGCCTCCATGCCGTCAGGCGCCGTCATCAAGTAGTCGTGGAGAAGACGCAAATCATTGGGCAAACGGCTGTATTCTTCTTCTGTGACCATAGGACGGGGCGGTGATTGTGGTGCGTCAGCCGCGACGTCGCAAGCCACCTCCTAACGTACCGGTGAGAGAGCCGTACCGGTAACATCATCTCCTCGTGTCTGTATCAAGTTATAGATGTATTATTCTAGTATTTCAAAAAGAATGAGTTGAATGTAACAAAATAAATGAATTTTTTTATGGATTACCTGATCCAAAACAATCTGACTCCTGGGCCATTGGACAAATGACATCCGTGCGTCATCAAGCACAACCGCTTCGTCGGTAGGGACAGGAAGGGGTACGCGCTGCCATCCATCCACGACTAACTCAACCTGCACGCATGCATGGTCGGGTCTTAGCTGAGTATTGTGTACACTTTTGGCGAGTGGATGTACAACGCCCTTAGCAACGATCAGAGAAACACTGCCATTCCGCAGGACGAGGTCGCATGCTCTGGGGTCCTGCAAATTTATAGGAAAGTTGTTTATTTTAGTGATGCGATATTGTCCAACAAGGTTGCAAACATGTTTTAAATACCTTTAGATTATGAAGAAGTATTGATTACCTTGAGATTATCCAAATCGTCTAAGGCGCCCCACGTGCCGGATGCTTGACTACTTCGCCGAATTCCCGGTGAAATGGGAGGTGGTTGCTCGGATGGCTGCGTAGTTGCTGATCTAATTTGTGTCAACATTGCTTCCATCTCAGCAAACCTTGCGTCGTACTCTTTGCTCACCTCCGCGCGTATCTGCGCAACTATCTCGTCTTTGTTTACCTTGGCACGAGATTTTCTTCGAGGTTTTTGTCCCTCCACTCGGAACACCTCCTTCCAGCCCCTGTAGACCCCTACACCTCTTACTCGACCCGGGTGTTCTGGATTCTCGAGCGCTGCGGACAAGGAATCATTTTGTCGTTCGACACTCCGGGCACCCGAGTTGACCTCCTCCTCCACTTCCAACTGGACAAGGAATCAGTACGGTAGCTCCCAAAATATGGACCTCTTTTTCCAAATATTCTTCGGTAGTGCTTTGGCGCACTTTCCAAAAATAACATCAATGTTTTTTACCCGTTCGAAGACACTCTCCCCGTCTAATGGATGACGAGCCACTCCAAGCTCAATTTTCCCGTTGAATGCCATCTTCTTCTTACGATATGGGTGATTATTAGGAAGAAACCTACGATGCCCCATGAATACATTCTTTTGACAATTTTTCAACCTCAGCACCTGAGTGTCATCTTCACAGATCGGGCACGCTTTTGCTCCTTTACAAGTGTAACCCGACAAATTCCCGTACGCGGGGAAATCATTTACGGTGCAAAACACCATGGCCCGCAAGTTAAAGGTCTCTTTCATATACGCATCCCACACCGGGACGCCATCACGCCACAATTTTTGGAGGTCCTCGATTAATGGTGCGAGATATACATCTATGTCATTTCCGGGTTGTCTGGGTCCTTGGATTAGTAATGACATCATTATATATCTGCGTTTCATGCACAACCAAGGAGGAAGATTGTAGATGCATAAAAGAACAGGCCAAGTACTGTGCCGACTGCTCATACTTCCAAACGGACTCATTCCATCTGAGCTCACCACAATCCTAAGGTTCCTCGTTTCAGAACCAAATTATTTGAAATGTCTGTCAATGTTTCTCCATTGAGGAGAATCAGCCGGGTGCCTTAGTTTACCGTCATTTTTGCGCTCTTCTTCGTGCCAACGCAATAATTTTGCATCTTTGGGATTCGCAAACAACCGTTTGAATCTCGGTATTATCGGCAAATACCACAACACCTTAGCCGGAGGTCGGCCACTTGTGTCCTCGTTACAATCATCAGTGTCCTGGTCCTTACGACGTTTATATCGTGAAACACCGCATTTAGGACAGACATGCATGGCCTCGTACTCGTTACGATACAATACACAGTCATTCGGACATGCATGTATTCTTTCGATCTTCAACCCCATTGGACATATCAACTTCTTTGCCTGATATGTTGTACCGGGTAACTCGTTGTTATCTGGGAGCATTTCTCCTAAAAGCTGTAATAAGGACATGAAACTCTTATCGCTCCAACCATTGTCTGCTTTTAAGTTTAATAATTTCAACACAGCTGACAGTTTTGTAAATTTGGTACACCCGGGATACAACGGCTTCTTGGATTCATTAGACAAATTTTGAAATTTATCATAATTTTTATCACTAATTTCATCTTCCACATCACGTAACATATCCTCCAAATTTTCAGTAAACTCGTGTTCTACATTTTCATCAAAATTCCTCTCCATCTCATCATCGTCATTTTCGGGTTCGACGTTAATATCAGAATATTCGGCACTCTCATAATCCTCGTTCCAATCAAGTTCAAAATTATCAGAAATTCCAACATTCTCATCATTCAATTCACGATTACAATCTTTATTGGCACTACTACTTTCCCCAAATTTCTCACCATGCATGAACCAACATGTATATCTCTTCTTAAATCCCCGACAAATCAAATGAGCTCTAATTTCTTCGATGTCCAAAAATCTTAATAAATTTTTACAATCTTTACAAGGACATAAAATGTCTTCTTCTTTTTTCTTCACTCTATAACTCTCAGCAAATTTTATAAACTCATCAACGCGAACCAAATATTCTTCATTGTCACGTCGCATTTCATACATCCAGCTTCGATCCATCTGTAAATTAAATTAAAAAAATGATTTGATCAATTAATCATGCATGGTCAACATTCTCCTTCGTGTACAAAATTTTGGGCTTACAAAGGGCCGGTTTACAATCCTAACCCACTCTTTGAATATTATGTCTCATATGTGAACACATATTAGCGAGATTTAATTAGTATTTGAGAAAAATTCGGCAGCATTTCCCCTTAACTCCCCAAGTATGCGTACGAACCACATACTCGTAGGAGCAATAAGGGAAAATACTGTCGAACTTTCCTCAAATACTAATTAAATCCCGCTAATATGTGTTCACATCCTAAATGAGACATAATATTCAAAGAGCAGTCCCAAAACGGGGACTATCCAAAATTAATCCCTATTGGATTAATTTTGAACGGGCATGGACCTAAAAGCATCTAAAGGTCGGTTATTGGACCACAATACACTAATTAATTACATCAAAAATTAAGAATTCAAGCATGCATGAAATGACCTAATTAAATAAGCCTAAATAACAGAAAATTAGAGGAAGAAAATGATTTAAATACATATTACTAACCTTAGAAAGATGGAGAGGAGAAAATACAAACTTAATTCAAAGATCTCAGATCTCAGCTGCTGGCCTCGATCAATTCGCAGAAATAAAAAGCTCAGTTCGAGATGTATTAACTAAAAGACTTGATCAAAACGGCGCTCTGGAAGGGAAGAGATAAAAACCCTACACTATTATACACGGCTATTTAGTTATAAATCCGTGTAGCTCTCCAACTATTTATACACGGCTATGTAGTTATAAATCCGTGTACAATTATAAGAATTCTACATGGCTATATTATCAAAAAGCCGTGTGTAATGTTCCTACACGGATATTTAGTTATAAACCGTGTAGCTCTCTCAATTATTTGCACACCCACTTCTTTACACACGGATTTGTGGTTTCTAATAAACCGTGTAGCTCTCTCTAATAATTCTACACTGATTATTAACTAATTATCCGTGTAGAAATCATGCAGATCTTTTGGACTCATATTTGGTACACTGTTTTTAATATAATTGCCAAATCCGTGTACAATGTGCAGTGTACAAAGCCAGTTTTTGTAGTAGTGAGTATCGGATTCCCTATAGCACTACAATTATAAAATACTCGTAATTTTACAACAAAAATAGGAAAAGAAATGGGAGAAATAAGATAAACATCTCTGGTACTTCGAGAAATGATAATCTATATATTAAGACAAAAATAATGGCACAGTTAAATAGAGGTGTGAAGAGAATAAGGAAGATCATCTGCTGCTTGCTCTCTCTCTTGCATTTTAAAATTGAAAAATTGACGAATATACCCTCCTCCTTACTTCACTCTTCACTGTAGCAACTCGAGTAAAAAAAAAACCAGTTTAAACAGATTTGATCTTGGAATTTATTTACTTTATTTTCCTCCGATCTCTCAATTGATACCTCTTGCCATACTTTTTTATTAAAATTGAAGTGTCCCATTAGATTTATTACATGATTAAATAAGAACTAAATCAAAGACACTTCATGCCCTTCTTCCTTCCAGCGCTGCTGGTTCCACCTTTCTCTCTCCCTAATTCTTCTTTTTACTTTATTACGTTCTTGCATTTTTTTTTTCCTCCTCTCTAGTTTGCCTTTCTTCTTCATTCCCACTCACATTCACATTTCTCGTATTATATTATTCAATCATCAACGGAGAAGCATCAGAAAAATTAACGTCATAATTCCACCTTTCATCATCATTACCAGTACACCACTTTGTGAACAAGTGATGTAAATACAATTGAAACCAATCACTGGATCAAGTTAAAAATTTAATAATATCCACAGGTTTAACAAATAAGAGAGAGAAAATCAGATGACAGATGCTTCTCATTTTGTTTGAAACTAACACGCTGAGGTTGAGAGCTGAGAAGGGGAATTCACATCACCTCAGTTACCTGACTCAAGCAAATTACAATCGGACGGCCCATTTAACATGACACGAATCTCAAAACAGACCCCCTACAGTCCAAATAGGCACCGGATTGAGTTTGGACCAGATAGAATTAATCTGGGCCGGCCGTTGCAATTTGCTTGAGTTAGGTACCTGGGAGGATATCTATCCCACGAGGTTGTGGCAGGCGGAGGCAGAGGGGCAGCGTCGAGGTCGGAAGGGGAGAGAGAGACATTGTCAGGGTTGAAAGGGGAGAAAGAGGAACAGCGTCGGGGTCGGGACGAGAGAGGGGGGGGGGGGGGGTGGGGTCGGTAGTGAACTGGAGGCAAAGTGATCGAATCTGGACTTGGAGCACGTTTGGAATAGGAATTGTTCAAGCAAATGGAACCACAGTAAAGAGAAGAGAAGGAGGAGTATAATAGTCAATTTTAATTTTAAAATAAATACATAATAAATTAAGTAAATAAAAGGTGAAAAAAGAAAGGATTATAAGTTTTAATAGGGATATTGAATATTAGGGTGTTTTTATGAAAAAATTAGCTACTTTAAAAGTTTGTATGAGTACACTAGAAATTTTTTCTTAAAAAAAAAAAGCATATGTAAGTGGGAATCGGTGTAGGTCCGATGCCCATCGGACCTAGTTTGGTTCCGATGGGCAGCATCCACCATAGATTCGATCAAGATATCATCTAACGGTTGGCGACTTAAGCGAATTAATCTAAACGGATTTTATATTTTTCCGACACTTGAACCCGTTAACCATCAAAACTCACCCGTCTCCTCTCTTGCTCTTTCTTAATTCCCAGCATCGCGTCGACCTTCTCCCTCTTTGCCACGTCGCGTCGACCTTCTCCCAAGCTTCGCGAGTGTCTGATAGAGTGCGAGAGCAAGAGGTGGCAGAGCGGCATGGCGGTCTGGCGAGGAGCAGTCTCTCCGACAATGCGTCTCCGCCCTCGACTCCATCCTCCCCCATGTCTCCTCTCTTAAGGGTAAGCGTGCGGAGCTTGATTACTTTCTTTTATGTGTATTGTTGCAAAAAGAATCGAACAGACAAGAAAAGGAGTTGGATGGAACGAACTTGTTCTCTTTACTTCAAAATTAGAGAGGAAAACTGCTGACGGGCCTATCTAAATTCATAAGGATTATAGTTACTTTATCTATAGTTTGATCAATTTCAGTGTTGTGGTTTATCTTGAGTCAAAGAAAACGAGAGGCGACGCTGAGAATTAAGAAAGAGCGAGAGCGGAGATGGGTGAGTTTTGATGGTTAACGGGTTCAAGTGTCGGAAAAATATAAAATCCGTTTAGATTAATTCGCTTAAGTCGCCAACCGTTAGATGATCTCTTGATTGAATCTATGGTGGATGCTGCCCATCGGAACCAAACTAGATCCGATGGGAATCGGACCTGCACCGATTCCATGTAAGTGACATTTTGTTGGATAAGAGCTTTTTTTCCCTCCCCACAAAAAGGAATTAATACGGAAATAAATCTGCTGCAATTTCCAATCCATCCATTTATCTATTTTGAAATTCGTGCATTTAAAATATTTGTTTTTGAGATTTGTGCATGAGAAGAAATTATCTGTTTCGAAATCACAACAGATTTATTTCCAATTAATACCGCCAAAAGGGACATTTTCGTCAAACCTAATATTACAATTTGCAACTTTTTGGACTATAAGAAAATTTTATAGTACTATGGTTGGTATCAAAAGTGATAATATTTACCAATGTTCTAAATAGCGCACTATAGCGGCGCTATAGCGTTTTCAGATCAAAAAAGCTATGACGCTATGGCCATATAGGGCCGCTATAGCGCGCTATTTCGCGCTATAGCGGCGCTATATGGTCATAGCGCCGTTTTTTCATCTGTTCCGCTATGACGCGATAAACGCTATTTAAACCTTTGATATTTACATTGCAAAATGGAATCAATTGAAAAGCACAGCATCCATTGACGTTAATTAATTAATTCATGAATTGAATTTGGATAAAAAATATAATTTTTAAATTAAATTTTATACAGATATACATGTATTATATTAATATGTATAATATTTTATTATTAACATATAGGTCATAAAAAATATTTAGTTTTCATTTTTTTTTACTATTCTATATATATTATTTATAATTTCTCCTTCTAATTTATTTACACACTCCATTCGGCTATGTCGGAGATCTACCAACCCAATTTTGCCTTCACATGTTCTCTTAAAAAAGTTACAATTAAGAAATATTACAAGTCCCAAGAAGTGAAAGATATGCTAGAACTCAATATCAACTCGAATATTACAAAGTCCAAAAAAAAAACATTCATTTCTTCTATTTTTTTTTTCCCTCGAACACTATCGAGATTATATTTTTTCTCCATCAATTGCATAGAGATTAATTAGAACGAGATAATATCAAAAATAACACAAGAATTTTTGTAAAAGTTACTTATTTACTTGATAGCCACTATCAAGCTTCTAAAAAGGAAAGTTTTGTGAGAGTTCCTGCAGAGTGTAATACAGAAAGTTGTATTTCTTTAAGAATTTATTTGCACTATGGAAACATAAAATATAATCCATTTTAATTGAAGACATAATAATGGAAATATCAAAGTATGCCTGATCAAGATAAGTGAAAACAGAAAAACAAAATAGACGGATATGAGACATAAGTGATATGATATGATATGATTACAAGTTTGTTCGAGATCTTCTCACGATTTCACAACTTTTGTAAATATTACAAAAAATAAACATAATTACAAGTTTGAAAGTTAGTGCTCTTCATGAAGTATAAATTTTGGGTTTTCATCCATCCGTCGGTCTATGTCTGCTTCTATCTAAATAGTCATATTTGAAGTTATACAAAAACTCATACTTCAATTATGACTGTTCAAATCAAAACAGTTATGGACGGATGAATCCAATGAACAAATTATGGGCAGGAGATTTGATTCCCGTCTGGATTGGATCACTAAGGATAAAGTGGCAAATTTAATTATCAACTATAAATGAAATGCCAATAGTATCTCAAACTTTATACTAGGACATAATATATATTTTTATTGATGATATATTTTTTTTGAAGTAGTTTATTAGATGGATTTAATTGGGGAGATGTCATTTGATGGATAACAGGCTTCATTGAAGCCTGATTAGATAATATTTCTTTTTTCTTGCTACGGTATTCAAATCTTTCTTGAATCCCTCCAAACTAACATTTCTCTTTAGATGGGTATTTTGCAGATGGATTTTAATAAACTCGCTGGGTTCGTTGTTCAGTGGTTTTTAAGGGCCTGTTCAGCACGTTACTGTGTCTGTGGAAAAAAAAAAAATTCACTCTGATTGAATTTTTTTTCCCCATGCGCACAGTAAAATTTAGTTCAATTCTTGTACCCACGCCCAATCCCCTTCTTGCGCCGAACAGGCCCCAAATGTCACGCGACATATATAAATGCTGGGTCCCAAATATCAAGTTGCTCTGGCCCATAATGTCACCATGGTCCCCTAAAATTAATTGGATTCATTATGCAACTTGTTGTCACTAAAAAATGCCATTTTATTAAGGGTCCAGATTCCAGAACCAACTATAAAATGAAAAAAAAAAATATATATATATATATATATGACATTAAAATTGACCCTTGGAGTTGAACTTTTACTGTTTTGTTATCTATGAAAAGAACACTATTTGAAAAATATGTCTCTTGTTACGAATTTAAATT
This sequence comes from Carex myosuroides, assembly GCA_028015225.1. Classification (NCBI taxonomy): domain Eukaryota; kingdom Viridiplantae; phylum Streptophyta; class Magnoliopsida; order Poales; family Cyperaceae; genus Carex; species Carex myosuroides. The sequence continues at coordinate 6,820,683 of CM051488.1, forward strand.
TGACTTACTTTATTAAGGAAATCAATCATCTGTATTATCAGTGCTAGGTGAATTTATGTTGATTTGTATATAATAAGTGTTTCAAATTGATAATCTATCTATGAGAAAACATAGTCTTATATCTAATTATTTTACTTGAAAGATTATGGCAGAGTAGATTTTTACATACAACCATATATACTACTACAATAATTTACTAAGATTTTGAAAAATTCATTTCTTTCATTTTCCTTTAAAAAAAAAAAGAGATACACCAAAGAAACAGTGACGCCCTTGTCTCATTGTATCAAAACCTTCTTAATTGTGGGACTATTTTTAAAAGATTTGGCACCGGATCACTCTATTAGGGGTAAATAAATCTGCTGTTATTCCTTGGGAATGACTGGAACCTGTTATTCAAATTCCAACCGTTGGTTTTTGTTGAGATTCGTGTATGAGAAACTTACTTCTTTGAGATTTGCACATGGAAACATTTGAACGGTTGAGATTGGAATAACAGGTAGCAGATTTATTTCCCTTTTAGGGATATATTCGAATGCATTGAGTATAAAACTAATTTAATAATAGCATATTGATGCGCATGCTTGCCAAAAGTTATCTCTTTAGTAAAATAAAAGGACTAAACTCTTAGATATTGATTTCAACTACAAAAGTCCAACACAATTCATCTTCTTCTTTTTTTGTTGAAATTCCGTGACAGAAGCTGCCAGGAGTTTTTGCACAATTCATCTCTTTCACTATTAACAATTTCCAACAATTTTATTTTTGTTCAACCAATACTCCATTAGAATTCTAACCCATTACCAATCAGAAAAAAAGTCTTTCTCCCTCTCCTTTTAAAAAATATAAGAGTGACTGTCAAGGGCCTCTCTCTATGAAATAACATTGAGATTATTATTTTTTATTTCATCCAACATTTAATAAGAATAACAAATGGCCATTCAAATAGCATTTGCATTGTTTTATATAACACTATATGAATGTTCTTTCTACTCTATTTAGTTTAATACTATTCTTATATTATTCTCACACACCAACTCAAATATAATATATTTTTTTTTCATTATGTGCACATCTTTCATACAAGTATTTACTAATCTATGAGGCAGAATTTTAATCTATGAGGTCAATATGTGCACATAAAGATTTCTAGTAAATGTAAATATAACAATTTTAATTTATGGAGATCAATATGCACATAAGGATTTTAATTTATATGGTTCAAATTTAGCATACATATAGTAATTTTATCTTTCATATTATAATTTATGATACAAGTTCAAAGGATTTTTAGATTAAATGAGGGTTAATTAACTTTCATTTAGCAAATGTACGAAACACCTAGACACAAGCATGACAAAAAAGACAATGAACAATCACACTCATGCGTCATGACAAAACCCGAACGCCATGTTAATATGCACATGATATCCGAGCACATCTCATACACAATGCCAACCACAAAATCAAGAAGTTTAATATTGCAAGCTCCACCAACTGGAGCATTAATTCAAGAAACTAATTAAACTAAGAAATAAGGAGGTTCCACTAAAAGATGTAATTAATTAAAGCAGCTAAGAGCTCACTCAACATTTTTTTCTCCAAGAAAACTGACTGCTGAATGGGAAATAAACCATCTTGGGAATTTAATAGGAAAAATAAAACCATGCTACCGAACGGAGATTAGAAAAAAATACTGAGAATTAGATTTTTTTTTTTTCCATGAAAACCCATGGGACATAGTGCTACCGAATGGGGCCCAATGAAGGAATTTTGACTGGTCTTATAACTGTTACATAGAGATGGTGTTTTTTTTTTATTATAAAGAAATGTGGAAGTTCAGCTTTCAGATTTCGCAACATAGAGATGACGTTAGAGTCAACAAATCATATTTTGATTCTGAAGGCTCGGTCTGATTCGATTTGAAAAATCAGTAGTTTGAATAAGTCAATCCAGACTCGCAACTAAATTAATTTGAATCCAAATTAATCAAAATCCCAAAGTGATTCTAAAAGCGTTCAAATACTTAATTTGTTTTAACGGATATATTGTACATATAAATACTTACCTTGTTATTTTTTAATAATAAAAAAAATTCGGGTGTATGTGTGTTTTTAAATATTAGTAAACATATATCTGAACAAAAGATTATCTTATATTGTCCCTTCTCCTCCTCTATTATCCTTATCTATTTTCAGAAAAAGAGAGGATTTGTCTTTTGTAAAGAAGATAGAGAGATGCTATGCAGAGAATGCGACCTAAGTATACACACTACAAGTGATCTGACCCGACAGCACACCCGTTACCTCCTAACGGGCCGGAGTGCAGTTGTCGTCGGCACCTATCTCAAGCACACCGACGATTGTCGAAGAAGAAGAAATATATAGGAGATGGTTCACTTTACAATGTGTATAGCTTACGAGATGATGCTGGTGTCTCTGTTCTCACTGAGACCGATAGCAATGTCAATACCAATAATACACAGTATGTCATTAATGCAAAGTCCGGATGGCATGTGGAGGAAATTATGTTCAACAATGCCGCTACCACCTCAACTCCTGCTATAATTGATCCTATTTCCATTTCTAGTAGCCAGTATTATCAGGTTGGTAATAATTTTATTTATCTATCTATAATCTATTTACCAAACTACCTATACTGTAATCTATTTACCAGTATTATAGGGTAGTTTGGTAAGTCTGATAAAATTAAAATAAAGAAGAACCGTTGTTCACATGACAACTCTCTATACTGTGTGCAGAATTTTTTTTTTATAAACCATAATTAAAAAAAATAATTTTAGAAAACCAACATGATTATTTTTGTTTTTATAAAAACCATAAGAACCAAAATACCATTTCGGTCCCTTTTTTTTTTCCGGACCGAAATGGCATTTCGGTCCGTATTGGTTTCACAAATTTTCAGAAAGGCGGCCACAGAAAATCCGAAAAAGACTCCGGATGCCATTTCGGTCCCAATTTTTTTTTTTTAGGGTTTAGCATTATTGTAAATTTAGTTAAGAAAATATTTACATTAACAAAGATGTGTAATTCTTACTCGCTAGGCTTTGCCAAAAAAATTGAAAATGAAATAGAGTAATTCAAATTTCATCTAATATCCTCTATGAGAGATAAAAAAAAGTGATCCAGCTAAAAAGACATATTTAATTGTCTTTCGGTTTCAAATTCAATTTGACCTACATCCGATATGATATATGATACACAAGTGATAAATCCAACATTATGCAAACCCTAAAAAAAAAAAAAAAAAAAGTTGGGACCGAAATGGCATTTCGGTCACAGGATATTACACCAAAGGCTGCACGGCAAACTGTGAAACCAACAGGGACTAAATTGCCCTTTCGGTCCAAAAAAAAAAAAACTATCAGACCGAAATGGCAATTCGGTTCTTATGATTTTTGTAAAAAGAAAGTAATCATGTTAGTTTGGTAAAAATATTTTTTCTAATTATGGTTTATAAAAAAAATTCATGTGTGCAACAGGGAGAAGTGAATCATCATGCTTCCCATGAAGGGTATCCTTTTTGGGAATTCGTATCCACTGCATTAACTAAAAAAAAATCTTTTGAGTTAATCAATTTCAATAATTTGATTTGTTTTAAGATTTGTACTGACTAGATCCGCACTAATATTGAAAGGCTCCCTATGTTATAGGTAGGAGCCGAATTGGCTCCGTTTAAAATCAGACGGTTGAGATTCATTAACTCAAAAGATTTCCTCTTAAATTAATAGAGAGGATACGCGTTCCCCTTTTTGGATCTCACAGAGACAGTTCTTCTACTAGCCAACATTTTTTTTAATATCCAAAATTAATTACAAATTAATAAATATACCCAGAATCAGTGAGTATTTCGAAAAATGTCCAAACTGGCCAGATTATGACCGGTTTCCTCTTCCTCAGAAGCCGGTCAAAATTTGACCGGTTTCCTCAATTTTTTTTTTACACCCTATAAATATGGGTACAAGATATTAATTATTAATTATTCGGTTTGTACAAGATATTAATTTTTTTTATTTGTACAATATATTAATTATTTGGTTCCTATCATATCTTACTTTTTTTTGGAGAATAAAGGCGAGGGAATCACAAATTATCAAAATGCCTAAAGATAGAAAATATGTGAACAATGTAGCATGCAGTACACCAAAAGGAGAGAGTTATAAATGTTAGTGAATTATATTACTTTCATATGCCACTTTGGATATGCCCAAAATTCTCTAGCTTTCTCTTTCTTATTTTTCTTCTTTGAGAATAAAAGTCAAAAGAATAACAATTAATTGCAAAATATGTTTCTATATATAAGAATAAATCAAAGAATGAAAAGACAACAGCTGACATATCTTATATCTCAAACTATGCCAGAAAACTTTTCTGAAGCTAGTCACCTTCGGCAACGAACATGCCGAAATTTTTTTAGTTAGCACTCTAATAATTTAAAATTTAACAACCACCATCTAAAACTCTGAAATTTAAAAGTTATCACCCACGCATTCTAGGACGCGCACTAGCTATGTATTTTTTTTTTGTTCTGTTCGGTTTTAAAATTTTAGAATTATGAATTTTGTTTTGAAATGCTGAATTTTATTTTCGTTGGAATAAGACGGAGAAACTAAAAATTAATTAGTTTTAACTTAAAATTAGCACAAATAAGTTCACAACATAACTATTAAATTATACTACAACACAACATAAAGTCTACTACAACATATTTATAGGGTGTAAAAAAAAAAAATTGAGAAAACTGGTCAGATTCTGGCCGGCTTCTGGAGGAAGAGGAAACCGGCCAGAATTTAGCCGGTTTGGACATTTTTCGAAATACCCACTGATTATGAGTATATTTATTAATTTGTAATTAACTTTGGATATTAATAAAAATTTCGGTTCTACTAGGGACTTAACCTCATATAGAAATCATGAGGAATGCGCACTTAGTGGGAAGCACCTTTTTCTTTCTTTTGAGACAAACTCAGAAATGCATTCAATGGTCAGTAAAATGATCCATCGACTCCGGAATCATGGCCTTGATCGAGTCGCGGACTCGTGGACTCGTGGTACGGGTCTTGTTTTGGCCGTTGAAGATCGATTTGAGATATTTAATTTTACCTCAACTATCGCCTCTTGCTACAGGAACCGTGATCAGACGGGTATTGAAAGGGTGAGAATCTGGGGTGAGAATCTGCTGCGATCCGGGTACTGTGAAGTGTGAACAGTACCCTGCGATTCCTGCTTTTCCAAATCCAGCTGTCGAATTGTTTCGAGATGTGTGCACAGAAAAATCAGCTGTTTTGAGATGCGTGCACTAAAAATTTGAACGGCTGGATTTGAAAAAGCAGGGATTGCAGGGTTACTGTGCTCAATATGCGGATCGCAGCAGATCTCAATCCGAGAATCTGCTGCTCTTCTTTCATATAAACACATACATGTTATTCTTCATTCTGTTGGGAAATTATAAAGGTCAAATAATTACGTCTTGTTTAAAGATCAAACAATTATATCTCATTTAGGGGTCAAACACTTATACCCCAGAGAAGGAGAAACAGTTTCCCATCTTAACTTAAGAACCGTCTTATGCCAAAGAGACCCAAAACATAAATTAGAAGTGCGGAACATAATACCTGATTTCATGTCGTTTGTTATGGAATATCCAAAGCATTGGTAAAGCAACCGCCGTCTCCATGAGCACGAGACAAGTCTTCAATGGCAATAAACCCTTCTCTCCTTTTCGTCGTATGGTCGTGAATCATGTTACAGCAAGATATGAACCTTCAGAAATACTATCCAAATTTTCTAATGGATTTCTCTTCTCTATTCTTTGATGGTAAAAGAATAAGGGAAGACACACAAAGTTGTATTTTTCTAAAAAGAAAAATGTATTTTCAGTTTCTGTATTTTTCTATGTTATCTTGTGCCTTGGGGACCAATCCTTATATATAGTAACATATCTGGTTATCTGCCAACTTGAAAAATGTATTTTGTGCGACTGCATCAAAATCCGTGCGGCCACATTGATATTAGTGTGGCCCTCACAATCCTCTTAAATGATAGTTTTCTAAATTGCAAATCTCAGAATCAGTCCATCAATGATTTGATCTTTGCCTAAATTGTTCTACACATTTATGGACCATACCCTAATGAATATATTGATTGTCTATTATCTTATTTGACAATAAACAATCCATAATTAGATTACATATATGCTCAATGTTGGCATTAAATCCAATAATCTCCCACTTAGGCAATATATTATAACTTTTTAATTATGCATTGTGTTCCTTATGTGCGCACATATCTTTACTGTTTTTCTTATATATTCTCAAACCAATTCGGTCCATCAACTATATCAACAAATGACTAAAACGGCATTCGTCGCATTTATTCGGAACTAAACCCTCAATAATCACATCACTAATATAGTTGAATGACAGGAATCATGATGTGGATGTGTAGCATAGAAATTACATGCAATTGTGATCTTCACATACTTATTTCTAACTTGGTCTCCTACTTAAATCTTGAAACTGAATTTCATAAATTAACTGAATTAGAGGTCAAACATAAACGGAAAACAAAATGTCAAAATTTCATAATATATATAACACTTGTTACATGTCACAAGTTACATATTCAAAATTATAATGAAAATTAGAACATTAAATTACAAATAACAGACTTCCACTAAAACTGAATATCCTCACTAGATATTACACTCATATGAGCAAGATATTATTTCTAATGTTATTTATTTTTTATTGTCACACATAATAAATACTATTCTAAATAAAACACTTTCATTACTCTTCCAGTTATTACTCTTTTTATTGTCCTTCTATCATACTCGTTGAATTATAATCTTATCCCAAACAACTCCTTTATCACTGTTTTGTATCAGTATATTTCGAAATTTTTATTTATAACATATTTCAAAAATAAATAAATCAAATAACCATCATTTTCTGGAATTTAGATTTTCACCACGGCCGCACCGGTATTCTGCAGACCCATTTCAGCGGGACTGCAGAATGCTGATGAGGACCCTTAAATGGGTCCGCAGAATCATTCTGCGGACCCATTTTTTTTTTTTTTCAAAACTTTGAGATATCTCATAAATGGGGTGCCTCGATACAGATGCAAAGCTCATAAATGGGGTGCCTAGGATATGAAATAAAAGGGGTCAAAGCTCATGGATTCATAACATAGTATCAAAAAATCAAAAAATTTGTATAATGCACGTCGTGCCTCGATAAAACACCAAAAAAAAAAAATGCACCCTGGGTCTGCATTGGTATTCTGCGGCCCCGCTGAAATGGATCCGCAGAATGCCGGTGCGGCCGTGGTGAAATTAAAATTCCAGCGAATGATGGTTATTTAATTTTTTTTTTTTGAAGTATGTTATAAATAAAAATTTCGGCAGTAGCAAACCTAGAAAATCTAATATTTATTATTCATCACATGATGTGCTGGTTCGGATCCGCAGCGGAGGAAGAGATGCTGATCTATATATATATATATATAGAGTAGAACTAGGGTGCTCCTAAGCTCACCAAGCCCTTCCGTGAGCGCGACTCTAAAACCTATCAAATTGACTTCAAACGACATTTTCAAACCGTTAGATGTTCAATCTATATTAAAATGTGCTTGGAGACCAAATTTTACATTTTTTTGAATTTTTTTACTATTTATTAAGATGGTTTGAAAATCGCTGTTTTCCAATGGTGCAGAATTTTAATAAAAACAACGATTTTCAAACCATCTTAATAAATAGTAAAAAAATTCCAAAAAATGTAAAATTTGGTCTCCAAGCACATTTTAATATAGATTGAACATCTAACGGTTTGAAAATGTCGTTTGAAGTCAATTTGATAGGTTTTAGAGTCGCGCTCACGAAGGGCTTGGTGAGCTTAGGAGCACCCTAGTTCTACTCTATATATATATATATATATATATATATATATATATATATATGAGTGAGGCTATGGTGCTATGCATAGCACCAATGGCTAGTGTACTACAGCTCAATATGGTACTTTTTAAAATTTTAACAGTCGATCCGAACCGTTAAATGTGATATTCATATGAATATGCACTTGCAAACTAAATTTTATATTTTTTTGAATTTTTTTACTATTTTTTAGATAGGTAGAAAAATCAGTGTTTTCTGAAAATTCTGGACCATCAAAATTCTACCTATCTAAAAAAATAGTAAAAAAATTTGAAAAAATATAAAATTTAGTTTGCAAGTACATATTCATATGGTTATCACATTGAACGGTTCAGATCGACCGTTAGAATTTTAAAAAGTATCATATTGAGCCGTAGTACACTAGCTAGAGTGGGAAAAATGGCACGCCGGAGCCGGTTTCGTCACGGAACGGCACGGTTACGGCACAGAACGGCACGGCACGCGTGTCATTCGCGTGCCATGACTCGCGTGTTCCGTGCCGTGACCATTCGCGTGCCGTGCCCATCTTTTGAAACTTTGGCACGGCACGGCACGGCACGTGAAAAATTTAGTCACGACACGTAGTCACGCGAGTCACGTGTAATTAGGACCATTAGATATTGATTTAGTGGTGAATCTTGAATAAATGAACTTAAATTATGAATAAATAGTCACGCGAGTCACGCGGGTCACGGCACATTTAGGCACGGCGTGACTCACGTGGCGTGACCATTCGCGTGCCGTGACCACCCCTTGACATTTTAGTCACGGCACGGCACGTGGAAAATTAACTTGGTCACGGCACGGCACGGCACGAGACCAAAGTCACGGCGTGTTAGTCACGGCACGGCACGACACGGCACGTTTCTCCCACTCTAACACTAGCCATCCGTGCTATGCATAGCACCATAGCCTCACTCTATATATATATAGGGGCTGGCTACTATGCTTATATAAGCATATGTCCACATATGCTTATAACTTATTTTTGTGTTTCTAATGTTCAAATGGTCGATCCGACCGTTCATCTTGTTCTCCATATTAATGTGTGCTTGGAGACCAAATTTTACATTTTTCTGAATTTTTTTACTATTTATTAAGCTACTTTGAAAATTGCTGATCTGGGTGAACAGTAAAAACAGTGTTTCCAAAATTCTGGACCATATGATCAGCAATTTTCAAAGTGGCTTAATAAATAATAAAAAAATTCAGAAAAATGTAAAATTTGGTCTCCAAGCACATATTAATATGAAGAGCAAGATGAACGGTCGGATCGACCATTTGAACATTGGAAACGCAAAAATATGTGGGCATATGCTTATATAAGCATAATAGCCAAGCACTATATATATATATATATATATATATATATATATATATATATATATATATATATATATATATATATATAGGACAGTGCTACGGTGATACGCGTAGCATAGAGCCCTCCGTGCTACGGCTCACTTTTTGAGTTTTCAAAATCCTAACGGTCGATCCGAACAGTTCAACATGATCTCCATATGAATATGTACATGCAAATCAAATTTTACATTTTTTTAGAATTTTTTTACTATTTATTAAGCCACTTTGAAAAAACACTAATTTGTACACAACAGTAAAATCTGCTGGACCATTGGATCAGCGATTTTCAAAGTAGCTTAATAAATAGTAAAAAAATTCAAAAAAATATAAAATTTGGTTTGCAAGTACATATTCATATGGAGATCATGTTGAACGGTTCGGATCGACCGTTAGAATTATGAAAACTCAAAAAGTGAGCCGTAGCACGGAGAGACCCTTATATACGCGTAGCATATTAGCCAGATTCTATATATATATATATATATATATATATAGAGAGAGTGGCTAAGATCAAAGTGGTATGACCAAGGCCTTTGGTGCTACCAAGTCGTTTTTGGATTTTCAAAGTTCAAACGATCGATCTAAACCGTTAGATGTGATCTTTATATTAAAATCTGCTTGGAGACCAAATTTTACATTTTTTGAAATTTTTTTACTATTTTTTAAGCCACTTTGAAAATTACTGATCACATGGTCCAGAATTTGGTTGCACTGTTTTTACTGTTCATCCGGATCTGCCATTTTCAAAGTGACTTAAAAAATAGTAAACAAATTCAAAAAAATGTAAAATTTGGTCTTTAAGCAGATTTTAATATAGATTGAACATCTAACGGTTTGAATCGACTATTTGAACTTTAAAATTGTAAAAACTAATTGGTAGCACCAAGACCTTGGTCATACCACTTTGACCTTAACCACTCTCTCTCTCTCTCTCTCTCTCTCTCTCTATATATATATATATATATATATATATTCATCACATGATAATACTGCCATGCATGCCAACCCTTGCATTATCATCTTACCATCTTCATCGTAAATTCTGGAATCGCTTAATTGCATGACATGTCAGTTGCTTTGACTCAATTCAATGGCTGCAGCTTAATTTATTAAGAATTGCAGATTTATATATAGTTTATATTATTTACACCTAACAAAGTAAACTTACAAGAATAATTAATCTACCACTTCCTTCAACCAATGCAATTCTAAAACTCACGAGTCTCCCAATATTCATTCGTACAATCTTTTCAACATCCCAAACCTTGAACACGTACAAGGTTCAACATCCCAAATTTAAAATCTCAATTTTACAAAACGAACTTTTGTCGAGTTTGTTATGAGCAATAACTAACTTCTCCGAAGTTCTCTGTTATAAGAAATATTAAATCATACTTAATTTTTTGAGAAATAATTAAACAAATTTTGATATATGAGAAGTACGTACTTGCCAATTAATTCCGTTCTCAGATATTGAATTTTTCAGACACTAGTCACAAAAAATGAAAATGAAAATTCATGTATACCCTTCAAAAACTTCAAAATTATGTATTCCCCCACTAAAAATTTAAAATATCATATTTATCCTTCTAAATTTCAAAAACTCAGAAACTATCCAATTAAAACTCTCAAACTATTACTTTTTTTTTTCAACTAGAACTCATTCCATTTTAACTTTTATTAAAAAAATAAAAAATATGTAGAATGTTTAGAAGAATTGTTCATCGTTGTATTTGACTGATGCATGATTGGTAGAACATATGGTTAATATTCTTACTTGTGACATACATACAAGCAAATGGTTAAATATTTTTTTTTTTTAAGGAATTAGACTTTTGTTTAGTAGCAAAGAGTAACACCCTCTGTGTGGAAAGTTGTGAGTTCGAAATCTGATTTTTTTCTTTTATGAACATTAAATAAAATTAGTACACCAGACTTTCACTTTTCTTATACAATTAAACATTCTCTTTTGGCCTTCTTAATTTATTATAGACAATATTAAATAAAAGAAATCTGAAACACCGATTCTTGATGGGATCATGATGCTTAATTAGAGCCTGTTCGGCACGTTACTGTGCTCGTGAAAAAAAAAATCACTCTGATTAAATTTTTTTTTCCGCACACACAGTAAAATTTAGTTTAATTTCTATAACCACGTCCATTCCTCTCCTTCCGCCGAACATGCCCTTAGATTGCAAAAGAAAAAAGTGCAGAATATTTTAGTGAAAGGATGCATCAAAAGGTAACGCGTTTATTGCGCTGGTTTCGTTGTTTCGGACCCGGCCTCTTCTTGATTCATCTAGATATCATATTATGCATAATTAATGTCGCTTTTTTAATTACAAGTGTGACTGAGGTTAGCAGTGACGTTATTAGAGGTTTCGTGCAAATGTTTGCATCATCTGTCGGATGGATCCACTACATCACTGGACCGTGTGATCTTTATGTTGCTTCCATTATATCATTGTTATATAGACATTATTTTTAAAAACAACATGAACTATTCACACTTGACATAATTTATTAATTTGACATTATTTTTAAAAAATAGTTTGATTAAATTTGTTAGATACAAATACTTGACGCATGAACTATTTATATTTCCATGATGAGTTATAAATACTTGTTATATTTGATATTAATATTTTCCGACGTCATCTAGTGTCATATGGAAAAACAAAATTAAAATTTAATATAATATGTTAGGTACAAATATTTGACACATGAACTATTCACACTTTGTATGACAAGGTATAAATACTTGCAATACTTGATATTAGTACTTTCAAACATCATCTAATGCCACAAGGAAAAAAATTAATAGAATTTGTTAGATACAAGTACTTGATACATGAACTATTTACACTTGCATGACGAGATATGAATACTTTCAATACTTGATATTAGTACTTTCAAACGTCATTTGATGCCATAAAAAAACTATTGATAAAATCTTTTAGATACAAATGCTTGATACATAAATTATTCACACTTGCATGACGAGGTATGAATACTTGCAATACTTGAAATTAATACTTTCATATATCATCCAGTGCCATATGAAAAAATAAAAATTTAAATTTCATAGATATGAACTATTTACACTTGTATGACGATATATAAATACTTGCAATACTTGATATTAATACTTTCAGACGTCATCCAATGCCATTTGGATAACAAATTAAATTGTGATAGAATATGTTAGGTACAAACAGTTGACACATGAACTATTTATACTTGAATTACGAGGTATGAATACTTGCACGACGAGGTATGAATACTTGCGCCACAAAGAATCCTAAAGTACTTCATCATGGATCTCATTTGAATAGAGAAAATTGCGTAGAAGATATTTGTGGTTTTAGATTGAACTGTAAAAAATTAAAATTTGATATAATATGCTAGGTACAAATACTTGACACATGAATTATTCATATTTACATGACGAGGTATAAATACTTGTAATTTTTTTATATTAATATTTTCAAACGTCATCCAATGCCACAAGAAAAAAAAAATTAATGAAAATATGTAGATACAAACACTTGATACATGAACTATTCACACTTGTTACAAGGTATGAATACTTGATAGAATATGTTTGATAGAATATTGATAGAAGGAAAAAAAAACACTTGATACTTGCAATACTTGATACAAACACTTGATAGAATATTGATACAATATGTTTGATACAATATTGATAAAATATTGATAAAAAAACACTTGACGTCATCTAAGGAAAAAAAATATTGATAAAATATGTTTGATACAAACATTTGATACATGAACTTTTCAATTTTGCATGACAAGGTATGAATACTTGCAATACTTAAAACTAATACTTTCATACATCATCCAGTGCCATATGAAAAAATAAAAATATTTTTTTTATAGAATCTATTAGGTACAAACACTTGACATATGAACTATTTACATTTGCAAGACGATGTATAAATACTTGCAATACTTGATATTAATATTTCAGACGTCATCAAGTGCCATATGGAATTATTTTTTGATAAAATATGTTAGGTACAAACACTTCAGACTTGAATTATCTACACTTGCATTACGAGATATGAATACTTGCACGACGAGGTATGAATATTTGCTCGACAAGATATGAATACTTACATAACAAGATATTCACGACGAGATATAAATACTTGCATGACGCGATATGAATACTTGCGTGATGGGCATCCCGAAAGTATGTTATCATGGATCTCATTTGAAAGAGAAAATTGCATAGAATACGTTCGTGGTTTTAGATTCGCAAATTTTCTCACTGATCGTCAGAAATATTGGCAATATTGAAAGGAGAAAAAAACCCACCTCTTAAAACGTGTAAAAAATAGGTGTGTGATGTGTCCATTTTTTTTTTCCAAAATATTTGGTATCTTAGGTATGAATACTTGATATATTATTTATTAACACTTACGCAGATAGGTATCCATATTTGCGCGCACCAGTTGTAAAATTTATCAAATATTAGGCGGTCCTCCAAATAGTTAGTGGCCCCTCCAGTTAATGAGCTGTCCCCCCAGATAGTTAATGACTGGAGATGATTGGGGAAATGAACTGGGGATAGTTAGGCGCTCCCATATTTTAAATTTTTTAAATTTTTAAATTTTTTAATTTGAAAATAGATAAAAAAAACTTGATTCTATAAAATGACCATAAATGTTGCTATCTAGGTTGGCATGCATTATATATCTTATATATTCGCCCATTTTAATGAGAAATTATTATTAATTAAAATTTATTATAAATAGCAACATTCATGTAATAATTGTAAAAGGTTAAATGTAGGCACTTGACGTTTCACGTATCGTCAACATATCGTACAAATGCCTACATTTTGTACAAGTGCTACCAAAAGCCGAAGTCCTATCAAAAGCATATTAGGCACTTGAAATTTGATTCGGTAGTATTTTCGGCTGAAGTGCTACTAAAAATATATTAGTCAATATATATAAAAATAATTTTAGAAGAATAATATACTAGAAAAGATAAGCCACAGATTACTTTGTGGAAACCATAATCCAAAAGAAAAAGAAAGAAACTTGTCAAACAAAAGCATAAACCTAGGGGTGTCAATGATACCCTTTTTTCTGTTTATTTTTTGAATAATTATTTTGGTACCCGCAGTTGAGTACCCGCATTGTACCCGCAGTTGATTTCTTTCCCAATTAACTTCCATAACGGTATAACTAAATTTGTCAATCATTAAACTACCTTGAAAAACGTGTAAAAGATGAGTCCAGTTTTTTTCTTTAAATACTTGATATCTTAAGTATAAATACTTGATGAATTATATATAAATATTTGATATCTTAGGTATGAATACTTTCTATTTTGTATGAATACTTTTCATATTTGAATATTTGATACTTTGAAAAACGTGTAAAAGTATGTCATCATGGATCTCATTTGAAAGAGAAAATTGTGTAGAACACGTTTGTGGTTTTAAATTTGTAAAATTTCTCATAGATCGTTCCAAAAATGGATTAGATTGAACGGAGAAAAAAAAACCACCTTGAAAAACGTGTAAAAGATGAGTAGGTATTGTGTCCAGTTTTTTTTTAAATACTTGATATCTTAGGTATGAATACTTGATGAATTATATATGAATACTTGATAATTTAGGTATAAATACTTTCCATTTTGTATGTGAATTAATTTAAACCATGAATGTAGCATTGGTGGTGTGATCCACGTCACTTTTTGGTTGTGGTCCCCAATGCAGTCTGACAGTTACTGCCCCCGAAAAGTAATAGTCCCCATTTTTGGAAAAGTAATGGTCCCCAATGCAGTCTGACACGTGACTTTTTGGTTGTGGATTTTTCATATATGTAGTTCATTGTATAGATATAAATACTTGTCTTGTATAGATATAAATACTTCACAATGTTACTATTAATACTTGTAAAACAAAATTACAGTTTTGGAACGGTTGTGTGGTCCCCTAATGCGGGTACGACGCGAGAATTTTTCAAAAAAAGTGCGGGTACGGTTATTTAAAAAAATTCATATATCATATATGTAGTTCATTGTATAGATATAAATACTTGTCTTGTATAGGTATAAATACTTCACAATGTTACTATTAATACTTATAAAATAAAATTACAGTTTTGACAGTTTAGGTCCCCAAAAACAGTTATGACAGTTTAGGTGCGGGCTCCAAAAACAGTTATGATAGTTTATGTGCGGGTACAGTGCGGGTACTCAACTGCGGGTACTCATATCAGCTTCCTTATTTTTTACCCTACTCGTACTGTATTCGATAAGACGAGTATGAATAAGGTTTTTTTTTCATTAACTAATTGGGTATGGGTATGGGTAAGAATTTTTTTTCGTTAGCTAAACGGGTAATGGTACGTGTAAAGGCTATTTTGTACCCGTTACCCTATAGTAAATATATAAAATAAAATTATATTATAATGTTTGAGTAATAATTAGTGATGTTAATATTTATTTGCGTGATATTTCATATGATAATGTTTGAGCAATAATTTTTATGTACTTTTGTTATTTAATATATGATTTTTGCTTTAAGAAATTTGTTAATCATATTACTTTTATTTACATGTTTTGTTATTTAGTTAAATAATTGAATTTTGTCCGAAAAGATATTCGTGTTTTTAAATTCTTTTACTTTTTAAAAAAACAATCTAGTTGGAATTGATTGCATATTTGTTTTTGTTTTTTATTTTTTTTTATTAAGAATGTGATTGCATATGTGTGAAATGAATGAGTTTTGATATTCTATTCGTAAAATATAATAAAATTAATTATTATATTAGTATTATTCGTTATTCACCCGCTACTGTTTCGTTACCCGGATAATTTTAACGGATAAGGATAGAGTAGAGTAAGATCAATTCTTAATGAGTGAGAATAGAGTATGGATAAGATCTATTCTTAGTAGGAATGGGTATGGAAATGCTTCCACTCTATCCGTATGGGTACTGACACCTCTACGAAAACCTGTGTGGACCAGAAAATATAGTCCCTTAATTAATAATTTTGGTGCATTAAACGCAATAAAGTGCGGATGACACATGTTACATACTAAGCAGCCTGACTACTATGCCACAAGTTAAACAATTAATATTCAAAAAACCCAAAAATGAAAAAAATGGACAGGTTGGAAAAGATAAAAGTGTCAAGTTGATGTGTCTTTATTGTAAGCCCGGACCCAGTCTGAATGGCTACTCGATCGCCTGTGTCTCATATGCATGCCCATACCGTTGGATCTGCCTCTCTTACCCATAACTTAACCATGCTAGCCCATCCTCTTAATCCTCTGCTTCTGCTTACATGTAATTGAAATAACAACAGAGAAAATTCATTGATTAAGAAGATTTAGATCATAAAAATATACTGAATTTCTATCTATACAGAAAAATAGTAATTAAAAACAAATGTAAAATTTGGTTTTCAAACACATTTTAATATGAAGATCTTGTTGAATGATTTGAATCAACTGTTTGGACTTTAAATACAGATATATGATTTATAAGTATATGATGTTGAAATTCTTATATAAGCGTATTAGTCAGACTCTCTCTGTATATAGTGTGAAAATAAAAAGAAAAATGAAATTAAGGCCCCAATTAAGTACGCATCTTATTAATTAGCAGAAATATTTTACAAATAAAAATAGAAAAATGTTTTTCCTCGTCCAAAACAATTTTGCTTGTTGCCACCAATGTTTTTAACTTGCTTTATGTCAAATTTATATCAAGCTTGCTTAATATATTTTTTATCTCAAAAATTATTTAATATACCAAGAACAAATTATATATATTGTCTATATAAGAGTATTATTCAATGGTCATGAAACTTTGACGGGCCGTAATTGTGGACAAATATATTATTACTCTTTGCTTCGACCTGACGATAATCCCTGTTGTTGCGTTGACTTGAAATTACCATATATATATATATATATATATATATATATATATATATATATATATATATATATATATATATATATATATATATATAGAGTAGAACTAGGGTGCTCCTAAGCTCACCAAGCCCTTCCGTGAGCGCGACTCTAAAACCTATCAAATTGACTTCAAACGACATTTCCAAGCCGTTAGATGTTCAATCTATATTAAAATGTGCTTGGAGATCAAATTTTACATTTTTTGGAATTTTTTTACTATTTATTAAGATGGTTTGAAAATCGCTGTTTTCCAATGGTGCAGAATTTTAATAAAAACAGCGATTTTCATACCATCTTAATAAATAGTAAAACAATTCCAAAAAATGTAAAATTTGGTCTCCAAGCACATTTTAATATAGATTGAACATCTAACGGTTTGAAAATGTCGTTTGAAGTCAATTTGATAGGTTTTAGAGTCGCGCTCACGAAGGGCTTGGTGAGCTTAGGAGCACCCTAGTTCTACTCTATATATATATATATATATATATGAGGCTATCGACACCTAAGAGTACCTCTCTCTTTAAAATTGAGGCCATTGCTCCGTCCGAAGCTTTGGGAGAAGATGTGATCATCATACCCGACATGCCTACAAGTTGCAACTTGCAACCCTCCATGAAGAGTCATGGAGAAGAAAAAAATATAATAACAAAATTTGCAAATAATTCATATATTATTATTGATTTTTTCGGTTTCAATATCAGACAAATAAATCGGCTATTTATTCGATAGTGCGTGAATTATTTATTTGATTCATATATTATTTGCAAAAAAATATAATTTTATGTATAGAACATATTGAATTTATGTGCAGAGTCAGACTTTTCAGTTATAAGGGTCAAACGTGAATGAAGTCAGCTATATAAAATTGTCATACTGCGAATCAGAATCAATTTTACATTAACTATCGCATTTTACTTTAAATTATATAGAAAATT
This sequence comes from Carex myosuroides, assembly GCA_028015225.1. Lineage (NCBI taxonomy): Eukaryota > Viridiplantae > Streptophyta > Magnoliopsida > Poales > Cyperaceae > Carex > Carex myosuroides. Next base: position 6,838,908 of record CM051488.1, read on the forward strand.
ATGTTTTAGCACATTATTTTATAAAATAAATAGAGATCAATTGATCACATTCTCTCTTACTAGTATTAGCTCCGTTTCGGAATCTATTCGCGTATAATACGAAATATTACTGAGTTTTGAAATTTTATTCTACATTCAACTGAGGACAAAAATATTTGGACTTTAATAAATGCATTAATTTTGCTTATGCTGCAGAGTGGAAAATTCAGATACGGTAATTAGGTACCTAACAGGTAATATCCGAATCGTTCAATATAAATTTGCACGCATTTGAACGTAAGACCTATATTTTAAATAGATCCGAATTTCTTATAATTCGGCTGGAATTTTATTCTATCTGCATGGTGTGATACCACAAGAAATATGAGAACTCTCTAATGGATATACCATTTGATTGTGCACTAAATCTTCACCGTTTAATTGAAAAGTTACCTTTAAGATTACCTATCTATGATAGACGTTGAAAATAATTAAAATACAAAAGGAGGCAGTGGCGGAACCAGAAAGGGGAGGCCTAACAGGCGGTTGATAAATCCAAGAGTGCCCGACAGAGAGGGTGCTAGTTTTTTTTATTAAAAAGGGGGTGCCGGAGTGGGGTGCGGAGAGGAAGACAGAGGGGTACCCGTTTATTTTTTTTATTAAAGGGCTCTATATATCAGTATATGTTTTCTGGGCCAGGGGGCCAAGGCCCAAGCTGGCCTAGGCCTTGGTTCCGCCATTGAAAGGAGGTTATCACTCGTTACTCTCCTAGACACCACACACGACTGCATGTTCTACCCCCTACTTTTGACAAACGCCGTCACCGATCCTCACTTCGTACCAGGGGTAGAGCCACATTGTACCAGGGGCCAGCTGCCCCCCTCTTTTTTGGATTTTGAATTTTAGTGAATATTTCTCGGTTCTTGAAATTTTTTTTGTCCTTCTCTGAATATTTAATTTATAATTCGGATTAAGTTTAGAGTTAAAATTAAAATAAATTTCTTGAATTATGATTGGTAATTAGCATTATAATCTAGAGTATCAAGAACTTGCCTTTGGTCTAGTAGCAAAGGCACATGGCTCTCATGTGGAAGGTCATGAGTTCGAAACTCATAAAGTGAGGAAATCCTCTATAATATACATAGATGTTTGAAAGTGTGTTGGGTGACTTGACCTCCAACCCATGATTTAAAAAAATAATCTAGAGCATCAAAAATTACAAGTCAGAGTATTGAAAAATATAAATTAAAATATTATTTTTTTATCGAGTACTAAATTAGTTAATGGGTTTAAACCCAATTAGATATTTAAATCCGATTTGATATTTTTTTGCTTCCATGACGAAAATTCTGAATCTGCCCTGCTTCGTACCCTTAGTCTTTTTATGACATGGTGGCACAACAATCTTTGGAGCTGGTGGCAGCATCAACTAATGGCGAGACGAGAGCTGCAAACTTGAAGCAACGGAGAAATTATGTATGACGAGCTGTCATCTTGAGGTATATTTGGATGCGAGTTAGAATAATTAGAATAGCGAAATTTTGAATTAGTAGATGAGAATAGAGAAAAAATTGTGATTTTCAGATTAGTGTTAAAATGATGCTATTTGGATTAGTAAAAATGTTATTTGGATTGTACATTTGGAATAGTAAATAGCTGTAATCGAAAATAAATAGTGTTAGCAAGGTTCTAACTAAAAAAAAGATAGGCAAATTGGGTCTCAAACGAATTGTCACGATGTGGAGATGATAGAAATGACGTCAACTTTGTCATTCGGAAACTGTGTTGACGGAAATCTAAGAAGAAACCATTTTTTTCTCTCTCTTCACACTTCCGAATAGTAATTATTCCAACATTTACAAGGAATATACAATAGCAACTATTCTAGCTATTCTGAATAGCAAAAATATTATTTGAATGCACATTACTATTTCGAATAGCTCCCTATTCTAGCTATTCTCACTCCATCCAAATGGTTATCTTCACTGACTCAGTGTAATCCGACCTCCACTTGTGATTTTATTTTCTTCTCAACCTCGATATACATGTATCTTAGATTTTGTGTGTATTTGTGCAATCCTATGTCCATAAGCCCGGACGCAAGCGTCCGGTGATAAGCATTGTTTCAATTGGATTTGGATATGTTTGGTTGCAAAATAAGAATAGTTAGAATAGTCAAATTAAGAATAGCTATCATTTGTCTTATTAAAATAACCAATTTCAAAACTCTTAGGAATAAACTATTCTAATAAGACAAAAAGTTTGGATTCCCTATTCTAGCTATTCTAACCCAACCAAACACCGAATAGGCTATTCCGAATAGCCTAATTCCAAAATAGCTTATTCTCAAATCTCAATCCAACCAAACATACCCTATTATTCATTTTATATTCTAATATTTGAAAATTAGTGGGTCATTTATCCAATTGTAAAATCAAAAGCGAATCAAAATTAATCGGTAAAATTGTATGTCTCAACTACTTGAAGCTGTAGTTTTTACTAATTTTTTATTAGTTATTTATACTTTGTTATGTGATTTGTAGGATAATATGGAGAGGATAATAAGTAGAAGATTAATCCTTATTTAGCGGAAGGTGGCATGGACATATTATGTCGATTTTTTTATTAATACCCTAAAAAAACATTAACAGATATACCTTTGATTTTCAAATATTTCGAAAAATGTCCTGACCGCTCCACTGTAGAGCGGTCCACTTCAATACCCAGCTGCCCCACAGTGAGACGGTCTTCTTCCTGACCTAGCCGTCCCAGTGGTGCGGTCCGGTATAAATTTTATTTTTCTTTTTAAAAATGCTACTGTATTTGTGTTACAATTGTGTTAAATTTTATTTTGTTATAAATTGTTGTGTATTATGTTGTTTTATGAATTTTTTGTAATGTCTAATGATGTGTTATAATTCGTTGTAATGTTTTATAATTTTATTAATGTTTATAATTTGTTGTAATGTTATAATTTTGTTTTGTTTGACTAAAAAAATAACAAACAAAAAAATTAAAATGCTAAAACTACAACATAAAATAGTACAATCCAAACATAAAACAATATAATCTAAACATAAAATACTATAATCCAGTTTAACTAAAACTACAACATAACATAAAAAACTAACGACGGCGACGACGACCAAAGAGATCCAATCTCTGAGGTGGACAGCACTGCCTGGGCGGCAACTAATACCCTAGCTGAACAACCTCCTCCTCCTCCTCCTCCTCCTCCTCATCATCATCCACATCCATCTCCTCCTCCTGGATCCCCAACACTCTACGGGTAGCCTATGGATCATCTTAAAAGTTACGGCAATTCTGAACCATGTCGGGTATTTTTAAAATCTTAATTTTGGTGTTTGGACCACTAACTAATAAGTTACAACAATTCTGAACCATGTTGGGCATTTTCAAAACCTTAATTCTGGTATTTGAACCATTAACTAAAAAGTTATGACAATTCTGAACCATGTGAGGTATTTTTAAAACCTTAATTTTGGTATTTGGATCACTAACTAAAAACTTATGGCAATTTTGAACCATGTCGGGTATTTTTAAAATCTTAGTGTTTTGACCACTAACTAAAAAGTTACAACAATTTTGAATAATTTCTAGACAATTTCTAGACAATTCTAAATCATTTATATTAATTCTAAATAATTCCTAACAATTTTGGACATTTATATTAATTCTCAATGTTTTAAATAGCGTTTATAGCGTCATAGCGGGAATGCTACAAAAAAAGCTATAGCGAATAGTGTAGCTATAGCGGAAGCTATTCCAAATAGCGTTTTTTTTTTACAAAAATTATATTATATATTTGTACTATATATTAACATTATCGAAAGTTTCATAGAACAATAAATAACACCAAATTAATTAAGAAATTATAATATTCATATTGAACTAGTACAAAAGTCCATGGTTCAAAATATCCATAATAATATCATAAACTATCGATCTTTTTCTATACAAAATATCTTAAGCATCATGATTCATTCTATTTTTTTTCTATACAAAATAAATTTTATGGATCTTTATTTAAGCCCATATAAATTGTCTAAAAAAGCCCAATATGCATAGCGCGCAAATAGCGCGCTACACGCTATGCGCTATAGCGGCCGTAGCGCAATTAGCGTATTTTCATGCCATAGCTTAGCGTTTAGGGTCCACAAACGCTATAGCGCCGCTATTTAGAACACTGTTAATTCCTAAACAATTTTGGATATTTTCTAAATAATTCCTAACAATTTTGGACATTTTCTAAATAATTCATAACAATTCTAAATAATTTATAAATAATTTTGGACTATAAAAATAAAATAAAATTTTAGGGACTGATTTGTAAAATGCAGGGAGATCATATGAAGAAAGAGAGAAAATGAGGAGAGAGTGGAGAAAATGTTGAAATGAATTGGAGAAAATCCGCCCCCCTACTTCTTAGTTTATAGCCAAAATCGGACCGCCTCATTGTGAGACGGCTGGGTTAGGAAGAAGACCGCTCCACAATGGGACTGTCAGAGTATTTTTCGAAATATTTGAAAATCGAAGGCATATATGTTAATTTTTTTTTTAAGGTATTAATAAAAAAAATCGGCATATTATGTGTTTGTTTAATAGTTCTTTTGCTTGTTATTATTGCCAACTGATGTACTTTTAGATATTATGCAATTTGCATTGTAAGGCAGATTGAAGTAAAGTTAGTGCATTTTTTAAGCAATAGTTCTTTTTGAAGTAATGGTTCTTTTCCTATGAATTTTATCTTTCTTATGGATATAGATGTAATTCGGATGTCAAAATTGCTGTTTTCTCTTTACTATGTACGTAGCATTAATTTCTTGATGACTCTTTGTTTTAGAACTTAAATACCTAATAAGTATATTGCTGATTACACATTAATTGTCAGCTTAGAAATTTTTTTATTTAAGTATCATTCAGGTTGTTGTAATTTGTAATGTTAATGCTTTGAGATTGTATACTGACCATAGACAATATCAGAAAAGGGGATGAACAATTCCCAACATGTGTTGCTTATGTTGACAAGAAGAAAAAACAGTACAATATTTATTCAGTCAATGTCAATACACGGTGTAAGCAAACTGTTCTAATTTCATGCATAACAAGCTTTGATCTAGTAGCAAAGGTAATATTTTTTGTATGAGAGGTTGAAGGTTCGAAATCCAAAAATGACAATTCTTTATAGATATTAAATAGTTAGGTGGTTTGACCTCCAATTTTTACTAAATAAATGTATAACAAACCGATTTTCTGGACCTATTCTAAATTCGCACCATAAAATAATAAGACATTTGCAATTTACGACTTTGACGAGAAAGATGTAAAGGAATATTAAGTGAATTTATTGTCTGGTCTGGACACACATTTTGAATTTGGATAGAGATAGTTTTTTTCTTTTTCTTTTTTTTTGAGTAAAGGTTGGAGATCAAGCTACACAACTATTTGATATCCATGAGGGATTTAACTCCGAAAGGTAATTAAAAATGTCATCTTCTTCGATTCTTTTTTGAATTATTTGTGGGTCTGTTGTTGGAAGTCGGTAACACCAAAGTTTGTCTTTTTTTCTTTTTTAGGGCACCGAGATATTCAGTGTTGCTCATTGTTCCTTGCTGTATTTTTTGAACCGTTTCCCACAGTTCCTTGGTTGTTTCAGTTGCCATAAACAAATCCGCGACAACGAGTTCTATTGATCCCATGAGCCAAGTCATGACTCGATCATTCCTGGATTGCCACTGTTTGATTTCTAATTTTTCTGAGTCGGTTACTTTACCTTTGATTGTTGGTTCGAGATTTTTTCATATCTCCTGTGATGAACTCTAGCAGTTTGCCACTGAGAGCTCGTCTTGCTGATCGCGACCATGACAGATAATTTCTATCATTGAGTGCAACATTTGTGATTTTAGAAGAGTTGGTAGCTTTCATTGGTTGCTGTCCTTCTAGTGACATACTTGTTACTGTTGGTGTTTTCTGGTTTTTGCTAGTACCGACTAGTTTTGCTAGTTTGGGTGGCACTTGTGCAGAATTTTTGAATTTATTGGTCTGATACCATGATGTTTTTAACATAGAGCTGTAAGAGTCTGAGGGGATAAAATATTTGTATATTTGATCTTATTTTTTTCTATTACAACAAGTTTTTATTTATAATCACAAAGGCTCAATATAGCCGTTTGTACTATTTTTCTATTTATGGTAACGACGATACACGTTACCATTTTATTTCTTTCTATTTTTAGTATTTAATCTAAACATTTGGATCTTAGATCAATAGTCGATGATGAGTATTTTGAGATCAATCTTCAACACGATCTCTCATTCGAAGGATATTGTCTTTACAACTAGACCAAAGACTGATTATATATATTGTGATAGAGATAGTTATAGACTGACACTTTAATTTTAATTTATTTTTCTTATCTTTTATATTTTGTGCAATTTTTTATTATGTAAAATGGCATCTCTAATGTCTTCTATGAATGAAGAAACTTGATCTTCATCCTTTTTGAAAAAATAGCAAAAACAACCACAAGTCGTTGCTCACATCCCTTCTTCCTAAACCCAACCGAATTATAATTAACCAGCACTCTGATCCGCTCCCTGAAGTGTGGGTATGTTTAGATGTGTCAAGACTACTTGTTATTCGAGAATAGTTACTATTCGGAATAGCTATGTGCATTTAATTAAACTAGTGTTGTAAAAAGTGTTTATTTAGATCAATTAATCGGCCGATTAGTCATTGGCGGTGACCAAACCGTCATAGATTTTTCTGACTAATCAGCTAATTATTTCCGATTATGGCCGATTATTCCTGATTATTTCCGATTAATCGCTTGACGATACCCTGTTTGTCCGATGAACGCATACTGTTATTTACAATACTGATTTAAACAACACTTTTGCTGTTCAAAATAGCTAAACCATGAGCTAATTCTCACACCGAGTCAATTTATCACAGGAGTCAATTCAGTGATTTCAAACTCGAGCTAGCCACAAAGTTAATTAAACGAACTTGGAGGACATTAGTGCAAAAGCAAAAATCTTGATTTGAGGGTTTTACAAGGAAAAAAATATCAGAATTTGGGACTTCTTAATTTGTCGTTTCAAAAATTTACCACAAAACCAATACGATCTCGATAAACTTTTCATTTAAAATAGTAAAAAATATTCACAAAAGCAGTAGAATCTCGATAATTTTTCCAATTAAAATAGTGAAAAAAAAAATCACATAGATAGTGAAGGAACTTGAATACTTGATCCGTCTTTAAAGAATTGCACTACGCACTACTAATTTTTTTTTTTTACTAAATAGTTCTTTAATTAATAAAGTTTTTGGTGGACTGATTTATTGATTTCGACATATGTTGGTTATATAAAAATTAAACCCCGTTTAATGCATAATACATCTTTCAAAACTTAATTTGGAGGGATTCCAACCCCCATAATTTCAATTAAGAATTTAAGATCCGCTCCTACAAGAAGATGACAAGGAAACTTTTTTCTTGTAAAAGAAAAGACAGAAAAAGCTACCCATGTTTTATTAATACGAAACACAAGTTACACTAAATTACATTATTATCTAGCTATATTCAAAAAAAAAAAAAAAAAATCCTTGGTACCTGATTTCAGGTAGGTACCACTTATGCTACCAGATACAGTGCTTGATACCACCTACCCCTAGCAATTTTTGTAAGAATTTTATTTTTCTGTAAAAAAACACATGAACTTTTTTATCTTGCGTCGAATTTTAATTTTGCACCATAACGAGGCGTGTACAAAAGGATGCTTAATTAAATAAGTACATTAAGAGAAGGGTTCTTACTGACAGCCAGCTTTTGTATTTCTCAGACTTGATATATACTGACATAAACAAATTAAAGGGTCCCCTTGGCAAGTTGATGAAGAAGCCCATGATGCCCCAAATGGTCCCTGTTTTATTATTTGATTATCATTTGCTTCTTGCAAAGTCTCCCGACATTTTTATTAATATCCAAAGTTTAATACAAATTATTAATTATGCCCAGACTTCTAAACTTTCGCTAAAAATACCCAAACCGGCCAGAAAATGGCCGGTTTAGTCCCCCCTAAACCGGCCATTTTCTGGCCGGTTTACTCTTTTTTTTTTTTAAACCCGCAAAAGCCCCTATATATACCCCTTTTTCTCTCTCTCCTCTCACAATTCTCTCATCTCTCAACCGAATTCTCTCATCTTTGAGGTAAATTTTTCTTTTATCTAATTTAATTTTTAATTTATTTATTTTAGGGTTTAGGATTTAGGATTTAGGTGTTCTAATTTAAATTATATTGTTGTAATTTAGTGTAATTAGCTAAATTGACCAATATTTAGTGTATTTTGGTCATTTTTACCAGAATTAGGCTGATTTAGCGTAATTTTACCGAAATAAGCACGGTTGACCAATATTTAGTGTATTTTGGTCATTTTTACCATAATTATGCTAATTAAGCTTAATTTTACCGAAATTAGCACAGTTGACCAATGTTTATGGTATTTTGGCATTTTTACCATAATTAGACTAATTAAGCTTAATTTAGTGTAATTAGCACGGTTGACCAATATTTAGGGTATTTTGGTCTTTTTTACCATAATTAGGCTAATTAAGCGTAATTTTACCGAAATTAGCACAATTGACCAATATTTAGGGTATTTTGGCCCTTTTTACCATAATTAAGCTAATTAAGAGTAATTTGACCGAAATTAGCACGGTTGACCAATTTAGGTTATTTTGGCCTTTTTTACCATAATTAGGCTAATTAAGCGTAATTTAGTGTAATTAGTACAGTTGACCAATATTTAGGGTATTTTGGTCATTTTTACCATAATTAGGCTGATTAAGCGTAATTTAGGGTAATTGGCACAGTTGTCCAATATTTAGGGTATTTGGTCTTTTTTACCATAATTAGGCTAATTAAGCATAATTTTACCGAAATTAGGTTATTTTAGACATCAGGATGCCTAGAGCACGGCCAGTAGTGGACGAGCCGATCAGTACCAGCAGCACGGAGCACGTCAGTCCTCTCCTGTGGATTCCCCACAGCGAGCACCGAGTCTCACTGGCCTCTCGTGAGGTACGTTCCTTTTCTTAGATTTTCTTTAAATTTTGTTGGGTTTAAATTTTATTATGTTATCACCATGCGGATTATCTTTTTCAACGCAGGACACGGATCTGTTAGATGTGAAGTTGCGGTGCGTTCATATGCAGTATTACGATATGATGGCCCCGTACCTCATGAGCCTGGGTCTCTACCAGGTTGTGGACATCGTGCGGACAGAGAAAAGCATCATCAATGCTTCTCTCATCGCTGGACTGGTGGAGCGATGGCGTCCCGAGACGCACACGTTTCACATGCCATTCGGAGAGATGACGGTGACTCTCCAGGATGTGAGTGCTCTTTGGGGTTTGCCTATCCGTGGCACACCCGTCGGTGGCGTCTCTGACAGCACCAGATTTGTAGGTGATGTCGAGGAGTTTTTGGGAGCTGATCCGGCCGATATCATTGGGGACAATGGGAGGTCCAAATTTCATTTGCGGATGACGAGGTTACGATAGCACTTCAGCACAGGTCTCTTGGCAGATTCCACCGCGCTGGATGACCAGGTTACGACAGCACTTCAGCACAGAGATGCCGCATGATGGAGAGGCGAGTGGTAGCGGGTCTCATACTCAGCCTGCCTTTGGGACTGAGTTCGCCGCATCTATCTTTAGTACACCTCCGCCAGTACCGACAGTCCCTACGGGTGATGCCATATGGGATACCGCCGATCAGATACTCAGGTCTGCCGATGCCCCAGATGAGCCCGAGAGAGACGGAGCCTGGCCGCGCTGGCGCCGGGTGAACGCCGGAGTACCGCCTCAGCGATATTCACCCTCTCCGTTTTAGTTGTATTTTTACTAGTTTTGTATTATTTATATTTGATATACTATTTATGTTTGGTATATTTGGATTATCCTATATTTCGGTTCTTGTGTATGTGTGCTTTTATGGTACTATTTTTATATTTTACAGATAAAAAAAATTATCGTGATAATGCTAAACAGAAAATATTACAACATTAAAATAGTAGCACAATATAAAAAATAAACAGAAAAATATGTTAAACAGCAAAAATAAACTCATCAAGATTAAACCGACATTTTTATTAATATCCAAAGTTGAATAAAAAGTTTGAAAACCATCATCTGGGGTTTCAAAAGTTTGAGCTTAGTCAAAAAACCATCATCTGGGGTTTCAAAAGTTTGAATATGAAAATGTGATCACGCCTTGGTTGTAATTAACCAAAAAAAAAGACTAAAATTTTGTAAAAATAAATAAAATATGAAAATAATACAATTAAGTCAAAATTCACCCTTTATCTATCATTTTATTTTCGAAACGCATCATGTTATAAATTATTTTGAAAAAAAATTCGATTATAAATCGTAAGTCGTAAATTGTAGAATGCCGTATATCATGTAGTTATAAGAGTATATGTGCTACATTGTTTTATGACAAATTTTTCTATGGACTAATACCCGACATTTTTATTAATATCTAGAAGTTGAATAATGCGGGTTAAAAACAGAAAAAAAGAAAAAAAAAGGAGTAAACCGGTCAGAAAATGGCCGGTTTAGGAGGGGAGTAAACCGGCCATTTTCTGACCGGTTTGGATATTTTTTGCAAAAGTTTGGAAGTCTGAACATAATTAATAATTTGTATTAAACTTTGGATATTAATAAAAATGTCGGCAAAGTCTCTATCCTCCAAATACGCTCTTATCTTACCTGGAACTTCCCTTTTGCTTTCTATGATTTCTCTATGGTTAAAGATCAGTCTGTGGGCCACACTATTTTGAAATATAATTAATGCAAGACAGATACTTAAGGTCGAGTTAGGGTACAGTACCGGCAAGCACTGCTATGTACGTACCAGGATTTTCTTTTAAAACAGTAATTAAAATAATTAAAGTTAAAGAACCAACATGATTACCGACTTTTTTACAAAAATAGCAAAATCCGAATAGCCTATTCGGTTAAGGGTTATTTTTTGCTTCACTGAATAGCCTATTCGGTTTAGTGGGGTTTTAACTGGGGTTGTAGGATACGATGCCACAGAAAATTTATTTTTTAGGTTTAACCGAATAGGCTATTCGGTTTGGTGTTTTTTGGGCTTAACCGAATAGGCATTTCGGTTTAGGTTTTTTTTTTTCTTTAGAGACTAAGAAAAGCAAAATAAAAAAATCTAATACTGAAAATTTGAATTTTTAGCATATTTATACTAAAATACGCTAAATTACTTGAAATTATGTTGAATTACACTATATTAAGTTAAATTACACTAAATTACATTACATTACGCTAAAATACGGTTAATTACGCTAAATTACATTTGAATAGGGACGATATCTTCACTGAAAAGGTGAAAAATGACGACGAAACTTCAAACGGTCATAAAACGGCACTCGAGTGTCCGATTTCAGCAAATGACCACTTTTCGGAAAGCTTACGAAAATACGCATGCATTCGTGAGAGCTAAGCCGTTTTCTGAAATTCAGAATCGCCAAAAAACAAAGGGAAGAGTCTCAAAACTTGAGTTGAAGTTTCCGATTAAGATTTTCATTTTTATTATTCAATCCAAGTAGCTCAATAAATTCGTTACATAATGAACTTGTAGAATACCAATTTTTACTATTTTTAGAATTTTTTTACTATTTTTTATGATTCGTGAAAGATGGCACATAATCGGTCTATTTTAGCATAATTTTGCGTAGTTTAGCGTATTTAGCGGAGTTATTGTAATTTAGCGTAATTTAGTGTAATTCAACATAATTTATTGTAATACAGTGTAATTCAACATAATTTCAAGTAATTTAGTGTATTTTTTTTGTTGTTAATTATAAATCAAAAGAAGTAATTTAACAAAAAATTTAAACAAAAAATTTAAATTTTTAGTGTTAGATTTCTTTATTTTGCTCTTCTTAGTCTAAAAAAAAAAGAACCTAAACCGAAATGCCTATTCGGTTTAGGGATTTTTATCCCTAAACCGAATTGCCATCTCGGTTTAGGGGGTGTTACACGAAAGGTTACATAGTTCGGGGATTTGTTTTTGTGAAAATAGGGTAAACCGAATAGGCTATTCGGTTAAGCAAAAAAGAAAACCCTTAACCGAATAGGCTATTCAGTTTTTGCTGTTTTCGTAAAAAAATCGGTAATCATGTTGGTTCTTTAACTTTAATTATTTTAATTACTGTTTTTAAAAAAAATCCGTAGTTATTACCCGAGATTCCATGTTTCAAATTCTTGTTCAAACTTTAGTGGTTAATTCTTGTTTTGTATTTAGTCTTTGTAGGATCAGTTGGAATCAATTGCTCAAAATTAAATATTTGGTTATGTTTCTCTGTATAGTTGCTCGTAAATCTATCGTTCGTGTAGCTGTAAATTATGTATCGTTATCATTGTTCTAAATAGCGCGCTATAGCGGCGCTATAGCACCGCTATAGCGTTTTTGGACCCTAAACGCTAAGCTATGGCATGAAAATACGCTAATTGCGCTACGGCCGCTATAGCGGTAATAGCGGTCCGCTATAGCGCATAGCGTGTAGCGCGCTATGCATATTGGGCTTTTTTAGACAATTTATATGGGCTTAAATAAAGATCCATAAAATTTATTTTGTATAGAAAAAAAAAATAGAATGAATCATGATGCTTAAGATATTTTGTATAGAAAAAGATCGATATTTTATGATATTATTATGGATATTTTGAACCATGGACTTTTGTACTAGTTCAATATGAATATTATAATTTCTTAATTAATTTGGTGTTATTTATTGTTCTATGAAACTTTAGATATGTTAATATATGGTACAAATATATAATATAATTTTTGTAAAAAAAAAACGCTATTTGGAATAGCTTCCGCTATAGCTACGCTATTCTCTATAGCTTTTTTTGTAGCCTTCCCGCTATGACGCTATAAACGCTATTTAAAACATTGATCGTTATAGAATATAGATCATTTAAATGATACAGATGTCCATATTCTAAGCAAAAAAAAAAAACAAATCCAATTTATGCATTTCTAATTATTCTAGTTTTTCCTTTTTTATTGTACCCCCCCCCCCCCCCCCCCCTCCGATTATATACTTTTCATTCTGAGTATCAAATAATATATGCAGAATTGTCATCAATTTTGCTATTTTTCTTTTATTCTAGAATGCTTATTTTTTTTACATTGATTGGTTATTTATTAGTTGTTAATGTTAATTATTTATTTTGAATATATATCTGAATTATCCTCTTTAATCAATTATTCATTTTTTATCTATATTAGTGTAGGTATGGATTTAATTTTAAATTCTTTAATCCATAGCATATCAGTTCTGAATTTTCACATCGGTTTAATATTCATATATTTACCCGCTTTTATATGTAGGTGCTGCTTATTCAATTATTGCCTGGTATATATAGTTTTTTTATTTTTTTATTCTGGAAGTAGCTTTAAATTATCAATGAATCTAGTTGTGCAAATAGTAGAGACGTTATATTGTTAAGAAATTGGTCAGCTTTCCTTACATGGCAATTAAGTATCCATTATTCTAGCTAGTTCCAAACACTATACTAGAAAAACAATTGAGGTGGTCCCTCAATGCATTGAGTTTAGACAAATATATTGCAACTTCTAGCTCCTAATGGGATTTGAATTAGAGTATAAATTTTTCTTATTTGTAAAAGTATTTTTTTTTTCGTTGGCACATTTTGTTTTGCCAATATATATAGTACCACTGAGGCAATGGTATTTTGCAATGCCTAGATTAGTATGTGCTTATGAATGATGAATCCATATCTTGGTTTTTAAAGTTTAAATTGTCGATTAAAATCATTCAACATGATCTATGAAAATATACTTAATGATCAATTTTTTTATATATATTATTTTTAATTTTCAATTTTTTTTAAGATAGGTAAAAAAATACTATTTTCGAATGTTCTAGAATCTTTGGATCCAGTGATTTTCTACCTATCTAAAAAACTACTAAAAAGATTCTAAAATAATGTAAAATTTATTCCCAAGTATATTTATATGTGAAGATCATGTTGAACGATTTGAATTTGACTATTTGAATTTTAAAATTATATATATATATATATATATCTATCTATCTATATATATATATATATATCTATATATATATATATATATATATATATATATATATATATATATAGTATGGCTAATTTGCTGCTGGCAGCATTTCGGCCAGCTGCTGCCGGGGGCATATTTGCCATACTGATGTTCAAACAACAAATTCAAATTGTTAGATGTGATCTCTATATTAAAATCTACTTGGAGACCAAATTTTACATTTTTTGGAATTTTTTTACTATTTATTAAGCCACTTTGAAAATTGCAGATCATATGGTCCAGACTGTTTTTACTGTTCACCTGGATCAGCAATTTTCAAAGTGGTTTAATAAATAGTAAAAAAATTCCAAAAAATGTAAAATTTGGTTTCCAAGTAGATTTTAATATAGATTGAACATCTATATAAAAAAATTTGTTGTTTGAACATCAGTATGGCAGATCTGCCCCCGGCAGCAGCTGGCCGAAATGCTGCCAGCAGCAAATTAGCCATACTATATATATATATATATATATATATATATATATATATATTCATAAAACATACCACTGTGTGCATTGCATATTACTGCGGCCTCACTCTATATATCACCTCTTGATTCACAACTCTAGATGCTAGATGGTCCACAACAAGGGCAGAGACTTTTTGTATTTATGTATGATTTTCTATATAATTTAAAGTAATATGTTATAGTACTTTAAAATTAATCTTATTCTCAATATGAAAATTTTATATAATTAATCTCATTCACGGTTTTGACTGCCATTGTTTAAAATTATGGCTCCGCCCTAATCCGCAATGACTAATGGCAATATATAGCACCTTATGCATTTCATGACAATAGCACCATATGCATTTCATTTTCTTAGCTGTATGGAAAATTTCATCCTTGTTTAGCATGAAAGTAGGCACATTGAGATCATGGAATACATAAAAGTCAAGTAGGGGTGTTATTGGTTAGTCTGTTATTCTCCGTTCCCACTATCCTGGAATGGTACGCTACTATGCCCCAAGTTGGATATATATGTAATATTTGATATGTCAAAAGGAATTGGCAAAATATCTATATTACTACATAAATAAATGATATGTCAAAAGGACTTCAAATTGGTTTGCTAACATCCCAATTGGTAATTGCATGATTAATAGATCGACTACCAACCAGAGAAAAAGCCACATCTTTCCCATTATTTTCCCCTACCTAATTAAGTCGGTAATTTCTTTCGAGAAATACTAATTTTAGTACCACCATATATACTCCCATCTATATCTTCAAATTCTTTATACAATACGTTAAAAAAATCTATCTAATAAATTTTAGAGTTTATGTTATACGACACCGATATCATACTAGCCAGATTCGTTAACGAATGAAATTGGCATCATATGAATACCTACATGTACAAATTTTTATTTTTAAATTTTTTTGACGTTATTTGAAAGCACTGTTGAGATCGTCAAATGAGGTGGTTGTCAGTGTGATTCTAACCCTTCTCCATAAATCCTTGTAACTTGTTAGTGCTGATTTTCGAATAAAGTATTGTCTTAATCAATTTGCTAGACGTAGTTTCTCCACTCTGTTTTCGTTTCTTATGTTTTACATAAAGAGGTAATTAATATAGTAATTCATTTGCTTGGGAGAAATCACAAGTTCGATGAGGATGACCTATAAAAATTAAGTGTCGATTTTTTTGTACATGTAGGTAATATGATAGTTAAAATAATAATGATCTGGTGCAACAGACTATTAACAAGTAAATTAACACACGCCCACTGAATTAAAAACAGTGGTTGTGTATAGCTACAAGAATAAATCTCCGATAACATGAATGAGCTTGTATCACCATATAATAAAGCTGAATATTATTCATGTTTTCTTGTAATTGTATGAATTACTTATTCTGCATTACTAGAGAGCTGGAGTTGAGAATTTAAAATAACCCATACCCCACAAATTAAGGCTGAAAAGCCTCTCTCCACGCCACTATAAATGCACCACTCCTTTTCTGTTTTCTCCTCCTCCATCTTCCCTCTTGTACCAATCCATCTCCTTTCTAACCTTTGACCAAAACCAAAAAAAATGATATAAATCGAAAAAAAAAGGAAAAGAAAAAGAAAGGGCAAGAAAAGAAAAAAGAAGCCGCAAATATGAAGGTGCAGTGTGATGGATGCGGCACTGAGGCTGCCTCGGTCTTCTGTTGCGCTGATGAGGCGGCACTCTGTGATACCTGCGACCGCCGGGTACACCGGGCTAACAAACTGGCCAGCAAGCACCGTCGTTTCTCTCTCCTCCATCCTTCCTCTCTCTCCTCCTCCTCTGCTCAGCCACCTCCTCTCTGTGACATCTGCCAGGTTAGTTGTTCAATTTATTTAACAAACTTTTCATATCAGCTTATTGATCAAAATGTGATTGTGAGACCTGTGTTAATTTTTTACTTGTTGGAATATACTGCATTCCTTCAAGTCTCTTTGTTACTTGCATTTGCAACACAAATCAGTCAAATGAAAAATCTAATATTAGTTTGTCGATTTATTTTTGCACAGGACAAGCGAGGATTCCTGTTCTGTAAAGAAGACAGAGCCATTATTTGCCGAGATTGTGACGTGCCAATACACACGTCGAGCGATTTAACTAAGAAACACACTCGATTTCTTTTGACGGGTGTGAGGCTCTCTTCGGCCCCGATCACTGCCCGCTCTGCTTCTTCAGAAATCATAGAGCAGGAGGCAGAAAAACAAACCATCACAGAAAGCAATAGCT
Organism: Carex myosuroides; assembly: GCA_028015225.1. NCBI lineage: Eukaryota > Viridiplantae > Streptophyta > Magnoliopsida > Poales > Cyperaceae > Carex > Carex myosuroides. Next base: position 6,855,806 of record CM051488.1, read on the forward strand.
ATAGTAGCAAAGCAATCAGCCAAGAGGAGGCCCGGAGTTGTACTGGAACTACCACGTGCAATAACAGTAGCAGCATATCGAATTATTTGATCAATATGTTGCCCGGTTGGCAGGTCGATGAACTTTTAAGCGGTGAAGCGGCAACCGGTGGTGTACCCACCAACGCGCCTTTCATGTCTTTTTCATCCAATGGGTTCTATCAGGTTAGTGATTTAGAATAGAACAAGAAGAAAACTCTAAAGCAATAATTGAATTGGTTATATGTACCTTTCATATCCCAACTTTAATTATATGTTTCAGTGCATTATTTGACAGTATGTGTTTTTGTGGACAGGGAGAAATGAATCCAAAGGGAATGTCTGAAGAATACCCAATTTGGGCTAATGAAGAGCAAAATTTCTACAATGGATTTGCACCCAAAATGAACACAAGCTACCCAACTCTAGAGAGATGGGTGCCCCAAATTCAGACTGAATTTGATACAAACAAGAGACAAATGCCTTCCTCTTAGCATTGGTGAAAAAAAGGAGATCTATGGACTATGATGCAAAATTTGGCCCTACCAATATTTGCACTTTTGTTTGCAACTTCTATTGTTTCACTAAGTTGGTTTTTTAAGTGCAAACTTAGGAGCTTTCTAGGTCATGTGAGCTTACTGTAGCTGTACTGTAACCATTTTTTTGCGCTTGCACCATGGATATCTCTGTGGGGAAGGAAGCGTTTTGAAAAATCAATTTTTTGGGCGTCTTTTCTCTATTTTTCCCTTTCTTACTGTACTTTTGATTGGGACGGGATAAGGATATCAGACCTAGAGAGGGAAAAATGTGCCGTGCCGTGCCGTGACTAACACGCTGTGACTTTGGTCTCGTGCCGTGCCGTGCCGTGACCAAGTTAATTTTTCACGTGCCGTGCCGTGCCGTGACTAAAATGTCAAGGGGTGGTCACGGCACGCGAATGGTCACGCCACGTGACTCACGCCGTGCCTAAACGTGCCGTGACCCGCGTGACTCGCGTGACTCGCGTGGCCATTTATTCATACTTTAAATTAATTTATTCAAGATTCACCATTAAATCAATATCTAATGGTCCTAATTACACGTGACTCGCGTGATTACGTGTCGTGCCGTGACTAAATTTTTCACGTGCCGTGCCGTGCCGTGCCAAAGTTTCAAAAGATGGTCACGGCACGGGACACGCGAGTCACAGCACGCGAATGACACGCGTGCCGTTCCGTGCCGTTACCGTGCCGTTCCGTGACGGAGCCGGCTCCGGCGTGCCATTTTTCCCACTCTAATCAGACCTCACTGCTCTATTTTGTTATAAATCTTTTTGGTTCCTTATGGGGTTCAATAAAAGCCCGAAATTTTTTTAGTTACCATTGGATTTATTTCTAATTAAACAAATACCACCAAAATTAACTTTTTTCATAGATACCACTAGAGTGGAAAAAACGTGACGTGCCGTGATCAAGTTAATTTTAATTTCACGTGTCGTGCCGTGCCGTGACTAAAATGTCAAGGGGTGGTCACAGCACGCGAATGGTCACGCCCACATGAGTCACACCGTGCCTAAACGTGCCGTGATCATACGTGACTCGCGTGACCATTTAATCATAATTTAGGTTAGTTTATTCAAGATTCACCATTAAATCAATATCTAATGGTCCTAATCACACGTGACTCGCGTGACTACGTGTCGTGCCGTGACTAAATTTTTCACGTGCCGTGCCGTACCAAAGTTTCAAAAGATGGACACGGCACGCGAGTGGTCACGGCACGAGACACGCGAGTCACGGCACGTAATTGACACGCGTGCCGTGCCGTTCCGTGCCATTTTTTCCACTCTAGATACCACCCACGTTTTCCCAGTCCGCGCATCAAACTAGGATGGTGCGCACCTTGGGGAAGGATACCATTTGGTGCTCTATCTGGGGGCGCGCACCAAATGGTGCCCTTCCCCAAAGTGCGCACCAAATTACTCAGTTTTCTCCACCGCTCAGCAGATCAAACCGAATGAAAAAAAAAAGGTTCGTGCACACCATGGGGAAGGGCACCATTTGGTGCGTGCCCCCAGTTAGAGCACCAAATGGTACCCTTCCTCAGAGTGCGCACCAGCCTAGTTTGGTGGGCGGACTAGGGAAGCATGGGTGGTATATTTTGAAATAAATTGATTAGGGTGGTAATTGTTTAATTAGCAATTAACCGGATAGTAACAAAACAAATTTCGAAATAAAAACACTCCTGTTTTTCATTAGGAAATTGTTGCAGTATATTTAAAATTTGAGATGCACAGATTTAAATAATAATAACAAGAAAAAAACAACAACAGCAATAATAATAATAATAATAATAATAATAATAATTTTCCTTAGTAAAAGTCATGAAGAGATATATTGGCAAAGTAGAGCTAAGACTAAGTGATTTCTTGAAGGTGATGATAATACTAAGTATTTTCATTTAAATGCTTCTATTAGAAAAAAGAAAAATTCCAATTTTGATCTTATGATTGATGGCGTTATGGTACGGGATTTGGATGTAATTAGGAAACATATTACTCTTTTTTATCAGGATTTATTAGGTACCACAACTGTTAGGAGAGTCTCAATTCAGCCTTTGTGGGCCGATTCCGAGAATTTGACTTTTGATCAGCAAAAGGCTTTAGAATCACCTTTTACATTAGAGAAAATTACAAAAACAGTTTTTTCATGTAACCCATCTAAGGCATCAGGCTCATATGGCTTTTCTTTCTTATTTTATCAAACATTTTGGGATGATATTAAACATGATTTTATGAAATTAGTGAGTGCTTTTTATAATAATCATTTGGATTTAGGAAAAATTAATATGACTTTTATTTGTTTAATTCCAAAAAAAGACAGTGCAACAGATGTTAGGAATTTTAGACCTATAAGTTTAATAAACTACCACTTGAAAATTATTACTAAATGTTTAACAGATAGACTTTCTTTATATATAGATTCTCTGATTGATTCTTCTCAAATTGCTTTCAGTAAAGGTAGATTAATTATGGATAATACTGTGGTGGCCAATGAGGTGTTACATTATGGTAGGGTAAATAAAGAGAAGGGAGTTTTATTCAACTTAGATTTTGCAAAGGCCTACGACAAGGTCCATTGGGATTTCTTGTTGGAAGTCTTAAAATTACGAGGTTTTGGTGATAAATTCATTTCTTGGGTTTCCCTTCTTTTACATAGTGGTAAATCTTGTATTAATTTAAATGGGGAATTAGGTGATTATTTTCATTGTAAGAGGGGATTACATCAAGGGGATCCCCTATCACCTTTGCTGTTTAATCTTATTGCTGATGTTTTAAATAAAATTTTGGGGAGAGCTCAAAGGGCAGGTTTGATACAAGGTTTGGGGAACTTTAATAATTGTGATAATGTGCTTAATCTGCATTTTGCAGATGACACATTACTTTTCTTGAAAGATGATTGGAAAATGATTATTGTACTTAGGTGGCTTCTGCTATGTTTTGAGAACTTATCAGATATGAAAATTAATTTTGATAAGAGTGAGATGGTCCCATTGCATATTAGGGAGGATGAGGGACAGGAACTTGCCAGGTTACTAGGTTGTAAGGTAGTTCACTTGCCAATAATGTATTTAGTTCCATTACATTGGAGGAAATTAAGTGAATCAGATTGGTTGTCTTTAATAGAAAAGTTAGAAAAATAGTTACAAACATGGAAAGGTAAATTAATGTCTTTAGGTGGGAAAGTAACATTGTTAAATGATGTTGTTTCAGCACTTTATATTGGATGTCTCTTTATAAAATGCCTTGTAGGATCAGATATAAAATTGATAGACTAAGATGCAAGTTTCTATGGTTTGGTGAGAATACGGTTAGGAAAAAACATTCACCAATTGCTTAGGATAAAGTATGCAATAGTAAGACTCAAGGTGGCTTGAGGGCTTTAGATATTCAAAATATGAATAATTCTCTTTTAGCTAAATGACTCTTTAGATTTTATGATAATAGAGTAACAGGTACTTCGAAAGATATTATTATTAAGAAATACTCTACCACAGGTGATAGGAGATTAAAGTCTTCTTTGTGGAATGATATATTAAAATTCAGATCTATTGTACAGGTAAGCACCACATGACAGCTAGGTAATGGTGATACTATCAGATTTTGGTTAGATAGGTGGTGTGGGGATTCATCATTCTGTGTTGATTTCTCTAATCTATTCGAGATTGTTATGATAGGAGTATTGTAGTAGCTGTTGCTTTTCATGATAATAGGTTAAATATTCAATTATATAGACAATTAACAGGTATCTATCTGACGGAATGGGTCGCTTTAGTTATGCGTTTATCAAATGTTAGGTTGACGTCTAATTTAGACCAAATTTTATGGAGGTGGATCCCACATGGGAACTTTACTGTAAATTCTTTGTATAAATTTTTAGTGTCGGGAGGTGTTCCTGATAATCCATTTGAAAGCATTTGGATGGCTAAAATATCCTGTTGAAGATTAAATTTTTTTTTATAGTTGGTAAGGCAAAAGAAAGTACTAACTAAGGATAGGTTGAGTAAGAGGGGCTGGACAGGTGACACTAAGTGTGTATATTGTTCTCAAATGGAATCAGTTGATCATCTTTTTGTGACTTGTCAATTTGCTTAAGCAATTTGGCAATGGATAGCTCAATATAATAATTTTTGTTTTGATGGTATTTCTACAGGTGACCTTTGGGAATTAGATTATTGTATTCTATTAAAAGAGTCTAATATTGTTGGATTATAAGAGGGGCTGTGTTATGGAATTTATGGCTTGACAGAAATAGAATTATTTTTAAAGGGGACAGGTACAAGATGTTCATATTTTGGGGGCAAAAATCTTAGTTGTTGCTAGATTTTGGGCTTTGAATCAAAAATCAGATCTTACTTCTCAATTGAATTTAATTGTTCCTTGTGATTTGAAGGACCTGATCGGGTCTACACTAGTGGTTTCCATGGTGGATACACAGGCTTCAATCCCTATGCTTGGAGCAGGGATCAGTTCCAATGGTGGTGATGATAGTTCTACTGAAGACTTCGAAAGTAGCTTCAGCTCGCAGAGCTATGCGATTTCTTAGTTTACAGGGTTTCTTTTGCTTATTTTGGTATATTGGTGATATGGAAACTTTTTAGGGGCTGATTTTAAGTTTTCTATGTGGTAGATGGATGTTTTAATGATGGAGATAATAGGGCTCTAGTATTGTTGTTTTTTTTTTTTGGTTTATTGCTTTGGTATTTTGTTAAATATCAATATGCTTTGCTTGCTTCGTACATGGTAGTATGGTACCATTGGTACCAGTGAACTTTGTAATGATTTCTTATAATGGAAATCGGTGGCATAGTCCACTTCTTTCAAAAAAAAAAAAAGTCATGAAGAATACAAATAGAAATGCGCTTAGTTTCTTTGGAAATGCACAGGACATTGCTTTTCCCTTGCCGTGGGGACATGGCTATTGGCATGTTGATTAGAGTTAGAAGCGTGAAAGGATTTATAAAAAATAATATGAAGGATAAGAAAGAGATATCATAAAGAATAATCAAAGAAGAAAAATAGGCAACACTGTTTCAGCATTATATGAGACAAGACAGGAAAGCAACTCACTGGTCATCCAAATTTCGGCTGGACTTTGTATTAATTGTGTAAATATTATTGGTAAGAATAAAAAAAAATTAGATTCGAAACCAATAAGGTGATTTATTGAAAACTGAGCAGAAGAAAATGGGAGGGGAGTTTTCTTTTGAAAAAAAATGATATTTGTTGACCTTAATTTACACAAAAGGCACCCCGTTTTGGTCCAATGGGAGGCGCCGCTATTTTGAATTTTATCGGCCCAATAAACAACTTCCAGTTACGGTCATATTGTAGCGCAGTATTTGCATTAATGGGCTTAATATTTACGGAACGTGATCCGGTGCTTGCCAAACCCCTGCTCTTTCCATGCTTGCCTCTCTATCTCTCTCCTCGTCCTCTCTCTCCCACGTGACTCTCTCTCTCTCTTTCTCTTTTTTTAGAGAGATACAGAGAGAAAGAGACGAGCAGCTCCCTGCTTTTCTATCAAGAAAAGCAGCGAATGCACATCCAATATTTACACCTACACGGGCTTTAGTTTTTATTATTCTGTGTTAACTTCTTTTGGTCTAATTAATCCGGGAAAGTAACGCTAAATCAAGCCGAACTAGTAAAAGGGTAAACATTGATGTGAGGGTAAATATTGGTCGATATTCTTCACAAATAATGCATGTTATTAAATCTTTTCAGTTGCCACAAATCCAATCCAATCCAATATATTCATTAGAGAGCTCCTTTTGATTTGTAGTTCATGCTCACGAATAAATAAATTTATGAACGAAGTTACTCATTTTGAGACTTGCATTGCATTAATGGTCCATACGAACTCATTTAAGTACAACATTTCTATAGGTGCTATCAGGATCAGGTACCACCTGGAGTGTTTCGGTACCTGTGAAACAATTTAATAGTTATTTTTTTCCGGTTTAAATAGTATACGATGTTAATTAATAATTTTATTGGCGATGTTGATAATGAACTGATTGATGGGTCTATCTATTAGATTTGGGCTATGAAGAAATGAACCATATATACATCCCAACGGTTTAGTTAGTGGGGTTGTGGGGCCCATACATTGTGAAGCCGGTAAAGAAATCGGTAATTTCCCGGCGCGATGCGGAGCCGTTCTCCTCTTGGTTCTACGTCGGCCTCGGCCTTAGCGGCGGCGTTTATACTGATACTTCTCTTGGGATGCATCCCGACTGGTACGCACGGAGTCAAATCGACCTCCGCTTTCGTCCAGAACGTCATCTACTCCCACCGTATTGCTATCTTCTCCAAAACCTACTGCCCGTACCGTCCTTCCCCCCCCCCCCCCCCCCCCCCCGCCCTCTCTCTCTCTCTCTCACACACACACACACACACACACACACATTAAGACTGTAATCTGTTAATTCTTAAATTTATTTAAACTATAAGATCAATTATTCTCTTCCATTTTATCAGTGGTCTGTTATCCCTTTGCCAAATTGGGGTTTTGACAATAAGTATTAATTTGTGTAGGTACTCTGTGCGTGCTAAAAGGATATTTAAAGAACTTGAAGAAAAGCCTTTTGTAGTGGAGCTTGATCAGCGAGGTAATGATACGTGCATACTTCTATTGTTTTCATTCTTAACATAACAACTAGGTGGTTCATTGTGGAATGCAACAGTAAATTTATAATCAAATAATTTGAAAATATTTTCGAATGCGTGGTTGTCTGTATATGCAAGTGAGAGGCCAAATTGGATGCTGAAGAACAAAAAGATAAAGATAGGATGCTATGTATTTTTAATAGCTTTACAAATAGAACTTCTCTAGAATGCACTCATTGGATATAAACTTGACAAAAAAAGGCCGGCAATCAGAATTTCTCTAGAATCTGAACATTTCTCACAATAGATCTTTAAACTTTTATGCCAGACTATAATTTTACAATAACACCCTCAATTTATCGGAATATGGCTAGTCCACACCAGTACACCAGAAAATCGCAACTATTTTGGTACCATTGTCGGTAAGCATGAGATATACTTTTAATCTCTTAAAATATGTTTTAACACAGTTTTTTTCATTATAAAAAATGATCAAAATTTACTATAGGATCCAGTACCCAGTACCAACCCAAAAGTCCCGGCAATAATTTCCTGGCAAACAGGGACTTTTGGGTTGGTACTGGCAGTGGCGTAGCCAGGATTTGAGCCAGGGGTAGGCAGAAAATTGGATTTGGATTGGAATAAACTAACGGGTTCGGGTTCGGGTTCGAATAAAAGAAAAGAATGCAGAAAAAATGTTGAGACCATATACACAATACAGTACAGGAACTGAAATTGTTGAACTAAATATAGAATCAGATGTACTCACCATATGCCGGCAAGGTAGTGCATCAGTATTTCTCAGCTCTGACAAGCAAATAACGCAATCCTTCCCCGATTCATCATCCTCTACATTTGTTACCTCCAGTTCAGGCAAGCTAACGAGCCTAAAATTATCTTTCCCAATTAGGTCCTTCATTTGCAAAGTAATATATTGTGATACTACTCCAAGAAAGAAAGAGTTAACATAGTATTAGACTAGTATGTGATTACAAAACAAGTAGGCATTAATCCAAAATTGTAATTTGGGGCCTAGAGCTGATCATATACATGCTATCTTGTAATTTGGGGCCTAGAGCTGATCATATACATGCTATCTTGTAATTTGGGGCCTAGAAACCAATCAATTACAACGAAAATTTCAGCAAGTAGTCGTACAGAAATAGAAATGGTTGGTTGTAAATTGGACTGCATAGATTGCCTATTTTTACTTAAAACAATTAGAAGGGACAATATTTGGGATAAAATGAGATAAATTTATCTCAATTTAATTAGTCAAACAGAACAAAACCTGAACCGAATTTTAACTAGTTGCATCCACACACAGGCGAAATCCAAATGACGGTAGCATCAAAGACGAACGAGACCAGTGACGGAGGGCGGAGGTAGTGACGGAGGACTGGAGGAGGGGAATCAAGGGCGGAGCAGTGGCGGAGGGGTGGCATTTCTTCTCCTCTGCCAATTTACCTTTTCTCCTCTGCATTTTCGGCCGATCGTGGATCGCCTCAGAATCGCTAGATTCGCTAGGGTTTCTTCACGCATTTGTCCAAAAGAGAAACGGGTTGAGTTATGATTAGCGGGTTTGGGTTTAGGGTGAATCTGTTTTAAGTTAGAGTCAATTGGATCGGGTTTGAGTGAGGGTTAGAAATTGTACCCAGGGGTAGGCACAACTAATTTCAGAGGTAGGCAGAGTAACAATTTATCCTGTTCTTATTAAAATTTTCAAATCCAGGGGTAGGCAAGTGCCTACCCCTGGTGTACATTGGCTCCGCCTCTGGGTACTGGTACTGGGTACTGGATTCTATAGTGAATTTTGATGATTTTCGATTATGAAAGAAACTGTGTTAAAACATGTTTTAAGAGATTAGAAGTATATCTGATGCCTACCGACAACGGTACCAAAATAGTTGTGATTTTCTCATGTACTGGTGTGGACTAGGCATATCCCAATGTTCTGATGCTTACCAGGAATGTTCAGTTAGTATATCTGATGCTTACCAGGAATGTTCTGTTAGTCTAATGAAATTATTGCTACATGCACCAAACAAGGAAATGGATCATTCCTGTTTATTTCATGCACGGCAATCATCTTCCACAGTATACTAAAATTGCCAGGCATAACCTATAATTAAACCAAAGCGTCTTGTACCAGAGAAATAACATACAACAGCGAGATAAATTTTATGCCTTCTAATACGAATAGTTAAAATCAGTAGGTTTATTAAAATATTGTACCAGTGAAGTTGCGAACTATAAAAAATTTGAAAGTGACAATGTTCAGAGCATGCATCTTTTTTTTTTAATATGGTGAAGGGTATAGTTGAAGTCTTACTTTGTTAAATAAAAGAAATAATTGATTTATCTGTTAATCCAATGATAGTATTGCTGCACTGACCAAACTAGGAAATGATCACATGAACCATTTCCATTTATTGCATGCTCGGAAATCATTTACTATGAAATCATAAATTTACCAATCATAACTTATAATTTGGATAGTCAGACTGACATGTACCAGAGAAATAACATACTATTACAAGCTAAAATTTCCGTCTTCTTATAGTTAAAAAGATTTCTTACAATATTTTGGTTGCCTAGGGTCCGTATTAAACAAGGAAAATTGTAACACAAAACTAAAGAGAAAAATCAGTGATAATAATGTGGTGTCCCACATAATACACGAGTATGACTGCACTGCTCTGTACCAGGTGGCTGGTACTAGCAGTCAAATTGTTGTGCTTTGATGCCCCAACTAGTGATTCAAGCTTTCCGTTATGATCTAGGCATCAACATTATGTAGATTGACAAGTTTTATACTTTTTGAAATTTTTTGTCCCATCTTATGGACGAGATAAAAAGGAAAGCCATTGAACCGCACAAAACGAATCATTAGTTAATTTATAGTGAAATAACACACAAATCCGTAACTACTCTAAATGTGTTGTATTTGTCTAATTAATTATAGCTGTTAATTATGACTAATTATCTGTGGTACACAGTACATCTGTCATCTTGGTAATGCAAATTCCCTCATATCTTTTCAAAATGTATAGTACACTTCCTAATTATCTGAATTTAAGGGGCAAATAGGGAACAAATTATTAATTGACTCTTCTGCAGAACAGAAAGAGCATTTAAAATCACCTTCCCAATCCCTTTTAAGGAGATTACATTATGTTACTAACCAGATAAATTCATCTGATTTTTTAAGGTAATTTGATTTTATCTTACTCAACAGAGAATCTTTGTTACCCTCACAGTTTAACCATTCACACAAGAAGCTAACAGTAAAAATGTCAGTAGAATATTTTCTTAAGATTATATGATCCTCAAATTCATACTAAAATACCCTTCTTATTCAGCAAGACATTAAGATCACTTAAATCTTGTGCTAATGCACCAGTTGAATTTGGTGATTCTAAATATAATATACATATTCAAAAATTATAAAAAGTTTGTGACTCTAATAATTTTGGTGTCTAAATTACAATGAACGGTGTGGATCACTTGTTCAGACCTCAAGATGCAATGTTTGAACCATTAATAGCAATCCATGGTACTATAGTACAGTTTCCATGGTGCATAGTGCATTCTACAATTGCTGCAAACAGAACAAATGAAAAAAAATTAAAGTTATCATAGATTGGTAAGCAGATGTATAGAATTCAAATGAACTTTGAAGATTTAAGGTTTGGCAGAGTTGCAAAAAAAGAACAGGCTACTATTGCTTGAAATACAAAATAGAAAATAATAGAGTTGAAAAAAAACTTTGAATATTTTTGTTATTTGGCAGAACAGCAAAATGCTGCAGTCTTGCAAGACTGAATGATACTTTTTATTGATACAGATGATGGCTATGCAATACAGAATGTACTTGTAGATTTAATTGGCAGACGCACAGTGCCCCAAGTTTTCATCAACGGCAAGCACATCGGTGGTTGTGATGGTTTGTAACTTCTAATTTCACAATTAGTTTGTAACTTCTAATTTCACAATTATTTTGACCGGCAATTCACTATGATCTGAAAATGTTCGAAAATTGAAAACTCAGGAGTAATATTACAATTTTCATTGGAGCTTCATTTTACTCTGTTACTATTATTGTGATTTTCTTGTTCTTATCATCTAAATTTTTAATGTTTGTCAAAACTGGCAGATACCGCGAAGGCACTTCAAAGTGGGCAACTTAAGAAGCTTCTTGGTAAAAATGATTCTAGTTCAGTTTTCTGATCTGGGACAGTTCCAGTTGCGATCCGAAATGATTTGTAATTTCCTCTTATTGATTTGTTTCTTCCTAAGTTGTAAGGTTGAAGTCTAGAAAATTGTTTTTTCAAGTTAAGAATTTATAACATGTTTTCTCTCTCTAGTGAGTTATGCTTCTTAAATGGTTCTCCGGTGCCGGAGTGTTCGGATTGTTTATTCGCCATGAAGACTTAAAAGGTCTGATAGACGACGAAAAAAAAGAAAAGAGATTACCTGAGATTAGGGTTGGCAAAGAGCCGGCTTGGTCCAAGCTAGACCAAGCTCATGGCTCACTTGTTTTGGCAACGAGCGAGCCATGAGCGAGCTAACATTCAAGTCCGAACTAAAAAAGTGGTTCATTTGTTTTGGCAACGAGTGAGCCGAGCTAGCTCGTGAAATTTTGTGAGCCAAAAGTCCAAATGTATTAGATAATGTATTATAAAATCAACTATCATAAATAAGTTTGCAACTAAATTTATACATACCAAAATATCAAATTTTCAAATTCATACAAACATAGTTCACAAAATAAATTCATGCATACCAAATTCATACAAATTCACAAATTCATACTTGGACCGAACTGGCTCGTCAACTTGCGAGCGAGCTAGGCCTCAGCTCAAACTTGTTAATTTTGAACCAAGCTAGTAGTGAGCTGGCTCGTTAACAGCTCGGTCCACTAACGAACGAGCTATTAGTGAACGAGTCAAATGCGAGTCACGATTAATCTACGAACTATGAGCTTTTTTGCCACCCCACCTGAGAATAATTATTTTCTTTTAGAAATAAAATACTGAATTTGCTAAATAAATCTAGAGTAAACTATTTATTAACATGTCAGATGCAAGTTGACTTCTACATGCAACAGAAATATTAAATGCGATGCTTACTTTAAAGAATGTAGTCTGTTTCTATAATGCAACAAAATATCTCTACAAATTTTGCGAGCAAATATGGAACAATTGAAAAAGAAGGGAGATTTCTGATATAAGAAAAGGTAGAGGAAGAACTATGAAATGCAATAAGAATTGAGGGGTATATATGATAATACAATTTTAAATGCCACATGTCAGCCTAGGTGCATTCTTTATTCATTTTTATTTAATAATTTAAAATTTTAAAATGAGAAGGTTGAATTACTTTTAGCTGTCACTAAATGTTAACTTTACTATTGTTTAGTTGGTTCTAGTTCTTGTTGTTGCATGGTGATGGCTAAAGTCACTCTTTTGAACTCATGATGTAATTATTTGATTTTTAGTAATATGAAAACAGATCTTGGTCTTTTAAAAAAAAAAAAAGGTTGAATTACCAAATTGATTTTTTTGTTATTTATTCTATTAGACTCTCGCTCCTCGGTCCTCACTCCTCACTGCCATCATTAAATAGGAAATCGTAAATTAATTACTTTTCAAATATGGCCACATGGGTCTCAGACTCTCCCGACATTTTTATTAATATCCAAAGTTTAATACAAATTAATAAATATACCCAGAATCCGGCCCAATATCGATATATACCCAAGCCGGCCATTTTCTGGCCGGCTATGTACTCTCCCTAAGCCGGCCAGAAAATGGCCGGCTATGTACCTTTTTTTTTTTCCGTTTTTTAGAGAGAGACACTATGAAGATCAAAGTATTGAAATTTTTTGTTTAAATTTTTTGTAACCATATGACAATTCAATATGAAGGACACGCTTAATTATTACTCTTGTCGGAAACATTGACTGATGATATTAATGTAATGATATTGATGGGACTTGTCTCATAGTGAAAACAAATACCTCAAAAATAACATCAATATCATCACATTGACTGACGACAGTACCTATCTATTTTTTTTTTAACCCACATTATTCAACTTCTAGATATTAATAAAAATGTCGGGTATTAGTTCATAGAAAAATTTGCCATAAAACAATATAGCACATATACTCTTATAACTACATGATATACGGCATTCTATAATTTACGACTTACGATTTATAATCGAATTTTTTTTCAAAATAATTTATAACATGATACGTTTCGAAAATAAAATGATAGATAAAGGGTGAATTTTGACTTAATTGCATTATTTTCATATTTTATTTATTTTTACAAAATTTCAGCCTTTTTTTTGGTTAATTACAACCAAGGCGTGATCACATTTTCATATTCGAACTTTTGAAACCCCATATGATAGTTTTCTGACTAAGCTCAAACTTTTGAAACCCTAGATGATAGTTTTCAAACTTTTTATTCAACTTTGGATATTAATAAAAATGTCGGTTTAATCTTGATGAGTTTATTGTTGCTGTTTAACATACTTTTCTGTTTATTTTTTATGTTGTGCTATTATTTTAATGTTGTAATATTTTCCGTTTAGCATTATCATGATAATTTTTTTTATCTGTAAATATAAAAATAGTACTATAAAAGTACACATACACAAGAACCGAAATATAGGATAATCCAAATATACCAAACATAAATAGTATATCAAATATAAATAGTACAAAACTAGTAAAAATACAACTAAAACGGAGAGGGGGAATATCGCTGAGGCGGTACTCCGGCGTTCGCCCGGCGCCAGCGCGGCCAGCCTCCGTCTCTCTCGGGCTCATCTGGGGCATCGACAGACCTCAGTATCTGCTCGGCAATATCCCATCTGGCATCGCCCGTGGAGACTGTCGGTACTGGCGGAGGTGTAGTGAAGATAGATGCGGCAAACCCAGTCCCAAAGGCAGGCTGAGTATGAGACCTGCTACCACTAGCCTCTCCATCATGCGACATCTCTGTGCCATATCGAGGCCATGCCGGTGCCGACATGAAACTCTCATCGAACTCATGGAGACTGCACGAGAGGGACTCGTACTCAGAAGTATCGGTCTCCGCAGGTGGTGGCTGTGGTGGCATCTCTGCTGGACCCTGCAATCATACACATAAATTATTAAATTTGATATGAATGAAGAAATTTATTAAAACCTGACAGATACTGAAGTATGACATACATATGGCTGCACCGGACGTCCATGCTCGTCGTACCATGCCGTCCACCCAATGTCGGACAATACCCAACGATGGTAGTCCCACTCTGGATGTGAATCGGGGGAAGATGGCATATCATCTAACAGAACCGGGCTCGGATCGGGCTCCTGCGGATCTATCTCACGCCAGTTGATGTTCTCTCTGGCGTCTCGCAGCATACCGATGATCTTTCCACCGTGCCCGGCATCCTCAACCACATTCGCATTCTTCTTGAGGGTGCGGTACCCAAGCCGTCTCCAGTTCTTCTTTCCCAGCATGCGGATCCCATGCCCGCACTCCTTGATCGCGGCCAAAAGCTGAAAAAAATTTAGCATGTCAGATCAAACATTGATGTATTACTAAGTTAGATCAAACCTTGTGGTTGTAGGTGCTTTACCTGGCGAGCCCATCCACGACCGTTGGGATGGTAACCATCATCCGTTTTGATCCTGTCGCGGAGATAGGCACCGTAATCACCCTGCAGATAGACACTCGCCATGCAGACCTGCGTGTACCATACATCGTACCTCAACTGGGGATCCCCCTGGGTCTGCTGAATCGCCTCTGGCTCGTGATAGAAGTCTATATACTGAGGATCCTGGGCCGTCCCGTAGTATGCATCGTAATGGGTGCTCCAGTCCTTATCCAGTCGCCCTCGGTGGGTAACGCTGTAAAGAAGACGTTAGTTGCAATAAAAAACTATCAAGTAATATGATTTATTTAATAAATACAATAGACTACGACTTACCGGTGCAGGTCTCTGTGCGTGTAACTCGGCAAAGATGGGTCTATGGGAATCAACGCCGCTCATCCAAACTGGCGGAGCACCCGATCTGGGTAGTGGTGCTCCACTATCCAGAAATGTATGAGTGGACCTCGATAGAACCACATCTCCCGCTCGTGCTCGTCAGTCACACTACCCGGCAAGAGGAACTCCTCGTACAACTGATCGTACGGCGTCCACTCAACAAGAGGCTCAGGCAAACTCTGAAGCTCTGACCGGACTGGCCTGATCCCAACGGTAGCACCGTGGGTCCGATCCTGGTAGTTGTGGAAACCGTACCACTTCTTGGCGTATGCCGGGCAGTGAAACACATCTGGCTCTCCCCAATCCGGCGCCTCATTGGGGATAGGACGGCCCACCGGTAGCCGTGATCACGACCAGTGCTGAAGCAGGAGTACCGGCCCGTACATCTGCTTCGCCGTCGGCTTCATTTTCAAGAACATTACACGTCAGTGTATTTTGATGGATTGATTGATTAAATAATTTACACTAAAATAAGAGTTGGTGACTTACCTCACTACTACGAAACAGGTGGTAGTACAGATACGCCAGGACAGCTCCACCCCAGTTGTACGACGACGGCCGCTCAATGTCCATCAGCAACGGGAGATACATCATCGGCATCTGATCACCGCTGGAATCAGGAAACATGACAGAACCAAAAAGGTCCATCACGTAGCCCCGTGTATATCTGCAATACAAAACATATAAAAATTCTAATAGAATCATCGTATTATAAATTAATTAGTAGATATTAATAAAAATTTACCTCTGAATCTCCAGCTCGGTGGAATTTGCCGAGAGACTCGCGATGAAGTGCTGCCGTAACCTCGTCATCCGCAAATGGAACTTCGACCTCCCATGTTCCCCAATGATATAGGAAGGATCAGCTCCCAATAACTCATCGACATAACCTGCGAATCTGGTGCTGTCAGAGACGCCGCCGACGGGTGTGCCACGGATAGACAAACCCCAGAGAGCACTTACATCCTGGAGAGTCACTGTCATCTCTCCGAATGGCATGTGAAACGTGTGCGTCTCGGGACGCCATCGCTCCACCAGTCCAGCGATGAGAGATGCATTGATGATGCTCTTCTCTGTCCGCACGATGTCCACAACCTGGTAGAGACCTAGGTTGACGAGGTACGGCTCCATCACCTCGTAGTACCTCATGTGAACGCACCTCAACTTCACATCTAGAAGATCCGTGTCCTGCGTTGAAAAATGTAATCCGCATGGTGACAACATAATAAAATTTAAATCCAACAAAATTTAATGAAAATATAAGAAAAGGAACGTACCTCACGAGAAGCCAGTGAGACTCGGTGCTCGCTGTGGGGAATCCACAGGAGAGGACTGATGTGCTCCGTGCTGCTAGTACTGATCGGCTCGTCCACTACTGGACGCTGGGTAGGCCGTGCTCTAGGCATCCTGATATCTAAAATAACCTAATTTCGGTAAAATTACGCTTAATAAGCATGACTATGGTAAAAAAGACCAAAATACCCTAATTATTGGTTATCGGTGCTAATTACACTAATTGCGCTTAATTAGCCTAATTATGGTAAAAAAGACCAAAATATCCTAAATATTGGTCAAACGTGCTAATTTCGGTAAAATTACGCTTAATCAGCATAACTATGGTAAAAAAGACCAAAATACCCTAAATATTGGTCAAACGTGCTAATTTCGGTAAAATTACGCTTAATAAGCATGACTATGGTAAAAAAGACCAAAATACTCTAATTATTGGTTATCGGTGCTAATTACACTAATTGCGCTTAATTAGCCTAATTATGGTAAAAAAGACCAAAATATCCTAAATATTGGTCAAACGTGCTAATTTCGGTAAAATTACGCTTAATCAGCATAACTATGGTAAAAAAGACCAAAATACCCTAAATATTGGTCAAACGTGCTAATTTCGGTAAAATTACGCTTAATAAGCATGACTATGGTAAAAAAGACCAAAATACCCTAAATATTGGTCAAACGTGCTAATTTCGGTAAAATTACGCTTAATAAGCATGACTATGGTAAAAAAGACCAAAATACCCTAATTATTGGTTATCGGTGCTAATTACACTAATTGCGCTTAATTAGCCTAATTATGGTAAAAAAGACCAAAATATCCTAAATATTGGTCAAACGTGCTAATTTCGGTAAAATTACGCTTAATCAGCATAATTATGGTAAAAAATGCCAAAATACCCTAAATATTGGTCAATTGTGCTAATTAAACTAAATATTGGTTAACTTAGCTAATTACACTAAATTACAACAACATAATCTAAATTATAACACCTAAAACTTAAATCCTAAACTCTAAAATAAATAAATTAAATTAGATAAAAAAAAAATTTACCTCAAAGAAGAAGAGAGAATTCGGAATTCGGTTGGGATGAGAGAATTGTGAGAGGAGAGAGAGAAAAAAAGGTATATATAGGAGTTAATGCGGGAAAAAAAAAAAAAGGTACATAGCCGGCCATTTTCTGGCCGGCTTAGGGAGGGTACATAGCCGGCCAGAAAATGGCCGGCTTGGGTATATATCGATATTGGGCCGGATTCTGGGTATATTTACTAATTTGTATTAAACTTTGGATATTAATAAAAATGTCGGCAGACTCTCAGGTGTCCATCTAAATTTGAATTTTGATTTGTGTAAAAAAACAAAAAAACTGAATTTTAAGCGCGTCCCTTAAAACCCGGATCCGGATTATAAGTCCGAATCCAGGCGAGCATAAAAACCAACCGCTTATTTCCAAACGGATCCAAAATTATAATAGACTCCGAAATTTTAATCTAATTTGACTCCGAAATCTTAAATCTATTGTTCTTTGTAATAACGCTTTTATTTTACGCCTTAAACCATTCGAATACCATTTCGTGGCTACTGCCTACAGTACAAAAGTACTGAGACTAGCTTCTGGTGAAATTCGCATCAATAAAGAAGCAAGGGAACCTCTGGCCGCCTTCGCCGGAGGGATCGCCAGTGACGGATTTTGCACGGGAACTGTTAGCTCAGAAGGTGACTTCTCCTTTTCCTTCTTTAGGGTTTTCGTTGCGTTTGTAGAAGAGGTACTTACTCCGTCGAGTTTCTACCTTTCCTAGAAAGGAGAACTTTTTTATTTCAGCTGATTTTTTATTCGTGTAGTTTTGATGCTTGATTTTTTTTTTTCAGTTCAAATTCTCTCTCGAATGAGATGTCACTCCTCAGTAGATTCTTCTACAAGAGGCCGCCTGATGGGTTGCTCGAGTTCATCGATCGTGTCTACAGTAAGCGTTCGAAAAATATTCTTAAATATTTTATACTCCCTCCAAAACTGTCAATGTTGTATGTTTTTGCACAGCTGAGGTATATGTGCTAAAACGGTAAAACCGCGAACTGATTTGTATGGTATGCTGATCGCTTGGACTCTTAGTAGACGTTTAGGGTACTTATTTGTTTTACTACCATTATATCAATACAGTTTAGTTTTGTTTTGGGTACTGTCCATTTGATAATGGTGTATTTACTTGGAGAAAACATGCCACTCTTTTTTGAAGAAAAGGAACTGTCAATTGGGTTATCTAATTATCTTTATTCCCTCATATAGTATTTGATTCATGCTTCTCAACTGAAGTTCTGCCGACTGGAATCTACAACCTCTACTTACACGAGACCATAAATGAGTTACATGAAGAATTTCCCGAGTCTTCCTTTCTCGCTTTTAATTTCAGAGAAGGCAACAAAAGAAGCCAATTTGCTGATGCTACATGTGAATTTGAAATAACCATAATTGAGTACCCGCGTCACTATGAAGGCTGCCCAATTCTCCCTCTTTCTCTAATTCAACACTTCCTTAGAGTATGTGACAATTGGCTCTCTTATGGAAACAACCAAAACATTATACTAATACATTGTGAGAGAGGTGGGTGGCCTCTTTTGGCATTTCTTCTGGCATGTCTGTTGGTTTTTAGAAAGGTACATAGTGGCGAACAAAAGATGCTAGAGATTGTGCACAGAGAAGCACCAAGAGGATTTATACAACTATTTTGTCCCCTCAATCCATTGCCGTCTCAGCTGAGGTACTTACAATATGTGGCTAGGCGAAACATCTCGCCTGAGTGGCCGCCTGCTGAACGGACCCTCTCTTTGGATTGTTTGATTCTTCGGGCTGTGCCGAGCTTTGATCCTGTCAATGGTTGCCGGCCACTGGTACGCATTTTTGGAAAAAGTGTTTTAGGCAAGAGAGGCAGTGCCACTGACATGCTTTTCACCATGCCTAAAAAGAAATCTTTACGGTATTACCGGCAGGTAATTTTTATCACGACACTTATTATATATTTACTTCCACATAAGGCTTTTAGTAACAGCAAGTATTTCATCTTATAGGAGGATTGTGATGTTATCAAAATAGACATACAATGTGTAGTTCAAGGAGATGTTGTTTTGGAATGTGTGCATCTTGACTTGGATCCCGAGAAGGAGGTGATGATGTTTCGTGCAATGTTCAATACCGCCTTCATACGGTCAAACATTCTTATGCTAAATGCTGATGATGTAGACCTACTCTGGGACTCGAGGGACCGGTATCCAAGAGGCTTTCGAGCAGAGGTAAACTAACCACATCCTATTCTATATCAATATCAGTACCAAATTTAAACATTTGGGTCTTGTTGTATTTTGGGTAAATTAGATCCTTTTATTGGAGTTAGTGCCTTAATTCATGTCAGCATACAACATGCTTTTGGCGATACCTATTTTTATGCCTAACCACCAAATTATTAATGCAGGTGCTCTTTTGTGATATGGAGAGCATATCTCCTCCAAGAGCACCAGTAGCTGCATTAAATGGAGAGGAAAAAGGTGGTTTACCAATTGAAGCTTTTTCGATGGTTAAAGAGCTCTTTAGTGGCATTGAATGGCTCGAAGGAGGTGAAGATGCTGCTCTTTTGTTACTGAAAGAATTATCTGAGAATTCCTTGCAAGGAAAATTACAGAAGCTTGTTTTAAGTGACATGAAGAACCGAGCTAGCATAAATGTGATGTCACCTTTGGATTCTGATGAAGAGAAGGATTCGACTACTTCAGATTCTGTTGGCATGAATTTCATTTCAGAAGAACACGATACATCAAATGAAGATGGTGATTCTATTGGTAAATTTGTTTTCCCTGCTTGAAGCATACTTTTTGGCTTTTTGCAGTAGAAGGCACTTGAGTCCTTGCAATGTGCTCTATTTTACTGATGCTTAAATATAGTTTACTTGTGAATACTTGTTTGCAGTAAATGGTTTGGAAAACCCCAAATGTAACTTCAGATCTTATGAGGTATATGCAGCTTATATAATAACATTTTTAATTAGGGGGCTTGCAATGTTGCAATAGGTTTTCAAGAAACACCTCTCTGCCATGCTGCAGCTCTTCCAGGACCTTTACCAATAAAGCAAGCTATGGCACTGCCACCTCCACAATCACCAGCTCATCAAATATCATTAATGCCTCCATCACCTCCTTCACCACCATCAATGCAACCAGCTTCATCAGATTCTCTACCACCTCCACCAAGTTCAGTTTCTACAGCTTCTGCACCTGCACTGTTTTCGGGACCTCCACCGCCTCCGCCGCCTCCACCTTTTACAAATTCATCCCATCAAAAATCATTGTTATTTGATGATAAAGCTCACTTACAGCCAACAAATCCTTCACTACCACCCCCACCCCCACCCCCACCACCACCACCACCATTGTCAACTGTGGGAATAAAAAGACCCCCTCCACCCCCTCCTCCCCCACCACCTGGCACCAATTCCGATCTTCTACCTCTTAGAAAATCCTCTCCACCAACTCAAGCTGCCCCACCACCTCCCCCACCTCCCCCACCTCCTCCACCTCTAGTTCCTCCTAGACTGTCTCGAGACCCACCGCCACCTCCACCACCACCTGCTCCTCGTGGACCAGTACGAGCACCACCCAGTGCACCCCCTCCACCTCCACCACCTCCTGGTCCACCTCAAGCTCGAGCACCACCTCCACCCCCTGCTGGACCACACAGAATGCCCCCTCCTCCACCTCCTCCTCCTCCTGGACCACCTGGAGTGCCCCCTCCACCACCTCCAGCTCCATCTGGACCCCCTCGAGGTCCAACTCCACCACCTCGTGCTTCATCTAAAGGCCCTCCACCTCCACCTCCTCCGGGTCCAGTTAAAAAAGGCCCCATGGCTCCATCTTCAAACGGACTGAATGCCTCAACACCTCCAGCCCCGCCACCTCCATCTTTGGGGAGGGGAAGAGGGATGACCCCCCCAAGCCTAGGGAGAGGTCGAGGAGCTGCACTGAATAGTAGTGCTCAAAAAAAGACTTCCTTGAAACCATTACATTGGGTTAAGGTAACACGAGCTGTGCAAGGTAGTCTCTGGGCTGATTCTCAGAAGCAAGAGGGCCAATCAAAGTATGTACAAGTTTTTTTTTTTTTTTAATTTTTCTTCAATTGATTGTGACCTAATTAACAAGGTCTTACATAACAACTGTGGTTTTAATTAATAGGGCACCTGAGATCGATTTTAATGAGCTGGAGAGTCTATTCTCAACAGCTGTTACAAAAGAGCAAACTGGAGTTGGAAAAGGTGGACCAGGGCGTGGGTCTGGAATTAAGAAGCCAGAGATTGTCCATTTGGTACGACACTATATTTTTATTTTACTACCAGATCAAACTTATATTTTTCCTATCTTATGTGATATGCTGCTCGCTTTTTAATGATATTTCAGGTTGAAATGAGGCGAGCAAATAACTGTGAGATCATGCTTACCAAGATTAAAATGCCTCTTCCATCTATGATTGTAGGTGTTCACAACTTAATATGATTGAGAATTCAGTGGAGTTACAATTAGAGTTTTGAAACTTCCAACGACATGGCATTTTAGGGCAATATATTGCACAACAGAACTATGTTAACTTACATAATGCGAACTATGATTACTACTATTTATAAATGATGGATTTACTTATCTTGTTGTTAACTACATTCCTCTTTTTATTCCTTTTTTCATATGTTTCTAATTTTGTGTTGTTATTCTTGTTGCTATCAATTTCAAAGAATGCAATCTTAGCTCTTGATACTACAGTGTTAGACATTGATCAAGTGGAGAACCTCATCAAGTTTTGCCCTACCAAAGAAGAAGTGGAGATGCTTAAGGTAAATGCTATCGTTGGGATTGTTTAACAAAAAATGTATCCCTATTTTTTCTCAAGTTTACCCAATCACTTAAAGAGATATGCTTTGTGCTCAAATCTTGATTTTTGAAACTTGAATGACCGATCTGAGCTGCTCGCTGTGATCTTCATATTGAAATAGCGTTGAAGACCAAATTTTTTATTTTATATTATTATTCTTTTAGGAGGAGGGTTCAAATGCCTCCATTTTATGTGCCTCCACCATGCCTCCATTTTTAAAACATTAATAACTCAAAATTTAAATCGTAAACGTCAAAATAAAACCGTTAGATGTGATCTATGTTATTTTCTTTATGTGCTCATAAAAAATTATCACATTTTGGTTTAGTTTTTATGTGAATTAATAAGTTGAAAAATCAATGTCTAGAAATTATTCACATTAATACGTTCTTACAAGCTCTTGATGACAACCAAAACAAAGTTGAAATGTCATAATTTTTTACACGTGCATATATAAAATGATGTCGATCATATCCAATGGTTTTATTTTGACTTTTTAACATTTAAATTTTGAGTTATTAAAGTTTTTAAAAATGGAGGCACGATGGAGGCACAAAAAATGGAGGCATTTGAACCCTCCTCTTCTTTTAGATATGAAGAAAACCATTGCTATTGGATGGTCTGTAATTTTTGAAGTAATGAATTTTCTTCATACCTAAAGAATTACTTAAAAAAAAATCTAAAAAACATATAAAATTTGGTCTTCAACAATATTTTAATATGTGGATAACATTGAACAGCTCAGGTTGGCCATTCGAATTTTGAATTTTGATACACCAAGTACAAATACTTTTACTTGGTACCATAGCTCAACTCCACACACACACGAAGCTTAACTTGTAGAATATTTAGTAATGCATAATAAGATTTGCTCTTTGTTATTTATAATTACTATATTCCTTCTTTTTCATGATATTAAGATGAAGCTTCTATGAGTTTAAGCACAAACAAATTCATGAGCTTAACATCAAAAACCATAGATCGGCTTCAAATGATGAACTTGGATATTTGGTTTTGACCTACTTCAGGATCGGAGCATTTACTTTCCAAATGTTCAGTTTTGGAAGTTCACTTTGAATAAAATTAAGATGTTGAAAATTGGTTTGAAGAAGAACACATCAAATTAATTCATTTTCTAATTTCTTGATCTTATACAAATTGAAAAAAAAATAAAAAATAATTCATTTTCTAAATTTCTTGATCTTTTACTTGCGTAGTTAGGATCCACAACGGCTTAACTTGACAAACTTGACAACATTTTCTAAGATCAACTAAAAGAAATTCTAAAAAATAGAAAAAAAAATTATAGATATGTTGTTAGCCTCATAGATTGTTTGTGTATCAAATTTATTGCAATTTGAGTGTCATTTGATCTTCCATCAATGGTCGTTAAATATAGATTGATGCAAATTTTAACTCATCTGATGAACGGTAAAATATGTATCAAATTTCATCACTTATCAATTGTATGATAAATTGATATGCATAAAATATAGTAGTGAGGAAATGTTATGTCCGTACTATGGATCAATATCTTCATTTTCAAAGTTCAAACAATCGGTATGAACTGTTCAACATGATCTCTGTATAAAATGTACCTGTAGATCAAATTTTACATTTTTTAGAATTTTTTTACTATTTTTTCAGATATGTAGAAAATCACTTGATCTAAAGATTCTAGACCATTCAAAAGTAGTGATTTTCTACCTTTCTAAAAAAATTCTAAAAAATGTAAAATTTAGTCTGCAAGTACATTTTCGTATAGAAATCATGTTCAATGATTTAGATTAACTATTTGGACTTTGAAAAATTGTTCCATAGTACGGACCAATCCGCACTATGCATAGTACTGTAGCTTCACTCTAAAATATAGATCACATTTCATGTGTTGGGTTTCAAAATAATTGTTATGTTTTACGGTTGCAAGATTGTCAAGTGAATTTGTTATTAAAGGATCCCTACCCTTGCTCATATAGTCACATTAAGACATCTTCCTGCACTTGCTTCTTGCAGAGTTATGCGGGGAACAAGGAAATGCTAGGGAAATGTGAACAGGTTTGTTTTTTATTTAGAAATTTTATTGTTCCATTATTTCACAAATCCTCAAAACCCTAGATAAAATTAATTGTTTTTCTGAAGTTTTTACCCTTTAAACTTTGCAAATTGTTTCCAGTTTTTTCTGGAGCTGATGAATGTTCCTCGAGTAGAGTCCAAATTACAGGTGTTCGCATTTAGAATTACATTCTCTTTACAGGTGCACTACTTTACCTTCTGTCTTCTTTATTATTCAAGATGTGTGTGCTTGAATGTAATTTCTTGTTGTTTTAAAGAGTTTGAATTTTTATGTCCTGCTGAAATTTTCTTGACAGGTGCAAGATCTGCGCGTTAATTTAAGTACAATTAACAGCACGGCTCGAGAGGTACCTTCTGATGAATTATTCCAACGTTTTTCAAGGGTCCAATTTGTGACAGTGCTAAAGCTACTTTTCATTTGCCTATAGCATATGATGATATACCTTCTGCTATGTTATCTTATACAGATAAAGGAGTCTGCAAAGCTAAGGCAAATAATGCAAACAATCCTCACATTAGGAAATGCATTGAACCAAGGCACTACTAGAGGTACGAGCATGAATTATATTGAAAGAATGGATATAACTATTTAGTGGTATGTTATTTGCTTATATTGTCTCTGATTTCATAGGCTCTGCTGTTGGATTCAGATTGGATAGTCTTCTTAAATTGTCAGATACCCGTGCAAGAAATAACAAGCTGACTTTGATGCATTATTTGTGCAAGGTATATCATCTAACTTCTCCAGTTCTTGATCTTCTTCATTACATTCATGCATTACGTAATTGCTACTTTATAGGTTATTGCTGAGAAAATGCCAGAACTCCTTGATTTTGGCAAGGATTTGGTCCACTTAGAAGCTGCCTCTAAGGTATCAATAAATGCGTCAACGAAAATAATCTAAATTTTGGAAGTATATTGAAAAGTTAGCAATACTTGTTACTTTTTACTGGACAGATCCAGTTAAAACTAGTTGCGGAGGAGATGCAGGCAGTGAGCAAAGGTCTTGAAAAGGTCGAACAGGAGCTGGCTGCATCAGTGAATGATGGTGCAATTTCCACGGGCTTTCGTAAAGTATGGATAGTCTTATATCAATACTACTTAAAAGCCGGTGAATTGTTTTTTTTTTGTAAAGAACAGATAATGTAAGTATATTTCATGTTTTCTTTTGCAGGCCTTGAAAGGATTTCTTGACACTGCAGAGGCTGATGTGAGGTCTCTCATAGCTTTATATTCTGAAGTTGTAAGTGCCATTAAAACAGCTTTATATTTTCTTTTTATTGTAAGTTTTCCCCATGGACTTGAAGGTCTTGCAAATTGGATTAAATTAGGATGGTCAATACTCCATAGGGAAGGCAATTTTGTGTTCGGGTTGAATTTCATATGTTGGGTCATTCATATCAGATCATTTTGATTTTTGGGTTTAGGCACTGTCAGGTTGGTCATTTCGGTTGGGTCATCTCCTTTTCGGGTTTTCATGCTTCCTTTGGCTCAGGTTGTGTTGTGGTAAATATATTGTCATTTTGTTTTATTGTCATAACAGAATTGGGTGGGAGATTTGAATAAACAAAGAACAAAAAAGGAATTATTTGGGAGAAGAAGTAAAGTTATTTCCTTATTATCGGACACCTGTTGGGTAATGTCAGGTATTATATTGGTTTTATTAGTTATTAATTAGGTTCCTTGGGTTTATATATCAAAATTTTGCTGGGGGGGCTGTGTTCAGATAGATATTTTCTGTAAGGCAAGTGTTGTCTCCCTGTGTAATTAACAGGGAATTTGTTCTTCTTATTAGGGAAGAAATGCTGATTCTCTGGCCCAATATTTTGGTGAAGACCCAGCTCGGTGTCCTTTTGAGCAAGGTTTTGTTTAATTTTCGTTAATTTTATTTCCATTGCTAATTTTCAGAAAGAAAACTTAATTTAACATGGTGTTTTTTCCTTGGCTCCAGTGACATCAATTCTGCTTCTGTTTGTCAACATGTTTAAGAAATCACATGAAGAGAATGCCAAGTTTGCTGAAGCTGAAAAGAAGAAAATGGAAAAGGAGGCTCTGAAGGAAAAGGGCAGCACTTCAGCAATAAAGGTTTGATTGAGGGGTGGTCATGGTGAAAAGAGGTTCCCAAAAATTCACATAATCTCGCCTATTGTTCTCACTTCCAGTACAATGGAAATATTTTAGTTGGCGAGTATTCTTCTATATGGTAAGTAACTGTGAAGGTCCGTATCTGTTATCATTGATGATAAATATATTGTTGTTGAATTTTGTCCAATTTTAGGTTTTCTCCCCCAAATATTCAATTTTAGTTTGATTTGCATACTTAATTATCAGGCCAAACTGATAGTTTATATCAACTGAATGTAGGCCTTTTTGTAACTGTGGGTATGAAGATTCCAACCCACAGTTGATGGATTGAGCTGGAGAGTAGCTGATGATCCCATGCAATATCTTTTCCTGACAATCTCCACCAAGGATTACAAAAAACATATATCAGACATCTGTGAATCCCTTTGTGGCATTAGCACGTTAGAGAAACTAGAGATGTATATAATGATATGTAGGTATAAACATGGACAAGGACGAAACAGTAAAATGTTTTTATATAGCATATTGACATTACATTAACTTTATAATAGTAGACGTCAGTGGATAAGATAGCAAAGTTGAAAGCTAGAATTGCCGGAGTACTCTGTGATTGATGGCTGTGTTTTTAATCAAATATGATATAAATTGGACTTAGCGTTCATCAAAGCATTTCCCTTTATAGCTTAGCTTGCCATGGCACAACAACAACAAAAAAGAGAGAGGGAAAACTGAGAGTTGTACAGAACACTGGTTTCACCAACTTCTGTTCAAACAGAGTTCCATCCACTGAATACAGCAACTTGGTTTGGTTTACAGAGAAGTTCAGACGACTGAATACTGAAAATACAGTTACATCCAATACAACAACCACAGATACCTCTGAGGTATATGACAACAGAATCTTTACAATTGACTAATTGAGTGCCCATTGATGAAGAATCAGAACCAAATTCAAATTATAAGATAACAATATCACAATATCTCAGTTCAAGACCTGTAATTGCATCTCTTCAGGCCTAACAAACAAAGCACAAATCCAAAGTAATCGTAGCAATAGATATGCCTAATCAATTGTAATTTCTTTTCATTCCATGGTGGGTATCTGAAACTAAGCTCGATAAGAAAGCTTCTTCTTACCACAGGTTTCCTATTGCTGAAGTTGTCGAAAGAGAACTTGCCATGGTATTGCCCAAAACCACTCTGGCCAACTCCCCCAAACGGTATTGTCTCACACATGTACTGAGAACACAATGTACAAGTAGTGATGAATTAATATATAGTGAACATTTGTGCAAGGAACTGTAATATTTGGAAGAAAACTAGTAAAAGGCCTACTTGTATCAATGCATCATTAAAAACAACACATCCAGAGGAAGTTTCCTCTACAATTCGCCGTTTCAGCTTCTCATCATGAGTGAAGCCATAGATTACGAGAGGCGTAGGCCTTGCTCTTAGGAACTTCACACTATCTTCAATTTTCTTCAACTGCCAAACAAAAGTTACTCCAAAAACTAAGAAATAATACTTGAAACATAAATCAAACATACAGCAGTAAGCCAGTAACTACACTCAGCTACCTAAATATTAACTATCAGGCGGTGCATTATCAAGTTATTTGCCTTTCTTTTTATAGTATGTTTTCATTTCCCTTCT
Organism: Carex myosuroides; assembly: GCA_028015225.1. Classification (NCBI taxonomy): domain Eukaryota; kingdom Viridiplantae; phylum Streptophyta; class Magnoliopsida; order Poales; family Cyperaceae; genus Carex; species Carex myosuroides. Next base: position 6,884,029 of record CM051488.1, read on the forward strand.
AATGCATTAAATTGTGCTAAGCCGTTGTATGCCTAAAATAGAGCTTAGTTGATGCTCCAACATCTATGATCGCGATATGAAGTTCCATCGACATTGGCAAATTCTTCTACCTGAACTGCTGAAAGCATAAATATTTTTATGCCTAATTTATTTTAAAATGTTTAACCAGAAGTAGCTGTTAGTAGACACCATGTTGCATGATTTTATTACCGTAATGATTGGGAGAAAGGGACCAAATATCTCTTCTGTCATAATCTCCGCATCTAGCGGTGGATTTAGAAGTATCGTTGGCTCAATGAACCTGCACCAAAGTTTCACAACTTGACATCAGATCAACTGATAAATAGATTGGGATATTGCTAACATGTTTGCACTACAATATTCAGTTAACCTATAGGTTAAGTGTCATCATAACTCGTAAGTGTAAGCCCACTTGGGGGTCATGTCTTGCAAATAATTATAAGAAAATAGAAATAATGCTTGAGAGTTTACAGTTTATCTGGATTCATGGAACCGCCATGCACAATAGAAGCTGCAACTGATTCATTTTGCAATAGGTTACATAACCTTTGAAAGTGATGCTTATTAACTATGCGTGCCATAAGCTCCGAATTGGTGAAGAATTTCTGAAGAACTCCTTTCAGTAACTGTAGCTACAATGAACGAGTAGATTAATTATAAATTGTAATCTACTACTAATCAAGTGTGGTTTATTGATACCTGAACCCCAGGGGAACTGTGTTGTAGTTTCATGAGACTTTATAACAATATACAATAAAATTGAGAGTTCTGTTACCATAATTTGCCACACTTTACTTTTGCATTGATCTTTCATATTTAAAAATTTGAACGATGAATCCAAACTGCTGATGTTGTTCTTATTCACGAGAGATGCCTCAACATTAAACTTTTATATTAAATTAAGTTCGTTTTGTACTAGATCAAAAGTCATAAAAGTAACAAACTAAAATTTATCTATTAAATTGACTATATCCTTAAGAACTAGCTTTTGGTCTAGTGGCAAAAGACAACACCCTCCGTGTGAGAGACAGTGGGTTCGAAACCCGGATGGGTGTCTTTTATGAACATTGAATGAAAGTTGGTAGGCTAGACCTCCACCTTTCTTATAAATAATTGACTTTACCCTCTATTTTATGAACTATTGATTTTCTTTTTAGTACAAACTCTTAATCTTGCATGAAACAAACTCAAAAAATTTCTCTTGTATAGAGATATACAAGATAAACTACTCATATTGCTTGGATTTTAAATTTCGAGAAATTAATATTGAAGTCGGCATGATGATTTTTTTGCATCCAAATTAATAGCACCGAAATTTTACTATGAAAAATACTGATGTCATTAAAAATAAAAATAAAAAGGAAAAAGCAACAGATAGATACCAAAGTCGGTGCATATTTTTCTTCGACGAGCAAATAGTCAATCCCGATGCAGGCCTGGCCATAACATGCTCCCCATTTTCCTCCAACAAGTCGTTCCATGGCCACCTAAGTTTAGTTGAGAACAAAACTCAGTGAACTAAGAATAGTAGATCATGAAAAACTATAATTAATTAGATAATCAGGTTGTACATTACAATATACAACTTATATTAGGTAGGAAAACCATGGTAAAACCGATACTGGATCAAACACAATATACCTGTTTATCTCTTGAACTCTTCAGTGAATCGAAAATAGCCGGGCATTTTCCACCTAGCTCAAGAGTAACAGGTGTGAGATGCTTTGCTGCTGCGGTCATCACTATACGCCCAACCTTGGGACTCCCTGGAAATATGTAACAGTTTTCTAGTTACCTTTGTCAGTTCAGAAGCTTAAAGAAGTGTATTAAATCAATCCAGCACCTGTAAAGAAGATTTTGTCCCATTTGAGATCCAAAAGTTGTTCGGCGACTTGCGGGCCCCCCTGGATGACCTTGATGGCTTCATAATCCAAATATTTTGGAATTGTGTCGGATAAAAACTCAGATGTTGCAGGCGCCAGCTCTGATGGCTTTAAAACAGCAGCGTTTCCAGCAGCTATTGTACCGATCAATGGCTCCAAGGAGAGTCCTGCATGTGTACAAAAATGTACAATATCATTTTGTTGCAAAAGAGAAACGCAATGAGGTTGAGAAATGGGTCTTGAACCCAAATTAAGTTTTTATTTAGCAGGCCCAAAAGGCCTATATAATAATTTTCACAGTACTTCAGTTTTGTCTTTTCTGCTTGTTTTCGTTTTCTTTTATTCTTAATTTTGCAATCAAAGAATGCATATGCAGGCATGTTCTTTTTCTTCTTTTGTTTATTATTATTTTTTGTACTAGTTCATTCTTTACAAAGTTGCACCGTATTTTCTCTTTCATAGGTATTTGCAATTGAGATAGGTGTAGGTCCGATGCCCATCGGACCTAGTTTGGTTCTGATGGGCAGATCTACCGTAAGAAAACGGAGAAATTTGTGCGCACGAATCTTCAAACATACATGCACGGATTTTAAAGCATTTCGCACGAATCTAAAATAAAATCAATGGTGATTAAACCCGTCGCATCGGACCTACTCTCAAGTCTTTGCAATTAAGGCAGCCTGTTGCAATCAGTTCCTTTGCCTGTCTAAGAATAAACATGCATTAATTCTGGATCCAGTGTAGTGTGTACTGTGTAGCCGTGTAGGGTCACAGTAAATATTTTCATGCAGCTTATATATTGGACCATGAAAACTGTGGTACGGAATTAATTAAATTACAACTGGGAACCATCAAGTACAAATAACAACTTGAATAGCCTTTTTCTGTTCTCCAAAGAAATACCAAGAATTCAGTGTTTTTACAGTACTCGTTCCCAAATTTCCCTTTTACCCTTTAAAGCAACCATATTGTTTATTATAATGACATTGTGTATTTGCGATCAATGTGATTTGAGGACCCTCACATCCACCTTTTTACTTGGATTTTTTTTTGTCTACTTCTGAATTTATTAAAAATAAAAACAACATTTTTTTTTCTCAAAAGGAGAACACTATGTTTGAAAACAACATTATTTTTTACTTGGATTTTAGTTGGACGTTGAGTTCTGTGTGTTTCTTATCGGATGGTCTGAAGCTAAACTCAAACAGTGCGTTCATGCAGAGGATGCGGACTCATTGAGTATCTGAACATGTTCCACTAACACTAATTAATTAGAAAATCACAGGAAACAGAGCAAATTGTTTTTATTTCCACGTTAAAAATTAAATTATCGGAAATAAGATAAATTATTTTTTATTCGATCTCATATATAGGATCGAACCAAATATGATTCGGATCCATCAAGATTTTTCTTATGACCAAATTAATAGTTTGGTCTTAATAATTTCTATAAGTTGTTGCGTGTCTTCGCTACAAAATATAAAAAATCTAATGGAAACAAAACGATTGATTTGGTCCAGTAGAACTGTGAAATCCACGGACCTTCTCTTCTCCATTATTTTATTTCTTCCACACATATCTCATTGGTAGTCATACTATTATGAGTTCTTTCACGACACGTCACGTCATATGACATGACACACATATTGTGTGTCGTGTCCATCGCAAGATATGTCACGTTAAGCAAACTGACTTGGTCATATCATGTGATTAGTTTTTCCAATATTATTTCTTTATTTAATTTGTTTTACAATTTGTTTATATTTTGTAGTATTTTTTCTGACTTTTTTTTTGAAGAACCAACTTAAATCTGAAAAAATAAATAAATGCATAAGTCACATCATGTTTGATCACGTCACGCATGGTCACGACGTTACTACTTGTGACATGATCATTCGCGTGACGTGACTGTTATCCACCATTTTGGTCACGTCATGTAAACAAAAATCATCGCATGACGTGACGCGGCTAGAGTGGAAAAAATAGCACGGCGGAGCCGGCTTCATCACGGAACGGCACAATTACGGCATGAAACGGCACGCGTGTCGGTTACGTGCCGTGCGTGTGTCCCGTGCCATGACCATTCGTGTGACGTGACCATCTTTAAAAAATTTGGCACGGTACAGCACGCAGAAGATCTACTCACTGCACGACACGTGATCATGTGAGTCACGTGTAATTATGACCGTTAGATTTTGACCAAATGGTGAATCTTGAATAAACTAACCAAAATCATGATTAAATAGTCACATGAGTCATGTTTGGTCACGACACGTTTGGGCACGGCGTGACTCATGTGGCATGACTATTCACGTGCCGTGACCACCTCTTGACATTTTGGTCACGACACGGCACGTGAAAAATTAACTTGATCACGGCACGACACGACACGAGATCAAAGTCACGGCACGACACGTTTTTCCACTCTAGACGCGGCGTGACCAAGTCACGGCAGCTAGTCGTTTTTCCTTCACTATCCATTGGGGAGAGGCCAATAGAACTGAACCACGGTCCTATTGATTTTTCATACTATGTGGTTGTTGGTGTGGTAAATTATAAAAATCTGATGTGATTATTGGTTCGGTTCCTTACATTTATCAAGAAAAAAAATTGTTTTTGATAGTTTGATTTTATTTCTTATTTCTAAAAATAAGAAAATTGTAAAAAGAGCATGAAGTTATCAATTACCTACTCTTAGTGAGAGAGAGATTTATGAAATAAGGGTTAAATTTTTTTTTTTAATAAGAATGATGAGTGAGAGAGAGATAATATAAAATAAGAAGTGTTGCATGTGAGTTTTTAATTTTTTTTATTAAAATTTTTTTTAAAATGATAGAAATCCTCAAATTATACACAAATTTTTTTTTTAAAGACTGAGGTCAATAGTATAAAATTTCACAAAAAATATGGGGGTCAATTTTGTTATACTCTAGCATTTTACTATAATTTATATAAGAGAACTATATTTTTAGTACTAGTTTTTGAAAAAAAAAAATGAAAATCAATTGACCCACATTTTTGTGAGCTCGCATCGTCTACATTAACTCAAAAAAGCATCTTTCGAGTTAATGCATCTCGGCCGTCTGATTTTAAACAGAGCCAATCTGGCCCTGCTTATAAAGCAGGGGATCCTTCAATATTAGTGTAGATCTAGTCCATACGGATTTCAAAACAGATCAGACGATTCAGATGTATTAACTAAAACAAAAAGAACAAAGAAAATATAATAGAAAACAATGGATGGCATGAGAGTGTTTCTAACAACAACAAAAAAAAATTATGTTTTCCCTTTTGATTGGGTCCCTATTTATTTTAGTAGAAAATAAATAGTATTTTGCCTAATTGAGCAACATTACCTAATGGAAAATTCCAGGACGAGAAGACAAGAACAACACCCAGCGGCTCCGGTACAATCTCAGCAACAGTTGGAAATGCAACAAGCGGCAAGCTCACCTACATATCAAAATTCAATTTCTTCATTTTAAGTACCTCTATGAGCATCGAAAAAAAAAAATGGAAAAACGAATTCTCACTCTCTCAGGTGACATCCAGTTCTTCAAATAGAGAAGTGCATTTTCTGTTGACTTGACCAGAGCTCCAACCTAACAAGAAAACATTTCAAATTTTGAAATAAAATATTATAACATATAGAAGCAAGGAACCTCATTTTGGGTTAATTTCCTATTAACACAACAAGCACCTCATCTCTGAAGGCCTCGACACGGTGTTTACCCAAATCATCCTTCAAAACCTTAAACATATCATCCTCTCTCTCTTTAAGAAGCCTGAGCAGAGATTTAAGTTGAGATTGTCTCCAATCAAAGCCTCTTGTTTTACCACTTTCAAAAGTTGTTCTTGCCTCAAGAACCACACTCTCCAGTCCCCAAACCCCCATCTCTTCGTCTCCTCCCTTGTTTCCAGTAGTAGTGAGCACCATTGTACTCTCTCCCCACTTCTTAAATAAGCCTTGAGCCAACCGTAAGTTTAATTGCTGAAAGTGAGATCTCAACTAGCCGACCCAAAACCATGAAAGGATATATGATTTGCTTTGCTTTTATATTTATGGGGAATTTTAACTGGATTTAACCATTAGGGAACAACAAAGGAGTAAAGAGACTGTACCTCTTTGCATAAAATTGTACAAGGAACTTTCATCATGCTTTTAGCATGAAATTAATTCGTGCAATTGCAAGGGAGAAAGGTCCACTCAAACAACCACTGAGGTAAAATTTTTATTAATTTGCCATGATCAAATTACAATTGAGATAAAAAAAAAGTTATTAATTTTACATGAATTGGCGTCACGTAATTAAAATAATAAAAAATTAATTCGTGTAATTACGGGAAAAACAGTCCACTCAAGCCATCTCAAAGGTACAAAAGTTATTAATTTATCATAATCAAAATTATTATTTCAATAAAAAATATTATTAATTTTTCATATGATATGATGTAATATGATATGATTAAAATAAAAAATTATGTAATGTGAATATTTATCACATGTTGAGAAATGAGAAGTAGCACAGTTGATTAGGAAATATATAATTCTAGTACAATTAATTACTTAAATATCGAGAATTTGATTTTTTTTCTCATGACATACTGTAAAGATTTTCAAAAAAGAAAATAGTTATGACATATTTAACTATTTTTATCAACTTTTAAATAAATTTCGAATCATTATATAAATATTGGAGTTTACGTTTTCAGGATATGTAATATTGCCGACATTTTTATTAATATCCAAAGTTTAATACAAATTATTAATTATGCCCAGACTTCCAAACTTTCGCTAAAAATACCCAAACCGGCCAGAAAATAGTCGGTTTACTACCCCCGTAAGCCGGCCATTTTCTGGCCGGCTTACTGCCCCCTAAACAGGCCAGAAAATGGCCGGTTTAGTCTTTTTTTTTTCTTTTTTTCTTTTCTTTTTTAGAGACATTATGAAGAGAAAAAATAATGAAATCTAACACTGAAAATTTGAATTGTTTTGTTTAAATTATTTGTTAGATTACTTCTTTTGATATATAATTAGTATATTTATACTAAAATACGCTAAATTATTTGAAATTATTTTGAATTAGACTATATTAAGTTAAATTACACAAAATTACATTACATTACGCTAAAATACGGTAAAATTACGGTAAATTACATATGAATAGAGACGATATCTTCACTGAAAAGGTGAAAAACGACAACGAAACTTCAAATGGTCATAAAACAGCGCTCGAGTGTCCGATTTCAGCAAATGACCACTTTTCGGAAAGCTTGCGAAAATGCGCATGCGTCCGTGCCGGCAGTGCCGGATTCCAAAATTCAGAATCATCAAAAAACAAAGGAAAGAACCTCAAAACTTGAGTTGAAGTTTTCGATTAAGATTTTCATTTCTATTATTCAATCCAAGTAGCTCAGTAAATTAGTTACATAATGAACTTGTAGAATACCAGTTTTTACTATTTTCGGAATTTTTTTACTATTTTTTATGATTCATGAAAGATGGCACAGAATCGGTCTATTTTAGCGTAATTTACCGTATTTTAGCATAATTAGCGAAGTTATTGTAATTTAGCGTAATTTAACGTAATTTAGTGTAATTCAACATAATTTATTGTAATATAGTATAATTCAACATAATTTCAAGTAATCTAGTGTATTTTAGTATAAAAATGCTAATTATAAATCAAAAGAAGTAATCTAACAAATAATTTAAACACAAAATTCAAATTTTCAGTGTTAGATTTCATTATTTTTTCTCTTCATAATGTCTCTAAAAAAAAAAGAAAAAAGAAGAAGACTAAACCGGTCATTTTCTAGCCGGTTTAGGGGGGAGTAAGCCGGCCAGAAAATGGCCGGCTTACGGGGGGAGTAAACCGGCCATTTTCTGACCGGTTTGGATATTTTTAGCGAAAGTTTGGAAGTCTGGGCATAATTAATAATTTGTATTAAACTTTGGATATTAATAAAAATGTCGGGTAATATTGCAAAAGTGAAGTTCGATTTTTTTTTTCCCACTTTTCAGTTTGCATGTTGCTTTCAGTCTACTCTATTCATTCGTTGTAACGTGATGCGTGCCACGCAGCTCTGTTCATTTGATCGGTGTCGCGTGACGTGTTGTTTGTGCCGCACTAAAATGCGTCTTAAGATAAACTCGAACACGACTCTGACGGTCAGACAGTCACGAAATCGTATAAACGTGATCCCGTACTATACCGTGACATGTTACATGATGATGGGTGCAAATGATGTATCGTGATGTATTAAGGTCTGTTCACGTGGCATAACCTGACGTACGTGTTATATTCATTAAGAAAAAGGAAGTCATCTGATACACAAATCATTGCACATAACCGTTACATGTGTTGTAACGGGACAAGATAAATAGTCTCAATCATTGGCGGATTTGTGTTCTATCAACAATCAGAGCCAGTGAAACTCAGCCGCCAACGACTCTTAACCAATTCTATTGGAGGAACCCAAAACGGAATACTCGGTCTCTACAGTAACAAACAAAATTTCATCTATCGTTACGTGTTGTGGTTGGTGCCATCTGTATGAATTCATATCTTAAGTAGGTTGGAGTTAGACTTTCAAATTATAAGAGTCAAATAAGTACGAAGATCAATTATATAAAATTTTATTATAAGAATAAATATTAATTTTATTGTACCATAACATTTTACTTTAAATTATAATTTAATTAATCAATCCGATAATTTATAATTCAGACCATTACAATTAAATCCAATGACAAAGGCACATGAATTCAGAGGTGACAGTTGTCATTCTAGACTAAAAAGAAAATTCAAAACTATACTTCTATTACTATATTTTTCTTTTGAAAAATAAATAACAAAAACATATTTATTGTTAAAATAATTATAAAATTTGTTTCACTCTATCAATATCATAAATTCATAATTACACTTTCTGACCGGATCCAAACCACAATTCTTGCCTCTACAGCTCTATAGTGTATTGAAAATGACCGGCCGGTCCAGGACCGGACTGGACTGTTTGACCCTAAAAAGTCGGGACATAGAAATAAAAAAATATATATATAAAAAAAAGAATGAAATAAAAAAAAAGGAAATTGAAATAAAAAAAATGGCGCTAGTTAGCTTTAAGCTACTGGCCGAGAAAAAAAAATATAAAATACATATAATGATTGGATTGAGTTATGTGGGCCGAATCAAACAAATATATATAATCGGATTAAATGCTACTATGGCCGAACTCAATTAAAGTTAAATAATTTGAGCTACTGTTGCAAGCCGAACCAAAAGATTGAATTAATGGCCTAGCCCAATTATTGCATGGTCCAAATTGAGAGGATAGAATATGCTCTAGAACATGCTCTAAATATTTTGTTCCCATGGACACATGTCACACTACCAATGAAGATGCCAAAATAGGAGGGATGAAGATGCTCTAGAATATGCTCTAGATATTTTTTTGCTCCTATGGACACATGTCACATGACAAATGAAGATGCCAAGATGCCAAGAATATTCCCTTCAAGCTTGAGGGATAAGCATGACCACTTGGATGCATATAAACCTTTGGATGAGAATTAATACAAAGGAGTGGTGGGGATCATGCCAACAAGGCTCCTCTAAACCCTAGGCTCTACCCCTTGCCTAACCTATATAAACCCCTCATTTGAAGATGGAGGACACAACATATACAACACACTCAATACACAAAAGAGAGAACACACAATACACAAGGAAGAACACACATATACACCACACACAACACAACACAACACACACATAGGCCGAAACCCTCTTCTTCTCAAATCGAAAAACCAAATAGAAATAGGTAGAGATTTTGCAATGTAGAAGCTTAATAGAGCTTGTTTTCATGTATATTAATCATGAATCAATGAAAGAATGTTCTTTGTTTATAGTTTCTTATATTATCTTTCCTCTCCTCTCTTTTTTTCTTTACATACTTGGAGCTTCCTTCATTTTATATTTTTTTCTTTTGTTTTCTTCATTTTATTTTGAACTTTTGTGAAAATGCAAAATGAGAAAGCTTCATGATGTTTTAAGCTTATTTTATAAGCAAAGCATGAAGTTTAATGATCATCAAACAAAAAAAATAATATATGCATAAGTATATTAAATAAAAAAAAATCCTTTCTTTTCCCTTTTCTTTTCTTTCTTTTTCTACACACCTTTAATCCCTTCTAAAATAATCGAATAATGAAAATATGAGGGTTGAGCTAGTGTTAGTCTCCTCCCATATGGAAGTTATATTGATTATTTTATGAAAGGAATTAAAGGGAATAAAGTGACAATAAAAAAATTAAACACACAAGAGTTGATAGGGTTGAGCTAGTGTGTCTCTCCTATTATTCTCTCAACAAAAAGGATCTATTTTGCGCATTAGGAGATATTTAATTTCCTTATATACATGCAAATACACATGTATGCCAAATCTAGCCATATAAGAAAATTAAATAGCCCAATGTGTGAATAGTGAGAGATAGAAGGTTTAAAGTATAAATAGACAACAAGTTGAACTTGCTCCATGTCATTTACATCTTTAACCTAATGAAATCTCAATGATTTGTCCTATAATCAAGATAAAGAACACTTAAATCATGATTCCAACAAAAACCAAAAGGTCTTCTTGCAAAAATCATACTTTGACATCCTTTTGATATTCAAATCTTTTAATTAAATGAACTTTGAAACTTTGATTTTCTTTCCTTTGTTCCTGGTATGGTACCAAACCAAACTTAGCAACAAAGCACCATGCAAATACAAAGAAAACCCTCAAAACGGTGAAATTGACCTGTTCTGGTAAAACAGCCAGTGCAGACTGGTACGAGGACCAAAATGAAAAATAAACTGTACAGTCAGATAGAGGACTTCAAAACACACAATTTAGACCCAAATTTTACATTTATAGCATTTTCTATGATTTTCTAAAGTTCAGCTTTCTAAAAGACAAAAAAACTGGTAAATAAGCTTGCTGTCCCAAAATATGCCTCCTACAAAATCACGAATTAAAAATAGATTTAGGCATTCTAAATTCTTGAAACTTTTCGAGAATATAGATTGTGCTTTCCTGAAAATTTTGGTACCAAGAATACTCAAATCGGAGTTGTAGTCTATCTTGCACAAATTTTACAAAAATGATTGTCAGCAAACAAAACTGGTACTAGACTGAAATGACATTCCTGGTAAAATGATCATAAAACGATCAATCTAGACCAGTACAGGGTCTAGAATGCAAAATGGACTACACCAATATGTAAATAACTTCAAAACACACAAGGTTGACATAAATTTTACATTTTTATGATTTTATTTCAATTTAATATGAATTTTTGAAGTTTAGCATTGAAAAACAAATGAAAAAAACCCAATTCTAAAATCAAATACTCACACAAATCTAAAATCCAAACTACACATCTCAAAGCCCAAAAATCCAAATCTCAAAGCCCAGTTAATAAATAAAATTTCTAAATCAAAGCTCTTTTCACCAAAGTCCTTCTGACTTTTTAATATCTATAGCGAAGACCTTATAAATTTACAACTAGGTCCCTGAGAGCCCAAAAGTCTCTCAAATAACCCCTCAAAAGCCCAATTTTTCATATAAACCCTGTCTAAAGCTCATATTACATTTTTATATCCTCTCAGCTTTGTAAATAAGTCCCTGACAGAAAAATAAATATTTACAAATAAGTCCTTCTCAGTCCTTTTCAAGCATAACTTTTTCATCTTAAGTCCAAATTGACTCAAACCACCTCCAAATGAACCCAAATTGAATTCTTCATCTTTTTAAATCAAATTGAACATATCCAAGCATCAGCTAAATACTGAAATGACCAAAATACCCTTTTTTAACCTTGTTACAAAAATGCAAATAAACATGTCATAAATCAAATATAAATAAACAACGTATGTACACTTCTCAAATATCCGAATTCTTATTTTAAAAAATGGAAATAAACATTGTTTTAATATGAAATCACACATGCACACATGTCCAAACATATAGAAAACCAAATCAAAACCAAAACCAATACATGAGTCCTCTTTAGCCCTTTTATTCAATTCACATAAAATAGGCCTCAAATCCCGGAATGGACGAGGTGTTCAGCATGGCTTGGAAGGGTCATCTGATGTAATCAACAGCGGGGGCTTGCGCCCGCTGGGAGTTAAACGTCCCTACAATCATTAAACTCTCTCGATAGATTGATTGTGAACAGTAGGTCTGTCGAGGGTGAACCAGAAGGAATAGCAGAAAGAAATGAATGTTTCAAGTTCGATGTTCTCTCCATGCGTTGAAAGCAGAGAGCGTTGAACCCTGAAGCATTTCACACATATGCACACACCTTCCACCCGTTGTGCAACTTTCTGCGCCCTACACGGACAACCCGCAGATCTGATCCGGACCGGATTGGACCGGGGTTCAACCTGTGGTGGACTGGACCGTTGCTAGGGACGGGTCTAGCATGGTTTTGCCCGGTGTTTTTCACTAGACCCGGACTAGACCTGACGGGTCTTGATCTGTGAACCGTGGCAACCCGTACTGTGGCAAAACCAGATTGGACCGGACAAAACCGTGGCAACCCGGACCTAACCCGTGGTGGACCGGACCAACACTATTTGATCTATTTTTCATACAACACTATTTGTTAGATTTTAATTTGTTATATTTATTTTTAATATGTTAGAAACTTAGATATGTTAGATTTATTTTTAAATTCGGATTTATAGTAATTTAAATTTTAAATTAGGATTTATTTTGATTTCAATATCTTAGATCCCAGTTTTTGATCATATTCTGACCTTTGTCAATTAATAGCTAAAACTGTACAAATTTGTAATATTTTGTATAGAGAAATTATATTATGTGAAAACTAGACTTACATACCTTTAATTTGATATAAATAACACAAAACTCCATATAGTCATTTTCTCTAAATCAAACTTTAAATCTGGTCAAAAACTGGAACTGCTTAATGGAATTTCAGCATCGTGATCTCTGTCAATTAATTATTAAAACTGTACAAATCCGTAATATTTTTGTATAGAGAAATTATGTTCTCTTAAAACTATACTTTCATACCTTTAATTTTATATAAATAACACAAAAATCCATGTAGCAATTTTCTTTAAATCGAACTTTGAGTCTGGTCAAAAACTGAGACTGCTCACTGGAATTTCAGCAAAGTGACCTCTGTCAATTAATCATTAAAACTTACAAATTCGTAATATTTTTGTTTAGAGAAATTATGTTCTCTGAAAAATATACTTTCATAACTTTAATTTTATATAAAGAACAAAAAAATTAATGTAGCCATTTTCTCTAAATCGAACTTTGAATCTGGTCAAAAACTGAGACTGCTCACTGGAATTTCAGCAACGTGACCTCTATCAATTAATCGTTAAAACTGGGCAAATCTATTATATTTTGAGTGAGGCTACGGTGCTATGCATAGCACGGATTGGGTCCATGCTACGGCTCAAAATTTGACTTTTCAAAATTCTAACGGTCGATCCGAACCGTTCAACATGATTATAAAATGAATATGTACTTGCAAACCAAATTTTACATTTTTTCGAATTTTTTTACTATTTTTTAGATAGGCTGTTTTTGGATGGTCCAGAATGTTCAGATTAAGTGATTTTCGAAAAAATAGTAAAAAAATTTGAAAAAATGTAAAATTTGGTTTGCAAGTACATATTCATTTTATAATCATGTTGAACGGTTCGGATCGACCGTTAGAATTTTAAAAGTCAAATTTTGAGCCGTAGCACGGACCCAATCCGTGCTATGCATAACACCGTAGCCTCACTCTTATATTTTTGTATAGAGAAATTATGTTCTCTGAAAACTAGACTTCCATACCTTTAATTTGATATAAAGAACACAAAAATCCATGTAGCTATTTTCTCTAAATTGAACTTTGAATCTGGTCAGAAATTTGGGCATATGTGATGTTTTGATGTTTTTGTTTTTCAAATAATTGATAAAAAAAAAAAAATTGGACTGGACCACACCGAACTGGACCGGACCATGGATCGGACCAACCCGTGTGGGTCTGGACCATGGTCCTTAGCACGGGTTTGGGCCATTCCCCTCCAAATTTGGACTGCCTAACCTGAACCCGTGGACCGAGGGGGTTTGGACCGGACCAGACCGTTTTCATAACACTACAACTCTACTGCTCTACTACTAGGGGTGCAAACGGATCGGATACAGATCAGATAGTGGTAAAACCATATCTGTATCTGCTTTTAATTTTCGAATACGGATCGGATATTAGACAGATATATACGAATACGGATCGGATATGTGTATATATACATAAATATTTTCATAATATATAATAAACTATATGATATTTATCTACTATTCGGATACGGATAATTAAAATTCAAAATCATATCGGTATCCGTATCTGCACAGATATTCAGATATCGAATATCCGTATCTAATTTTCAAATACATATACGGATACGGTCGGATAATATCCGACCCGTGTGCACCCTTATCTACTACTCAAAATTGGTTCCAATCTAGTTCTTTAGACCTTAAAAAGACCTATTTACTACCATCTTAAATTAATCAGCGGTGTTCACCTTACATTGTTTGCACAGATAGGCCGTGACCTATGACCTATATCCCATAGCAAGCTAGAATAAATGAATAATGTCACATGTAATCATGAATTTGATATAATATCATAGAATTTTTTTTAAAAATAAAAAATATTTTTTTAATGAAAAGCGATGATGTTTTTTCTTCTTTCAAATTTAGCAGTAGTGAACAAATTTTCGGTACACTCTTGGTTCGATACATTCTTTGTAAGTTGTAACATTTTCACAGCACATCGGGCATAAAATATTAAAAAAAAAAGGGTGTACCGAATCAAATGTCCCGTAAGTCCTTTTTTGTTTTATTTTTCCTTGCGTTTAATATAGATATTTTTTGAAAAAAAAAAATTCTTACATTTAATATAGATATTTTTTTTTTTAAAAAAGAGACATGTACCAAATCTAATTTTCGGTCACTCCTAGCTCCTAGGTGTATCGAAAATTTGGGGTCCATATCCTCCACGGTACCGTAAAAGATTCCCTTTTACAATTAGCTATTTACAGTTTGAGATTAACTCTCAGCCGGTTTGGGATTCGGGCTGACTGAGGGGGCATTATTATTGGACTTTGAGATTCGTGCCAAGTTAAAAAAACAGTCCAGATTAAGTAATTGTAAAAGATTCCCTTTTACGGTACCGTCGGTGATATGAATTCCGAAAATTTGATTATGTACAGGGTGTGAGCGTACAAACTATTCCGCTATTGATGTACTGTCGTGACTGGAGGTGTATCGAATTAAATTTTCCGTACTCATATTAAATTTTCTAAAAAATAAACATCAACCTCTGAAGTACTAATTTTTTTATTTACTAAAAAAAAGCTGCTTTCCTAAAAAGGTTAACGGCTGTACTTTCTATGTAATATTGCGATCAGATCTCCTTAAAAAACAAAAATAATAAGATCAGATCTGCCAAGTGGCAAGTGATCTGGAATATGCTACAAGATTGTAACATTGCGATTCGGGATGCCGAGGCAATCTCTAGGTCATGGCGCGCCTCAATATATTTGTAGAATTAAGTGGATATCCTTAGTTCGGTTGTTGAGTTTAATTTAATTTCTGAAGGATGGTGGGATCTTCTTTGATCGCAATATCATCCATGGGAAATCATGCCAAATTTTAGTGAGCCGATGGAATTCTGCTCAGGTTAAATTATATTATTTTGGGATAATTTTCTATATATCCTTCGAGACATTTCTAATTTCTTATTTATCTCTCAAGTCTTAAATTTATCTTATTTATCTTTCAAGTCTTAAATTTATCTTATTTATCCTTTTATTCTAATTTCTATATATCCTTCAAAACATCCTTTCACTCTTACAATTTATCTCTACTTAAATTATAAAAAATCTTGATTAAAAAGTTAAAAAACAAAATTGTCCTTTTTTAAAATTTTCCCTTTGTGATACTGTTATGGTATCCGGACCTAATTTGTTCGTTTTTTCCGCTGACTAATTATTTAAGAGTAGTTTATTTGAGAGTAGTTTCTCCCCTTTTTAGTTGAAATGTTGAGAACTTTCATGTAGCACTTGGTTTTTCAAATAGGATTTTGTTTGTTTTTGATTCGTTGTGTTTAGAATTTCCTTGTTGAGGCTTTGTACATAGCAAGCTTTTTTTAATTCCAATGGAGGGAAGGAGAACACCTATGCAGCCCCGGCCCTGACCCAGGGTAGCCAGGGCGATGGCCCCGGCCCCAAAATAAAAAATGTATATGTTAAAAACAACAAACAAAAATCAACAATTTAATAAAGCCTAAACTAAAACTTCGTTTCTTCTCTGAGAAACGACAAATGAAGCAAGAAAAAAATTAATAAATCTAATTCCGCTGACTGTCGTTTCTTCTCAGTAAATCAACAAATGAGGGAAGAAAGAAATTACGAAACTTAGCTCTTTTCACGAGTCACGATCTCGTTCTGCGACAGCGAGTGTGAGACCGAGGCGAAAGCGGAGTTTGGTTAGGGCGAGGCTGACGCATCGACGCATCGACGCAGCGATGCATCGACGCGGCGTTTGGATTGGACTGCCGGCGGCTGAGCGCTACGTCTGCCTCATTACCTAAGTTGTATCCTTCTATTACTTTGTTTTATTTTTAATTTAAAACAATGTTTCTTAGAAAACATACAACAGGTAGCGAAAAAAGAAACAGAAAAAGAGAGGGAGAAGAAAAACTAAAACCTCAAAAATGTTCTATTCAAAAGCTTTGGAAGAAAATTAAACCACAAAATGACTTTTTGGAAAACCAAGTTGAAAGTGAGGTGCACGAAGAAACAAAAAATGTATCTGAAAATCACAATGAGGTAAATGAAGATGAGGTAAATCAAGAAACAACAAATATGTCTCAAAATGAAAATGAGATAAATGAAGAAATAACAAATGTGCTTGAAAATGAGACTAGTGAAAATAATGAAGAAATTAATCATGTGTCTGAGTGCTTAGATTATTCGTTATCTATAGTGTGGGATGGTTTAGATTCAAAATTGAGAGATTTGTTTGTTGAGAATGGTCCTATTAGAGATTCTAATATTAAATTTTCTAAAGATAAATATAATAGGGGTTCTCCACGCATTATTTTGATAAAAAATTATACATAAAGGGTCCAAATTTTTCTCCCGCCCCGGACTCCAAAATCTTCAGGATCGGCCCTGCACCTACGGGCCCTATTCTCCTTTACACGATTGTGCCACTCAAATTTGGCATCTCCTTTACACAATTGGTCTCGTTCTTTTACAATAGAACTCCTACCGCCTTAGTTTCTTCTTCAAACCAAACACACGTTACACACTCCTAAATGTTCATCTTCTCCTTTGCAAAATCGAACTCCTTAGAGGCTTGATTTCTCCTTTACATTCTCGAGCTCCAAAAGAATCGGTCTCTCATTACAGAAGCAAACCTCCCAATGCTTTGTTTCTCCTTTACTTGGTCAAAGAACCAAAGTCAAATTCTCCTTTGCACAGTCAAACTGCAACAAGCTTAGTTTCTCCATTGCACAATCTAAATCTCAAAAGATTGCCTTCTCCCTGAACGGTCGGTTCTCCTTTTCTTGGCAAAAACAAATCCTAATGATTCAGTATCTTCTTTGTACAGTCGAACTCCCCAAAGGTTCAGTTTCACTATTAGATGATAAAGCTTCTAAGCGATCTTTTGAGGGGAGAGAGAAGGAGAAATGATGAGCTTCTATTGTAAGAAAAAAGGACAATTTTGTCTTTTATTTTTTAATCAAAGTTTAACTAATATTTTTTCTAATTTAACTAGAGATAATTTAGAATTGATTAAGTAATGGATAAATTAGAAACTATTATAAGAGTTAAGGGACAAATAAGATAATTTAGGACTTGACGGGTAAATAAGAAATTGGAGATGTCTTGAAGGGTATCTAGGAAATTATGCCTATTATTTTTAGTTGCCCTTCTTAAGAAAACATCATACTATTATTTCCGTTCTTTCCTAGTAAGGGCTGTAGCACTTTCTCAAATACATTTAAGTCTAGAATAAATGATAATCTCTCTCCTCTTATATGAAGCATGTAAATATCCTGATTCATCGTGTGATTTAATTTGTTGGATTTTAGACGTTAAGATCAAAAGATTATGCAATTGTGATTTTTATGCAACAATTTGTATTTAGTTTTTTGAATACTCGCTACACTGATTTTCTCTTTACAATTTTTTCATATAAATGTTATTATAAAAACAATTAATTGATAACATTTTTTTTTAATGTTATTGATTACAACAAAATAAAAAAGTAATTAACATGTTTGCCCACTAAATATTAATTACCTTCCTATTTAACAGAAAGGTAAAGATAAAATAGTTTATCTTATTGTTGAATAAAAAGAAATTATAAAAAGACAAATATTATTAAAGATAAAAATATTTAGTATAATTTGCTTCTATTTTTTGTATATTCTGTTTAAATTTTGAAAGAGTAGTAAAATTTGAATTTTGAAAAAGTAACAAAACACGGACAATACTAGTTTCTCAATAATCACGGGAGAATGTTAATGTAGCTAGACACATTCCTGAAATTATTTATAAATGTATTGTTGTGATACTGTTGTATCGGATGGAGTATAAAAAGTATTTATCTTGGTCTCTTTTTCTTTATAATATGATTGTATTCTGAGTAAATTAAGGAGAACTTAGTCCACTGTGAAGACTCACGACTAAATTGGGTGATCGACTTTGAAAGATAAGTTATAAACTTATAATCATTGGTATTGCCTTAGTTAGCTCATGAAGAATTCTTTTATTTAAAAATAATTAAGATTTCCAAATTTGTTTGTATTATGATAAACGGTCACATATTTTTGAAAAATTAAATCCGAACAAAATAATCTCTCAAATCTTCACTTTGATATTCTTTTGTTCATTTTTAATTGAAATCTAATCGTAAAATAAGAGATTTAGGTCTTACTTAAGCCGCTGAATATAAAATAGTTAGATATGTCGACTAAGACGACGTAAGTCTAACTCTAAGTCAGCTTAAGATGACATAAGTCTACCTTCAAATCTACCTAAATTGCTTAACTCACTTTTTTTTTTCCATGTGTTTTAGAATCTTTAAAATATATATATAGGTTTAGAAGTGGGACCAACCGATTATCCAACAAAATGAAAAATGCATTTTGGACATAATACCTTTTTTATATTAACTTGTTATTTGTATTATTATTTTTTATTAGTTGGTCATGCTAATTTGTTACTAATTGCTACATTGTTTAGTCACATGAACATTTACCCTTTTAGATATTAATTTATCAATAAAAGAAATTAAGTTTAAACGATAAATTTTAATGTCATAATTTTCTTGTTGAAAAGTAACAAGTAGACATAATATCACCATAATCAAATTGAAAATAATAAAAAATATATAAATTAGTACAACCAAAATTAATGTGAGGACACAGAAAACAACTTACAGAGCCCACCACGTGAAAGTATAATAAATGCGTACTGTTGTTTATTGTGTTCTCAAAAAAGAAAAAGAAAAAACACACAACATATATCATAGCATGGACATCAATATATATTGATGATTATATCAAATTTGTTAGATTATTGTTATCTGAGTTGACAATAAAATATTTTTACATTTTATAGAGTTCAAATATTTTTTTAAAATACAAATATATCACTTGAAATATTATATATATAAATATATGATTAGATAGAAAAAGAGAATATTGACTCCATTTAACCCTAATAAATCCGCCCATGAACATTACACGAACTGCTATGCTGACATTTATGAGAAAAATTAAAAGCTAATTTGAGATCTTTTTTCTTTTTTTGAGAAAGGCTAATCTGAGATCTTGAACGAACCTTAATTTTAATTTTGCGAGACATGGTTCAAAAACGATCTCAACTCTCAATTATGCTAGTGACGGATTTTGAAATAATTTAGTGAAACTATAAACAATTTATCGTGCTAGGTAGCAAAGTAGAAAACAAGAGAGAAGATAAGAAACATACCATATTTTATCAAAGTCTTTCCATTAAAAATGACATATATCCAAATTATAAGTTATATGGTGACCTTTTACAAATCCAAAAACATAAATATTATTAAAACACAACACAAATAATATCAAGTGCATAAATTGCACTACTCAACATGATTCTAAAAAACTAAACATTTAATCTATCTAAAAATTATCAAATTCATTCACCCTAACTATTTGACTAATTGACCAATTAATTAAGTAACATAGAAGACAACAACATAATTAAATAACGTAATTAATTATTATTAGAAATGATGAACTAGTGGGACACGTGGAACCTCTCCTTAGAACTTGTGCACAGGTTATAAAAAAATATTGAGGATCAACTAAACCGTACCGAGTCCGAGTCCAAATTAGTTTGGTTTACGTCAAATGGCCCAACTGTTCTGGACACAGGAATACGGATTGTACAGTTGAATATACAATTAATTAAGTAGTTGAACTAGAATATAAAATGCACATGTGCATCATGCTCGGGAATTATTACAATATACATCACATTATTTGTTATTCATAACACATATTTGATCCTTATTAGTCACTAATTTTATATACTCAACTGCTCAAATTAACTTTTTATTGCTTTCAATTTCACATTTTAAATAGCATAACACTAAGGTACAATTGGTCCAAATTTAAAAACGCCTATTTTAATTTCTTTATTATAAATTTTAGTATATTTCTCTAATGACTTCCTTCCTCTTGTAGTAACCACTACAAGTGGTACCTTGGTGGGTTTCAAATTTGAAGAAGATAATACTGAAGATGGATCTCAGTAAAGATCGGTTCAGCACCATAATAACATGACAGCATCAGAAGAGGGATCGGCAATCGGAACCTGTTTAACATAATCCAATCCATCCATCAAAAGACATTTAACTTGTACATCATTTTTGCATCAGGTTGTATAGATGTAACAGTGCACATGTAGGTCACCTTTTGTTTATCAAGTACAAAGGATCAGACTTGTGGAGTACTCGTTTTTGGCTTATATATGTATCGAACTATTTGATATACAAGATGATTTGCTATTTTAAAATATATGGTAATTGTGGTGCTTGTTTTAAGATATTGGTTTTGAATGCTATGTCATGTTAGCATTTTGCTTGTGTTGACCATTTTTTAAAAATAACTGGGGAATGCTGATTTTATATTTTATTATCGTACTAATATAATGGTACAACAATGTGTTATTGTGCTGGTGTAGCCAAATAAATAAAAATAAAAAATATATAAAATGGACTGATATCAATATGATTCATTTACTTGGAACTATTTGATGCATAACATACATCAATCCTACACCTTCTACAACAAGAAACAATATTTGCTTTAACAAATGTATTACTCTTTCTTTTTTTTTTTGAGAAGTAGCGGGGGTTACCCACCGATTTCATTGAATATGAAATCACTTAGCAGAAACCTGGTACGAAACAGCTGGTACACAGGTTCTGATAAATGTTATTTACATCACAGTCTTACAAAACAACCAAACTAGAGAAGTACATAAAGCAGACATCTAGCCAACAACATAGAGATATCATAAAGCTACCCAACCATGCAGAAAAGAACATACAAGCAAATATGAGACACAGCTCCAAAAACAGAAGACAATGTAGAACTAAGTCTCTGACTGATAAGCAAACTTTTGCAAGCTAGCCCCTGCAAAAAGGCAAAATCACAAAGAAGACTATAATAAGAAAAGAGTCTCATTTCTTTCTCCAGACCCAGGGATTGGGCTTGTCATCCTGGGTCCATGGGGGCTCCCAATTGCCAACTGACCTGTGAACATCTGAGCAGATAAAGTAGTTATATCATTAGGCAAGATGCAAGCTAGATTAGTTGCTAAAATTTCAGATTTTGCCTTGCACCAAAATTTAGCTAAAGATAGAATTTGAGCACCAATTTTTCAGACAGAAGTAGGAGTATTATTGAAACAAAGAGCATTTCTATTCAGCCAAACAGTCCATAGGACTGCTGCTCTATTAGTTCTATAAGCAGTTTATCTTTTAAAGGGATATTAGCATCTATAAACCAAAGCTCATCTAGTGAAGTGCGATCATATGTAAAATTATTAAAATGGGCTATCCAAGACCAAATCTCAGATACTACAGGACATGTCACAAACAAATGGATTACTTGTTACTAGGAGTTTCTTTTTTTTTTCCTTCTCCTAACCAATTCTGGGCCTCAGTTATTGTCACTCTGCACCTCCAGTGATGCTCGTATAAAATTTGATATTACTGTTTGTTGGGAGAAGAGGCTTCCACATCCAAAGATTAAATTAGCTTCATCAGCTTCCCACTTGTGTTCATGAAACAAAAAAAAAAGTGAGGTTGTGAAATGTTGAGTATAGAAAATTTACAATAGATGTAATATAGAGATTATATATGAGGCTTCCACATCCAAAGATTATACTTCATCAGCTTCCCACTTGTGTTCATGAAACAAAAAAAAAAGTGAGGTTGTGAAATGTTGAGTATAGAAAATTTACAATAGATGTAATATAGAGATTATATATGCTTCCAGCATATTTGAGATAAGAACCAAGTACTCTTTTTGGAAATATGAACAAGGCTTGTACTTTCAAGTTCTGAAAGAAGAACGAAGACAATATTTTTTTATACTAATAAATTTGAGGGGTAGTACAATTTAATTCGGTCGGAATTTTTTTTTGAAGGAAAGACTAAAAAAGGTAATATAATTAGATAACAAGTGCAATAGGTTAGTCCCCAGGCAAGGTAATCCATATATTTTTAAAAAGAATTATTATGATGTCACGACAACCCTAATTGAACTATCATGCTTCTTGTGAGAGTTATCATCCTCCATTTCATCTGCACAGATATAACCATTTATTTCCATCAATAAAAATAATCATGACAAGTACCTGTAGAACAATTCAAAGAATATGAAAAACTATTAATAAGTAATAGTGATCTTATTCTTTTCACTATATTTTTTCATCAAGTTTCATATAGTTTTGTTAAAATGGTATATTTTCCAGTAGTTTTTTCATGGAGATCAGATTTCCATACAAGAACTCATGAACAAAGTTTCTGAAGTACCATATTAGCTTGATACTGTAATATAGAATCCTCATGTCCAATTGGTCTATTTTATCTCCAAATCAGTACTATCAGTAAATTTAGTAATTTGGTCCTTAAATCCTGTAAAAGCAGCACAATTTAAGAAAATTCCATGGAACAGAAAGCAAAACCGTCAAAAACCCTTTAGCAACTAATTTCAAATTTCCAACAAAACATTAAATTTTCAAAATTCATACACTAGAAAGTCAAATACACGCAGTGGCACTCTCAATAGTCAATACCAATTACCAGAGAAAGGTAAAAACTTAGAGAGACTTCGGCTTGTAAAGTAGCAAATTCAAAACCCTAGAGTCAGTACAGTGCGTACCAAATACACTACCTATTAGAGAATTATACAAAATCTGGAAATAATTGAAACATTTGGTCATTAAAAGAGTAGAAATAAACCAGAGAGACAAGTGACATGCTGATTGAACGGAGAACGGCAGAACGCTGTCGTATACCTTACACCATCCGCAGAGGTGCCCCGTTGAACCCAACCTGTAGAGAGAAAGAGAGTAAAAAGCGAGATAGAGAGAAAGGGAGAAAAGACGATAATTACATTTGAGAATTGAGAGGAGAGATCGAAGAAGACGGTACCAGGAACTACAAGGGAAATTCGGGCGGAAGAGTGTTGTGTAGCGCTCCGATCCGAGCCGTTTAAAATGAATTCAGATGAACGTTTCGGATATATTGGCATGATTTGGCAATTGGCAATGCCGACATTTTTATTAATATCCAAAGTTTAATACAAATTATTAATTATACCCAGAGTCGGACCAATTATCGAAATATACCCAAGCCGGCCATTTTCTGGCCGGCCATGTACCCTCCTTAAGCCGGCCAGAAAATGGCCGGCTTAGTACTTTTTTTTTTTTTTTTTTAAAACCCCAAAAACTCTATAAAAGAGCACCCAACCCTTCAGAGGTTCACACATCCCGAGGCAGTCGCCTTCAGGTAATTTTTTTTTTTTTATTATTATTTTTTTTATTATTTTTTTTTATTATTTTTTTTGTTTTTTTTTATTATTATGTTTTATTTTATAGATTAATTAATTGTTTACTATTTACTTAATTGTTTACTATTTAGTTAATTGTTTACTATTTACTTAATTGTTTAATATTTAGTTAATTGTTTACTATTTAGTTAATTGTTTACTATTTACTTAATTGTTTACTATTTAGTTAATTGTTTACTATTTAGTTAATTGTTTACTATTTAGTTAATTGTTTACTATTTAGTTAATTGTTTACCATTTACTTAATAGTTTACCATTTAACCAATTGTTTACTATTTACTTAATTGTTTACCATTTACTTAATTGTTTACTATTTAGTTAATTGTTTACTATTTAGTTAATTGTTTACCATTTACTTAATAGTTTACCGTTTAACCAATTGTTTACTATTTACTTAATTGTTGACCATTTACTTAATTGTTTACTATTTACTTAATTGTTGACCATTTACTTAATTGTTTACTATTTACTTAATTGTTGACCATTTACTTAATTGTTTACCATTTACTTAATTGTTTACCATTTACTTAATTGTTTACTATTTACTTAATTGTTGACCATTTACTTAATTGTTTACTATTTACTTAATTGTTTACTATTTACTTAATTGTTTACTATTTACTTAATTGTTTACTATTTACTTAATTGTTTACTATTTAGTTAATTGTTTACTATTTACTTAATTGTTTAATATTTACTTAATTGTTTAATATTTACTTAATTGTTGACCATTTACTTAATAGTTTACCATTTAACCAATTGTTGACCATTTACTTAATTGTTCACCATTTACTTAATTGTTCACCAGTCAATTGTTTACTATTTAGTTACCTGACAATTGTTTACCATTTAGTAACCTGACAATTGTTTACCATTTTCTAAAATGTAGTTTATTTACCATGGCCTTTATTTCATTACACTATGGTGGGAGGATGCTTAATAGTGCAGAAGGGGCGTATTACAACAAAGATGCAGCTCATTCATTGATGATTCCAGATGACATCTCACTTTTGGACCTGAAATCCATAGTTTACACACACACCGGTTACAACCCAGAAAGGTGTGACCTAGAATTGGCAACCCGATATTGCCATCCCTCCAGCGGAAAATTTATAGTTGCGAAACTGGTAGATGAGAGTACGTGGAGAGGCATGTTTGGTTATTTGAGGTCCTCAGGGAATTTTCTAATAGAAATATTTGCTAAAAGAGTTCCGGTAGAGCCCGGGGTTGGAAGTTCGGGCTCTGGATCAGCGGCACCAGAGCCGGGCCATCTGGAACCCAAGCCGGGCCATCTACTGAGCAACCAGAGCCACCTGCTAGGCCACCTCGTAGGTCATCTTTCGCAAGTGGTTTACTTCGGGGATTACCTTTTAGACGTAGCAATAATAGGTGATTTGTATGCATGTTGTAAAAAATGTGTGGACTCTATTTGCAATTTGTGTGTACTTTATTATTTTATACGAAACTTAGAAATGAAATATTTGACTTTAATAGAAATCACCTAAAACAAAAATAATGCGGTTTAAAAAAAAAAAAAAAAAAAAAAAAAAAAGTACTAAGCCGGCCATTTTCTGGCCGGCTTAGGGAGGGTACATGGCCGGCCAGAAAATGGCCGGCTTGGGTATATTTCGATAATTGGTCAGACTCTGGGTATAATTAATAATTTGTATTAAACTTTGGATATTAATAAAAATGTCGGTTGGCAATGTGGCTCTGAGATATCTTTTTTGTACCTGTCTACCTGATCATCCCTCATTTCAATATTACTTTCTTTTCGTTTTGTTGGGCTGAAACAGAAACAAGTACATATAAAAGGATGTAAGAAAAGGGTGAATTAAAAAACATAAGCCCATTAATATCCCCTCTACCACAAGTCAGCAGCCCATTAGCCTAATAAAGATCTTGTCAGGTCGATTTCATCATCCAGCCCATTATTGTTATAAAACAGTGAAATAACTAACTGGGATGGGAATATGGGATACTTTAAATTATTGGACCGAACCAATAGGTGTTATGGAAACCGATCCGATAAGAGGAAGTAAGAGAGAAGTGTAAAATGGAAGAAAGAAGAAGAAATATTAAATGGAGCTATCACTAAGGCTTTTTTTAAATGCTTACATAGTTTAAGTATTTGGTATTGAAACCTTCATTCCCGGTAATGTAATCATGCTTCAAATTAGTACTAAGAATATTAGGATATTAAGTCTATATGTGCCAACTTTTGTGGTGCATTAAACTCTTATGATACTTATATTTAAAAAATATTATTAAAAAAATAAATTTAGATGCATTCTCAATTATTGAGATTAGCCATGTATCAAATTTGGATCGATTTGAAAAACATTTAGCCCCCATCAAACAAATTAAAAAATTTGATGGTGGATTTCTATCGGTTTTATGATTAATTAAACATATGTACTAAAAGAATTAGATGTTAGAGTCGGATGTAGACTAAAATTACACAATTGATAATTCAGCAATTTTGTAAGCACACCCCCTTAATATTCAAATATAGCACAATTTGTGACTTTGCGGTTGTGATCTGCCCAACAAGATGATTGTAATTTATGTGCATTTGCTTTTTCTCAATACCAATTGTGAATTAATGTTATGAGATTATATGATACATAGCTAGGATGTCGAGTACGAATCGGGTTGAGATAATTTCGTAGCCGTATGCTTATTAAATTAGTCTTATATGTAGTCTCCTATTCTCTCTTATCAGTATTCTACCTTTACTCATTTTAAAATTATCAAACAATGAATAAATAATGGATAATTATCGAATAAATTAATAGTTTATATAATTTGATCTAAAAATACAACAAATAAATATATTAAACATGCATGTACGTCATTTTATCGTATAATATGAAAATTAGAAAAGTTAATTAAATAAACGATATAATGATATATAAATCAAATTTGTAACTTAGTAATTAAAAATATATAAAATGTTGAATTAATTACTTATGAAATAAATTTGAGTGAGGCTATGGTGCTATGCATAGCACGGATAGCTAGTGTACTACGGCTCAATATGGTACTTTTTAAAATCCTAACGGTCTATCCGAACCGTTCAATGTGATATCCATATGAATATGTACTTGCAAACTAAATTTTATATTTTTTGAATTTTTTTACTATTTTCTTAGATAGGTAGAAAAATCAGTGTTTTTTGAAAATTCTGAACCATCAAAATTCTACCTATCTAAAAAAATAGTAAAAAAATTCAAAAAAATATAAAATTTAGTTTGCAAATACATACTCATATGGTTATCACATTGAACGGTTCGGATCGACCGTTAAGATTTTAAAAAGTACCATATTGAGCCGTAGTACACTAGCCATCCGTGTTATGCATATCACCATAGCCTCACTCAATAAATTTACTACATAAAAAGAATTATATAAAATGTTGCGTAAATGAATCTAATAATAATAAGAAGAAAATTATATAATTGTACGTATAATTAAAAATTTATCGAGGAGGGTTAAAATGTCTCGGTTTTTCATGTATCATCGTGCCTCACATCATTTATCTTTGTTTCAAAGTTCAAATAGTCCCCTCAAACCCTCAATATGATCTCCATACTAAAATATACTTAAAGACCAAATTTTATATTTTCTTTGGAATTTTTGTTTTTAGATATGTGCAAAATCATTGTTTTCGAAAGGTCCAGAAATAGTGGTGATGTACCTATCTAAAAAAATATTAAAAAAGTTACAAAAAGATATAGATATGGTCTGCAAGCACATTTTAATATGAAGATTATGTTAAGTGGATCAGATCGACTGTTTAAACTTTAAAATAAAAAATAAAAGACACGAGGCACAATGGAGTATGAAAGACGTGAGGAATTTTATCCTCCTCAAAATTATCATATGTAATTGTATATTTATTAATTATCTTATAGGAAGATGCACGATATATGTCTCACCAGAATTCTAATTCAATAAGCTAGCCAAAAAAAATCTCATCCATACTCTTACATGTTAAGTTATAATTTTTTTAACTATACTCGCCTTACTAAGTACAATATAAATATGGGATGATTGAGTGCAATCAAATATAGGTCAATTGGACCTCATTCATTTAAAAAAAAGTTATATTTATATAATTTTTTTATATAGTTTTGAGTAAAATGTTACCATAATTGTAAAATAGATCTCATTCACAACATAAAAGTTTTATATAATTAATCCTATTCATATTTAATGTCTATAGTTTTAAAGTTGCTAGCTCCGTCCCGGTATATAAATATACCATACTGATAAAAAAGTTCGTTGCCGCTCCTATACATAACTTGCAAGGTTTTGAAAAGGTATATATATATTACCAAATTCCAAAGTAAAAGGAGTGTGCTAATTTCTTTTATTTAACTAATGGACTCGTTAAAACCTCGACATTTTCGTACCAAATTGAATTTATTTAGTCGGTATTGAATCCAAGTCTTTCATATGAAGAGTATCGTTGTAACCAACTAATTAAACTAGTTATAGATTTCTTGCCCCAAATAAAATTAATATCTCAAATCTCAATTACCGAAGTGCAGAATGAAGAAGAGATGGAAAGAAAGAATTGAGGAACAGAGAGATATCAGAGCACGGTATCAAGTATAATAATTTTACAAGCTCTCAAATTAGGGTTTAGGAACAGAGAGACATCAGAGCACGGTATCCGTATCCGTATCCGATCGAAATGGTATACGGATAATTTCAAAGACAGAATATAAACACTCCAAATCAATTTACATAGTGACTGTGGGACTAATTTCGGGAACTCTGCTCCGGACCGCTCCTCTTTTCCATTCACGCGTGACTTGACTTGTCGCTGCTTTTTGTTTTTTTTCTTTACATCGTTTCTTCTCTTCTCCATTCCGAAAGGGTTTATTCTCCTCCATTCTGACATATTCATTTAATTATCCCACTTGAGTTCACATAAGAGAGTTGGCACTGGATCCAGTGCAAACTGCTAAGTATATTGAATCAATATTATCGATTGAAGATCCAGTGCAATACGCCAATACCTACTTATACATTTGTTTTAATTTATTTTTTATTTTTTTAGAAAAGTTCCATACACACTCATGACACAATTATTCAACAATTATTCGTTTCATATTCATATTTGAATCTGTATTCGTAGATTATCCGCTCCGTATCAGTATTCGTTTAAAGTGAATTTGATTTTACATTTTGACATCCGTTTACTATCCGTATCCGTTCAATAAAACGTGAATATGAATATAATATCAACATTATCCGCTCCGAATTCACTCTGTTTACACCCCTATCTGAAATTGTAAGGAATCATTTTTTTATGTCACAAGCTAGGTGGAGAGCCGCTATGTAGTTGATTATAGATGTCTCATGATTTTGAACATATATAGTTTAAATGTCTCCTGATGAGAGCCAGGCAGCCGGATCAGGCGCTGTACAATAAAGAGCTTTGGGCTATAAGACTTAGCGTTATTTGACATGCCTTTAATTTGTCATTCAATTTTGACGATTGTATAATAATAATAATAATTAGAGTAGAACTACGGTGCTCCTAAGCTCACCAAGCCCTTCGTGAGCGCGACTCTAAAACCTATCAAATTGACTTCAAACGACATTTTCAAACCGTTAGATGTTCAATCTATATTAAAATGTGCTTGGAGACCAAATTTTACATTTTTTGGAATTTTTTTACTATTTATTAAGATGGTTTGAAAATCGCTGTTTTTATTAAAATTCTGCACCATTGAAAAACAGCGATTTTCAAACCATCTTAATAAATAGTAAAAAAATTCCAAAAAATGTAAAATTTGGTCTCCAAGCACATTTTAATATATATTGAACATCTAACGGTTTGAAAATGTCGTTTGAAGTCAATTTGATAGGTTTTAGAGTCGCGCTCACGGAAGGACTTGGTGAGCTTAAGAGCACCCTAGTTCTACTCATAATAATTATTATTATGTATCCTATCGGCCTAGATGAGATGAATACTGCCCTTATCATTTATTAATAATCGACGAGGCGTGTTGGATAAGGTTAGAACTTAGAGGAGGCCCAATAATAATTTAATTCTTTCCTCATATAATATAATCCAAAAATATAATATATTGCCCAGCTCCAGCTGGAAAGAAAAGATAAAACCAATGGCAACCGTAGAAAGAAATCAAAGCAGGGAGATTGGAGAAAAAGAGACATGTGCTTTGCTTGCTTTGAAGGTTGGAGAGAAAGAGAGAGAGTCCAAGCTGGATGAGTAAAGCAAAGACACCTTAGTTGCCTTTTTGAACTGCAAGTCATACCACGTCACGTGACAAGCATGACACGTCGTCGATCCTTCATTCCCTTCCTGATTCCTGCTCTCACGAGTTCTCTCCATCAATTTTGGTTGGGGACTGTGCTGCCTCATTTCATTTCGGCTCCTCTAAAATAATTAAATGTACAATTTTATACAAATTTCTAGGTTACTGGTATGTGAACTGTCAACCGTTCAACAACGGATTGATTTCCATTGACAAATTTGATGAGGACTGACTCGTTAATCAAATTATTGACTGAAGCATTCAGCAAATCAATTTTTTTATCTTATAATCATTGGACCCTTCTGTGTCCTATCAAGAATGCCATCTCAACAAGTAAATAATGGTGCTCCATGATCAAATTGTTTTGTGGGATGATTATACAAAAATAAATAAATTAAAGGCTGCAATACTAGATCAATTTTTTTAACTATTTTTTTTACAATGAATATTCATTCTCCAATTACTTTTGATCTTTTCGGAAGATACATTTTATCAAATTTTCTGAACTTAGAAAATTGATCATTCTATGTAGTTGTGTTACACTTAATTAACCATTGAAATACGTAAATAAATTTCAAAAAATCCCAATAAAATTTAGATTTTTAAAACACACACACACACACACACACACACACACACACATATATGTGTGTGTGTGTGTGTAAAATGAATGTGTTTTAATGTTTTATTTAGTAAATAATAAAAGTAATTATTATATTAGCATTACTCGTTATTTACCCGTTACCGTTTCATTATCCGACAACCATAACGGGTAAGGATAGGCTACGGGTAAAATAATTCGTAGCAGATAAGGATAAGGTACATGTAAGAATGATTTATAACAAGTACAAGTACGAAAGTACTTCCACCCGATCCTTAACGTATCCGTTGACACCCCTACATACAGTTTTTTTTTTCTTCCAATTTATGTTTAGGTTTTAATTGTTAGAAACCATGCAAGCAACTTATATATGAATAATAAATTTACCGTTATTTTGTCGACTTCACTAAAGTATAGTGACAAATTCGGAATTTAGAAATAATTCGACAAGATCTAAAATTTGCATTTCTAACATAATGCCAATATAATCGCAATAATTCATTTTAAATAAAAATATATATTGTGAAGTTTATAGAAAGAAAACAAAAGTATGTGAATAATTCATGAATTATTCAAAAATTTCCCCAATTATTCGCAATAATTTCAATTTTTGTTTAATTCATCTATTCGTTCCAAAAAGTAGTGCTGAAAATAATTATTCGCTAAATACTCATAAATAATTCATAAATCCGATTATTATTTTCTAAAGAAGAAAAACGTTGCATGTAGATATTCTACAGGATCGAATCAATATTTTACTGCCAAGTGCCATGGGGCTTAATTTTTCAATGAAAAATGATGGAAAAAGGAAAAAGGTTTGTTATGGTTACTTCTCGCTTTTCAAGTTCTTATCCTTAGCACCAGAAAGATTGACAGGATTTTTCACGTAATTTTCCATTGGCAGTCTGGTACTCTTGCTTTATTACAAAAAAGAAAAAGAAGAAACCAAAAAAAAAAAAAAAAAAAGGAAGAGTGTAGGAGAAAGAACATATTCACATGCAACCCACATGCAAATATGTCAAAATGCGTTGTAAGGCATAAAAACCATTCATTCATAAATCACAACTCATCCGTTAGGCGTGCTTGTGAGTTGTGACAAGAGAGAAAGAATTGGCGCCAGTATTTATTTGAGTTTAGAAAGCGACAGCGGTTGAATCCCAGCTAGAGTAGGTGAGTGTAAGACGATTTTACTGTCGCGATTTTTTTTTTTTTGTGAGGTAAGAAAGGTTCGATTTTTTTTTTTCTCATAAATTCTCCTAAAAAATATTTAGCCACTAAAGATTCTAGCTGAGGCAATTGTTAATAAGCCTCATTTAAATTTAAATATTTCGAATAAGCTTTTGGTCTTACGTACGGTACAATCTTCTTTGAGTCTATGATAGCTATATATATACTAGTTGTAAATACATCCATTATTATATTTTGTAATTCAAAATTAAATATAACTAAAAGAACTACTTCCAAAGTTCCAAGACAAAAAAAAATAAAAATAAAAGAAAAAAACAGAGAGACAGTAGCGATGGCGTCATATACATGCTGTTGTAACTTGTAAGTAACAGGTGTATAGAGATAAGCGAAGATGTCATGCATGGAGCAGAAATTAAGGGATTTTTTTTAAAAACCGTAAATAAAATAATTAAATCTACGAAACCAACATGATGACCGCAAGATTTACAAAAACTATCAGAACCGAGATGCCAATTCGGTCCCAGCGATTTTTTTTTCTCCGGACCGAATTGGCATCTCGGTCCCCATATTTTTTTTAATGTTGCGCAGCTCACGCCACAGAAAATCCACAAATATTTCCGGACCGAATTGGCATTTCGGTCCGGCCAAAACTTTCCTCCGGACCGAGATGCCAACTCGGTCCCATTGTTTTCTTTACTCGGCGCTGTCTCCCTTCTTCTTTCTTCCATTTTCCTTACACCCAAGCCCGAGGTTCTTCCTCTTCTTCTACCCGAAACCAAACCAAACAAAAATAATTTTAACCCCCTCAAATCTTCGTCATTTTTTATTCTAATTACATATTTGAATATAGTTTTGAGAGAAGAACAAGAAAAGCTTCAGATCTACAAGTTTCATTGGGTACGTGATTAAATTTTTTATTGAAAAAATATCCGAATTTTATAATTATTTAGTTTAGTTATAGAATAAATTAGTTTTTTTGTAGTGTATTGTAGTGTAATTTCATGTATTATAGTGTGAATTTTTAATTTAGGAAAAAAATCCGAATTTTAATTTTATTTGTAAAATTATTTAGTTTAGTTTGTATGTAGTGTAAATTAGTTTATTTTAGTGTATTGTAGTGTAAATTAGTTTATTTTAGTGTTATTTATTTAGTGATTGTAGTATTTTAATGTATTGTAGTATAAATAAATTGTATAAATAGTTAAAGTAATTAGAGTAATTTAGAGTAATTTAGAGTAATTTAGTGTAAATAAATTTAGTGTAAATAAATTTAAGTGTGAATAAATATTTAGTGTAAATAAATTGTATATAAATTGTATAATTTTTTAGTGCAAATAAATTTAGTGTGAATAAATATTTAGTGTAAGTAAGTTGTATAAAAATTGTATAAATATTTAGTGTAAATAAATTTTATAAATATTTAGAGTAATTTAGTGTATAAATTTATTGTATATAGTGTTTAGTAATTGTATAATGATTTGGTTTGCATGTAGAGTAATCTTGGTCATAGTTTTTTTTAAAAATAAATGTAGAATAATTTAGGCTTTTTTTAGTGTAATTTAGGCTTTTTTTTAGTATAATTTAACTAATTGTAGGTTTTTTTAATTTTGTATGTAGAGTAAATTAGCTAAAGGAATTTTTGATTTGTTAACTAACTGGAGTTTTTTTATGTTGTAATTTTATTTATATTGTAGTGCAAAATGGCTGCTGAACAACACTTGTTGCAATTGCCTCCTGAGCAACACAAGATATCGTTGGTGAATACAACGGTATTTGTTTAATATCGTGTTGAATTTAAATTTCAAAATAAACTTGGAAGTTTAAATTAATTTTTGTTCTTTACATTATTTTGCATGAAATTATCGTTCCAGCCTGTTCGTTCACTGCGTCCTGGTCCTCGGCAAATGGGCATTCATTACCAGCCTCGGATGAAAGAAGGTTTGATTTATTTAGGCCTGTACCAGATGAAGGATGTGACGCATTGTCAGATTGATAAAGCGTTGATCACTGCGCTCGTCGAGAGGTGGAGGCCCGAGACGAATAGTTTTCATCTTCCGGTGGGGGAGTGCATAGTGACACTGGAAGATGTCAGCTGTCTGTGGGGCTTACCTGTTCAAGGTAAAATATTTTTTCTTACTAATTTATACTTTTGTGAGTAATTTATATTTAGTGCAGGTAATTTAGTGTAAATAAATGTAGTGTAAATAAATTTAGGAATAAATTAATTTAGTGTAAATAAATTTAGGAATAAATTAATTTAGTGTAAATAAATTTAGGAATAAATTAATTTAGTGTAAATAAATTTAGGAATAAATTAATTTAGTGTAAATAAATTTAGGAATAAATTAATTTAGTGTAAATAAATTTAGGAATAAATTAATTTAGTGTAAATAAATTTAGGAATAAATTAATTTAGGAATAAATTAATTTAGTGTAAATAAAACCTATTAATATTTAGAGTAATTTAGTGTAAATATTTAGAGTAATTTAGCGTATTGTAGTGTATTAAATTGTATTGTAAATATCGAGTATATCTTTATCTCTAACATCTATGTTTACAGGAAAGGCAATTGCTGGACATACAGATGATAATTGGTCACTACTGATCGAAGATTGCCTAGGGCATGAGGTCTATGACGGCAATGAAGACAGTGATGATGAATTTTTTTATTCAAAGGTGGCCGACAATGGCGAAGTTAAGAGATCCAAATACCATATGCGACTAAAATGGTTGAAGGACCGCTTTAACGGAAACTTGGCACATGACACTCCCCAGGAGATCGTCGACCGACACACACGGGCATACTGCATGGACTTGTTTGGATCGATGATGTTTCCCGATGCGAACTCAAGTTCTGTCCCGATCATGTACTTGCAGTTCTTAGAGAATTTGGGACCCCTGGAAGAGGACTACAATTGGGGAGGTGTTGTACTTGCCTGCCTGTATCGTGAGTTGTCTCGGGCTTGCAGAAAGAAAACAGTTTCGATTAATGGTCCATTACTACTGCTGCAGATGTGGTGTTGGACTCGGTTTCCTATAGGCCGGCCCAGAGGCAGGCACGATTTACCATTTGGCGGTGAAAACCAATTGGAGAGGCTGGCTTTTGGCGCAAGATGGACTATTCCGCATCAACCGTTTTGTACTCAACCGTTTTGTATAGCCAGCTCCCTCCCTCTCCAAATCTTGCTGTATGAAGGCTCAACCGTTTTGTACTCCTGTCTAACTGCAATTCGACATGCTTTTATTGACATCTTCAGGTCCTCCTTGAGACCCGGTTTGATTATATCTGCAATCATCCTGGCAGTCATCTGACGACTGTCTGCTGTACATGCAGTACTGTAACAATTGTGCTCGTATGGGTTTGTTGCAATTGTCCAATTGCCCGTCGCAGTGGTTTTTGCGTATACCCTCCACGGACACCCCTCCACTGTACATACAACCACATATCTGTTACGACTTGTCTGGGTTTGTTGTATTTCTAAGTTATTATCCATGGCATATCCATTCAACTTCGATTTAAGATCAGCTTTGGATTCAAATATCTGTCCCACCGAAAATGGACCGTCGATTCTGGGTGGATGACCAAAAATGCTTCATCCTTGTACGGCATCGGCACATCGTCATCAAATGCCGAACAAGGATGCTGCAATCCCCGATTAATAAAAGGAATAGACGATTGCCACTCATTCCTTACTTCTTCCATCCTAATCTGATCCTCAATTTCGGCCATTTCCTCTTCCCCGACAACCGTGTCATCAGGGTCAGAGCTTGTTTCTGAGTCAGTATCATTATTCAGGTGGTCAAAGTAATTCTGCAAATCAACCGGGGGTATTTCGGGGGTTTCATCACAATGTACCGGTGAATCATTCACCGGTATGTCTTTGCTAGTTCCGGGTACACTACCCGGGTATGGGTCATAATTGGTCTGACTAACAACTCGTACTGACTCAACCACTAATTCAAGAAGTTTAAAATTCAATACCGGAGTGGCATTCGCAAGCACCATATACCAAGTCGCTTCGTGGTCTATGTTGAACAACTGGTATTTTTCTGCTGAGCCAGGTGGTGCCGTGTTCAAACGTGCGCTGATTGTCAGATCGAACCGGCTAGGGAGCAAACGAATGCCAACATATATCTGTCTTCTTAGCTCATCAAGACTAGTTGAGTTAGTAACAGGAAATGTACAGGTTGGTGCCCCATCGAAGATGCGGAAAGAAAGGTTTTTTGGGGGCGGGAAACCGAGAAGAGAAACAATTACTGGCTTAATTTCGCGTCTGTGATACACATTTATTAATACTTGAGACATTTCCTGAACAAAAAATTTCACGATTAACCTTTGATAATTTTCAATTTTACAGCAAAAAATATGATCATAATTGAAAAAAAAAACTTACTATAGTATTCAGACGAACGCTAGAGGCACAATGCAGGAGCCGATCTGTAATTTGGAAAACTGAAACTATGCACAATAGAGAGGCATGAAGGTCTCGGAAAGAATGTCTCAGAAAGAAAGAAAGAAGAAGCTCTCTGTCTCTGTCTCTGTCTCGCAAAAAAATAATGCAGGAAGGAGAGACCAGAATACATTTATTGGACAGAATATGTTCTGGACCGAGATGACTACTCGGTCAGGCCGAAAAATTCTCTGGACCAAAATGCCATTTCGGTCCAGAGGCAGCCATACAAAAAATAATGCCAAAAAATTCTCAAAAATTCCCTGGACCGAGATGGCTACTCGGTCTGGCCAAAAAATTGTCTGGACCGAAATGCCATTTCGGTCCAGAGGCAGCCACACGATCGGCCACATATTATCCTCTGTTTTGCTGTGAAAAAGATGGGGACCGAGATGCCAATTCGGTCCGGAGAAAAAAAAATCGTTCGGATCGAATTGGCATCTCGGTTCTGATGATTTTTGTAAAACTTCCGGTCATCATGTTGGTTTCGTAGATTTAATTATTTTATTTACGGTTTTTAAAAAAAATCCGAAATTAAGAGGATAGATAGGTAGTGGGGCTTATCTGTCAAGTGGGCTCCAACAATTATGGCACTTCTGAGTATCTAACATGGCGCTGTTGTGTGTTGTCCATAGAGGCGAACACCTTTTATAATTAGAATGTTCCTTCAGCCCCACACAAATTTGGTGTTGCTCAAATAATGCATGCTCTCTCTCTCTCTCTCTCTCTCTGCTCTGGTCAACTCTCCTTCAATCTAGTACAGTTAACTAATCTAGTACTAGGAACGCTAGTGTCGAACCAACGATATTAAGGTACCAATATCATGTGAAATATATGCCCG
Source organism: Carex myosuroides (assembly GCA_028015225.1). NCBI lineage: Eukaryota > Viridiplantae > Streptophyta > Magnoliopsida > Poales > Cyperaceae > Carex > Carex myosuroides. The sequence continues at coordinate 6,921,548 of CM051488.1, forward strand.
GGACCTTCCATGAATCAAGATCTTGCATGTGAGGTGGGCTTACGAGTATCAAGTATATATGCCAACAGAAAAGAAAAGAAAAAAAAGAGTTTGTATTTCACTTTTTCTTTCAAATATTTTTTCTTGGAATAGACTAAGGTGCTTTATAAAGCACACTCTTTTGTGCTCATAGGCGGATCCACATAGAGATTGGGGTAGGCAAGTGTCTACCTCTGGATTTGAATTTTTTTATTTCGATTCAGTACTAATTGTTCAATGTGCCTACTCCTGGTCTGATGTAGTGCCTACCCCTGGTTCGAGTTAGTTCAATTCTTGAACCGATTTCTTTTGAGTTTTGGTCAATTCTATGTATTTCATTTTTTTCAGATCTGCGATACTCTATTTCGTAAATAGAATGAAAGATAATAAGAGAACAAGAAATGCCTGACGATACGTAGGACCTATTATTCAATTCTAAGGAGATGGGTCGGCCGAATATTTTGTGACTTTTATTATTCATCACTTATATTTCGGTTAAATTTTTTATCTTAAGCTTGGACTTTGATTTGCTAATTAGCTAAGAACAGTCCCACTTTGAATTGTGCCAAATGAATTTTTAATTAGATTAGGAAAAAATATTTTAATGCTGTGTCAATTGGTTTTATGATTATAACATATTTTATAATAAACATAGTTATAGGGATTGAGTTGCAATTGTGTACCCCACAAATTAATGGGTTTGAACCCGATTAGCTATTTGAACCTGATTAGTGCCCTACCCTGACATAAATCCTGGATCCGCCCCTGTTTGTGCTTTACGCTCTTATCTCTATTTTCAAAATTTAAGCAGTAGATCTGAAACGTTCCAGATAATCTCCATATTGAAATGTGCTCAAGACCAAAATTTACATTTTTTGAAATATATTTATTATTTTTTTAGAATATTTGAAAATCGCTGTTTTTTTTCAAAAAATTCTGAATCATTCAAAAACAGCAGTTTTAAAAAATTCTAAAAAAATAGTAAATAAATTTAAAAAAATGTTAAATTTGATCTCCAAGCACATTCCAATATAGATATTATGTTGCGTGGTTCGGATCAGCAGTTTGAACTTTTATAATGACACGGAAGGACGTAAAGCACCAAATGTCCAAGTGGCTTGTGCTTTATAAAGCATCTTAGTCCGTCCCATTTTTTTTTCAAGTTAATTATGATATAACTTGTAGCTCGCGCGTCTCGGAAGTTAATTAGATTTTATTTGTGATGCCAAAATGAATTTATCTATAAAGGATCCCAATTTTTTATTTTCTTCAAACTTTGGATAATCCGGCGCATATAAAATTTTAGTACAAAGGAAAAAAAAAAATCCAACTTCATTCGTAAATGATATTCTTTTGTAGTACTATTAATTTGCTTATTCATTGCGGCTTTAAGTCATGTTATTGTGAAATAATTAATGTGTTGTCTTTTATTTCTAATTATTGAATAATCTTTTTTTATATGTTACTATCAATTAGAGTATGCTATGTTTATTTATTTATATTCTGTAATTATAAATATACTTCAAATATATTTTAATAACAAATTAATTTTCTTGCCAATTAATAGGCACGAGTGGGGTGAAATTGTGGTAATTAATCAAGAACTGAATTTATTATAATAAATCTTATCATTATAAATCAGAGTGAAAATTTAGGAAAAATCCAACTTATATGATTATTTACAAAATGAAATATGAGAGTTCAATTATGAAGAGGAAACAAGCATGACATATGCATTGACAATATTGCCGTAAAAGTAGGATCCTTGCTTGCTTAATTTTGGTGCCAGATAGATCACAGCATGTAGAAGTTCAAATGTCGAAGGAACAGTGATGAATTAAGTGATTTGAATTAGGATAAATTACATGTAGGTCCTTCATTTGGTTGGTTGCTTGTGGTTTGGGTGTTAATCCATAGCAGGGAGGAACAGTACAGCTGGTACCGGAAAAAGTAAATCAGAAACAAAAAAGGGGCAATACATAATTGATAAATTGGTAGAAAACAAAGAAAAATTGCTTTGGTTATGATTTTTATTCAAATATGTAGGATCATTTTATTAATTACAAGAATGGGACAGTATCCGCGAGAGATATTGTCGGTATACCCTTGCGGATACTCCCGTCGCTAATAGAAAAAACATCTTTCTGTCGATAATACCCTCGCAGATAGTCACTTTTTACCTCACAAATACTGTCCTATTCTTGTAGATATAATTGATTGCAAAACTAAAGTACAAGTAAATAAACAAGATCTTAAATTCTACATAGTTAAACAAATACCTCATTAATAAGGAATATGATAATAGTCCCCGGCAAATTTTTTAAAATATTTCTCAAAATCTAACTACTTGCGATTGCACTCTAACTACATTATCGGGGCCACCTTTTAGAAGGCCACCAACAAATTTACATTTGACAAATGTAAGTGTTAATACTTATATGCGTAAGTATTAATATTTAACTTATAAAGTATTTATATTTAACGTATCAAGTATTTCTAAAAAAACTGAACATAATAACTTTTTTCATTTCTCTCATCATCACTCATCTTTTACATGTTTTCAGAGGTGAGTTTTTGTTTCCTATGTTCAATTTCGACCATATTTATGACGATCTGTGAAAATTTTTGCAAATTTAAACCATGAACGTGTTATACACGATTTTTCCTTTCAAATGAGATTCATTATGAAGTACTTTCGGATTTTTCGTCGTGCAAGTATTTATACCTTATCGTACAAGTATTTATATCTCGTCGTGCAAGTACTTATACATTGTTATGCAAAATTAAATAGTCCATGTGTAAAAAAGAAATTGATAGAATATGTTAGGTAAAATCACTTGGCATATAAATTATTTATGCTTGTATAACGAGGTACAAATACTTGTGCGACGCAGAACTCGAAAATACTTCATTTGAAAGAGAAAATCGAGTAGAAGACGTTTGTGATTTTAGATTCGCGAAAATCATCACAAATCGTCAGAAATATGAGTGAAATGAACAGAGGAATACAAATCCACCACTAAAAATAAATAAAAGATGGATGGGTGATGAGAGTGGGAAAGGAAAAAAAAGTTAATATGTTAGGTATAAATACTTTATATGTTATATATCAACATTTGTGCATAGGTATTTGTTGTCCCTAACTAACAGCACCTAGAGGGGGGGGGGGGGGGGGGGGTGAATAGATAGTCTTAAAGATTTTTAGTTGTTTTTCGGTTTAACCCTCTAAATCAACAAGTCAATCAATTCAACAAGCAAGCGTGTGCAAATAAAGTAAATAGAGTAGAGTTAGAGAAATTTGACACGCGGGATGATAACGGAGTTCAGTATAAAATGCCTACGTCTCCGGGGTAGAGCAACCTCGTCGGCGCCCATTTCCTATTGCCCAAAAACAAATGATACAACTCGTGACACATGAGCCCAACAACTGTGGGAAGTCACGGCCTAACTCGTGTACAAAGTTGAGCCTAGAAGCTCGAGCTAGAGAGTCCTACGCAGATGATCGTCACACAACTATGAGTATATGTGAGTGTAAACGCTCGATCCGGTGATCCCCTTAAACGCTTGCTCCATCTCTTCTATCCGAACATGTGTTTCCGTCTAACGGATCTGGTCACTGCTCTTCGCTCCCCTCGATTCTCCGGGTTTGGATGAAGGTGCTGTGAATTCGCTTCACCTCTTCTCTATCTCTGTACAATAGTTGTATATAAATAAGGTACGCGTTTTATGGTTAATGATGATGATGATGATGTTGCACTGCTGTTGTCTCCTTCTTCTCTTCCCTCCCTTCTTCTCCTCCCTTCTTCCTATCTCCTTCCTCTATGTTTTCTTCTAAATAATTCAGGCACAAACCTCATCTAAGCACGGAGGCTAACCTGGATACCCCTGCCTCACCTCGATTTCAACAGCACTGTTTTGTGCTAACAACAAGAAATTATGCATGCTCACAACCTACCAATCTGAGCACGAGCACCGAAAATCCTGCAGGCTCAATATCTACCGATTTGAGCGCATAAATCTTTGGTTCTGCTTTTTTTTTTCTGATTTTTCTTGTCTACTATTGTAAAGAGGTTTTAGTTGTAATATTTAATGTACTAGTACATATGTTCTATGTACTGGTATGAAACTATGTGTAATTAGTTGTCCTGATTAATGAAAATATATATCTACGGGTTTTAAACCAAAAAAAAACATATTGAAAAATTGATGGATAACAAAAGATAGTTGCTTTGGCTATGTTTGTAAAGCAAATTCCGTAGGATAATTTTATTAATACCATAATTAATTGCAAAACCAAAAGTACAAGTAAAACAAGATCTTAAATTCTACATAATTAAACAAATACCTCATAAAATCTTAAGATATTATAATTTAATAAATCTTTGGTGGGATTGTTGAGATGAAAGGGTAGCGGATCGGAGCCTAAAAAAAACCATTTTGACCTCACTAAATTAGAAAAATAAATTATAAACATCAATTTGGGCTTACGAATTGGTTATTATATCAAATTTTACAATTTTTGAATGTTGATATTCTATCAAAAGCCGTTAAATATATGTCTGGAAATATTGTATTTTTTTCCTGGGAACCTGGCAGTAGCTGCAGTCTGGAAATATTGTAAGCTAGTTGTTTTTTTTTTTAATGAAAATCTATTATTTTTCACATGATCGTATTTCAAAATTAAAAGTTATTTGAAGAATCACTTAAACTATCAAATTAAATCCAGGTTCGAAAATCAGATGAGAGACATCTTAAACTATTAAAGTTGGATGGCTTGACTTTCATTTTTATCTAAAAAAAATAAAGATTAACCAACCATCAATATATTGATCACAACCCTACTTTTTTTGTATAGTATGAAAACATTAATGACGATTAAGATTACTTCTAGAAAGCATTTTGTCATTGTTTTCTTTTCGTTGTTATTTTTTTTGGAAAAAAAAAAATATTGAGAACTTTTCTTAAAACAAAAAAAAAAGAAAAAGAAAACTTCAATATGCCAAAACCCACTGATACTCTAAATATCTGACTTATTTTTTGCCGTAGTTGACACCCACCTCAGTACGCAAAGAACCATAAATTACCAAATCCAAATAAATTAATACGAATTAAGAAAAAAAAAAAACTCATACAAATAAAAAGTAGACTTTTTGTTTAATGCCACTCCCGATTATTTAAGATTACCAATAGACTAAAACGACCCTTAATTAACATTCCACCTGGCCACCGCTGTGTCATTGACACAATTATTTTAGGCTAAAGTGCTAATGTGCATATTATATACCCGTAGTTGATTCTAAAAATCACTAACAATATCTCATTGGGCTCTTCTAAATTAAGCTATTGGAGCTTGAGTCACAATCCAGCTCTCCTTTATCCGTGAATAAAAAATAGATTAATTTAGCTGGTGAACAGTCGCGCTCTAGTTTTCTTTCTTTGACGAAGTGTCCACAATAGCAACCTCTTATTTGGCACCATGAATTACATGCTGCTAATTTGTAAATGGGAAAACAATTATTGTAGCATATGAACATAGTTTATATTAAGTGGTGTGATTATTTATGATTTCACACATATAAAAAATTCATTACCATCAAAAGGTAAACATATGTTTTGGAAATGGGGAAAAGAAATCAAGTAATGGAATTTAAACCACGCCGTAGCATGTTGGCTAATACAATTAGTTCTTTTCAGTTGAGACTTGAGAGGTCACCTTGAAATCCAAAACCAGATTGAATTAAAAATAAAATAAAATAAGAAACTTGACTTCTTTCTTAACAGAAAAAAAAAACACGGCAATATATTATTCAAAGAGAAACACTATACCATTTTTTTCATCAATAGAAGTAAAAAAAAAAAAGTTTAATTAACCAGCAGATTGAAATTAATATTTGAGGTGAGTCCCCAATACATTACAAGAATTTGGATGGTCATTAATTTGATATAATAGTTGTTATTTGATGATAATACTTTCTGACAAAAATGTTATGGTAACTACCATATATTTGGTGAGAATAAAAAAATTACTAAATAGGAAACACATGCTTCTTTCATTCTATTGATAAGATTTAATATTAAAAAAAATATTTAATTTTCCTAAATTATCCTAGAATTATCGGATGGTCAAAAGATCCAAAGCTCAAAATCAATTTTAAAATTTTCTTCACTGAAATATATTTAATGTGCAATTAATTAATATAACATTGGAAGTAATTAAAGAGATGGTCTGCTCTTGATTCTTAAACTATTAAATTTGATTTGGCTGAACCTATAAACAGTTTTCGTATTCAAATAACATCTTAAATTATTAAATTTGGTTAAATTGCTCCTTTTATTAGATAATAAAATGACGGCCATAGCACTTACCTGCGATGATGTACTAAGCTAACATGACACTTAGACATTCATATGGCCAGTGCTAATTAAAGTTGTGCTTTAGTGAGCCCATTAATTTGATAATATATGGTAGTCACATCAAAGCCAAATTATTATTCATATGGTGATAAATTTCTTTTAAATAATAAACTTTAAAAAAAAAGGAAACATCTAAATTCATACCTAACTGTGATATATATCTTGGGAGTAAAAAATAAACCTTTATAGATTTCGTAATAAAACCCAAAAAAAATCAATGAAAACAGAAGTGAAATTGCTAGTAAATCAAATTTTTACATAATAGTTCACCAAAACTTATATTATGAAGAGGAAGAATTTAGGATCGGTACTAATATATGCAGAGTGAGGCTAATTTTTAAAGTTCAAATAGTTAAATTTTTGAGAAATATCAGTCAAATAGTTTAAATAGAAGATCATCCTAAATTAATATCAATCCTAACTATTGCATGTTTCAGAATAATATTAGTCTTATAATTAGTCGATTTTCAAGAACATATAGGTTATTTATCTACTTCTGACACTTACACAAGTATATACCTATATATCATGTGTATGCGTTAGAAGTAGATAAATAACCCATTTGTTCTAAAAAAAACTAACTAATTAGAAGATTTACATTTTTCTTAAACATGCTACAATTTTTTTTATTTTTCTTATATAAAGGGTAAAATTGGTACTTTGTAAATTTTAAATGATTTTTAATAGAAAAAAAATAAAATATGTAAATTTGTGAATTTGTGAAATTTAGAAGGGTAATATGATATTATAAATTTTAGAAGGAGAAATACGTAATTTTAAATTTTTTTAGGGATATACATGAAATTTCCCCTATTTTCTTCCAAGTTAATTTTCTCTCCGACTTCTGTTCTTTTCTTTTTCTCTCTACCTGTCCGTCAATTTTTGTTTCACGTAAAAGAAATGAAAAACACGAAATTGATTAATATCATGAGAAAAACCGAATTTGCTTACGTGCCAGATAAACCGAAATAACCAAGATCCAGATTGACCATTTTGATCTTATTTGAAGAAGAATTAAAAAAAAAAATCATCACATTTTGTCGCCCCAAAGAAGGTCAAGATCAAACAATGATGGAAGAAGACACTCCAACCTTCCCAAGCCCTACTGATGTAAGCATTTATCAATCTCTACTTCTCTCTACGTACCAGGGTACCACAGTCAAGCAGCCAAGACCATCATTCAATTGTCTCATAATTAATTAAGACCTTTCAAAACGACCCTCTCAACGGGTTCGGATCCCCTAAAGTAACCCAACTTTTGGGTTTTTGATCGGGACTGTCCGATTCGATTTTGTCGCTCGAGATCGTCTTGAAATTTGAATCCGTTGTAGGAATGTGTGCACCCTACTTTGAAATGGATGATCTCGCATCCGAATTGGACAGTCTCGATTTAAAACTCAAAAATTGAGTTACTTCGCTGGATCCGAATTCCCTCTCAACATGCCACAACCGTTCAACAAAAGTGCCATTTTCTTTTGTCGGTGCTTTGGCTTTTTTTTTATATCAGTTAATTGCTTATTAAAGGTTAATTATTACGAGAAGGAGCATTAATTTGTAAACATAATTACATTGATTGACAATTGGTTAAATCATTGGATCAGCATATAACTTTTATGTAATTAATGTATTAAAATATACTTTTTTTTCTTTCCATGAGAATTCGCAGTTGCATATTAATTCGATAATATATAGATAACCACTTTCTTCTAAATTTATTCAATGATTCATGGAAGAAAGATGATTGATGTTGTTACAAAAGTTACATAAACGAAAATAGCGTTGTCTCATTAAATACTTGTAGAAAAGATATAAGAGTTGAGAGTCAACTTTACTCACTGCAAGAATGTGATAGTATCCGCGAGGGTAAAAAGTGATTATCCGCGAGAGTATACTGACAGAAATATGTTTTTTTTATTAGCAACGGTATCCGTGATGATATACCGACAATATCCCTCGTGGATACTGTCCCATTCTTGTAGTGACTGTCCATCCAAATCCAACCGTCTATTTTCTTAATTATTGACTACAATTAATTGCATATTTGTTAAGTTAAAAAATATAATTATTAACTACCCAAATTTAATTTTTAAATAACAAATAACGAGAGAGTTTGAACTTTGAAGGATAGCAGGTGGTTGATGAGTCCAAAGTCAACTACTACTTTTAAAGATTTATAAACCCTAATTTCTACTTACGTTCAGATCACAAGCGCATGATCCTACCGTGTAGTATGATTGGGGTGTCGATCCATAGAGATAGTGTATTAGATTTTAAATAATTTTCACTAGTCTAGGTTATCGGGTTTCTTAAAGGTTTGAGGTGGTGGTGCCAATTGCAATTAAGATAAAAGTTAAACAGTAGATAGAGAGCATCTAGGGTTCAGATTTTCTGTTCTTCTTAATTATGTAAGTACAAGTTTCGACGTCTCTCTACGTCGCATGCAACCTAGATTGTCCCATAGCTATTCCGCATGCAGCACTGTCACTACACGCAGGTTATGCGATTTGAAAGATTTTCCGATCTTGTGATCAGCTTTTGGGCTACCAAAACTAAAGTATTTTAGGTACGCAATTATATTATTTTCCTATACTACTCTGTAGTTGAAATATCCCAAAGACCCTACTTAATCTAAGTGTTTTCTAATGTTATTTAAAATATAATTTACGTTATCCTGCCAAGGGAGCCCACTGGGTTCTAACCCTAGTCTTTGAACCGCTGCCAAACCTCGTTAGCCGAAGTGTTTGGAGTACTTACACGCATTATCCTTCTCACACAAGAATGCACAACTTAACACCTATTGGTATGTGGAGATCATTGGCATATAGTAGACAAAACTATGTATGCAAGGATACAATAAAAAAGAATTTAAAGTGCAAAGGAAAAGTCAAACCATAACATAAACAGAACATAAACGTATACTAAAATATAATTAAGAATTCAAGTATAACCCTCACCTTAGATATGAGAAGTTTAATTTCTCAGGGCCATGGCAAAATAAAAAAATAAAATAAAATAAGGAGAACATAAATAACAACCCAATTGAAGATGGAAGAACCCCTTTGACGTCTTATTCTCTTGCTTGACTTCTAATGGCTACCCTTATCTCTCTCTAAGTAACTCTCTAACCTAACCTAACAATGAGGATTGCTAGTCTACTATTCTGGACTTGACACAATTAAACACGCACGCTAAATTCTATTACAAGAGGGGTATTTATAGCCTTCCACCCATGATTGGATAGATGAAGCCAAAAATAGCTAAAATAGTTTGACTCTTAAGAAAACGCGTCATTCTAGAAGATCCATCAGAAATTCGCGTTCTTCTGGAAGGCCCAATAGATAAATCGCCTATTTTTAAGACAGTACACGGATCGTGCGGCCTCAGGGCATGCCGCATGCGGCATAGAGGAGGCCGCAGGGATTCCTGACTTGGCAGATTTTTTTTGTATTTTTTGCCATTTCACATGTTGTGCACTTCGTGTGAGGTGTTGCATGCTCCATGTAATGTCACATTTTGACGCCTTATTTAGAAATCGCTTAAATACGACACTTTTGCTCTGATTTTGCCATAAATACGCAACTTTCTCAAAAACCTGCCAAAAAGATCTAAAAACACGTTTGCGGTAAATAAATCGAAAAAATGGCTACTTTGCATTCGGTTTTCGCCATTTTTCGGAAGAAAAGATAGTAGTTTTCGCTATATGTTTTGACTTCATCAGTAGTGCGCCTCATGTTTTTCAAAAAGAATATTTATACTGTACTGTTAATGGTAACAGTTGTATCTCTGTTCAAATGTTTGATATACAGTGTTGATCAAGCGCGTTTATGCAAGAATTGCAAATGCCAACTACTTGCAAATGCACATCAAATACATGTGAGTGTGAATCAACTAATCCCAAGCTTAAATTAATCATACCGGTAATTTTATTTAATTTTGGCATCTGATACGAAATTGCACTAGGTGTATATTTATTCCAAAATGCACTTTTCTCCTTTAGGAGAATATTGACACAATCTGTCTTACTTCCTAAATTAATATATACATGATACTAGCTAATAATAGGTTACAAAATCACCATCATATATATTGATGAATTAAAAAATAAAAATCCCAATTTAGTCCTTGCTCTGTTATTTGTGGACGAATTGTTCGTCGGTAGAACTGATCGATGCAATCGCCTTCTCCCGGATAATCCTAACTACCTCTGTCATAGACGGCCTTAAACTTGGGTTTTCGCCTACGCATGACATGGCCAATTCCACCATGTCTGCTCCTTCCTTTGCATCATAGATGCCTCCTAATTTCTGGTCTACCAATTCTCCCAGTCCCTTTTCTCTTTCGCTTAGTAGCGGCACAAGTAACACCGTCAATCTCTTCTCAGTTTTTGTACAGAATGCCTCAAGACCCGTAATCAATTCCAACAAAAGCACTCCAAAGCTGTACACATCGCTCTTCTTTGTAATCATGCCTGAACGAAGGAAATGCGGGTCGACATAGCCAGGTGAGCCCATTATCTGGTTTACCCGGTTTGATCTGGTCTGAGGCTGCACAGTGGCAGAGAAACCAACCCGAGCCGAACCAAAATCACAAAGTTTGGCGTGCATATTTCCATCCAAAAGTATATTGGATGCCTTGATATCTCCATGGATAATTTGGGGATCACATAATTCATGGAGGTATTCTAGTGCTTTTGCTAGCTGAAAGGCTATTAGCATGCGTTGAGACCAGGAGAGGATTGACCCGTTACATCGTGTGCCATGTAACTTCTCATGAAGGTTGCCATTCGGTACAAACTCCATCACCAAGACTCCCTCATCTTTATATTCAAAGGAGAACTATAGTTAGGCAACAAATATAGGAAATAAAGGATTTTAATTAAATTTTCATTCTTTATGTGTGAACACAACTTAAGGTTGGGTGCATTTTTCACGGGTTGAACGGGACAATGGAAAATCAAACTTTTCTGGGGTACTAAATGCAAGAAGCTGGTTTATTTTCCAATATTAATAAAACTCATCCAGCATACATAATCTGAAATAAACATCAAAGTCAACACCAAATTGTTCAAAACAAAATTATGTTATTGTTGAAAATTATGTAAATTCAAACAAACCCAACTCCAAAAAAACAAAGTAATTCAGGAAGAAAAGAAATTTCGTCAGTGTGATTTTTCAAAATACCTCGTTCATCGCAGAAACCAAGAAGCCGCACAATATGAGGATGATTTACTGTCCTGAGCACATCAAGCTCCTGCTTGAATAGCCGTTGCAACCTCTCGCTGCTCCTGCTCAACTTCACCGCACCGAGGCACCTCGAAAACCGTGCCAGATAAACCGTACTGAATCCACCTTCCCCGATCACAGCAGAATTGAACCCACCAGTGATGGACTCAACCTCGGTCCAGCCGAACCGACGTGCAACTATGTTTTTCCCATGTTCTCCGGTATTCGGCTCGTCAGCTACTCGGTTATTCCCACGGACCCGGTCTATATAGTCAGGCCTGTCCTTGGAGCACGCTCCACTGAAGCCGCTTGCACAGAATAAGCATCTGAGTTTTTCAAACATTTTTGGATGTGAGAGATGGTGGTGAGAAGGAAGGAGAGGGTTTAGGGAGAGTGGAAGAATATGTTCTCTCTTTGCTTTTGTTCTTTCGGCCAAAGCTATGTAGGGCACGGGGTAATGGCCTAATGGACAAGAGAGAGAGACCGATGGTGGTTTATGCATATGAGTGGTTATATACTTGACATGCGAGCGTTTGTTTTCTCTTCTTTTTTGACGAGAAGCGTTTGTTTTCTTATTTAATTATTTTTTTAGACTGGATTAATTAATGTTAATTATATTGGAAAGACGAAATCAAGAGGTTTCTAGGTACAAATCAATCCTTGTGAATGGTACAGATTTGTTCATATTATTTATTTTTGTGACAAGAATTGCTCATATTATTTGTCTTTATGGTAGTATTGTCCAGTGTCCAGTACTTTTGAAGTGGAGGTGTCCAGTATTTTTGTGACCAATAGCTTTGAGCCGGCCCAACCAGTTTTGCAACTATAAACTCTTTACAATATTTAGGACTGAAATAAATTTGTTTCATGCAATATTATTGGGCAGCTACATTTTTCTTTTCTTTTATTTTTTGCGGATTTTGGCAAAATTTTACTAAAATTTGTTGGACTTGAGCATTTTGATAGCAAATAATTAAATTCTCCGTTGACAGTGCAGATTAAAACAAAAAAATCTTAATGATGGTAGTAATTAATTAAAATAATTGATAGACTACATTAGTTCATTATATTGACCTTAATTGCAGAAATAGTAATGGATATAAGATTGTGAGCCTTTAATTGTAGTAAAAGCGGAATTTAGCACTAGAAGCTAATTATTCCCAAAATTGGCGAGACAAGTACTCAAAGGTTGAGTAATTGAATCAGAATTCAGAAAGCTATAGCGAGTTCCTTGGTCCTAAAGTGAAAATTGGAAAATAAGTTGCTTAAACTAAAAAAGGAAATTAAAGTGAAAAATAAGTTGCTTAAAATAAAAAAGGGGAAGAGAACACTTCATGTAACATGTTATAATTGGATCAAGTTCACGTCTCTGAAACAAATAATTACATTGTGATAAGATCATAGACTCTAGGCCTACAAAATCGAGACCTGGCAGTCAAAATAGTTATTATCCAAATAATTGGTTTGTTGGGATTATTGTGTCTCAAGTACATTGGACCAATTCTCACTTAAAAGCTATATATAAACTCGTCTTGAAGGACAAATATATAAATAATGGAGACGTACAAATATACTCACTATACAAATAATGGAGCATACAGGGAAGTAGCCAAAAAAATTATTAGAGATATTTACTGCTATGACTAATGAGTTGTAGATTCTCGTGAATTAATTAACAGCGTGTGAACAATTCAAAAGTAGAGAATTTTTTTTTTTCAAAAATAGACAACAACCCGATTTTACATAGACTTATAATGGTTATCAAAATTCAGAAATAAACAATTACTACCTCAGATTCAATGTGGCTCCACCACTCATAATATTACAAACTACAATTGATTAGCATAACATACTGGCATTTTTGTTATTAAAACATAGATCAAATTTATCTATTGAGATGTATCAACGTGCCCTTTAGAAAACGGAAGAATTTTTTTTTTTTTAGAACTGGCCGTAGGCATATATTAATTTTTCACAAGTATATGTTTTGTTGATTTCAATCTCTCAAGTCAGGTGCTTCCTTTTAATTTCAAAAATTATTTGCTTGACGCGGTTACTGGTAGTCATGTCTTCAGTCTTCTTGAACTCATTGTTCACATTTTTCATTTATTTTTATTAAAAAGATTATGATTGGTCAAATCTTTCGCGTGGAGATAACCTGGGGGTAGGGTAACCGACTTTGAAACACATCAAGGCCGTCTGATTTCAATAACGGAGCGCTGGGATGAATTTAGGTTTTTAATTTCAGATCCTGGCCCATTGGGCCACACAAATAGTTGACCCAGGAAAGGTACGTCTATTATTAGACTTGCGTCATCAAAATTAGATCAGCTGTCCCCTTCCTAACACTTTAATTTCATTAATTAAAATCACAAAGATGTAGTAATGGCACCATCAAGGAAAATGAGAGAAGGGAGAAAAATAAATAAAACTGAGTCATGACATGAGCAAGAGCAAATCAATTTCTCTCTTCAAAAATGACATCTCATCGCAAGGAAGCCTTAGTTTCGTCTTAAAACAAATATAATTTTAAATGAACTTTTTCTTCTTTTAATGTACCATTAACATGTTTGATTTGAAAGTGATTATAATGTGAACTGTCAAATAGTCTTACAGAAATATAATTTTAATAGTAGAATAATATAATATCTATAAATCAGTTTGATTGTACAAAATTATTATGCTTTTGTTTCAACGCCAAGTGCCTTTCCAGACAACACAAAATCAGCCAATAGTTATAATTGGAAATTAATCTGCTGTTATAACAAGAACCTGTTATTCCGATTCCAACCATTTAAATTTTTCCACGCGCAAACCTCAACGAAGATAAACGGTTGGAATCGGAATAATAGGTTCATGTTATTCCATCGGAATAACAGCAGATTTATTTCCGTTATAATTAAACTGTTCATTTTTTTTCTTTTTTTTTCTTGTTTGCATGTGTTAATTATAATTAAGCATTTGGGACGCAAAAACACAAACAATTGATTTTACTTGGTAAAATCGAATTTGGCACATAGAGGCTTTATTAAGTGATAATTAAACAGCCGGCACAGTCGCACAGATAAGCTTAATTATTAGACAGAGTCACAGAGAGCATATATTCCCAGTCCGTGCGTTTATTTAATTGTAATAAAACTATGAACTGGCTGGGACAATATAAAAAATTAAGATATATATTTGAATATTTATACGTGCTCGCTTCTAAGCCTACAAGTTGGACACAGCCAATAGACAACACTGAGAAAGAAATTCAGAAATTTGGTTCTAAACCTGATAGGTGAGAAACTTAATTACCTAACATAATAATAAAAGAGGAGGGTTCAAATGCCTCCACTTTTCATGCCTCCACCATGCCCCCATATTTTAAAAATTTAATAACTCAAAATTTAAAACTTAAAAGTCAAAATAAAACCGTTGGATATGATCTACTTCATTTTATCTATGTGCTCATAAAAAATTATCACATTTCGATTTTGTTTTTATGTGAATCAATAAGTTGAAAAATCAACGTCTAGAAATTATCCACATTAGTATGTTTTTTACAAGCTCTTGATGACAACCAAAACAAAATTGAAATATCATAATCAAATAGTGAATCTTGAATATATAAACTAACATAAATTATGCAAAAAATAGTTAAACGTGACTAGTCACGTTTGGACACATCACATGTGGTCACGGCGTGATTAACGTGTAGTGATCATTCACTTGCCATGACCATCCTTCTAAATTTGATCATGGCACGGCACGACACGTGATCCAAGTCACAACACGGTACATATTTATTAGTAACGGACCTCTTTTTTCTCCTAACGATTCAATGATTCTTCTAAGTGGAGTAGCAAATCAGACTGCGTCTTTTTCTTTCTTTCTTTTACATAAATCAGTCTGAGCTGACTTTCTTTTCCGCACAATTTTATTCTACTAGCTATGAATTAAATCTAGGAATTGACATTATATCCATCTAGGAATAGGCACAAGTATAAAATACCACTGAATCTAAAAAAATTTCAAATCCAAGAATAAGCAAATGCCTATTCCTGACCCTCTTTACGTCCACCAATCGACAATGATGATAGCGCACTTCGCAATCTGGCGAGAGAGATGTTGTAGAACTTTTAGAAGTCAATCCAAACACGCACAGGAACTCATACAAGACATACTGGGGAGTGGAAGACCTTCTAAGGGAGTCATAGACATGGCAAAAACACCAATAGGCGCGAAAGTAGACATACATATATAAAATCAAAGGTAGGTCAGGTCCTCTAGACTTTGAAATCCGTCATTTGGGCGGTTATAGAAGATAATATGGCCAATACAAGTCAATAAAGCAGGCTTTTTTTTAAATCAATCAAATCGATGAGCATCTCTATCAGATGAACATTTTTATCAGAATAAAGAAGGAACATCCGTGTGTTATATATATTACTAGCAGCATATAAGCAGCCTTAACCTAGACTAAAACCCACCCCTATATATTTCACGACATATAGGCTAGTATCTTGGCCCATATAAATGAAAACAATTTGTATTGGGCTTATATTGTATATGCCTACGCTGGACCAGGCTGTGAGAAATTTTTTTTTTTTTTTGAGAGAATGACTGGCAGAGGCTGCCAGTTTTAGGCTGTGAGAAAGTTGGCGTTTGGTTTCAGGTGAGGCCATAATATGTTATATTTGTTGGGGTTTGGCATCTAGACTTGTATCTTGTTGGGCCATCTGTCGGAAGAGAACGGAGTAGGTCCGAAGCCCATCGGACCTACTTTTAGGTTCAACGCCACGCTGACCGTCCGATCTAGTACAAGATTTGTGCGCACGAAAATTGAAACATACACGCACAGGGTTTAAAGCATTTCGCACGAATCTAAAAGCAAATCGATGGTGAACCGAGGTAGGTCCGATGCCCATCGGACCTACTCTCAAGTCCTGTCGTAAACATCAACCTTTTTCATGTTGACTTGACCTTGTCCTGACAGTGTTCATATAAGCTTTAATAACAAACATGTAAGCTACGTTTTTTCATCCATGCAACAGTTTCAAGTGGTACTGAACATCCGTGGTGTCTTGTTTGTATTTATGGGGACTCCTACCACAAATACAATCTGGACATTTGGAAAGAGATATGGGTAAAATTGCTCAAGCTCGTAACTCGCTTATAACTCGTCCATTTACAGCTCGCTTTAACTCGCTCATTTATAACTCGAGTCACTTCCAACTCAAGTTGGCTGACTCGTTTAATAAATTAGCTGAGTTTGAGCTTACCCCAACTCGCTCATTTATAACTCGAGTTACATAGCATTGGTCACAATAAATCTCAGAAACTCAGACTCTTCTAAATAACTAAACCCAATTGCTGGTACTTATGTACTAAGTTGTTGTATGAAAAGTTATTGGTGCTTATGTACTATTACTGTATGAAAAATTGTTGGATACTGATAAATTATTTTACTAGTAGTATATAATTAACTGGTTAAACGAGTTATAAACGAGTTGTGAGTCAACTCGAGTTGAAAACGAGCTGATGAGTTCAAGTTTGCTCTACAACTCGTTATTACCATCTCAACTCGAGTTGACTCGCTCATTTATTTAATGAGCTAAGCACGAGTTGGAGGTAACTCGCTCAAACTCGGCTCATTTACAGTCCTAGATACAGGGCATCACAGTAGGAGATGAAAGTGTGTTGATTAGCGGTGACTTTAATGCGATAATTACACGAGGAAAAATTTGGAGGAACCACATCACTAAACAACAATTGTAGGAACTTTTTGGCAATTTGTCTTTGACTCGGGCCTAGTAGACCTCGGGTTCAAGGGCCCTGCATTCATATGGACAAATAAGCAAAATATAATGCAATTTTCTAGAGATTAGATGGCACGAGTTGCCACAGTGCAATGGACACAAAGGTTCTCGCAAGCATACGTCAACCACTTGCCAAGAATTTTTAGTGATCACGCACCTATCCTATTGTGAACACATCGAAAAGAAAATCGGGCTCCACCTTTTCGCTTTGAAAACTGGTGGCTATATGATGAAAATTTCCAACAAGTTTGCCTTGCAGCATGGAGGCAATCTGAAACCGATACATGGGCTAGAAGAATGGAGAACCTGAAAAAGAGCATCAAAACTTGAGCAACACAGAGACCAACTCCCCAAAAAAGGCTTCAAGAAATTGAGCATCAAATTTACCAGCAAAGAATCATATTTGTCATAAGTCATGATATTGATTAGTAGCAAGGGCTTCTCTGTTTTTTAGCTGCGTTCAGCTAAAAATTGTGTCTCTACTGAAGCAGTGGTTCGGTGTAAGAGAATTTAGACAAATTGTGTGGCCAATAGTGATACTAGATGTGGCCGGATCAGAAAGTGCATCCACCGAAACAGAAACTCGATGGAGAAAGCGTCCTCCATCCTGTACCGAGTCATTACCTTGGTGTTTTTTGAAAATCCAACGTGATAGATAGTTATTCTTTTGAAATCAGTTTATTTATTTATATTTAAAAAAAAATCTCCCACGTGACTCCCCCAAACTAGCTAGTTGTCCAAAAAGTAATCAAAGAAAGAAAAAAGAGAGCTGATATATTAATAGTTTAATACTATAATTTCTGTCATCATTGTTATTAACTATTTTTGATCAATTAATATTGTTTTTTACCAGTCAATACTTTGATTTTTTAATACACGCACTTCGGACGGACTCAAATGAATATATATTGAACAACTTTTTTACCTTTTTTATTCACACACATATCAGCATGCTATCAATTAACAAACTCATAGATAAAATTATTCAAAAATTATTAGCGGTCCCATTACAAAAAAAAAAAAAAAGAAGACAATCAATGATAATTTACGTTGTAACGACGAAAAGGACAGCAGAAATATGGAATCTACGTGTCCATCCCTCTCCTATGACGCCGTGTCGCCATTCTCTCCATTCTGCAAGTATATTTCTTGTTCCGACATTTTTATTAATATCCAAATCTAATTAGAAATTAATAAATATATCCGGCTCAACTGGATTTTGGTAAAAATATCTATACCGGTAATTAAATGGCCGGTACCAATTTTAATTCATTACCAGCCATTTAATGGCTGGCACCCCTAATTTGTTTTTTGCTGTTTTAGACCCTACAAATATTCATCTTTCTCTCTCTCCCATCACAACTCACTCACCGTCACTCTCAACCCATCTTTCAGGTAAATTTTTATTTAATTTAAATTTATTTTTTTATTTTTAAATTAAATTTTTTTAATATATTTTTTTAATTATTTTTCATTAACCTATACATGTAAATTAGTAACATATTTGTTTGCCATAGCCATGATTTTATTACACTGTGGTGGGAAGTTTCTTAGTAATTTATTGAGGCTTATTACTCCAAAGAGGCAATTAATTCATTTATGATTCCTGATGATATCTCATTTTGTGACTTGAAATTCATGATTTACGCATACATTGATTATAACCCAGAAAAGTGGAACTTAGAATTGGCAACCTGAGTTTGCTATGAAAATCCCGAAAAATATATTATTGCGAAACTACTAGATGAAAGTACTTGGAGAGGCATGTACGGCCATTTAAAAGCCACTGAAATTTTTATAATAGAAATCTATGCCAAAAGAGTACCAATAGAGCCAGGGGTTGGAAGTTCTGGCAAAAATTCAGTTGCGCCAACCTATACAACACAACCAAAACAATACGCTCCCGTCGTTCCTTTATTCGAACCTGATCCAGAAACAGACAGTCCCTTCACTCCACCAGCACCCCAATCATGACTCCAACCAAGACTCCAAGTTTCATCCCTACCTAGACCCGTGCATGTGGCGCCTTTACCATTACCTCCACAAGAACCTCACCCCAGACCAACACCAGTAGACGATGAAATTGGGTCGGATTTTAAAAATATTAATAAAATTCTGAAAAAGATTTGCAAAGTGGGAATGAATTTGATAGAGAAAACTGAGACTCTGATCACCTGGAGGGTTGTGGTGAAGATGGTCTAGTTGAAACAGCTCAAGGACTGATACGCACCATCGAAGACTTTAATGATACATCTGAGTTTAGAGAAACAGATACTGGTATTGAGGGCATACATGTAATTTCCCAGACGTATTTCACACGTAAATTAGTTCGTTTGAAATGGAAGTTTCTAAGAATATCTTTTTATTTTTCAAAATTTCGGAGGTCCTTTTGAGAAATCCTTCAACTCACTAGCAGAACGTCGGTGTCACCAGTCCCCTCCAATCATTATCCAAAGGCGCCCAAAGCACTTCTATCCGCGCTGTTTTAAATTAAATTAATACCTGCATTATATTAAAATTCAAGCATGCGTAATTAAACAATTGATGGTAGAAGATGTGTCAACATCAAATAACTATTATTGATATTAAACAAATTAGATCCCACCGTTTCAATAATTTTGTTATTCAAGCTTCAACTCCTCTCTGGAGCTGTACCAAAACGTTACCTACTATTAGAATGTCAACGGGTATAAAACGAGTCGGATAGAAGTATTTTCATATCCTCATTCATTATGTTAACGAAAACAAAATACCTATCTTTTTAATAGGTTTGAATTAAATAAAAGAATAAAAAAATAAAAAAAATATTATTAAATAAATATATATGAGTCATGAATAAAATTATATCATATTATTCGTCACTGTGTGCGCGCTTGTGCGCGTGTAGCGTGAAAAATTGCCTTTGACGTCCCTACCCGCCATAAACTGTAATGAACTCCAACATTTTTGTGTTCCCTTTTGTTTCATTTGTCTCCAGTTCGTTTAGACTGGACATATCTGTTTCGTGAGACCACAATTAATAGAATCCTAGTACCATGGCGTCTGATATTATTACAATTTTCAAGGTACAGATTATGTTGAATAGCTTTTGTTATAAGATGCGGAATACAAAAATTGTTGTAGCCTTGTAGGGGCTAAATTGACAATAAAATAAAGGAAAAAAGTCAGTACAAATTAGACACGATATCTTACAAATAAATCTGTTTATTACTTTATTTAAACATTTTTATTTAATAAGGAGAATAAATATTGAATTATTTTTTTAATGCATAAAATTGTACATGAAAAGCTTAAAAAAAAATTGCTCTGTCGGAGCCTCGGAGGGCCAACCCCCATGCCGAACTTTTTTATTTTTACCGTATTTGAAAAAAAAAAATCAAATAACCAGTTTTTTAAAAAACAAAAATTATTTTTACCACATCCGCAGTCTAAACTTGTGAAATCAGAAAGTTAGTTCCACAATGCACTTTTTGTACTTCATTATGAATCTCATTTAAAAATGAAAATTGCGTAGAAAACGTTCGTGATTTTATATTCGCAAAATTACTATCATTAGAAATATGGGCGAAATTAAACGGAGAAAAAAAAAACTCACATCTAAAAACATGTAAAAGATTGGTGTGTTATGAGAAAGATGAAAGAAAAGAGTTGATATGCCCAGTTTTTTTTTTTAAAATAATTGGTATATTAAGTATAAATACTTGATATGTTGTATATTAATACTTGCGCGCGTCATTTGTTAATTTGTTAGTGATCTTCTAAACGGTGATCTTGATAAGGTAGTTAGAGTGTGGTCCTAAATAGTTAAGACTTTGGAAGACGTTTGAAAGATTTACCTAGTCGCTCCCTAAATTAATTTTATAATTTTTATTTTTAATTATTTTTGTATAGGATAACGGATAGGAAAAGTCTTTTATTTGTACCTTTACATGTTATGTTAATGAAACAATATTATCCTTTACTCGTAACTAATAAGTTAAATAAAATAAAAATTTTAACCCGTGCTATCTTATCAGATACAGATATGGATAAGACAAACGAGTAAAATAGTCTCATTCACATCCCTACCCGCGCGCCTAAAGATTCTACCGAACCCAAACATTAATAGTGGGTTCCCTTTTGTTCCATTTGTCTACAGTTAGTTTAGACTTTAGACTGTACGTATCTGTTCCGTGAGGCCACCATTAATAGCATCCTAGTACCATGGCATGTAATATTATTACAATTTTCCCGGTACACAGATTATGTTGAATGGCTTTAGTAATAACATGCGGAACACAGAAATTGTTGTAGGGACTAAATTGACAAAAAACAAAGAAAAAAGTCAGTACAAATTAGACACGGTATTTTACAAATAAATCTGTTACTTTATTAAATCTTTTATATTTAATAAGGAGATTAAATATAAAATTATTTTTTAATTGGATGAAATTGTAAATGGAAAACTTTAAAATCTTTTTTTTTTTTTTGCACCGTAGCCCGTGGGAGGGCCAACCCCATGTCCCCATGCCCTTCTTGTATCGAAAAAATATTCTCTGCAGTTCCTGACCGCATCAGGTTAAGTCAAAACCAAGTCAATTTTTTTTTGGCATACTATTTGAAATGAATGTAGGGGACACCTTAAAATTCATGCTAAGTTATATTTAATGATTCGGATCTAACCTAAAACGATTGGGTGTCTTACCTTATCCAGACTCTCTTACATATGCCCCTATTTGTAATGGTGACTTGATTATATGCAGCTTCTAAGTAACTTGATACATATATAGTCCATCAAATTCTTGCAAAATTTTCGAAAGATAAATAATTTATGAACTTTTATAGACTACTAATTATTGAACTATGATAAATAAAGGTCAATGATCAGACTACTAATTATTGAACTATTGTTATTTAACATTTATTCATAAGCACTCGATAAAAAAAAATCATGAGCAAAAATCATCATATCAACGGAAAAATGTGAAAATTCCAATCATTTCAGATGCATCGCCAGAAATTGTTTATATTTTAATATTTTAATTATTTAATTTATGTTACATAAACCAAGACGTAGAAGCTCGTTAAAAAATAAATATCAAAGGGGAACAGAGTCATGAAGTGTGATAGGGTGTGGCAAAAAATTTCAAGGTGAAACAAAATTTATAAATTTGTATGGGGCATAATTTCAAGATGGAGCATAATTGAGTAATAAGATCTTATAATAATATCTGTATTATTCTTTTTCAGCATCCTTCAAATTATTTCCGAAGGAATCAATTTGTACGGACTTAATATTATATTTATCTATAATTATTAATTAAAAAATATGAAAATATTTAATAAAAATATCAATATTCTGATATATTATTTACTTTTTAAAATATCAAATTATTTTTTAATTGTATTTTTATAACATCCGAATTATAAAATTTACCCCGCTTATAATTATTACCGAGTTGAAGTGTCATGTGATGGTAGCGGGTGTGGAGTGGGCACATTCGTAATGCAACGCACTACAGATAATGGTTTCAAATTGGTCAGTAGGATAATTGATTTAAATAAAAAATGTCGGTATCAGTAGACAAGCAACTCAACTTCAAAATGCATCCATAACAGAGGACTGAATAAAGTAGCCGTTAACCATACCAATACCAATAGAGGAACGTATACATATAGAAAAGGGTTTAAATTTTCGCAACTTTTATGTCTCATGTTGTCTCTTTATGTTTCCAAAATTTAAATTCCAACAGAGGAACGTATACAATAATATGAGGAAGTTTTAAATGTTTCGTATTTTATATGATATTTTCATTTATGTTTTCAAAATTTAAATTGTCGATTCATATTGTTCAGCATGATTTTCATATTTAAATATACTTGAAAAACAAATTATTTATTTATTTTTATTTTTTTAGATATATACAAAATTACTATTTATGAACTATCTAAAAAGATAGTAATAAATTTTCATAAAATATAAAATTTTGGTCATCAAGTATATTTTAATATGGAGATCATGTTGAATAGTTCAGATTGACTGTTTGGACTTTGAAAACGAAGATAAAAAATGTGAGACACGATTAGATATGAAAGGCATGAGCCATTTGAACCGTCCTCTCCTTCTCTGATTACGTAGGCTTAATTATATATATATATATATATATATATATATATATATATATATATTTTTTAAGGTTAGCCTTAATTATAACATAGTAATTTGTGTTTATCAAAACTATGAGTTATTTGACAGATGTGATTCGATATTTATTATTTATCAAAATTTGACTTTTTGTTCAGCATACAACTCATATATATTTTTTTTGAAGAATAGTGGAGGTATCCACCGATTTCATATTGAAACCATAGGAATCTGATTGGTACCTAAAATAGGTACCAAAATCAGACAAAAGAGTTATTTACAGCAGAATCTACATTAAAGCTATAACCACTAACTAAAGCCACTACATACCAAAATAACCAAAGCCTAAAATGCAAAAACAGCCAACATAGAAGATACATCTGATCTAACAGTAATAAAGGAACACTGATGAAAACCAAAATGCTACAAAGTAATGTCTAATTCATCCCAATTAACTTCTTCTGCCTCACTCGACTCTGTGCCAGACATTCGATTTTGGAGGCTGCCAACTCCAAAATCCTGAGTACATATTTCCTCTGAACCTTCCCTGTTGAGAGACAGCAATAGATCCACTACTCGTGTTGTATCTGGGCTACTGGATTCCTCTGCCAGAAGTAAATCTGGGAGGTCCTTAACATCAAAGGGAATCATTAGATTTAATTTAAGCAAGGAATTTTCAGAGTGAGACTTACACCAGAAAGTTGATAAAGAAATTATCTTAGAGCCTATTGCCTTTATATAGAGAGGTTGAGAACCATTAAAACAGACTCTATTTCTTTCTAACCAAATGGTCCAAAGAACAGTAGCCCTTAGTAATTCTACTAATAGTCTGTCTTTTAAAGGAATAACTGCATCAAGCATCCATAAGTCATCTAAAGAGTCACAATTGAAAGAAAAATTATTATAAGAGGCTATCCAATTCCAAATTAATCTAATGTAAGAGCAATTAACAAATAAATGGTCTATATTTTCTTCTTGGTCACAGAATACACAAGAAGTATCACCAGGCCACCCTTTAATTGCTAAATTACGTTTAGTAAGAATCTTATCTCTTCTTACTAGCCATAAAAAGATTTTAATCTTTAAAGGGATATGGGCTTTCCAAATAGTGGTGTATTCAAGATTAGGTATGCTTCCATATTCTAACCATTTATAAAAAGAATGAACAGTGAAATGATCATCATTAGACCATCTCCAAATCAATTTATCTTCTAACTGATCACACAATGTAAAGTGTTGGAATCTGTATTGTAAAGCTAACCATTCTTCAAGGTATATTCCAGTTAATTGTCTTTGAAAAGACATGTGTAGAGAGGGAGCAAACACTTCAGCAACTGAAATAAATCTATGAGTAACAATAGAGAATAGATTAGGATATTGATACTGTAAAGCATGTTCAGTGCACCATCTGTCTAACCAAAAAGAAGTTGTCTTACCATTACCTATGTCCTTATTAAGACCTAGATTAATAATGGCATGGTCTTTAAGTATTGATTTCCAAAAAGGGGAACAGACAGGAGCAGAGGTTTTATGACCATACTTGCTAAGTAGGATATCTTTCCATCTCCCTTGGACAGAATTATCCAGAAATCTGATCCACCACTTAGCCAAAAGAGCTTTATTCATTAATTTAAGATCTAATACTCCTAATCCACCTTGATCTTTGCCCCTACAAACTACATCCCAAGCAACTAAAGAATATTTTTTTCTAGTTGAGTTACCCCCATGCCATAAAAATTTTCTCCTAATTTTATCAATTTTATGTCTAATTTTTGCAGGCATCCTATAAATAGACAGCCAATACAAAGGTATTGCTGAAAGAACAGAATTGAGTAGTGTTACCCTACCACCTAATGATAATAAAGAACATTTCCAACTCTGAAGTCTTTTTTCAATCTTGTCTATCAATAGTTGCCAATCAACATCTGTTAAGTTCTTATTGTTAATAGGAACACCTAGATAAGTGAGGGGTAAAGTAGCTAATTTACAACCTAAAATAGAAGCTAAGTTATTACTATCAACATCATTTAGGTTAAGGGGATACAATTCACTTTTGTCATAATTGATTTTGAGACCTGAGGCATTCTCAAATGCTACAAGTAGCCATTTGATATTAGCCAAGGTCTTTGGATCAGCAGTGAGAAAAAGCAAAGTATCATCTGCAAAATGGAGATTCATAATATTGCCTAAATTAGAGAAATTGCCTAAGCCATTGACCAAACCACCTCTATGAGCTCTTGTGAGAATTTTATTAAGAGCATCAGTAACTAGAATAAAAAGAAAAGGAGACAAGGAATCTCCTTGTCTCACTCCTCTTTTGCAAGAAAAGTAGGGACCTGAATTTCCATTAAGGTTGACACAAGTTCTGCTACCCTGCAATGTTAATTTAATCCAAGTAATGAATTTATGTCCAAAACCTCTAGCCTGTAAAACTTCTAACAAGAAATCCCAATTGACTCCTTTTAGTTTCAGTTTCTAAATTCATCACAAATAAATTAACTTATTTTTATTTACATTTTATTTATAACATTTGTTGTTACATTAAAACAAATTCTAAACTTTTTTATAAATGACAATAATTTCCAGTGTAGCAAAATTATAAGAAATAAAATGTGTATTTTATTTCAATTAAAATTAATTATCAGTACAATTTTTTTAATTGTAACCGGCCTTACATTATAATTTTGTATTTTATATAATGAAATAATTAACATAAATCGTTAAAAAGAAAAATGATAAGTGTTTTAAATTTGAGTAAAATTTCCGTCACAATTTACACATTACATTCGGCCAACATCTTTTATACTCTCTCATCATTGTCATGTTTATGGGATTTCAATTTACAGAGTATACTTCATAAAATCTAATTACACTAGCTTGTTCAGCTCCAATTGTAATTTTCTAGCTCTATCTCAAATTGCGACTGTTACCTAGCATGCTACCTGGTTTCTCGTCAAACATTCAGGAATATGTATTAGATATGAGATAAAGGAAGAAGAACGCTTTTCATGTGCATGCCTTGCCTTCTGCGCAGGGTCTCCTCCAAAATTGGTTTGTCGCTATCTTTTGATAGTTGGATATTAGTGCTTAACTTGCTGTAGCATTGTGTCCGTGCGTTACAACGGTGATATATTATAAAATATTAAAGAAAATATCATACAAAATAATATAGTTTTATAAAAAAAATTAGTCTAAATGATATATTAAATGGCATATTTGTTCTTTGGACATATTTTCATGAAAAATATATCATACAAAATAATATATTAAGTTACAAATAATATTTCTCAAATAATATAAAAAATTAAAAAGAAATGAATACATGACCAATCAATTATATCAAATAAAAAAAATTATGATATTTGAAAAATGAAAATAAATCAAAACCAATAAGAAAGATGATACAATTTGCATGTAGCGAGTACGTGTATAAAAAAATTTAGACTTCTATATGTAAAAAATAAAAAAGACAAAATTATAATATTTGATCGGAAAATTAATATTCAATCCGAATTTTCATTTAAAAACCGTTGGCAATTAAAACCGTTGGCGGATCTTATGAATGGAGATATGCAAAATTTGTAATATTGGAAATCAATAGTTAACTCACAGTGCAAAAGTCATAAATCAACTGAACAATGAAAACTATTAAAAAATTATTGTGAAGTCAGTTCAGTAACTATTTGTTTTATTAATTGTAACATTTAAAACATTGACTGATGTTACTCTCCAAAAGTCTTCAATTTTATATTAAAATACGATATTTTTTTTGCAACAATGGGAATTCAATATTAAAATTCTCTTCTAACACGTAAAATTTATGTTTTATACGCATAGTATCTGGTTCCATTTGATAGGGTCATGTACTCTCCCGTGATTTTTATTTTTACCCAAAAAAAATATATTTTAATATAAATAACCAGGTTTTTAAAATATTTTTATTTTTACCCAAAACGCTAGGAATCCTAGCGTTCCGAATTAAGAATTCGGAACGCTAGGATTCCTAGCGTTCCGAATTAAGAATTCGGAACGCTAGGATTCCTAGCGTTCCGAATCTCTGTTTTTTTTTGAAAACTTATATAAGGAGAGCTGCGTGGAGAAGGAAGAGAAAAAAAAAAGAGGAGAAGGAAGAGGGAGAGGAAGGAAGAGAAGAGGGAGAGGAAGGAGAGGAAGAGGAGGGGAGCTGAAGGAAGAGGAGGAGGAGGAGACGGAGAAGTCGCCAGGTAATTTTTTTTACATACGTATTTACTGTTAATTACATACGTATTTACTGTACACTACTGTTCACATACGTATTTACTGTACAATAATGTTCACATACGTATTTACTGTTCACATTTACTGTTCACATACGTATTTACCGTTCACATACGTATTTACTGTTCACATACGTATTTACTGTTCACATACGTATTTACTGTTCACATACGTATTTACTGTTCACATACGTATTTACTGTTCACATTTACAATTGAAATCAGTAAAATGACCAAATATTTGTTATTTATGAATGTAGTTTATTGGCCATGTCTATTGCAATTTCAATACATTTTGGAGGAAAGTTCATAACTGACCAGTATGGAGTACGTTACTCCAAACCTGCAGCAAATACGTATTGGGTTGATGAAAATTTCTCATTTGAGCAGTTGCAATCGCTTATTTATGAAGCGAGCGGCTACAATAGGAATCGTTGCCAATTACAAATTCAGGCCCGAATGGTCCACGCAGGAAAGTATGTCAAAATCACATTGGGAGATAACGGGGCATTGAGAGGTCTAATAGCGCAGGTTTTGAGGTCTGGCGAATCATTATTGGAAGTTTTTGCACGCAGAATTCGCGAAGAGCCAGGGGCCGGAAGTTCAGGCCAAAATTCGGCTGCCCAACATTATCAAGAAGATAATGAACCACACACTCCTTTTATCGTAATGCCTGTACCAGAACCGGAACCAGAAATATACAATAATTCACCCCAATCTCCACCTTTTGTCCCACAACGAGTACAATCTCCACCTTTTATCCCACCTATATCCTTACCTGGGCCTGAACCAAATCCTCACCCCAGACCGCCACCAGTACAGGAAGATCCAAACGAGTCGGAATTTGAATTTATAAACGAGGTACCGGAGGAGAATCTGCAAACTGGGGATGAATTGGGGGAAGGAGACTGTGACATTAATGATGAAGGAGATGAAGAAGATGAAGAAGATGAAGAAGAATACCCACAGCCCACTGTGAGGCAGAATAGAGAGAATATGCCGTTAGGTGGCCGTTCTGAGACTCACCCTTTTGTAAACTTCAATGACACATCAGCTTTCCGAGAAGCAGATGTTTCTTACTATGGTCGTCGGGTTGAGTACAGGAGTGAGCTCGCAAAAGGCCAATACTTCGTAAGTAAAAAGCAACTGACGAAAAAGATCAGAGAGTACCATGTTGACAAGAACAAGGAGACATATACGAGGAGAAGTGACACATCCCGACTAGAAATTAGATGCAGCACTCCGGGTTGTCGTTTCAAACTGAAGGCAAGAGCAACAAATGCCGGAGATACATGGATGATAACTGAGCAAGACACGCCTCACACATGCGAATCTGAGTACACCAGGTCGGACCATGCACAACTCACGGCATCAATTATCGCAGATATCATCGAGAGCAGCATTAAGGAAGACCCCACTATGAGCATCCGGAGTGTGGCACACTGCGTGAGGGTTAGGTTTGGCAGTATAACCCCGAAATACAACAAACTTTGGAGAGGTCGTGAGATTGCAGTAGCCCGGCAATTTGGGAGTTGGGAAGAGTCGTACAATTTTATGAAACTATTGCTTATCGGGATATGTTACACGAATCCCGGCTCAAAATACCAATTTCTGACAAGTCCGAGCATCGATAAAAATACAGGACTGGTCAAAGAAGGTGTTCAGACATTCAGGGCCATGGCTGGGCTTACGGACCATGCATTACCGCATTTGATTACTTAAGACCGGTGATCAGTATAGATGCAGCCTTCCTTTCTGGGCGGTATGAGGGCAGACTTTTGATGGCTTGCGCCTATGATGCCGATAACCAATTGCTGCCTCTAGCATTTGCAATTGTACATACGGAGAATGAAGAGAACTGGGGTTTTTTCTTACAATGGCTTAGGATTAATGTGATTGGTGTTAATAGATTCGTATGTGTTATATCGGAGCAACACAAGGGTATCAAAGCTGCATTGAAACCTGAATACGGATGGGATAGGGATAATTTTGTGCACAGGTATTGTATCCAACATGTTGCAGATAACCTGGTCCAGGCGTGTGGGAATGACAAATGGTACGGAACTAGGTTCAAACAAGGAGCCAGGAAGAAGAAGCCAAGAAGGCTGAAAGAGATGTTCGAAGATTTTTGCTCGGTATGTCTAATATTGTCTAATTTATATCATTTTTGTTTCTTTTAGATGCATTTTGTCTAATTTTGCTTTGTTCTATTGCAGCAAAATCCGACGTGCAATGCTTTTCTGAGGAGAGTGGGCAAAGTACGTCCTGATGATGTCATGGAGCCGTCAAATTTTGAAAAAAATTTCCAGACATGTGATGGAGGGCACCGATTTGGTATCATGACAACAAATGGCTCTGAGTGCCTCAACGCTGTCTTCAAGGATAGCCGAATGTTGCCCGTGGCTGCACTTGTAGAGGAGACATTCGCCAAGTGCAATAGGTGGTTTGTTCAACGACGAGAGGCAGCGACGGAGCAAAGCAATGCAGAACAGCCTTTTTCCAGACGGGTACATGTTAAGCTCGCCAAACGGTGGGAGAAAGCTACAAAAATGGATGTCATCCCATACTCGCACGGCGAAGGTAATTACCAAGTCACGGGCCCAAATGAATATGTTCCAATGGTCCAAACGCAGGATGGAACTATGTCAATTATTCATAGAAGGTTCCAGTATATCGTGACATTCGGGCCAGAGAGAAAAGTGGAATGTACATGCAGAGGTATCCAATTAACTGGAATTCCGTGCGCTCATGTGTTAGCGGTTTGTCGTCATAGAAACTGGTCACCCAACCTATTTGTTGCCCACTGGTATAGGGTGGACTACCTTCTGAGTACTTGGAATGCATTGTTTGTTCCTTATGGCAATCCTGAAGATTGGCCTACAACCACTACCCCTAAAATTGAGCCAAACAGAGATTGGTTACGGCGTGGTAGGAGAAAACACATCCGTCAAGATATGACCATGGATGAAATGCAAGGTAGGCGACGGGGGCACCGTCCTCACCGTTCCACTTCTGACAGGCAGAGGCGGGGTATGTCACATTCAATCCTAATTATTTTTAGTTCTAATGTTGAATAGCTTACTAACTAATATATTTGGGCTGTAGAGGCTCATAACGCAGCAAATGTAGCAGAGAATGAGCGAGTTATGGCAGAGGCGAGTGGATCGCAAGGGCCGCGGCGAAGCACAGCCAGAAGCCGTACAACAGACCGTGAAAATACAAATATGATGTTTAGGGAGGCAATGGGAGAAGTACGGGCAGGAGGGGAGTTCTTTGGAATGCAAGGGCCTTTAGGTACTACCCAGCGAAGAAGGAGCACAACTCAAGCAGGTAGGAGGAGCACATCTGGCGCAAGGCCATCCGATACAGCACACCAGCGAGAAGAAGGAGTGCAACCAGCTAGAAGGAGCACATCTCAATTAGGAAGGACGAACACATCTGGTACAGCTAACGAAGCGCAAGCAGGACCGTCCGGTACAGCTAACCGGCAAGACGAAACAGTGCAACAAGATAGAAGGAGCACATCATCATGGGGATCTGGTTGGCTCAGGGGCCTTCCTTTTAGGAGTCGTAGGAATTAACTTTATTTTGTGAACTTTATTTGTATGAACTTTATTTGTATGAACTTTATTTGTATGAACTTTGGCTCAGGGGCCTTCCTTTGAGGTTTGTATGAACTTTATTTGTATGTATTTTATTATGTTGCAGTTTTTTTTATTATTATTTTCCAAATAAATTGCAGACGAGGAGGATGGACAGTAACAATCGAGGAAAGAGCGAGGAAAATAAATGCAATTGGGGTTGCGGAAGGAAGAGAAAGGACTGTCCAATTTGGTCTAGGAAATGTGTGCAAGGATCTGCTGATGATTTTAAACGACATGACATATCTGATGATGATTTTGTAGAAAACCCCTACGGCTATGGATTGGGAAAAAAAAAAGATGATGTACAGACGCCTAAGACGAAGAGTAAGGCTAAGACTAAGGCTAGCACGTCGTCTGTTGTTACCGAGCCGTCATCGTCAACCTCGGACGATGATTTTGTTCCATGTACGTTCAAGACCGGTAAGACGAAATAGTATGTTGTATGATCATTTGAAGCAGATATTAAGTTTGTATTTTATATTTTGGATGTTATTTCTGGATATTATTTATATTAAGTTTGAAATAGTATGTTTTATGATCGTCAATGGATGTTATTTCTTTTTGTTGTACGAAACATAACGAAACATAAATAAACTACACTAAAAAAAATAGAACATAATAAAACATAATAGAACATAATAAAAAATAAAATGGAACATAATAAACTACACTACACTACACTAAAAAAATAGAACATAATAAAACATAACGAAACTACACTACACTAAAACTACCAAACTAAACTAAAATAAACTACCATAATAAAACATAACATAGCACAACTAAACTAAAACATAATAAAATATACCCTCTATCCATCGTACTGCGAAGGGGAGAATCGGTGAGGTGGTCTACCCCTGTTCTCTCTACTGAACACGCGCTCATGCCAATCATCCCACTGAGGCTGTCCTGCCTGCGCGGCGCGAGCTGGTGTAATATGATCCTCGAGGCTGTCCTGCCTGCTCATCGTAAGTGCTGTATCCCATGGATCCGAGGCCCCGTCGGTAGCTGGCGGTGGCGTGGGAGTATGGAATAAGGATGCCACAAACTGGGACTCATAATCAGCCTGAGTCCGGCTACCAGAGGCCTCCCAATCGTGAGCCATCTCTGAATACGGCTGACGCGGTGGCGGGGAGGCGGCTGTGTCGGCATACATGTCTGCAAGGCTAAAACTCATCCTGTCATCCTGCACAAACTGGATCTCTGGAGACTCATGATGCTCAGGCTGTGTCGGCATGTATGCAGGACCCTGCAAGGATAGTTAAAATTTAGTAAATTTTAACTATCTTTACTTACAGTAAAAGAATAAATAAAATAAAGAATCACACACCGGGGGAAGAACTGGACGACCGTACTCGTACGGTAGGCGTGCCAACCGGCCATGTGTAGTACCCAACGATGATAATCCCACTCTAGCTGCTCTTATGGCTCCGGTGGCATCTCACTGGTCATAACAGGTGGCGCGTCAGGCTCGTCCGGCTGTACTGCGCGCCAATCAATATTCTCTCCGGCGTCTCGTAACATGGTGACCAGCTTTGCCTCCTGGCCGTGGTCCGCAATGCATGGGGCAACCAAGTTCAACATCGCGTGCCCGAACGCTCTGTAGCCACGTTTTCCAAGACAAACGATTGAACGCGCGGCACCTTTAAGCGCTAACAGCAGCTATAAAAAACGTTAGAAAAAATAAAGGTTATGATAAAAAGGTTCATAACGCATAAAAATGTGTTGTTTTAGATGCATTACCTGGCGAGCACCTTTCCGGCCAGTAGGGGTATAACCATCGTCTTCGAATATCTGTGAGCGAAGAAACTCGCCGTAATCTCCCTCTATATACACCGAAGCCATGCCGACCCGCAGGTACCAAGCCTGATATCTCAATAGGGGATCTCCCTGGAACTGCATCGCATCAATCTCCGGCATCTGCCATAAGTTGGCACTCATATCGCCCGCCTTGCTGTAGTACTCCGAGTGATGCTCACTCCAATCTCTATCCCAGTGATTACCGTGTGTTATCCTGTAATTCATATGTCAGTTGCAATTTAAAGACAAGAACTAATGTTAAGTACAAAAATGCTAAAAAGAACATAGCTTACCCGTGTAGCCTCGTGATCACATATCTCGGGACGTCTGGATCTGCGGGGATGAGTGGAGGAAAATGAAACTGACGGAGCACCCGGTCTGGATAGTGGTGCTCCACTATCCAGAAGCACACCAGCGGTCCCCTGTAGAGCCACATCTCCTGATCATCCGCTACAATCTGCGGCAGCCTCCCCTCAGTGTATAGCTCATGGTACGGAGTCCAGCGCACCTGCGTCTCACCCAGACTCTGAATCTGAGATCGGACCGTCCTGATACCTGCTGTCTTTCCGTGAGGGTTGTCCTTGTACAAGTGATGTCCGTACCATTTCATGCCGAATGCCAGTCGATTTCCATTTTCGGGCTCTCCCCATGGATCCTCGTTCGGCTCAGGTACCCCCACCGGTAGCCGTGACCACGACCAATGCTGCAGAAGAAGCATTGGCCCGTAGATTTGCTTAGTTTTCCGCTATATTTTTGAAGAATACCAGCCGTCAGTGACAAGTTAAATAATTAAAATAATACAACAAGTGCATGACAATGTAGGTAATTAAAATAAGACATAAATAGCATACTGACCTTGCAACCGTGGCACAAGTTGGAGTAGAGATGTGCTAGGACAGTCCCACCCAAGTTGTACCTGCCGCTCGACGGCTGAAGGTCTCGCAGCAGCTCTAAATACATCATCGGGATGGTATTACCACTAGCATCAGCAAACATGACATAACCAAATAGGTCCATCACGAATCCCCATGTGTATCTGTAATATCAAAATTATAGAGCAACTCATTTTTCCGCATGAAACAGAGTACAAAATAAATGTAATACAAATAGTTTGTATGAGTACCTCTGAATCTCGATCGGAGTGGAATCGCTACCTATACCTCTCACAAACATAGCTCGCAGCTTCGTCTTCTCCAGACAGTACTTGGACTTCCCCCCGTTGCTGCGTATATCTGGCTCCGCTCCTAACAACTCAGCGAGCATGTAATTAATCGTTGTGTCATCTGGATCTGTGGGGTCAGATATGCCACCAACGGGCACGCCCTGGATAGGCAAACCCCATAGAGCACTAACGTCCTGGAGAGTCACTGTCATCTCTCCAAAAGGTAAGTGGAACGTGTGCGTCTCGGGGCGCCATCGCTCCACTAGTCCTGCAATCAGGGACGCGTTGATGGACTTAGTCTCCGACTGTAGAATATCGACCAAATGATGCACCCCCAAATTTTCCAGATACGCCTCCATCTCCGGGTAGTACTGCATGTCCGGATACCGACCCCTGGCATTTATAATTGCCTCACTCTGCGTTCAAAAAAGTGAACAACATGAAAACCTAAAAATACAAAAATTCAACAAAATCCAAACTTAAAAAAAAAAGTAATCAAGTACCTCTTTAGATGCATCTGAGATTCGGTGTTCCCAGTGAGGCATCCATAATAAAGGACTGAAATGATCCTTGCTGTCAGTGGGAATGGGCTCATCAACCGGGTCGGCTGCGGGTGGTCTCCTAGGCCGTCCCCTAGCCATCCTACGTTAAAAAAAAAGGTTAAACATGCTACAATTGGCTAAAATATGCTAATTGAGGTAAAAATATGCTAAAATACGCTAATATGCAAAAAGATGACTATGGAGTTGATGCTAAAATACGCTAATACGCTAATATGCAAAAATATGCTAGTACGCTAATGTTTTTATAAATTTGTATTTTTTTTAAAGATAAGGTTTCCATTAGAAATGTATGAAATCAGTTAATGCAAACTAATTTCATTTCATACAAATTAATGCAAAATAAACTTTCAAATATACAACCAGCAAAAATAACTCATTTATTTGTTGCGAGTATAATTTGTTTAATCACACAAATTTGATGATACATATAGTACATATTAACCTTGGAACTATAGATAGAGTTTTTTTTTTTAAATAGAAGTAAGAACAAAAATAAGCTCGTACTATGTAATAATATTTTCTACAATTTCGCTAAAATATTAATAAAATAAGATTTTAAAGGAAAATCTATTCTTGAATTAATAAATCTATATTAATTGATTTTTAATGAAATAATAAATATATCCAATTTTACCGATTAAAAATCCAAAGTACAACCTTACTTTTAAATATCCCTATTATTCTAATAAAGGAAAGCCTCCAATATCTTCTCAAATTCTCCATTTCTTCCAAATAGAATAAAATCAATATTATTAAAAAAAAAATAAAGTAACATGAAAGCAACTTGATCGAATTTAATATTTAAGTAAATAAATTTTAAGTTTTATCAATTATTGTTTCTTTTGCTACTCTAATCAACTAATAAAATATATTATATTTGTGAATTATGAAGATTATGAACAACATATATATTTGTAAATATTTTAATTATTTATTCTCGTGTTTAGTGAAGACGCACCAATTGAAAGTAATTATAGAAAAATGTATTCAAATTTTGTTATTCAACAATGTCAATTACTTCTCTTGGCATCTAATTAACGATAAACTAATTCAATTAATCTAAAATCTAATGTACGCAATTAAAAACCGTACGTGACCATTATAGTTATTTGTAGGTAATGATACGGGGATGATGAGGAATGATAAAACTAATAGATTAAATTTTAACTAAGACGAAATTGAGCTTTATTTTAATTTATGTGTTTCCTAAGTTTAGACTTTAAAAATATAATTATTTGCCTGTTTTCTATTTTGAATCCAGTCCGTTTCATTAAGAGAATATGCAATTCTAACTTTATTTTAACTAAGCAAATTAATATGCAATTCTAACTTCTTTGAATCACTAATATGTAAAGAATCAGTTATACATAAATTAATATAACAAGAATGAATTAATCTAAAATATTTATAAAACATAAGTGAACACATAAACGAATTAATCCCAATGGACATGTAAATTGCATGAAAACAAAAATAACTTAATATAACTTAAATTTGCATGCCACATAAATTAATAATTTAAACACAAGCAAACAAACAAAATTATAAATGCAATTACAATATAGCAAAATAAACTAATAATCCAATCTAAATTAGATCAATATATATTTGGCTGGCATATACACAGAAAATCCAATCTAAATTACAATCTAAATTACAATAGGAAAATAAACTAATAGGAAAATAAACTAATAATCCAATCTAAATCCAATCTAAATTACAATCTAAACCAGGTTTTTTTTTTTTGCATGTTTCAAGCCCGTAGGCAGTACACAAAAATTCCCCCAATTTAAATTAGACCAATCTAAACTAATAATCCAATCTAAATTACAATATAATCCAATCTAAATTAGACCAATCTAAATTACACAGAAAATTCAATCATTGGGACTACATAAGGGTTGTGAAATAATGGTGAGATTGAGAAGGCAGCAGAGTTTCTACATGTCATAACCAACAGTTGGGATCAGAATAACAGCAGATTCATTTCCATGAGCATGAATTCATAATAACAACAGATTTAATTTCCATGACCCATCTTATAGATGAATTCAGATCCTCCCCGGTAATGTAATAAGGAAACTTTTAGAATTACTAGATCTGGACCGTTTTTTTAACTTGGCACGAATCTCAAAGCCCAATAAAAATGCCCCCTGCATGAAAATTTAAGTAGAAATTGAGAAATTTACCGTGAATCGACGACCGGCGGTGAAGAGGCGGAGGGACGGCTAGGCGGAGTGGCGGCGAGGCGACGAGGCGGAGGGGCGGAGGCGCGCAGGCGCCTCTTCTTTTTTCCTTTTTTCTGGCGGAGAGGCGGAGGGGCGGAGGCGGCGAAGGCGGCGGCAGCCTTCTCTTCTTTTTTTCTTTTTTCCTTTTTTCCTTCTCTCTGGCGGAGCCTCCTCTCTTTTCTTTTTTTCGTTTTGTTTCTGGCGGAGAAGAGACACAGAGAAGGAGAGAAAGTCACGGGTGCGGGTTAGGTCCGAATTAAGAATTCCGAACGCTAGGAATCCTAGCGTTCCGAATACTTGAATCCTAGCGTTCCGAATTAAGTATTCGGAACGTTAGGATTCCTAGCAGTCCGAATTTTTAATTCGGAACGCTTGGAAACCTAGCGTTTTGGGTAAAAATAAAAATATTTTAAAAACGTGGTTATTTATATTAAAATATATTTTTTTTTGGGTAAAAATAAAAATCACGGTGTACTCTCACAAGACTGGTTCTGGACCAAGAACAATTCGGAATTCAGACTTCTATTCGGGCCAACTCGAGATTAAAGAAAGTAGAGTCCATGATTTGGTAACAACTCGGTCCAACAAGGTCCAACTGGGTCTCGTCCGACAAAGTCCAACTGGGTCTCATCTGGCAAAGCTCGACCGGCTCCAGCTTGGACTCAGCTTATCGTCACCGCTATCTATGCGAGTGTCAACACCCTTATGCGAACTTTTTTAACCGTTCTGACAACACGGAATGACGGTTAGGGACGACCTATTTAAGGCAGAGAGTTCCATGAAACAGGGGTCAAATTTTGACTAAACATGCGATGTATCATAGAGGATAGAGTCCGAATGCGTACCTTCCCACTTCGAAAACCGATATCTTTTTTACTCTAATCTCGATCCGTTTCCTTGAGACGGGACGAGCCCAAATCCAGATAATCTCACATACGACCTACTCTCCCACAGGGAGATGGGACGTATCACCACCAAAACACGGTTGTACCAGATCCCTTCTCAAAGCAAGCATCCCAGGAATTCACATCACCCCCGGTACCGTAATAGAGAATCTTTTACAATTACTTGATCTGGACCGTTCTTTTTAACTTAGCACGAATCTCAAAGCCCAATAATACTGCCCCCTCCGTCATCCCAAACCGGTTGGAAGTAATCTCAAACCGAAAAGTGAAGGGAATATTTTACGATACCGGAGAGGATATTTGCCCGCATCCCAGCCCATAGAAATCATCAATGGAGATGATCTATTAATAACTCGGCCGTTTGTTACGTGTCTACCTAACCGGAGCAAATCAATTACTTGCGACAGGAACGGACAGTATGCGTACAACTGGAGAGGAAACGGACCCAACTCCTAAGCACTAGCAACCAAGTCCTGCCTTGTTTTCTCGCTTCCTCCCTGCTTTTCATTTTCAATCGTTTGATTGTACCTTTCTCTCTTCTCCCTCTTTCTCTGTTGCGCTCACAGATTCCCACTTTAGCAACCCTAAACACTTTAGTTATCTCCTTTTGCTCGATCGATCGATCTACCTCGGGAGATTACTTCTCCGCCGTCCGATCTCTGTTTCGAAGGTTAGATCCTCTCTTTCTCTCTCTACGAGGTTTGTGCTTGATTGAAATCAGCTGGAAATTTATTGGGAATTTAGGTATTTTGGGTGATCGTAATAGGACGGGTTTAATTGGGTTTCTGCTGAAACTAGCTCGGAAATTTATTGGAATTGGGCTAGAGTCGGGATATTTAGTAAAGTCACCAAGTAAAGTGCTGAAGCTTTATTTTTGTTTCCCTCTGAAATTAGTTGGAATTTGGGAAAATAGAGCAGGAATAAATTCTTTGCGGCATTCATGGAATGGAGCGGCAATTAGTTTCTTCTCTGATGACATGAAATTTTTTGCCACCTAGAATTGAAAAACACAATTTGGCGTGTTGAAGACAGGCAACCAGAGATTTAGCTCACTAAAACATCAAATTTCTTGTCGATATAATTGCATAATATCCTACCTTGTCTGTTATTAGAGCGCCTCCTTACCCTGTTTATTTTCCTAAGTGTCACTATCAAAATATAGATAGTGTACAGAGAATACATACTGATATTTTAATTGGATGTCTTTTCATCAGTGACTTGTGCCATATAATGGGGATTTCCTGTAGAAGAAATTTGAGTAACGTAGTTTTCTCTTTGCTTGTAATTCCGTTTACCTATTGCATGTCTTACTCTATGATATTAAGCTGATACCATTTGATCACTTCGGAGAAAATGCAACAAGGAAATACAATTTTTTGCCTGCCACTATCTTCATGATTAGTACTCTATTCATTTCAGGTGCCATCACTTACCTGGCACGCTCATGAGAATTCAGTGATGTCATCATCTTCATACGGTGATCTCTTCAAAAAGAGCAATGGAAGCATCTGATGAGAATCACCCCCCTGTCTCCACCACCTCACGAACCTCCTCACAGAAATCCAGCCGTCGTTCTAGTGGCCGGCGGTCCCAGAAGTCCTCAGGCCAGCACTCCTCTCCAACCGTCTTTCCCGAGAAAAGAAACAAGAGCAAACCGTCGAAAAATAAGAACTCAGATGTTGCCTGCTCTGTAAAGGAAAAGGCACATGAGCACAGGATTGATATTATCGGAGATGAGAAGTCTGATTTGTTGGGATATGAGGTCCTGGCAGGGCAGCTTGTGCTTGATAAGAAGAACAAGACTGTGGATGACAATGCGGGGCCTGGGGCTGGGAAGACAAATAGTGTAAATGCGAAGCTTACCAGCAAAGCACTACGCTGGGGTTCTAATGTTCTCAGCTTACATGATGTTGTTTCTGTAAGTTTGTATGAATATAGCTATTTCTATAATGTGTGATTAGGGATTAGAACTTAGGATTCATACTGCTCTGGGCAGTGCAAATTTTCCTATTAAAACTTGTGCATTTTACCATATGTCAAGATTGGTTTGAATCTTTACAAAGTTGGAAAGTAAGAGGCTCAAAATCTTCTATTAGACCTTTAGGCCTTAATTAATATATAGATCCAATCAAGAACAAAAGGTAATATCTAAACTGTTTGGAGTGGAATCATACATTTCCTGTGCTGGCCTGTTTGTACCTGTGCTACAGTGGCAGACCCTATATTAAGATGGATATCCTGGGTGTAAGTAGAATTGCACATAGTTAGGAATTGCAAGTTTGATTTTGAGATCACCTTGCAATCTGGTAACTGAAGTCTCAAAGTTGCATTCAGATTTAATTAGAAAGAAACAGTGAATGATAGTGGTTTCGCATTGTAACATAATGATAGTGGTTCCCTTGATTCAATAAAAAAATAGTTTATAAAACTCAATTGCAACAGTAAAATTGGTGACATGGCCTCACAATTGTCAAAACAAACATGGTTCACCAAGATGCACCTAATGTGTCCTTCACAGGTAACATACAGTAATGGCCTGAGGCATTTCACTGTGCATGCATACCCTTCCAAAAAGAAATCATTTGGGCTCTGTTGCTTCAGTCGAAAATCAGAGAGGACCCAAAAGGACTTCCGCTTCTTAGCCACTACACCAGATGAGGCGGTTCAGTGGGTGTCGGGTCTTGCTGAGCAGCACTGCTTTGTCAACCTACAGGCTCATCCTTTGGTCTCTAGCAAGAAGCAGCCATCTGATTTTGTCATAAATGAGACCATTTTTGATCAGCCAGCTATCAAGCGCAGAAGCACACCGAGAATTCTTGTTATACTGAATCCTCGCTCTGGGCATGGGAGGTCAAGTAAGGTGTTTCACAACAAGGTTGAGCCTATTTTTAAGGTATATTTTCGATACTTCTATACCTTGTTCATATTATTGATTCGACCTTTTCTAGTTCCTAAGCCCTGGTTGTAGCAAATCCAAGCAATTTTGGTTGATGCATGTAGTTTTGCATGCATATGTTTAATTTTATCTATAGATTTATGGCATTACTCTATCTTTGTTTATATAAATTTTTTATCAGTAGTTAGAAGATATATAGATATACATGTCTATGTGTCAATATCATTGCTTTGACCAAATACTCAATTTTGGATGAACATGCTCTGACTATGTTCTTTATAATTCTCTTAATAGTAAGTAGATGATATATAGAGGACTCTCAAACTTTGAGGTGCTAATTTGCACTTTCTAAGAAAAATGTCAAAACAGTAATGTTTGGTTTTGCAAGACCACATGGTCTACCTTGAAAATATATAGAAAAAAGGGTACGTCGTGCCAGTTTCTATGCTTTTTTGATGTATTTGGTAATATCTGCAATTTTAATTGGGTATGAATTGGTTATAGCTTGCAGGTTTAATGATGGAAGTAGTAAATACTAGTTATGCAGGCCATGCAAAAAATCTTGCTGCCACCGTTGATTTTAGTACCTGTCCTGATGGTATGTTTTAATCATTCAGTGCATAATTTTCTGTATCTAAAAATGCAACATTTCTTTCTGATAATATTATGACTCCATAATATTCTTGCAGGGATTGTATGTGTTGGAGGAGATGGGATTGTGAATGAGGTCAGTATTTGCTCGACCCAACCATGATACTACTGTTTATCCTTTTCTCCTTGTAGTTTGAGGGATCAAATAATGCAATCTGAAAAAATAATTAACTCACAAAGCTATTAATGCTTATTGTCAATATTTCTTTTTTTTGCAGGTCCTTAATGGGCTTCTTAGCAGAAATGATCAGAAAGAAGCTGTTTCTGTTCCAATTGGCATAATACCAGCCGGTTCTGACAACTCCTTAGTTTGGACAGTTCTTGGAATCAGAGATCCAATTTCAGCTGCAATGTCCATTATCAAGGTTCTGATTTAATATAGCCACTGCATTATTTACACTGCAGTTGCTTGTACATCTCTTCGGTTAACTGAAAAACCTATAATTAATTCTCATATTCTTGCTTGCCATAGGGAGGCCTCACAGCTGCAGATGTATTTTCTGCTAAGTGGATTCAAACAGGGGTTGTTCATTATGGCACAACTGTCTCATATTTTGGTTTTCTTAGCGATGGTAAGATAAGCACTCCTTGCATGTTCTCTCCATTAACATCTTTTTTTTTTTTTGCACAATTGCATTCAATTGGCTCCTTCCCTGCAGTACTGGAGCTCTCAGAAAAGTATCAGAAGCGATTTGGTCCCCTGCGTTATTTTGTAGCTGGTTTTCTTAAATTCATTTGCCTGCCCAAGTACAGC
This sequence comes from Carex myosuroides, assembly GCA_028015225.1. NCBI lineage: Eukaryota > Viridiplantae > Streptophyta > Magnoliopsida > Poales > Cyperaceae > Carex > Carex myosuroides. The sequence continues at coordinate 6,963,986 of CM051488.1, forward strand.
TTTGAGCTGGAATATCTTCCCATGACAAAGGAGGCCCTATCTGAGTCGCAACAGAGAATGAGCTCCGCTAAAGAAGAGCGTGCTGACATGTCTGAACTCTATGATGACATAATGCAAAGGTCCCGAAAAGAAGGCTTCCCTCGTGCATCCAGTTTATCAAGCATTGATTCAATGATGAGTCCAAGCCGAACCCCAGTGGAAGGTAACATTACTTCAGCAGCAAACGAGCCTTCAGAGGTTGTACGTGCTTTGGACCCAAAATCTAAGCGTCTGTCGATTGGCAGAAGTAACAACATAGTATCTGAGCCTGAAGAGGTCTTGCATCCGCAACCCCATTTCTCATCTAACCCAAACTGGCCAAGAACTCGATCCAAGTCAAGGACTGAAAAGACATCCAATGCCTCAGGCCTAACCACGACCAATGAGTCACGCTCCTCATGGGCTGCCACATCAGCATATGACAGGGAAGATATCTCCTCAACCGTGTCAGATCCGGGTCCGATCTGGGATCCTGAACCCAAGTGGGATGCCGAGCCCAGATGGGACACCGAACCAACCTGGGAAGAAAGAGAGAATGAAAGTACAATCGAGCTGCCCCACTCACCGCCTGATGACATAGAGGTAGGAGGTGGGATGTTGGTACCGAGCATGGATGAGAAATGGGTGGTGAGGAAAGGCAATTATTTAGGGGTTTTGGTTTGTAACCACTCATGCAGAACGGTGCAAAGTCTGAGTTCGCAGGTGATTGCACCAAAGGCGGAGTTTGATGATCGGGCTTTGGATTTGCTGCTTGTGGGTGGGACCGGAAGGTGGAGGCTACTCAGGTTTTTTATTCTGCTGCAGTTTGGCCGTCATCTTTCCCTCCCTTATGTGGAGTACGTTAAGGTATTTTGTCCACCTTCAAACTTAACTTTTTACTTGTAATTTCATCATTTAGCTTGTGTGGGATTTTTAGAGGACCGCGATTAGGAGTGTTCAAACAGTCGGTTCGGTTGAAACCGAAGTAAAATAGTCAAACTGAACTTTATTTCGGTTTTAAAAAATAGAACCGAACTGAACCGATCAAACCTATCAACCGATTAAGAGGCGAACCGAGCAAACCGAACTAAATTTCGGTTTGTTCGGTTCAAACTGAAGTAAGGCCCATGATCTCGGGAATCATCTCAAGATTGATAAAATACAAAAGATAGCACCACTATTGGTATCATTATTAATGAAAAATATATGTTTTATACACAATAACTAAATTCTATGCAAGAATACACATATCAAAATTGAACCGATTCATTTTCAAAGTCAAATCGTTATAAATCGGTTGGTTCGGTTTAATCGGTTTTGAGAAATCTAAACCGAACCAATCCATTTAAACCGAAATAATTCACAAATTCAACCGAACTGATCAGTTTAAACCGAACAACCGATCCATTTAAACCGAAATTGTCCGGTTCGGTTAAAAACCAAACAAACCGAACCGTTTGAACACTCCTAACCGCGATAGGGGTTTAAATCAAGCATTTTGACCTTGGCAATATTGGGCAGTTCACTATTAAAAGTAAAATACGATTTTCTGTTCCCTGTCACTGTCAGCCTTGCCCATATGAATGTTCATTAGTTAAGTTCGAACTAAAGCAACAGAGGTTTCTTTAGCTATATCTTCTCTGAACAACAAGGTTCATGCTCTTTATGATTCCATTCTATTCATGTCAAGCCAGACTGTTCTTGTAATAAAATGTAGTTGCATTCCCATCAATCATTCAATCAAGCGAGTAAGCTGACCTCATACGAGCCAAGCACAATCTTATCAGCCAATATTGGCAAGTCTTTTAAACCTTCCCTACAGATTTTCTTGTATGATGGATTGTTGGTATATATATCTTCTGAAACTTTGGGTTTATTAAGCAACATTAGGTTTTGTTTTATTTATTTTAACAGAAATTTGCAATAGACCTAACTACCCAGAGGGCCAACATTGTTGATCCAAATTTACATTTGCAGTCATGACTTAACCCAAGGCTCCAATTCCTGTTGCAAAACCTGCATTTAATAAGAACTAATGGAATATGATGCTGGGGTTTGGCTCCTTTTGACGTGTGTGAATTTAATTAGATAGGTCTCGGAAAGTCCAGTAGCGTTTCAATACTATTTTTATAAATTGTGCAGGAATTAACCTTAAAATTTAGAGTAGCTAAATTGGAGTAGCTTGGTAGCCTCTGGTAGTAGTACTGTCCTACATTGTCTCCTTGTATCCATCCAACTGGAGATCTGTATTATTGCTGACATATGGACAGCTTCTTCTCTTAGTTGCATTTTAGTTTATATATTGCTTCAAAGTGCGTAGTATTATGGATTATTTTTGTTGGTTTCTCATGTGTGAGGTATTTGGGCAAAGTGGTAATTTCATTTTGTAATGTACATCTGAATCAGAATAATAAGATAAAAGGTTTTAATGTTTCAATTTCTGGTAGTACTAAAAAATTACAGGATTAGTGATTAAATGTCTCATTTTGACCAAAAAGATTATAAATTCTACTATCGATGCTGTAGTTTTTCTCATATTACCAGCTTCAAAACTGTCTTTAGCCAAAATATTACAAGCTCTCAGATCTGGTTCTAAAGTCCTTCCATATTTCAATGACTTCACTTTTACACATTATGCCAATGTTGCAGGTAAAATCAGTGAAGCTTAGACCAGGTCCAAAGACACAAGTTGGGTGTGGCATAGATGGCGAACTCTTACAAGCCAAGGGACAAGTGTTGTGCTCTATGTTACCCGAACAGTATAGACTTATTGGACGTCCTGCCAAGCATCATTTGTAAAACATGAAGTTCGTTTTTAACAGTACTTGAAAGGTTCTGTGGTGCAGATGGCAGACATGACTCCTAGAATTGATCCTGTATAAGATGTTGTATGTCTTTTGAACTTAATAGGTAGCTGAGACGTGTGCTCGTTGTTCCACTTGCATTAACTAATTTTGGCAGGGTGTATTTGTTTATTTCCACTTCTGATTGGTTATTAGGAATGACCATTGGTGGAGAGCATGCTTGTCCTTAGCTGCCTGAGTTGGGTCAGACCAACCTTGTTTTATTTGAGGGGATTTCTTTTCTTCTGTTTTTGTATATTTGAGTGCTTATATAGCAGCATATATGAGAGGGATTTTTTTTTTCTTTTTCCCCCTGTTGTTTGCCACTGTTGATTTGTTGGAGGGTTTTGTTATGTACTGTAGCGGTTTTGGTGGGATTCATTACATTATGTACACTTGTATAAGAGAGCAACCTGGTACCTTGTTAGTGAAACTGATTATTTTACATATTTACTTGCCGGTGCTTGAAATTTTTTTTTTTTAAACTGCATATGTTTCATGTATATGTTTTTTTTGAAACTGCATATGTTTTTTTTTTGAAACTTTAAAACACCGGGGTTCTAACATCGCCGGTCTTTCAAATGGTTGAACATTCTCTTATCATATGAGCGGTTTTTATGTTATCCATTTAATAAGTTTGGTAAATGATCAACAGTGTTACCAAACTGCTTATAAACTAATTATTTTTAGTCTAACTGGCCCAAAATGTGGATTTCCAAATGGGTTGGGCCCCCATTAGATTGTTTTATATAACAACTTATAGTTCTTTGCGATCTGGTCCGTCCTAATTCAACATATATTAGTCTCAACCCTCCTTGACTGAAAATGTGGCCTATGTATCCGTTCTATCTGTTTTACTTGTGCACAAATAAATTCACGTCTCTGTAGAGGATAGATGATAGAGATTATCCGCCAAAGAACTATGTGATATTACAATCATATATGTAACCCAAACTGATTAAAATTAACACAGACACATGCAAAGCACTTTAATGCATTTATAAAAGAAGTTTATGCATATATAATATTTGATCTATATGCTTGACTTTTGCTCAAATAAATTTATATACATGTAAAGAATATATGTTGAAGATTATTCGTCAGATTTTGGTGATTTTAATTCATAAATTTAGCACAAAGTAATTAAAAACATCAACAACCAACCATAACGCATTGTAAATGCATTTTAGAAAAACAATTATGCATAATATTTGATATATCTACTTGATTTTTGCGCAAATAAATTTTTCTATATGGAAAGAACATATGTTGGAAATTATTCGTCATGTTTGGTGATGTTCGAATCGTAAATGTATTCAAATTGATTAAATTACCAAAAGACATGCAAGGCATTGTAAATGTATTTTAGAAAGTTTTTATGTTTAAGGTTTTATCTATCTGCTGGAATTTTGTGCAAAAAAATTTATCTACATCCAAGGACAACTGTTAGAGGTTGTCCAACAGATTTGGCGATTTTGAATTCACAAATTTTGTCAAAACTGATTAAAAATATCAACAGACACACACAATGCACTTTAAATGCATTTTAGAAGAATTTTATAAGTAAAATTTGATCTATATGCTTGATTTTGAACAAATAAATTATGTTAATACAAATGCCATATGTCAGAGGTCAAACAAATATTAGCAGACACATGCAAAGCACTGAAAATACATTTTGAAAAAAAATATTGAAAATTTTATCTGTCTTCTTGATTTCTGCGTTAATAAATTGATGCACTTTCAGAGGACATATATTAGAGTTATCTGTCAGTTCTGATGATTTTAAATTCGTAAATTTAGACAAAATTGATTAAAAAGATCTACATATACAGACACACATCAGAATGTAAATACATTCTAAAATAATATTATGGGCATTGTTTTTCTGAATTAAAAATAATCAGAACTGATTAAATTGGGCTAATTTTTTTGCACAATTAAAATTTTGTGTAAGTAATTAAAACTGTAAAAGACATATGTCAGATATTATTCGTCAGTTTAGGTGATACTAGGATCATAAATATGAACCAAATTGATTAAATCATCAAACATATGGCAGAAACTAATTAATGTCTGTATGGCAATATGGAATTTATGGGTATAGAAAAAAAAAAAAAAAAAACAGAGAGGGAGAGAAGCCCGTGCTCCAGGAGTTACGCGAGGGAAAATGAAGAGAGCGGCGGGGAGACTGATCTTGACCACACTCGCTTATTTGTTCTAGAACACTGAAATTGAAAATGGAGAAGACATAAGAGAAATTAAGGGAGCGCAGGTAATAAAGTTGCTATATAAATTCAGCAAATTTCAAATCAGAATGTAAATGAAGTAAAAAGTTTATGTTGCCTTCTACGTAAGGGTGAAAATAGCTCGAATAGTGGTTATATCGTATCCGTATCTGTTTTTATTTTTCAGATACTGATACGGAACGGATATTTAATAGATACATATTCATATTGACTATTAAACATATACAAACACGGGTCAGATATTAAACAAATATGAATACATATACATATATAATTCAGATATCTAATTTAAATATTATGATTAAAGTAACATGTTATTTAATAATTTATTTTTCATTAGAACGTAAAAGTAATATAAAATACATATATTTTTCAAATATTCAATCATTATAGTGAACAAAATAATATTTTTTCATGTTAAACTTGTTATGTCATTATAAAATATATATGATGTTAACAAAACTTAATCACTCAATATAATCATATTTTTAATCAATAAATACCAATAAAATACTATTTCTCTCTGATCATATATTATTATAAATAAAATAAACAGATTAAAAATATAGATACGAATAATTATCTGTATTCGTATTTGAATCCGCACAAACGGATTTATGAAAATCTAAAAAAATACGAACACGAATAATTATTTGTACCCGCTTCCGAAACTGAAAACATATATATATATATATATATATATATATATATATATACAGATATATATATATATACAGATATATATATATATATATCCGTATCCGCAAAGATCATGATATCCTTATCCGTACCCATATCCGTAAACTATGTGTATCAGAATATATGAATTATCCTTATCTATACCCATATTCGCAAATATATATATGTACCGAATATCTGAATCCAGAAAAATTTGAATACGGATCCAGACAGATGGATAATACCTGATCTGTTTGCACCCCTAGCTACTTCTCCGCCTTTCATTTATTTCCATCATTTGCAAACTGATACAATGCTCTAAATAGGGGTGTCAACGGGTACGCTAAGGGTCGGGTGGAAGCATTTTCATACCCGTACCCGCTACAAATTGTCCTTATCCGTACCCTACCCTTACTCGCTACAAATTATCTTAACCGTACCCTACCATTACCCGTTATAGGTGTCGGATAACGAAACAGTAGCGGGTAATACTAATATAATAATTATTTTTATTATTTATTAAATAAAACATTAAAACATATACATTTCATTTCACACATGTATAGTACTTCATTGAAAAAAATACTAATCATGCTAAGCGCAACTAAACCAATTAAAGTTCCCTTTTCAATGTTTATTAATATATATATATATATATATATATATATATATATATATATATATATATATATATATATATATATATATATATATATATATACATATGAGTAAGGCTATGGTGCTTTGCAAAGTAAACCACCCCGTTTACTTCGGGTTACTTTTTGGATTTTGAAAATCCAAACAACCGATCCGAACCGTTCAACATGTTCTAAACATTGAAATGTGCTTGGAGACCAAATTTTACATTTTTTGGATTTTTTTTACTATTTATTAAGCCACTTTGAAAGTTTCTGATCCGGTGGTCCAGAAAATTTTACTGTTTTTTACTGTTTGCCGTCGGATCAGCGATTTTTAAAGTGACTTAATAAATAGTAAAAAAATTTCAAAAAATGTAAAATTTGGTCCAAGCACATTTCAATGTTTAGAACATGTTGAACGGTTCGGATCGGTTGTTTGGATTTTCAAAATCCAAAAAGTAGCCCGAAGTAAACGGGGTGGTTTACTTTGCAAAGTACCGTAGCCTTACTCATATATATATATATATATATATATATATATATATATATATATATATATATATATAGTATGGCTAATTTGCTGCTGGCAGCATTTCGGCCAAGTGCTGCCAGCAGCAAATTTGCCATTCTGATGTTCAAACAACCGATCCGAACTGTTCAACATGTTCTAAATATTGAAATGTGCTTGGAGACCAAATTTTACATTTTTTGGAATTTTTTTACTATTTATTAAGCCACTTTGAAAATTCCAGATCATATGGTCCAGACTGTTTTTACTGTTCACCCGGATCTGGAATTTTCAAAGTGGCTTAAATTGATGGTTTTGATTTTCAAACAACCGATCCAAACCTTTCAATTTGATATCTATATTAAAATGTGCTTCGAGATCAAATTTTACATTTTTTGAAAATTGTTTGCTATTTTTTTAGAATTTTTTAAAATCATTATTTTTCTATGGTCCAGAAATTTCTGGAAAACAATGATTTTAAAAAATTCTTAAAAAAAATAGTAAAAATTTGGTCTCCAAGCACATTTTAATATGGAGAACATGTTGAGCCTTTTAGATTGACGGTTTGAACTCCGAATCCACCGGTTTATAGTCCAATGTACAAGAGGGGCTATAACATTGCAATGCACCATAGCCCAACTCTCTCTCTCTCTCTCTCTCTCTCTATATATATATATATATATATATGAGCTGTGCTATGGTGAGTTGTGAAGTAAGAGGTTATTTTTACTTCACGCTCATATTTTCATTTTGAAAATTTAAATAACCGATCCGAACAGCTCAACATGTTCTAAATATTGAAATGTGCTTGGAGACTAAATTTTACATTTTTTGAAATTTGTTTACTATTTATTAATCCACTTTGAAAATCGCTGATCTGGTGGTCCATAAATTTTTACTGTTTTTTACTGTTCACAGTGGATCAGCGATTTTCAAAATGGCTTAATAAATAGTAAAAATTTCCAAAAAATATAAAATTTAGTCTCCAAGCACATTTCAATATTTAGAACATGTTGAGCAGTTCAGATCGGTTGTTTTCAAAATAAAAATATGGTGTGAAGTAAAACAACATTTTACTTCACAACTCACCATAGTCTATCTCTCTCTCTCTCTCTCTCTCTCTCTCTATATATATATATATATATATATATATATTTCTCTTTTAATTACCTAATCGGTTAACTGGTACGAAATAAGCTTTAACCGTACCCTTACCCGTTTAGATAACAAAAAAGATTATATAAACATACCCGTACCCGATAAATTTATGAAAAAAAAATCTTACCCGTATCCTTCTTATCAGATACGGCATGGATCGGGTAAATGGATATATTAAAGGGTGCCATTAGAGTGGCAAAAACGTGTTGTGCCGTGCCGTGCCGTGACTAACACATCGTGCCGTGTCGTGCTTTGACCAAGTTAATTTTTCACGTGCCGTGCTGTGCCGTGACCAAAATGTCAAGGGGTGGTCACGACACGCAAATGGTCACGCCACGTGAGTCACGCCGTGCCTAAACGTGCCGTGACCATACGTGACCATTTAATCATAATTTTGGTTAGTTTATTCAAGATTCACCATTAAATCAATATCTAATGGTCCTAATTACACGTGAATCGCGTGACTACGTGTCGTGCCGTGCCGTGCCAAAGTTTCAAAAGATGAACACGGCACGCGAATGGTCACGGCACGGGACACGCGAATCACGGCACGTAACTGACATGCGTGCCGTAACCGTGCCGTTCCGTGATGAAGCCGGCTCCGCCGTGCTATTTTTCCCACTCTAGAAGCCATTGACACCCCTTGCTCTAGAGCATATTCTGTAGAAGAAAATATAATTTACTTGAACTTGCAGATGTGAAAAAGAGAGGCAGAGAGTGAATAAAAAAGGTTAGAACCCGAATGTTAAAATTGTGTTCTTTAAAAAGGTAATTAGAAAAGTTATTCCTATAAAATTCCTTAGATCCCATGAGAATATATTTTTGGAGAATAGTAAAACACATATTTTTAATTTGTCAAAATTTGAAGCCCTAAACATTTTTTTTGCTTTCCGAAGCCCTAAACATGCTGCATCCATATTGCCAGCACACAGTCGTCAAGAATCCCAGCAATGAACACTATTTGGATTTTGTTTACATTCTCCTCCGTGCATTTTTCCCAAGACTAATCCAAAATTCAAATTTCAAATCGGTGTAGCATGGAGAAGTCTCCGCATGATTGACGAGACCTCGTGGTCTGCCTTGTCGACCAAAAAGCGTTGGACCTTTCTGCCTCTCAATTTCTTTATTTGTTTCAAGGCATTTCAAATCTGATATTTATATTATATCTGATATTTATATTATATAATCAAGTAAAATACGACAGCATTTATGTATTTTTTTTTTGGTATCCGTTTGAGATGTACTGACGATGGGATCGATGTTTTTTATCTGCGCACCCATCCATTGCTGTCCTGGTGCAAATCAGAACTGAACAGCTACGATCAGACCGGATCAAAATGAATATATAGCTCAGATCCGAATTAATTTGATTCTCTGTAGATATATTTGAATTTAAGAGAAAATAGTGCTGATTCAGATCACGTGATAACTCCGCTCTTAATTATCCAAACACACTCTATCATTTTATGTTGCCAATTCTAGTGGCTGAGTGATAGATCTAACGGTCAAATGGTCACTCAATTAGTTATACGGGTTGCATTATTAAATTAAATTAATGCATGGTATAATTTCAATCATACTATGGACATCTTTATGGGTAGACAGCCCAACATGAGAAGTAAATGTTGGGACCTACCGATCGACCTAGGTTTGCTCTTGAATTTGAATTTTATGAGGGAAGAAAAAACAATATATTTTATATCAAAGATAGAAAAGTTGAAAATTAGGTGAAATAAGACAGTAAAAATTAAATTTCACGTAAGAAACAGAATACAAAATATAAAGCGCGGTAAAAGAGGGGGGGGCAATGACTTGACGTTTACGTGTTGTAAGATAGCGAATGGCAGTCCTGTGGTGGGGCCTTCCTTGATGGATGTTGTTACTGCATGGGGACAGAGGGTAGCACGTCGCGTCTTCTCCTTTTGTCTTCTCTCTCTCTCTCTCTCCCCCCTCAATTCAGTTCAATTGAATCCTATCCCACCCATGCACATACATACAGTCCTGGTATATATATATATATATATATATATATATATCCTCTCGTGTGGAAGAACGACAGAGAGAGAGAGATGCGAGAGGGGGGAGGGGGGCAGGCAGCGGGTATCCCGGGCACTATCTGACCGTATGGTTGAGGTTTGACCGAGCTAATTAGGATTAGTACTTTAGTAGTGCAGTGTTGTGGAACTGAAACAAATGTTTTGATGCGGTGTTCTGATTCCTAATTGGGCAATCTGGAGTGCTGACGAAAAGAAAGCACACAAATTTGGGTAATTGGGATGTATCGATCACAGTATCAGTCAGTTAGCCACCTTTTACACGTCCCTGCTCGCGATCATCTCGTGTTATCCTTGTCACCTTGTGGGTTCATATTGTTAGATCTTACTGAGAGAACGCATCGTATTGATTCACTGATATTATAATTCGAGAATGAATTTAAAAAAAAATATGACATTACCATTGGGTCCAACCTGGCAGTCAAAATTGTCTTTGTTTGTGCCTCATTTGAACATGCTGATTAACTACTTATTGAGAAGTTATAGGGCGTGAACCCAAATAGATATCTGCTCTAAATGATTTAATCTTGATAATATATGCACCACTCGACAAAGAATTATAGTCTAGCCTTGCAAAGCATTAACAAATATTGTTGCATGACTTTAAATCACAATATAGTCAGGGGCGGATCCAGGATTTTCGTCAGGGGGCAAAAAAATATCGAATCGGATTTAAATAGCTAATCAGGTTTAAATCCATTAACTAATTGGGTACTCGATAAAAAATAATATTTTAACTTATACTTTCCAATGCTTTAACTTGTAATTTCTAATGCTCTAACTTATAATTCTAATTACCAAACAAAATTCAACAAATTTATTTCAATTTAACCCTAATTTAATCCGAATTACAAATCAAACATCTAGAGGGGGCAAAAAAAATTTCAGGGAGGCAAAGTCGGTCGAGACCGATAGATGTCCACTAAAACTCAAAATCCAGGGAGGCAGCTGCCCCCCCTGGGACCATGTGGGTCCGCCCCTGAATATAGTAACTAGAGTTGAAATTAGGTGTTGTCCCGACTATAGTGACAAATGAATTATTCGTGTTCGGTTTGGCAGGATCAAAAATTCGTGATTTGAAAATAATTCTGATATAATTCGAGAATGATTCAGAATTTTTTGGATTGGAGATCTCAGTCCCACAAGGGAGAAAAAAAATATTCACGAATAATTGGTAAAATTAAGAAAAAATTCGTAAAATTCGCGAATAATTCGGTCAAAGTTCGGTCAATCAAATAATTCAACGTTTGTTTAGCCATCACCAGAAAAACGTTTAATTCACGAATCTTGTGACTATGGTCCCGACTCTATGAAAAATAAAATAGAATGATTTTGCTTTTGTCACTTTAAAATGTGATTGAAATAACGTAAAATTTATATTATTATTTATATCAAACAGCCATTCAAATTCAGGATAATAAATTTATTTTTTTACTCATAATTTTTAAAACTATATACGTTGTTTCTTTAATTTAACATTTTCTATTTTGGACATTTCTTCTGATATTTTTTTCTTAAACAAAATCAAATTAAAAGAAAATTAACATAGTCAAACTTGATTACATGTGACTAACATGTTGTAATTAATCATTGCTCACCATTTAATAAGGACACAATACGTACGATATGTTAAAATTGACATGATCACATACAATATATATAACACAACACGTGACCTAAATTATAGCATGACTACGCACGGCTCCACACGATTACATGCCAATTATCTGTGTATAAGTAAAAACAAGCGAGGGGCTAAAAAGGAATCCTGCCAACTTCTACGTGGTGATGGCATGCCGGGGGGGGGGGGGGGGGGATCTGGGGATCGAAACTATTTCAGAAGGTACACTCAGTATATTTTCATCCGTTCGTTAGATATCTCACATAAAGAAATAAGCAGGAGGCCAGTGGTGTTCTTCTTAGCTGCTCACGGAATCCCCATACCCCAAATTGCGACAGCGGCAAGCCAGTAATCCCCACTATTTAACACGATATTGTAGACCATCTCTGTAGCGAGTCAGTATGAGTTAAATATAGACTTTTACACTTGCCCGACAGATCCCGACACGAAATATCACAGGCCCAGGGCGTGCTATTACATTGCGCGCCCAGAGATCAGGATCATCAGGTGGTTTTGCTGAGGGGTCGATCTCCAACTGCCATGTCTGCAGTTTGATCTGCTTGCGGGAGACTTTGACCTCTGGGCGCCTGGACGGCACGATTGAATGTAGAGTTAATGCCGCAGAAAAATATAGAGTGAGACTATAGTACTACGCATAGCGCGTATTAAACAGTTGAACTGAACTGTTCAAACATGATAGTCATATAAAAATGTAGTTGTAAATCACATTTCATATTTTTTACAATTTTTTTAGAAATGTTTAGATAGGAAAAAAAATAGTGATTTTTTACTTATTAAAAAAAATCACTATTCTATATTTTCAGAGCATTTAAAAAAAAATAGTGATTTTTTTTATCTATCTAAAAAAATAGCAACTTTTTTTTTAAATAATGTAACATTTAGTCTACAAGTACATTTTCATATGAAGATCTCGTTGACAATTTATATATTTAAATTTTGAAAATATTATTAATTCATAGTACAGGCTAATCCGCGCTATGCATAGTCTCATAACCTCACTTCATAAATTAAAATGCAGTGTTTATCGGTAGGAGGTGTACGCCTATCTTTTGTTCGTATGTCGTTCTGTAATAAATTATGGAAGAACTGTAAAATTTGAATAAAATATTATTATTTTTCATGTTTATGATATAACTCACTTCAAAACAAAGCCTTTCAATTTACCGGATAAAGATCATGGCCCAATAATTGGATAAAAGGCGGCTCCTACTTGAAAGGGGGCCTAATCTATTACATAATAATTTTCTACACTTTGGTTGGCAAAATCTTCATTATTTTCTTTTTGCAAATTACGTGGTCCTTTTAACTATCTTAATTTTACATTTCAGTAGCTCAGCTCTCATACTTTAGTGTTGGCAGAGCGACATAATTAACAGTATATATGTTACAATTTTTAACTACGTACGTCATTATGTAACTATGTATGTAATTAATATGTTATATTACAGATATATAAATACCTTAAGCTGTACATACATGCACCCTAGCTAGAACTAGTATTCACACACGTTCAACAAGGAAATATATAGTGGCACAAAGTCAATGTACCACTGTGACATGACATTAATTAACAAAAGGGCCTACCTAAAAGATTGATTGCGTAGGACCCATATGCAGTGAGATGATAAGTGAAATAGAAAGACTTTAGCTAGAAATACTTACTGTATCCTTTTTAAGAATTGAACCTTTTTTTGTCAAATGAATTATTGTCGATGTCCCCCCCCCCCCCCCCCTAAGGAACCAATTTGGGTCCGATACCCATCGGACTCAAAGTGAGTTCGATGGGTTCGATGACTGTCCGACCTGCTTTAAGATTTGAGTCCGCAATTTTCGCATCTGCTTTAAAATTTATGTGCACGAATCTTAAAGTGAATTGGACGGTCTCTGAACCCATCGGACCCAAGCTGTTCTCTTCCCCGTACAGGGAGGACTTAGTAACACTATACTATACTGTACTAATATTCACATAATATGTCAGGGGATCAATTCAGGGAGAGAAACTTTTTTACATTTTTTTTTAAGGAAAAAGGTTGTCTTTCTCAGATTTCTATATTTAATTTTATATGATAAATAGGGTTTACACTTACCAGAATATATTTTAAGTTTGCTTAATTTTTATATGATTATATTTAATAAGTATACATTATGTGCAAATTTATTTCGTAAAGAGTGAATTTTGTACTAATTTTTTTAATCTAAAATAAAAAACTCTTTCGTTTTTTCAATCAAAATTTGAGGAGATAAGTAGCTAAAGTTAATGTCGAATGATCGATGATCGGTCTCTCTTATGTCATCATTAGCATTTCAGGACCAAAATTTCGTGTGTGCATTAATTAGTTCTGTAAGCATATGAGGAAGTTAACATCAATATAAACTTTTCAAGATAATTGATGAGCTTAACTCTAAAATTTATTTGATCTATATACTTTAAATGACGAACTTAAACAGTAAATTAATATAATTTATGTGTGACATATTTATATTTGAACTTTAAAATTTTAAATTTCATTTAGTACAAAATTAAGCGGTTAAAAAATATAGATTTTCAATTATGTGTGATGAGAAATGCAGGGAGCTACTTACGCAACAGTTTAGTGCACAGTTGGCTGAAGAAAATGAGACGTACCTGGGGTTATTGTACCACAATCAAACCAGCAGAGGGACCTTACACAACCTACTAGTAGATAAGCTATTGCAAAATTATCGGGTTGGAAAATTGGTATGCTATCACTAGCGGGTCGGGTGGAATTAATCAAGTTTGTTTTGGTCTCAATCCCAGTTTGCTATATGTCAGTGGCAACCTTGCCAGCAAAGACAATCAAGGAGATCAACTCGGTGCTATGTAGGTTTCTTTGTGGGGCAAAACCGATACAAACAGGTACATCGCATTTATATTATGGAAAAAGATATATGCCATCACTAAAACGGGTGGATTGGGGATAAGAGAGATAAAAAATTTCAACCATGCCCTCATTCTGAAGTTAGTATTGCAACTAGAATCAGGTTCTGACAAACTATGGGTTCAAGTCTTTCATGCCAAGTACTATTCAAGGATCGGTTTTTGGGCAGTAAAAATAAGGTCTGATGCTAGCCCGCTTTGGAGGGCGATTCAAGATCTTAAAACCTTCTTCATTGGCCAACTACAATGGCATGTAGGGAACGGTACAAAGGTGAGACTCATAAATGAACCATGGTTTGAGGGTTGGGAGATACAACAAGTGGCCTCAAATGCTCAAAGGGACACCACAATTGCGGATGTGTTTGACATAGACCAACAGTCATGGAATTCATAATGAATAAGGGAACTGATGGGGACGCAGGCACTTCAACACATTGTAGCGTCGGGCCCAAAACCGTCAAGGGAACCGCTGTTAAAGGACCGTCTAATTTGGTCAGCAAGTAAGTCAGGTTTTTACACAACAAAGGAGGGATACCAGCTACTGGTACAGAGGAACCACTCCCAACAACCGGTATGTGAACTAAAAATCCGTGCCGGGAAGCAAATTTGGGCTTTGAAAGAGGTAATAACACGTATGAAGACCTTCTTATGGCGCACTGTTCAAGGGGGTTTGGCAACAACAACTGACATGCACAGACGAATCCAGTCCGTTAACCTGATATCCCCTCGATGTGCTGGTGAAAATGAATTTCTAACTCACATTCTTTTTTTCTGTTATCTGTCAAGAGCTACATGGTTCGTTTCTGACTTTACTCTAAGAACTGCCTCATTACCTCTCGGTTTCACAACTGCTTTTCTAGCTATCACAGATAACATGGCGAAGGAGGATATCATGAGATTTTGCAATATCTTGTGGTGTCTCTGGGAAGGGCGAAAAGAGGCAATTTTTCAAGGCAAAAAGAACACACCACAAGGAATCCTGGCAAGGGCAAATTTCATGGACCCCACAACCTTCTTAGGGGGGCCCTCCCCACCAACAACAGCCAACCAAACACGCGAGCCATCTGTCATGCCAGAAGGGTTTGAAGTACTGCTAATAGATGCCTCATGGGACGTTAAGAAGAATGTGGGCTGGGGGGGGCACTTTGTATGATAACAGAGGGGTGCTGAAAGATGTGGGTTTCAGTCATATATATGACCGCTTCAGACCCTCTGCATGTTGAGGTGACAGTATTGCTGCAAGTACTCCAAGCAGGTCAACAGAGAGTATGGAGTAGCTAGTGTCAGGCAACAGGTGCTAATCTTCTCGGATTGTAAAACGCTTGTCCAAGCAGTAAACAACAATGACACACAGGCTTTGCCCTCATGGAGTGCGGCCTAGATGGTAGTCATGTGTGTTAAAATAATAGAGGAGCTGCAAGGGGTGATCACAGTTCAGCACATCCAGAGAGATGCTCTGCAGGGGCCTCATCGATTGGCCAATTGGGCGCATATAAATTGCCAGCATGGTGGAGAGTCACGTATGAATGAAATTGTTTCTAAGCTTCAAATCCCTCAAATTATCCAGGCCGCATATTTCACAATGCAGATAAAACCTAGGTCTTGTTATTTCTTAATGTGGGGATCAATATGTAGCAATTAGCCGAGCTACAGGGGTAGATTTCATCCTACCTTCAAATCACTAGGCTGTAGGTTTTTTAATTTTCTTCTAAGCTTAGGACCTTTTGTTGGAATTAATTTCAATTAATTACAACATATATGGGCTTATATGTGATATAAATATATATTGAATAATAGACTGTCAAATATCTAATTAGACCCGTTATGAAGTGATCAAATTAAGTATTATCGGGTTCAATATGTGTCATGAGAAGTGGGGCCTTTAATGTGTAGAATGCGTATGATTTAGTGATGGTCTAAATTATATAAAGTTTGGTAATAATACAATTATGCTATTGGTCCCTGGAGAACACGATTAAATACGGTAATGTTCTGTAAATAAGGAAATACCCAATAAGACAAGTTCTGAATCAAGATCCGCTAATGATCCAATAAGAAAATAGGCTACAGATCCAATAAGAGAAATAAGATGAATTAATTAATTAATTAACTAACTCTCTGCGCCTATTCAATTGGATAAAGGGGTTGCCTATTCTGTTTCAAGTGGCGCCTCTTAATAAAATTAAGATATATACGGCTCTCTCTACTCTCTCTCTCTACCGAAAAAAAGAAATATAGAAAAACAGAAAATTGAGAGGAAGATAAGAGGATTTTCAGTAAAGAACTAGAATCGGGTATTTCTTGTTGTGCAGAACAGAGTGTTGTCGCTGCCGCCTCTCTCGCTCTCTCCATCGGACTTGAGAGGGATTACTTGGAAATCTAAAGGCTTCCGGTAATCAACGGTGATTGTGTCTCTCTGGAAGATCATGGCTATGGACCAAGGTAATTTAGAATTTCATATTAGAGTTCACTAGAGGATCATGGCAAATCTAGGGTTTATGAATTGCGGTATGATTTTGCATGAAATAAAATTCCTACACCTTTTAATTCTTTTTCCAGCTGAACTATGTTTCTGTTATTGTAATAGTTTATTTTTTATTAATCAAATCATGCCTACGGGTTTTCATAAAAAAAAAACATAGGGAATAGTTTGAGCCACGCAGGGCAATCAGATAACAAAATAGAGAAGTAAGTCTGTTTGGAAAAACAAAGAGTGTACACTAAGGCAAGCTCTCTTCTTCATCAGTTGTATCCACCATTTGGCCATCAGTGTTGGGGTCCCACTATTGAAGAGGTATCTGCTCTAAATTCTGGGAAGCCAAGCTGCTCTCTCATGATGTTCTTCCTCTGCCATAGTCCCTGTCCAATAGATCACCAAATAGTAACAATAATAACTATAGATCTAATAGTATCTGGATTAGAATGATTAAAGTTGATGTTATTTCTCAAATTTCATATAGTCCAAGCAAAAGCACTGATGATGATAAGGAAGTATTTTTTGGTAACAAGAGGTAAAGCAAATTCAAAGTTAAGTAAATCTTGTACTGTCCCCCATTATGTCAATAAATACTGACAATTCCTAACCAAAAGAGGACATGTCTAGCTTTAGGACATAGCTTAAACAAATGGTCCACAGATTCATCTAGCAAACAAAAATGGCACCTCCTATTACCTAGCCATCCTTTATTAGTTAAATTGTCTTTTGTAAGGATTTTATTTTTGCACAACAACCACATGAAGAAACCCTTATTTTAGGTGGAATCTTAAGTGTCCACCATTCCATAGTATGAATTTCCTGTAATCCCTGACCAAAAAAAAAAAAAACTAAGAATCTGGTACATGAATTTGACTGAAAAATTTTCATTGTGTTTCCAAAGCCATTTTATATGATCATGATCTGTAGAAATTATAAGAATTCT
This sequence comes from Carex myosuroides, assembly GCA_028015225.1. Lineage (NCBI taxonomy): Eukaryota > Viridiplantae > Streptophyta > Magnoliopsida > Poales > Cyperaceae > Carex > Carex myosuroides. Next base: position 6,982,092 of record CM051488.1, read on the forward strand.
GAGGAGATTAAATCTTTCTTATTATTGAATTTCATGATACAAGCCCTTTTATGCTACAAGAAATAATATTACCGTTATCTCTCTATTCTACTTTTGGTACCTATACAGTAGAGTACCGTTTATTTCTTTTCCCTAAATAGTATTTCCTATTTGATCTAATCCTAGCCCTTTGATCAATGATGAACGACTGAGATCAATCCTACTCTATTTCTTCTATAATTTTAACACTCCCCCTCAAGCTAGGAATGTATATATCGTACAATCCTAGCTTGCTTGTAATATTGTCGAATTGTTTTGGATCCAACCCTTTCGTAAAGACATCCGCTAATTGTTCGTTGCTTTGTATATACGGTATCTCTATTTCTTTGGCTTGGACCTTTTCTCGCACAAAATGGCAATCTACTTCTATGTGCTTGGTCCGCTCATGGAACACCGGATTTAATGCGATGTGTCGAGCGGAGTTGTTGTCACAATACATTTTCATTGGTCGATTGACTTCGATGCCGATATCCTTAAGAAGTTGTTTGAGCCACACTAATTCACTTGCGGTTGACGCCATGGCTCGATATTCCGCTTCCGCGCTAGATCGTGCCACAACGTTTTGTTTCTTGCTTTTCCATGTGACTAAGTTTCCGCCTACAAATGTGCAAAAGCCGGTAGTGGACTTCCTATCGAAACTCCCGGCCCAATCTGCATCGGAATAGCCACATATGACATTAGAATTATTGTTTTTCATTAATATTCCTTTACCGGGTGTTTTCTTTAGATACCTCAAAATTTTATTTATGGCCTCTAAGTGCGGTGTTCTAGGTGAATGCATGAATTTACTAACTTGGCTTACCGAATAGGAAATATCCGGACGGGTTACGGTAAGGTAAATTAGTTTTCCTACAATTCTTTGAAATTGATTTATATCCTCTAACAATTCACCATCTTCACTATTTAATTTACATTTGCTATCAAAAGGTGTGGAGGCCGGTTTGCACCCTAATTTTCCGGTTTCTTCTAAGAGATCTAAAGTATACTTCCTTTGTGAAATAAAGAGTCCTAATTTTGAGTAGGCTACCTCTATTCCTAAAAAATATTTTAGATATCCAAGGTCCTTGATATCAAATTTTTCCTTCAATTGGTGTTTGATTTTTTTGATTTCACCTATGTTGTTTCCGGTAATTATAATGTCATCTACATATACTAAAATGATGGTAGTGTGTTTACCATTAATTTTTGTGAATAAAGAATGGTCCGAACTACTAATTTTAAAATCACACAAAATTAAATAAGAGCTAAGTTTGCCATACCATGCTCGAGGAGATTGCTCCAATCCATAAATCGACTTATTTAACCTACACACTAGGTTAGAATTGTTTTCCAATTTATGTCCGGGAGGTAGGTTCATGTATACTTCTTCTTCAAGTGTTCCTTGAAGAAAAGCGTTCTTGACATCCATTTGGTATAAATTCCAATTATTGTTTACCGCAATGGAAAATAGAATTCTAACGGTATTCATTTTGGCCACCGGTGCAAAGGTTTCATTATAGTCAATTCCATATGTTTGAGTGTAACCTTTTGCAACTAATCTTGCCTTATACCGTTCTATGGTACCATTACTATTGTACTTAATTTTATAAACCCATTTACAACCCACCGGTTTTTTTAACTTTGGTAATTGTACAATTACCCAAGTTTCATTTTTTTATAGAGCTTTTAGCTCTTCTTTCATGGCTTGACACCATACCGGACTTGTAATAGCCTCTTGGTAATTATTCGGTTCCAATTCTTTTTGGATGGTAGTCAAAAATGCAAGGTGTAGAGGCGAAATATTTTCATATGATAAAAACTCTTCAATAGGATATTGTACCGTATAGGTTACATAATCCCTAAGTCTAGTAGATGGTCGAGTAATTCGTGAGGACCGCCTAACTTCTAAATTTTCTTCTATCTCATGATTATTATCAAGAGTATTTATGTTGGTCTCTTCTTCGAGATTATCATCAAACATATGATTAATATTTTGTTCACTTTCTTGTTCCTCAAAATGAGATATTATAGGTTTTACTTGCTCTTGTGTATATGGTGTCTTAAATAATTTTTTGAAATATGGTTCTTCTTCACAAAATATGATATCTCTAGACATAAATAATTTTTTGCTAATAGGATCATAACACTTGTAACCTTTTTTGTAAGTAGAGTACCCCAAAAAAATAGCTTTTGTTGACATATAATCAAGTTTGTCTTTTCTTTTGATTTTTACAAAACATGTACAACCAAATACTCTTAAATGATCAAGATTAATTTTTTGTTGATAGAGAATTTCTAGTGGACTTTTATTTTTTAAAATGACGCTTGGTAACCTATTAATTAGATGTGTGGCACAAAGAATGGCATCCGACCAATATTTTTTTGGAACATTATTTTGAAATAATAATGCTCGTGTCATTTCTAATAAATGTCTATTTTTTCTTTCCGATACTCCATTTTGTTGAGGAGTATTTATGCAAGTTGTTTGATGTATGACTCCTTTTTCTTTAAAAAGATTTGTAAAGTTTTGATTTATAAATTCCGTTCCATTATCCGATCTAAAAATTTTAAGTTTACAATTAAATTGGTTTTCTATGAGACATAGAAACTCTTTGAAACAATTAAAAACTTCATCTTTTGATTTTAATAAATATAGCCAAGTGGATCTAGAAAAGTCATCAATGAATATAACAAAATATCTAAATCCATTATAAGAGTCAATTGGGGCCGGACCCCATACATCGGAGTGAACTAAATCAAACACCGCTTCACTTTTACTACAAGATTGAGAAAAGGGAAGCTTTGTTTGTTTTGCCAACTTACAAATGTCACAATTAATACATTTTGAATTTGGAAAATCTAATACACTATTTAGAATCTTGTCGGATGGATGCCCAAGTCTCCTATGCCAAACATCATAATTAATGGATTTTGCGGAAGCACAAAAATCTAACTTTTGCAAATTGAAAAGATAATGCCCATTTTCAAGAATTCCTTCCCCAATCTTCGTCCCGGTTTCCCGGTCCTGAAATTCAACATTTTTATAAGAGAAGGTTGCATTGCAATTGAATTCTTGTGTCAATTTTCCTATAGAAATTAAATTTATAGGAAATGCTTTTAAATATAATACGTTATTTATTTTATGGTTACATACGTTAATTTCTCCTATGCCATCTATTTGTACCTTCGTACCATTCGCTACTAACACAAATTGGTCGTTTCTAGTCAAGTCTAATTTGGTAAAAAATTTCTTATTACCGAACATATGGTTTGTTGCTCCACTATCCAAAATTATTTGGTCATATAAATTAAAATTTCTTGAGTGAGAAACGATACCGCAAGAGTTAGGGGCCCCTTGATCTTTGAACCACACAGAGAATTGCTGGAATAAATGTTGCATTGAATCCTGTGATGACCCATCTGACCCGGTTCGGTTGGAGGCAGACCCAAAGTCGGTCATGTAACCCGACTTGGGTTCGGACTCAACCCATTTGGGTTCAGATTGAGCCCCAGGCGCACCAACCGCAAGCCCTCTCTTTTCTTTCTCTCTTTCGCCTCTTTCGCCCCCTTTGCTCCCATCGCCTCCTCCTCCTCTGATCCGATCTTGTGCCTTCCATTTTTCAGGCTTGAGGTGGGGGTGCAAGAACCAACACCTCTCATGGGTATGGCCTTCCTTTTTGCAGTGAGTACACACCCCGCCTCTCTTTTGATTTGGCCGAAACTGAGAATTAGGGTTTTGTCGGAATTGAGCGGCGAAAGCTTGGGTTTCGTGTCCCTCGCCGGAGGAGGCTTGTGGACCACCCATAGTGAGGCGCCTCGTTTCTTCTCTTTGAATCATGGCAACTGCGGATGAGGTTTTGGGGAGCTCGGCTCCGAGTATTATTTGTGAGCGGATTGCCTCGTAGCTCGAATCGAGACCCGCAAGGTAATGGAACAACTCATCTTGATCGATTCTTTTTCGGAGCTCTATTGGGTCTGTTGTGAAAGGTCTGTAAATTCGAAGTTCGTCGAATTTCTTTTTCATGGCACCGTAGTACTCTGTGTTGGTTTTAGCCCCTTGCTTTTCTTGTTCGATTTCTTGCATGAGTCTAAATACATGGGAATGGTTTTGCTGTTGGCTGAAAAAGGATTGTATATCCTCCCATAGCTCTCGTGATGTGGAACTGTGATGGAACAAATCAGAAATTTCTGATTCCATTGAATCAAAGAGCCAAGTCATGACTCTATGATCTGTGGTTTGCCATTTTCGTAAAGATTGTTTTTCTGGTTCGGTTTTGTTGTCTGGATTGGCTATTTTTGGTTTGTTGCATTCTCCGATGATGAATTCTAGTTTTTCTCGGCTGCTTAGAGATAAGGTTACGGCTCTTGACCATGAGACATAATTTTTGCCATTTAGCAAATTATGGGTGAGTCGAGAGGAGTATGTAGCATCTGAAGATTGCTGCCCTTCTTGACTCATTTCTGATTTGTTGATGGTTTCTGTTATGCTTCTGTTATGGGTTTATGGTATGTTGGTTATGTATCAGTTTACTGGCATCTGGTTTTTTCGGTCTCTCAGTAAACTGGTAAATGTCACTGTTGCGATTTTGGAATTTATGAGATTATCAGAACATGCTCTGATACCATGTAGAAATTATAAGAATTCTGAGGAGATTAAATCTTTCTTATTATTGAATTTCATGATACAAGCCCTTTTATGCTACAAGAAATAATATTACCGTTATCTCTCTATTCTACTTTTGGTACCTATACAGTAGAGTACCGTTTATTTCTTTTCCCTAAATAGTATTTCCTATTTGATCTAATTCTAGCCCTTTGATCAATGATGAACGACTGAGATCAATCCTACTCTATTTCTTCTATAATTTTAACATGATCAGAATCTTGAGTTAAAGGAATTAATTATATACAGTAATTCATTCCATTCATATTTGACTACTCCTGTTAATGTTCTAGAAAAGATAATATTCATTCCCCTAGATGCAATGACCTCTTGTAGTATAATAGTAGGGTTACTACACAGTGCAAATAAGAAAGGATAACTGGTAGCCAAATAACAGTAGTCACCCATCCAAATATAGTTCCAAAATTGAACAGAACTTTGAGTCCCAAGTAAGTAATACTTCTATCATACAGAGATATATTGATACTCATTAACAGCTGTCCAGAAAGGGGAAAATGAAATTCGTTGTTGTTTAAACACAATTCAATAAATTTTGAAAGTTGAGTTCATAAACTATATATCTTGATAAACTTATTACAGTACTATTCTGGTACATGTCCTTCTCGCTTGCGTATATAATGGACTAGTTAATTAAACTGGCTTTCTGAATATAAAAAATCATATACTAAAGGGCATGTACACATCATGCATTTCATGTAAATTAATAATATTAATTAGTCATTGCTACCGTTAACACCATGCTGACCATGAAAATCATTAAAATAATGTTTAATTAAAACTTCACATCACGCTTATCTTACCGTCATTCTAACTGTTCAATTAATTAATTTACCTTGCTTTTGTTTGTTTTGATGTGTTGCGAATATGAGATCAAATTACAAAATTGATGAGCAATAGAGTGACGTCCTTTTGTTTTTAACACAGCTTGCGCTTAGGGAAAATATAATGGGAAGAGAATGAGGTCATGAATTGTCAATATCTCCCGGATTCATGCTTATAAAATTGAAAGCCTAACTAGCATGACGTGGATTGGGAAAATACAATCGAATTTTGCGAGAGAGGACGCCAGCTATCAATTATTTAATATTTCATCGTCGACATCTATTTTTTCAATTTTCATTACAATCGAATTTTCAAATTATTTTAAGTTTAGTTTTTAATTTTTTTGTGCATCTTTTGTAAACTGATATAAAATAATTTTTGGTAATTACTTTCAAAATCTAGATATATATATAATTAATGTTTATATAGGATAAGCTACTGTCGTTTTTCATGTACTTTGAAGAAAACACGTGTAATATACAATATTTATTTAATAGGTATATTTTTTTCCTTACAAATATTTATAATTTCCTTGAGCTATATATATATATGAAATGCATTATTTTTAAAAGACAAAGACCTATTTTCACATTGTAATGAATATAATTGTGGGTTCATATATAGGACTAATTTTTGGACTTCCCTTCGGAAAAAAACGTATTGGAAAATTATTTAGCTTTTAAATTGAGAAAATACTATGAAATAAAATAAAACATAAAAAAATATACAGCATATCGCTAGATGATCACACAATAAATTAACGGATTAATTGGTATACGCACATGATTGATGTATATTTATTAGTAAAATAGTTACATAATTTCCAGGCATAAAATAAATATAAGAATAATATGATTTGATCTAACGATTAAAAATGCTTGAAAATGATGCTTTGCTATCTAAATAGATCTGGGCAATTGGGGAAAATCAGGAAGGTATCTGGCCGACAACCATTAACAAATTATATGGTATTACTTCGGCTGCTGAGAGCTTGCACCCAGATGCATCATTCTTCATCAGGGTTCTTTCGCATCTGGTACCGTTCTATGAGGTGTCGGCCTAGATAGACAATGGGATGAAATGTCAATGGACCCCCAATGGAAAGTACACTTGCAGCTCAGCCTACAAAATCATGCATCATACGGGTATCAAGGATGAGAACCATACAAAACTGTGGAAACTTAAAATCTCTATGAAGGTTAAGATCTTTCTATGGCTATTGTTGCAAGATAAGATCCTTTCGCAGGAAGTACTACTCATAAGGGGCTGCATGATACAACCGAGTTGCCAGCTATGCCGCTCTTGGTTGGCGGAAACCAGCAACCACATCGTGTGGGAATGTGCCTACAAGATCAATTTCTGGAGGGGGCTCCATGCGCTTTTCAACCTAACACATAAAGGTGGTCAACACATAGCGGAGGCTTGGAATCTTGGGCAACGTCGTTCCCCAAGTAAGAAACAAGTTTGGAATGTCGCTTGGGCAGCAGGTGCCTGGGCACTTTGGAGAGAGAGAAACAGGAGATTTTTTTCGAACAAGACGCGCCTCGTGAGACAACTAGAAATGATGCAACTATGGATGTCATTTCTTGGTCGCAGTTTGCTTAGGTTTTTTGCAGGAATGGATCGGCAGGAGCGTACTGCACTCTCCAGTCGGCCATCTTTTCTAGTTAAATTTTCGAGTTTCAGTTTCATTTTACGGGCTTGGTAACTAATCTAGCTAGTCCATAACCGTGTAAATAAACCTTTTTCATTATTTAATATATTGTTGGCGACAATTTGTCGCTAACCTTAAAAAAAATACTTGATGTCTTAACTAGTTTGTCGTAATTAATCTAGCTAGCCCATAACTGTGTAAATAAACCTTTTTCATTATTTAATATATTGTTGGCGACAATTTGTCGCTAACCTTAAAAAAAATGCTTGATGTCTTAACTAGTTTGTCTTATTTAGATGTCCATGAGACTCAACCACATTAACGTAGTACTAGGATTAATTTTCAGTCTTCACCTGAAAATAAAAATACACATGGAATAAAAAAAATTGAAACAATTACTATCAAATCCAATGCAACATAAAAAAAGACAGAATATTGAATAAATTATCATATAATAAGGTAATTAGTTTCATATATTGAATATAAATATCACAAACATTAATTAATTATACTTATTAGTAAAGTGTTAAAACAAAAAAAATTCAACCATACGTTAAATTTGACAATAGCTAAGGTGGTGTAACTAATGAAAATACTAGACTTGCCATGTCTTAGACACCTTGAAATTCAACCATAGGGCTGTTTTTTGGGCTTGGCCCCGTAAAAAAACTCGTGTTGAAAAAAAGTCAAATTAATCTTTTCAAATTATAATAACTTTTTTATATTTTTTATGTATTTTATAGGTTTTATCTAAAAACCCGACATCTAAAAATGGCCGGTTGGATTAAAAATTAGGACTGGCCATTATTTGACCGGTCAGGAAGTTTTTTTTTTAAATATTTGTTAGATTACCTCTTTTGATGTATAATTAGTATAATTATACTAAAATACACTAAATTACGCTAAGAGAGACGATATCTTCACTAAGAAGGCGAAAAACGATGACGAAACTTCAAACGGCCATAAAACGGCCCTCGAGTGTCCGATTTAAGCAAATGACCACTTTCGGAAAGCTTACAAAAATATGCATGCATCGGTGATGGCTTTGCCCTTTTTCAAAATTCAGAATTGCCAAAAAATAAAGGGAAGAGCCTCAAAACTTGAGTTGAAGTTTCCGATTAAGATTTTTATTTCTATTTTTCAATCTAAGTAGCTCAGTAAATTGGCTATATAATGAACTTGTAGAATACCAATTTTTACTATTTTTGAAATTTTTTTACTATTTTATGATTTATGAAAGATGGTACTAAATCGGTCTAATTTAGCGTAATTTAGCGTAATTCAGCGTAATTTAGCATATTTCAGTATAATTAGCGTAATTTAGCATAATTTAGCGTATTTCAATATAATTAGCGTAATTTAGCGTAATTTAGTGTAAATTAGCTTAATTTAGTGTAATTTACCGTATTTTAGCGTAATTTAACATAATTTCAAGTAATTTAGTGTATTCGTCAAATGAAGTAATCCAACAAATATTTCAAAAAAAAAACCATCCTGACAGACCAAAAAATGGTCGGTCCGAATTTTTAATCCAACCGGCCAAAAAATGGCCAATTTGGACATTTTTAAAAATACCCAGAAAGTTTGAGTACATTTGATATTTTTCATTTTATGTTGGATATTAATAAAAATGTCGGTCTAGAAACTATCAAAATATTATTGACTTGGTCGCAAGATTTATTTAACTTTGGACTTGTTTTGCTTGTGGAGATGAGACGATTATTTAAAAATAGACTTCATCTAAATCTTGAAGCTGATAATATATACTTTGAAAAAATTATATTTATATTAATATTTTTTGTGATTGATAAATTTTTGAATAATTATTTCAGTACCTACGTTACAGTACCCACACTGTACCGCGCTACAATACTCGTTTTAAGAAATGATGTACTATGGTCCCCACTAATTATTATTCTAAAAAGATATTATATGATTCCAACTAATTATTATTTTAAAATTTCAGCAGCACCCTTCCTCTATGGTCCTCCTTTCACAATCCCCGCATTCGTCCCCGCGTCAACCTTCATAAAGATAAAAAAACTTGCGTCAACCTTCGTAGATATAAATACTTGAAAGATAAGATAATGCGTAACTTGTTATGATCATCCTTTTTTCAGTTCTCCAATCGTTCCTGCGTCAACCTTCCTCTAACAAAAATAGTTGACCTCATGGGTATAAATACTTCAGTGCATAGGTATAAATACTTTCAAGACTTATATATTAATTAATACTTTTAGTGTCATATGTAAAAAAATACTTCCAAGTATAGATATAAATACTTGTACGACGGGGTATAAATACTTGCGTGACGACGAGCTTGAAAGTACGTCATTATAGATCTCATTTGAAAGAGAAAATTGCGTAGGTATTAATACTTTAGAAAAAAAAATTTGAATTGTGGAGTTTTTGCGGTCCCCACAGGTAAGGGTGCAAACAGGTCGGATATTATCTGACTGTATCCGCATCCGTATCCGAAAATTAGATACGGATATCCGATATCCGATATCCGAATCCATGCGGATACGGATACGGATATGATTTTGAATTTTAATTATCCGTATCCGAATAGTAGATAAATACCATATAATTTACTATATATTATGAAAATATTTATGTTTATATTTACAGATATCCGATATCCGATCCGTATCCGTATGTATCCGTATAATATCCGATTTGTATCCGTATCCGTATCCGAAAATTTAAAGCGGATATGAATATGGTTTTACCACTATCCGATCTATATCCGATCCATTTGCACCTCAACCCACAGGAAGTTGTCTTTCTGCATTTAATTTTTGATAGTCCCCCGCGGGTACTGTGATCTTCGCGCTACAGTACCCGCGCTATATATAATTGTTCATCTCATAGGTATATAAATACTTCTGTGCATATGTATTAACACTTTAGGAAAAAAATTCAAATTGTGGAGTTTTTGCAGTATCCATAGAACGTTATCTTTCCACATTTATTATTCGATATCCCAGCGAGTACAGTGCGAGTACTGTAGCACGGGTACTGTATCAGCTTCCTAAATTTTTATGGCACTATATGCGAAAGTGTTGAATCAATTAATATAATATGAGAGGTTAATTTTCTGACAGTTCAAATCCTCCCTTATTAATATGAGAGGTTTTGGTTAATTAATATATAGTTATACATTTGAATATCTTATTTTCCTTTTCCTCTGGGTATATATGTTCCTGTTCTAAGTCACCAACTCATTTCGATAACCTTAGCACCACGCTATCAACCCACTAATTTATATATATGAGAGAGGAAAGAACAGAAAAAAAAAAAACAAAAACATCATATCACTGTTTTATTTTATATTTCCAAGCAAACCTTTCATAACAGAGTATTAAAATCCGCCAAGTGGGCATCCTAAATGGGTTCGTACCTCCCGGTCCCTTCATGGCCGTACATCATCACGTTTAACCTGGCCCATTTTGTGGAACCATCAACCATATATATCTTGGTACCATCCTACAAATAACAACGATCCAAACCCTAGCTACAAGAATTAAATTGAGAATCTTTGTGTAGGTCAATCTGAACCGTTCATTTTCTTATTAGAATTTTGGTATTTGTCAGCCTCTTGGAATTTCATCAGAACCTTTTAATGAAATGTTTAATTAAATCGTTCGTGTAGGCCATGAGCCTCGCTAGGTACCATGCATATATAGAAAAAAGAAGGCAACCTACTTCACTAGGTACTGATCATTTAAATTATATAATTTAGAGTTTTTTTCAATGCTGGAACAAATCAGATGCATTGGATTGAGAAAATTTACTATCTCACTGGGATTCTACACACAAGCCACAAAACGGAAAATCCATATATAAAATCTCGTCTCCATTCTCTTGAAAGAATGAGTGTTCAGATGGTTCAGTATATTTGATTTTAACTCCTAAATGTATTCTAAATAAAAACAATTAGAGCATGTCATGGGATTACACGGGATAAAATTTGACGGGAATGGGAACTCACTTTTGAAGTGAATGTTCGGTTGTGCCGTAGAAATAGTTGTGGGAAATTCTAATTTGAAAAATATATTAGTGGGAAACTGTACTTTTTTCTGATATGATTATCAACACTAATTTTATAATTTTATGAATAATAGCTAATAATTAACCTACAATAAAATTTAGTGATAAAATAATTATAAATAATTATGATTTTTCGATAATGATATTAAAATAATAACAAAAGACATTATATTTTTTTTACAAGTGAGAAGGTTCTTTTATAATTAGAAATTAAATTATGTGAAAAAAATTAATGGTTATAATTTGTATGCATAATAACTTGTTTATATTCATAAATATAAACAATTCGATAAAGTCTAAATTTTGTAATTTGTTTAAATACATATATAATTAATAAATGTTCAAAAATAATTGTTAAAATTGTTGACTTGACATGATATTTATTACAATTAAAAAAATAGAGATGATATCACATTTTTTTTTTTTTGGTATGCTCTCATAGCAACCATGTTATTCAAAGGTTTAAATAGCGTTTATCGCGTCATAGCGGAACGGCTAAAAAAACGGCGCTATGGCCGTATAGTGCCGCTATAGCGTCATAGCTTTTTTGGTCCGAAAACGCTATAGCGGCACTATTTAGAACATTGATGTTATCTAAAGAATAAAATAAATATCTGCATGTCATTAATTATTGCCATGGATTAATATTGTCTAATGAAGAGAGAGAACAATAACATTTGGGAAAGAAAAAATTGCAGTCTGATCAAATTTTTTTGTTCCCACTAAATAACAAAGAGTTGGATTTAAAAATGGAAATAGAACTCAATCCCGTCTCTACAGAGATATGCAACCGAACGGTGCAGTAGAATTTTTTTCTACCGGATTCAAAATCCTTCGAATTCCTATAGGTTTAGAGGCATCTGAACGGGCCCTTATAACACATGTTCTCCATAGAAATTAAGAACATAAAAAGTTTACAACATGTATATTGATTTTGGCATTATAAGGTACGAGCGAAGGGGACATATACATATATATATATATATATATATATATATATGAACCGTCTTAATTATATGTGCTGATTTTAATACTAAACTAGCATGCTCATTAATATCATATCGTACCCAGAAAAATATATCGGACATCAAAACAAAATTTATCCTGCAATGATGTGGTGATGAAATACAACTGATACTTATTTGTTGATATTTTGTGCGGTCGACTTCTGGCCTCAATAAATTATGGAATTATGATTTATTTAGATAAATGTCGACGTACTGCACCAAAATTGGTTGGAACTTGGAAGGCAATAAATAATCTTTTATTAGTGAATTATTAGATGTATCAATATAATTCGCAGAAAGGCAATAAATAAAAACAAAATGTACGAAAATCTGGGGCGTAGGTGGAGCGGTTGTTGGACCCGTATTTCGAGTCATAAGAAACATTTAATCATATCGATCGATCCCTCCTTGCCTCTGGCAACGCCTGCTGCGTAGTGCGTACCATCCCATGCTTTCTAGGGTTTTGGTGCTAAACGACTCCTGTAACTCCTATGCATCACGACCATCCATTCTCCGATAAATGGCGCGGATAATCAAATAGCTTCGTTCTAGGAAGAGATGTAGCAAAACGAGAGAAGGATGTTAAGAGTCCCCAACTCGAACACGTCGTGATGAAATTGCAAACATTTTTTTATTAGTTGTTATTATTGTAGGTTCATCATTCAAAATACGAAAAAATAGTTTAAAAAAATTAAAAATAATAAAATTTAAATATCCTAAGAAAAAAATATTATTCTAATTAAACATGTATATTAACAGATTGGATAAACTATTAAGAGGTGAAATTCAAATATTTGTATGATAGCGTAACTCGTATTCAATAGTTCAATACATATATTGGAGTAACAAATTTTAGTTTATTGTCTTTGTCATCTGTTTTGGATATTATTTGGATATTAATTATATAACTTCGGTATGAAGTCTAAAAGTATATTAATGTATCATAATGTATGACTATCGTACATTAATATAAATCATGCATTAATTAGGACTAGTGACGTGTCTCACCTCAAAATGAAGAGACACATATTTGACTTCCACAAAAGACATCCAAAAAGAAATTAATGCCGGAGTTAAAAGATCCTTTATTTAATAAAATGCAAAAAAAAAAAAAAATACATACATTAATATATTGATGTGATATTTGGTGAACCGCAATATAATGACGGAACCAAAAAATTAAAATTGGCGCGGGGGGGACTTGATTGATCAGTAAGCAATTGTAATATAATTGTATTTTATAAAAGATTTAAAAATATTAACACTTGTAAAAATATAAAATGTAAAGGATACAATTGTTAATTTCTATTCATATAAAGGACTTAACATCCAACACCCTTTAATCCCACCCTGTATGTTAAGGAAATTAAAAAATTAAATTAAATAAATATAATTAATTGTAATCCAATATTATTAATCAATTTCATTTTAGTAACTCCAATGTTATCTATGGAGTCCACATATATAGTAATATATTGTTAAATCTCTCCTCTTATATTAAGCATGTAGATGTTCTGATCCACCAATAGTTTTGATTTAATTTGCTAAATTCTAAACGGTTAAGATCAAAAAAATTCTGCAATTGTGATTTTATGTGGCAATGTATTAACATTTATTGTGTTGAAGTTTGTATTTAGTTCTCTTAACACTCGCTACACTAATTTTCTCCTTACATTTTTCTTCATATGAATGTTGCCATAAAAACAATTAATTTATAACATCTATTTCTTTCTTTTTAATTATGTTATTGATTACAATAAAACAAGAAAATAATTAATATGTTTGCTCACTATATTTTGATTTTATTTCTATTTAAGAGAAGGTAAAGACAAATTTGTTCATTTTATTGTTGAATAAAAATAAATTATAAAAAGAAAAATTGTTAAAGAAAATATTTGGTCTAATTTGCTTCTATATTTTCTATTTTCTATTTGAACCCGTAACAAAACACATATACAAAATACAAATACTAGTATCTTATTAAACACTCAATATGGACGTCCTATTATATATCTATGACAGTCTCAATTTAACCCTGTTAATCGATATAGACCCGGTTCAGCTTGACTCATTGAACATTTAAGCTGCGCCGGCCGGACGAGCCGTACGTTGAGCAGGAGAAACTGATTGGTCTAGTCTGATCTGAGCTTATACATGCATCGATCTTCGACTTTGCTTTTATTATTTTTGTTTTCTAGAGTGTTGTAATTCAAAATTTAACTTGAAATTTGAACGTTTCGATAAACATTATAGAGTTACTTTTTTAACGACAAATAGACGGTTGACATAATAGTTCAACTTGTTAGTGTGTCGAAAATTATATACAAATATTGATTAATTGTGAGGAATGAGGAGCCACTTTTCTCATTAAGGGTAAAAATTTACTTTCAATTCTTCTCCAAGACAAAATCTTACCCTAAAATTCATGAAAAGTAAAATGTCTAAACAAAAAAATTTGCTCCCTTTATTTTGGTTAAATATTTTAATTTGGGAATGGTTTCAATGCCTCTATTTTTTTTTTTGCCTATGTCATTGTCTTTGTTTTTAGAACTTTAATAACTATAATTTAAATCTTAAAATTCAATCTTAAATGTTAGATATGATTTATATTATTTTTTCTATGCATAAGTGAAAAATTATGACATTTCAATTTTATTTTGATTGCTATAAAGAGCTTGCAAAAATGCACTAATGTGGTTAACTTCTGGACATTGATTTTTCAACTTGTTGATTTATATATAAACAAAACTAAAATACATGCATGTAAAGAGAATAATATAGATAATATCTAACGGTTTTATTTTGATATTTGAGATTTAAATTTTTAATTATTGAAGTTTTTTTATTAAGTTATTAAAGTTTTAAAATAGAGACACGATGAAGACACAAAAAAATGAAGGCATTTGAATCCTCCTCTTTGAATTTTCCCCTCATACATTTATATTCTTTTGAAATGACACTAATTGTTTCTTCCTTACTATATCTTCTCAATTTTCAGCTAGACTTGAATATCTAGAGATTGACTACAACTTAATTAATTGCAGTCTAATAAATATTACTTGCATAAAATAGAACATATTTACGGAAAGAAATCATACAATTAACATTTATAGTAACAAGAAGAGGGAGATTAAAAGAAAATGGAAAAACACAAGAAAAGAAAGGAGGTTTGGGTTGGAGCCTTGGAGGGCTTGTTTGAATTTGTGAGATAGACCAGACCCAGATGAGATGAGATGAGATGAGATGCGAGTGAGTAGGGCCAAGGGTCTGTGCCTCTCTGTGCTTGTCTTTATTGCACCGGGCTCTCTTTTCCACCTCCCCAGTGCCCCTCTTTATTGTTTTTTATCCTCTTCCCTCAACTCCTTAAAATCTCTGACCCCATTTCTGCAATCATTTCACCTATCATCACAATTCACAACCCCCCCACTCCCCCCCCCCCCCCCTTCTCTCTTTCTCTCTCTTCTCTCAATCCCCTATAGATACCCTGCACACCCTGCCTGCCTTCTCTCCCCTTAAAACAAGCCGCTGTCTACGGGAGCGAGCGAGATACCAAAAATATATATATACATGTATGACATGCATATATGTGAAGCTAGCGAGCGAGAGAACTCGATCGATCTCTACTAGGAGGCTTTTTCTTTGAGGGGAATGTTGTCTGGTTCTAGGCCGCGCGCTTAAGAGAAATTAAGATCGAGATACTCTCTCATCTTTTCTCTCTATATTGTTTCTGGATCTCGGACCAGGCTTCATTCCCCCCAATAATAGCTTCCAATACTTGTTCCAAAGTGTTCTTCATCTTCGATCTAGCTCTATCTAGTACGCTTGGTGATAGATAGATTCGAATATATATTCCCGCTGGCCTGTTTTATTTGTATTTTTTTTAACAAGTATATCTTTTGGCCAGGTGTTTTAGATTGCATTTTACAAGGCTAAGTTATAGTGTTCCTTGACAAGAACTAACCCTAAAACTTTTATCCTCTCTTTTTTATCCCAAATAGACAATAAAAACATTTCAGACCTTAAGATCGATCGATCAACACCTTGTTGGTTTTGCCTTAGCTCTGTATACTAAGCTTTGAGGGTATGTGAAGAACTTTTGTTCCCCATTTTTTGTTTTTTATATTTATTTTATTTTCTTTCTTTTTTTCTTTGGTTTTTTATTTAATTAGTTTTATGAATGGGCAAGGGAGAGTAGGGAAACTGGGAATGTTGCATTAAATCATATCTAGAGAACTGATGAGTAAAGTGTTTGGACTACATGGTGATATTTTTGTTATGTTGTGCTCAGTGTTGAAGTGCACAAGGTGCAGATTGGGACAATCATGATGTTCTTTGACCTTGTTATGGTCTCTCTCCTACTTAATTTTTTTTTTGTTTTTCAGTTTCTTTCCTGACAAGAATGGAAAGGCTATCATCATTACCCATTGATGGGAGTCTATAGTACCTTTCTCTTCTCACTTCTTTTCTCTCACTTGGAAGTTGGAACTTCTCTTTCTTTTTTTCTTTTTGTGTGCTCTGGCTGAATAATTTCTTAGAAAGATTTGACAAATTTTATACGGATAAAAAACCTCACGAAATAATCATTTTCGTCTTGAAGGTTTTTTTTCCCCAAAAAACAATATATTGTACAACACAAGTGAATGCTTTATTATCATAATCTCCTAATTTCATAGCTAGCTCCTGCAGATGAGAAACCGTTGCCATGCCTCCATAGATAGATCATTTTTCTCCTCCTCTTTCTTTCTTCTTTGATCTTTTGAGAATTTTACAGCTTTTCCAAAAAGTTTGGTAACTTTAAAGGAAATTTTGTTCCACCTATCCGTTGTTCGGGATTCAAGATAAGATTCAAGACCATTTTTCATGTTAGTCCTACTTTTATTTACATCAAGCGCACCCATGTTAAAAATATTTTGCAAACTTTTTAGTGAAAATAAAGGATTTCATTGTCTTCTTTTTTGTGTCAACATATTATTTTTCTTTCTTCTATCTAATGCAATCATTTAAGTGTGCTAATTGGACGTTTACCAATATATATATATATATATATATATATATATATATATATATATATATATATATATTGAGCAATTCACGCTATATGTACATCAACAGCTGGTTTGAAGTTCAAGAGATCATAAGAACTGTATTACAACTTCTTATTTCAAATGTGAACTCTAACTTCACCGCCAACAGTAAAGAAATGTGAATTCTAATAAAGAACTTAAGAACCACATTAATTAAACTGAACCGGTAAAAATTATTCGATTCGCCTTGGAATAAGACTGATCTGTGAATTAAAGGAAGGAAAATTGTAACAACATCTTCAGTAAACGACTAATTTTGGGAATTGAGCTGTCCTTTTCTGTGTCATTGATTTTAATTATCTAAGCATACTGCTGTATAGTAAATTGCGCTTCTCATCCTTTAATGAGCTATAAATAAGGATGTTACTGTATGAATTCATCTCCTATTCTTCGTCACATAACAGAAGTGCACATTCAATTTACTTTAAGCAAACACAGCCACTCTCTGTTCGCTTTTATGAAAAGACACATAAGCTAGGAAGAGAAACACGTGTTGAACTTGCTTTCAGACCTAACCTAGCTCATGCTATATATCAGTATCCGAGCACTTGTCAAGTACCATTTGACTTGTACACCAATATGGTTCAAATTAATTAGTTCTGAAATGGGTGCATTAGGGTTTCTCTAATTTGCAATGGAGGAGATGAAAATAGTAATGCTCCCTCAAACCACCGCCAAACCCTAAGAGGGGAAAGACCCACGTCATCATGCATTGGATCCTATCTTATAATGGTATCATCTCCATTTCTTAGAAATATGTCCTCGTCCTTTTTTGTCCCGTCATCCTAGAAATGACCTGTACTCCAATTAGAGTGGGAAAAATGGCACGCCGGAGCCGGCTCCGTCACGGAACGGCACGGTTCCGTCACGGAACGGCACGGCACGCGTGTCATTCGCGTGCCGTGACTCGCGTGTCCCGTGCCGTGACTCGCGTGTCCCGTGCCGTGACCATTCGCGTGCCGTGTCCATCTTTTGAAACTTTGGCACGGCACGTGAAAAATTTAGTCACGGCACGGCACGACACGTAATCACGCGAGTCACGTGTAATTATGACCATTAGATATTGATTTAATGGTGAATCTTGAATAAATTAATTTAAAGTATGAATAAATGGTCACGCGAGTCACGCGAGTCACGCGGGTCACGGCACGTTTAGGCACGGCGTGACTCACGTGGCGTGACCATTCGCGTGCCGTGACCACCCCTTGACATTTTAGTCACGGCACGGCACGGCACGTGAAAAATTAACTTGGTCACGGCACGGCACGAGACCAAAGTCACGGCGTGTTAGTCACGGCACGGCACGTTTTTTCCTCTCTAACTCCAATACAACAAATCTGAAAACTAAATAAACTCTTTTTTTTTTCATTTTATAATTAATAACCATCTTTGGAACTACATAGTCCGTGACGTGTGTAGCAATGGACGTATCTCACCAGTTTCTATTTAGAAGGAGAAAAGAAAATTGTGAGGCTATGGTAATATGCATATTACATTTCAACCCGTATTATGAATTCATGTCTCTATTTTATAGTTTAAATAGTCAATTTGAACTGTCACACATAATTTTCATATCGAATGTACTTTAGACCAAATTTTATATTTTAGAATTTTCAAATCAAGTGATTTTTTTACCTATCTAAAAAGTAGTAAAAAATTTTTACAAAATATAAAATTTGGTAAGTACATTTCTATATGAATATCATGTTGAACGGTTCATATCAACCATTTGAACTATAAAAATGAAAACATGAGATCATAACGCAACCCTTCTTTAATATGCATATTACCATAGCCTCCCTCGAGAAGAGAAAATTATATATAAGCCCAGGAATCAAGTAGTCATGTATTAGCACGCAGCTTGATCTCTCCTGGCAGTACTTACTTAAAAAGGGAGCTTGCACTAACCCCAAGGCCTAAATTAAATCCATGTTTGGAATCTAGCAGTCAATCAACTTAATAATTTATTATCATAATTAAAGCTATCACTGTGGGTATTGGTACTATACTGATCTCTCACTTTCTCCGTGTTTTTATCTGTGTCAACTTTCTAATGTCACTTTCTCTCACTAGCAGTTCTTGGGTCCAGAAAAGATGACTTTTTCTTGGTCTGGGGAATATCAAACTTTATATCTAGTGTTTCGTTTTATGATCTTGATTTTCTGAGAATCTTTTCTGATGAAATATGCAGCGAGTCCTTCTTTACCGTTACCCTGCTATACAGAAAAGTAATAATAATAGAGTAAAAGAAGAACCATACGCTGAGTTTTGAATTATATGATATCCTAGCCTTATAGAGTCTAACATCCACAGCTTTGCATAAATGCATCTCTCCATCTCTCCTATTTGGATACCGGCCACCTCAGAGTAGAAACTAGAAAGCTCGGTACCACCACAAGTGGTATTGTTGTGGTTTTCTTTCACTGTCAATAGTTTTTATTATGACTTATGAGAAAGACTAGTTTGCGGTAGAAATTTGTCTGAAAAGATATTCTTGCGTCTCCTTTGCAACCTTTTCCTTTTATTAAATGATCAATGGATCTATGCAAGAGTTCTAAAATATATGTTAATATCACAGGAAAAACACTTATGAACTAACGAAAAGTTTGTTAGGTATAGTTAACCCTGATCCCTTCTACAGTATACACGATTGACGCCAATCCTCTATATTTGGTTCTCTTTATATTCTTTTCGCTCTTTTAGTACCATCCGCAGTGACCACATCACGTGTATCATTTGCGATGAGCAGTCCGCAACAATTGAAGTCTGGACGGGGTGCCGGATGTGGATTATCTCGGTATAGTTTCATTTAAGTAATAAATTGATCTCAAGACGAAAATCACCTCCAAAGGCAGATCATGCATACATGCAAACTTCACTAGTGCTGATTAATCAAAGAGCATTAAGAGAGAATGTACTATTTTCTATTGTATTACTAAAATTGTAATTGGTATAAATTTTAGCAGTCTCTCCAAGTTCCTCATGTTTTTATGATAATATCATCTTGGCCTCATAGACTTTGATTTATGAAGATTATAGAAACATGTTTTGGGTCAAATTAATTATGCAATAATAGCCATACTAAAAAGTTTGGCACCCCAAGGAATAGACGGATCCAACGTGGCATTATAAACGGGATCCGACTATGGTTAATTCTTGAAAACGAACAAAACGAGCATACGAGCTACGAGCAAACGACGGTGCTGGTTCTTGAAATCAAAACTTATAAATATACTAGAATTTACCATGGTCTTAGGATGTCTAGTTTTTGCAATGTTATAAACCTCCTATGTACCTCTAACGCTTGTACTATTTTTTTAAATTTCATAAAAATCGCTCAGCAGGCATTTCGCCTACCAACTCCAGAAAAAAGAAAAAGAAAAAAAAAAGAGATTATCACCTTATCTGATTTAACGGTGCAAACCCGTTTTTTCGGCCCATGTGATAAAATAGTTTCTGGAATAAGCCAATTTTTAAGGCCCAGTTTCATTAAATTTATTTTGTTTTTACTATTAAGTTGTAATACTTGGGCCTCCTTGCTTCCCCCTGTGGTAAACATTGGATGTAATATTTAGTGGGCTGAGAGCGAAGCATAGCAAACCTATGAATTACATATGATAATATCTGCCTTACACTGGCAAAAACAAAACTTCAACCCACGGTAGAGGTAAAGACCAAGAAGCCCACTAGATAGCAATTTTTATTTTTAGAAAAGTATTAAATAATTTTAAAAACCAGAGAGATAACATTTTTTTTCATATTATAGAAGGAACGATGTAAAATTGTGGTTCATTTAGAAATTCCTAAAGAAATCGCATAGAGGTTGGGGTGAATATAGAGGTGCAAACTCCGTATTTAAAAATTAAATACGGATATTTGATATTCAAATATCCGTGTAGATACAGATATAGTTTTAAATTTTAATTATTCATATCTGAATAATAAATATATATCACGAGGAGGGATCAAGTTACAACAACTATTTTTTTCATTATCAAAGTCCAAATTGTCTATGCAAACCATTCAACATGATCTCCACAATAAAATGTGCTTGCAGATCAAATTTTACATTTTTTTTGAATTTTTTTACTGTTTATTAAGTATTTTACAAAAAATAGTAATATTCAGACCATTGAATTTTGTACCCATCTTAATAAATAGTAAAAAAATTCAAAAAAAATGTAAAATTTGATCTGCAAGCACATTTTATTTAGATAATCATGTTGAACGGTTTGGATCGACGATTTGGACTTTGAAAATGAAAAAAATGGTTGTTGTAACTTTGTTGTAACTCAAATTTGTTGTAACTTGATCCCTCCTCATATATCATATAGTTCAATATATATTATGAAAAAAATTATATAGAGGAGTTGGGCTACGGTACTTTGCGAAGTAAAACGAGTGTTTTACTTCACGTCTATATCTTCAACTTGAAACTTCAAAAAGTCGATCCGAACCGTTCAAGTTGATCTCCATATTAAATTGTCCTTGGAGACCAAATTTTATATTTTTTGGAAATTGTTTACTATTTTTTTAGAATTTCTTAAAATCACTGTTTTTCGAAAAAAATCCTGGACCATCAAAAACAACAATTTTCAAAAATTCTAAAAAAATAGTAAAACTTTCCCAAAAAATGTAAAATTTGGCCTCCAAGCACAATTTAATATGAAAATCAATTTGAACGGTTCAGATCGACATTTTGAACTTTAAAATCGTAAAATATGAGTGTGAAGTAAAACACTCGCTTTACTTCGCGAAGCACCGTAGCCCAACTCTCTCTATATATATATAGACACACACACGGATATTCAATCCGTGTCCGTTTAATCTGTATTTGTATCTGATCGGTTTGCACCCCTAGGCGAACACACCAATTATTTGTCACCCATATAACTAACTTGAGCGTAGGGTAGGGGTGATTCCGATAACGGGCTGAGGAAGGTGGACTCGAAAGGAGAGGAGGAAAAAGAGAAAATTGAGATCCATGAATAGCCATAAAATCAGCAAATTAATAAGTGGATGCTAGATATCGCAGAAAATTTCATTTGCAAGTTCAACATTTTGATCACAAATTGGGTTGGGGAGGTGTGTGACAGTAGGTACGGCCATCAATGCAGTGTGGACATGATAGAGAAATTCCATAGTATGAATTTCTTATGAGAAGCATGCGGTTAAAAGGTGTAGGATAGTGACCCAGGAATTAATTATGATTATTATTATGTACTTCCCTTGATAATAAAAAAAATAAAAACTGACTCATTAAACTTTGTACAGACACATGTTGGCGATTGCAGACATTCTAACTTACGATAATTACAAACACCTGTACAGGAATTACATGTTTTACTCGAGGAACATTTATTAACATCAATAATGTTGACTTTGTGTGGTTGCGTGTGACAATTAATTAATTTAATTATTCTTTAAGTTTGCTTTATTTCAATTATAAACTAACTTATTTTTGCTTATGTAATTTCTTTAATTTTTCTCTGATGAAATTTATAAAATTTATAAAATCCAACTACCTAAAAAATGATCGGAATTTGTTGCTATTCTAAGAAGAATAACAACACCCTACTGTCCACTTTTGTCTCTATCTCTCTCTTCAAAAGAGGTGAGAGAAGAGAGAGAAAGACGAGAGAGATGGAGAGGATAGCTGAAGACGAATTCACATTCTCTCCGGTATCGTTAAAGGGAATCTTTTAGAATTAGTGGATCCAGACTATTCTTTTAACTTTTCACGAATCTCAAAATCCAAAGCCCAAATAATATTGCCCATGTGCTAGCCCGAATCTCAAAGCAGCTGAGAGTAAATCTCAAACCGTAAAGTGCAGGAAATTTTTTACACATATTGGAGAGGATACTCTTCCGTAGGAGATAGTAGGGATTTTGAATAGCAACAATTTAATTTGTTCCTTAAAAAATACACGTATTAGATGGTTTACAGCTTGTGATTAGTTAATTATCAATTGAATTTCGTAAATCTATTATTATGAATCGGAATAACCATCTAAATAAAACACTACACTAGAACGACCTATATACACCCAACATTTCAAATAATACCAACTTTAATACACAACCGATCTATAAAATCAAGAACATGTCTGTAACTTTTTTCCCATTTTAATTCTTGTGCTTTATTTGAAAAAAAATATCTAGTTGAGCTGACTCTTTCGGGTCAAATGAGAAATTGATGCTTAAATATTAATTTATAAATTGAAATGTTCAAATAGAATCAATTAATTGAATTCACAGAATTAAAGTGCCATTTAATTGGTATCCCTTTAGTTGTATTGATCAATGGATTGGGATATGCTGCGATCCGAACATTGAGCACAGTAACCCTGAAATTTCTGCTTTTCCAAATCCAGCCGTCCAACTTTTTAGTGCACGCATCTCAAAACAGCTGATTTTTCTGTGCACGTATCTCGAAACAATTCGACAGCTGGATTTAAAAAAACAAGAATTTCAGGATACTGTTCACATGTGAAGATCGCAGCAGATTCTCTTCCATTGATCAATACTAGGTCGTCCTTGTTGTGACAAGGTATAATATTTTTTTATTTTTTTATATTTCTTCAAGACCAGTACTTTGAATATTGTTGTGAGAAATATTAGTTTGAACATAAGTCGTTGAACTTGAAAACATACAGGTCCGCGCCCTGTTTTTTTTTATTAATGGTGTGGATCATACCGTAAGGACTTCAAGGAACGCACAAATAAAATGATTACATGTGTCCCCCTCTTACGAATGACAAATTGCACGTGTCAATTCCTAGCTAGGATTATAACATGATAATTATCGTCCATTTAGATAGTTTTATTTTACAAAATATTGACTATTATTCTAATTCGATCTCTTGGTAAATGCTTGTAGCTTGACCAATACTGAGTAATTATTGTCCAGGAGGGAAGGTTGTGGATTAAGCATTGCTAGAAACAAATATTAATACATTTCTGTTGTAATATCCTGTTGTTGTTTTTGGTTTTTTACATTGTAACCCAACTTGACAGCTACTGTCAAGAGTTTAAAAAAAAAACAGAGAGAAGTTCTTGCAATATCATATTTAAGGGATAGAGTCAAAAAATTCAAATTGGAATTGCTGAATAATTTAGGAGTAAGACTACGGTACTTTTTAAAGTGCGGATTGATTAGTGTTATGGATCTATATTTATATTTTTAAAACTCAAACAGTTAATCTGAACTGCTCATTATATTTTTTATATGAAAATGTAATTAGTGACAAAATTTTACACAAATTATTGCACAAGATTGCATACTGATCACAGTCTTTGGGGATTTCGATCCCAGATGATATAAATACCTTCATAAATGATCGATTCACCATATTGTCCCCACACCAAAAATTCCAATAATCATTGTTAAATTCAAATTATTTGATTAATGATAAAACTTGCATTAAATGTTATCATTTTTTATTAATAAGACATAGCATAAAGATATATTGAATAGAACTAGGATGCTCTTAAGCTCACTAATTATTTGGTGAGTTTAACTTCAAAACCTACAAATATAATTTTAAATAATGAATCTAAATTATTGAAACCGATCTACTTATCGAGTGATGTGTCTACATATCAAATTATAAAATTTTGAATTAATATAGTATAAAATCAAACAGTAAAAAAAAAGGTTTATAAGTTAATTTTAATAGGTTCATTTTTCATCATCTTTTGAGCTTGACTTTATACTAATTAATTTGAAAATTTATAAATTTGACATGCAAACGCATCACTTATGAAGTAGATCAATTTTAATATTTAAATTCGTCGTTTGAAGTCAATATGATAGACATTGGAGTTAAACTCATCAAAGTGCTTGGTGAGCTTAAGAATACCCTAGTTCTACTCAAGATATGTCACATTGTTAGTATTTCATTTTAAAATTATAAGCTAGTTACATGTATTTGTGTTAAGTTAATATGTTGTCAACATATCCTCATCCTAAAATTTTAGGATTATGGTGCATTTAATGCTCTAACCTAATTATTGGAAAACAAATTATAAAAAAGATAGAGTTCTAGCCTTACTAACTTTTATTTATTTTCTATAAAAGATCCACATCTAATATCAAACTCACGGCCTTCTATCCGGAGGGTGTTACTTTTTTGCCACTAAATTAAAGATTGATTATTTGTTAGAAACAACTTTAAAATCCAACTTTTGGACAATTAGACTATATTTTTTACATGATGCAAAATTATAAAATTTAATACAAGTATTACCATTAATAATTAAATGGTTTGAAACTTACTGTGGTCTATATTTAATGGTCTTTGAAGGAATATATTAATATTCGAGTTATATGAAATTTGATGAACCATATATGACCAACACCATATCAATAATTTTTTTTTTGTTCTAGCTTAAGAATTATTATCAAAATTGTCATAAATCTCAATTCTTAATTTTGTTAATCTATGATATTATCTCTGTTAGCAGTATGCTCTAATCCACTACCTTAACAATCCAACATATATATTTGAGACTCTGTTCATTTACGTTACCATCCATTTACTTGGTGAATTATTTATTTTTGTAATCTCTCTCAAAAAAAAAATCTTTATGTAATCGTTACTCTACTGAACTACCAACCAAATTACTGGTTTCTCGGGCTTCACCAAATTAGGTCTTTATTAGTTATAATTTTTTTTTTTTGCATTGTTTAGATTATGTGGGTTTGATCTAAAAAATATGAAGATTTTTGACACCGAAATTTTTATTTATAACATTTTTAAAAAATAAATTAATAAAATAACCATCGTTTTTGGTCAATTTTAAATCTAACACGGCCGCAGAATGCCGGAGCGGACCCATATGGGGGGTACCGCAGAATGCCGGAGCGGACCCTCATATGGGTCCGCAGAATGCCAGAGCGGCCCCTGGGGCCGCAGAATACCGGAGCGGACCCTTTATTTTTTATTTTAGAAATAAAAAATTGTAATTTAGTTTCGAATGTTGTTTAAATTGATTTTGGTCGTATCGTATTTTAGATATGTCGTTGGTTTGAAATATTTTAGATAATTTAGATATGTGGTTTCTTTGAAATTCTTTTGTGTACTCTGAGATAATGAAATCAACAAAATAAATAAATAACAATAAAATCAAACAAACAAGAAACTAATCAACTAAATAAATAAGTATCTGACAAAACATCTACCAATACTACAAATAAGAATCTAACAAAACATCTAACAGTACAACAAATGAAAATCTACGGCTCTGGACTAAACACCGTCCTCGCCTTCTTCTTCCTATACCCCCGACCCCGCATGCAGAGTGGCGTCTCGCCAGTATCTGCGGAGGATGCAGAGTCGTCTGCCTGGACATCCGTAGACTGAACCGGCTCCTGGCGAACCTCCTCAATCTCAGATGTCTGCTGGACATTCTGCGGTACAATCCGTAGCCTGACTGAACCTCCTCAATCTCAGATGTCTGTCGTCCACTGCATCAACACCGCCCAAGCCAGCGCACCTCAGTAGAGAGTCGAGGCGCGCCCTGTACCCACACTGGCACACCGCAGGTACATTGTGCTTGAGAATGACCTTCCCGAGCCTCTTCCATCCCCTGGTGACGGCCATCGTAGCCCCTATGACGCAACTCTTGACAAGATATAATGCCTGAAAATTGAAAAAATTATGAAGTAGTTGTACAATTGTAAATATTAATAGTTTTGAATTTGAAACTTCAAATTAAAAATACCGTGGCTGCGAAAGGTGCGCCGGCGGGGATAATACCGTGGATCCGTCCCATACGATCCCTCGGCTTCGGTACCCGCTCATGTGGGTTGTCGCCGATGCATCCCTCGAGAAATATGGTGTACGCGCCATGATCCTGGTACCAATCTCTGTAAGGTCTGTACGAATTACAACAAATGTTAGATATTCCAATCAAAAAACTATAGTTGAAGTTTTGAATTAATAAAAAAAATTCTTACACTGGCGCGACATCCATCTGACGGTCGGGCTCGGCCAATGGGGGATCTGCAGCTCCTGCCTCGAACACGTAATCTACACGGGTAATCCCCCAGTCCTTGCCTGCAGTGGTCTCCCTGGGATGGTGCAGCCCTCGCCAGACCTCCTCGCTGATCGGTGCCGGGGGCAGAGCAAGCTGGCGCATCCCGAACTGTCTCATGACCCGTCCGGGGTAATGGTGCTCGATGATCTATATATTTTAATATGTTAGACCGTTTTTATTAAATTAAGTCGCTTGTGTAAATAACTAGCATAAAGAAATTACAGTACCTGAAAACATATGAGTGGCACCTCTGCACGCCAGAAACGCTCCTGCTGACGACATCGCTCCGGCAATATCTCAAGATATGACCGATGTGCGCCATCCACCTCGACCTGGAAGTATAAATTTAATATCATATATCAATTCGAACTGGAAACAATTTAAATCAAAATAAAAAACAAAAGTAAACTTACATAATCTCTGTAGGGCTCCCAAGTGACAAACTCGGCATCATCTCTGAGATGCTCGATCTCCTGTCTCCAGAATGTGATGCCGAGAGACGCGCCATGCCCTGCACCCACCCAAATCTTGGGATAGCAGTACTTGGCGGCAAATGCAGGGCAGTTGTCCGGCTCGGGCTTGCCCCACTGCGACACATCTGTCTTGCTGGCCAGGACTGGACGGCCAACGATCAGATGTGCGTAGGACCAGTGCTGTAGTAACATGCACGGTCCTATGAAGGTCTTGTTCTTCTTCAGGCAGGCTGTGTTAAGACCCCTTTACAAGAAAACAAAGTCATTGTTACTACACTACGATGTATACTATTTGAAAATATTTATAAGAAAGTGTTTCTTACCTATATAGGCATGCCAGCGTGGCACCTCCCCAGTTGAACCTGCCCGCAGTGGACAGGTCGCGCAGAAGCTCGAGGTAACACAGCCGCACCTGATCTCCATGCGAATCCGGAAACAACCGACAGGTGATCATCTCCAAAATATAGGCGCGTAGATATCGGTCAATAACCACCTGTTATAGATTTAAATTAGAACATTACTTACAAGAAAATAAATATAATATTATTTAAATTAAATCTTGTACAAGCAAATACCTGATCTGGTCGATCCGGAAAGACCTGGAATCTCGCCCGCAGCTTTGCCAAGCTGATGCAGCTGGGCGAGACCACAGTCTTCTCACCTCTCTTCTTCTCTTTCTGGAGATCCTCGTGCGGGATACCCAATAGCTCCAAGCACAATGCACGAAAATCTCCGTACTCGACACCCGTGATCGGCTCCCCAATAATGGTCATACCCCACAGGCAACTGACGTCCTGTAGGGTGACTGTCATCTCAGCATGGGGGAGATGAAAGCTGTGCGTCTCAGGACGCCATCGCTCAACGAGGCCAGAAGATAAACCCTCGTCAGCATTCTCCTCGGCCATCTGGGATATCTGGTACAATCCCATCGAGCGTAAAATCCCCCCGTATGCCGGCTGGTACCGTAGATGCTGGCGGTTGTGATGAACCGTAACCGCATCCAAACCCTGCATTTAATTAAATAATCAGATCAAGTTCATTCATCAAAAATTCGGAATGACAAATTTATAAATATGACAAATTTACTTACCCCAGTGGCAGCCTCTAAAATCCGATGCTCCGCATTCGGATACCACAAGAAGTCGCTGACCTTGTCGGTGCGACTCCGGATACCCGGAACATCTGCCAATGCTGTCTCGATGTACTGAGACATCTCGTATGGCGTGGCTGTAGGAGCATGCTGTGTACCCCTAATGGAGGATGGTCTACTGGTACTCATGCTGTATTGGATAATTTTTGGTCAAATATGAGAGTTTGGTCAAAGTCCGGTTTAAATTTCGGTACAATTCTAATTAAATCTGGGTACAATCGAATTAAATTTGGGTACAATTCTAATTAAATTTGGGCACAATCGAATTAAATTTGGGTACAATTCTAATTAAATTTGGGTATAATCGAATTAAATCTGGGTACAATTCTAATTAAGTTTGGGTACAATTCTAATTAAATTTGGGTACAATCGAATTAAATTTGGGTACAATTCTAATTAAATTTGGGTACAATCTAATTAAATTTGGATACAATCGAATTAAATTTGGGTACAATTCTAATTAAATTTGGGTACAATTCTAATTAAATTTGGGTACAGTACTAATTCTAAATCCTAAATTAATATCTAATTCTAAATGCTAAATCTAAACTCTAAACCCTAAATCCTAAACCTACACCTAATTACTACTCTACACTAAAAATTAAAACTAGAGAAGAAGAAGAAAACTTACCCGAGGTCGAAGGGATTGAAACTTCAAATGAGATGTAATGAAATCGGAACCCAGCGGCCCCTTATATAGGCTGGGGACCGCTCCGGTATTCTGCGGCCCCAGGGGCCGCTTCGGCATTCTGCGGACCCATATGAGGGTCCGCTCCGGCATTCTGCGGCCGTGTTAGATTTAGAATTGACCAAAAACGATGGTTATTTTATTAATTTATTTTTTAAAAATGTTATAAATAAAAATTTCGGTTTTTGACATAACTGTAAAAGGTATTTGATATATTGAACTTGTCGACGAATTGAATTACATTTTAAAATCATATTTGATATCTAAAGTTTCTTTTTTTTTATTTGAAATGCTTGATAGAGACTACTAAGTTTACATTATTGATACCTAAAGTTTCAAACCCTGCATTATACACACATATGAAATTAGAGCCATGCTAACTGAGATTTTTTATGATTAATGAATTCTATAAAGCCCATTAGACAAAAATAATGAATAAATTATACTACTGACGAGCTTATCATGTATATATATTTTGTACGGTTTACTGATTTACAATCGTTGGATTGAAAAATAATTATTTTGATTGCTAAAATAAAATTGTATGACAAACTTGTATAATTGGAGATAATTCATAAGAAAGAACTCATACATTAATTTTCTATAACTTGAATATGGCAATAGAAATACTGTAACTTGTTGATTTATTATTCAACATGCATGCTATCAGTGTTTGATGCATGGAAACACTATAATTTTGTTGTTGAAATTTTTGGCTAATTAAAAGAGAGATACATCTTATTTATTGTTTGATTGATACTATGTACGTCTTATGTAAATCGAATGCAGAGATTAATTGTGAAGAAAAAATCTGAGAAAAAATTCTAATTCTCAATTAATTGTATTGAGTATAAATTAATTTTTTTTGAGAAAAAGTGAGTATAAATTAATTAGGGTGGCATATATTAGGCAGCCGTTTCACTTTTATGCTGCTGCTTAATTTTGCTAAACGGGTTGTGATTTATATACGACTGAGGCTACGGTGCTATGCATAGCACGGATTGGGTCCGTGCTACGGCTCAAAATTTGACTTTTCAAAATTCTAACGGTCGATCCGAACCGTTCAACATGATTATAAAATGAATATGTACTTGCAAATCAAATTTTACATTTTTTCGAACTTTTTTACTATTTTTTTAGATAGGCTGTTTTTGGGTGGTACAGAATGTTCAGATCAAGTGATTTTCGAAAAAATAGTAAAAAAATTCGAAAAAATATAAAATTTGGTTTGCAAGTACATATTCATTTTATAATCATGTTGAACGGTTCGGATCGACCGTTAAAATTTTGAAAAGTCAAATTTTGAGCCGTAGCACGGACCCAATCCGTGCTATGCATAGCACCGTAGCCTCACTCATAAACATTTGCAGTCAATTCACTGACAAAAGCAGACGCAACAAATGCAAAAAGATTCTAGAATTGAGGCATCTCTATCTTCATTTAAGATGGAACACTGTAGACCAAAGAAGTGTAACATGAGTCCAAAATTTTTATTTATACCATTTTTGAAAAATAAATTAATAAAATAACCATCGTTTCTGGTCAATTTTAAATCTAGCACGGCCGCACCGGCATTATGCGGACCCATTTGAGCGGAGCCGCAGAATACCGCTGCGGACCCTTAAATGGGTCCGCATAATGGTTCTGCGGACCCTTTTTTTTTTTAATCCAGTTTTTTTTAATCCAGAATGGTTCTGCACGCATACCTAGAAATCAAATTTAGGAAAACAATTTTTAATTTTGAGCAGCTTTTGACCCCTGGGGTGCCTCGGTAAAACAATAGAAAAAAAAAGAAAAAAAGGGGGTCCGCAGAATGGTTCTGCGGCCCCATATGGGGGTCCGCTCCGGCATTCTGCGGCCTCCCCCATATGGGTCCGCAGCGGTGTTCTGCGGCCGTGCTAGATTTAGAATTGACCAGAAACGATGGTTATTTTATTAATTTATTTTTCAAACATGGTATAAATAAAAATTTCGGAACATGAGTAGTAGGAGTGCATAAAAGAACTCATTACTTATCACTTCTTCAGAATTAATTTGGATTCAACTCATCAACAACTCGAGTTGAAATTGACTCGAGTCAAAACTGACTCGAGTTCATTGATTCGGTTGTCTCACGAGTTGAATTCAAGTTGCTCCTAGCTCGGTTCGGAATCAACTTGATTGACTCATTAACTTGGTAAACTATGTAATATTTTGTTAGACTTTATACTATTTAATAATTTGGTAAACTTTGTACTACTTAATTATGTATTTGCCACTGTTTTGTTATGTAAAGTTCTAAATTGTGTACTATTTTGATAAACTATGTACTATTTATTTTGTTAACCTTTGTTTTGATAATTTTTAATTTGATAAACTATGTATTATCTACGAGTCATGAGTCGACTCGAGTTGACTCGAGTTGTTCGCGAGTTGAATCAAAGTTGGAGTTTCTGACTGAAAACTGAATTAGTAACTCGGACTCAACTCAGCTCATTAGTTCACGAGTTGAATCCAAGTTGCCATCAACTCGGACTCAACTCGGCTCACGAGCAGCCCTAATACATGAGTATGAAATTTTCCTGCCATTTTCATATACATGAATAGCCAATTGGGTTATTAATTGGAATAGATCAGTGAAGGGGGGAGGGGACCCCAGGGCCAATGTCAGTGCTGGACCAATAATGCGCCTTAGAAAGGTGTGGTCATACGTTGCAGGGATAAAAAAAAATCCAGACCGACCTAATTAATTAAATCAAGAGACGGTTCAAATGCCTTCATTTTTGTGTGTTTTCACCGTGTTTTTATTTTTAAAAACTTTAATAACTCAAATTTTAAAACTTAAATGTAAAAATAAAACCGTTAGATTTGATCTATGTTATTTTCTCTATGTGCTCATAAAAAATTATCACATTTCAATTTTGCTTTTATGCGAATCAATAAGTTGAAAAATCAACGTCTAGAAATTATCACATTAGTATATATTTTTACAAGCTCAAGATAACAACCAAAAAAAAGTTGAATTGCCATAATTTTTTAGACGTGCATAGATAAAATGATGTAGTTCATATCCAACGGTTTTATTTTGAATTTTAAGTTTTAAATTTTGAGTTATTAAAGTTTTAAAGAATGAAGACATGATTGAAGCACAAAAAATAGAGGCATTTGAACCCTCCTCTTAAATCAAAGACATTGTCAAATTTTTAATTACTTTTTCTTATGGAACTCCTTGCCTGTCTTTGAACAAAACTGCAATTGTCAGAAAGCCTAATTAAAGCACAAGTAATCAAATGGATAGAAAATAATGCTTGTACGGAAAGAATTTTGTGTTGAAGCCAATAAAAAATCGACTTCTACAAGTATTCAGCATCTTTTTCCTACAAGTAAACAGCTTGCTTTTATTTTTCGATTATCACGTGACAACACAACAACACAGTACTTATCACATTCATAACATATATTCCCTTCTTCACCTCTACATATATACGGAGTCGCTATTATTATCCGTGTTATTCAAACCAATCTATCATACCAGTGAATCACTGATTGTATTTACAAGTAAAATTTATAAATATTAGAATTCATTTCGTATGAAGTCAAATGGTCAAAAAATAATAATAAATGAATGCATTAAAATGAACTTACAATCTCTTTTTTTTTTCACCGCTTGACTTCATACGAAATGAATTCGATGTGAATGTATTACTCGTAAGGTAAATAAATTTGAACGGTTTGGATTCGTTGCTTGAAGACTATTTGGTGGATTTTGGTGTCAGTAAAGAGGTTGTTTTATTCTCGCTCGTATCTTTATTTCCAAAGTTCAAACGGTCAATATGAACCTTTCAACATGATCTTCATATTAGAATGTGTTTGGAGACCAAATTATATATATTTTTGAAATAAATTTACTATTTATTTAGAATTTTTGAAAATCAATGTTCTTCATAATATTTTTACTATTTTTTATTTATTAAAAAACATTGATTTTCAAAAAATTTATAAAGTAGTAAAAAATTTCTAAATAAATGTAGAATTTGATCGCAAAAATGTCAGAAAAAAAGGTTCAATGAAGAAAAACAAAATGAACTTTTTTCCAACATACATAGATAAGGGCTTAAGAACAATCACAGGCTAAAAAATATATAACATTGAGTCAGGAAGAAAAAATAACAGAAATGTTTTTTTTTTTTTTGACTATTAGCGGATGCAGGTGTTAAAGGGATTATTTATGAAAATTCTAAACTTAAAAAAAAAGTGTTAAAATTGCCAAATTTTAAATGTGAGAGAAGATTTACATTTGTCAGAATTAGGGCTGCAAACGAACCGAATAGAATCGAACTTACCTCCAGTTTGAATTTGGTTTGAATTAATTTCGAACGAACTTAGCTTCGAATCGAACTTTTTACGAACTCAATTTCGAACTTTTACGAACTTTGTTACAACTTACGAGTTATGACTTATGGCTGGGCCATAATTCAAAATTACAGCACTTCAATAACAACTCAGGCATTCTGAATTCTAATTACACAATGCACTAAAGTTTATATCAAAGTTCATTTCAAATACCAAAATTTATATCAAACACCAAAGTTTAGTACAATCAATCAAAGTTCAGTACAATCACATAATCCAAAGTTTCCAAATAGCTAACAAGAGCAACATCACCAAAGTTTTCAAATATCCAAAGTATTTAAAGTACAATTTAAATATCAATAGAAGTACAGAACAATCACCAAAGTCTTAAAATTATTACAAACCCAAATATTATTCTAAATAAAACATTAAAGTTCATATTAGCGGAGATTAACGGTTCACGTTTGAGTTAATTTCGAACTAAGTTTGGTTTGCGAACCTATTTCGAATGAACTAGGTACAGTTTGAGTTTGGTTTGAATTAATTTCGAAAGAACTCAATTTCGAATCGAACTTTTTACGAACTTTTTCAAATCAAACTGGAATCGAATTACGAACTACGAATTTTTTGTGCAGGCCTAGTCAGAATCATATATATAAGAGATGGAATCATGCATCCCTAATTTCTATAAGATAATATAGTACTCAAATTACAAATTAATTAGCCATCATGATGACAATCCACATGGCTGGTTCAGTGAACGCAAAAAGCTCTGTGTAAACAAAGTGACAGGCAATTCCAATTCGACATGTAGGTACCTCGGATAAGGATCCGATCTCCTCAAAAGAGCGAAAACCAAAGTTGAATTGCTCAGTGAATGCCACATGGCACAATCTCATGGGGCACCTAAAAACTTGTTCCGTGAAGCTGTGCCCCAAATTCACCAAGCTGACACATGCCCCCCTTGCTTTGAAGCGACATATGATCTGTGGCATCTATATCCTTTTATTTGATTTCGAATTAACAGACATCTATTATCTATATCCATCTTTTGAGTTAATCAATAAGATGACAAAAACCCAAGTGCCAACTCACCTTGCTAAGAGGCAGAAAAACCTAAACATAAATTGACACCTTGAAAGTGACTATCTGAAGGGGTATTAGCGGTACACGTTTCCATTGGTCCATTTGTTGATTTAGTTCCTCCCAAACTTAAAATAAGGAGCTTTTCTCATCTCATGTAATGTAAACCCTCGAGCAACACGCCAAGGACTCTCTGCTGCTGTATCATCTGTGGGGTTTACATGCGCTGATGCGCATACTACTAGTACTGTGTATATATTATTTAATTTAGTACAACGTTATAAATCAACGACTACCTGTTGTTATACGACTGAATTGACCTTTACTTCACTAAAGTCTAATGACAAAAACAGAGTATATATATCAGGTTGGCTACTCTACTTACATAAGCATATGAGGATATATGCTTATAAGTCATTTTTACGTTTTCAATGTCCAAATGATCGATCTAAAACGCTCAACATGTTCTCTATATTAATAAGTGTTTGGAAACAAAATTTTACATTTTTTGAATTTTTTTTACTATTTTTCTAGAATTTTTTAAAACAACGGTTTAATATGGTAAAAAAAATAAAAACTGAAAATGCTATTTTGAAAAATTCTAAACAAAAAGTAATAAAATTCCAAAAAATGTAAAATTTCGTTTCCAAACACATATTAATATGGAGAACATGTTGAGCGCTTCAGATCGACCATTTAGACATTGAAAACGCAAAAATGACTTATAAGCATATGCTCTCGTATGCTTATGTAAGTAGAGTAGCCACTCACCATATATATGATATTAAGTAATTGTTTCAAATTGTTTTTGCCAATAATATTTAATGAGTGAGGATATGATAAAGTGCATATTGCACACTGACCTGCAATGTGGATTCATATATTTATTTTTAAAGTTTAAACGGTTGATCTGAAATGTTTAACATAATCTACAGATAAAAATGTACTCGCAAATCAAACTTTATATTTTTCTGAATTTTTATATATTTAGAATATCATGTGATTAGAAAATTTTGGTCCATCCAAAAACAATATAGTTCTCAACCTATCTAAACAAATAGTAAAAGAAATATAAAAATTATAATATATGGTCTGCAAGTGCAATTACATATGAAAATCATGTTTAATTCATATCAACCGTTTGAAATTTAAAAATTTAAATATAGAGATATAAATCAATAACACGGTCAATCCATAATATGCATATTGCCATAACCTTACTCATATTTAATTTATATCTTAGTTATTAACTAACACTAACAAAATCAAATCCTACATGAGCAATTTTGTTTTATGGTGGTTCTTTATTTCTTCTATATATTTTGCAATCCTTGAAATATAAAGGGTGTTTACTAATTCTCTTGTATGTACTCTATTCGATTGGTCATACTTGCACAATTGCAGCTTTATTAGACCCAGTGTCCCAGCAACACGATGTAGCTATATGCGCAATTAGCACAGAAAAACCGGAGCGAAAAGAAAAAATTTCACCTTGTAATTTGATTTGTAAAGGAGCCCAATATTTGACAACAGAAGGTTCTATAAGCATCCCAGCCGCGTTTTAAGGCCAGACGTTCCTTTTTTCTTTTTACCAACCTCGCCTATAAATCCCAACAATTATAACCAAAAACAAAAATCAGAAACCCCAAACCTGAAACCTAACCAACAATGGACAGAGAACATCTCTTCTCAGCAAAACCACTACCAGAGAACAATTTCTACATCCACATGCAGCGCCTTCTCTCGTCAAACAAAGGAAAGAACGACAAGAAGAGGCGATTCAATGATGATCAGATCAGATTACTCGAGACCATGTTTCAGACACAAACTAAGCTTGAACCCAAGCAGAAGCTAGAACTGGCACGTGAGTTGGGTTTACAACCAAGACAGGTCTCCATTTGGTTTCAGAACAAGAGAGCTCGCTGGAAATCCAAGCAACTAGAGAAGGAGTACTCTACTTTAAAATCCAACTATGATGGTTTACTTAAGAGCGTCGATTCCTTAAAGAAAGAAAACCAAATTCTCACAAGTCAGGTATATATGATTTTTTTTCTTATCTTTTATGTATGTATATATAATTTATGTAATGATATGATTTCATCTGACATGTTTGATTGTTTTTTCTATTGTAGTTAGAGAAGCTA
Organism: Carex myosuroides; assembly: GCA_028015225.1. Lineage (NCBI taxonomy): Eukaryota > Viridiplantae > Streptophyta > Magnoliopsida > Poales > Cyperaceae > Carex > Carex myosuroides. The sequence goes on from CM051488.1 coordinate 7,019,325, forward strand.
AAAGAGAAGGTTGAGCAGCAATCAGATAAGACGACAGATCAGAGCAGTGGTCAGAGTCAGAGAGAAGAGCTTGAGTCGTCTGTTAGACAAGAATGTGATGATATAATATGCTTTGAAGGAAATGAAACTGGGAGCATAGGATTAGTTGGGCAGGGAAATGTGAGTGACGATTTAGATTTAGATTTAGAGTATGGTGCCTATCAGGATCAATTTTGTACTAGTAACGTCGTCGAATTGTGGGATCATTGGCCTTTAACAGAGTTGAACTCTGTTGCATGAGAGAGATTCAATTGGCCATTGAGGTGCTTTCATCATTTTTACTGTTTTTTTTTTCTTTACTTCTTTGTGAAAAGATCTGTGTGGTGGTTCTCGACCGTGTAATTAATTCAATGTTAGGCATGTTGTGTGATGTGATAGTATTAGTACCCACCCTACTCATATTTAAAAAAAAATTGAAAAAATTGAAAATGGGGACGAATAATTCAAGGCCATGAGATATGTGATCTCTTCCTTGCAGGAAATTTGGAATAAAATCAAAGAATTTAAGTTGGCGATGAACACATGTAACAACCTAATTTAAAACAATATTTTCTCCTATGCCCCCTGTTTTTTTTTTTTGCTTTATAACAACACGGGCAAAGATAATCATAGGAACAGAACAAGTAGGACTAACGAAGCTTTTAAGAAATCAAGAACTTAAAAGCCAGCAGAAAAAAGAGTAAAGCCCGAAAAAAATAGCCCAGAACTTAAATCAAGAACTTAAATCTCTTGTAGCTAAATAATCTTTCCTTCAAAAAATAGCCCAGAAAAAACTGATGATGCTGAAATTAAAGCCAGCAACATTCAATTTCGGCCCATATATAAAAGAAGAGATTAACAAGAACTAGGTGTCAAGCCTCGCGATGCTTCCCGACATTTTTGTTAATACCAAAAAAAAAAAAAAATTAACAAATCTGCCGTCAAAGGCAATTTTTTATTAAAAATGCCCTAACCGCCCCCCTCGAGCGGTCCAGAATCCATAGCAGACCGTCCAGCGACTCTAGTTCCACCTTGACGGTCGCTGAATGTCCCTCAGCAGCGAGAGGAACATAATCGGAACTGCGTCACCGCTGGAATCGATGAACATGACGCTGCCACATAAATCCATGACAAACGCCCTCACATACCTGTAAATAAAGTAGTCAACATAAATAACTGTAATTGTTGCTGAGTCCATAACATATTTTAATTTGTAACTATTTGTGATTACCTCAAACGGCCTCCTCGTTAGCGGTATCGGGGGTGATCCTACGCTGGTAGAAGTAAGTGCGGAGCGACGCAAGACTAATGCAATACCCAGAATACCAAAACTCGTCCTCTTTCCAAAACTAGCAGCTCCGGTATCATTCTCGTCTGGTCTGGATGGTCCGAGACACTGCCTATGGGGTCGCTATCGATCTGTAAATCCATAAGGCACTGACATCATCTAGGGTGACTGTCATCTCCCCAACCGGTAGGTGAAATGTATGCGTCTCCGGTCGCAATCTCTCCACTAGACCGCAAATGAGAGCCTGATTAATCTTACTCTGAGGCACGGTGGCCAACTGATATAAGCCGAGATGCATGATGCACCGCTCCATCAACGGATGAGGGATGTACGGTATCTCGGGGGTGCGATGTCTCACTGTCATCATTGTCTTGTCCTGTATTTTATAATGATTTCAATATAAGTGACTGATTATCTGTAATATTAAATAATGCTATTTAAATTAGGAATAAAAAACCAACATACCTCCATAGATGCAAGTGCGACACGGTGCCTGACATGTAGGATCCACAAAAGATGACTAAATGTGTCAGGTCTATGAGCGGGATAATCTCTATAAACAGCTTCTGCACCGGATGTCTCTGCACCGGAAGCCTCCGCATTGAGATCATGTGAACTCTCCCCCATCTCCACAGTATCCCGTCACGTCCCCATCTCCCACTGGCCATACTACATTTGAAAACATAAGGTCACTACATTTGAAGTCAATTTCCTAATTTATAAACCCTAATTTATAAACCCCAATTTATAAACCCCAATTTATAAACCCTAATTTATAAACACTAATTTATAAACCCTAATTTATAAACACTAATTTATAAACCTTAATTCATAAACCCTAATTTATAAACCCTAATTTATAAATCCCGAATTTTAACGACTCTAATTTTGGACAATTTTGGGCCTTACACCCTAATTTATAAACCCTAAACCCTAATATATAGTTTTAAATTCCTAAACACTAATTTATAAACCCCAATTTATAAACCCTAATTTATAAACCCTAAACCCTAATTTATAAATCCCGAATTTTAACGACTCTAATTTTGGACAATTTTGGATCCTAAACCCTAATTTATAAACTCTAATTTTGTCAACCGTAAATCCTAATTTACAAACTCTAATTTTGGAAATCCTAATTTTGAACAATTCAACCGCGTCGGGAAAATCAATAACCCGCAAACGATAATTAACTATTCAATTTCTACCAATCGTTCCAATGCCAATATAAGACACAAAATATAAATCAAATAAGTTATTTAGAGACTTACCCGGAAATAATCGGATTGAAGCCGAGATGGTCGAGATGGCCAAAATGGCCGAGATGGCCGAGAAAGAGAGAGGGTGGCCGAGAGGGAGAGAGGGAGAGAGTGGTCGAGAGGGGGTGGGGGCGGTCTATGAGGTGAGGGAGAGAGGAAGAGAGAGGGAGAGAGAGAGGGAGAGAGGGAAAGAGGGAGAGAGAGCAAGAGAGAGAGGTGGGGGCGGCGGGGAGGCGCAAAGACAGAGAGCAAGCTAGAGAGAGAGGAAGAGGGGAATCGGGTCGGACGGGTCGGCGGGGACGGGTCAGGTCGCTCCTTTAAAAAAAAAATTAAACAAGTGGACCGCCCCCCGCTGGACGGTCAGCTATGGATAGTGGACCGCCCCCCGCTGGACGTTCTGCTATGGATTCTGGACCGCTCGAGGGGGGCGGTTAGGGCATTTTTAATAAAAAATTACCTTTGACGGCAGATTTGTTAATTTTTTTTTTTTTTGGTATTAACAAAAATGTCGGGAAGCATCGCGAGGCTTGACACCTAGTTCTTGTTAATCTCTTCTTTTATATATGGGCCGAAATTGAATGTTGCTGGCTTTAATTTCAGCATCATCAGTTTTTTCTGGGCTATTTTTTGAAGGAAAGATTATTTACCGGACATTCAGCGACCGTCAAGGTGGAACTAGAGTGGAGCTATGATCGCCCATTTATACCGGAGTTTGTGTCATTCTTGTTTGGTAAGTTTGTACAAATATTTTAAAATCTTTATTACAAATATTAGGGTTCAACAATTACCAAAAGTGCACCTCATGTCCAAAATTTAGGTGAAGAACAAGCAGATTGCCGGGCCACTTCTTCTACTCCAGCAGTGGTCCTGGTCGCATCTACTGGTATGTCAGCCTGTTCTTCTAGTTCAGGATGGGTTCTAGATGGGAGATGACCCCGAGAGACAGCCGGCATACGGTGCCATATGGGGTAGTCACCATACATACGAGAACACGGGCAAGGGGAGGACCGTGGGGATTTTGTATGTCCGGGGTCAGCTCCAGATGCTTCACGAGACGAGCATCACCTGGTACCCCTATCGTGTGTTCTACGATAGGAACCTTCTGTGCCGGCTGACATTAGAGCAGAGATATCTCTTGTTTTATCGGGGACCGTGCATATGTTTCTGGATAGTTGAGTATCACTATCCTGATCGAGTGCCCCGTCAGTTTGACTTGGATGCCTATGTCCCGGAGTTTCCAGAGTTGGACAAGTCTGAAACCACTCGGCTGCACAGGTAACTATCCACTACTGTATTGCTTGTTTATTTTATTACTTGTTCAGTCATACACGTTACTAATAATATGTTTTAATTAATTTATATTGCAGCACTAAACACAACAAGCCCAAAGTCCACTGGAGCACTTCTTTCTTGGAGGATTACAATCGTGCTCGACATCCGGAGGATTACTTATGGACCCCGCCTTCAGATATTGATGCCTCTATGCTGGTCGGGCCTTGGACATTACGATATTTAGTCTGGTACCAGAGATGGGGCATGCCGTCGGTTTATCTACAGGGTGATTACAGTGATGCCCTTCGAAAAAGACTCATGGGTGATAGATCTAGGACTTACTTGCCTTTCGGCCCGATCCATGCTCGTTCGGTACATTTAAATGAAACTAACATATTTAAAATATTAAATGTTTATTTATTCATCTTCTAATAAAAATAATGAAAATACATTATGTGTAGATTTTGACCGGTATTCGAGGAGTGGCACACAGTTTGGTGTGCATGGCGAGGAATGGTTGGAGAGCGATAGGCTGTCAAATGCTCCAACACAGTACACCGATCGTGGAGGACGCTGGCTAGGACGGGTGCCTCATTAGCATGTTGCACGACGCTGGGGAGAACATCAATTGGCGCGAGATAAAGTCCCCACCACTAGATCCGGAGCAGCCTCGAGTCGCTATCTATGCTGATGAGATGCCGCCACCTCCTACAGGTAATAATCTGTCATACACATGATCATTATTAATGTTCTCATTAATAGTCCGTTCTTATTAAGTTATCTTGATTTCTACAAAGGATGATTCGGGTTGGGTGGTCCACCAATGTGTGTTGAACAACAACGCGTGGAACGCGTACTACAACCAGTATGGAAAACCAGTGCAGCTCGGTGAGGTAGCAAAACTTCATTGTTTAATTAATTTACTAGTTATTGCTATGTAGCAAAACTAACATTATTTACATGCAGGATGAACCTGCCGCCACTTGTGACTTCTCTTTGGACGACCTCACTGGAGCTGATGCCGGATATAAGCCACTGAGCCTCCACAGACCACGATATATGGAGACCAGACAACACGACGGCCTCAGTGGGAGTGGGGCGCAAACTGCAGATGTCTTTGCAGAGGCTATATTTGGCACACCGCCTCCAGCCACTTATCCTTCTACTTGGGAGGCCGATCCGTGGGTGTTACGTACACAGCCGGAGATCCAGGAGGAGCATCATTGGGTGGGACGACCCATAGGCGCAGGAGGATGTACACGATGACATGCAGGAGGATGAGGTTCACCAGAGGCGTGTGTTGCCGCACAGGGGCCGCCGTCCACCTCCTAGGTTGGATCTCTTTGGTTGTCGCCCTCGTCCTCGTCGTTAGGGTTTTATGTTTTTTTAGTTTGATAGATTTCTAGTATTTTATGTTTAGATTATTATATTTCATGTTTGGACTGTTATGTTTCATGTTGTAGACTTACCATTTAAATTATAACATTAAAACATTAAAACATTAACCAATTTATAACATAAACCAAATAAATATAAAACATTAAAACATTAAAAACATTAAAACAAATAAATATAGTCGGAAAAACCAATTTATAACATTAACCAAATAAATATAAAACATTAAAACATTAAAAACATTACAAACATTAAAACATTAACAAATTTATAACATTAACAACTAAATATAAAACATTAACCAATTATATAAAAAACAAATAAGTAATCAGCAATTATATAACATATAAAAATAATCGTCAACAAATAATAAATATATATCATATAAATCATTACAACAAATAAATATAACATTAAAACAAATAAATATAACACATTATAAAACATTAAAACAAATAAATATATACTATATTATAAAACATTAAAACAAATATAATATAAAATTAACTTAAAAAAAAAAATTACGGACCGCCCCGGGGGGCGGTCTGCTATGCATAGTTGACCGCTCAGAGGGGAGCGGTCTGCTATAGATATTGGACCGCCCAGCGGGGGGGCGATTAGGGCATTTTTAATAAAAATTTGTCTTTGAGGGCAGATTTGATAATGTTAATTTTTTTTTGGGTATTAATAAAAATGTCGGCGATGCTTCGGCATCGTTTAATTTATCATTTTTATGGCTATATTTTATGGTTATATGTTAGTAAATTAGGAGATAAAATGTGTTATAAATTTTATGTGAGTCATGTTTTAATTGAAAATTGTGCATATTCTTAAATTGCATTCACAAAACTTTTGAGCTGTTATGTAATTGCATTTTTCCGATTACATGTGCATAAATATTTTAAACAAAATTTAGCTGTCTTTTTTATTCTGATGATACAATTATAAACACATACACATATTAAAAGATAATAGAAGAGAGAGAATAAGAGAGAAATGGAATTGTATTTGATTGTATCTTGAATGTTACATGTATATTGAGAACTCCTAGATTTAATCTCTATTACAATTTTGATCCAGCTAACCATCTAAACCGTAATACATTTGTCTAATTGAAATGTCTAACTGATTTGTCTAACTAATTACTTGCTGTTACAACTGAAGTCACTTATGTCTTGTACTATTGGTTTGACACTTGAGAGTAGGTCCGATGGGCATCGGACCTACTTTAGTTCGATGGTTTAATCACTGTCGATTTGCTTTAAAATTCGTGCGTGTCTGTTTCAATTTTCATGCGCACAAATCTTAAATTAGATCGGACGGTCATCATGCTCGTTGAACCTAAAAATATGTCCGATGGGCATCGGACCTACTCTGTTCTCTTGGTTTGAATGCTTACTGGGTATGGCTCTAGTGTGAGTATTGTATTACATATACTATATACTCTGACAGGGCTATTCGATCAATTTAGAAATGCAAACAACATTTTTATTAATCATAGTATCGTAAATATAATTAAATAGATCCTTTTTTCTGCAAATTCAATCAACATAAGATAAATAAATATTTTTAAACAGTTAACTTTTTTTCTTAAATAAACAAATATTTTTCCATCACATATATGACGACTGACGAGGAAGTGAGCAATTGTCGGTTTTTGCATAAATATGGATTTCATAATGTAATAGTATACGTATACGAAATCACAGAAAATATTTACTATTTATTATACAAACTGCATGGATTTTTTATTTTATATAAAACTCGATTTATTGAGTTAAGTACAAAATCTATACAATCAATTCAAAAAAGAAAAATACATTTTACAAAATCATTTTTTTTGGATTGTTTTCGTTAATATTAGATAACCAAAATGTTACATATATATTCAGAAAGAGTATAAATGAATGCGCACATTAAAATAACTCCCATTTTATTATACAAAACGAACATATTATTATTAAGTTGAAAACAATAAGATATAAAAAAATATTTATGGAAAAAAATATTAGACTCATTTTGTTCGTTGGAATTAGAGGAACATTCTTGAAAAAAAAAAAATTAGCTGGATGTGAAACTTATAAAAGAAGATATACAGATTAAAGAAATCTGGAACACACAAATTATTGATTTTTTATATTTATATTTTAGAAGGATTGCTATGTATAAGACGAATAGTGTATCGTATTCGTAGGAGTGTCGTGCTTATCCGTACTCGACACGTGTGTCGTTCAGTGTAAGTACGTCTTAAAAATAAAAAATGTCTTATGCTAAATGTGTCGTGCAAAACTAATGTAAGGATTTTATTTTAAAATCATCACTAAATAATTAAAAGTTTTGAAACTTGATTAAATTTTTTTTTACAAAAACCATTACAACCGAAAATGATTCTCAGTATTGAATTTTGAAAACCGAACTCCATAATCAGTATTGAATTTGAACCCATTATGATCTCTTTTCTTCTTACGATGCCACAGAAAATTCAAAATATGAAAAACCAGTCTTCATATTCGGTTTGTGGAATTAAAAACTGGAAACCATCTTCGGTTTGAGAGAATTAGAAACTGGACACCATACTCGGTTTGGTGACAGATCAGCCACCGTTAAAATAAAGAAAAATAATAATTGGATATTAAATAAAAAAGACTATTCAAAGTACCAAAGTTTCAAAAAGAATTGGATACGAGCAGATTCCGGACCCATCCGGAACACAATAAATACGGGTCCCTACTACTGACCCATCCGGAATCCAATAAGTATCATTCGGACCCGCTAGTATAAAAAAATTTATTTTGCTTCAAAAGAATTCGAACCCATCTGCTAGGGGATGAGGGTCTAAGCAACCAAGATTCAAACCATTACACCACACCAGAAGCGGACCTACTATACAAGAATGGGGTCAATTAACCCCTATTTTTTTTTTTTTTCAAAAACTAGTACTAAAAATATACTCTTTTATATAAATTATAGTAAAATGCTAGAGGTACAAGAAATTGACTCCCTTATTTTTTGTGAAATTTTATACTATTGACTCTCATTCTTAAAAAAAAAATTGTGTATAATTTGGGAGATTTCTAACATTTTAGAACTTTTTAACAAAAAAAAAAATTCAACAGCTCACATGTAACACTTCTTATTTTATATTTTCTCTCCTCACTCACCATTCTTATTAAAAAAAAAAAAATTGTTTGACCTCATTCCATGAATTCCTGGCTCCGCCCATGCACCACACTATCTTTTTTTTACCAATTCTTTATTGTTTATATATTATATCAATGAAATATCTCTCATCTTTCTAACATCAATCTCTCCATCAACTTACAATTATTTATTTATTTTCATATTTAAATTTTATTAATTATTAATTATTATTTATATCTTAAAGTTCATATAACTCAATTATCCGACAATTATTCGTTTTGTATCTGTATTCGAATCCGTATTCGTAGATTATCCGTTTCGTATCCGTATCCATTTAAGGTGGATTTGATTTTACATTTTGACATACGTTTACTATCCGTATCCGTATCCGTATCCCTTCTTTGAAATGTGGATATGGATATGGTTTTACAACTATCCGCTTCATTTTCACCCCTAAATGTATGTGTTTACCTTTTGTTTTCAATTTTAGTAGGAGTGATCATAATAACTTAACTCGTGATTAAGTCGCATTTAATTCATGTTTATTTGTTTTTTTGACGTTTTTGAACCGAACACCGAATAAAATGCAAAAAAAACATATTATACTTTTTATTCACGAATAAAATGCGAATCATGAATTATTCGCGAATAAAATGCGAAATTTTTTTTTTTGGGGTTTTTTTTTTGCTTCCTTGTGGTACCGAATAATTTCCGAATTATATCCGAATTATTTCCGAATCACGAATTTTTAACCCGCCAAATCGAACCTAAACTATTCATTTGTCACTATGAGAGTGATTATATGTATGTCCCTCGAAATTCTTGAAATTAGGTATTTTTCCTTCTAAAATTCAGAATATCATATTTACCCCCTTTAAATTGCAAAATCTCACAAATCTCACAAATCTATCTAATTTATTTTCTTTTCTATTAAAACTCATTTTAAATTTATAAAATATTATTTTACCCTTTTTTTAAAAATAAAATATATGTAACATGTTTAGAAATGTTCAGTCTTCAAACTGGCCCGTTGTGAGGGCAAATAATTCATTTTATCACTTATGACATACACTCAATAGTCAATAGGAAGTATAACTGTCACTATGTATCAGTGTTCTAAATAGCGAACTATAGCAGCGCTATAGTGTTTTTGGACCCTAAACGCTAAGCTATGACATCAAAATGCGCTAATTGAGCTACGGCCGCTATAGCGGTAATAGCGGCCCGCTATAGCGCATAGCATGTAGCGCAAATAGCGCGCGCTATGCATAATGGGCTTTTTTAGGCAATTTATATGGGCTTTAAATAAAGACCCAAAAAAGATAAATAAAAGCCCAAACCGAAATCAATTGAAAGCTTGTTGCTACAGAATCATGATGCTTAAGATATTTTAAATAGAAAAAGATTAATAGTTTATGATATTACTATGGATATTTTGAACCGTAATTTGGACTTTGTACTAGTTCAATATGAATATTATAATTTCTTAATTAATTTGGTTTTATTTATTGTTCTATGAGACTTTTATATAATGTTGATATTTAGTACAAATATATAATATAATTTTTGTAAAAAAGAAAAACGCTATGTAGCATAGCTTCCGCTATATCTACGCTATTCGCTATAGCTTTTTTTGTAGCCTTCCCGCTATGACGCTATAAACGCTATTTAAAACATTGCTATGTATATTTTAAAAGTAGAAAAATGAATCATTTGCACTCACGAACTGACTAATTAAAAGATTGGAATTTTTTTTCTGAATTATATATTTTTATTTGTAATAAAGAGCAAAATGGAATTTAAAACCGCCATCCTGGGGGATATGAATCCGCTTCTGAGTATGTTGGGGCATCACCGCATCAGTATCCGTAATAATTGCATCATAATATGAGGTTAGCGCTCATTTAAACCTCTAATTGTTCATCTTTCTGAGCTGCTCCAATTGTCCGTTACCGACTGTATTCATCAAATCATGTGACCTGACACACAAACTGACGCCCCAACTTGCGGCCTAGTATCTCACTATCTCCAAAGTTTCAATCCTACTCCTACCCTAACACCAGATCCTCTGTTTCAAATCTTTCAACTGGACTTGAAAATTGTCTCCGACCTTTGGGACCCACAACATTTAACCAAATCTTTAAGAACGTTTAGGCTCATAGAAAAGAAAAGGAACAGATGATCCGTACCCGTTATCCGCTTGGCCCGCTAGGCCGCTATTTTCTGACACATGGACCTTTTCTGAGTAACCCAACATTTCTCAGTTGAACACTTGTACTCCACTTCTAGCTAAATTTTGGAGGAGACCGTTCTCTTCCTTCTTTCCAAAGCGAGACCCAGAGAAAAAGGGTGCGTATCATCTAAGTATCTCAATTTTTGCCTGACCGACTTGTACGGTGCCTATTCTTGTTCTTTAAGATTCGTGCAAAACGTATTTGAACAGTTGAGATTTTCCAGAAAAAACTCAAAAGTTTGAGATATCTCAGAGGATGCAAATTCGAGAAAAAGAGAGAAACGAATGCAGCATTTATGAGCACCTCGTAAGGCTATACTATTTCTTTGAGTACACTTAATTAGAACCTCTCGTTGCCTTAAACCCCAAGTCAAATCCATACCAAACTGTTCTTTACTCTTTTCTTTCTCTCCTAAATGCATCGAGACCACAAACACATTACTTTAGGCGACATTAACGATCTCTCCCACTCCGCCGCCGCCTCCTCCACTGTAAATCACCGGAGGTTGCGGGGACCAGTTCCTGTGACAGTGCACTGGGTGCTTATCCCACTCCTCCTGGCTGGACTCGGCGTATCGGTGTTCGTACTCGCAGTGGTGCACAATGCGCTTCTTTTTGTGGGGGTAATCGTGCTCTCTGTGTTAGTCGTAGCTTTCCTGGTAAGGAATTTGATTGCGTCTCGATCAAACTCTGGGTTGTTGCTATTTCTCAATAGGGTCCCCGATTCTGACCTTCGTACTGCTGCTGATGGCCAGATTGTGAAGATTACTGGGGTGTGCATTTTCAGAACTCAAATATTTTCTTGTACTTTCCTTTAATATACTATTAATTTGTAAGATTTTAATTTGCATACTGCGGGGTAGGTTAGATACTGGTATGTGATGTTGATAATAAGTTCATTGCTATCTTTACTATCTTCATGTAGATTGCTTCTTGTGGTGATGTTTGTTTGGTATCTTCATATGAGAAGGTTGCTAGATGCGTCTATACATCCACCTTGTTGTACACATGTAGAGGATGGACAACTATGCTATCTAATTTTAGCGACCGATGTATTAGATGGGATTTAGCTCATCTTGAGGTAATATATCCTTTTCTATATTGAAATAAGAGTATTAATAGCTAAATATGATATTTCTTTTTAATTATTTGACAACATCAATTGGTATGGCAGGTCTTAGCTTTAGCCTAATAAAAAAAAAGAGAACAAAATGAATACAATTAAAACAGAACTGAAACAAACAAAACAATAATGATATTGGAATGAGGGTCTTTGCTAGATAAAAATTTGGGAGGGAGTAACTTGACATTTGACTCTATTTGGGTGCAATTTTGTGTGTACCACTGCAAAATATCAACGATTCTAAATTGTAAGTTTATGCATTACCACTAATAAACGGAGTTCTATTTCATGTATACCCTATAGAAACTCTAAAATTATCGTATATTGATGTTTCGTTCCCCTTTTATTTCAACGGCACCGATGCTATCCTCACTCATTATCATACATTAGATGAGAAGATATGGTGCTGTCAGCTATAATCTGTTAGGAGCACTCATTAAATATTTGTCATGCTTTAGCATGTTAATTGAGATACTTCTGCTTCAGCAGAAGCAAATGTGACATTCAAATTAGATGCATGGTCTTTAATGAAATCAAAACCTATATTGATTTGTACTTATCTGTTTTCCGGTTCTGTTGGAGCTTGTCAGAGGCAAGCAGCAGATTTCTACATAACAGATGCCAAATCAGGAACCAGGGTTCTGGTAAAAGCTGGCAATAACTCAAGGATGGTTCCTCTTGTAGAAGAGAGCATTCTCATTAGCACTAGAGATAACAACAGAGAACTCTCTTTGACCCTAAAGAAGTGGCTAGATGAGCGGTATCTTTCTGTTGACTCCCATCTTCTACGCCTAGAGGAAGGGTAATGTTTCACTTTTTGATATTTTGCAAATTAGTACTATTTTACACTATTTGTAAGTAACATATCTAGGGTTTCTGATATTCCAATCAATACTGAATTATTTTTCCAGATATTTGCGAACTGCGCTGTTAGATCAATTAATGGAAAATGTGTACTGCAATTAAATATGAAAACTTGGTTGCCTCTGCTAAGAAGGATTTTTTTAATAAATTCAAAATTAAACTCAAACCAATAAGTGGTTTATATGTTTGTTCTGATTTCTTGAACTTGGTACAAAGCAATTTCTCAGGCTGAGATATGCAACTTTAGGGCAATTTGGTCATCTTATTACTAACTTTTGTTTTTTACAAAAGTGGGATTTCCCACCTGTTTCATTACGAAAACAAATATTCATACAAGAGTCTAAACAATGCATAAAAGCAGATGATCAAAACACTAAAAAAAACAGAACTTAAACCCTGAAAACAAAAGACCTAAACCAGCATAAAGTTTTGCATAGGACATAGGCAAATTACAAAACATAAACGATATCCACAACAACTAAAGATCTAATGACTGGCACCAAGCATAACAACACTAGCAGAAGAAGAACCACTGTCATCTGAAACAGAAGCATTAGGCAGAAGACCTGCAGCCCTATCAATTGCATCAATTTCCACTCGGTCCCTCAGATGATCCGACAGGTCTGACCCGTCTAAACCAAGTCCAGGGTCGTCGTCTGATCCCAGCAGTAGGGAGTTTACCCCTTCCTGGATATCTGTGTCCGATAGGACTATCAGAGGGCCTACCTGGTGCAAAGAGGAAACATCCATAGGAAGAATTAAAGTTAATTTAAAATAAGAATTATCCATCCTAGATTTACACCAAAAAGAAGTTAATGCTATAATAGAAGTAGCTATAGAACTAACAGTAGGTATAGAGGCATTTTGAAAACAAATTTTATTACGTGTAAGCCATACAATCCACAAAGTGGCTGCCCTAATCAATTCAACAAGTAAGGAGTCTTTCAAAGGTATCCAGTAGTCAAATTGCCATAAGTCACTAACTGTAGTGCAATTAAAAGTAAAATTATTATGAATACCAATCCAAGACCAAATACTAGAAATAAAGGGACATGTTACAAATAAATGATCTGTTGTCTCAGGTGCACCACAAAAAGATCTTATTACTAACTTAACCTTGACTACATGATCCCATTTGCTAATGTCCCCAAAATGTAGATCCTAATGTTAATTGCAAATGTTGCAAAATGCATAAAGCAATTAAAAAAAAAAGGAAGGAATTTTTTTTGTCTTTCTTATTGAATTGATGGTTGCAATGAAAATGTACTTCTGACAGTTACATCAAGGAAGGAAGATATACAACTGCAATGGGGATGCTTAGCAAGAAGAATGGTACAGTTGCAATTATACCACCATCTGAACCTTTTTCTACCGGATGCTTGAGACAACAATTTCTCCTTCCTATAGAGATTGATAGCTTGCTTTTGAAGTCTTCTGACATGAATGATTTTATGCCTGGAGTTGGTGTGGTGTGAATTGGCTGCTTTAGTTTTCATTGGTAAGGTTTTATTAGTTTGATATTTGTATGTTGTTCTTAATCAGAAGTACTTACTAGGGACGGTCAGATGATTCAGTTAATTGGTTTTAACTGAATCAGATTCATTTTGGTTAAAACGGTTTGGTTTCTCATTATATTTGGTTCTGTCCGGCTTAAAAATTATGGTATGATTTTCGGTCTTACTGTTTGGTTTTGACTTTTGACAATTAAAAATCAACCTGAACATCAGTAAATGTAAATATGTTGGTCTTATAATATTTAACATACTAATACATAAATGAGGAGGGTTCGAATGCCTCCATTATTTGTACTTGCCCTATGCCTCCATTTTTATAAGTTTCATAGCTTAAAACCTAAAACTCATATATCAAGATAAGACTCTTATATTGATCTACTCACCATTTACTATTTTTCGATTTTGCTTTGACAGTCATCATGAATATGTAAAAATTACTAGTGTGGAATATTTCTAGGTGCTGATTTTCCAAAATCTTGATTTTACGATAAAATAAAGCTGAAATGTCTTAATTTTTATTTGTAGTAGAGGGAGTAAATTAGGGGTGGAGCCAGATTTTCGGACTATGAGGGTCAATTTTGCAATACCATGCTATTTTACTCTAAATTATTATAGAAAATTATACATAATGTTGAATATTGTATTGTAATATAAGGGTATTTAGGTAAAAGTGTGAATACAATAGTTATAGGGACTAAAGTGTAAGATTGAGTTGTATATGTAGACAGACTATCAATGAATGAAATTAATCCCAAAATACCGTAAACTTTATGGTATCAGAGCATAGGGTTTCCCTCCGCTGCGTGTTTCGTGTGAGCATCCGCTGCCGTCGCTGCTGTCGTCCAGCGCGAGTTCCAGCGCGAGTCTGCGTCCGCTAGTTCCAGCGAGTCGCAGTCCGCAGCTCCAGCTCCAGTCGCCGTTCGCAGTTCCAGAGAAGTCGCCTCCTTCGCGTTCGCGATTTCTCCTTCGCGTGAGCGATTTCCGAGTAACCCTTCCGTGAGTATCACGGGTGTGAGTGAGAGTGAAAAGAGATCTGATTTATTGATCTGATTTATTAATAGCGATTTGTTGCCTTCCTGTTTCATTTTCTCGTTTATTGATCTGATTTATTAATAGCGATTTGTTGCCGTTTCTCCATCTAAAACCAAAAAAAAAAAAAAAAGGGGAAAAATGGCAGAAGACAGACACTTCTCTAAACCATCTCAGGTCATCTCAGTGAGACTGAATGGGGCTGAGAACTATCTATTGTGGTCAAGGCAAATGCTGATGCACTTGAAAGGTCAGAGACTAACCGGGTATGTTACCGGTACGGCAAAGAAACCAGAACTTTCAGAATCTGAGAAGAAAGATGGCAAGATAGAGGAGAAAGTTGAGTTTCAGAAGTGGGAGGCAGACGATGGGCAAGTTATGTCATGGCTGGTCAATTCGATGGAGGTTAGACTGCAAAATCAGTTTATGATGTTGAAC
Organism: Carex myosuroides; assembly: GCA_028015225.1. Lineage (NCBI taxonomy): Eukaryota > Viridiplantae > Streptophyta > Magnoliopsida > Poales > Cyperaceae > Carex > Carex myosuroides. Next base: position 7,034,899 of record CM051488.1, read on the forward strand.
ACTGCTCGACAAGTGTGGGATCGGGCAGCCGAGATGTACTCTCAAAAGGGTAACCATGGGCAGATCTATCACCTCCAGTCTAAGTCAGACAGTCTAGTACAGGGAGAAATGAGTGTGACTGAGTATTTCTCAGAGTTGAACAATATGTGGGAGCAAATGGATTTCTTTGATCCTTTGGCTATGACATGCTCGGTAGATGCACTAGCCTTCACAAACTGGTTGGAGAAAAGGACCTTTCGCTTCCTTGCTGGCCTCAACGTTGAGTTCGAGCAGATTCGACAGAGTCTCTGGCAGAGGAATCCGCTACCTGCTCTTCGTGATGCCTTTGCAGTAGCGGTTCAAGAGGAAAGCAGGAGGAAGGCAATGATATCCTTGCCAGTACAGGAGGGCTCAGCTATGTTCATCCAGCCACACTCAGTGTCCTCCCAGGGTGACAAAGTCTGTGATCACTGCCATAGGAAAAATCACACTCGGGAGACTTGCTGGGACTTACATGGAAGACCAGCTAGAGGTCGAGGTCGTGATGGTGGACGTGGCAGAGGACAAGGTAGAGGTCGTGGACCAGGACGTGGTGGAGGATACCAAAAGGCACATGTGGCTGACAACACTAGTATGCCAAGTTCAGGCACTGATGATAGGTTGACTCAACTGGTGACTCAGCTTGCAGCTCGTCTCTTGTCCACTACCTCAGCTAGCAGTGCCTCATCTATTGCTGCTCCATCTGGGGCTGACGGTTACATTCCTTCCTCTCTTCTTACCACTGTAGTTAGACCTGTTGGCACTATTATAAAAGCCCTAATAGCTGAGTCTAGCCCTGATCAGTCCTGGATTGTAGACTCTGGGGCATCTAAACATATGACCCCTGACCCTACATTGTTCAAAACCTATAAGCCTATGTCTGGGAGAGAAAAAGTACAAACAGCCGATGGCTCGCTTTGTTCAATAGCAGGAGTTGGGGATGTAACATGTACTCCAGACCTCCAGCTATCATCAGTCTTTCATGTTCCTAAATTCACCAATAACCTCCTATCAGTTAGTCAATTGGTAGACGATCTTAACTGTGTTGTTTCTCCGTCTCCTACTCATGTTGTGTTGCAGGAGCTGAAGACAGGAAGAGTGATTGGTATTGGCAAGAGGAGTGAAGGCTTGTACCGACTTAAGCAAGGAGGGGAGGTTTTGGACCCGAGAGCCTGTTTGGCAGAGACTCCAGAGTTGGAGATGTTTTTGTTACATAGCCGTTTAGAGCATATATATTTTACTGTGCTTGGAAGGTTGTATCCCAAGTTGTAATCTAAGTGTAGCAAGACTAAACTAGTATGTGATGCTTGTGAGTTTGCTAAGCACACCAGAACAATGTATCCCTCTTTTGGTAATAGAAGTGTTTCTTGCTTTGATATTGTTCATTCTGATGTTTGGGGGCCCTCGAGAGTTACTGCTCTATCTGGTTCAAGGTGGTTTGTCACTTTTATTGATTGTTATAGCCGGATGACTTGGTTGTACCTGTTGAAGAGTAAAGAGGGAGTTTTGGAGTGCTTCAAGACTTTTCACAAGATGGTGGAAACCCAATTTGAGAAGAAAGTGAAGGTGTTACGCTCAGATAATGGCACAGAATACACCAACAGGGCAATGCAAGACTTCTTACGAGGTAATGGTATTGTACATCAAACTACATGTGTGAATACCCCTGAACAAAATGGTGTTGCAGAAAGGAAGAACAGGCACATCCTGGAAGTGACGAGGTGCCTCCTCTTTGCCATGAACGTTCCGAGGTACCTTTGGGGAGAAGCAGCGCAGACTGCTACGTATTTGATCAACAGAATGCCTTTGAGAGCGGTGGACTTCAGTACACCACTCGAAATGCTCACAGGGACCACCTCATTCAAGGTACCTCCCAAAAAGTTTGGTTGTGTGTGTTTTGTTCATAACACAAGTCCAGGTATTAGCAAACTCGATGCGAAAGCCCACAAATGTGTGTTTGTTGGGTACTCCAGTGGGAAAAAGGGGTATAGATGTTATGACCCTGTGAAAAAAAGGATGCTGGAAAGCTTGGATGTGACATTCCGAGAAACAGAACCCTATTTTACTCTTTCCGGTACACAGTCCAATGCATCTCCAGTTACATTTCATGATCTTCTTGAGGTGGTTGTCACCTATCCCTCGGACCGAGTTGGTCGAGAGGGGAGAGTAAGGAATCTGACAACAGTATGCCCGTAAGTCCAAATACAGAGACAGATCTGGACTCAAGCATTGACCAAAGCCTACCACCTCCTAATAGGCAGATCAACAAGGTTTACACTCGAAAACCTCGCCATGAGAATGTTGGGCAACCTCCGGTCCAAGATCAATACCAATTACTTGCTCCTGTCGACGGCTCGCTCACACCACAGCCTTCAGGTAACTCAGAGTTACCTTCAGGTACTCTTTTCTCTGATCTCGATCTTCCTATTGCATTGCGCAAAGGAGTCCGGTCAACTATCTTGAAGCAAGGGGAAGATGTCTCAACCTCGCATCCTATCTCTCACTATGTCTCATTTGAGACATTTTCCCCTACTTACAAAGCTTTTGTAACCTCCTTACACTCTAACTCTGTTCCATGTGATTGGAGGAAAGCAATGCAGGACCCAAAGTGGAAGAAGGCAATGTTCGAGGAGATGAGAGCATTAGTCAAGAATGACACTTGGGATATGGTCCCTAGACCGTCCAACAAAAGCACTGTAGGATGCAAGTGGGTATACTCGACAAAATATACTCCAGAGGGAAAGGTGGACAGATTCAAAGCCAGATTGGGCCAAGGGCTACACACAAACGTATGGTGTGGACTATGAGGAGACCTTTGCTCCAGTGGCAAAAATGAATACTATCAGAACTCTCATCTCGTGTGCGGTAAACTTTGGGTGGGAGTTGTGCCAGCTAGATGTTAAAAATGCCTTTCTTCATGGGGACCTAAAGAAAGAGGTATATATGGAGATCCCACCTGGGTTTGAAAATGAACAACTGAAGGGTAAAGTGTGTCACCAGAAGCGCTCCCTGTACGGGTTAAAGCAGTCACCACGAGCCTGGTTTGACAGGTTTTCTATGGCAATGAAAAAACTAGGCTATCAGCAAAGTAGTGCCGATCACACTATGTTCATCCAAAGGAAAGGAGAGAAAATCTGCATTCTGGTGGTGTATGTGGATGATATAGTGTTAACAGGTAATGATCCTGTTGAGATGAAGAGGCTTAAGGCCAGCTTAGCCACAGAGTTTGAAATGAAAGACCTGGGTGAATTGCGCTACTTTCTAGGCATTGAGGTTGCTCGCTCAAAAAAAGGGGTAGTTCTTTCACAGCAAAAGTATGTTCTAGATCTACTGAGAGACACGGGAATGCTTGGGTGTCGACCTGTCAATACACCCATAGACCCTAATAATAAGCTGAAGGGAGGAATAGGTGATCAAGTAGACAGAGGACAGTATCAGCGCCTAGTAGGCAGACTGATCTACTTAGCACATACTCGACCTGACATTGCATACGCTGTGAGTGTAGTGAGCAGGTATATGCACGACCCTAGAATTCCACATGAAGAGGCCGTGTATCAGATTTTGAGGTATCTCAAGAGTTGTCCAGGAAAAGGTGTGCTCCTGAGTAAAAATGGGCACACTAGGATTGAAGTCTATACAGATGCCGATTGGGCAGGGTGTCTTGATGATAGAAAGTCAACTTCAGGCTACTGTTCGTTTGTTGGGGGTAATCTGGTTTCCTGGCGAAGCAAGAAGCAGAATGTAGTAGCAAGGTCTAGTGCAGAGGCTGAGTATAGAGCCATGGCCCAAGGTGTGAGTGAAGGGTTGTGGTTACGAAGATTGCTATCGGAATTGGGGTTGTTGGAGAACAAACCCATAATGTTGTACTGTGACAACAAGGCGGCTATAAACATACCAAACAACCCAGTACAACATGATAGAACCAAACATGTGGAGATTGATCGACACTTTATCAAGGATAAACTTGACGAGAGCATTATATGTATGCCTTTCGTTCGTACCAAGGAGCAAATTGCTGATGTCTTCACAAAAGGGTTGAGTGTCACAGACTTCTTCAATGTAATAGGCAAGATGAACATGATCAATATCTATGCATCATCTTGAGGGGGAGTGTTGAATATTGTATTGTAATATAAGGGTATTTAGGTAAAAGTGTGAATACAATAGTTATAGGGACTAAAGTGTAAGATTGAGTTGTATATGTAGACAGACTATCAATGAATGAAATTAATCCCAAAATACCGTAAACTTTACATAATTATAAAAATTCTGAAAAAAATGGGGGTCAATTGACCCCCATTGTTCCTTCCTCACTCCGCCTCTGGAGTGAAATGTCTTAATTTTTATTGGTTGTTTTCACCTCTTGCAGACCTAAAAGGAAAATGGTTTCCGCAATTTTTTTTTAACCAAATCAACCAATGAACACCCATAGTACGTACTATTAATTTTTAAATATTGCAATTTGAAACAGCAACATGCAAAGATTGCCCATCCAAAATGAGAAAAAGGAAAAGGAAAATAGAGAAGGAAAAAAGGCCAACAGATTACCAAACTGTTACCAGTTGTATAATGGCTGGTATGTATTGACACTATACTTGACTAGCATCATTTACTGGTGTGTTTACTAGTATTGTAAAAGTTCTGTTTGTACTTTGTATAACCAACCTGAAAAAATTGTTGTTCTTGTCTTTACCTGGATGGAGAAAGTGTAATATGTTCATCTCTTATTTCTTCACAGGTATGACTGCTAGGTTCACTGATGTTGTCTAACTTATGCTGTACATAAGGTTATACTATTTTACTTGTGCTATAGACAAGGGGCATTTTGCTCATTTGGATCGGCATTGCGAGAATTCTCAAAATTAAGGGATTCAAGACTGGTCTGGAATGAATTTTGTTTACTGCAGCACAAGTATATGTAGTTCACTGTTTTAACCAACTTTAATTGTTTTGTGCTATTTAAGATTGACATGTATAAACCAAAGCTGCAAGATATTCTTCTGATATACTTGCTTGAGAGACTTAAATATCCAACGACAACTACTTTGCCAAATGTATCTAGACATTTCATTATTTCATCTTCCCTAGAAAGGCATATACTTCATTTTCCTAACAAATGCCAGCTTTATTATAGATATGAAGAAACAACATGCATTCATACTCTTTCCTTCTCAGCCTGATCACCACCTGAGTACCACCTGCTAAATGCTGATCAATTTTGGTCCCAGCTTTGTTTGTCGCATCAAGCTTCGCCTTTATCCTCTCTGCATTATCAGCAGACACCTCTTTCCTCAACTGATCCACCATCCTCTCTATCTCTGAAGCCACATCCAGAGGAATCTTACCGGAATACTCACTCAAGCTCTTCTCTTTGTTATAAATTGTCAGCATTATTTCTAACTTCAATAAACGCCTTCCACTCCTGATCCTTTTGTTCATGCATCTTGGCTTCCTGAACCATATTTTATATTTCTTCTTCCGAGAGTCCACCCAAAGAACGCATGGTAATCTGTTGATCCTTTCCAGTTGCTTTGTGTCTTGCAGAGATGGTCACAGTTCCATTGGCATCAATATCAAATGTGACCTCAATTTGGGCACGCCTTGAGGGGCTGGTGGAATTCCCACTAGTCGATATGAAATAAAGATTTTCTCATTACCTGGCTTTTCTTAGTGGGGATGGTCGTCGTTGTATTATTCAGTTGAGTAAATTCACCACCAAGAGTTTCAATACCAAGCAAGAGAGGTGTAACATCCAAAAGATGTTCCTTCGCAGCTCCTCTGAGAATGCGGCCTTGCATAGCTGCACCCATAGCAGCTTCCTCATCTGGGTTAACCGTTAAGCTCCTCACTGTAGATACACCAGCATCTTTCAAACAATTCTTACCTGGCTCTATATGTAGTTCTATAAATGACTCAAATTTGGACCTTGTTAAAGTGATGTGCCAATGCTTTGCACCAGATGCATTGAGGTTGATCTCGGTTTGGGTTGCGGAGTAGAGCTCAATTTTGGCTCTCTGTTGCCTCTCGAAGCCTCTGTAGTGGCAACCAATCCTTTGGCAGGTCAATTGCCTTCAATTCTTTTAAATTCATTCACATAATACTCTCGAATGAGTGTTGTCTAGGTCCCCTCCTCATAGAAAGGTATTGCCATTTGTCCCTTTTAATTTTTATAAAAGGAAATATAGATAGAAAGTGAGTATTCAAAATCGTTGGTTTCACTTAAATGGAGTAGCGAGTGGTGGCCACCGAGCTATGTGCCAAATTGGAAGCCGCCCATGTTGATCCAAGTGTTTCATGAAAACTGCACAGCAAGATAATCAAATTCAGTCTAAATCATGTGCATTTACTAATTAGTTTCTGCAAGTAAAACTTTTTACTACCAACCTCCCATAGATTCTCTCTCTCTTATATACGCACCAGACTTTATTCTCTTCGTTGTCTTTTTTTTTAGCAATTACATATGTATATCGGGATAAAATCTACTATATTTTATTTAATTAAAATATCGTGCTAGTTTCAAATTTGTAGGTTTAACTCCAACTAATCATTTCATATTTTTATGAACTTAATTCCACCATGTAACATGTTTCTATATCATAGTGCTGAAATTTCTACATCTATGCAGATTCCAGAAAGATAAAAAGTCGCAGTTATCATAGTTTCAGTACACAACGCCATTGATTGTGAATCCCACATTTAGTCTAGATATAACTAGAAAAACAAAGCATGACTAGCAAGGTCAAATTCACATGATGGGCAAGATTATTGCTAATTATGACAACTGGAATTGCACTTTCAACATCTCTTATTCATTTAATTGATAAAGAACCTAATCGTAGAAGATATACATTATTTCCAAAGAGTCAATGAATGTGAAATAATCAAATATTTTGACTAGTCTATAAAGGAGGTGCCGCTTTTCCAAATTTACATCCAGGGACTACATTTTTGCAATACATCCAGATTTACACTATGCTTTTGCTGGCTTTTCAATATTAACTTGCAGTGATTGAACAGTTTAACTTAAGCAAAATAATGATAAAAAATAATTGGAGACAGATCTTAAGCCATTGCTCCAACTTAAGCATGGTTGTGCTCTCATAATGCCTATGGAAAGATACTTATTTGCAAAACCAATAGCATGAAGAAGAACAGCAGAACCTCACCAGTTTATTGCTGTATGTGTACAATTACAGAAGAATCTGAGGGCTGATTATTTTCATTAAGTTCGTCAGAACAGTAATTAGCAGTTGATGTTTTTTCATCTCCTTGATTGTGGAGATGTTCAAGGAATTCCATTACAACAGGATCCGTCCATGGACAACCGAATGGGGCCTTGTCCCCAGCCACCCATCCAAGGTGGCCTCCTTTTGGAGTCACTATAAGCAGACAATTTGGATTCTCCTATTGTTCGAAATGATATACAGAGAGATAACAATTACAACATGTCCTTGAAAGATCAAAGATAGCTTTAGCAGCTGATATGAGTTAGAAAGTGAGTACCTTAATATCTTCACGGGGAATTCCCCTTGATGGTGCGATTGGATCGTTTTCAGCCTGATGAAACACAGAGTAAAGTATAAACCACCAAAGGAAATAATTAATTTGGAATAGAAAGTGAAATGTTCTCCTAATCATATGACAAACCTACCAAGCACAATTATCCTCCTCCTTTCATGTGCTTTTAAAGAATATAAATTGTTATCCTCTCAGCTATAAGTAACCATCAGTTATTTCCAATTACAGAATTGGAAAGAAAAATCTCTTCAGAAAAAAGAATTGAAAAGAAAATAACCTGAATGCAGAGGAGAGGTACAGAAACATCTTTGATGGAGCGCGAACTGCTCGAGTTATAGTAGTAATCATCAACTGACTTGAAACCAAATGTTACTGCAAGCCAAAAAGAAATCACCTTAGTAGGATTAACTGAAATAGTTAGAAACATGCAAATGCTAGAAATAAAGCAATAAAAAAGTACCACGGGTCAATCCTTCGTCAAAATCTCTAACAGATCTCGCATTTGCTACCATTGGAATGTTGTACTCACCACCAATGCCTTCAAATAGTAGTGCATGTCTGGCAAAAAAATGGAACTTGTTACTTTCGAGTCCACGAAAGATCTTTTTATTTAAGATTTGCAGTGGAAGTAAAAATATTGTTTACTTTTTGAATATCTTGCATAGTCCTCTAGAAAGAGCACCGTCATAGACATTATTGAAACCTTTATGGAAATCTTCATCTGCTATTGGCAGATTGAAAGGATTACACAGGGATACTGCTCCGGAGAGAACACAATTATGGGATTCCTGCAAATAATAAATGATGATGATAACAATAATAATAATAATAATAAATTAATAATAAAACATTTAGTTAATCAACAAATGGTGCAGTATGGATTCTCATTTAAAAAGATCAGAACTCAAAAAAAAAATTCCTTCATTTTCACAAAGTTCTGGCACCTAGGCCTTTGAACTAAGCAACGATGATTAAAAATGGAAGAAGGCATTTAAATTGAAGTTTCATTAGAGTAAGAATTATCTAACTAATTCAAAATAAGTACAGAAAGGAAAATAGTCATGCCTGACCAAGGTAGCGAACAAGAATATTTGCTCCAAGAGACCAACCAACTGCATAGAGTTTTGACTTTGGATAGAGAGTTGAGAGATGAGAAACTACTTCGCAGAGATCGTCTGTGAATGAAGCTGAATAAAACTATATAAAGCATGAGAAACTCAAATGAGATTTTTTTATTTATAATTTTGTCTGTTTTTTAAAAAGAAAAATAGGAGGCTACTTTGCATTAATAAAGTACCTTGGGTGTAGTTACTGGGCTATCAGCACAACCGCGACTGTTAAAAACCACCACGCGCCATCCTTTCTTTCTTGCTCTCAAAAGCATATGCCTCACATATGTATCACCACTGCCTCCTGTTAGACCAGGCTGCACTGAAGATAATATTATAATTATCTAATTTAAGCCCATAATCGATAAAAATAAGCCTCAAAAACAGCTAATTTTCAAAAGTATGCCACAAAAGGCATTGCAAATTTCCCAATTCACAAATTACAATGGAGGGTTGCTAACTGTTGCCTGGGACATTCTCACATTGGGCCCGCTCTCCCTATTTTAATATGTTATTGTCCATAATTGCGAACCTTGTATAATGTCCAGAATTTGTACATGGTTCGCACTTAATTATACTCATACAGAGTTACATAGTTTACACGTCCCCTACTAGGATTGGTGGGCAAGCTTGATGCAAAATTGGCCGGGACGAAAAAAACCATTTGCAATTGGAATCCAAGTCCAACTGCACAATTAAGCACCAACAAAAACCAGGAATTAGATGTCAGCCCATAGATGCACGGTGCTAGGCCTAAAAGGTATGGTTTAGGCATCCGGTACTATAACCATGGCAATGTACCGCAGCAAAATGAGAGAGAAAGGAATCAGAAAAACTACCAGAAGAATGAGCACAGGAGAATCAAAAGGAAGCTCTGTCTCATCTCCCGACACCCAATCGAGCGCGACGGCACCGTCATCCTTAGTTCGGAGGCACTCGCGTCTCAGTTTGACAACTGGCAGCGACCTGTAGAATGCGGCGAAAATGGTTTCCACGTGGCGGTTCCATCCGAGCACTGGAAAGGCCTTGTACGGACACTGGAGACTGGCGAAGCGTGAGAGCAACGACCGTCGCGCGCCGACGATCTCAAGCGAGGAACCGGGGAGATCTTCGGATCTGGTGTCTGAGGGAGAAGACATTGCGGAGAGAGGGAGGAGGGAGCGGCGCAGGGTAGGATATGGTCGAGCAGGAGTGAAGCGTAGATGTGGGTTTGCCATTGGTGTGTGTTGGGGAGTTATTTGTTGATTTTGTAACAAAAAGAAATTTGTGGAAGCTTTTAAGTGGAACTCTTTTTGTTGATTCTGTCCTTTGACCCGGAAAATAGTGTGCACATAAATCACTTAAATCATAAATATTGACCGTTTATATTGCTTTATTAGCTAAATAAATCTCAAATCATAATAATTTAATATAAACGATGAAGGACTTCTATATTTCTTATGTCTAATTAATATCAACATTATGATAAATCTCATATGTCTACGTCTATGAAGATGTAGGTTCAATTAATACAAAAAATTTAAAATAATATAAATATCGGAATTATATTATCTAAATAAAGTTAAATAAATCAGTTATATTTGAAATTAGTTGTTCACATGTCTATCAAAACTTTCAAAATATTTAATTTCTTTATCAATTTTTTTGAAATATCACATTTCTCCATTACAACTAAGTAGCTCAGCAGTTTCATCCGAAAGAGGAAACTATATGTGCATGTAAATTTATTAAAATTGCGTGTGTAAAAAAATGTCACTTTCAAAATTTCATATATGGAAATGGGGCGGTAGAAAGGACTTGAGAGTAGGTCCCATGGGCATCGGACCTACTCTGGTTCGATGGGTTTAATCACCGTCGATTGCTTTAAGATTCGTGCAGAATGCTTTAAACTTCGTGCGTGTATGTTTCAATTTTCGTGCGCACAAATTTTGAATTAGATCAGACGGTCATCATGCTCGTTGAACCTAAAAGTAGGTCCGATGGGCATCGGACCTACTCCATTCTCGGTAGAAAGGGGGCGCAAGTAAGATTTTCATCAAGATAAGCAAGAAATTATCGAATTGGATTTAAATAGTTAATTAAATTGATTGTAAATTATTGCCGATATTTTTATTATTACCCCAAAAAAAAACAAATTATCAAATATGCTCCCACCCCAAATTTATTTTTATTTCTACCCTAACCGCCCGTGGGCTGGGCGGTCCACTTTTCACACCTGACCGCCCAGCAGCTGGGCGGTCCGCTAGTGTTTTTTTTTTTTAGAAACAATATGAATATCAAGATGCTGAATTCTTAACGCTAAAAATTCGATTTTTTTTTGTAAATATTAGTTAGATTACTTCTTTTAAGCATATTTATACTAAAATACGCTAAATTACTTGGAATTATGTTAATTACGTTGAGTTACACTATATTAAGTTAAATTATACTAAATTACATTACATTACGTTAAAATACGATAAATTACATATGAATAGGGACGATATATCTTCACTAAAAAGGCGAAAAACGACGACGAAACTTCAAATGGTCGTAAAACGGCGCTCGAGTGTCCGATTTCAGCAAATGACCACTTTTCAGAAAGCTTGCGAAAATGCGCATGCGTCCGTGCTAGCAATGCTGGATTCCAAAATTCAGAATCGCCAAAAAACAAAGGGAAGAGTCTCAAAACTTGAGTTGAAGTTTCCGATTAAGATTTTCATTTCTATTATTCAATCCAAGTAGCTCAGTAAATTAGTTACATAATGAAATTGTAGAATACCAATTTTTACTATTTTCGGAATTTTTTTACTATTTTTTATGATTCGTGAAAGATGGCATAGAATCGGTCTATTTTAGCGTAATTTTGTGTAGTTTAGCATAATTTACTGTATTTCAGCATAATTAGCGAAGTTATTGTTATTTAGTGTAATTTAAAGTAATTTAGTGTAACTCAACGTAATTTAACATAATTTCAAGTAATTTAGAATACCTTTCCTATGTTCCTATGTTCAAGTAATTTACACTAAATTTAACATAAATTACTCCGAAATACACTAAATTGTAAATTACTTGAACATAGGAACATAGGAAAGGTATTCTAAATTACTTGAAATTACTCGAGCGCCGTTTTATGACCGTTTGAAGTTTCGTCGTTGTTTTTCGCCTTTTTAGTTAAGATATATCGTCCCTATTCATATGTAATTTATCGTATTTTAGCGTAATGTAATGTAATTTAGTGTAATTTAACTTAATATAGTGTAACTCAACGTAATTTAACATAATTCCAAGTATTTAACGTATTTTAGTATAAATATGCTTAAAAGAAGTAATCTAACTAATATTTACAAAAAAAATTCGAATTTTTAGCGTTAAGAATTCAGCATCTTGATATTCATATTGTCTCTCTTAAAAAAAAAAAAAAAAAACACTAGCGGACCGCCCAACTGCTGGGCGGTCAGCTATGGAAACTGGACCGCCCAGCCACTGGGCGGTCAGATATGCATAGTGGACCGTCCAGCAGCTGGGCGGTCAGGTGGGAAAAGTGGTCCGCCCAGCCCACGGGCGGTTAGGGTAGAAATAAAAATAAATTTGGGGTGGGAGCAGATTTGATAATTTGTTTTTTTTTGGGTATTAATAAAAATATCGGAAATTATTGAATCGGGTTCAAATCCATTAGATTGAAACTAACTCTTAAATTTTCAAATGAAATCACAATTAGCAATCGAATCTATTTTAGATAGCTATTTAAATTATGATTAAGTTTAAATTGAAACTGACGAGCTATATATGCTGCAAACAGCAAATTGATTGAGCAGAGGAAAGAGGAGCACCTGAGCGAAGGATGATCAAAAGAGCGCATGATGACTTGAGGACCTGAGCGGCTGAGCAAAAATTGTAGTTGCAGAGGAGGAGGCGATGCATTGCCAAGAAAAAGGAAATCGCGATAGTAGATTGTGCAATTTTTTTTCAGATGGGCAAAATTTAAACAAAATGGGTTGTGTCTTACTTAATTTCTAAACAAAATGGGTTGCGCCTACACAACTTTTTTTTTCTAGAGTTGTATTTCGGATTGGGCTAAGTTCAGGACAGCGCAAACTTGATTTCCACGATATAGCAAGTCCAAAAACAAAATGGGTTGCCCTACCCTGCACCATGCTAGATCCGCTAATGCATAGCACAATTGGCTACAAGAAAAAATTCTAGGACTATAGTTATTCAAAAATCGAAAGTTCGAGCTCCTCTCGCGACTTGCCGCTTCTGCAAAACTTAAAAAACAAAATCGTATATGAAACAAACTTAGTGTTACAATTTAAATATAAATCGACAGCTTATTGTCGTCTCATCCCTATCCATTGATTGGATTTATGTTTGTAATACATACATTTAATTATGTGTAAACATTTGTCACTTCAACTATGGGTCAGTTAAGAGTTCTTAATAGTATCTTCGTTCTATTTGCAAGGTAATTACTAATGCTGTCGTGGTAATTACAGTTTCAGTGATAAAAATATAGAATTATTGTTAATTTAATAACGATGTTAAATTAAACAATCTATCCAGAAGTACTACGTTAATTTATAATTAATAACTACAAAGCTTGATATAGTAAAATTATTAAATATAACTGAAATTGTAAGAATAAAAATATTATAAAATTTATTGAAAAATAATTGCTAAGAGGGAGATGGTAAGGAATTTTGTCTTTTGTAATTTGAGAAATAAAAGATGCTATCAGAAAAATAAAGTACTCAATTAAAATTTTGGGAGAATTTCACCGTATACCCCTCAAAAACTTCAAAATTACATATTTCCCCCTCTAAACTTCAAAAACACACAAATTTACCCATTTTATTGTCTTTTATATTAAAACTCATTCTAAAATTCTAAAATACTCATTTTACCCTTTATTAAAAGCATAAAATGCCCCATCAGACTCAAATTTGAACTTGAAGGCTTCCTCTACCGTCCGATCCGCGCACATCGCATTAAGATATGTGCGTGTCGCTTCAATATTTGTGCATGTTCGCTTCAAGATTTGTGATGATCTAGAGCACACGGATCTTAAACCAGTTCGGACGGTAGAGGTACTCTTCATATTCAAATTTAATCTGATGGGCATTTTATGTTTTTAATAAAAGAGTAAAATGGGTATTTTATAAATTTAGAATAAGTTTTAACATAAAAGACAATAAAATGGGTAAATTTGTGAGTTAATGAAGTGAAGAGGGGAAAATATGTAATTTTAAATTTTAGAAGGGGTAAATACATAATTTTAAAGTTTTTGAGGGGTATATGTGAAATTCCCCCTAAATTTTTTGATGGGGGCTAAGTCTTTGCAACTCTATCCGCTCACATCTACTGATATCTTATTTTCAAACCCTCTGTCAACTCCCGATCTATCCATTATTTTTTAATAGAAGGGGAGGGGGAGCTAAACTATAAAATACACAATATGTAAAAAGACAAAAAATTGTGCCCACTGAGAATTAAACTCAAGACCTCACAAACACCACGTAGAACTCTAACCACTGGACTACAAGAAAATATTTATCATTTTATGAGAGAGCTAAGCTATATAAAAACTTTAACAAACATAAATTTAATTAAATTTCAATACACATAATTAAAATTTTAAAATCATAAGAGTGGCTTATCCACCTTTGACTAAGCCTTATATCCGCCCCTGATTTTTAGTCCCCATGGAAATCCTAATATCAAAAATCCAGTTGAATTTTGAAACCCTTTGCCGACTCTAGTTCTATCCATTATTTTCATTCCCCATGAAAAAGAGAGAATTTCATATAAACCACTAAAAAAACTCTAAAATTACATATTTATCATCTCAAATTCTATAGCTACGTATTTACAATATTAAATTCTAATAACTCACATATTTACTTAATTAATCAAAAACTGAGATTAATTATGTTTAATATTATATAGAATATAATTAATCACTTAATTAGTCCCTTCTCTCTCCCCTTCTGCACATAATCGCTACCAACTTCTTTTGGCGTGATTCTTCCCCTTCTGCACTAAAATTTCTCCTCGTCTCTCCTGGTGCCTTTTGCTTCTCTAATATCATCCAATCACTATCAGCTATGGAATGCGAAGAAGAAGAAATATTAAAACTTAAAAGGGAACTCTTATCGGAGGAAGATAGATCTAGATAGGAGATCTAGATAGGAGCTCAGAGGTAGATATGCAGATATATAATGAAGAGTAAGAGAGTACTAAGAGTATGTCTAGATGAAAAGAGAGAGTGTACATGACAAGTGTGATTAGTTTTAGTTCATTTTGATTAATCGTAGTTTCAAAATTTTAAACAAAATTAATTGAATTTTAGATATGATTTGATATATATTTCAATTATATTGGATAAATATTTAAGTTATTAGAATTTAGAATGATAAATATATAATTGTAAAATTTGAAATGGTAAATACGTTTTCATAATTTTTTAGCAGTATACATAAAATAAAATAAAAAAAGGGTGAAAGTGATGAAACAAGAAACAAACAACCAAACCAGTTGTTAGATCGGTACATGTGGACGGGATCATTTACTTCATCATGGCCATTCAATTAGTTGATCTATGAAAAAATATCTACTTCAGATTTTTTTTCTTTTTTTGAGGACATCTACTTAGATTCTGGATCAACCAAAGCATGTTCGCCGTTGGATCATCAAAGCAGTGGATGTGATCTTGCGACATGCACAAATCATCTTCTCTTAGATGGTGTAACCGGTCTTACATATTATGAGATAGAAAAATGAGGAGGTCCCACTTAGCAGTGGGAATACACTATGGACGACGTGGCATTCCATATGCTAACAAATATTGAACACTGGATAACTCTTGAAGAAAAACTGTACACCCGAAGAACACAGCAAAACCTGGATCTTTCTGTACATTTATATAGTTCCCATGAAATTCCGGGACCAACGAATAAAACCACGAGTTCAATATGTACGATTGCAATCCAAGTTCATTTCAGATGTTATACTTTCAGGCGAAGCGCTCTTCTCTTCCCGGGAACAGAACAGAACATGAACGCGCGTTCGCTTTCATCTTCTGACCTCTACCTCATGCCTATATAAATTCAACCGTTAACATTCTCCCTTTACTAACATTTGCGCTTTCATGCTTCTCTCCGACTAGGGTTCCGACCTCTCCAATGCACTCTACTATGGATTCTCTCCAGTCGTTCAACCCCCGCCACGTCCCCTCCAATCCACTCTCGAAATCGCTTTCCCTCCGATTCCCCAACTGTCCGCGCGACCGCTCAATTAACCCGGTTCTTTTGTGTTGTAAATCTAAATTATTCACTTCCGTCCAGGTTCACCATGCCCGTTTCGACCCGTTACACTTAATTATCACTAGCCCGAACAACAAATCGACCAAAATTTATGCCAACAATTCACGCAAGCAAGATAGTGAGAGCTCGTCAAGCGATATTACTCTAGGAACCACTTCAAATAGTAGTGAAGGGATTCAGAAACCGGGAAATAGCTCAAATGCTGCCTCGGCATCAAATTCCCATTCGTCAAATCCTCCAAAAAAGGAGAAGAAATGGAAGAATTGGTGGCGGAGAGAGAATCGCATCCGGTGGGAGTGGAAACCAATAGGTGAAAATCAAGATGTTGGCTTTCTCCTCTTACAGTTGGCAGTTTCTTTTTTAGCTTTTCGGATGCTCCGACTGGGTAATTCCTTCCCGAGTTCAGAACCTGATACCACTACTAGTGTGCCATACAGCCAGTTTCTTAGCAAGATAAACAGCAATCAGGTGCAAAAGGTTGAGGTGGATGGGGTGCACATCATGTTCAAGTTGAAGCCTGACCAATCTGGATTCAGTTCACAATCGACAGGTGAGTCAACTCGACCTTCACAGGAGTTGGAAGAAGCAATAAGGAGTGCAGCGCCGACTAAGCGGATCCTGTACACCACAACCCGGCCTACTGATATCAAGACGCCTTATGAAAAGATGCTGGAGAACAGAGTAGAGTTTGGGTCACCAGATAAACGGTCAGCCGGGTTTTGGAACTCTGTTTTGGTGGGTTTTTGGGTTCTCTCTCTCCTTTACTTCTGTACTTTTATTTAATTATTGATGTTAGTGCCACAATTGTTGTATGCGGGAATTGGTGCATGCTGGAGTTCTATAAATGAACTTCAAATTAATAGAACAAAATATTTGTCCTGGCAGTCTATGGTATGTATATATTTACCTTCTTGTTTGGAATTGTTAACTTATGTTTGGTAAAAATTTACAGAAGTGATGTTAGTAAAGCTTCTGGGCTACCTGAATAGTATCAGAAACTATATAGCTCATCACGCTTATCTAATTTAACTAGTACAGTGTTTACTATGCTGGTACCATACATCATGGAATCTGTGATTGGTGTACCTATGAGAAGTTGAGAACATTGTGTTGATATACTCAAGCTCCAAAATTTTATGTCTGTGCATTTGACAAATAACAACATGGGGTCTCAGTTCTTTCATTTTATTTCTCAAAGAGTCTGAAAAGCTTTTTCATAATCAGTTAATTGTGAATTGATTAGGGAATGCCTATGATTTCCAAAATCATTGTTTGTAATTATGTGATTTGCTGCTTCTCTCCTTTTGCTCCTTGAAAATTTGACTAATATTGTTATCTTTTTGAATGTTGGTGAATGCATTTGGGCATTTATTTTGATGAATATCCTAATTTTGAACCTCACAAAGTCAACATTTCATTGTTAAATTCACTAGTACAGTAATTGCAGGTTTAAATATCAGATTGGTTAGCTGTACAATAATTTATTATGGAACCTAAGTAAATAGAAAATTGTTAGTAAATCTGTGGATGCAAATTTTATTTATCTAATAAGAGTTAAGGCCAATAAAGAACATTCAATAAAACTGATGCTCCTGGAACATTAATTAGCAGGAAACGATTTTTAAAATAAGATAAATTGGACTGCACCAATACTTCAAAATGGTTCTAAAAGAAAACTTCATTTACCAGGCATGCCATGCTTATAAGAAATTGCATATGTTCTTCTAATTAGTGGAAAGTAGGGCCTCATTGGCGCTTATTTCTAATTGCATTCATTTTATACCACAGGTTGAACTTTTCTATGTCGTGTTGATTGATGGGTTTCTTCAATGATTCCCCCTTTTCAACGGTGCGGAAATTCTCTTTCATAATCTGTTTATCTAAAGCATGAATTTGGCTAACAGTTTTTTTTGTTGTTTCTACATTTTCCTACAGCATACAACAGGGTAAATGAGGAAAGGAAAGAACTCGTGTTCTGGTAGTTCAAAGGTATCAGAACAATCTCATCTGAAAACATTTGCTGATGTGGCAGCGGTAGATGAAACAAAAGAATGTTTAGAAGAAACTGTTGTATGTTAATCATTGCAGCCGGCTGTATACATAGGACATCCAAATAATTAATCTTAATTCTTGTAATATTGCTTAGGAATTTTTAAGGAACCCAGAGAGATATGTTCGCCTTGGTGCCCGCCCTCCTAGAGGCGTCTTGTTGGTAAGCTTAGTTTTATTTATGGACTTTTTATATACGCAGTATGATGGGTACAATTATAGACATGAAGGCATCACCAGTTGTGATCTGTCTAAGCAATTTTATTAATTAGAAGCATTATAGGGATGACTTCTTTGTACAATATTGTTGGTATTGCTACCTATGACATATATAACTTGGATGATTTATAATTTAAATTATAGGTTTCTTCCATAGGTGAGTATGCCTGGTACAGGAAAAACACTTCTAGCGAAAGCAGTGGCGGGGGAAGCAGATATTTTCTTTATAAGCTGTTCAGCTAGTGAGTTTGTCGAATTATATGTTGGTATGGGTTCTTCAAGGGTTCGAGGGCCAAAAGGGAGGCTCCTTCTATCATTTTCATTGATGAGGTTAAAAGCTGCTTTTCTTCTTGTTGGCTTGATATTTCTCTTGACTCGCAAACTACTGAAATTTTGTATATTTCACTAATTTGCCTTGTTTCTTTGATGTGTTTCTGCTTCCAGGTCAGCCTCGTGTCGAGGTCTGATTCTAAAAAACATGAGTTGACTTTAGTTCGTTTTTCATATTTGGCTAATCACATGAGCAACTTTTCTTTATCTTGATTATTTATTCCTGTAGCTGCATCAGACATTAATTCTAGAAACCAAAACTCTTAGGATATCATTTCAACGCTATTTCTAGCTGACCTGACCTGACTGATCTGAATGCATAACTACAACACATAATTAATAGGCATTTTTGTATATTATTCTTGTGAAGAACTATTTGTTTTTCTTTAATAAATTTTGTTAGATGCTTCCTGTTAATAATTTCTTGTGGCTGAGTATGGGCTGAGCGAAAATATTGGCCCATTGTTTGGCGACTTTGTCTGGTGGGGGACTCGACGAGTCAGGAGGAGCTGAATGGGGAAGAGATCAGGTTTTTATTTCTCATCTTATGTTTGGTAGCTGTTTATACATTTTGAGGTAGTCGTAGCCTTTCTGCATGAATGCTACAAAGACTTCCTGCAAGTTTTTCTCGCAGGATGATATACTATGGTACTTAAATTCAGAACTATATATAAACAAATTAAATCCTGTCAAATGCAGGGTCATTTGGTTGATATGGTCCAGACAGAGATCAAAGGATTGCTTCAATCAGCTCTTGAAGTAGCTCTTTCTGTGATAAAGGCCAATCCTACTGTTCTGGAGGGCCTTGGTGCTTATTTGGAAGGTATTTCAAAATTGTGCTAAAGTTCAACAGACTTAAATTTGGAACAATGATTAAAACTAAATCAGCTGTCTTCTTCATCCTAATTGACCATCATCTTGATTGTGGTTATAAATTCAGCGAAGACAAGGTTGAAGGAGAGGAGTTGCAAGAGTGGCTAAAGTTAATTAGTTGTGCCCCATCAGAGCTTGCATTCTTCATAAGAGGCAAGCATGAGAACTTTCTTCAACTGGAAACAAGTTCATGATAGAAGCCCCTCCGAAATCAATCTGCAAATAATTAATAGCTGCTATGTTTAAACATTTCAGGAAACCTAATTGTAAGGGGCTTAGAAAAGGTACATCAGTGAACTAGTCTGCATTCTTTATATATCAACAGCTGCCTTATAATAAATAGAAGGCAGCAATTGCCATTGTCTTATTAATCAGAAAACTAACATTTGTAATTTTTTTTCTGTAGATTATTTTTGTTTTATCTATATAGTCAGTAAAAAATTTAGTTGCGAGAGAAGTCTTAACAAATGATCTTATGGCCTCGATTGTTGAAATCGGCATTATGACTTGGCCGTATGAAGCCAATGATTGGGGAAGGACTCTCCAATGAAAAGGGACAACAAAGTTAATTTTGTGTGCTTTGACCCAAGTTCCCAACCATTTTTAAAAGAAGCATTCCATTTGGGAAGGACTCTCCAGCATCTACATTTGTATACCTCAAATTATAGTATGAATTTGCAGTGGGTACGGGTACAAAATGACAGGATTCACCAGGAAAGGTTGAAGAACCTGGATTAAGAACATGCGTATTAATCTACTGTCTACTTCTTCTTCCTTTTAGTGGAGACAGTATTGTCCCGTTTCAGTCCGCTAAGTTCAAAATTTTTATTTTGAACCTCTGCTTTGGATGTCTCTCACTAGCACTTAATTTCTTCAGCAGAAACAGACGAACTTGAATGGAAATGGTAAATGATGAAATTTGTCAATATGAGAAATGGAGTTTTGCTGTAAATAACTTTGCCGAAGACATCGAACAGCATAATGAATGCTATCTTAGTCTTAGCTTCATTTTAAGCGTTATACAATGATGATTGGATACCAGAATGGACGGGATGTATATTGCATTTTTCTGATAACAAACTTACTGAAGCTCCCGAACTCTATATTTGCATCCTTCTAGCAGGAATGGACAACTCAATATAATGTAACAGTATACTTTCATTTAATTACCTTAAGTTTAAACTATAAACAGTCGGTAGTTGTTAGAACATCAACTTAATGGTATGAGAACATAATTTTTTTTTGCTATGATAATAATTATTACCATATGAAAATAAATATCTGTCAACAGACTTCACCTGCAATGTTCGCTATGAGTTTAATTTGAAAAATTAACATTGCAGTTTTGAACAAAAAATTGGAACCTTTATCTTGATTTACTTAATTAAGTCAACTTTATTGATTCCAAATTTAAATTTTTTAAGTTTGATATGTATAAAATCAAGAAGCCGAACATTACTTAAAAATGAACTCACGAAAATAATTCATTTTTTTTTGAGAGAACATTTTTAAGAAATTTAATACTCATATTAATTGTACCCTTTCGTTTAAAGGCTATGAGAAAATTTGTCGAGGAAACAAGTACAGGACAATTTACAAGGTTTTGTTTTGTCTAAACGGAAGTGCTTTAGGATGCAATTTGTTGATGTGTTTGGCAAGAGGATTAATGCTGATTTAAGCGATTTAAAGTGCTTTAATGCACACAATGGAAGTGTTTAAGGTGCTTTAAGATAAAATAAAGCTAAAACACAGTAATATTAAATCACCAAATTCCTTGACTATTGACACTCTTAATCCTCACTACTTCACATTCTAATATAGTATTATAGAATAATTTGATTTTTTTTTATATACTACATCTACTTCTCTACTACCAAATATTAATGCTATAAAGTGATTTCACATTTATTCGCTTTAATTTTACTTCATTTACCAACTACAGGTTACAAGTACAACATAATGAATTTGTGCAATCTTTATGAACAGATGCATGGCAAACTTAGATCTTGGCATTCTCAGTACTTTGGAGAGTTGGACAAGCAGCTAGAATTTTGCAGAAAGACAATTCTCTTCTTCGACCAGATAGAAGAAAGAAGGGTCTTAGCAAGTTCTGAATTCCGGTTCCGTAACAAAGTACGAGAAAGGGCATACATGCTGGCCTGTATCAGTGAGTCTAGATGGCGACACAGATCAAGATGCAAATGGCTGGCGGCCGGTGATCAAAATACCCGGTATTTTCACACTATAGCATCATCAAGACTGAGAAAGAATGCGGTAACACAATTGCTGCATAATAGAAGTACACTGACTGAGGAAGGTCAGATCCGAACTGCTTTTAAAAGCTATATGGAGAATGTGCTAGGTACTGAAAAGCCGGTTCTCAAGTTTAATCCACAATGTCTGTACCCGGTTAATCCAGACCTAGCTTTTCTCCAAGATCTGATCACTCACATTGAAATTGAAGTGGCAGTCCGGCAATTAGCACGAAACAAGGCTTCGGGTCCCGATGGGCTCCCGAATGAATTTCTACAAACTCACTGGCCAACCATAAAGGATAACGTAATTGATATAGTGCAAGGCTTCTATGATCACAAGGTGGTTTTAGGAAGCATAAACAGGGCCAATATCATTATGGTCCCAAAGAGGGAGGTGCCGAAAAGACTAACCGACTTCAGGCTTATCATTGTGTTAAATGTCGTACCAAAACTGATTTCGAAGATCTTGGCCAACAGGTTGAGAGGAATCTTGCCGAACATGATAAGTCCCAAGCAAACTGCCTTTGTAGGTGGAAGACAAATAATCGAAAATTTCAATGCTACACGCGAGTTGTTGCATCATATTTCAGACACGAAGAATTCGGCAGTATTTATCAAGATAGACTTTGCCAAAGCCTTCGATTCGGTTAATTGGTCTTTTCCGTGTGACATAATGAGGGCAAGGGGATTCCCGACTAGATGGATTCGATGGATACAAGACCTCCTTATTTCATAGTCTTCCAAGATTGTGATTAATGGTGGGGAGTCGGATTTTTTCTGACATAAACAGGGCCTGCGACAGGGGGACCCGCCGTCCCCCATGCTCTTCAATTTTGTGGTCGATGTGCTTCAGCAGTTCATTGGTGCCCTAAACAGTACTTTGCAGACTCGGATTTTGGCTAAAATTGGTAAGGCAGTTATAGCGCATCAATATGCTGATGACACATCCATTGTATCAGCTACAGATCAAGCGACAATAGTATCACTAAAAATCATTTTGAGATTGTTTACTGCGATTTTTGGGTTATCAATCAATTACAATAAGAGCATGTGGATCCCCATTAATGTAAGACCAGACAGACTACCGATCATTTCAGCAATTTTAGGGTGCACACGAACAGACTTCCCAATAGAGTATCTGGGCCTCCCCTGACTATTAAAAGGCCGCATAGAGCACTATTTCTGCCATTGATTGAAAATGTGGAATCCAAGTTTGAATGATGGAAATGAAAGTTAATTTCAAGGGGGGGGGGGGGGGGGGGGGGGGGGGGGCGGCTGCAATTGATGAATTATGTCCTAAGTTCAATCCCAATCTACTTTATGGCTTCTTTCCTTTTGACACAATGGGTGATTGACAAATTGGATCGAATCAGAAAGGATTTTTTATGGGGGAAAATAGATTCCTCAAGAGGAATATCACTCACAAACTGGGAATCAGTTTGCCTGCCTAAACAATATGGTGGTATGGGTGTCGCGGATCTGCAAATAAGAAACTGGTCCTTGTTGTTGCGGCGGTGGTGGCGCTTGTACAGACAGCCGGACTCCCTCTAGTCGGGTACGGCTATCCCACTACGATGCAATGACACAGGTACACAGGTTCTGAGAATTTGGTCTCAACATGGGTCTTTTTTTTGGAAGCAATTACTGAAAATTAGACCACTGTTCCTATGGAGTACGAGATGGCATGTAGGGACTGGAGCAGCGATTTCATTCTGGTTTGACTCTTGGATCTACCTGACAATGTCATCATCGGAACAGCAGAGGCTCTCCAATCGAAACATCTCCCTAAAAGATGCAATAGCTCTCTCTATTTCAACGCATGAAGTTGAGCTATCTGAAAAGGAGAATCAGTTATATTGGCTCTGATCAACCAACTCTTGCTACTCTGCTAAATCTCTCTACGACATCATGTTGGCAGGGGGCAAAACTGTCTGTGAGTTCAGCCACACTTGGAACCTAAAGATACCACCAACGGTGAAGATTTTTATCTATCTCCTCCTTCAAGGTAAGATCCTGACTCATGATATCATGCAACGAAGAGGGTTCACTTGTGATATGAACTGCATCACTTGTCAGAACTACTCAATGGAAACAGGCATTCATTTGTTCTTTGAATGTTCGTTTGCCACATCGCTCTGGAAAAAAATAGCTAGTCTGTTAGGACATCGAATCATGTGGACTGACCAAACAGTGCAGCTAACATACACCAGGTCTTGGAAAAGGTGTAAGCCAACTGTTCCTAGACGAACATGGAGTGTATTCTTTGTTGCAGCATGCTTGTTCTTGTGGAAAGAACGAAACCTCAAGCTTTTTGAAGGAAAGATCAGGGACCCAGGATGGGTGGCTGAGAGAGCCACACAGGAAGGAAGACTATGGCTAAATCATTGTTGAGATTAGAGTATGTGTAAATAAGTATAGTTGTAGTTGTGTCATGGATGTTCGGATGTTTTCTTTTTCTATACATCAGATAGCCTCTATCAGTATTTAAAAAAACAAAAAAGAATGGAGAAAAATGGTTTAGATTGTATTGCTAGCTAGGCATTTGACAAGTGAAATTATGGTTAAATGGAAATTATATTACTTTGAACTAAAGTAACAGAAGTGTCAAGTAAAAAGGCTCAATTATCCTAAAAACCGTAATAATGTAGACAAAGGGTGTAAAAGTTTATAGATTTAGTGCTTGAAGTTCAAAACACCTACGATGTTGCTTTGACTTCAAAATACCTTAAAACACTTTTTGCTTACCACCTTCATACACACCTTAAAGACCATAATTGAATCTTTCAACCTTCATGAACCAAACAAACAAACAAACAAACAAAAAACGCATCATGCTTTATTACTTTGGAAACAATCTTTGTCACTTGACATGACATGGATCACTGCAGTATTAAGTCAAGTATAATGTTGATAATATAAATAAAGCTGCAAAGTGGGGTGTGCCGGTAATTTCTCGGTAGACTCAAATTTCTACTGTGGGAGAACTGAATCTAAGTCACCTACCTACCTTTCTGACTGGTTGAAGGGACTTGCACATTGCCAGAAGATATTTCATTATTGTAAGTATTACAACAAAAAGAACTAGAAATAACTATTGCATTGCAATAAGCTCCAAAGCCCCGGTGCTACAACAGAACTCTCATATTTTGAATTTCAATTCTCAATAGACTAGGATACCACGGTCATGTCCAACGAACCTAATTAATGGCCCCATTAATTGCCAAACACAAAAAATAATAACCGTAAAAACTACATTAAAACAACACAGCTTTACTGATCCTTAGATTTGGTGAAGTGCCTCACAGCAAATGCCAAACCAAGGATCAAGATGGGTACGGCAAACTGGAGTATTTTGACCACTATGTCAGAGCCAGTATCAGGGCTCTTAACACCTTGTACAGGGGGGATGTAGGGCCGCTTGACAGGGACAGTTGACTCGTCAATATCTCCAACATAGTAGTGAGCCATCATCTCCCTAGCTGAATTGCTGTGGCCAACATCTTCAAAATCATTTGTTGCGTCTTTTCCTGATATTTTGAGATGAAAGCAATTAGGTGTTGCAAATTAATGTACATTAGATGTGAGTTGTGTTTCTTTTCTTTGTTTTTTTAAAAAAAAAAAATAGCAAGCATTAGACTATTTAATTGCATCATCCTGTTAAACAGAATAACTAACATTGGTTTCTGATTGAATTATCTATATCATATAGAGGTTGAAACCATTATGTGAGAACAGAACCCAAACATAAAAAAAAATCAATAGAAGAACAAGGGAGAACAGAATCAAGGCGTAAATAGGACTGGAGAGAAAAAAAATTACCAGTAGCAGCTAGTAAGACCTCATCACCACCAGGATGCTCATCCATAAATTTTGTCAGATCATAAACCTGATTGTTATGTTAAATAAAACATTATGTCTTAATTAACAAGGATAAGGGAAGTGCACAATGGTAAATTGGTACAGTGATACTCCATAGTATAAGAAGACAACAATTGAAAGCATCAGCAACTATGTTTCCTATGGAAGTTGCAAATGATTGTCCACATAAAAAGGCACTTTCTAACTTAGTTGGTTAAGGTCATAAATTTATAAACAAGCGGTCCACTACCAAACTGATACCAGAACAATCAAAGTGGGCTCTTTGATCATTCTCCAATTTTATCAAATAAAAGGAAGGAATTTTTATTACAAAAAAGGTATTTGTCCAACTTGTACGGCTATTTATAACGGAATGACAGTTTCTGTGGATAAAATACAAGTCCACAGAAGCTGTATTTTTTTTTGGGAATTTCGAAAAAAAAAGAGAGTTTCTGTGGACTGGTATTTTATACATATATATTTTTCACAAGCATGTTTGTTTTTTCATTGCAACAATTGTATTGCTACGTGTATACATTCTTAAATGCATGACTGGAGCCAGAAATTTTACAGATGGAGGTGAATACCATACTAAATAAATATCAATGGCCAGATAAAAGAGAGGATGTGGAAGTGGAGGATATTCGCAGATAATTTGGGAGCCAAATGCAAATAATTCTAAAATAGTTAGATAAAAATGGTGCAAATTTTAAAAAATACACTAATTTTTGGAAACATAACCCTGGTTATATGTAAGGAAATTAAATGTCAAAGAAACAAGATTTAAGTTCCACAGCAACAACCCATATGAAGTCTAAAATGTGATTGACATGCATAATAAACAGAATAGATACTGTAGCAGAGTTGGATGAGTGCCCTATCTGTTGTCATAATGATTTGTATTGTACAAACGGAAATAAATCTGCTGTGATTCTTTGGAATCACAGGGACCCTGCAATTCCAAATCCACCCATTCATTTCTCTTCATGCATGAATCTCCAAAACAGATAGTTTTTATGAACTAATCTCAAAACAAATGAAATAGTGGATTTGGAATTGCAGGGTCCCTATGATTCTTTGGAATCGCAGCAGATTTATTTCCTGTACAAACTGATTGTAAAATATAGAGCTTCTGGTTAGAAATTCTTTGAGTCAATTTTTTTTTTAACTCCTGCAATCCTAGTGTCCTACAATACAGCCAACATTCATTAATAAGCTTTACACTCCCCAACAATGGTACAATGACAGGAAAGAAAGGTATTCTTTTAAGAAACTTAAGAATATTGCTATCTTCTTGGTTGAAAATCATCTGAGGTACAATTGGAAGAAAATTACTCTTCTCCATCAAAAGGGACTAAAAGGATTATCGTACACTGCATCCAATTTCATAGTACATCCAACTTCTCATTCTTGGGTATATCAATATTTTGGTGCATCCAATTAAACTTCAAATATACTGGCAAGAATTTATCAAAGAAGGTAAAAAAATTTGTAATTTTATTAGGCAAGATAGCTTCGGGGGGAGATTAATTATCCATGTAATAGTGATATATTATGCACAATAGCTTCCGGGGGAGATTAATTATCCAATCCTTGCACTCATTGCAACAGAGGATTTCAATTTGTGAAGTAATTGGTAAAATATACATCAAGCTTTCCAGGATGGGTGCACCACCAGTTGATAAGATCCAAAAAATCACTCTTAATAGCAAAACATAAATCAAGTGTTGTTGTTAAAACCCTTGCTTAATCCCCTAAATCTTAGACCATGATTTAATCGAAAAATTTGAAGGCCAAAGTACTAATACATAGACCAAAACAAGGACAAACAAAAAAAGGACAGGATCAACAAACGAAGCATCTAAAATTGTAGACTAGAAAACAAAATTGAAGTGTAAACTGTGTAACAAGACGAGAAATTAATAGATCTGAGAAAGCCGGAGACCTTGTTCGAGATGATGAGCCAGCAATCCTTAGCGACGTTGTGCTTGGCCACCTCATCGAACTTGAGCACCTTCTTCTCCTCCGCCATTTCCTCCGATTCGAAGTTTGCGAGCTCAACCCTTCCAGGGCGAGATAAAAGATGGAGAAAATCAGAAGAAAACTTGGAAAAAAATCAAAGAGGATGATCTATAAAACTAAAAGGAAGAGTTAAACCGATCGGAGCTTAAATTACCTTTTTGTTGACCTTTCGTTACTTCCGATACTCTTGGAATTTGCTCCCAGATACTCGGTTTAAATCGATCGGGTTCGGCCAGACCCTACGAGTGCGTATCCTCTGAGATACCTTATATTTTGCGTGACCGACGTGTCCGATTCCTATTCGGGGATAGCGAGGGGGCCAGTATTATTTGAGCTTTGAGATTCGTGCATAACGTATTTGAACGATTTAGATTTTACAAAAATGTCACATAAAATATGCGATATCTCAGATAATACCAAACCTACTACTCTGGAGTGGGATCTTATCCAGTTCTATCCATACATTTTGACAGGATCACGTGTCTTGCACCGTTTGTATGAGATCGAACGTTAAAATCTATGCATGTTTGTTAGGCATATACGACTGTTCGATCACAAATGAACGGTCTAGATTGGTCTTGAGCTACAGCTTAATATGAACAAAGGACAAGAGAGGTTCGATGCTCATTGAATCAAACAAATTTGGATTAATTCGGATTTGACGGACAGCGCTGCCGTAGGGCTACCGCTGCCAACCAACATGGTCAATCAAAATTCAAAGGTACCCTTCTAGTATTTGCCTGATAACCTTATTAACAGAGTCAGTTCTTTAACAAATGAGCTTTATTATTTTTAAACTTAGATTAACCAATTAATTTGATAGTGTTATCTGTTGCGCTCACTTTGACCTCATCCAAATAATTTCTTCTCCGCACTGCCGCATCTTCACCTCCAGCTGATTCATCTATTTCTAAATCACGATTTTACCATATCATTTTCTCTTGCCTTCCCGCATATAATGAAGAAATTAAACTCTAACTAAATGCATTAGTAAGCTTGACGTCGCTATCGTTGCTTTAATTGATCGGGCTATAGAATGGAGGCATACATCCTTATCACTGTCACTGTTGATGATATTTAATTTGCACCTATCAGTATATATATGATATGTTCGGCCTCTCTTTTTTTTTTTAATTTTATACATATTTTGCATTTGCAATATCCTGCAGATGATACGGCCAATGTTTGGGTGTTATTTGCAAAATTGGACGGGGCCAATTATTTAAGATCAATCACTTTGCAATAGTAAGCATTATCATTTTCATTTTATTGTTGTTGGTCTATGATACTTGAAACATAAGAGGAGCAACATTATTTGGTTCAATATTAATTCGCAAGTATTCTATAGGAAGCAAAGAAAAAAAAACCTCTAATTGTGTGGTAACCCTTTCAAAACACTACTTTTAAGTAGAGTCATAAGTGTTTCCCATCAAAAACTTCTAGTTAAATTGAGCAGATAAGATATTAATTAATAGGAGATGTATTAGAGACAGCAAGTTAGTTAGCCATAACAGATTATGGTTAGATCTAGTCAATGTAATAGGCTGTTCGAAATATGATTAGCATAGTTAAGTGAATAGCAGTGCCTATATATATATATATATATATATAGATGGATGTAATCACTTTGTAATACACACAAGAATCAATAGAGATTTACAATTTCATTCTCTCTCTCAAACTCGATGAGATATATATGACTTCCATGGATTGAATTGCCGTGCCGTTGCTTTTAGAGATTGTAATGGACCAGACACAGTTGATCTCCAAATTCAGTTCGTTATTTTAATTTTAATATGATGTATATCTGACTCTTGTAATTAAGGATCGACTCGTCTTAGTACAATCTGATCAAATTAGATCTAATCCGATCCTAAATTAATAAAATATATTTAAACTATTGCAAAGTATAAACGTTTAGTTTTTAACAATTTGTTATTATTAATTGAATTTCATAATTTAGATTGAATTCAAATGTATAGATATGCCTAATGGAATGGTTATCCCAGCTGGTTTTAACTTTCTATGTTGAGTGGGCCTATGCCCTATGGAGATAGAAAAGGATAAACATTTGTCAAGTGCAAGTTGGCAATATGTCAAGCTGTCAGCTTTTGCAAATTGCTATGCTCCATACTCGGCGGCACTTGAGAGTAGGTCCGATGGGCATCGGATCTACTTTGGTTCGATGGGTTTAATCACCGTCGATTTGCTTTAAGATTCATGCGGAACGCTTTAACCTACATGCGTGTCTGTTTCAATTTTCGTACACACAAATCTTAAATTAGATCGGACGGTCATCATGCTCGTTGAACCTAAAAGTAGGTCCGATGAGCATCGAACCTACTCCGTTCTCACTCGGCGGTTCTTATTAACTGCGTCATTTTGTCGTCACTCTAAGGGTTAGATTGCAAAACAAAAATAACTAGAATAGTCAAATTAAAAATAGTTATTGTTTGTCTTATTAGAATAGTCAAATTAAAAATAGTTATTGTTTGTCTTATTAGAATAGTCAAATCTCAAAACTCTTATGAATAGTATATTCTAATAAGACAAAAAAATTGGATTCACTATTCTAGCTATTCTAACCCAACTAAATAGGCTATTCATAATAGCCTATTATCAATCCAACCAAACATACCCTAAGAGATTATGTAAAGTGAATCCAGATGGAGAAGAAAATTAATCATACAGTTACCGGTTCTGTCTTGCGTTATGACGCGTTATGTATGTCCTTCGTTGTGATTCGGTTACATTATATTATGTGATCAATTTTTTAATTATAATTTAGTTTTAACAGTTTTTTATTTTTAATATATTTTGTTACTATTTTTATGAACTAATTTAAAACCTAAAAATAATAATTAAACGTATCATTTGCGTGACGTTTATGTCATCTACTATTTTAGTCACGTCACGACACGTTATGTAAAAATATATTTTAGTCACGTGATATATCGAGATGTGACCAAGTCACACCATATTAGTCATGTCAGATTTTTCCTTCACTAAATATGGTTACAACTTCTCTATACCAATATTTATAAAACTATGGAACAACTCACAAAATCATTTTTAAAGATGGATTTTGTGAAATATAACAAAATTATTATATGTATTACTAATTAGGATAAACAAATTATTATATGTATTACGATAACAAGTTTACTATTGTTGTAATAAAAATATATAGCATAAACATTAAATAGAAGATGTGTGTAGAACAAATTAGAAATTCGACAATGGAAAAATTATGTTGATAAGGTGGTTATATATAGTCATCTATTTCATTTTCAGCACTCAAATATGTTTTAGGAATCATGTATTAATCAATTAATAATGGCTAGGCTATATTATTGTTAATCTATGTAATTAACTTTACAATGCATCGTAGATATAGTACTGAACTTTTTAATATTTAATTTTAGATATGTCACTAATATTATACGATTCAAAATTTTAAATAATATTTTATTTTAAAAACTGAGTCAGTGTAGAATGTTTAGTAGTAGTTTGTGTTATATTGTTAGAATGTATAATATTGTGTTTTGTACTAATATTGTAGTTGTTGTTATTATGATTTATTTACTATTATCGTACTAACTTATTTAGTTTAATTAAAATTAAAAATATATATCTTAATAAAGAATTCTCGTATTAAGATTAGGGACCATTTTTATTTTATTTAACTATTTAAGCTTTAAATCTTTACATGATTATTATGTCTCTAAATGGCGTTAAATATTTTCTAAAAGCTTGCTACGTGTATTTGTATGTATTTATGTCTATGTACATGTATGTATGTTTTATAAAAAGGCGTATCTTCTCAGGTATTACATCCTATAATATATAAGAAGCGGTATGAATTTAATCTCAGTCAGACGAAAAGAAATTCGATGTTTATATATTGTAGATGTAAGAACTAACATTTGCTCTAGTGGCAAAGGCACATAGTTTCTATGTAAAAAATTATAGGTTTGAAATTCGGATAGAGAAAATCCTTTGTTGTAATAATAAAGATATTATATAGTTTGGTGGCCAAAACAAATTGGGTGTGAATTTAGTAATTCCGCCCTCACCTGAGGCCTGAGGGGATGCGGATTCGTTTTATCTTGCAGTAGAGAAAAAATGTTCTCTTTTATATGCATTTTTTTTTTCAAGTTTTTCTTTTCTAAAAAAAAAAAGAATGAGCTTTTTGAACAACCCAGAAAGAAAACTTGCAAATCAATATAGACCAAATTTTTTAATTATACTCTTAATTAAAAAATAATAAACCAAAAAATCACAGATGTGTAAGAAATTGAAATTTACCCGGACCGCAATGTGAAATGGCAGCCCTCAAAGAATGGAGCCGCCATTTCACGTTGCGGCCCAAAAAAACCAAACTTTTTTGGCTGTTAGGTTAATTTTATAATTTTTCAATAATTTTTAAAAATAGAAAGAGCAATTAATAATTTGAATATGTTATAAAGAACATCATACAAAATAGATAAAACAACTTATAATTCCGAAATTTTTATTAATACCCTAAAAAAAAATAGCAAATCTGTCCTCGGTATGAATTTTTTTTCAAAAATGCCTTGATCACTCCACGTTTGGGCGGTCCACTCTCCCTACCAAACCTCCCCACGTTTGGACGGTTTGGTATTAATTTGTTTTTTCAAAACCGCGACCCCACCCTTCCTCTCTCTCCCTGTCCCTATTGCTCTGCCCCCAAACCCCACAAAAAAAGAAGGCGCCCCCCCCCCCACAAAGCTTGAGGTTAGGTGAGGCCGAAGCACGAATCACGAAGCACAATCCAATTATTTCTGGGTAACCCGACAAAACTTATTTTATTTATGTTTTGTGTCTTGTGATGGCATTTGAGCGATTGGTAAAAATTGAATTGTTAATTATCGTGTGCGAGTTGTTGAATTTTCCGACGCGATTGAATTGCTCGGATTTTTGATATTTTGTAAGTGTTGCGATTGAAATTGTTAGAAATTGTTAAGGAATTGCCTTGCAGGTTGTTGAATTTCGTGTGTGGGTTGTTGAAAGTGTTGCGATTGACCGCCTCACTGTGGGGTGGTTTGGTAGGGAGAGTGGACCGCCCAAACGTGGGGCGGTCAGGGCATTTTTGAAATAAATTTCATACCGAGGGCAGATTTGCTATTTTTTCTTTTTTGAGGATATTAATAAAAATTTTGGCTTATAATTTAAATGCACTAGAAGGATTCCGAAACATATTCCAGGTAGGATTTTTTTCAGCTGAAAAAAAAATTAAACTATTTCTTGGTGTGTTACTGGAAAAAAATAAAAATGCTTTGGATCTAAATTATTGATCCCAATTCAAAAGTCACTTCTAGGTAATAAAGAAAATATTGTGAACCTTATAGTACATTCAAATTGTAAGATACTCCATCTATTTTCGAAAAAATAAAATTTGATTTGACATGTCGTAATGATGGAAAAAAATTCCAAAATAGATGGAGTATCTTACAATTTGATGTACTAGAAAGATCGCAATAATTTCTTTATTTACTAGAAATGACTTTTGAACCGAGATCAATAATTCAGATATTAAGCATTTTTATTTTTTTCCAGTAACACACCAACAATTATTTAATTTTTTTACTGCCGGAAAAAATCTTGCTTGAAAAATATTTTAGAGTCCTTCTAGTGCATCTAAATTATAAGATGTTTTATCTATTTTGTTTGATGTTTTTCTAACATATTCAAATTATTAATTGTTCTTTTTATTTTTGAAAATTATTAAATAATTATATTAAATTTCAATAGATTGGCCGAAATCTGGTTTTCAATGGGGCCGTCATTTCATGTTGCGGCCCGGGTAAATTTAGAATTTCCACAAATCTGTAATTTTTTTGTTTATTTTTTTTTTTTGACAAGGGTATATTTAAATTTTTTGGCAATATAGAAGATCCACCAGCATCCCCACATCAGTTATGTCCCGAATATTCTATCAAGATATAATCTTCTTCTCCTGACCAAAGCAGAGAGGCAATTACCTAAACAAAAATGCCATTTATAAAATGATTGTGTGGCAATCAGGAAATTGCGCTGTAGTTTACTCCATGCATCCAAATATGCCATAAAATACTAACAAAACCACTTCTTTGTTTTTTCGGATGACTTCTGACGCAATCTCGATCCCGGAACTCAACTCCGCTAGTGACGAATCTCGAACTCAGTTTAGTGGAATTAGAAAACACAAATGCTAAGTAGCAAAAGCGAGAATAAATCTCTCTCAAAAAATATATTGATATCCAAAAAATTATTTTTCTCTTACAAAAGCTCTCATTTTATAGTCCACAAGGAGTAATTAATTTGCAACATAAAAGTAAGCAAACATAAATGACTACTTAGAAAATGTAAATATAGAAAAAAAACAAATATAAATAACTATCTAGGAAAGTAGGTCCTTCTTTAATAGTAGCTGCACGTTTCTCAAAGCGAGTCTGAACCCAAATCTGAGTCTGACTCGGAATGGTTCTCGGGATGGTTCTCGGGTTGGTTCCCGGGATGGTTCTTGGGTTGGTCCCCAGGATGGATCTCGGATTGGTCCTCGTCATGCTCCCCGGTTTCAAGCCATGATACTTATGGAGATGCCGCACATTGAACACGTTCAAGATATGCATGTCATCGGGCAGCTCGACTCTGTATGCATTCTCGTCAAATTTCGTGAGTATTCTGTAAGGTCCAAATTTACGACGTGTGAGCTTGTTGTAATCTCCTTTCGGGTATCGCTCCTTACTCAAATAAACCTACACGAGTTTGCCTATCTTGAAACTTATGGGGCGCCTTTTCTTATCCACATGGGCCTTGTACCTCTCATATGATTTCTCCAAGTTTTGGCGAACTTGTGCGTGAATTTCTTGCAAATCGCAAGCATGGTCTCAGCTGTTTTGGATTTCATTTCCAGACAGTCCATTGGTGGTAAGTCGAGGGGTCCTCGGGGAAGATACCCGTACACCACATAGAATGGTGTGTAGCTCGAGGAGCGGTTAACCGAGCAGTTGTATTCAAACTCAATTCTTCGGCAAGAGCGTGTTCCAAGTGCCAAAAGAAGTTACCTGAGCCCGAAGCATATTTGCAAGACTTCTGTTGACTGCCTCGGTCTGACCATCTGTTTGCGGGTGGCACGTGGTGCTATACTTCAGTGAAGTTCCAAGCCGGGCCCACACTTCCTTCCAAAATAGACTCATAAATTTCACATCTCGATCCTACACTATTGAATCCGGCAGTCCGTGATGTCGCACAATTTCGACAAAGAAGAGTTCGGCAACCTTACACGCGTCTATAGTTGTTTTGCAAGCTGCAAAGACGGTCATCTTACTGAATCGGTCTACGACAATAAAGATGCTATCATTCTTCTTGCGGATTGTCGGTAAACCCACAACGAAGTCCATTGAAATATCTCGCCAAGGTGCAGTTGGAATTGGAAGAGAAGTATATAAGCCTTGGTTGGTGTCGGTCCCTTTGACGTCTTGGCAAATTTGACACCGCTTGACAAACAAGTTGATGTCTTTTTTGACGTGTTAGGCCAATAAAATCATTCTCGGGTCAGATGTCTGTACGAGAAATGCAGTAGGTCCATGCTGTCCCTGTTTCTGATAACACTGAAAGCTAAACTATAAGCACAAGTTGCTTTTGCTGATCAATAATTGGTTTCCAAAGAGTTGTGTGGCCCAAATAAAGGATCTGGAGAATCAATCAATAAAAGTGCCAAGGTATTTTCCAAGATAAAATTGTTATTTAGTCATTTAGTTATTTGCCATTGAATGTGCGATATATTTAATGGGTTTTTACCTGCCACGTCCTTTGCTTTACAACCTTTCTTAGTTGTCTTTTTGGACTATAATTGATTAATTAATTATTAGCAGATTTGGAAATTTGGGTGCTGAAGTATCTCATCCAACAAATGTTGCTTCCAGGTCAGATTTCTTGAATAAATAAAAGATATCATGCCCTACACGCGCATTCAAAGAAACAAGACGAAGTTTCTTCATTTATATTTCATTAGCGCATGGCACACTTTCAACCAAGGTTTTAAAATACGGTTTCTATGCGGTATGCAGAAGGTCACCGCATACTGCATATATGGTATGCGACCGTATATGCAAATTTTTATACGGACTTATATATGCAGATTTTTAAATGAAAATTTATATATATATGTATAAACAAGTATGCAGTAATATGCGGTTGAATATGCGGCCGCATATACGGAACTGCATATTAGACCGCATATTGATTTTCTATGCAGTTGCCAACTACATACGCATATGCGGCCACATGAACCGCATTTTATTACACTGCTTTCAGCTGACACAGCATGGGTTGTATTCTTACGATTCTTTAACTATACAAGATTCATTATTTAGTGTAACGATGATTATTTATTTGACTTTGTCGAAAACTATATGATCGGAATTAATTAGTAAGTGGATACAAATAGTAATATAATTGATTTGGTTTTTTAGGCAATTCTAAGGTTTTTCAGAAAATGTATGTAGCGGTGTATCTAAGGTCACAGAAAATCAGAAATAGAAAGGAATTAAATTATTGGTTCAGTTCTTTTGCATTTCGGATCTAATTTAAAACTTTTAAAGTGAGTATTTTATTAATAAAAAAAGTTAGGAGGATACAATTATTTGAATTGAGAAAAAAATAGGAGACATACAATAACAAAATTAAATTCGAAAAAATAACAAAATAAATTTATTTATTTATTTGATAACGACTAGTTTACTTTAATCACTATAAATTAATTTGCAAGCTGAAAAATCTAACAAAAATGTAAATGAAAATTCAGATTTTAAATATGTGTAACTTTCTTTTTGAGAAAAACAGAGGTCGAGTCTCATATTTCATTGATGAAAGGTTTGTTACAATGTACAAACCTGTGGGGCTGTTCGGTAACACAATTAGAATTAAATCTTAATCCGCGTTAAGGAACTGATATTTGGTTATCTTAATTTGTGAATAAAAACTAAGTTAAAGAAAAGAATAGAGGTGTCTTAGGGACCGAGCAAAGAATTAAGTTTCTAACAAAAATAGGTTAAAGGAGATGATCTTAATCTACACTAAAGAACTGGTATTCGACAGAATCAAGCAGCTAAGAAAGCTAAAAGAGTCTTAAGAAGACTTAATCTCTCTTTACCGAACAACACCTGAGAGTGTTACAAAAGTGAGAGAAGAAAATAGAAAAATTACAATATATGTCCAAAATTGGCACTCCTCTAATCTATCTTTTTTTTATTTTTTAAGTGATGTAAATGAGATAAAATTCAAAAAGCGTAAAATGAGATAAATACGTGTAACTTTAGATAGGAATTTTTTATTTCTTATTTTCTTACAATGATTTTAATTCGGAAAGCTCGTAAAGAGAGTTGACATTTTTAATAATATCCAAAGTTAATTAGAAATTAATATTTATGCTCAGAATTTCCGATTTCCGCTAAAAATGTCCAAACCGGTCATTTTATGGCCGGCTTCCTCTTTCCTCTTTTTTTTAGAGACAAGATTCATCACATGATGACATGACTCTTGGCATCAATATGAGAATTAGCGATCCGTAGACTACTGTTATATTCTTTTTTTTTTTTTTTTGCTATTTTATCTAGTAAAGAAACATTTTTAGTTTAACAAAAACTATCCTATATAAATATATTAGGTAAAATTTATAAGTCCTAAGAAATAAACATAAAACGAGATATTATCTTCAAAACTATTTTTATTTAATAGAAAAACTAGTATGAAGAATAAATATATATCTCGCAAACTGCAGACTTAATGCAGTGGTACGAGCACTCGTCTCACTACGGAAAGGTGTGTGTTCAATTTTCAAAATTGGTTTTAAAAAATACTAAGGTTTATTTAATAAAAAAAATTATCTCAATTACAGACTCTTTTGTATATGTTCAATTAATATTAAATTTTCCGATTGAGCACGTATTATTTTTCCGTATAAATTGCAAAGTTCAAGTAATCGGACAACGTGGAAAACACTTCTTCATTATGCTAATATGAAACAATTTAAGAAATAATTTTTGCTTGATTATAAATATAAAAAATAATCATTAAAACCCAAATTTTTCCTGATTATTTGAACAATATTAAAAAAATATAGATTTTTAAGATCAGAAGGGAATAAAATATATACTTATGGATCACTTATTTACTATCCAATATATCTAGTGCAATAAGAGTTTTTCACATTCTCACAACTTGCAAATTTATAAAAAGATGGTGTGCTTAAGAAAGACTTTTCATTCATATTTGTAATTTGCTATTATTTAATATGATCGTTGTCTTGATATTAATGTTTGATATTAGATCATATTAGAAAAAAATTCTGACTCCGCTACTTTGTGTAAACTTCTTGTTGGAAAGTATTCATTATTTTTTTTAAGTAAAGATTGGAGATCAAATCATCAAACTATTTAAATATTTATAAGAAATTTTTTCATGTGAATTTCGAACCTGCGACTTATTACACGGATGTCATTGTCTTTGCCACTAGACTAAAGTTCTCAAATATTTTACTAAAATATTTTGATACTGTACCTTTTCAGATTGTTCTTACACACATATCATTTCAATTTAAACCGTTCCTTCTCCTACACCTCCACTGAACCTTGCTACATTGTCTACTGATTGGCATATCAAAGGAATTCTATTTCAATTGTTAGTTGTTGGAATCCATACATGTAGCGGAATGGAAGAATTAATATCCGATTTTTATTTGTTTTAGTAAAATTTGTCGATTGACAATCACCAAACTGATCTTTTGAAAAAATATCATACAAGTTTATGGTGCAAGATTTTTTTTAAGTAAAGGTCAGATGTCAAGTCATTAAATTATTTAATATTCACAGGAGATTTTTCAATCCGGATTTCGAACATGTAACCTTTCACTGTTTTACACATAGAACATTCTCTTTACCACTAGATCAAATATTAATTCTCGTGCTGTGCGTTCCGAGTGTTTTGATTGAATAAGTTTATTTTATGATTTGT
Organism: Carex myosuroides; assembly: GCA_028015225.1. Taxonomy (NCBI): domain Eukaryota; kingdom Viridiplantae; phylum Streptophyta; class Magnoliopsida; order Poales; family Cyperaceae; genus Carex; species Carex myosuroides. The sequence goes on from CM051488.1 coordinate 7,073,470, forward strand.
TCTATTTCATCTTTTATCTCGATTGTTCTGTCAGAAATTAAATTGTCAAAAGTAAATTTTAGTAATTTTAGAAGAAGAAAAAAAAAAATTAACCCCTAAGGAAAGTCCTTTTTTTCAGTACTTGATCAAATTTAGTATGATAAATTGTCGGTTCAATTCAATCAGTTTGTTGAATAATTTCTGTTTATTGACAAATACGAGCTAATAATATGATTCTGTTGCAACAAGACAAGTTTTTCGCAGTTAATCGATTGAATGGAAAAATAAAAATAATACGCCTAATTTCAGGAGTAAATTACATAATTGTTCCTAAAATATTAATTTTACCATATTAATCATTAATGTTTCAAAAGTTTTAATTTACACTTTAAAAATTTATTTAAAAAGGTCTTGTTGTTATCGCATTTCAGTGAAGTTGTACTTAATTTGTTATACATCATTAGAGGCGGATGTAAGTTATATGAATGTGATCAATTGACTTTCATATTTTTGGAAATTTTCTGTATTTACGTATGATTTTCTGTATAATTTAGAGTAAAATGTCATCGAATTTTATCTTAACTTGTCGATATCAAAAAACCGAATGAAAGCATGAATTTCAACTATATATGAGTTCATCGGTACTTTAAATTGACATCATTCTTAGCATGACAATTATATATGATTGACTCTGATTATGTATTTAATTCCTATAATTCGAAAGTCTGGCTCCGCCCATGTACATTATAAATAAAAGTGTTTTAAATAGCACGCTATAGCAACGCAATAGCGGCGCTATAGCGTTTTCGGACCTTAAACGCTAAGCTATGGGATAAAAGTGCGCTATTTCAGCTACGACTGCTATAACGGTAATAGCGGTCCGCTATTTGCGCTACACGCTATGCTACATAGGCTTTTATTTCAAGGTCCAAACTGAATTTTTTTTTAAGGATTATTTGTTTTCAAGATCCGGATTATTTTTGCTTTTAAATTAAAAAAAATATAGTTTATGCCTGATGCTTACGTTTTTTTAATAGAAAAAGATATATAGTTAGGTTTATTTGAATGAAAAATAAACGGAAAAAGATAGACAGTTTATGATATTATTAGAGATATTTTGAATAGTAATTTGGACTTTGTATTGGTTCAATATGAATATTCTAATTCATTAATCAATTTTGCGTTACTTATCGCTATACGAGACTTTAGATAATGTTGATAATTAGTACAAATATAAAATGTAAATTTTTAAACAAAAAAAGCTATGTAGGATAGCTTTTACTATAACTACGTTATTTGCTATAGCTTTTTATTTAATCTTTCCTCGATGACGCGATAATCGTTATTTAAAATCTTGATAAATTTTATTAGAACTTAACCTTGAATCTTCTGAATTATTTAATTGAAATTAAATAATTCTAATTTTTTTTCTCAATTCAAATACATGCTGTTCTATCTAAAAGACGAGAACCCATCCACAATTTGTATATTTTAATTTGAAAATTATATTTTGAAGATATGGCACGGGCGGTGCCATAAAATAATATGCTAGAATTATTTATATATTATTACTATCCACATTATCTGTCTTACTTGTACAACTTATAATTGGGGCAACAGTTAAATAAGAAAATCTTTCCAAGTCAAACACCTGAACTGAACTGAACTATTAATTTTTCAAAGAACAACAGATAAAGAGGTTGGACAGCCATCTCGAACAATCCCCCATAGTACAGATCCTGGACAACATATCATAAATAGTACTTTCGCCATCACAATCTCCACCCACACGGCCTCTATGTGCGCCGCTCTACCTCCCCCCTATATCGCCCCCAGTATATCCCATACGCTCGCCGACAACCGGGTCCCACTTATTAACATTGATTACAAGTTTACAACTGATCAACTTATTACACGCGGTAAGAGAAAAAATACTTATCTGTACAAAAGATTCCGAAGTTTTCCCAGATATTTGGGATTCGTTCGAACTATATCTGCGTAGTAACTGTATACCAGTTTTGTAATGAGACATTAAAGGGTCCTTCTTATAACCCGCCACACCAAATAGTGCAAAAGAGGTGGTATATATGGAAATTAAACTTCATCTATAAAATGAAGCTTACAAGAACCACATAACAAATGAGACATGGGCGAAGAATCTAATATGGCGGTGACGATACCCCGCTCCTCCGCCACCTCTTCTCTGTCGCTCCGCTTTCTCGGCCTCTTGAAACAACCGGACGACTCTGATTTAGACCCAAACCTTACCGTTAACTCTGCTCTTGAGCTAGATGAGTCCGACGTCGTCTGGTCCTCCTCCGACAATTCTTCGCCCAGCTCCGTTTCCTCTCCAGTTACCACATCACCGGCACCTGTCCGACGCACATCCCGTGCCTTCGTTCCAGGCGCCTTCGGCCTCTCAGCTCTGTTAGAATCCACCTCGCCTGGGTCTGGCTCAGGTCCGCTCCGGCGGCAATCTTCTCCAATTACACCTCCAGTGGCTGTTCCCTTCGCAAGACCCTCGCCTCCATCTCGCAAGGCGTTCAATCAATCGGCACCGATGGCGGTGCCGGTGTGGCCTGGGCGGAGGAGAGAGGGAAGGAAAGGGAGAGCGGAGGCATGGGATGACATGTGGGGCTTGGAAGAGGAAGGAGAGACGGATGAAATTGAGGAGGATGAAATGGAGGAGATGGTGCCACCTCATCTGATCGTGGCGAGATCGCAGTCGCACATCTCCAGTTTTTCGGTTTTGGAAGGGGCGGGAAGGACGCTCAAGGGACGGGATTTGCGCCGTGTTCGCAACGCTGTCTTGCAGAAAACTGGATTTTTAGATGTGTGAGACAAATCAGCAAATTTGCTACAAATTTTTGGTCCTTCTCTCGCTTGTTCATGAATCATGATTTTGAATTTATTTTCCTTTTGTGTTTTTTCCCCTAATTGATCAATCGGTGTTAGTTTTGGGCATATTGAAACTGAATTGGTGAGAATTGTACTTCTCAAGCTTTTGGGGCTCCATTGTTGTTGTTCAATCTCTCATAGTTCATATGCAAATAAATTTTGTTCTGGGAATGTTGCAATCGCTTTTGTGGTATAAAATTTTAAGCGAATGTCTTATGATACAAATTCAACTGTGCACAAGGTCTGATCAAGAGGGACTATCTATGAATGAGATAATACAAAGTAGAGGACTGATAGCCATCCGATCAAAATCACAATTTGAAGTTTTCATCTTGATCGAAACAGATTCCATGCTTAGATCGTTGAAAATTATCCTATGTTACTTTAGCTGTGCTTACAAGTTCCAAGGCAATCTGTTTTGACTGAATCTCTTCTCTCAGCTTTTTATCAGATCATGTATCCATATGAATATGATCACAGGATGGAGTGCGCTTAATTAATATTGTAATTACTCCTATAATACGTGAGAAGAACTTTCCTATGGCAATTCTTTTAGCAATACCGAAGAGCTAATTATCTAATCTGATCTTTTCAATTTTTTTCCAATTTTTTTTTCCAAAGAAGACAAAACCATAGTAATAGAATAAATGTAGAGAGTAAATTTAAGGTCGTTTTATCCTTTCTTAACTGGATTATGCAATGTACAATGGCCACATCTGAAACGAAGTTCATAATTGCAAAACTTGTTAGATGCAATAGATTAATCATATTTAGGGATCAGTTTGGTCCTATTAAATTATATACAAGGATGTCTCGTAATTGGCTTCTTCCTTATTTAATATTCTCAGTCCACAAACACGCAAACCATTTTACCTATTCTATAACAACATTATTGTATTATTGTATTCTGTACATGATTATTATATTTTCAAGTGGCTAACTTGTTTTTCTTCAAGGAAATTGTTGCCCAATGAATTCCCTGGAGTGTGCGTTTATGTTTTATCATCTGGAATGAATTATTGTGACCCGTGAGTTGCCTCATTGACCCCCAATCCAGTGCAACAACTTCGGATCTACACAATTTGGCAACATGGAAAGGTATTAATTTGACAATTTTTGCTGAAAAACAATACAAAGTCATTCTAGAAATCTTCTTCCAAGAAGATATACACATCATCAAATCATGTCAGGAGAGATACTATTGCTATGATAAATTTGTTGAAATTTTGTTAAACATATCATGCAGACAAAGCAGTTGACATGTCTTATCATTGATCTCTCTTAATGGAAACATATCAAGGCTGCCAAGGGTGATGTTGCAAAGTGTTACCTCAAGTGTCCATTAAACCTCACCAATGTGGTATGCTTGAGTGTCTTAATTTTTCAATAATTTGACTATAACTTGATGATCAAGCGCTTTAATTTAGCACTTTTACAAAGGAGCAAAGCCGTAAGAAAGTATAGAATTCAAGTTTTAGTTGATTTAAGTGAATTGGGATCAACCACCAAGTACTGACCCAATTTCTGCTGGTACATTTTTGTACTATGGGGTTGATACGTCCTATCTCGGGAGATAAGGCCGTATGGAAAGTTGTACTGAGTTGAATTCGCCCTGCCAAATGATGGCAGGTCGGGATATGGATCGAGTTAAGAACTCGGGGTGGATTGTGAGAGATTCGGACTCTAACCTGTATGATCTCTCTCTTAGTTAGAAGTTGCCCCCCCTGTTTTATGAGAATCACTGCCTTATATAGTCCAGCCATAACTGTCATCTCGGGCGTTTATGGGGAACGTGGGCAGTTATGTCAACCGTTACTGGGACGTGAGCATTAAGCTAGCCGTTTCTGGGACGTAGGCATTAAGCTAGCCGTTTCCACGGCTATCCCGTATGTCGGTTGGCATGAGCCTATTTTAGGGCTATATGATTTGAGGCCGCTGTATTGGACCCCGGCTTAGTGAACCTTTGGGTTTTTCATATGACGTCGGGTTGGCCTCTTAGAGAGGTCCGAATCCCAGTCTTTTATGACCCAGTTTAGAACAAGTAAAAAGGCCTGTGGAACATGGCCCTATCAATGGAGGACCAGAAATGGCACCACGAATGTGAGATTGAATTCATGGCAGTAACAAAAGCTGTTCGGTGGTGTGTACTGTATGGGCTATTTTGATAGACTGCAGGGCCTTTATATACACATGTACAGCCAAATTGCACATGTACCAGTCGTAGTGGATGTATATTTTATTGCTGTTTATATATACTCTAGTATAGTTTGTTTATGTTAGATGAAATAGTAGTGGGACAGCTCATTCTAATTTATTGCATAGCAGTGCCAATCACATACATCAGCATGTAGCAACAATAATTATTTGATGTGATCTGTCCTTTTCAGCATTCGGCACTTGGATGCTAATGATGTAATTAATTTAAGGTGCAATTATAATAAGATATTGTCCTTTGCAAGGAATATTTCTTACATGTATATATAATAGAGTTATTTAAAGTTTACTCTTTATCTAGCAAGCTTTAACTAAACATTAAACAAAAGACCAGAGTCTTTCTCAAAAAAAACAAAAGACCAGAGAACTTAGAAAATGACAGGTCCAGATGTGAAGAGTTGGTTAATTGCATGCACAAAATATTATAAACATTGCTTGGGCCAAAAGACACAGTAAAGTAAAGCTATTGTTGCTATATCATATAAGCTTTTTCTAATCCGCAAAAATACTGGATTTAAGCTATATCACTACATGTATACAGGAAACGGCCTCTCCTAATTAAGTGCCTTAATTTTTCTTTTCAGAAAATTGGGAAGCTATACTAAAACTCGACTTAATTCATCAGGATCAATACAAATATATATTTTCTGTTTCCCTTTGCCATCAGCCAAATTGCTGAGAATTGCATTTGTCTTGGAATTTTCTCTAATCCAAAGGTTAGGCCTTCAGGTTCTGTCATCTCTAATGTGTAGCCATGAATTTCATGCAGATTGGTGGGTTGATTTTCGCCATGGCTAGCAAAGATGAAGGGAAGATCCACAACCCATCTCCACAAATCAAACCTGATGCCACAGCTGGTATCATTAATGTAGCCCGACTCGAATTAATCTTATGCCAAATAAACACTATCAAGGTTCCAATGCACATATCAATCGCAAAACTTGCACCGATTAGGAAAGGTGCAGCCATGGCCATCGGTAGTGGGACCCATCTACCGTATTTGGACGGGAAGAGGTCTCTCATTAGGTTCGCAACAACTGCAAACCCGAAGAATCCATAGCACAGTTGTAGGCAATGGTATGGCAAAGCAGAGAAACCTTCAACTCCAAGAATTGCCATGTTTCTGTAAATCAATGCATATGGCGCCTTCCATTGGCCATCTGGATTGCCTATATCGAATGCATTGTAAAACATAAAGAAGGTGAGAGGTGCAATTATGCAACCCATTGCGGTGCCAATTGTCTGGCTAAGAAGCATTGACCTTGGGGAGGTCATGGTAAGATGGCCAGTCTTCAAATCATGCATTAGATCAGCAGAAATGGAAACAACTGATTTAATCAAACCGCACCCAACCAGACCGGCTACTACGCCTGAATGTTTCCCAGCCAAGGCAGCGAGAATAAATAGTGCCACTTTGCCATAGTTATAGGCCATGTTGATGTCAGTGAGGCCGGCACCATATGCATTGCAGAACCCTAGTGCCGGGGCAAGGAGGTAGGCAACTATTACGTAGTACCATTTCATTTCAGGGAACATGAGAGGAATTGCGATCAGGGCTACGATGGTCATAATCGCATAGCCTGTGTATGCCAGCCATAACGGGATGCCGTCACGTGTAAAGACTTCGTTTCGACGGAGATCGTCTAACACCGGAGTGTCTTCATCTGCCACTTTAGATGATTTTACAATCAGTTAGCTCAGAATTTCCATAAATTTTACCCCATTTTTCCGAGGACTTAGTTTTTATGCAACCCACCATATTAAAATATCAAATTTAGTAGTCCTGCAAGCTCAGGAACTGTATTTGTCTAGTACCTGACTGTACCACAATATTGTACTTCAGTAATGTAGGTGGGTCGGTGTGGGTTGGTTTGGTGGGTGGGTGGGGCTGGACCGGTGGAGTATATGCAACAAATCAGCAGATGCAGTTACTGGTAAAATATATCAATCCTTTATGTATCTGTCTAAGCCCTAGTAACATTTACCTTTTTGTTTACATTGCAAATATGCTAATTTGGCTCTCTGGTAGTTTAGGTACAAAAATTGACTGCAAAGATAGAGAGGGCATTTTGAGATTAAATCACGTGTACTTTTCTATCAACTTCTATAACAATAATAAGCACAGATACCTTTCATTATGTTCTTGGCTCTTGAACGCAAATGCATATTTTTTGCAGTAAAGACGAGAATTTTGACAAAGTTATAGAGACCATCCCCAAGTATTAAAGCTATAGAGATGAAAACCTACAAAAGCAAAACTAATTAAGCTTAAATATGATATGATCACTGGGTCTTGAATTGGAACAGTGCCCACAAAGTTGTTGCCATACAGGTCAGTTGGTACCGTATCACTTATTTCAATTTGATGATACTAAAACGAAAAAGAAAGAACAAGGACCACTATTGTACCAAAGGACCTGTACAATTGAAAAAATGCGCCATACACTATGGTACACTATCTGTAACCAGGACCTGTAGAGTAACAAAAGGATGAATATGAATTTTTTTTTTTTTTCAAATATCAATACAAACCTTATAACCTTGCAAACTGCGCATACTGCCCTCTGGTAAGCTACTGGGATACCAATCACCTTTCAAATCAGCCAAAAGAGGCCACATCACACCCCAAGAAAGAATTGCTCCAAAGAGGAGAGAAAGATTCACTAGATGAGAGCAAATCATGCCTGCTCCCACATATGTAAGGCTAAAATCAAAATAAAACCTGAAAAAAAAATCCCAAATTAACCTCATTAGTGTCAAAATAAGGCCATGTCATGGATGGTGATATTCAAACGAACATCAGATAACATAGTGATTTTATAATGAACATAAAAAAAAAAAACAGAGTATTGTTGAATATTACGTTTGTTTCAAAGCTTGCAAACCAAAAGTAGGAAACTGTGAGAAACCACATCCATCTCCGCCTGAATAAAACCATTCGAAAAAGCTCCAAAGGAAACTTATTGTGAAGTATTTAGCAAACCCACGGACCTGGTTTCTGTTTCAAAGTAAATAAAACATTTTTTTACTGATTAGGTTTAAAATGTTAGAAAATAATGTGAATTTTGTGAAATGCAGTTTTCTTTTTATTCCATACTTTGCCATCTCATCTCCTTGAGGTGTATGAAATCCATTTATCAGAACAGCAGTTGCGGTGCCACTTGGATATGTCAACTTGTAGTCTATTATCATAATCTGAATAAAATGAAAATATTCTTGAAAAAAAAGGAAATAAAATAATGATTTTAAATATTGATACTCGCAAGCCACTGCTCATGACTACCACTAATCCTTAATTAGAAGAGGTTTATTCCATATAAATGCTAAACTATGAAGGGGTCATGGATCAATATAAAGAAGTAGGATTGTTTTTGTCAAAGAGCTCTTAGAAAATATCTTCCAAGAGGTTCCGTATTGTCCAAATCTTATCGGTTTAGAGTACTTTTAATTGTCAAGGAGGCAAGGATATTGACATCAGCAAGACTTGAAATAAAAAAAAGACAAAATTCAGCTAGCTACAACATATGCTATCTTCCAAAATGATAATATTCAAAAGAAAACTAAAAAATAATGGGGCAATCCCCTCTTATCCCTCATACTTTAATTTTAAAAAGAATGTTTTAACTTTTGTAGTATGGAAATATCAAAAAGTTTTTCTAGAACAGGGTATCGAAAGAAACTTATTTCTTGCAAGCTAACTTAAAAAAATTTTAAATAAAACATACTTAAATCTTTACTGGTACAATGAGAAGTTCATAAAATTCGAACGGGAGGTAAATGACCATTTGTAGTTAAATGCGCTCATGCTATCCCAAGTCAAACTTTGTTTTGTGCATGTTAAATTTAGAACAAAATAGCGGTCTCTAAAATTGCTTCTATGGTACATAAACTACTACAATCTATGTCAACCAGGCGGTATCTAAGTCAGTAACCTATCGGTATAAATTTTTGAAGTTTTTGAAGAAATTAATCACCTTCCTAAGTGGCACAAGAGCAAGAAGACCAACAAAGCTAACACTCAGCATAAAACCAGTCATCCATCCAATCCCAGGCTCTTTATAACTCCCCGGTACATTACCAGGCGTATCTTCTCCGGCTTGCTCATACGTCTTTTTGTTTAGACCCAACAGGTATGACCCAAAACCACCTGAAATTAAACCACTATAAGTGTCAAGGAAAAAAGAAAAAGAAAAGAGCAATCAATGATGTAGAAATATAAATACAAGGCCACAATTTATCAGAGGTATAGTGTTACTGGTTCATTTTATTGCCATTTTAAATTCGGAAATACTTTCTAGAAATACTTCATCAAAATGCATAGCTTATTGAGATCTTTTGGAATAAAATTCAAATGAAATTATGAGACAATTTCTTGGTACTTGGACTAATATAAATTGAGGAGCTTTTGTAAAGGTTATTCTTATACTTGTTTTAGGTATAATAGTAAAATACAAGGGGTCATTTGCAAAAATATTCTTTTTATTCTGGGCCTACTAAGCGTCATCAAAGCTAACAATGCAATCAATTTTAGTTTTTACCAACCTCCAACGGCGATGCTGTAGCAAGCCACGGCGCAAGTCTGAACAATGGTGTTCTCCTGGCGCGTGAACGGCGTCGTAACAATGCCGAGTCTATGCAAAAGCTTGGTCCAGGCTCTGAGAAAAACAAATGCCAACAAGGCGGCCGAGACGTTCATGGTCGGTACAAGGCCAGTTGTCAGGTTCAACTTCATCACAATCACACTGTACATCACTCCAATAATTAGACTTGCGACTATGCCGCGTACCGTGATCTGTTTCGACCATGGCGGCAGCCGCCTGAACTCGATCGAATCGAGCGGCTCTGATTCAATGTCCGGTGAGGTTTTGTTTATCTCATTGGTGTGGATTTGCTTTGAGGAATCTGTTTCCATCAGCTCAATTTGGTCGTCTTGGGTCTGAGGGCTTCTTTTCTTTCTTCTCTTTTCCTGCTGCATTTGGGAGAAACTTGGTGTCAGATTTGGAGAAAGCAATTTGCTTTTGTGATTTGGGTACCCAGAGTGGGGTTTGGGGTAATATAATATTAATTTATTGGTAATTAATATCAAGTCATAGACTTTGACTAGTCTAAACTGGCATGAAAATGCTGAATTTCAAACAAAAATGGCAAGCTGTACCTGATTTCTGTTTCAGCAGCATAAACTTTTAAAAGTTTATAAAATTGAGAAAATAATTAAATTGGGAAGATGATCAAAGAATAAATGACAGTATACTATGAATGAGCTTAGCGCTTAACTGCTTGATTAAAATAAAATCTTTGTTTTTAGCAGTGACCGAAATGAAACAGAGCATTGTGCGAGGAAGAAGTTCAGAATATAGAAACAAACAGATAACTAGATAAAGGCACAGTTTCCAATACAAGAACATTTACCCATGCAATTTCCGATCAAAACAAAAATACTTGGTGAAGCTTATGCGAGAATGCAAGAAATTCACCTGGCTTATTAAAACGATCAGGTCTCTGAAATGGGTCTTGTGGAAGTGCTAACAATCAATCACCCCAAGCTCCACACAGTGAGAGGCTGAGAGCACACACCTTTTAAAGCTGGATCTTTTCCTCTCAAAGTGGCGCCGGGGCGTGGTTAAAAAAAGAACCGCATGTACTGCACTACTGCTCCTTTGTACGAGGCTAAGAGTAAAGTTGATTGTAGTACAAACCTACCATTCTATCTTTGTTCTATATTATATGTGGGTTTGGTAATTGGTACTCTTTCTCTATTGACAGTGTCCCAAAAAAAGTGAGGCTACAATTTGAATTTGTACTGACCTCTCGCTTTAGAAGAAGAAGTGGGTCGGTGAGAATTAGGGGAGGGAAAAAGAAATTGATTGGAGAATCGCAAAGCCTTCTACGCTTGAGAGAGAGAGACAAGAAGAGAGGCCATGGACCAAGAAGCTAAAGTCGCGTGGCTTTAACACGCCATCAATTGATAGATAAGTTCGTTTCGTGCAAACAATGAATTTGCGGAGATTTTAGCGGGATGATGTGTAATCATTGAGTTGGGGAGAACACGTGCCATTGGATCGTGAAGGAATTGCGTAAAGTGTTATTAGATGGTGAACGAAGAGTCAATGCTAACTCGAAGTAGAATCGAAGTAGTTATAAACTTATAATTAATTTATTTTATTTTCAATCAGCTGATTTGATGGTGAACTAGAGTAGGATTTGTTATAAGAAATTAAATCGTTTTTAAACCAAGTAAAATAATTGGAAATATTTAGATCTGTAAAAGATAAATTGTTAATGAAGTAAAATTAATGTATTTTAAATTTATTTTGTCCTTTATTTCAAAATAAAATAAATTAAGGATAAATTTCGTCAGAAGTTATTAAACTTTGTCCTTTGTTAGTAGTTATTGATTTTTTTATTTGTTCCAATCAAGTTGTTTTGTTACCTTTTTATGTTAATTTTGAACTGAAAATGTAACAGAGTGGCTTGATTGAGACAAATCAAAAGTTTAATCGTTATCGTTAGAGAGAAACATATTGAAATTGAGTGATCGATTAATGAGAAAGAATAGTTTAGTGACATGTAACGAAATTTACTCTTAATTTATTTTATTTGTAATCAGCTGATTTTGATGGTGAACTAGAGTAGGAATTATTTTAAGAGATCGTTGTTAAAGCAAGTAAAATAATTAGGAATTTTTAGATCTATGAAATAATTTTTAATGAAGTAAAATTAATGTGTTTTATAAGGTGGAGTAAATGTATTTCGTCCTTTCTTTACTTGTTAAACGGAGAGATAATGTTCTTGGCAGCAGCTGTCAAGTTTTTAAAAATAAAAAATAAACGGAAAAATAATATCAAAAGAGTGATAAATTTATTTCGCCCTTTCTTTACTTATTAAACGGAGAGATAATGTTAGAAGATTGATAAATTTATTTCGCCATTTCTTTACTTGTTAAACGGAAAGATAATGTCTTTAGGAGTTGCTGTCAAGTTTAAAATAAAAATAAAAATAAACAGAGAGATGTCAGAAGAGTGATAAGTTTGTTTTATTCAGCATAATGTAAGTAATAGTTAAATTGTATATTTAAAATAAGTACTAATCTATTATTTCTAAAAAAAATATTTCATTAACTCAACGCAATAGGAGAGAGAAATTATTTTATTGCACTCAATGAAAATAACCATCTCCATACCCTCCGACAGGTGCACACCGTTCAATGTTCTTATGGATAAATTTCTTAAAAAGTCCACCAGCTATGATATTAAAATAATTGCTAATTAATGAATATGTTATTCAAACTTCCTAAGATATTTTTGTTAATAAAGAAATTGGATACAAAATGAAACTATTAAGTATTAAATAGTTCAAGAATTCTAACTTAGTCAAACGTAAAAACTTAAGAAATTTATAATTAAAATTGTACAAAAAAATTCGCCTAATCCGACCAACCTTTCCGATCTGAGTAACTTACCCGAAAAATAATTGTTTAAAGTTTTATTTGATTAGAAATGGATTGATATTTCTTTAATCCGCTAAATACATATTAGTTAAGAATTTTAAAAATATATTGGTTAAAATCCAATCCAACTATATAATGAAATTGAATTTATATCTACCTAAAATTTTCTGAACAGCTGTAAATTATATTCGAATCAATATAATTATGAGAAATTAATTACGCTTTAGAATAGTTGAATTTGTTTTATTCTACTTAGAATTTATTTAATTATTATTTTTGTCAAAATATTTCTATTTTTTAGTTTCGTATTAAGAACTTTATGTTATTCTTTCTTGGGTTATTTTTTTATTTTTAGTTATTAATAGTAATTAGTTATACTTTATATATATGATAGTTTCTTTTGTTAAACTCTCAAAACTTGCATAATTCAACTGTTTGAAAACACGTATGGTTACTGATGAATTGTTAGAGTTGTGATCTAGAAGTCAATCATAGATGATTGTATTCTAAGTGTTGTTTATGTAATTGGATGATTTGTTTATCATTTTGTTTTTTGAGTATTTCATTACTTATAGATCATTCAGGTTTAGGACTTGAAATTGTGGAACTCTATACAGGAGTTAATAAATACTTTAAAGTGTACCTAGTCTTGGTAATTAACAAGGAACATTAATTATCGGCATAAGATTAGCATTTGGATTAGATGATGATCATGTTCTGCATATCATATGACAAGGAGTTGTCAATCTAATCAAATGGATATCTGATAGAGATCAGGAGATTGGACGTGACCAAAGTAAAACATTTAATATGAATTGTGTTTGTGTCATTAATGTTTTATTTGTGTCTTGAATTCTAATGTATGAGATTATTGTTTCTCTCACATGAGAATGCGTATTTGTGGGTATTATCCAACGCTGTTCGTAGCTGGCAGTCATACAGATTCTATCTCAGTATGTATCTCTTATGTGAAGAGATAGTAATTATCAAGAATACCAATGTCTCTCATGTAAATGAGTAATGATATCACTGGACCACTTAATGAAATAATATAAGTATGTGCACATATGATTAAGGAGTTAATCATAATTACTAAATTATTTCGAAATCAAGAAACGAATGGATTTGCAAGGATGACACATTCCTACCTTGGATCTATTCATGATATCATGAGACATGGAATTGACACGAGCCAATTGTTGCTTTAGAGATCGTGATATAGCAGGTACTTATCATCTATGTCTTTTGGGTAATTACAATGCATATTGCTAGGTGCCGCTTGTAATTTATAGAATCGAAAAGAGTTTCAGATTCCATTGCCAAATGACATAGATCCCATAGGGTCACACCAATAAAAAATTAATTAAAAAGGCTCACTGATTTATTTGACATGTGTGACATGACTGATAAATAGAGTTCTCTATATAAACATGAGATAAATAATTATGGAGATAATTATATGATGTTATAGATTTAATTAAATGTTTTAATAAAATTCAAATATCGAGAAATATCAAAATGGAAGAAACTTTGTGAGCCACAAAAGGAGTTTTTGTGGGCAGCAAAGAGTTCTGTATTTCCACCACGATTTCTGTGAACATAACTTAAAACAGGCATATCTCATTAATCGTAGCTCTGTTTTCAGTGTTCTATGACTTTTAGGAAAGCTTGCGAAAAGATCTACAATTTGATATAAAATAAGCTGTAGGTATATGCCGCATGCGGTATGCCCATGCCACATGTGACATCGCACAGTGCGTTGTTGGGCCAGAATCAGCTAATTTTGGCCCAGATTAATTATGAAAATCGTGGATAACGTGAGAATCGTGTGTAGGTCGGTGGAGACTCTTCTAAACAGCATGAAAATCTATTTAAAGAGGTCCCTACTACCTAGGGTTTCAATCTGATGATAACTCATCTTCCTTAGAGAGCCAAAACTTTGTCTCTCTCCTATTTTTGATCTCTCATGTGTTGAGAACCCACAAATCCTAGAATCAAGATCTAGTTCTCTTGGAGGATAGGAATTAAAGAGTGACCAAATTATTACTCTCTAGCATGATGAAACTTTGGTTTCTAATTAATTTTTTAGTGGATACCGTGGATGACTTCTACTTTAAAGTCTCAACTTAGTGCAAGGCGCTGCAAGGCATCAACCACCATTAGCATCGACAAAGAGGTGAAGGATTTTCAACCCATATCTCAAGGACCTTCCTTTCTTATTTGGAAACAAGAAACAAGAGATATGATGTTTATTGATTTGGAAATTTGATTTTGGTTTGATTTCAGTCGCACATGATGATCTCTTTTGGTACTTTTCTTGTCAAAATTTTGAAATTCCGCTGCCTTAAGTACCATAAGAACCCAACACGAATAACAAGATACTTACACAAGAAATCCTTTGTATGAGAGCTTGCCCGGTAAATCTAGGATACAGGCTTTGAAACGCTAAAATAGATTCAATTAAATTGCTAAAGTGAAGTAATTACTTCGGATTAAATTTCTTACTTCAAGTTAAAATAGATTAAATTAATCATGTTTAATTGGAACTTATGGAATAATTTGATGAAGAGAGAAAAAATTATAAGATACATATTACTCTAATTGTAAGATCCATCTAAAGATATGAAGTAACTTACTCCGAATTAACTCAAATATTAATCCTCATTTGATTGTTTAAAGTAAAATAAAAGAATTTACTTCATCACTTACTTCACAATCAGACATAACCAAAGAGAGTACTAATCTCTTAATTAAGTGACATTTTCCAATCTGCACTATTAAGTGCGTTCTTGAAAGGCGCTTTGGTGTTGTCACATGCGGCTTTTACTCTTCTTTTTCATCGTTGACCCCTCCATCGTACAAAAAAGTTACCTTGAGTTTTGCTTATCTTTAATTTATCATCCATAAAAATTGGCAAGTGGAGGAGAAAAATAACCGGTTATTAAATAGTTAGTTATAATTGTGCTATATTTTTTTTCGGACCATAAAAGTTATGTTATGAGATAAAAGTTTGCTAATTCAGCTATGATCGCTATAGTTGTGATGGCTTACCGCTACGCACTATGCGTTATTGCTTACTGCTATGCTACATAGGCTTCTTTTTTTATTTTATTTTGTAATTTGCATGGACTTCCGTGCTTCTGTTCATATTTGTAATACTACATGGTCTACTATGCTAGATATGCTAAATCGAACTCTGTACTTCATATATTTGTAATTGACATTTCAATTGAAAGCTGATTTCGACTATTATAATATGTAAAATAATTAAATAAGTACTTACTTCGTTTTACTTATAAAATTAATTGCTCTTCATATATTATAATATGTAATACTATGAGGTATGAACTATTAAAGAATATTACCTTGTAGATCTTTTCTTTTACTTATTTTCATGATTGAAAAAAATATAGACTTAAATTAGCTATTATTTGGTTGTTACTCTAATTCTACAATGATAATGTTGATAATTATTAAAAATATATAATTATTAGAAATATAGAATATAATATTTTAAAAGAAAAAAAAAACGCTATGTACAATAGCTTCTGCTATAACTACACTATTCACAATAGTTTTTTTTTTAGGCCTCTCCACAATGACGCAATAATCGCTATTTAGAATCTTGAAAATAACTAAAATAAAAGATTCAAATTAAGAACAGAAAGAAAAGGACGCACACGTAATAACTTTATTTTAATTGTTTGCTCCTGAGAGCATCTACAATGGTGATTTCTTTTAAATTGCTAATCTGATGTGTCAATTGCTAATATAATTGTTGGGTTGCAGATCAATTTCTAAAAAAAACAAATTTGCTTATAAAGCAAATGATTTCTTTTGGACATGCTGGTACTCTCTCTCTTTTCTATTGGCTCTAACTCATTCATTCTCTTTCCTATTGGCTCTGACCCAATTTCTGGGATGGAGGGGTTAAGAAATTAAAAGGAACTTAATTTTTAAATAGTGTTTTACAGCTGTTTTTAATTTTTTACGGATTGTTGGGTTGGAGATGCTCTGATGCTGTGATGGTTGTACAAAAAAATTGTTTTAGGTGACTTTTCCATTGATTATGTGTGTGTATTTGATATAAAAAAAATCTAGAAAACTTTTTTTTTTCTTTTTTTAGAAGGGTAATTTTGTTTACAATGAAAAACTAAAGTTAATTAAAATAACTTTTGGACAATCAACTAATTTTTATTGTATAATTATTTTAATAAATTTTAATGAGGAGAGTTCAAATGTCTTTATTTTTTTGCCTCCATTATGCTTCACTTTTTAATTTTCCAATAAAAAAATTTAAAACTCATATATCAAAATAAAACCGTTAGATGTGATTATATTATTTTTCATTACATGCACATAAAAAATATAACCATTTGGTTTTATTTTTATATGAAATTAATAAGCTAAAAAATCAATGTAAAAAATTATCTACATCAGTCTATTTTTATAAGCTCATAATATCAATCGAAAGAAAATCAAAACATCATAATTTTTTACTTGTGCACAGAGAAAATAATATATATCATACCTAACAATCTTATTTTTATATTTAAGCTTATAAATTTTAATTATAAAAGTTTGAAATAAAGACATAATAAATAATAAATAAAAATATTTTATCCCTTCTCAATTTTAATACCAATTTTTTATAGAGGTCAAAATAAATTAGACATTAATTTATTAAGAATTTTGATTTTACGTCAGTGAATGTAAGTCTGCCAAAATAGTTCAGGTGCTCCTCATCCGATGATTTTAGCCCAATAAAGAGGGGAAGATATAATAGAACTGTGGGCAGAGTGAAAAAAACGTGCTGTGCCGTGCCGTGATTAAAATATCAAGGGTTGGTCACGGCACGCAAATGGTCATGCCACGTGAGTCATGCCGTGCTTAACGTGTCATGACCATACATGACTCGCGTGACTCACGTGACTCGCGTGACCATTTAATCATAATTTATATTTGTTTTTTCAAGATTCACCATTAAATCAATATTTAATGGTCCTAATTACACGTGACTCGCGTGACTACGTGACTCGCGTGACTACGTGACGTGCCGTGCCGTGACTAAACTTTTCACGTTCCGTGCCGTTCCGTGCTAAAGTTTCAAAAGATGAGCACGGCACGCGAATGGTCACGGCATGAAACACGCGAGTCACGGCACGTAACTGACACACGTGCCGTGCCGTTCCGTGACGGAGCCGGCTCCGCCGTGCCATTTTTGCCACTCTAACTGTAGCCAAGCTTGCATATCTATAGCAATTATTATTACAAATAGCTGCATTTCATTAAAATTTGAAGCATAGTTCTACAATTTCTTAGGACTAAGTAGATGTTGTTTGCAACTTTTTTTTTGTTGTGAAACGAGATACAAGAGAAAAAAAAAAAAAAAAAAATGAGCTATTGGTAGTATTCGTCTTTTTTAACCTTTTATGCTTGAGAGAAATGAAAATGGACAAGACGTAAGAAAAAGGAGATGCTTGGATACGATTTATGTCACATTATGGTGTTGGAAAATATAATGTGAGATTAACACTTTGCAAAGGCACTTTCGCTACGCCTTTATAGACACTAGCTAGGCTGTTTTTGTGTTATTCGGAAGTTTGTTTTATGTGGTTTTATACATTTATTATAGATCGAGGATTCAAACATTAAAAATTAAAAATAGAATCCTACTCAAATAATATATATATAGAGTGATGCTATGGTGCTTTGGGAAGTAAAGATGGTGTTTTATTTTCCGCTCATATCTCCATTTTCAAAGTTTAAATAGTCGATCCGAATTTCTCAACATGATTTTCATATTAATATGTGCTTGGAGACCAAATTTTACATTTTTTTGAAAATTTTTACTATTTTTTTAGAATTTTTGAAAATCAGTGTTTTTTGAATTTTTTTTATTTAATGAAAAGCTGTGATTTTCAAAAATTGTAAAAAAATAGTTAAAAATTTTCAAAAAATGTAAAATTTGTTTTCCAAGCACATATCAATAGGAAGATTATGTTGAGAAGTTCGAATCGACTATTGAACTTTGAAAATGGAAATATGAGCGGAAAGTAAAATACCCTCTTTACTTCCCGCTCATATCTCCATTTTCAAAGTTCAAATAGTCGATCCGAACTTCTCAACATAATCTTCCTAAAAAAAATTGTTAATATTCATGTTGAGAAAATTTACATAAATAGAATTTTTGAAACATAATTTGTTAATATTCATGTTGAGAGAATTTACAATAATACTTTACATTATCACTTCCGAAAGACCAATTTATCTTTTTAAAGCCATGTTTGATTGAGTAGACAAAAAAGAGAACTTTTTATTATCACTTTACATAATATATGAGTTATCATCTTATCCATTGACCTTATCCCTTTATCAATCCATGATATTTTAAAATGTTATTTTAGAAAAATAAATTGGTCCTACCTACAATAATAGAAATTATTAACAACATCTGAACTTTTATTACTCTCGTTAATATAATTTTAAATTTAATCTAAGTAGTCCATGTATGGGGAAAAAAAAAATAGATTTAAGTGTATGTTTCATGTATGTTGAATGATTTTGTTAAGTATTTGATTTGGATAAAATACAATTTCAATTACTTCTTTACTTGAATTTAGCTAGTAGTTGAAGCTGCAAGCTACACTTTAAGAGATTGTGTTGAAATCTCAATAAACATAACATGATGAGAGACTTGTAGGAAGCGCATCTGCTGAAATCCGAAACCGGTAACAGTAATTTTGAAATCCTTGTAATCCGAATCCAGCCGTCGAATTGTTCCGAGATGCGTGCAAGAAAAACTAGTTGTTTTGAGATACGTTCTCGGAAAAAATTTGATGGCTGGATTCGGATTGCAGGGATTTCAGGATTACTGTTTATTGGTTTCGGAATTTCAGCCGATCCGAATTCGAGACTTGTAACCCTTCTAGCTGGATATCTCAAAATACATTTTTTTTTTATTTGAATGACAATATTGTCAATTTTCAGTTAAATTTTTTGTTGGATCTGATTGAAAATGTAATATAAAATTTCAAGATACAATATAATTGTCATGTCATAAGCTGAGATTTTTTTTAATAATTTTCTTGAATATTGTGGTGTCAAAAAATACTGGCGTTTATTTTATGAAAAATGGATTGTAGAAATCACTTTTTTTTTATTTCTTTTATCTTAAAACATTCTTATTTGGTTGTGGTTATTATTCCTTATACTGAGGAGCTATGATAGAGGAGAATTATTATTTTTCTTTTTACTAGAGAAACCAAATAGCTAATTTCTTATAAGAAATAATAACCACGAAAGTGAAATTAATTAGAAAGATTTCTTTACTGCCAAAGTAATGTTCCTTACAAATGAATTTTTTAAAATCTTACTACATAAAAAAAGTAGGGCAAAAACAAGCTGAAAAAGTAAATTAAATTTACTTATTTTTTGGAGTAGCATAACGCCCTACCATTCCTTCCTTAGAATCGCAGCAGATTCGCTTCCTAACGCCTCCGCATGTTACTTCTTACTTGGCCTCTTTGGCTGTACCACGTCTTTATCCGACTCGCTTTTGATGAAGTTGACCTCCGTTGACCGAGGAGGGAGTGGGGGGACAAGTATCCTCTCCATTACTGTAAAAGATTCTCTTCACTTTACGGTTTGAGATTAACTCTCAGCCGCTTTGAGATTCGGGCTGATGGAGGGGGCAGTATTATTGGGCTTTGAGATTCGTGCCAAGTTAAAAAAAACGGTCCAAATCAAGTAATTGTAAAAGATTCCCTATTATGGTACCGGGAGTGATCTGAATTGTGGGGGGAGGGGGGGCGCTCTTATTAATTAGAGACATCATATATTTCCTACTTTACCCCTGAAAATATGATCAGGAATCTTTTCGCAAGCATAATTGGATGTCTCTCAAGTCTCCATCAGAAATGTGGCGGTCTATTAATTATGTCAGGATATGATATTTGATAGCGTTGTTCATTTCAAACTGATGATTGAAATTAAAAGTTCGTCAATTATAGAATAGTATAATTTTTTTTTTAAATATTAAAATAGACAGTACATTAAATTTGGTGTAAATTAAAAATCATTGATTAAGTGTCTGAACATTTAATTTTTAAATAACTGATCAATCAATTTTTAAACTGGTATCAAATTTGATGCACGATTTGTATACAAAAATCTGTTGATTCTTTTTTTAAAATGAAAACATCTTGATGTCTTTATAGAAGCGCGTGAGCTGAAAATTGTTAGAAGAATCATATTCGTCAACAGTATATCAAAGCAAAACAATGTGCTAAATGCGATCGAGGAATGGTGGTAATCTTTAAAAAAAAAAAATTTCTCAGGAGCTAGTGAATGAGATGCTAAAATTGAATAGTGGATCTGTCATTACCACAGAAACAGGCAGACATGAATTTGTACCAAGACGCTACAGGTAATTTTCATACAGTAAAACGATGACGCTTCTCAGGAAACGAATCTGCTGAAATTCTTACTGGTGAACAGTGTTTCTGAAATCTCTGCTTTTCTGAATCCAGGTGTCAAGCTGTTTTTAGATGCGTGCACAGAAAAATAAACTGTTTCAAGATACGTGCATAGAAAAAGTTGGACGGCTGAATTCAGAATTTCAGAAACACTGTTCACAAAGGATGGATTTCAGCAGATTTCAATTCCGCTTCTCAACTAGTTTTGGCCAGTACGCATCAATTAGATTCTTGGTTCCTTATCATTTAAATTTTAAAGCCTTTCCTACTTGTGCAATTCTCCCGTGCCTTTATAGCCCGTATCCTTTCTTTCTATTCCAAAAAGAAATATTTTGGTTCGGTGGAGCCGTGGAGGTCGGTCATCTCCACAACGGGGGTAAATATTTTAACAGAGCAGTTTTGGCCTCGTACAACTTGTAAATCACACAGAACGTTGTTTTAATTCTATGTTTTGTGCACTGCATGAAGACAAAACTACTCTGTTAAAATCCTACCCCCACATTACCCTTCCTCCGTTGAATTCCGATTTTCTGAAGTAACTCAAAAGTTTGAGTTTGGATCCAAACCATTTAATCAAAATCTGCACAGATATAAAATAAGTTATGTAAATTCTACCTTGAAGCAAATTGTTTCTCATAATTGCTCTTTATTATCCCTCTTTTCCTTAAGTTAAGAGTCGAACATATGAACTTTCAGTTCTATTGATATTAGATGCAAAATCTACGAGTTGCTTCGGCCTATTTATTTAATAATTTTATGGTATACTTTTTATAAAAAATAAAAAAAATTAATAGTATTGTGCATAAATGAACAACAATCTCAACTTATTAAACATTATCTTTTATAAATTTATTAACTAAAATTAAAATATTAGAAATCAAAAGTTTGTGTAACAAATATCAAACGGTATTCTATGACGGTTAATTGGTAATAAAAAATAGTTCACACAATAAGAGCATACTATTTTTTTAAAGAATTCAATTAATATTAATTAGCTAGAAATGTAGATTTTTGTTTAGAATTTAAAATAATAAAAAAAACATACTTAATTTTGTCTATTTTTATATTGTGTGTTTCATATCAAGCATCTAACATAATAATTTATTTTGAGCCAAATGTCTACAAAAGGAACAAACAAAAAGCTCTCTGTAACGATCACTTTTTGTTTTATATTGTTTTATTGATATCAAAATATAGATAAATTTGGTAACAATATAATAAACATAATGAAGAATATCTTGGTAAAAAATTATGTAGGTAATATAATATGGGGGAACAAATTTCCCTACCAAGGAAATAAAGACTTTTGTGCTATCTATAAGAGCATCTATATCTCTGAAACTCTTAGAGTTTCTAAATAATTGTTAACTACTTTTAAGAAATTATAGATTATGGAGTTTCTAAATGTTCACAACCCTGAAACTAATTTTAGAGTTTCTAATAAGCCACATCATCAGTAAATTAAAATTGATAAGCATATCAGCAGTAAATTAAACTAATTTTAGCGAATACAGGCCAATCGTTTTGCTACGTCAGAGTTATAAACGATTTCTTAATAAGAAATTATTGAGCAAAGTTGCTAAATAAGAAATCCATCTACATCTCTAAAACTGGTTTAGTAACTGCCACGTCAGATTAGAAATGATAAACATTAATTATAATTTTTAATTCATACGCATCAAATTTATAATACAAACAACTTATATCATTTCTATATTAAATCCAACACAAATACATATATTTTCAGGGGTCCCATTCTCAAAAGAAATAATCAACTATTAAAATGATTGAGAAAAAAACATGTAATATTGGAATCATTTTGTTCGTAGAGATGTGACAAGCATTCAGGAAAAAAGGTACCTTGGAAATATTGTTATTTATAGGGGTCTAAACAACATACCAATAAATTCAGTATTTCTCAAAGGATTTATTTTAGTTGTTCTAGTAAAATGGTAGATTAAATCTCACACCAATATAGTAAGTACAGTTAGCAACATATAGTGAAGACCAAATAGTATCTTTTTAGTGCTACTAAATCTTTTTATTTAGTTGTGCATTTATCCACACAAATCATAGAGCAAAACTATTAGAAACTGGTATTATTTTAGTTATTTTTTTTTATGATTAGGTTCATAACATATATATCTTGAAAATAAAGTAACATAGATTAAAAAAAAAAAAATTTGTTGACAAGATAACAGAGATATAAGCATTTAAGCATTTAAGAGTAGAACTAGGGTATTCTTAAGCTCATCAAATCTTCGGTAAGCTTAACTTTAAAACCCATTAGTTAAAAAATGAATGAAAAATAAATACATTGAAATTAACTTATACCTTGTTTTTACCGCTTAATTTTATACTAAATGATTTCAAAAATTACAAATTTTGCATATAAACACATCACTCGTGAAGTAAATTAATTTAAACGATTTATATTCGTCTTTTAAAGTCAATCTAATAAATTTCAAAGTTAAGTTCTTCAAGGAATTTGATGAGCTTAAAAACACTCTAGTTCTACTTGAATTATAAACATTTTCATAAACTAGTAGAATTTTGACTACATAAAAATTCTAACACTGTTAATATTTTATTAATTTATCTGAACTTATTGTACTTTTGACATGTATAAAGTTATTTTACTATTCTCTTCAAACTTTATCGTTAACAATTAACAGCATGTTTTCTCATTCAGAATACTATCGTTAACACATTTTTCTGTAGTTTTGAAACAATATTAATGAGAATGTTTATGCTACATATTGATATATTTGGAATTTAATCTTACACATTCGAAATGCTACATTAGCTTTGGACTAAAGAAAAATAGAATGTGTTCTTGTCTGTCTCGTGTGGAACATATAGCATCTTTAAGATTTCAACTAAAGATTCTTAGAAGAAAAACAAAACATCATCAATTTTTATTAACTAATTAAGCTACGGCATTTTAATTCACCTATTAATCAAGCACCTACTCTAATGCATGATTTCAACACAGTATTTAGAAAATGCATGTCAACATTATGACTATTTGTATTCACAAATTTTCTACACATGACAACATAGTATGCTATAATTATGTTAAAAATATCGTATATCTATCTATGACGTGTTCATCAATACGACTAATAAAAGATATGAGGTCAATTGACCTCTATTTTTTTATATTTTTTTATATTTATATATAATTTTCTATATAATTTAGAATAAAATATTATGGTACTGTGTAATTGATCTTCATTTTTTGAAAGAAAATTTTATATTTGACTCTCATTTTCTGAATGAAAATTTTATATAATTGACCCTCATATGTATTTGACCTCCATAGTTCGAAAATCTAGCTCCGCTCATTTATAAAAATGGATGCTAAACATAAATTTAAGCATTCTGCTCTGTTTTTTTTTTTTCACTTAAATTGGCTGGTCAAACCGTGAAAGTGACAACTGACCATTTGGGAGGCTGCCATGGTAGTAAATCTTATCAACAATTCCTTGGCCATGGCCTTGCGTTTAGCATCTCCCAACAGCACGACAAAGACATGACGCTTGGGCACAATATTTTTTCAGGCGTTGAAGCACCTACACTCCTACAGCGACCACTCGCATATAAATTTTGCTTTTAGGGAAAAAGGAGAAAAAGGAGACCACAACTCAAATGTACATTGATTCCTCCAAATCTAATTAAATTGATAAAGACAAAGATGATGCAATTTTGCGCCAGTTTTTAGAACCAAATGGGGCACTGATTATTATTACCCATTACATAACCTATATATAGTAGCTAGATGCTCATTCGGTCTGTGGAGTATAAATAAAAACTAAAAAGGGTCCGGACGAAACCTAATAAACCACGTGTTATATGATCATTTTATTGTTTAATTCTTTGCTAGATGGATATGCTTGGATTAAGCTTTGTTAACCGCTACTTTTTGTTTAATGTTTTGCCTTTTATTTTTATTTTTTTGTTTAATGCTTATAGGTCACAAAAAGTAGCATTTGTCCTACGAGTGCCAGCCTAATTAGCTTTTTTTACAACTACAGAAACGCTAATCATACACGGACAAAAGAAATTTACATTAAATTCTTGTGTAAAGTAAGAAGGCGCGCGTCCGAAAGTGAGTTCCAATAGTTATACAGTGTTAATTAATCCAATATTTATACACGGTTAATTAAAATAAAATCATGTATAAATGCGCTCCAACATTCATATACAAATGTTTATTAAGCAATCATGTACGATTGGAATCAACTGTACACGGTTGTGGTTAACTTAACCGTGTATAAATAAGCTTCAATAATTATACACAGTTTCTTTATGCTAACCGTATATGAGCCGATTTTTTTATTAATTGAAAATAAATTTAAAAAATATCGCAAAAGGGGATCGATTTGATAAAATTTCGATATCTAGATAAAACGGGACCGTTTATTCCGTTCCGCTAATCTAAAATCTAATCCCGTCAATCTAATTAACTAAGTAAAAAAATATGAGACGCTAAAATCCATCCCGTCCAAGACAAATCTGGGATCGTCCAAGGCTTGTTTTGATAAAATTTGAGGTACGAAATATGCTTTTTGGTAAAATTTGTAGTTGGTTTTGGATTTCTATCCTTGTTCCCATGCGAGCCTGATAGCCTCCCTTGATTCTAGAAATATCCGGATCGTCTGTTGCGCTCATAAATAATTTATATGTGTGTTTAAGAGTTGTACATTAAAGAAATTTGTTCATAGAAGCATCCCTCTTACTTTAATTAGTCTCACAAGAGTTCTGAAAGTGGCTATACACAACCTCACACAGTTAGTGCAATAGGAGATCAGATTCTATACTGAAAAAGAAATTTGTTTTGTTTTGAATCATTGAATGGTGTGTGCCAATGTGGTATTAAACTAGGAAGCTGATATGAGTACCTGCACTGTATCCGCACATAAACTATCATAACTGTTTTTGGGGACCGCACCTAAACTGTCATAACTGTTTTTGGGGACCTAAACTGTCAAAACTGTAATTTTATTTTACAAGTATTAATAGTAACATTGTGAAGTATTTATACCTATACAAAACAAGTATTTATATCTATACAATGAACTACATATATGATATATGAATTTTTTTAAATAACCGTACCCGCACTTTTTTTGAAAAATTCCCGCGTCGTACCCGCATTAGGGGACCACACAACCGTTCCAAAACTGTAATTTTGTTTTACAAGTATTAATAGTAACATTGTGAAGTATTTATATCTATACAAGACAAGTATTTATATCTATACAATGAACTACATATATGAAAAATCCACAACCAAAAAGTCACGTGTCAGACTGCATTGGGGACCATTACTTTTCCAAAACTGGGGACTATTACTTTTCGGGGGCAGTAACTGTCAGACTGCATTGGGGACCACAACCAAAAAGTCACGTGGATCACACCACCAATGCTACATTCATGGTTTAAATTAATTCACATACAAAATGGAAAGTATTTATACCTAAATTATCAAGTATTCATATATAATTCATCAAGTATTCATACCTAAGATATCAAGTATTTAAAAAAAAACTGGACACAATACCTACTCATCTTTTACACGTTTTTCAAGGTGGTTTTTTTTTTCTCCGTTCAATCTAACCCATTTTTGGGACGATCTATGAGGAATTTTACAAATTTAAAACCACGAACGTGTTCTACACAATTTTCTCTTTCAAATGAGATCCATGATGACATACTTTTACACGTTTTTCAAAGTATCAAATATTCAAATATGAAAAGTATTCATACAAAATAGAAAGTATTCATACCTAAGATATCAAATATTCATATATAATTCATCAAGTATTTATACTTAATATATCAAGTATTTAAAGAAAAAAACTGGACTCATCTTTTACACGTTTTTCAAGGTAGTTTAATGATTGACAAAGTTAGTTATACCGTTATGGAAGTTAATTGGGAAAGGAATCAACTGCGGGTACAATGCGGGTACTCAACTGCGGGTACCAAAATAATTATTCATTAAACTATGGAGAGTTAATTTAATATAAAAAAAATTACTGGATCGGGACGGGAGGGATTGTTCCGTCCAGTTTTTTTCTTTCACTAGCTTTGGATGGGATAGTTTGTCCCGTCCCTTATATATTTTTTTACTTAGTTAATTAGATTGGCGGGATTAGATTTTGGATTAGCAGGACGAGATAAATTATCTTGTCCATGGAACGGGATAAACGGTCCCGTTTTATCTAGATGTTGAAATTCTATCGAATCGATCCCCTTCTGCGATATTTTTTTATTTTTAATAAATAAAAAAATCGGGTATGAGTATTATGCAGGATTTTTCGAAAAAGATCATGCTTGTAATCATACACGGTTTCATTGTATAACCCATGTATGATGAAAGAAACACAAATTTTTTCTTGTCATCGATGCGTGTTTTCTTATTATAATGCATCTCTACCTACCTTTTATAAGATATCCCTATCATTTCTAAAGCATCTCTTCCATGTACATGTAGACCTTTTCCAAACAGGTGAGAATAGGGTGATGGGTAAGGCAAGAGAAGCGATATCTTCACCGAGAAAACGATCGGTGACGAAGTAACTTCAAATGGGTGTAACTTTTGGCTCAATTGTCCGATTTCAGCATATGATCCTAATTCGGAAAGCTCGCGAGGAGATCTACATGATTTACAATAAATTAACTCTTGAATTTTTCAAGGCCAAAATACAAAGGAAGGATCTCAAAACTTGAGTTGAAGTTTCCTATTAAGTTTTTTTTCTTTCTAATTTTCAATTTTGTATTTATTTACCATATTTTTTCTTAGGCATTGTTTATGTAAATATATATTAGGGGCGGATCTACATTCACCCGTACGGGTGCTAAGCCACCCTATGATTTTAAAATTTTAGTTATATATATTGAAATTTAATTAAATTTAATTATTTTAAAACTTTTTATATAGTCTAATCCAAATAATAAAATATCACATGTCAACTTGTAACCTAGTGGTTAAAGTTTATTTTGTGGTTGTGGAGAACTTGGGTTCAATTCCCACCAATAACATATTGTGCATTTTAAGTTTTAGCATTCTCTATCATGATTTTCTAATTACGTCCCTGTATATGTAGGGCCTGTTCGGTTGCTCCCCAAAAATTACTGTTCACGTGTAAAAAAAAAAATTCACTCAGAGTGAATTTTTTTTTCCTACGTGAACAGTAATTTTCAGTTCAAATTTTTTTGATCCCACACCCATACCCATTCCCTAGGGGGAGCCGAACAGGCCCGTAAAGTCTGAGATGTAGGTTTTTTATTGTTTTGTAGTTAGTAAATTAGTTGTAATGAATGAGTTAATACTTTATTTGCGTAATGTAATTGTATATATTGTTTGTATTGGTAAATAAATGTAATGTTTTTGTATGCGTTGTCTTTAAAGTCATAGTTTTTCAGAAATGTAATGTTTTTGGTATCAATTCAAATTTAGGATAGCTGTATTTATTTTTAAAAAAGAATCATACATGATTTTTATAAAAACCGTATTTGAAAGGTTTTTTCATACATAGTTTTAATATAAAAAAATATACAGTTTTAATATAAAAAATCGTGTATGAATGTTTTGTGAAAAAAATTGGCGTTATTTTTAATAAAATGTACATATAATTTACTGACACTTTCATACACACTACGCTTAGACACGATTGTAAAATTATATACAAACTCAATTTTAATCGCGTAAAATCAACATTTGTGTTCTTGGGGAAAAGATAACGCTGGACATTTAGAACGATAGAACAAGAAAATATATCAAATTTTCATTAAAAAAAAAATGAATTTACGGACTTATACCATAGACTTATTGCTCATCTGAGTCCCATTTAACGGGACATGTTCTTAGAAGGGCCAGACAATCCTCTAATGACCATTTTATATTTGGTTCTTGGGGAATTTACAATTTGCTCCTTCTTAATTCACAAAAATGAAATATAAAATAACAATTACATCATAATTTTTCGACAACATTAACTGTGAACGAATTTACTCGCACTGCATTCATGTGGCGGGTCAAAAAATAACTATAAAAGATCCAATACACACAGTGTTACAGAAAATCTCTGTAGACAATCAAGACCTTTTACCTTGAAACTTTGTGCTTTTAGATATAAAAACTTCTTTAGGTAGTTATGTTCATAATTAAATCCTTAGAAATTAATAAATATTTTTTTAGAAATAAAAAGCATAAACCTTCTTTTTCATTACTATTTATTTTTTCTGACACTACAATATTATAAAAAAAGTAAGATTATGAAGATGCCACCAGTGTGTTTCAAAATTGAAGGCGAATTGCATTTTTCCATCTTTTTAAAAATGTCCATCGACTTGATGATTTTCGGGAGGAACCAATTAAGTAATCATCATGAGGAGGGATCCACTTACAATATTTGTAAGTTACAACATCTTATAACAATTCGGTTTTGTAATTTTAAAAGTCTAAACCGTTCAACATAATATCTATATTAAAATGTGCTTGGAGATCAAATTTTAGATTTTTTTTAGATTTTTTTTACTATTTATTAAGTATTTTACAAAAATGTTGTTTTTCAATAGTCTAGAATTATCTAAAAATAACAGTTTTGTAAAATACTTAATAAATAGTAAAAAAAAATTTAAAAAAATGTAAAATTTAATCTCCAAACATATTCTAATATATATATATATCATGTTGAACGGTTTGGATCGACTGTTTAGACTTTTAAAATCGAAATACCAAATTATTATAAGATGTTGTAACTTACAAATGTTGTAAGTGAATTCCTCCTCAATCAGTACTTTGCATAAAGTATCAAAATTTTCATATTTAGTGGTGTTAATTGACCCCATATATATCTTAGAATTAATGTAGCTTCAGCCCGGGCATCGCCTCACCTAAAAGCTACTACTTCTCTTCCATAAACTACTTTGAGAAAAATAAAATTGAGATAGTGAAATGCTATCCGTCCTCAATTTTGAGACGTAACCGTTTTCGCTACTGATTTTTTTCTTTTTATATTATATATGTCAGATAAAATAAATTGGAAAGTAATTTGATCCATCCTTCTTATATTTTGAAATTCAATTGTTATTTTCTTAGAGATTTATTTTTCTTTTGAATTAAAAAATTCACAACTTTTACGTATGTTAATGGATATTTTCTTGATAGATAATTCATCCTGCTTTTATAGATAATTTCTTGAACGAGATTAGATTATTAATATTTGTCAGTGTTCAACCTCTCTGAAGTTGACTTGTCAATTTATGCAAACCAACGTATGAAATAAGTGTTATAAAAATGTTAAAGCATATCATGTGCATTCTATCTGATGTGAAATGCTTAAAAAAAAATATAAACCTGTTTGTCTTATGTGCAAAATATAAACTTAGTTTGTCAACAATTGGCTGTATTTAATGTTATCTTATATTATTTCCAACTTGTACAGCTTGTCAAATGTCAAGCAATAATGCGCCTTAAACAACGGTTAGTAGAACACATTTTTATGGGGCTTAACCAATGTACAAAGATTTCCCAATACAGAAAAATATTCAACACATTGGATTGAAGCGTGAGACTTTTGATAGTGACATTAGCGCTTGTCACAATTCAAAGAAGAATCTTGACTCAACTTACATTGGCTTTCACATAATGGGACACAAGCATGTGGCAAAGAAGAACCTGACAAGGCATCTTGACAAATTTACCACTCATAAGACTTGTGCGCTAGATTTTGAAAAAAAAAAAAATATGCATCTAAAAGAAATTTGAATAGTCTTTCATCACAAAAAATAAATGAGAATAATAATGATGATGATAAGATATGATAATAAGAAAAACAGAAACTTTTGATTTTTCATCATTAAAATTGGACAGAAAGTATATAAAATGCGTTCAGATTGAAAATGACTATTTAATTAGACCATTACATAAAATCCGTATAATTAGAGAGCGGGCCAAATTAATAATATTATTATACTAAGGAGTTCGGCTGGTATGATATTGGTATCATATGACACTAATTTCAAAATTTATTGGATAGACTTCAAAAGACAAATTCAAATCGTTTAAACCGATTTATTGTATGAGTGATATATTTACATACAATATTTATATTTTCTTGAATTATTTTAGTATCAAGTCAAGTGGTCAAAAATGTTAAAAAATGAATGCATTAAAATTAATAATATTATTATACTAAGGAGTTCGGCTGATATGATATTGGTATCATATGATACCAATTTTAAAATTTATTGGATAGACTTCAAATGACGAATTTAAATCGTTTAAACCGATTTATTGTATGAGTGATGTATTTACATACAATATTTATATTTTCATGAATTATTTTAGCATCAAGTCAAGTGGTCAAAAATGTTGAAAAATAAATTCATTAAAATTAACTTAAAAACTCTCACATTTGACTGTCTAACTTGATACTAAATAAATTTAAAATATTATAAATTCTGCATGTAATGAAGTAGATCGGTATAAACAATTTGAATTCGTCATTTAAAATCAATTTAATATATTTTAAAATTATTGTTATATAGGCTGCAATATAACTCGTATCATTCCAACCGGACTCTCTTAGTACAGCCCGCGCATGTTGGCTTCCTATAAAATTTCCCAGAAATAAAATATCTGTTATTTACTGTATGTGGGCTGGAGGCTGGAGCACGCTACTTTTAAGTCATGGCTCCAAACGAGGAGGTCAATTTGGGTCCGATGCCCATCGGACTCAAAGTGAGTTCGATGGGTTCGATGATCGTCCGATCTACTTCAAGATTTGCGCTCACAATTTCGCATCTGCTTTACAATTCGTGCGCACGAATTTTAAAGCTGATCGGACGGTTCCGAAACCCATCGGACCTACTCCGTTCTCCCAAACGAGACCATGCTCCCCAGAAAACAATATGAAAATAGAGTCTATCATCTATAATATTAGCTAATAGTTGCTTCCATTTTTGATAGCTTCTATATATAAACGCAGTTGCTCTTACCTGGCTGGTTATCCTCGGTTTTTGTTCCCCATATGATTTGCTAGCTAACTACTAATCCAGGTGAGGTGAGCCTTGTCTTCGCTTTCAATTATCTTCAATTGTTCATTGATTATTTTTTGCTACACTTCCTCCACAAGCATGCTATTTTCAGCATAACTAAAGGGATTGCAGGTGTTTTGTTTGCCATAATGCCTCTATGAAACAACGAGAAAAACAATGTCCCTTAACTCAAATTCTCTATAATCCAGAAAGATATTATAATTGCAATTCTCTAAGCATCTCTTAGGAACCAAATGGAAGGTCTAAAAGAGGCTGAAGAGATAGAGAAACTGGAAGCGATGGAGCAAACCGAATCAAAGTACAACAAAACTGAGCAGCCAATACCGCACTGGACAGAGCAATTAACCTTTCGAGGCCTGGTGGCGAGTTTTGTTATCGGTACAATGTATAGTATCATAATCATGAAATTGAATCTGACGACTGGTCTCTCACCCACTTTGAATGTCTCGGCCGCGCTTCTCTCTTTCTTTTTTCTCAAGGCCTGGACTAAGATTCTCAGTCAGCTCGGCTGGAAGACGGCGCCTTTTACGAAACAGGAGAATACGGTTGTGCAGACCTGTGCAGTGGCTTGCTATAGCCTCTCTGTGTCTGGTAAGGTTGTAATTGTTTACTCTTTGGGGGTCTCTTGTGTATATTTGTGTGCATCAAAGAGAATATGGTGCCAGTTGATTTGATTCAATATATTACCCTGGTTGGTATGAGGTACTTGTAAAGGTACTAACAAAACAAAAGTGATACTCGCGAAACGGAACCAACTGGTCAACTGGATTCATCCTCCTGGTTTTTTTTTTTTGCTTCAAATCCTCCTGGTTTGTTGGTGTAAACAAAGTACTGCACCCAACAAATTAAGCATAGGTCTGACTAAGTTACATCTTGCAATCTCCGCTTAATTCTTTTTGTTGGTGTTCTTTGCCATGAAGAGTTAACGTTAGTCCATAAAAAATGGTAATGAGAATATATACAACATGGTAATTTTAGAGCTATCCATAGTTCAATACACAGGAGTACCAGTTTTGCATATACGAAAGTGCACAAATTACACAATAGTCCTTTAAAATTTCAATTTGTACTAGATTGGTCCTACTCTTGTTATTACTGGACAAGAAGCTTGATAAAATCTGTGTAAGCATCCATGCCATGATGATATACATGGTGAGATGCATGTAAATAATAATTTTATTATATTTATGTTGATAGAAATGTTGATACTAGTACTTATTTCCATATGATTCTGTAGATAATGATATTAATGTCCACATCATTTACTTGTGCGACTGCATTTATATTTGCAATGCTAAAATAATGCTGAGATGAATGAAAATATGTTTTTTTAAATGGTTGATAAAGGTAGGACCAATTTGGTATGGATTGGAATCTTTAAGGACCATTTGTGTAATTTGTTTTATAAGAAATAAAATTAACACTTTATATTCAATCTGATTGATTTCAAATTATTGTTCCTTTCCTTCTTCTCGTTTGTATAAATCACCAGGCGGTTTTGGGTCCTATATGCTTGGTCTAAATAGAAGGACATATGAGCAGATAGGGGTGGATGTACCAGGAAATGTGGGCTACAAAAATCCCACTATGGCCTGGTTTACTGGATTTTTGTTTTCTATTTCCTTTGTTGGGTTATTCTCTCTGATTCCTCTCAGGAAGGTAATTTTTGTAAGCTCATGTAATTCTGAAATCTTTCATCTTGCATATGCTTAAATTATGGTCAGCTGTCAACTTTTGCTACTTGTATCATACCAATAGATATTACAAGTGGCTAATCCTTTTATGCAGTTATTTGAAGCAAACAGTATGTAACTTGAAATTGTCTTAATAGAGGCTCAAGTCTAAAAGACTATTTGGATTGTAGGGCTAGTATCAAAACTAACATTTCCAGCTCGTGTTCAGACTTTCAGTCCCTATAAAGAAAGAACTATTGATTGTGGAATAGCTACGTTGTTGATTGATGGTGATATATGTTAGTTTGACTTATTTCAAGTTTTTCTTCTTTGCTTTTTATTTTTCTTGTTTCTCTTCCTTTTTTTGTTTCTTGCAGATCATGATACTTGATTACAAATTATCCTATCCAAGTGGAACCGCTACTGCTATACTCATAAATAATTTTCACACCCCTCAAGGAGATATTGAAGCTAAGTATGGACTCCAACTTATACTTAAATCTTGAAAATAATATAAAATTAGTTGATGGTTGAATTGAAAATGTTATTGCAACAGAAAGCAGGTTCGTGGATTTTTGAGATATTTTGGAATCAGTTTTATTTGGAGTTTCTTCCAGTGGTTTTTCACGAATGGCGACATGTGTGGATTTGCTCAGTTCCCTACTTTTGGGTTACAAGCTAGGAAACAAACGTAATGCCTCTACTATTCTCTTAAACACTCTCTTTTCATGTATTGCAATTCCAGATTTCAGTACTGTACCAGTTCAGTTGCAGCCAAAATGTCAATAAGAAGCCATCTGTACTTATACTTTACTGTATTAGTTAGGTCTGTACTAGCATGGCATGACAATTGCTATGACGTTTAGTATTTAGAAGTTTTAATACTGATTTCATCTTGGTATTGCAGATTTTTCTTTGATTTTAGTCTCACCTATGTGGGAGCAGGGATGATTGTGTCACATCTAGTGAATCTCTCTCTCCTTTTGGGTGCAATTATTTCATGGGGCATAACATGGCCATTACTAGCTAATTTAAAAGGAGATTGGTACCCAGGGAACCTTCCACAAAGTAGTATGCGAAGCATGGCAGGCTATAAGGTCCATTTTGAAAAAAATGTTCTTGTCGGGTTGTGATATTAGTACATGTTAGCTTTAAAGTTACTTACTTTTGTTTCTCTTATACCAGGCCTTCCTTACCATTGCTCTAATTCTGGGGGATGGTCTCTACAATTTTACAAAGATAGTCATCTTTACTTCCAAAAGCTTGTACGATAAATCAAAACCAAAGAAAATTGGGAGAGGTAGATCTGTTTGCATTAAATATTTTCTTATTTTTGACATTTCTTTTGTGAAAGTCCTTTGCATCAAATGCCACTGGTAGAATGCTTATCTGTGCCTGTACAGTGCAGCACTACTAAAGGCTGTTCAACCAAACAAAATTGGAAATCATAAATGATCCCCAACAAAAATCAATTAGGGGGAAAAGGAGTAACATGGTTTTTTATTTCAGTCTTGACCACATATAATAAGATATTAGAAAAGGCCTTAAAAAATTAGGGAACTTTGTTCTGTTACAAGAAAAACACCACTCTGTGTTTTACTGTGCTGGTGCAAAATCAGGACCTGTGAGCCATACACAAAAGAAGTAACATTAGCCAAATTCTCTTGAGCATATTGCATTTAAAAGTTATTGAATTTTGTTACAGTGGCAGATGAAGATAATCACCTCGTTCAAGGTGATGAAAAGCATGACGAATATTTCGTGAAGGAGACCGTCCCACTATGGGTAGCTTATGTAGGCTACATAGGGTTCACCATCATAGCCATTATAGTCATACCTTTGATGTTCCCTCCAATAAAATGGTACTATGTCGTCATAGCATACATCCTCGCACCAGTGTTAGGCTTTTCCAATGCATATGGCGCGGGCCTAACCGATATAAACATGGCGTACAACTACGGCAAAGTAGCACTGTTCATTTTTGCAGCCTGGTCAGGCAAAGACTCTGGTGTCGTCGCTGGCCTCGTAGCTTGCGGCTTGGTAAAATCTCTTGTTTACATCTCGGCAGATTTAATGCATGACTTCAGAACTGGTTATCTCACACTAACATCCCCAAGATCTATGATCGTTAGCCAAGCAATAGGAACGGCCATGGGTTGTGTGATCGCCCCTCTCTCGTTTTTCCTTTTCTACAAGGCCTTCGACATAGGCAACCCCAATGGTGTATGGAAGGCGCCGTTTGCATTGGTATATCGTAACATGGCGATCTTGGGAGTGGAAGGGTTCTCGGCTTTGCCAAAAAATTGCTTGAGTCTTTGTTGCGGTTTCTTCGGTTTTGCAATCGGGGTGAATGTGTTGAGAGACTTTTTACCGTCCAGGTACGGGCGGTGGATGCCGCTTCCTGTGGCCATGGCAGTGCCGCTCATAGCCGGTGCAAACTTTGCAATTGACATGTGTGTGGGGAGTGTGATTGTTTTCACTTGGAGTAAGTTTAATAGTGCCAAGGCAAAACTAATGGTGCCGGCGGTTGCGTCTGGTTTGTTATGTGGCGATGGGCTTTGGATCTTACCTTCGGCCTTGCTCGCCTTGGCAAAAGTAAAACCGCCGATATGCATGAAGTTTGACAAATCATGATTTTGCAATTTTGAGGCTTTTGAGGTTCCAGGATGTTTGTCATGGAATTTATGATGAATGTGTTTGGTTATGTAATTTGAAAATTGGGTGTATTATAATGGAGTTTGAACATGTAGTGATTCATTTTGCGCCATTAGAGGATTAACTGATAGCTGAATGGAAAAAAAAAAAAAATTATGAAGCAGTTGACCATAGCCATCAATTGAAAAGTTTATTAAAATTTATCTTTTTATCATCAAAATTGCCTATTGATAAGGTCATGGAAATAAAATAAACACAGATTCATTTCCATAATGATTTTCACTAATTGGTTCATAGTGTTCATAGTATTTCTGAACTACTGACGCTGAACATCTACAATATAGTTTTCAGATGAATTACAAAGAATTAATTTATAATATAGTTTTCAGATGAATTACAAAGAATTAAATTTGTAAGTGACATGTATTAGCGTAATGAATTCAAGTATCAAAATAAAATTAAAATAGCAACTTCAGAGGTTTAAGGCCTGAAAAGGCCCACTAAACAGAGATTCAGAGTATCAGGCACAGAACGCGCCGCCGAGCGGAGTATCCAGTTGTACCCAGTAGCCTCTCTTCTTTACTGTTCTCTGTGCTTCCACGCCATGATCCTCTCCGTTCCAGCCAACTCTGTACTATTTCAGCTGCGACCTTCCACTGCTCCTTCTCTCCGTTTCTCAAGTGAAGTGCGTAATATCGCTCGAAGAAGGAAGATTTCGTGCAAAGCTGAACTAATTCACGACGCACCTTTCGCTCTCGCCTTAGGCGCGAGCGTGCTAAGCTCACTTGTACTTCCGAGCAAACCTGGTGGGGCCCACGATGAGGGGGAGGAAGGTGATGGGGCCATGGATTCGACTGATTCGAGGCTGGCTGTCATGGCGATTATCAGCGTCATCCCTTACTTCAATTGGCTGGTGAGGTTTGTTGAGTGAGATTTTATTTCTCTTTTAGTAAAAAATTGGACCTGAGATTATATTTCTGATGTAGTTTTAGTGTAGGGATGGGTTTTTGCCTGGATGGATACTGGGAAGCAGAGATATCTTGTGTATTCTCTGGTGTACTTGGCTCCATACTTGAGGTACTTGTTTTATTGAGAATTTTTGTGTTGGATTTGGCGAATTTCATTGTGTGGTGAGGAATTGGAGTTCATGAATCTGTGGTTCGTGTAATTTTGGCTGTTTTTGAGAGTGGGGTGCACCTCACACTTCAGTTGTACACATCTCTCTTGGACTATACTGTTACATATCTTTGCCTGGCAACCCGACCATACAAATTAGACAAGAACAGATTTTGCCATTGTCGAGGAGCTTGTTCTTTTCATCTCGCAATTGACATTTGATGTAAGCTCAGCCAGAAACAAAATTATATCAATGATGTTTGCAAAAGGGGTTTGAAAAAGGAAGAATAATTAGGCAGTAGAAATGATGTAAACTAACAAGTTGAGAATGTCTGTCTAAACATTACAAAATCTATTGAAATAGTTAAGACCTTATCTTACTTTTCTTTTAAAAAAAGGTGGTTTTAATATTTCAGGACAAATTTGTCCCTCTCGCCAGAAGAGAGCTGGTTGCCTATTGCCAGTATTCTGATTTGCATTCTACATGTACAGGTTTGCTACAAGATATTATAAAATGTTTTGGTCTGTAGGAATACATTTTCCTTTTATTTGAATCATATGTAAATTCATCTATGCAGTTGGAAACCAGCATTAAAAATGGTGATTTTGAGGGTTTCAAATTTCCATTGATGAAGAGCAACACCAAAAGTCGACGGACCTCCATGACGGTACATACTTTTGTTTCCTAACCTATAGCAAGAATAATTTATGCTATATTTATCTAATTGGGGTTTAGTTTGGGCTGCTACTTAAAGAAAGGAAAAAATTGTTTTCAAAATGACTTGTAGAAGTTGCACACCTGTTTGAAATATGATAGCGGGGTAATGTTCTGTGGTTCTACAATGCACACTCGTGCTTGGTTTAGCTGAACTCTGCTTCAATTTGATTGGACCCACAAAGTATGGACTCATAATTTAACACCTTATTTTCAGGGGCATGGGAAAAGAAATAGAAAATTACCTTCATCAAATGAGTCAAGAGAGAAGCTCCGTGATTGGGGAGTCAACCTTAATCCAAGAGATGAGATGCCACAGCTAGATGAAACTGCTGATGATGACAAATTAAATTAGGAGTTCGAGAACCGGTAGATTTGTTTTCTTTATTATTATTTTTTTTGTTTACTGAGAATATTTGGTGGAATGTAGTCTGTGTTAGGTTTACATTTGAGGATTGGATGTCTTCAATTATTTTGTAGATGAGATTCGTTAATATATCTGTAATGTCTCTTTTAGGATAATATCAGCACAGCACTGATGAAGTCGGATAGTGCTAGTGGGGTTTGTGTTGTCGTAAATGTGACCAAATTTGGTGCTTGCTATCTGTAAGTTGATACTCTCTCAAGTCGTAATCGCTATATAATGCTCCAACAAGTTACAGTGATATGCCAATCTTCTGACAAGAATAATCCTATTTGCAACACTGGAGTTCTTTTGTAAATAGATAGTGCTGGTACATGTTTCAAATGAATGGCATTCTCACTGGTACTTGTAAAATATTGTTAGGTCCTAGAAAGTATTTTCCTGGCCTGTAAACCTTACTACTTCTATCTCACTTTGCTAGATGGTTATTTGTTTGCTTGTTAATGTACGAGTTTTGAATACTTTGGTTTATTTGGTTCTTTAATGCTGTACTTTTTGGGTTTTAATGTACTGAAAAAAATGTTACGGCTTCCTGTTTTACTGAGCTGTGGTTTCCCTGTATTTGGTTTATAAAGCCTGCCTTGCTGCCATAGGTGTTTTTTTTTTTTTCAATACTTGTTTACTTGCTCTTTTTGAACCTTTTTTTGTTTACTGATGATGCGTCTTTTAAGCAAATATACCTTCAACTTCAAATTGGTTTCTGCTTTTAAGAGCGCTTTTTTTAAGCAAATCAGCTCAACTGTCAGCACTTATCAACCAATTTTCTTGTTTTTT
This sequence comes from Carex myosuroides, assembly GCA_028015225.1. Classification (NCBI taxonomy): domain Eukaryota; kingdom Viridiplantae; phylum Streptophyta; class Magnoliopsida; order Poales; family Cyperaceae; genus Carex; species Carex myosuroides. Next base: position 7,112,915 of record CM051488.1, read on the forward strand.
TTACGAGCTAAGATATGTATATATGTCTATCAGTTGATTGTTTGCTCAAACTGCAGAAAGTGTTGATTACAACTGGAAATTTTCTTCTTTTAACCAGTAATTATAGGATATCATGTTTTATTTTTAGAGACGAGGAATTGTTTACACCTAGAAAGCTAACATGGTCAGATTTCCCGATGATTATATTTAGATGAAAAAGGATTTAGTAAATCTAAGTGGGGAATGTTTTAAAATGGGGTTTTTAATATGTAAACAGTGATAGCATACAATTAATATGCCGATGTGTATGCTGTAATATATGTCGACATATGCTATTAGTGAAGTTTCAAATTTTATGAACTATATATTATTGTTTTTGGGAAATTTTAATTGAACTATATATTATTTCTAAATTAATAAATGATGCAATCAGATTTTTTTTTTTCAATTTTATGTGATTATGAAAATTAAAATTTGTTATTAAATATGCGGTCATCATAAGTGCGAATTACACTAAATCTCCCATGTGTTTGTCTCTAATAAAGCTGTTTCTTTGTCTTTGCCTTTCAGAAAAGGACGCAAATTGGAAATTTTCCAGTATAAAGGCTTTTTGATCTGATCTAAATCAGAGAATAGAATCCATATCAATTTCATGTATCGTATTAAACCACTATCTGGATTGACATTAACGTTCCAACTTCCAACATGAGAAAAGAAAATTGCATTTTTTTTTTGGATGACGTAAAAGATGCATTTAGTGGGATTCGAATCAAAGCTTCTAGAGAGGTTCCGAACAGGATTCAATCTGTTTAGCTTAAAAGAATGAAATTATGAAAAGATTGATTAAGGATTAAGTTACTGAGGTTGGCAAGGTCACAGTCAAACGCCGTGTCCGGTAAATCACATCCAATGCAATAAATATCTATCTATCTATCTATATTAAAACATTGGCTATGATTTTGTACCAACTTTCCGGAACAGGTATCGAGTGGATGTGGTTCATCTCCAACCCCACCAACACATCAATAATTTACTGTCAGAATTTATGAGCCTGCCAGAAGTAAAATTGACATGACCAAACCTATGATGTCTTCTGCCACAAGTGCAATTGATTAAAACTATGACAGTATATATCAACTCTTAAATTCAATGTTCGTCTTTACAATCTTTCATTGTTTTTTCCTTTCAGGTATACACCTAAAAAACTAGAAAATTATGTATTTTCGTCTAAAATTCATAATATCATATTTGTACTTCTAAACTCAAAAACTCACAAATTTACTTATTTATTGACTTTTCTATTAAAACTTATTTTAAACTCATAAAGTATCCATTTATCCATCATTAAAAAAAATTAGTAGCATGTTTCAAAAAATAGCAATCTTCTAATTTGTCAATTTTTCAAGGATATGTAGTTCATTTCTCTACCTGACACTTCCACGAGAAGGAAGAAGGAAGCAAAATAAATGAAAAGATACAAATTGTTTAAAAGGAAAGTGAACTTGAGAGCTGAGGCTCATAAATTGGAAGGGGGTGAGAATCTGCTGCGATCCGGGTACTGTGAACAGTACCCTGCAATTTCTGTTTTTCCAAATTCAGCTGTCGAATTGTTTCTAGATGCGTGCACAGAAAAACCAGCTGTTTGGAGATACGTGCACTTAAAAGTTGAACAGCTGAATTTGAAAAAGCAGGAATTGCAGAGTTACTCAATATTCGGATGGCAGCAGATCTCAATCCATTGGAAGGAGGTGCAAAGTGCAAACTGTAACCAACTCAGTAGCAGCTTTATAGGATTTCTATTGGGCCGCAAAAAGGTGGTCGTGGGACCAGGAAACACTTTTGCTGGTTTACAGCTAGATTTACACATTTTATTTTTATGGTAAGAGATGTAAATTGAAAACATTTCTAAAATAAAAACCAATAGCGCAACTAAACAAATTAGGCAACACTTCCTGGTTTGGAAACTAGGAATCATTCATTACTACATTCGTACAATATTGAGATTGTTTAATTTACACCGTTGAATTCAATTCTACTATACTATAGACATTATTCAACAGCGACCCGCTACTTTCTGAACCAGACGAAAGTGTTCTCTCTGTTTTTTTTAACCTTTTCATTAAGGAGAAAATCAGAGTTTCTAGACTCCTATCCTATGCTTCTTCTAATACACTAAACAGTTATTCGCAGAGCACAAGGTACCTGTGCAATCCACGAAGGAGAGAGTACAAGGGGTCCAGTTTTAGATTCCCAAACAAACATGGAATCGGGGGAGATACTTTCTTTAAAGAGAAGTCAGTTTAAAAAATTTGGCACTAATTCTTTACCCCAAGCCCCGTAGAATCAGTACAGAAAAGATGAGAAAAAAAAAAAAAAACAGAACAGGGAATATAATGCCCCTTTAATTTCAAATCAGCATGTCTTGCAAATATACAGTTTGACCAGTCATGTAAGTTGTTCCTTTCATTCTAGTCATCTTTAACAGTTTAACCAATTCTACTACTAAATCCCCCCTATAAACAACAAAGAAATATTCCAAAACGAGCTAATCAAAAAGGAAAAATAAAACTACTTTTAACTCCAATTCTTGGAGCAACCCATTAAAGAAAACCCAAAAAAAGAAAGAAAGAAATAAAGAAACAACAGTAACCCAATTGCACCTTCTTGAAAATGGACCAAGATATCTTTCAATTGATTTATTTAATCACCTAATTCTTTCTTAATTCCTCTCCCTTTGATCACCCCTCCTTTGCAATTCTGTAGGGATCACCCGGCGTAGTCGGCATCCCCTCCGAAATAGGGGGTCCATCCCTCCTACTCTTCACCTTAATTAAACCATATAATTTCTTAAATTCTTTAATGGTGGAATCCTTTCCAAAATGCAAACCGCCGGCTTCCTCTCCGACCCGGTTCTCTTCCCCCCGCCGGGTCACTGACCCACTTCGTGAAGTGTTCTGGAGAGCACCGATCACTGTCTTAATTGCCCGATTCGGGGATCCACGGTTGGTGATCATAATCTCTCCCACCTCCGCCGGGCTGAGCTGAGCCCCATTCTGAAATTCCTCTTCGACTTGCGGGTACAATTTGTGATCCTTTATCCCAAGATAGCTCCCAGCTAGGGTTTTAAAAGCTGCAAAATCACACATGGGAAAATGAATATGTACATCAAGCCGACCCGGTCGAAGCACGGCTGGGTCAATTCCTCCTTCCTTGTCATCACTGCTCATGGTGAAAACCATGACCCGTTCTTCACCGCAACACGAAAATATCCCATCCATGAAGTTCAAAATCTCCGAGAGATGAACCGTGCCCTCAGCCAAATGGCGGTCGAGGTCTTCTATGAGAATTAGAGATTTTGGGGTGGTTCTTGCGAGGAGAGTTTGGAGATCACTACTGGCTACACGCGTCAAATCCACGTCATAGACGTCGTACCCCAAAAACCGTGCCATAGCAGCCGCAAATGAGGATTTACCAGTTCCAGGGGCACCATACAGTAAATAGCTACGGCGCCATACTCTACCTAAATTATGGTAATAATTCCGGCCCTTGAGAAAGGACTCGAGATCGTTGCTGATGCGGTTCTTCAACTCCGGATCCATTGCAAGAGTGTCGATCGAAGCCGGGTGGGTGAATGCAACCGAGCTCCAGACATGACTCCGATCAAATCCACTTGTCGAATTGGTGAACAGTTTCAAATCACGCCTCCTCGCCTCGGTTTCATCGGAGACTGACTCGACATACTGCAGGTACGGGCGGAGCACACGTGTCCTGTCCTGGCGCCTGACACGCAGGACCAGTTTAGGTGGACCCCCACCACCTGGGTTGCTCCATGACAACCGAGCTCCTTGGAATGAATCCTGCACCGTCTGACCAGGACCCAACTGGAGGGATAGAGAAAAATCATTAGACTTACGGGCTGGAGAGAAAAAGAGGGACGCCGAGTCGGAGTCCTCTAACGAAGGAAGGGAAGCAACATAAGAAACCGCCTTGCGGTATAAGGGATTCTCGGCCTCTTCGCTAGTCTGACTGTACCGCGGGATCTCAAAATACTGGTAAACCTGTGCCTTGTCATCCAGCCACCGCCACCACCGCGACAGAAGAAAGAGAATAGATTTGTAAGATAGGATGAGACGCAGGAGTATCAGACCGACGGCTGCGGTTACGAGGATCGGTGGCCAATGGGGAGGAATTAACATGGCGATACGAAATTCTCTGTTGAATTGCGTAGAAAAGTGAAGAGGCGAGGGGGGGAGGTTAATTAGGAGAAGCGGTTTTGAAATTTATATGGAGGGGAAGGGGAGCGGTGGCGTGGGATGGCCGGTTTTGTGATTGGTCAAGAGAGAAGGGGAGGAGGAAGGCGAACCGCAGAGAATCGGTCAAATTATTGGAGTTGGTCGTGTGTGTGCAGCGTTCAGCGTGAGGGGGTAGTTTAATTTCTCTTAAACCAGTGGCGTATAAATATAATACAAAGATTCTCTGGGGTGTAGATTTGAAAACGATCAATTATGACTTCATGAGGCGACTGTGCTCAACTCTTAAAACATGTGTTATGACATTAATGCATTTTAACAAGCAAAAAAAAAAAAAAAAAATTAATGCATTTCACACCGCTTGCTTTCCTCAAAAGTTGCACTCTGCATCACTACTAAATAAAATACCACCGCTTGAAAGTTAGAAATTTTTCCTACTAATCACATGGGTGCCCGACACGTGAGCTTCCTCTTATAAAAATAAAATTTTGCAATTTCTTTTTTGGCATAAATAGCCCGTGGGGCGTGGGCAATAAAATTTGGCAATTAGTAATTATAGTCAATCTTAAAATGGTTTTCCTTTTATAATTTCTTTTATGATGTTTTCTATAATGATAGCAGTCGAGAAATCTGAATTGTTGATTTGTCAAAATTATAAAATTGAATAATGGCTAATTTATTTGTAAATTCTCACTTATAAATATTGCATTCAATGCACATTATTTTCTTTATTTGCTAAAACAAACATCATAGCAATTTTTTTTTATTTAGTCGTTATTTTCTATTTTTGTAAGGGGTGACTAACTGCTTAACATACCGATAGTCGTCAAATTTATACTTGTAATTACTTAATTAATTTAGAAAAAAACTTTGTTTAAAATGTTTCTCACTCTTATTTTTATATAAATTTCGTGAAAGTCCCAACTTCGCTCTTTAAATTTCCTACTTAGTTTCACATACATCTTAAGACATGTTCGACTACGAAATTTTTTACGGAAATGAGAATTTCAATTTGTTAATTCTTAAGTGTAATAAACCTATGAAAAAGTTTAAATCATATATGTTCATCAAATATATGGGAATTTGAAAAGTTAGTTTTTCTTTCCTTTTTATAATTAATATTTTGTAGAAATATTATGTTAACATCAAACTTTATTAAGTGCATTGATATTAAGCACTTAGATTGTGCCCGATTGTAAAACTTAAGGCCCGATTGCACCTTATTCAATTTTACCCGATTAAAACCTTTGAATATTTATGCAATGCATACTTGTCTAGTTTAGTATATAATAATGAGTGAGGCTACGGTACTATGCATATGGCTCAATATTTGAGTTTTCAAAATTCTAACGGTCGATCCGAACCGTTCAACATGATTATAAAATGAATATGTACTTGCAAATCAAATTTTACATTTTTTTGAATGTTTTTTCTATTTTTTTAGATAGGTAGAAAATCACTTGATCTGAAAATTGTAGACCATCCAAAAACAGTGATTTTCTACCTATCTAAAAAAATAGTAAAAAAAATTCAAATAAATGTAAAATTTGGTTTGCAAGTACATATTCATTTTATAATCATGTTGAACGGTTCGGATCAACCGTTAGGATTTTGAAAACTCAAATATTGAGCCGTAGCACGGCTCAATCCGTGCTATGCATAGCACCGTAGCCTCACTCTATAATAATTGTTGACGGTTAATGTGTAATGTAACAAAATTAAAACGTACTTTTACGGCTATTTTAATTTATGTACTTCAGTTGAATAACTTATTCAGTTAGTTAACTTACATTTATACAAACTGGAAAATAATAATTAATCAAATTTTATTTTAGTTTGAATCGAACCGATCAAGAAACACCCCTACTAAGTGTCATATTTTTCAAGTGCTTCCGGCGTAGATCTTAGTGTATTCAAAAGGTGGCCTAGCCATTTCATAATTTTAACTTTTTTAATTATGTATGTTAAAATTTAATTAAATTTTCTCCAACTCCCACGTTATATATTTTATTTTCTAGCATCCTATCTAAATTTTCTAATTCCGCTCCTGAGTGCTCCATTTTAAATAACTGATACGAAGCATGTAGATCCGCAAAAATGCACTATGTGAAAGGTCGAAGGATTCAAATGTGTGAGGATATGGAGAACGGAGTAGGTCCGATGCTCATCGGACCTACTTTTAGGTTCAACGACTATGATGACCGTCCGATGTAAATTAAGATTTGTGCGCACGAAAATTGAAACATACACGCACGAATTTCAAAGCATTCAGCACAAATCTTAAAGCAAATAGACGGTGATTAAACCCATCTAACCAGAGTAGGTCCGATGCCCATCAGACCTACTCTCAAGTGGAGGGAAACGGATCATTGACTTTTGGTTATGCTTCAAAATTGGAGAGGAGAGAAAAGGAGAGAGAAGAAAGTGTAAATTTTTCTCTACATTCGGATTTGAGGGATAAACTCGCAACAATTTTCTATATAGATTTTTCTTTCATCTCTCTTTCTCTCCTCTTCTCTTCTATTCGAATTTTAATATTCTTGAACAAGTAAATAAGGATTAGCTAGATCCGTTCATTCCTCCCCTTTTCTAAAATTGATCCTTAAAAGTGCAGAGGCGTATGAATGACTGAATTAAAAAAGAAAAAAAAAATAGCATAAGAGGGACAATATAAGTGACAGATCCACACAAGTTCAAAAGGTGACACATCACCTCTGACCCAATTTTTTTTATATGTTTTTATATTTAAAAAAAATTGTAAATATAGATTTATTGTATAATAATTATAAAATTATGTTTTATGTTGAATTTTTTGTTTTATCTTATTATGTAGGGATGATGACTCAATGCGGGTAAGTTGAATTCTCAATAGTTTGTTAACCCACCAACTGCTCAAACTATAAGTGGTTCTAACATTTGATATTTTTTTGTGGCGCATATGCAGAGCCTTCGGTGCTTATGTAAAGCCTGCGTAAGTTCCAATTCTGATTACATTATTACTGTTATAGCCGTGAATTTAAATCTAATTAATTAGACTTATAATTAAAAAAAATCGACTAATTAAAACTTTAGTTAATTAATTAACTAAAGTGAAAGTATTAGAGCTTTGGTTAGGATAAGAGTTCCAATGTTTGATTTAGTACATTGGACTCCATAGATCATGTATCTCTTTTGTTTAGACTGTTATTTTATCCTGATGAGGATTGTATGGATGATATGTGTATGTTATGTTTATTTCAGATTTATGACTGTTGCTTGTTGATTTTATTTTCCGCTTCCATTGTTGCATGACTATTATATTTGTTTAGCCTTGCGTGTCTTTATGATTATTAGACACGAGGCGGGAATTGATTACATCTTAATTCAGAATTTCTGATTTGGAGTGTGGCAATTACACATTCTAGATAATACGGTAACTTAAACACTCCAGACTTAAACTGAACCAAGAACATGAATTAGAGCATTATATTCTTCGATTGATTAATATTTTTAATGAACTAAATTTATCAGCCTGTGCCGCATTATTGAATGATATGTACTCTTATTACATATTATTTGATCATTTAATTATACGTTGTGAAAAACTGAGCACTACTTAGTTAATTGTTTAGAAAAAAAAATTCACCTTGATATCATTATTTAATTTAAAACTTGTAAATTACGGAACTATAACTCAACGAGCTGACTGCAACACAAAATATATCTTTTTCATTATTGCTGTATTGCAGTTCTTAAATTTGAGTCAGAGGGCAGGATTTTCATGAAATATTGGGTGCATTGTTGAGGTCTGAAGCCAAACCATATTTGAAGACATTTCTATGGCCATATTTTCAAAGTCAAGTGCTTGAAATAATTGAAGGAAACAAAAAGTAGAAGTCGTTGGTTTCATGTCTTAATTAATTTCAAGCATGCGGCCTATAATAAATTGGGTTCTTCTGAACTTCTTTTGTTTAAGCTGTTAGGTTTGATTAAGTGGGAGCCTCACGCTGTTCTTCCTTTGTAGGCTTCATTGAATTTAAAATTTAAATTCTAGTTGTCGGTATCAAATATTTTTGACATAACTAAATAAAAAACATACCTTTGGTATTAAATTTTTAAAGTCATGTATGGGTAGCATATTAGTATATAGAGTAGAACTAGAGTGTTTCTAAGTTCACCAAGTTTTTTTGTGAACTTAACTCTGAAATTTACTGGATTGACTTCAAACGACGAATCCGAACCGTTGAAACTCATCTACCTTACGAGTGATGCGTCTATATGTAAAAAATTAAAGTTTTTGAATTAATTTTGTATAGAGTCAAGTGGTCAAAAAACGTTCAAAAAATGAATACATTAAAATTAATTTATAAACCTTCTAATTTTGACCGCTTGACTTTATACTAAGGGTCCAGAAGAAAAGCGATTGTGGAGGCAAAAAAATCTGACCACGCGGAGATGGAGAAAGGCGAATGGCAACAGGTCCGAAGAAGGCGCTCGTTCTCGACCAACTGGAGACATGCTCAACCACATCAACCAACAACCAAACCCTACCATCCTTACTCCCCTCCCACCTACGCTCAAGTGCTTTGCCGTAAACCTCCCAGCCCCACCATGACTTTTGTAGAAGGTGTCCAAGCTGTTCCACCTTCTTCTCGGCCTAACACACCACTCACCAACCAGTACTACGTTTCCCCACATAGCCCCTCTAGACTGAGATTCCCACCTTCACACACCTTCCCAAAGTGGAAAGGAAGATGCTTTCGCTACTACCGCATGGGACATTCGGCTGCCAAGTGCCAGAACCCTAAAATATGTGGTAGATGTTGGTCTTATGGCCATATTGGTTCCAAATGTAAGCAAGAGATGGTGCCCCCACCACCACCTCCACCAACTAGGCAAGTTCATCAACCGGTAGCTAAGATGCGAGGTGAACTGGATTTTGAAGAACTACTAACCGGTTCTTTACCCTATAGAGGACCAAAAATGCATGTTAAGCGTCCTCACCGATTCACTGTTTCCTTGAAAGGAATGAAGAATACTTTGCCGAGATACAACGCCTTAAGCAGGCAGTGGTAATGCACACTAGTGGTTTTCAATGGGATTTAAGTGTTAACAATGCTGTAGACTATGCTTGTCGTACTAATCTGGTGAAGAGAGAGGAGATACAAGTTTTCGCACTAAGTGGATCTCACTTTCTTATTATACTCCCTGAAGGCTTAGATCAGGAAACATTCATTAATGCAACACCTCAAGAAGCATGGGATGAGGGACTCTCTTTTCAACCATGGTCTCCTTTGGAGGATGCTGCTATTAGTGTACCGACCTATAAAATTTTGCTGAGGCTAGTTGGACTGCCACCACACCTTTGTAAAGAGAGGTATATAACTCAGGCGGTTTGCCGCTTTAGAGTTTTTCTCGACTCAGTTGACCCGGAGGACCCCAGCTTCATTGCTTCATAGTTAGTGGCGGTAGGAGTAGATGACCTGACTTTGGTACCACCACAACTGGTACTACACATAGGAGGCATGGTGCACACAGTTCAGGTGTATGCTGAGGCATGTCATAGAGCCTTAATTTACACGGCTGATGATATGCTTGTTAGTGTTGGTGTCCTAGACCCAGATCATATGTATGATATGTTTAGTTTAATAGTGAATGATTTTATCATTTTGTACCTTGAGTATTCATATTAGTGGATCATTTGAGTTGATGACTTAAATTGTAGAACTTGACAATGAATAAATTTGTTTACTCTTAAATGTCTCTTATCTTGGCAATCAGCAAGGTACACTGGTTGACCATATAAGATAAGTGTAGTGATTAGATGATGGCCATGTTTTACAGGTTATACGATAAGGAGTTATAGATCTAATCACACATGTGCATACATGGAGATGTATGGCACTGGACAGACCCAAGAATGAAATATCATATGGATTGTGTTCTGTGTCATTGATATTTCATTGTGTCTAGAATTCTTTGATTGAGATATTTATTTTTCTTACATAAGGGATATGTATTGTTGGTACTGTCCATCGCTCTCTTTAACCAGGAGTTATATAGGCAGTTACTGCAGTGCATATAACTTATGCGGAAGAACGATACGTATCAAGAAACCATTGTCCCTTATATGTTAATATAAGCGATGATATCTCTGGGCCCCTTGATAAAGTTTATATTATGTGCATGCAATATGATTATAAGATAATCATATCATAATTAAACTTTAGAAATCAAGAAAGAATAATTGGTAAGGATGACACATTCTTATCTTACGATTATTTGGATATCATGTGGCAAGGAATTGACACAACAACATTTTAATGTTACAGGGATCGTGATTTTGCATTGTGCTTTTTCATCCACATCATTTGGGTAATCAATATACCATGGCTAGTTGTATCATTGATTTATGGAATTAAAATGTTTAATTCCATTGCCATAATGATGGGATCTCATAGGGGTCACACCATATGAAAGATTAAAAGAAAATATATTAATAAAGCATATGTGATATGTATATAATATGTGCTATGTTAATTATAAGAAGTTATAACTAATTTGTACAAATTATATGTTATTAATATATGAACAATTTTATGATATGAAGATGTTATAAAATAATCCTAGTAATATTTAAAGTATGTGTGACATATTTTAAATGGGTTTTTTGACACATGAGAGATGCATATAAATTAACATAGAATATTAATTTATATGTTGGCCTTTTAATGTATGGGATTGTGGACTTAATTAAATATTAATATGATTAATATTTTTAAGCCCAAAGCCCAAATATATGCTGGAGAGAATTGATTAGTGATGGCATGATTTAAGGGATATTTAAATATGTCATTAAATCTAATCAATCTCATTAAAGAGGAAAGAAATTTCTGGACAGATTTTTTAGGTAACTTTGAACTGGAATTTGAAAGGGTAAATACTAACCATTCTGGATGTATGACCTATGTAATCTGTATCCCTTGGAGTCTAGAATCCAACGGTGAAGATTTCAAGTCATTTGGAGTTACCTAGAAAAAGATATAAGAGTTTTAGTACCGAAAGGTCAGAATTTTCTGTGACAGATATCTTGGCCGAAATTTGCTCTTTTCTCCTCTCTCCCATTTTTCTCTTATGTGTTGAGATCTAGAAATCCTCTAAGAAGTTTTCAGAAATTAAGAAGAGGATTAAACTAGGATTAAGGTTCTACTTGTTAATCTCTTACTAGCCTTAGAGATACAAGTATTTCTTTAATCTTTCGGTGGATACCTAAGGAGGCTCGTCATTTAAAGGGCTAAAGCACAACCACCGTTGAAAGAGAAAGGGAATAAGAAGTTGCTAAGCAAGACAACCCTTCTTGATTTGATTTGGAGATCAAATCCAAGGTATTATGTTAATCCCTTCTTCATTAGGCTAATTAAGATTGTTTCTTACACTTACAATGACTAGATCGTTTGTTTTGAGTCGAATAAATTTTTTTATTTTATTCCTTGCTATCTAAGCATCAAAACTTTCAATGCCTAAGCATCCAAAGGTGTATCGAAGACCTCAACCGCCACCTCCTTCATCTACTTTGTCAGATGATGACTATATGGGTGCAGAGCTTATTCCAATGAGTGTTGTAGTCCTTAGAGAAATATGCAGAGGAAGAACGGCGGATTCGTTGCCACCGGAGCTTCGCCGGTTTGCCACTTTGGAGGAAATTCCAATGGAAGATCCACATATGGCTGCAGGAACTCAGGCCACACAAGATCCACAGACCACACAGGATCTCTATCAGGTGCCGCATGGCACTCCACAAAATTTGCAATATGTAGCCCAACAATTAGCAAATCTGAACTTTGTGAACATACGTAGGACGGGTCAGGCACTAAGTCAATCCAGGTCACACATGAAGGAAAAGGGATCAAGCATCCACAAAGAATCTAATCCATATATCAACCTCTACAACTATCCTAAACAAGATAGAATCATTGGATCGTATTTTGAGATTGTTAATTGGTGAGGCGAGTTACTGTACATCTAATACTAACTCTCCATATCTGAAACGCAAAGAAACTGTGCCGCAGAGAATCCTGCTCAGAAGCTCTTCAAGAAATAATTTTGGCACGAGAGAAGTCACAACAGCCCCGTCAAACACGCAAATCCAGAAGGAAGGTAATAATCCTGTAATTGATTGTCTCTCCTTCCCCAATTGGCGTTGTTTCTCAAATAGATGTTGTCATTAATTCCCAAATCATTATGGGCGAAAACAACGGAGATGATATTCCAATTAATTTGGAATTGGTGATTGCGACACAAATATTGAATAATGGGAATCCAGCTCCCATTATTAAAACGGGACCCACACTGCATAAAGAAAAGATGATTTTTTAGGCAAAAAAGAAGGGACCAATTCAGGGCCCAACTGTCCTAAAGCCAGGAAAATACAAATGGACAAGGCCTACGACATCCAAGGTTATTCTTCTCAATAATGCCTAGGTGGTCGACAGAGCAATCAAACCCTTACCACGTCAGAAAAGAAAGACAGTAGCCCCACATCCACCAAGTCTCTTTAAGAAGAATAATTCAAAACAGAAAGGATTAACAAGTGTCTTTTAATCCGGCGGGGTTTTATGAAGTCAAAGTCCGGTATGAACATGTTTCAAAATTGGCTACAGGTTGTGGTTTTAAAAATAAAGATATTGAAGAAGTTATCGCAGCTAATAATGCACAGCGGTAGATGGAAGCAGCACAAACTTCAGCAACTACCACAAAAGGAATTGAGGAAGAGGAGTATGATCTTGCTCGCTTTGAACCAAATCCGAGTGACAAGTTCACTTCGGAAGAAGAATTGAGTTGATACGATTTGGTATTTGATAACATAGAGGACTTTTAATTGTTCTTTTTAAATGTCTATCAAACTCAAAAAATTTAAAATTATGTCTTGGAATTGTAGGGGGCTTGGGAATATGAAAAAAATGTGATGTAATTAGAAATGTAATAAGGCAATCAAGATGTGATGTTTGTATGTTTCAAGAGACAAAATTTGAATTATTATTTGAAGTTGCTTCCTTCTTTCTTTGAGAAGCAATGTGTAATGGTGCATGCTAATAATTCAACTGGAGGAATGCTCATTGTATGGGGAGATGTTACCAACTGATCAATTCATGGGCAACAAAACATTCATGTTCGGCACTATTAAAGCAGTCAAACTCGGATGGGGTCTTTCTAGTGACGAATGTGTACGGTCCGTCATCAACTGATCTCAAACCGATCTTCATACATGAGATTAGAAGGTTATCATCCATCGTGCAACATCTGTGGATTTTGAGATGTGATTTTAATTTGGTAAGATGATCGGTCTAGTGACAATTGAAACTTTAGGTTGATGTCTCTGTTTAATGACCTTATAAGGGATCTTGAACTAATAGACATGTCTTTAAAAAATAGAAAGTTCACTTGGTGCAGCAACAGACAAGCACCAACACATTCAAGAATAGACCGTATTTTTGTTTCACCTGATTTATCCTTGCAGTTCACTATGATGTCTCTAAATGCCTTGGATGTTCTAGTCTCAGATCATGCACCATTAATTTTGAATTGTATTAATGAACCAAATCCGTTAAGGCAAAATAAACTGGAGTTATTTTGGTTAACCAACCCACATGCGATATCAATAATACATGAAATTTGGACGGAATTAAATGAGATAAGGGATACTGATCAAACTTTACAGAACTTTTTGTGAAATAGTGAAGTGATGCATGGGCGATTGCGATCATGGCACTGTCAAAACTTCTCCGAACTAGAAACCCAATTGCAGTTTTGCAAAAAGACTTTATTGTTTTTTTATCAGATTGAGGAACACCGACAATTGGCACAATACAAAGAAATTTTCGTATCAATGTGAAGGAAAGAGTGTATATGTTGTCAGTCATTATTGAATCAAGATGGCACCACCGATCGCGTTGCAAGTGGCTAAAGTCAGGTGATAGAAATAGTCGGTACTTTCATGCGGTGGCATCCGCTAGGCACAGAATGAATAAAGTCTCACATCTTTCATATCAGGATCAGGTGTTAACCGATGAGGATATGATTCGCAATGTCTTCAGAAGCCAGATGGAAAGGTTGCTGGGTATAGAGAACAAGGTCACAAGTTTTAACTCTAAAATATTATACCTTCAGAATCTGGATGTATCAACTCTGGCTGAACCATTTACAGAATTGGAGATCCAAATTGTTGTTAGACAGTTAGCAAGGAATAAAGCTTCGGGCCTCGATGGGCTTCTGAATGAATTTGTTCAACTACACTGGTCAATTTTGAAAGACGAAGTGGTTTCTATTGTATAAGGCTTTTATAATTATTCTGTTAATCTATAGAATATCAACAGAGCAAACATTATCATGATACCGAAAAAGATTAACCTGAGAAAGCGGGGGATTATAGACCTATTAGTGTGATGAACCTAATACCCAAATTGATTTCCAAGATTTTGGCTAATCGGTTGAGAGACTTGTTACCTGAACTAATATCACCTAACTAAACGGCCTTTGTTAAAGGTTGTCAAATTACGAAGAATTTTAACGCAACTTGCGAAATGCTGCACCATATATCCAAAACAGGTAATTCAACATTATTTATTAAAATAGATTTTGCCAAAACATTTGATTCCGTCAATTGGGCATACTTCAAGGATGTTATTGAGATGGATTGAGGATTTATTGAGCACAACATCTACAAGAGTGATTATGAATGGTGGTGTTACAGAATTCTTTACTCATAAGAAGGGTTTGCGGCAAAGGGACCCTCTGTCGCCCATGCTTTTCGATATTGCTGTTGATGTGCTTCAGAGGATGGTTGATGTCATTAATAAGTCAGTCAGGGGTTGTATTTCTTCTAAGCTTAAAAAACAGTCATGACTCATCAGTATGCAGATGGCACTGTATTTATAGCTAAGGCTGAGGTAGATACAATTGTCTCTTTAAAGGTTATTTTTCAACTTTTTACTGATGTCTCATGCCTCGAGATTAATTATGAGAAGAGTACATGCATACCGATAAATGTAGCAAAAAATCATATGCCGGTTTTGTCGGCAGTCTTGGGTTGCTCAATCTCCAGTTTCCTAATTAAGTATTTGGGCTTACCTCTGACAATAAACCGCCTTAGTAAATCACTTTATGGCCCTCTGATTGAGAAGGTTGAAGCTAGATTGGAAGGATAGAAGGGTCGTTTGATTTCAAGAGGCGACCGCTTACAACTAATGAACTCGGTATTAAGTTCAATCCCTATTTATTTCATGTCATCCTTTCCATTACCTCAATGGGTTATTAATAGACTGGATAAGATCAGAAGAGACTTCTTATGGGGGAAAACTGATACGAGAAGGGGTATATCGCTGATCAATTGGCCGGTAGTTTGCCTAACGAGAGAAAACTGAGGAATGGGAGGAGCCAATTGATAGGTGTATTTTATATACACCGTCGATCTAGTTTTTATCATAAAATAACACCAAATATCTTGTATTTTGGATATAAAGCGAATATAATACACCAAGAATCAAGTTACTGCGTTCGCTCGATGTTTCAATGCAGGAAACAATGCAAAATGAAGAAAAACTGCCCAGTGCGGACGCATTCTCCACCAGTGCGGACGCACTAGGTACTTAGCCGATTTTCCAGCAGCGCAGACCTCACAGACGAAAAGTCCGAGCGTAATGCGGACGCACTCACCTTCAGTGCGGACGCATTCACTACTTAGCCGATTTTTGCGACTTTCAGAATCTTCCAGAAAAATAGAAGTTCAAGTCCAGTGCGGACGCACTCACAGCCAGTGCGGACGCACTCAGTACTTAGACTATTTTTGAAATCTTCGGATTCTTTGGAAAACAGAAAACAACATGCCAGTGCGGACGCACTAAGATCTAGTGCGGACGCACTCATGAAATTTTGCAGAAAATCCAGAAAAGGACACTTGGAACCAAAGGAGATTTGGAGCCAGTGCGACCCCGACCACACGCACTCATCTCCAGTACGGACGCACTGGACTCGCAGACAGCCAGAAATTCGCATTTTCAAGAGCTTTTCTATTTTTGGCCAACAAGGAACACGTTTTAGAAGGCCAAAAATAGCCATGGCAGTCTGAGGAGTGCACCCACTAACCCCACTACTATCCTCTAAATTGGGCAAGGCCTTTTGCTATAAAAGGAGAAGAATTTCATCTCTCTAATCATCCATTATTATATCCATTTTCCACATATTGAGAGAGAGAGATCCTGCAGAAATTCTCGAAGCTTTTCAAGGAAGAGGAAGAAGAAGATTCAAGCAAGGAGTCGGCAAGATCGAGGTTTTAGATCTAAGAAAGGGTGTAATCATTTCTTTTCATTTTCTTTTATTTTTTTCCAAACTTTGTGATGTTTCCCTCCAAGAGGGAGTAGTTCTCTCTCTAGGGGTTTAGGTTAATATGCATGAACTTGTTTAATTCTATTTTATTCGATTATTTGCTTTTATTATGATTATTTTATCGGATTTGATTGTTAATTTCTGTGATTTAAATAATTTGTGTCAAATACATAATTAGTACTTGAATTGTAGCATCTCGTTTTGGTTTCAAAAGAACCAAAATTGACTAGGATCAATAGGATAGTACCAAATTATGAATGCAAATACCTTAGGTTTAGATTAAGATTCTAACCAATTTAATCTAAGCCGGAACTATAGAAATTAAGGTTAGGGATTTGGTGAAGAACCTAACCGTGAAGTCAAACCCTAATTAGGGCATCTCAAATCAAGTCGGATATTGGTATCATGGACTTAATTGTGAAATACCAATATTTGAGGAGAGGAGAGACTAACAAGAGCTTATGGTCTAGGTAGTTAGGATGAAGGACTTAAACGTGAAATCCGAATTACTTAGGCACGTTATTAATTCATGAAAGTGACCCTTAATGACATATTAGGTTAGAAACCTCATCAAATCGAACATGAATTTAAGCAAATATCGAATAAATAGAGTTAACAAGGGATTGTAGACCAAAGACCCCTAGATTCTCTTAACCTTGAAAACAAACCGACTTGTCTTTCTTTTAATTTACATTGTTTAAAAACTCCTTTCTTCGGGTATTGAACCCAACCTTAGGATTTTTAGTACAAACCCCCCAAATTTACTTTATTGCACTTTACTTTCTTTCTCTTCTGAAATTTATCATCTTAAGTTGAAAATTAAGTATTTATCTTACTCCTTGTGGTTCGATACCCGATAATATACTACACGGTAGGATTGTATACTTGCAATCTAAATCGAAAGTGTATTTGAGGATAAAGCTTTTTGTATATACCCTTTGGACGTATCAAGTTTTTGGCGCCGTTGCCGGGGAGTATAGTTTAAATACTGAGTTTTTACTTTAGCGATTTATTTCAGATTTTCTTTTACTTTTTGGAAACTAATCTAAGTTCTTTTTCAGCAGTCCATGAGCGCTGGAAACACTCCTTTTCCGACGATTTTCGACGACGAAGAAGAACATCTAAGCATGGAACCACCAATCATAAATCCAGTCATCAACGAGGATGACCAATCTGTCCATGAAGGGCAGGGAAGCAATCCGAGCCGCGTACGAGGAATGACCCCACCTCGTAACGGGAACCACAACAACAATGGCCGAAACAATCAACACGGCCACCGCTTCGGCTTCATTCCTCATGGCCAAGAGCCACGAGACATTAAGCCCTCTCTCATCCATCTACTTGGCCAAAGTCAATTCGGGGGAGCCCTCAACGAAGATCCACACGCCCACTTGGCAGTTTTCGAAGAACACTGCGGCACTTTTGCCCGAGAAGGAGACGAGCTAGACAACCTCAAACTCAAATGCTTCCACTTGTCCCTCCGAGACAACGCAAGAACGTGGCTAAGAACCGTCAACCGGGACAACATCAACACATGGGACGACATGGAGAGGCTATTTTTAGGAAAATATTTTCCTCCATCCAAGACCCAACATTTCCGGACGAAGATCACAACGTTCAAGCAAGCCGAGGGGGAGTCTCTAACCGAGGCATGGGACCGATGGGCGGAGCTCCAACGCTTGTGCCCTAACCATGGCCTTGACATGTGGTTGCTCTTTCAATTTTTCTATGGAGGTTGTACAATAGCCACTAAAACTCACTTAAATTCTGCTGCAGGTGGAAACATGTCCAAAATGGATCCCGAGCAAGCCATGCTAATGATTGAAGATATGGCGATCAACCAAAGGGAGTGGACAGCCGAGAGAGGTGGACGAGTCTCCAACACCCCGGGAATCATGAAAGTCGATGAAGTCACCGCCTTGAGAGCGCAAATGGAGGCCTTGCAACATCAAATGGCACAAATTCAAAACATAAAAGCCGTGACAAAGAAGGCTCCATGTGGCATATGTGGAGAGGCGACTCATATCACCGCCAATTGCCAAGTCCTTTTGGAAGGAGAAGATGTGGAACAAGTGAACGTCATGTTCTATAATCAAGGTGATAAGAGGAACGACCCGATCTACAATAAGGTTAGCCAAAATGACAATTTCAATTCCAATTCTTACAACCCTAACACAAGGTGGAACCATCCGAACTTCAAATGGAGGACCGAGAATGATAACTCCAACCAATACCGATCCAACCAAAACTCTTACCAAGGTACCTCCCAACTCTCCAAGTTGGAAAAGATGATGGAAGAATACATCGATTATCAAAGGAACACCAACATCGACTTCAACAAAAAGTTTGAGTTCTTAGAAACGATATGGACTTAGACAATAGTATCAATCAGATCTATTAATAGAGGTGTGCACACGCCAAGGATATGGACTCTTCAAGGTTCGTTCTTTTGGCATCAGTTACTAAAAATCAAACCTTTATTTCTTTGGAGTACAGGTTGGATAGTTGGAACATGCACAAACATCTTATATTGGTTTGATTCTTGGACGTCACCCATTATGGCATCTATTTCTGCTCCGGTACCAGCAAACCAGCAATGGTCACCCAGAACAGAACAGCTTTTGATAATGGTATGCTTCAAAATGTTGGGCTCTCTGACTCTATACATTATCATATTATATGGAAATGGGCGACGAACAATGAGTATTCTGCTAAGTCTTTCTATGACGTGGTAGTCAGGGGTGGCAAGGAAAGGTGGCAGTTTGAGTTCACGTGGCATCTGAAAATGCCACCAACAGTTCACTTGTTTGCATTTTTATTGTTGAAAGGCAAATTATTAACACATGATGTAATGGAGCGAATTGGAATGCATTGTGATCGACAATGCGTTTACTGTCAGTCATGCTGTATGGGAACAACACTTCATATGTTCTTTCAATGCAGTTACGCACGAACTGTTTGGTCAAGACTAACATTGTTGGTAGGGTGTACTATGTTACATAGGGGTGACTCTATTCAATCCATATTCTACAATTCATGGAGAAAGTGCAGAGGTAGGGTACTCAAGAGAAGATGGTGTGTTTTCTTCATATCAGCATGCAAGCTTATATGAAGAGAACGCAATAAGATGATTTTCGAAGGAAAGCGATGTGACCCAAGAGTGGCAGCAGAATGCGCATGGGACGAAGCTCGGCTTTGGCTGCAACACTAATGAGAGTAGATGTCTGATGTAATTTTTATTTTTTTTACTGTTAGCTGTAATCTGATAGCCACTATCAGAGTTTAAAAAAAAGACTTTATATTAAATTAATTCGAAAGTTTAAATTTTTTTTATGTAGACGCCTTACTCTTAAGGTAGATGGGTTTCAACGGTTTATATTCATCATTTCAAATCAATTTGATAGGTTGTAGAGTTGAGTCTGAATACCCTAGTTCTACTTCATATATATATATATATATATATGAGGAGGGTTCAAATGCACCATTATTTTTGTGCTCCAATATACTCCACATTCTTTATCTCCATTTCAAAGTCTGACCAGTCGATCTGAACCGCTCAACATGATCTTCATAATAAAATATGTTTGGATACCAAATTTTATATTTTTTAGAATTTTTTTACTATTTTTTATATAGGTACAAAATCATTTTTTAAGGAGATTCTGGACCATCCGATAAAGTGATATTGTACCTATCTAAAAAAATTCTAAAAAATATAAAATTTGGTTTCCAAACTTATTTTAATATGAAGATCATGTTGAACGGTTCAGATCGACTGTTCGGACTTTAAAAATAGAGATAAAGGATGTGCAGCATATTGGAGCACAAAAATTATGGTGCATTTGAACCCTCCTCTATATATATATATATAGAGAGAGAGAGTGGCTAATATCAAAACGTTTGCACCAAGGTATTCGTGCAACCAAGTCGTTTTTTGGATTTTCAAAGTCCAAACAGTTGATCCAAACCGTTAGATGTTCAATCTATATTAAAATTTGCTTGAAGACTAAATTTTACATTTTTTTGAATTTTTTTTACTATTTATTAAGCCACTTTGAAAATTGCTAATCACATGGTCCAGAATTTGGTTGCACTGTTTTTACTGTTCACCCGGATCAGCAATTTTCAAAGTGGCTTAATAAATAGTAAAAAAGTTCCAAAAAATATAAAATTTGGTCTCCAAGCAGATTTTAATATAGATTGAACATCTAACTATTTGGATCGACTATTTGGACTTTGAAAATCCGAAAACGACTTGGTTGCACGAGGACCTTGCTGCAAACGTTTTGATATTAGCCACTCTCTATATATATATATATGATCCAAATCTCACCGCAAGGTGTTATATATATATATATATATATATATATTATAAGTCTCACCGCAAGGTTGATTACTTGGACCTAATTTGAAGGTAATAGCTTGTCTTTTCTGTGTATATAATTTTTTTATCAATGCAAAATTGTAAGATGGCAACTTGTCACCATACCATAAAAAAAAAAAATAGCTTCTTTTCTATTTGCGTGGCATCAGTTTCAAAGTAAATATCTACTCTTTGTGTTTGACAACCAAATAGCCAATAGGCAAGACAAGTTCTTAACATACCTCACATTTATGTCAAAAATAAATAAATAGAAATAAAAAAAAATCACAGCTTTTGTCATGTCATGAACAAAAGGAATCAATTAATATATAGAACTACTTGTATAGCTGCTGGCGCAATGTCAATTGTCGGTGTATCCACTGTGTAACTTGCCAAATTTCTATTTTTTTTCATTTAAACAATCAAACCATACTATTTTTCATTGAAATTAAATATCACTTCTCTTTCTTCGATTAATCTATTATGAATATTTTAATACATGTTAAATCAACCAAATTATCATTCATCGGTGGTGGTAGCAAAATTTATAATATTTGTTTGCGAGTAGAAATAGGGTGTTCTTAAGTTTACCAAGTCTCGTTGTGAACTCAATTTTAAAATCTATCGGATTGACTTCAAATGACGTATCCAAACTGTTGAAACTCATCTACCTTACGAGTAATGTGTCTACATATAAAAATTTTAAAATTTCGAATTAATATAGTATAAAGTCAAGCAATCAAAATTAAAAAGTTCATAAATTAATTTTAACACATTCACTTTTTGAACGCCTTTTACCACTTCACTCTATACAAAATTAATTTGATGAAAATTTAAAATTTTCGCATGTAAACGCATCACTCGTAAGGTAGATGAGTTTCAATGATTCAGATTTGCCATTTGAAGTCAATCCGATTTAGAATTGAGTTCACAAAGAGTTTGGTGAACTTATAACACCCTGGTTCTAAATACACTGAAACATATTTCTGAAAAAATATTCTATTTTCCGTGTAGAACTGAAATGGCATTTTCTTGCTGCTTATATTACTATTACAATACACGCTTCTTAAACGGAATTTGTATCCTCTGCATTAATTCAAACTTTGAGTTAATACAGAATGAATCCAGACCATCGGATCCATATATGTTGGTACAAATATTAAAGAAACCCGTGCATTCCACTTTGAGCTGGACTGGCCCGGATCCTGATCAGACGATTGATTAATGAATAAAATACATATTCTCTTAAACGAGTGTAATGTACTAGCAATCTTTGTTTTTTTATTCTCCATTTTTTTCCTTATAGGAATCCACATGTGTAGTTAATAAATGATAAAACATATATATGGTAAAAAGTAGGCATAGCCGCGTCACCACTCTAGACCGCTAGCAAGTGATGAGGGAGGAAATTTTTTATCGGTAGTAATTAATAGAAAAGAAGAGAGACAAAGAATGATTAAACGCAATAACGCAGCAGTACCACCACTCTTAATCAAGTAGTCAAACCTTAAAGAGGAAGATGCATCCTGGGAGTACAGTAATATTTATATTAATAGTAAGATCGGTAGTAATTTTACTGATCTAAATTATTTTTTTTTCTAGTAAAATATTTTTTTTACAAAAATAGATAAAATATCTTAAAATTTAGATATATCAAAACATTCCATCTATTTTTTTAAAAAAATTTCATATTTTACTAGAAATCAAATATAAGAATTCTCTCTATTTATACATCAGATAAAAAAAAAGTTAAGATTGATAGAATTGCTACCGATCTTACTACCAATATAAATATTATTGTACTCTTGCTGTTTGTCTCTCTACTCTTTTATTAATTACTACGATAAAAATTTTCCGACGAGAGATGTAGAGGTGGTTGGAATCCATATCCTCTCCGGTACTGTAAAAAAGAATCTTTTACAATTAGCAAAATAATGGTCTAGATTATTTCTCAGTCGGTGCCTATTCGGAATGACGCAGGGCCCAGTATTATTTGTGTGTTGAGAATCGTGCAAAGTTAAAAGAACGGTCCAGATTCACTAATTGTAAAAGATTCTTTTTTACGGTACCGGAGATGATCTGAATTCGAGGTGGTTGGATCCATTAGCTAGGCCTAATCATAGCGCTATTGTTGGGACCGTTACTTGAATTGGTCTGCCTGTTTAATTTGGTCTTGGCTTTTTCCTCAAAAAAAAAAAAATTGGTCTTGGCTTAATGGTTTTTGGGACAAATCAAGTACATGTTTCCTGAAAAAAAAAAAGATCATGATGGTAAGTAATTATTATGACATTGAGAATTCAAGCACAGTTGCAGGCTTGCAGCAAATATCTATGCTGTGTCTTTGTAAAGGCACAGAAAATTTAAGTGGTGTGGACCAGGGGTAAGACTTGCTACAAGTAAATGATGCAAGATTTGTTTGCCAATTTTAGATTGTTAAAAGAATAAAAGTTTTTGGAGTAAGGCTACGGTGCTTTGCAAAGTAAACTCCTCGTTTACTTCGGGCTACTTTTTGGATTTTGAAAATCCAAACAACCGATCCGAACCGTTCAACATGTTCTACATATTGAAATGTGCTTGGAGACCAAATTTTATATTTTTTGGAATTTGTTTACTATTTATTAAGCCACTTTGAAAGTTTCTAATCCGGTGGTCCAGAAAATTTTACTGTTTCTTACTGTTCACCGTCGGATCAGCGATTTTCTAAGTGCTTAATAAATAGTAAAAATTCCAAAAAATGTAAAATTTGGTCTCCAAGCACATTTCAATATTTAGAACATGTTGAATGGTTCGGATCGGTTGTTTGAATTTTCAAAATCCAAAAAGTGGCCCGAAGTAAACGGGGGATTTACTTTGCAAAGCACCGTAGCCTTACTCAAGTTTTTGAGTGATGATATTTAAAAAGTATATTATGGATCGAGCTGTACTATAAACTCATATAATTATATTTTAATTTTCAAAGTTCAAACAGTTAATTGAACTATTAAACATGATTTATATATGAAAATGTACTTGAAGACTTGATTTTATATTTCTTTTTTGAACTTTTTTTGTATTTTTTTAGATAGGTAGAAAATCACTTGTTTTGAAAATTCAGAATCATTCAAAAGTAGTAGTTTTCTACCTATCTAAAAATATAATACAAAAATTCTAAAAAATATAAAATTTGAGATGCAAATACATTTTTATATAAAGATCATGTTGAACAGATCAGATCGACAATTTGAACCTTAAAATTGAAAATATGAGTCCATAGCACCGGTTATTGTGTAATATGCATTTACCGTAGCAAAGTTTAATTTTCTATACCTTCTTAAAATTGGCGGAAAATTTAAGTGGTCGTTCTCTTGTTATGGAATATTTAAATTAGGCTACTATGTTTTAGGACAAAAATTAATAAAATAAAAATAAATAGAGAAGTTAGATGATTAATTTTATATAAAAGCTTATGAATTTGAATTATGACTTTGACATTGTCTGCTTCTGGTAGTGTTTTATGTAGATAAGTGCAAATAAACAAACAAAAATTTAAAAGAGGATGACATTTTTCCTTTTTTTTATTAGGTGCTTTATAAAGCATGCTTTCTGTCAAGTTTTTTGTTTTATGTGTAGAGGAGACAGATTCAGAAATTTTCAAATTGATCCTCATATATTTTGTTGTTAGCAAAACGACTAATCAGCGGTACAATGATTATGACTTGAACATTGACAGAAATAATGGTAAATAATATATATTCAGAGTATAAGGATAAAATATTCAAGCAAATCTTTTCCAAGGAATCCAATATTCCTGCATATCGCCATCAAAATCATAAAAAAGGAATGTGGTGGGAAGTCGTTTTGCATGATAGCAGATTAATCTAGATGAGGTTTTAAAATATTCGTTTTAAGTAGTTCAAAAATCTACAATATCTTATCAATTATCTTAGATCATCTACATTCCAGCAATTGAAATTAAGGTCTCTAAAGTTTCTAACTCTCACATCTCTGAAATTAATTTTAGAGTTTCTATTAAGCCACATCAGTAATAAATTAAAAAAGAGAAATAATTTGAGCCAATCATTTGATCAGCATGAAGTTTATAAACAGTTTCTTAATAAGAAACTTTACTGCATAGTTTCTAAATAAAAAACTCTTTCACATCTCTAAAACTGAATTAAAAACTGTTACATCAGATTAGAAACTCCAATAGTATCAGGAATGTAGATGCTCTTAGTAATTATTTTACAATTGTATTATAAAATATTTTAAGCATAAATTCAGATCTATTTTATAATATTATCAGAGGCTTATTGAAATTTATAACCATATACCAAAGTTCAACAAAAGTTGGCTGAAAAAACTAATATTTCCTCAGCGCAAAATTTGACTAAACTCATATTCCCTCCACATATAACAAAATTATCAATCAACAAGACGCGCGCGTACATATATATATATATATATAGATGGACTAACTTGCTTTGGGAATTAAAGAGAGTGTTTTACTTTGCGCTCATATCTTAATTTTTAAAGCTCAAATAGTCGATTCGAACCTTCTAACATGATCTTATATTAAAATGTGCTTGGAAACCAAATTTTACATTTTTTGAAAATTTATTACTATTTTTTTAGAATTTTTGAAAAACACAGCTTTTCTGAATTTTTTATTTAATGAAAAACTGTGATTTTAAAAAAAAAATTAAAAAAATGTAAAATTTGGTCTACAAGCACATTTTAATATGAAAATCATGTTGGAAGATTCGAATCTACTATTTGAGCTTTGAAAATGAAAATATGAGCGCAAAGTAAAACATCATCTTTAATTTCCAAAGCAAATTAGCCCATATATATATATATATAGAGGTTGGCTATTGTGCTTCCATAAGCATATGCCCACATATGCTTATAACTCATTTTTGCGTTTCCAATGTTTAAATGGTCGATCCGAACCATGGACATATTCTCCATATTAATATGTGCTTGGAGACCAAATTTTACATTTTTCTGAATTTTTTTACTATTTATTAAGCCACTTTGAAAATTGCTGATCATATGGTCCAGAATTTTGTTGCACTGTTTTTACTGTTCACCCGGATCAGCAAAAACATTCCAAAAAATGTAAAATTTGGTCTCCAAGCACATTTTAATATGGAGATCAAGTTGAACGGTTTGGATCGACTGTTTGGACTTTGAATCCAACGGTTTGGAGTCCAATGCACAAGAATGCCTATGCATTGCAATGCACCATAGCTCAGCTCTATATATATATATATATATATATATATATATATATATATATATATATATATTAAACAAAATTCAATTAGTTAACACAATGCTTTTCGTCTAGAAGAACTGAACCGGTGAAGTGGTTTTTAGTTGAATACTAATAATGTGGGACATTTTGTTAACTAAAAAAATTAAAAAATAATATTAACTCTCATGCATGCTCATATTAGTAACAAGGTAAAATGTTAATTGTATTTTGCAACTACAACTTTAATATTAGGACAAGATACTATATGAAACTAAAAAAAAAAAAACTAACGAGACATTTTATTTTAATTTCTAACGAATAAGAATATTTTACAACTAGGAAAAATGTAAGTCCACTCTTATCCTTTACTCTTTACTGGGTGGAACTAATTAAGAAGTCCACTTCACAAACTACTTGGCACTTTTTAATTGAGGATTAATCATAGGATTTTTAACATAAAAAGGTGAATAATTGTAAAAATAAAATAAAAATTTATGGGATGACATCAGTAGCGGAACACAATTTGTTTTTAAAAATATGTTACTTTTGTCACGTTTTATTTTTAATTTTTTGTATATAAAAATATACTAGTATTTAAAATAATTATACAATTAAGTCCTATCTTGACAAATTTGCCCCGCTCTATTATATTTCTGGCTCCCAAACCTCTAATAACATTCTCGATAAACATGAGATGAACGGAAGAACAAAAAAAAAAAAAAAAAAACATTTTCATCATCAAAACTGATATAGTTTTGATCGTATGTACGGGCATTTTTTTTCCTACTTTGAAAGAACTGAATAATGAAAAAAAAAAAGCATATAACTACAGATTATATTTCACTAACAACCGATATAATATTTATCATAATAAAAAAGAATAAATTTGGATAATTCTCTGTAATTTCAAAGAAAGATTTCGGTCATCTTTAGAGACGAAGTCGGACTTTTAAGTTATGAGGATCAAATATGTGTAGGTCAATTATATAAAATTTTCATGCTACAAATTGATGGGGTCATTTTATATTACTTGTAATATTTTACTATAAATTATATAGAAAATAAGTTATAAATAACTTTTTTTTTAAGAATCAGACCTCTGATCTAGTAGCAAAGACACATGTCTCTTATGTGAAAGGTCATGAGTTCAAAATCAAAATAGGAAAAATCTTTTATTACAAAAGTTGAAATAAAGAGTCTTGGTAGCTTGATCTCCATTACTCATTTAAAAAAAATAAAAAAATAGAATAAAAAAATAGAGATCAATTAACCCCATTCTTACACTATAGCTCTATCTCTAGCCCTCTCCTCGGAGAAAATAGAAAGAGGGATTTGGATGAAGCCGACGGAGGGACTTGTTCTAGCCAAAATTAGCTACACCAAAAGGGTTATATAGACAGTCGGCCCAATGACCAGGAAAACTGAGACAAAAATAGAAAAGTAAGAGATATAATTGAAAATGCTCGTCATTAGAGGTGTCAATGACAATTTTTTTATCCGTTTATCTGATCCGTATCGTATTCGAAAAAATGAGTAAGAATAAGAATTTTTTTTGTTAACTTATTGAGCACGAATAAGGGTAAAGAGTTTTTTTTCATTATCATAACGGGTAGAGGTCATTTCTTACCCGTTATCCTATAAGATAATTTAAAATAAAATAAAATTATATATACATATATATTTATATGGAGATTATACATGATCATATGGTAAAATTTTGTACTTTACCAATTAAATTTTCATAATACAAATTAGCTGCATTTATTATTTTTTAAAAAAATTTGAAAAATATTTTATCAAAAGCACAAATCATAATTTCAATGAAACATTTTTATCCGTTTACTTGGCCTGCACTGTATTTGAAAAGATAGATAAAAATAAGATTTTTTTTTTATAACTCATCGAGTACATGTACGGATATCATAGCGTGTAAATATTTTTTTCATTGTCATAACGGACATGGTATGAAAATGCTTCCATCTGATCCGTATTGTATCCGTTGACATCCCTAATGGCCATTCTTAGGAGGAAATAAATTATAAAGGGACACACAGAGAAAAAGATCAGGCCCGCGTAACATTAGCAGCTCAGCCCAAATGATCTAGCATTAGCTCATCAGTATATGTATGGATAAAATTACTCACTGTAAATGATATATATATAGAGGAGGGATCAAGTTACAACAAAGTTACAACAACCATTTTTTTCATTTTCAAAGTTCAAATCGTCGATCCAAACCGTTCAACATGATTATCTAAATAAAATGTGCTTGCAGATCAAATTTTACATTTTTTTTGAATTTTTTTACTATTTATTAAGATGGGTACAAAATTCAATGGTCTGAATATGACTGTTTTTTGTAAAATACTTAATAAATAGTAAAAAAATTCAAAAAAATGTAAAATTTGATCTGCAAGCACATTTTATTGTGGAGATCATGTTGAACGTTTTGGATCGAC
Source organism: Carex myosuroides (assembly GCA_028015225.1). NCBI lineage: Eukaryota > Viridiplantae > Streptophyta > Magnoliopsida > Poales > Cyperaceae > Carex > Carex myosuroides. The sequence continues at coordinate 7,141,562 of CM051488.1, forward strand.
GATTTGGACTTTGAAAATGAAAAATATAGTTGTTGTAACTCAAATTTGTTGTAACTTGATCCCTCCTCATATATATATTAGCGTAACTGACCTTACATGTTTCCTGATATATTAATATATATTGTTGTATAGCATCTAACAAATACTTACTGTAAATGATCTAGCATTAGCTCATCAGTATATGTATGGATAAAATTTTGCATCGCAAGAAGACGTCAATAAAGAAATTAGTGTTATATTATTTTATAGAGTTTAATCAACACATTTTAACTAGTTCATTAACCGTACTGAAAATGTAGCATGCAGGTAACAATCATGTTTAGACTGATGCATTAGTACTGAAAAGAAATATGCTCAATTCAAATGTTGCTTCTATTATGATATATAGAGGAGGGATCTAGTTACCACAATTTTGAGTTACAATAAAATTATCATAACTATTTTTTACATTTTCAAAGTCCAAATCGTCGATCCAAACCGTTCAACATGATCTCCACAATAAAATGTGCTTCCAGATCAAATTTTACATTTGTTTTGAATTTTTTTACTATTTATTAAGATGGGTACAAAATTCAATGGTTTGAATTTGATTAGTTTTTGTAAAATACTTAATAAATAGTAAAAAAATTCAAAAAAATGTAAAATTTGATCAGCAAGCACATTTTATTGTGGAGATCATGATGAATGGTTTGGATCGACGATTTGGACTTTGAAAATATAGAAAATAGTTGTGATAACTTTGTTGTAACTAGATCCCTCCTCATATTGCAAATCAATTTATTTGGCAAAATGTCTATCAACAAGCCTAAGAAATCAAAGGATAATTGTCAATATGTTGTCGAATTAAACCTACAAAATTCACTTGAATTGTGTTCCTTTGAAAATGAGATATCCTTCCCATCTTTTCATCAGACATATTACTAGAGACGGAGCCATTGCCATTGAATGGGGTCAATTGACTTCCATTTTTTTTTTTTTTTTCAAAATTTGTTTATTTATACAATATTTCTATATAGTTTAGAGAAAAATGTTATGAATAATATGAAATTGACTCCATTCGTAATATGAAAAATGAATATGATTGATCTCCATTTACATTTGATCTTATTGTTTAAAAGTCTGACTCCGCTCTGCGTATAACCAGTATACAACTTTTGAAAAAAAAAAAAACGGTCCCACGTTGATAGCATGTAAAATTTTATTATTTTAGAGAAGGCCCAAATGACAAGAAGTAATTAATATTCAGCCCAAGGCCTGATCAGCCTGTGTCCTTGAATAAATTTGTCACCTTCAAAGGCTTTCTATACTTTTTTTTACCTCTGCTGATAAAATTCATTAGTCTTTCTTGGTTAAGGCGCCTAAATGTTCTCTACCTCGTTTTCTCACTTGCAAAGGGTTTTTGCTCTCCGCTGCTCTCCCCGCCGCCATCCTCTCTTCCCTCTCATGGCCGACACCTTGACCTCTGGTTCTCCCAAGAAGCCCAGGGTTTGCGCCTTTTCAGATGTAGCATCTGGTCAAGCGAGTCAGAAGAAGAGAGTAGGAACCCACAATGGAAGCTTCCATTGCGATGAGGCGCTTGGCTGCTTTTTGATTCGCCTCACTTTCAAGTTTGCTAGTGCTGATGTTGTCCGCACAAGAAATCCTGAGGTACTTTAATCTGTTTTTTCATGAAGAACCTTTGATAAGTAACATCAATTAGGTATTATTTGCTTAGTCTGGCCCTGGTACTTAGATTTTAATGTATCATTGGACTTGAATATTAGTTATTAAAATCAATACTTAAATTGAAAAAGTTCCACAGTTCCTTTTTGGGTGTACTACATTACTACTTTCATTTTTGTTTGAGCTTAATATATCTTATTGTTAGATCATTTATTCCTTTGGTTTGTCATTTAAAACCTAATAGGACCAGAACCAGTTAATTCTCTTAGAGGATAATTATTGATGAAGCTAGGTAAATAAACAAAAAGATATCGTGTTGTGCATACACTTTTCAATTGGTTTTTCACCTCAGGGACAGTTGAAAACAATGTAATTGGGAGTTGCTTACCAGGATAATTTATCATCTGATTTTAGCAAGGAATTTTAAACTATAATTATTAGCATGCTGAAGCCTGAAGGTTTCTGTTGTTGATTTATTATCGCTAAATACTTTAATGAAGAAGCCTTTGTGCAACAATGTTGCTGATATAACTAATTACACTGTCTTTCAATATTTTTTTATCTTGCACTAGCTACTAGAGTCATTGGATGCAGTGCTTGATGTAGGTGGTGTATATGATCCCAGCCGAGATAGGTACGATCATCATCAGAAAGGATTCTCTGAAGTGTTTGGTCATGGCTTCAACACCAAACTTAGTAGTGCTGGACTAGTTTATAAGGTATTTGCATCTGTTTTGTAAAACTGTTAATCACCCATATAGGGGTTATTGGCTGTGGCCCATTAGACTTGTCCCTATGTGATTCTCCATGTCACTTTACAGTTGTTCTTAGGAATGAGATTAAAATTTAAAATTAGAATTATTTATATAATCCATTAGGTTGGTGTTGATATTATGCAAGTTAGGTCCAGTAGTACTATACCAACAGGGAACATACACAATTACAAGTACAAATCTCCAACATTACCCTACCAAAAGTTCTATAAAGGTGAAAGTTGGTCAATATGCTGTTTACTTGTTTACATTCTGTTACTTTCAATTTGTTTTTGACAGCATTATGGTAAAGAGATAATAGCAAAGGAGCTTCAACGTGATGAGTCTGATCCTGATGTGCAGCGGTTATACCTTGCTATTTACAAAAGCTTCATTGAGGTACTTGGTGATTTGTTTTTGTCCTCAACCATACTATAATGCAACATATCTGACATATCTTATTAATTTGTTCTTGTAAAATAGGCCATTGATGCCATTGATAATGGTGTCAATCAATATGACACCGACCAGCCTCCTAAGTATGTAAATAACACAAGTTTGTCTTCTCGGGTGGGTCGGCTCAATCCAAACTGGAATGACCCTGACCAGTCACCTGAGAAAGAAGATGCGGCTTTCCACGAAGCAATGTCTCTCAGTGGAAATGAATTTTTACAGGTTAGCCAGATTATAATGCCTTGTTTCAAAGTTACTTTTAGTGAATCATTAAAAGTAAAAGATACAATAAGCTTGCTTTAAGCTGTTTTTGCACAATGTTATGTATTGTGTTTTGGCAGAGCCTACGTTTTTATGTCAGATCGTGGTTGCCTGCCAGAGCCATTGTCATTGATAGCTTATCATCAAGAAAGGATATTGATGCAAGTGGAGAAATCCTTGTTCTGAATCAATACTGCCCTGTAAGTGTGTTTGAATAAATTCTTCTTTCTTTGGTATAGTTGATTACTATCTAATTATATCAGGACATTTTTTGTACCTCTTTGTGCAATCTTGGCTTCTCTGGTGCAAGTATTTACTCTTTATTCCTGTATTTTTTCAGTGGAAGCTGCATTTGTTTGAGCTTGAAGAGGAACTGAAGATTGATCCACCGATCAAGTATGCTTTGTACCAGGTAGCCTTCTCACACATTATGCTGATGTTAGTTAAAGTGAAATACTTTTATATGATTTATTGGTTGCTGTGCATCATCAGCACATTGCTGAAAAGAAACTGTGTTAGTATTAAATGCACAGGTGCCGAGTGGTCCAGTCTCCAGTGGAGAGTAGAGTGGTCAATTGACTCTCTATAAACTTGTATATGGCCGGATATGTCCTTCTAAACTTTCCACTGTTGATACTTCCAACAATCCATTGTTCCATGAAGCAGATAGAAAAACAATATACCTCTTGTATGTTTCTAGCTAAGAAAATAGTAATCTATTATTTCCGTAGATCTATTTCTCTGGAACTCAGGCATGACTTCTTTTTTAATTTAAAAAAATTACTTGGATCGATCTAAGGGAGTTCAATTTTATGGTTTTGACTTCAAAGAGCGAAATACACAAATTTCACCAAAAATTAAACCATGTTGTTTATGTTTCTTACATATGTTACATCTTTAGCTAATAGAGTAGTATATTTTTTAACCTCACAGAGTTTATACTAAAAGAAAATCTTCACAATTGTTTTGTTTTATAAATAAGGTTCAGGTACATATCCTTCTGTGCAAACTAGGTTGGGGTTTAATTTTCTTATTATCAAACATTTTTAATATCATTGAAGGCATATGTAGGGATATAAATAGGGGGTGTAAACGGAGCGAATTCGGAGCAGATATTGCCAATACCAAATTCGTTCCACCTTTCAATTAGCTGATATGAATACAAATACGGATGGTAAACGGATGTCAAAATTTAAAACCAAATCCGCCTTACGGATACGGATACGGAGCGGATAATTCACGAATACAAATTCGAATTCAGATACGAAACAAATAATTGTCGGATAATTGATTCATATGAAATTTAAGATACAAATACTAGTTAAAAAAAAATTAAGAAATTTAAGAAAAGAATAAGAAATAAGAGAATTTGCTTTGCCTTAAAATAAACCATAAAATAATTCATACCTTGGTTGATAAATATGAAACTGGGGAAAGCCTAGTGGAAGATTGCCTAATAGTAAGGTCACAAAACACTAGATAACAATTTGTTGATTGCTAATCTATGGTCTAACCTTTACGGACCGGAGCATATTAGACTATTAGTTCCATTAGTCCCACAAGCAATGCTAAAAGAAATTTGAAACACTAATATAGTCCGGGATAAGAGAGGTTCGGAGTTGAAAGCGGATTTGGATGGATGTAACCAGGTATCCACTCCTTTTACCAATAGACAATTTTATCCGAATTCGAATCTATTCTTCATATTGGATAAATAGCCGAATTCGATCCGCGAAATTATCTGGATCTGTTTATCCATATTCGGATCTGGAATGAAGACGGAGCGGATTCGGATGGATTTTTTCGGATCCATTTACACCCCTAGATATAAAGGATCTGTTATTACTTCCTCTTGGTGGGACTGGAGGCCACTATCTTATAATGAAATGCTTGCAACTTTGCAAGTGAACCAAGCCAAATTGTTGAACATCTTGGCTAAATCGTATTTTGGATTTCTATATAAATAAAAAAGTTTGATGTTCCATTTTTTAAAAGATTGAAGCACTTAAATTAAAATTATTATTTATAAGATATATGGGCAAGTGATGTAATTCTTGAGTTTAAAGTTTGAATTGGTCCTGTTTGCTTGTGATTTGTGTTTACAAGTTAATAATGTATGTCACCAATAGGTAGGGACACTGGATTGCTCCTCATAGAGATGTCATACTAGTATAATCCATTGTTCTACAAAACTTGTTGCATATTAGTTTTTCCTTTTGACTGCCTACAAAGTTATAATTAATTGTACGCAATTTTATAGCACTCTTGACTCTCTGAGTAGCAAAGACTAGGATTTATGGCATAACTATTCTCATTAGCTTTCTGATACCCATGGCATAAATTTGTCTCTGCCTCATAAAGTTATTCCTTATTTGTATCCTTGAAATTCAAATTCGACCACTGTTAGCTACCACTTTCTGCACACCTGTTGAAGAGTATGATGTTATCAGTGGTAACACGGACATGATAGTACAAGGGCCAAATGGAATTGGTACCTTCAGTGATGCAGTAAACTTAAGTAGCTGAATTAGACTTTACCTGAAAAGCGGACATGAACACATACTACCAGAGACCCCAATTGTACATTAATTGCAGCAAAAGGGAGGAGATTACAAAGTGGTCCCTTATGACCTTAGAAACTTGAAAATTCCTATCTGGACCGTGACTTTCCAAATGTTCAGTCTCTGCAGTCATCTTTGACTAGGATTATGATCCATTTTTGACGAAAAATGGGGGCATATAAATTGAACACATTAACAGGTTCTGTAACTGATGGCTAGGACATATGCTGGTTATGCTTCAATTATGATTCACATAATGTACTAAAAATGCTTGTATACCTCTGTATGTTTTATCAGAATTAAGTACCGTGTTGATTGGTTTATAGGATGAGAGGAGCAAATCATGGAGAGTACAAGCAGTTTCAGTATCACCAGAGAGCTTTGAGAGTCGAAAGGCACTTCCTTCAGCCTGGCGAGGGCTACGAGATGATGAACTTTCAAAGGAAACGGGCATTCCAGGCTGTGTTTTTGTGCATATGAGCGGCTTCATTGGTGGAAACAGCACATTTGAAGGTGCCTTGGCTATGGCTAAATCTGCTCTCAGTTTATGAAGCATGGATACATTTGACGGCATTGGATGTAACTGAACAATTTAGGCTTAGTAGTGTTAGCTGGAAGATTTTTATGTTCTTCCTGAGGAAGAATTCTTGCTTCTAATGCCGTTCCGGAGAAGTTGACACAATTGGTTGGCAACTTGGTTATTTTATAAACGTTATAGGAAGTTCAAATGGTTTAAAGACCGTAGACTTGAGTATATTAATTCAGACTTGTAGCGAGCTTTAATTAAAAACATTTTTTCTGTTGAACTCCCTAGTCTAAGACTTAAATTATGATGTGGCAATTAGTAGACAATCACAATATCAAATTAAGTCGCTTGTTATACGGCATGTTAATTTTTATTTTCGGTATCCTTTACATTGGCATTTTACACAGCAATCCAAATCACAAGGTGTGTACATTTGGTGAATTTTTTTATCCTCTTTATCCTGCATTTTTAAAAGTAATATTTCGGATTTGAAAAATCTAACAAGATTATATTTAAAATTAATTTATTAGTTCAGAGCTTATAGCTAAACTTGTACATATTCTAAATTCAAAAGTTGTGAGTTATAGAGTTCAAAAAATAAATGTAGTCTTGTCAAAAAAAAATTAAACCTAAATATTATTGCTGTTTTTTTAACAGACTAATTGGTGGTATACTGGTATGTCCATTAAAATAATTGAAGTTTTTCTATCGTTTCATCCCCATTCATTCATAAATCAAAAGTCTTTACTCATCTTCCCATTTCGCGATTTGGCGGAAAGTTTTGGATTGAATTCATCATATATTTTTACAAGAAGTTGAAATGTTTAGTTTGTCATTTCTTGATAATTATCATGTCCATTATTCTTTGCTCTTTTCGGGCCTTTAATTCTGCCATACCTAATTTAAACAGAAAAAAAATTAAAAATTCAACAATTGAAACAAAACAAAAAAGAATGGGACAGGCCCCGGCTCTATAGAGAAATTGAACTTCTATCTCTATCAAATATTTAACTTAGGAAGAACTCGAACTCGAAGCGCGAGCTTCACTGCCTATTATTGTTGTATAATGGTATGTGCTTGTCAGATGGATGAAATACTATTAAGTGATTAATAGGTATACCACCGATTAATTATAATTTTACGGATAATTTTGTGTTTTTTATTAAAATTATGTGTATATACTTATAATTATTAAAAATGATTACTTTAACTCATCAAACTTATCAAATAAATTTATTTTAACCTAGTTTTATTGTTAATTAATAAAATTTTATAAAATTGTCATTTAGAAAAACTCAGATAAGACAAACAGAGTATAATACATATAACAGATAAATGCAGAAAAATAATAATAAAAATGACTAATTAATTGGCCGTATAAACAGAAATAGACGATTCGTAACGATTTGGTCACCGCCAATAACTAATGGGCCGATTAGTCGGGCTAAACGGCCGTTTTTTACAACACTGCTGCATATACATCGTCTTTTAATATCACATCTATAACGAGTCATAAGAATCTCGAAAAGTTAGAACAAATATTTTGCTTTATGATATAAAATCAAAATCAAATAACGTAACGATGGACACAATTTTAAATATACTGTAAGATGTGTGCAAGTTTTTTTTTTCAATAATATTTGAGCCATATTAAACAGCCAGCATATTTCAAACTATTTCAGATCACACGCAAATCTCTATATAAATCCAATGGCTGAGACGCATCCACGCAGGGACTGCTTCAATGCCCTTTATTTCCTATTACAAGACTAATCAAAATTGTAACAGGAGATATAATTTTTCCTTAAGCTTCAAGTTGAGGTCCACATCACAAGGACAGATATCCTCTCAGGTACCTGACTCAAGCAAATTACAACGGCCGGCTCAGATTAATTTTATTTGGGCCAAACTCAATCCGGTGCCTATTGAGACTGTAGGGGGTCTGTTTTGAGATTCGTGTCATGTTAAATGAGCCGTCCGATCGTAATTTGCTTGAGTCAGGTAACCTGAGGTGATGTTAATTCCACATCACAATGTGCTAAAGGTAATCATTTTTGCTTAGGCAGAGCATTTACTCGACATGGGAATATGGGATCCTATAGAGAGATTTGTCTGAACTCTGCTGGAGTGAGTGAGAGTATTATAATTTCTTGTACTTTTTGGTGAATTCAGATCCTCCCCAGTACCGTAACAGGGAATCTTTTAGAATTATTGGATTTGGACCATTTTTTTTAACTTGGCACGAATCTCAAAGCGGCTGGGAGTTAATCTCAAACTTTAAAGTGAAGGGAATCTTTTACAATATTGGAGAGGATACTTGTCCCTCTTTGGTTGGTTGGGAAGGAAAGGTTTTAATGCTGCCCTAGGATAAGCATCGCTTTCTTGTTTTAATGCAGCCTAATTTCAAAGAAGAAAAAGATGGGCCCAATTCAAGAAAAGGATAATCAAGTTATTTTGAACATACATAAAAAAGATTGAGTGAGGCTACGGACTACGGTACTATGCATAGCACGGATTGGGTCCGTGCTACGGCTCAATATTTGAGTTTTTAAAATTTTAACGGTCGATCCAAACCGTTCAACATGATTATAAAATGAATATGTACTTGCAAACCAAATTTTACATTTTTTTGATTTCTTTTACTATTTTTTGAGATAGGTAGAAAATCACTGTTTTTGGATGGTCCAAAATTTTCAGATCAAGTGATTTTCTACCTATCTAAAAAAATAGTAAAAAAATTCAAAAAAATGTAAAATTTGGTTTGCAAGTACATATTCATCTTATAATCATGTTGAACGGTTTGGATTTGACCGTTAAGATTTTGAAAACTCAAATATTGAGCCGTAGCACGAACCCAACTGTGCTATGCATAGTACCGTAGCCTCACTCAAAAAGATTAATAATATACAAAAATGAAAATTATCAGGTTAAGCAAAACAGGGAAAATAATAAAAGCTTTTAAATGAGAAACTAAAAAATTCCAATATTTTAATGTATGAATGAATATAGCAAAATAGGTGGATAGATAAATAAATAAATAAATAAATAAGGGATTTAGATACAGTGATTACGTGATTCTCTCCATTTTGGATATCATTGTATGAATTCAGATCCTCTCCGGTACAGTAATAGGGAATCTTTTACAATTACTTGATCTGGACCGTTCTTTTTTAACTTGGCACGAATCTCAAAGCCCAATAATACTGGCCCCTCAGTCAGCCCAAATCTCAAAGCAGCTGAGAGTTAATCTCAAACCGTAAAGTGAAGGGAATCTTTTACAGTAATGGAGAGGATACTTGTCCATCATTGTATATGGGCCCGTGTACTTTGGATTTATATGGAGGGCTTTTTGTCGGCGGGGGTGGACCGGTGGAGTAATATCTATCGTGGTCGTGTCCTTATGTTAATGTCATGTTATATTTTCTTAATAATAAATTAGTTCAGAAATGGCCTCTCACAGTGTCTCAGAATGGATGAATACATAGAATAATTTTTACCGAGCTAAATTTTTTTCGGTGTTTATTTTGAATTATGAATTTGTATCCTCTCAAGTAACTTCTAGTTGAGCAATTAAATTTTGGTGTCTATTTAGATATAGAGAATCCAGATTCATGTCAGATATTGCATTGAATCTGATTCTTTTAAATTATAGGGATCCGTTGTAAAATTTGTGTTAGATTAAAATGGACAATGCAGATCTCATTCTATACTGCACTGGATCTGAACCCTGAACCCGCCTATATACAAGGTCAGGTCATAAAAAAGAAATTTACAAGCAATATTGATTGGGTTATGCAAGGGAGAACGGAGTAGGTCCGATGCCTATCGGATCTACTTTTAGGTTCAACGAGCATGATGACCGTCCGATTTAATTTAAGATTTGTGCGCGCGAACATTGAAACAAACTTTAATTTAAGATTTGTGCGCACGATGCCCATCGAACCTACTCTCAAGTGTTTTTTAAATATCTGGCAGCATAAATTTAGTTAAAACTACTAATGCATAAGTTAAAAATTAAACATAGTTCAATCAAACTTTTCATAATAATAATAATAATAATAATAATAATAATAATATTTAATTAAAAATATGGAATATATAAATAAAAACCTCTCGTACTTAAATAGACATAATAGCATAGCATAGCATAGGTGATCCAGATCCGGGACCGTGTTTCATGATTCATCGCCTAAAACAAATCTGCCGACATGGAAGGATTAGGATCTGTATATATTTTCTTTTTCTTTTTTTCGGTTTTATAAAACCAAAAAGAAAAACAAATATTCCGTCAAACCTAAGTTGACCTTCGGATTTTCCGTTTGGTCCAATCCCACAAAATGTCTGTTGCGGAAACATGCATGCTTGTTGCTTGTGCTCCTAACTTTGTATTTATTTTAAATTTTTAATCGAAGATCCGAGCGACTGAGTGACATTTTCCCAGCACGAGATAAAATATTATTACCTAACCACCCACCGTTTGTTGCCCGTCAAGATTTTTTAACGGATAAACCCTTGTGCTTTTCCCAATCAGGATAAGTTTGTGGGTTTAATTAGACAACTATACATACTTCTAGATACTCTGCAATTTCTTAACCTCGGTTTGAGTTGATATAGAGTATGTTCAGGGGCGGATTCAAGATTTTCGTCAGGAGGGCAAAAAAAAAAATCGAATCGGGTTTAAATCCATTAACCAATTGGGTACACGACAAAAAATAATGCTTTAACTTAGACTTTTTAATGCTTTGACTTGTAATTTCTGATGCTCTGATTTATAATTCTAATTACCAATAAAAATTCAACAGATTTATTTCAATTTTAATCCTAAATTTAACTCTAATTACAAATTAAACGTCCAGAGGGGGACAAAAAATATTCCAGGAGGAAGCAAAGTCGATCGGAATCGATAAATCTCTACTAAAACTCAAAATCCAGGAGGCATCACACTGGAATACTTTGGGTCCGCCCCTGAGTATGTTCACGAACATATATAATAAAAAAATGCAAATACATGATATACTAGTTCTATGGAATTTATTAGACGATGAGTTATATTATATAATCGTTTACCGGATTTATTTGTTTTTTATTGTTTTATTTACTGTTTGATTAACATGCACAAAAATCCAGAGCGTTTTAATTTTACCAGAACATCTAGTTGCAGAAAATGTAAATGAGGCGTCATCATGAGATTTTTTTGACGAATCATCTTTGGACTAGTTGATATGATTTTTTCGCTGATGTATTTTCCTTTTAATGGACAAACAAAAGGGGCTTCAAATGTCGTCAAAAGACGAAAAGATGAAAAAAAGGATGCAGCAAGCATGCGGAGTGAATTTGGCACTGGTGTGTTAGCAATTCACATCCTCCCCGGTACCGTAAAAAGGAATCTTTTAGAATGAGTGGATCTTAACCGTTTTTTAACTTTGCACGAATCTCAAAGCACAATAATACTGCCCCTGCACTAGCCCGAATCTCAAAGCGAATGAGATTAAATCTCAAACCGTAAAGTGAAGGGAATTTTTACACATATTGGAGAGGATACTTGTTCGGTGTGTTAGAGCAGTGAAGTCCGATTGTAGGGAAAGTTAGAGAGGTTGTAAAGAAAAAGAGGATTGGAAAGAAAATGAGCGTATTTTAATAATGAAAGATAAAAAAAGAAAAGACAAATATTTTCTGATGTAGAAATCTTTTGTTGTAATAATATAGAAATGAAAAGAAAAAAAAAATATTTTTACTTTAATTTGAGTTCTAATTTTAGAAAATAAATAAAAAGATAAAAGTAAAATTAAAACGTAACATTAAAAAAATTAAACCCATGAATAATTTTCAAAAGATGTTCAAAACTAATACAGTGATGATTCATTGTGTCCTAAGAGTCGTGTTTATTCCTAGCGGTCCTCATTGTGGTATGTTGGGCAAATATCCTTCCCGGTACCGTAAAAGATTCCCTTCACTTTACGGTTTGAGATTAACTCCCAGCCAGTTTGGAATTCGGGTTGACGGAGGGGGCAGATTCGTGCCAAGTTAAAAAGAACGGTTCAGATCAAGTAATTGTAAAAGATTCCCTATTACGGTAGAATGGTATGTTTGGTTGGATTGAGAATAAGCTATTTTTGGAGTTGGGTTATTCGGAATAGCTTATTCGGTGTTTGATTGGGTTAGAATAACTAGAATAGTGAATCCAAACTTTTTGTCTTATTAGAATAGATTATTCCTAAGAGTTTTGAGATTTGACTATTCTAATAAGACAAACAATAGTTATTCTTGATTTGACTATTCTAGCTTATTCTTATTTTGCAACCAAACATACATATGATATATGTCCCAATGGCTAAAATTTATCACATAAACTAAGTTATGTAGCTGTTATATGATAAATTTTGCAGTTGCATTTTCTGGTGGCAGGGGTCAAATAATTTGTATCAACTTCTGTAATATGATTATATAATGATCATTTACTAGCTTGTTTGTTTGTTACTTTTTTTTTTTTTTTTCCATTCAATGGTCCTATATCCAATTTCCACCAAAATTGTTATCTTCGATATCTTTCCGGTATGATTTTTTTTTTTTTAAATTGTCATGTGTTTAATTTTGAAAATATATTATGTTAGAATATCTTAGTACGTGTATTCTATTTTATTTGTTGTAAATTTTCAACAAATTTTCTTCATCTCCAAGGTAAAAAAAAAAAATGATCTTATAGCCGGCTGGATCCTTACTTTTAGCGGCTCAATCGTTGTGAGCCATTAGGAATAAATGCGACTGTTGAATCGCAATGAATTATTACAACCATATTATTTTTTTAATCTTTTTTTCACAAACTCACCAATTAAATTTGTGAGCTTAATTCAAAAACCTATCAGATTGACTTCAAACGACACATTTAAATCGTTGAAACCGATCTACTTCACGAGTGATGCGTTTACATGTCAATTTTTTAAGTTTTTGAGCTAATTTAGTATGAAGTCGGGCGATAAAAAAATATGATTTATAAGTTAATTTTAATGAGTTTATTCTTCATTATTTTTTGACTGTTTGACTTTATACTAAGTTAATTCGAAAAATTATAAATTTGATATGTAAATGCATCACGTAGATTGGTTTTAACGGTTTTAAATGTGTTGTTTGAAGTCAATTCAATATATTTTTGAATTAAAAGCTCCAGAAGTCCCTAATTCTACTCTATCTAGTACATCAATCCAATTTTTATTTAATTTTGTTCTCACGCTCTCTCACAGTCACAGCAAATCACAATCCTGATTGGGACTCAACCGAGCATTGCATAAATATCCATTTCACCCTTCTACCCTTCCACTCCCTCCTCTCCTCCCTCCCTCCTCTTAGGTTAGCAATGGAGGTTTTCTATTTCATAGTGTTCGGCGGTCTGGCGGCAGTGGTGGCGACCCTAGAGCTGAGCAAGTCGAGCAAGGATCGCGTGAATACCACCTCCGCCTTCAATTCCTTCAAGAACAATTACCTCCTTGTCTATTCTCTCATGATGGGTTCGTCTCTTTCTTCTCCCCAACCAGATCTTCATTCGCCTCTTTTGCATTTTGTTGATTCGTAGTTTTATGGTTAAGTATCGCTATCCTTATAGATCTTACCTTTTTATCTCGAATTCGATCCATTCTCTAAAAGGGATTTGGTCTGAGATTGTTTTGTTTTTAAATTTTGCATACTTTGTTTCTTTCCGTTTACAATTGGAGAGCGATTATTATACAGGACTCGTGAGATTCCTCATACTTTTGCTCTTGTGCGCTGTGATCTAGTCATCTTATTGTCGTTTTTGGCAATGTGGTAGTTGATACTCACTCGATTCGTGTCATTGCCATTTGGTTTGTGGTTTTAGCTAGATCTGTGATTGTAAAACGGAGCTATTTACAAATTACAAGCGAATTGTACTTGCCTCGCTAATATCTTTTCTTTTTTACATATTTGTATATATAGTTTTCCTCATTAACATGTTATAACTTTTTTTTTGTAATCAGCCGGTGATTGGTTGCAAGGTCCCTATGTCTATTTCCTCTACAGACATTATGGCTTTGACAAGGGGGACATTGGCCGACTCTTTATTGCCGGATTCGGATCCTCCATGCTTTTTGGCACAATCGTTGGATCCCTTGCTGATAAACAGTAGGATCTCTTTCTGAATTGATTAAATCTGCATTTTTTTTCTTACTTTTATATTAAAATTCTCCTATCTTTTGTATGCACAGAGGTCGAAAAAGGGCTTGCATTACCTACTGTATCACCTACATTCTTAGCTGTATCACCAAGCATTCACCACAGTACAAGGTTCTAATGGTGGGTAGAGTTTTGGGAGGGATAGCTACTTCTCTTCTCTTTTCAGCCTTTGAGTCATGGCTAGTTGCAGAGCATAACAAGGTAATGTTTGCAATTTGTTTGTAGTTGTCCAGTCATTATTTAACCATGCAAAGATGGAGTAATGGGATCATATTTAATTTGTTGACCTCGTATCGGTTTCACTTGGACACTAAACTTGAATGTGACCAAAATATTTATTGACCAAAAGAATAATAATGGTCTAGGTAGGTTTTGCTGATTATTTTCCATTATGTTCTTTAAATATCTAAACATTTATATAATAGCCCAGTGGATATTCTTCTCTTGCTTTAAATTCCATTTATTGATTCTTATTTATCTATTTGCCTTGTTCTTTTCTGATTATACTGTACTTTTATTGTTTGATTGGTCACAAGATAACTTTGTTTGTTATCAAAACCAGTGAAGTACTTCTGATACAAATTATGTATAAATAATACTCATGTGCTTATGTTTTTACAGAGAAGCTTTGACCCACAGTGGCTGTCATTGACTTTCTCCAAGGCCATATTTCTTGGCAACGGGCTTGTTGCAATCATTTCTGGACTGTTTGCAAATCTACTAACTGACAATCTAGGGTTTGGTCCGGTTGCTCCATTTGATGCTGCCGCATGCTTTCTGGCCATAGGCATGGTCGTTATTCTGTCATCATGGTCTGAGAACTATGGGGATCCATCTGAGAACAAGGACTTGATGTCTCAATTCAAAGTTGCTGCAACAGCCATTGCTTCTGGTAAACTCCAAACAAACTTTTAATTCCAATTTCTCCTTAACAATGACCTCGGCATCATTAAATCTCCCCACAATCTCTTAAGCTATCCTTTGTCAGACTTGGTGTTCTCCTTCCACTCTATATTTCATTACACCAAATAAACTCTGGATTAAACAAAATTTTTAGCATAAGCTCTTAGCATCAATGGGCTCCTAATACATCCTTCAGATATGATCCATCATTGCTGTTTTTATGTGAAATTATTTCAGATGAAAAGATTGCTCTTCTGGGTGCTATCCAATCACTGTTTGAAGGCTCCATGTATACCTTTGTCTTTCTGTGGACCCCGGCTCTGAGCCCCAATGAAGAAGACATCCCTCACGGGTTCATATTTGCTACTTTTATGCTATCTTCTATGCTGGGTAGCTCCATTGCATCTAGACTGATGGCACGGCCGACCCTCAAAGTAGAGAGCTACATGCAAATTGTGTTTGCAATCTCTGCCTTCACTCTCCTCCTCCCTGTCATCACCAATGTAAGGCACTTGTGTATTTATTAATATTGTGTTCTTTCATGAATAAGTTCAAAATAAGAATTGCTGTCTGATTTGGGAAATATGAATTGGATACAGGAGCTCTATTTTTTTTTTTTAAAATGAGATAACAATTAGTTCTTGTTCCCAGACTAAAATGTTTTGTGTTATTCTTAATCATGATTAAGTTACAGCGATCCTTCATTGTTTCTGGTTTAACCAGTCATTGCAATCGGTCACAAGATACATTCCAAATGAAGATGGAACTAGGTTTAGAAAAATGGACTGAAACAGTCCCAGACCAGTTTCCAGCTTTTGTTCACAAGCATCATTTCCAGAATTGAAAGAGAAAGACATACTTCTAAGTTCTAACAAGAAGAAACTAACAAATGTTCATTATCCTAAAACTTGAATAACTCATGATCTAAAACTTAATATCAAAACCTTGGCAGCTTCTGCCAGCTTATAAAAAAAAAAGAACTTAATATCAAAATTGAACAGTTAGATGTGATTAACATCAAAAGCATGTAAAATTTCAGTGATATAGACAATTTCTAGGTGTTGATTTTTCAATCTCTTTCTTCCCATCAACACAGTTGAAATGCTTTGATTTTATATGTGCATGTAGAGAAGGTAATATAGATCACATCTAGCTGTTTTATTGTGTTATTTGAGTTATGAAGCTTTTGCTATTATTTAAAAAGTGGTGGCATGAAAAATGGACACATTTGAACGCTCATTCTTTTGCTTTGACATGTGAAACAGTTCTTTTTTGTAACATCTGGGGAGAAAGGTGGCAGCATGTCATTTGGCGGATGCATCCAGTTGATGGGATTTTGCACATTTGAGGCATGTGTGGGTCTATTTTGGCCATCTATCATGAAAATGAGATCACAGTACATCCCAGAGGAGGCAAGGAGCACAATTATGAACTTCTTCAGGATTCCCTTGAATATCTTTGTCTGTGTTGTGCTTTACAATGTGAGTTTAAATTGTCTTTATCTATATGCCAATTTGCTTGGTACTTGTGTCTAATTGAAGTGAGTGAAAGCTGAATTGTGCATTCTGTTTTGCTTTTTCAGGTGAACGCCTTCCCAATCACTGTTATGTTTGGGATGTGTTCCATTTTCCTCTTTATGGCTGCTATATTACAAAGGCGTCTCATGTCAGTTGCTGAGAGCCACAAAGCATTAAGTAAGCTCACTGTCATATCTCATATGCTGAAAGCTAAATTTGTTTGAAGATGCAGTACTATTTTTCTTTGATCTTATGGGTAAAGTTGCATGGTTTTGTTTGGCAGAGGGGGAAGATTGGACTGCTATGCGAGAAGTTGGAGGGGAAGAGGAGCCGTTGACTGCATAAATCAGCAAGTGAAGATATCACAAGCTTTTGACTAACAATGTCAATCTCACCAATTGAGCAATTGGTTTACAAGCTAGTAGGTAATATAGTATCTAGTTGATTCCCCTTTTCTTTTGAGATCAATAGGGAGTTTGAAAGTTTGTCACATCCAGGCTCATCAAGCTAGCCAGGGTTATTATTCTTTCTATTAGTATTTCCTCTATCATTTTTTCTTATTTTGTTTTCCTTCTTTTTTTTCATCCCTTTTCTTTTTGTTCTCTATCATTCTAGTTTTGTTAAATACTTATTTTTCACTATGTAATGAGGTGCTGCAGAATGTTGCTGACTTGATAGTATTCATTCTTCATCTATTGCAAATGTTTATTTGTGAGCTATTTTGTTAACACCAATCTGGTTTGTACATACCCAACTTTTAAGAGTTGAATGGATGATCCTTATAGACATGCTAGTTCCAAATTTTGAATTTCAAAGCTTCAATCTGTGATGGTACTTATTCAACCTGATTAACTACAATAGTTTCAACACCTTAAGCCTTTTTTGAGTAAATATAACAATTCTGTGTTAGTTGTATTTGCATTATTTTTTTCATCTGATATGTAGTTAAAAAAAAATTACATTTCACTCTTTGAATGTTAGTTTACTGTTTGATATGTATTTCTCTTCTTTTGTATAGTTGATATATATTTTATCACTTTCAAGATAAAAATGTGTATAGAACTCAGATGCGGTATTCATATGTTGCTTTATATTAGACAAGCAGCATGTTGATCCCGTTGCAGGATTGCTGTTAGAATTTTTTTTTTTGCATCCAAAACGCCCGTAGGCAAATTCCATTCAACCAACAAAATTCATTACATACCATCACATTCTGAATAAAGGAAAAGTATATCCCAAAGAACAGATTCCCTTCCTTCTTCCCAATTTAGCTAGACTATCAGCCATCTCAACGTGACTTCTAGGTACATGGAAACAAAACAGTGGACTGTTTAATTTAAAAGTGCCAAATTTTAAAAAAATTCTTTTGCTGCGCGCCGACCCACATCAGTTGGGGGTTGCAATTGTGTGACCGCATTTGCAAGGGTGCTATTGTCAGTACAGGAGCAGGAGAGGCGCTCCGTACCAGTAATCACTGTACTAGTCATCACCGTACCTTTAGAAAATTAGGTTCTGAGGTAGGAACTACACTCTCCCGATCTTCTGAAATTGACACTCGGCCTTCACACCACAACCAGACCTGTCGCTAACGGCAGATACAAAATTAAATATGGGCCATAGGTTTTCCCATGGGGGAAAGTGTGTACCAGTCAACCTTTTGCCTTTATGCCTCTCCCTTGAATGGGGGTGGTAAAATCAGATCAAATCATGGCTTGTATAACAACAAATGAAGGATATCCAGGCAACCAATTGATTACAAGGAGCACATTAAGAGGTGTAACTGATTTATTGCCGTTTGCCAAATGCAGTATCCATCATTAGGGACCAAAATATGAATTCAAATTAGTGATGTACATAGAGTGAAGAATGTGAACTTAAAATTTATTATTTTATCAGATAAATGTTTAGATACATGACTGTGCGCTGTATAGGATCACTGCATGGTAAACAATGAACTTGATGAATAATAAAATAAAAAATGATCAGATAACATTAATGGCTAAATAATCCAATCAAAGACAATGATTTTCAAACTATACAAATTCATTAGAAATTGACCCGTTTGGTATTAGCACAAGCAGTCTCCAAATCACCAAGGAAAAACAGGAGGCGATCAGAAATAGCTGATTCCTCTTCCTGCTGGGACATCTCTTTCCCATTTTTGTTTTGGCACGACCCGAGGTACCGTTCAATTTTACCTTGGTGGATAAGATAATAGTCATTTCCTTCTTTGATGATTTTCAGACTCCTGAAATAAGGAGAGAGGATTTCAATTTCTTCCTGCATTAATTGTTGCAATCTGACTTCATTTTGGTTATTATAACCAGGTTTTACTCTAAAATAATTCATTGAAAAATCTCAAAACAAAAGACATGCTTAATTGATGTTAATACTAAAGTTAGTACTACACTACAAATTGAGACTTCATAAAGACATGCTTATTTATGACTTACAATCCATAGCGATCGCATCGGTGTTGTACTGTATAGACATCCTTCCATGTTTGGGGCTCTGTTGGGGCATAGAACTCAGCCGAGACTTGTCCCCATCTCTCCTTAAATAAGTTGTACCAGAATGATTCGTCAGATGTCAAAGCCCTCCATCTCCTGGAGACTATTTTTATTCACAAAGGGTTTATTCGCCAACAATATTATTATATCGAAAAAGTAATTTTTATTGATTGGGTTTTAGGGGTGTAAACACAATGAATTCAAAACACATACAGATAAAATCATATATGTATCCACATTTCTTTGAGCAAATACAAATACAAATACAGATATTAGATGGTAATCAAAACTTAAAACCAAATACGGATTTGAACTGACTAATTAACGGATAACAAATATGGAAGTATAAAAATATTCAATATTTATAGTCAACTTGTCTGTAAAGTATGGGAACATCTCAACAGAAAGGGGAAAAAATCTAGAATTTTAAATACACAACTAGAAATTCAAATAATTCGGATGTGCGTATTTTTTAAGGAACTATAAATTATCCATATCCGTATCAGAGTATGGATATGAATAATTTCTCTATGCGGGTATGTACATTTACACACCTTGTCTCCTTTATTTTTATTAGCAAGATAAGGGTGAATTTGATCACCCATTGGTCAGAATTTATGATAATTTTGGCTTAGCTCTACTTAATTGATCATGTAACCTAATTTTGGTCTGACCAATCAATTACATTCTATTTTACATTCTTCACAACAAAATTTCATTTCTTTTCTTTCAAGTTCATTTGGGGGAAGAAATTTTAAAAACGAAGTTATATGATTCTATCTGTAGTAGCCAATTGAGAATTTGCATGATCAGAGAAAAAGCTTTAAAAATGTTCTCTATGATCAGCAATCAAAACATAAACTCTTCTTTTAATACATGGGTGCAGCCTTACAATTTTGCACTCAAATTTGTTGATTAAACTGAAGATAAAAGTAGAAAAAATGAAATGAAAAAAAAACTCTGATTTCAAAAAGAGCTTTTTCAAAGAGAGAGAGAGAGAGAGATCCAGACCTTGATTAGCAGTTGCAAGACTTCGGTAATCCAATAGGTGAAAAATCCTAACAGAGATCTCAATTGGCAAACTCTGCATCTTGTTGGAATTGAAAATTTTCTACTGATTGATTCAGGAATAAGCAGAGAAGAAGGAAATGATTAGTTTTGGTCTAAAGAAGCCAATCTGAGATGAAGAGTTGAGACTTGAGAAAGTGCCAGGTGCAACCCACAAAGGCTGTAAAATGTAACGATGCGGCACCTGTACAGCTGGACCATGTGCACTTAAATCTCACCATTTCTTAAAATCAGATCTACCCGGGAAGGACTTTGGGTTAATTAGTTCGTTAGGCGGCAGTTTATTTATTTTTTATTTATTACAAGACGCCTGTTGATTGCTAAGTATTATTTAATTAATAAATATAAAATTCAAAATTAAATCTCTGAAACAATAATTAAATAAATTTTGAAATTTAGAATGACTGAGATAAAAAAAATTTGGTACTTATTAATTTTGTAAAAAACAAAAACAAAAAAATAAGATACGAATATAAAAGTTCAACCCTTCGAAAATTAAGATATAAAAGTCAGAACCTTGAAAAGAAAAATATGAATGTCCTGTTCTTTGAAGATAGGGATTTAGGAGTTCGACCAATCTTTCAAAAATAAAAAATCGAAATTTCGTTTCTTCATTTTTTTCTCAAAAAAAATTGAGCTTACGATCAGATTTCAAAAGATTTCCTTCTTATGGCCAGATAATAAACCAGCAACCTATTAAATTTTTTCTTATTTGTTTCAGAAAAAAAAAGTAACTAGGATCGAAATTTCTTATTCTGACCTTTCTATATCTCAAAATTTATCTAACATTTTTAAAAAATTTAATTTGGAATTTATGCTTGTTAAATAAAAATATTCGGCTGCTTATTGTGCCCAAATAAGAATTGAATGAGAGATGGAAAGTTACAAAACGTTAGTAGACACATTTCAGAAACCAAGTTCTATAAAATTGAGAACACCGTTGCTTTAATCCTTCCTATCGTTTGGTTGGCTACAAACCTTTTCTTTTTTCTATTTTCTTCCATTACAGTTTAATTTGGAAAAATACACAACTAAAGCATTTGAATATTACAAGAGATTAACAAGGACACCTCCAATAATCTTAACCTTCTATTAAGATTCAAGCAAACAAGATTATTTTATGTACATTTTTTTTCTCATCTTTCCTTCCATTACTCGCTACCCTCCATCCAAAGTCCAAACAGGGTGTAAAGGAATTGCTCAAAGGACTATACAGTCAGGCTACGTTTGGATGCACTCTAGAATAGCTAGAATAGCTACTGTTTAGAATAGTAAATAAGAACAGCTACTGTTTAAGAACAGTGCTAACTCAAGCTATTCGGAATAGTGAAAAAGTTGTTTGGATTGCATATTAGGAATTGAGTTTGGAGGGAATGAATAGAGTAATAATTTATGTGTTAGATTAAATCTTTTTATCACTACGTAATATAAAAATCTTTTTATCCAATACGTAATATAATATTAATTTAATTATTAAATAAAATATTAGATTAAATATAATATAATATTAGTTTAAATATAATACAATATAATATTAACTTAATTATTAAATGTAACATAATATTATTTTAAATATTAGATTGGCATTAAATAAAATATTAGAATAAATATAATATAATATCAGATTAAATATAATACAATATAATATTAATTTAAATGTTAAATGTAATATAATATTATTTTAAATATTAGATAAGTATTAAATAAAATATTATATTAAATATAATATAATATTAGATTAATTTTAATACAATATAATATTAATTTAAATGTTAAATATAATATAATATTATTTTAAATATTAGATTAGTATTAAATAAAATATTAGATTAAATATAATATAATATTAGATTAAATATAATACAAATAATATTAATTTAATTATTAAATGTAATAAAATATTATTTTAAATATTAGATTAGTATTAAATAAAATATTAGATTAAATATAATACAATATAATATTAATTTAAATGTTGTAATATAATATTATTTTAAATGTTAGATTAGTATTAAATAAAATATTAGAATAAATTTAATATAATATTAGATTAAATATAATACAATATAATATTAATTTAATTATTAAATGTAATAAAATATTATTTTAAATATTAGATTAGTATTAAATAAAATATTAGATTAAATATAATATAATATTAGATTAAATATAATAAAATATAATATTAATTTAAATGTTAAATGTAATATAATATTATTTTAAATGTTAGATTAGTATTAACTAAAATATTAGATTAAACTTAATATAATATTAGATTAAATATAATACAATATAATATTAATTTAATTATTAAATGTAAAAATATTATTTTAAATATTAGATTAGTATTAAATAAAATATTAGATTAAATATAATATAATATTAGATTAAATATAATACAATATAATATTAATTTAAATGTTAAATGTACTATAATATTATTTTAAATGTTAGATTTGTATTAATATTGAAAGCTCCAATCACTATTTCAACTTTTTGTTAGAATAGTGGAACAACGCTATTCTTCTTGTTCCGAATAGCAAGTAGTACGTTTGGTTGCTCAAGCTATTCGAATAGCAATGCTATTCTAAGAATAGCAATATTCTTAGTTTATCCAAACATACCATCAGTATATATAGTTTATCTTCAATATAGCAATTATCATAAAACAAGAACCTTATGGAACCAGATTAACAATTTTCTTAGGTTCACCGCCTCTTCAATAGTAAAGATTCGCTAAAGAGAAACAACTGGACGATCCAGCTCTGGTAACAAAAATATGTGTCGTCTCGTCTTAAATCATAGATACATACATGTATGCATTAACAAACATTATATTGTGCACCCTAAGTCCCTAACCAATATGTATAACATTATTGTTAATTCAACCTAACTTATACAAAATACTTTCTGAACATCATCAGCAGAACAAGTTCTTAGTTTTTTTTGCACTGATGCTATTAGATATGGGTATTTTGCCAAATTCATTTGAGTATTTGATCATGATGAATCCATCCAGTTGACTATTGAACCCATTTTCAAGATTCAGAAAACTAACCCAATAGTTAAGTCATCACATGATCTGAATTCTGTCTCTTCCATTACATTCCAAAACTGGCAATTGAAATAGCTCTCGGATCAGAGATCATTCCAAGTGTCTGGCCTGAATCAAATGACATATAAAACATGTGGCTCTCCAGTTGTGTCAGTAAGAAGCCCAATTTTTGTCCATCATAACCCCGAAAAAGAACATATTGTAGTTAACATCTCTTACTCCTAAACAAGAGCAACCCTTTCTAATAGATATTATTTCAAGTAAAATTAAAATACTGACAGAAGTAAATTAGCAACAGAAAATCAGTTAATATTTATTGCAAAACTTTTGTTTCTAGTTGCTTATTTCTTTAATTACTCAATCTGATCATACTATTATGTAAAACAAAGCTAATATTTGTGTGAAAAAAAAAGCAGCTATTACCAAACATGAAAGGAAGAAAAAATAAATAAACTCAGCCTTTTAGAATATCAAAAAGTAACCTTAATTCTTAATATCTCTATTTTCCTATTCCTCATAAATAAACAGAGAAAACATAGACAGTAGGAGTTTATTACACAGCATAACCATTTCAACCCTAACAATATAAAAAAAGTCTCCTAGCCAAACCTGAACCCAATACCAGGTACCTTGTATCTCAAAATTCTTTTTTGATAGAAAACCCGTAGGCTTGTATCTCAAATTGGCACGTATCTCTTCATTACCTGACGACCAGCGACCGCACCAGCAGCCATCAACCCGCCAAGTGCACCGGCAACTGCCGCGGATCGGACCCCACCAGCTGCCCTAAAAGCCGTACCAGTACCAAGACCCGCAACCACTGTGTTAATCCAATCATCAGTACCTCTCAATTCAACCATACCACTCTCCATACCAGCAAACAGCAACCCAATCACCCCCATCCTATTGCCAAATCTCCTCCCATCTTGACCGCACGAATTCAGGATCCGGTTGGTACGGATCTTGAACGAGTCTCTAGGCTCGGCGGCAATGGTGGCCCGACGGAATCCCACAGAAGCTCCGGCGACGGAGCCACCGAGGTAGCCAAGACCAGTGTAGTAAGTGAGGTTCTCACCCCAAGAGCGGCGCTGAGCGCGGGATTCTTCTTCAAAGAGAAACTCAGGTGAGGTGGGTAAATCATAGAGGGTTCGGTAAGGTATGCTTAGATCCTGGTACGGGTTGTACTGGCGGCGCCCCGAATCCTCGTCGTGACTGGAGCTGTTATTGCCGGACTGAAAAGTGGTCGGGCCCGCCATAGGAGGGGACGTGATCGAAGCTTGGAATAGGGGTTAGGGTTTTGAAGATTGTTTGATTTGTTTGCTGTCAGTGGGAAAAACAGGTAAATAACTGAGAGGAGACGGCGCGGATTTACAAAAAAAAAAAAAAAATGGAGAATTTTACATATATCCTACAAAAACATTAAATTACGCACTTCCCTTCTAAAATTTATAATTGGCTGATTAGTTGGTGACAGTCATCAAACCGTTACAAATAGATTTGTCGGAAGATGTTTGCAGTTAATCAGCCGATTTGTTCAATTAATCGTCCGCTTTCCATTTTAACGACCCGATTAATGATCCGTTTTTCATTTATACGACTGATTAGTCAATTATTTTGATTATTATTTTTTTTCTCCATTTATTCATTATATATACTATAATTTATCTTGTCTTATCTAAATCTTTTATAAATAACAATTTTATGAAATTTTATTAATTAACAAGAAAATTAAGTTAAAATAACTTTATTTTATAAATTTGATAAGTTTAATTACTTATTTTTAATAAATTATGATTTATGAGTATATGCACATAATTTTAATGAAATGAAAAATTGTCCGTAAAATTCTAATTAATCGGCCACATACTGATTAATATATTAAAGAGTTGAAGGGCAATATAATATATAAAAGAGTTCGAGAAGAAATAAGAAATTGAAGTAAATTTAAATAGTGCATAGAAAATTAACCGAAATTTAAATGTGTCACTTCAGTCTTAAATTATCACCAAAATTCATCATTTTTACCCTTAAGATTTTTTATTTATAACAAGTTAGTCCTATTATTATCATCCGTAAAAAATAAAATAAAGATTCGCGTTCAACTGCTAAATAATTCATCGGTCCAACTCATTTCAACAGCTGAGTTATTCAGCAGTCCTGGTATTAAAGGAAATTTGATGAGATTGATGAAATGGGTTTAATTTTTTTTTAATGCGACCTAATAAAAAATCGGCAAACGCTGACTCTAAAGAAATTAAGTAAGGACTTTGATAAAAAACCGTTTTTTTTTTCCTCTTATCACAAAAGGCTGGGTTCGTCGGCTTATTAACAAGTATGATATATGATTCAAATTTTTTAGGGCTGACATTTGTTGATAATATATTAAATTGATAATTATGACAATAGTAAAAGAATAATTTCGTAATTTTAAATTCAACTTCTGGAATGGAATGCCATATAGCGAAATTTTTGAAAGTTAGCATCTCCCAAAAAACTACGGTTTTGGAGAATTTTAAATCTACCACGATAGCACCGGTGTTCTGCGGCTCCATTTCCTGGAGACCGCAGAATGCCGATGTGGACCTTGAAATGGGGCCGCATAATGCCGGAGCGGCCCCAGCTTATATAAGGGGTCCGCTGGTTTCATTTTTTGTATCAATTCAAAGAAATTTCAATCCCTTCGATCCCGGGTAAGTTTTCTTCTTCTTTAATAGTTTTAATTTTTAGTTTAGAGTAGTAATTAGATTTAGGGTTTAGGTTTAGGTTTAGGATTTAGGTTTAGAATTTAGATTTAGAGTTTAGAATTAGATATTAATTTAGGGTTTATAATTATATATTAATTTAGGGTTTAGAATTAGAATATGACCAAAATTTAAATAGAATTGTACCAAATTTTAATTAGAATAAGACCAAAATTAATTGTTTGAGCACCAAAATTAAACTAGACTTGTACCAAAATTTAATTAAATTTATTTTACCAAAATTAAATTAAATTTATTTTACCAAAATTAATTGTTTTGAGTTAGATTATACTTGTACCAAAATTTAATTAGGTTTATTTTATCAAAATTAATTGTTTGAGTTAAATTAGACTTGTAATTAAAATACATGTGATTTTTACTCAATTTTCTTGATTAACTAATTTGTAACTTACTGCTGCAGGGTGAGGAGGAGGAGATGTTGGGGTTCACTATATCCACTAATTTTGGCACAGAGGGAGATGGGCTGTATTCTCAGGGTTATAGTCCGACTCAGACGATACCTCATGCCTATCAGTCAGGGTATGTTCAGACGGAGCCCATCCCGGAGTTTCCTAGACAGTCCTCACAGCAGGCACCGTACCCTCCCCTCCATGATGACACCATAGCCAAACATGCATTTTTATTCACGCAGGGTGAGTCTGGACAGACTACAGTTTTTGGTTTTGGAGTCCAGCAGACATCCAAGATTGAGGAGGTTCATAACGAGTCAGTTTAGTCTTTGCTGATAAGACACCACTCTCCAGGCGGGGTCAAGGGTTCAGGAAGAAGAAGCCGAGGACGGTATTTAGTCCTGATCCGTAGACTTTAATTTGTAATTTGTTAGATGTTTTGCCAGATACTTATTTGTTAGATACTGTCACTTATTTATTTTGTTGTTTTGTTATTTATTTTATTTGTTTTGTTGTTATTTATTTATTTTGTTCATTATATCATTATCTCGTCGTATACAAAAATATTTCAAACGAACGACACTTATAAAATATTTCAAACGAACGACATTTCTAAAATACGATACGACAAAAAAGATATCAATTTAAACAACATTTCAAACTAAAACTTAAACAAATAAAAACATTTTTAATAATAGATTCCAATTTTTTTTTTAAAATTGGGGAACCACTTCGGTATTATGGGGCCCCATTTCAGAGTTCGCATCGACATTCTGCGGTCTCCAGGAAATAGGGCCGCAGAACATTTATAATGCTAACTTTAAAAATTTCGGGCGATATAGACAACATTTATCTCGTACATATTAAAATAATTAAATTTGACGCATACTATTAATAAAAAAACTTGAAATTTGTAACTGTCTACATTTAATGACTATGATGAAATATCAAGCAACATTCAATTTGTATAAAATTTGATTCACATCTAATTTGTGACCGACAATGTCTATATATAATTTATTTTTAAGTTTTGAAATTCTCTTAGCGTGATTTGTCAAGGATCTCAACCCTTAAAAAACAATTATATGTGATTTAACAAACTATAGGATTCGATATGACCTTCCTTAAATAGTTTCATAATTAGACTACATCTGTTATCAGGTCAAGAAAACAAGGCCCAGAAATATTGTTGAAAACGTTGGGGCTCCTTTTCAATTGAACTTAACCAAGATTGTCTATGATCCCTTTTTTGACATGATTTGGTCCAATCAAAGAGACCGCGACCTATTACACAAAACTGTTCCCTTACCAGAAGATAACAAAATAGTGATCCCTACATATTGGAAGTATCAAGAAACATGTCTAATTTACTCCTAACGTTCTTAAGAAAAATATTAGGAAACATACTAACACTTCTATATTATTTAACTAGCTTGATATAAAAAAAATTAAAAAGTTATGGATAATTAAGCTATATCCCAAATTAAAGAAAAATATTAATACCAGCAAAAGAGAGAGCCCAAAAAATGAAGGGACAACAGGAAAACACAAATCAACGAGCCTCCCATCGAAGTTTCAAAATCTTGGGAGCAAGAGGTAACCCACAAATGCAAATTCTTATGCTTCAATTCCCATGGGCTTTCCTTCGGACGTAGCAAAGCCTGATGGGGTCGGTGGATCGACATCCATAGGTGCACTTGCTCTAGGAGGTGACATAGGCTGAACCTCTACATCTGGATATGCAGCTTTAAACCTTGCCCTTAGACCTTCATCTACTAATCTCACACCATTCAACTGATTTCCGAGAGAAAGCCACCTACATACATAGCCATAGAGAACAAATAATTTAAAAGTAAAAAAAATGAAGTATGAATAAAAGTATAATATTTTCACCTATCAATCGTAAATAAAAATTATGTTATGCATACCCTGCTTGTGTGTTGTGCATCCTAGCAAACAATTCTAGCTTCCTTGTCCTTGGGCTTATCCTCTCCAGCAATGGGTACATCTGAAATTTTAAAAACAGAAAATAACTATGTCAAGACAGATCTACTCAATTAGTACAATTTTTCATTTCGTCCATTATAAACTTAACATACCTCATCCGGCTTTCTGCTTGTTTCACGAACTTCAGCTACAATAACATCAGTGTCAATATTCCTATTCACCTCAGGATTGCCCTTTATACCCACAAGGCAGTGCTCTTTGCTGTGGTTCAGCCAGTGACCAGTCCGACCTGTTCGAATGATGCGCTGTAGCTGATTTGTCTTCACCCAAATGATTTCCTCGACTCGTTTGTATCCCCATGCCTCCAAACTGGAACCCACAAAAGACATTAAGTATGAGAAAGCTTATGGATAAAAATACCATCCATTTAAAATGATATACTCACCAATCACGGCCAAGCTCCATAGCACGCCCAGTGACCCAAAGAAAAATCAGGCCATCAGTTTGTAATGCTGGGACATTGAGGTTTCTCATCTCATCGTCAGCCATGGTACCATAAGGCAGTTCCATGTGGATATCCCATGGTGGGTCTGCCATGATAACCCCAAATTGACCCAATATGTCCATCCGGAAGGATCGGATGTCACAATTTATCCACTGGGGCTCACCAAGCTCAACCTCCGAGCAATACTCGGCACGTTGTTGTTTCATTGGCCGAGGAGGTGCAAGATTGCCAGATCCCATTATAATTGGAGTTATGTCAGTTGACTGGTCAAGCTCATAATGTACATACTTGCATGTCTGCAAAGTTTTTGAATTTATTGTTTAAAAATATATATATAAAATATAAAGTTACTGTAAAATCAATGGTTAATAAATGAGCTTGACCTTTGTGTGTCGGCAGGTATCCAGAAAAGAACAATCACCTAAGTTTGTATCAGTGTGCGGAGCAATGATTCGTCGAAAATGCACCTGTTAAAAAAAGTAAAGAGTAATTATGTTAATTTAATGCTCTGAGACATATCAAATACTATTTT
This sequence comes from Carex myosuroides, assembly GCA_028015225.1. NCBI lineage: Eukaryota > Viridiplantae > Streptophyta > Magnoliopsida > Poales > Cyperaceae > Carex > Carex myosuroides. The sequence continues at coordinate 7,171,149 of CM051488.1, forward strand.
TTTAACTAACTCTAAAAATGTAAATGCAGTAGAAATTTTTTCTAATTTCTAGTATAATATCGTTATCATACTAGCCTTGTCACATGCGACGAAAGAACCACTTTGGCGCCGGCAGTCCTCTTTGGTCAGATTAGAGCAGTATTCCTTGAGCTGTGACCCACCCTTGGTCTTAAACTGAGCAAATAGGTGAAATCAACATTAGACTCCAACAGCAAACCTCAATAGATAAAACATAAAACAAAATAAAAACATCCACTTGATGAGTCAATCTAACAAGAAAACACCTCAGAATCAAACCTTTGCAGCAACAGCTGTCTCTTTGGCAGTAGGTCGGTGAATGAGGTCCAAAAGTTCTTCTCCAGTTTTACTTTGTTGCTTCTCCTTGTAGGTCTTCTTGTTAAGAAGCATCTCTAGATCCTTCAAATCATCTTCTTCAGTTCTTGGTTCATTGGAGCCACCACTAGTAGCCCCACCCGACCTGACAATTGGTCTTGAAAGTGGGGTCATGCCCATTAACCCGGGTACCCTGGGGCTACTTCGGTTCATACCAGAGAACATTGGAGACATCATATGTGGGGTTTGGGAACCCATCCATATTTCACTCTGTGATTGCTTTGGTGTCATTGTAACTCCTGTTATACTAGTGTCCTGACCTGAATTCGGGTTACCCGCATCCAATTCCACCTCATTGCTACTATTACGATTAGATGTTTCAGGTAATTCTTTCAAGAGCCTACTTCTATCAATGCCCCAGACCATTATAATGGGTCGATCACCTCCAAGTGAGAGTTCCTCGAACTGGATACTTCCATTCTCCTCTCCAATTCTCCTGAGAGCCATCTCCACTGCTTGAACAGATCCACCCAACCTGTTCGAAAGCTCTGCCAGTGCAGCTCTCTCCGTAGGGCCCACTGATGACTGGTCGTTCTCCAGCCGCCGTAGAAGAGCTGCCGAGTCAATCTCAGTGAAAGGGACAGACTCGAGGAGGCAAACTGCCACCATTGTTCGAACAACGGATAAACAATCGGTGGAATTAGAAGGGGATGGAGCAGGTGGCAGCAGCGTTTTATTAGGGTTTATGGGAGAGTGGTTTGAGGGAGAGAAGCAAAGGGGCCGTGTGGGAAAGGGTTTAGGGTTAGGATTCGGTGTGGGGGTAGGAATGAACGGACGGTGGTTGAAGGCGGAGATAACGCTGAGAGAGAGGTCGAGAGAGGGGATAAGGTCAGGGTAGAGCGGGTGAAGAGAGGAAATCAGGTCCATTTGAGCCTGACGCCTGGCGGAAATGGAGTCCTCTAATTTCTGGCGGAGTTCTTTCACGGTGGAGATTTCATCGGTGCCGGCGGCGCCTCCACCGTCAGCGGTGGTTATCGCTGGTTGCTGTTCCATGGGATCACTCTCTGCTGAAGTGCTGAGCGGAGCACCTTCTTTTCTTTTCTTGTTTTCTTGTTCTTTAAAAAAATAAAATAAAAGCCTATGAGTATGACCATTGACCAATCTAATTTACATAGGCCTTAATTGGGCCATTTTCAGGCCCAACTCTTTTAGTTCCTTACAAGGCAATGACCGACTAGGTTCCAGACTCCAGATTACTCTTCCTCTAAATATATATAGGCCGCTTCATTAAACCGAACCATCGCGAATAAAGTTACTCGCAGGATTCTTCCATCTTCGAAGAGAAAAATAACAAGGTATCCGTGTTTTCTAGGGTTAGGGTTTTTTGTGTTGTTCCGTATTCACCGACATATATCCTCATCCCTTTTCCGAATCAATTTCTTGTTGATTTAGGGTTCGGAAAAGATGAAGCCAGTTTTTTGTGGGAATTTGGATTATGATGTTCGCTATTCCGAGATTGAGCGCGCGTTCTCCAAATATGGAAAGATTGAGCGCATCGATATGAAGTCTGGTAAGTCGATTCTTTCTTATTGTCTTCATCTTTTCATTAGAAGTTAGGTATGGAATAATTATTTGCATTGATGGAGCCAATATATTATTCATAGCAACTTATGATAAGTTTCTTGTCGCATGTAATTTAGGGATCCCTTTAGATTTTAGTTTAGCCTGACTCTCTGTACATGGCAATTTGTACTTGGTTTTTTGGAGAGCTGTTTTAGGTTTGGGTCAGGTGGGTTGGAATATGGATCATTTTTTTTTTTTTGAAAAAGTTGGTTTGGAAGTGGTGTGACTTCTTCTTTCTGGTCAGGTAAGCTTGCATTGATAGGTTCAGTAGATCGGCAGTTGGGTTTTTCAGGGCTTCGGGTCACTCGTGTTCAGTTGAATTTGAGGTACCAATTTGGTTGGAGTTGTTTCTGGTTTGGGGTTCATAACTACATATTCTGGCAATAGTAGGGTAGGTTTTCTGGGTTCGTCAAATATGTAAGATCAATTGCTTTGTAAAACTATTATGATTGGTTTAAGGTTGACAGGATAATCAAGTGATGTCAATGTCATTCCTTCATAGTGATGTAAATTATAAAGACAGTTTATATTTAAAAAGTTTGCTATGGCGCAGGAACCACCCATGTAAAATAGAGCTCAATCAGGGCTCCCCAACTGTTTTGGTATACATTTTACATGGATTGAACTTAACCAATGCCACATCAGCTTTTTCTATTTTGCACTCGGTCGTATTCTTCTCATGATCTCCTCTTATGCCCACACTAATTCCATGGTCAACCAAAGGGCCCTTGTCTTCATGCAATGTGCCATCTCACATCATGCCATGAATAACACCATCATGCCATGCCTAGTGAGACAATGACATCACATGCCATTAGATACCTCCTGTTCTGCTCGTTGTAATATTAGAGTGCTTCCATCATGACATTGGTGCTGACTTGTTCCATCCTGTCATGATGCCTGAGCTCCCATGCCATGCTGTTTTCAGGCCAATGAGTTGAGTCTTGGCATGCCACTTTGCAGAAACACATTTTGAGTAACAAATCAGGGTTTGTTGAACTATCACATGCCAACTTGCCATCCTTGCCATGCAATGTTCAGAATAATTGTTTGATGAACAAGGTTCACAGCACCATCTGTTGCCCAACCTTTGCCATCATGTCATACTTGCTGAATTCAACGTGCTGTTTCATTCTTCTAACATGTGTCGTATGTTTGCTCAATTAATGGTGAAGCATGTCCAGAAACATCTTGTTTACTTTGGTTTTACCTGAAACAACACACTGATTCGTAGTGGGGACTTCTATCTATTCACTTTAAATGTTCTCCAGACTGTTACTGACAAGGCAGGTGCAGTACCTTTTCTTGATATTCCAGCAATTCTAAAAGAGTAAAAAAAAAGAGTTCTATGTATTTGTTGACCTTTTTTTTTGTCATTAATTGCCACTTCTCTTCCCTGGCTATATGCATGTCTTTCCTTCATCTGTTGTGCCTAACAATATAACTTACTTTTTATAGGGTATGCGTTCGTGTATTTTTTTGACGAACGAGATGCTGATGATGCTATAAGAGCACTTGATAACACGCCTTTTGGCTATGGCAGGCGCAGACTAACTGTTGAATGGTCAAAGGTGACTATTGACTCTCCTTTTAACCCTAAAATGTTAACTGTGGAATTTTGATGGATGACTTGTTGAAATTTTGTGGTTATATCAGCAAGGAGAAAGAGGCCCTGGCCGTGACAAGCCGCCAGCAAACACAAAGCCAACCAAAACCCTGTTTGTGATTCACTTTGACCCAGTAAACACAAGGGTCCGTGACGTTGAGAAGCATTTTGAGCCATATGGGAAGGTTTTGAATGTGCGAATCAGACGAAACTTTGCATTTGTTCAGTTTGAGACTCAAGAGGAAGCCACCAAGGCACTGGAAAGCACTCACAACAGGTTCTTAAAACTAATCTTCTTTTGTTGGCTTTTTGAATTCAAAACTGTTTTGTTTGAGCTGCTCTCTGTTAATTGTTCACATACATCCATCTTATTTGTACTGTAAATGCACTTTCCATAACCAACCTCTTGTTAAATTGATGTTCGAATCTTGAGGTCCAAATTCTGTAATATGTTATATTATTAATCAATGCACCAAGAAAGATAGTAGGAAAATTTACCTAATCAAACTTTGACCTGATAATGTTGTGTTGGTGTTTGTATTTTACAGCAAACTGCTTGACAGAATAGTGTCAGTGGAGTATGCATTCAGAGATGATGGTGAACCAGGGGACAAGTATGACAGCCCTAGAAGAGGTGCTGGTGGATATGGGGGGCAGTATGATGATCCATATCGCCGCTCAATCAGCCCAGATTACCGCCGGCCTCGTGCCAGTCCTGATTATGGAAAGCGCAGGAGTCCTGTGTATGACCGCTATGCTGCGCACTCAGCCTATGATCATCAAAGGAGTCCTGAATATGGTTATAGGAGTCCTGGTTATGGCCATGGTCGTTACAGGAGGTAAAAGTTGCATAATATTTGCTCCAGATCATTATGGTCTTTTAGTTTTTGGTATATGGCTAATATATGTTTTTTTACTCTAAATGCTCAGTCGAAGCCCAGTCAGAAGATCATCCAGGAATTGAAGATGGTGTCTTTTCATGCATCTTGGGGAACTGATGAAGGCAGCTTGTCTCAACCTCTTGATGATTTCGTTTTAATTTTTTAGATGATGAGTAGTGACTTTGTAATAGGGATCTTGTAGTTTCTTGTGGTCTGTTAGCTACTGTTGCAGTGCATGTCATATTTGTGGTATCATGATTTGAGTTGCATATTATTATTGCGATATCTGCTCATCTTTACAATTTGCAGTGTTATGTATTGCAAGAGGTCTGCTATTTTTCTTTACTGATTTTTATTTAAACAGTTTAAACAGTTTAAGTAGGAGTTGGTTTAATTCCGGCTTATCTAATTTGGTTTAATTGTTGTCATTTTTGTAACTAGGTTAAGTGATGATAGAGTCGGAAAAAAAATATATCATTGCGTGACTCGTTTTCTCTAGCAAAAATTTTCTGATTGAGCTCTTTGGGACAACTCAAATGCTGTAAAGGCTAACAAGTATCAAACCCGGATGAAATAACATGAATCGTATCTCGCTGTAGAAGGTTTAATGAGTAGTAAAATGTTGTCAACTTTGTCCAGATCTAGATTTGTCTTTTTAATTTGCAGTCGAAACAATCGTCATTAAGCTTTCTAGCTAAAGCAATTTAGACGGGTTGAGCAAATTGCGCATGCTGAGCAGCAAAAATAATATCAGAGCTGCATAGGTTTCTAAAATTTCAGCTCCTCTTTAGTTCTATAATTTATAATCAAGATTGTAGGTATACCGTATACAAACAAAATCCCACAGGATAGATATATAATATTATTAATTAATTATTAAATTGCCGAGTATCTGATTGATTGATGGTCTATCACCCAATCGACATACAATGCTCAGATAACCCGATCATCAATCCGAGTAATCAAAACCTGTGCATCAACCATGAGAGGCAACTCTGTTGAGCTCGACATCGATTTCCCTATCCAGAAGCGCCTCTGCATCTGCCATCAGTCCCGGGCTCAGCCTCACCATGAGCACACAAAACTCGGCCTCATTAAGTGCACCGTCTCCATCCGTGTCTCCTTCCTTTACCATTGCCTCGGCCTCCTCAGCCGTCATCCCATGCAGCCCAAGTGCTGTGGCTGCACCCCTTAGAAGACTGACTGGTGTGATCAGCCCGGTGTGTTCGTCTGATAATAGTCTGAATCCAGCAGACAGCTCCTGCATGAAGTCGTCTGAGTCGAGCTTGTCGACCATGACTGACATCAGGTCTTCATACTCTTTTTCATCCTCCTGTTGCTGCGATGACGATGCTCTGGTTGCTGTAGGAGAGCTTTGATCTGCCATGATTGCCTGGTGTATATGCTTGAATTGAGGCGGATTGGGAGTTGGGTTTTGGGTTGGGTTTGGTTGATAGTTACATATGCAGGTGCATAGGAATTTCGGAGTAGGAGATGGGAATGCTGGTGTTTTACTGTTTCAACCTTTTCTGGTCATCTAAGAAATTTGTCTCCACTGCGTGGTCCTTGTGCTATTATTGTTGCTGAAAGAACATTTTGCTATCAGCCCTTCAAGATTTTGCAATTGTCGTTTCTTCCTTAAACTTTTTTTATAAGACTTTACCAAAATTCAATACGCGTGTATATCTATATGTCGATAAACTCAATCAGTTCCTTAAACTTTCATAACTTGAAAGTTTGACCGTGCCTTTTAGCGCTTTTTATATATGCTATGCAAAAAGAAATTTCATAATCCAAATTAGTCTTCTTTGTTTCTTATTGAAAGAAAGACGGGGCTCAGGTCCTATCCTATATTACATTTTATATTCATAAATTAAAAATTGTAAATAACGGTCTTTAAAAGGGCTTAGATTAAAAAGAAACTTAACAATAATTTAGAATATGGCAACTGTGACAAAATGCAAGGACGGAACAGATACATATGGCTTTTGAAGCTTCTTCTAGAGTAGGATTAGGAAGGTGGGGACCACGGAGATAGAGATGTAAGCGCGATTCATTGCGTTGGCATCCGTAGTTGATAATTAAGGACTGAGGTCCCAAGTGGGGGAGGCTTATTCTCTGTGTGGCTGTTTCGTCGAAGGTTCCTTGATCGAGGTTCCCCAATAAATGATGATGTGCATGTATGTAACTTCATCTGTTCACACATTATTTCACACTTCTTTATATTCTGTTTGTTTGATATCTACAGTAGATCTCATTCGGATTTTGAATATGCAATTTTTCATATAGAGAACAGTGTTTTTGTCACTAGACTAAAGACTAATTCTCATATCGAGTTATTGATGTATTGAAAAAAAAAGTTTTATTGTATTTGCACATCTCAAAAAGAACAAAGTAATAGAAAACCAACATTTGATTTAGTGACAAAGAACAATGTATTCGTGAAAAAGGTTGAAAATTCCAAATTCAAATGAGGACTCTTTTATGATTATTCAAATTTATAAGGCTAAATCTCCTTCTCTTTTTAATAAACAAGAAAAATGAAAAAAAAAATGAAAGAGACATTAAGAACTCAAATGATGAGAGTTGGTGGTTCGAATCTACTAAAACTAATGAGATAATTAATATACTTTTTTTAATAAATTAAAAGAGAAGTGAATTTTTTTCCAAAATATATATATAAAAAAAAAAGAATATTAAGCTATGCACCTGTTAAGAAACTGACTTGATTCTTTAAAAAACAAAGGACAATTATCAAAGTTTTTCTAGTTGCGTTTCAATTTAATATGCGAGGAGCATTCAGAGTTTATTTATGTTCGTTTTATAATGTGAACACATATATAGTAGAATATAATGTTTGAAAATTTATTGAATTTTAGTCTGGTTTCCTGAATAATTAAAATTTTAATTTATAAAAAAAGTTGGTTCTTCTCCTCAATTATGCTACGTCACATATATTTTGATTAGCTTGATTTTCTTCTTCTCTGTTGAGTTGCACTATTTAATAGTTTTTTATTTATCATAAAAAAAAGTATGTATTCAATATTTACATGGACAGTTCATTATTTACATGGTACATATATATTGCGTAAAATATCTCATGAATAATAATACATGTTGATTTTTTTTTTATAATTTTAAATGTATCATAAAAGTTAGATTTACACTAGAATTATATAATAATTAATTCTTTTGATCAAAGAAGTTTTTATGTTCGATCGTTTCATCTAAAGCAATGTTAATTGAGCATTAAAACTATATACAATTGTAACTTTAAAAACAATAAATCATAAAAATCCATAGATGTAGTAAGTTCCATGACATCATTATTCATTCCCCTTCGAAAGAGGACCTTATTATCGTTTTTAGAAGATGACCCGCAACAAGAGTAGCAACACCGAGCAAGCATGCCTTGAGCCTTGAGGTATGGAGTTCATTCACTATGGCTTTGATTTGTTGGGCTACTGCGGCCCGTGATATGACAACTGTACCAGTCGAAGAAATTAGGTCCATGCTCTTTTATTGTGAAAGCCTTCGTGTGAACATCGAGAACGGAGTAGGTCCGATGTGCGTCGGACCGACATTTTTATTAATACCCTAAGTTTAATACAAATTATTAATTATACCCACGTTTTCAAACTTTTGCTAAAAATACCCAAGCCGGTCAGATACCAGAGTAAACCGGCCATTTTCTGGCCGGCTTACTCCATTTTTTTTTTTTTAGAGACAATATGAAGATCAAAATATTAAAATCTAACTCTGCAAATTTGAAATTTTTGTTTAAATTATTTGTTATATTACTTCTTTGAGGAGGGATCAAGTTACAACAATCATTTTTTTTCATTTTCAAAGTCCAATCGTCGATCCAAACCGTTCAACATGATCTCTACAATAAACTGTACTTCCAGATCAAATTTTACATTTTTTTGAGTTTGTTTACTATTTATTAAGTATTTTACAAAAAATAGTCATATTCAGACAATTTTTTTTTTAGAGAGAGACACTATGAAGATCAAAATATTTTGAAATCTAACTCTGAAAATTTGAAATTTTTGTTTAAATTATTTGTTATATTACTTCTTTTGATGTATAATTAGCATATTTATACTAAAATACGATAGATTAATTGAAATTATGTTGAATAACACTAAATTATGTTAAATTACGCTAAATTACATTAAATTACGCTAAAATACGGTAAATTACGCTAAATTACAAATGAATAGGGACGATATCTTCACTGAAAAGGCGAAAAACGACGATGAAACTTCAAACGGTCATAAAACGGCGCTCGAGTGTCCGATTTCAGCAAATGACCACTTTTCGGAAAGCTTGCGACTATGCCGGATTTCGAAATTCAGAATCGCCAAAAAACAAAGAGAAGAGCCTCAAAACTTGAGTTGAAGTTTCCGATTAAGATTTTCATTTCTATCATTCAATCCAAGTAGCTCAGTAAATTAGTTACATAATGAACTTGCAGATTACCAATTTTTACTATTTTTGGAATTTTTTTACTATTTTTTATGATTCATGAAAGATGAGCAAAATCAGTCTACTATAGCGTAATTTTGTGTAGTTTAGTGTTTTTTTTTACCGTATTTCAGCATAATTAGGGAAGTTATTGTAATTTAACGTAATTTAGTATAATTGAACATAATTTATTGTAATATAGTATAATTCAACATAATTTCAAGTAATCTAACGTATTTTAGTATAAATATGCTAATTATACATCAAAAGAAGTAATATAACAAATAATTTAAACAAAAATTTCAAATTTACAGAGTTAGATTTCAATATTTTGATCTTCATAGTGTCTCTAAAAAAAAAAAAAAAAAAATGGAGTAAGCCGGCCAGAAAATGACCGGTTTACTCTGGTACCTAAGCCGGCCATTTTCTGGCCGGCTTGGGTATTTTTAGCAAAAGTTTAGGAATGTGGGTATAATTAATAATTTGTATTAAACTTAGGGTATTAATAAAAATGTCGATGCATCGGACCTATTTTTAGGTTCAACGACCATGATGACCGTCCGATTTAATTTAAGATTTGTGCGCACGACAATTGAAACAGATATGCACGAATTTTAAAGCGTTCTGCACGAATTTTAAAGCAAATAGATGGTGAACATCATGTGGGGGTATTACTGTATGTTTTATTTTGTTCAGCATTTATTCTACTTCCAAAAGTATATACAAATTATTATCTATCACGTACTATGTGTATTTAGCACTTATTTTCTAGTCGATTATTGTTTTTTTTCAATTAAGAAGTAATATAGCCACAAGATGATCAGGGGCAGAATCAGGCTGGAGGGTAGGGTATGACAATTTTTTCTTGAATAAATATATAATTATTTTAAATTTTAAACACATATTTAATTTTTTTTTTATATTGGCAAGTATGATTAGTAAATATTATATTTTACGAGGATTTACAATAACAGCAATGGTCCTAAGGAAAATATAAATCCGACATATTGACCGTAACAATTGTTTTAATTCATTAATTTTTTTGGGCACAAAATGCTGTTTGCAACATATAATTTAAGAAATTTGGGATCGACTAACAGTCCCCCCATTCAGTCCCCTAAACGCCCCCCCCGCTAACTAACGCGCAAAGTACAACTGGGGACCACTAACTGTAATTAACTGTAATTTGTCAAACATCTATTCATCACTAAAATTGAAAGTATTCATACCTACGCAATGAAGTATTCATCACTAAAATTTGTCAAACATCTATTCAACTGGGGACCATTACTTTTCGGGGCCAGTAACGACCAGCCTGGATTGGGGACCACAACCAAAAAGTCACGTGGATCACACCACCAGTGCTACATTCATTGATTAAATTAATTCACATACAAAATGAAAAGTATTCATACCTAAGATATCAAATATTCATATATAATTCATCAAGTATTCATATCTAAGATATCAAGTATTTAAAAAAAAACTGGACACATCACTTATCTTTTACATGTTTTTCAATGTGGTTTTTTTTTCTCCGTTCAATCTAACCAATATTTCTGACGATCTATGAGGAATTTTACAAATCTAAAACCACGAACGTCTTCTACACAATTTTCTCTTTCAAATGAGATCTATGATGACATACTTTTGAGTTATCTGTCACACAAGTATTCATACCTAATCGAGCAAGTATTCATACCTAATCGAGCAAGTATTCATACCTTCGACGCAGATACGGAGTTCAAGCCGAAGGCCGATAAAGTTTCAGCCAGAGATCGAGATGAGACGAGCGGAGGAGGCGGAGAGGTTTTGATTTTTTTATTTCAGGAGGAGATCGAATTGGGAGAGAAAAATGAGAGAAATGAGAGAAAACAGATTGGGAGATGAAACTGGGAGAGAAAAGAGAGGTTTCTTTTTTATTTTCTTTCTATTTGTGTACTTTGACCGTTAGAGGGACTGTTAAGAGACCAAACAACGGGGACCAAAGAATTACTCAAGAAATTTTATTGTAGAAGTAACCAGTTGATATGCCAAGACAATTATAACAAGAGCGGATGCAAATTTCAGTCTATATTAATTCTACTATAACTATTTTTTTGGACTTTGGCTATAGAAATAATATTTATTGAAAAAAGGATGATTGCCTTTTTCTAACAAAAAAATAAATAAATTCAAGTGGCAAATTCAAAAACAAATAATTTTTTAAACGTTAAAACTGTGTATAATGAAGAACGACACATTTAGTTGCATGAAAATTTCTACAGAATATTATCGTTTCATTTTAAGAATTTCATAATAGAATAAACATAATGAATATTCTTTTTAAATGAGAAAAAAAGAAGGAAGAATATATACATGAGTCATTATCAATATAAAATTATAAATATAAATATAGAGGCCAAAGAAGATCAAACAGTCGGCATTGAATTGAAATTGACGTGACTTATCTTATAAAATTTGAAGGCCGACCACATTTATAGAGTATAAATTTCAGAAAGATATCTATTTTATAGTTATAATTTTGGATGTTGAGTTACTGTTCACCTACAGTAACCCTTCTATTATTAACCGTTGGATCTGAATCCAATGTTTCTCAGCGTCCATCTCCTTCCAGCGACACGTATCTGTTTTTGTCGTCGTCTCCGCATTTCGCCGCTTAAAATTTCAAGAGGTTCTCATTCGTTTCCTCATTTTTTTCATCCCACGCATCTTCTACGCTGACAAACTCTCTCACGCTCTCTCATGGTCTCTGCATCCCTCTCTACCTGATCCCCTAAAGTCGCCCGTAAAGCTCTTAACATTTTCGTCTCTCTCCGCTGAAGTTGTCAGGGTTTGTTTCTCTTTTTCTGATTCTTTGATTTTCTCTTCTGTGCACCTCTTTTTTTTTTCTTCTTCGGTTCGTTGCAAAAGGAAAACCCTAACCTATCTTTCTCTCTCTACAGCCTGTGCTATTTTCTTCCGCTCGCTCTCTAAACAAAAGCACCGCTGAAGCTCTTAACATCTCTCTGTCTCTCTCCGTTCAAGTTGTCAAGGTATGTTTCTCTCTCTTACTGATTCTTGATTTATCAGTCTGATTTGTGTGTAAATCATTAGAGTAAAAATGGGAGGACGCAGTCCGTGACATTTCTCACTTGAAATTGAGAAATTTGCATCTTTCTTGCTTTCGTTTTTTGTTAGTGATGTAATGCCTTTTTACTGCATTTTACTAAATTGATTAATGTTTCATGTATTTCTTTACTTATTTTTCTAATATGGATAAATTAAATCTCTATATCAGGTTTTTATGGAATTTACCTGAGAAGAGGTGTATTTTTGGTCCATGCTAACCGATTTTGGTCCCAAACATTTGGGGTTGCTTTGTTTTCACTGATCTACAAAATTGAATTGTACAATCATGCACTGTTATCGACTATTTTTTTTCTAATATCTGCAATATCTATGTTTCAAGAGAACTTGACAATTCCCTTTAATAAATCAAATTAAGGCTCAGCCTTCAATAGGGGGTTGGCCACCCCATGCTTCGTCTCTGGTCACAGTTTTACAATTCTTCAATTTGGAAAGAGTTCTTTGAATTGACCAATCTGGACGGTAAGGTATTATTAGGGTTTGTGACTTTGTAACTGATTATAATAGCTAATCTGATTCTAGGGTTTATGATTCTGTAAATGTTATGACATTTCGTGCATGGAATTAGAGCAGTTAGTAAACCAAACAAAGCAATGGATTAATGAACAATCGAATACCTATCTCAATGATTAAATCAAGCGGATGTGAAAATTTGTTAATGCATTCTTTTCCCTTCCAATTTTTTTCAAGCATAATTAGATGTAAAAGCTGTCAATTTATGATTTCTAAATTTTGGGGATTTACAATCCAAAATGGCTTTGCTTCCATTAGTAGGCTCATATTTGTTAACATTGTGAAATAAAATATTTCAGGTGGTGTGTGCAAAAGTCTGACAAAGGGGATCAGAGGATGGTAAGGATAAAGGAAGGGAATCGCGAAGGAAGACGTGGTTATTGTTGATGTTTTGGTGCAATCTAGAGGTACATTAACTGAGTGTCAGGTAATAAAATTAGTGTGTAAAAGAAAAATTTTGAGACTACTTTTAAGCTTTGGTTATTCTTTACATAAATTACCTACTTTCTTAAGGAAAGAAACAATTACCAATTGGAAATTTACTATGAAGTCGCAAAGGACTGTCACTTTGTCCTTATTTTACAGCAACAACCTTCAGCAAACTCCAAATTGGGTTCCTAATTGTCACTTCATATTTAGAACGCATTATGTTTGGGGAAGTTCACCATGATCAGTTCCCAATACATTAATTAGTACCATTGCATTGATGTTTAGGCATTATACCTTTCGATTGAAATATTCATATCATGTTTAACAATTTAAATGATTTATTTTGTTCATTACTGCAGAAAGTATTGGATGCACATGGGCTGCAAAAGATGGTGCATATGTGACACACGCAGTGTTCCCCAAACAATAATGGCCCCGTTTCTTAGCTACTGATAGTGGTACTTCAATCTTTTTAATTTTCTATGCTTCTTTTATTGTAGATTTGATATATGAGTCATGCCATTAAGCTTTAATATTGGTCACTCTTAGTCCCATATTTTATTCTCAATGCTGCAATTTAAAAAGCACAAAAGTTTTTGTCATTTTTTTCTTTAAAACTATAACTAAGTTTGTTGTTCAAATCCAACCTACCAGCTAAATAATAAATGCTGCTCAGCTTGGCCTGATATTGTTGTGTTGATTCTAGGTCTAATGAGATCTTATCAAAATGTTAGTGACTTAACTGGTTGCTGATTCACATTATGATAAGCCAAGGACTGTAAAGTTCTCATTTTTTTTTAACAAAAATAAAAATTAAATTTGGTTATCGATCATAATGGCTTATTTTCATTAAAACCAAAATTAGGCAGGTATGAATCGACCAAGCAACCAAGGCAGTACATTTTTGTGATGTCAGAAACTCATCTAGGCGGCCTCAACCTATTTGAGTCATGTCGACACCATAATTATGTTAACACTGTCAAATTAGTGCAACTAATCAACAGAAGCTGAAAAATAAAAATAGTCTGACAAAGTGATCGTTGGGTACACATCAACCTATTTTATCGGTACTTAGGCCTTACCAGAAATCTGGTATATTCCTTTCATTTTCCAATGAAACAATTTGGGTGGAGGTTTAGTGAATTTGTAAATATTGTTTCCAATTCAATTTAAGCCCCTCTGATCAGTATTTTTGAATACTAAAAGGGTTAATGGGTTTCTTTTCAGATGGGTCAGGTAGCCCGTTTGCTCACTTCTAGGTCACAGATTCATGCCTGTTACAATTAAAGCTATTGAATATAGAGCTCCATTTAAGGTGCTCAGCCTTGCAGGTTCAGTTGTCGTTGCTCTTCAAATTTAAAGCAAAATTTTGGAAGCAAACCTTGAAAGATGGTGGCATATGTGACATTTTATAAGGCCGGAGTCTGTTAGAATGAAGATTGTTTATTTACGTTGGGTCAGTCTTTCCATTCACTATACATATTTTGAAACCAAACTTATGTTACATAAAATAACATATAAATATTCTCTTTCACACCAAAAAAATCACACTACTTAGTCTAACTCATCCTTGCAGCTCCGGGCAACAATCAAAGTCTCCAGCAACAACTGAGAAAAAAGACCCAAGGAAGCAGCTCTTCTGGAACAATCATAAAAAAAACACGAACAAGGTAAAAAGTTCCTGCATCCAATGCAAACTTCAATACCAAGATAATTTCCAAAAATTTTGAACAAATTCTCAGGTGGTTCACAGTTGATATTCATATAATTTCTTTCTATAGTAAATTATTACCTGCAGTCCACTACATTAAAATAATTACATCTAGACACATGATTTTTGCAAATCATGACTTCCAGAAAATCAAGTACCTGTTGAAATCCACCTTCCTTGCACAGTACATCCATAATAGTGCCACAAAACTCAGGTTTAGTTCACTGTCGAGGGTTAATTAACTTAGTTTGCTAATTGAGGTTCAGTTGGCTGACTGCTACCAAACAGAACATGAAATCATAGTATTATAGTAACTGGTATAATGGATATACCAACTTTCGTATTGACAATTTTCTCTATAATTAGAGTGCAGGAAAGAGATTTCAAGTACATAAGCTCAGGTACCTGCAATCAATATGTCATCTTTTAAAGTTATCCATGATGACCATTGTACTTATGCATCAGCTACCAATGTAAGCATATATAATCACTGCACATGCTAACTAAATTGCGAAAAAAATTGACTGGCAGGAATTGGATTTAATTATTTGCTTTAATAGTTTGATATGCAAGAGAGTGTATGGCGAGACTTGGGAGAAGAAATGATTCCTACAGCATCTGCCACAAGAACTAATTGGCTAGATTCACAGCCTAAATCCTCCTTGAAGAAGTACGACCTTTGTGTTTGTGTGGCAGGAGGTATATTATATAACTCTTAGCCTTTTCATTTTCAACATCTTTCAGTTATTTCCATTATGGTTGCTGACCTCACAATAGTTAATTCAGGCCTTAGATACTGGTTGAAGCCTGTTCGCGCGAAAGCGCAACGCAAGTTTCGGTACGCTTGAGGGCGTACCTTTTAAAACCGCGCTTACACTTCACGAGTAAGGGTCGCAAGTGCACAACCCCTATCGAGTAGTATAATCGGGTATCGATCCACAGGGACGGGCAATTACTAGGTTAGAATCTACCAAACTCAATTAAAAACTAGAAGTGAGAAGGTTTTGGTTTGGTATTTAAGTTCCTAAAAAGGTCAATTCAAGCAATTCAAACAATGTAATAAAATGCTAGAAGAAATGTAAACTGTGTTTTGATTATGGATAAAAGGCGTTTCCAGGGTTTCAGACTTCATCTGTGATCTGCCTCTAGTGGTACGGCCCGTACCAAGTTGGTACGGCTAGGCCGTACTTAACTTGGTAAGGCAAGGCCGCACCACTCTGGTAAGACCCGTACTGGCTTGCCAGAACAGAGCTTACCAGTTCGAGTTGATGCATTCCTTGCTGGTACCTCGTGCTAAACTCTTTAGAAAGGTTCAATTGACCATACCTAAGGTTCCTAAGCCTCAACCGTCGTGTGTTGGATCAAGATCTAGGTTGGAATGCAATTGATTGCCTTTTAGGGATTTCTACACCTCAATTCTCATGTGTTGGTACAGATCTACCCTAGCTGGTTGACTGGAGACCTAAGGCACCCTCTAATCTGTCGATTAGAGGAGAATTCAACCTCTCGGCTTCAATTCGAACAAGTCTACCCTAAACAATTGATTTGGTTGAGAGATTGAGATGATCACATGACCTTAATAGGTTCGATCTAAACCTAGAGGTTCATCATACACAATCACAGCAATCAAAGCAAGATATGGCAAAGAAAATCACAATCAATCAATCAAAAAAGTTCATACAAGATACAAGTCAAGGAAAGTCAAAGCAAATCAAGAATCCATCTCTAAACCCTAGAAACTGAAATAACTACTCACAGCACATGATCTGATCTAAAAATACAATAAAAGGGATAGAGAAAGCCATGGATCGAAGGGATCGAGAGGATGAAGCTTGATCCGTCGAGTTTCGCCTCTTTCCTCTTCCTTCCTTCTTGCTCCTAGCTCCTTAGCTCTCTTTCTCTCTCTTATTGTGCTCTCCAATAGATCTGGAATCGAATGAATGTCGAAATTGGAGAGTTCCCCGTTTTAAATAGCCTCTGCCAAAATTTGAATCTGTCAGGCCGCCTTTAGGTACGGCCCGTACCAAATTGGTACGGCCAGGCCGTACAAGGCGTGATGAGCTGAAAAAATGGCCAAGTCTGGTGAGACCCGTACCAAGCCTGGTAAGGGTCGTACCTCATCATCTGAATCACCGTTTCTTCGTGTGTTTTGCTCCAAACCTGCAGAAAACAAACAAACACTCAGCAGTACCAAATTCTAAAGATATATCGATGAAATGCACATGATTCTGGTGAATTAGGGCACAAATCTGGTACTAAAACAGGCCTAAAATAGACTAAATATGCGAGGTATCAAATTCCCCCAAGCTGAACCTTTGCTTGTCCTCAAGCAAAAAGTTTCAAACTCGGGTAAAAGTGCTGGACAACTAAATCTAAATGCAGATACAAGTCTAAATGTGAAAACTTACGTGAGTCTGCTATAGTCAAGAATTTCTAGAATCGATTCGGTTGTAATTCAAACATCCCTTTATAAACCTTGATTCACTCCACCAATTAGTCAATTGAACTTCTTATTTTGAGATGCTTCTAACAATGGAAAGACTAATTACCTAGGTTTGATCGAAACAATTTCATTCTTTTTCCGAGTCAGTGCTTTTATTCAAGGTGATTTTTCTTTTCATTTTCCCTCCCCCAAGCTTGAATCAAGCTTAAGGGTAAGAAAGTTGCGAACGAAGTGTGTTGGTATGAGCAAAATTTTCTTTCTTTATTTCTAATTGGGAGACGAGCTCAAAGGCGCCCATTCGAGGCTTCTTGCCAGTACTCTTATGTTCTCCATCTTTTTAATTTTTTTTTTTTTTTTTTTGCTCATACCATGAATACACACATCTATTGGTATTCATTCATACCAATGGATATTCCAAACTTTCTTAATTTGAAAATCCCAATTCCTAAAGGCACAGTTCAGTTTTTTTCGAATAATCTCGTTCGATTCAATTCTAAGTTTGTTTCATCTTTTCCATTATTAAAAACATCTCAACCTAAGTAGTTCAATAACCAATCATGGGTTAGTTCCAATTCACTCAGGTCTATCCTAATCACAACTAAATTGTTTCAAAGTTATTCTCAATTCTAGCAATTCACGCAAATCTTCACCTAACAATGCACGAAAATACGAAAAAATGCAAGAAAAATAACGGTAAAGTAAACATGACCTACATGCAAATGTCATCCCCCCAAGCTTAGCCAGAGCATTGTCCTCAATGCTTCAAGACTATGAGATAAAAGAGATAAAAGAAGCTCGGGGAAAAGAGAGCGAACCTGATCAGTCCTCGGGCTGATCGTACCAGAGCCAGTCGCTAAACCGCTCCTCGATCCCAGTCACCCGCCGCGTGAGATCATGAAGTGTGGCGCCCTGCTCACGAAGGGTAACACCCTGCTCATAGAGTGCAACACCCTGCTCTTGACGCATGTCGTACATCAGGTGGTAGACATCCCGGATGGTGGGCTCAGCGACTGGAGGGGGATACACTGGTCTACTGTAGGAGGTGGAGGGACCGGCAGCGTAGGCGGAGGTGGATGGGCCAGTCTGGTACGTGGTAGGGCCAGCTCCATAGAATGAGGTACCTGCACCAAAGAGTGAAGGATGTACCTGCTCGGAGAAGGGGGGAGCCTGGCCGGGGAATGGGTGCACCAGAGGAGAAAGAGGATGCGTCTGCTCAAACGGAGCCTGGACTGGAGAGGTGGTTCCATCGATCATCTCCTCATCGCCCTGCGGTGGTGGTGGAGGTGGGGGAGGTGGAGGTGGGGCCACAGGAGCAGGCTGCACGCGGGGCGGACGTCGGAAAAACCAAGTGCTCCGGTCAACGAAGGAGAGAGTGACCGGGAAAGGCATGACATAACTGGACCTCCCGTCAAGCATGCGCCATGCCCAAGCGCCTCGCCCATCGCGTCCTACTGCTGACTCGATGAACTTGTAGGTGGAGAACTGAGTGAGAGAGAGAGATCGGGAGCTCCTGCACTCCTCGTCACCGATGATCTGGAGGTGTAAGCGCTCGGCGATCAGAGTGACATAGGCCGAGATGTAGACAACGCCACCCGGCTTGGGCTGCCTCTGGATGTCGAGCCAGTGGTGGATCATGGCGAGCATCAGATCGGGCCGCTCGAGAGTGCTGTCGGGGCCAGCATATGATCCACCAGCTGCATATCCTCAACATTGGCACGGGCGAACGTCTCGCCACGCGCAAAGATGGTGCAACCGAGAATACGCAGCAGACATCGGATGACCGGATGAGGGACATTGAGCTGCTTGTAGTCCTTGTTGAAAGCTGACCCGGCTGGGCTGCCAGAGATCAGCTCCCAGAAACTGTCGCGCTCCAGGCCCTCAGAGAAAGAGAGGGTGTCGGTGGTCGGGTTCGGCTCAAAGCCAAACCACTCCCTCAAGTCAGTCAGCAGCACACGGTGGGTCTCCTGGAGCATGCGGAACTTGATGTACGGGTGATCTCTCCGCGTGTACTTGAGCTCCAGAGAGGAGAGAAACTCGATGGTGAGCTTCTTGTACCCCCTCTGGGCGATCGTCCAGAAGGCAGGAGTGATCCCGATCCGGGTGGTAAGGCGGAGGAACTCAGCCTCAAGTCCCATCGTCTGTAGAGCAGAGAAATCAACAATCCTCGTGTTGTTGATCTTTTTCTTTAGCAGGATGGAGAAGTACTTGAACTGCCGACGGGTCGGCATGAAGAAGTACTCCTCGGTGTATGCATCGGCACGCTGGGTGGCATCAGAGAGGGCCGTATCAGTGCCAAAGGAGTCAGAGGTGTGGTCGGAGCCGTGGACGGAGGCGTGGATGGAGGCCTGGTCAGAGCCCTGGTCCTGGTCAGAGGCCTCGTCAGAGCCCTGGTCCTGGTCAGCAGATGGGTGGTAGGAGGGGCTCTCTTGTGGGCTCCGGTGACCTGACGGAGACTCACTGGATGTGGTCTCACCCTCATAGTAGAGGGGCTCGACTGCGTCCCGAAGGGAAACACTCTGGCGGGACCTGGTCCTGGCTACACTCTCCTGGGAGTGGCGAGATGCGCGGGAGCCACTACGAGACGCACTCCGGTGGGAGTGATGAGATGACGTGGGGGCATCAGCAGGAGGGACGTTGGCCATCGGGCCAGTGGCGGAAGGGACGGAGGCGTCAGAGGGTGTGGAGGAGAGAGAGGATTGCCGATGCATAGCTCTTAGACGCTCGTGGCGTTGGTTGGTGGTCCGACTGGGTAGGTACGGCCTGGGCTGACTGGTCTGGTACGGCCTGGTCTGACTGGTCTGGTACGGCCTGGTCTGACCTAGGTTGGTACGGTCTAGCCGTACAGGCTGGTACGAGAGGGTCGTACCAGACTTAGGGTTTTGGTGTGGGCAGGTAAGGGCCGCACCAACTGGTACCAATGGCAATTTGTGGTTTCTTGCAGCCAATTAACTCCTAAAACAGACAAGGAGATTACAAAACACAAAATTGGGCTGGTTAGGGTTAATTGGTACAAACTGGTACAGGTCAGAGAGAGCAGTACGGGCCGTACCTACCTGGTACGGGTGGGCCGTACCAGACTAGGGTTTGGCAGAATTGGGGCGGAACAGTGCAAGGAAGAGAAGGAAAATGGAAGAAAAATCGGTGAAATCAAAGAAAATGAAGAAAAGGTACCAACCGAGAGCAAGAAGGAGGTGGTGCGGGTCGGACCGAAGATGTACGGCTTGGCCGTGCGAAGAGGTGGTAGAGGTCAGACCGGTGGTGCGCTGGTTGGGGCTCCTTGTGCTCGGGTTTGGATGGAATGAGAGGTAGAGGGAGTGGAGAGGGAGAGAAAAGAGAGTGGAGAGAGTGGAGAGGGAGAGAAGAGAGAGTAGAGAGAGTGCGGCTGGGTAGGAAGGGGAAGGGGTGCGGGTCGGATCGGGTTAAATGGAAAAAAAAGGCGGCAGTTAATGCAACTGTTCGCGTCAGACCTAGGTACGACCTGGCCGTACCAAATTGGTACGGGCCGTACCAAATTGGTACGGGCAGTACCAACCTTTCATTTTTCAGGCCGTACCAATGTGGTATGGCCTAGCCGAACCAACCTCAAAAATTTTTTTTTGTTTCTCTTTCTCGTGACTTCTCAAGCCGCTCGTGATGCAATGCAGAAGAATGAATGCATGTCTATCTGTTCCTAAGATGCAAAACAGGTAAAAATGGCTTGGGCTGCCTCCCAAGGAGCGCTCGTTTTAGGTCTCGAGCTCGACCTTCTCTCTTCAGGCTTCGGTTGGAGATGGATCGGGTGGCACTGGAGGGAGCACCCACTTCTGAGGTACACGGACCATGCGATCACACTCTTGCATCAGAAGAATCCGCAAGATTCCCATCAAGTTCTTGATCAAGCGCCCGATCGTGCTTTTGTGCGCTTCCAATTTCTCCAAGAGTGTAGCAGTCCGATCGGGTTCAAGATCTGCACTTATGATCACAGGACAACATCTATCTGGGTCTAGAAACTCATACCTGAGGTGAGCTGCTGGAGGCTTGAGCTCAGGAGTCAGCCGCTCTGTCTGGGTCTTGACGCGGGTCGCATCAAGTGGCGTGCGGGTCGCATCAAGTGAAATGGCATCGCATGCTGACCAATCCGACTCGCTTCCTTTGGGCTCCAGGTCATCAGACCACGGCATGCGGGTCGCATCAGGTGGCGTGCGGGTCGCGTCTACATGCTCTTCAGGTGGAGACGCAGGTCGACTTGGCTGGGCTGGTCCTTCGTATTCTGGCTGAGCTGGCAGAGGTTGGCGTGAGGCGACGATGTGGCTTAACTGCTCCAACAGCTTGCTTTGAGCAGCCATTTGAGTGGACATGCTCTGCATCTGTTCCCACAGCATCTGGTTCGTCTTCCCTTGCTCGTGTATGAATTCGATCTCAGCGGGATCAATATACGGCTCGGGTGGATCGGATTGAAATGCGTAATTACTGGGGTTATCAAACGGTGCAGTGTTGTAGCAGTAGCCATCCTGCTCCGGTTCCTCATCCCAATCAGCCAGTGGGCAATACTCGTAAGAGTGTCTCCTGTCCCCACACATGACACATGGCTGTGGTTGATGGTTTCTGGCTGCCCTCACGCTCATTTTGATTGAATACTTCTCCATGGCCTCCTCTAGCTCGGCAACTCTAGCATATAGAGCTGCGATCATGGCCTCCTCTAGCTCGGCAGCTCTAGCATATAGAGCTGTGATCTGATCAGCTTTGGATCGGCCACCTCCTCCAGCTTGAAAATTGTCGCGGCCAAACCAATGTTGGTCTGTCGTCATGTTGTACATGAGATCCATGGTGTCTCAAGCTCCTCAGATAGTAATCGCCATAGTGTTCCTGAAAAAAAGAAAAATAAATAAATAAAAGAAACAAAATAAAATAAAAGAAAATAAAGGATACAAGATAAAATCTAGATTAACTAAGTAAGGTAAAATCTAACTAGGCAATTGGTTACCGTCCCCGGCAACGGCGCCAAAAACTTGTTCGCGCGAAAGCGCAACGCAAGTTTCGGTACGCTTGAGGGCGTACCTTTTAAAACCGCACTTACACTTCACGAGTAAGGGTCGCAAGTGCACAACCCCTATCGAGTAGTATAATCGGGTATCGATCCACAGGGACGGGCAATTACTAGGTTAGAATCTACCAAACTCAATTAAAAACTAGAAGTGAGAAGGTTTTAGTTTGGTATTTAAGTTCCTAAAAAGGTCAATTCAAGCAATTCAAACAATGTAATAAAATGCTAGAAGAAATGTAAACTGTGTTTTGATTATGGATAAAAGGCGTTTCCAGGGTTTCAGACTTCATCTGTGATCTGCCTCTAGTGGTACGGCCCGTACCAAGTTGGTACGGCTAGGCCGTACTTAACTTGGTAAGGCAAGGCCGCACCACTCTGGTAAGACCCGTACTGGCTTGCCAGAACAGAGCTTACCAGTTCGAGTTGATGCATTCCTTGCTGGTACCTCGTGCTAAACTCTTTAGAAAGGTTCAATTGACCATACCTAAGGTTCCTAAGCCTCAACCGTCGTGTGTTGGATCAAGATCTAGGTTGGAATGCAATTGATTGCCTTTTAGGGATTTCTACACCTCAATTCTCATGTGTTGGTACAGATCTACCCTAGCTGGTTGACTGGAGACCTAAGGCACCCTCTAATCTGTCGATTAGAGGAGAATTCAACCTCTCGGCTTCAATTCGAACAAGTCTACCCTAAACAATTGATTTGGTTGAGAGATTGAGATGATCACATGACCTTAATAGGTTCGATCTAAACCTAGAGGTTCATCATACACAATCACAGCAATCAAAGCAAGATATGGCAAAGAAAATCACAATCAATCAATCAAAAGAGTTCATACAACATACAAGTCAAGGAAAGTCAAAGCAAATCAAGAATCCATCTCTAAACCCTAGAAACTGAAATAACTACTCACAGCACATGATCTGATCTAAAAATACAATAAAAGGGATAGAGAAAGCCATGGATCGAAGGGATCGAGAGGATGAAGCTTGATCCGTCGAGTTTCGCCTCTTTCCTCTTCCTTCCTTCTTGCTCCTAGCTCCTTAGCTCTCTTTCTCTCTCTTATTGTGCTCTCCAATAGATCTGGAATCGAATGAATGTCGAAATTGGAGAGTTCCCCGCTTTAAATAGCCTCTGCCAAAATTTGAATCTGTCAGGCCACCTTTAGGTACGGCCCGTACCAAATTGGTACGGCCAGGCCGTACCAGGCGTGATGAGCTGAAAAAATGGCCAAGTCTGGTGAGACCCGTACCAAGCCTGGTAAGGGTCGTACCTCATCATCTGAATCGCCGTTTCTTCGTGTGTTTTGCTCCAAACCTGCAGAAAACAAACAAACACTCAGCAGTACCAAATTCTAAAGATATATCGATGAAATGCACATAATTCTGGTGAATTAGGGCACGAATCTGGTACTAAAACAGGCCTAAAATAGACTAAATATGCGAGGTATCAAAGCCTATCTGAGTTTAAAACCCACTTTTTTGCTTGTCTTTCTTGGTTTATTTTTGTGTTGTATTTCACAACCTAACAGCCATCGTTGCTGCGCCAGTCAGGGTACATAAATGGTCGGTCACTAACATGTCTTGGCATTGAATGAAATTGCAACCTGACAGGATCCTATTCCAATAGGAGTTTGGGTAATAAGTTATTATTTATTTTATTTACCTGTCTTTGTTATGAGGTTTCAGAGGCAGTTAAGAGTAATTGAGCTCAAGAATCCTCTGCATGTTCCAATTCCTATTTTCGTGGTACTCTTATGTGTGAGCTCTCTGGATACTCTGATGCTTCAACTTCAGGTATGTTATTGGTATTTCTTTCAATATTAATGATCAAATTATTTTACCAAACTATACCTCTAACATTTCTTTTAGTGCCAATGCAGACAATGGTGCTGCTTCATTTGTTGTTGACCAAAGCACAGACCACACCGAGTCACCTGTTAATAGGTTTGGAGAAACACTTGGAACCATTTTGATAAAACAATGTAAAAAAAAAAACAGTGTTTAGAATTTAATGTTTACTTATCTTACATAGACAACAATTTCATACTATCTTTTTGAATGTACGCTAATATATATTTTCAGTTGTACAGTTTTTTCTTATGCCTTTGTATTATCATTTCAACCTTCTACATAGTATTTCTTCTGCCTCTATAATGTATTAGCTTTTGTTCTATATATAGTTCTTTTATATAAACTTTGTATATAGTTTTGCCTCTACTCAAACGGCACCGCCGAAGCAAAGCGAGGCTTATTGCTAGTTTTGTATACTGTTGGATCACAAAATTGACCCACTTACATTGCTAATTTCACATGTATGGTGAATTATATTCTATATCATTATCCTCCCATTTTAACGAGTCAGATAATCGTTTCAAATAGTCTGCCGCCGAATCTTTCCTTTTATCCAAAATATTCTTCAATCATCATTTTAAAGAATTTTTTATTTAGATGAAAATAAATTCATATCATTTGATTTAGTTCATACATGTTTAATTGTTTCTTTTTAAAAACAAAGTGTACTATCTAAATTTCATATGATTTGATTCAATCAATTAGCTAGTTAATTAATTGGCATTATCATATCAAAATTGTGTCTAAGAAAAATAAGATTGGATGATTTTTTTACTTAAATTGATGAGTTATGAACATGAGAAGAAAAAATTAAATTGATCGCATGGATTTAGATAGGAGAAAAGGGCTTCAATAATTTCATGTTGCAATAGTAGTATATGAGATACAATATTAAATGTGGTTAAATAGAGTCACTGCCATTACTCTGAAAAAGCTCATGGACCTAAAAGAAATGGCCACCATGGAGTCATATCTATAGAGAAAACGAAATCAGCTCTTAATTAATTATAAAAGCTAGCTCCAACCTCCAAGCATGGCCAGAAATGACCTGGGCCGTGTCTCCCGTTTGATATCCAAGCACACCATCAGTTTCTTCTGGACACCTTCTCGCCAGGGAACACAACCATATATTGAATTTTTTCTCTCAAACCTGAAACCTTACTGGACCTAAAATGTCATCCCGAAATGTGCATGTCATTGAAAAGTCTGAATATGCTCCAGAGTTTAAATGTTTCATAGTAAAGATTTAAAAACATTTATTGATATATTTGACAATATAAAATGGCAACCAAGGTTTTTATTATATAAGCGATGTAGGAACACCTGGAACAGGCAAACAAAAGAAATATGTACTTTAGGTATATAAACGACTTTGTTTTTTTTTTTTAAGGTTAATAACATCCATTAGCCACATTTACAATAATAATTAAAAAAAAGTTCTACAAACAGTTCAACATATACAGAAAAAGAAAATAATAATAAACGGCAGTCATAATCCAATTTCATCAATATGTTAAACATATTTATAAGAGAAATAAAATAAAACAATGCGCATCAAGCAGGCCTTTTTCCCATCTTACGCATCCACCTCTTGCGTACATTCTCAAACGCCACCTCACGCATCCTCATCAGCTCCTCAAACAAGTGTCTATAGTGCTCTTTGATGTCATCAATCTCTGACTGAAGGCCGTCCTCCTCGTCTTTGTCTAAACATTGAAGAGTGCTCCCATTCAAGACCTTTCCAATTGCCTCGACACCATGATATTGCCCGTTAGGAATTGTGCTGCTCTCACCCTTTCCATGTTTGCATTCTGCGACAGTAGAATCCCCATCAGTTGCAAACCCCATGATCCCTGCTGGCTTCGTAGATGTCGATAAATCATCAAAGTTGGCTTTAACCTCCTTGCTAGTCCCCAACAGCTGCACAGATGCTGATGAACCATCAGAATCAGGTTTTCTGTCCTCACTGATTCCCAACAGCTGCGCAAGTGCTAATCCAAAGATGGATTCTGCCTCCCCCTCATGGACCAGAGTAGAGTTTGAGCTCAATCTATTAGGTAAGTCATCTGATCCGTTCTTTAGTGACAGGTTATTCATCATCCTTTGCCCGTTTTCCAGCATCAACTCATTTTCCATTGCAAATTCGGTTTCCAAGTTGCATGAGCCATTTTCTGCAGTGGAGGTATAGTCAAGACTAGAAAATTCTTCATTGAGGGGTCTCCAGCCAGGCACAAGGCACATGATGAGATAATCTATGAATTCAGATATAAATGGCACATCATGATCTGCTAAATCAAGCTGCTCGACCATCTCTTCCGCCACCCTAAGAGATGTATCCGAGTCCAAGTAGAACACAAAGTTGACATTTTTCCCAGGAACTAAACAAAATATAATAAAGAAGAATTTAAATACTCTTTGAGATGCCTTTCTTTTCATTTTGATTTGTATTTACTCATCCTTTTACCAACCAATTCTGCAAAGTAGGAAAGAATGGGTCAAATAACTACATACCAATTCTGTTGGTAATATGCATGTAGAAAAAGACTGTATTCTCGTCTTGTCTCTCTCCCCTGAGCCAGAACTCATTGTCTCCATTTGTTCGTATAAGCTCCAAAGATGGAAACTCCAGCTCGACATCGTCATCTTCAATATTCTCACAGACTGAGTCTGACTGGCACTCCGCCTCAATGTCCAACAGAATCTCCTCAACACTTGCACCGCTTTGTGATTTTGGAGGGGGATATGAAGGCGGAACCTTGTTGTGTTTCATCTCATGTGAGTTATTGCAATTGAGAAATGGATCCTTTAAAAGTTCCTTAGCTGATTTTCTCTCTGATGCAGGAACTAGGCACTTATCTATGAACTGACGCACTTGCAAGTTAGTAACCTTTTCCAGTGCCGCTGGCTTCACTCCCTGTAAAAAAATTATTAGTAATTAATAAAATATCATCAAATAAAGTAGTAATTTTGTGTTTTCATATAAATCTGTACCGAGGTGACACGTTTGTAAATTTGAGCTGCGTTTTGGCATTCGCTGTATGGATAGTCGAGAGTTACCATCTCTAGCATGCACATGCCAAAAGAATATATGTCGACTAGTTCATTGTACTCCTCTTCATAAAGCTCAGGAGCCATAAATTCAGGAGTTCCTGTAACATTTCTTAAGAGTTTTATAGTTTTATTTTGAGCCTTAAAACTCTTATTGATTATGAGAAAGATAAACAGATCAAACCTAGGACACTTTGAGCCTTGTCTTGCAGCATCATGGTAGCAAGACCAAGATCCCCAATTTTAACCTGCCCATTGTTCCCATTAACAAATATGTTGTCGCATTTTAGGTCTCTATGAATTATAGGAGGCTGGTGGCCATGGAGGTACTCTAGTCCCCTTAATATCTGTCGAGCCCAGTTCTTTATGGCCTTCAAGTCAACACAATCGTGCTTCTTACGATACCTACATGTTATTGGTGTTGTTCAGCATTGCGCAAAATTTAATAGATAAATTACTAAATACTATAAACCAAATTAGAATCTATCAGGCTAAAAAATATGTACTTTTACTGATTGTATCAATAATTCAGCACTCCTATACAAATTATAATATTTCCATAATTGGCAAACAACTACATTCAAAATCAAAACTGAGTAATTCGTCAGAGAAAAAGGACAGTAAAATCTCCAAAATTTGGCCTTAAATCAGGTAAATGAAAACTAATATTAATTTTGAGACTAAATGTTTGCAGATTTAAACAAAGTGAAATTTAGGTGCTCTAGAAAACAACACAACCCATTTCCACACTCTGCCAGCCTCTAGTTCAACAAATAAACCTCAAATTTAAGAGATCAAGTTAAACTGATTTATCAGAATATTACTTACTCTCTAAGGCTGCCAGAGGTGAATAGCTCAGTAATGATGTTGACGGTTCTCTTCTCATCATCAACCCATGAACTGTAGTACTTTAGAATGTTTTCATGCTTAAGGGTCTTTAGAAAATGCACCTCAGAGTATAGCCTCGAGAGATTTTCTGGCGACTGAAGCATCCGGTCTATGCTCACTCTATTCCATGCAACTTCAATGCCATCAATCTGGTCGAATGCCTTCCAACTATTTTACAAAATAGTTATTTAAAACAAATATAAATAAATTAAATAAACAAATTAATACCACAATAGCAGAAGGAATAACTTAAAGAGGTTCCATCATAAAGTACAGGCCAGGATTTTTCCTATATTAAATATCAAAGAACTGGTTATAGGTCATTATTTACCAACTAGAGCAGAGTTTAAATTAAAGGGAAATCAGGTATCCCTGGTACATTGTAAATAATCTTCTTGGTTTAATACAATCATTAGTAGGCTATTAGCCACTAACCTTAAAATAAAATGGTAACAGAGTTACAGAAGTGAGGATTGCAAAATGAAGCGTTATAACATGGTAAAATATTGCTGACATGAAATTAATAAGATGGTGATGAAGAACTTACACTTTCTTATACGCTCCTTTTCCCAGAGGATCGTCAAACTAGGAATCATTACAAATTTTAAAAAACAGTTAATATATGAACATAAGAAAAATATATAGTATGGAGTAAGTAAAACATTTAAAAAGGAGAAACAAATCAAATCATACTCGCATGTACCGTGTAGTGGGGTCTAGCTCAAGAAAACCCTTCTCACACCCGTTAGGTGTGGGGCCAGTGCTGTCACTTCCTGTCTCGCTCGCATGCACACTTCCATTCTTTCCCATTTACAATTAAAAGTAAAACCAAGAAATCTAAGAGAAACACAAATTGTGAGAATTACAAGAAAGATGTAGGGTCCAAACTGAAAAAAGTTATGTTGTCGATGCTTTCAGAGAAGGCTTCAGATGCAGCAGAAAAAGGATCGATTTTGGGCAGATGGACGAACTGGTGTGCGACACGATCCGACAAGACAGGATCCGGAACCCAACTTGCTGTTGCCATGCAGTTGCCCCCCATTGGTGATCACAAGGGCAAAGCTCATAGCCTCTTCCTATGGCGTCGAGCAACGGGTAGAGGATCCGTTGATCCGAGCGCTGCTAGGAAGATAAGAGGAGAAATCTCATAAATTTTATTCTTTTTTTGTCAGAAAAGAAAAGAAAGGGGAAAATAATGTATTGTTGAAGGTAGATATTGGGGAAATTGGGCTGTAAAACCATTGGAGGTGCAAATGAAAGCTTACGAATTTATAGCGGGACATTAAATGAGATGGCTGGGAGGAAAAAGAGGCGCCATCCAACGCAACTATTTGCTGGTGCTTCAGAACAGGGGCGGACCCAGTGTACTCCAGGGGGGGCAGCTGCCCCCCCTGGATTTTGAGTTTTAGTGGAAATTTATCGGTTTCGATCGACTCTGCCCCTCCCTGGAATTTTTTTTGCCCCCCTCTGGACGTTTAATTTGTAATTCAAGTTAAATTTAGGGTTAAAATTGAAATAAATCTGTTGAATTTTGATTGGTAATTAGAATTATAAGTCAGAGCATCAGAAATTACAAGTCAAAGCATTCGAAAATATAAGTTAAAGCATTGTTTTTTGTCGAGTACTCAATTGGTTAATGGATTTAAACCCGATTAGATATTTAAACCCGATTCGATATTTTTTGCCCCCCCCTGACGAAAATCCTGGATCCGCCCCTGCTTCAGAACCATTTTTTTCTTATGGACACCGTTCATGCTATTGCTATATAATAACACCTTTATTTGATAGTTTGATGAGACGAGGAACTACTTTGAGAAATGAAATATTTGTTAATGAAATGCTGTACTTTGAATGAAGGCGATTGAAATACTGAGATTTATTCTTTTTTGAGCAATGATTTAGGATTTGCTGTCTGAATCTGGCGTTCCAAGTAATAACTAGGAAGTTGTTATCACTCTCATTTAAGTTGATCGGTAATTTTGTATGGAATATGTGTGAATTAATTATAAGCAACTAAGTTAATTTGTATGAATTTGCTTGATTTGGTATGTATGAATTTATTCTCTGAACTATGTATAAATTTAGTGTTGGTCCCTAACGATACCTAGAGAGAGGTGAATATGGGGCCTTTTAAATTTTAATACTCAAGTAATTTAATATTTACTACTAATATATATATCTAACGTGTACGTAAGTTGTTCTTGGCGATAACAGAAAACTTAAATAAAGCAAGTGTACGTAAAGTAAATAGAAGAGTTAAGAGACACTTGACACGGGAGTTGTTTACGGAGTTCGGCACTAACGCCTACGTCTCCGGAGCTTCGCGACCTTCTTGATGGCGCGCCTTTCTTTACCAATGAGAAAGGAGTACAAGGTGGAACCGGTGAGCCCTTACAAACCTTGGGACACGGCCCGAGCACGGAATTGGCTCACGAGCACTAAAGATTCAAGTGTTTGAAACAAATAAGAGATCTCACACAAATCACTCTAATTCTTACACAAGATTGAGTTTGGTGGAGTATGCTTGAGATTGTTGTATAGATATTGAAGTTTTGTGCACGACCAACATTGAAGAATTCTAGATCTGAAAAGAATACAAAATATTACAATTGGGGGCGGCTAGATTATTACCTCAAAATATTTCCTATAACTTTATTGTTAGAAATAAGTTCTCCTAATTCTATGAATTCATTTTGTATTTGTAACATTCTATTATACATGTCCTCAATTGACTCACCATCTTCTAATATTAAAAGTTTCAAATCTAGTTTCTAGTCCCGTTAGTTTGCTTTGTTTGATTTGAGCATTACCTTCATATTTGTTTATTAGGGCATTCCACATGTCTTTGGCACTAGTCATGTTATCAAATATCATAGCTACCGATTCACTAACAGAACTATATATAGCATTTACCGCATTGTCATTTTCTTTCTTTTTCAGTTTTGAGTCTACAGTAAGTTGGGTTGAGTTGATTTCGGTTTCGACGGTATAACCATTTCGAACAATATCCCATATGTCAATTACAGTCAAATAATTAATCATTTGCTTTTTTCAATGACTAAAGCTTTTGGTTGAACTAGTTAGCATCGGTGGTTCCTTGACATACCTTAGGACCATTGGTGCCATTTCTACATCTAATATAAATGATTCAAATTAAGTGTGCCTTAATTTGAGTTACCTGCTCTGATACCACTTGTTGGTCCCTAACGACTCCTAGAAGGAGGTGAATATGGGGCATTTTAAATTTTAATACTTAAGTAATTTAATATTCACCACTAATATATATATGAGGAGGGTTCCAATGCCTCCATTTTTCATGCCTCCACCATGCCTCCATTTTTAAAACTTTAATAACTCAAAATTTAAAACTTAAAAGTCAAAATAAAACAGTTGGATATGATCTATATCATTTTATCTATGTGCTCATAAAAAATTATCACATTTTGATTTTGTTTTTATGTGAATCAATAAGTTGAAAAATCAACGTCTAGAAATTATCCACATTAGTACGTTTTTTACAAGCTCTTGATGACAACCAAAACAAAATTGAAATGTCATAATTTTTTACAAGTGTATAGATATAATGATGTAGATCATATCCAACGGTTTTATTTTGACTTTTAAGTTTTAAATTTTGAGTTATTAAAGTTTTAAAAATGGAGGCATGGTGGAGGCATGAAAAAATGGAGGCATTGGAACCCTCCTCTATATATATATATATATATATATATATATATATATATATATAGGGATGAGCTATGGTGAGACGTGGAGTAAAACCAATTTTTACTCCATGGTACTATATTTTCATTTTGAAAATTCAAACAACCGATCCAAACCGCTCAACATGTTCTCTATATTGAAATGTGTTTGGAGACCAAATTTTACATTTTTTGGAATTTTTTTACTATTTATTAAGCCACTTTGAAAATCGCTGATCCGGTGGTCCAGAAAATTTTACTGTTTTTTACTGTTCACAGTGGATCAGCGATTTTCAAAGTGGCTTAATAAATAGTACAAAAATTCAAAAAAATGTAAAATTTGGTTTCCAAGCACATTTCAATATTTAGAAAAAGTTGAACGGTTCGGATCGGTTGTTTGGATTTTCAAAATGAAAATATGGCATGGAGTACAAACTTGTTTTACTCCACGTCTCACCATAGCTCATCCCTATATATATATATATATATATATATATTATTAACGTGTACATAAGTTGTTTTTGGCGGAAACAAGAAAACTTAAATAAAGCAAGTGTACGTAAAGTAAATAGAAGAGTTCGGCACTAATGCCTATGTCTCCGGGGTTTCGCGACCTTCTTGATGACGCATCTTTCTTTACCAATGAGAAAGGAGTACAAGGTGGAACCGGTGAGCCCTTACAAATCTTGGGAAGTCACACGGTCCGAGCACGAAATTGGCTCACGAGCACTAAAGGCTCAAATGTTTGAAACAAACAAGAGATCTCACACAAATCACTCTAATTCTTACACAAGATTGAGTTTGGTGGAGTATGCTTGAGATTGTTGTATAGATATTAAAGTTTTGTGCACGAGCAACAATGAAGAATTCTAGATCTGAAAAGAATACAAAATATTGCAATTGGGGGCAGCTAGATTGTTACCTCAAACCTAAATTTTGCTTCTATTTATAGAGGGAGAAGCAAAACTTGGTAACTGTCGTCAACCGTTGCAACAGTTACCCCCAGTTAATAAGTTTGGTTGCGTTGGAAACCCTAACGCTTGTCAAGCGTTACAACGTTTGCTACAACGGAACTCTCTGGAAGTTTTGGGGTTCGAAATTGATTTGTTCCGTTGCAACGTTTAGTTTAACCGTTGTAACGAAATAAATCAATTACACTGTGTATTTGGCATATGAATTATTCCGTTGTAATGCTATTATAACCGTTGTAACAGTTTATGTAAATTAACTCAATCTCAAGTATATTTTACCAATTTCACAAATTTCTAATTAATACTAATATTAAGCTAAGTCTTCTTGGTCCATTTTTTGATTCATTGCAACACATTCTTGATATGTGTAGCATTTATGCATGCATTCTTGATATTTATTGAAGCTTTATATCTTCATGAACCTGCATCATATCTCAAGACAAGAAACTGTAAAATTTAACAAATATATGTTTTGCAAATCTAGTTAAACAGACAAGTAGATCATTGCATAATCCAATATTTAGAAATTTGAAATTTTTATATGTATGAATTTAGTTGCAAACTTAATTTATAGTAGTTGATTTGCTTCGTTGCACTTAATTTAATTAAGAGTATTCTTAATAATTAATCATATAAATGTTATTTTGTTTTAGCTATAATTGATAAAATGTGATATGAAAATTTAAGATATAGTAGGAAAGAAAATATACAGATTTATAAATCTGCCAAGCTGGTAACGAGCCAGCTCGGCTCACTCGAACAAGCCACAAGTCAGTCTTGAGCAGCAGTTTTAATTCGGGACCTAAAATTCAAACTCGCTCGTTCAACTTGATCCACAAACAAGCTGATTACGAGTGAGATCTAGCTCGCTCTTTAGCAGCTCGTTACCACCTCTATACATAACCCTTTCAAATCATTTGCTAAAAATATAATAATTCTAACTAATATATTTTGTTGAAATGCTAACGTGCAACTCAAGTTCACAATATTTCATAAATTCATTTTTGTTTTGGACAACTATTCAAAACCAAATTTATAAATAAATAATTTATACGGATAATCTTAACATGAGTTGAATTATTGTAAAAATATAGCCCGGATTTTGTTTTCTCTTATACGAATGGTCGATCCATTTTGCCCAATACATACTTATATATCAAAATCTTGTAAGACACGAAACGTTTTATATTTTTTATTAATTTTTACTATTTTATATATTTAAACATCTTTATTGTCTTATTATTTTATATTTATCTTTGAGAAATTCAAACAAATAGTAAATTTAAGTTCTAAAGACGATAATTCGAACATATTAAGCATCTTGGATCAACTGTTTTTATATAAAAAGACACAATTCAAACTATTTATATATTGGTCGAAATATTAATTAATGTTACAATAATCAAACAAATCTTATCATACATAAAAATTAATTCAAAACATATTATTAGAAGTTCATTTGTATAAGACCAGAAATCTACAAAATATGATGATCGCAATTTCATTAGAATGAAACCATCAA
The DNA here is from genome assembly GCA_028015225.1 of Carex myosuroides. Classification (NCBI taxonomy): domain Eukaryota; kingdom Viridiplantae; phylum Streptophyta; class Magnoliopsida; order Poales; family Cyperaceae; genus Carex; species Carex myosuroides. The sequence continues at coordinate 7,205,294 of CM051488.1, forward strand.
GTTGTTATTCTTTGGGCTGTTTTTATCTTGCATATATAGAATAAACTCTTTAATTAACTTTTACATTTTTGTTACCTGCATCTCTTCTATTGCAGAAAACAAATTAGATGTTTTGTATATGCAAACTTGAAGTTTTCAATGCATAACATGTGAGTTGATTTTGTTAACCTATGTTCAAATTTATTTACTCAATAAAATCATTAAAGTTAATTTTCATGATTATATATTTACAAGTAGACATTAAATTATTAAAGATAAGTTTTCATGAATTTCTATATTCTAAGAGAATTATTTTTGCTACGTTTTAAGCGTGGAAAGCACAGGAAGTAGTGTATGAAAATCCTATAAAGCAATGGAATTTACAAACTTCATCATATCATGAAAATTGAAAGCAATTTCACAGCCTGTTACGCAGATGTAGAAAATGTGGAATAATATTTATATTATAAAATATTTCGATTTTTCTACAGAAAAGGTGTCGTGGTGTAGTTGGTTATCACGTCAGTCTAACACACTGAAGGTCTCCGGTTCGAGTCCGGGCGACGCCAACAATTTATTATTTGGTTGTTTTTTAGGGCTCTTGGGTTTGAACTGGAGTATATATGGGCCTCAAAATTGAGCTCTTCGGTTTGAACTGGAGTATAAATGGGCCTCAAAATTGAGCTGTGGAGACACTGATCAATACATACTTACCACATGGAGAGCCCATATCCTCCCCGGTACCGTAAAAGATTCCCTTTACTTTGCGGTTTGAGATTAACTCTCAGCCGGTTTGGGATTCGAGCTGACAGAGGGGGCAGTATTATTGGGCTTTTGAGAGATTCCCTATTACGGTATGGGGGTGATCTGAATTCACCACATGGAGACACTGATCAATACATGCTGAATGTCATGTGTATGAAAATTAGTCAGAATGGTCTGAAAACGAGGTCCTTGTCCTTGTTCCAGAGGATAAAAATATTTCTTTGGATAGAAGATGACACAACATGATTCCGATGTGGTTGGACTTACTAAATAAGAGGAGAAGAGGCCACCAAGCCAACCGAGATACACAAGAACGACATAACACAGCCGCTCAAGATGCACGAGGTAGTTAATTTTTTTTACTAATCAATTTCAACTTTTAATAAAATATTAAACAATCAGATTTAACAGTCACTATTTCAAAATTTGCAGATTGAGAGTCTATCAATGAATTGGATGTTTATCTAGTTTTAATTGTATTCATAAGAACATTGTTTATTTTCAGTTTATTAGACGTATTTTTGATGTACTCATGAGAACATTAGCATTATATTGTTATATTGTATGCTTCTTTATATGACTCATTTATATTTATTATTAGTGCTTCTTTATATTTGATCAGACAAACGAACAAAAATTTCAGATTAAACGGCATTTAAAACAAAAACAATTAAACAACTTTAAAAACAAAACCATAACCAAACAAATAAACATTTCTGATAAAAAAAATATAAAAGAAGAGGGTCCGCTCCGATATTATGCGGCCTTGGGTCCACTCCGGCATTGTGCGGACCCATGTCAGGGTCCGCACCGGTATTGTGCGGTCTCTATTAAATGGGTCCGCACAACACCGACATTTCGAAATTTCCAAAAACGATGATTTTTTGGTTTTTTGGTTTTTTTTTTTTGAAGCTATGCTATAAATAAAAATTTGGGGATCAAAACAATATATGAATTACTAAACAAACAATTAGAACAGCCGTAACAGTAACAATAAGCAAATTTTCATGACGAATAGTGATAATAATAATTCATATGTAATTTTTATTTTTAAATTCATATGACTCAATTGGGATGTAATTTTTATCTTTAAGTTCATATGACTCAATTATCAGATAATTATTCGTTTCATATCCGTATTCGTAGATTATCCGCTCCGTATCTGTTAAAGGCAGATTTGGTTTTGAATTTTAATATCCGTTTACTATTTGTATCCGTATTTATTTGTATTCACTCATCGAAAAACATATACGAATTTAATATCAGCATTATCGGCTTCGAATCCGCTCCGTTTTCACCCCTAATTATATAAGTCGTATCATGTTTTTCAAAAATAAAAAAAATAAATCATTATCGGCTTCGAATCCGCTCCGTTTTCACCCCTAATTTATATAAGTCGTATCATGTTTTTCAAAAATAAAAAAATAAATCGTGCAAAGGTAATTGTTGTTATCTCAGTTCACTATTTTTTCTTTTTTCTTTTATGATTCTTATGATTTTGATGCGTTTGTTTTACATGGAAAACATCTCGCTACACGTGTGACAAATTTAAGTTGTCATATGACAGACGTGTAGATTGTGGGAAAAATAAGTAATCAAAAGTTTGGGATTTTGGATTATCAAAAGCATACATGATTCCTTGATTGGAAAACAATATTTTAGTTTGTTTTGGTGGATGTAAATTGTTTGGACTTTAGAAAAAAATAAACATGTAAATGGTGTCAAGCCAATCAATTGCATTCTTACTATGTGTTTTTTGCCTTCTCAATTGTTGATTTTCTCTTATTTCCTATTTGAGGATTACAAATGCATATAATAATAAAAATAATTATAAACATGATTTTTATAAAAAAAAGTAGAAAATAAAAATAGACTTATTTGTCAAGTCTTGTCAACTCTTAATTTCCAATATATAGCAAGTGATACGAAATATTATTCACATAATTAATAGATATTTTAAATAAAAGTCAAGTAACATATGCATGACAAATCTGTAAGAAATGTTCTACAGGTCAAATGATTTGAGTCGAATTAATATATTAAGATATTGGGCTGGATATATTATAAGCCTAGTGATATGCTATATATCTCTGAATAAGTCTCTCTAAAGTGGTGTGATTGAAGTGGTGCATCTGAACTGGTACATATGATTTATAAATATGCAGTGATCTGTTCATTTTCGGACTACCACTCAGTCTACACTATTCTCAAAAAATGAAAGAGAGAAATAGAGAAAGAAAAGCAACTTTTTGTTGGTACTAGCATACCGACTTATGGTAGTTTGTCAACTTGTTCGTGTGGATACTAATACAGACGCAACTCTGTCGCTGGTGCGTATATCTGACATGGAGAAGAAGTAGAAGGACAACTGCTGGAAGATGGTAACTGCTCCTACGACTAGACAAAGATTTCCGCTGCACGTCTAGTGGTAAACTCTATATTAATCTTGGAATTAGTTTTATACTTGGATTCTAGTTTTCGGGTAGTGAACAAATCATGAACTGAATCGAATTGTTGCACATATAACCTACCCGAAACTCTTTATTGGTATCAGAGCCACTTGTGTAGAATTAATTATGGATTATTGATTATTAATTAGATTAACGTCTGATTTGAATAAATTGGATTGATTAAATTATACGAATTAATATGGTGGTTTTTCTATGGGTTATGAAATTAATAAGTAATCATATCAATTGCATTGTTCTAATAGATTTGAATCAATTGGATTGGTTCGAATTGTAGGTCATTGGATTAATTTGAAAATACTGTTTTATGAAAACTGAATCAATTATATTGGTTATCTTATATGATTATTTTATGAACCCCCTTCGTATCGTCTCATACATGTGAAAGTTTTGATGCTTACATAGCAAGGAATAAAACAAAAATTTTATTCGACTCAAAACAAACGATCTAGTTATTGTAAGTGTAAGAAACAATCTTAATTAGCCTAATGAAGAAGGAAATAATATAATTCCTTGGATTTGATCTCCAAATCAAATCAAGAAGGGTTGTCTTGCTTAGCAACTTCTTATTCCCTTTCTCTTTCAACGGTGGTTATGCTTTAGCCCTTCAAATTACGAGCCTCCTTAGGTATCCACCGAAAGATTAAAGAAATACTTGTATCTCTAAGGCTAGTAAGAGATTAACAAGTAGAACCTTAATCCTAGTTTAACCTTCTTCTTAATTTCTGAAAACTTCTTAGAGAATTTCTAGATCTCAACACATGAGAGAAAAATGAGAGAGAGGAGAAAAGAGCAAATTTCAGCCAAGATATCTGTCACAGAAAATTCTGATCTTTCGGTACTAAAACTCTTATATCTTTTTCTAGGTAACTCCAAATGACTTGAAATCTTCACCGTTGAATTCTATACTCCAAGGGCTACATATTACATAAGTCATACATCTAGAATGGTTAGTATTTACCCTTTCAAATTCCAGTTCAAAGTTATCTAAAAAATCTGTCCAGAAATTTCTTTCCTCTTTAATGAGATTGATTAGATTTAATGACATATTTAAATATCCCTTAAATCATTCCATCACTAATCAATTCTCTCCAGCATATATTTGGGCTTTGGGCTTAAAAATATTAATCATATTAATATTTAATTAAGTTCACAATCCCATACATTAAAATGCCAACATATAAATTAATATTCTATGTTAATTTATATGCACATCTCATTTGTCAAAAACCCATTTAAAATATGTCACACATACTTTAAATATTACTAGGATTATTTTATAACATCTTCATGTCATAAAATTATTCATATATTAATAATATATAATTTGTACAAATTAATTATAACTTCTTATAATTAACATAGCACATATTATATACATATCACATATGCTTTATTAATATATTTTCTTTTAATCTTTCATATGGTGTGACCCTATGGGATTCCATCATTAAGGCAATAGAATTAAACATTTTAATTCCATAAATCAATGATACAACTAGCCATGGTATATTGATTACCCAAATGATGTGGATGAAAAAGCACAATGCAAAATCATGATCCCTGTAACATTAAAATGTTGTTGTGTCAATTGCTTGCCACATGATATTCAAATAATAGTAAGGTAGGAATGTGTCATCCTTACCAATTATTCTTTCTTGATTTCCTGAAGTTTAATTATGATATGATTATCTTATAATCATATTGCATGCACATAATATAAACTTTATCAAGGGGCCTAGAGATATCATCGCTTATATTAACATATAAGGGGCAATGGTTTCTTGATACGTATCGTTCTTCCGCATAAGTTATATGCACTGCAGTAACTGCCTATATAACTCCTGGTTAAAGAGAGCGTTGGACAGTACCAACAATACATATCCCTTATGTAAGAAAAATAAATATCTCAACTAAAGAATTCTAGACACAATGAAATATCAATGACACAAAACACAATCCATATGATATTTCATTCTTGGGTCTGTCCAGTGCCATACATCTCCATGTATGCACATGTGTGATTAGATCGATAACTCCTTATCGTATAACCTGTAAAACATGGCCATCATCTAATCACTACACTTATCTTATATGGTCAACCAGTGTACCTTGCTGATTGCCAAGATAAGGGACATTTAAGAGTAAACAAATTTATTCATTGTGAAGTTCTACAATTTAAGTCATCAACTCAAATGATCCACTAATATGAATACTCAAGGTACAAAATGATAAAATCATTCACTAATAAACTAAACATATCATACATATGATCTGGGTCTATGACACCAACACTAACAACATGAGCCCAAATTTAGAATTGGATTCTATATCTAACTTTGTTTTGCAGTTACGTAATATGTGAATAGTATGATCCCGTTGCCTTGCGTGATATATTATAATGAATGCATGAATGATGTATGTAATTGCGGCCTAAGGTGCCCCATGAATTATTTAATTTATAATTAAAAAGTGACTTGTATGTCACTTATTGTATATCATTTATGCGGTCTGCGAGCTGTTATTCTTAGGACATGAATGTATTTTCTTTATTGCCATTAGAGTAGTTATATGGTTAGTATAAAGAAGATTACATGAATGATGAATGGTGGCTATTGTCAAGTGGAGTCTTACAATGAAGAGTATCATGTCATTGATCATACTATTCCACTTATGCATTGGGCTTATGATATTTAATTTAATTATTTATTTGCATATTAAAAAAAAAACAAAGTCCCTTAAAGAAAAATTAAGTTCATGCCTTTCTAAAATCTCTAACCTATCAAGGTTTTGATCGCTAATTGATAGGCTTGCCAAAGCAAGATATTGTTAGTTATCTTAAATGAGTTAGGATATAAGTGTTGGACACTTATATGTAGAGAATTGGTTTCACTTAACTAGGCTATCAAAACATCGTTGGGCCTTGAGGCATAGGTTTGAGGAGCCGAAACATGGGATGTCATCTCGAACAAACCAAGAGTTATATTAGATGTAATTAGCATTAGTATGCTTACCTAAAATAACTAAATTCAAGTAGTGATGCCAAAGCTCACTTGGATTTGGTGAAATGTGGATCTTGGTCCGCTATGTGGTTTTATATGGGACATCGGTTTTAAAACACATAGTGGGAGTAAACTTTTATTAAATAAAGGTTTTTCTAAAAACATAAACTTTAAGTCTAAATTTCTGCATATTTGTTTTGTTGTAGATAATGACAAATACATCTACTTTTACTTTTACGTTGCAATCTGCTATTGAAAAAGAAAGTGCAAAACTCACTGGTCCAAACTTTTTAGACTGGTATAGAAATTTACGCATTATTCTCAAGTAATAGAAAAAATAATACGTTCTAGAGAAACTCGTCCTGAAAAACAAAAGCTAATGAAAAAGTTGAAATTTCTACCGAGGATCTTGATGTCACTTGTCTCATGCTCACAATAATGAATTATGAGCTTCAAAGCAGCTTGAGAAATTGAGTTCTTATGACATAATTGTGCAGCTTCGTTCAAGTTCAAGCTCGCACTAAGAGATATGAGACATAAAAGGCATTATATCAATGCAAACTGGTAGAAGGAAGCCCGGTTAGTCCTCATGTACTCAAGATGATGGGGTACATTGAGAATATGAACCGATTGGGCTATCCCCTCAATAAAGAGTTGTTTACTGACATTATTCTCTAGTCCTTGCCTATAAGTTACCATCAATTCATTCTGAATTTTAACATGAATGGGCTGGAGAAATTAATAACAGAAATATATGGGATGCTAAAGACAGCCGAACAAAACTTGAGGAAACCTAATGATGTCTTGTTGGTTAAGAAGGAAACGAACTTCAAAAAGAAAGGCAAAGGAAAGGCTAAAGGCAAAGGAAAAGGCAAAGGCAAAAGCAAAGTTCAAGTTGGGAACTCGAACAAAGAAAAGTTTGCAGCCAGTACTAGTGTCGCCGAGTCGCAGTGTTTCTATTGCAATGAGATCGGTCATTGGAAGAGAGACTGCAAGAAGTTCAAAGAAGATCAAAAGAAGGAAAGTGGGACTTCCACTTCAGGTATATTTGTTATAGAAATTAACATTTCTACTTATCAAACTGATTCATGGGTATTAGATACCGGTTCAGGAGCTCATATTTGTTCAAGTATGCAGGTGCTCGCAAAGAGTAGAATGTTGAAAAAAAGGAGAGGTGCAGCTACGTGTCAGCAATGGAGCACGAGTTGCTGCTTTGGCCATAGGCACTGTATCATCAGCTTTACCTTCCGGAATGATCTTAGAATTAAATAATTGTTATTATGTACCTACCATAAGTAGAAACATTATCTCTATTTTGTGTTTAGATATGTTTGGATTTGAATTTAAATTTAAGAACAATGATTGTTGCTTTTATTTAAATGATATGTATTATGGCAAAACTTCATTACTTAATTGACTTTATATTCTTGATCTTGATGTTCCTGTTAATAACATACAAATCAAAAGACTCAAGTCAAATAATTTGAATCACACTCTTTTATGACATTGTCGTTTAGGACACATAAGTGAGAAACGTATAAAGAAGCTTCATAAAGATGGACTTCTATATTCATTTGATTTGGAATCACTTGAAACATGTGAAGCTTGTTTGTTGGGAAAAATGACTAAAACACCTTTCACTGCGATAAATGAAAAGGCGAATGACCTATTAGTACTTATACATTCTGATTTATGTGGACCGTTTAGTTTAGTCGCAAGAGGTGGTTTTCAGTACTTGATCACATTTACCGATGATTTTAGTATATTTGGTTGTCTATTTAATGAGACATAAATCATAAGCATTTGAGAAATTCAAGGAATTTCAGAATGAAGTACATAATCAACTTGGCAAGACAATTAAAGCTCTTCGATCAGATCGAGGAGGCGAATATTTGAATCAGAAATTTGGTGATTATTTGAAGCAATTTAAAATTGTTTCACAACTTACTCCTCTAGAAACACCACAATGGAATAGTGTGTCTGTAGGAATCGAGCTTTGTTAAACATGATTAGTTCAATGATGAGTCAAGATGCATTAACTCAAAATGAATGCAGAGGATACGAATTCATCGTGTGCATGCTTCCTATAAGTAGCTAGTACCTAAGGATATTCCTGATCGTCTAATCTTAGTGACGCATCAACTTTTCTCAATAGCAAATTAGAATTTCACTTCCACGATTGAAGAAAGTAAAAGAAATTTCCTCCCGACCTAAAGTGTGTGAGGCACTAATACTGTGACTATATATCTACTTATTTCGCTATCAATGCGCTACATATGTAGGCATATTAAAAACAGACTAGAACTATCCATTTCAATTGGAATACTAGTTGGAACTCAAAGATGACAAGAAAAATGGTTCGACTTTTAGGTCAAACCGGTGCAATCTTTGAAACCAGATATGTAAACTGCCCAAATTTTATTCCACCAGGCCACATACTATCAACTTTCCTTTTTGTACCATTTTTCTTTTCCTCAAGTGCGTTTTGTGCTGTACGGCAATAAGCATATATACAAAGCATGCTGTCTAAAGTTGTTTACAGCACTTAGTTATTATTTATGACCAAAAGACAGAGCAGCAAACCATCTTTTAAAAGTGTCCTCTGTTTTTATAAAATTAGTTCTACATATATAAGCTAATTAATTTATTTAGACATCTTGCAAGTACATATTATTATCTAGAACTAGCTTTCAATTTAGTGGTTAAGATCAACTTAAGGTAATGCCTTTGTGTGAAAGGTCGCAATTTGAAAGATGATTGAAACTTCTGTTGTAAATATATAAATTTGAAAGGCTTGATTTCATCTTTATTAATAGAAAGAATACATATTACTGCAGACCATGCACTGCTCTATTTGCACAGGCAAATATCATAGGAAGTCTGGTCCGTGAGAAACAAAACACGAAAGAATTTAATCTATACATGTAATCCTTATTTTTATTAACAGTAATATATATATATATATATATATATATATATATATATCACTATATATGTTATTCTTCTAGAAGGTTCAATTTCATCGGCGCCCTATAAAACCTCAAAATATTATATGTACTCCTCTCCATCTTCACTATTCCCTTATTGCGAAGGACTAAGAAGGAAGTACGGGTAATTTGTTCCTTTTCCCACGTAAAAGATGGGTGTGCATGCATTGGATATTAACGCAAAATGGTACTATGTACACGTCTACACCTGGAAATTTCCCTTCGTACTCTAGTCTAGACCTCTAGATCACTTCAATGGTTTTCTTTGTCTCATCATTTGAAGTAGAAACCTTCTCGGGCTTGTCGTCACTAACGGGTTTAAATCCTGATAGTTCCCCTAAACTATCAACGGCATCCATGACCCCTTCAATCCGAACAGATATCTCAGTCAGTAGCGAAGCCACCGTGATAACGGGTAGGACCTCCATCAGTGGCATGGTTGCCACATTTTGCACTTGTGCCTCTTCTTGCAATTGACTTGGCAAAGATCTTAGGGCTTCCTGTAAATCTTGAACTGCCATGTTCATATCACACACCAATAAATCTAAGCTACTTGACTGTGCCATTTCCTTGATCGATTTGGATAACTCCTTTAGTACCATGGCGCATTGTGTAACAAGTTTCTTGCATTCATCACTCAAACATTCCTTTACAGAGTTAGAGGCCTGAAAGTTCAAGGAAATTGAAGTTAAGATTTAAGTTTAATAGAACAAAAATGTTCTAAACTATTGCAGAAGTCATCATGATGTTATCTTAAACCATTATAGATTATTGTATCGGTACTGGTACAAACTGATATTATAATGCAAAGTCCAGCACAGTATATCTCGTTATTTGTAACTGGATTAAAATTTTTGTATGATTTTCGTTCGTCATCACTTATGAGTTCTTTACTTTTTATGGACATTCCAGAATCACTTCTATATATATGATAACATTGCTTATAGTTCCTACCTCAAAAGAAAGAAAAAAAAGACATTACTTTAGTACTTATTTTTTTTAAGTTTGCTTATAGTTCCTAACTTACTATAATGTTTTGTTCTTTTTTTGTTTTTTTATTGGTTTATCTGTATGTGTCCTTTTGTAATGTTTTTTTTTTTTTTTAAATTTACCTGAATATCTGAATTGATGCAACCATTCAGAGTTTCTATGCAGTAAGCGGTGTACCGCATGGAGATTCCGACTTTGAGATACTCACTCCACGGGTGCCTAAACCCGAACTGACCATGCCTTGGCTCCCATCTAGCCAAATTTGCTTGGGACTCCTCTGATGCTTTCGAGTTTAAAACTGCTTTGTAACCTAGTGACTTTTGTGACCTCTTTTTTTCCGAGTTCAAATCCTCTTCAAAATACTCCTCAATACATCCTGTTTGATTAAATATTTTCCATCAATAACAGGTTCACATTCTGTTGACATGTAAAAGGTCATTTACTAATAGTCAAGTAATTGAAGTCTATGTTGCAAACAATAATAGTACCTTCCAAAGACGTCGCGAGCTTCTCCATGTTGCGAACAATAAGTAGGTGGAGTTCCTGCCCAGCCCAGACGGGCCGAATCATGATGCAGACAGAGAGACATATAAATATTCCAACGGCTATGGTTGAAATGCGTTGCTGAGCCATCTGAAATAATGCATCCACGCGGTAACCTGATACCGCAACCAGGCTGAATGTGAGGATGAAGATGGTTATGCCGTAGTCGAACTTGGTCTTGATTGTTGGCACAAAGCGTGAAAAGGTGGCCGCCGATGCTGAATTAACATTTAAATTTTTAATCAGTCTTTGTCATGTAACGGATTAAGAGATAAATATCTTCTTTGTTAAAGCTAAATGCTCTAGTACGTTAGTATTAAATTATTAATTTAGTACCTAGGAGGAAAACTGAACTGCTCAGAATCACTGGTTCAAACTGTTTTCCTGATTGGTGGGCGATCCAGTGCACACCCAAGGCAATGAACCCGGCTGTGGCAGTCGCAGTCGCTCGGTTGAATCCTTTGTAGAAGCAGCCACCTACGTACAACGAGTAAGCAAATTAATAACTAATGCATGTTTTGGTCCTTCTATATAAATTAAACCTCTGTATATATAGAAAAGCTTACCAACAGTATACTCAAACACGACGACAACTGTCATTACGGCCCACATGGCCGTTCCTCCGACTCCTTCGTACAACGGCCTAGTATAGTAAAAAAGAGTGACCAAAGCAAGAGCAAGGCCCACTTTGAAAGCATGTATCACCTTCCTGGGATCATCAACCCCGAGTTGCCATACATTTTTAAAGAAGCCAACAAACTTATCTTTCAACATCACTAAAAACCGAACCAACCAAGCCCATGCTCTAGCGACTATGCCGGTTTCGTGTTCAACTTTCACCGTTGATCCCTCAGGTACCGTCACCTGCCATTCAACACACTGTTCGGCTCTAGCGGATGAGTTGTCAGGCATTGTCATCCTCCGTTCCATACCAGAGGACGTCGTCTTACTATCTTTGGCCATCGATGCCCCTCCCCTGAGAATCGAAGAAACGGAACGGAATAAGCGGGTAAGAGATTGGTCCCTATTGTAGCAGCCTAGGTGATAGAAGAAAGTGTTACTTGGAGATTCTGTGTTGAAATAGAAAGGGAGGGTTGTGTGGTTTATATAGCGATGCGAGAGGAAGCCTTAGAATTGCAGGTTGACGGGATACAAGGTATAAAATATGATGGTTAAGATATTATAATTGTAAAAAGTCGGCCAAGCGAAAAGGAACCATGCTCATAAGTCATAACACAGACAATTTAAAGTACCTTTTCAGGATGGTGGTCCTCATGAAATATAGCAAATATCAACGGAGAAAAGAACTAATTCTTCTTTTCTGAGATTTTGAAAATAAACTGTGATTAATGACAAAAAAAAAGGAAAAAGAAAATCAATTTACGTTTCATTTGGTCTGCAGGACAGAAAAAAAATATAACAGAGTGATACAAAAATTTAAAATAGGAATAATAAGCGTTAATTGTACTTATGTATATATGGATATAAAATCGGTTTCAAGTTTTCATATTTGTGCTGCATTTTAATTATTTTTATTTTATGTATATATTTTTTATCAAGAGACAGTAAATTGTGCAATTTATTTGTTAATTGTAGATTTAAATTATGGAATTGTATGTGCATGTATGGAAAATACTTAATGCATACAAGATCTTTGACAAATGCAAAACAGAAAAAGAAAAGATGTCACATGTCATATGAAAACAGCAGTCAAGAGGATTCATTCATTCCCATTTTCATTCCATATACATGGAGCATGCATGCAACAGGATTCATTCCCGTACTATTCGATACAGCATGCAGCAGCCATTCATTCCATAGGGGCTGATTCTCATTTGTATTTGGGACCAAGATTAGCGTATATCGATCCAAATTTATCTCATGTCTCTCACGCATAAGCAAAGGGGGCCACCACCATTATCATCCAATTTTCTGCTCCACAAAGGGCTGCTGCCTCCTTTCTCAACCGGACACGTACAGAAGCACGAGCCGTGCCATTCCAGCTGAGTTGCAGCCAATTCGAGCACTGACAATCAGTGGCAGAGTCACATTGAACCATAAGTATAGGTCTATGTATGTATAATCAGAGTGTTGCTTTATTTATGGAGAAAATTTTACCTACGTATTCGTGAACAATCCACAGTCTAAATTGGTTAATTCATAGCAATTGATCTGCAACTTGCTAATAGTACTATTAAATATTTTTACCTACTACTGATAAAAATTCTAGCTCCGCCCCTCCTGCCAATTGAACCTGAATTATTAAATTCATTGTAATTAGTTGGTCTATATTACTGACAATATAGTACACTAGTATTTTTTAATACCTCTATGTGATTCTACAATCCGTAATAACACACAGTAATGTCGTGTCCTATTGTATTTAAAACTAGAGCTTATTTGTTAAGCTATAACGTACCCCACACATCAAGACTATAATTTTATAGTTATTTAATTATACCAATCTAATTTTATAATTTTTTCCCCAAAAAAATAATACGCTAAATATATTCTTAAATTTTTTTGAATCAGAATGTAGCAAGTTCTCCCCTAGGTCATATGGGGCTTATGATCATATTGAACATAAATCATGAGCCATTTTAAATGGCAAGTACGTCATCATGTCCAAGTGTAGCATATTAACTTCAATATACATATTTTTTTTTTTAATTTTGGGGCTGCCAAGTATTACTTCAATATTATTCATTATATTGAATTATGATTCATGCAGTAGGTTACATGATGGACATCAATTCAAAACTCTATATTTTGAAGAACTTTAATTGACCAGCAAGTAAATAATTAATACTCATGAGACTTTTGTTCTCTCCATTTACTTAAAAGCCCTCCATCTAATTAATTTGAGTGTGTTATGTTCTCTATTAGTATTTCGTGTTAATATTAGAAATTTGGTCAACAATCTAGATGCATTTAAATAAGAGGAAATTCGCTTGATAATAATTTATTTTGACAATATATTCTTTAAAAATAGACCTTTCACTTAAATCTAATGTTATACACATGATTTATTTGGTGCAATATTATATTTATTAAAATATATTATTTGCTGTATATTTTTCCGTATATTAAGCAACTTTTAAATTTTAGTGGTAAAAAGATAACAGTTTTTAATGTGTCATGAAATGGTACTCAAATTATTTATATCTCGAATACCATATTTTTAAATTTATTTAAAAATATTGTTAATGTTGTAAAAAAAATATTGTCGAGTGTTCTCTTATCTGTAATTATTTTGATCCGTATACCGTACTACTCCAGAGCACAATTAACAAAATGTGATCCGACATAAATTTTGACCCAAACTAAAGTAAATCAAATTCAATTTCGTTTGTGGTGATTTCTGCTTTTGAATACAGACAAGTTTGTCGGATCGATTCAAAAGCATGCACGCTAACATAAAAATAATAATTATATTCATCCCGTGGGTCTATTCCCCTTTGTCCCCGCAGATAGAGTGGGAAAAATATATAGCATGCCGGAGTCGGCTCCGTCACGGAATGACACGGTTACGGTACGGAACGGCACGCATGTCATTCGCGTACCGTGACTCGCGTGTCCCGTGCCGTGACCATTCACGTGCCGTGCTCATTTTTTGAAACTTTGGCATGGCATGTGAAAAATTTAGTCACGGCACGGCACGACACGTAGTCACGCGAGTTAGAACCATTAGATATTGATTTAATGGTGAATCTTGAATAAACTAACTTAAATTATGATTAAATGGTCACGCGAGTCACGCGGGTCATGGCACGTTTAGGCATGGCGCGACTCACGTGGCGTGACCATTCGCGTGCCGTGACCACCCCTTGACATTTTAGTCACGGCACGGCACGTGAAAAATTAACTTGGTCACGGCACGGCACAAGACCAAAGTCACAGCGTGTTAGTCACGGCACGTCACAGCACGTTTTTTCCACTCTACCCGTATCTATAGTAAATGAAGGTTATTTCATGGTCTTCACTAATTATATGATCCTTTTTTTCTAGTTTCTGCACTTATTTTCGCGTCAACCTTCATAAGTATAAATATTTGAGAAATAATAGATTAATACTTATAAAGTAAGATATTAATACTTGCATGCATAACTTGATATGATGATTTCCCTTTTCTAGTCCTCCAATGGTACCAGAGTCAACATTTCTCTAATGAAGTAGTGGGGACTCCGTATCCCCGCATCAACCTTCCTATAACAAAAAAAAATTGATTTCTTAGGTATAAATACTTCAGTGCATATGTATCAATACTTGCAAAATAAGATATTAATATTTTGATGTGTAACTAATATGATCAAACGCCTGAAGATTAAACTTTGTACAATGTATATACAAATAAATACTTCAGTGCATAGATATAAATACTTTCAATACTTGAGATTAATACTTTCAGATGTCATCCAGCGCCATATGTAAAAAAATATTAAGTATTGCGGTCCCCCATATAGTTATGGCAATATTGATATTTTAAGAGACGTGTATGGTCCCCCCAGGCTCCCCCATTTAGTTTGAGTGGTCTCCCACATATATTTATGGTGCGGGGACAGTTTGAGAGATTTGATTGGAAATACAATTATTTATGTTAAAATAATTTCGTGCATATATATAAATACTTCTATGCATAGGTATAAATACTTTTGTTCATAGGTATTAATACTTTAGAAATTGTGCGGGGACAATACGTATTATATAAGGAAATTGTGCAGGGACGGTTCCCCCAAATTAGTTATGGAAGTTATGTGTGGGGACATTATTTATGTACCCTTCATAGAGATTAATACGTATGTTATTCCTGTTAAATATTTTGATGCTTTCTGTTAAATAGTCCCATTTTATTAATGTTTTAGTGGTTCCCATGATAATTATGGAAGTTAAGTGCGGGAATAATACAAAAATAGAGGTGCGGGACAATTATCAAAATCCATATAAAAATTAGCGGCGTCTCTTTTGGAAGCGTCGAATATACTTCATGATAAATAGTCTTTCCATTTTCTATATATTATTTGAAAAACGCGCGATAAATAAGATATCTCCAAGAGTCCAAGTGATATTATATCTGCTCGGTCATATGTTCAATAAATATATATAGTTACGCTATTTTATAGTTCAAACATTTACCATTAGTGCAATAAACTGATTCAGATCTTTTCCTATGTTACACAAGTCACGGCAAAAAAATATATTGCCTCCAGCCCTCCACGCTAAGGACGTATTAATTTAGTAAGGTAAAATGAAGACCAATGTTTTTTTTTTTTTTCTAATTAGATTGCACATATAATATTATTAATATTATATTCTTATTTTTTTAAAGAAAAATTATACTTGAACCCCCTTAATTACAATCTAACGATTTTGATGTGATCACCATATTTATATCAAGGTTTAACATGCGGTTTGACCATTATTCTAAAATATCTATGCTTGGTATGTTGGCTTATCATGAATACGTATCCTCTGCATTAACGCACCGTTTGAGTTATGAACCGTACGATCAGAATTCGGACTAATCCTGTCCACTCCTATAATGCACGTTCACTTTAATATTAGTGCGGATCTCAATGGGACGGTTCAGATCTTAACTCAAAATTTGAGTTAATGCAGAGGATACGAATTCGGCTTATCATTGAGATTTGTGTCGTTCGACAATCAAAATCAGCAATCACATTTTGATGTTTAACATATAATTAGTTTAAGGCCATTGACTCCAGGATTTCCGTCTGTATCGTACCAGTATGTGTACCAGTAGCACCATTCCCTCATACTATTGGTTTTGTATGAGCGAATTTCTTCCCAAAATACCTGCAGCTCCTCTTTTGTAAAGTACTTGTGCCTGAGACAACATATCACATGTTTGTTTAAAGTACTTATGTAGTTCAAATTTGACAACGGATTGACTTTTTTAGTAATTTCTCTTTTAATTGTAGATTTATGGTTGATTGATGCTCTAATCCCTCTACAAAATAGGCTTTTTAGTTGAGCTCCTTAGAGGGTTTAGGGCAGGGGCGGATTCAGGATTTCCGTCAGGGGGGCAAATAAATATCGAATCGGGTTTAAATTCATTAACCAATTGGGTACTCGACAAAAATAATACTTTAACTTATACTTTCCAATGCTTTGACTTATAATTTCTGATGCTCTGACTTATAATTATAATTACCAATAAAAATTCAACAGATTTATTTCAATTTTAATCCTAAATTTAACTTGAATTACAAATTAAACATCCAGAGGGGGGCAAAGTCAATCGAAACCAATAAATCTCCACTAAAACTCAAAATCCAGGTGGGGGGGCAGCTGCCCCTCCCTGGAATACACTGGGTCCGCCCCTGGTTTAGGGTTTTGGGTTTATGGCTGGAGCGTAATAATTTGTGTTTTAAGTTTAGCAATATGACTTAAAGCGATTGGTTCACAAATCATCGCATTGATCTATTTTTGGTGTAGAACAATTACTGATGACTATTTCCTTAAACTTACTCTCTTATTACCATTTGATGTAAGAGATATACCTGTCCAGGTACTCGCTGATACAGTGAAAGCAGGGGCGGAATTAGAAAATTTAGAGGGGGACTGAAAATTAAAGTGTTGATAGGAATGATATTGTTAATTATAACTATGCTGATTACTGATTTAATATTTTCCACTACAGTTCCAGTATCATTCCCCATTGTTTAATCACAATGATTTATATGTCTTTTGTTTATGCATCGCACTAAATTTATCTCATCGAGTACAAGAATAGACAATCATTAAGAGATTGGACAAATAATAAAAACAGAGATAGATGAAGTTTGGTTATATTTAAATTTATCTCATGATTTCTGATAGCTATTTGGTTTCTTTGTGTATTTGTGTCCTATTGAAACTGTCACATGCTATGATTTAGCCGTTTAGAAATTATTATTTTTAGTGTTGCAGCAAACTGTGTTGATGTAATTAATAGGTTAGCTTGTTTTCTTAAAACAGTTGGTATGTGATGTTTTGTAATTATGAGAATGGTACCAGTGGTTTGATACCTTTTTCATTATGATCTCAATGAAATCAGTGGGCTATATCCACTTTAATAATAAAAAAAGAAGACCTGGTGCTTGAGACTAACCTAAAGATAGTGCTCTAAAGTAACCTATGAGCAAGATAACCTATATCGTACCAATTAGACATCATTCCCTAATCGGTCTATACTTGAATTTGTCAATTTAATTCACTAGTGGAGAATATCAGATTAGATTAAGTATTATATGGAGTCGGATTAGATTAGGTACTTGGTCAGTTAATTTTAAAATGAAAACTGCGAGTGTGATGAACATGCCACCAATTAGGACCCCCTAAGTGCTAATTAGTTACAAATAATTTCTAGGAGCACCTTTTTCCAAGTCGTTATGGCAATGAGTACCTTCCAGAGTTCTATCTTAAAGGAACCACAGGAAAACATAGGTATATCAGAATAAAATATGAAATATTTACTTAAATAGTACACTCTAAGAACATTAACATAATAGTTGCTCAAAATTGTATATTGGAGCAGCAAAATATATAAGGCTATGGTCATGTGAAATTTTAAATTCATGACAATATATATTGGGGAATTCAATCAAAAACTATGAAAATTACCTATTTCTCCCTCCAAATTTTATCACAAGATAGGAAGAAAAAAATAATCAACAAGACACAGATGAAATTTGATCTCACATGAATATCATTACATTCTAGTGGGAAAAAAACAAGTAATTTATCTTTCTGATGATGAAAGTTAATGATAATTAGGAAAATCATCTTTTATTTGTTGCAATGCCCATTTCATAGTAACATAAATTTTAGATTGCTCTATGATATGTTTTTGTTTGTTAAGCATCTAATATCTTTAAAAATACTTTAAAAAATATAAAATGATAAGTACTCTAAACATTGATGAAACAAGTTTGGAACTTGCTTCATGGTTAAAGTGCACCAAACCTAGCACTAGGTCCCTATGTTAATTAGCTATAGCGTTTGACCATTCATCTCATATAAACAAAGACTTTATATGTATGCCTATATATATTTGTCTGTGTATAATGATAATTACATTTCAGGCAAGGAGGTTGAGTTTGATAAGCCGCAGTGCTCGCTCGATAACCCAACGTCTACATTTGTCAGACTGGTGTTTGAGTATGCTAAGATTGATATCGAGCAGCATTTTACCTGCATAATTTAGAACTAGTACTGTGTCCGTACATTACAACAGAAATATATATATTATAAGATAATAAAACAAATCTCATACAAAATGACATAATTTTATAAAAAAAGTTTAAATAAAATGACAAATAACATTTCTAAATAACATATTCAATAACATCTAATGTAAATAAAAATTCTTAAATAGCTTATTTTATTAAATGACATACATGTTTTTTTTTATTGATATATTTTCATACAAAATGACATATTAAATGACAAATAAGATTTCTTAAAAAATATAAAAAACAATTGAAAGAAATGAAAATATGGCCAATCAATTATCAATCAATCTAAAAAGTTCTTAATAACATTTAAAAAATGAAAACAAATCATAACCAATCAGAAAAATGATACAATTTGCATGTGACGTGCATGTGTGTAAATAAATTTAGACATCTATACGTAGAAAAATTATAAAGAAAATGTGTAGAATCAATAGAAGGTAGATTATTTGATTGAAGGGTTGATATTTAATCTGAAATTTCATCTTTTAATCACAACCGTTGACAGGTCAGGAAATCTGCGTGCATCATATATATAAGAATGGAGTTAAGAGGAACCATATTTAGAAATTTGATAATTATCACACGTGAAATGGGTTGTTTTAAACTATTATTTAGTGTTATAGTATGTTATTTTGCGTAACATGTTTTGTATTGGTTGGGTTGGGGCATAGATATGCAGGTGCGGGTATGGAGGAAAGACCAACGGATGGGTCGGTCATTATTTTTAGGTTTCATATATGTTGAGCCAGATAAGTCAGAAATGAATTTTTTTAACAAGCAAGTCAAGCTTGAGCTTGACATATTATCTGCAAGATAAAATTCATTGCCATTTCTAATCAAACATGATAAAATCCTACAGACCGAACATTATATTATAATAATAGAGATTAAGCAATGGAAAATTGCAGTGCTGCGATGTGGAGACATATATTAAAGCTCATATGTGCACAAGTGAAGAACATAATTAAGCGTTGGAGACTATTTTTATTGAAGAGCTTGTTCTACTATTAGTATTTACTGCAACCATATAATTTCCGAGGAGGGATCAGGTTACAACAAATTTGAGTTACAACAAAGTTACAACAATTATTTTTTTCATTTTCGAAGTCCAAATTGTCGATCCAAACAGTTCAACATGATCCACAATAAAATGTGTTTGCAGATCAAATTTTACATTTTTTGAATTTTTTTACTATTTATTAAGTATTTTACAAAAAAAAAGTCATATTCAGACCATTGAATTTTGTATCCATCTTAATAAATAGTAAAAAAAATTTAAAAAAATGTAAAATTTGATCTGCAAGCACATTTTATTTAGATAATCATGTTGAACGGTTTGGATCGACGATTTGGACTTTGAAAATGAAAAATATGATTGTTGTAACTTTGTTGTAACTCAAATTTGTTGTAACTTGATCCCTCATCTTTTTTTAATTATGTATATTAAAATTTAATTTAATTTTCTTCTTTTTTAAGTTTTTATATAGTTCAATCTCTCTTATAAAATATTAAATGTTTATTTGTAGTATAGTGGTTAAATTTGTTTATTGTGATTGTGGGAGAACTTGAATTCAAATCTCACCTTCTATATTATATATTTTTACATTTTAATTTGAAGTCTCATATCTAAATTTTCTAATTCTGCTCCTGTTCAGAATATGGTACAACTGATTTCTAATGGTTTCTAAGTTATTTTTCAGACGAATTTTAAGGGATATTTGTGCTTTTTTTGTGCTGAGAGGTTGTATCTTAAAAACAAATAGAGACTCTCAGCACAGTAAAGCACAAGGTTCTCCTAAAATTCATCTATAAAATTGCCTAGAAACCTTTAGAAATCACTTATCTAAATTTTAGGAAATCCTCTTAGGTTTTTCATCCGGGTTTTAAATACTCTCATAAAATTTAATTAAACAAAGCAATCTCTTACATTGTTGACACTAAGTGTTGATTATCCTCAATTTAATTTTACCAGTGATGTGGACACTAAGTCACTAACTGTCATGTAATCACATCTGCCACATCATCATCATCATCCGGGTTTCAGTGCCACTTGTAGATCGAGTCACCTTAAAAAAAATTAGTGTCTTAATAACAAGCATCAACATTTCCAGAAAAGTCCAAATTAATTCATTGTTGTGTGTTTTTCTCCATGAATTAATGCGCAACTAATTATGTTATCATTATACATGTCTAGCATTACAGAAAATAATTATTGTGCCCCAAAATTTGTTTAATATAAAAAATACTTATGATTGAAAGAAAAAATCACATTTTTTTATGTAATAGCTAATTATTTCGGAATTAAATCCGAGGAACAAATCTAGTAATAATAAAAGAACAAAAGATATTTTCATAGAGGGAGCAGTTAGGTGGCAAACCGTATAGCAATCCTGACCTTGAAAAGTGAAAACGACATGCATATCTTCTAAACCACTATTCCAATCACAAATTTCAAGTTCGATTAGACTTACTATTTCTTGCGTGGTCAAACAAGTTTCTAAATTATACAATTTAATATACAACTTAATTAATATTTATGGGTTTTGTATGATATATTTATAAATATGTTGCTCCTGGTGTGAGCATTCCATATGATTTTACCGTTGTATCAAAAGATAAAATATCGGAAGAATAAAATTACTGTCGTGACATACTGTTAATACAAATTTGTGCAATTTCAGTATATATACGATCGATGTTTACCAACTTTTCCACTTGCATAAAAAAAGAAATTGTTTACCAACTTTTTCCATTTTTCCACATAAATGAACTTCATGGCAAAATTAGGTCACAACTAAAACCAAAAACCAAAAACCTAATTACCATAGAGACCCTATTTTCAACACATTTAAAATTTATTTTTTATATAGTCAAGCAGCCAAGCTGGTAATGTACGGTGGCGACGCAGGGGAGAGATTGAGAGCACTTATCTGTGCCTGTGGTCCTTGGTGCTTTCTTGGTGAAAAGCCAACCCACATATCAGGGAACACGTATCCTCTGCATTAACGCACCGTTTGAGTTAATTTATGAACCGTACGATCAGAACTCAGACCAATCCTGTCCACTCCTATAATGCACGTGCACTTTAATATGGATACGGATCTCAATAGGACGGTTCAGATCTTAACTCAAAATTTGAGTTAATGCAGAGGATACGAATTCCATATCAGGTGGGTAAAGAAACTTGTGGTGTAATTATATCATTTCTGCAAACGCCAAAGATATATTGATGTAAAAAGTCATGGTGACGGTGCTTACAAAAAGGAAGAGCAAATGACATATAAGAAACTTGCACTTCCTTCTCCACTAAAGAACATATCCTAAATTAGGGCTGTCGGATGACATGTCATGATTCACCTAATAACTCTAATTTTTGTCTTAACTTGCTTTAATTTGATTAAAAAAACATAGGGGCTTCTATACTTCAACGAGGAGAATTATTAATACGGATATGCAAAGAACAATTTCTCCCAAATCTGTAATTATTTAGAGAACTTATCATAGTGTGTATTGCAATATCATTAAAAAGGGAAATTTTATTATCAGGCGAGTAAGTACAATGCAATGCAATGATACAATAGAATAGATATCTGATCATTCCATTAGAACTTATTTGACAAACAGGCAGGGAAAGAATGGGTAATATATGTTAAATGCAAATAAAATTGAATGAAATTGTAAAACACACACACACATTTGTAAAAATATAATTAAAACTCGTGCACTTTGCACTATAGTTTCTATTCGAATATAATATGGTATATTTAATGCAGGTGACATAAAATTCAGGAGAGATTTTTATTGACACTACTACAAAAAACATATTTACTATCGCTCATTTATCATTGAGTGTCATTCGACACAGATTGGTATGTAACCAGCATTGTAAATACTTTGAACTTTTTACCGACTGTTCGGTCTAACCAACCGATGGAGTTGATGGCCCCCTCCTTTGCCATCCTTTTTTAATATCCTACCGTTGGTTTTGAGTGTCTCTGTGATATCGGATGGGTTACAACACTGATGGCGTAGAGGTGATGATCTTTACCATCCGTGATGTCAATTAATTAGGTTGTCAGTTTTGGATTGATCAATACCAACTGTGTTACTTTTTGAACCGATGGTGATGTTTTCAGGGGCAACGCTGTAAATACTTAGAACCTAGATTTTGGTATAAATTAACCACACTCTCATGTATTCAATTAATTGATTGTGATGTATTGTGTAATTAAATTTGGAGCTATACTGTGCAATTATAATGAGATACTTATTAAATAACATACATAATACCAACTCAATAATATCTAATTAACTAATAAGGTTTTACTGGCTCCTGAAAATTTTGTGTTATAATTTTTTAAAATAAAAAGTTCATAACCAAGAGTAAAATATCACTAGCTTACTAGAGAATACTGAGCTCAATCGTGACTACACATTGTTATCATAAGTTCATAACCAAGTGTAACAGAACTTTATAAGAAAATTAAATTAAAACAGATCCAAGAAATGTACCTAATGGTAATAATATTACAAAATTAACATCCAAAATAGATCCCAATATATATTACAAAACATCCATGCACAAAATATGTTGAAACATCCATATATAAACTAGCTATAGCTAGTATAACTCCAAAGTCTTTAGACAACAACTGAAATAATCATATTTATCAAATAATGCGTATACAAATCCCCAATCCCGATCGGTAAAACCCAATTCCATTGTTGTAAATGTCATTCTACAATAGTGATCAGAACAAGTGATCAATGAAGAATAGTTCCTAAAATTTCTCAATTCCCCTTTAACAACATGAGATACTGTATCACTCATTGTACCATGATATCAAACCTCCAAAATTGAACCTCAACTATCTCGATATTTCTTCTGTCAGATGCTTCAACTAGCGGGAATGGAACTATAGTTTTTTGCCATTCTTCATAATCACAATCACAAAACTACAACAAATAATTGATCAATTGATAACTAGATCTTAATTTAAACTTTCTTCAAACAAAAAAACTTTAAACAACAAATTAAAAATGAAGAGAAGCTATGTATTTGGAAAAAAAAAAAAAAACAAAACTGATGTTGTACTACTGTAAGTTTTGTCATCTTTGGACAACTCTCTGTGATCCAAGTTTGCATTTCGAAATATGAATAAGAACAGAGGAAAACAGTGAGAACCATTAAGTTCTCAAATTTGAGGGGGTTTTAAGGCAACTCATCTAAAAACTGTGCCTACACATGTTTGAGAAAATAATATATATATATATATATATATATATATATAAGAGAGTGGCTAATATCAAAATGTTTACACCAAGGCCCTCGTGCAACAAAGTCATTTTTGGATTTTTGAAGTCCAAACTGTTAGATGTTTAATTTATATTAAAATCTGCTTGGAGACCAAATTTTACATTTTTTGGAATTTTTTTACAATTTATTAAGCCACTTTGAAAATTGCTGATCCGGGTGAACAGTAAAAACAATGCATCAAATTCTGGACCATGTGATCAGCAATTTTCAAAGTGGCTTAATAAATAGTAAAAAAATTCTAAAAAATGTAAAATTTAGTCTCCAAGCAGATTTTAATATAGATTTGATCACTCAAAAGATAGCGATGTTTCTTTTAATATTTATAAACTCGGAAATGCATCGGTTCGGATTGCAAGCACACAATCCTATCGAGTAGTATATTCGAGGTCGATCCACAGGGAATATTGGTTCAAAGTCTTGAGCGATCGAATCACAATCTTTCGAAAGGTTAGACGAAATCTGAAAATTGAGAGTTGTAGTTGTGATTAATGTAAATTAGGAAACAATTAAAAATAATTAAAATAAAGATAGAGATGAGAATTCCTAAGGTTTCGGCACACCATTGCTACTCAATCCGCTTTGATAATATATTTCTGTCGGATCTGATTTCCTGTTGTTGTTTTATGAAAGACACCACATAGGTCACTGCGAGTTATTTTACGCAAGAATGACAGATCTTTTATCGAGATTCTACATAGGACACTGCGAGTTATCTTACGTAAATAACTGATCTCTTAAATACACAAGTTACTGCACAGATCACTGCGATTTACCTTACGCAAATTGTCACACCCCAAACCAAGATTTCCGGATTATGGTGTGATCAGTCCCCGCCTCGTGTCAATTAATCGAAATGACACGCAAGGCTAAACAAATATAAACAATAATGCACATCGGAAAAGAAATAAATCAAACAAACAATAGTCATAAATATCAAATAAATATAAGTATACATACATCATCCACATAATCCACATAATCCACATCAGGATAAAATAAACATAAACTACGCAAGGGAATACATGATCTATCGAGTCCAATGTACATATCAAAAGCATTGGACTCGTAAACCTATCAAAAGTCCTAATCAACTAATCAAGCGGCGTGGCCATCGGGGACAGCTCCTGACGTCTCCTGCTGCGGACCGTCAGACTCTGTACCTGCCCACATCCATAAAAAGGAGGGGATGAGCAAATGATCGCCCAGTATGTGACCCAGTATTATCCCTTCAGGGATCCTCTTAAATCAAAGCACATTTTAATTTGAAATCTACGTAAAGTCGGTAATTCACTTTTAATGCACATGCTGCGGAATTTAAAACCTATCATAATAACTATAAAAGAAAAGTACATATAGTAGATGAATGATGCAATTATCCTATTATGACAACATGATTAAAGTTTTCCAAAAAAAAAAAAAAATCAAAGAGAATGTATATTTATAATCAATCGGGGTCCAGTACAATAGGTACCGTGTGTACAAATTGATATAATAATAATACGGATAATTTTATCACCTCGTGTCGTGCCAATTTAAATTCATATATTCAAATCAATATAATCCAATAGGAGAAAACATATGCAAGACGTAAGAATAAGTTAATCTGTTTCCTCATGAGCAAGGAGACCTCCATCGTCTGGCCATAGACATGAATCAGAGAGGCGTGTCACCCTCAAAGGCGTGAGACCCTTTTACCGCAGGTCTGGGCATGAGACCCACTAGAGCGTGTCATCCTCGCCGAGTATGCGACCCCTAGTGACGTGTCATCCTCGCCGGGCATGAGACTCACTAGAGCGTGGCATCCAGGACGAGTATGCGACCTCTAGTGACGTGTCACCCCAGCCTACATCACAATGCCACCCCCAGGACAGCACACTGGCGCGCTGGGCATGAGACCCTCCGGAGCGTGTCATCCTCGCCGGGTATGAGACCTCCAGAGGCGTACGGTCCCAACACGCGACCTGGGGCTATGAGGTAAGCCGTACTAGACTAATAGCTCCTAATGTAGGGAAGACACAACTCGAATCATTTTCGTGCCTCTGGGCTCGAGATCGGTTCGCACGTAAATAATAAAATGATAGAAAAGAATATATAGTTCCAACTTAATGCATATAATAATATAATATTCCTAAAAGACCACCCGAGGAACCAAGTGGTCCCTCGGCTCAATGGCTAACGGGCCGACCGGTTCCATACCAACCATACGGAACGCAGTCACTCGATCTTCTACTCACTCTCACCAATGCACATGCTTAACTAAAATACTATGTTGTCCTCTACGAGAAGAGAACAACTAATATCCTAATCTAATATAATATTAATTAAATTACTCTACTCCTAAGAAAGCAGTAAATTTTCCATATAAGGGGTTATGCAAATCCTAAATTACAGTTCAGAAAGGATTAAACATGCTCTAATGCAACTACAAAATTTAAAGTACAGATGTTAGGTCAAGTGGTCGACTGGTAAGAGTACGCCACGAAAAGATAATTCATATATCCCACACCTGATGGCTGTAGGGGTAGAACGCGCTAATAGCCTCCGGGATCCGCGTAATCCTCGCCTGCTCCTGTACAAGCGTCAGCGGGATCGGTCCATGGATCGGAATCTACGTAGGTCGGATGACCTGTAATTTAGACGTAACTTAATTAGAGTCTAAACTAACTATTCGTAACCCTTATTACCCCGTTTGAATAATTTCACTAAGTGTTCATGTTTAATTAATTAATTAACTATGGTTCGAATTTAATTTACTCCTCTACTATTTAAATTATGCTCAATCGGTTCGATCGATTTTATTCGATTCCGATTGAGCGCACAATTAGGTCAAGTTGGTTTAATTTAATCTATCGTAATTTAAATATTTATTATATTTTAATTTGAAGATAAACTGTTTAACTAAATAAGTCGTGACTTTTAACCTAAGTTATTGCATATTTTTACGATAAAATACGTAAGGTATAATTCACGTGATTTAATTTGCTATTATTAATTTCCTATTCACTTGTAAAATAACGTGTTTTTCTTAATTAATTAAGCTACAATAATTTTTAAATCCTAAGTACGTAGTTTATAAGCGTCAATTATTTAATGATAATATTTCTAAAGTCGTACGAATTATTTTTAATAACTTGTACAAGTCGATCAATTTGTAAATGTAAAATAACATGTGATCATCTAATTATCCTATTTAGCGAAATTTGAAATCGAATGTTTCGTGAATATTAATATGTTGTTAATTAATTGTCCTTTATTAATTAACAACATATTTTATTTACAAATTATTTTCTTATTTAAAAATTCTATTTACTTAACTTATAAAACTCTAATTACTTAATTTATAAATTCTAATTACCTAAGGTGTGTGTAATTAAATTTATTTAACGTGTTAAATAATATAGTTAGGATAACAAGTAGTTAAAATAATATTTTAAATAGTACGTGTCATAATTAATGTACAATTAATTTGGTAGGTCAATTGCATATATATATATATGGTGCAAAACAATCATGATTTATTTATTTATTAGTTAATCAATTTTATTTAAATAATATCATTGTAAGTTAAATAGTATTCTCATAGTTTATTAATAAACTACATTGCGTTATAAAAGAAATATTCAATTGAGTTTATACACATATATTCTTAAGTACATAACATATACATGTACATAATTTAATCGTGCGTAGTTCTATCATCACCTAATGTTTTTATTTGTCCTTAGAATATATATATATATTAAAGTAAATGATTTTATTTGTCCTTAGAATATATATATATATATATATATATATATATATATATATATATATATATATATATATATTGACATACTTTAATTAATAAAATTACTTTTAAATAATGGTATCTTTAAATTTCAACTTTTCAACCAAAGCCTCTAAAGGCCGAGCCCAAACAGAAAAAGGCCCAAACTAATGTACATTTCTTATTTGATTTTTCAGCCGAACCCATTGTGGTGAAAATTTCCATTTTTCCGTTTAAGTCCTTGTGATAGGGGCGGGGCTAGGGGTGCACAAAAAGCTCACGACTCGAAACTCAGTTCGGAATCAATTCAGATTCAACTCACTAATAACTCGAGTTAAAACTGACTCGAGTCAAAACTGACTCGAGTTTATTGACTCTGTTGATTTATGAGTCGATTCCAAATTACTCCTAACTCGGTTCGGAATCAACTCGGTTTGACTCACATCAAATTCTAATATTTATATTTCTAATTTTTACATTTGGTACAGTTTTTTTTTTTTTTTTATTGATACATTTGGTATAGAAGAAGTATAGAAGAAAAAGGAAGAGAAGTAGAGAAGAGAACTGTGTATTTTTAATTATGTATTGGCTATTATATTTTGTATTGTCTTTAATTGTGTATTATTTTGGTAAACTATGTAATATATCTTTTGTTATAATTAAATTAGATTGTCTCACTGTGTACTATATTATGAGTCACGAGTCGACTCACCTTGACTCGAGTTACTCGCGAGTTGATTCCAAATTGGAGTTTCTGACTCGGAACTGGATTAGTGATTCGGACTCAACTCGGCTCATGAGTTCGCGAGTTGAATCCAAGTTGTCCTCGATTCGGACTCAACTCGGCTCATGAGCAGCCCTAGGCGGGGCATATTATAAAAAGGGCCTAAATTTTACACAACAACTCCTTAAATTGAAATATTTACACTATCGTACTTGTCACTTAGAAACCGTACCAGTATGCTAGGCTCACCGGTAAAAATGCATTTTTTCAATGTCGGTCGTACAAATATCACAAGGTAACCGAGAATAGTAAAAAAAGGGTAATTGGTTTTGAACTTGGTAACGGTACCATCTCCAAAATTTCAAGAGAGATTAAGTTATCGATTCAATTTCACAAGCACCTCTAAGAAAACAGACAAGTCAAGGTTTTAATTCTCATCTCATTTCACAAGGGAAATAATGCATAAAAGAAGAGGAAGAAAATACTAAGGATTTTAACAACAAATTCTCGACACACAAATACAATCTATCATCCATTCAAGGAGCCATTAGAGCAGGATTCACAACAACAATTCGAGGCTCAATCGAGGGTTCAATTTTTGAAACTACAAAGGCTCATCTCACTCACAACAGCCATAAGACATAAGAGAAAGAAATCAAGATATAGGACAGTTCACCGATTAATGCTTCCAATTCCATGTCGTGGCGAAGGTCGGTACCAAGATCGAGCCTCGCCTCACGGCCGTCCCAAATCAGCAAGCATCACAGAAATGAGGCGTCACAAGGCACCGCACCAGCACTACACCGCACCGAATCAGCACCGTACCAGCACCTCACCAGCACCTCACCAGCACCGCACCAGCACCGCACCAGTACCGCGCCAACACCAATTACAAGCACAAGGAAAACCCTAACGGGTTCAAAATTGGAAAAATCCGAACCCAATAAAGAGAGTGACAAAGAGAGGTAAAGAGACAGACAGTGGAGAAATGGTTCTCCTTTGAGAGAGAGAAACCGAGGGTTATAACCCCGAAGAGAAAATTTCGAAGAGAGAGAGAGAGAGAGAGTGAACCTAGAGAGAGATTGGCAGGGTACGACCTACGTAGGTGTGCACATTAGTCATCGCTCGGCATGGTCCGACACGACAATTTGGTCGCGTGCGTACGGAAGAGAAGACGAGAGAGAGAAGGGGGCGTTTCCTTCTCCAGGAAGGAAAGAAAGAGAGAGAAGGGGGAGTGGGGAGGGATATTATTTGGGGTGGGGTTCGTGAGGCAGAGGAAAGAAAGACAGAGAGGGAGAGAAAATAAGGGGAGAAGGGAGGGGTCTACTTTGAGATTGGTGCTAAATGTATTTGAACGGTTTAAGACTTCTCTAACAATTAAAAAGGATTCAATTTGGTGATATCTTATAAACTAACTACATCTAATTAAAGAATTTAAACGAGGCTCGTGATCAGAAATTTATACGAAGTTTTCAAATGTTCTTGATTTACCTTACGAATTTATTCGTCACTTCATTAATTATTAAATTTACAATTGTTATTAATATTTGTATTTCTTAATTAAAAATTCTTATTTGTAAAATTAATTCTACAATTTATAAAATTACTAATTAGTTAAATAAATAAAATATAAGTTAATTTATTCATTAGATTAATTAACCTTTATTTTCCTTGATAATTCAATTAAAATTTTAATTGGTTGTAAATTTTAATTATAGACTAATTAATTACATTTAAAATTACGGGTTATAACATTCTCCCCCCCTAATAAAAAGTTTCGTCCCGAAACTAAAAGATCATACGTAAAAGACAAAATTTCGAGTAGCATTATGCTATTCGTGGTTGTGCACTCATTGCACAAGTCTCGTCGACTAATTAGTCACTGAAGCGAGATTCCAAAGCGTTTACGTTTTTTCTTACGCGTGTTCATGATAGGATTTCGTGATCTATCATGTTTCTCGCGGCTCTGTTTTGTTCCTTAATTATATCCTCGACGGGGTTCGTAGTACGTATTTGAGCGCTTCGATATAATCTTTACTCTCGACTCTCCAAGTCAATGTAGGAACATAAAGTCTTCCAGTGCGTCGATTTTAATTTACGCAAAAGAGTTACTCATTTCTAAAACAAAGATATAAGAATGTCGAGAGGGTAAGTAATTCCAACACTTAGTATAACGGAATGAAGCTTTTTAGGAACTTAAAAGAATCTAATTTAGGTGGAATCAATTTATTTAGTTAATTTATGTAAGATCAGGAATGAATTCGTCAAGTTCAGTTTATTCGAATAACCCGAGCTAAATTTGATTTAGGAACTCAAAGAGGAGATATAGAGTTTAGAAGGCAAAATTTCCAATTTGTTAGAAATCACAAAATATGGTCATACCACGAGCTTTGTTGGGTTGATAGCAAGAAATGGCTAAGCGTAATCAAAGCGATATAATTTAATTTAGATGACGAATTAGAATCTTAAAATGATGGAATGGATTTACTCAACTTTAACTCGATAATAATTGCCACTTGGACTCTATTTAACGGAAAGTCCTTTATACTCTTGAGAAGGATTTCGAGTTGAAAGTGGTATATTCCTTTCAAATGACTTAAAAGAGGGATCCAATATTTAAACGAGGATTAAATCACAAAAAAATGAAGTTTTGAGTTAGGAGTTGCATTTGTTATTAATAGGCACACTGAATATAGATAAGTAATTCAGTATTATTGAAAGGAAAGTGAACCGGATTTAATCACATAACTTATCCATTTTATGGAGGTCAACGGAGATCATATTTTAAATGATTTAATTCATATCACAAGTTTAAGAAATGGCGGGGATGCGAGTTACGTTGGATCGTTCGAATAGAATTGTCTTAGAGATAGTTAAGGCATAATCTACTTTTATTCAGAATTCAAAGGTAATACTTTTCAATAATTACATTGATGGAAGTGGACCGTATGGAATTAAGATGTACTAAATAGGTGATCAACCTGTTAGTGTTATGATCTAGAAGCCAACCATTTATGGATGTATTCTATGTTTGTTCATGAAATGAAAGAATCATTTTGTTCCTTGAGTATTTAATTACATTATGGATTTTTCGAGTTGAGGACTTGAAATGTAGAACTCTATAATAATAATATAACGAATACTCTAAATGTCCCTAATCTTGGTAATTAAGAAGGAACACTATTTACCGGTACGAGATTAGTATGTGGATTAAATGATGATCATGTTCTACGGATCATATGGTAAGGAGCTACCAATTTAATCACATAAATACCTGATGGAGATCAGGGGATTGGACATGACCCAAGAATGAAACATAACATGGATTGTGTTAGTGTCATTAATGTTTCATTTGTGTCTTGAATTCTTTGGTATGAGATGATTATTTTTCCTACATAAGATACATGTATCTGTAGGTGTTATCCAACGTTGACCGTAACTGGCAGCTATACAGATAATATCTCAATATGTGTGTCTTGTGCGGAGGAAAAGATATTTATCAAGAATACCAGTGTCCCTCATATTTCATATGTGAGTGATGATATCTTCGGGCCCCTTGATGGAGTAATAAAGTATGCATGCAATTATGATCAATGAGTTTGATCATTATTTACTGAATTACTTGGAATCAAGAAAAGAATAAATTTGCAAGGATGACACTCTCCTGCCTTGGATTTATTCTCGATATCATGTGGCACGTGAATTGACACAAGCAATTAAATATTGCTTTAGGATCGTGATGTTGATTGGTTCATATCATCTTTATCTGTTGAGTAATTATAATGCATATTGCTAGGTGCCGCTTATAATTTATAGAATTAAAAGAAATTTTGATTCTATTGTCAACACGATATAGATCCTACGAGGTCACACCCAAGAGAGAAAAACGAAATAAATAAAAGTGTCATGGAGATGACTAACTTGATCTTAGAATAAATTTATTACATGTTGGACATGGTATACAAATTTATTTCTCAACAGAATTGAGCAAATACAATTAATCGTAACAATTGTCGGGTGGGCCAAAAGTTGGCATAAATGGCAAAAACGAAAATGGCATAAATAGAAATTGGCCCAAGCCCAATTTAACATTAAATGGAGAAGTCCATTTGATGAAATGGTTTGGAATAAAGTGGGATAAAAGTGCATCTAATGGAGAGCTCCATTGGATGGCAAAAGTAAAAGTTACTTTTGTCATGTTTAAATCTAGCCATCCATTGTGGTTGAGATGATTAAAATATACCCTAACTTCACACTATAAATACCCCACCTTTTTCCAAACCCTAGCCACCATTCTAATCTCTCTCTTCTTCCTTCTCTTGTAAGAAAAATTGGAAAAACGTTTTTGTAAGAAGAGGTGAAAAAGAGAAGAGTTTTTGCAATTTTGTCTCCACCATTTTTGCTCATGTGTTGAGCACAACTTCTACACTAAAATTAATAGTTGATTGAAGAGGTAGAAGCTAAGGTTAAGTTAGATTCTTGGTTGATTACCTCTAGCAAGGGAAAAACAAGAGTTTCGTTTAATCTCGGGTGGATACTCGTAGAGGCTTCGTGCGTTCGAAGCGGGTGCCATTTCGAGGCCGACTTGGAGAAGTGAAGGCTCGACAAGGAGGCAACAACCCTACATCTCAAGTCCCTACTTCTTGGTTTAGAGACCAAGATTTGAGGTATAAAGATTAAACAAGTTAAAATGTTAAATACGGTTCATCGTTAGTCAAATAAGTAGATCTATGTTGGTTTCTTTGAGTTAAATTTTTGAAATTTACTCTTGCATGAAACTAATATTTTCTTCAATTGGTATCAGAGCTTAAGGCTTTATTTGACTAATTTTTGGCCGAAATTAGCATGAGTAATTAATTTAATTAAGTCTTGGAAGCTTATGACCTTTTCATTAGATCAACCGTCGGTGTTCTTGAACATCTTGCATTTAATTTTAGGATTATTATTACACAATTATTTTGGAGCCTTCTAAGGTGATTAAACATTAATTTGTAATGTTTAAATCTCTGAAATAAATTTATTTAATGGTTAAATTAAATTTATAGCAAATGGATCAAGGAAAGTGAAATGATGAAAAATAGCCTTAATAGGCTCGGGTTCCACTTGGACCAAATGTTTTTCATATTTTTGTTTGAGATTCATTTAATCCATTTTAATAGTGTTGTCATAAATATCATAAGGAGTGCATTCATGTATAGTTTGCATTTTTATGAGTTATTTAGATATAATCCTAATTTTGAGGTAATTAAGTGCTAATTAACCAAAGTGTGTTATCCCAATAATTAAAATGTATGTTTATTTGATGAAATGCATTTTAAAAGAATTTGGGAAAATTTTATTCCTCTGTTGGAATTTAGAAAATTATTTTAAAGGTTAAAATTGATTTTCTAAGCACACTTGTTAATTAGGCATAACGGGTTGTCTATTGCTTGTGCTATTTGGAATAGTTCAAGGTGTAGTTTGTAAATTTTAATTTGCATGAATTATTTGATAAATCAAACCTTCTCCTCTGTTGAAATTTTGTTTTTGAAACAAATTTTTATAGGTCATAAGCTTAAGGAATTAATTTAATTAATTGCATATGCATGAATTGTTTATGCATGTATGGTGCAATTTTTGCACATGCACCTAACTTGTTTTTGTAGGGACAAAAAAAATGTGAGTTTTGTATGGTCATTTCCAATGCCTTGTGGGATGTAATGAATGTTTGTTGAATGGTTGTAATGCGGCCTAAGGTGCCCCATAATAATTAATTAGATTAATAATTAAGGCACAAATGTTAGGATGCCTTTCAATGTAATTCATTCAAGGCTTGCATGCCTATATTTAGAAATTTTAGAAATTCTAAATGTAACTTATTTTCTTTTAAGAAAGTCTTAATAGAAAATAAATAGGCATAGAATAGTTGTGAAATGTGGTGGCCACATCCAAGGAGTTGGCGCAACAAGTGGCAAATGCGAGAAATGAGTTTTTCGCACAAGGCCATACAAACTCACAACCGCATGATGTGTTTATGTCATTTATGTGTATTTATGAAATATAAGAGTCATAGGATAAGTATGGGTGTATGCTTACATGACCACCATAAATAATAAAAAGGTTCCAAACAAAATCAAGCGTCATTCCCTTCCTTCTCTATCCATGTCAAACTATCGATCGTTAGTCGGTGGGACCTACACAGTAGGCATCGCTTTCTATCTTTAGGAGATGTGGGGCATGACCGTCATGTCAAACCAAATAGAGAGAGGTTTACTTGACATGGATAATCCAAAACAGTTTTGGGCCTTGGAGAATAGTTTGTTCATACATGATTTGGATGGATAAACACCAAGAGTCACCCGGATGTGATTAGCAAGGGGTTGCTTACCTAAAATAGCTAAGTTTAAGTTTCATGCCGACGCTGACTTATCTTAGTGAAAATATGGATCTTGGACCTACTACAAATGGAACTAAATTAATATTGTAGTGGGAGTTTTATTTTAAAATAAAACATTGTCATGAACTAAACTCAAACCTTTAAATTGTAGATCATGGCAAAAGAAACCTCTTTCCTGCGATCATTGTTAGACAAAGAAAAACTTAAAAATGACGGATCGAATTTTCTAGATTGGCATCGTGCCTTGAGAATTGTTCTCAGGCATGAGAAAAAGGAATACGTCTTGACTACTCCCATCCCTGATTTACCAGATAATGAAGCTAAACAGGAAACTAAGGATAAGCACAACAAGGCCGTGGAAGACGACCTTGAAGTACAGTGCCTCTTAGTATCAATAATGAACCCTGAACTGCAGAAGCAGTTTGAGGAGAATTCTTGTTACTACATCATGGACCAGCTCAAGAAAATGTTTCAAGAGCAGGCCCGTTAGAGAGGTACAACGTGACTAAAAGTTTTCTGGGATGCAAGATGGCTGAGGGTGCCTCCGTGAGTGCTCACATACTCAAAATGATAAGTTATGTGGAGTGATAGGTCTAAATTATATATACATTCGATCTAGTTTTAATCACATAATAACACCAAATATCTTGTATTTTAATAGATAATATAATGAAATATATCCAAGAATCAAGTTACTGCCGAAGTCTATTTAAATTACAGGAAATGGAGCAAATTGTAGATCTTCTCGCAAGCTTTCCGAAAAGTGGTAGAACACCGAAAACGGAGTTACGGATCATAAGTTATGCCCGTTTGAATTTCAGAGCAAAACAGGAGAAACCGAGCGCAGTGCGGACGCACTGACCCAGAGTGCGGACGCACTCAGCCATCAGACAGAAAACAGAAAAGTCCGAGCGCAGTGCGGACGCACTGACCCGAGTGCGGACGCATTCAGCCGACACACAGTTCGTATTTTGGCCATATCTTTGTCATACGAACTCCGATTTGGGTGATTCAAAGCTTGACGGAACCAGGACAAAGAGATCTACAACTTTCATGAAGGAACCAGATCCAAATTCGGAATGTATAATTTTGTACAGCTGCATCAATGGCCGCATCAGCCTGAAAAGTCTCCCAGTGCGGACGCACTAAGATCCAGTGCGGACGCACTCAGGAAAATTTGCAGAAAATCCAGAAAAGGAAACTTGGAACCAAAGGAGATTTGGAGTCGGTGCGACCCAGTGCGGACGCACTCACCACCAGTGCGGACGCACTGGACTCGCAGACAGCCAGAAATTCGCATTTTCAAGAGGTTTTCTATTCTTGGCTTCCAAGGAACCCGTTTTAGAAGGCCAATAATAGGCATGGCAGTCTGAGAAGTGCCCCCACTAACTCCACTTCTATCCTCTAAATTGGGCAAGGCCTTTGGCTATAAAAGGAGAAGAATTTCGTCTCTCT
Organism: Carex myosuroides; assembly: GCA_028015225.1. Taxonomy (NCBI): domain Eukaryota; kingdom Viridiplantae; phylum Streptophyta; class Magnoliopsida; order Poales; family Cyperaceae; genus Carex; species Carex myosuroides. Next base: position 7,241,903 of record CM051488.1, read on the forward strand.
CAGGATCCATTATGGTACATATCCATTCTTTTACCCATATTCCATATATTGAGAGAGAGAGATTCTGCAGAAATTCTCAAAGGCTTTTCAAGGAAGGAAGAAGAAGATTCAGGCAAGGAGTCGGCAAGATCGAGGTTTTAGATCTAAGAAAGGGTGTAATCATTTCTTTATCTTATTTCTTATTGTTTTTGCCAATCTTTGTAATGGATCTCTCCAAGAGAGAGTAGTTCTCTTTCTAGGGGTTTAGGTCAATGCATGAACTTGTTTAATTCTAGATTATTCGGATATTTGTTTTTATTATGATTGTGTTATCGGATTTGATTGTTAATTTCTATGATTTATTCTTTATGAATTTCATTAGTACTCGTTCCTTTGAGTTCACCTGGTTAGGATTTATTGAATTGAAGTAGTTTTGAAATCCCGTTGATCGGGTCTTTCCGCTTTAAGTTTATTAAATTCCGGCATTGGTCATGAGGAGACTACTAATTGAAACCATAAAGACACACCTTAGGGTTGGGTTAGAAGCGACCGTACTTTGATATCCAATCCGGAACTATAGAAATTAAAGTTAGGATTTTGGTGAAGGACCGAAAGGAGAAGGCAAATCCTAAATTAGGACACCTTAGAACAAATATCGATATATGCTTTGAAGCATGAGATTAAATATCCCTCTAGGTTAGTGACAGCCCTAGAATTCGAGGCACATTAATCCATAAAGCGCAAAGTATTTGTATTAATATTTGTTCCAAAGGCTAACATAGGTTAGAAACCTCATCAAATCAAACATGAATTTAAACAAACCGAATAAATAGAATTAGCAAGGAATTGTAGACCAAATACCCCTAGATCTCCTTAAACTTGAAAACAAATCAATCTTTCTTTCCTTTATTTTATTTACATTTATTGTTTGAAACTCCTCTTTTTCGGGTATTGAACCCAACTTTAGGATTTTAAGAACAAAACCCCCCCATTTACTTTTATTCTTTTGTTTTAGAAGTAATTTTCTTTATTAAAAATTAGTGTTTCCCTTTCTCCCTGCGGATCGACACCTAAATACTACAATCGATAGGTTGTGCGCTTGCAACTAACCTATTCATTGAGTACGAAGGTTTATAAATTTTAAAGGCAAAAAGAGTACCAAATCATTATATCTAAAATACTCAACAAGCTTTTTTGGCGCCGTTGCCGGGGAGAATAGGATAGATACTAGTTTTTATTTTAGGAAAGTACTTTTAATTCTTAGTTTCCTTATTTACTTTTCAGAAAAATTAAAAATTCAAAAATAGTTTATTTATTTTTTTTCTTTTTTTTTACAATTTCTGAAATTTACTTTCCTTATTTAAGAAAAATCCAAAAATATTTACTTTCCTTATTTAATTTTCTGCACTTTACTATTCTCTATTTCTATTCTCTCTCTTTCACATTTCATCTCTTTTCTTCTCTCATGGCGAGCCCAAACCAACAAGGCCACCGCTTCGGTTTCATTCCTCAAGGCCAAGATCCACGCGAAATCAAGCCCTCTCTCATCCACTTGCTTGGCCAAAGTCAGTTTGGGGGAGCCCTAAACGAAGATCCACATGCCCACTTGGCGGTTTTCGAAGAATCTTGCGGCACTTTCGCTAGAGAAGGAGAAGAGCTAGACAACCTCAAGCTCAAATGCTTCCATCTATCCCTCCGTGACAATGCAAGGACGTGGCTAAGGACCGTGAATCGGGATCACATAAGAAGATGGGACGACATGGAGAAGTTATTCTTAGGAAAATACTTCCCTCCATCCAAAACCCAACACTTCCGAACCAAGATCACGACATTCAAACAAGCCGAGGGAGAGTCTTTGACCGAGGCATGGGATAGATGGGCGGAGCTTCAACGCTTGTGCCCTAACCATGGTCTCGACATGTGGTTGCTCTTCCAATTCTTCTTTGCAGGTTGCACAATCGCCACAAAGACTCACTTGAATTCCGCCGCAGGAGGTAATATGTCCAAGATGGATCCCCAACAAGCCATGCTAATGATCGAGGACATGGCAATCAACCAAAGGGAATGGACGGCCGAGAGAAGTGGACGAACCCAAACCACACCGGGACTCCTAAAAACCGACGAAGTTACCGCCTTGAAAGCCCAAATAGATGCCTTGCAACATCAAATGGCACAAATGCAAAATGCCAAATCTGTGACAAAGAAGGCTTCATGCGGCATTTGTGGAGAGGCGACTCATATCACCGCCGATTGCCAAGTTCTCTTGGAAGGAGAGGAAGTCGAGCAAGTCAATGCAATGTTCTACAATCAAGGTGATAAGAGGAACGACCCGATCTACAATAAGGTTAGGCCAAATGATAACTCAAATACATACAACCCTAACACAAGGTGGAACCATCCGAATTTCAAGTGGATGACTCAAAATGACAACTCAAATCAATATCAAGGTAATTCCAATCAATACCAAAATTGGTCAAACCAAAACTCGTACGAAGGACCTTCTCAAAACAATAAATTAGAAAAATTGATAGAGGGCCTTGTGATATCTCAAAACGAGTTCATGAACCAACAAAGAAGCACCAATACCGATATTTTGGATTCCTTGAGGAATTTGAACAATAGGTTTGAGTTTTTAGAAACTAAAACGAAGATGCTAGAGACACAAATAGCACAACAAGCATCTTCGTCCTCTCGCCAACAAGGCACACTTCCGGGCAAACCCGACATCAATCCACGAGAGTATGCAAATGCTGTGACTTTGAGGAGTGATAAGGAATATGATGAACCAATCCAACCACAAGGACTCCCTCAATCCACACAATCTGAACCGATTTCAGCCGCACCAATTGATCCACCAATCGCACCGGCATCAGAAAAGCATCACAAAACTGGTAATTCTAACTCAACAAAGGTACAAAAATCTGAAACTCCAAAGTATGTTCCTCCTCTTAGATTCCTACCTTTTCCACAACGGTTGGTAAAGAACAAACTAGACCAACAATATGCCAAATTCATTGAACAATTGAAAAAACTGAACATTACCATACCTTTCACCAAGGCAATTGCACAAATGCCAACCTATGTCAAGTTTCTCAAAGAAATGTTGTCAAACAAAAAGAAACTTGAAGAGGTTGGAACCATTTCTCTAAATACGCAATGTAGTGCACTTTTCTTGACCAAACTACCTCCCAAACTTAAGGACCCCGGTAGTTTTACTATTCCATGCAAAATTGGGGAGACCGAATTCAATAGTTGTTTGTGTGATTTAGGTGCTAGCGTATGTTTAATGCCAAAAGCGGTTTATGAAAGGTTAGGTCTAGGAGAATTGAAACCAACAAAAATATCGCTCCAATTAGCGGATAGATCCGTTAGATACCCGGTAGGAATTTTGGATGATGCAATTGTCAAAATTGGTAAATTTTTCATACCGGTAGATTTTGTTGTTGTGGAGATGGAAGAGGATACACAAACTCCCCTTCTATTAGGACGAGATTTCCTAACCACAGCAGGTGCAATCATAGATGTGCGTGATGGAAAGATTTCTTTCCGAATAGGTGATGAAAAGGTTGAATTTAACGTTTTTAAATCTCTCCAATTTCCATCTAATGATAATGATTCGATATGCAGGGTAGATGTTTTAGACTCTATAATTGATGATCATTTAGATAGGATGAAGGAAGGAGAAAAATTGGATGAAATTCTGGAAGAAATCGACAAAGAAACGGCTCAAAACGACGAAAACAACCAATCGTGCGGCTTAGGCAGCCCACACGAAACTTTGCAGAGCCAAGTTTTTGCCGTTTCAACATGCACAATGCCACCGAAGGTCGAACTCAAACCATTGCCAACAACCCTCAAATACAAATCTCTTGGCTCATATGAGACACATCCCGTCATAATCAATGCCGCCTTGAACCAAGAAGAGAAGACAAGGCATTGGCACGACAAACACATCGGAAGAAGTTTTCAAGAAGGACCATATCGAGTATCACGAGTTTTCGACCATGGTGCCTTCAAAATCTGGAGCGAAAAAATGGGTTCATTCAAAGTCAATGGACAGCGGCTCAAACATTTCATTCACGATGAACCGGTCATCGAAAAGGAGGCAATTGCCCTCGATGATCCACCACCTTTAAACTGAGCCTCAACAAGTCGAGCTCCCGACGTTAAACCGAGCAACATCTTGTGAGTTTCTATTTCTCTTTTTAATTTCCTCTTCTAGTATGAATTGACACATTGAGGACAATGTTTTGTTTAAGCTGGGGGGAGGTTAAATGAAAAACTGAAATTCACAATTGTATCTTGCATTTAGTTTAAGCATGTTTAAATTTTTTGTTTAAAACTAGGGTTTTACCTAACCTTGAATAGGGTCCAGTCCGACTTGTTAGGATGTTTACCTAGTTTTGTGTCATGCATTTTGTTGATAAATTTGGGTGATTGACAATAATTAGGAGTATTCATGCACAATTTTTTCGAATTTTTTGTAAAACCCTTGGAATAATTTGAAATGACCACATAATTTGGCGAAAAACTTTGTGGAAATAAAGGTGTATGAAATTGGGGCATTAGGAATTCAAATTTATTAGAGAAGCTATTTAGATTTGGAAATTTTAAATTTAGAAAGATTGAGATATCCACAAGTATGAAAGAATACTTAGGGATGTGTGTATTCATGATATATGCATATATGTTGTGAAATTGGGTAAAAATTGAAAATTTTGGAAAATAAAAGGTGACTCCAATGACCTATGTTACGGCTTCATGACGTACTTATGGTTATGAGTCCTTAGCACTCTTGCTCCGCTAGTCTCCCGATAAAATTGACATTCGTGTTAGTGGAAGGGTTAGACTAAGAGCATGCAAAGCACCCTTGAATTAGAACGGTTGGGTATAGTTAACTACTTGTAACTAACCGGTGCTTAAATGAGGATTGGGAAAATAGTGCTAAATCATGAAAGAAAATCAAAACAAGAAAAATCAAAAGCAACAACAACAAAAATGAGAATATGCATGTATCAACACACGTAGTCCGCAACATTTCTAAACCTAAGTTTGATTCAAGCTTGGGGGAATTTGAAAAATTCCACGTTTAAGATGGCATTTCTTTTAATAAATTTGGGTAGACGAAGTTTGTAATTTCTAGACCTTTAAGGAAATAAGAGTTAGAGTAATCAAATTGTGGGTTGAGTAATAATTATCCGAGGGTTAAACTTAAAATTTGGGAAGTTTGCATGAAGGTTTTAATTTTTGGCAAGATCATACAAATTTTTCACTTGAGAAAACAAACTTGATATAAGGTGTATCAAAGAGATCGAATTGTAGTCCCAGTTTAGATGTTGCTTGGGGACAAGCAAGGTTCAAGCTTGGGGGTATTTGATAGGTCTAAATTATATATACATTCGATCTAGTTTTAATCACATAATAACACCAAATATCTTGTATTTTAATAGAGAATATAATGAAATATATCCAAGAATCAAGTTACTGCCGAAGTCTATTTAAATTACAGGAAATGGAGCAAATTGTAGATCTTCTCGCAAGCTTTCCGAAAAGTGGTAGAACACCGAAAACGGAGTTACGGATCATAAGTTATGCCCGTTTGAATTTCAGAGCAAAACAGGAGAAACCGAGCGCAGTGCGGACGCACTGACCCAGAGTGCGGACGCACTCAGCCATCAGACAGAAAACAGAAAAGTCCGAGCGCAGTGCGGACGCACTGACCCGAGTGCGGACGCATTCAGCCGACACACAGTTCGTATTTTGGCCATATCTTTGTCATACGAACTCCGATTTGGGTGATTCAAAGCTTGACGGAACCAGGACAAAGAGATCTACAACTTTCATGAAGGAACCAGATCCAAATTCGGAATGTATAATTTTGTACAGCTGCATCAATGGCCGCATCAGCCTGAAAAGTCTCCCAGTGCGGACGCACTAAGATCCAGTGCGGACGCACTCAGGAAAATTTGCAGAAAATCCAGAAAAGGAAACTTGGAACCAAAGGAGATTTGGAGTCGGTGCGACCCAGTGCGGACGCACTCACCACCAGTGCGGACGCACTGGACTCGCAGACAGCCAGAAATTCGCATTTTCAAGAGGTTTTCTATTCTTGGCTTCCAAGGAACCCGTTTTAGAAGGCCAATAATAGGCATGGCAGTCTGAGAAGTGCCCCCACTAACTCCACTTCTATCCTCTAAATTGGGCAAGGCCTTTGGCTATAAAAGGAGAAGAATTTCGTCTCTCTCAGGATCCATTATGGTACATATCCATTCTTTTACCCATATTCCATATATTGAGAGAGAGAGATTCTGCAGAAATTCTCAAAGGCTTTTCAAGGAAGGAAGAAGAAGATTCAGGCAAGGAGTCGGCAAGATCGAGGTTTTAGATCTAAGAAAGGGTGTAATCATTTCTTTATCTTATTTCTTATTGTTTTTGCCAATCTTTGTAATGGATCTCTCCAAGAGAGAGTAGTTCTCTTTCTAGGGGTTTAGGTCAATGCATGAACTTGTTTAATTCTAGATTATTCGGATATTTGTTTTTATTATGATTGTGTTATCGGATTTGATTGTTAATTTCTATGATTTATTCTTTATGAATTTCATTAGTACTCGTTCCTTTGAGTTCACCTGGTTAGGATTTATTGAATTGAAGTAGTTTTGAAATCCCGTTGATCGGGTCTTTCCGCTTTAAGTTTATTAAATTCCGGCATTGGTCATGAGGAGACTACTAATTGAAACCATAAAGACACACCTTAGGGTTGGGTTAGAAGCGACCGTACTTTGATATCCAATCCGGAACTATAGAAATTAAAGTTAGGATTTTGGTGAAGGACCGAAAGGAGAAGGCAAATCCTAAATTAGGACACCTTAGAACAAATATCGATATATGCTTTGAAGCATGAGATTAAATATCCCTCTAGGTTAGTGACAGCCCTAGAATTCGAGGCACATTAATCCATAAAGCGCAAAGTATTTGTATTAATATTTGTTCCAAAGGCTAACATAGGTTAGAAACCTCATCAAATCAAACATGAATTTAAACAAACCGAATAAATAGAATTAGCAAGGAATTGTAGACCAAATACCCCTAGATCTCCTTAAACTTGAAAACAAATCAATCTTTCTTTCCTTTATTTTATTTACATTTATTGTTTGAAACTCCTCTTTTTCGGGTATTGAACCCAACTTTAGGATTTTAAGAACAAAACCCCCCCATTTACTTTTATTCTTTTGTTTTAGAAGTAATTTTCTTTATTAAAAATTAGTGTTTCCCTTTCTCCCTGCGGATCGACACCTAAATACTACAATCGATAGGTTGTGCGCTTGCAACTAACCTATTCATTGAGTACGAAGGTTTATAAATTTTAAAGGCAAAAAGAGTACCAAATCATTATATCTAAAATACTCAACATGGAGCAGCTGGAGAAGCTCGAGTGTGCCGTGGACAAGAAGTTGGCAACGGACATCGTTCTTAACTCTCTCCCATCAAAGTATTCTTCATTCATCATGAACTATCACATGCATGGAATGGAGAAAAGTTTGGGTGAATTACATGGGATGCTCAAGACTGCAGAGGCTGACATGCAGAAAGGTGTTTCTCATGTCCTTGCAGTCAGTGAGGGAAGTAGGAAAGTCAAGAAAGGCAAAGGCAAGCGCAAGGGCAATGGCAAGGGCAAGGGAAAGGTTCCAGTGGTGACTGTGAGCACTCCCAAGGTCAAGGTTGCCTCCGATTCCGAGTGCTTCTACTGTAAGATGAAGGGGCACTGGAAAAGGAATTGTCCTAAGTACTTGGAGGACAAGAAAAATGGGAAGGTCCCGTCTTCCTCAGGTATTTTTGTCATTCAAGTTCACTTAGCTACCTCTATCAATGATTGGGTATTAGATACTGGATCATGTGCTCATATTTGTATGAATATGCAGGCACTAAAGGATAGAAGAATGATAAGAAAGGGTGAGGTGCAGCTCCGTGTTGGGAATGGTGCAAATGTTGCAGCAGTTGCCGTCGGGTGTGTCGAGTTGCATTTACCTAGTGGGCTTGTAATGGAACTTAAAAATGTTTATTTTGTTCCTTCTATTTCGAGAAACATTATCTCTATTTCTTTTATGGACATGGATGGTTTTTGTTTTACCATCAAAGACAATTGTTGTTCTTTTTATAGAGATGGTTTGTTTTATGGATGTTCTTATATAAGGAATGGTCTATACTTGCTTGAAATGGATAAAAAAGTTCTGAACATCAGTAACAAACGACTCAAAACTTGTCATGAGAGTACGACTCTCATGTGGCATTGTCGCCTAGGTCACATAAATGAGAGACGCATCAAGAAATTGCAAGAAGTTGGACTTCTTGGTCAATTTGATTTAGAATCACTTGAGACATGCGAACCTTGTTTACTTGGAAAGATGACCAAGGCACCATTCACCAAGAAAGGTAAAAGGGTAAGTAGTTTGTTGGGACTCATACATAGTGATGTGTGTGGACCAATGAGTACAAGTGCCTGAGGAGGTTATCGATACTTCATCACATTTACTGACGACCTCAGTAGATATGGTTATGTCTACTTGATGAGACATAAGTCTGAATCCTTTGAAAAGTTCAAGGAGTTCAAGAATGAAGTAGAGAACCAACTCGACAAGAAGATCAAAGTCTTACGATCAGATCGTGGGGGTGAGTATTTGAGTCACGAGTTTGGCGACTATCTAAGAAATTGTGGAATAGTTTCACAACTCACTCCTCCAGGGACACCACAATGGAATGGTGTTTCTGAGAGAAGGAATCGAACCTTGTTGGACATGGTTAGATCAATGATGAGCCAAGCTGGCCTACCACTCTCATTTTGGGGGCATGCACTTGAAACCGCCGCATTCACACTAAACAGGGTTCCATCAAAATTCGTGGAAAAGACACCACATGAGTTATGGTTTGGAAAGGTTCCAAGTATGTCTTTTCTAAAGATTTGGGGTTGTGAAGCTTATGTCAAACGCATGATGTCTGACAAGCTTCAAGCCAAATCGGACAAGTGCATTTTCATAGGATATCCCAAAGAGACTAAGAGATATTACTTCTATCACCAGTGTGAGAACAAAGTGTTTGTTGCTCGACACGGTGTATTCTTGGAGAAAGAGTTTCTCTCAAGAGAAAGTAGTGGGAGTAGTGTAAGACTTGAAGAGGATCAATCTACACTACAAAATGAAATGATCAATGATGATCATGTTCAACCACCCGTGGATATTGTGGGCAGTGGGAGTCGAGATGAATCAATTTCACAAGAAGTTGTGGAAGAGATTCAACACTCACCCCTAGAACCAAATTCGCAAGAAGTTGAGAATGAGGATCAAGGAACGAATCCACAAGAGTTTGTGGAAGAGATCTTTGAACCACAAGCACAAGTCCTTCGTAGGTCAATGAGAGAAAGTCGCCCACCTGAAAGATGGTTGGGACTTCACGAGGTGACAGTGTTAGACACTGAAGATCCTTTGACCTATACGGAAGCGATGGCGAGACCCGACTCTACAGAATGGCTTGGAGCCATGAAATCTGAAATACAATCTATGTATGACAACCAAGTTTGGTATTTGGTTGATCCTCCAAGTGGGGTAAAACCTATTGAAAACAAATGGGTTTTCAAGAGGAAATCAGACATGGAAGGTAATTTGACTACTTACAAAGCACGGCTGGTAGCGAAAGGTTTCAGACAGATTCAAGGTGTTGATTATGATGAGACCTTCTCGCCCGTTGCTATGTTTAAGTCAATACGGATTCTCTTAGCAATTGCCGCATTTCATGACTATGAAATATGGCAAATGGATGTCAAAACTGCCTTTCTAAATGGAGATTTAGAAGATGACGTGTATATGACACAACCGATTGGTTTTGAAGATACCAATCATGCTAAGAAAGTATGCAAGCTTCAGAGGTCCATTTATGGCTTGAAGCAAGCATCGCGGAGTTGGAACAAGCGCTTTGACAAAGAAGTCAAAAAGTTTGATTTCGTTAAAAGCGAGGAAGAACCTTGTATATACAAAAGGATTAGTGGGAGTGTAGTAATATTCCTTGTGTTGTATGTGGATGACATACTACTGATCGGAAATGACATCCCGTCATTGGATTCTGTCAAGTCTTCATTGAAGAAGGTGTTCTCAATGAAAGATTTGGGCGAGGCTGCTTATATACTAGGCATTAGGATCTATAGGGATAGATCAAGGAGACTCATTGGATTGAGTCAAAGCGCATACATTGACAAAGTGTTGAAAAGGTTCAACCTGCAAGATTCCAAGAAAGGATTCTTGCCTATGTCGCATGGTGTTCATCTGAGCAAGAAGCAATGTCCATCGACATCTGCTGAGCTAGATAGCATGAGTAGAGTGCCATATGCTTCCGCCATTGGCTCTATCATGTACGCCATGATATGCACTCGCCCTGATGTGTCATACCCATTGAGTGTGACAAGCAGACATCAGTCAAATCCAGGCTTGGCGCATTGGACTGCCGTCAAGAATATCCTGAAGTACCTAAAGAGGTCTAAGGATATGTTCCTTGTCTATGGTGGGGAATCTGAGCTCGTTGTAAGGGGTTACACCGATGCTAGTTTTCAGACCGACCATGATGACATGAGATCACAGTCAGGATTCGGTGTTCATCCTCAATGGTGGCGCTGTAAGCTGGAAAAGTTCCAAGCAAGAAACAACGGGGGACTCAACCACCGAGGCAGAGTACATAGCCGCTTCAGAAGCAGCTAAAGAGGGTTGTTGGATTAGGAAGTTCTTGAATGAACTTGAGGTGGTCCCTAGTTCCATGGGTGCTCTGGAGCTCTATTGTGACAACAATGGAGCCATTGCACAAGCCAAGGAACCAAGGTCACACCAGAAATCCAAGCATGTTCTGAGGAGATATCACCTGATTCGAGAGATCATCGATCGAGGTGACGTCAAGGTTTGTAGAGTAGATTCGGTCAGCAACACAGCTGACCCGCTGACAAAGTCTCTGTCTCAGGCCAAGCATACGCTGCACACTACATCTATGGGGATTAGATTTGTTAGTGACTGGCTTTGAGATTTAGTACATGGAGTTGTATTAGAGACTACACTTGTTTAGGGCTTTTATGCATATAGATGTATATGGGATTGGCTCTAGTTCAAGTGGGTGATTGTTAGTGTTATAATCTAGAAGCCAACCATTTATGGATGTATTCTATGTTTGTTCATGAAATGAAAGAATCATTTTGTTCCTTGAGTATTTAATTACATTATGGATTTTTCGAGTTGAGGACTTGAAATGTAGAACTCTATAATAATAATATAACGAATACTCTAAATGTCCCTAATCTTGGTAATTAAGAAGGAACACTATTTACCGGTACGAGATTAGTATGTGGATTAAATGATGATCATGTTCTACGGATCATATGGTAAGGAGCTACCAATTTAATCACATAAATACCTGATGGAGATCAGGGGATTGGACATGACCCAAGAATGAAACATAACATGGATTGTGTTAGTGTCATTAATGTTTCATTTGTGTCTTGAATTCTTTGGTATGAGATGATTATTTTCCTACATAAGATACATGTATCTGTAGGTGTTATCCAACGTTGACCGTAACTGGCAGCTATACAGATAATATCTCAATATGTGTGTCTTGTGCGGAGGAAAAGATATTTATCAAGAATACCAGTGTCCCTCATATTTCATATGTGAGTGATGATATCTTCGGGCCCCTTGATGGAGTAATAAAGTATGCATGCAATTATGATCAATGAGTTTGATCATTATTTACTGAATTACTTGGAATCAAGAAAAAAATAAATTTGCAAGGATGACACTCTCCTGCCTTGGATTTATTCTCGATATCATGTGGCACGTGAATTGACACAAGCAATTAAATATTGCTTTAGGATCGTGATGTTGATTGGTTCATATCATCTTTATCTGTTGAGTAATTATAATGCATATTGCTAGGTGCCGCTTATAATTTATAGAATTAAAAGAAATTTTGATTCTATTGTCAACACGATATAGATCCTACGAGGTCACACCCAAGAGAGAAAAACGAAATAAATAAAAGTGTCATGGAGATGACTAACTTGATCTTAGAATAAATTTATTACATGTTGGACATGGTATACAAATTTATTTCTCAACAGAATTGAGCAAATACAATTAATCGTAACAATTGTCGGGTGGGCCAAAAGTTGGCATAAATGGCAAAAACGAAAATGGCATAAATAGAAATTGGCCCAAGCCCAATTTAACATTAAATGGAGAAGTCCATTTGATGAAATGGTTTGGAATAAAGTGGGATAAAAGTGCATCTAATGGAGAGCTCCATTGGATGGCAAAAGTAAAAGTTACTTTTGTCATGTTTAAATCTAGCCATCCATTGTGGTTGAGATGATTAAAATATACCCTAACTTCACACTATAAATACCCCACCTTTTTCCAAACCCTAGCCACCATTCTAATCTCTCTCTTCTTCCTTCTCTTGTAAGAAAAATTGGAAAAACGTTTTTGTAAGAAGAGGTGAAAAAGAGAAGAGTTTTTGCAATTTTGTCTCCACCATTTTTGCTCATGTGTTGAGCACAACTTCTACACTAAAATTAATAGTTGATTGAAGAGGTAGAAGCTAAGGTTAAGTTAGATTCTTGGTTGATTACCTCTAGCAAGGGAAAAACAAGAGTTTCGTTTAATCTCGGGTGGATACTCGTAGAGGCTTCGTGCGTTCGAAGCGGGTGCCATTTCGAGGCCGACTTGGAGAAGTGAAGGCTCGACAAGGAGGCAACAACCCTACATCTCAAGTCCCTACTTCTTGGTTTAGAGACCAAGATTTGAGGTATAAAGATTAAACAAGTTAAAATGTTAAATACGGTTCATCGTTAGTCAAATAAGTAGATCTATGTTGGTTTTTTTGAGTTAAATTTTTGAAATTTACTCTTGCATGAAACTAATATTTTCTTCACAACCAACTTGATAATTAGCTGAGGAACAAGTATGAGAAATGAATTTGTCGGGTTTGGGTAGTAATCGTATGCTTAAGTTCAAATGGAATGAGTTACTCCTTAATACACGAGGAATTGTTTAATTTAATTTAATTTGGTCTTGTCTAGCTCAATCATATAAATTTAAGATAATTATAAAATCAAGGTTAATCAATTTATATTAAGAGTAATCAATCGAAATTTGATCGGATAATTTTCAACGAAGTCAAGCTGACATGGTTAATTAGAGAGAATTCTAGATCGGATAATCAAGTTGAAAATAAAATAAATAAAAAAAATAGTCGCATTTTTACGATTCAAACAGGGCTGGAATAACCTGGAATAAGTCTTATGGGATGATATTGAATAATTATCAATTCATGACGGAAATAACACATCTTAAGGATTCCTGGTTATATAAAGATTCGTGCATTCGATTAAACAATAAGAAATCATAATCAACAGAAAATATGTATATCAAAACATCAAGAGTAACAAGGTTTACTGCCTAGCCCCTAAGAAAGGAACTTAGCCGCGGAACGGCATGGTTACAATCACTCCTCTCTTCTCACTTTAATCAAATCTAACCCTAATTACAAAGATAACTTCTTCTTCTGTCCAGGGGCCTTATATATGAGTGGAGGGACGTCTGGAGTTGATTGGAGGCTAAGGAACTGATCTGGATACAGCTGTCGGCAGTTATTCCCCAAGAGGCGCCTTGGTTACGGTCCGTATTAAGACCTTGTCAATGAAGGGTTTAATGCGAATCACTCCATCTCCTGGTCCGTATTCGGCTAGGTCCGTATTAGGCAATACGGACCGTAACAGAGACTTAGTCGATGAGCGTCGCTGATCCGATTGACCCGATTCTTGCTCCATTTGGTGTAAAATAGTCCCAAAACCTGTTTTCTATAATAAAACATAAAAAAGGATGACAGTAGCCTTTTTCTCTAAATAATTAAACATAAGTGTGAGAAAATATGCAAAACCTAAGCCAAAACCCTACGTAATTCATCATTATTTTGACTCTGATCAGATATCACATCTAACGGTTTAGATCGACCGTTTGGACTTTGAAAATCCAAAATGACTTAGTTGCACGAGAGCCTTGGTGCAAATGTTTTGATATTAGCCACTCTCTCTCTCTATATATATATACAATTAAACGCAAGTCAGAATAAATTATATATAGAATTACATACAGCACCCTCAACATTATATTGTAAACTTGATATTGGCTCAATTTAATTAATTCCCACAATAGATCTTTTAATTGATCATGTATGTGTGCATGCATGCATATCAATTGATCAATTTAATTAATTCCCACAACACATCAATTGATCAATTTAATGATGGGTTGATCAATTGATGGCCAGGGACAATTGATGAATGTGCACATGTGCAGTATATAGTAAAAAATGTACGATCGAGCTAGGTGCATACCAGGCGCAGATGGCACTTGAGGTAAAACTCCAGAATATGAACATCTTTAACCTTGTGCAGTAAAGTAGTAATCACCCTCATGGAAGATAAGCTAAAGAATCCATGGCATTGATGTTAAGGAAGGCAAAGAGGTCTACAGGTTGCTCCACCTCTTTGCCAGCACGCTCGTACGCACCGCCTCCCTGGTCTCGAGCAGCCCTAAGATAATGCGAAGTATATCGTCGGACAAATTACTTATGCAGTCACTCATGATTGTTTCAATTTGAAAGAGAACTAGTGAGAAGAGAGGAAGAAAGAGGTGATCACAAAAAAAGGAATATAGAGAGATCAGAGAAACCCTAACAGAAGAGAGGTGATCACACAGAGTAAACGAAAGACAAGAGTACTGATGAACATAGTAAATGAGGAAGACGAAGAGTGCAGAGAAATTCAAGTTGATTAGATGGCCAGCTCAGAAATTAAACTTTTTCAAGTAACACACAGTTTGAATTTAGATCCAACTGTTGCATATGAGCTAGCACGAATATTAAATCACACAATTACAGATCGAACGGTCAAGTTGTAAACTAAAAATTCCAAGTACCTTTTGCCTATATTATCGACAGTTGTGTTCCGTTTCTTTAATATTTCTGTTGGAATTAACGCCATCGGCTTAGGGATCGAACTAATAGTGTTAGTACCTACACTATTGGTTAAATCGATGGTGATCACTGTGTAGTCGTTTCGTCTTCCCAATATTTTTTATCAACGCCACCGGCTCAATAGTTGACGCAAATTTTGTGTTTAAAATTGAACCGTCTGATATGCAATTTTGTTATTTAATATCCGTGCTTTCTCAGATTCGATTTATGGATCTAAATTGAAACTTTGCGTTACTTTAGGATTAAGTTATTCGAACAGTGGACTGAATATTACCCGCCAAATTTGAGCTCGCGGCTTAATTTCGTGCAAGAATAATAAAATATTCTAATATTTTCCTTACTTTCTCACTATTTTTTTTTTGCTTTCTCACTTTATATAACTCTAGTTTTTTTTTCTTGCTCTAATTTTTTTCTTGCTTTCTCACTTTATATTTTCCAATGTTTTTATGCTTTTTCGAAAATATTTTCTAATTTTTACAGATATTGTATGCAATTTCAATAAAATTCAATAAAGCTTTCCAATAATGTACATATATGTTCAATAAATATTTCAAATAATACTGCTTGAATTATAATAAAACGGATACACCATATTTAAAAGTCATTAAAACAACGAAAATTATTGCACCCAAAACAATAAATTGTGTATCACATGTACATTCAAGAAAATGTATAATTAAGCTGTCAATTATTAGTTTGTACAAATTTACCTCGAGTGAAATTATAATAAGAGTTTTATGCATGAATGATGAACTTACATATACCATGCATACACGGCACAGTATATATTGTAAATACACATAACAAAAAATATTCATCATTCAACTACATATACATTGCTGTAATTGATGTATACATATATATAAATTAGTAAAACTGTAAAGTCTTTTGAAATCCCCTGCATTAGGATTTCATGGGTCCACTACATCTGGAGCGGCTAACTAGTATAAAATTGTCCAATCTCACCCACTGTAACTCGGTTCTAAATCATGCGTTCGGTGTACAATTGTTATAGTCCGAAAAATTGTAACTAATTAATTAACTAACAAATTACAATTTACAGCTAATTAAATTTTTAAGTTAATTCAATAAATAAATTAAAATTATATAAGATGCTATTAAAAGCAACATAAAACTACAATTTATTAAATTAAATATTTACAAATTAGAATTGTCATAAAATGAAATACAAAATTTGTGACATATTAAAAATAAGTACTCTTATAAGAATAAAAATATTAATAAAAAGTTTGTTAATAAAAATCTAATAAAGTTACAAACAAATTACAAATTAAACAACGAACATTCGAAAATGGTCACTTTGATAACTCAGGCTCGGCCCGGCTCAGACCATATTTGTGCTTGCAAATATGGTCACTTTGATATCTTCGCTGTTTGATATTTTTTTCGCTGCTCACTTGCAAATATGGCCCGGCTGAGAACAGTTGATATTATCAAAACGAATTCATTTTAATAATAAACAAATTGCATACATTAAAACATCAGGACTAGCTAAGTCTCTTTTAGAAATTAAAGAGATCAATTTAGTTTTTATGTTCTTAAATCAAACCTGTGCAAAGTTGAAATTCAATAATTAATTTGAATATTTTGAAAAGGCTTGATTAAATCCTATCAATATATTTCTTACTGATGTAAATTATTTTAATTGACATGTAAATTTGTATTGTGTAACCTGAATTTGCAACTCATCACATTAATATAAATCACAGCTGAAAATAATATTTCAACCGAATTCTACAATTTCAACCATGTTTAATATCTCAGATAGCATCAAGAACAAATCTCCAATTTCATAAAATTCATATAACAACTTACAACTACAAGTATGAAGTATGAACCAGTCAAACTAGCAAAAGTAGAAAAATGTAAAAATATCAAACCACCAGCAAGGCATGCAAGAAAAAGGCACAGCCACACAACAGTCAAGCCGGAAAAATCAACAATCCGCGCGAGACATCCACATAACAAACAACACACGACAAGACATCATCAAACACATCAAGCAACAAATAAAAATGGGTACTTAAGCATTTACCCAATATAAAAAAGGACTTGTACTAAAAGAAACTTCAGAGCAAATTTCACCACCATTCTTCAAGCACATCAGAAACTATTCCAGCTGTATTTAGATAATAAAGAAACTTCAGGGCAAATACTTACACATGCTTAAAGCTTAAGCAACATACTACAAAAAATGCTAAGTATTGGTAAAATTATATCACTTTAATATTATTTTGATGCCCATGAAGAGCTAATAAAATGCTAGAATATGTCCCTCAAGTGAAATATAAAACAGGAGATACATATAACAGTAATCCAAGAAAAAAAGACAGAATATAAAGCAGTTATATGAGCAACATGCTTCCAACAATCCTTGTGTCCTTTTAAGGAAGCATATGTTCATCAGAACTTATTCACTTCCAGAGATCCCACAACCTTGTACCAATACTTGTCCTTCTACAAAAAGAACCCTATATAGATCCCATATCATGTACCAGACCCCAAATCACAACCAAACCTCACATAAAAAACTAGTAAAGAAATATAGGCTACAAGTACTAATTATAGTAGAAACCGTTACATAGATCCCATTCATATCCTGTACCAGACTCCACATTGCATAAAAATCCTTAAAAACCCTTGAAACACCAAAAACACAAAATGATAAATAAAGTAACACCAATCAAGAATTCAGCATGAATGGATGAAATTGGTCTAAGTTGAAGCTTCCCATCAATAGAGGCAAACCAATCCTTTGAGGAAATAAGTGCCTCGATCGTCTCCGGTGTCATAGAGCTCCGTAAATGGTCTGTCAACCGACCCGCTGCACTAAAAGCTGACTCAGATGCAACGGTTGACACTTGAGCCGCCAAGAAATCTCTTGCCATTTTTGCTAAAGTCGGATACAATTCCGAATTTTTTCTCTACCATTGCAAAATATCAAATTCTTCATCCAACCCTAGCACCAAGGCATCTTCAAGATAGTTATCCAAGTAATCGTCAGTCCAAAGTAATTGTCAGTCCAAACCAACCTGAATTTATTCGAACGGTCTTATCTCGCTGACTGGCGAGTTGATTAGTTTGGACTTAGTACTCAGCTCATAATAGTTTTATGAAACTTTTAGTACATGACCCTAACAATTATGTTCCAAGTAACTTTGTAAACACTTTGTATAATATGAAAGAACACGATATGGACACTATATATTTTTTTTTCCATTATAGATATTGAATATAGTAATCGTATATGGCTTATGAACATTCTTGTTTTGGTAATTAAAAGAGAACTTTTGAGTGTTTCTTTCTATTTTTTGTAATATAAGAGTACAAGAAATATCATTTGATGGATTATTGAAAAAAAATAAGTTGTGGAATTTGCAATTCAATCCATATTTATCCTATATTAATGAGACACATCATGCAAAATAATAACAACTAGATTATAAAAAATAAGCAAATAATTATAAGTTTATTAATTTTCTCTAATATCTTAATTTAAGATTTATAAATTTATGCAAATAAAATTAATTAAGAATTAATTTTATCATATTTTTTCACAGGATTTCAACATAGACAAATATCTGCTCCTAGTACAATTATATAACATATTTGAATAAAAATCAAGCAAAACATGTATGATAGATCATACAAAATTTCTCTCTCTCTCTCTCTCTCTCTCTCTCTCTTAAATAAAAATCAAGCACCACATGAATGATAGATCATGCAAACCTCACTCTCTCTTTCTCTGATATATATCACAATTCAAGTGCACATGCTAAATCACATTGCATAGAGTACATCTAATCTTTTTGAGACCATATAATAAAGATAAAGAATAGAGTTAAAATACATCATTAATTTTGTACTCAATAATGTTTCACGTTGCCTCTTCGTGTTGTTGAGATTAAATAATGCATAATTGTGATAACTGATAACTGACCTCATATTTGCAAAAAAGGAAAACATAGAAGTTCAAATACGTTCTTTATGATGTAGATTATTTTGTGCCTTAAAATTGGTACAATTTAAATCCTCTATCGTCTGATTTAAATTATTCATATTTGTCTAACACGGTTACTTAAAATCATTACTTTGCATATAAAAACACATTAAAATCTCAGTGCAGATAAATGAAGACGAATTGAAATGTCTCATGCAAATAAAAAAAATGTCTCTTGCGAATAAAAATTATTAGCACTTCATAAGTAACCAAACTTAAATTTGACGTTGCAAAAAAAAATGCATTTACAATATATTTACGCTTGTCAACAATCAATATACTCTCTGCTTTAGTATGTACAAATAATCTTCATAGTTCTTTATTCATAAAGGGATTTTTTTTAATAGAATTAGTTTTAATGATTTTAACAGAACAAGCACGGAGGAGTTGGATTTTATAAAAAACAGCTCCACTGCTTGCCTCGGTAGAGGGAGAAACGTGTTTGCTCCACGCCATTTTATGTAAAATGGTACTAAATAAACTTCACAAATTTTCTGTGAAATGGCTCTCTACCGATCCCTTGTCTCGATGGAGCTGTTTTTTATAAAATCCAACTCCACTTGTACTGTTAAAATCATTAAGATTAGTTCTATTTAAGAAAAAAATCTTCATATAGCATGATCTGTGAACCTGTACTTAGAAACATCCAGTCTCAAATATGACCGGCCCAATATTATTTATAATTTGGACAATTTGGTTGGAGCACCATACATTTCCAAAGTCTCCATTTAAGGTTTCTTTTATAATTTGCAATTTTGGGCCACTTACATATGTGCAATAGGCCTTGGATACAAGGCCCGTAAATTGAATCAAAATAAAGTGTATACCGAAGAGTTTGGGGCCTTATTATTAGAGAAGATTGTTGTGGGTTAAACCCCTATTATACTATTATAGTGACCTCGCTGCTCTACTGTTTTTCCTTTTTGTTTCCTGTTTTAGTAGATCGCCTGTTTTGCTCATTGACTTTAATATATCCATCTCTTGAAGGCCAAGTGACTAAGACAACTGGCATGATTATGTGGGATAGTGGTAATAATTTTGGTTTGAGAGCTAGATGAATATAATTGTTGTTAGTGCAGATTTTCCTCGACTTGTTTTGCAATTTTCATAAAATCCTTATGCTTGCTTGTGTGTCTTTTCATGGTAATCTATAGGTACTAGGCTGAGGGATTAAAAATGACAGGATGAAATATTGTCGGACAGCAGAAAGATTTTAAGCACAGGGAACCAGCTGAATTGGATTCTGGTACAAAACCAAATAGAGATAAAGAGTACCTATGCAGGATAACTAATTTCAGACGAATTGCAATTTTTAGTCTTAGGAGGGGGTCTCTATGCAAATTACCCTTAGGAACGGGGAAGGTTTGTCCATAGATGTTATGTACTCACTAGGTTAGTCTTAGCTACTGAGTAGAATGAATTTGTAGATATGTTAAAAGCATTTTGTTTCAGCAATGAAACAAATGTATCATCCCACTTACTTTATAAAAACAAGTATAATTTGTTTTCACCTTTGGAAAAATCACTTGATCCATTACACAAGTTCTCCTTCTAAATATATTTTTATAAGCACAACAACACACTCACAAGGAATAGCTTTTATTTCATTTTTTGCTTTACAAATATTAATTCATTCGTTGAATTATTTGCACAAGGAAAAAAAGGCTGAAGGGGTAGGAAGTGAAAATGATGATGTCAGTAACAATAAATACATCAATCACAGCAACAAATAACCAAAACACTACATATCAACACATTGCTAACAACTAAACACAAACTACAATCGGCACAAACTCGGAATATTAAAAGATCCATACCTACTAGTACACTCAGTCTACTAAAGCCAGTTTCCTAAATTAGCAATCAATGCCATTTGGATGGTTTCTCAAACCAAAAAATGGCATATTTACAGACTCGACCTCTAAAATTTTCAAATCTATTCATTTAACTTTTTCTAATTATAATGTCAGCTACAAATCTGGGACTGTTGATAGTATTTTACAGATTGAGGTCCCTTTTCAATAACTTCGGCCAGCTGATCACTAGACCTAATGGTGCTAGTTTGTTGCAATAATTGGACAAGTGAGAGAAATATGTCCATCCTCGTTACGTCTCGATTAGCCTATAAGAAACAGAAAGAAGCTATTTCAGAGAACATGTAATGAAGAAATAAGTTCAAATATTTTATTTCATGAAGATTTGCCATTACCTCAACTAGAAATCGTGCCCAAATTTTCCTGTCACGTAGTTCCATCACACCTTTAAGAATCGTCAGGCCGAAACCACGTATTATATCGGCTATCTCAAGAAAGAATCCCCTTTCCTCACAAAGCATCTGTTAACACCAAAATTGGATCATATAATAAACGAAAAAGGCCTCAAGTTTTTCGAACAGATTATAACAGAATGTGGCTGTTTTAAAAGGCATTATTTTATTACATACCTCAACGAGCATCTGGCCTCGTGGCATGAGATCCTCCACTATGATTGGACAAACCATGGTCTGGCCTGCCACCTCATAGGCCCATGTAGCGCCACCTCCGCTGCTTTCATTGCTGGAATTATCTTTTAACACCACTCCACTCTCTTCCCCAATCATCTAAAGATAGATGAACAGCATAGATTTTAAAATCATGTACAAGTACAATCGCATTCATAGAGATACAAAAGAAAGAAATTGATGGTTGTTATGAAATTCACCTTGGGCTGATCAGCTTGTTTAACTTTCTCAGCATATTTAGTTACGCTTTGCAAAAACAACATATGCTTGATGGTGCGGTCCAACAAAGCGTCAATGCTACACTGCATGGTCAATAAATTTTTGATGAATTCCCTTACTTGTAAAACAGAAAAGCAATTAAATTAGTTTTAAAAAGTTATCAATATGAAGTACCTTGGCACTATTGGGGACAATTTCACGCAATTCTTTGACACGGTCCTGAATCTGTTGCCGGTCTTTCGGCCTAGGCCGCGTACTCTCTCCTGGCCTAGCTCTTTTTTTAACCATCTTTAAACCTTCTTCAGGCTTCTTTGCATTATTTATGCTACAACTATCATCAACTGATAAAAATTTCCCATTTGTACCATCCAAAACCCCCTCTATGGAACTGCCTTGCATTATACTGCTACTGTTGTTACTGTTGCTGTTATCTGAAGTATGACTAATTTGATTTTTTGACTGGGATGAAGAGGGTTTATTTTCACTATCAGTGATGAATGTGCCAAGTAATTGCTCAAGACTTGGTTCTGAAGTGATGAATTGTTTTGAATCTCCCAAATTTGGCATGCTGAAATTTGAATTAGTGTCTGAAGCCAATGCTGTGTCATCCCACCAATTATGGGCAAAGGCATTGCAACTGAGTTCTGTTATCATACTTTCAAGCAAATCATTTTCTGGAAGCACCAATTGCTCAAGAGGTGTTGATGCAGAAGTGGAGCAACCCAGATGTGAACTTACACCTAGGAAATTGTCACTTGATTCAATTTGAGGGAAATTTATGGATCTGTTATCTAATTCACCAAACGTAGAGACAGGAAATCCATTTGAACTCATTTGACACGGTAAATCAGGTTCAATTGCATTAGGGTAGTACAGGTTTGGTTGTATGGTTTGTGGTATTTGCACTGATACAAACTTGTTTGCAGAATGCTGATTGTAGATTATCGCATCTTCACTAGAGAATTTAGATTTCTCAAGCATATGTTTGACTTTGTCGGCAAACTCCAAACTTTCAGCTACCTGGCAAAAGAAAACAAATAGTTGAGCAAAGTATTGGTTAGTTATTATTAGGAAAGGTTCTTTAGAAGTTCTTTTTTACTTGGGCTACTGTTTTCAGAAAATAAGAACTAACCCTTTGCATGGAACCAAATTGAACTGCACCAATCCACGGAAGGGGAACGACAGCTATGGTCTGCATAAAAAACATAGAAATACTGATAAATAAAAATGATAATAAAAATGAATATATTCAAAATTCTAACAAATGAATAATAAAATACAAGCTCCACCTTTATTCCATCCAAAAACTGGTGCTGCCACCAAGTAAATCCCTAAAAAGATAATGTTTAAATATTAACTTGATGAAAATGAAAACATATGTATGATCTTTGAAAGCTTTACATCTGGAATCTATAAATGTCTATACCTGAATCATGTCTAAATCAATGCTGCTCAAATTGATACCAAAAGTATCAGAATAGATCCATTGAGACTTCTTGGTGAGTACAACCCCACCAATTATTCTGTTAAAACAGAAAACAAAAATTGATTAGAAGAAAACCCCATTCAGAATTCACATTTCTTATTAGCAAAATTAACAACAATTTCTAATAAAGCTCAATGTCCAGAGCACTCCTCTGCTTTTATACCATGAAAAGATGTAATGACACAGATAAATAGATATGTATATACACAGTGGGAGAAAGAGAGAGAGAGAGAGAGAGAGAAAGAGAAAATAACTTTACATATGCCAGGTTTAAAAAAAGAAAAAGAAAAGAACTTTACATAAACTAAAACAAGAAATGAAATTAACTCATACCCTTCTCCAACAATGTGTATCTGATTAAGCATCTTTTGTACAGCTCCTCTGGCATGATCTTCATAGTAGCTCTCTTCCATTACCAACACCCTAAAGTCAAAAATTATATTGAATACAATCATTATAAGAGTAGTGCATTTTACTTAAGAAAAAAATTAAAATAAAACATAGATTAATTAAAAAGGGACGAAAGTTAGAAAAAGAAAAAAAGCATTAAAGATTCACGATAAAGTCATGTATTGAATTGTCAATGGGGCTATAAAAGCAGGGCTCGCCCAAGAAAGCCGGATGCTCTTCTTCAAATTGGAATATTCTTCGAGAAAATTATATATTGCAACATTTTCTTTTTTCTTTTCTGAAATTTTCCAAAACCAGTCTACAAAATTCATGTCAAAACAGCCTTGAAACATAAAAGTGAACAAAATTTTAGATGATTAAAGAAGAAACTAAGAGCTGCATTTTGCATGTGGTTCACAGTTAATAAATCCATGTCAGTTCTAGCATATATGGCAATGGATCTCGTCTCTACACAGATTTAATTTATGTAAAAGGTATCTCAAAAGAAATGGACGCTGGGTTATCGGATGTCCCTAGAAAAAGAAAGTTCAGTTCATAGCTTTTTTTCTTTTTTAATTTAACTGAAATATTATAAACTTCTTATTTTGTAAGACTGGGGTCTTTGTTAACTAGTGCATTCAATCCTCCCCCCCCCCCCCCTCTCAAAAAAAAAAAATGTCATGCACCTATTAAACAAAAAAAATTTAGAAGGATGTCAACAGCAGCACATCCGAAACCCAGCTATTCTTTCAAAAAAAAAAAAAAGATAAAATTGTTAAAAATTTGGTTCGAAATGTGCGATGTTTCCTTGAAGCTCGACAAATGCACCATAAGTAAAATGTGTGCTAAAGAAACCCCCAAAAAAAGGTTAAAAAACAAAGATACAAAGAATTCCTCTTAACAAAAGAAGCAGACTAGTTGAGTTACCGTGGCTCACGGTTGTCGGCGCGCCACGTCACCGCATATGACCAGCCCCCACCGAGACAGAGCGCCGCTAACGCCTCTCTCAGCCTTTGCTCTGATCCCATCCCCACCGTTGGCGTGCACGAATCTCGAGGCGTCAAAATCCTAGTCTTCACTCTCCACGGAAGTTTCTTTTTTCCGGTTTTTCGGTTAAGTAATTAGAAGGCTATGAGCCAATTTTAGTTCGTCAGTCTTACGCAAAATTTACTTGTTGAGCAAAAATGGAATAGGAGAGAAATGAGAAAGCGGGCGAGAGGAGATCTTTTGCCATTAAATTAGGGGGTCTTTGTAAATATAGTAACATTTATCTCGGGGACCACTTCGTCCAGTGACGCTTGGAAACAATTCTGTGTCATGTAGGTCCCAATGTTCAGTGATAGTAGACCAAGTAAAGGCTCGCTGCTCTGAGTGCATGCCATAATTTATTTGTTATTTGGGAATAAAATCTCGAATCCCCATCTCCTGTGGCGATTCTCTGTGGTAAACCGTGCAACTACATGCACTGAATCAATGGATTTTCCAGATAAGAGACGGCTACTATTCAATTGCAAATATAAAATATGTACAAAAAAAAGTTGTTGGAGAGACTGAGACTTTTGTTTAATTCTGTTAGCAATATTAGTTCATACATAAGCAATCGAGATAATATAAATAAATTATTCTTATAAGAGGAGTAGTCATAATTTTTATTAGAGGTAGATAAAACAATTTACTAGTGCAATTAGCAGTTTGTAGACTGTCATTAATTAACAAATTAAGATTGTA
Source organism: Carex myosuroides (assembly GCA_028015225.1). Classification (NCBI taxonomy): domain Eukaryota; kingdom Viridiplantae; phylum Streptophyta; class Magnoliopsida; order Poales; family Cyperaceae; genus Carex; species Carex myosuroides. The sequence continues at coordinate 7,267,289 of CM051488.1, forward strand.
GATTGTCCAAAATTAAATAAAAAAAAATCGGAAAGTAGACAACAACTTGATTATACATAGATCTATACTTAATTTTTAAAATCTAAAAATAAATAGTTACCTACCTCTAATTATATGACTATGCCATTAATTCTTACTAGTCCTTTCCCAAATCAATCTCCTTATTAACTCCTCCCTAAAAAAAAATATTATGTGTAACACGTCATATCAATACTAACATTTATGTAATAAATAATATAACATTGTAAATATCGGTCCAAAATATTTTGAATTATTAAATAACTGATTAAAATGATCTACTCTCTAGCTATTACAATATATTGTAATTAGACAGATAATAGACATACCTCATAAATCAGTCTGAAGATAAAATCTTTTATAAATACTTTTATGTATATATACATTGGTAAAAAAAAAATATTGACACCACTCAGATGTATTATTGATGCATTATATCAGACGAGTGGGATCGATCCAATAATAGCATATATGATCCTATCAAATTAAATTATGTAACCTCTGGAATTGAAGAGATTCCGATTCGCTAATATGACTCATTACACAAAAGGATCATATGAAGAAAGAGAAGTACGGCATTGCCTAATTTATAATTATGTATCTTTTAATTAAAGTTCTTGGGTTCAAATTAATTAGTGGTATAAAGAGAGATGCCGGATCATCTGCATGCATTGACATAGTGTATCCTGGAGGTTAATATATGAATTAATTTGTTCAAATGTACGTCAATTCACAAAATAAAAGAACCTAGCTGACATTCTTCTTGTGTTCCCATGACGAAAACTATATACTATATATATTGGGTAATGTGAGCTGCTGATTATTATATCAAGCTAGAACAAGGAATTGAACATGCATGTTAACCTTTGTCGTCCATCTTATCTTGAAAAATAAGTAATTTTATAATGACAGGGATGAGTGTCATATGAATTTGATTATAAGTTTCTGTAATCACAAACTGAATTTTTTATCATCAATTTACAATCACACATTAAACATTTTATGTGGAGGATTAAATAATATATTTAAACACTCTTAAATATTATAGTGTGGGTGCTTAAAAGATAAAATTATTGGAAGCAACTAATTGTCCCCAAGCTTCTTTCCCCAGTTTTTTTTCAAAAAGACTGTCATTTAACTTGCGCAAATACTGTAAAACTCTATAACCAATACTGTAACTTCAACAACAAATCATGTATAATAAGTAGTTTAAAATCTAACAATCCAAGTTACACAACAAGAATCAAAGACTTTTTGCGAGGATAAAAAGTGACTTTTCGCGATGGAGTACCGTCATAAACGTGCTTTATCTATTTGCGACGGTACTTTTCGCGAGGGAGTACCGTCATAATTGCGCTTGTTCTCTCGCGAAAAGTGCCTACTTTGTTGTTGTGTTAGTTGGAAGTGGTCCCCAAGTTAGTTGTAAACAATTAGCAACTTGCAAAAATACTGTACTTTCGGCTGTACTTGAAAAACTGACGGCTTCTAGAAGGTTTCAAAAACAAACTACTTCTCAAACTTGTAGTTATTTACAAATAACACCTAAAATTGTGCAAAATTAATTTTTTTGCATCAAATTAAATTTTTTTTTTAAATAAAAATTTAAAAATTTTTTTTTTTCGTATTTTTTTTTACGTAATTTTTCTTCTTCAATTATTAATATTTGTATATCGATCTATATCATGTAAAATAAGACTTACGTACTGTAAAATTAGCAGATGCAAACTATAAAACTAACATATGGGAACTATAAAGACATCAATACTGTAAAATTAGCATATGTAACTTATAAAACTAACATATGTTAACAGCAAAACTTCAATACTGTAAAATGGTATCCAAAAAACATATACAAACTATAAAATTTCACTAATCACAAAATTAACTGTTCAAAACCAACTGTTCAAAACCACAACCAACAACTGTAAGATGTCACCACCCATAACTGTTCACAAGCACAAACAAAACTTAAATAAACAAGCTTAATTGTTCACAACCATCAAAACAAAAATGGCGTATGTCACTTCATAACCCTCTAGTGCACGTTATTCGGATGAGTGAGAATTTTCATTGCTAGAACCACACGTTCTTTCGAGATATCATCCTGAAAAAAAAATAAGCAAGGTTAAAAATTGGAGTTATGAACCATTAGCAGATGCAAACTATCAAAGCAACATATGTGAACTACAAGACTTCAATACTGTAAAATTAGGAGTTGCAACCTATAAAATTTTAAATCTGTACAACACTGCATATATCCTTTAAGCTAAAATTGTTATATGTATCTTGCAAAATTGTTGATGTATCCTGTGAAATTTATTATGTAAAATTATTGAACATATCCTGTAACTATGATTAACCAAAGTGAATACTGTAAACTGTTGCACATATCTTGTAAAATTGCTATATATATCCTGTAAAATTAGCATATGCTAATTTTATAGTTTGCATCTGCTAATTTTACAGTATTTAAGTCTTATTTTACATGATATAGATCCATATATAAATATTAATAATTGTTATATGTATCCTGTAAAATTGTTATATGTAATCTGTAAAATTACACATATCCTGTAAACTAAAGTGAATACTGTAACCAAAGTGAATCATAGTAAAAACTGTCTAATACATAACATTTACACCTGACTAATACATCATGTAATAAACTGCATCAATATTGTAAACTTACTAGATAAATACTGGAATTCTATTAACTGTTATACAATGTTTAATGAGTTTATCAGTACAACTGTTAAACAGATCTTGTAAATATAATTAACCAAAGTGAATACTGTAAACTGTTGCACATATCCTGTAAGATTGTTATATGTATCCTATAAATTGCATCATGTTATAAACTGCATTCATTCTATAAATTGTTACATATATCCTACATAACTTATATATCCTATAAAAATATTGCATGAATCTTGTGAAATAACTCATATATCCTATAAAAATATTGCATAAATGCTATAAGCTATTGCATATATATTCTGAAAAAATGTTAAACAGATCTTGTAAAATAAAGAAAAGAAATACAACGCATAGATCATGAAAAATGTTAAACAGATCCTTACCGCTTCTTAGGATCGCCTTAAAAAGGCTTGGATCCATGACTCATTCGAGTTCATATCGCCTCTCAAAGATCGTCTCCTCCTATCTCCTTCAGATTGCCTCTCTCTCATCTCTCTCCTCAAGATCGCCAGAAGATGGATACTGTAAAACCACAAGATGAATACTGTAAAACCACAAGGTGAATACTGTAAAACAACAAGGTTAATACTCCAGATCGCCTCTCTCTCCTCCAAATCGCCTCTCTCAGATCGTCTCCTCATATATCCTCCAGATCGCCTCTCTCTCATCTCTCTCCTCCAGATCGCCTCTCTTAGATCGTGTCTTCTTATCTCCGTAGTCATAGCAGCGGCTAGGCCGGCGCCAGAGGAAGAGAGAGAACGAGAGAGAGAGAGAGAGAAGAGAACAGAGGAGAGAGAAGATAGAGATCGGAACGAGGAAGACGGCAGCGGCAGCAGTGGAGTCTCCGGTGTGAACACAGCAGCGACGGCGTGAGGATCTCGCCGTGGGAAGGTTGATCGGAGTCGGAGAAGTAGTCATTCATTTTTTTTTCTCAAGTTTTTCTGATGGGTTTCAAAATAGAGAGATGAGATGGAAAATTTATAAAAAAATGTCGTACTGTATTTAAAGTTTGTTAAAAAGTGAATAAGATAAATTATGGGTAAATCTGGGGACAAAGGAGTGGGGAAGGAAACCTTTTCTCAAAATTATTTATTTGTATTTATGGAGTGGTTTAGTCATCAACCGCAATGAGAAATACTGCACTAGTTTACTTAATTCATAAATAAGCAGAAATATTCAGTCCGAAAGAAAATGACTGCTCAACATCTACGAGATTAAAGTAAAAAAAAGTAGAATTATAATTACATTATCCATAATTAGATACACTATGTCTCATAATTTAGTGCAATTTAGAACGTGGACAAAATTGGATTCATACAAAGCACCCAATAGAGTATCAACATTAGTCATTAAATTATAGCAGATTTGAAACATGACCTAATTTAAATATAGAAAATTATCTACAAATTTTATATTTTAAACTTTAAATAAGCATTGAGCAGATTGTAACAGTTATCAAACATTATTAATTCTGATTGTCAATATAATCTTTCATCTTCACAAATTTTCCCGACATTTTTATTAATATCCAAAGTTTAATACAAATTATTAATTATACCCAGAACTCAACTCAATATCAAAATATACCCAAATGGCCGGCTATGTTCCCTCCCTAAGCCGGCCATAAAATGGCCGGCTATGTACCTTTTTTTTTTTTTTTTTAAAACCCCAAAAACTCTATAAAAGAGCACCCCTCCCTTCTCTTCCTCACGCAGCCGAGGCTTTCGCTAATCACTGTTGAGGTAATACTTATATATTTTTTTTTTATAGATTAATTAATTATTTACTATTTACTTAATTGTTCACCATTTACTTAATTGTTCACCAGTTACTTAATTGTTCACCAGTTACTTAATTGTTCACCATTTACTTAATTGTTCACCATTTACTTAATTGTTCACCATTTACTTAATTGTTCACCATTTACTTAATTGTTCACTCATTACTTAATTGTTCACCATTTACTTAATTGTTCACCAGTTACTTAATTGTTCACCAGTTACTTAATTGTTCACCATTTACTTAATTGTTCACCATTTACTTAATTGTTCACCATTTACTTAATTGTTCACCATTTACTTAATTGTTCACCATTTACTTAATTGTTCACCATTTACTTAATTGTTCACCATTTACTTAATTGTTCACCAATTACTTAATTGTTCACCATTTACTTAATTGTTCACCAGTTACTTAATTGTTCACCAGTTACTTAATTGTTTACCATTTACTTAATTGTTCACCATTTACTTAATTGTTCACCATTTACTTAATTGTTCACCATTTACTTAATTGTTCACCATTTACTTAATTGTTCACTCGTTACTTAATTGTTCACCGTTTACTTAATTGTTCACCAGTTACTTAATTGTTCACCAGTTACTTAATTGTTCACCAGTTACTTAATTGTTCACAATTTACTTAATTGTTCACCATTTACTTAATTGTTTACCAGTCAATTGTTTACTATTTAGTTACCTGACAATTGTTTATCATTTTCTAAAATTTAGTTTGTTTACCATGGCCTTTATTTCATTACACTATGGTGGGAAGATGCTTAATAGTGCACAAGGGGCGTATTACAACAAAGATGCAGCTCATTCATTGATGATTCCAGATGACATCTCACTTTTGGACCTGAAATCCATAGTTTACACACACACCGGTTACAACCCAGAAAGGTGTGACCTAGAATTGGCAACCCGATATTGCCATCCCTCCAGCGGAAAATTTATGGTTGCGAAACTGGTAGATGAGAGTACGTGGAGAGGCATGTTTGGTTATTTGAGGTCCGAAGGGAATTTTCTAATAGAAATATTTGCTAGAAGAGTTCCGGTAGAGCCCGGAGTTGGAAGTTCGGGCTCTGGATCAGCGGCACCAAATTATACTCCACAACCAGAAACATACAGACCTGACTCCACCTTACCCCTCAACGAACCTGACTCGGATACCTACAACTACGTCACCCCACCAGCACCTCAACGAAGACACTCAGTTGCATCCCCACCTAGACACAATCGAGGCAGACCAAGACACTCAGTTTCAACCCCACCTAGATCTATAAATGTGGCCGATTTACCGTTACCTCCAGTATCACCTTACCCCAGACCTGCACCAGTAGACGATGCAACATGCCCGGACTTTGAAGATATTAATGAAATACCGGAGGACGAGCTGAGGAGCGGGGATGAATTTGAGGGAGAAATGTGGGGGGATTCAGATCACATGGAAGGTTGCGATGAAGACGGGCCGGTTCAAACAGCTGAAAGGCATACTGATGAGGGGGGGCCGCTTAGTGGCCGGACTGATACGCACCCGTTCCCAGACCTCAATGATGTTTCTGAGTTTAGAGAAGCAGATATTGGTTATTATGGGCAACGGATTAAGTACAAAGGTGAGCTGTGTGCAAACATATATTTTAAAACCAAAGAAGACCTAATGAAGAAGATCAGAGAGCACCATATAACTAAGAATCAGGAGTTCAGATCTTGGAAAAGTGATAGGGATCGGGTTACTCTGTTGTGCAAGGACAAGAATTGCCGTTACGAGCTTAGGGCAAAGCCGACGGGATGTGGAGACGCATGGGTTATAACTAAGCAAGACAGGCCTCACACATGTAGGACTGAGAGTACGAGGGTCGACCACGAATGTCTGACGGCATCACTCATTGCCGATGTCATTGAGAACGCCATTAAAAAGGACCCGTGTATGAGCATCCAGACGGTGGCAGACATTGTTTTGTCTGTGTATAATGGTGTGACACCTAAATACAACCGACTGTGGAGGGGCCGTGAGCTAGCAATAGCCCGGCAATTTGGGAGTTGGGAGATTTCATACAGCTTGCTGAGACCACTATTGCTTGCAATTTGCCACAACAATCCCAACTCGATCCACCAATTTCTGACCAGCCCGGTACAGAATAAGGAAACAGGACTAATCATGCCAGGTGTTGCCCAGTTCAGAGCCGTAGCCTGGGGCATCAGCCTCGCCGTTCCACTTCTGATAGGCAACAAAGAGGTATGTAACATTCATCTAAAATTATTTTTCTTTTCACTTTATACCAACTTACTAAGTAACACATGCAAATGCAGAGGCAAGAAACACAGCAAATACGGCAGAAAATGAGCGAGTAATGTCGTCGGGAAGTGGGTCCGGAGGGTCACGCGTAGCACAGCTACGAGCCGTTTAGATGCAGCTGCTATATATGCCGAAGCAATGGGAGAGGCGGTTGCCATAGGAGGAGAGGCGGTTGGGGTGCAATGGGAGCCATCTGCCCAACCGAAGAGGTCCACTACTAGACGCACAACAAGGGCATCTACAAGCCAAGCAGGGCCATCTGGAGCCCAGACCGGCCCATCTACAAGCCAAGCAGCGCCATCTGGAGCCCAAGCCGGCCCATCTAGTGAGCAACCAGAGCCATCTGTTAGACCACCTCGTAGGGCATCTTTCGCAAGTGGTTTACTTCGGGGATTACCTTTTAGACGTAGCAATAATAGATGATTTGTATGCATGTTGTAAAAAATGTGTGGACTCTATTTGCAATTTGTGTGTACTTTATTATTTTCTACGAAACTTAGAAATGAAATATTTGACTTTAATAGAAATCACCTAAAACAAAACTAATGCGGTTAAAAAAAACAAAAAAAATGTACCAAGCCGGCCATTTTATGGCCGGTTTAGGGAGGGAACATAGCCGGCCAGAAAATGACCGGCTTGGGTATATTTCGATATTGAGTTGAATTCTGGATATAATTAATAATTTGTATTAAACTTTGGATATTAATAAAAATGTCGGCAAATTTTCCATCAGAACCCTATTTTCATTTCTTTTAGTATTTTAAGCTCCATTTTTAGTGTATCACGTTGGTTTTTTTAATGTCGTTATCTTCTTTTGATATTGTGGTGGAAATTCATGCATGTCACATCAGTAGCACCAATGTCAATATAATGATATGAATTTGCTCATTTCTATGCGCTCCATCATCATGTGCTCATGCTGCCTAATATTAACATGCACACAAATCAGAATCTTTATTATGAATTCTTCTTGAAACCATAATTGATCAGGGCGGCTTACTTTTATTTAGTTAATTATAATCTTTATTGGTTATGCTTTACGTAGATTTACTTTTTATATTATATATTTTCTTATTAAGATAGACCACTTTTGAAATTAGAATCAATCTTTTTTTCCTTTTTAATAAAGATAAAAGTCTAGTCTTCCAAATTCCAATATTCTGAAAGTACCCATTCAAATTTTGAATTCGTAATCTCTCACATGGAAAACATTGTTTTTTTTGTTATTAGACCAAACTTTGGTTCTCAGTTCATATATCTTTTGTCTAGTGATTAAGATAAATTTAATTATTAATCCTCATGTTTATTATTATTTTTTTAAATTGCGAATTAAGTAAGATGCAATGTATCAGTTAATTCATGACAGATTTGGGGCATTAATTAATTTTTCTTTTTTGAAAGAAAGATGGATGGAGGTCAAGCCTCCAAATTCTATATTCTTGTTATTACAACAAAGGATTTCCCCCCATCTGGTTTCGAACTCATGACCTCTCAAATGGAGACCATGTGTCTTTGCCACTAGACTAGAGGCTAGTTCTTTGGGGCATTACTTAATTCATTCAACTCAAATTATTTTTCTGTATAAGTCCAATTTTTTTTGTATATATATATATATAGAGAGAATGGTTAATATACAAATTTTACATTTTTTGGAATCTATTTTAAAATCTATATTAAAATCTGCTTGGAGACCAAATATTACATTTTCTGAAATTTTTTTACTATTTATTAAGCCACTTTGAAATTATTGATCCGGGTGAACAGTAAAAACAGTGCAACCAAATTCTGGACCATGTGATCAGCAATTTTCAAAGTGGCTTAATAAATAGTAAAAAAATTCCAAAAAATGTAAAATTTGGTCTCTAAGAAGATTTTAATATAAAGATCACATCTAACGGTTTAGATCGACCGTTTGGATTTTGAAAATCCAAAAACGACTTGGTTGCACGAGGGCCTTGGTGCAAACGTTTTGATATTAGCCACTCTCTCTCTGTATATATATATATATATATATATATATATATATAGAGAGAGAGAGAGACTATATATGGTGAGTTGTGAAGTAAAACAACGTTTTACTTCACGCCATATTTTCTTTTTAAAAATCCAAACAATCGATCCGAACTGCTCAACATGTTCTCTATATTGAAATGTGCTTGGAGACTAAATTTTACATTTTTTGGAATTTGTTTACTATTTATTAAGCCACTTTGAAAATAGCTGATCCACTGTGAACAGTAAAAAACAGTAAAAATTTCTGGACCACTGGATCAACGGTTTTCAAAGTGGCTTAATAAATAGTAAAAAAATTCAAAAAAATGTAAAATTTGGTCTCCGAGCACATTTCAATATGGAGATCATGTTGAGCGTTCGGATCGGTTGTTTGGATTTTCAAAATGAAAATATGAGCGTGAAGTAAAAATGACATCTTACTTCACAACTCACCATGGCCCAGCTCTATATATATATATACTAGTTATATATATAGATACTAGTTAGCATATGCATGCATGCACCGTATGTCATTAACCTTGGCCAGTCTGCCACATGAGTGTCCAAGTCCCGTTTCATGTCATGGCCTATATATAATTATTGACGAGTAGAACTAGGGTGCTCCTAAGCTCACCGAGCCTTTCGTGAGCGCGACTCTAAAACCTATCAAATTGACTTCAAACGACATTTTCAAACCGTTAGATGTTCAATCTATATTAAAATGTGCTTGGAGACCAAATTTTACATTTTTTTGAATTTTTTTACTATTTATTAAGATGGTTTGAAAATCGCTGTTTTTATTAAAATTCTGCACCATTGGAAAACAGCGATTTTCAAACCATCTTAATAAATAGTAAAAAAATTCCAAAAAATGTAAAATTTGGTCTCCAAGCACATTTTAATATAGATTGAACATCTAACGGTTTGGAAATGTCGTTCGAAGTCAATTTGATAGGTTTTAGAGTCGTGCTCACGGAAGGGCTTGGTGAGCTTAGGAGCACCCTAGTTCTACTCAATTATTGATACATGAAACGGCGCGGTATGAACCATAATATGAAGTTAGTTTTGCACCAAGACTTGAACAAATGCTGATTGGCCTAATTTTTGATTTGGATGACGTTGTGAATTATCCACTATATGGATGGAATATACAACTATTTTAATTTGCATTAAAAATATTATGTGCCAAAAACATGAAATATGAAATTTAAAGGGCAGAAATGGAAAAGTGTGGTAGTTTTATATATATATATATATATATATATATATATATATATATCATCTGTGATAATTAATATAACCATTTTACTGAAAAAAAAAATTAAGTTATACTGCAATTTTTGCCAACAGAATGACCTCATTAATTATCTTTGTTGTTGTACTTTCTTTTACTTTTGTTTTTCTTTGCTACTTGAGATAAAGCGCATTGCGCGCATTACAGATTCATTTTTGTCTTTTGAGGTACAAAATGATTCACATATGTTATCATAGACTACTTGAAGTCAGGCAGCAGTGAAGCAACAATATCCAATTTCTAATTATGGGTTGATAAATCTTAGTAGAATTACGGGACTAAATTAAAACTTTTATGTCTCCTTTATTAAAGAAAAGAACAACCCATGTGAGCCTGCTCATGCTCAAAAAGTTACTGCTAGCTAGGGTTTTCATGGAAGTGCATCTATATGAAAAAGCTATATACAGAAAAGAAATCAATTTAAAAGCTTATACACTCTTTCAGAAAAGGTACCGTACGTACATATACCTACCTTGAAAATTGAATGGGAACTGAAGGCCTCAAAGTGATATATACAAAAACAGAGAGTTGCACACATGTGATCCCATCAGCTACCAATTCTTCTCTATTTTTGTAATTCAGCATTGCAACGACATTTAAGTATCACTATATATAGATTAAAACCATTTTCGAATGCATTGAATGTTTAATTGGATTCCAAGAAGGGACTAGAGATCGGGGCAGGCATAAGGAAATTTTTTATTGGTAGTAATTAATAGAAAAGAAGAGATACAAATGGTAAGATTATAGTAATATTTATATTGGTAGTAAGATCGGTAGGATTTCTACCGATCTAAACTAGTTTTTTTTTTCTTTTTAATTTTTTCTAGTAAAATATTTTTTTTTACAAAAATAGATAAAATATCTTAAAATTTAGATATATAAAAATATTCACTCTATTTTTTGAAAAACTTTTCATATTTTACTAGAAATCAAATATAAGAATTATCTCCATCTATACATCAGATTAAAAAAAAAGTTAAGATCGGTAGAAATTCTACCGATCTTACTACTAATATCAATATTACTGTAATCTTACAATTTATCTCTCTTCTTTTCTGTTAATTACTACCAATAAAAAATTTCCCAAGCATAAGCTGAAAATTACGATAATCACAGAGACGTCTACATAAAATATGACAAGACAATTTGTGGGTGGTATCTTCAAAGTTCAAACCCCTTGATCAGTGTGCAATGCATGACTATCTTATATATATATATAAGGGGAAATTAGTTCCATGCCACTCCAAAATGGTGAATTTAGAAAAATGCCACCCCAAAGTTTGAAGTTAGAAAAATGCCATTACAAATCTCATTTATTAAGAAAATTGCCACCAATTCCATATTAATGTTTAATTTTGAATTAACAGTTTATAAATTAAATAAAATGACCGAAATAACCTTGGACTCCACCAATTCCAGCAGTATTGAATCCTCTTTTTCAACTGGTACAATATACTGGTACCACGGTACCGCTCACTGTCAGTGGTACTGGTACGGTACCAGTCCGATTGAGTTGTATTTTAGGGAGATCAGTACTGCTGACTATCTAGGATGGTTTTTTATGTATTTGTTTCCGTTTCCTTTCATTTCAGTATATTTTGGCAGCTGCTGTCAATTTTTCAAAAAGAGAGAGAGGGGGGCAGAGCCAAACCAGCTCCAGTGGCGCAAGAGCATGGGACCCGCGCGTCAGTGACAGCAACAGAGAGATCGGAGTTGAGAAGAAGGTGACGAGCGATGGTGAGTCCGATTATCCCCGCTCCAACTACAACCACGTCATGATCCGATCGGTGCAAAGCGAGGGCGGAGAACGAGCTGATCCGCCTCCGCCTGATCTGAATAGAGGGAGAACGAACGGCGGAGATTGGAGACCGTATCTAGACGAGTCCGATTACCTGAGGGGTATTTTTGGAAATACAGAAATACATATTTGAAAACAGAATTTTTTAGATTATTTTTAATCAAGAATGGCAAAATTAAGATTTAATCAAGTTTGTAATGGCATTTTTTTAACTTCAAACTTTGGAGTGGCATTTTTCTAAATTCAGTGTTTTGAAGTGGCATGGAACTAATTTCCCCTATATATAAATTTGAGCGCTCCAAGAAATTAGGAAAGCAGGAATACAGATTTTCAAATTGTATCTGAGCTCTTATTTTCTGGCGGATGTACAATTATGTTGCTTTATGATCTTCAACAAGTTAATTAATTAGTGTCAGTTCAGCTTGACACAAACATCTACAGATTCCTCCTAGCTCAACTAAAATGTTCTTTGCAACTGGTTAATATATCTTACCATAGAAGTCAGAGTAGGTCCGATGGACATCAGACCTACTCTGGTTCGATGGGTTTAATCACCGTCGATTTGTTTTAAGATTCGTGCGGAATACTTTAAAAGTCGTACGCATATGTTTCAATTTTTGCGTGCACAAATCTTAAATTAAATCGGACGATCATCTGCTCGTTGAACCTAAAAGTAGGTCCGATGGACATCGGATCTACTCCGTTCTCCTTACCATAATACCATCACTACTCCAACATGCATGATACCTCCACATGTTGCATCTTATTTTACCAAAGATTTAAATTATGTTCATAACGGCCACTATAGCTTGCGGGATGATAAACACAATGACACTATTAGAATTTTTTTTTTTTTTTTAACAATTTAGCGTCTTGTACAAAACGACTAAAATAGTGGTAAAATTGTCCAATTTTAAAAAATAAACGCTGGGAATTTAAAACTTATGCCTAGTTACATATTTCTATACTAGTATACTGTCATGTTTGGTTGTGGACTAAATAGTGGAATAGGACTTTAGGCATTACTTATTCCGAAATTTTTATTTTTAACATTTTAAAGAATTAAATTAATAAAATAACCACCGTTTCTGGTCAATTCCATATTTAACACGGCCGCAGAACACCGAAGTGGACCCATTTGGGGGCGCCGCAGAATGCCGGAGCGGACCCCCATATGGGGCCGCACTATGCCGGAGCGGACCCTGGTCTTTTTTTTTCTGATTCTGAATTTGATTATGGTTTTGTTTTGGAAATTTTTATCAAAAATGTAACGTTTGTCTGGAAGTTGTGTATAATTACTTATATTTGAAATGTCGTTTAATCTGAAATTGTTGTTTGTCGTTTGTTTAATCAAAAGAAACATTACAATAGAACAAGGAGCCATATAAAGAAGCATACAATAGAACATGCGAATGTTATCGGAAATTACAAATACGTCTAATTAACCGAAAATAAACAATAGTTTTACAAGTACAATTAGAAAAACAACATTAACTCTCAATCTCGTGCAGCCCGAGCAGCTCTGTTTTGTCTTTCTTGCGTATCTCGGCCGGCTTGGTGTCCTCTTCTCCTATTATGTAGAACATCCATCCACATCGGAATTCTGTCGTGCTGTCTTCTGCCCACAGCAATATTTTTTTTCTCTGGAACAAGGACCGGGCCATCGTGTGGAGGCCATTCCGACTGATTTCCATAAACATGCCATTGTGCGCTCCATGTGTTGATCAGTGTATGGATGTGATAATAGTGACTTACAAATACGCCAGGGTCGATGCCTCGGAGACGACACACGGACAGAACATGAGAGCACGGTATTCTCTCCAATTGAGGCTTCTGGCACGTGCAAGTTACCGTGTGATCATCCCCGATTATCACCGTGTATTTGTAATTGGCCTTGGTAAACCGACCAGAATCGTCAGGTATGAAAGCGTGAACTCTCTCCTGTGTGGCGGTTACCTCGAACTCGTTGTTGTTTCCAAAGCCCCCCAGCGTCTTCATTTTATCGGACCTCTCGAACCGTTTGTTGATCAGCTACGAAAAATTAAAAAATAATGAAGAAGTCAGATATTTTTTTTAACAAACTTCATTAAAAATTATGAAGAAATAACTACAAATAAAAGTACCTTATGCACACGACACGAGAATTGCTGACCTTGACTGACTTCCCATTCCGCTTTGGCCCTCCTTTGCGCAAACCATGTCATACATTTGTAAAATGTGTCTTCAATTATTGCTGCAACCGGTAGCCTACGAGAGGACTTGAAGACCTTATTAAGCGACTCAGACCCGTTTGTAGTCATGATGCCCCAACGGTAACCACCGTCCAGTGCTTGGAATATCTTCCATGGTTTGGGGCACTCGTTCTCATCTTGATCCAAATACTTACCCACACCGTCCAGCCAATTGAGGGCAATGTCACATGCCTGCCCCATTGCTTGCATTCCTTGCTCGTACCTCCTCATCTTCCTCTTAGCCACACATATTCTAAAAAAACGGATTGCCTTATCACTGCAACCGTTCTTCTTCATGTTCTCGGCTATGTGAGTAGCACAAAGACGGTGAACAAATTGATCCTCATCCTCCTCGTTCCACCCCATATCATCTTGTCTGAACACCTTTTTGATACCCTTTCCCCTATCAGTGATGACACACATGAATCTGGAGCGGATTACATTACGGCGCAACCATTTCATGAACCACGCACAATCGTCATAACTCTCTGATTCTACCAGTGAAAAAGCCAACGGGAGGAGCTGATTTTTAGCATCGTACCCGGTTGCAATCAACAGCTTGCCTATGGTTAAAACCCATTTTGTAAGAGCCGAAATCAACTAAAATAAATAAAGTGAAAACAACCAAATTAGTTACCTTTATACCGGCCTGACAGGAAACATGCATCAAACAATGGAACTACAAGAGCGTATGACCCCTCCCAACTGCCAAATTGACGGGCTATTGCCAACTCACGGCCACGCCATAGTTTGTTGTACGCCGGTATCTGACCGTTGTACTTTTCAGCAACAGCAATTCGGACAGCCTGAATACTCAAGTCGACATCGTTCCTCATGTGAGCGGATATACACTCGGCAACCATAGCAGCTGACAACTGGGCGTGATCTGTTCTTGTCGCATCCGCGTGGCATGAATGTTGAGTTGGGCATTTGGAGACACGCCATTGTGTTCCATAACCGGTGGCCCTTGCGAGTATGTACCACCCACAGTAACTGTCCTTGCACTTGAACCTCATTCTTGTGCGGTCACTGTGCGTAGGTATTAACTCTTTGTTGCAAAGGATGTGAAACCTGGCAATTGCGCTCTTCATGTCCGGACAATTCATTCTCAAAATCTGCTCTACTTCCAAACAAACCCGAATTGGCTTCCATAAACCCTGATGTGTCATTGAAAGCATGAATCGGGTGCTGAACCCCGCGATCCATTATCTGAAACCCGCTATCCATCTTGAATTTCCTTGATAGTCCGAGCACAGGCCCGGTATCTTCCTGGTCAGAATAATCGCTCATACCCTCAGGATCAATATGACCCCAATTTTCCTCTGCCTCTAGTATTTCCGGATCCACTTCTTCATCAGATTCATCCGGATTACAAGTTTGACCCCGACTACGACCCTGGATTAACCTCTGAACTGGGTTCGAACGCCGGGCTCTGGTAACCTCCACATATAGGTCAATTATCTTGTATGCACCCCCAGAAAAACTCATGGTTTGGTTATACAATACCTGCCACACTCCATCATTCTGAATTGGAAATAGTTGGAACCAGGTTTGTGCCGAACTAGTCGGCATGCTAATTTTGGCATCAATTTTAAGGTCATACTGACCCTGATCCAACCCCAAATTCCCACATATACTTGATTTAAGTCCCAAATAATCCGTACCTGGCAATACCGGGATCACAGTAACGGGTCCAATACTGTAGTAAACCCCATTAGGACCTGTTAATACATCCCCACCAGTGTAGATGGATACCATAAGAGCCATTTTCCAATTCAATACAGAAGAAACCTACAATTAAAAATTAACTAAATTAATTAATTTAAATTAATTATTCTAATTAAATTATTGCTAAATTAATTATTCTAATTAAATTTTTAATCTACTGAAATAAAAATAAAAAATTTAAAAGAAGAGAGAAAAAACTTACAGATCAGAGCTAACTCAGGAGAGAGAAGGTGTGAGAGTGTGGAATGAAATGTTCCTGTCATTTTCGGGATATAAAGACTAGGGTCCGCTCCGGTATTCTGCGGACCCGGGTCCGCTCCGGCATTATGCGGCCCCATATGGGGGTCCGCTTCGGCATTCTGCGGCCTTCCCCAAATGGGTCCGCTCCGGTGTTCTGCGGCCGTGTTAAATATAGAATTGACCAGAAACGATGGTTATTTTATTAATTAATTTATTTAAAATGTTAAAAATAAAAATTTCGGTTACTTATTCCACCAAATGTGGTTTAATTGAGCCAGACTAAGATGGAATAAGACGATATTTAAGCTAACCTAACTTGGTCTAAACTAACCCACCTCTCTAGGTGGTTTAATTTTATTGGATATGAGACCTAACTTTTCATTGTTTTATTATTTTCAATTACTTTTTAAGGAATGTAAAATAAGTAATTAATTTTATTTTCATTTAAACATCAACCAAACATGAATAATTTTGGTTGGCCTAAGTTGGAATAACTAAGTTAGAACTCATTAGTTTTAATCCACAACCAAACACCACCGTAAAGAATAAGCCTAGCTAGTTAAATATTAATATACTGTGAGATTAATGCTTATGCCTAGTTACATATTACTACACTGTACAATGAGGACTAAATAGTGATCATAATTGCTCAATTTGAAAAAAAAAATGATGTGAGATTTAATGAATCTAGGGTTGGAACTTAATTCGCGCAGCTGGCTGAGAGGGGAAGGTATCTACATATATAAAACAATCAGGGTTGGATAAATAAAAAAACCGACCCTGATAAAGAAGAATCAGGGTTAAATACTTTAATAAAACCGACCCTGAACAATCAGAGACTATCAGGGTCGGAGTTATTAAATTATCGATCTTGAAACGATAATTAATCTGACACTAAAATGTCGACGTATTGATAGCTTATTCTATACTCGTGCTCCCATTTAAGGAATTGATCGATGAACTGTTTAATTTATTAGAAAAATATTTTCTTAACTCAAAATTTAGAAAGTAATTAAGATATTTTATAACAGTGAACAAAGAATTTTCTTAATAGATCTATATTTAAAATTATTATACATATATTGCGGCGTAGTCTATTGTAGAAAATGATATATAAACAGACAACTAACATGTGTTAGGATTTTATATATTGTTTATGATTTAAATAGGTGGCGCATTAATTTTGGTGTAATTTAGAAATTTTTTTGCCCATTAATATTTTTATACACAACATATCAAAATCAGAGAAAATTATATTTTCTTTTTGACAATTATTGATGAGTCGGTTGTCATGCATGGTTGTCAAACTAAATTTTTTTTTATCAATATAACTTATTTTTATAAATTTTGTTATCTTTAGTAAAATATTTGGACGTTACAAAAACTATAGTGTCTGTGATAGCACCACGCTATCAGCAATGAAATATGCTGGCCCGCTATGAATTCACCGTCCGCAATTTAAACCTTTGAATATTACATGCTATATGCCGTGATTTTTATTATAATACCCTAAAAAAAAGAAAATAGCAAATCTGCCCTCATTGTTATTTATTTTTAAAAACGCACTGACCGCCCCCACAGTGGGGCGGTCCGCTGCCTATACCAAACCGTCCCATATGGAGGCGGTCTGCTATAAAACCTATATAAAAGTCACTTTTCTCTCTCATGCCCACTCACAATTCATTCTAACTTAGCTGAAAGAGAAAGAGGAAAAAGAGGAAGAAGTGAAAGGCAATTTTGTGGCGATTTCAGATAACAATAGAGGTAGATCTTCACAATTGTTTTTAATTTATTAGTTTAATTTGCCTTTTTAATTCATTTTTTAATTCATTTTTTAAATTCATTTTTTTGGACGAGAAGGATGAACAGTAACAATCGAGGTAGAGAGAAAGAGAGCAACCGAGGTAGGTCGTCCTATCGTGGCCTAGCGAGAGGAGTGTCAATTAGTGATCGAGGTAAAAATGAGGGGAAAAAGTACAAGTGTCAACTATTGCCTGATACACAGACATGTCGATCGTTCATACAGCCGAAATTTCTTAGCTCTGAAATTTTGGACGATGACTTTGTGGAAAACACCTACAGCTATTTTTCGAAAAAAAAGGTTGATCCAGAGCTACCAGCATCGGATGATGAGTTTGTTCCGTTTGTTCTGTATACTTATACTGGTAAGGCTACCACTTCGTCTGCTATGACTGATCCAGATTCAGCAAAATCCGATGATGACTTTGTTTCATGTACTTTCAAGGCTCGTTGTAAGAAGTAGTACTACTTATTAAGAATTTATGTTGTAGACTTTATTCCATGTAGTCTATATTTCATCAATTTAGTATTTATTTATATTTTTATAATTGTCGATTATATATTTAATGTTTTACAATATGTTTTATAATACGTTATAATTTTGGTTAATGTTATAAATTAGTTTTTTGACTAGATAAACAGCAAAACTAGGTAATCTAAATGGTAAGTCTACAACATGAAACATAACAGTCCAAACATGAAATATAAAAATCCAAACATAAAATATTAGAAATCCATCAAACTAAAAAAACATAAAACCCTAACGATGAGGACGAGAGCGACGACCGGAGAGATCCAACCTAGGAGGTGGATGGCGGTTCCTGTGCGGCAACACACGTCTCAAGCGAACCTCCTCCTCCTCCACGTCATCCTGGACATCCTCCTGCACCCATGGGTCCTCCCCCGCCCATGGATGCTCATCCTGGATCACCAGTTGTGTACGCAACTCCAATGGATCGGCCTCCTAAGTAGAATGATACGTGGCCGGAGGTGGTGTGCCAAATATAACAGAGGTAAAGGCATCTGCAGTCTGCACCCACCTCATACCCGATATCATCTCCAGTAAGGTCATCCATAGAGAAATCGAGGTTGGGCTGCCAGGTAAGAGCTCCATCCTGCATGTAAAAATGTTAGTTTTGCTACATACAAATAACTAGTAAGTTAATTAAATACTCATTGGTGGACCGAGAGGGAAGAGAGGGGGTGGCCGAGAGAGAGAGATCGAGGGAGAGGGGGTGGCCGAGAGGGAAGAGAGGGGGAGGGAAGAGAGGGAGAAGAGAGAGAGGGTGGCATAGAGAGAGAGGGGTGGGGGCGGGTCTTCTCTGTGGGGTGAGGGCGGAGGGTGGGGGGGGCGGTTTGGTTACTTGGGGTTTAGGCGGAGCAATAGACAGAGAGAGAGAGAGATGAAGGGGGCGTTCTGTGGGGTTGCGTTTAAAAAAAAAAAAAATCAAACCGCCCCATCGTGGGGCAGTCTGGTATGGAGAGTGGACCGCCCCACAGTGGGGCAGTCAGGGTATTTTTAAAAATAATTTAACATAGAGGGCACATTTGCTATTTGTTTTTTTTAAGGATATTAATAAAAAAAGCGGCTATATATGTTAGACCGGGTTTAAACATGGGTATCCTAGGTCCAAGCTATAAAGCTAATGGATCCACAATGATTCCACATAATGGGTGTCTAGAGCATTTGTTGCTCAACACTGCCCTTAAACCCCAGAAGATAAGGTTTAAGATCCATTCCCCTTCCTCCAAGAAAATAAACCCCACATATGCATTACAGGAATCTTGACTATGACAAAACGGTCTTACCATCTTACAAAATGCTCACAATTAACCCATGAGTCTCGTGGCTCTAGCTAGATGTCCCTAAACCCTAAACCTTTTTTTGGAGCCCCACAACCAGACTATAAACCTACAGTAACCTAGCTAGATGTATATAAGTTAGCTATTAACCTTTCAGATAATTAATATAACCACCATGGGACCAATGATCTTCCTAATCCAATCATATTTGTTCCCATATGATTGAGAGACTACCAAAGGAATATTTCTAGGGCTTCCCTCCCCTTGTCTGCGGTGCCCCTTGCTTGTAATAATTTTCTGTTTTTGCTGCCCCTGTGAAACCCTAACATACCCATCATCGCTCGCCTTGTAGCTTGGTGAGCTTTTAGTAGTGTGTGTGTGTGTGTGTGTGAGAGAGAGAGAGAGGGTAGGGTCCACCACTACAGCTACTACATGAATACAGCAATATTACCCATTGTCTATGGCATTACGAGCAATAATTTTGTCTCCAAAAGCTTTTCAAGTGTCCCCCTTTCATCATAGCCATCCACTGCAAGGTCAATGGCATCTAAAAGGCCTATTTCTTTTATCTTTCATACCCCAACTTTTATCTAATCATCTCTTTTTTTAAAGCTGGAGAGGTGGTATGCAAAAAGAATGGCAATGAGCTTCCATATCTGGGAGTTCTTCATGAGTATATGTACATACACGACATGCATGCAGTTGATGTCATATATTTTCTTTGTTGATAGTATCATTATACTATGGGGTATTACATAATTTTAATTAGAAGTCTGTACTGCTTTTTTAGTTGAAGATTTCATTAATTAGTACTTGATCTTGAAAAATGACATATAGAATATGCGAGTAAACTTGGAAAATCACATTTCTTTCTCAGGTAACTTATGTTGAGAGATAAACTTGATTTTTCTTCTTATTAGATTAGTCAAATCAAAATAATAAAAAGTATTCTGTAAACTAAAATTTCTAGGCGTAAAGTGCTCAATTAAAATAATGAATGAGTGGCTCTAGGATTATAAGATAAAAAGTGTCAAATTGCAATGATCATGTTAGACAAATATTCCAAATGTCTCAAGGAGTCTAGAAACTTTTTTTTTAGAAACATAAATATAAATGAGATGTACTTTTGAAAGTCTACTAAAGGAAACAAACATAAAAACATTTAAAGTGATCGTATCTCTTTTCTAGCTCGTTCACAAATCATCTTAAACTTCGCTAATACACGAACTCTTTAATTCTTACACAGAGATATTTGTGATGGCCAAAATTGGTTAAAATGGTATCACAAGAGTTAAGCTCACAAAATTCTTACAGTAGTATTGGAGTCAGTTCGATTTTAAGAGGTACAAAAATCGAATTTAAATCTGCTGAAATTCGAGATCCATAAACATTATCCTGAAATCTCTGAAATCCCGAATCCAGCCGTCCAATTTTTTTTGTGCACGCATCTCGAAATAGCTAGTTTTTCTGTGCACGCATCTCGAAACAGTTTGACAGCTGGATTCCAGATTTCAGGAATTTCAGGTTACTGTTCATGATCTCGAATTTCAGCAGATTGGATCCACAAAAATCACAACTGACGGTCAAAGAGGATAAAGTCATGACGACGAGTGGATGTGGAACAAGAAGTTGGTAAAGCCATATTAATAATTTTTCCGTCACACGAAGACTAATTATGAGGATTTGAGCATTTGAATGGAAGTTCTGTTTCAATTGCTTGAAGTATCAAATTAATCGCCAATGTCAATTGGGAAAAGGCCAGTGCCTAACAATTGAAGATTTGAACGACTCGCGAAAAAAATACAAAAATCACACTTCACAACCTTAATTATGACATCAACAAATTCGATTTTGAGAAGTTTTTTAGTGAAACAAAAGTGGTAAAAGATACCTTCAATCTTTTTCAGTCTAGCTAGCTGGAGAGTTAATGTAATTGTTGAGATCGATTTAATCGTCTCTATATAATAAAAAGAACAATAATAATAAATTATATCAGGACATTAGAGGATCAAGTCATGGTTTATCTTGTGATGACAGTTGCAGAGAAACTGAACGATCGAGGCTAATTAATCAAGGATCGATCAAGGTGAAAACACAATAAAGAAGAACAAAAAGATTCTTAATAATCAGTATCATGGAGGTTAAAGTTGAACAAGAGGATGTCTCGATCTGTTAGGAAAATCGTAGTGGGGTTTGAATCAATTTGTGGAGGAGAGGAATGTCACAAGATCGTTGTTAAATATTTTTTATATATATTTGGATTGGGTACTCAGTGAAGAGTCTGTCTTTTCCTTAGTACTTTCCAAGTCTTTTTTTGAAGAATCAGGAATGTCAAACAACTATTGTCAGAATAGGCACCATGACACGATTGGATATCTACAGGATATTTAGATGAAGTAATATTATTTGAGCAATCAAATATGTTGATATCGGCAACAACATGAAGAGGCAATTGGTATTACCAGCTTATATGCCACTGCTGCCTAATTGATAGAGACTGTAATTAGATTTGTTAGGGTGAATATTACTTTCTATATCTTGTATGACTTTCTATGTTTTGATAAAAAGAGGATATATGACGGTGTGCTACTCATGAATTGGAGCATCCGAAAAATACGTTGTAATATTTTTCTGAAATTAATAAAACAAAGGGAAGGAATGGAGCTTCATGGGAGTGCTTGTGTTTGTGTTCTATCTTATATAATTCTAATATTTTTGTTAACTATGTCATTCCTCATAGTCTTCTCAGCCTTCATGATTATCTCGCATTCCTTATCTCAGGGGCATATTTAACAGAAAAGTGGTAAATTTCATAATTTATGCTATTTTTAATAAAATTCTATAATTTTCTCCATATTTTTCTATTAAAGAAAAAAAATATGTCTTACTTAAAATATATCTTGTTGAATATTATTTCTTTATTAAATTCACTTTTCGTTATAGTAAATTTCAGGTTTCGTCATTGCGTCTATTCAATATGAAAATCTAATCGATTGTGCTCTTACGGCTATCTATATCACCGTCTAGTTCTGCATCTACATATCTTTATTGTACTACTTCACCGTGCTTGAAATACAATGTAATCGTTGAGGTGCTCTTGAAGTACCTCAAAATGTACTTCACCACAAATCCGAGTGCTCGGTATGCAGAATCATCATAAATCGACTTTCACACTATAAATTGCCTCCTTGAAGCTCTACCCATCATGTATTATGTCTAGTTGATATTTTTTTTTTTTTTTTTTTTGAAAAACTGCAATACATATAAACAAATATTTCTCGATCCTCTTTGTTTAATGCGTGGAAGATTCGTACGTCACAAGATTTGTGTGGCCCACAAAATATGTAGTGTCATGTCATCAGTATATTCCAACTTAATTCTTTTAACTAACAAAAGCAGGTTTACTTTAATTTTTTAAATAGTTCTTCGAGATGTTAATTAATATAAAACGTTTAGTCATCTATTGCAAGATTTGGTCAAAGATATATCTATCCAAGAATATCAACTTGCTGGTGACATTTTTAAGTGCAAAATTTTCTCAAGATAAGAATTATATTAGCAGATTTGTATTCTTAATATTTGTTGTCATTTTCAAAAATCATTTATTAATGAACTAGGCGGAAAAAGGAAGTATCAAAAGGTGTACAAAAAAAGTACCCTAGATAGTTCTCAACTTAATTGGTTGACAGAATCAAGCATCATAAAGTATATACAATTTTAATTGTTACTTCGTATAATCGTATCTAACAAGTAAAATAGATGTACTTTGCATCTCCAATTTTTAATTTTTAATTAAACAATTAATGCAGTGCATGGCGCTATATAACCTAGACAAAGAAAATGCATGTGTAATACCTAGTAATTTTACTGCCTAAGGGCTTTCTCTCAAAACAAAAAACCTAGTAATTTTACCCTGAATATGGTTGGTTGAAATAAGTAGTGTCAGCAATTAATGACAGGGGTTGGTAATTAAGGTACAGTATATATATATATAGAATATAGAGGCCAAAAGGAATAAGATGAAAGCTACAAGGCAATCTACACTTGTGACACATGCTGCTTTCGTGTCTTATCCTCCCATCCTTGTCATAAACCAAAGAAAAAGGTACTAAGACGATGGAATGCGAACATGTCGATATCTGTGGTTTGAAACTTTGAATGCATATAAACATATAATCCCTTCTGAAAGTCAAGAAGTTTGTTGTTGGATCTTGCTTCTCAGCATGTCACCATCATAAGCTAAAATGCCTATGTTGTGCATGGCCTCTAGCTAGCTCATGCTGCGGATATTTCTGTCTTAGCAGACCTTGTCAGGGAACCATCACGGACAATTATATAATGCTGTATTAGAACAGCGAGATTAGAGTGGGAAAAACGTGCCGTGCAGTGCCGTGACTAACACGCCGTGATTTTGGTCTTGTGTCGTGCCGTGCCGTGACCAAGTTAATTTTTCACGTACCGTGCTGTGCCGTGACTAAAATGTCAATGGGTGGTCACGGCATGCGAATGGTCACGCCACGTGAGTCACGCCGTGCCTAAACGTGCCGTGACCAGCGTGACTCACGTGACTCGCGTGACCATTTAATCATAATTTAAGTTAATTTATTCAAGATTCACCATTAAATCAATATCTAATGGTCCTAATTACACGTGACTCGCGTGACTACGTGTCGCGCCGTGCCGTGACTAAATTTTTCACGTGACGTGCCGTGCCGTGCCGTGCCGTGCCGTGCCGTGCCAAAGTTTCAAAAAAAGAGCACGGCACGCGAATGGTCACGGCACGGGACACGCGAGTCACGACACGCAAATGACACGCGTGCCGTGCCGTTCCGTGACGGAGCCGGCTCCGGCGTGCCATTTTTCCCACTCTAAGCGAGATGATATATATGACTAGCTATAGGCACCAGTGGGTATACGTAGGTGTGTTTAATTGATTTCAGTTAGTTTAGTTAATTTTGATCAAATCAAATATATTTTAGATAAAATAGTTCGATAAGTGAGTTAATTTATATCCGTGTAAAAATTATATTGAATAATCTTAGTAGAAAATTGAGCCAAAAAAAGATTACTTTATTGATCAATGGTTCGGCTTATATAAGCCTTACAACGCACTCTTACAAATAACACCCTAGATTATCCCGTAATGTCCTATTTTCCAATAGGTCCCTAAAAAAACCCCGAAAACACGTAAACATACAAAATATCTCAACACTCCCCCTCAAGATGGGCGAAAGATATCCACTAAGCCCATCTTGTCACATCCTCTCGCTAAGTCCAACGAATTGAGTCCTTTCGTCAGACAATCTGCTGCTTGGTCTTTGGTTGCAACATGACCTAACTCCAGGAGTCCGCTGGTCAACTTCTCCTTGATGAAGAACCTATCGATCTCGATATGCTTGGTTCTATCATGCTGCACTGGGTTGTTGGCGATACTGATGGCTGACTTGTTATCGCACCACAACTTCATTTGAGCCCCTTGGTCCATCTTGAGCTCCACCAGCAAGGCTCTCAACCACAACATCTCTGCCACCCCTAAGGCCATGGCCCTGTACTCTGCCTCGGCTGTGGATCGCGCAACCACTGTCTGTTTCTTGCTCTTCCAGGAGACCAGATTGCCCCCTACAAACATGCAATATCCAGACGTGGACTTCCTGTCATCAGCACAACTAGCCCAGTCTGAATCACAATAGCCCTCAATGTTCAAATGCCCATTCTTCCTGAAAATCAACCCTTTCCCTGGTGCACTCTTCAGGTACCTCAGAATCTGGTACACAGCATCCATGTGACCCTCTCTAGGGTCATGCATATAGCGGCTCACCACACTCACAGCAAAGGATATGTCGGGACGAGTGTGGCTCAGATAGATCAAGCGGCCCACCAATCTCTGGTACCTCTCTCTATCAACTGGCTCTCCTGCCTCAGCACCCAGCTTGGACTTCTGGTCAATGGGAGTAGTCGCAGGCTTGCACCCCAGCATACCTGTCTCTGTAAGCAAATCTAGTACATACTTCCTTTGAGATAACACAATCCCCTCTGCACCACGAGCTACCTCAATCCCAAGGAAGTATCTCAGCTGTCCCAAGTCCTTTACCTCAAACTCCTTGCCCAATCTGGCCTTTAGCTGAGCAATCTCACTCTCATCATCACCAGTGATAATCATGTCGTCCACATACACCGCAAGCATCGTAATGTGAACTCCATGTCGCCTAAAGAACACTGTATGGTCTGCATTGGTCTGCCGATACCCCATGCCTACCATAGCCCTCCTAAACCTGTCAAACCAGGCTCGAGGAGACTGCTTCAGCCCATAAAGAGATTTCTGGAGCCTGCACACCTTACCAACCGTTTGTTTCGTGCCAAATCCCGGTGGGACCTCCATGTACACCTCTTCCACCAAATCACCATGAAGGAAGGCATTCTTCACATCGAGCTGGTGCAACTTCCACCCTCCATTCGCTGCCAAGGAGACAAGTGTCCGCACTGTACTCATCTTCGCCACAGGTGCAAAGGTCTCATCATAGTCAATGCCATAAGTCTGACTGTATCCCTTTGCTACCAATCGGGCCTTGTAGCGCTCCACCCGACCCTCTGGGCCTTGCTTCACAGTGAAGACCCATTTGCACCCAACCGCCTTTTTGCCTGGTGGTAGTGACACAAGTTTCCAAGTTTTGTTTTTAGCAAGAGCCTCAAGTTCCTCTAACATGGCAGCTTTCCACTTGGGATCCTCCTTAGCAACCTGCCAACACTTAGGAATGGAGACACTGTCCAAAGATGCAATGAATGCTCCATGTGCAGGTGATATGCGAGAGTAAGAGACAAACTGGGCAATGTCATGTGGAAAGCCATATCGATCAGGTGGAACTCCCGCATTGGTGCGAGAAGTTCTCCTTACCGATAGGGGAGTGGGAGGAGTAGAGAGAGGAATCATATCACCGGTGTACTCTGAGTCTGAGCTGGATGGTGTAGGTGTCTCAGGAGTCGTGGCAGGTAAATACAAGGGACTCGGCACAAGCGGCGCTGTAGGCACGATCCCCTCATTATGCTTTCTTCTCCTCGTATACACTCTCAGCTCCCCCTGAGCCTGAGTTACACCATTTACGGGATCATTCCCCTCTTGTTCCGGCACAACGGCCGACTCCTCATCAATCGGACAAGGGACAAGCGGACAAGGGATATCCCCCACACTCACCAATCTCCTCTCACCACTACTGCTATCCTCCCCCTCTCGTCTCGTACCTCCTGTATCGAGCGAGTCCCCAAAGGGCGATGCGACCTGAGAGGAGTAGTATGGCTCAAGCTCTCTAAATGTGACATCCATACTAACAAACAACCTCCTCTCCACAGGACTCCAGCAAGCATACCCCTTCTGAGTAGCCGAGTACCCAACGAACACACACTTCACAGCCCTTGGATCCAGTTTTCCCACATTTGGTCTGTTGTCTTGCACGAAGCACACACAACCAAAGGTTTTGAGAGGAAGAACATCTCCTTTCTTACCTCTCAGCATCTTCATCGGAGACTTCCAATCCAATACCCGCGAGGGCATCCTATTGATCAAGTAGGCTGCTGTCAAGACTGCTTGCCCCCACAGGTACTTTGGTACATTCATCGACATCATCATACTCCGGGTCACCTCAAGGAGATGCATGTTCTTCCGTTCGGCTACCCCGTTCTGCTCTGGTGTGTATGGACAAGTGGTTTGATGCTGTATTCCCTGGGATGACAAGTACTCCCCAAATGCCCCGTTGGTGTACTCTGTCCCATTGTCAGACCTCAATACCTTCACAACTGCACCGTATTGAGTCTGAACCCCTTTGTGAAAGTCTTTGAAGCAAGCAAACACATCACTCTTGTTTTTCATCAGGTAGAGCCAAGTCACACGAGAAAAACAATCAATGAAGGAAACAAAGTACCTAAATCCATTCACCGTAGTTGTGGGACAAGGCCCCCACACATCGGAATGCACCAAGTCAAAGGCAGAAGAACTCCTACTACCAGAGCTAGAATAGGAGCTCCTGGTGTGTTTCCCTAACTCACACGCATCACACACCAGCTTTTCCTTCTTAGCCTTCTCAAACAAAGACGGGTACAACCTACTCAAAACAGAGAAGGAAGGGTGACCCAAACGCCTATGATGAAGCAACAGTACATCCTCTACACTCCTCCCAACTCCTCCAACACCCTCTACAACTGATGAAAGAGCTGAGTTCATACTTTCCCTATCCAGGTACCACAACCCGTTATACCATGTGCCAGTCCCGAGTCGCCTGCCGGTCTCCTTCTCCTGGAAGACCATCTTGGGAATATCAAACAAAACGACACATTTCAGTTGTAATATAATGGCACTTATGGATAAGAGATTCATAGGGAAGGAAGGAGCATGCAAGACATTAGACAAGGTCAAAGTGTTGGTACATTGCACGGTACCCTTACCAACTACGGGCTGAGCCGTACCATCGGCAGTCTGAATGCTCTCTGGGACTGTTAGGTGAGTATAGGAAGAAAACTCCCTAACAGCACCAGTCACATGTCTAGATGCACCAGAGTCGACTATCCAATCTGGTGATCTAGTGGTGGATATCGAGGCTAGAGCAAGTGGATCACAAGTACCGGTGGTCGAGTGAGCAAAGCAAGCAATGTGACCCACATCAGCCATACACCCTTCTTTCTCTTCCTCTGCTACCATCAGATTTGCCCGGTAGCCCCCTCTTCCACCACCTCTGTGACATCTACTGTCACGACCGTGATTCCCAGACTGTCCCCGCTCACCTGCATCTCTCTCCTTGGGTGGCTTAGGACAAGTCTGTCTTAGGTGACCTATCTCCCTACGCTTGTAGCACTGCCGAGTCTCGCTCCTGTATCCTGTGTTACCTGAATTGGAGGCCGTTAGTGCTGACTTCACCCCTGGAAGTCCTGTGGCACCAGACTGGAGCCTAATCACGCTCTCACTCGTAGCCTCACTGAACGCTCGCATCAGCATCTGGAGCTCAGTGACACTCAACTTTGCCATAATCTCCTCCATTGGATTCTTGCCATCCCCGGCCATTGATCCGGCTCAGATTCACTCTTCACACACCTTTCTAAGCTCAGATCCCTCCTACCTCTTCCTTAGACCCGATCTTGCATCCGCAAGATCTAGATCTAAAACATTCGACACAGCTTTCTTTTCTTCTTGACCCGATCTTGATCTATCTCATCAAGATTCGAGTAAAAAAAAAACGATCAAAAACCTGAAACCAATCCAAACCCGCCTCTCGGGTATCGTGGGGTATAGGCCCCCCACGCCAGCCAAATCACCTAAAGAACAACCCCCTCCTTACCTTTGCCTTTAGAAGAGGGGCTGTTGCCTTAGAAAAAAAAAAGGAGAGAGGCTGAGTAGAAAGAGAGAAGAGAGAGTACGGTTAGGAGAGGAGAGGGTCGGCCAAAGGGAAGAGAGGCAGCAGCCTAGGTCAGAGGAAGGAAGGAGATGGTGGCTAGGCAAAGGCAGAGAGGATCGGCGGCCAGATCTGGCGGAGAGGGGCGGCGGGCTTAGCTGGCGGAGCTAGGCGGAGAGGTCACTGGTCTGGCGGCGGAGAGCACCTGGAGGAGCCGTTGCTAGGCGGAGAGCACCGGCGGCCCAAGCCCTAGCAGAGGCGGGCGGAGATCCGAACTCCGGCAGTGACCCGAACCCTAGCAGGGGCGGGGTTCGGCCAGGCTAGGCAGATATGCCCTGGCGGCGGCCTGGCGACTGGCAGAGCAGCGGCGGCGGCGGCTGCTGTGAGGTGGCGCTACAGTAACGGGTGAGGTGGCGCTACAGTAGCGGAGTGCTACAGTAACGGGCTTGACTGCTACAGTACCGAACCCTAAATGTTTAAGCTCTGATACCAAGTAGAAAATTGAGCCAAAAAAAGATTACTTTATTGATCAATGGTTCGGCTTATATAAGCCTTACAACGCACTCTTACAAATAACACCCTAGATTATCCCGTAATGTCCTATTTTCCAATAGGTCCCTAAAAAAACCCCGAAAACACGTAAACATACAAAATATCTCAACAATCTTTCGACCTTTGACTTGGTACCTTGATAAATAAAACCCAAATAAATAGAAATAATTCATACTGTTGGTTATATGCTGAGTTTCTCATAATTAGTTCGGTTACACTAAATTAATATAACTAACAAATAATCTCACTTCCATAAAACCCTTACCGGATGATGCTCTGCTTTTCACCAAAATCAACTCTAGCATTTACTAACTTAATTTAGAGGTTGTTCATTACAAATTAATTAAGATGGAATGCAAATTAAGTTACTGAGAACTGTATAGGTAGGGAGATAGCTAGCTAGGTAGGCCTTTCTAGTTTTAGTTAATTAGTTATCTTCAATTCAGTTTTTACGTTTCGAGTGTATACCTATCTAATGTAACAGCTTAGCTGGCCCTATATTTCCTTTTCAATGTAGGATGTATTGGACATTTGTACTTATTATTAATCAAGCATGCCTAAGGGCTTTCATAAAAAATAAAAATAAAATGAATTCGGTTCTGTCTGCAGTGCCTGTATATTAATTTCGTCTCTGTTTTTAACCTCCCAAGTTGACTAACCAAAATGAATTTATTCATCAGACTCGGTCCAACTTCTAATGGCATGGAAATAACGGACGAGAAAGGAAGATTAGCCTATCAAACTGGCAATTCTAATGCATACTTTGGAAAAAACAAAAAAAAAAACAAGGTGAAATAGGCGTTCTAGATTTTATAACAATGAATAAGGTTGGCAAAAAAGTTCATAATTTTTTTTTTTTAGTTTCCGATTTCCAAATTAAAAATGTGAAAGGCAAGCGATAAATTAACTTGATATGGTCAGCATTGTTTCTAAGACCGTGTATTAATATAGATTTTTTTTTTTTTTTCCCAATGGCATCCATGGACTAAGATAGTTCAAAAAGGAAAAAGAAAGAAAAGCTAAATCTCTTCGTCTGGTTGCTAAGTTGGGCTAACTGCTGTACGCAATCCTTAGCATAGAAAAAACCAAAATTGTTGCATGATAGTTGCAACGGATCCAATCCCAACATTTATATTTTGTTAATGAAATATCCTTGTCAGTTAACACTTTAATCTCAATATCAATTCGTTATTCCAAAAACGTGACGAAATCCTTGTGAGTGCCGTGTAGATCACGCAGTAATATTGTAATGGTTTCACTTATTCTTTACCAAGTACTACAGTCTACAGTTGCACACCTTCAAACCAGGTCCTGACTCCTGCGTGCTTCCACGTCTGATTTAAATAAATAACATTTTTATTTAAATAATTTTCTACCGGATTTAGATTTTGGATCAAGCGGACGGCTAGTGGGAACTTCAAGTTGAGATTAGATGAGTATTTGGGGACCAAACTGCAATTTGCGTTACACTTTACGACCGGACAGGGATAGACCGACCAGGATCTAAAGCTCTTCTGTGGATATTATCTGTGTAGCACTCACTGTGCTTAATATAACCCCATAGTTGATACTTGATACTTGATAGCAGGGCGGATCTAGGATTTTCGTCAGAGGGGGCAAAAAAATTTCAGAAAGGAGACAAAGTTAGTCAAGACCGATAGATTTCCATTAAAACTCAAATCCAGATAGAGCAGCTGCCCCCGGGACTACCTGGGTCCGCCCCTACTTGATAGCCCCAATTTTGAAATTCTGTTCAAACTTGTAAAATTGCTAAGAAGAATTTACAAAGTAATGGCCACAGCGAAGCAGGTATAGTAGGAGAAGTGGGACCACCTCAAGCGGAATATACGTGTGCGGGACAGCGAGTAGGTAGGGTCCACAGGGCTGAACAGTTCGTGCTGGGGACCACGCAACTGGGAATGTTTTTCATTCTTTCACAGGTTCAATTTAGGGGTGTTAAGGTTTACGATACGAGTCGGGTCGGGTCGGGTGGAGGAATTTTCTTACTGGTACTCATTATTATGATAATGAAAAATAATTTTTATCTTTACTCATTTTTTCGATTATGGTACGGACCGGATAACTGTAAAAATTAATGATAATAATAACTACAACTACTTTATATTATGAAAATTTAGTAATAAAATATAAAACTTTATTGTATCATGTATTATCTTTATACAAATATGTATTTATTATATATAATTTATTTTTTAAAATTATCTTGTAAGATAACGGGTAAGATAGCAAAAAAAATCATTACCATTATCCGTGCCTGATAAGATAATGAAAAAAAAATCTTACCATTACTCGTATTTTCGGATACGTTATAAGTCGGATAAACAGATAAAACAGGATCATTGACACCCCTAGTTCAATTGATATTTTGTCCCCGTGTATCTCCTGATATCATTATTTTTTGTTTTATTTTTTACTTTGAACTGGAGGAACAAATGATATCACACAATAAGGTCCTGTTCTGCAGCTCGGAAATAGATGGGATTTCAGCTAAGTGTGATTTCATTTCCCAGAC
The DNA here is from genome assembly GCA_028015225.1 of Carex myosuroides. Classification (NCBI taxonomy): domain Eukaryota; kingdom Viridiplantae; phylum Streptophyta; class Magnoliopsida; order Poales; family Cyperaceae; genus Carex; species Carex myosuroides. Next base: position 7,299,429 of record CM051488.1, read on the forward strand.
CTTGTTCGGCAGGAATTCAGATTCAGTGCTGCAACTCAATCCATTCTGAAGTGGAGCGCACACATTTCGAGTGACAGTTTTGAATCCCAAGGCAATTCCGAGAAACGGTTTCGAATCAGATGGTCCTGGTCCAAAATCCAAAAATTGAATTACTTTAGGGGATCCGGACCCGTTCGGCAGCCCCAATTTGCTTTCATTTCTTCCCAATTTGTTCTCACAACGTCTAAAATTATAGAAATTTTTTATTCAATCGGACTGAATTTGTTTTTTCCCAAATGGTGCGAAGATAGCATTAGAGTTATTCATACCTGACAATATTATAGCATTGAAGCTATTTTTTTTGTTTATCTAACATGCTAAATATTAAACAGAAGATACATTGATAATCTGACATAATCAAAGAGAATTTCATCTTATTAAATACTTCTCATATAATTATAAAAAATATTTATATTTTATAAAAATAATAATTAATAAGTAATGTTATGTTATTATTTAATCTATTTATTTCATTGCATTATTGATAATTTTATTAATAAAGAAAATTTTATAATATCAAATATTTTAGAAAGAAAAATAGAATTTTCCACAATTAATCCCACGGTACAACCGAACACTCATTTCAACAAATTTTCACAAAAATTCCTGTGCGTGCCCGTATCGATGGGTTCTCACTCCCGTCAAATCTCATCCCGTGACATCCGAACAGGCCCTAATAACAAAAGATACGGATTACTTGACAATTATTTTTTTTTTCATAATTTTAATAAATTAAAACCATGACAATCTTTAAAAAGAATAGAATCTAACATTATAGTTATATAAGAACTTGTCTTTAGTCTAGTGGCAAAGGTACATGACTTCTATGTGAGAGGCAATGAGTTCGAAACCCACAAAGTGGGAAAATCCTCTATATTAATACATAGGAGTTTGAAATGTGTTGGATGGCTTGACCCCAACCCATATTAATAAAAAAACATTATAGTTATATTATAATTTATATTTGATCATATATTATATCTATGAAAATAATAATATTTAATTTATATTGAATCATACATTAAATTACTTAAAATTTTCGAAATTTGACATTAATAGTTCTTAAACAAAAATTAGGACAGAAAACTCATCTTTTCCTAAAAAAATCAGTTCAAGATACCAAAAGTAATTCGCCCAAAGATGATTTATATAATCTATGTTGGAATCCAAACTTAGCTCTGGATTTTATTTTCCTACTTAATAGGAATACGGGCTATGTACTTTTTTTGGTTGAATCCTAACTATAAAATAAGATATTTAGGCCTCAGTTATTCTGCCAAATGTAAATTAGTAAGGCTAGTCTAATTAATTAGATCTAATTCTGAATTTAGGTCATCAAATATTAAACCACCTCTCTAGGTGGCCTAAAATTTAGTCCTTCTGTGACCCGACTCCACCTGTCAGTGACTATTATGTATTTTTATCATCTCTCTTTTTTAATTGTCGATATTAATTATTTCTTTTCTTTTCTTTCATGGAAACTGTTTCCCTCTTTATTTCTTTTTCTCTCTAGAAGCATTTATTTTTCTAAAACGAAGTGCTTAATTTTTTTAATTTTTGTTTTTGTTCTTTTTCTTTGTTGTATTTTACTTTACTTTATATAGATATTATAATTAAGCAGACGCAAATTAAGTTATTCTTGATTGTGATTTAAAGTTAAGTTATTTCTTAAATACTATTATTGTATATTGTATAATGGTTTATTTTATGTTTGGCATGTTTAGAAAATAGATTGTTGCATTATTCAAGATGACAATTTAAATAATACGATGTATATTAATGGCCAACAAAAATTTATTTGTTATTCATTGGTTCATTTTTTTGTCGTATGTATTTGATAACAATTAGTAACCTTTTTTTAATTACAAACTAATTTAAATTCAAAAAGTTTTTTTTTTAAATAAAAATTGAAGGTGAAGTCACCAAACTATTTATTATCTACAAAGAATTATCTATTTTGAATTTCGAATCTACAATCTACCACCCGAAAAACATTACCTTTTCTACTATATCAAATTGAGGTTGGTTCTCATTATTCCAAAAGTTGCTAGCTGATTACTTATATTTTGGTTAGAATAATTTCTTTTCATTTTTACTGAGAGTGGTACCACATTTTTTCTATTACTAAAAGACTCCATTTTACACCATTTAAATTTAACGACATTTATATAAAAAAAAAAAACTCGTAACATATTACACTATAACCAGAATCATACACTCTGATATAAAATTTAAACCAAACATTATTTTATTTTGTAAACGTATCTCTCGTAAAATGAAAAAAAAAAAATCAATGGTACGTTAAAATTTGATACGTGTGTTTTAAATTTTAAAAAATAAATAGACAAATGAGGTTAGATTGATATTACAGACATTTCGAATTCGATGTTTAATTATTAGTGACACACAAAAGTTAATTTGTGATATTGAAATCTTCCTTGTATGTAATAAATATTTTTTTTTAAGGTCAGAGGCAAAGGCCTCTGACATTTGTATTAAGAAGAAAAAAGGTTTAAGAGTTTATTTACAACGCCCTCTAGTGGTTTTTCACATGTTCTATTTACAAAGCTGTAAAGCTCTCCTCCTCTCTAGCAGTTGTCCATCCATCGCATAATTTCCAATACTGTGTCATTTATGAGGACACAAACCGTCTTCTGCTCGTTTGAAAAGATGCGTCGATTTCTCTCTTGCTAAAGGGCCCAGCATCCGGCCGCCCATACCGTATCTCTCCTCCGCTGGTTGGTGGCGCTTACCGTGGGTCTTAAGTCCCACCATGCATTAACTACAGTCTGTATATAATAAAGATAATAAATGTGGTCTCAGTCCAAAGTTAATTACAAATTAATAAGTTTATCCATGATTTCCGAGTTTTTCCAAAAATGTCCAAACCGGCCATACAATGGCCGTTTCCTCTTTTTTTTTTTTTTAGAGACACTACGAAGAGCAAGATAATGAAATCTAATATTGAAAATTCAAATTTTTGGGTTAAATTATTTGTTAGATTACTTTTTTTGATTTATAATTAGCATATTTATACTAAAATACACTAGATTATTTGAAATTATGTTGAATTACACTATATTACAATAAATTATGTTGAATTACACTAAATTACGTTAAATTACGCTAAATTCCGGTAAATTACTGTGTGTCTTCATAGTGATGTATAATTAGAAACTATTTTTTGTTTCTCTTTTATCTTCATAGTGATTTATAATTAGAAACTATAGAGACACTATAAAGAGCAAGATAATAAAATTTAACACTGAAAATTTGAATTTTTTGTTTAAATTAGTTGTTAGATTACTTCTTTTGATGTATAATTAGCATATTTATACTAAAATATGCTAAATTACTTGAAATTATGTTGAATTACACTATATTACGTTAAATTACTCTAAATTACATTACATTACGCTAAAATACGGTAAATTACGCTAAATTACATATGAATAGGGACAATATCTTCACTGAAAAGGCGAAAAACAACGACGAAACTTCAAACAGCCATAAAACGGCGCTCGAGTGTCCAATTCAGCAAATGACCACTTTTCGGAAAGCTTGCGAAAATACGCATGCGTCAGTGATAAGTATGTCATTTTTCAAAATTCAGAATTGCCAAAAAAATAAAGGGAAGAGCCTCAAAACTTGAGTTGAAGTTTCCAATTAAGATTTTCATTTCTATTATTCAATCTAAGTAGCTCAGTAAATTAATTACATAATGAATTTGTAGAATACCAATTTTTACTATTTTCGGAATTTTTTTTACTATTTTTTATGATTCATGAAAGATGGCACAAAATCGGTATACTTTAGCGTAATTTTGCGTACTTTGGCGTAATTTACCGTATTTCAGCATAATTAGCGAAGTTACCGAAATTTAGCGTAATTTAACATAATTTAGTGTAATTCAACATAATTTATTGTAATATAGTGTAATTCAATATAATTTCAAGTAATCTAGTGTATTTTAGTATAAATATGCTAATTATAAATCAAAAGAAGTAATCTAACTAATAATTTAAACAAAAAATTCAAATTTTCAGTGTTAGATTTCATTATCTTGCTCTTCATAGTGTCTCTAAAAAAATTTTAAAAATTAAAAAAAGAAGAAGAGGAAACCGGCCATTTTATGGCCAATTTGGACGTTTTTGAAAAAACTCGGAAATCATAGGTAAATTTATTAATTTCTAATTAACTTTGGATATTAATAAAAATGTCGGCTTTTACAGCATAGGAGTTATACATTAATCTTATTTATGTGCTGCTTATATTCGGATCTTTATTATTTGGTGCAGAGGCAGCAGAGCTGGAGTAGCCCTATCACTAAAATGTTGAGTAAGTGGAGAATGAACAATGATGAGGATGTACTGAAATAGTAAGGCTTGGGGAGATGGAAAATTAGCAGGCTTTTGGTTTCATTATTTTGTTTATTTGTAATAATATTGATACTGTTGATGCATTATCTCTATAGCTGTTATCAACTCGTTGTACAAACTTTCGAAAAAGTCATGAAAACAAGGTAATTTATATTGGTTTAAATCTAATTAAGGTGTCGGAGGAAAAGGTTAGTGAGCATGACATCTACATGGATGGTCGGATGTTGATCTGTTTAGTTTTAGTTTGGTGGTTAAAAATAACAGAAATTCTATATGTAGTTCAGGAGGAGAGATGAAAGAATGTTTGCTGCAGGAAGGAAATTGACATCGGTGAAAGAGCCAATGGAGAACAAACACATCACGTGGTTGGGTCAGGCCGGGCGGTGAATCAGAAAAAGTTGCACCTCCCGAGAAGCCAGTCGCCACCATCCCGGAACCTTATTAGTTATTAGAGATCTTGTTTACAATGCCTGGGAAACCGGACCGATCGGTCTGACTAGACCGGCCAATGTCGGATCTGTGCCGGCTCGACACTGGGCAAAAGCAGCTGCTGTCATCTCCAATCGACTTCTCTTTTTTATTATCCAGTTAATTACTTTTCTATCGCGTTTCTACGATGTTTTATTCGGAATTAAATATATTGTACCTTACATTACATAGTAAAGATCAGATGACTTTTACATGATTAACCAGTCTAATTACATTGATGAGGCACAACTCAGAGAACTGCTTGAGAAGATAACTTTAATTTTTTAAAAATATATTTTCTCAAAATAAGTCTAGCTTTACTTAATAATTAACCAGTCTAACTTTATAGCTAGTGTTAACAATTTTTTCTCGAATTAAGTTAAAAAAATATTTAATAGATTGATTGCATATAAAATCTCATAGAATTTGAATTTAAGTATCATTTTATATTTCCTCGAAATTCATTAATTATTATCGTTACAACTTTCATTTCATTTGATGCATGATAAATTTATAAGAACTTTTCATAACATTTATGGTGGATGATATACATAAAGTAAATATGATATTTTATTAATTTTTAAAATTATAAATTATTATTAATTTTTTTGAAACCTTGGCAGTGGCTGCCAAGTATATTTTCATTAATTAAACATAAAATTACATTTATTGTTCTACATTCATAACAACATCCACATCACAACACATCAATATCTAAACATCGACTTCTAAACTTTAACATCTAACAACACAAACATCATAAAAATTAAAATTAAATAACAAACACTTTCCATCAGAAGTAGACACCGATGACTTTCAACATCGACTGGCCAGCGACCGAAGGAAAGGCATTTTTTTTTTGGGTTTGGTTTGCGGGCAAGGGAGGCCGGTGCAGATCTTGACCTCCCCTGCCTTATCTAAAGTTTTGTGTAGCGGTTTTAGTGGTAAGGAAGGGTGACAAAGTGAGAAGGAAGTGGTCTAGGGTTTAGAGGCGGGGTAAGAGAGGAGTAGCGAGGGCGGTAGGAGGAAATCTAGATCTGAATTTTTATGGTGAGGTCAGGTGCAGCGAGTAGAGAGAGCAGGCGTGGTACGGCGAAGAAGATGGACAAGGGTGAAATAGGGTGGAGAGATGCGAGGGTGTGACGGGGTGGTGAGGTGCCGGGAGATGAGAGGGTTGGCGGCTAGGGCTATCGTCGCCAACTTCTCTGTCCCGATGGAGATGTAAGAGGACATGAAGGCAGAGGCAATGGAGCTGTGGCACAGCGGTGTGGTGGGCTGCCGGAAGAGGAGAGAGTATAAATTATTATTAATGGTCATTCAAATCGCTAATGTGATCCTTTCTTATTGGATCACTCTCCAAAATTGAATTTCAATAAAGGTGGAAGTTAGAAAACTGAATTTACACACATAATTTTTTATGTTATTTTATTATCAACCGTTAAATTTATTTCAGTTTTTAAATTATTTTCATCATATGACTCATATATTTCACTTTTCCTTGTAAATAAGTATTTTTAGTATGTCTAAGATGTCTGAGGTGTAATGATATTTTTAAAGGGAAATGTTCTAGCCCCGAGCCATCATATCCGAGCGCACCCTCCAATTAATTTAACAGAAAAAATCTTTCAATTTTGTCTAACTTTCATTTCCTTATATCAAATATTTTAAAATTCTTTTTATAATCATTTACAATATTACTCGCAATAATTGAAATCCTAAATCTGAGTAGTTTTAACTCCTAACTACTTTTATCTTCAAGCTAAAAAAGAAAAGATTCCTTTCACCAACTTTTTTTTTGCTAATCATTCTCATCAATTTTCTTGACGACTCATGATGAATTTGGCGAATCTAAAAATACAAATGTTTTCTGTTCAATTTTCAATTTCATACGAGATCCATGAAAATATATTTTTGAGTTATTTTCAAGTCATTTTTCTTAAAGTAAAACCCATGAGCACTTTAAATTATCAAGTTTTTCAACCTCAGTCTACAACCATTTAGACCTCTGATGTCGATCATAGTATCACGCATTTAAAGTAGTACACTCAAGCATTTAAAACACTGCAATCAAGCTTTTAAACCTCCGTCTACAACATTTTAAAGTACTTGTGTCAAGCATTTAAACCTCTGTCTAAAACTGTTTAAAATACTCATGTTAAGCATTTAAACTACTGTGTACAATCCTTAACTTTAGGTTTTTTTTATTTTTTTAATTTTGCTTCACAAACTTTTAATCCTCTGTCTACAATCCTTTAAAGTACTTGTGTCAGGCATTTAAATCTCTGTCTAATACCGTTTAAAGTAGTTGTGTCAAACATTTAAATAGTTTCCATGTCAGGTTTAAAATATTGTAGACTGAAGTTTAAAAACTTGAGAATTTAAAGTGCTCATAGGCTTTACATTCATTAAAAATAAAAAATAAAATGTGTCTAATATCGATCCTCATATATCTATCATATGGATACATATAATTAAAATCTTACGAGTTTTGAAAGAGAGGAGGGATCAAGTTACAACAAATTTGAATTACAACAACCATTTTTTTCATTTTCAAAGTCCAAATCATCGATCCAAACCGTTCAACATGATTATCTAAATAAAATGTGCTTGTAGATCAAATTTTACATTTTTTTGAATTTTTTTTACTATTTATTAAGATAGGTACAAAATTTAATGGTCTGAATATGACTATTTTTTGTAAAATACTTAATAAATAGTAAAAAGAATTAAAAAAAATGTAAAATTTGATCTGCAAGCACATTTTATTGTGGAGATCATGTTGAACGGTTTGGATCGACGATTTGGACTTTGAAAATGAAAAAAATAGTTGTTGTAACTTTGTTGTAACTTGATCCCTCCTCTTTGAAAGATTGTATATGAGTTTAAAATAGAAGTTAGATATTAAATATTTAGGGGGAACGCTTGAAGATTTGTTTTGGGGCAATTATCAGGCTTGAAGATTTGTTTTGGGGCAATTATCACATAGTTAATTGTGTGTTTTTTTATTAATTATACATATATTAATATATTGCGACCAAAATATGTATTTTTTTTCTAAATTTGCTACATGTAATGTTTATCGGTAAATATTATTTGAATTTATTAATTTACGTCATTGTAATAATAAGTATATTTTTCGTAACAAATTCCAAAATTATCAGAAACCTCTCTTATTCTTCTCTAGTGGACGAATTGCATGTTGATAACATCTAGAAAAGTACGTAATTATTGTTTAAGTACTGAGTACACCGCAGATTACGATAGCAAATTTGCAACAATTTCTATATTACAAACTTCCCAGCTGGGTTTTACTGTTTACCAAAACCAACTGGGATGATGTGGGCATCACTGTAGAGCACTATCAATGAACAAAAAACAAAGAAAAGAAAGAAAGAATGACGCCGTACGGAGTGATGATGCGATGGTAACGTAATCACCAAGCATTAAAATACAAAAGCAGTTTCTTTTCTCTATCTCTGTCCTTTTGGAATTTTTGGTCTCTTTTCTTTTCCTGTGAAGGCCTTTGTTGACTGTTCAGTGTTCAGTGTTCAGTGTTCGCCCTCCACTCTAATAGGTAATAGCTAGGTGCCTCTTGGATAAGATGAACTATGGCTACTTTTGCGTTGTTCGGTAGTGCCATCCAACAGACCCATGGCGCTTTGCTTGGGCTTTTGTGGGCTTCTTGATTGCCTCACTTTGTCTTTTCTGTCGAGTCTGGTTCTTCGGCGCCGTTTCCGGTGCGGCATCCTTTCCAAATGGATATAGGCCATAGAAACTTCACATCTTCTCAGTAACTTGCATCAGGCTTTTAATTTAGATATTAAAACACCTTTTATTTAAAATATTATTCATATGTACAATCAGATGGTCGGATCAGTCTTATAAATAATGTGCTTGTCGGACAGATGAGTACCGTTTAATGATTAATCTGTATGCGGCTTTACTCGGAATTTTGCAGATATGCATTTTATTAAGTTATGTGTATATACTTGTAATTATTAAAAATAAATAATTTAACTCATCAAACATATCAAATAAACATATTTTAACTTAGTTTCATCATTAATTAATAAAATCTTGTGAAATTGTCATGTACAAGAACTCGTATAAGACAAGACAAAGTATAGTACATATAACAGATAAATGCAGAAAAAGAATAATAAAAATAACCAATTAATTGGCCGTAAACAGAAAACGGACGTAACCGTTTAATTACTGCTAACGACTAATTGATTAGTGGAACTAAATGGACGATTTTACAACACTGGTCCGAATGGCACGAGTATCAGTTAATTTCCTGCTAGGGTACTCATATATCTTTAGAATTATTTTTCAACTTACAATATATTATTTGACAATTTTTTTTTTTTATATATCAATGTCATCAAAACCGGAACGAACATCGATCTGTCCAACATGTGAGATTATTGCTCAAATTAGTAGAAGTTTTCTCAGTTTCCTGCTTGGGGTACTCAAATGAATAATACTCATATATCTTTAGAATTATTTTCCAACTTACAATATCTTATTGAGTTCGGCTAGTATGACATCGATGTTATATGACACCAATTACAAAATTGATTGGATAGACTTCAAACGACTAATTCAAACCATTTAAACCGATTTACTTAATGAGTGATGCATTTACATGCAAAAATTTTATATTTTCGAGTTATTTTAGTATCAAATCAAGTGGTCAAAAATGTTGAAAAATGAATACATTAAAATTAAATTAAAAACTCACACATTTGACCGCTTGACTTGATACTAAATAAATTTGAAAAATTATAAATTTTGCATGTAAACGTACAACTAATGAAATAGATCGGTTTGAACGGTTTGGATTCACCGTTTGAAGTCGATTCGATAGGTTTTGGAGTTGGTGTTATATAGGCTGAAATGACACTGATGTCATACTAGCCGGACTCTATATTATTTGACAACTTACGGATACCGAGGAAAACTTCTACTAACTTTTTTTTTCAAAGAAATACAATCTCGAAAAAGAGAAAAAATTACATAGTAGCTCATCAAAATGCTCATTAGATTGAACATGGAGAAAATACAATCAATACCACCAAATCGACAAGTCAACATTAAAAAAAAAAAAAAAAACTAACTCTTAACTTCTAAGAATGGGCCTTGCTACACCAGAGAGTATCCCTGAGGTACTGCATGTACATGAGGAAATTCAAGACGAACGATTTTTATTTGGGTGTCTTAGGAGGTCAATTTGGGTCCGATGTCCATCGGACTCAAAGTGAGTTCGATGGGTTCGATGACCGTCCAATCTGCTTTAAGATTCATACCCGCAATTTCTCGTATGCTTTAAAATTCGTGCGCACAAATCTTAAAGTGGATCGGACAGGCCCGAAACCCATCGGACCCAAATTTGAGTCCGATGGGCATCGGACCAAAGCAGCTCTCTTGTCTTAGATGCACGGAGAGGAGGAATGTCTTTGAGATTTTATATCAAATTAAAATAAACGGTCCAGATCTCATTCTATCAGGTCAAGTACCTGATTGGATCTGAATTCTCGCTAGATAGACCGCTCTAGTAAAAAAAAATGATTTCTATAAAATGGTTAGTTGGGTCTTTATAAAAGTTGTTTAATTAATCCGATTTTGACTGATTTCAATATGTATCTGATCTTGTTATTGAGCTAACTCGGAATGACCTTCAGTTTTGTTTTCCTCTGTTCAACCGACTTAGTCCAGTCCGATTGTAATAACACTAGAAAATATAGATGACTTGATATATTATTTATATTATAAAATAACAAATTATACCATATTATATTAAATTGTAAAAAAAATCTTAAATTTTATCGTATGATATTCAAATGACGAACTTTGTCACTTTGCAAGAGAATACATACTCAAGCAGCGGTATAGACCCTCACAATCAAAGAAAATCATTGACAGTTGGGCTTGTAAATAACAGGCTATAGTAGTTAACAACCCGAAGCAGAAATAAAAGAGAACGGAGTAGGTCCAATGTTCATCAGACCTACTTTTAGGTTCAACGAGCATGATGACCGTCCGATCTAATTTAAGATTTGTGCGCACGAAAATTGAAATAGACACGAACGAAGTTTAAAGCGTTCTGCACGAATCTTAAAGCAAATCGACGGTGATTAAACCCATCGGACCTACTCTCACATGGAAATAAAATTTGTGGACCTAATCTCCGGAAGTAGCCCGTAAATTAGCAGGAACAAATACCAAGTCAACTTGAACCATGCAAAGATGTGGCAACGAGCTTCTAAAGAGCGAGCTGGACAAACTCGTACTTCAGCTTGTATGTTGGTTAAGTTAAGCAAGCGAATTTGAATTGTAAGTTCCGAGCAGAAACTGCAGGTCAAGATTGATTCATGGCTTGTCATGTCGAGCCGAAGTGGCTCGTTACCAGCTTGTTACACGAAAAATATGAATTTAGTAATTGGCAATTGGAGTTTTAATTCTTCTAATAAAAAACAATTCACATTTTAATGAAACCTAATACAGTCTTCTATATAATTCAGAGTTCCATAACCTTAATTAGCAGTTGGATTGAGAATAGGTTATTTTTTAGAACAAGCTATTCGGTGTTTGATTGTGTTAGAATAGCTAGAATAGAGAACCAAACTTGTTTGTCTTATTAGAACAAGCTATTTTAAAAAGAAGTTAGAACAAACTATTCTAATAAGACAAACATCAATTTTGCTATTCTAACTATTCTAAAATTGCAACCAAACATATCCCAAACATACCCTAATGTTTAAGGCTACAAGAGCTATTGCAACTGGTAGCTATCTAGTATCCAGAATACTATCACAAAACATAGCAAACAGTTTATCTAAAATTACCGAAAACAGTTTCAAAGCAATGTACAATTAAACTACCACTGGGAGTAAAATTTGCCAAAACCCCCCAGAGTTATTAAATATACCATTGGCATCCCCTGCTTAGCCATAATATACACAAAAATTATAACAGCGCCTACTTGTTGGTACCAGTGATCCGCACCAGTCTCCCTTTAGCCAGGTTGCATTTGTTGTTACCTAACAAATTCAACACACATACACACAAGAAAAGAAGACAGAAAGTAATTAGCTTCGAATTCTTAGAAAGTAATGAATGTAACAATTTTTCTCTTTTTGCAAGGCCTATTATGTTTAAAAGAGGATCATTCCTCTCTTAAAACTTCAAAAAATGGAAAGCCATTGTTGAGAACAAAATAGTAGATGTTGGAGCTGCTAAGGAGAGGGCCATGGCTCAGGATAGCTTAACGCCCAGAGAAGCTGATCAGCGCAGTTGTTAGTTATGGGTTTTTACTTTTCATCTCATTTTTTATTCATTTTACTAATTTTTAACCTTTTAATTTTGGTAAATAATGACCCGTGGGCTTGGGCCTTGAATGAATTTTGGGTATCCTGTGTGGCCTTTTACGAGAAGAATTGCCGGACCAATTATCATTGCTAACTAGATTGCCGAACAATCAAATATTACATGCATTTTGAAAATAACTTAATCATGCTTAATTTAATTTTTTAATTTTAGACCAATTAAAGAGTAGAATTGGGGTGCTCTTAACTTCATCAAGTTCTTTAATTAGCTTACCAATAAAAATTACGGGAATAACTTCAAAACAACAAATTCAAACATTTGAAATGACACATTTATATGTTAAACATATAAATTTTTGATTTAATTTAGTATAAAGTTAAGCGATAAAAAAAAGATTTATATGTTAAATTTAATGTATTTATTTTTCATTATTTTTTTATTGCTTAACTTTATTCTAAATTAATTTGAAATTTTATAAATTTGACATGTAAATGCATCATTTATGAAGTAGATCAGTCTCAACAGAATTCGTTGTATGAAATTAATCTGATAGATTTTTAAGTTAAGCTTCCAAAGAACTTGATGTTCCCGTTCGACACATCCTCTGTAGGACTTCTTAGAGCTCCTTAGGAGACTAAGAAGTCTTAAGTTTAACAAACACTTGCTCATTTTGCAAGCTTAATTAAACATAGAACACCAATATGCCTCACATCTATTATTTGTTATTCAGTTTATTCTTAATTTCAAAAAAAAAAAGTAAACAGTAAGTACAAGTTGATATCGTCGAATAATTTGAACCATTCAGCTAAACTAAGTGATACAAAATATGGTCCAATGTTAGTTCGGAACAAAAAATTTATGATGAGAATTATTTTACTGAAAAAGAGTGATGTATGTAAATTATTTTCCTTAATTAAATGCGGACATAAATTCGCTTTTCATTTTCCGCTCTCTAGGGGTGGCAACGAGCTGTCTCAGTCCGAACTAGGTCCTAACTCAGCTTGTTAATTCTTGATCGAGCTACAGTCGAGCGAGCTGGACCTAGGACATCCGAGCTAAAACCTTAGCTTGAAATCGTGACAAGTCAGCCCGAGCTAACTCACGAGCTGACGTGCTGGCTCGCTAGGTCTGGCTAGATATTGTTTTAAGAAGAAAATAAATTTTACAAATTTTTTGGATCGAGCTGAACCGAGTTAGACCGAGCTAGACAGTATAAAATGCACACAAATTCATATAAATTCACAAATTGATGCCTAGTCGAGCTGGCGAGCAAGCTAGATCCCAGCTTGAACTCGTTAATTCTAAACCGAACTAGTGATGAACTGGTTCATTAACAGCTCGATCCAATGACGAACGAGTTAAATACGAGTCACGTATGAGCTTGTTTTTTTTTGCCAGCCCTACCGCTCTCCGTGCAAATTGAATTTTTGAATGAATGATTTGACAGTGGAGTTGACCAGTCAACTTCGCTTCGTGCAATCTATGGAATACGGATACGCAGTACAAACACATTTTCAATTTGACAGGTCAAACATTTTTAATCCTTCTCATCTAATGCGATTAATAGAAATGAGGAAGCAATTAATATAAATAATAAAACACCTGGCATCAATAATATAACAATGTAATTAATGTAAATAATTAAAGTCAAAACTAAATATTAAAATAATTAAGAGTGAAGGTACGGTAATTTGCATGACGTATATTAATCTAATCTGTATGCATGTATTCACAAGAAAATAATATTTAAAAATTTATCGACTATTTAAACTTAAAAAAAAACCACTCAATAATTAATGTACAATATTATGTACAAATTGAATAATAAAAAAACACAACATTCACATACGTAGCAATAAAGAATTTATTCCGATGGGAAACGGTGCTAATGGCAAGTGGGAACAGTGTTTGTTTGTGTTTGATCGCTGATGGAGACGAGACAAGTGGTGCAGGGGATTCAATGCGGATGAGACCCTAGACTTGATAGAGCTCGTTAGAAAAGGGAGCAGTGATTTGACTAAGGATAGGTTAGTTCCACACCTGAGTAATAAATATTAAATTGGTGGCCAAAATTTAGGAATTTTAAAAATCTTAATTAGAAAAAGATAATTTAGGAACTGTCTTGGTTGATTTTTTTTAACAAAATTGTAAGTAACAAATAGGTTATTCAGTACATCTCATTTACATTTAAATGATATCAAATAATCTACTCGGTACCACTCAATTTTACTTTTTTATTTGACAAAAATTATAAAAGAATTGTGAAACTGCGAGGTACTATTCGAAAATAAATGTGAGGTACCGAATAATTTATTCGGTACTTTTTGTAAAAAATAAAAAAATTACTCAAGTTGGATACCCTAAATTTATTTATTTTAATTATGGTTTTAAAAAAAATTCAACATTTAGAGTCTGATTATTTTCTCAATCAGTCAATCGATGTCTATCGCCGTGTTCAGATTTTGATTGAATCAAAAGGTCCGTACTGGTGACCCAAGTGATACGACAATAGAGTGAGGCTACGGTGCTATGCATAGTACCGTTTGGGTCCGTGCTACGGCTCAAAATTTGACTTTTTAAAATTCTAACAGTCGATCTGAACCGTTTAATATGATTATAAAATGAATATGTACTTGCAAACCAAATTTTATATTTTTTCAAATTTTTGTACTATTTTTTCGAAAATCACTTGATCTGAACATTCTGAACCATCCAAAAACAGCTTATCTAAAAAAATAGTAAAAAAATTTGAAAAAATGTAAAATTTAGTTTGCAAGTACATATTCATTTTATAATTACGTTGAACGGTTCGGATTGACTGTTAGAATTTTAAAAAGTCAAATTCTGAGCGGCAGCACGGACCCAATCCGTGCTATGCATTGCACCGTAGCCTCACTCTACGACAATGTATACTTTGATTTTGGTTGAATTGTACTGCCGCGTTGTTGAAAATGTAATGTATGGAGGATGGAGCCCTAATAATGTAATATATAATTCATGAGGGCCGGAAGCAAATGCAACTTTTTGCAAACTACATAAAGAAGAGATAAGGTATTAGTGGGCTTTCAAGAAAGAAGAGGTAACATTGGGCTTTCGGTAAGGCTTATAGATTTGTCTTCTGAAGAAAAACGACGACAATACAGTTCCCAAATATTAATGGAGTACTTACTGGTAACAAATTTTAATTTATGTTTTTCATTTGAAACCGCATAATGGAAAAGCTTATGTTATTATGTATGACTAAAGAAATTCTATAGATTTGTCAAAAGGATATAAAATAATTAATAAAATCCTTCGACTTGTAAGTTTAAGCTTTTGGTTCAACTTGTAATTTGTAGACGTGATCTCATAGGCAAGAATCCTGAGTTAGACCCACACAAGGTTTTTATTCTATATTTATGAATATATTCTAAACGAGATTTATTTACATGTTCGAAAGAGAAAATTCATTGAATAATCTAGTATTTGTTTGTCTATTTTTTAATTAAATAAAAGTTTTTGCTAATTCCTTTGTGTAAAAGGTTTTTTTTTTTTTTATATTCTGCTTATGTTATTAAATTTGCTTCATTTGTGTAGAGGGACAAGTTTCCTCATTATCAGAATCAGTGTTTTAAAATGCAGCCGCATATGCCTATGTAGTCGGTAGTCTTGCTCAGAACGTCATGCAGTTTTTCTCATTTGGTTTTGAATATACGGCCGCATATGTGGACCGCATATGCTGATATACAGGTGCAAAATTTAATATGCGTTATATGGATCCAATCCCAAATCTCAAATTTAATATGCGTTATGCGTCTTTATAATTGTTGCATACATAATTTGTTATTTATGCGAAAAACAAGTTTAATTATAATTGTGAAGCAGCAAACATGTTTGATTATTATGCAAAAAATTATTGTATTTTTCACATACAATAAGACACATTTCATGCTATTTATATGGAAATAAATTCAAATATACGGATATTAATATATATATATATATATATAAATTTTCATTTTAAAATATGCATATGCGGCCGCATACTACATATGCGGTATGCAGTGACATTCCGCATGCATGAACAAAACCGCATTTTAAAATATTAATCAGAATTGAGTTTATAGTTGTTTGTACTTGCTTCAATTTAATTTTTCTGAATCCCCACCCCGAAGAAAATGTTAGAAAATGCAAAATGAAAGGATTCAGCAGTACTCTGTATTATTAAGTTTGCAGACCAACTAACTGCACATCAGCGCATGCTATAAAAGTAGCAGAACATTAATTTGAGGTAAAAATTTATTTTATGCAGATTTTTCGGCTCGTTAATGTCCTTCACTCCTGGCGTGTTCAAATGGATCGGTTATTCGGTTTTAAACCGAACCGGTAAATTTCGGTTTAATTGGATCGGTTGTTCGGTTTAAATGGTTCGGTTCGGTTTAGTTTTTGAAAAGTTCGGTTTAAATAGTTCAGTTCGGTTTTGGGATCTCCAAACCAGTTTGAACCGAACCAACCGGTTTAATAAAAAATGGATCGGTTTATATTGGATTAGTTTATTTTGTGTGGTTTATAATGGATCGGTTTATCAAAAACCGGCTTGTGTGGTTATAAAAAATGTTATCCAAATTGGTTTGAACCGAACCAACCGGTTTTGAAATGTTTGTATTCGGTTCAACCGAACAAACCAAAGTTTAAATCGATTTAATCGGTTAGGTTTTAGATCAGTTTGGAATTTTAATTTGATCAGTTCAGTTGGGTTTTTAAAATTCAGTTCAACTCGCGGTTCGGCAAAAAAAGTTCAGTTTGAATCGAACCAACTGGTTAAACACCCCTACTTCACTCGCTATCAACTACTCAAATGACGACGCCTTTCATCCACCTAAAGTGTGAACCAGTCACTATTTGACCACTCTTTAGTGGGCCGCATATGGATTCAACAGATCACCAGTTTAATAATTCATATCATTTTTCTTTTTGCAAACTATATATAAACTGTACATTTGACTTGGTGCTGATTATATTTGCAGAACCATAGAATTAAGTGGGCGAGCTGTTTGTTTTTATCTTGTATGGTTGGTTGTGTGTTGAGGTCCCCAGACAAATATAGTCAACTGGTGCTGACTATTTCCAGTGGCAGCTACTGCTTAGCTCGGACATATATACCACATCCAAATTTCGCTAAGATCCGCTAGAAGCCTATAACTTAATAGAAAGTCCACAAGTCCACAAAAAGTCCACAAGTCCGGTTTCCGAATTAATGCACCTATTTCCAAGTATTTTATTTTTTAAAATATTAAAAATATATTTTTTCGAAAAAAGTCTAGAGTGTTTTATTTCGATTACAAAGAAGAGACTGAACTAACCTCTTCTCAAAAGACTTAATTAATAATTTGATCTATTTATTTTACTCTCTAAATTCACCCCTTAACCCTAGTCCCCCTCTTCTCTGGATTCAAATTTGTTGTTTTTTCTCTAGGAGCTTGTTCGGCGCCCTTGGGATAGATGGGTTTGAATTAAATAGAATTGTATGATTAGGTGTTCGACAACCTCATTTTTTCTCAAAATTTTCTATATAATATTCACAATGGTGTAATTTTTTTTTAAATGAAATCTAAACTAATACCTAATTTTTTTTCAATCTCTCTCCTCTACCATTTCTTTTTTCTTCTCTCACTCCACCATCTTTTTTTTTTTTTGAAAAACCTGGTAGTGGCTGCCGGTGCGAGATTTATTGAGATATTAAAAGTTTGATTACATCAGATGTGCATGAGTACACAAATTAAACAACACAAAAGAAAAAATATAAAATCCCAAATTACAACATAAGTTACAGCCCAGATTTTCTTGGGCATCCTCGCATCACTAATCAGGCTCCTTAATTAAATGGTGATCTCTATTGTTCCTTCACAACTCGAGTAACCACAATAGCCGCTGGTGTCTGCGTACCCGAGAAGACGCTATTGTTTCGCTCCTTCCATATCATCCAACACGTACACATAAACAGTGAGTCCCATACCTTGCGCAACCTTTCACCCTCCATATCTGCCTGCTCTCTTGACTTGACTAAAATTTTCTCAATTGTTTGTCTTGGTACCATAACTCTAAATCCGAAATGTTGTCCAACTCCAAACCAGATTTGCACTGCATAAGGGCATAAGAACAACACATGCAGAGCCGACTCTGATAGGCAATTGCGACACATCAAACACGTGTTCTGGTTTTGGGACACTATATGCCTTCTTACCATAACATCCCAGTAAGAATTTTCTCTTTTACCATAAGATAAGAGAAGATACGTACTGTTGATGGAATGGGAAGTGTCCATCTATACTCACTCCACTATCTTTGTAGAAAACTTTATTGAAGACACTCTCTCTCCTCTTTTCTCTCTCACTCCACTCTCACCAATAAATAGAATAGGATTCTATATATAAAGAGTTCAATCTTATTTACAACCCTCCTCGTGTGACTACTAATTCGGACAAATTCATACAACAACATATTTTTTTTATTTTTCAAATTAAATAGAAATTTAAGTAGGCGAGATTCCATAATTTTTTTTATTATCGGACTCAATTTGATTTCTCATATATTTTTTTCCTTATTTTAAATATGTGAGAAATTTAAATAATAATAAAATATTTTTAAAATAAATCAAGATTTTCCACAACTAATGCCACAGTACAACCGAACACTCATTTCATCACATTTTCGTAATCAATTTCGTGTGCGCTCATACTTTTGGATTCTAATTTTTTCAAAAGTGTGTTATCATTCCCGTTAAATCTCATCCCATGTAATCTTGTAACAAGGATTCTGATTTTCTTAGATAAAAACAACAAATTTATTTTTCTTGCCTCTACCCAACCCAAGGAACCTAACTTATTGGTTTGGTTCTTTTTATGATGATCGGAAGAAAAAAATATAATCCATCTCTTTTTTAAAAATACAAGTTTAATATTTCTAAATATAAAAAATCTGGGATAAAGAGGGGTTGCCGGGTTGATCAATCCAACGCCATCCAATCACGTGCAATAAATAGCAATTGAAAATTGACAAGATGAAGCATTATTTCTTTTCTCCTTCAAGATGTGTCTGAGCATGTCAGAATTCTCATACCATCCTTTTGTTGCTCGTCTGGGAAGATTTCTATTTTATTATTATTTTTTTCTTGTTCTCTTTTTCTACTCGAAAATAGGCGAGTGGCGCTCCATGCCTCCATGCTCTCTGCTTTCTTCCCCAAGGGATGCATAAATCACTGCTTGCATCTCTTTCATTTATTGATTGAATGGTCTATTGTTGTCAAGGCAATTAAAGAGGCCCAGCAATGAAGATTCCTGCTACTGTACATACTTGGTGTTTTTTTAATTGATAGAGATGTTTCTTCTCTTTGCATTAACTGAAATTTGGGAATACTATCCAATAAAGATCTATTTATGATCTATCATTATTATATGAAATTATCGCTTAAAAGGAGGTCGATTTTGTTTTAAATAAAAATTGAGAATGCTTTAAGGGATGAAAGGAACTTAAAAAATGAGATTGATGGCTGAAAATTTAGTGTAGTGTAATTTTAATTTTTTAAGGAACACTGAAATTTATTGATGTATACAAAAATTACAAAATTTAATAGACATCATTACAAATTTTCAATTTATATGGAGACGTACTCCCTTTTCCCCTCCACTATGATTCGCCCTTGATTTTAAGCATTATTTTTATTGATACCATTACTAATATTATTGAATGGATCTTACTAAAATTTAAATTTATATTAGTCGAATATTTAAATTATTTACTGAGCATAAGTCTATTCATTATGAGGAGGGTTCAAATGCCTTCATTTTTTGTGCCTCCACCATGCCTCCATTTTTTAAAACTTTAATAACTCAAAATTTAAAACTTAAAAGTTAAAATAAAACCATTGGATATGATCTACATCATTTTATCTATGTGCTTAAAAAAAATTATCACATTTCGATTTTGTTTTTATGTGAATCAGTAAGTTGAAAAATCAACATTTAGAAATTATTCACATTAGTATGTTTTTTACAAGTTCTTGATGACAACCAAAACAAAATTGAAATGTCATAATTTTTTACACGTGTATAGATAAAATGATGCAGATCATATCCAACGGTTTTATTTTGACTGTAAGTTTTAAATTTTGAGTTATTAAAGTTTTTAAAACAGAGGCATGGTGGAGGCGTGGAGCCATGAAAAAGGAGGCATTTGAACCCTCATTAATTATTTAAGTAACACTAAATTACGTATATTGTTTCAATTGGTCGGAATCAATTCCAAACTTTTTCTAGTAGTATTTGGTATTTGATCTCTTCCCTATTAATTTTTTTCCGGTTCTACAGTTGGTCAAGAATTATTGTTAAATAAAATATTAAGTCAATTAATTGAACTAACTTCATTAAGGGTACGTTTGGATCGTGCAAGGATTAGTGCAGAATATCGATTTTTGGGTTAGTAGCTGAGAATAGTGCTAACCCGAGTGGTTTGAGAATAGCGCTAATTTTGAACTATTCGGATTAGTGAAAATATCGTTTGGATTGTATAATTGGAATAGCGATGGAAGGAATGAATAAAATAATAATTAAACTAATCTAATATTTTAACTAATATTATATTATATTTAATATTTAAACTAATATTATATTACATTTAAACTAATATTTTTAATACTAACATAATATTTTATTTAATACTAATATAATATAATATAATATTATATTTATTTAATACTAATGTAATATTTAAACTAATATTATATTACATTTAACATTTAAAATAATATTATATTACATTTAATATTTTATTTAATACTAATCTAATATTTAAAATAATATTATATTACATTTAATATATAAATTAATATTACATTATATTTAATATTTAAACTAATATTATATTATAATTAATCTAATATTTTATTTAATACTAATCTAATATTTAAAGTAATATTATATTACATTCAACACTTAACATTTACACTAATATTATATTACATTCAATTTTAAATTAATATTATATTATCTTTAATCTAACATTTTATTTAATATTAATCTAAATTGATATTATATTTATTTAATACTAATCTAATATTTAAATTAATATTTATATTACATTTAATATTTAAACAAATATTTTATTTAATACTAATTTAATCTAATATTATATTACATTTAATATTCAAACTAATATTATATTACATTTAATATTTAAAATAATATAACATTATATTTAATCTAATATTTTATTTACTACTAATCTAATCTAATATTATATTTATTTAATACTAATATAATATTTAAACTAATATTATGTTCCATTTAATATTTAATGACTACAATATGATATTTAATCTAACATTTTATTTAATATTAATCTAATTTGATATTATATTTATTTAATACTATATTTTAAATTAATATTATATTTCATCTAATATTTAAACTAATATTTTATTTAATACTAATCTAATCTAATATTATATTTATTTAATAATAATAAATATTTTATTGAATACTAATTTAATATTTAAACTAACTCTAATTAGAGAGGAATTAAATATTTTATTAATATCATTAACCCCACTAGCTCTATTTTGCTAGCCCACAATTTCTATGGGTTAGTAGAATAGAGCTATTTTTGAGCTAACACAATTTGCTAATTTGTGTTTGAATCACCAAGGTTTGAGAATAGTGGAGCTAACCCAAAGTTAGCTCTAATCCAAACGCACCCTAAGTTAAAATTTAGAGATGGGGGCAATGAAGATATCGATACATAAACTCCCTACAAAATTTAATTTATTGTTGATGAAATAATTCAATATATGTTTGATGTGTTTAGATTACCTAATTGCTTAGATTCTTCAGGATCATTTTGAAATGTTTAAATTACAAATGTCAGTCCATATATCCATTGAGTGATATTTAGTAGGTAGAACAGATTTCATATTATGACGGATATTAGAATGAAGAGCCCTATTATATATATATATATATATATATATATATATATATATATATATATATATAGAGGTTGGCTAATATCAAAATGTTTGTTCCTAAACCGTGGAATAAATGCTTCGGTTTTTACATTTTTAAAGTTCAAACGGTCGATCTAAACCGCTCAACATTCAATCTATAATAAAATGTGCTAGGAGACTAAATTTTACATTTTTTTGAACTTTTTTACTATTTATTAAGCCAGTTTTAAAATTGTTGTTTTCAATGAACCAGAAAATTTTCACTGTTTATTAAAATTAGCGATTTTAAAACTGGCATAATAAATAGTAAAAAATTTCCAAAAAATATAAAATTTGGTCTCGAAACACATTTTAATATAGAGATCACATCTAACGGTTTGGATCGACCATTTGGACTATAAAAGTCAGAAAACCAATGGGTTGCACTACAGCTCTGGAACAAACATTTTGAATGTAAGAGTATACAAAACTATAAGAGAATTAAAGGTCGTCAAAAAGATATTTGGTACAGATTTGAATTGTTTTTTTCAATTATCCAACTCTAAAAGTGGTCTTAAAGTTACGTGAGATCAAACAGGGACCAAATTATATATAGGGAAACATAAAAGAAACATAAGAATAAGGGATAAAAAAAAGAGGTGCATATGATAAAAAAATGGAGAGCAAAATTGAGAAGAAAATAAAGATGTAAAAAAGCAATCAGTAACCGCACTTGATGATTGAATAGACAGAAGAAAAAATAAAGATTTTTTTTTTTTTGTTTGCATTGAGCTACAAAAAAAATGGATAAAAAAATCATGATAAAAAATGAGTTCCAAATAGTACTTAGCGATTATTTATAATAGATTTTTAGTGTTACTTTAACCCGATTACCCGGTGATCCGGATTTGCACCGGATCCGATTAATTTGAATAAAATATGATTTAAAAAATATAGCCAGTTAAACTATAGATACAGTTACAAAATTAATATTTTAATATCCGATCCGAATTATATCAATGAGATATGAATTTGATTTAATTATCTGACCCAAAACCGAACCGAACCTGATATCCGTATTAATACCTGATACAATACTACAGATTTCACACATTAATAATTAATTCCTTCATGGGTTATAAATCAAATTCATGCACTCACCTTCTCTCTCGTGCAGAAAGACCCAAAAAAAATACTCTATTGTTGCAGCTGATTACATTGGGTATCTAAATATTATATTTCTGTGATAACCCTCCAGTGCTAAAACTTCTAGCTCACATTACAATCTTTAAAAATTGAATTAAAATGTCTACGATATATATATATATATATATATATATATATGCCTTTCTGGCGCTTCATTCAGAGATCATCGGATTCATTGCTCTCTTTGTTGATAGTTTACTTCTTGGCAGTATAAATTTCTTACCGGTTGCTGATCGAAACGAATTGATATTTTATTTTTGAATTTTTAGAATCATAAAAAGGAGATCAACATTTTCAATATTTTATTTTTCAAAAATTATCTCACCTTTAATATTTTACTTTTTAAAAATTATACTTAATTAAGAGCAAAGAATTTCTCAAATGCTTGTGAGTTGTAACATATACCCGCTCTGGACTGGACCTGTGCCGTATTTGAACATGATCTGATAATTCACAAACAAGTTGTGGATAACTATCTATCCATAACCGAAATACTGGATCCGAAATATCTACTATTTTCGAACACTTTTAGAGTCTGGATGTAAATATAATTGTATTCGGACCCTAACCGACCCAATAAAACCTCTAGATTTTTCTTATGACACGAGAGATGAAAATAGTCTAATTAAAATGAAAAATTAAAAAATTTAGTAGTTAGAATTTGTCTTTCTTCGTAAATTACACTAAAATTAAATAAATTCATACAGAGGTATATTTGATCTTAATTAGTGCCTAAACCTTTAAAATGGGAGTAGTTGGGTCTGTTGCGCGTGCATGATGGGGTCTTTTGGTATCAATATTGGAATTAAAAATTAATTTAAGGGAAACACGAGCGACAGAGTCACAAAATTAATCCATTGCTCGTTTCCAAATTTAATAATAGAACCAATGTTATCATAATCGGATCGGACATTGATCCGATAAAACTTCAGATGAATGGTTTACTGGTTGAACTGATAAGTCTGACTGATTCAACCAATGGTTTTTTTTAAAGTAGTTATAAATTATTATTTCAAAGTCCATCTAGATATTTACTTTCGCATCTAAATCTTCTAACAAGAAATAATGAGGATATGTATTGTCTTAGATAAAACATACAACTCTACCTAAGAATAATATGTCACTCAAATAACTCGTAGAGTGTATCAGTACTCCGTCCTGGAATGTTCATTATTTAAGCATTTTGTCAAACACATTAGAGGCATTTATTATTCAATAAGTGTTAACTAAATACGAGTAGTTCAACTATCATATACAATCACAAATTCATCAATTAGTGTTAGTATTATTTACTTGAGAACTTACAGATTGGGCTTTTGGCTGACGATATGGACCATTGTTGCTTCAGCTTGAGAATCTGAGTTGGTCCATGTGCTTGTGGAGGGGATCATGTTTCCGTGAATCTTTCCAATTATTTGCATATTTTTTATCTCTTTCCGATCGTATGAGAGAAGAGAAAGGAAAGAGACAAATTAAACGAGATTTTCGCGAGGAGATTTAAGAATCTGTTTTTCAAACACGTTTTTACTGGGTTTTTATTCAAAAGTCGGTCAAATTAATGACCCGGGTTTTAACGGTTTTGATACTTATACGGTCTAATTAAAGAACCAAACCGGAACTAACTACGGTTCTGATTTTTTCTGGCCGAACCGGTCGGTCTGGTCCGGTTCTGATAACACTGGATGCTAGCAGCTGGTGTAAATAGGCAAAATCTAACCAGAATCGATCAAATGATCAGTTCAATCCGATCCGACTTAAATCTATAATTAGATCCAATTTTTTGGAAAGACAAACTACTATGAACTCAAACCGACCAAATCCAATTCCTAATTCGATAATCCGTCTGTAATTAACGACGACTGTCATAAGATGACACCTTTTGCTAAATAATACCAACAAGAAATAAAATAACATAAAAGCAGAAAACTTTTAAATGATTTCTTTTTGAAAATAAATAACAGCTCACAATCCATCTATTTTAACCCCCTACTGTACCCACATATTGATGCTTTTAACCAAACTTAAAAGTGCATAACTGATTTGCATCTGTTTCGAACGGAACTTTGCATGCATGATGCATGGATAATTAGATATATATATATAATCCGTCTCGTATTTAGTATTTGTACAATGGCGTTTTGCATTAATCATGGATTTTTTTTTCTCCCCGAAATGTCAATGTCACAAGTGAACCAGAGACATGGCTTCATCTGATTATTCCATTTGTGATGATTTCAACCGGCTGATGTACATATGCAATGTTGTTTTAACATCACTAAGGATACATATTTTCTTTCTTAGGAGAAAAATGCTATAGGCTGGCTTTGGTTGTAGTGCTTTAAAGTCCGAAATTTTTAAAGTTAGCACAGTTTAAAAAAAATAAATCAAAAAATTATTTTTTTGGGAAATTCGAAATCTACCACGGCCGCAGAATAATTCTGCGGACTCAAATGCTGAAGACCGCACAGGCGTTCTGCGGACCTATTTTTTTTTGTGTTTCATCTAATTAAAAGAGGCACCACGTGCATATGTATGAGATATCTCAAATTTTTTGGTTTTTTAATATTTTTTTGTTCTAGGAATGCGTGCTCTATTTATGAGATATCTCAAAGTTTGAAAAAAAAAAATGAATCCGCAGAACGCCTGTGCGGTCTCTAGCATATGAAGCCACAGAATCATTCTGCGGCCGTGTTAGATTTCGAATTTCTCAAAAATAATAATTTTTTGATTTTTTTTTTTTTTAAACAATGGTATTTTAAAATTTTCGGCTTTAAAGCATGCTTTTGTTTTTTTCTCACAAAGGGAGAGTGCATATAATGCCTTTGATAAAAGGTAAGGAGGAAGGACAATAATATATCTGACAAGATACTGGTTTAAAAAGCACAAAAAGAAATGACGTGCACAAGGAGTCGCAGACTCGCAGGTATCTAAAGCTGCAGCATTTGGAGCTACATGCAATTTCCTACTTCTGAGACATTCTCATGTTGATCTAAAATAACTACTGATTAAGTACTACAATATTACATAATTACGAATTCACACAAAAAACTTTAATGTGCAGCACAGTACGATTCCCTTAATCACTAAACCATTTAAATAAGGTCATGCATTGGAGTTGTCAATTAATTAAACGAAGAAAGAGGCAAAAGAAAACAAAACAGGGGAATAATTCATTTGGCCCGAATCCCTAGAAGAATGTTTTGTGGACCCCACCATCCATTTGAAGTGGGGTGGCGGTTTATTAAGGTAGAAAGACAGGTGAGAGAAACTCTAATTATAAAAAATGGTGACAGATATAGTGGCCGGTAAATAAATGATGAGGTCTTTAACTTTTGGTTGAACAGTTGAGGTTTTGTTATAGACGGTGGTTGGAAAAATAGAATAACTTATTGCATTGCATTTGACAAACACAAAACTTTCTTTAATTATACTGAGCAACTGCGTACAAATAATATAATGCAGCATGGTAGCCATTATCAGGATTGGTAGCCACTCATGAGTTCAAGAATTTAAATCTGTTAAAATTCGAGATCCATGAGAAGTACCTCTGAAGTTTCTGAAATCTCGAATTCAGCTGTCAATTTTTTCTGTGCAAGCATCTCGAAATGGCTAGTTTTTCTGTGCACGTATCTCGAAACAATTTGATGGATGGATTCCGGATTTCAGAAATTTTAGAGTTACTGTTCACGATCTCGAATTTCAACATATTTGGATCCTGAGTTTAAACACATATTAAATATAACTTTTTATGAAATCTTTTATAATATTCATAACATTTTACTCTAAACAAATATATATCAAAATTATATTTAAATAAAATATTCAAAATAAATGAGAATCAATTAACTCCGTTCAGTATTAATGGATCCACTCGAGAACTAAGACACATCATGTTTCTTGATTTTGTTTCATAATTTATTCATTATGTTGATGGTGAATTCCCACGTAATAGTGGGAATCCAATCAACAAAAATGATTAGTTAAAAAAAGAAGAAAATTTAGAAGCATGACATTTTTTTTTTCTAGTTGGATTCTGCTAGCTCATTCTCGACTTATCTATCGATGATGAACACGTAAGCGCATTGTTCGTAAACTAATATTGATTTTGTTTCTGTAGTGTGAATTTTTTAAATATTCACATTTAACACAATTACGACGATCGATGCATGTGACATTGGCTGGACAAATCGGAGATGACTCGACTTCATAATATTCATAATTTACTCTTTAGCAATCATAATAATAATAGCACTTATTTCTGATTTTTATATTTAACTCCTTTATCATATAAGTTTTAATAAATTTCAAATAGACTAAGTATATATGTTTTTCTAATAAAAAAAAACCTCGGGAAAATGCCAATTGTAACACACCGGTAATATATACTCTTTTAATTATTTTAAACTTATATAAATATTAGAAATTAAAAGGTTTCAATTGTAAAATTGCAAGACTTAAAAAAAGCCAACGTGGCACACATGCCACGCGGCCCATGCATGTTGCCCCTCCCCCATATTAAATTTCTTCATCCCTCTCTTTGCCGATTCAAGAGAAAAGAAAAAAAAAAAGAGAAAAAAAAGGTTTTTGATAAAAGTTTATTGATATCCATTGTAACTCGATTGTATCTCCGATTAGAATTCTAATCCGGTAATCAGACTTCTCTATAACCTAGACCAGATCCTATGTCGCGAGTGATTCTGAATGATTGATGCATCTCGAATTGAATTGATCTGAATCAGGTAATCAGACTTCTCTATAATCAGTGTTTTCGATTTATATGGTTGAATTGGGTATTGGATTATGAGGCATATTTTAACAGGATAGCGGGTCCGAGGTTCGAATTTGATTATGAACTGATGAGATTGTGTGTACTGTGAATGTGGAAATTGTCTGTGGCAAACATTCCAAATGTGTGAATACTGTGTGACTTGTTTTACTAATAACCTAAACCAGGTGCTTTCACCGTTAAATATGCAGGCATAATTTGATGTTAATTTGTGTGGATTAATCCAGTCTGTTTGAATAGTTGTTTAAATAAGTCCATTATAGATAAGTGCGTCGTTAAATAACTGGTTACTGAACTTTGTAGCTTATTCTGTATTGTTTCTTTGTATTTTTGTTTGCGACGTAGGTTGACAGAACGAAGGATGGATGTCTGGATGCCTTACTTGTCACGAGTCCCGGCCCGATGGCGGGGTTGTGACACCAATAAGGAAACTCTATAGTTATTGCAAATTATCTTTTCTAGTTTTGTCATCAATTAATTGTAGGTATCGTAAATGAAGTTGATAAAAATTGCATCATAGGAAAAAACTCGAGTATTGACTCTAAAATGAAAAAAGATATTAAGACCAACATATATATGGTTAATTAGTTCATAATGCAATATTAGCTAAACTTCTCTTATTTTTCAAAAAAATGAAACTACAGCTTGAGTTATAACAACAATTAAGAAAAAATAATTTATTTATGCACATATGAAACAACTTTTTAAGAAATATATATTACACTATTTTTTAGTGAATAAAATTTAAAATTAATTTCAATCATCATATGTGTCAGAAGTAATATTAATATATTATAAACCTAAATATAATTAATTACATTTTATTTGTAACAAAATTCTATGATATAAATTTTGATAATTAAAAAATTATTAGAATTTCAACTTTAGCACTTAATAGATGGAAAAAGAAAAGCAACGTTTCTTCTTCAGTCATTTTCAACTCTTGTTTGATATTATGATAGATGCATAATTATATATGATAATATTTTTATCATAAAACAATCTTTTATCAATTAACAATAATCAATTAATAATGACTGCCCATATTTTTTAGTATACTGGATCAGACGAGATCTTCTTCTTCATTTGTGTGTTAATTAGACACACACAATTAGTTGCGGACAGAAGAGCAAGACTTATGCTTGATTTTGAAATATAATTAGTATCATTTACTATATTTCTATCTGCTAAGTACACACAAAAACAGGAAAATAAAATATTAAGTTTGCCTAGGCTTACAACAAGTCATCATAATTATGTTGAGTTCGATAAATTATTTTTAATATTTTCCATGCTTATAATTATATGACTATTTGAATCTACGACTGCCATCTTTAGCTAGTTTTCACATATATATAACAAAAGAAAACTGAAAATCTGTATTCTTATGCACCTTATATGTACTTGATTATTCTTCGAGTTATCTATGATCAGTACCAAGATAAGTATTCGACATGCAAGTGACTAACAAATGTCATTCCAAACTTTGAAATGTTATTTTCATCCTGCTAATATGTAATGACTCCACAAAATATTCATATATATACATAGATTACCTCCACGAAGAACGAACTTAATTATACAAGTCTGAAACCGTGAAACTACAACCATTTTGTTGGATGACATATTTTTTATATTACAAACATTTAGCATGTTGTAGAGAGGACATTCACAAATGTGTGTGATAGGAAATGCAATTTAATGGAAGACTATATTAGTGATTAGTTAAATTAAGTGAATATATATTCTACTTTTTTTTTATTTCAAGTAAATATTCTACTTCCTCAGTAGCTTCTCATAGGGGTATATTTACAAAAGTTTCCAAGGGTACTAAAGACACAAATATGACAAATCAATGGACTTCACACAAAAGCTCATTATATATTTTGCTTTAACCTACAGAAGACATGATGAGGATAGGAGGAGGAAGTACCTTTTATATAATATATAGTTGCACTGGTACGAGTGCCTGCCATACCCACTTCCGAATGGCTCCTAACAAAAATGATAACACAAGAGCATGTGATGGGAAGTCATTGCTAGTGTGCTGGTGTGTTGTCATGACACACACTGATGACTGATAACCGAGTCTCACTTCACTCAATTCTTTTTTAGTGCTTACCCGGCTGGAAGAATCTTGGTTGGAATGGATGCATGATGAGGACATGACCTCTGAGACATGCACCTCTGCACACAAAATAAAGTGAGAGAAACATGCCAAGAAAAGAGCCAAAAGCCACATGTAAGATGTAACAACAATACTTCATTAAACTCAACTCTATCGTTTTCATCACATCTCAATAAACAAGTACACAACCAGTACTAATCTCTGCTGAATTTCATTCCTTCTCAAATTAAAGAACTATGATTCACAAATCACATGATCTAAAAATCTTATTGGATATAAATATATATATAAACATTCCAATATTATAGTCCAAAACCAACTAAAGGTAAACAAAATATTCAAAATAAAGTCCAAATTAAGGAAAGCACAAGAAATTTGGGCGAATTCTAAACATTTATTTTTCCATGCTTTTTAAACAAACCATGCATGCTTAATTCTACTATGTTAAAAACTAGACAGTAAATAAATAAACACGCCATTTTGAAGCCAACCTAAAAAAAAGAAGCTTCACAAATACCTACATACATATCCATGCACGAGAAAACCAAAAGAAAACAGCGAAATTTAACTAAATTAAGTGAAAGGGCATAAACTGTTAGTTTTCTCCACCTCATTTCCATGAATTTCGGTGGTTTACCATGAGGCACCATTTCCATTTACGCCATCACCAGTTGCACCACCTCCAGTTGCGCCACTGCCGCCTCCTAACATCGTATTCCAAAACAGACCTTGTTCTTTGTTGTTACTTTCATACTCACTCGTACTGCTTGAAATCACAGGCTTCATGTCTCCAAAAGGAAATAACAATCTACTTCCATTCCCCGTCTCTTGCACTGCAAAACCACCTGCAACTGCACTTGCACTACCTCCAGCACCTACATCAAGAGAAAATGCAAGTGTATGTGGAGGCCTGAACTCGTGCTGCAACCCAAACCCAGCTGCGTACTCTGGTACCGACATCGGCACGAAACCAGTACCCAAGCTCCCTGAACCAATACCACTCCTCAGCAACTCCATAGCAGAAATTGCACCAACTGAACCATTAGCACCACCATTATTACTGCGAACAGTACTGCTCTCCAAACTGGGGAAGCTAAACTCCGATACTGGTACAGTGTGGTGGTTGAAAGCCAAATTGAGATCCTGTGCTTCATGCATAAGTTTCCTTGCATGATTAGATATAACAGACGAAGGTGAGACTGTGGTGGCAGCGGATGTAGAATGAGTGGTAATTCCACCAGCTGCATTTGCTGTGGCTTGAGTTGCAGTTGTAGAGGAGGGTCTCTTGTTTTTCCTAGAACCACCACCAACTGGAACATTTCTGAGGGATCCACCTTCGGTCCAGTACCTCCTACAAGTCTTACAAAAGTATCTTGGTTGTGTGAGGCTGTAGTTATTATAGTAACAGAACTTGGTGTTCGTTGAGTTGCACCGAGGACAATTTAGTGCTTTCTCTTTCTGAGGTCGTGCTCTCCTCTCCATCAGTTGTGGCCTTTCTTGGCCAAGTGTGTTTCCTGCAGTTGCACTTGGGTTTGCACTCGCAGGTCCCATCTCCTCCATGGGCTTCACAAGTCCAAGCTCCTGAGAGAGAGATCATGACAGAAACACACATCATTATAGGAAAGATCACAGAACAAATAGCACTATAGCTAGATGTTTAAAGGAAATTTGAGAAAGAGATAGAGAGAGAGATATATAGGATCTAAAACGATCAAAAGAAAACAAACGGGAGGATACAAGACAAAGGATTAAAGTGTCCAAAAGGATAAATAAGTGGAGGAAAAAAGTGAAAGAAAAAGGATGAAAGAGAAGCCAAAAGAATTAAACTCTTGTTGTTTGTTATTTTGTATGATACTTCATCAGAAATATATGATGCTGCGGTTGCACCTTTTGATGCCTCTCTGCTTTTGAGAGAGAAGATAAAAAGGAGAAGAAAAGTAAAGGTAGATGGAAGGGAAAGGAAGAAAGAAGAGAAAAGAAAAGAAAAGAAAAGATAGAAATAAAGTGGTGTGTGCTGCTTTCAAGGATTAAAGGAGGGGAGGCATACAAGTGACAGGAATTAAAGCCTTAAAGCAAACGAAAAGTTGAAAGGAAAAGAGATAAAAGAGATGATACAGTTCTCTTCTCTTCAAACAAAGATAGATCTACAAATTACAAAGCCATGGCTTAACCCTGGCAACTCCAATACACACAACCCAAAAATCCAAACGATCTGCTACTCAATTTAAACAATTGAACAGAAAGAGAAGAACCTGAAAACAAGGATAATAACGCTATATATGAAAGATCTTGCTTGTTGATTTACCTGATGAGGCCAGTGGGCTGTATCCATAGAAATCTGTGTATGATTTGAAGAGGCACAGAGGGGAGAGAGAGAAAGAGAGATGAAGGAATCGTCTATGCTAAGCAAGGAAAGAATGTTTCTTAGGGTTCTGAATTGTTTAGTGGAATTATGATATCATCTGCCCCCCTCTGATATGTGATATCTTGTTCTGTGCAGCGAAAGAGGCTTGAATTGATGGTGGATTCTCAAAAACAATATTTTATTCTTAATTTGTATTTTAATGGTAAATGTATCTTATTAGGTCCGTCCTTTGTCTGTAGTTGTTTGGCTGCGTAGCTACATATATTTATCTCGTTCCATTTTTCTTCCTAGGAACAATTTGAGTCAAGCACCAGCTTTGAAGGACTCTGGAACAGTTGGTTTTTTTTTTATAATTCCGCCCTTAATTATTTGAAATATTGATTGATTATACATTACAATTGCTCCACGCTGCTTATAAGAGCAACATATATAATCTGCATCCATGCTTCTTACAAGATAAACATTATAAATATGTTGCATATATGTAATGACACACAAGTTAGCTGATGGATTTAAATTTCGCAGAATTTTAGACAAAAAAATTGTTAGATGGATTTTTCATTTAAATCTTTCTATCTAAGTTTATCTCAGTCGTATGAACTCGATTTGGAAGATTGTATAGCTAATGTCTTTTTTTTGAAAACCTAATAGAGGCTATCAGGGTAATTACATCAGTCCTATGGAGGAGTTTAGTACAGTCCGAATACAGCCTACTACATCTACATCTATTTACAATGCTGTAACCAGAGCTTTGCTTCATGCATCGCCCTCTCTGTAACCACCGTAGGTTCTCTGAGCTTGCCATCAAAGATCATTCTATTGCGTTCCTTCGACAATAACCATCATCCAGCTAGGAATAGGGCTCCCCATTTCCTTCAGGTCAGTTTACCTCTGCAAGCATTCCAGGATCTGTTGAAGGTCGATTGTATTGAAGGCCCTGTTTGAACCAGCCTGCAACCTACCAACGTGGCAATTCTTCTCCAATAGGTTAGAGCATAGTTGCATTGAAATAGGAGGTGCATGGCTGTCTCAAAGCGACAATATTGGCATGTGACGTACACATCTCAAGTCACATTGAAGGCCCCGTACCAGCATGACATCATGTGTGAGTAGCTTACCTTTGAGGCAAAGAAATGCAAAAACTTTGACCGTCGGAGGTATTTTCAGGTTCCAAGTATAAGCAAATTGCCAGTCTATTTTTCCTCCTTTGATCAGGATCTCATAGCACGAGTTTGCTGAGTAGTCCCCTGAGCTTGAGCACTCCCAGGTTAACCTGTCAGGTGAATTACTGAAGGTGATGTTTACTGGTAGCCCCCGATCCACTGTCTCCTTTAGCGACCATCTCCTATTATGCGGTTGTGGCATTGCATCCTGATTCGGGGTTAGAAATGTCCATGGGTCAAACCAGTACGAGATCCGCATGCCCGATCCGATAACCCATTTAGCACATCTATTGAATAGAGGTCTTATTCTCATCAATTGATGCCAGAAGAAGGATCTCTGTTGCATCCATATTCACACCCCCT
The DNA here is from genome assembly GCA_028015225.1 of Carex myosuroides. Lineage (NCBI taxonomy): Eukaryota > Viridiplantae > Streptophyta > Magnoliopsida > Poales > Cyperaceae > Carex > Carex myosuroides. Next base: position 7,333,613 of record CM051488.1, read on the forward strand.
GAGGTTCATTGGTTGGGCAACGTATTGTGATTACCGTTTCGCCCCACAGTGAGCTAGGTTGCCTATATAGTCGCCACCACCATCGTAGATTTATCGATCAGTTTCAAATGAGTAGATTCGCGCCACCCATACCTCCATTACTTTTAGGGAGACATACTACATCCCAGTTGATCAGTGAGATGCCCCATTTGTTGTCTGCCTTCCCCTAGAGAAAGTCCCTTCGAATTTTATCAATCCGATCAATAACCCACTGAGGTAAAAGAAAGGAGGCCATAAAGTAAATCAGAATTGTGCTTAGTACTGAATTCATTAGCTGGAGATGGCCTGCCCTTGAGATCAGCTTTCCTTGCCACCCAATTTGGACTCTATGTTCTCAATCAGTGGGAGATACAATGCTCTTGTTGGGTAATTCAAGGTTAAGGGAAGGCCCAAGTAGTTAATTGGAAAGGCTGATGCTGTGCAACCAAGCAATTATGAGATAATCGGTATGAATTGTGATTGTACATTGACCGGTATCCATGTGCTTTTATCAAAGTTTATTGCTAAGCTTGAGACGGAGGTGAATAACCTCATGACTATTTTTAGTGTTACCACTATATTGACATCAGTACACGATATCAGGGTAGTGTCGTCAGCGTACTGATAGGCAATAACAGTCTTATTTAGTCAATTCGATAAGCAACTCAATACCGATCGATTTAGAACCTCAATGAACTTCTAAAATACATCAACTGCTATATCAAATAGCATGGGGGACAATGGGTCCCCCTGTCTCAGTCCTTTCCTGTGCTTCAAGAAGTCCGTTTGCCCCCTATTAATGAGCACCCTTGATGAGGCTGTGTTGAGTATGTCTTTCATCCATCTTATCCAACGATCCGGGAATCCCCTGGCTTCTAAGACCCTCCAGAGAAACGACCAATTGACCGAGTCAAAGGTTTTGGCTAGGTCAATTTTAACAAATAAGGTCGGTTTGTGGTTTTTGCTAGATGATGCAATATCTCGCGGGTGGCATTAAAGTTCTCTGTTATCTGACGGCCCTTGACAAAGGCCATTTGGCTTGGTGAAATCAATTATGGCAACACTCCTCTCAATCTATTTGCCAATTTTTTTGAGATCAACTTGGGTATTGCATTCATTACACTGATGGGTCGATAGTCACCTACTTTCAGGGGGGTTTCTTTCTTTGGAATAAGAATTATGTTGGCTCTATTGATAGGTGTTAGGTCCAGTTAGTGGTTGTAGAAGTTGTACATCATGCTAGTTACTTCTTCTTTGATACTAGACTAATGCACCTAAATGAACTCATTCGGTAAACCATCTGGACCGGAGGCTTTATTTCTTGCCAATTGCTTCACTGTAACTTCAATTTCTATTTATGTAAAGGACTGGGCAAGGAATGTGAGATCCAGGTTTGTTGGGTACAAAACCTGAGGATCAAATTCAGTGACACTGTTATCCGTACAAAGTATGGATTCCATGTGTGTTTTGAAAGTGTTTAGGATCTATTGTTCTTCTATTATTAACTGGCATTCATGTTGAATAGAGGACACTTTGTTCCTTCTATGTTTGGCTGAAGCAACGGCATGAAAAAAATGGGTGTTTTTGTCCCCCTCTCTAAGCCATTTACATCGAGCTCTTTGAGACCATCTCGATTCAATTATGCCTGCCAACATATAAGCTCGTTCTCTCACCTGAATTATGAATTTGAACTCGTATGGTGCCAATTGCCTTCTTTCCTCAATTCGGTTAAAGAACAAAATTGTGTCCTTACAAAACTGCAGTTATTTCTCAATTTCAGTGAAATTCTGACAATGCCAAGACCGCAATCTTTCATGCATAATTCGGCTATTTTCTTGAAACCTCTTTAATCCATACTTCAGGTTTAAGTTTTCCTTATTCCAAATGGTTTTAATTAATGTTTCAGCTTGTGGGTTTGAAAGCCAAAAGAGTTTCATTTTGTATGCCTTTTTAGAGTTGGTTGAGAGACACAATTAAGAAGCAGGGGAGTATGGTCTGATATCAAGACTTCTAAAGCATTGAGTGACATCAATGTGAATTGTAAGGAGATTTCAGGAGTAATGAAAATCTTGTCTAGTCTATAGTGTGAAGGCATCGGCCTTTTGCTCGACCATGTATATCGTCCATTTTTCAACGGTATGTCAATGAGTTCAAGATCCCAGATTACATCATTAAACTGTGACATCAAGTTAAAGCAGCATCAGTCCCCAGAGCGATCTACCAACCATCGAACGAGGTTATAATCCTCGCCTAAGATCCACGGGTGGTTGACCAATAATGCCATCACCTTTAGATCACGAATGAAAGCCGATTTAAGGTCATATGTAGATGGGCCATAAACGTTGGTCACTAGTAGCAGTCCACCCGAGCTATCCTGCCTTAGCAGTGCCGAGCATGAGTGTTTGGTTGCCCATGAGTTCAATAGTTGAAAATTTTTCTTCCATGAAATCATCAAAGCCCCATTGGAGTTGTTTGCATGTAGCACCACCACTTGTTTGTCAAAAAACGAAGGTAGAACACGAGAATAATAGTTAAAATTGTATTCATTCCATTTCATTTCTTGCAAAATACAAACATCACATCTAAATTGCCTTATGACATTTCTAACCACATCACATTTGTCCATATTACCAAGACCTCTACAGTTCAAAGACAAAAGTTTAAATTTCTTAAGTTTAATTATCATTAGGAAAAGTAAAACAGCAACTAAACATCAGTCAGGCTCGGTGCTGGATCAGCACAGCTCCTTATCCGAGGTTAGCTTATCGTTGGAGTCAGAGATGGCAATAAATATACCAACGTTAGCTAACAAGTATACCAACATAAAACTAATGTCAAAGATGGCAATAAGTAGGAGTCTTGAAATGGTCCACAGGTTCGTTTTCGACATTTTTATTAATATCCAAAGTTAATTACAAATTAATAAATATACCAACGTTAGCTGAGTATTTTTAAAAATGTCTAAACCGGCCATTTAATGGCCGGTTCCCATTCTTTCCTCCATTGGCCATTAAATGGCTGGTTTGGATATTTATATATATGTGTGTGGAGGGTGAGGCGTTTTTCTCAAAATACATTCTATCAAATTTCACACTATCTCTCCTCACTTTATCGCTTTCTCTCAAATTTCTTCTCCTCTTCTCAGATTTGCAAGTCCCCCTAATTTTTTTAAAATTCATTTTTAGTGCAAAATGGTTGTAAAATGTTAAGATTTGTTAGTAATGTATCAAAATTAGTATAATTTAGTTGTAATTAGTGTTAATTCCTTTTAGTTAGTTTTAATTATTTAATTTAGTATAATTAGAGTAATTAGTTAAATTTAGATTAATGTAGCGTAATTAAGCGTAATTTAGTATAATTAACATTTTTTGCATATTTTAGCGTAATTTAACATAATTTAGCATTTTTTTACCATAATTAGCATAATTAAGCGTAATTTAGTGTAATTTAGCGTAATTAGCATATTTTAGCCTATTTACACGTATTTTAGCATATTTGTAGCGCAATTAGCATATTTAAGCATAATTTAGTGTAATTAGCATATTTAAGCATAATTTAGTGTAATTAGCATATTTAAGCATAATTTAGTGTAATTAGCATATTTAAGCATAATTTAGCGTAATTTAGCGTATTTTAGCGTATTTCAGCGTAATTGAGCGTATTTTAGCATATTTTAGCATAATTGAGCATATTTTCACTTTTTTTAGCATATTTTAGCGCAATTAGCATATTTTAGCCTATTTTAAGCATATTTCCACGTATTTTAGCATATTTACACGTATTTTAGCATATTATAGCATATTTTAACTTTTTGTAGCATATTTTAGCACAATTATCATATTTTAGCATATTTTAACATATTTTCATTTTTTTACCATATTTTAGCGAAATTAGCTTATTTTAGCATATTTTAGCGCAATTAGCATATTTTTGCATATTTTAGCGTAATATAGCTTAATTAGCACATTTTAGCGCAATTTAGCGTAATTAGCATGTTTTAGGGTTTAGGATTTACTTAGCGTAATTATAGTATAAATTAATTTTTGAAATTAGGGTTTAGGGTTTACTTAGCTTCAGTTAACATAATTTTATTTGTGAAATTAGGATGGCTAGAGGACGGCCTAGGACTCGGCCAGTACCAGCTGCTGCTGATGAGCCGATCGCCCCTGATAGAACGGACCATTTCAGTCTTCTCCTATGGATACCCTATAGCGATCACCGAGTCTCATTGGCTTCTCGTGAGGTACGTTACTTTTTTTAGCTCTTTTGTTGAGTTTAAATTTTGGTGTTAACACTATATTCTTGTGTTGTGTTACTTTTTTCAACGCATGACAAGTTTCTTTTAGATGTCAAGCTGCGGTGTGTTCGGATGCGGTACTACGAGGCGATGAACCCGTATCTCATCAATTTGAGGCTGTACAGTATTGTCTTCATAGTGCAGAGTGGGAGTGGCATCATCAATGCATCTTTCATTGTAGGACTAGTGGAGCGATGGTATCCCAAGACGCACACGTTTCACTTACCATTTGGAGAGATGACGGTGACACTTCAGGATGTGAGTCCCCTATGGGGTTTGCCTATCAGGGGCACACCCGTTGGCAGCATCCATCTTCTCTACACCACCGCCAGTCCCTAGGGGTGGGGTGAGGATGAGAATGTCTGAGCAGATAGGCCGAGGCTGATGTCGTTACACCTAATCAGAGAGTCTGGCCAAGAGCATGGTCGGAACTACACGACAGAGTTAACAGGGGATATCCGGCAGCGCGATGGTCCCCCTCTTGATAGCATATCATCGCTAACTATTTTTTTATGGTAGTTTTAATTAGATTGTTTTGTTGTATTCTTATTTGTTATACTATGTTTGGTGTTTTATGTTTGGATTATCTTATGTTTTGGTAGAGGTTCTACTTTTACCCGATTACCCGTATCCGATCCGAAATCTAAGATTATTGAGGAAATGATGCTATGGTTTCAGTTTTGTAGGGGAACTAGTGCAACAGGTCATAGATTTATGTTGGATATAGAACGAACGAGAGAGTAGCATATATTTGTGTATATTTGAGTAGGATTGTGATGTAAACACATTTATAATTCATACTTGGTAGTCTCTACCAAGCATTTCAAAAAAAAAAATTCATCTCTTATTCGGTTCAATCGAACAAATCAAAATTTATTAATTTGGTTTAAATGACTTGGTTCTTATTCAGTTGGTCATTTTAATTCAGTTAATTCGATTATATTTTTATAAACTGAAAAAATTAATTTAACTATCTTACTTGAGTTTCAACTACACAGGCCGTTTGAACATCCCTAGCAATAATTGGAATTAACTGAGAGTACTTGATTTTAATTAATTATGTGAATTCCAATTCTGTTTATTTGTTTCTAACACCTTGTTTGGATGGAGAGTAGAGGAAGGGAGGGAATGGAAAGAAAAGAAAACTTTCCATCGAATCGTGTTTGGTTGATAAAATTATGTCGGAGGTGAAGGGTATAGGAGGTGAAAGGTTTAACCTTGTATCATTATAATCAATAGAATCGGTTTCCCTCTCGATTTGGAGTGTAACGGATGGAAATAAATTTTGTTGCAAATAATTTTAGAAAAAATAGTACAAATGCTCAACTCTATATCTTACCTATATAATTCTCATACAAGTTTTTTTTATCACAAACCTATAACAACCTCCGAATTTCTCATTAACCTTCTAAATTTTAATCAACCAAACAAGAAAGACAGAAGAGAAAGTTAAATTTATTTTCTCTCATTAATTATCAAAACACAAAGAGGTTAAATATGTTAATCTTCCTTTCTATCCCATTTCATTTCCTTCTATTCTTCACCTCCCCTTCCTTCCTCTACTCTTCATCGAAACAAGGTGTAAGTTACTATCATAAATGATTAGCACATGGATATCCTTTTCATTTTCTGGAGCTTATGCATTAAACTATAGTATATTATATACGGCATTTATTCGTCACGTTTGTTATTCAAGTAACTTACTAGTGCTATAAAACCATTGAATGTGATAAATTCAATGAACTAAGATTGGGGCTAATTTTCTTTTGGACAAAATGTGCTAGAATATTATCCACTGCTCCTCATAAGTTATAATTTTGTGCATTGCATGCAAAGTCGGATACACAATTTGAACTTAAAATCATATAGAATTATAAAGTTTCACATTTAATTTCACGATATATAGTGAATATGTGATATGTCAAACTAAATTAATTACAGATCACTAACTACATAGTATTGTTGGATCACCAGGATCAATTTGTGTTACAATCAGTGTTGTAAATAACGGTATGTGCTTGTCGAACGGACATGGTACTGTCAAGTGATTAATCGGGAATAATCAGTCATAATTGAAAATAAATCGGCCGTTTAATCAGAAAATTCCTTGACAGTTTGATCACCGCCAACGACTAATCAGCTGATTAATCGGTCTAAACAGATGTTTTTTACAACACTGGTGCGATATCCATGTGATACTGTAGAGACTCCATACCAAATAGGGACAATAAGCTATATATTTTCCCAAAACTTTTAACTTGATCTTAAATTGTTAGCTAGATAAAGTGTGGTGGTAGTGGTGGGGAGTCGCATGTGTGAGAAGCGAAAATGGCACGTGCGAGGGAGTGGACGGCAGGCAGGTGGGACCCCCGACAAACGCGTAAAAGAAAGGCACGCCTGATGGTGGCCCACTTTAGTTTAGTGCCCGATTGAAATCGGGTCTGGCAGTGGGCTGCTGCTGCTGCTTAGATCTCACATTCTCACAGGGAGAAGATTATGTTTCTTTTTTCTTGTGAAGGCCCATGGGCCAGAGTCACAGAGAGAGAAAAAGGAATTGGTGTTGAAAAGATGGTTGAATATTATAATCCGAATCGGATCTAATTCCTTTCCCATGGATCGATTCGTAGCAGTTGGCACTTCAACTGCCTCTTTCAACTCAAGCGATTGGATTTCTTGTGATTTTTATGGTGTATCCCAGCAGAAGACTTGATAAATCCGTACCAAGTCGGTACAATAAAGCCACGTTTGACTTCTCACGCAAACGCTTTTCTCACATACCATAGCTTTCCACCACTGGTTCCGCTATCAGTTACGCATTTGCAAAATATTATTAGTTATTCGCACAAAATTATAAAGTTGGTATTGTTTTAAAGGAGTTAAAAGGACCGTCGTTTGTGACAATTACTAACTAAAAAGGTTAACATGTATAAAAGAAGTAGGTATTGTTTAAAGCTGAATTTGTCATGTTTGATTAGATCAATTCATCTCACCCAAATTCATAACTTTCAAATGAGTGTGGGTTTAAATATATCAAATTATATACGGCGGATGACAAAGCGCATGTTGCATTTTTTTTTGTATATTTAATGTGCATAGATCAAATTGAACATTTTGGACTTTCTATTGTTTTTTTTAATTAGCTTGTTTCAGCTTACAAAATAAGCAAGTAAAAAGTTCCATCATACTAAGTTCAATTATTATTGATGGGTGAATAATTGAATACTTAATGAAAAAATTTCTTCACAATGATACCAAGAATTAACATGTCCACATTTCAGGCTTTCAAATTGCACATCAAATTAGTTAATATATTACAGTGAAAAGCGTTCTTGAAAAAGAAATTGGAAATTTGTAAATGTGAAGCTTATGAAATTAGCCATTTATCATATTAGAAAAAAAAAATTATGATTCGATACTTTTGACTTTGGATATAATAATTGGAATTAATCCTTGTCCTTTGTGGCAGGCTTTTAATCTTGTTCCCAGCTTTAATTATATAATCCACATGTCAGGCGTTGACAGTTTTTCAAGATCTGAACAAATCCGAGATGCAATCCAAATTAGAAAAGAGAGAGGGAAAGGGAGGCCTAACAATTTAGACCAGAATAAAAACATATGGTCCCAACTATCAAATAATTAAATTTGGCTGCTTTTGGAATTACAAATCCGGGCTAAAGTCTTTCACAAGAAAACATTTGGAATTTGTACTCTTCTCCGTTTGACTTCAAAAAGGAGAATCAATTGACGCCATACCCACCATTGACCACTACTCCTTCATTTCCTTTCGTCTCTCATTCGATATCGGATCTATATGAATCCGATAAAAAAATTTAACACCATATTTGGGCCGTCAATATAGACATAGCAAACTATATCGTATTTCTGAATTTTTTTTGAGAATTTCGGAAAAAACAGAAACGCAGAACAAATTTGATATGCGATCCATCTGATGGGTAACCTCACTAGTAGAGTGGGAAAAATGGCACGGCGGAGTCAGCTCCGTCACGAAACGGTACGGTTACAGCACGCATGTCAGTTACATGCTGTGATTTGCGTGTTCTGTGCCGTGATCATTCGCATGTCGTGTTCATCTTTTAAAACTGGTACGGCACGGCACGATACGTAGTCACGCGAGTCACGTGTAATTAGGACCATTAAATATTAATTTAATGGTGAATCTTGAATAAACTAACCTAAATTATAATTAAATAGTCCTGCGAGTCACGTATGGTCACAACACGTTTAGGCACGGCGTGACTCACGTGACATGACCATTTGCGTGCCGTGATCACCCCTTGACATTTTAATCACGGCACGACACGGCACGTGAAAAATTAACTTGATCACGGCACAGCAGGATACCAAAGTCACGGTGTTTTAGTCACGGCACGGCACGACACGGCTCGTTTTTTCCACTCTACTCACTAGTGCCACACTTAGAAATTTGCGTGTAAGAGAACACACGAAAAACATTTCCTGTCCCTCGGCACACAAAAATAATTTTTAAGTGGTGGCCGCCAGAGAAGATGTGAGGTGCCATGAATAATTAATACGATGAACATATATGTTTCAGTAATTTAAATCCTGCCCCCACTTAGTAGGAGTTTATAAATATGATGGAGTTGGCTACGGTGCTACGCGTAGCATAGAGGGCCTCCGTGCTACGGCTCAATATTTGGATTTTCAAAATTCTAACAGTCGATCCGAACCGTTCAACATGATCTTCGTATGAATGTGTACTTGCAAACCAAATTTTAGATTTTTTAGAATTTTTTTACTATTTTTTTAGATAGGTAGAAAAACACTTGATCTGAATGGTACAGAATTTTCAGATCAAGTGATTTTCTACCTATCTAAAAAAATAGTAAAAAAATTCTAAAAAATATAAAATTTGGTTTGCAAATACATATTCATATGGAGATCATGTTGAACGGTTCGGATCGACCGTTAGGATTTTGAAAACTCAAATATTAAGCCGTAGCACAGAGGCCCTCTATGCTACGCGTAGCTAATAAGTTTGAATTAAGTTAGCTATTTGAACCCGTTTTCTCTTAATCACTTGTCCTGCTCTGACAGAAATTTTGAATCCGCTCTTATATTCAGATATTTGTTTTTAAGTTTTTATGTCTTTACCCACATAACCCATATCTTATACTGTCAGTTCAGACTTGTTTCTACTTAGACGATTTATTTCCATTTATACTTTGACTATTGTACACATTCATTCATCTTTGTTAATTATTCGGACGATTTCTTCTGCTGTCAGAATATTCATACAACTGGATGTATCTAGTAGATGAATGAATGTGTCGTTATCGACAGAAAAGATGGCTTCCGTAGCCTCCTTTAGTCCTTCTGTTGGAAAATTGAGGAGGAAATTAAGCTTTAGCGAGCTAGTGGGGTGGTGTGATTATTATTCGTTTCATTAATTTAGCCATACAATTCCTTCCACTGCTCCTTTATGTAGCTTTCACACGGATTGATCTTTTACCACAATTCCTTAATTAGATCTGCCCAAAAACTAATATAAATTACTCTCTTCATGAGTATACTTGAATTAATCATGTCTATATTAATTGATTGGGATATGTGCTCAAACAAAAAAAATCGTAATTGAAATTAATAAAGTTATGATTACAACTTTGAGACCAACATTTTGTGATGCATTTTATTCCTCAGGTCACATCCCAAGAAGAAATGACAATAAGGGAAAAAAAAAAGTTTGTATCAGATGATATAAGCTGGCGGTCATCGCCTTTCAAATTGTTCAATTTACAATTTTACTAATTTTTCTTTTACATTACTGACTCTTTAAAATTGTTCTGATCCAATTCAGGATAACATATTTTTCTATTGCTTCTGCCGTTTTTTTATGAACGTATAATTGAAATGAAAATTTAAAGAATATATATAAGTAATTAAATTAAGGGGAGGATATAAATGTCTCATTGTGTCTCATATTATTTATCTTCATTTTTAAAATTTAAATAGTTGAGGGTTAAAACATTATTTATCTTTATTTAACTTTTGAATTGCTCAACATGATCCCCATATTAAAATGTACTATTAGTTTTGTGCTCCAATCATTCTTCACAATTTTTTCTTTGTTTTCAAAGTTTGAACAGTCGATATGAACAGGTTATCATGAATCTTCATATTAAAAATTTGCCCAAAAGTTTTATTAATATTAACAAAATATATAAAATTTAACATTTTGCACCCAAATTCGGGAAAATTCAAAATCTGCCCAATCTAGAGAATAATTCTCTGGATGGCCTTCTTTCCGAAGAATTATTCTCCAGGAGCGCCTCAGTTAACACGGATCTGGAGAATAATTCTCTGAATTTGTGTTTTTTGTTAATTAAAATAGAAAATGTTATGATTTATTTATTTTTTGTATTAAATTATTAGAAATATTTCTTTATATTTCTTTGAAAATAGATAGAATACTATATAATTGAATTTACTAGAAACACTACAACAAATAATTTGGATTTTTTACGGTTGTAAGAAAAATTGAAATATTGCTTTGTGTGTTATTGGAAAAAATAAAAATGTATTTTTGAATTTGAGTTATTGATCCCGGTTCAAAAGTCACTTCTAAGTAAATAAAAAAAATATCATGGTCCTTCTAGTACATTCAAATTGTAAGATACTCCATATTTAAAAAAAAAATTAATCTAACATTTGTCAGACGAAATGTTTTGATATCAATTTTTTTTTTCAAAATAGATGCAGTACTTTAGATTTTAATGTACTAGAAAGTCAACGATATTTTCTTATTTTACTTAGAAGTGACTTTTGAACCGGGATCAACAACTCATATCCAAAATATATTTTTTTTTCCAATAACGCACAAAGAAATATTTTAATTTTTCTTACAGCCATAAAAAATCCGACCTGAAAAATATTGATCCGGATTATTTGTCACAGTCTTTCTAACAAATTCAATTATATAGTTTGATATCTATTTTAAAAAAAACATAAAAAACATTTCTAATTTTTTAATACAAAAAATAAATAAATCATAACATTTTCTATTTTAATTAAAAAAACACAAATTTGGAGAATTATTCTTCGGAGTCCAAAATCCCAAGAATAACTCTTCGGAAAGAGATCTTTGGATCCAGAGAATAATTTTTCAGAAATAAGGCCTGGATCCGAAAAATTATTCTCCGGATTGGACATATTTAAAATTTTCTCGAATTTGGGTGCTGAATGTTAAATTTTATATTTTTTTAATATTAATAAAAATTTCAGAAAATGTGCTTGGAAACCCAATTTTATATTTTTTGGAACTTTTTTACTATTTTGGGATAGGTACAAAATCGCTATTTTCAGAAGATTCTGGACTATATCCAATCAATGATTTTGCATCTATCTAAAATATAGTAAAAAAATTTAAAAAATATAAATTTTAATCTACAAGCACATTTTAATACGAAGATCGTGTTAAGTGGTTCGAATTGACTGTTCGAACATTGAAAATGGAAATAAGAATATGTAACATAATTGGAGACAAAACCAATAGTGCATTTTAATCCTACTCCCAAATTTTATTTTTATTGAAAAAAATTTACTATTTTTTTAGATAGTTACAAAATAACTATTTTTAAATCATTAAAAAACAGTAATTTTATAAATACCTAAACAAATTGTAAAAAGGTTTTAAAAATATAAAAAAATTGATTGCCAACAATATTTTGAAATAGAGATCATGTTAAACAATTCGGATTAACTATTTGAACTTTAAAAGCAAAACAAAAAATGTGAAACGGGATGAAAATATGAAACACAGGACGCATTTCACTTAAATTAATGCAACTATCAATTATAAGTCCGACATATGCTCATTGTTTTGGCCCACACAAGAAAAATCATCTCCAACTACTATATCTTTAACCGACATTTGATCATTTGTTTTCCCAAATTCTCTCTTTGTGTGAATATATTATCAGTATTTACTTGTAGCTAACTGCAACCTAGTTTCCCATTTTTTATTGGTTTTGTGGATCTATAAGATGGAGATAGTACCTACCATGTCTCATCCAATTTTGGCAGAGCCTACAAGAATTCAAACTCCCTCTCATGAAAGATGTCCATTTGGCATGGCTTTATATTATCTCTAGAATAAGGTATATATATATGTCGCTGGATGTCAACTGTCAACATTACAGTACTCTTTGTTTGATTATGTGACTTTATTAAAGAATATCTTTCATTTCCAAATTCAGAGTTTAGAGTATTTCATCAGTGCCTGATCCAACGGCAACAACGGTATATATATATATATATATATATATAGCTTTTTCAAAAGTAGAGGTCCGTTTGACTTCTTTCAACCTGTAAGGCTGTAATACCTAACCTTCTTCCCATGTGGCATTGAAACTCATCATTAGTCTTCTCTGCTCTAGCTAATTAATCAGTTTTATGATATGACAAATAGTATGAAATAATTGTGGAGGCAAGAAATAATGGAGGTGATGAGGAGTTTGGGTTTTGACTTGGCAAAAGTCCTGTTGCGCTTGTCCAGTAGTCTTTAATTTATTGTTGTATATATCATTTTCAAAAATGAAGGTAGGGTAGATGTTGTCCTGTAACATGCATGGTTTCTCATCAGAAAGCTCCTTTTGCTAAGGTTGGTAGGGATGCTCATAATTACCCACTAACTTAATTTCCTATATATTAAGAACCTTGGTTGAAGAGAATTCAAAGAGTTAGTAAATTGCTTGATTGGTGAATGAAGAGTGGTTGTATTAATTGTACAAAGTTGTTTTACAAGTCAAGCCGGCTAGCAAATAATCATGATTATATATAACAATACATACGATCATGAGTTACTAACTTTTTTCATTAAAAGAAGGTACACAGTTATGAAGACACCAAGTTGCTATATATAGGGGTGAGTAAATCGCTCACAACTCGTAACTCGCTCATAACTCGCTCGCTAAATGCTCATTAACAACTCGCTCATTAGCAACTCGCTATAATTCGCTCATTAACAACTCGCTCATTAACTTAATGAGCCGAGCATGAGCATACCCCAACTCGCTCATACTCGCTCATTAGCTCATTAAGAAATTAGTTACACAAATCCTGCCACATCTAATTCCTATAATAGTATTTGGTTCTGTAGCTAAATTTTTTGAAACTATTTAGGCGGTAGCAAAATTTTCACCGACTAAAAACTTAAGAGGCAAAACTACAAAATTGCAAAACTAAAGTCACAGAGAGTCAGATTATGTATTGTTAATTTGCTTATGGACAATTTTATGTTAAATTATGTATTGTTTAATTTGCTTATGGACAATTTTTTGTTAAACTTGTTTATGAAAAATTTGTTAAATTCTATAAATGAAAATTAGTTTTTGAATGATGTATTTTAAACAACTCGGTAACTCGCTCGACAACTCGCTCATTAACAACTCGCTCTAACTCGCTCATTAACAACTCGCTCATTAAGCTAATGAGCCGAGCATGAGCATACCCCAACTCGCTCATGCTCGCTCATTAATCACCCCTAGCTATATATAATGAACATGTAAATTATTATACATCAATATCTCAATTTTCTTTTTCACGTCAATTTAGTAATCGGTTTATAGTAGAAATCGAGCGAGAAGAATGAGTTGGAACTAGAGGGCCGAGTTAAAATTTTAGCTCATAATCAGACTGAGCTGCCACGTATTAGCTTGTTGGACTTAGCTAGACCGAGTTTAAGAAGAAAAAACGATCTACAAATAATTAGGACCGAATTAGACCGAATTGAATCAAGTTAGACAACATAAAATTTACTAACGAGTGAGCTAGGCCCAGCTCAAACTCGCTAAGTTTGAACCGAGCTACTAACGAGCGGGCTCAATTTGACCTCGGATCAGTAACGATCAAACTGTTACCGAACGAGTCACGTGTTGATTCCGAACGGTCCACGAGGTACGAGCTTTTTTGACAACCCTGCTAGAGAGTATTAAAATCACGATCTTGTATTAGGACATTAAACATTTTTAAAATAGATTTTGTAGGAAAATGTTAAAGAAAGTTCGAAATTTAGGAGAGCTGGAATTCAAAATTTCCGGTTTTATAAAAATTTCAATGAAAAATAATTTTCAATAATTTATGAACTGCTATTTAAAATTCCGACCTTAATAAAAAACTATCATTTCGAAATTGTATATCAAACAAAATATCTCTCTTCTAAAATTATAAACAAAATATCCCTGTAGAGTTCTCATTTCTCTCTCCCTTTTCTTCGTCCTTCCCCTGTTTACTATTCGAAAATTATCATGGTAGCTTATATGCTTAATTATTCATTATAAGTATATTCTATTCTTATGTATACACCAATAAAAGAAAGGAGGGAAGAAGTCGTAAAAATATTGCAGAAAATATATAGATAATAATAGAGCCAACGATATAGTAACAAATTACTGTAATAACAGAAATTTACTTATATCTAAAAATACATCTCCAACCCAATTCTATTGGAACTCGGAAAAATAAAGTATAAAAAGAAATTAGTGTCCTTAAAACATAGTTTTTTGCTTAACAGACAAATGAAATATTATCAAGTAATTATTAATTATTATGCAACCGACTAATTAATCTTATTTTTATGGAATATAATTGTTGATAAAATAGTTCATGCATAAATTTTAACAAAATTCAATAACTTTAAGCTTTATGGTTTATAGGTCAAAATTTATCTTTGAAGATTATAAGCGGATTATATATGCCGCCAATTAATTAGAAATGACCGGCGAATCGGGCCGAAATTTTTATTAATATCATTCTTAAAAAAAAAAATTCTGAAAAATTCGAAAAATACCAGGACTGCAATGGTAATTGGCGACCCAATTCTTGGGGGCCGCCATGTGTTGTTGTGGCTTCAAGAATGGGGCCACCAATTATTAAGATGGGTACAAAATTTAATGGTCTGATTTGGCTAGTTTTTGTAAAATACTTAATAAATAGTACAAAAATTCAAAAAAATATAAAATTTGATCTGGAAGCACACATTTTATTGTGGAGATCATGTTGAACGGTTTGGATCGACGATTTGAACTTTGAAAATATAGAAAATGGTTGTGGTAACTTTGTGGTAACTCAAAATTGTGGTAATCGGATATATATATATATGAGTGAGGCTATGGTGCATAGCACGGATGGCTAGTGTACTACGGCTCAATATGATACTTTTTAAAATCCTAACGGTCGATCCGAACCGTTCAATGTGATAACCATATGAATATGTACTTGCAAACTAAATTTTATATTTTTTCGAATTTTTTTACTATTTTTTTAGATAGGTAGAATTTTGATGGTCCAGAATTTTCAGAAAACACTGATTTTTCTACCTATCTAAAAAAATAGTAAAAAAATTCAAAAAAATATAAAATTTAGTTTGCAAGTACATATTCATATGGATATCACATTGAACGGTTCGGATTGACCGTTAAGATTTAAAAAAGTACCATATTGAGCCGTAGTACACTAGCCATTGGTGCTATGCATAGCACCGTAGCCTCACTCATGATATATATATATATATATATATATATATATATATATATATAGAGTGAGGCTACGGTGCTATGCATAGCACGGATTGGGTCCGTGCTACGGCTCAAAATTTGATTTTTCAAAATCCTAATGGTCGATCCGAACCGTTCAACATGATTATAAAATGAATATATACATGCAAACCAAATTTTACATTTTTTTGAATTTTCTTACTATTTTTTCGAAAATCACTTGATCTGAACATTCTGGACCATCCAAAAACAGCCTATAAAAAAAATAGTAAAAAAATTCGAAAAAATGTAAAATTTGATTTGCAAGTACATATTCATTTTATAATCATGTTGAATCGTTCGGATCGACCGTTAGGATTTTGAAAAGTTAAATTTTGAGCCGTAGCACGGACCCAATCCGTGCTATGCATAGCACCGTAGCCTCACTCATATATCATTTATACAACTCAAACTATATGTTTACTGGAGATAAATTTTGTGGTTATTAGCTTGCGAACTTTTCAGTCTCTGTTTTTCTATAAGCTTAATTATTTTCCGGCCTTGAGAATATGTTTGACTCTACTCGAATCGGCCAATCCTAAATTAATCCGACCTAAATTTTTTGACAAGTCATGATCTGAAATCCAGTCCAATCAAAATTCGATCAACTCGTATCTTCAATTTGACTAGATTCAAATCTAAATTATTCCGAAACTAAGATATTCAATTCTGAGGTTGGAAGTAAAAACACTCAACTGCTAGTGATAGATCAACTTTTCTAAGAGAATAAATCCATTAAGCTAGTCTCAGATTCGATTAGCCCAATATGTTAACTCCGCGCTAACTTGAAACTTGAATAATTTCAAAGCTCACAG
This sequence comes from Carex myosuroides, assembly GCA_028015225.1. Lineage (NCBI taxonomy): Eukaryota > Viridiplantae > Streptophyta > Magnoliopsida > Poales > Cyperaceae > Carex > Carex myosuroides. The sequence continues at coordinate 7,350,313 of CM051488.1, forward strand.
TTAACATGAGTGCAACCTAACCCGGTGTTATTTATCCAAGATTGGAAACGAACCAGTATATACCGAACAACAAAAATGATGTGAAACAAACCGAATCAAATTCGATAATGGTTTGAACAAAATGACTCAATCTCGGTACAACTTGATCAGAATGCATGGGCGGGAAAACCCTAGAGCCGCCAGTGACACACAACTCTCCCACATCTCATATCCGTCCATCCTCTCCTCCACTTTTAGGTCTCATTTTCGATACATCATCTTCTCCCTTTCTCTCGCTTGGTTCTATCTCTTTGAGCGGAGAGGAGAATGAGAGAGAGGAGGGAGTCGAGTCGAACAGAGCTGATCGGATCGAGAGTACGGTATCGTCGGAGCTCGGAGCGTAGAGTCTTCATCTCTATCGGAGCGCGACGGTGAATAGATCCGGTCATGGAGCGAGATGAGAATTAAGGTATAAGAGTGATTATGAGTGTATATAAGTAGGATTAAAAGAGTAGATTTAGAAATTTAGAAGGTGATTAAGGGTGATTAGAGTAACTTTGAGTAATTTGAAAGATTTTGTGAGAATAAGAGAGTAGATCTATAGAAATTAGAGTCACTTGATTTGGTGTAAATATTTTTTTTATTAATTAAATTGTTATTAAGCATTAAAGCTACTAACCTTAAAAAAAAAGAATGCATGAGTGGATTTACAATCAAGTTAGAGGTGTTTAACCACTCCCACCATCTCATGAAGTATATTAAAATTTAACGAAGTATATTAAAATTTTATTTTTATTAAAGTTTTTATATATTTCAACGCTCCCATAAAATATTAAATGTGTGTTTGTAGTCTACTGATTAAAAATTTATTTTGTAGTGTAGAGATTTAGATTTAAGCTCTATTGTTCACGTATTTATGCATTTTACGTTTCTGCTCCATCCTCCCAATCTAAATTTTCTATTATTATCCCAGTCTGAAGACAACACATAATGCATTATACGTTTCAACCCCATTTCAATCTTTTTTTTTTTTACTTTTGCCCCTACCCGAAAGCAACACAACAAGCATTTTACGTTTTTTCTCTTTTCTAATATATTTTTTCTACTTTTTTACATGTCTGAACGCAACACATTATGCATTTTACGTTTTAAATTTTTACTTTTGCCTATATCTGAACGCAACACATTATGTATTTTACGTTCCAGTCCGCCTTTAATCTAAATTAAAGTTGCTACTTTTGCTCGTGTCCAAGCGCAACACATCTGATTGCCTCCTCTAGCCAGAACTCAAACCAACAAGTCTTAGAGATGTGTTGTCAACTGTAATATTATAAGAATATGTTTTATTTGTGAGGGTAAAAAATAACTATTGTTGATGATAAGCCGACAAAAATTGTTATTTTTAAAGATATCGTTATTACCGATAAAAGTATCTACGAGAATACCAAAATTGTTAAGCACTTTTACCCTCACGGATAAAACAAATTCTTGAGTCAATTCATATATATATACACACACAAGAATTTGTTAAGACCAAAACTACCTCTCCCCTTACAGCACCAGTAAAAGCCTTCTTACAAATCGAAACAGGGGAATGCACTAAATTGCTAAGCATATACGAGTATAATGCCGTTAAGATAGTTATATCTCTGATCTTATAGGAAAATATTTTGTATACAGAAATAAGAGTGAGTCTATGGTACTATGCACAGTACGTATTAATCCGTATTACGGAGTCATATTTTCATTTTAAAAATTCTAATGGTCGATCTGAACCGTTCAACGTGATTCCTACATGAATATGTACTTGCAGATTAAATTTTATAAATTTTTGAACTTTTTTACTATATTTTAAGATAGGTAGAAAATTCCCTGATCTGAAAAGTCTGGACCATCCAAAAACAGTAATTTTCTACCTATCTAAAAAAATAGTAAAAAAGTTCTAAAAAATAAAAAATTTAGCTCACAAGTATATTCTCATATGAAAATCATGTTGAATGATTCGGATCAACTGTTAAAATTTTGAAAACAAAAATATTAATCTGTAGTACGGACCAATCCGTGGTATGCATAGTACCATATACTCACTCCAGAAATAATACTTATCATGCAATGCCTCACCTAATACCTAACATGCGTTTCTTGCCAATTTTTGATTAAAATAATGCCCCGCTTGACCATCTAAAATCTCAGTGGCTGGTGGGCCCGATAAATAAAGCAAAGACTTAGGATGACTAATTTGTTAACATATTATTTTTAATGAACAAAGTTTGAAACGTACCAAAGAAGCATGATGGATGAAAAATGTAGCTAGGTCTTTTCCAACATCGTAAGAAAGAAGAAGATAGAGACCTTATTTTGTGGTTGTCGCCATCAACTAATATACTATACTGGAGGAATTTGGCAACTATGCTCTATGGCTGCCTATGCTACCAAATACATCCCTGTTAATTAATTACCAGGAACCTATGACAATTAACACTTAGATTCTCAATTTGCTCATGCAATTTGTCAAAAGTAATAGCTTTGATATTCGATTCCAATGAGAGTTTTCTGGATTTCTCAGAAACGCCTGAAACATAATTACGATTTACGAGTTGGGTGAAAGTGATTTTTTTTAATATTAATTCTGAAGATCCAGATAATGATAATGGTGATGATGATGAAAGTTCAAATCAAACATAGGACGCGTCTTTAAGGTCGTGACGGAGGTGCTCAGTGATCCTCGTAATTTAAAAAAAAAATCATCAGATGTATCAAAATTTAATTGAAACTTTGTTATATAATTCAATTCAGATGTTGAGTCAGGCTTTCAAATTATAAGAGTTAAAAGTGAATGGAGATTAAATATATAAAAAATCATACTAAGAATGAGATCAATTATACAATATTTATACATTTTACTACAATTATATAGAAATTATATATAACTACAAAAAAAAAATGAGGATCAATTAATCCCCATTTTCATTGCACGTGTGTGCCCCTGATTCAACCACTCTTATAATATGTCAAATATGTGATTATAGTCTAATGGTTAGAATTTTACTTTTCTGGTTGCGAAGACTTGAATCTAAATTCAATTGACAATATGACATGGGGTTACAGAACAATAAAAAAAAATTCATTTGGCAAATTGGAAACTGGTCACCACACCGAAATTTCTGGGAGGCCTAGGAGTCCCGGACCTCGGTACTTTCAACTCGGCTCTCTTGATGAAATGGCAATGGAATTGGAAAAAACCGGAACGGGCGCTATGGAAACCTATCATACAGCACACAGTAACAACCGTCAATGGCATACCACAAGCACCACTCTTCACCAAAACCCTTGCACATGTACACGGCTTCTATAACAGATCAACAATTCACAAACTGGGTAAGGGTTCAGATGTTGCATTCTGGACTCACAATTGGGGATTAGGTTTCCTAGAAAACATATTTCCTAGTTTGTTCTCTCATGCTTTAAACAAAGAAGCAACAGTCCAATCAATCCTACCCGCGATTTCGCTGCACACACACTTCAGACCTATACTGACATCAGAGGCAACACAAGAATTAACAACCCTACAACAGCGTCTATCGGTCATAAGACTCGTACCGGGACAGCAGGATGAGATACAATGGAAATGGTCCAATACCGGCCGGTACACGGTCTAGTCGGCTTATAGGGCATTGAAAATCGAAGACAGTCAAAACAAACCACTACCCGAAAACGATTCAAAAGTATATAGGATCTGGAAAATCAAAGCACCACCTAGAATAATTGTTTTTGGATGGTTGGTGTGTACAAATCGAATACTAATAATTGACAATCTTGTAAGACGGGGTTGGCCGATTGTAAACCGTTGTATTTTATGCAAAAGAAACGCGGAATCAGTTCAACATCTATTCTGTGAATGTCCTTTCTCTAGAGCCTTATTTACCGCAACAATCCAAAACTGGAGAAGGATACAGAGAACAACAACATCTGCGATGCTACTGGATGGTAAAATTACAGGAGATAACAGGTCAACCTTGCTCATTGCACAGTTTATACTGTGGAGAGAACGTTGTTCGCGAACTTTCAGAGACATCACCAAAGATTTACAGCAGCTACAGGAAGAAGTCCATGCCCAGAAGCAACACATGCTGAGAGGATAGCAGTCACGCAACACTCCTTCATTAGCATCCAATTTTTGCATTTCTGGTTTTAGCTTATTATTTACATTACCTGCTTTACTTCTTAATTTTTCTTTCTATCTTTTTCCTTACTTAGCTCAAATGTCTCGAGCAAATTGCTTTTCAACCTTTTGAGTTACAAAACCCATGTAACAGACCTTTTAATGAAATTAAATGGAGACTTGACCTCTATTTTTCCTAAAAAAAAAAATTCAATTGACAACACATTATACATTTATTTATATTATGTGTTATTACATTCCTATCTCTCAATCTAAATTTTCTCGTTGCGCTCCTAACTAAGCATGCAGATTTATTTGACGTGATGGCTAGTGATGGAAAAACATGATGTGATGTAACTAAAATGGTGAATGACAGTCACGTCACGTGTGATCATGTCGTGATCAAATGTGATATGACTCATTATATTTTTTTTTTCCTGATTTTAAGTTAGAAATAATAACAAAATATATCAAAAAATAAGAAACTATTACAAAATATATTATAATTAAAAAATAATATTAAAAAATTACTCTCATGACGTGACGTGACATAACATGACATGACGTAACGTGATGTGACGTGACGTGACGTGACGTAACATGATGTGATCGACATACGTGACGTAACTGATAACGGTGATAATAGTGTAACTAATTTAGATGGTTGCAAACCATAGTCGAATAATTGAATCAGTCTATTGTCGTCAAACCATCAAACTAGAAAATACTAACCACCTCTTTTTGATAATTAGGTATTGTTTTTTAAAAAAAAAATTGACAGTTGCCTTTAACACTAACACTTGCAGGTATGGGATTTGAGCACCAATCTAGCAAGGACGATCCTAATAAATAATTCAAAATAGGCGAATGATGGCATTTGAATAACGTAAGAACTCTTGTTGACGAACCAATTGAGCTACTTTGTCTTTTATTCAGAGTGGAAAAACGTGTCATGTCGTGACGTGCTGTGATTAACATGCTGTGACTTTGGTTTCGTACCGTGCCGTGATCAAGTTAATTTTTCACGTGTCGTGCCGTGCCATGACCAAAATATCAAGGGATGGTCACGCCACGTGAGTCACGCCGTGCCTAAACGTGTCGTGACCATACGTGACTCGCGTAACTCGCGTGACCATTTAATCATAATTTAGGTTAGTTTATTCAAAATTCACCATTAAATCAAAATCTAATGGTCCTAATTAGACGTGACTCGCGTGACTACATGTCGTGCCGTGCTGTGACTAAATTTTTCACGTGCCGTGCCGTGCTAAAGTTTCAAAAAATGAACACAGTATGCGAATAGTCAAAACACGAGACACGCAAGTCACAGCACACGTGCCATACCGTTCCGTGACGGACCGTCTCCGCCGTGCCATTTTTCCCACTCTACTTTTACCCCAAAGGATAACAGCGATCTAGACTCAACACTTCCATCGAAGAAAAGTCAGGTATTAGAATAATTACTTGAAGCCCTTAAACCCAGTGCGGAAATTAGCTCTTATAGCCTATTCTATTATGTATACAGACTTTCTATTTAAGACCATATACGAAAGGCCCAATTCAATTGGGCTACATCTCTTCTGGGCTGTGTGCTCATATTCACACCTCTGTTAATCGCTTAACGCAATCTATGATATCTATTCAGCAAACTTTATAGAGAAGAACTAAAGTGTTCTTAAGCTCACCAAGCCCTTTTATGAGCTTAACTCAAAAATCTATCGGAAACCGTTGAAACCGATCTGTTTCATGAGTGATGCGTTTACATGTCAAATTTTTAAATTTTTTGAACTAATTTAGTATGAAGTCAAGCGGTAAAAAAAAAAAAAAAGATTTATAAGTTCATTTTAATGAGTTCATTTTTTATTATTTTTTGACAGCATGACTTTATGCTAAACTAGTTCTAAAAATTATAAATTTGACATGTAAATGCATCACTCGTGAAGTAGAACAGTTTCAACGGTTTAGATGTGTCGTTTGAAATCAATCCGATAGGTTTTTGAGTTAAGCTCACAAAGGGGCTTGGTGAGCTTAAGAACACCTTAGTTCTACTCAACTTTATAAATTTAATTCTCACTGTTACATATTAATTACTTGAACTCCCAGGTACTCGTGCTCTCTTTTGATAATATTTTCATCATCTTTATGCGTTTTATTTCATAAAAAGTGTCCCAATAAGCTATAATATAAAATAAAAAAAAGGTTTTATAATAAGATGTTGAAATTAAGCACTGACACTAACTAGCATCAACCCGTCTAACAATTAAACCACTCGTTAATTGCAAAAGATCGCCATTCTTTTGTTTTATTTAAAAGAGTATTTTTTTTTTAAGTCCGTAATTATTGAACTGGAAGAAATGCCCATCTTAATAAATAATCAAGAGAGATATAAATCATTAATATTTTGCTTGAAAATCCTTCCGGCCCCATAAACCATGTAACATGGACTTGGTTTTTGTCATCATTATGAATAGGCCACTTGTAGATGAGGGTGATGTAGGATTGTGGAATAAAGGGTAATAGACCCGGCCCAAATAAATAAGACCTTTCTGTGAAAAATTAGTAGATGTAGATCGGAGCATTGTATAGTATAAGTGTCTAACCGACGCATTAAATAGGTAACGCGCAAGAACTAATGGAATGTTTAAAGCTGATGATTAGAAACGAACAACTTGATGATCGATGAGAGACCTGAGAGGCTGAGACCATGCATGCATATTAGCACAATACAAGCACCTCTCTCTCTCTCTCTCTCTCTCTCTCTCTGTCTCTGCTCTCACGTCTCTCTCGTGTGGGCTTGTCTCAGTTAGCTGCACTCTTCTCTCCAGCTGCTCGATCTAGCCTGGCAACTTAATTTCATCTCTTCATACTGTTCTCATGTCCTTTTCTTCAAAAATGAAAGAATGTAGCTTATATTTACTGAAATCTCCAGATGATATTGATAATTATAACGTGTGCAAAGGTAGGTCGAACAGAGGTGCCTTATGTATCATGCAAGTTGAGACAAAAAGAATAAAGTATATTAAATATTTCATTTTTTTTCTTTAATACTTCAAAAACAATATAGATTTGATTCTTATTAATAACTCAACCTGCAAGGATTTTAACATATATAATGTACGTAGGTTATTTGTTCGTTCTGAGGGAAAAAAATAAACATGATGATGTAGCTTATTAATAAGTTTAACTAAAAAAATTCTAATGATATTTATAGAATATTGTTATAGTGCCCTTCTATGTGTTATTTTTCTATTTCATCCGGTATTACTGCTGTGTGCGGCCCTCAAGTCAATTCACTGGATTCATGTAACCAAATCTTTTGGAGGTTTTTTGGTCAGTGAGAGGCATTAACTGTTGGGATTGGGACACTATATATATATAGTAATAGTTTTGTATGTTTATATGCAATTTTTGGACAACATCAACCTTATTAAATTTCCTTTGTGCCGGATTAAATTTACATTTACAAATGTTCAGTTAATATATATTGAAATAGGAAACTGGCTGCGTTTTTTGGGACACGTAATTCAAGTCACTCGTTTCTTGTTGCATGCATGAGGCCATGAGTAGTTGTGGACTTCACATCCCGGGATACCTATCGAAATAAAATTGCACCTTAATTTTGTTGTGAGTTTTAAAGTTGCATGTATGTAGGGGTGGCATCGAGCTGGCTCGTCACCAGCGAGCTGACTTTAGGGGTTCAATATGAAATCAAAACTTGAAATCGTCACGAGCTAGACCGAGCTAGTTGGCTCGTTGGATTTGGCTGAATCTTATTTTAAGAAGAAAATAAATTTTACAAATTTTTTAGACTGAGCTGGACCGAATTATTTTTACAAATTTTACAAATAAGCTTTAAAAAGAATTATTAAGTTTCAATATACAGTATAAAATACACATAAATTCGTACAAATTCACAAAATAATGCCTAGCTGAGCTAGCTTGCAACTGGCAAGCGAGTTAGACCAAGTTTAAACTCGTTAATTCTAGACCAAACTAGTGTCGAGCGAGTTAAGCCCCAACTCGATCCAATAACAAGTGAACTGTTAGCGAGCGAGTCCGCTGCGAATCACAATTGAGCCACAAACCACCCGCTTTTTTGGCAGTCCTCATTTATGATAAAAAAATATATTCGTACAATATTGGAACGGTCCGGATCATGTGATCTGAAGTATCTGACCATTCCCTGCCATTACGTACCAGAAAGGATGCTAGCTGGCAGCTGCGCATAGCAATTAATGTCAAATTAAGTAAACAATTTTGCGGTAAATATTTTAACAAAGCAGTTTTAGTTTCATGCAGCGCCCATACCATATGGAGGGCTGTTTTAATTGTATAGTCCGTGCCCTGCATGAAGCCATAACTACTCTGTTAAAATTTTGCCCCCATTTTGTAGCATAAGAGAAAAGAAAAGCAGAGAGAAGACGACGACTATATATTTGCAAGTTTGTAACGGAAAGAGGCAAAATTCTGAGAATGAGAATATTTACAACCTCACAACATTAGTTAAATTAATTTGTAAACTATTTTATGGACGTAGGGGTGAAAACGGTATGGATAATATTCGATTCGTATTCGATCTGTATTCGAAAATTTAGATGTGAATATCCAATATCCGAATATCTGTGTGGATAGAGATACTGATATATATAGTTTTATGTTTTAATTATCCGTATCCGAATATTAGATATATATATTAATATATATTATGAAAAAAATATTGTTACTCACCATTAAAATTAAATAAATATTATGAACTTTGGTATTTTTTAATATTATTTTAATAAATATCCGATCCGTATCCTGAAAATTAAAAAGGATATGGATATGATTTTACCACTATCCGCTCCGTATTCGCTCCGTTGTCACCCGTATATGGACGTCATGTGCTAGGCAAAATTGGAAATAAATTAATCTGCTCTTACAACATGAACCTGTTATTCCGATTCCAATCATTGATCTTCATTGAGATCCGTGTATAAAAAACTTACTTTGTTGAGATTCGTACATGAAAAAATTTGAACAGTTGAGATCAGAATAACAATAACAAGTTCATGTTATCTCCAAGGGATAACAACAAAGATTTATTTCCAGCAAAATTACTTCTCACCAATTAATCTGTATAAGGATAATTAAGAAGAAGTAACTACCACGCACTGGCGGAACAAGAGCCTTTACAGCATGAGCTTGTGAACTCTCTCCCGTCTCTACCGTACCTCGTGATCGTCCCCATCTAGTTCTTGTAGGGGTTTGGATGCAGCTAGATGGTACACTTTTAAAATTTTCTAGCCTAACATGTACGATTTTACGATCAGGAAGGCAATCATCCATGTAATTTATGGTTCACATCACATGTGAACAAGTATAGGGTTTAAAACATATCTCTCCAAATGAATAGAGCGAGAGCGGCCAAAGCTAGCACCTTAGTCTTCCTTGTGCTTTTTTCTCCAAGTTACCACAATAGCAACCTCAAAACTTGATCCACCCAAAGTTTGATTGAGAGAGAGATTATTTCAATGCTAGTTGTACTACAATATCTCCAAAATCAAATTCTTTCAACTTCGTTTGTAAACTCACAATCCAACAAAAGAAATGAATCAAAAGATCAAGCAAAGGCTCAACACATGAGCAACTCAAATGAGAAAAAAAACAAATGAGAAAAAGGGATCAAATCGAAGAGCAAACAAAGATCTAATACTAGATCTAGAAAGAGCTCGAGAAGACGAGAAGAACGACACCTCACACGAGGCGATCGGCCCAACTTAGCCGATAGGCCTTAAGGATAGCGGCGGCTAGGGACGGTCGGCGATGGAGGGAGGTGGCGGCGCCCAAATGAAGGGGCGGTGGCCAGCGGCGGCCTAGGTGGCCGGCGGCTCAAAAGGTGGCAGCCTCTTGTGAGGTTCGGCCAATGAGAGGGAAGAGGAGAGGAGGGTGAGGAGGAAAAAGAGAATGGAGGGATTAGAGGGAGAGAAGGGGTGTGAGGCTATTTATATGGAGGCTCTCTTCTTTAATTTGCAATTACTATCTTGTCCCTACAATATGTGGATGAGAGACATTCTCATTTGGGCATAATAGTAATAAGACAATATGTTAGTCCAATAGACCAACACACCAACACACCATTCAAATTCCTCATAAAATATCCATGGACCAGGTAGACCATGCCCCTTCTCCAAGCCAACTCTTCTCCTCACCAAATGTTGACCAGGTCAAACCAGATCCATATTAGCTCACCAATTCCCGCAATTGACTTTTGTTGACCGATGTCAAGTCAAACTTGTTTTGACCATAAAACCCAAACCGTAAGTCTGTTTCGCACGTTCCACATATTCACGCGATCATTGAATCAATCTCTACCCATTGGCACTATAAATTGACCTAATGGATAAGTTATATCAATGTCTTTCTTTGTTTAATCATATTAAACAACTTCTCTATTAATTTGAACATCGCATGTATCAAATTAATTCGATCATTGATCCACACATATATGTGTTGATTGAATCAGGGGCGGAGCCAGACTTTCAGACTATGGGGGTCAAACGTGAATGGGGGTCAAGCATATAAAATTTTCCTACTACGAATGGGGGTCAATTTCACACTATCCATAATATTTTACTTTAAATTATATTAAAATAAGGTATAAATAAAAAAAAATTCAAAATGAATGGGGGTCAATTGACCCCCATTCAATATACGTAGATTCGCCTCTGGATTGAATGCTCCATGCGATATCACATGTCACATGATACATTCTAGGATTTGACTTAGTGTTATCATATAACACTATTAAGTATCATATCTCAATATGATATCTCATGAGTGACCTTATAGGGTGTGACCGCTTTGGATTTGTATTTATGTTGGCAATAGAATCAGATTCTATTGATCATGAATAGCTTCTAGCATAAAGCCTTATGATTACCCAATTAATACATATGACATGTTCTCCAACAGTATCATTGATCCAATATAGACAGTATCATATACTACCCATGTAATAATCCATTAGCACATGATATCTCTAATTGATATGTTCAGTTATTAGGATTGTGACATCCTCATGAACATTATCTATTATAATTGTTGAATCAGAAGTTTGACTATATAATGTACGATCAACACTTTGATCATACTGCATGCATTACAGTCTTGCTTCATCAAAGAGCCCAAAGATATCATCACTTATACAATATCTACTAGTATTGCATAATGGGTAGTTGCCATTTTGATATTCGCGAACTTCTCCATATGAATAATATAATCTTGAGTAATTGTCCTTATAATTGTTCTTTGCAGAAAGCGTTAGAGATACTACAAGACAAATTATTTATATGAGAAAACCGAATGATCTCAAACATAAGATATTTACACCATGTGAACATATGATGACACCAAACACAGAATCCTATCAATGTTCACATTAGGTCATTCCAATGCCATATTCCGCTAATATGCATCTATGAGATTAAACCGATCCACTATCGATTGATCTGTGAAACACAATCAACATTTAATCCTCACACTAATCTTATATGTAAGCAGTGTTCCTTGTTGTATACAAAGATTAGGAAAATCTAGAGTTTATTACTTATTACGAAATAGTGTTTTTACAATCTCGAAATCATATTCCAGATACTATAAAGTAATGTCAAACACAAGAAACAAGTTTATTAAATCAACCATTATATGAACCATATTATGGAGCAACATTTGCTCTATGGCATTAACTCCATCAGTTCTAAGGGCATCTCTAGTCATTCTAAATTTGAAGATATCAAGTACGACAATGTCTAGTATTTTTAAAATGTTCATTTTGGTGTTTGGACCACTAACTAAAAAGTTACGGCAATTTTGAAACATGTCTGGCATTTTTAAAACCTTAATTTTGGTGTTAAGATCACTAACAAAAAAGTTACGGTAATTCTAAACTATGTCTGGTATTTTTAAAACGTCCATTTTCGTGTTTGGACCACTAACTAAAAAATTACGATAATTATGAACCATGTCTGGTATTTTTAAAACATTAATTTTGGTGTTTGGATCACTAACTAAAAAGTTGCGGCAATTCTGAACCATGTCTGGTATTTTTAAAACCTTAATTTTGATGTTTGGACCACTAACTAAAAAGTTAAGGCAATTCCAAATAATTTCTAAACAATTCCTAATCATTTATATTAATTCTAAAAAAATTCTAAACAATTCTGGCCATTTATATTAATCCTAACAATTATAAACAATTTTTAAATAATTTCTAACAATTTTGGACATTTATATTAATTCCAAATATTTTTTTATATTTATATTAATTCCTAAACAATTTTGGACATTTATATTAATTCCTGACAATTCTAAATAATTTATAAATAATTTTGGACTGAATAAATAAAATAATAGTCTAGAGACTTACTTGTAAAATACAGAGAAATCAGATGGAGAAAGAAAGAAAAAGAGGAGAAAAAGTGGATCAAATGTTGAAATGAATTTGGTGAAATATGAATCCCTACCCTCTTTTATATAGACAAAATCGGACCGCTCCACATTGGAGCGGCTGGGTCTGGAAGAGGACCATCCCACTGTAAGACAATCAGAACATATTTTGATTTTTTTTTTAAATCGAGAACATATCTGTTAATTTTTTTTTTGAATATTAATAAAAGATTTCGGCATGAGTGGCTTCCGAACTATGGTTTATAACAAGTTGGTCCTCCGAACTTCTTGTTTTGACGATCACATCCCCTCACCCATGACCCATCTGTGACAAACACCACCTCCGCCCGGGCAATTAATTTATTAGTAAATATTCAATTTTAAGAACAAAAACGACTATACTATCCTTAATAAATTTATACTATTTTTATCAATTATAATACTTCAAAAATTTCAGTTTTAATTTCCAATTAATAATAATTTCTTACTCCATAATGTTTGCTATTTTCATGTATAATTTTTTTTTTATCAATTTTAACTAAAATAGCAAACATAAAAAATAAAATTGGCTAATATCTCGTATATTATGAATATTTAATGAAGTGTTACATTTAACAAAATACTAAACTTTTTGTAAATTTCATAGACTTAAATTATAAATATTTTCATTATTATCTAAACAGCTCAGGATATTATGTTTATTTCATAATTAAAAATTTAGCATTGAGAACGAGATGATGAGGATGTGTGAGGCATTTGAGTCCTTCTCGTAGTAATAGTAGTAGTAATTATAACTATAATAATAATAATAATAATAATAATAATAATAATAATAATAATAATAATAATAATAATGTTGATGACGATGATACATTGATAGTACTGATAATGAAATAACAATTAATACCAATAACAGTGTGCAGGTGTACGGTTCTGTCAAATCAACAATAATTCGTTATGAAGGATTAATATAACGCAGCACCCTCCTACTAATAATTGGAAATTATAAGCTGTGCAAATGTCAATAATATGATTTCCCCTCGGGCACCTAACAGAGAATCAAGGTCACACATGCTTACGCACCTACTATAGATCGATTATGAATTTATGATACTTCCTTGTTTCAATGTATCTGTAAGTGATTGGTTAACAGGATTAGTCCTTGTCTCTACAAATTTGGTTAGGCAATTAGTGACTAAGCGTAAGGCTCTCTGATTAGTTGTTATCTAATACAGGCTTTGGACCTTTGGTACCACAAAAATAGCGGGTACCTGATAATGACATGCCTATATGTCCTTCCTTATATGTCGGTACAGCCGTACAGGTACTATTTATGGCTCGTTTAATTAGACCTTATCCTCAAGTGTTAACTAAAACTCAAATTTGGGTTACAAATTTTTCGACATTTTTAATTAGCTAAGACTTGAAGAGAAAAGGCGAAAATTGAATAGAACATATAGTTTTATTTTTTTTATTTTTTTTAGTAAAGGTTTGGATGTCAAGCCATCTAATTATATAATATTCACAAAAGATTTTTCTATCCGGGTTTCAAACTTACGACCTTCTTCATGGAGCACATTGTCATTGCCACTAGACAAAAGATTAGTTCTCATAACATATAGTTTAATAAATTAATGAATTATGTTTTATATTGTGAATTAGAATATACTAATATAGTAACACAATTAATGCTGATATTTATTTTGGGACTTTGGTTCATTACCTTTTGGTGGATCAGCATCTTGGCAGCACAATTAATTTATAAGACAACCTACCATTTTTGTCGCATGATCATGATATGCAAACTAATCCTCCTAATCAAATTATCCATTTTTTGAATGTGAAATGAGAGGTTAAGTCTTTATCTTGTATAATGACATTTCTTGTCATACAGTCCAGTTGAATAGTAATCTTGCGTTAAAACATCATGATTCAAAATGGTGTCATTCGGACAAGTAGCACTATATATTACCATTCAAAATCTTATTCATATATAGCAGATATATATAATATTTGTTTTTATCAGTTACATTTTCCTATAAAGAATTTGATAGTTACACTTTCAATTAGCACAATCATATAATTTGGATCACTATTCACTGCAAACCAAATAATGGGCCATGACTAACAAAACTTTTTGGGCGCAATCTGCTTGCAAGCATGTAGCAAGTATATTCAAACCTGTAATGAGATATATGCAGATATGCCCTACATGATTAATATATGAATGGTGAAGCTGTGATCCCCACTATTTCTCTTTGAAAATCATACAGAGAAGTAAGAGAACCCATGTCCTGTTGCTCCTTACCTTTAAATATTTTTTAACGATTTATTTGATAAAATATATTTCTTCGTACGTAGTTCAGACGATAACCAGCATTAAATGCAGTTGTGCAACCTGTGTTGGAAGTATACTGTTTTTGGGGATTTATATATATGTGGTGACCTCCAGGTGAAAGTGAATGTACAATGTACCGTTTACCGGATGAATATTGTATATATGTTCTTTAAATTATTGGTGTTTTTGATGTTTTACATCTATGTCCTTCCAATCTTTATATGTTGACTTCCACTTGAGAGTAGATGCGATGGGCATCGGACCTACTCTGGTTCGATGGGTTTAATCACTATCGATTTGCTTTAAGATTCGTGTGGAATGCTTTAAACTCCGTGCATATCTGTTTCAATTTTCGTACACACAAATCTTAAATTAGATTGGACGGTCATCATGCTCGTTGAACCTAAAAGTAGATCCAATGGGCATCGGACCTACTCTGCTCTCGTTGACTTCATATAGGTTTGTACCGAAACTATATATATCGTCACAAGTACACTTCAAACATTATTGGAGTTTACTATATGTGATGAATTTTGCAATCTGCAATTATGTATATCATTAGACAAATACTGGTAAAATCCAACTTCTATATATAAAAAATCAAAGAGGCCCCCCGTTTTGTCTCGGGGAGTCCGCTTCCATTAAAGGCAATTCAGAGGAAGCAAAAGAAGACAGGGTTTTGAGAGTCGATCCGTGGTCCGCCTGCTCCGCTCCGCCCCTCCACCTCCCTCTCGTTTGCCTGGTCCAGCTCGTCTCCCTTCTTTTGAGCAGATGATCCTCTGATCAAGGGTTCCGCCGCTCGTCGCCTCGCTCGAGCGAATGGCTCTTCAGGCTTGACTGAGGGTTTGTAAATTTGTTCCATCCCCGTAAGTATCTACTATAACTATATATGTGAATAAGGTACGCGCTTTTATGGTTGTTGTCGATGATGAGATTGCAAAGAGTTGTCTCCTTCCTCCTCTTTTTCTTCTTCTTTCCATCTTCTTTCTCCTCTCTGTGTGGTAACTGTCTCGGTCCGATTGATTTAGTTCTCGGTCCGGTTTGATTCAGTGCATTTTCGGTTGAGTGGTGACTGTCTCGGTCCGATTTGATTCAGTGCCCTCTTCTTCCTCCTATCTGAGTGGTGACTGTCCCGGTCCGATTTGATCGATTTTGGAAAGAAGAAGACGTTTCGTCCTTAAGGAAGGGTTATATACTGCATGCAACTCGAAAAATCACTGCTGTGTCTACATTTCCAGAGAAGAAATCGGAAGGCCACATACTTGCTAATCAGGCGCGAATAGACCAATTCGTATTCTCTGGCTTCACGTATCAGTTATTTTCTGACATAGCAAATTAGATGATTTTACAAGTAGCTCAATGTATAGGTTTTCATACTTATTAATTTAAAACAAAAAATATATGTAATAGCTACTTTGTAAATCGTTGGATCAATGCAATCGCCTACGGACTTTCAACCAAAAAAGACTTATATATAACTCTTTACCCACAAATCTAATTGTCGTTTAATGGTCACTTTTTTGTTTAACATTAATTTCAACTCTAGCAGCGATTTACAATTAAATAAAAGAACAACAAGCAAGGTAACGCGAAAAAAAAAACCCAATATTTTTAAAAAAAATATTAATTAGAAAAAACCTATACATATTACTTATGTTGCATGGATACGGTACAGATAGTGTATCGGGTACGATATGGATACGGCAATACGGTAATTTTTAAAAATCTCGAATACAATACGCATATTATATATATTCTACTATTTTAATTATATTATTTAATCAATACTTCTATTATATAAATTAAATATAATAAATCCTGGGTATAATAACCCGAGTATAAATTAAATATCCAAGCTACTATGTTTTACCAAGAAAATTGAGTTGGTGCAGTGGTAAGGCCTATGTCGCTGATGTTCCATTCTTGCATGGCTCAAAAAAAAAAAATTAGCTTTAGGTTTATGTGCGGTTTACGGAGCGAGTGTTGGTGCAGGGTCGTATCTGGTGCGTGTCTACGAATATATATATTATAAATGAATATGTACTTGCAAACTAAATTTTACATTTTTTCAAATTTGTTTACTATTTTTTTGAAAATCACTTGATCTGAACATTCTGGACCATCCAAAAACAGTCTATCTAAAAAAATAGTAAAAAAATTTCGAAAAAATGTAAAATTTGGTTTGCAAGTACATATTCATTTTATAATCATGTTGAACAGTTCGGATCGACCGTTAGGATTTGAAAAGTCAAATTTTGAGCCGTAGCACAGACCCAATCCGTGCTATGCATAATACCGTAGCCTCACTCTAAGAATATAGAACTGTCTTCACATTTGCCAGATCCGTTCGGACAGAAGTGATCCGTTCCGAACCAGTGGACCCGATTGTCATTTATTTTTGGGAAGCTTTTCACATTTGAAAATTGTCGGAATTTTTTTCTTTTTCAACAGCAGACGGCAATTGTATGTGACCAAGAAATGAGAAGATTAGTTATTGGAAAGCAAAAAAAAATTGATTGAAATAAATATTGTCATATTCATAAAGCTACTAAATATCTATTTTTCTCATCAAAATTCAAAAATTACTTATTTTCCTACTTTTGAAAGAAATTACTTATTTTCCTACTAAAAATAAATAACATTTCTCATTTTTCCTTTCTTTAATCTATTTCTAAATTTTTATTTAATTGTTTAGAATAACTCACTCAGTTTTCAACTTTTAAATTTTGAACATTTTATTTTTTAAGTTTTAGACAAATATTATGCATTTTTTTCTATCAATACAAATCTAGTAGTTAAACTTCCATGCATTAAACATTTAATTGAGTAGAATGCAAAACAATATTGATCATAGTTTGACAGTAAGAATGTGTGTTTGAAGATTAATTAGTCCTTTGTGTAGTCTCTAACGGTACCTAGAGTAGGTGAATAGAGAGTCTTAAAAACTCTTGGACGTTTTTCGGTTATACCCTCTAAACTAACAAATCAAATAAACAACAAGTGTGTACAAGTAAATATAAATAGAGTATAGTTAGAGAAATTTGACACGCAAGATGATAACGGAATTCGGCTTAAAATACCTACATCTTTGGGGTAGAGCAACCTCGTCAGCGCACCTTTTCTATTACCCAAAAAGAAAAGATACAACTCGTGACACGTGAGCCCAACAAAAGTGAAAAGTCACGGCCTAACTCATGTACAAGGTGAGGCTAGAAGCTCAAGTTGGAGAGTCCCGACAAAGGGGATCGTCACACAACTATGGATATATGTGAGCGGATGATGCTCGAGAATGTGAGCCCCTTATTGCCCTACAAGCGGAGAAGTCGCACTTCTATTCGAATTGAAGCACTAAGTAGATCTCCACACTATGGATGGGAAGGCTCTAGAACTAAATTATAGACACTAAACTATATCTCAAAGAAGATAAATCGAGTGGATTTGAGAGTGTTGAGAGGATATTGAAGTTCAAGCTCACTCAACAATGAAAGCTTTCAGGAATGCACAATAAATGTTTTTTGAATGTGGGAGGCGGCTAGCTTGGTCAAATCTGAAGTGGGGTAACTCATTTTATAGTGGGGGCTTCAGATTTGCCAGATCCATTCGAATGGAAGTGATCCGTTCTAAACGGATTGTACGAATATTGAAATTAGAGTTTCCACATTATTAAATTAATATTAACCATTCTGAACGTCTATGTCCGTTCAGAACTGTTAGTACAATTTATCCCATAATTTACTTGATAAGCGTTCCAACCGATCACAACCATTCTGGACGGAAAAAAACTGGAACTCTCTGTAATTTTGTGATTTAATTCGTTCTATATGGATGGTTCTGTTCTGAACGGTTGTTTCACAGAAATCAACAATCTCAAATATACTTTACTTTTCTATGTGATTATTACAAATCTATTGCTCTGTAAAGTCTTGTTAATTTCTTCAGTTCTTCAAATTAGTCTTGCAATTAAGATCTTCATGAACCTTAGTTCTTCATATTAATCTTGCAATTAAGGTATTGATCCTACAAACTCACTTAATCATGTAAACAATTAAATTCAACTAATGTATGTTTTGCAAATTATGTCAAACAAAGTACTTAGAAGATTGCATACAACCAACACTTTGATGTTAAAACAAAAATTTAATTATATTAGCTCAAATAAAAAATTTAAATTAAATTACATAAAGGGAAAACGAGGAAAAATATTTGTTCTTAGTGGGGAAATAAGCAATTTATAGGTTTTGATGGGAAAATTGAATATTTAAAAGTTTTTTATTGGTATGAAGAAAAAATAAATTTGAGGGTTTGATAGAAAAATAGACAATTTATTTAATGAGTATACCACATATTTGTAAACAAAATGGAAAGCAAACACAATTCTAACTAATTAAAGCTTCAGTTAAATTTACAAAAAAAAACTTCTCAAATTAGGTCAACTACTTGAAGATATTAATTAGGTAAGCAATGTAATCATATGTATAATCTATAATGTGTATTGTAATCGGCAAAATCAAAGTTGATGCATGCATGCTTATATCGTGGGTATGCACGCCCGTATTTTGTCCAGGCACGCAGATCTTAGTATCTGACTCGATATCAATTTTTATATCTCACTGAATCCCTTGAATCATTATGACTTTTGAGTTTTAAAAGGGACACCTCACCATATTAGTTTGGCTGTTTCATATATGTATTTTGATTCAACATCATTTTTTTTAGGGAGAATTGTTAAAATGCCACTACAAAATCTTCAAATTTGAAAAATGCCACTTCAAAATCAGAAATTATCATAATGCCACTACAAACTTCTTCAAATTGTAAAAATGCCATTCCAAATAATTAATGACTAAAATACCCTCCCTTCTTCTCCTCCTCTTCTTCTCCTGCCATGGCACGAATCTCAAAGCACAAAAACAGTTTGAATTCCTTTCTGCACAAAAACATTTTGTTTCTGCACGAATCTCAAAGCACAAAAACATTTTGTTTAATCTGGCACGAATCTCAAAGCAAAAAAAACAGTTTGAATTCCTTTCTGCACGAATCTCAAAGCACAAAAAACATTTTGTTTAATCTGGCACGGATCTCAAAGCAAAAAAACAGTTTGAATTCCTTTCTGCACGAATCTCAAAGCACAAAAACATTTTGTTTTAATTTGGAGTCGTCAGTTTTTGTGCTTTGAGATTCGTGTCATGGCAGGAGAAGAAGAGAAGGAGAAGAAGGGAGGGTATTTTAGTCATTAATTATTTGGAGTGGCATTTTTACAATTTGAAAAAGTTTGGAATGGCATTATGATAATTTCTGATTTTGGAGTGGCATTTTTAAGATTTGAAGATTTTGTAGTGGTATTTTAACAATTTTCCCTTCTTTTAACCACTTGCTCATGCTTTCGCTTTTTTCCGAGTATCTTTTTTCATCTTTCTGCCTATTCTTTTTTAGTTTCTATTAAGTTATTTACATATGACGAGCATTTAATTAGTCATTAATTTGTGCATATATGAGATCAACATGATTTAATTATTAATTAGTTCTAGGTCATCACTTTGTTGGGTACAACTCACCCGGCGTTGTTATATATATAGCTGGGTTTCCATGGCCAAGGGAGAATTAAAACAAGTACTATATATAGATAGGCTATGGTGAGTTGTGAAGTAAAACGCTATTTTACTTCACGCCATATTTTCATTTTGAAAATCTAAATAGCCGATTCGAACCGTTCAACTTTTTCTAAATATTGAAATGTGCTTGGAAACTAAATTTTATATTTTTTGGAATTTTTTTACTTTTTATTAAGCCACTTTGAAATCGCTGATCCACTGTAAACAGTAAAAAACAGTAAAATTTTCTGGACCACCAGATCAGCGATTTTCAAAGTGGCTTAATAAATAGTAAAAAAATTCCAAAAAAATGTAAAATTTAGTCTCCAAGCACATTTCAATATAGAGAACATGTTGAGCGGTTCGGATCAGTTGTTTGAATTTTCAAAATAAAAATATGAGCGTGAAGTAAAAATGACATCTTACTTCACAACTCACCATAGCCCACCTCTATATATATATATATATATATATGGTTTAATTTGATAAAAGATGTACAATAATTATTTTTAAATTTACTGTACTCATGTTTGTCGTATGCATGCTTTTTAGCAAGATTTTTTTTTGTAAACCATAAATAAAAAAATAAAAATTAACAAATCAACGATGGTTTCAGTTTTTTCTGCTGTGCCGAGATGGTATCTCAGTCCGGTAGGTGTTTTCACAATTTTTTCAATCAAACCATGTAGTCTTTGGTAATATTCTTTTTTTTGCTGTGCCGAGATGGGTACTCGGTCCCGATTTGATTTTAGCCATTTTTCATCTTGTGTCGAGATAGGAATTCGGCACGGAAATTATTTTATTTTTTTCAATTTTTCATCTTGTGCCGAGATGGGAATTCGGCACATAGATTTTTTTTTTTTCTTTTTTGTCTAATTTTTCCACATGTGCCGAGATGGGAATTTGACACATACTTTTTTTGTTTTTCTTTCAATTTTAGTAGGTGCCGAGATGGGAATTCGGCACTTTAAGTTTTTTTTTCAATTTCAGATATTGATTTTCTGTGGCGTGTCGGCTAAAAATTTGTGAAAATTATTGAGCCGAGATGTTAATTCGGCACAGAAAATAGAAAAATAGTGCGGGCAGATTTGGCATCTCAGTACTTACCATTTTTTGTAAAAACAGAAACCATCAAGTTAATTTGTTAATTTTTTGTTTTTTATTTATGACTTATAAAAAAAAATCCTTTTAGCAGTGACCACCTATATTAGGCTATATATTGTGGGAAATGAATTATTGTCAGTATGGGTAGCTAGCTGGAGAATATTTCTATCATTAAAGTAGCTGTTACATAATTCATCGTTTTTGCGTACGAATTATATAGATATATATAGCTCTATTTTTTGAATGATCAGCTAGCTGGTCAACTAACTCATACATTGCAATTTGCAATGCACCATAGCCATAGCCGCAATCCAAAACTAATAATTATTGTTGTTAATATATCACTAATGCTCTAAATTACATGTCACATGATCGGCAGTAGTCTGAAATGTAATACCATTTCTATCTCATTAAATAATTTGTTGAAATAAATATATAATTTTCTTTTGACTTTAAGCTAATTTGGTGTTATGTTTTGTGTTTAATTACGGAACACAATAGCAGCAATTAATGAACGCAAATGGACCAGCGCCAATTAGTTATTACAAGTTTACTTGTCAGTTGTCACAGTTTGAACATTAATTTATTATTATCATAGTGTAGAAGACTAGAAGCGCATGCATTGAAGATTGAACCAAGCGGGATCAGTACCTAAATGAAGCTCCAGTTGGCAAAACATATCAAAAGAGTAAAAGACAAATTAGGCCAGCCTCGACTGAACACGTGTCGTCCTACTGAATCGCCACGATGCACGAGGAGAGCGAGCCACGCCTCTAATTACTGCTCAATGGGGATGGGGAGTAAATAAACACAAAGCGGACAATTACCACTTTACCAGCCTACATACAGCCGACCGTTGACTTAATTAGAGCATCTTAATTATCATCTAATGTGACCAAAATAACCCTCTTTCTTTGCTACTTGTATATACTTGTATTATATACAGGACAGCATCTGATGAGCATCATCAATAAAAATTTAAAACTTTTTAAATTTAGAAATAAAAAAAAATTCGGGACAAGGAAAGGAATGCTTTCCACTAACCTTCAAAAAAAAAAAAAAAAAGGAAAGGAATGTAGCTGATTTTTCGAAAGTAGGTGTGGTGTAAATATGTGGAGGTCCTCACACCGCAATATGGTACGGTTCAGGGACGAAAATAGAAAATTGAGATAGTTGGAATGAATAGATAAGTATTTTATAATTTTATTTTATGAGAGATCTAATAGTATAACTTTTTGTAAAAATTATATTTTTTAAAGAATAAAATTAAAATATTTCAATTAATAAGAGGTGCTTACCACCCCTTTGTCTAGACATACCTTCGCTCTTAGTGTAGTTGGTGCAAAGTGATCATTTTTTTACGGGCCACAAAGACAAGAAGCCAAACCACACAATAAATGAGAATAATAGTCACATTGCATCATTGATGCCGTGTGAGCAAGTTTTCAGTATTTTATTAACGGTGTTAACATTTTCCTGCGAGTCATAGACTGAAAAAAATTAAAAAAGAGAGGCTTACACCGAATCATTATTACAGTGTGAGAGGGTTTTGAAATTTTTTGTGGTAGGTTAGAGGGCCGGGTTGAAAAATTGTCACACCGCAGTACCGCACGATCAAGTCAAAAAATAGTTTCCCATATTTACATTTCACCGTGTATTTTTCGAAAATCGATCTCATTCCTTCTCTTTCATGCAGGAAATATTTTCTAAATTAAAAAATCGTTTAACACTAAAGAGAGTAAAATTAAATTAAGCAGCTCTAATCTTCAAACTGAGAACATATTAATTTTATTACAATTAAGAGTACATTTAACATAAACATTATTTCAAAATTGTTAACATTTTTAAAATGCTAGCTTTGGATATAATGTTTATGGTGAATTAAAATTTTTCATAAAAATGGTATTTTCTTTCTTTCATTAATAAGGGCAGTACTTGAGAACATACATGCTGAAATATAGAGACGAAAAATAGTATTCTCCGAAGCATGGAACCGTTGCATTAGTGATCTGAATCGTTCTCTAGTGTCAAGATCGTTCATAATGGCAACGTAAACAATACAACATACATAATGTTCATCTGAAATGGTGCGTGTGTGCGTCTGATAGGCATCGAACTCAAATTGGTCTGATGTTTATTCATAACGGTCCAATTTGCTTCATAAGTGTGTACTGCTTTCAAATTCATGCACATTGCTTTAATATTTGTATGAAATTATGAATCAAGATGTACAAATTATGAAGCGAATTGGACATTTCCAAACAAGTATCCGCCAATTTGAATCCATTGCTCATCGAACCGCCCAGCTTCTGAATATATGTGTTTTAAAAGCTAACTAATTTAGAGTGAAGCACAGCATCATTCAACAGTTGAAGTTCAACTCAAAAAAAAAAGACAGTTGAAGTGCCGCATGAAATCTTGCGAGAATTATGTTTTGCCATATGGATCGTGGTGGGGAACCGTACTAGAGCCTATACGGGCCTTACGCATGACATGGTCCCAATTGACCGAAATTTTTATCAATAAAAGTAAAAAAAATATCAACAATAGAGAAGTAATTTTCGGAAATTTAATATTTAGAAAAAACATGATGAGAGGACGTTATAGATCACAACATCTCATTAATCCTCACCCTGATTAGCAAAACAACGTTAAAAAAAAAATAGTGGACATTATTGTAGAGAACGTCTAGGGAGCAAAAAAATTTAGGTCAAAAATATCTTTTATTTTTATTTTTTGGGTGGCGTAAAATCCAAATTCAACATAAATCTCTGGACGTTACTACCTATAACGTCTCGGATTTTTTTTTCTCTTGTTGTTTCGTTAATTAGCAATAATCTAATTTCTCTAATCAGGACGTTGTAATCTATGTCCTCTGAACATTATAGATCATTACATTTTTCTTATATATCGAATTTCTCATAACTGCTTCCCTATTATCGATATTTTTTTTATAAATTTTCTATTAATAAAAATGTCGGCGCAATTGAACTTGTCGTAGAGATCTTCTATCCAATTTAAACTGTAACCTTATTTGTTGCTGATTTGTGGACCGTCGGATTTCAATATTCCATGCAAGTGTATCGTGTTGAGGCAACTTAATACTGTTGTTCTAAATAAATTATTGGCATGTGGATGGTACTTTAAACCTCTATAACAGTTAGACAAAATCATTATAATTGTTGTCCTTCTGACTACAATGTTTGCTAGATACTTTTGCCCGACATTTTTATTAATATCCAAAGTTTAATACAAATTAATAAATATACCCAGAATCCGGCCCAATATCGATATATACCCAAGCCGGCCATTTTCTGGCCGGCTATGTACCCTCCCTAAGCCGGCCAGAAAATGGCCGGCTATGTACCTTTTTTTTTTTTTTTAACCGCATTATTTTTGTTTTAGGTGATTTCTATTAAAGTCAAATATTTCATTTCTAAGTTTCGTATAAAATAATAAAATACACACAAATTGCAAATAGAGTCCACACATTTTTTACAACATGCATACAAATCACCTATTATTGCTACGTCTAAAAGGTAATCCCCGAAGTAAACCACTTGCGAAAGATGCCTTACGAGGTGGTCTAACAGATGGCTCTGGTTGCTCACTAGATGGACCGGCCTGGGCTCCAGATGGCGCTGCTTGGCTTGAGATGGGCCGGCCTGGGCTCCAGATGGCCCTGCTTGGCTTGTAGATGCCCTTGTTGTGCGTCTAGTAGTGGACCTCCTCGGTTGGGCAGATGGCTCCCCTTGCACCCCAACCGCCTCTCCTCCTATGACAACCGTCTCTCCCATTGCTTCGGCATACATAGCAGCTGCATCTAAACGGCTCGTAGCTGTGCTACGCCGTGACCCTCCGGACCCACTTCCCGACGCCATTACTCGCTCATTTTCTGCCGTATTTGCTGCGTTTCTTGCCTCTGCATTTGCATGTGTTACTTAGTAAGTTGGTATAAATTGAAAAGAAAAATAATTTTAGATGAATGTTACATACCTCTTCGTTGCCTATCGGAAGTGGAACGGCGAGGCTGATGCCCCATTCGTCTACCTTCCATTTCATCCATCGTCATTACACGACGGGTGTGTTTTCGCCTCCCCTTCCTAATCCAACCACTACTCGGAAGGATTCTGTCTCCAACATTAGGAGGCCAGTCTCCCATATTGCCAATTGGATTGAACACATGGCTCCAAGTACTCACAAGATAGGGTGTTTTATACCAGTCTGCAACAAAGTCGTCCTCTTGCCAGTTTCGGTCACGGCAAACAGCTAAGACATGAGCGCACGGAATAGAAGTTAATTGGATACCTCTGCAAGTGCATTCCATTTGTCTGTCGGGACCGCGCGTCACAATGTACATGAACTCCCTGTGAGTGGGTTCCATGTTGCCCATGTCGCTACGGGTGCAAGGAACGTACTCATTTGGGGATGAAACTTGGTACTGACCTTGGCCCTGCGTGTAACGCACCAACCGCATTTTTCCAGCTTTCTCCCAACGTTTTCTGATCTTCTGCAAAACCCGGTCAGACAGAACCTGTCCCTTGTCTTGTAATTACATTGCTCGCTGACGCCGCTGAACAAACCATCTGTTGCACGTGTAGAACGTATCCTCCACTATGGCACAAACAGGCAATCTACGACTCGTTCGGAAGACATTGTTGAGCGACTCGGAGCCGTTTGTTGTCATGATACCAAACCGGTATCCTCCGTCACAGGTTTGGAAAATCTTCTCATAATTGGACGGCTCCATCACATCATTAGGACGTACTTTGCCCACCTTCTTTAAATATGCATTGCACTTCGGATTTAGCTGCACAAAAACAAAGGGGTGTTATTTCATTTTCATAAAATTCTTATAAGATAATTAAACGAAATGGTATAAGTTAGACATACATGAGCAAACTCTTGGAACATCTCTTGTAATCTTCTCGGCTTCTTCCTCTTTGCTCCTTCCCTGAACCTCCATCCGTACCATCTGTCTCCTCCACAGTTCGTGACTAAGTTGTCAGCAACATGCTGCATACAATACCTGTGCACAAAGAGCTCGGGAGGCCATCCGTATTCAGCTGTCAGTGCAGCTTTGATCCCCTTTTGCTGGTCCGATATGACACATACAAATTTACACGGGCCGAGCACTTCATTTTTCAACCACTGCAAGAAAAAACCCCAATTCTCAGTATCCTCCTGACGTACAATTGCAAATGCAATAGGCACCAATTGGTTCTCGGCATCGTAGCTGCAAGCTATCAAAAGCCTCCCCTCGTATCGCCCAGACAAGAAGCAGGCATCGATGCTGATCACTGGTCTCATGTACTGGAACGCCGCAATGCATGGACCAAACGCCCAGGCTACGGCTCTGAACTCGGCAACACCTGGCATGATTAGTCCTGTTTCCTTATTCCGTACCGGGCGGGTCAGAAATTGGTGAGTCGAGCCGGGATTGTTGGCGTAAATTGCAAGCAACAGTGGTCTCAGCAAGCTGTACGAAATCTCCCAACTCCCAAATTGTCGGGCTATTGCCAGCTCACGGCCCCTCCACAGTCGGTTGTGTTTAGGTGTCACATTGTCATACACAGACAAAACAATGTCTGCCACCGTCTGGATGCTCATACACGGGTCCTTTTTAATGGCGTTCTCAATGACATCGGCAATGAGTGATGCCGTCAGACATTCGTGGTCGACCCTCGTACTCTCAGTTCTACATGTGTGAGGCCTGTCTTGCTTAGTTATAACCCATGCGTCTCCACATCCCGTCGGCTTTGCTCTAAGCTCGTAACGGCAATTCTTGTCCTTGCACAACAGAGTAACCCGATCCCTGTCACTTTTCCAAGATCTGAACTCCTGATTCTTAGTTATATGGTGCTCTCTGACCTTCTTCATTAGGTCTTCTTTGGTTTTAAAATATAGGTTAGCACACAGCTCACCTTTGTACTCAATCCGTTGCCCATAATAACCAATATCTGCCTCTCTAAACTCAGAAACATCATTGAGGTCTGGGAACGGGTGCGTATCAGTCCGGCCACTAAGCGGCCCCCCCTCATCAGTGTACCTTTCAGCTGTTTCAGCCCGCCCGTCTTCATCGCAACCTTCCATGTGATCTGAATCCCCCCACATGTCTCCCCCAAATTCATCCCCGCTCCCCAGATCGTCCTCCGGTATTTCATTAATATCTTCAAAGTCCGGGCAGCTTGCATCGTCTACTGGTGCAGGTCTGGGGTAAGGTGATACTGGAGGTAACGGTAAAGGAGTGGCATTTACGGATCTAGGTGGGGTTGAAACTGAGTGTCTTGGTCTGCCTCGATTGTGTCTAGGTGGGGATGCAACTGAGTGTCTTCGTTGAGGTGCTGGTGGAGTGACGTAGTTGTAGGGTTCTGGGTCAGGTTCGGTGAGGGGTAAGGTGGAGTCACGTCTGTAAGTTTCTGGTTGTGGAGTATAATGTGGTGCCGCTGATCCAGAGCCCGAACTTCCAACCCCAGGCTCTACCGGAACTCTTCTAGCAAATATTTCTATTAGAAAATTCCCTTCGGACCTCAAATAACCAAACATGCCTCTCCACGTACTCTCATCTACGAGTTTCGCAACCATAAATTTTCCGCTGGAGGGATGGCAATATCGGGTTGCCAATTCTAGGTCACACCTTTCTGGGTTGTAACCGGTGTGTGTGTAAACTATGGATTTCAGGTCCAAAAGTGAGATGTCATCTGGAATCATCAATGAATGAGCTGCATCTTTGTTGTAGTACGCCCCTTGTGCACTATTAAGCATCTTCCCACCATAGTGTAATGAAATAAAGGCCATGGTAAACAAACTACATTTTAGAAAATGGTAAACAATTGTCAGGTTACTAAATGGTAAATAATTGTCAAGTAACTAAATAATAAACAATTGACTGGTAAACAATTAAGTAAATAGTAAACAATTAAGTAAATAGTAAGCAATTAAGTAAATAGTAAACAATTAACTAAATAGTAAACAATTAAGTAAATAATAAGCAATTAAGTAAATAGTAAGCAATTAACTAAATAGTAAGCAATTAACTAAATAGTAAACAATTAAGTAAATGGTAAGCAATTAAGTAAATAGTAAGCAATTAAGTAAATGATAAGCAATTAAGTAAATATTAGAATATTAGAATGGTAAGCAATTAAGTAAATGGTAAGCAATTAAGTAAATGGTAAACAATTAACTAAATAGTAAACAATTAACTAAATAGTAAACAATTAAGTAAATAATAAACAATTAACTAAATAGTAAACAATTAACTAAATAGTAAACAATTAACTAATCTATAAAATAAAACATAATAATAATAAATTAAAAATTAAAAAAAATAATAATAATAATAAAATAAACAAAAAAAATTTATTACCTCAACAGTAGCAATTAGATATTGATTTAATGGTGAATCTTGAATAAACTAACCTAAATTATGATTAAATGGTCACGGCACGTTTAGGCACGGCGTGACCATCTGCGTGTTGTGACCACCTCTTGACATTTTGGTCACGACACATGAAAAATTAACATAGTCACGACACGGCACAGCACGAAACCAAAGTCACAGCGTATTAGTCATAGCACAGCACGTTTTTTCCACTCTAGTCACGACATGCAATTGAGTATTGTCATATAACTAGTACACGTGTCATACCATGTCATACCATGACGTATCCAATCACAATGACTTTTTTATATTCTAGAGTCTATAATGTTAAATTTCAATTTTTTTTTTAATAATTATCGATTTCAATATATCTTGGTCCGTTTGTTCCGTGCCTAGCGACAAGTTGCACGGAGAAGAGCGGTTCCCCCAGAGGCATATAGGGTATGTGGGTTTTACAAGTCAAATTGATGTTATCAAGTCCACGAACTCATACCCATTTCCGATAACCTATATCTAACCTCAATTACAATCATATTTAACCTTTGAAATTTTTTAAGATTTATACCATAGATAACATGTAGAATTATTCCTACTTCACACAAATTTATCTCTCAACGTAGCGTAAAATAGACACCAACTAATGTGTTTTGTTTTTTAAGAATGGAATTTGAGTTGCATTTTCTGACCTATAAGATCTGTGGAATTTATGATTCTTTTGTACGGCACAAAAATGCTAAATTATTGGTCGGGCTCGGAACATTTATCTGGGGCGGTCTGAATTTTTTTTGAAGGGTTCACCATTAATTTGACTTCATTTTACTTTACAGGTACACCATCAGTGCCGACACGCTCAAATTAAAGCTCAGTATTTAAAATAAAAATCATGCTTAATTAGTCATAAGTAACCAATCTAGTTCTTGAAAAGATAAATACCTGATTAATATAATAATAGCCGTATTAGACAACATGACAATATTATTGGAGGCAGCTTAACATATTATTTTAGAGAAGATGCACTGTACAACTAAGCACATGACAGCCATGAAATCTAGGCATGCTTGATGCTTCCTCTTGGCGCACATGATTCTCAAACTGCATTTCTTTTATTAGTTATTTTATTCCTTAAGCCAGCTGGATTTAGGTAGGCGGCTACTTAAGCATACTTTATGTACTGTACAGTGTACACAAGAAAATGCCACATCATTTAGTACTCAATAACCTTAATTAATTTTAATTCTTCAAGTCACAAGTTCACACTTATATTTTATAATTATAGACAGTGTACAATTAATTAGTATTAAGCAGCATATTAGCGTTTACCATACATGGTTTTATCTTTTTATTTTATTTATTATTGTTGTCCCTTGTCAAGAACCTTCCAAATTATCCCCCCAATGTGATATGATATTACCATTGGTGGATCAGTAAACAGTACACAATCGTGCAGGTAAACAGTGTGTAAGCCTGTAAGGTAAGAGACGCCATGCTACTTTCCTTGTGTTTGTTGGATACATGATACATCCATCATCCATGCTACTTTCCTTGTGCAATGCAAACTCATATTATCCGTGTAATGAAATGTCTCGGTTGCATGACTAGAATAGCTAAGTTGACCTATGGGTATATCGAAGTATCGAACCACCATTTCTTTTTGTTGTTTGTCTTTTTGTTATATTTGTAACTGGGGGATGAGAGAGATATTTTCAATAGCTATTTTCCATAATGGAAATTTGTGATTGAGATGTTTTATCTCACAGCCTTACAAGTGATTAGTACATTGAAACAATTAATTCTTAATTAATTTCTTTGTTCAAAAAGGTCTTAACCTTTCAACGAAATCCTAGATGTAGCATGGCAGGATCCTCCCAACTAATCTTTATAGTGTCAAATGATTAATGGTCCTCGCCACCTAATTTAATCAAGACATCCATCCCTATAAGTGTAAGAGGCCCAATTATTAATTAGTTATCTAGTTAATTAAATAAATAATTTTTAAATTTTGTTACATTAATTGGAATGCCTGTGATTAATTTTCACCGCTTAAGGGAATAAACAATTTCAAGTTGGGTTTTAAGATGAAACAGTAGGGTCATGTCTGTAATTTGGGTCATGCATATACGGATGAGATTTTGGCAGGGTAAGCAGGAGGCAGCACAAAAGAAAATAAAGCACACGCCAATAGACCAGTAGGCAGTAGAGAGACGGAGAGAGAGAGAGAGAAGCAGCGTGGGAAGGAAGAGAAATAAGAAAGAGGTCAGTACCAGGACAGGCAGAGAGAGAGAGAGAGAGAGAGAGAGAGAGCAAAGGAATCAAAGAGGAAGTTTGGATTGGAGTTTGGAGAACAAACTTATAAACAAACAAAAGCTTCTCTCTCGTTGCACCCAAAAATCCATTACAATCCCGAAAATCACTCTCTAAGAGATAGATTGCTTTCATTCGACGCTCTTTCCCACGCTTTTCATTTCCAAATATGGTGAGTTCTTTCTTTCCACCAATTAAATCTTCCACCTTTTACTCCAAACACCCAACTCAGGCAGTTTTACTTGATGCCACTATTATTTTATTTTGATATCTGTGCCTCATTTTTTTTTTGTTAATTCATGTCTGTGTTTCACCAATCAGTGGGATTTGACTATGGATTGGGGCAATTAGACTTTACTTCTCCTAATTTAATAGTGTCATACCATCGTTTTGACAAGGACTAGGTTCATTACCCCTTGGATTGGGACCTGTGATGCATGCTTGCAATCTAGAGCTCATGTAATTTGCGAGATTTGCTCATTCAATGGTGTAGATTTGGTCCATTTTTTAAAGATACCCCCCTTTGATTTTTATCTCCACTATTTGCGCAGGTTATTTAGCTTCTTGTTCCTCTGTTTATAAAGGGGCACTGAAATTGGACTATTTTCTCTACTGGTCTTTTTCTCTTTCTTTCCACTCTGCAAATTGCAAAACACAGTCATGGGTTGTGACCAATATTCCCAAATTGAAGGGTTTGGTGAAGAGGTGTTCTTTGACTCTAGAGAGGATGTTCAATCTGTGTTTGATTCATGCCCTGGCAGCCCGGGGAGTCCAGAATCAAACATGGATCTGAATCTTTTCAATTGGGTCTCAGGTGTGTGGAGTGAGAACCCATTAAGCGTGCAGCAAAGGCGTGAGAACTTTACAAGGTTAATGTGTTTGGATCCAAATGACAATTTGGGTGATGAGATCAAAATTGTAGAAGAAACCGACTGCTCGTCTTCGTTTTCCTCTTCAATTTCTTCTCTCTCGACGGAAAGTTCAAGTGTTTCTGACGAGAGAATATCAGAAGAGAATCTCAGTTGTAGTATCAAGAATCTAGATGATGGAACAACGTTTGTTGTAAGTGAATTGAGCAAAGACGGTATCTTTACCGGCCTTAGGGAGATCGGGTCAAACAGAGAGGTCACATTGTCAGAATTTGAGAAGAATTTTGGTTCATCTACATTCATCAAGGAGCTCATGAGGAGACAGGTGGATAAACCAGAGAAACCCACAACTAAATCAGAAAAAAATTCAAGGAGTAAGAGAAGTGTCGGTTGGCTCAAGAGATTAGGTGTGAGTGCATGCATTGTGGACAGAGAAGGAGACGATATTCCTTCACCGAGCTCATCAGATTGTGACCAGAGTACAAGTGGCCGATCATTTGAGAGGGTTAAAGTGAGAGCTTGTAAAAAGAAGTCGAAGGAATTGTCAGCAGTTTATAAAGAACAAGCCGTTAAAGCGCATGACGGTGCTATACTGACCATCAAATTCAGCCCTGATGGCCGATACCTGGCCAGTGGGGGAGAAGATGGGGTGGTACGCATCTGGCAAGTTGTGGTCTTTGAGAGAAATGGAGAGAATGAGATTTCAGGAGAAGACCCCAACTGTGTTTACTTTAGAGTGAACGGTAATTCTGAATTGGCCCCTCTCGATCCTAATAATCACAATCGCGATAAGAAGAAGAAAGGCATGGGTAAATTTGGAAAGAAATGTACCGAGTCAGCTTGTGTCGTTGTCCCACCAAATGCTTTTCGAATTTCTGAGGAGCCGTTGCATGAATTTCGGGGGCACAATGGGGAAGTTTTGGATATTTCTTGGTCGAAGGATAAGGTTTGCTTTCTAACTTAATACTTCATCCTTCATTTTTCTGTAAACTTCTAACAATTTCTCTTTATTTCTTTCATTCGCCTAAAATGTGATGTCTGCTTTTTACAGCATATACTCTCTTCATCCTCCGATAAAACAGTACGGCTATGGCAAGTTGAATGCGACACATGCCTAGGGGTTTTTCAACATAAAAACTATGGTACATAAATAAGTGCAATCTCCTGATATAGTTACTTTGATTTCATGTCTATTATTATTGATTTTGGTTTATATTTTATTTTAAACAGTAACAGGTGTGCAATTCAACCCAGCAGATGAGAGTTATTTTGTGAGCAGTTCTATTGATGGAAAAGTGCGTGTTTGGTCAATACCTAGTTGCCATGTTGTTGATTGGGTTGATGTCAGAGAAATTGTTACTGCAGTTTGTTACCGTCCGGATGGGAAGGTAATTTTTAATTCCTTGGCAAAAGAATTCTAGTTGGTGGTGGAGTTTATATGAAGAAAATCTTATGTTGCTATATTTTTTCAGGAGGTTGTAGTTGGTACTATTAATGGAAATTGCCGTTTCTACGATTCTTCAGGTAAAATTATAGTCTATATTAAAATTTGTTTTCAAATTTTGATTCAAATATTTTTTTCTGGAATCCATAATTTATGTTTCATTCGTTATTGATTATGCCCTTAATTTGTGTAGATAAAAATTTGCAATTGGAGCATCAACTCTCCTTGAACGGAAAGAAGAAATCCCCTCTCAAAAGAATCACCGGATTTCAGGTTGGTTTACCAAGGATAAAGATGAAAAATATTGTTTCATTTCATCATTTATCTTTGTGATCAATGATACCTGTTTTAACTATTCTCTTTTATTTTAATCATAGTTTTGCCCGAATGACTCCAAGAAATTGATGGTTACCTCAGCAGATTCCAAAATCTGCATCCTTCAAGGAGTCTATGTGATTTGCAAATATAAAGGTAATATATTAAATTGTGCTTACATTAATGATCCAAGTAGAAATAAGAAAATAATTTTCTATATATATGGTATGTTATTTCTAAGATGCATCTCATTTTCACTTTGATGCTTCAGGGGTAAGGAGTGGGTCTACGACTCCAGTGCCTGCATCATTCACAACCAACGGGCACCACATCATATGCTGTGACGAGGATTCTAATATATACTTGTGGAACCACTCAAACCCAGATCCATTAACCCATTTGAAGACGACATACTCTTGTGAGCGTTTCTCTTCTCCTAATGCATTGATTGCTGTTCCATGGAATGGCTCGTCTCCTCATGAAGACCTTTCCGGGTACGCATCAAGTGGCCCTGTAGCAGGGTCAGATGTCCAGTACCTGTCTCCTTCAGGAAGCTTCACATTAAATCCAGAGTTCTTGGCCGAGATGCTCCCTCGAGGCACCGCAACTTGGCCAGAAGAGAAGCTGCCTAGTGGAGCAGCAGTATTGAACAAATCACAATGTAAATTTCTGAGGACGGCTTGGCAGAACGACTCACATGCTTGGGGCCAAGTAATTGTCACTGCGGGATGGGACGGCCAGATCCGGGTTTTCCAAAATTACGGGTTGCCCATTGTCCTATGAGCAGTTCATGGAAACAGAAATGTTTGTTTTAGGTGAAACAGAAACTGGTCCATGTAAGAGGATAAAGACACGTTACAAGGTATCGCTTGCATGGTGGCACAACTCATGCCCAGGACCGGTACTCACAAGCTTTTGTGGTCCTTGAATGATATCTTGGTAACATCAACCAAATCGTGTCAGGGCCTAGTGCCTTTATCGTTTTGTAGATCTGTGCAGTGTACATTTGGTTCATTTAGTTTTCACCTTGTATTCCATTATGTTCCAAATTTTGTTTTTTTTACTTTTCATTCAATTGTAGGAGATATTGGTACAAAAGATATTTGGTTAGTAGATGTAAAGAAAATCCACATCACCCAGAATAAGAGGTGGATAGATGTGGGCGGATATAATGAAAACTGTAATATTCTGTTTTTTGTTGTGGCATTATATGAAATTTAATTAATTGATTTATTGCAGTTATCTTTGAATATGATAATTACAATGTAGATTTTGGTGTGTGGTGGTTTGTATAGGGGACCAATATGGTTCTCTTTCAAAGGGACACAACATGGGGCCTTAAGCGGATGGGGATTAGTTGAGCTGTTTAATTTCAATTATTTTCTTTTGTGAATTGGGGACCTGATGAAATGGTTTGGATCTAATTGGACCCATTTAGTTTGGTGAAATTGGGGGCGGCGATCTAAAATCTGTCCTTGGAATTGGCTTTAATGTGATGGTAGTTTGATTCAAATCCTTTTGTAAAAGAGTACTATCGGAGGCAATGGTCGCTGTCTTTTTATGTTTGCTTTCTTATTTCATCTCCTGATGATTATTTCAACTACTTAATCATTGAAATGAAAGCACCCATTTAACTAAATTTGTACTGTTCATATAGATCTAAAATTAAGGGATAAGTATGCATTGGATTAAGAGCATTTTCCAAGTAAAAGAAACCAAAAGCATATTAGTTATGCAATCCCGAATCCTGACTGAGGGAAAGTTATCAGCCTTTTCTCTGTTATTTTTGCTTTATTTGAATGGAACAAGTCAGTCTTATTTTATGGGATGAATCTGTAGGGAATTTAAAATAATACTTGAGAAATTCAGACAAGGATGAGTAATATATATATATATATATATATAAGCACCGTACTAGTTGGTACCAAAGAGTTCAAGGTCAAATGTACAAGCCAAATTAAGATAATAATAGATCAAGCATTAGCACAAATGATACCAAATTTACGTGGAAAACCCTCTCAACTTGGAGGGTTAAAAACCACGGGGCACACCGGCAAATATCCACTATACCAACAAGACGGGTACAATTGTTCTTCTCAAGTTTAAGCTCTAAACTAAGGTATACACACAGTAATAAAGAGAAAATTCAAGAGATAACATATTACAGAAAAATATGTGTTTCAAGCCCCAATTTCATTCAAACCCAAGCCAACCCTAGATTTGAGAAAACAAGAAATTCCCTTCTTACAGACAAGGAGAAAGTTGATCAAGGTAGTGAAATCGGAGAGACTGACTTGCTCTTCGTTTTCTTCTTCTTCACCACCTTCTCTTCTCTTCTCCTTCTACTTCTCTCTCTCTTTTTCTCTTTCCGCCTTCTCTCTGTGTCTCACGAAGCAACAGCAGCACTCTTCTCTATTTATTCTTTGTTTCTTTATTTTGCCTAAATGGGCTGGACCCAACGGCCCAACAATCTCCCCCTCCAGCCCACGGAGAGAGGCACGCCGATCTTCAAGTCATCACTTGGTATTCATGCCAACAAGCCGGCAACAAAGCTCAAGCTTGTCTTTCGGAACTATCTTCGTCAACATGTCTGACGGGTTCTTATCCGTGTGGATTTTCTTCAGCTTCATCTGCTGATTTTCTATTACATCTCTTAACCAATGAAATCTCACATCAATATGCTTAGTTCTGGAATGATACGTAGCATTCTTGCTCAAATCTATGGCACTCTGGCTATCACAGAAAACAATTGCATCTTCCTGTTGCATACCAAGCTCTAGGAGAAATCTGACCAACCACAGTAGCTCCTTACCAGCCTCAGTTGCTGCAATGTATTCTGCTTCTGTAGTTGACAAAGCCACACATTTTTGCAATTTGGACTGCCATGACACGGCTCCCCCTGCAAAAGTAAACACATAACCCGAAGTGGATTTTCTGTGATCCAAATCTCCAGCCATATCAGCATCTGTGTAGCCTTCTAGCACAGGTTCACCATTTCCAAAACTCAAACATAAATTAGAAGTGCCTCTTAGATATCTAAGAATCCACTTTACTGCTTCCCAATGTTGTTTTCCTGGATTTGAGAGGAATCTACTTACCACACCGACTGCATGAGCTATATCTGACCTGGTGCAAACCATCGCATACATCAAACTCCCTACAGCTGAGGAGTATGGTACACTTGACATTTCATCCTTTTCTTTCTCTGTTGATGGACATAACTTCTTGCTCAATTTCAAATGGTTAGGAAGTGGACAACTCACTTCCTTTGCTCCTTGCATGTTGAATCTCTCAAGCACCCTTTCAATGTACTTCTCCTGTGACAACCAAAGTCTCTTGGCCTTTCTGTCACGAGTAATCTGCATGCCCAGTATCTGACGTGCTTGGCCCATGTCCTTCATGTCAAATGACTTGGACATCTCCTTCTTCAACACGGCTATCATCTGAGCATCCTGTCCTGCAATTAACATATCATCAACATAAAGCAAAAGGATTAGAAATTTTTTATTAGGAAATCTTTTGAAGTAAACACATGGATCTGCCTTGGTTCTCTGGTACTCATGACTCATCATAAAAGAATCGAATTTCTTGTACCACTGTCTTGGTGCTTGTTTCAAACCGTATAGACTCTTCTTCAATTTGCAAACCATGTTCTCTTTTCCTTTCACTTCAAATCCCTCTGGTTGGACCATATAGATCTCTTCTTCCAAGTTACCATGAAGGAATGCTGTTTTTACATCAAGTTGTTCAAGCTCAAGGTCCAAGTCAGCTACTAGACCTAACACCACACGAATGGAAGTCATCTTCACCACTGGTGAGAAAATCTCCTCAAAGTCAATGCCTTGCTTCTGTCCAAAACCCTTCACTACCAGTCGGGCTTTGTACTTCATAAGTTCTCCATTTCCATCTCTCTTTAGCTTAAACACCCATTTGTTTCTCAATGCCTTTCGGCCCTTAGGAAGCTCTACTAGCTCATATGTGTCATTTTCTTGCAATGACTTCATCTCGTCTTTCATTGCATCCAACCACTTAGCATTGTCTTTATGAACTTGTGCCTCCTGAAAACTTTCAGGCTCTACTTCTTCCGTCAATAAGATATACTCTGAAGAAGGGTATCTTTTGGAAGGTTGGTGCTCTCTTTCGGACCTTCTTACCTGGAGCTCTTCGGGCTCCCCTTGATGATGTTGCTCCCCCTGCTCAAAAGCATCATAAACGATCTCATCATCATTACTACCATTCATGTCAGAGGTTTCCTCAATGGCTTCTTCATTGTGTTCATCTTCATTTGCTGCTGTTGACTGCATAGGTGAAGGATCTGGTGTGAGTTCTATGGACTCACCAACTCTCTCTGACTTCTTGTTGATTTCCAGATTTATCCCTGTCTGACCTTCGTAGAACACAACATCTCTGCACCTGACAATTCTCTTCTTTTCTGGGTCCCATAATCTGTACCCAAATTCCTCATTTCCATATCCAAGGAAAATACATGGGGTTGCTTTATCATCCAACTTGGATCTGTGCTCCTTTGGAATATGCACATATGCTTTGCATCCAAATACCCTTAGATGAGAGTATGAAACATTCTTCTTGGACCATACTCTTTCTGGTATCTCAAACTTCAAAGGAACAGATGGTGACCTGTTTATGAGATAGCAAGCTGTGCGAGCTGCTTCTCCCCAAAACTGTTTCGGCAACTTTGTCATCTTCAGCATGCATCTCACCTTTTCTACAATGGTGCGATTCATTCTCTCAGCCACACTATTGTGTTGTGGAGTTCCAGGCACTGTCTTCGCATGTCGAATTCCATATTTTGCACAATATGCTTTGAACTCTTTGGAAGTATACTCTCCCCCGTTGTCAGAGCAAAGACATTTCAGCTTCTTGTCTGTCTCTCTCTCCACCATGACATGGAACTCTTGAAAGTAATTGAATACCTGGTCCTTCGTTCTTAGGAAATAAACCCACACCTTTCTAGATGCATCATCAATAAAGGTTAGAAAATATCGATCGTCACCCAATGACTCCACCTCAAAAGGACCACACACATCAGAATAGACCAGGTCCAACACATTATGTTTTCTTTCTGATGTTTGACTAAAAGAGACTCGATGTTGCTTACCAAATGAGCAGTAGTCGCATAGATCCAGAACCTCGTCTTTGGTCGAGGGGATGTGTGACTTCCTCGCCAGAATTTTCAGCCCTTTCTCACTCATGTGGCCGAGGCGTTGATGCCACAAATTTAGAGAGTTTTCAGCTTGTACTGCATTCAGCCCATTCTTGAGTACCTTCACATTGGTTCTGTATAGGGAGTGCCACGACTTCCCTCTTGCTACAACCATTGATCCCTTGCTGAGCTTCCATTCTCCACCTCCTAGGTAATGCTTGAATCCGCCTTTGTCCAATGCATCACCTGATATCAAATTTAGACGTAAATCAGGAATATGCCGCACATCTTTCAGTGTTAACCGATATCCCAATTCTGTCTGTAGACAAATATCACCAATACCCACAATGCTCGAGTGGCTAGTATTACCCATCTTCACTGTACCAAGGTCTCCAGCCTTGTAAGTCATGAAGAACTCTCTATTCGGTGTAGCATGATAGCAAGCACCTGTATCAACTATCCACTCAACTCCTTGGTGACCTTCCACATGTAGACATTGTTCATTTTCACAAGAGAGAATCACTACATCATCTGCAGTTACTGTGGCTGTGGTATTTT
Source organism: Carex myosuroides (assembly GCA_028015225.1). Lineage (NCBI taxonomy): Eukaryota > Viridiplantae > Streptophyta > Magnoliopsida > Poales > Cyperaceae > Carex > Carex myosuroides. The sequence goes on from CM051488.1 coordinate 7,389,949, forward strand.
TGTTGCCATCCTCTTTCTTCTGATTTTTGCCCTCATTCTGTAGTCTTTTCCAGGCTCTACAATTTCTCTTCATATGACCTTCTTTACCACAGCGATAACACTGTCTTCCCTTGGATTTTGATCTGCCTTTGGACTTGCTACGGCCTCTTAATTGTTGTCGGTATTCAGCTCTTCCCCTATTCTCTGTGACTAGGGCCTGTACACTATTTGTATTGGTTGACTTCCTTCTTGTCTCCTCATTGAACAAGCTGCTAGTAACCATACTCATAGTAACCACACCATTCGGAGCTGCATTACTAATTGTCACAACCAAGGTCTCCCAACTGTCGGGCAATGATCCCAAAAGCAACAAGGCCTGTAACTCATCTTCTAAGGTCATCTTCATCGCTGACAATTGATTAATCAAGCTCTGGAACTCATTTAAATCCTCAGCAACACTTGTGCCTTCCCTGAATTTCAGATTTACTAACTTTCGGATCAGAAACGCCTTGTTAGCTGCTGTTTTCTGCTCATACAGTGACTCCAGCTTCTTCCACAACTCATGTGCACTCTTCTCACTCGCTACATGGTGGTACACACTGTCATCAAGCCACTGTCTGATTGTGCCGACCGCTTTCCGGTTACATTTAGTCCACTCAGCGTCAGACATATCTTTCGGCTTCGCACTATCTCCTACAACCGGCTCATACAAGTCCTTGCAATAAAGGATATCCTCCATTTTGGATTTCCAGATCTGCCAGTTGTTATTTGTCAACCTGATCATAGTGCTATTGCCTTCCATCTCAACCCACAAAAGCACTCTCAAAAGAAAAGAAACCTGAGGCTCTGATACCACTTGTAGGGAATTTAAAATAATACTTGAGAAATTCAGACAAGGATGAGTAATATATATATATATATATATATATATATAAGCACCGTACCAGTTGGTACCAAAGAGTTCAAGGTCAAATGTACAAGCCAAATTAAGATAATAATAGATCAAGCATTAGCACAAATGACACCAAATTTACGTGGAAAACCCTCTCAACTTGGAGGGTTAAAAACCACGGGGCACACCGGCAAATATCCACTATACCAACAAGACGGGTACAATTGTTCTTCTCAAGTTTAAGCTCTAAACTGAGGTATACACACAGTAATAAAGAGAAAATTCAAGAGATAACATATTACAGAAAAATATGTGTTTCAAGCCCCAATTTCATTCAAACCCAAGCCAACCCTAGATTTGAGAAAACAAGAAATTCCCTTCTTACAGACAAGGAGAAAGTTGATCAAGGTAGTGAAATCGGAGAGACTGACTTGCTCTTCGTTTTCTTCTTCTTCACCACCTTCTCTTCTCTTCTCCTTCTACTTCTCTCTCTCTTTTTCTCTTTCCGCCTTCTCTCTGTGTCTCACGAAGCAACAGCAGCACTCTTCTCTATTTATTCTTTGTTTCTTTATTTTGCCTAAATGGGCTGGACCCAACGGCCCAACAGAATTTGGATCAAGACCAAATGCTTTGGGAATTGAGAAGGTCTAAAGAAGGGGAAATAAATCAGCTGAATTCCGAAACCAATGAACAGTACCCTGCAATCTGAATCCAGCTATCGAATTTTTTTCGAGAATGTATCTTGAAATAGCTGATTTTTTTCTTGCACGCATCTCGAAACAGTTCGACGGTTGGATTCGGATTGCAGGATTTCAGGGTGAATAGTAACCGATCTCGGATTTGAAGAAGGTGCTTTGTTTACCATAACAAGACCTACTGCTTTTAATTAAGAAATAGTGCTTCCGTGTATGATGACATCACATGATCAAGCCCTTGCATCAGTGATGACGAATTCACTCGGTTACCTTCTTATAAAAATGTTCATACATGTTTTCGCTCCCAGTCACCTTTGTTGGATCATATATCCAACGTTGAGCATATATGTAATATAATTATGAATTGTATACTGTCAATATGATTGTCACAATTAAAGTGATCTAATATGGAATTAAGACATTAGACAATCTATGTATTTAATAGGATGTGGTCCATAAATGTGTAGAACAATTTGGGCAAAGATCAAATCATTGATGGACTGATTTTGAGATTTGCAAATACAGAAAACTGCTTTCAGAACCCTGATGCGGACGCACTGAGCCCCAGTGCGGACGCACTCAGTACTTAGCCAAATTTTGGTAACTTCAGTTTAGAAACTGGAAAAAGTCCGAGCCCAGTGCGGACGCATTGAGCCCCAGTGCGGACGCACTCAGGACTTAGACAATTTCCTGAAGTTCAGTGCAGAAACTGAGAAAAGTCCGAGCCCAGTGCGAACGCACTGAGAACCAGTGCGGACGCACTCAGGACTTAGACGATTTTCTGAAATCCAGTGTAAAAACTGGAAAGAAAATCCGAGCCCAGTGCGGACGCACTGGGCACCAGTGCGGACGCACTCAGGACTTAGGAAAAATTCAGGGCTGAAAGAAAAGCAGTTATTTGGACACGTCTCAACCCAGTGCGGACGCACTGAGTCCCAGTGCGACCCAGTGCACCCGCACTCGCAGCGCCAGATGTGTAATACTATATAAGGATGGGTCCCCAAGGCACAAGATAACCAACTCAACTCATATTTCTGGAAAGAGGTTATTCTTAGACAGATTATTTTTGAGTGCCTTCTCCCTTCTTCCTCCATTAAAGAATTGAGAGGAGAGATCCATAAGAAAATTGGAGAGGATTTCTCAAGGGCGTATCTTGTTGCTTTGGAAGATCTAATCCACAACCCAACCACAAAGGCGAGGACTTCTTGCCGATTAAAGACTTGTCTCGCGCTCACGGAGACGGCTTGCTCAAGACTTTAGGGTATTCCATGGCAAACGGCATGGAATCAGGTATAATTCCGCACTTAAGATTATGTTTTCGGGTATCTTTGGCATAGGACGGTCCTTAGGTTTAAGGTGGGGATTGTTTCTTCTTCCCCGGGGTGTAAGTGTTTGACCCCTAGATGAGATGTAATTGTTTAATCTCTAGATGAGGCGTAATTGTTTGGCCTTTATGATCCCTCAACAAGTGGTATCAGAGCCTTCCTATGCCGAAGGATTAGGTCTTTAAGGATCTAGAGAGAATTAGGAATTGATGATATTTTCGTTGTTTTTTTTTGTTGATTTTCTTGATTTTCTTGATCTGAAAATTTAAGTTTGGAGAGCACAAAAGTTTTGTTTAAGATCATGATTGCCTAAAAGTTAAATTATTAATTTGATTAGGGTTTGCTCGAAGATTTCCACTTGAAATCGCAAAATTCTGATCAAATAATGTTCGATCCTGAAAAATTCCTGTTTTTTTTTGGGCAGTTATGAAATTAGGGTTTTGGGAAATTTATTTTTTTATAAATTTTCTGAAACAACAATTTACAAATTTAGAATAATTTCTAAATTTGAAAGGCTATTTAAGGTGCTTCCAATCTTTTAATAAAATCTCTCTAGATCGTGTCTTAATTCAGCATAATAAATGCAGTTTTTCAGTTATTCACGGACAAAGATACGGTCGCACGGATTTTGATGCGATCGCACGGTTTTTGATGCATATGCACAAAATACCTTTTTAATTTGGCAGACCGCACAAAATTTCGTGGGGGCCGCACAACTCTCTGAAAAGTTATAGAATAATTTCTGAGATTAAAAATGCAGTTATTATGATGCAATTATATATATATTTATTTAATTGCTCTTTTGTTTTAGGGCTAAGGTATAAATTGTAATTCTTATAAAGGCATTGAAGTTATATATATCTTGAATTAAATTAATTGAGTCATTATTGTACCCTCCGGTGCCTCTTTTGACAAAGTTAATTTAGATTCATTATATAAAAGGAAATTAAGTGTACATTTAATTGAAGCAATCATTTATCGGCCCTCCGGAAGATAGTGTTTGCTAAAGTTTTATGTACAATTGAGTGATATTAAAGTGTGAAGCTGATTATTATGCTTTATACATGTGTCATAATGTCGGCCCTCCGGAAGGCATGTTGTCGATATGTTAATGAATCATCAATACTTTATTATTGCGACAAAGTATCATAAGAAATTAATTTGTTGCCCTCCGGTAATCAATTAATGGAAACCGATACTTTGGTAATAATGGAATTGTTTAGCCTTTATTTGAATATAATTTATAAATTCAGATTTTTTGCTAAATCGTGTTTGTTTTGTGTGTCTTTTGTTCAAATTTTTCAGCTAGCATTACTACTGGCCTAAAAGACATTCCAATGTTAAATGGTACCAATTTCAAGTATTGGCAGGAGAGTGTTATGATAACTCTCGGTGTCATGGATTTAGACTTGGCATTCAGAACTGACTGTCCCAAAATTACTGCTACCTCAACTCCTGAAGAAAAGAGAGTTGAGGAAAAGTGGGACAGATCTAATAGAGTGAGTCTAATGATTATGAAAAGGTCCATTCCAGAGGCATTTAGAGGCTCGATTTCTGATAAGATTACTAATGCTAAGGAATTTTTAGCCGAAGTTGAGACAAGTTTTGTCAAGAATGAAAAGTCTGAAATTGGTACACTCTTGACCAAACTTGTCTCAATGAAATATAAAGATAAGGGAAGTATTAGGGAATACATCATGGAGATGTCTAATGTTGTTTCAAAACTAAGGGCACTTAAGTTGGAGATTTCTGATGATCTCTTAGTGCACTTGGCATTGATATCCCTTCCTGCACACTTTGGACAGTTTAGGGTGAGCTATAATTGTCAAAAGGACAAATGGCCACTCAATGAACTCATCTCCCATTGTGTTGAAGAAGAGGAAAGATTGAAACAACAAAAGACAGAAAGTGCCCATTTTGCTACAACTTCCAAATTAAAGCCATCGGCTAAGCGTAAGAAATCAAATCAGAATAAGGATAATAAGGATGCTGCAGTGAACACCAACAAGAAACAGGATAAGGGCAAATCAGTTGCCGCATCGGAAAGTGCCTGTTACTTCTGTGGTGCAGTCGGACACAAGAAGATGCATTGCCAAAATTATCATGCTTGGCGTGTTAAGAAAGGTACATCTCTTGTTATGGTTTGTACGGAAGTTAATTTATCTTCTGTATCTAGATATACTTGGTGGATAGATTCAGGTGCAACTACTCACATAAGTATATCTTTGCAGGGCTGCCTAAATTGCCGGAAGCCAAGTGATGATGAGAGATTCATCTTTGTGGGCGATGGCAATAAAGTTGAGGTGGAAGCTATTGGGACTTGTAGATTATTGTTAAAATCAGGATTTTATTTGAATTTGCATGAGACTTTTGTTGTACCGTCTTTTAGACGTAACTTAATTTCAATTTCTGCATTAGATAAGTATGGATTTACTTGTGCTTTTGGAAATGGAAATTTCAGTTTGTTTCATGATTCAAAACAAGTTGGTTCTGGTTTTCTTTCTGTTTATGATAATCTATATTCTTTGGATGTCAATAGTTCTTATATTGAAGCTTTGCATGTGGATACAAATAGTAAGAAAAGAAAATTAACAAATGAAAAGTCAGCTTCATTATGGCATAAACGATTAGGTCACATTTCTCAACGCAGAATTGAACGACTTGTGTCTAATGAAATTCTTGAACCCTTAAATTTTTCAGATCTTAATGATTGTATAAATTGCATAAAAGGGAAACAAACCAATTTAAGAAAATATGAAGCCAAAAGGTGTTCGGAAGTCTTGGAATTAATTCATACCGATATCTGTGGTCCGTTTCCAACGGCCACAAGAAATGGTCAACGGTATTTTATTAGTTTCATAGATGACTATTCAAGATATGGCTACATATATTTGATTAAGGAAAAGGCTCAAGCCCTTGACATGTTCAAAAATTTCAAAGCGGAAGTTGAGTTACAACTTAACAAACGCATTAAGGCCATTCGATGTGACCGTGGTGGTGAATATTACGGCAGATATGATGGATCAGGTGAACAATGTAAAGTGCCTTTTGCACATTTCATAGATGAATGCGGCATTGTGCCTCAGTATACATTGCCCGGTTCGCCGGCAATGAATGGTGTTTCTGAGAGGCGCAATCGAACGCTTAAGGACATGGTAAGAAGTATGATGAGTCGCACTTCTTTACCAAATAATCTATGGGGTGAAGTCTTAAAGACTGCAGCACATATCCTAAATAGAGTGCCCACTAAAGCAACTAACAAAACCCCATATGAAATTTGGAATGGGCGAAAGCCTAATTTAAAACATTTGCGTGTGTGGGGTTGTCCAGCTGAAGCAAAGCCTTATAGGCCGCATGAAAAGAAACTGGATGAAAGAACTGTTAGTTGTTACTTTATTGGGTATCCCGAGCGATCAAGGGGTTATAAGTTTTATAATCCTACAGAACATTCAGTTTTTGAGACAGGAAATGCAAAATTTTTTGAGGATGTTGAGTTTGCGGGGGGAGATACAATAATGGATGAATTCGAAGAGGAGTATGCAAATATTCCCACAGGTGTTGAGAGTTTTGTGGATATTGAACCCATTTTAACTCAAAATACAATTGTCGAAAATCAAACCATTATTGAAGACCAAACTCAACAAGATCAAACAGTACAAAGTGAAATTCCAGAAATTCTGGAGAATGCTGTTGTTGGCCAGATTGTTGTTGACAACAATGCTGGAAACCCTCAAGAAAATTCAGAAGTGCCAATAAGAAGATCCACTAGAGAGAAAAGGTCTGCAATATCTTCAGATTATGTAGTTTACCTTCAAGAACATGAGTTTGATGTTGGCATGTTAGAAAATGACCCCATAAATTTTCAACAAGCCATGCAAGACTCTAATTCTAGCAAGTGGATCGATGCCATGAATGAGGAAATAAAATCTATGGCCGACAATGACGTTTGGGAAATTGTCCCATTACCTAAAGGAGCGAGACCCATTGGTTCAAAATGGATATTTAAGACCAAGAGGGATTCGAAAGGTAATGTGGAGAAATATAAGGCTCGTCTTGTCGCTAAGGGTTTTACACAAAAGGAAGGCATCGATTATAAAGAGACTTTCTCTCCAGTTTCATTGAAAGACTCTTTAAGGATTATATTGGCATTAGTTGCGCATTTCGATTTAGAGCTTCATCAGATGGATGTTAAGACTGCGTTTCTCAATGGTGACATTGAGGAAACAATCTATATGGTGCAACCAGAAAACTATGTGTCGGGAGACGCAAAGTCTATGGTGTGCAAACTTAAGAAATCCATCTATGGGCTAAAGCAAGCGTCTCGTCAGTGGTACTACAAATTCCACAATGTGATTATCTCATTTGGTTTTGAGTCAAATCTTGTGGATGAGTGTATATACCTCAAGTTCTGTGGAAGTAAGTTTGTGTTTCTGGTTTTATATGTAGATGACATATTGCTTGCCAGCAATGATATAAATATGTTGCATGAGACTAAGAAATTTCTGATGAAGAATTTTGAGATGAAAGATCTTGGTGATGCATCATTTGTCCTAGGGATTGAAATACTGAGGAATAGAACCCAAGGTATGTTAGGTTTATCCCAAAGGAATTATATCGAAAAGGTCCTGAAAAGGTATGGCATGCAAGACAGTAAACCAGGAAATACCCCTGTGGCAAAAGGAGACAAATTCAGTCTCAGCCAATGCCCAAAGAATCCTTTAGAAAAGGAAGTAATGCAAAAGTATCCATATGCCTCAGTTGTTGGGAGCATCATGTATGCGCAAGTGTGTACGCGTCCGGATATTGCGTTCATCACTGGCATGTTGGGCCGATACTTATCAAATCCAGGTTTAGATCATTGGAAAGCAGCCAAACGGGTCTTGAGGTACCTGAAGCGAACAAAAGATCACATGCTCACGTATCGGAGATCGGACAAGCTAGAGGTCATTGGGTATACCGACTCTGATTTTGGAGGATGTCAAGATAGCATGAAATCTACATCCGGCTACATTTTCATGTTAGCTGGAGGGGCTATTTCATGGAAGAGTGCTAAACAGTCACTTATAGCATCTTCCACAATGGCCGCAGAATTTGTAGCATGTCATGAGGCATCGAATCATGGTGTATGGCTACGCAATTTTGTCACTAGGCTGCGTATAGTGGAGTCTATTGAGAGACCACTAAAATTGTATTGTGACAATAATTCAGCCGTACTTTACGCAAATAACAACCGAAGTTCGTCTAAGTCTAAGTACATTGACATCAAGTTCTTGGTTGTAAAGGAGAGAGTGCAGAAGGGCCAGTTATCCATAGAACATATAGGGACAGACTCCATGTTAGCGGATCCACTTACTAAAGGATTACCACCCAATAAGTTTGAAGAGCATGTTGCTCATATGGGTGTAATTTCTGTTAGGAAAATTCAGTTTTAGTGGGAGTCTGTTAGTTGTTTATTTCAATGTTCTATTTACTTATTGTAATTTATGGATATGAAACTTGTGATAGAAAACAAGTAATTTGTGTTATATGCATGGTATTGCAAAAGGATTATTATATGCACTCTATCTTTAATTTTTGGTTTTGACCTCACAATTGAGTATGTGATTTGCGAATTGTTTATTTGAATTTTGCATTTTACAACAAGTTTTTGAAATTTAGTTTCAAGTTTTAAGTAGGAGACCCAGTTAGAAATTGGCACAGTAAGATCACAATTGCGTGTAATTTCTATGCTACACATCCACATCATGATTCATGTCATTTGGTTATGTTAGTACTGAGATTATTGATGGTCTAGTCATGACTAAAATAAATGTGACGAAAGCCGCTTTAGTCCTTTGCTAATGTAATTGATGGACGGAATTGGTTTGGGAATACATAAAGATGACAGAAAAGTATGTGCGCACATAAGGTAAACAATACATAATTAAAAGAGTATGACATATTGCTCAAGTGGGAGATTGTTGGATCATATATCCAACGTTGAGCATATATGTAATATAATTATGAATTGTATACTGTCAATATGATTGTCACAATTAAAGTGATCTAATATGGAATTAAGACATTAGACAATCTATGTATTTAATAGGATGTGGTCCATAAATGTGTAGAACAATTTGGGCAAAGATCAAATCATTGATGGACTGATTTTGAGATTTGCAAATACAGAAAACTGCTTTCAGAACCCTGAGTGCGGACGCACTGAGCCCCAGTGCGGACGCACTCAGTACTTAGCCAAATTTTGGGAACTTCAGTTTAGAAACTGGAAAAAGTCCGAGCCCAGTGCGGACGCATTGAGCCCCAGTGCGGACGCACTCAGGACTTAGACAATTTCTTGAAGTTCAGTGCAGAAACTGAGAAAAGTCCGAGCCCAGTGCGAACGCACTGAGAACCAGTGCGGACGCACTCAGGACTTAGACGATTTTCTGAAATCCAGTGTAAAAACTGGAAAGAAAGTCCGAGCCCAGTGCGGACGCACTCAGGACTTAGGAAAAATTCAGGGCTGAAAGAAAAGCAGTTATTTGGACACGTCTCAACCCAGTGCGGACGCACTGAGTCCCAGTGCGGACGCACTGAGTCCCAGTGCGGACGCACTGAGTCCCAGTGCGACCCAGTGCACCCGCACTCGCAGCGCCAGATGTGTAATACTATATAAGGATGGGTCCCCAAGGCACAAGATAACCAACTCAACTCATATTTCTGGAAAGAGGTTATTCTTAGACAGATTATTTTTGAGTGCCTTCTCCCTTCTTCCTCCATTAAAGAATTGAGAGGAGAGATCCATAAGAAAATTGGAGAGGATTTCTCAAGGGCGTATCTTGTTGCTTTGGAAGATCTAATCCACAACCCAACCACAAAGGCGAGGACTTCTTGCCGATTAAAGACTTGTCTCGCGCTCACGGAGACGGCTTGCTCAAGACTTTAGGGTATTCCATGGCAAACGGCATGGAATCAGGTATAATTCCGCACTTAAGATTATGTTTTCGGGTATCTTTGGCATAGGACGGTCCTTAGGTTTAAGGTGGGGATTGTTTCTTCTTCCCCGGGGTGTAAGTGTTTGACCCCTAGATGAGATGTAATTGTTTGATCTCTAGATGAGGCGTAATTGTTTGGCCTTTATGATCCCTCAACAACCTTCACATCTCTCCCTCCAATATAAAAATGTACTTTGCATGGCCGAGAGCTGCTTGGCTCCGATGGGTTTTGGGACCGTCCGATCCACTTTAAGATTTATGCGCACGAATTTTAAAGCATGCGCGAAAGTTGTGGACACAAATCTTAAAGCAGATCGAACGGTCATCGAACCCATGGAACTCACTTTGAGTCCGATGGGCATCGGACCCAAATTGACCTCCGATTTGAAGGACAAATTGCTACTGAAAATTTCATCCAAGGTCAGACAATAAAAAATTCCCCCCATTTCTGATCTGAGACTTAAAAAAATTGGCTGACTCTATACGTTGCACATCTAAACTTTACATGGTTGACGAATCAATTGTTGAATTGTTATATTCATTAACCCGTAATAAGTCACATATATCAATTTCAATTAACTACACTGAGGAAAAAAAAAATGTGGGATAAGTTTCTGTGTCGTGTAAAGTTTTTGACTTGATGTGTTAAAAGATGGGTAATTGAACAAATTGATTCATAATTTGCGTCAAATTGAAACTCCGAGGGACGTAAATGATAAAATTACAATTTTATTGGATTATTTGTCAGAATTTAAAAGGTCGGAAAAGGCATTATCCGTCTTGTGGTTTAAACTGTCTGATCAATCGACATCGAGTCAATGTTTCTAATATTTAGAGTCAAGTCAATGTTTTTGTCTATATTTAGAGTATTCAAATTGAGAAATAAATGCTTCTAAATATCACATAATTTCTGACCTTGAGTGTAGTCTAAGTCAATGTTTTGGTACTATAGTCGGATAATTGGACCATTGTTGGAGTGACACGATTTTAATGGGTCCACGGTCTAAATGCAAATCTTGAACACATATTAAAGTCAACTCGTATTTTATCGAACTTTTTTTTTTCCATCACTCGACTGATCGTTGATTATTCATTTCTACCTTTAACGTACAGATACGATCATGATTTTTCTTCTCATCTGACTTTCAAAGTGTCAATTGAATGAAACACAAGCATAGGCATAGCTGATCGCATTTGAATTTCTTTTTCAGTCGGAGAGAGTGTGAGAAGAATGTGAACTAAAATTGGGCCGTTATAAATAAGCCCAAGGAGCCCTACTTTTACTTTGGAGAAGAATAGTCTCTTCTTTAGTATCCATTAAAACTGTCAACCGCACAGCAAAATTTATAATATTTGATTCGTGAAATTTGGGAAGGTCGGCTGTGGCCTGTGGGATGAGGCAATGTTGCCAGCGGGCCATCTCCCTATTTCACAATAAACACCAAACATAATTGGGCTTTCTGGAGTCGACAATTTTCACGTACCTTTATTTGCATGTAAAGCCCAAGGTCTAAGAGCTGGGTCCGAATTCCCTAAAGTAACTCAATTTTAAGTCTAGATCTGGACCGTTCAATCAGAATGTGGGCCAATCTGGCCCGACGAGAATGCACGTCCCCTATAATATTGGTGCCGGTGCAGATCGGACGGTTCATATACAAACTCAATATTTGAGTTACTTTAGGTGATCCGAACTCAGTCTAAGAACCCGTGAAGCTCTCACAATCAGCAATGGATCGGAAGTTCGGAACTCAGCTGTAAATCAACCACCTCCTCCTCTTGCCTCTTGGCGCTTGGCCTCTAGCCGCCGCCAGTTGAGACATGGCGTCGCCTCCGCCAGCCGATTCCGTTGCAAATCTAATGGGCTTCCTTCGCAAGGTTGGATTCGGAAAGACCCTGCCATCCATCGCCCACCGTCAGGATTCCATCTCTGACATCATCCGCTCCATCCTGTCTGTAGATGTCGTCCAACCCGGCCACATCATCTGCACCCTTACCGTCAATCCCACTGTCGCCGTAAGCCCGACTGCCCTCTGCTAAACATTATTTTTACTCTCATCTTTGCTGCACCAGTCTTCATTGTGAATTCAGATCCAGTGCAATACCTGACTGAGTACAATTAGATCTGAGTAGTCAGTTTTAACTTGGCACGAATCTCAAAACGGACACATATATGTACACAGGCACCGAATTCCAATCGCTCAGCTGGGAGCTCATTTCAGCTAATTGTACTCAGTCAGGTACCTGGGAGTATACAGATTCCTCAATTGTTAGGGTTATTGCTTTTTTTTTTCGTTACAGAATCCGTACAATACGTTACATGGAGGGGTGGTGGCATCGGTGTCAGAGGCCATGACACTGGCTTGTGCCAAGAGTGTGGCTGGAGACAAGGAGTTGTTTCTCGGGGAGATGACCACTTCCTACCTCTCTGCTGCACGGATTGATGTGAGTTAACTTAGTCTGTTTGTTTTGGACAAGACTATTATGCTGTCAGAATACATAGGACAGAGATCATTATGTTCAATTCAACTGGTAATCTCTGGTTCCTTTAAACGAAAAAAAGTAAAAAGGAACAACTGTAAAGCTACGTTGTTATCATAAAATTAATCAGGCCAACCTTTGCTGTTTTTATGCACTTTAAAAACAGACATTGCCACTGTGGCTTTTCAGTAAAATTGAGGTTTGTTTGGTTGCTTCTGTCAATTCTATTTGGGTCTGTAGCATTATATTCTAAGATTCTCATTCCATAGTTCCATATATTCTACTATTCACATCATATATCAACAGCCATACTATTTGAGTTCTCTTGTCTTGAATGGACAAATCAGATCCTCACCAGAGATGGCTTTCTTTAATTCTCAATTATCCATAGAAATTGGATCTAAAGTGTAGAACCTTATCCGGATGGAAATGAAAGTCCCTACTATCGGGGAGTATGACTGACAGCAGGTAAACACACCTTGATACCTTACCAATCTGGTTTGTTCCTATACCAAATCAATCCAAAATTGTTAATTATGGGCCACTTTTCCTTCTTTTCATGTACTTTGTTTAGGTCTAGTCAAGAATCAAGCTTTAGATCAAGGGCTTGGGCTTAAGGCTTTGTTATAGGGTTCAACTAGAAGATCTATAAAAGCGAGTTGCATATGTTGTGATGATATTCTGTACATTGACGAAGGACCTTTTCAACAGTTCTACCAATAGCTATAGGGTTTAAAGAGGTTATCTGAAAATTGTGATGATACTTTTAGAGGGGTTTTCTGAAAATTGTGGGTGTCAGTCAATAACTATAGTATGGAAGGTGACAATAATTTGAACACTTGTTTCCGCTGAAGTTGTAACTTGACTAAAACTATTAGTTCATGTTGAACCAATTGGACTCGTAAAAATATATGAAACAAAGTTTGTTCTAATCCTAGTAACTGAATAATGATTCAGAGAAAAGAAAATAACAGGTATTGATTAATTTTGATACCATGCCCAGGAAAAAGTAGAAGTGGAGGCAAGCATACTGAGGCAGGGAAGAAGGGTGATTGTAACCTCAGTTGATTTTAGGATTAAGACGACAAAGAAGTTGTTTTACACTTCTCGGACCACTGTCTACATTATGCCTGTAGCTTCTCTGTAAAGAGAAATACTGTCAACCCATTTTTACATGACACCCACGACAAGTTGATAACCAATAAAATATTATCAAAATTGAAAAAGCAAAATTGTAGAAATATTTTTTTTGTTGTATAGATAAGTTGCATGACAAAATTGGGACGATTTGAACATTGTTTGGTTACCGATTAATATTAATAAATTTGAATTATTAAATTTTGTAAATGATGATGGATGAATTGATTTTTAAATTGAATCAATTCGATATACATTTTTTTAAATAGATTTGTTATTTTTTTATTTGATAATCATTAGATTGTTTGTTACAGTTGTCAATTAAATTTATCGTCCAGCTAGATGAGCAGTAGCAGTGACTTTCCAATTTCTAAGAAGTAGAAGGATCGAATGGTCATTTCCCTCCAAATTGCATTAACACAAAGGCACTTCAAAAATTACTGGTAAAAACTGGGCTCAAAATGGATGGAGCAGGAGCTTGTTCGCATTTACTGGTAATAAGCAATGGAACCACGAGCGAGCTAGGCCCAGCTCAGTCAAGTAACGAACAAACTATTAGCAAATGAGTCACGATTGAGCCATGAGCCACAAACTTTTTTGCCAGTCGTAGGTGGGACATTTTATTTTTTTGCAGTTGGAATTGTTAAGATTAATAAAATCTAAACCGTTGATTCGGCTATCATTATTTACAATTATATTAGATAAAGCTAGATTGTCTCTCTCGCTGACTCGCTCCTCCCTCCCCGAATCTGTATCAAATATGGTAATGTAAAATTTAGGTTTGGTACGATCAAAATCCGAATCAATTTGATTCTATTTAAATTCACATAACTTCTTTTATATTCGTATTAAAACTGATAATCCTAATTTTTTCTGCATTTTTGAGTCGCCGCAACGAATACCCCGACATTTTTATTAATATCCAAAGTTAATTACAAATTAATAAATATACCTACAATGTCTGAGTTTTTCCAAAAATGTCCAAACCGGTCATTTTGTGGCCGGTTTCCTCTCCCCCAAAAACCGGCCACAAAATGACCGGTTTCCTCTTTTTTTTTTTTTACTATGAAAAGCAAGATAATGAAATCTAACACTGAAAATTTGAATTTTTTGTTCAAATTATTTGTTAGATTACTTCTTTTGATTTATAATTAGCATATTTATATTAAAATACAATATATTACTTGAAATTATGTTGAATTACACTATATTACATTAAATTACGCTAAATTATGTTAAATTATGTTGAATTACGCTAAATTACACTAATTTCGCTAATTATAATGAAATACGGTAAATTACGCTAAATTAGGTCGATTTTGTGCCATCTTTTTCATAAATCATAAAAAAATAGTTAAAAAATTCCAAAAATAGTAAAAATTAGTATTCTACAAGCTCATTATATAACTAATTTACTGAGGTACTTAGATTGAATAATAGAAATGAAACTCTTAATCGGAAACTTCACTCATATTTTGAGGCTCTTTCCTTAATTTTTTGGCAATTCTGAATTTTGAAATCCGGCATCTTTGGCACTGATGCATGCATATTTTCGCAAACTTTCCGAAAAGTGGTTATTTGCTGAAATCGGACACTTGAGCGCCATTTTATGGCCGTTTGAAGTTTCGTCGTCGTTTTTCGCCTTCTCAATAAAAATATCATCCATATTCATATGTAATTTACCGGAATTTACCGTATTTTAGCGTAATTTAACATAATTTAGCGTAATGTAATGTAATATAGTGTAATTCAACATAATTTCAAGTAATTTAGCGTATTTTAGTATAAATATGTTAACTATACATCAAAAGAACTAATATAACAAAAAAATTGAATTTTCAGTGTTAGATTTCATTATCTTGCTCTTCATAGTGTCTCTTAAAAAAAAAAGGGAAGAAACCGGTCAGATTCTGGACAAAAAGCCCTTCTTTGTCCAGAATCTGACCGGTTTCTTCCCTTTTAGTGTAATTTAGCATAATTCAACATAATTTAGTGTAATTTAGCATAATTCAACATAATTTAACATAATTTAGCGTAATTTAATGTAAGACGGTGTAATTCAACATAATTTAACATAATTTAGCGTAATTTAATGTAAGACAGTGTAATTCAACATAATTTCAAGTAATATAGTGTATTTTAGTATAAATATGATAATTATAAATCAAAAGAAGTAATCTAACAAATAATTTAAACAAAAAATTCGAATTTTCAGTGTTAGATTTCATTATCTTGCTCTTCATAGTGTCTCTAAAAAGTAAAAAAATAAAAAAAGCCGGCCATTTTGTGGCCGGTTTATGGAGGAGAGGAAACCGGCCACAAAATGGCCGGTTTGGATATTTTTGGATGCATTCTGGATATATTTATTAATTTGTAACTAACTTTGGATATTAATAAAAATGTCGGCGAATACCAATTCTTCCCGCGGACGCTTAGTTGGATATTCAGTCCATTTGAAGATGGGCCAACAACCGGCCCGTTTCAATAAGCAACGCGTCAGCTTATCCCAGCTCAGAGGATACGGATTCATCCTAAAGAGCATCATCAATCAGATTAGATAGCCTCAAAATATCCCAAAACATCCATTGTCAAACGGATAAACAATGAGTAACCCCGCTCCCACCACCACCTCCCCCTCCGCCGCCGCCATGGCAACCCAAATCTGCCACCAAATTCAATCCATCTTCTCCCTCCCACTTCCCAACAACCTATCTCCTCCACTCGACATCCTAACCACTGAGCTTGCTGCTCTCTCCTCCTCTCCCTGTGGCCGTGTCTTTGTTTATGGAGTAGGCCGCGAGGGGCTAATGATGAAGGCCCTCTGCATGCGCCTTTTCCACCTCGGCCTTTCAGCACATGTAGTAGGCGACATGACAACCCCTCCTATTGCCCCTGGCGACCTCCTGCTTGCATCAGCAGGCCCCGGCGATTTCTCAACCGTCAATGCCATCTGCCGAGTTGCAAAGAATGCCGGTGCGAGGGTTGCACTGATCACAGCAAAGCCGGATGCAGAGAGCGAGGCTAGAAGGTGTGCTGACGAAGTTGTGTTTGTGCCAGCACAGACAATGGCGGATAGGGAGGAGGAGAGGAGAGCAGGGGAGGTGAGGTTGCCAATGGGGAGTTTGTATGAAGGAGCTTTGTTTGTGCTTTTTGAGATGGTGGTGATTAAGTTGGCAGAGGTTTTGCGGCAGCACCCGGCCAAGATGCGTGCTCGTCATACTAACTTAGAGTAGTTCTTAATTATGGTTAATTTATGTATCGAAAATATTGTAAATCTACTTGTAATAAATTTTGTGTGTTCTCCAGGTCGTTTGCTCAATTAATTTTGAGTTCTCCGTAGATAATAGTTATTTGTCAGTGAGTTGCATAATTGAGCTCTAATGGATTAGTTAATTGGATTAGTGAAGTGGCCAGTCGGGTCAATTAGTGACCAACTGACAATGGCACCGGAAAATGATGTCATCCACGGTCGCTAGATAATATACCGGTCCCATGCATTATATATATAGATCCAAATTTGTAACTCTTGATTGGCCCAGGGATAAGAGTTGCTTTTTTTTCTTTTTTCTTTTTTTGATAAAAGCAGGGATAAGAGTTATATCCGGGCATACTAAAATTGTGGATAAGAACATTATCCAGAATTGTAATTGTTGTCGCTTCATCCATATTTTTTTTTTTTCTTTTATGGATTACCTAAGCAGAATGTGCTTCCAGATCATTCTGCTTACAACAATTATTTTCTACATTTTGAAATTCCAAATCGTCGATCCAAACCGTTCAACATGATCTCCACAATAAAATGTGCTTCTCGATCAAATTTTACATTTTTTTGAATATTTTTACTATTTATTAAGATGGGTACAAAATTCAATGGTCTGAATTTGACTAGTTTTTGTAAAATACTTAATAAATAGTAAAAAAATTCAAAAAAATGTAAAATTTGATCTTGAAGCACATTTTATTGTGGAGATCATGTTGAACGGTTTGGATCGACGATTTGGAATTTCAAAATGTAAAAAATAATTGTTGTAACTTTGTTGTAACTTGATCCCTCATGATATATATCTACTATTCAGATACAGATAATTGAAACATAAAACCATATCAGTATCGATATCCACACGTATTCGGATATCGGATATCCATATCTAATTTTTCGAATACGAATCGGATATTATCCATACCGTTTTCACCCCTATGTCGATGTCATAATGGCAGAAAAAGGGAAATGATATTTGTAGAAAGAAACATAATATTAGGGGGTAATAAATAAAAAGGATTTTGTTTTACCATGATATATGCTTGAAAAATGTTGAGTTCTAAAAGGCTCGCTAATTAGGATAGGCTTGAGACAATTTTTTTTTTCATCACCTTATTGGTTTCGTTTAGAGTTTGAGGTGGTTTGAATTAGTAGACTCGCAAGTCGCAACCACTGCCATTTTAGAGTCGCAAGACACGCAACCACTGCCATTTTAGAGTCGCAAGACACGCAACCAAATGCATCAGTACTATTAGCCTTAATGATCGCCACATACTAAATATCTTTTTTTTGTTATGTTTAGTCGAAGCCTAACATATTAATTTTTTCGTGAAAATATTTCTAATAATATACTGAGATATTTATTTATTACCTGCACAATCTCCCAATAACAGCCTCTAGAACAACTTTTGGAAAGATATTTTCCAAAGCGCTAGGAATTCCTAATTGATGATGGAAACTGAACAAAATTCTGGCATCATTTCTGGTTTCAACGCGTCATCAGATTTCAATTTCTGATTTTCTCCACTTTTGTCTTTTTGAATCAGATGTCTCTTTCTGAAGATATATCAAGATACATATATGGATACGAGAATTTTAAGTGAGATATTCTAACACAACACGCAACAACAGCTACTAAACTTAGAGTAGAACTAGGGTGCTCTCGAGTTCACCAAATCCTTGGTGAACTCAAGTTCAAAACTCATCGGATCGGCTTCAAACGACGAATCCGACCGTTGAAACCCGTCTACCTTACGAGTGATGCGTCTACATGCAAAAATTTTAAATTTTGAAATTAATTTTGCATAGAGTCAAGTGGTCAAAAAACGTTAAAAAATGAATGCATTAAAATTAATTTATTAACCTTCTAATTTTGACCACTTGACTCTACGCAAAATTAATTTCAAATTTTAAATTTTTTGCATGTAGACGCATCACTCGTAAGGTAGACGGGTTTCAACGGTCGGATTCGTCGTTTGAAGCCGATCCGATGAGTTTTGGACTTTAGTTCACCAAGAACTTGGTGAACTCGAGAATACCCTAGTTCTACTCCTAAACTTATATTTGACTGATCTAGTCTCATACAAGTCAACAGTAACGAAATTATAAAATATAGTTAGGAGGTAAAAATAAACTATAGTATTTTAACGTGTGCTAAGTGAGATTAATTTGAACCTAAGTCTCCCCAATCATAATATGAAATTTTAGTCATTATGTTACAAGTACATATTTGTTATTTTATGAAGGGAACTGGTGTAGATAATATCTTAAAATAAAAACTACGCAATTAAATTTCAATATATATAATTAAAATATTTAGAATCATTTAAGGATGACTATGTACTCTTTGGGTTGCATTAAGATTCGCTCATGTCTAAATGGCAGATGCCTCTAAATTGTATTATTTGTGTACCGAAATTTTTATTTATAACATTTTAAAAAAATAAATTAATAAAATAACCATCGTTTCTGGTCAATTCTAAATCTAACACGGCCGCAGAATGCCGGAGCGGACCCTCATATGGGTCCGCAGAATGCCGGAGCGGTCCCCAGCCTATATAAGGGGCCGCTGGGTTCCGATTTCATAACATCTCATTTCAAGTTTCAATCCCTTCGACCTCGGGTAAGTTTTCTTCTTCTTCTCTAGTTTTAATTTTTAGTGTAGAGTAGTAATTAGATGTAGGTTTAGGGTTTAGGATTAGGATTTAGGGTTTAGAGTTTAGATTTAGCATTTAGAATTAGATATTAATTTAGGATTTAGAATTAGAATTGTACCCAAATTTAATTAGAATTGTACCCAAATTTAATTCGATTGTACCCAAATTTAATTAGAATTGTACCCAAATTTAATTAGAATTGTATCCAAATTTAATTAGAATTGTACCCAAATTTCATTAGAATTGTACCCAAATTTAATTAGAATTGTATCCAAATTTAATTCGATTGTACCCAAATTTAATTAGATTGTACCCAAATTTAATTCGATTGTACCCAAATTTAATTAGAATTGTACCCAAATTAATTAGAATTGTACCCAAATTTAATTCGATTGTACCCAAATTTAATTAGAATTGTACCCAAATTTAAACCGGACTTTTACCAAACTCTCATATTTGACCAAAAATTATGCAATACAACATGAGTACGAGTAGACCATCCTCCAGTAGGGGTACACAGCATGCTCCTACAGCCACGCCATACGAGATGTCTCATTACATCGAGAAAGCATTGGCGGATGTTCCGGGTATCCGGAGTCGCACCGACAGGGTCAGCGACTTCTTGTGGTATCCGAATGCGGAGCATCGGATTTTAGAGGCTGTCACTGGGGTAAGTAAATTTGTCATATTTATAAATTTGTCATTTCGAATTTTTGATGAATGAACTTGATCTGATTATTTAATTAAATGCAGGGTTTGGATGCGGTTACGGTTCGTCACAACCGCCAGCATCTACGGTACCAGCCAGCGTACGGGGGGATTTTACGCTCGATGGGATTGTACCAGATATCCCAGATGGCCGAGGAGAATGCTGACGAGGGTTTATCTTCTGGCCTCATTGAGCGATGGCGTCCCGAGACGCACACATTTCATCTCCCCCATGCTGAGATGACAGTCACCCTACAGGACATCAGTTGCCTGTGGGGTATGACTATTATTGGGAAGCCGATCACGGGCGTCGAGTACGGAGACTTCCGGGCATTGTGCTCGGAGCTGTTGGGGATCTCGCACGAGGATCTCCAGAAAGAGAAGAAGAGAGGTGAGAAGACTGTGGTCTCGCCGAGCTGCATCAGCTTGGCAAAGCTGCGGGCGAGATTCCAGGTCTTTCCGGATCGACCAGATCAGGTATTTGCTTGTACAAGATTTAATTTAAATAGTATTATATTTATTTTCTTGTAAGTAATGTTCTAATTTAAAGTTATTAACAGGTGGTTATTGACCGATATCTACGCGCCTATATTTTGGAGATGATCACCTGTCGGTTGTTTCCGGATTCGCATGAAGATCAGGTGCGGCTGTGTTACCTCGAGCTTCTGCGCGACCTGTCCACTGCGGGCAGGTTCAACTGGGGAGGTGCCACGCTGGCATGCCTATATAGGTAAGAAACACCTTCTTATAAATATTTTCAAATAGTATACATCGTAGTGTAGTAACAATGACTTTGTTTTCTTGTAAAGGGGTCTTAACACAGCCTGCCTGAAGAAGAACAAGACCTTCATAGGACCGTGCATGTTACTACAGCACTGGTCCTACGCACATCTGATTGTTGGCCGTCCAGTCCTGGCCAGCAAGACAGATGTGCCGCAGTGGGGCAAGCCCGAGCCGGACAACTGCCCTGCATTTGCCGCCAAGTACTGCTATCCCAAGATTTGGGTGGGTGCAGGGCATGGCGCGTCTCTCGGCATCACATTCTGGAGACAGGAGATCGAGCATCTCAGAGATGATGCCGAGTTTGTCACTTGGGAGCCCTACAGAGATTATGTAAGTTTACTTTTATTTTTATTTTAATTTAAATTTTTTCCAGTTCGAATTGATATATGATATTAAATCTATACTTTCAGGTCGAGGTGGATGGCGCACATCGGTCATTTCTTGAGATATTGCCGGAGCGATGTCGTCAGCAGGAGCGCTTCTAGCGTGCAGAGGTGCCGCTCATATGTTTTCAGGTACCGTAATTTCTTTATGCTAGTTATTTACACAATCAACTTAACTTAATAAAAACAGTCTAACGTATTAAAATATATAGATCATCGAGCACCATTACCCCGGACGGGTCATGAGACAGTTCGGGATGCGCCAGCTTGCTCCGCCCCCGGCACCGATCAGCGAGGATGTCTGGCGAGGGCTCCACCATCCCAGGGAGACCACTGCAGGCAAGGACTGGGGGATTACCCGTGCAGATTACGTGTTCGAGGCAGGATCTGCAGATCCCCCATTGGCCGAGCCCGACCGTCAGATGGATGTCGCGCCAGTGTAAGAAATTTTATTAATTCAAAACTTCAACTATAGCTTTTTGATTGGAATATTTAACATTTGCTGTAATTCGTACAGACCTTACAGAGATTGGTACCAGGATCACGGCGCGTACACCATATTTATTGAGGGATACATCGCCGACAACCCGCACGAGCGGGTACCGAAGCCGAGGGATCGTAGAGGACGGATCCACGGTATTATCCCCGCCGGCGCACCTCTCGCAGCCACGGTATTTTTGACTTGAAATTTCAAATCAAAACTATTAATATTTACAATTGTACAACTTCTTCATAATTTTTTCAATTTTCAGGCATTATATCTTGTCAAGAGTTGCGTCATAGGGGCTACGATGGCCGTCACCAGGGGATGGAAGAGGCTCGGGAAGGTCATCCTCAAGCACAACGTACCCGCGGTGTGCCAGTGTGGGTACAGGGCGCGCCTCGACTCTCTACTGAGGTGCGCTGGCTTGGGCGGTGTTGATGCGGTCGACGACATATCTGACGAGCCTGATGTCTATGTCCCCTACACTGGTGATGAGGACGTGTTTGCAGGCGTCTATGATGCTGAGACGGTCGGTCAGGCGTTCGACCGAGGTGTCGAGTTGATGCGCCGAGCCGCATATGACGCCATGGGATCCCAGTCTAGGATGCCTGCCGAGGTATAATTTAAATTAAAATACGTAACTGTGATTCTTTTCTTATTCAATACATTATCTAATTTGTAAGTTACTACAGGGTGGACACGAGGAGGACCTGGGCTTCGATATCTCCGCTTATTATGGCATAGAGGGAGATGGACTGTATTCCCCGGGTTACAGTCCCACTCAGACTGCACCTCCTGCCTATCAGCCAGGGTATGTTCAGACAGAGCCCATCCCGTCGTTCCCTGGCCAGTCCTCACCGCAGGTACCTCACCCTTCCCTCCACGATGACCCCATTGCCAGACAGGCGTTTTTATTCACGCAGGCTGAGTCTGGACAGACCACAGTTTTTGGTCCTGGGGTCCAGCAGACATTCGAGATTGAGGAGGTTCGCCAGGAGCCGGTTCAGTCTACGGATGTCCAGGCAGACGACTCTGCATCCTCCGCAGATACTGACGAGACGCCACTCTGCAGGCGGGGTCGGGGGTATAGGAAGAAGAAGGCGAGGACGGTGTTTAGTCCAGAGCCGTAGATTTTGATTTGTTGTACTGTTAGATGTTTTGTTAGATTCTTATTTGTAGTATTGGTAGATGTTTTGTCAGATACTTATTTATTTCGTTGATTAGTTTCTTATTTGTTTGATTTTGTTGTTATTTATTTATTTTGTTGATTTCATTATCTCAGAGTACACAAAAGAATTTCAAAGAAACCACATATCTAAAATATCTAAAATATTTCAAACCAACGACATATCTAAAATACGATACCACCAAAAATCAATTTAAACTCCATTCGAAACTAAATAAATAACCATTAATAAATTACAATTTCGTATTGCTAAAATAAAAAAATAAAGGGTCCGCTCCGGCATTCTGCGGCCCCAGGGGCCGCTCCGGCATTCTGCGGACCCATATGAGGGTCCGCTCTGGCATTCTGCGGTCCCCCCATATGGGTCCGCTCTGGCATTCTGCGGCCGTGTTAGATTTAAAATTGACCAGAAACGATGGTTATTTTATTAATTTATTTTTTTAAAATGTTATAAATAAAAATTTCGGATTTGTGTAATTATGTAAAATAAATCCATTGAAGAATTCTTCAATGAATCCAAGAATGATTGATCCTTATTCTCTGCAGCAAGGATGTGGTAAACAGCATCCCCGGCATAATGTCGTAGATTTATAGTGCTGATAAGCTGATTAATACTTGAATCTCAATGACACAAAGTCCATTCAAAAGTACCAAACAAATACTGCAAAGGATATGAATTCGGTGATGTATATATCGGGTTCCCATACAATGTCCTGAATTTGCCCCTTCATTTCTTTTATTATTATTTACAGTGGACTTCTATAAAACAGTGGGGGTAGGTAGGGGCTCAGACAAAACAAATATTTAATGAGGGTCAAAAATATAAGTTTACAGATCCTTTTTTCTTTTCTTTTTTATAAGAGTGAGGCTAATGCACATATCGGTCCGTACTATTATGGATCTATATCTCAATTTTTAAAGTTCAAATAATCGATTTGAACTGCTCAACATGTTCTTCGTATAAAAATGTACATGAAAATCAAATTTTACATTTTGTAGGATTTTTTTACTATTTTTTTAGGAGTATGATTAAAATACACCATTTGTTTTGTATTTCAATCATGCTCCACATCTTTTCTCTGTTTTCAAAGTTCAAACATGCTCCACAGTTGATCTGAACCGCTCAACATGATCTTCATATTAAAATGTGCTTAATTGGTGATCAAATCTTATATTTTTTTTGAACTTTTATAATATTTTTTTAGATAGGTAAACCATTGTTTTGGGTGGTTCAGAATCTTCTGAAAACAGTGATGTTTTACCTATCTAAAAATATAGTTAAACAATTTACAAAATATATAAAATTTGGTTTTCAAGGACATTTTAATATGAAGATCATGTTGAGCGGTTCGGATAGACTGTTCGAACTTTGAAAAGGGAGACAAAGATGTGAAGTATGATTGGAGCACAAAATCAATAGTACATTTTAACTCTTTTTTTTAATAGGTTGATAATTACATAATCTAAAAATTTTGAACTATCCAAAAATAGTGATTTTCTACCTATCTAAAAAAATAGAAAAAAATTATAAAAAAATATAAAGTTTGGTCTCCAATTACATATTCATATGACGATCATATTGAGCGGTTCTATTTGAACTTTAAAAACGGAAACACAAATCCATAGCATGAACGAATATGCACATTGCAAAGTATCATAGCCTTACTTTATTTATAATATCATATTGTATCTTCAAATTAATATTTTTACAAATATAGTGGTCATAATGAATAATTTTTTGCATAAATCGCGGAGGTCAATTTTAGTTTTTTTTTTTTTTAAATTTATATTAAAAGAGAAGAAAATATCATAGGAAATAGCCTAATTTTAAAAAATAAATGGAAGTTAATTGACTCTTACACTGCGTTTAATTCCATCGGTAGGAGTAATGTAAATCTCCTAATCTACATTCTTTTCTTAATCTACCTAATTATTGGTATTAGGTATGAACTTATCTGTACTCTAGAATAGTGTATTGATTAAACCCGGGCGGGTCGACCCGGACCGACCAAACCCGGGACCCGAACCCGAACCGATCCGGACCCGACCTTGAATCCGACCCGAACCGTCCTAAAGGGTAGGGTCGGGTTTGAAACGGGTCGGATGCGGTTTTCTGGACGAAACCCGACCATACCCCCACCGTTTCAACCCGCCTACCCGAACCGACCTAAATCCGACCCGAACCGTCCGAATCCGGGTGAACCCGACCCCAAACCGGCCGAATCCGGGTGAACCCGACCCCAAACCGGCCGAATCCGGGTGAACCCGACCCCAAACCGGCCGAACCCGGGTGAACCCGACCTAACCCCTCTCAAACCCGACCCGGACCCGCCGAAAACCCGGCGGGAACCGAGCCAACCCGGTCAAATTTGAATTTTTTTTATTTAATTCGGTTTTTTTTTTTTGCCTCTGTTGGCTGACCCGAACCCGAACCCGAACTCCTGAACCACGCCCGCATCCGCACCCGTGAGCCGCGACCGTGAACTGGACCCGCACCTGTGAGTCGCGCATACACCGGCGCAAAAATTGGGTTTTTTTGTTGTCAACGAGATTCGAACCCCGGACCTCTCTCTCAACAACCTTACAACCAATACCTTTAACCACTAGGCCACTATCAACTTGTGATATATTTCAATAACTTTAATATTTAATATATTCTTAGATTAAGCCTTTAATTAGAATTTTTATGAGCCTTTAATATATTTCAATAACTTTATAGTTTGAGCCTTTAATTAGAATTTTTATGATTATCTAAATACAATATATAAATAATAAAAAATAATATATATATATAATAGCCGTATCGTATCCTTCGTTTTTAAAAATATGAATTAACATATATACATATTATTTGACATCTTAATTAAAATTAACATATTCATATGCTAATTGATATGTTAATTCTATAAACTTTAATTTGAATTAACATATGTATATATATATATTAGTATATTTGATATAGTAGTATATTTGAATTGACATATGTATATACATATCATGTCCATCTGATCATGATCATGTTATATATATTAGTATATTTATACTAAAATACGCTAATTACTTGAAATTATGTTGAATTACACTATATTAAGTTAAATTACATTACAATACGCTAAAATACGGTAAATTACATATGAATAGAGACGATATCTTCACTGAAAAGGCGAAAAACGACGACGAAACTTCAAACGGTCATAAAACAGTGCTCGAGTGTCCGATTTCAGCAAATGAGCACTTTTCGGAAAGCTTGTGAAAATGCGCATGCGTCTGTGCCCGCTATGCCGGATTGCGAAATTCAGAATCGCCAAAAAACAAAGGGAAGAGCCTCAAAACTTGAGTTGAAGTTTTCGATTAAGATTTTCATTTCTATCATTCAATCCAGGTAGCTCAGTAAATTAGTTACATAATGAACTTGTAGAATACCAGTTTTTATTATTTTCGGAATTTTTTTACTATTTTTCATGATTAATGTAAGATGGCATAGAATCGGTCTATTTTAGCGTAATTTACCGTATTTCAGCATAATTAGCGAAGTTATTGTAATTTAGCGTAATTTAACGTAATTTAGTGTAATTCAACATAATTTCAAAGTAATCTAGTGTAATTCATTTTTTTCAGTCATAAAAATTACATAAATCATGTTAATTTATAAAATACACATTTATCATTTTCAATTCTAAAGGAGACACTTGACTGTTAGTACGATTTAGTATTTAATTAATTGTTTATTAAACAAATTGACCAAAAATTAGAAATGTTCAGAAGATGAGAACGGAGAACCTATAATATTATTTTCAACATAACAGCTCTCTCTTCTTTCAATAATTTTAGTATTTAATGATTGTTGTTTAGTATTTAAATTAACTTTTGTTTTAAAATAATTCGGTTTTAAAGATAAAAAATAATTTAGTTTTAGAATAATTCGGTTTTAAACTAATTCGGTATATCTCGGTTTTAGAATAATTTGAATTTAGAATAATTTGGTTTTAACAAAATTCGGTTTTAACTTAATTTGATTTTGTTATAAGTTATAACAAAAATATATTGAGTTAAAATAAAAAAAAAAGAAAAAAAAAATGCAAAACAAAAGAAAAAAAATCTCTCTGCCGCTGGCCTCTGCCCCTCTCTGCCTCTCTGGAAACAGAAAAAAATTAAAACAGAAACCGAAAAAAAAAAAAAAAAAACCAAACCGGACCGGCCCTACCCGGACCGGACCGACCCCCGACCCGACCTAACCCGCCCCGTCCTAACCCGCCGGGTTTAGACCGGGTTAGGTTCGGCCGAGTCAGACCCCAACCCGCCCCCCCCTACCCGACTCAACCCGTTGACCCGGGCTAACCCGTGCCCGAGTCAACCCGGGGACCGGGCGGGTTTGGACCGGACCGACCCGAACCGGCCCCTTTTCAATACACTACTCTAGAATGACCATTTCCGGCTATTACAAATTCCAATGTACGTAATAGACGTAGAAGGATATATATACGGAACTAGGGCTGCTCATGAGCCGAGTTGAGTCCGAATCGAGGACAACTTGGATTCAACTCGCGAACTCATGAGCCGAGTTGAGTCCGAATCGCTAATCCAGTTCCGAGTCAGAAACTCCAATTTGGAATCAACTCGCGAGTAACTCGAGTCGAGGTGAGTCGACTCGTGACTCATAACATAGTACACAGTGAGACAATCTAATTTAATTATAACAAAAGATATATTACATAGTTTACCAAAATAATACACAATTAATACACAATTAAAGACAATACAAAATATAATAGCCAATACATAATTAAAAATACACAGTTCTCTTCTCTACTTATCTTCCTCTTTCTTCTATACTTCTTCTATACCAAATGTATCAATGAAAAAAAAAAACTGTACCAAATGTAAATATTAGAATTTGATGTGAGTCAAACCGAGTTGATTCCGAACCGAGTTAGGAGTAATTTGGAATCGACTCATAAATCAACCGAGTCAATAAACTCGAGTCAGTTTTGACTCGAGTCAGTTTTAACTCGAGTTATTAGTGAGTTGAATCCGAATTGATTCCGAACTGAGTTTCGAGTCGTGAGCTTTTTGTGCACCCCTGTACGGAACCGACTCCGCTGCTCGCCAAATAGGCGAGCAGGACCCTGCTTTTCAAAATCAGACTGTTGAATTTTTTTCAAGCACGGATCTCAACACAGATTAACGGTTCGATTTAGAATAGCAGGGTCATGCTCGCCTATTTGGCGAGCAGCGGAGTTGGTTCCATATATATATACATAGGAAACTACTACTATAATTCCAATGCATTACATCTCAGAGATACACAAATATCACAAAAAAAATTAATACCTCATAGGGAGAGTAGAAAAAACGTGTCTGTCGTGCCGTGTTGTGACTAACACGTCGTGACTTCGGTCTTGTGCCATGCCATGCCGTGATCAAATTAATTTTTCACGTGCTGTGCCATAATCAAAATGTCAAGGGGTGGTCACGGCACGCGAATGGTCACGCCACGTGAGTCACGCCGTGCCTAAACGTGCCGTGACCATACGTGACTCGCGTGACTATTTATTCATAATTTATGTTAGTTTATTCAAGATTCACCATTAAATCAATATCTAATGGTCCTAATTACACGTGACTGGCGTGACTACGTGTCGTACCGTGCCGTAACTAAATATTTCACGTGTTGTGCCGTGCCAAAGTTTCAAAAGATGAACACGACACGCGAATGGTCACGGCACGGGACACGCGAGTCACGACACGTAACTGACACGCGTGCCGTGCCGTAACCATGCCGTTCTGTGACGGAGTCGGCTCCACCGTGCCATTGTTCCCACTCTACTCATAGGTATTAGGAAACTACTTCTAAAGAAACAGGAGAAAGATAGAGCCAGTAAAGCACATGGATTGAAACATATATGCTACCATGCTAGCATACTTTTGATCACCTCTCCTAGATCGAAGTCAAAGTAAGACACAGAATAAAAGCTAAGAAGAATCTAATCTAACAAATCTGATCACATAATAGAATGGAATATGTGCTAACAAATTTTGGTCTTCCTCTTGATTCCAATGCATTACTTGTTGCATTTTTCTTCTCTATATATCTCCAACAAGCGCCTACGTACATCTCCTAATCTACCTTCTTTTCTTCTTCTTTGAAATATCTCTGGCGCCTCCCAACTGCGGCACAACCTTGAGTGAGCATAATAAAATAGATAATCAGGGATACAAAGGATATAAAGGGCTCAAGCATACTTTATCCCAATTTTATCATCAAATCAAATACCAAATCCTACTAATGCATGTCAACTAAAAGTGTTACATGTCTTTCCTACACTTGTAAACCCCATTAATTAATAAAAAAAACATGCAATGGTACATTAAAATTTAATTACCTGGTCATGCGACGCATCAAGTTGCGATAGTACTCGTTTCGTCATCCTGCTTCTGTTTGTACTTGCGACAACGACCAAGTCTCTGTTCCCTGGATATATCAGAAGAATAAAAAAATCAGATACAGACAAAGAACCACAACTTATCATATTAATTATAAGATACGGACTTGATAAGCATTCATAACCCAATAGGAAATCCGCTTCAAGGATTGGATAATGAACACCACTCCAACCATGAATGTATAAAGCAAAACCGAATGTGATAATATAAACACCTTTTTGACAATTATTATATTTTTCTGTCAGGTCAGTTCAAATATATTCTATTTATAGTAAATCATAGATCTAACTATCAAAATTCTTAGATCTGAATTATATAAACAGAATTATTAAACTATTTTATTCAAATATATTCAATTTATAGTAAAAACCAGAATTACTTTGAACACTCCTGTCTTTTTCTCCACCAAAGTACAGTCTCCGTGTTAAAATATTTTTGAGTTCTCTTGAAAAGAAAAGGTAACAATCAATCTGCATATTCCAAAAACTGCTTCTTGATGCCATCAAACCTCGAACAGCGCACTGAGGGGAGGACTCAGTGAGATAATACAATAAATATCTAGGGCTATTTTGGTAATAGCCTCATCCAACAAAAAGTGGTGGTCATCTCGCTTATAATATGCCAGGTAGATATATTATTTAATGTTTTCTAAGAAAGATTCGAAAGATTATTGCATTTCGTATAACTCATCTCGCTAATAATTATTTATTTATTTATTATAATAAACCAAAAATTAAATTAATCCAACTTAGAAATGAATTTAATTTGCATCAATTAGATCCTCATTTATCAAATAAAAACTGACCTGACTCCACTAAGAGCCGGCTCGGCCGGGGTCGAGAATCTCCGGTCGACTCGGTAGCACTGTCTGGTATAAGACGGTTGAGCGGGAGGTCACGACACTTGGCAGGAGAGCATTGCTGACTTGGCCAGAACCCGGTAGCTTTCTTGCTGTTCGGACTGAACATACGATGGACGAAGCTCTCCTCCATCCAATTGAGGAAAGCCGCGTGGCGCTCCTCCGTCCATCCCTCTGCGTCGATCATCTCTTGCTGAGCCATCCGACGGTGGAGATCGCAACTATGGCTTGGTCGTGAAGCTGCCTGAGCTGTTTTCTAATTGCTGTTTTGAAAAATGGATAATTCAGATCCGGAGGCTCTCTTGTTTTTTCCCCTTTTGTTGTTACGGAGCTTTTTTTTTATTTTTTTAGGGATGTTGTTATGGAGTTGAAGGGTGGCGCGGTTATAAGGAATAGATAAAAAAATATCAGAAATATCTTCCAGCTTTTTTCCACGTGGCAACGAGATATTTTTTTTGTTGACGGGGGAATTTGATTCGGTGGGAGCGGGACACAGACGAAATTGCTCCAGTAATGGATTCATCTATTTAATTTCAGGGATTTGCAATTTAAAAGGAAGTGTTTAGATCGAGGTGGAAAGTGAAAGTGAAAGTGAAATCCAGCTAGATAAATATGTCTTAATCCACAAGATAAATAAATTGAGTCTCTGCTCCATTCTGACCGTTCAGATCAGATCGAGTGGTTTTTGGAGAGGCACCGCCCCAACTTTTACTATATAATTGGAGCTTTCTTTTTTGTTTGGTAGCAATAATTTGTGGATTGTAGAGGATAAGACTAAAATTAAAATATTAAAATGTCAGAGATGGCAGATGGGTTACATGGGTACCACGAGAGAGTAAAGAGTTGACGCAATGTGGGGACAACTATGTAGAGATATTTGCAGCTTCGGAGTTGTTGTGGGGCCCAAAATAAAGAGATATTTAGAACTAGGGTGCTCCTAAGCTCACCAAGCTTTTCGTGAGCGCGACTCTAAAATCTATCAAATTGATTTCAAACGACATTTTCAAACCGTTAGATGTTCAATCTATATTAAAATGTGCTTGGAGACCAAATTTTATATTTTTTTGAATTTTTTTACTATTTATTAAGATGGTTTGAAAATCGCTGTTTTTATTAAAATTCTGCACCATTGAAAAACAGCAATTTTCAAACCATCTTAATAAATAGTAAAAAGTTTCTAAAAAATGTAAAATTTGGTCTCTAAGCACATTTTAATATAGATTGAACATCTAACGGCTTGGGAATGTCGTTTGAAGTCAATTTGATAGGTTTTAGAGTCGCGCTCACGGAAGGACTTGGTGAGCTTAGGAGCACCATAGTTCTACTCATTTTGCATTTATGTCTTTGTTAATGCGGGGAGATCTTTTCTTTTTGAAACCAAGATCTTTTCCTATCCTGTGAATAGCGTGATTAGTATTGTGAGATGTTTTAAGAGAACATAAAAAGATCTAGGATACCTTGTAACTTTGTCAGTTGTAAAATAGTTAGATGACAGTCATTGCAATTTGCAAGACAGCCCTCGTGGGGTCCAGGTGGTGGCGCTGGGGCGGGGCCATGCCATGATGCCAACCTAATTCTTGTGTTCTTTGAAGATTTTTTGTTATAAATTCTCCCAAATAGTAAGATAATTGTTGCGCTGACCGTAAGCGAAGATATTTTGTCTGAGAGAGACGGAGGGAGCGTCAGTAAATAAAGCCGACATTTTTATTAATATCCAAAGTTTAATACAAATTATTAATTATGTCCGGAGTTCAAAACTTTTGCTAAAAATACTCAAACCGGTCAGAAAATGGCCGGTTTACTCCCCACCTAAACCGGCCATTTTCTGGCCGGTTTACTCTTCTTTTTTTTTAAAACCCGCAAAACCTCCATAAAAGGACACCATATGGAGTTTGGTTATAAAAAAATAGTATTTTATTGTAGTTAGATGAAGTAGGTTGTAATTTATTTGAGTATTAATTAATTTCATTACTTCTTGTAGTTCCGTACAAAATAATAAAGTACACACAAATTGCAAATAGAGTCCACACAATTTTTACAACATGCATATAAATCACCTATTACTACCACGTCTAAAATTTAATCTCCGAAGTAAACCACTTGCGAAAGATGACCTACGAGATGGCCTAGCAGGTGGCTCTGGTTGCTCAGTAGATGGCCCGGCTTGGGTTCCAGATGGAGCTGCTTGGTTTGTAGATGGCCATGCTTGGCTTGTAGATGCCCTTGTTGTGCGTCTAGTAGTGGACCTCCTCGGTTGGATCACAGATGGCTCTCCTTGCACCCCAACCGCCTCTCCTCCTATGTCAACTCTCTCTCCCATTGCTTCGGCATACATAGCAGTTGCATCTAAACGGCTCGTAGCTGTGCTACGCCGTGACCCTCCGGACCCACTTCCCGACGCCATTACTCACTCATTTTTTGCCGCATTTGCTGCGTTTCTTGCCTCTGCATTTGCATGTGTTACTTAGTGAGTTGGTATAAATTGAAAAGAAAAATAATTTTGGACGAATGTTACATACCTCTTCGTTGCCTATCGGAAGTGGAACGGCGAGCCTGATGCCCCATTCGTCTAACTTCCATTTCATCCACCGTCATTACACGACGGGTGTGTTTTCGCCTCCCCTTCCTAATCCAACCACTACTCGGAAGAATTCTGTCTCCAACCATTGCTCGCTGACGCCGCTGAACAAACTATCTGTTGCACGTGTAGAACGTATCCTCCACTATGGCACAAACAGGCAATCTACGACTCGTTCGGAAGACATTGTTGAGCGACTCGGAGCCATTTGTTGTCATGATACCAAACCGGTATCCTCCGTCACAGGTTTGGAAAATTTTCTCATAATTGGACGGCTCCATCACATCATTAGGACGTACTTTGCCCACTCTCTTTAAATATGCATTACACTGCGGATTTAGCTGCACAAAAACAAAGGAGTGTTATTTCATTTTCATAAAATTCTTATAAGATAATTAAACGAAATGTTATAAGTTAGACATACATGAGCAAACTCTTCGAACATCTCTTTCAATATTCTCGGCTTCTTCCTCTTTGCTCCTTCCCTGAACCTCCATCCGTACCATCTGTCTCCTCCACAGTTCTTGACCAGGTTGTCAGCAACATGCTGCATACAATACCTGTGCACAAAAAGCTCGGGAGGCCATCCGTCTTCAGCTGTCAGTGCAGCTTTGATCCCCTTGTGCTGGTCCGATATGACACATACAAATTTACAGGGGCCGAGCACTTCATTCCTCAACCACTGCAAGAAAAACCCCCAATTCTCAATATCCTCCTGCCGTACAATTGCAAATGCAATAGGCAACAATTGGTTCTCGGCATCGTAGCCGCAAGCTATCAAAAGCCTCCCCTCATATCGCCCAGACAAGAAGCAGGCATCGATGCTGATCACTGGTCTCAGGTACTGGAACGCCGCAATGCATGGACCAAACGCCCAGGCTACGGCTCTGAACTGGGCAACACCTGGCATGATTAGTCATGTTTCCTTATTCCGTACCGGGCTGATCAGAAATTGGTGGGTCGAGCCGGGATTGTTGTGGCAAATTGCAAGCACCAGTGGTCTCAGCAAGCTGTACGAAATCTCCCAACTCCCAAATTGTCGGGCTATTGCCAGCTCACGGCCCCTCCACAGTCGGTTGTATTTAGGTGTCACATTGTCATACACAGACAAAACAATGTCTGCCACCGTCTGAATGCTCATACACGGGTCCTTTTTAATGGCGTTCTCAATGACATCGGCAATGAGTGCTGCCGTCAGACATTCGTGGTCGTCCCTCGTACTGTCAGTCCTACATGTGTGAGGCATGTCTTGCTTAGTTATAACCCATGCGTCTCCACATCCCGTCGGCTTTGCCCTAAGCTCGTAACGGCAATTCTTGTCCTTGCACAGCAGAGTAACCCGATCCCTGTCACTTTTCCAAGATCTGAACTCCTTATTCTTTTTTATATGGTGCTCTCTGATCTTCTTCATTAGGTCTTCTTTGCTTTTAAAATATTGGTTTGCAGCAAGCTCACCTTTGTACTCAATCCGTTGCCCATAATAACCAATATCTGCTTCTCTAAACTCAGAAATATCATTGAGGTCTGGGAACGGGTGCGTATCAGTCCGGCCACTAAGCGGCCCCCCCTCATCAGTATGCCTTTCAGCTGTTTCAACCGGCCAGTCTTCATCGCAACCTTCCATGTGATCTGAATCCCCCCACATGTCTCCCTCAAATTCATTCTCGCTCCCCAGATCGTCCTCCGGTATTTCATTAATATCTTCAAAGTCCGGGCAGCTTGCATCGTCTACTGGTGCAGGTCTGGGGTAAGGTGATATTGGAGGTAACGGTAAAGAAGTGGTATTTACAGATCTAGGTGGGGTTGAAACTGAGTGTCTTGGTCTGCCTCGATTGTGTCTAGGCGGGGATGCAACTGAGTGTCTTCGTTGAGGTGCTGGTGGAGTGACGTAGTTGTAGGGTTCTGGGTCAGGTTCGGTGAGGAGTAAGGTGGAGTCACGTCTGTTGGTTTCTAGTTGTGGGGTATAATGTGGTGCCGTTGATCCAGAGCCCGAACTTCCAACCCCGGGCTCTACCGGAACTCTTCTAGCAAATATTTCTATTAGAAAATTCCCTTCGGACCTCAATTAACCAAACATGCCTCTCCACGTACTCTCATCTACCATTTTAGCAACCATAAATTTTCCGCTGGAGGGATGGCAATATCGGGTTGCCTATTCTAGGTCACACATTTCTGGGTTGTAACCGGTGTGTGTGTAAACTATGGATTTCAGGTCTAAAAGTGAGATGTCATCTGGAATCATTAATGAATGAGCTGCATCTTTGTTGTAATACGCCCCTTGTGCACTATTAAGCATCTTCCCACCATAGTGTAATGAAATAAAGGTCATGGTAAACAAACTACATTTTAGAAAATGGTAAATATTGTCAGGTTACTAAATGGTAAACATTTGTCAGGTAACTAAATAGTAAACAATTGACAGATTACTAAATAGTAAACAATTGACACATTTGTATAGGGTATAGAGTATATGGTATAGGGTTTTGGGTATTGGGTATTGGGTTTAGGGTTTAGGGTTTAGGGTATTGGGTATTGGGTTTAGGGTTTAGGGTTTAGGGTTTAGGGTATTGGGTATTGGGTATTGGGTTTAGGGTTTAGGGTTTTAGGGTTATAGGGTTATAGGGTTTAGGGTTTAGGGTTTAGGGTTTAGGGTTTAGGGTTTTGGGTTATAGGGTTTAGGGTTTTGGGTTATAGGGTTATAGGGTTTTGGGTTTTGGGTTATAGGGTTATAGGGTTTAGGGTTTTTTTAATTAAATTTAAATTTTTTAATAATATAATTAATTATTCTATAAAATAAAAATAAAAATAATAATAATAAAAAAAAATATTTACCTTAACAGTGCGCTGCTGCCTCGGGCTGTGTGCCTTTGGATGAAGGGAGGGGGTGCCCTTTTATGGAGGTTTTGAGGGTTTTTTAAAAAAAAGAAAAAGAAGAGTAAACCGGCCAGAAAATGACCGGTTTAGGGGGGAGTAAACCGGCCATTTTCTGGCCGGTTTGGGTATTTTTAGCGAAAGTTTTGAACTCCGGGCATAATTAATAATTTGTATTAAACTTTGGATATTAATAAAAATGTCGGTAAATAAAGTCATACCAGCTACCACTTTAAAATATTATATAACATATCTGAAGAAAGTGGTGATGGTATTTGGTTATCCCTTGTGAGTGTTATAAATGACTGGCTATAATGGCGGCTACGTAACCCATTACCCAACGAGCCTTTTTGCCAGGTTTCTGTATGAGATCTTAATTTGCAGCTCGTAAAATAAAAAAATAAAAACAGTCTTACGCTGGAGCTGTGACAAACCTCAAAAAAAAAAAGATCTCAAATATTTTTCCTTATTTTGTTGAAATATATATTAGAAAAACTAAAAAAAGTTTCCTTATTTTGTTTGCGATCAATCTCCACTTGACTGTTAAATCATAATTAATCTATATTCAAATTCACCAGTAGTCGATGGTCCTAATGAACCTGTTTCTCTATGTTAAGAAAATATAATTTAGTTTGTTATCAATCTCATTTTTGACCATTGCTTGTCATATTGTACGATGCACAAGACAGTAACAATATCAATTTTTGGTCCACTCATCCGGTACTGGGTTGAGTTCAGTACTGGTAACGCAAAGTGCATACCAATACTGGTATACATGCGGTGTTGCATGCGATAGGCTTGATCTTCGCTATGAATAGATTTTATCACTATTGAAATACATCTTCTAATATTTGTTTATAAAGAGCAATAACATGTTTTGTTGGTTGTGTAGGTTCATTCTTGCAGGAGTGGTGATTATTCAACAATTAAGCTCGTAACTTAGTTTATGTACTTTTTTGTTTCATATGTAAATTAATACTTATGTGATATGTACAGTTTGTTTTGTTATGTACGCGTAAATTAATACTTGCATATTGTTGAGAAATAGAAGATTTGCCTCAGAAGATCATCATTGGCATTTTAAGGAACAAAATCAAGTTAGCATCTACAATAGCTGTTAAGCTAAATATAGTACCTAGCAAGATTTGAGAATTTTTGTATATTCAGAAATTGTAATTTAGGCAACTAGGCAACAGCTAGAAATTGTAATTTAGGCAACTAGGCAACGGCTAGGACCTCTCCTTAATTATAAAGAGGCCTAATATTCATTGTAAGATTAGAACAATCAATAGAATTATTCATCATTTCAATTTTCTAGATGGTATCAGAGCTCTTTCTGTACCAGCAATAGGTACAGAGCAACAACCCACAACACCACAAACACACAACCTGGTAATTTACCAGAACAACAATGGCCGACAAAATTCAGATCGATGCCAATACCTCACTGAAATTAACTCCCATGTTACTCAATGGCAAAAACTACCAGTCATGGTCCAAATCAGCAATAATCTCACTCAAAGGCAAAGGCAAGTACGGGTACATCACAGGCGACAAGAAAAAGGCTGATGCAAACAAAGACGAATGGGACATCCATGACAATCTGATCATGTCATGGCTTCTAAACTCCATGCAACCAGAAATCAGCGAGCTTTTTATACATGGTACCGAAACCTCTGCCAAGATGTGGACAGCAATCAACAAAATGTTCGGTAAACAAAACAACTTTGTCCACATCTTCCAAATCAAACACGACATTGCCCAAATCAAACAAAACCAGAAATCCATCACACAATATTTCGGGGCAATGAAAGCTAAATGGGATGAATTAGACATCCACCAACCCGATACCACAGATCCAGAAAAAATCCAAGAACGAAAAAATCAAGATCGAACATTTCAGTTCTTAGCAAACCTGGACCAGAGTTATGAACACGTCCGGCAACAAATCCTTTTCGAAGCTAACCTTCCCTCTCTCGAATCCATCGTCGCTCTCCTAGAACAGGAGGAATCGAGGTGCGATGTCATGCACACCAACCCCCAGACCGGCGACACCTCAGAGAACCAAGCCTTCCTCTCATACAACAACAAATCTCAAAACCCTAACTTCCACAAAGCTCAATCCAGCGGTTCCGAGAGGTGTGACTGTTGCAAGAAGAAAGGAACGGTGCTGGTTCCTTCACCCGCATCTCAGGCCAAAGAAATGGAAAGGAGGCGGCGGCGATCGGGATGGAGAGAAGCGAAAGGGGGAGGTGAGAAAAAAGGATATGCGGCAACTGGCGCAACAACACAAGGAACCGTCTCCTCTTCTGGTGCACCAAATACACCTGGTTCAGTAGCCGAACCATGCTCCGAAACTGGAGAGGATCCCATGCGGCAACTAATGGCGCAGCTGTCTGTGATGCTTGCTAGACAGAACAATAACTCATGCGGTATCGCTTTAAATTCTATTAAATTTTTACCTAGCAGCCAATTAATAATAGACACTGGTGCTACTGACCATATGATATGCAATATAGAGTTATTTAAGTTCCTAAAAATGTGCAAAAATGACCAATATATTTTAGTGGCCAATGGAACCAAGGTACCTATTACTGGTATAGGTACCATTAATCTCTTCTCCAAAGAAATTAAAAATGTTCTATACATAAATTCATTTACAACAAATCTAATTTCTGTAAGTAAAATTACGCAAGAATTTAATTGTGATGTACTATTTTCAAAAACAAATGTTAAATTTCAGGACCAAATAACAGGGATGATGATTGGTGAGGGATTCTATGACAAGGGACTCTATATGTTGAATTATCAGAAATTTAATTTATGCGCAACCAAGCAACCTAGTGAAAATGAATTGTGGCACAAGAGACTTGGACATCCTTCTGATAGAATTTTAAATTCCTTTTTAAATTTTCCTTTAAATAATTGTGTTAATTGCGATACCTGCAAATTAGCTAAACAAACTAGGCTTCCGTTTTCATTATCAATTAGCAAGAGTAAAGCACCATTTGAATTAATACATTCTGACGTATGGGGACCCGCTCCTACTACTTCATATAATCAATTTAGATTTTTTGTGTTATTTATTGATGATTTTTCTCGTGCTACTTGGTTATATTTACTTAAATCAAAAAGTGAAGTTTTCTTATGCTTTCAAGAATTTGCAACTTTGGTAGAAAATCAATTTAATACAAAAATTAAAACATTTAGGTCTGATAATGGCACAGAATTTGTTAATAACAATTTTTCTCAATATTTTAAAAATAAAGGAATTTTACATCAAACGACTTGTATAAATACACCCGAACAAAATGGAGTCTCTGAAAGAAAAAATAGGCATTTGTTAGAAATGACAAGAGCACTTTTATTTCAAATGAATGTCCCAAGGCAATATTGGTCAGATGCAATACTCACGGCCACATATTTAATTAATAGACTCCCTAGTGTTAAATTAGAAAATAAAAGTCCTTTAGAAATACTTTACCAAAGAAAAATTAATATTGACCATTTAAGGATTTTTGGTTGTGTGTGCTTTGTTCATAAAAAAGAAAAGATAAATTTGACTCAACATCAACAAAGGCTATTTTCTTAGAATATTCAACACACAAAAAGGGATATAAGTGCTATGATCCACTTAATAAAAAAATGTTCATCTCAAGGGATGTTATTTTTAATGAAAATAAAACTTATTTTTTAAAGGAGGAGATTAGTGAGCCTATTACCAATAGTCAAAATGGAGTATTGTTACCAACCAACCATTCTCATGATGTGTGTTGAGTATTGTAGATATAGAGATTTTGTACTCTTTTTGCCTTTAAATTTATAAATCTTCGTACTCAATAAATAGGTTAGTTGCAAGCGCACAACCTATCGATCGTAGTATTTAGGTGTCGATCCGCAAGGAGATAGGGAAATACTAATTTTTAATAAAGAAAACTACTTCTAAACTGAACAATAAAAGTAAAAAGGGGGGTTTTTGTGTAATTTCGTTTTTAAAGGAAAATTAAAGTAAACTAAAAGTTCGTAACAAAAAGCAATAAAGTCGGGTGAAAATCAAGTTTGAGAAGTCTAGGGGTATTCGGTCCACAATCCCTTGCTAATTCTATCTACTCGGTTTGTTTAAATTCATGTTTGATTATGACGAGGTTTCTAACCTAAGTTAGCCTTTGGAACAAATATTTATACGAATACCTTGGGTGGACGGATTAATGTGCCTCGAATTCTAGGGCTGTCACTAACCTAGAGGGATATTTAATCACGTGCTTCAAGTGTATATATCGATATTTGTTCTAAGGTGTCCTAATCAAGTTTTGGCTTCACCGCTAAGTCCTTCACCAAACCCTAACCTTAATTTCTATTTTTCCAGATTTGAATACAAAAGTACGGTCGCTAATAATTCAAATCCTAAGGTATTTGCAATCACAATTTATACTATCATATATGATCCTAATCTACTTTTAATCAAGAAGACTTAAGCGGGACGCTACAAGTCAAGCACAACAAGTTGCACTATCCTATATGATCCTAATCTACTTTGGGTCTAAATGATCAAAGCGGGACGCTACAATTCAAGTACAAATCATGGAACATCACAAATAATAAATCACAGAAATTAACATCAAATCAAACAATCATAATAAAAACTAAAATCCGAGTAAAATAGAATTAAACAAGTTCATGCTACATGACCTAAACCCCTAGAAAGAAACTAGCCTCTCATGGAGAAGCAAGTATTCATCATAAATTCAAGTACAAAGTAAGTAAAGACAAGAGAAACTAACTAGAGAAATAGAATACACCCTTCTCTAATTAAAACCTTAGTCTTCCTTGCGATTGCTGTGAGAATTCGCCTTCTTCCTTCTTGATTCGCTCCTGTGGTTGACGCTCTATCTCGTGAATTTCTCTCTTAGAATGGTCATGATCATGGAGAAGAAATTCCTTTCCTTTTATAATGGATCTGGAGCATATGGACGTGGGGAATCACTCTAAATCCGTCACAACATGTCCCCACGTTTCCAC
Organism: Carex myosuroides; assembly: GCA_028015225.1. Classification (NCBI taxonomy): domain Eukaryota; kingdom Viridiplantae; phylum Streptophyta; class Magnoliopsida; order Poales; family Cyperaceae; genus Carex; species Carex myosuroides. Next base: position 7,430,660 of record CM051488.1, read on the forward strand.
CTTCTATTTTCCACCTTTTGGGACGTGGTCTGATGCGCCGAAAATAGGAAATCCTCAAAATGGCAGTTTTTAGGCTGAATGCGGCCCAAGTGCGTCCACACTGCGGCCGCACGGGTTTTGGTTTCAGTTCTGGATTTGACTCCAAGTGCTGAGTGCGTCCGCACTGCCTCCCAGTGCGCCCGCATTACTCTCGGACTTTTCTGTTCTTCTTTGGCTCAGGAGTGGAAATTTCTCTAAGTAGAAAATGCGGGTCCCCTGCGGTCGCACTCTGGTCGCATTTTCTTTCTGAGTTGCTGGATTTCTTCACCAAAATTCGGCTAAGTAGGAAATGCGTCCGCACCAATGTTTAGTGCGTCCGCATTCCCCTCGGACTTTTCCTCTGGAGCATGCTGGACCTTGGATTTTCTTCTTAAGTACTTAGTGCGGCCGCACCAATGTTCAGTGCGTCCGCACTTTGGTCCTTTTTCTTGTTTTCCTGCGAATTTCACATAGACAAATGCAGTAACTTGATTCTAGGGTTATTTAATCCTAAGTTATACTAAAATACATGATATTTGGTGCTATTATGCGATGAAAACCTGATCGAACATATATATAAATTAAACCTATCAATGTGATAACCTTGACCAAAAATGAAAATAGAGATGAAAATAATATAAGTGAACCAGAAAATGAAATTGAGGAAAATAACAATCCTACTAATGACAATCATGAGAATAATGAAGAAAATAATGTAAGAAGGTCTTCAAGGACAACTCAACCATCCTCCAGGCTTCGAGACTTTGTGACTTACAAGGTAACATATCCTATTCAAGATTTTATTTCTTATGACCAAATTTCAACAAATTACAAAGCCTTCTTGACTTCTCTCTCTAAACAAGAAGAACCAAAAAACTTCCAAGAAGCCTTAAGTCAACCTGTATGGTGTGAAGCCATGAAAGAAGAACTTAGGGCATTAGAAAAAAATAATACTTGGGTTATTACGCCTCTACCAAAAGACAAAAAACCAGTTGGATGCAAATGGGTGTACAAAATAAAATATAACAGTGATTGTATCATAGAAAGATATAAAACTAGATTGGTGGCTAAAGGATATACACAAACCTATGGTATTAACTATCATGAAACGTTTGCCCCAGTTGCCAAAATGAACACTGTTAGGATTTTATTCTCAGTAGCAACAAATAATGGTTGGAACATTTACCAAATGGACGTGAAAAATGCTTTTCTTCAAGGAACACTTGAAGAAGAAGTTTATATGAACCTACCACCTGGTCATGAGAGAGAGAAAGATTCTAATCTTGTTTGTAGGTTAAAAAAATCCATATATGGTCTGAAGCAATCTCCAAGGGCATGGTATGAAAAACTCAGTTTTTTTCTTAAATCATGTGGCTTTACAATTAGTAGTGCTGATAATTCTCTTTTCACCAAACAAAGTAATGACAATATTGTTATTGTATTAGTTTATGTAGATGACATAATTGTTACAGGAAATAATCAAACAGAAATTAACATGATTGAATGTCAGTTGAAGAAAAATTTTAATATAAAAGATTTAGGAATATTGAAATATTTTCTAGGCATTGAAGTAGCCCATTCAATCAAAGGTATATTTATCTCTCAAAGGAAATATGCACTAGACCTTCTTAAAGAAACAGGTAAAATAGGATCAAAACCTGCCTCAACACCCATTCAATATAGATGCAAATTAAATACCGAGGATGGAGAACCATTAAAAGATATAAATCAATTTCAAAGACTTGTAGGAAAATTGATATATTTAACAGTAACAAGACCTGATATCTCATTTGCTGTTAGTCAAATTAGTAAATTTATGCATGCACCTAGGACACCTCATTTAGAAGCAATTAATAGAATTTTAAGATACTTAAAAGGATCACCTGGAAAGGGAATATGGATGAAAAATAATAATTCTAATGAAGTGTGTAGCTATTCCGATGCAGATTGGGCAGGAAGCTTTGATAGAAAATCAACTACTAGCTTCTGTACATTTGTAGGTGGGAATCTAGTCACATGGAAGAGCAAGAAGTAAAATGTTGTAGCAAGATCAAGTGCTGAAGCAGAATATCGAGCTATGGCATCAACCGCTAGTGAACTAACTTGGGTTAGACAAGTGTTAACCGATTTGAATATTACAAATCATGAACCTATAAAAATGTTTTGTGATAATCAAGCGGCTAGACATATTGCGTCCAATCCAGTTTTTCACGAACGAACTAAGCACATTGAAGTCGATTGTCATTTTGTGCGAGAAAAAATTCAAGCAAAAGAAATCAAAACACCATATGTGAAGAGTCAAGACCAACTTGCTGATATCTTCACAAAAGGGCTAGAACCAGGACCATTTTATAAAATTACAAGCAAGTTAGGATTGATCGACATTTACAATCCTAACTTGAGGGGGAGTGTTGAGAAATAGAAGATTTGCCTCAGAAGATTATCATTGGCATTTTAAGGAACAAAATCAAGTTAGCATCTACAATAGCTGTTAAGCTAAATATAGTACCTAGCAAGATTTGAGAATTTCTGTATATTCAGAAATTGTAATTTAGGCAACTAGGCAACAGCTAGAAATTGTAATTTAGGCAACTAGGCAACGGCTAGGACCTCTCCTTAATTATAAAGAGGCCTAATATTCATTGTAAGATTAGAACAATCAATAGAATTATTCATCATTTCAATTTTCTAGACATATATATTGTTTTTGTTTCAGTTTTGTACAATTTTTTCATATATAAATTAACATTTGCATGATATATATTGTTTTGTTACCCTTATATCACCAACGACACATACAACTTATCTCAATTATCATTGCTGAAGTAACGCGAGGCTATTTTGCTAAGTTGAGTATCAATTGGTGAAGTAACTACTAGTCCGTATAATTTAGTACTTGTATAGACCATTCGGTACTGCTCGCTGGAACAAGTATATCAATTGGTGTAACAGTACCAGTCTGGACTCTGGACTCTGGACTAATACCAACCAGTACTTCAATATTGAATATTGATACAGTTGCCTGGATCACTGTTTTAGAAACTTGATCCAGTTTTATTTCAAGAAAGCAATATAGAGTTAATTACAGATAATTCGGTTTATTTCCAAATATTTCTTTTTTTAGAAGCATAATAGGAGCTATCAGCTTTGTAAGAAAAGTATTTCTAAATATTTCTACTCTCTTCTTTTATACTGGCACATGCCAGTTGGTACTCGTACTCATTGGAACCAATGCGAACTGGCCGAAATTTTTATTTATAGCATAAAAAAAAAAACCAAATCACTCTGGTTTTGGAGAAATTCGAAAAATACCTGGGCCGCTCAGGCGTTTTGCGGCCCCAAAGACTGAGCTCTACCCAATGCCCCTGCGGACCCAAGGGTCACCAAACGCCTATGCGGCCCCTCCTTTTTTTTTTAAGCAGAAAGTGTTTTTTTTTTTTGTTTTGGTTTTCTGGTTTTTATTTTTTTATGTTGTTTATATATATTGTGTGTAATTGTTATTTTGTGTTAAATGGCGTTTATTTCAAAAATATTATTAGTTTGTCGTATCTATCTTATGAGTATGTTGTTTATTTTGAAAATGTCGTTTGTTTGAAATATCATTTGTGTACGAAGAAATAATGATATAATAAACAAAATAAATAAATAACAAAAAATAAATAACAAATCAACATATAAGTGATAGTATCTAACAAATAAGTCTCAGTATCTGACAAAACATCTAACAAAGTACAAATCAAAGCCTACGAGTCAGGACTAAATATCGTCATCGGCTTCTTCTTCCTGAACCCTCGACCCCGCCTGGAGAGTGGCGTCTCGTCATTATCTGCTGAGTCTGTAGAGTCCTCTGCATGGACATCCTAAACCCTAAACCTACACCTAATTATTACCCTAAATTAAAAATTGAAACAAGAAAAGAAGAAGAAAACTTACCCGAGCTCGAAGGAATCTAAATAAAGCTTGAATGGATAATGACAGAGTTCCATCAGCCCCCTTTATATAGCATCGGGGGGCGCATAGGCGTTTGGCGGACCCAAGGTCCGTAGGGGCATTGGGCGGATCCTAGACTGGAGCTGCAGGGGCATTGGGCGGACTTCAGTCTTTGAGACCGCAGAACACCTGAGCGGCCCGGGTATTTTTTGAATTTTCCCAAAACCGGAGTAATTTGGTTTATTTTCTTTTTATGCTATAAATAAAAATTTCGGGCGAAAAGTGCTATGGTACAACGACAATTAAACTAATGAAAAAAAAATGAATGATCAATATATATATAGAAGAGAAATTTGATTCTAAGCTTCGAAAAGAGTCAATGAAAAAGCTTTTTTATCATCGAAATAATTTTGCATACTTTGTAAATAAAGCTAATAATTGTTTTTTTTCATGTAGTATGAAAAAATTTCAGTAAAAAATAAGGATTTTGTTGTATTGGCATTTGCTTTTCTCTATCGTAATATGTTAGAAGTTATTTGTATTTTTTAATAAAAAATATTGAGAGACTGATCTTCAATTTTTGTTAAAAAGAAAAAAATCTAATTGATGTTTTGTTGAAATTTGATCACTCAAATTTTATTATGAAAAACTATCTCTGCTACAAGGGGAGAGAAGATTATTGGACGTCTTAATTTGTCATAGAACTGTGCGGGATGAGATTTTACGGGTTCAAACCTAATATTTAATTTACGAGAACCCATACTCATGAGTATGTACGGTAATGTTTGTACAAATGTGGTAAAATGAATGTTGAGGTGTACCGTGATATTAATTGTATAAAATCTTGAATTTTTTTAATATGTATATCCATTTAAATTTTCTCATCTATATAAAATAAGAAAAAAATTGTGAAATACTAATTAGAAAAAAATGTACAGTAAATTTTCTCATCTATTTAAATTTTAATTATTTGTAAAAACGTATGTTGTAATGTGTAAAAAAGAGTGAGGAATAGATAATTTGTATTATGCATAACGCATATTGGTTCATACCACATATTAATATCTCAATTTTAAAGTCCAAATAGTCAATCTGAACCATTCAAGATAATTTTCACATGAAAAATTACTTGTAGATTACATTTTATATTTCTTAGAATTTTTTAACTATTTTTTTTAGATATGTAGAAAATTACTACTTTTGAATGGTCTTAGAATTTTTAGATTAAGTGATTTTCTACCTATTTATAAAATAGTAAAAAAGTCTAAAAGAAGGTAAAATTTGAATCTATCAGTATATTTTCATATGAAGACAATGTTGAACAGTTTAGATTGATTAACTGTTTGAACTTTGGAAATTGAGATATTAATCTGCAGTACAGATCAATATGTGACATGCATTGTACCGTAACCTCACTCATTAAAAAATGCGTTGTCCAGAGCTAAATCTGATTACCACAAGAGAAACTTAAATATATTAGAGACTAATATATAACCCTTAGTTGGACTTATTTTTCTGGTCCAAATCGCAGAAGGCAATGAAAGGAGGAATAGATAGAAATGAGAGAGAGGGGACAGAGCAACTGAAAAAATATCTGCCTTGCTTCGTTTGTTTTCCCCACTAATTTATGTTGCTTTGGAAATCTATTTGGGAAAAAATGATAAAGAATGAAAAAAAAAAATTGATCATCCGAACGGACCCTGAAATAATATTTCCAGTTAGCCTTCAAATTTTCACACACTACAAGAATACATTGTTGTAGACTGTAAACAACATTTAATTAGAAATACCTTCCATTTACAAATTCATAAAAATTTACACATTGGCAGTTGTTGTTTTTTCCTTTTTCTTCTTCTTCTGTTGGTCTAGTTGGATATGAAGAAGAATCTCCCAATTTCGTAAATTAGTCCCACTGTAAAAACCGTCCAGATAATTTATCAGATGTGCATTTTCTTTTTCTTTTTTTGTGTTTGTTCTATAATACTAGATTATTCATAAAATTTCGAAAAAACAATTCTGTTCTTGATATTACAGAATAAAAACGTGATTTATATGAAAATGTCATAACCAAAACCAATTAATTAGGCCTAGCCTAACTAAGGCTGCCTCATCGTAGGGCATTGAACTTGCGGCCTGAAAGTTAGGGGTGTTCATTGGGTCCGGTTTAGTCAGTTTTGAACCGAACTGAATTAGTTTGGACTAAACGGTTTGGTTTTTTCGGTTTAATGGTTCGGTTCGGTTTGCTTTTTAAACCGAATTATAATTCCGGTTCGGATTGGTTTGAAATTTTTTAAAATTGAAATAACCGAACTGATCGAACTTTTATATATTATGAATTTGGTTCGGACCTCCCCAGTTTATTTCTTAATCAATTGCTTTAAATACTTCGGTTTATTTATTAATACTCCGGTTTATTTCTTAATATACTTCGGTTTATTATAAATCAATTGCTTTAAATAAAAAAAATAATATATTTTGGTTTGAACCGAACAAACCGAAATAAAACTTTGGTTCGGTTCGGTTCGGTTGCAATGCTAAATCGGTTCGGTTCGGTTCTATTTTAGAAATCGAATTATAACTTTAGTTTGTCTAGTTCAGTTCGGTTAAATTGAACCGAACCGAACCGATGAACACCCCTACTGAAAGTTTTGTAAAATGGATGGGAAAAAGACAAAATAAAAGGTTTTTTTTTATAGAAAAAGATACAATACAAGCTTCAATTGAAGATTTTGAAATCGGACTTAAACTGAAAGTATTCTCCGTGACAGGCAAGAAAATAGGAGCAGGCCGCGGCCTAGATCTGTCACCAATCCAACCCGCATATACTTTACATTTTTCACATTACTAAATAAATATAAACAGGCCTCCACACACAAATCCCAATTGTTTTTTACTCTTCTTTTTGAGACTTCTTTTTTTATTCAAACATGTGCTAACCCATCTAAACACACAACATTGGGTTAGAGTTATTTCTAGCCCATCCAAAAATAAAATGAAAATTCCAACGAAATCTTAAACACAAATTTGCCCCCCTCTTATCAGAATTCGGATCACGCCAGTACCGCATGTTCAATTACTAAATCCATATCGTTATTTTAATCTAGCATGAATCTTAAAGCGGACCCTCTATTTCTAAATAGGCACCGGATTGAGTTTGGCTCGGCTCGGAGTAAATCCGAACCATAAAATTGTAGGTCCCACTTATACAGTACCTGAGACGATACAAACTCCTCTTATGATCGCTCGCTCTATATCGGAGAGATTCTAGTCTCAAATATAATGCTTGTGATCGACTCTAGTTTTACACAAATTAAAAATCTTATTGCAAGTTACAAGTACCGTACTACATTTTTTTTTTTTTAATAAAAGGCCAAACAATCCATTTCATTGCTGAAATAGAGGTTATATGAGAATCGAGCTTAGAGATAGTAATTGGAAGAAGAGAGAAAGATAGATTGTGTCTGAATCATTGTATTTTCATCATGTCAATTGTTTACAATAACCTGGTATATATAGACCAGTGTAATACATGCTGTCTCAAGCAGCGGCTAACAGAATAACAAACTAACTGAATTGACTAACTGAATTGTAATGAAAGCTACGCCTAATAGCCCCCCTCAAGCTGAGGCTGGGACAGAACACAGAGTCAGCTTGGTGCGTAAGAAATCTAGCCGTGCGGCTGACAGTGACTTGGTAAACAAATCAGTGAGCTGATCTTTAGATGAAATAAACCGAACATCCAGCTGTTTGCGAGCAACCTTTTCGCGCACAAAATGAAAGTCGATTTCAATGTGCTTCGTTCTCGCATGGAAGACAGCAAACAAAAACATGGCTGTGATATGGGAGGAAAAGACCTTGTATGACTACCTCCTCAATCCCAAAAAGTATATTCCTGGAACCAAGATGGTATTCCCTGGTCTGAAGAAACCACAGGAACTAACTGAATTGACTAACTGAATTGTAATGAAAGCTACGCCTAATAGGTTAAGTTATAATTAGGTCCAATCCTTCAACTCCTCATAAAAGTATGAATGAACGCTAACTCTGATGCTGACACATAGCACCAGCAAAAGAAACTGGTACTGACATAGACATATTCCTAAAGTACTTGCATCTAAACTGTAACAAAACACGTACATATTTCTAAAGCATAGTTCTAAGCCACATGATACTGGGTTGATAGTAATACTAATGTTAACGCAGGTAAGCCTATACAAAAATGCTGGTAAATTGCTCTTCATCAAAAAGTGCTTCCATCTCCCTAGTATGGTACCAGTGCATCATTATCTGGTCCCAAAACCCTATAAAGGTATTACATCCAGTACCTCCTCATCTGACAGCCACTCGACAATGCCCGGTTTAGCTTTCTTTAGGGTCATGCCTGTCCAATATTTCACCAAAGATATAATTAGCAAAACAATATTAATAAATGATTTAATGTGTATCGATTTGAATCATAGTTCATTTCTATGTTCCCACATTGTCCAGCATAGTGCACTTTATATCATGAAAAATCCTTATTGTCCGTTTTTATCAAGCTGAACCCCAAAATTGAAAATGTCATTGCACGTCTCCCAAAGTGTAAAATGATCTTGACTATTTACCATCTAGAACCGGACACTTTGTACTAAAGGATATTTTAGAAATAAATGATCTATTGTTTTAGGTGCATTACAAAATTGAAATTTTTGTGATCCTACCCCTCCCCTCCTTGTTAAGTTGTCTTTAGTCATGATTATGTATTTGAATACCATCCACATAAAGATTATAATCTTATTTGGTACTGGTAAGGTCCATCATACCATACTATATATGTTGACTTCTATTCATCTAAAGTTTAAAAACCTATATAGTGATTTTACAGTAAACTTCCCTGAGCTGTCTCATCTCCATGCTACATTATCTTAGTTATGGGTAAAGGACATTAGGCTGAGTGTGTGAAGTATTGTTGCCATCCTTCCCCTAATACTCCTGTAAGGTGTCTCCTAAAGAGAACAATATCTTCCCTTAATAACCCTAAAGTATAGCTAACATTGATTTTACCTAATTTGTCTAATTCAACTAACATTGGACCAGAATGGTGAGTGAGAACTTGTGCTTGTACTATTAGTAACGCTTGGAACAGTATCGGTTATTTGACCGTTCCTGATTAGGAATTAGTATCGGTTATTTGACAGATCCTGATTAGTGGTACTATCAGTAACGCCTGGAACAATATCGCCCATAGATCTGTTCCTGATGTTCCTTTTTTATCGTTCCTGATGTCTAGTTCTCCACTAGTGTGTAGATGTAAAGTATTTGTGTAACACAACATTCTTTCATAATTCTGAGTACTCAGGATCTTGAAACTTTCACCACTATTTAAGTAAATGTGCAGTATTCATCTGTTCTATGTCTAGCTAAATGTCTAAACCTTCTATACATTTAGCTAAACAAGTTAGTTTCCAATTAGTTAAGGTGTATTTTTTCTTAGATCTATCAGTTCCTTGCCATAGGAACTTATGTACATTGTATGGTATCTATTTTTTTAATAACTTTAATAGGAACTCTATATAGTGACAAAATCTACAATGGAACTGCTGATATATAGAACTGGTTTGTACATATTTTTGACAAATACCGGACTACTTATAAAAAATAGTTAGGAGTACCGTTGGAACTTCCTCTGGTTCGTTAATGGCAACATAATTTTGATCTTATGCGTATTATTAAAAACTTAGAATAATGTGGAATTAGTTCAATATTAATTATGGCCTTCCAACGCAAAAGAGCTTAACTTCATACAATCAATCTCTAACTGCTATCAAAATTCCAAAATTTCTGAATGGAAGCTAATTGATAAAGGGTAATTATATCTTCCCCCATCTATCTATCCCCCATTTCATCCCCCAACTAACTAACTACATTTTCTAACTATAATTCAAAATTTTAACTACCTAATGGCCCTACAAATTAATTACTCAATTTTCTCCATTTATTTCTTTCATCTTTCTCCCTCCCTCTCCCACCTCTCCCACTTCTCCCTCTCCACCTCCGCCTCCACCTCCGCCCGCATCTCCCACCTCTCCCTCTCGGCCTCCCTCTCCCACCTCCACCTCCGTCTCCCACCTCCCACCTCCGTCTCCTCTCTCTCCCACCTCCGTCTCCGCCGGAGTAGATCCATCACTGTCGACCGCCGGGTCCGATCCGCCTCCGCCGGGTCAGATCCGAGTTATTTGCAAAGAACAAAGCTTCATTAATGGTGAATTAGAACAGTGCGTACTAAGTACATATGGATGAATACTTAATGTTTTAGAGATGAATACTACAACGTTTATGGATGAATACTTAATATCTTAGGCATAAATACTTTAACTTATATGTATGAATACTTGATATCTTATGGATGAATACTTTTTATTTGTTTGGTATGCACATATGTTTGTAATACTCTTGGTACATTAATTATTTACACTTACACGATGAGGATGAATACTTGCTTAATGCGGGATGAATACTTGCAAAATTCCTCACAGATCGTTAGAAATTTTGGTTAGATTGAGCGGAGAAAAAAAAAACTCATATCTAAAAACGTGTAAAAGATGAGTGATTGATGTGTCCAAATATGCTTCTATTGCAAAGATGAATACATTTATATAGATGGATGAATGCTAGTTGTGTTACAGATGAATACTTTTTTTGCAAATTTCTAAAATGAGCTGAAGGTAGTTAGAAGTCCCCCACTTAATTAATGCGCTGACGGTTATGCAGTCCCCCACTTAATTAATGCTCTGACAGTTGTGCGGTCCACCACACATGTTGTTTGTCTCCTACTTTCTTGTTGTAATATATCCAAATATGTTTCTATTGCAAATGTGAATACCTTCATATAGATGGATGAATACTAGTTGTGCTACATATGAATACTTCTGTAAATTCCTAAAATACACTGACAGTTATAAATTCTAACTAACTAACTACCTTAATTAATGCAACTGACGGGGGATGAAATGGGGGATTGTTCACGGGGGAGAACTAGGCGGACCCATTGATAAATTATACCCTTTCCTTTCTTTACAACTGGATCAACAATACCAAACAAGGGCTACTCTTTCTTTCGGGCAATACCTACTTCGAATATATCATTCGGGCTGAACCCAATCAATATCAAAACCCAAATTGTTCATACCCTGTAGTTACAAATTAAAGAAATCAGAATGCCAATCAATAGCTAATTTCTTAGTAGATTCATATCTTATATATTCTGATTTTTTAAACTATCAAGTCTTTTTTATTTATTCTAAGAATGCATATAGAAACTCAATATTGCCTGTTGCACGTAATACAACCCGAATATTTTTTAGTTACCATCTTATATTTGAAAATTCTGATCTTACCATCGATTTTGGAGAATGGAAGCTAGTAGATTCATATCTTATTCTGATCTTACCATCTTATAATTTCTTACCATTCTGATTTTGTTAGCAGTAAAGTATGACATCTTATTGTTATTGACAAACCTATGAAATTATGAAGTTATGTGCAACAAACAAAAAATTGAAGAAAAATTTGTCAATGTTAGAAGAAGGACATATTTTTTTATAGCCACAATTGTTAGAACTAAAAATCATTTCAAGAATCACTATGGTTCATGATCAATTTTCTCAAATTCATTAAGAATTATAATGAGAACCCAAACAATCAAAGTCATGTCTTAATTTCTTTCATTTTTTATATCATATAAGGAATGTTATTTGTTATTTAATGATCTCATTTAAGTAAAAATAATTGTATTCACTATTTGAGGTACACAAATTGTAACACTATGCAAAATATAATTCTGAAATTAATAATCAAAGGTATTATATGAAATGTTTAAATGTGTTATTCAATAAAATATGTAACATTTAACGTTCAATTAGTATTTTACTGATAGTAAGATAATCAAGTTATCTCAAAGTTAGTTAGAATTAGATTCTCCAAATATTAAATTGAATGATGTAAAGCGTATGTTGTATAGATTGAAAATTTTAAAATATTCAGAGACAAATATTCAAAATTAAGTTAAATATTATATGATATTAGTACAATAGGAAATTAACATCCGTTAATATGTACAAAATATTTTGAGACTAATTTGAAGAGCTTGGAAATGTTAAGTTAAATTGGTAAAATAAATTATCAATTAGGCAGGTGGGACTTATTTATAATATTTGAAAAGTTAAAGGTTGATTATAAAAAAATGCAAAATAAACAAAACAAAAAAAAGTCACCACCGTGGCACTAAGGCCACGTGGTCAACACTGGGTGCTTCACTGCTTCACCCCTTAATTTCCCCAATTGGCCTTCTCTCTTGCGTGAAGAAAGGAAATTTGTAACATCCCGATAAGCTTGATAATTCTTTTTAAAAGATATTAAACTTTTTATAAATATTAGAAAAATTAAAGATTGAAATTGCAAATATTCAAATATTCAAATTTAAACAAAAAAAATATGCCAACGTGGCATTTTGCCGCGTGGCTATCATGCATACCCCCTAGTTCTTTTTACCCGACCCTTAAAGGGTGTCTCTCTCTCTTTTGATGTAAGAGATGAAAAAAAAAAATGAAAACCGAAAATGAAAAAGAAAGAGAAAATCCAAAGAAAAATAAAGGAAATATTACGATAAATATATTGATATTTGATTTCATATCCTATTGGAATTCTAGCTACTTCGCGCTGATTCTGAATAGTCATTGCATCTCAAATTGGATTTCTGGATCGATTGCTATCAGGTAATCAGACTTCTCTACAATCTGTGTTTTCAATTTGTATGGTTGATTGGGTACTGATTTGGGTAATCGGATTATGATGGTATATTTAACCGGAATATGGGGTATGGAGATTGAAATTGTTTTTAATAGACTGAAATACTGAGAATCGCCTGTTCCAGGAATTCCAACTGGAATGAAACTGTTGTTATTGAAAACTAGACCCAATTGATATCGCCGGTTAAATATGCATACATAATTTGATATTTAATTGTGTTGATTAATCCAATCCTATTGAAATGGTTGTTTACTGTTATTAAGCCAATTATAGAGAAGCTGCGTCGTTAAATAACTGGTTATTCGGCTTTGTAGCTGACTCCATATTAATTCTGTTTCTTTTTGTTGCGACGTATGTTGACAGGACGACGAATGGATGCGAGGATGTTGTTCTATCGCGTCACATACCCGGTCCGGCCGCCGGGGCGTGACACAAATGCATATAAATTCTAGGAAATGAGAATAACCCTTATAATAATAACAAGAGTTATAATATGACAACAACAAATAATACAACTTATTTTGATGTTTTTTTTTTCTCTTGTTTACCCATTAAACAACATAACAAAAAAAATTATTATGTACCAATAAAAGGAAAATCCATAAATATGTCATTAAATAATGGATTTTACATTTGTATGAAAATATGTTGGTCTATTTTTTTTATTGTTGAATAATTTTTTTTGTTGGTCTATTTTTATGAAAATATGTCATCTTGTATGAGAATATTTTCTTTTTCTCTTATAATATGTCTCTGTTGCAATATACGAGTATATATACGATATTAGTATTATATATGTATTGAATTTATTCAAATTTTGCATGTGACATTAACACTTCTGAAATTCCTTAAATCATGAGCAAACTCCCGTTTAAAAAAAAACATAAGCCATATTGACAATTTACATTAAAAGAAAGTTTTACAAAAAGTTTAAAGCATCGGGGAAATGTAACGATCATAGATACGGTAAAAACAATGTCAACAATAACATACAGACTATCAAGATATAATTATAGGCACAAGTATTAGCATCGTGCAAGTCATTTTCTTGTTTATCATTCAACCGTTTTCATTATTAGGGCTCAGCAACATATATATCTTCTAAGACTAAAAGACGCAAAGGCGTACACTTTAGTTATAGTGTACACAGTTACCACCTCCCTCGGATAAAGATATTAAAAAAGCATTGAAACAGGTTTACTTTAACCTACCTTTATCACAAGTTGGACATATGAGAATCAAGGAATAAGTAAATAATGAATAAGAAAATAAAGAAAAATAATAAAAAAAAAAAGAAGAGAAGCTGTATTCCTTTCATACATCTATATCACAGCAAGTTGGCCAGCTATAATATAAAACAAAACAATCAAACTACATAACTAACTAACAACATAAAGTAAAGAAAAAACAAACACCTAATTAAGAATAATTACTTAAGGGAAAAACAACATAAAGAAAGGAATACTTTAGTCACATTGAGTCACATAAAATACAAGAATAAAGGAACAAAAAGAATATGTAACAATCTTATGCACTCTCTTAAGGTCGAGTTTCTTAATCAGAACAACAATGAAAATAAAAGGGACCTCATATCTTCTCTTTAAGTTTGATTTAAGTCACAAATTAATAAACAAAAGAGGTCAACTTTTATCGTAAATGGTGACTGAGACACTTGCTCGTAGAGAATCCTGGCTTTTAAGTCCATTGTGCCCGCTGTACGAGACTACACCCGGGGACTGAAAGGTGGGACCCACGGCAACATGCTTGAATTCACTAGAGAAAATATATGATATATGTTTGTTCTTTTCTTTCCATTACGGTCAACATCAATGCACTTGCCAAATAAATATCTAGATTTTTTTTTAGCATATATTACATGCATGCATATGAAAGACGTAAATTTAAATTTAATACTCGCTATTTAAAGATGTAAAGGAGAGTTATTTTCAACAAAGCTATTACAATATTGAGTGGTGAGAGAAACTTTTCTCTTCAAATATCCTTTTAGTTCATCTACTCTTTCTCTCTCTCTCTCTCTTTATTATCTATCTCACTGACCTTAATTTTTCGCTACAATTAATGAAACCTTCTCACTGACCTTAAAAAAAATTTGAAGTGCCAATTTAACCAATTGCAACAAAAGGCTTCTTAATTTAACCAATTCAATCTCTGACAAGTACATGAAGGATCTTAATTTAACCAATTCAAATAATATGAAACAACATACAATCTAATCATTTTAATTTATGAAATTTAGAAATTAAAAGATAAACAAATCACTTATGTGCTGAATTAAAAAAAATAAGATGGATAGTTTAACTGTTTCTGAGCTTTTGGTCGAGAATTTTTAGGTAGCGACAAAGCTCGTCTCTTTATATTGCTCTCTTGCTTGAATATGAGTTTTTAAACTTTCTTGTGTCGAGAATTTTAGCGTAGATGAAAATCGCACAATTTGATTTCACAACGAGTTTCTCTCCGATTAATTCTATGATTCGATTTATTTTCATTTTTTTTGTACATATAGGTTGAAGTGATTGAGGAGAAAGGAGATTTGGGAAGGAGAAAGAAACATGAAGATACGGGAAGGAGAAATAGAGAGTAGACTTCAACAATGGAAAGGGCAATTATTATCCTTAGGTGGTAGATTAACACTTCTCAATGCAGTTCTGTCCTCTATTTCATTATACACCTTATCAGTATTTCAAGCACCCAAAACAATTATTAAGAGAATTGATTCTATAAGAAATAGATTTCTTTGGCAAGGTAGTAGTAACCATAGGAAAAAATACTCTTTAGTTAATTTTTTTGAGGAAACAAGAGGGGTCAAGCCCCACTTTATATTAACCGTATGTGGTTACAAAGGTGAAGGTTCTCAGAGTGAGAACCTGGTGGTGTGTGTTTGAAGGAAAAGAAAATGGAAGAAGAAAAAATAAAAAACCTAAAAGATGCTACGTGCTCAGTGAAAAGGAAGAAAGCAGAAAGTAAAAACAGAATTGCTATTTTTGCATAGCTTTATTGCTAGTCTAAAATATCCTCAACCATGGTTTGTATTGTTGCTTCTGTGTGTCCTTCCCTCCAGTCGTCGCATTTCAACTATCTTTGCTATCAGTTGTTGCCTTGTTTTGGTTGTACCTCGGAAAATCCTGTTGCACCGTTCTCGCCAGATAACGAAGTTCGTTGTGATTATAGCCTCCCTTGCCATGCTTGGTACCCTTGTGTCGACCATACTCTCTGTCCCTCCTTGATACTGTTGAGCGAAATTAGGTAGCTGTAAAGAATGTGCAACTCCACTGCTAACTTCTTTCGTAAGAATGCAGTCATTGAAGAGATGTTGGGTATCTTCATTGCTTGCTCTACACATATAGCACATTCCTACTAGTATAAATCCTTTGGTTCTCAAATTTGCTACCGTCAATATTCTGTTATTGTACAGCAGCCATGCGAAAATTTTGCATTTTGGAGCTATGTTGAGCTTCCAGATGTTGCTTGTCCTGGAGCCGATTCTAGGTGTGTTGCATAACATCTTGTAAGCTAATTTTACCGAAAAGCCCTTGTCTTCTTGTAGTGTCCATATGGTCGGCCCTGCTGCCTGCTGTGGCTGTGCCAATTGCTGCCGTAGGTCTCTCTGCATGCCTTGCAATTCGGTCATTTCCAGTTCAGCTTGGTCTGTCAAGGCGTGTTCAAAGAGCTGTGTCGGGTCTGTTGCAAAGAGAAGGTCAGTAAGGCTGCTATCTTGGTTTATAGCAAATGTGTATAGTGCTTTTAGCCGATTTTTCAGAATGCCTTCACCCCAGTTGTGTTTCCAAAGTTTGATGCTTCTGTGATAAAAAGGCGCCCTTTTCATGAAGTTATCACATAGGGACTGCGCCTCCTTCAGGTGCTTGGTGAAAAAATTGGAGTCATATATCATTAGAGGGTCTTCATGGCAATATATTTCTATAAAGATCGTCTTCCACAATTTAGGCTGCGGTTGATGCCATTTCCAGTACCACTTGGCGAGCATTGCGGTGTTAAAGTTATTCAAATTGATGATGCCTAGTCCTCCTCATTCCTTCGGCACACACACTAGTTCCCAATTTGCCAAGTGAATTTTCTGCTTCTCATGTTGAGCTCCTTGCCATAAAAAATTCCTTCGTATGCGATCTATTTCTTCAATGACCCATTGTGGTAGTTTAATCACCGTCATAAGGTAAATCGGGATGGCCGATAGTACTGCATTTATGAGCACTATACGGCCTGCTAGACTCAAAAATTTGGTTGTCCATCCATTCAACATTTCCCTTATTCTTTGAATGAAGTCTCTAAATACCTGATTCGGGACTTTGTTGTCCGAAAGTGGGAGGCCAAGATATGTCATAGGTAGCGTACCTATTTTGCAACCCAACATATTCTGTACTTGCTGTGTGTCTCCTTGCGTATTGTTGAGTTGTATAAATTCTGATTTCTCCATATTAATTTTCAGCCCCGTTAGCCTTTGAAAAACTGCCAATGTGATTTTCAGTATTTGTACCTGCTGCACATCTGGTTTGACGAAGAAAATCGCATCGTCCGCATATAACAAGCATAGCTCCATATTTGTGAGTGGCAATTTGAGTGCTCCTGTCTCCCTCAGCCTTTGCATCCATCTCGGTAAGAAGTCAATGGCTAGTATAAACAGCATTGGAGATAGGGGATCTCCCTGTCGTACGCCTCTTCTGAGCAAAAAATTTTTCCCGACAAGCCCATTTATGATGATCTGTGATGTGCCTTTTAGTACCAACCGGTCTACCCACCGAATGAATGTTGCAGGAAATCCTATAGCATTCATAACTTTCAAAAGAAAACCCCAATCAATGGTATCGAATGCTTTATGAATATCTGCTTTGAAGATAGCTAGGGGTGTTTTAGTTGTTTTTGCATATTGCAGCACCTCCCTTGCATAAATAAAGCCTTCAGAAATTTGCCTTCCTTTTATAAAACCCGACTGTGGCTTCATGATAAGGTCATCGATGTGTGTTTGCAACCTATTTGCAAGAATTTTTGATAGGATTTTTTTGACAACTATGTATCAGACTAATCGGTCTATACTCGGCTGGCTTGCTTGGGTTTGGATTTTTTGGGAGCAATGTTATATACGAAGAATTTAAAGGCTCAAGTGGTAGATTTTCTGATGTTATCCTAGTAAAGAATGCAAGTAGATCTGGTATCAAGATGTCTTCAAAAGCTTTGAAAAATTCTCCTGTTAGTCCATCGGGCCCCGGGGCCTTGTTGTGTGGCCATTCCTTGATTACTCTTTTAATCTCCAACTGTGTCACTGGCTGTCCCAAGTCGGATAAGTAGTGTTTTCTTGGGTACAATACTTCCCATTCTATGTCTTGCGTTGTTTGCTCTGTTTTGCCCATCAAGTTTATGAAAAAATTTCGAAAAAGAGTAGCTTTCATTTTCTGGTCTTTGTATATTATGCCATTGTGTTGAATTGCACCTATGTTGTTACCTCTCTTGCTTGCTGTGGCATAGGCGTGGAAAAAAGCCGTGTTGCTGTCCCCTTGAGTTGGCCACTTGGTTTTTGCTCTTTGCTTCCATAATTCTTCCTCGTATGTTGCTAGCTCGGTAAACCTTCGTCGGACTCTTGCCTTGACTATTTTCTCCAATTGTGTTGGTGGTCTTGACTCTTCGACTTTATCATACCATCCCATGTAGTTTCGACAAACGAGAATCTGCCTTTTGATATTGCCTATTCTGTCCTTTGTCCAGTTTAGGATTTGTTTTTGAAGGTCGAAAAATTTTTCTTGCAATTGTGTTGTGGTGCTTGCTGTCTCCTTGCTTTCCCAAAGTTGCTTAACGAAAGTTACAAATTCTTCTGATTTCAGCCATAGATTTTCAAATCTGAAAATCTGAGTTTTCTTGGTGTGTGTACTTGCCTCATAGATGATCGGATTATGGTCATAATTGGTGTTTGGAAGAGTGCGATGTGTTGAGGCCGTGTAGATTGCACTCCATTCAGTGGAGAGTAAGAATCTATCTAATTTAGCGAGAGAAGGTACAGCTCTAGTGTTAGACCATGTATATCGTCTTCCCTCCATTGGCAGATCTATTAGTCCTAATTGGAGAATTAAGTCCGCAAATGCCGCTGGCCATCTCGAGTTTGTCCTATTAGAGTTCCTGTCTTGGTGTTGAAGTGTGGTGTTGAAGTCTCCACAAATTAACCATGGTGTGCCATTGGTCGGTTCCTCCGCTTGTAGCTCATGAAAACACAAGTCCCTTGTTAGTGGCCTAGAAGGTCCATATACTGCTGTAACTCTGATCTCTTGCTCCATGTTGTTATCCCTTAAGTTGACCGATAGGCTATATGTATTTGCCTTGTGTGAAATTAGTGTGAATCTTCTTCCCTGCCATGCGATTAAAATGCCTCCTCGCGTCTGATTTGCCTCTAAGATTTGAAACTCATCCAATCTGTCCCCACAAATTTCCTTTCTTGTGATATCGTCGACGTTCCTTAGCTTTGTTTCTTGTAGGCATATGATATTTGGTTTCTCCAAAAAGAAAGTTTGCCGAATTGCCAATCTTTTCTCCCTTTCATTCAACCCTCGGACATTCCAGGTGATAATTTTAATTTTTGTTTTGTATTCCATTTAGAAACCAAGTGACAACCAAAGGGATCATAATAAGACTTGCATATAAAGAGGAGGTCTTACACAGTATTCTCAACACCTTACAATCAATCTTTACCGTTAAAAGATTTACTATTCTATACTGCCCTATACTGTTCAGGGAGCCATACCTTGCTATCCCCAAAAGCTCCTGGATCCTTACTGGTATCTTACCAACATAGCACTGTCCTATGTGATTCCAACCTAACCCATTTCTGAATTCCTGTTCCTTACCCTGGTACCGCCACAAAAGAGAAACTATTGCTACTGGATTGAAAACAAAAAGTTGACTTAACATTCTTAAACTTGGATGCACTAATTGACCAAAATTGCCTCCTCTTCCAGCCACTTAGACTCGCAATTACTCGCCCCTGATTACTGCTTTTGCTGCCGTTACTATCGCCCCCTTCATCTCGATCCCGGCTTGATTGATCACCGCTTCCGCTTGCTCATCGGACAGCGGGCTGAGAGACTTCATGTAATCCAGTTTAATCGGTGAGATCCTTGATTTCTTCTTGTGAGATTTTCAGAAACAGGAGACTGACCATGGACGGGTGTTTTTTCTTGCTCTCTCTTCTGGCAGAGTATAGGTTCCATCTGACTTATAGGAGAGCCGAGAGCTTCTTCTAATTTCTGCGGTTTTGTATTTTGGTGGTCCAGGGAAGCCAGGCGGGCCTTCTTCTATTATCTTGTGATGTAGCCCAGCTGGGCTTGCGTTGAAGAGACCTGGAGGCCCAGCAGGAACGGGGCTGGCGGGTTGCTGGATTTCGGCCTCCTCTGTGATATTAGGCTTGTTGTTGGGTCCGAAATTATTTGCTGTAATGGGCTGAGGCTCTAGCCCAACTCGGCATAGCGCAGGTGCGTGTGTTTGACTGTGCAATTTTTTTCTGTTGGAGAATGTGGTTTGGTGCCAGCCTGGATCGCACTGAAGTTGAAAATAACACCTCTGAACAAAATGTCAAAAGCACCTTTTTTTAATATTTCTGTTTGAAATATCTTGATTGTCTCCATATCCTGTTCCTTCACTATTCGAAAATTTTTAAAGGGTAAAAGTATCTTGTACTTGACCCCTGCTGCATTGCGCACAATTAATTCTTCGTACCCTGTTGCCTGAATATGCGCTGGCTGTTCAGCGCCAACGGCTATACCGTCTTGTTCTTCCTCTGCTTGGGGAAACGTGTGGCTCTCAACTCCAGTTATTGTTTCTCCTCCCTTCTCCAGTTGAACGAGGCAGGTCTCCCCTCCAGTTTCTTTCACTGTTGTCGTCTCCATTTGTAATGGGTTTGCAGCTGCATGGTGTTTGATGCTGTCTCCGGTAGGTGTGGCAGTTTCTTCCTCATGTGGCATCACTATTTCATCGTCTACTTCATTCGCTGATTGTTCTCCTTGTGTTGCACCCTCCTCACCCACACTCTTGTCAGCTTCCAGTTCAAGTATCACCTTCACTTGCTCCTCACCAGTCACGGCTGCTATCTTAGGTTCATTCTTTGCCCCCTCTACCTGAGTCAAAGGTGGCATATCTCCAGAGGCCATTGTGCCAGTTGGGTTTTGGTCTTGGCACAAGTCAGTTTCGGTCATTGGTGTTGGGTCGATGAGAGGACTAGCTTCTCTTTCTCTAGTGCGGTGTCGGCCTGGGGCCTGTCGGTCTCTTCCATCTGTGATTCGTACTCTGGGGCCAGTGGCGGAGAGCCTAGCCGGAACAAGGTGGTGATCAGCCCCATTGGATCCTCCTCTAGATGCCTGACCCCTGTCCTCTCTGTGGTTTCGATGTTCCACCGGTGATGGGGCATCAGAGGTGTAAATCCAACCATCGAGGTCAAACATGACTGTGCCCAGCCTGGATCTGGTACCAGCCGTGGCATATCGACTAAAACAGTGATATACTCATAGTTATCATTTTGGAAAAACGGTGCCACCCATTCAAGTTGCCCGAAACCAGAAACAATCATTCCCACGCACTACTACAGAATAAGTGATTGTACACGGACATAAACAGGAGAGCTACACGGATTTTTTGCCGTGTGGGATGTAAGGGTGTAGAAATCCCTGAATAAACAACCGTGTACAATTCCTTGCCAGTGGCGCTCTCCATAACCGAGCTACACGGATAATTACATAAACAGCCGTGTACGATTACTCTTTCTACACGGATATTTAGCTAAATGTCCGTGTAGCTCTCTTATATTTTTTTTAATGTTTAAATACCTTTCTACACGGACTTTAGTTAAATGTCCGTGTAGATTTTTTTTTTTTGTGTGATTAGCCTCCAGTTTTGCTACCCATTTAAAATCAGAATTTCAAAACAGAGAAACATTAAACAGAGAGGCCTTTTAAACTTAGAATTCCAAAACTATACAACAGTATAAATAATTCATGTACACTACATTATACAAAATTATACAAATCCATATTTAGCATTACAAAATTCTTCTTGAAACCACCGTGCCTACATACATCTGAGATCGTCGATCTGCTCCTTGGTGTAACACTTTTGCTTTGGTCCATACTACAATTATAATTTGGTATTAGTTAGTAACAATAAAAGGTAGATGCAAGCCACTCGCAAATATCAATTGCTATTAATAAAATGAAAAGTATAAGTAAGCACAATATGAAAACCATAGAAAATATTAACATATTACAATTCATGCAACATATATAGATATTGTCTTTTGTACATATGCAATCCCATGTGATCCAACATATAACATATACTCTTTCAGATCCAATACAATGTTTGTATAGAAGTTATGTCCTTACCACTTAGTAACCATGTGATCAAGCTCTGGCCCAAAATTCGCTAAGTTGGGCTCATGTTGCCAAAACTCTTGGTTATGATCTAGTTTGGACCGAAAATTCATACAAACTAAGGCATATTAGATCCAACATATCAAAAAAGGAGCTCTCATGTGATCCATGACATGATGTCTCTTGGTTAAAGGTCTCCAACATATTGCATCTCCAATAAGAATCAATTGATCATCAACATATATGTACATACATAATAGTGAATAAAAATTCTCCTTTAAAATTTATATATAAAATTAGTTGAATCTGTATAGCTTTTATACGAACCATTGAAAATCAATTTCGTAAAAAAAAAATTATTGCATCTTATATGAATTTACGATGGCTCTGATACCAAATGGTAGTCTTAATAATTCATGACGTGTTTTGCAATTAAAAAACGCAAGCAATCCAGAATCCGTAAATCCAAAATAAAATAGCAAAGTAATTTAAATCTTACAGTTCTGAAGTGCAGACATCTTTAGGCGAAAGCATTAGTACTGATCTTCAACGGTTTTCCTCAGATCTGATGATGGAGACCTCAGTTTTCTTTACTTCTCACTTTCAAAAAATGGTCCACAATACACTAATTATTTACATTATCTTAACAGAAAATTAGAGGAAGAAAAGAGAAATATATATATACATGACTAACCTTAGCAAGATAGAGAGGAGAAATACAAATTAACTTCAAAGATCTCAGATTCGACCTCCTTGTGCGTAGAAATCAGACCAACATTCAATACAGAGAGAGAGTATTAATTGATCAAAACAGCGCTGGAAGGAGAAGGTCTTTTATATAACCAAAACCCTAGAATAACCTTTCTACATGGCTCTTTATTAAAAGTCCGTGTAGCTCTCTCAAGGCTTCTACACTGTTATTTAAACAAAAAACCGTGTACAATTTCTACCTTTCGACACGGCTCTTTATTAAACGTCCGTGTAGCTCTCTCAAGCTTTCTACACTGTTATTTAAACAATAATCCGTGTACAATTCCTACCTTTCTACACGGTTCTTTATATAAAGGTCTGTGTAGCTCTCTCAAGGCTTTCTACACTGTTATTTAAACAATAATCCGTGTACAATTCCTAATAAACGTCTGTGTAGCTTTCTCAAGGCTTTCTACACTGATTCTTTAATAAATATCCGTGTAGAGATCCCACAGATATTTCGGGCCTCCAAAAAATTGCAATTTCTCCACGGTTTTTATATAAAATTGTCAAATCCGTGTACAATGTGCAGTGTACAATGACCATTTTTGTAGTAGTGACGTCCCTTCTATTCCAGCGGTGGAACGGTAGGCCGTAAATCTTAATTCGGGCCAGGTTAGAGGTTGGGTCATACATAGTGCCCGCGTCCCTTGTCCAGGGAGCAAGCTGCACCTCAACCCCGGGGCCTAGTGTGAAGGCACAAACCGCACAGGCCTCTTTCATCATACCGCGATTGGGGAAGATTGCGATGAAGTCACCAACTGACTGATGCACTTTTCTCACCTTGAATTCTTTAACTTGCCTTCGGAAGTACATAGCTAGCCGTGTGGCAAGTCAGTGTGCCAGAAAAGGTGTGTTTTCATTTGGACCCGTCATGACTATTGCTGTTCTCTCCAGGAATTGGTTGATTGGCAGGAGTTGTTCCCTCTCTTCTAAAAAGACATGAATGTCGTCTGCTCTGTGAGTTTCTACATGGTCAGGATTTTCCAGTGGAATATTCTCCCAGTCAGAGAGATCCATTTGGAGGGGCTTGGTTTGTGAGTTCTGGAGCTTGTGTTCTGCTGTTTGCAAGTGGGGTGTGAGCAGAGTTGGTGCTTCCTTCCTTTCCTTTATAATCTCTTGATGTTTGGTAGCTGTAGATGCATTTACTCCTCCTTTAACTGCTCGATTAACTTCTACCCTTGTATTGGTTGGTTTGCATTGACGTGAGAAGTGACCTTGTTTGAAACATTTAAGGCATCTGACCTTCATTCTACAGAGAGCTTTTTGGTGTCCTTTGGCAAAACAGTTGAAGCATATGTGCTCTTCTTTAAGCTTCTGTTGGTAGGGACTGAGTACAGGCTTCACCTTGGGAGTGCGAGGACCTTTGTGCTTCCTACGAACTAGTGTCCAGCCCTCTTCTCCCTCTAGGGTGGCTGCCTTAACTTTCTCTGGGGTGCCATTAAGAACCTGCTCTCGAGCCTTGTGCGGTTGTCTAAATATCATTTCTGGTGGTGGGGGAGCCGCTGCTCTGGTGGTACGCCATGGTGGGTTGTCTTTACTGTTCTTGAGAAGAATCTGGGCATAAGATTTGCCTGCTGCCAAAATCGCCTCCCTGGTCGCCTTGGCTTTTGCTAGTTGGAACGCCATCCCTCCTTTCAAATCTAATCGAACCTATCAACTTGTTGAATGTGTCAAGCAATCGACTAGTGCATATGAAAAATGATATCCATCATTGTCAAGCTAGAAAACCCAAAACTATGCATATCTTAATTAATATTTTGACAATTGAGTTTTACAGGAGTTGAAAGTGATTGAAAAGAAAGGTTTTAAATTCAATACTCTTTAGTTAATTGGTCCAAGGCTTCTTTACTTAAACAACATGGGGGGATTAGGCATACTTGACTTACGTAATATGAATCTTGCTTTGTTATTGAAATGGTGGTGGAAATATCAAGATCATTCTTATCAAGGGCTGTGGAAAATAATCATAGTACACAAATATTACAATCAACCAACTAGTTTACCTTTCTCACCTTTCTGGAACTCAATTGTCAAACTGGACACTGTAGGCAAGATTAGTGTTGCATTTGAACCTAGTTATCAATCTCACTTATCCTTTTGGCATTCTATATGGCATGGTAATTGTAGCTTAGCAACCCAATACCCCTAATTATATAACATTTGCTCTACACCTCACAGTACCATCACAGTTGTTTTTAATTCACAAGGTACAGCAATGAAGTTTAGGAGAAGCTTAACTGCCATACTACTATCAGAATGGCATGATATCCTTTTGTTAATTAGCTCTTGTAGTTTTACCCATCATATAGACAAAATAGCGTGGAGATGGACATCCAGTGGCCACTTTACAGTACAGTCCCTCTACCAATTTCTCAATTTTAGGGGCATAATTAAAAACAAGTATACCATTTGGTGGGATATCCCTGTGCCACCTAAAATTAGGATCTTTATGTGGTTGTTAAGTACGAATAGAATTCTTACTAAAAAGAATTTACAGAAAAGAGGCTGGTCTGGTCCTATACAGTGTCAATTTTGCCATCACAATGAATCTACTTCCCATTTATTTCTTAAATGCAAAATGTTCCAACATATATGGTTCTGGCTCGGTACATGTCAGAATCTGTTTATGAATTGGAATACATGTGCAGATATTTTTGACTTCTCGTGTTCACTAGATAAAATACACCAACAAGCCTTTTTAGTTATCTATAGTGCCTTCTGCTGGACCGTTTGGAAACATAGGAATGCTGTGCTCTTTTAAGGATCAACCGGTAAGGGTATTAAATCGATTGTTATGCTCATTATCTCTGTATTTGAATATTGGGCAGGGCATATGGATAAGAAGATCAAAGTTGCAGCCAGAGAATACTTACCTGTTGAGCTGGATATTATCCCCTTGCGGGTTTGGGACCCAACAGACCATCAAATGGTGCTCTACCATAGCCCCACTATAGATGAGGATCCGCTTGCAAGGGAAGAAGGGCATGTGCATTCCCTCTAATGGCTATCAAATATAGTAGCAATTTAGGGATAGGATCATATACCTTTAGCCCCTGGTTTGGTGGCTTAGCCATATTATATTTCTCTATTTTTGTGTTTTGGTGGATTGTTAAACGTCGGGCGTATGTGTTTTGTTTTGTTTTGGCAATTAGTTTGATATTTTGTGTTTAGTGGTTGTGAGCAACTACTAATATGATGTAATTAAAACTCTATGTTTCTTCAATAAAACGGGCACTCCGTTGCCTTTTATCAAAAAAAAAAAATAGAGATATGGGTTCAAAAAACATTTTTTTTTTATATCCGGAGAAGGGACCTTCCTTTTTTACTTTATTAATTGAAAATTTGAGACATAAGAGGAGAGAGCGCACTCAATTTTGTAATTATTGATATGAAAATAGCACTTCCAAAAAAAATTAACTAGTCTCTTGTCAAAAATTAAGGTTTTATACACATGGAACTTTTTTTTTTATAAATATAAATATTTAAATTAAACTTTTCGAAAAATATTCAACAAAATATTCTAACTGCGATTTTCTAAATCTAGAAACTCAATAATAATTTAAAATTTCATTTTACTGAATAAAATAAATTCGGCTGACCTATATCTATACCTAGAGTGGGAAAAATGGCACGGCAGAGCGGTTACGGCACGGAACGGTACGACACGCGTGCCAGTTACGTGCGGTGACTCGCGTGTTCCGTGCCGTGACCATTCGCGTGCCGTGCTCATCTTTTGAAACTTTGACACGGCACGGCACGTGAAAGATTTAGTCACAGCACGGCACGTCACGTATTCACGCGTGACACATGTAATTAGGACCATTAAATATTGATTTAACGGTGAATCTTGAATAAATTAACATAAATTATGATTAAATGGTCACGCGAGTCACGCAAGTCACGTATGGTCACGGCACGTTAGGCACGGCGTGACTCACGTGGCGTGACCATTCGCGTGCCGTGACCACTCCTTGACATTTTGGTCACGGTACGGCACGTGAAAAATTAACTTGGTCACGGCACGATACGGCACGAGACCAAAGTCACGGCGTTAGTCACGACACGGTACGGCACGTTTTTTCCACTCTATCTATACGTACCCCTTATAACAAAAAAAGAAGTTAAATGAGAAGAAAATTGTGGAAATTTTTTTTTTTTTAAGAAGAAAAATTGCGGAAAGTTAAATCTGACACTGGCTACATTTGAGATCCAATTGCATACTCTACTTTTGATTGAGAATCTACCTCTAGAACTAGAAGCATCCTACAATATCAAGTTGTTTCTTTATTATTTGTTGGGGGTACTTTTGATTGAGAATCTACCCGTAGAACTAGCTAGAAGCATCCTACAGTATCAAGTTGTTTCTTTATTATTTGTTGGGGCGCCGGATTTCTCGAACCATCGATCGATCAAGCCCGTTGGCGCCGAATTTTAGGGGTTGATTGAGAATCTACCCCTAGAACTAGAAGCATCCTACAGTATGAAGTTGTTTCTTTATTATTTGTTGGGGCGCCGGATTTCTCGAACCATCGATCGGTCAAGCGCGTTGGAGCCGAATTTTAGAAGAATCCAACTAAAGCCGTCAAGCGAAGCCTTGAACCTGACCTCCAAAATCATCCTTTCAGAAAGCAAAAAGGAAACGTTGAACCCCGACCTTCAAAGAAGCTCATTACTTGTGTAGTTATATATATACCAAAAAAAGCCGAACGTTGAACCTGATCACTAAAATCATCATTTAAAGAAAACGCGGAACGTTGAATCTGACCTGAATTAAATGAGTCCGAATCTGCTGCGATTCTGAAATGGATCTCAGGATTCTAAAATTTTAAAATCAACGGTTCAAATTTTTCTGTGCTTAGCTCTTAGAAACGTTCTTGAAAAAATAAATTTTATGCACTTATCTTCAGAAATACCAACAGTTGAGATGGGATCGCAGGATCGTGTGATTGCCCGAGAATCACAGCAGATTTATTTTCGAATTAAATACACCATAGGATAAACTTCTAGAAGCATCCCACTAGCCGACTCTTAATTTCTGTTCGTTTCGTATTTTGTTCCACCTGGATTTCTCGAAGCATCCTCCGCGTTCCCGCCGAATTCTAGAAGAATCCATACTCATGCGATGCTTCTGGTGGTTTCCAAATTTTGGCAGCTTCTTCGTCCAGAAGTTTTCCGCCTGCCCTCGCTGCCCCACGTTCCTGCTTTATTTTCTACACCAACCAACCACATTCGCATATCCATCGATCCGTACTTGCTTGTCTCGATCGTATTTCTACTGCTCTTCACTCTCAGCTCACTCGCTCTCACATTAGTCGTCTCTCTCTCTTATATATACTTCTTCAATCCTTCTAGAAGCTGCAAAGTATCTAATTAAGAAACTACCAGTACCTTCGTAGAATGTTCTTCAACCAAAAAACCCTTTCGAAGTAGGTAGATGCAGTTGCCTAATTGGGAAGGCAAAACTATAAGAACACAACACATATATATATATGGCGCCATCACGAGAGGATGGGCTGGGGCAGAGGGTTACGCCATTTTTGACGAAAACATATCAGCTCGTTCATGATCATAGCACCGACGATGTGGTCTCATGGAATTCAGATGGCAATGGTTTTGTCATTCGGCGGCCTGCCGAGTTCGCGCGTGATATCCTGCCTCTCTTCTTCAAGCATAACAACTTGTCCAGCTTTGTGCGACAGCTCAACACTTATGTAAGTTCAATTATATTGCGTCATGTATGTCATGATATATAGCCTATGTTAGTTAACATATACATATATATTACAAGAATTTGCTAGAGTATAAGCGAAAGTATTCGTTAAAATGATAAGTGTGATTAAAATAATGGGGAATGCCACATCAACGATAGAAACATAGCTGAAATTATGTGACAACGAGAAAGGCTGTACAAAAGTGCAGATTAATCCTTCTCCGTTTCAACCATCCTATTTTGAAATTGTCCGTGCATCTTATTTTTCATTTTTTTTTTATGGTTGTGCATCTTATTTTTCTTGACATTCTCTATCCTCTTTAATCTCTACTCCGAATAATATCTGAATTTCTTATGATTTTTCATCATTTTATGAATTTATCGTTGGCTCTCCATTCTAAATCACTAGTGTTGCAGATCAAATATTCAAATATAGCTCAAATGAGTCAAAATAAACTACAATGTTCACCATTCTTTCTGACTGATTGGCCGATTATTTTCGATTATGACCGATTATATAGTAACAGTATCTAATAAAAAAAAGTATAGTAACAGTAGGCCTCATGAAATCATGTAGGGAGTAGGGACCCAGTACCATCTGGACGCGTCAGCATGCCAGGGATGTGTTACAGATGCTTCGGTTTTTTCTATAAATATATATGTAGATTTTGTATAGGAGCACTCGGGAAGTTACTTATCCAATGCCACACAAATTTCTACATCAAATTATCAGCAGAAACCTAGCCTAAAGAATGCCCGGGACCCAGGAAATTCGCATCCCCTGAGATATCTCATATTTTGCGTGACTTATTGAAAAATCTTAACTGTTCAAATACGTTCTGCACGAATCTCAAAACTCAAATAATACTGGCCCCTGCGCTTCCCCGAATAGGCACCGGACACGTCGGTCACGCAAAATATGAGATATCTCAGAGGATAAGCACTCGGACCCAGGCACGTGGGGTGTAGGATCCTCTCCATTCCTGGTCGGTTTCGTCCGTATCTACGAAACCAATCGTTAGATCACCATCCGACAATTACCAACTGTTGAAGTGTGAATGCAATCTTTCTTATGGTTACGAATTCGTGACTTCGTGTGCGTGTGGCAGAAAAGAAGATACAAAACTAGGACTTCTTTTTTTTTTAGATGAACCCCGTAGGCGTACAAAACTAGGACTCAAATCAAGAACGGCGCCACATATATATTCTCAAATGCACGGAAGTCCTATAAATTTATTAAATATAAATATTTTAGCCAACTGCTATTTCAATATATTACTTGTTATTTTCCATCGGCCATCCAACAATCAATTAATTTGTTGAAATTGCACGTTTGGTGAATTGGTGAATATATATGACACATGCTCAATTGTTTTTGTTTAAACTTTGTGATGTCTTCATATAGAATTTTTTTGCCGTTACAATCCCTCATTCTACTCTTCGCTCAAGAAGGTAGAGACGAGAGAGAGGGGGGAAGATTGTGTCGGAAATGAAAACTCAAAGAAAAGATTAATCTATTCAACTTACATTATTGATTAGGAGTTCATAACTTTTTTTGCAATCATAATTAAATCATTTCATAATGATCCCATAATAGGTTGAAATAACAATTAATTAGTAGATTAATCTACTCCTTGTGCGACCATTAGAAATGGTCGTCAATTAAGTCATAAGACGGATATGCACTAGTTGAACGTAGATATTATTCAGTTATGAGCAGTTTGCCTGTTCTTATTTATTTTGCTTGATAATTATGGTGTCTGAATTTAATTCCTGTATACTCTTTTTTTTTTTTCTGTTTTTTCTAACCGTGTAGAGAGTCTTATATTATAATTATTAGTAGTGAATGGGATTTTGCTGCTGCTTTGTAGGCATTTCGGAAAATTTCTGACAGATGGGAATTCACACATGTAAGCTTTCGGCGTGGTGAAAAGAGACTCCTCAGTGAGATCCGTCGCCGGCAGAGATTCTCACCAACACCAACCGGATTACTGGCAGATGCTGATACATCACCAACAAACTCCAGCGAGGAGCAAGCAACAACATCCACAGATACTGGCACCAACGGTAATGTCTCAACACGACTGGAGGAAGAAAATAACAGACTTCGTCAGGAGAACAGGAGGCTTTCAGATGAGCTTGGTCGCATGAGAAAAGTGTGCAATAACATCTTCAACCTTGTGTCTGACCTGAACTCTAATGAAGCACATAAAGGTGAAGCTGGCTCTTCATTAGGGCCAACAGGCCCTTTGCAACTGTTAGACTTGATGCCAGCTGAAGTTGTAGTTGATGGTGATAGAAGAGAAGGAAGCAGCACCAAGTTGTTTGGTGTTTCTATTCCGGCTGCTAAACCATCCATGAACATTCTACTTGGTGATCATATGGATTTGGACATGAATCCCAGGTGAGTTAGAAGAGAAGCAAAAATTAAAAATGATTTGCAACTGAGTGGAACTTCCTTTTTAGTGTTTCCTAGCTTGTTCATTGTTTTGCGCATGCTTTATTATTCCAGGACTGGGTAACGCGCGACCCAGGTACAAGCATGGCAGCGGCAGAAGAGCCGGTGCAGCCGGATGGGCATGCAGATGATGGTAGCTTTATTTGAGTTCGACTAGAGTTAAAGCGGAGTACAACCATGTAACTTTTTTGTTCATGTAGTACTAGCAAAGTCAAAGCT
The DNA here is from genome assembly GCA_028015225.1 of Carex myosuroides. Classification (NCBI taxonomy): domain Eukaryota; kingdom Viridiplantae; phylum Streptophyta; class Magnoliopsida; order Poales; family Cyperaceae; genus Carex; species Carex myosuroides. The sequence continues at coordinate 7,461,912 of CM051488.1, forward strand.
GTATCTTTGTTTGTAACTTTGTTTGAGTTGGAAGAGTAGTAAACCTTTAGATGATGTTTAAGACAAATGTACAAAAATAAGAAGAATGTTTGATAACTTATTATTTTATTTCTTTATTTAAACTCACTTCAAAGACGACTATATCATCTATGTTTGGTGGTGGTGAAATATATGTAATGAGGTGTGAGTAGTGTTCAATAATAAATTGGAAATGTTTTTCATGAAATATACTTAACTTAAAGTTTAGAGTTCGATGCTTTAGTTTAACGGATTTATCAACTTTACTCTTTAGCAATTGGTATGAATCTACGCATGAACGGTACAACATCTTTATAATTAATGCAAATCTAAAAACACGCTCAAAGGGTGCCTAACAGGAAACTCTAGGCTCACACAATTGTTTATATACATTGTTCAAGACATGCTGGAAGATATTTACTTAGGACGCACGGAAGTTTAATAAAGCTAGGCACTATGCTTATAGTACAACACTAATTTAAGTAACTACTGAAAAATAAAATGGACCTATTATATATTATTCTATCATGGAAGGAAAGGCACGGTACTGTTACTGCAGCTAGTCTCTCACCAAGGCTTGTTTTTTATTTCAGACGTGGCATTCTGGAATTTCTTCTTCAAAGCCGTGAAGCTCCCTTGTCTGGTCAATGTCCAGTCAATAGATGTGCTTCTCTTGAATATACCTGATATATGAGGCATTTTGGAGGTCGGATCCCTTTCTGGCAAATCATCATATTCTGGTGAGAAACAAAACGTATCAAAAATTACAGAGTCACTTGATAGAATCCCAAAGTCAATATTAGTAAACATCATTAATATTACTGCATATCGTTAAAACAAAAGATGAATAAATAAGCCAAAAAGCCATATTGGTATTGTACCTGAAGATCTGGGTAGTTCATAATGAAGTTTCAGAAACTTAGAAGCATCTCCGTCTCTCTTATGACACAAAATCCGGAGCAGGGTTTGAGCATCCTTGCCAGTTTTTGCACCAACTGTTGGATTGGAATTTCCATTGGCTTGTTCACTTGCATGCATCAACATTTCAATAATCGTCTCAGTCTGATACAAGGGAGAAAAATCACAAAAAATAGAGAGTATTGAGTACTGAAGTATAATTCTCATAACTGACTCCCTTCTTTGGTAAAAGAATTTTATGGTTCTGACATATAGACATTAAGCAAACACAGCCCTGCATTTTCAAAATAGTTGTAATTTATCACTTCCACCCACAAATTCAAAAATAAAGTCTGCTGTTGGCTTCTTATATAATCAACTACAGTTGTTTCAATTAAGGGCATTTAAACCTTTTACACTTGGATCCCTGAACTCTTGCATATGTTTAGTTAAGCATCTCATCGTGAGCACTAAACAATGCTGATATGACACTTGTCGAGTGCTGATGATGCGCTGACAAGGCTGTTAGTGTACTCTCTGATGGTATTCTGCAATGATGCAACACCCTTTGATAACATAATGCTGATGTGGCACTCTGTCAAACAATGATGTTGGCACCGCATCATCACGTCTAATTGAAGGAATGGCCACATAGAACCAAGTACAACAGCACAGGGGCTAATTGAACCAAATAACAGTTTAAAGCCTAACTGAAGAAAAATGCAGTAGTTCAGAGACAAACCAAACTAGCCTCTAAGTCGGATTGTTGATGAGAGCTCATCTTACCTCACTGCCATGGCACCGATCTTTGCCACAGTATCAAATAAATATTTATCCAACTTCCATTTCATAAAATGGTGATATGGTATTTTCTGTTCAACTAAATAGGGAATTGGTTAATTTGGGGAGCTGCAGCTCTCTCTCAATGTATGGGGGTGTGTTAGTTTAAAGAAGGGATTAATTTGTTTTCACTATTCATGACCAGATGGTAATCTGGGATTTTTTCAGCTGGCCTGTTAAAACAATTGTAATGTGCAATTGTATTCCACAGCAAATGAAATACTTGATGGCATTTAAACGTAGACAGCTTACCTTGAGTGCATACAAGTCCAAAATTTCCTGAGTTAAATTCAACTCTATCTCCACCTCATCAGGAGGAAGGCCATGGCCATCTGCTATGAAGAGATCCTAGAAATTGAAATATATTTTGGTTCACAAAAGGAAAATGAAAGAGCTGCCTGCAAATTATGTCAAATAAGTTTAAAAGATAATGACCTTTTACCTTCAATATAGTTAAATCTTCTTGCATATGTTCCACGTCACTCTCAGAGAAGGCACGAGATGGCCCTCCATCCAATAGTATCCAAATAAACCCTTCCTGTTTTAACATTTTTTCACATTTAAGGAAAATGTGCACTCACTTAATCGAGAACATTACTTAAGGGAGTAGAATGTTACCATAGATGCTCTACAAATACTTGATACAACTTGGTCCCTTAGTTCGTCAACAATCAAATCACATATCCTGTCAAGAACCTAGAGCAAGTGGGCAAATCACATTAATGCAAAATATGTAAAAACTAACTAATGCCAAATCAAATTTACAAAGACTAAGATTAAATAATTATAATTGGGCTTACTTGGTCAAGTTGTGGAATAAAAATCTCAGATCGAGCTTGATCGACTTTGCCACGATACAAAGAGAACAGAAAGGATTGCCGTAAATCCAAAAATATGGCTCGTGCTCCTAAAAAAGTTAATGTTTAAAAACTAATAGGAGGTACTTACTAACATCCATATAGTGTGTGGCCCAGTGTTATAAAATGCGGTTCTATGCGGCGCATATGCGTATGCAGCCCGCTGCCGCATAAAAAATGCCTATGCAGACCGCATATGCAGTCTAGGCTAAAAATGGGTTCCAAAAAATTCAAAACCCATTACCGGACATAAAAATATGATGAAAACGGGTTAAATACCCGGAACCCATTATTTCATATTTGAGTCCCAAGTCCGAATCCATAACCCATTATTTGAGTCCCACATATGCAGCGCCTCAATGGCTTCTTTTATAGGCGCTCCAACTCTTTGGTTTAACTGTTTTGAAATTGTGGGACTAAATGAGGGAGTAAAAACCGGATTGGTGCTGGATTTTGCTAGGCGCTGGGCTTCTGCTGGGCTTCTGCTTGAGCTGTGTGAAGTTGTTGGGCTGCTTGAGTGCAGCTGGGCTTCTATATGCAATTCAACTCAATAGTATGAATTGAATAGTTTTTTAAAGTAGCCCATTTCCTTATATGAAACTCTCCGCATATACTGGCTGCTTAAAATTATTCAACTCAGATAATGGAGTTCCATTTCTTATATAACTAAAATTATAAATTTTATGAATGGGTTGTCATATGAATTGCATATACTACTAAAATCCGCATATATAGGTCCGCATTAAAATCCGCATATGCGGAATGCAGTGACCTTCCGCTTGCATGAACAAAACCGCATTTTACAACACTGGTGGCTGTGGCCTACCTCTGTGGCAGTACTTCAGTCAAAAATAGTGTGTGGCCTACCTATGTTGACACATGGTTTGGTTTATTTTATACATTGAAAAGATCTCTTACCAATAAAGTCAAGTATCTTTTCGGTAGCTTCAATTGAACTTCTTCTGATATCATCAAAAACAGTAAAAAGTTCATTAACATATTGTTCACACGCCAGAAAGTTTTCCTTGGAGCCTGTGAACTTTTGTCCCTTCGATATACATGAGAAGTAGTCTGAAAAGCTCAAACCTGTCACAAGAGAAAAACATATCCTCAAAAAGTGGACAAAAAACTTGCATCAGGGAGTGAAACATTTCTCTTAGATGAAGAAGAACAAAAAAAAATATATGCCTTTTAACTCTAAATTTATTTTGTACATTTACTGCTATAATAAAATGCAATTATGAATAATAGTGCTAACAAAGGAGTAACAAAAGGCATAAAATATAAATTCACCGATCCAGTTTTACCTAACTGGAGATGCCTCCATGATTCTGTTATGGAAACCTCCAACGAATCAAGCTGATTCCGAATATACTGCCAAATATTATTTATAAGTGACTCAAAAGAAAGATATGAAGCGGATTAATATGATGTAACATGAGTTTCTGACAAAGGGATATTGACTGGTAGCTACAGGGGAATCATCAACTGTAATAGCATCATGTATTCAATGCTATCAGAACCAAACCATACTGACTCGATCGAGACTCAGGTCATTGTTCCACTGATTGGATCGGTGGGTCAATGAGTTGAAGTATCGATATTGTATTCCAGTTTTTCACAGTTGAACCAGTGATCAGGTAAGGTTTCAATAACATTGATTAAAGTAGAACAATGTTTAGCCTTTGATAAAAGCTTGAAAGGAATACATATGAATAGTGACAAATGTAATGTTAAAGGGACCTCACCCAGAGCGTATTCAATTTTACACACAGCTTTGGTACTGTCAAGCTCTTCAGTTTAATGGTCACTTTCTCCTCAATAACTCTTTGTTCAATGCGCTTCCTCTTTATGAAGTGATTGGTTGACTCGGAATATCGTGTCAATATTGGTTTACTTGGGTATAGAACAGTCTTTTCAACTAAAACAAACAGAAGGGAAATAAAAAAAAAAAAAAGGGAAAACAAGCATGACCTAACTTGGTCTTATATGTTCTAATAAAGGCAGAACTTGTAAATGCTACTTTTAGAGCAAACATGAATATGAAAGAACTAATACAATTCATACATACCTTGTTGACCAACCACATGGAGTACATAAGTTTCAAGACTTCGCGAAATTCCAATCAGTAAAAACCGTAAGTGGATGGTATCCATGGGAAGGTTTGAACTAAAAAACTGTTCGATGGTCTGCATAAACATAAAACATTAAGGATAGTGTCCCTGCCAGGAAGTAAGGAATTAAATCAAATATTGAGTTCAAGTGAGTATAGTTTGTCTAACACACAGACCTCCTCCATAATTCTAAAAACTTCAACTGCAGAGTTAGCTTGTCTTTTGTTAGATGACAAGGGCTCCCAATCCTGCACAAAATAAGCTCTTGCTTAAAATTCCAAAACATGAAAGCAAAAATGTCTTCCAACGAGAGTGCCAGATGATAAAACATATAGCAAGATGATGTATATAAAAAAATAGAACATCAAAAGCAGAAAAATTTAGGCTTTCAAGCATTATCGAACAAATAGGAAAGGCCATTCACTGGTAAACACTAAATTCATGCATGCCAGGCCCAAACCAGTGGTTAGGAACTTTTACCTCCTTTGTGATTATTAGGTTTTTCTTATCAACTTAACTTGATACATAACCTCATATGTTTTCCTTTGTAGTTACAAACCTCTAATTCAACAGCACGGTTTGTCCACTCCAAGATCTTCTCATGCTGAGCTTGTATCCACTTGAGAATAAGCGGTGAACTAAATTCTGGAATCTGTACAGAATTATAATAAAACTATCCCAATCAACATTTGTTCACATTTTCAAAAGAAAAAGGACTTTGTCAGTATCTGATGTTCACCTGGTAAGGATCCACATGCTGGTTCATTGGTGACTCCACACTTTCTCCATACAAAGAATAAAGCTTACGTGCCAAGGAAAGCTCTAGATTGTTTGAAGCAGATAGCACTGCCTTCACAGGTTCTGAAAGATGTGTAATCTCCTCCAGGAATTGTTTCTACAAATCATTACCAGGTAATCCATTACAATCATGTCTCCAAAATATTAAAAGAATTCTTACTGCCACAGTTCCTATTCCTAAGTTTCATTCTCACTAAGGGCCTGTTCAGCAACATGGGAATTTTGTGGGAAAGAAAATTTTTATTATGGGAATGGGAATTTCAATTTATCAAAACCAAAGTTATTTAACCCATAGAAAATTTTAGAATATAGGTGTTCGGCAAATGCATGGGAAATTTGTTAGGATGTTGGTTTGTTTTTCTTTTTATAGAAGATGTAATACTACAATTAAACTATATTAAGTGTATTAATACTAATCTATGATTATGATCAATATAATTATATATATCAGATTCTAAAAAAGTTTAAATGGGTGAATTGACTATACAATGCAAAGTGGTATCATAATGAACTAACCACACACTGCAAAGTGATAAGTGTTGCTAGTTTAATTATGCAATGAACTTAACTTAAAATTAGCTTAATGAATACAAACACTGCAAAGTGATAAGTGAATTGACTATATTATGTTAGACATCAGAATAGAAACTTTAACTTAAAATTAGCTTAATTTATTAGAATTAAGTGTTGCCAGTTTAATTATGATTGTTTAATAATTTCTTGTATTATTAAATTGTGCTTGTTTAATTATTTTTAGCTTTTGTATTATTAAATTGTGTTTGTTTAATTGAGTGCTTGATTGTACAAGTTAATTTCAGTTTAATTAATTAAACAAGTATTGATTAGTATAATTTTTTCTTTTTAAGTCAACTTAATCTCACCGGCAGTTACTCTTACAAAGTTATGAAATTAATTGGGTCAAATTAATTGGTTCCTCTTTTTTAAGAACTTAATTGGGTTACTCCGTCAAGATTGAAGCAGCTCCGCCAAATGGGAAAAAAAACGGAGCTCTCAACAAATTTATTTTTTACCATGCAAACTCACAGTCAAAAGGAAAAAGGGTAGCCATTTGAGAATTTAATTGGGTAAAAAATCATGGTACCGAACACTTCTAAGGTAGAAATACCAACTTTTTACTTTTACCTTGAAAAACCCATGGGTAATGGGGTTACCGAACGGGGCCTAAAGGGTAATTTGGGTTTTGGAATAGGGTTGGTGGTTGTTGACCACACCAGACAGACCCTGACAAGGCTGACCTGCTACTAAGCCCTTAATTTTTAATTTTTGTGAAAAAAATAAAAAAGCTAAACTCCCAACTGGCCCAAAAATTTTCATAAAGGGATTTATGTACAAATAGAAAATAGATATAAAAAAGAAATCCAAATTTGACAATCTTTGGCAGTGCCAACCAATGGATCAAACACAATGATCCGGCCCCACCAATTGGCATCAGTACTTGCAATCATTTCAAGTTCAAAATCGTTGACCAGTAAGGCAAATTTGACTGAAACTATAATTCAAGCCGGACAATGGAATGACAAGAATGATTTCTCTTACCAAACGCTCCCCATAGAATAAGTGCAAGAGAACAAAAGCAACCCGTCCAGCTTCGCTATAGTTAGAACAAAGTATGGTGCTGAACTTAGTGAACTCTATCTCTGCTATTAGTTTTAGTTCATTTGCAATTAGTGCCAGAGGGTGGCTGTCCGCGCTGGCTATGCTATCTGAGATTTTTGTAACCTGAATGAACCAGCATTGAAAAAACAAATGATAAAAGGAGATAGTTCAAAATATTGAATAACATGTCCTCGAATGTGCAGTTTCATGCTGAGATATGGCATTTAAGAGATAAACTCACACGGTTACATGCAGATAGAATGGACTTCTCAACAAAGATATGGAGCATCTTCATTTCCAGATTGGTTTCAGGTGCAATGACCTGCACATAACAGTTAAAGGCTTGTATTAGAGGTAAAAGCCACGACTTAAAAAGAGTTGAAGACTAAATGGACATGTCAAAAAACCGCCATACGTGGAACATACTAGAACTGCTAGATTGTGGTCAGTTTATAATTCAATACTCCCAGGACTTCTAGATTTATGCCTAATTAGGAATCAGTTGGCAGTATAACTTATATCTAACCTTCATTACTTCAAAATTGTCATGATACTGTATGCCAGACATCACCATAAGTTTCAGCACATCTCCAAAAACTGAATACTTGTCCTGCATTGCCATTTTAATAATAATCAGACAATATTATTTTTCTTTCATTGTGTCAAAACAATAAATAGACTTCTAAGAAGTGACATACAAAAAGCAAACCTGATTAAAATGCAGATGATAATCCTCTAATTGAAAGCGGCACCATGTACTTATCTTGAAGACAACTGTCCCCACCAAATTTATATTTCTTCTATCACCATTTTCTTCAATTGAACAGAGAATGCTGTCGACATATGCTTTCTCATTACTTTCATAGCTACATTTTGATATTACCTTTTCTATCTCATGGAGTGCATGCTTCAATAGAAGAACTTCGCCAGTTTCAATGAACTAGAGGAAATACAATCAATTAGGAACAAATTTTAAACGACAAACTGATAAATTTAATGGCAATAATTTTTTAATTTGTGCTAATTCCCCCCCCCCCCCAAAAAAAAAGTAAAAGGAACAACTAAAAGAGCACCTTTTCAAAAAGCACCCATACAACCAAGGCATCATGCAACTCTTGTGTAATACCCAATGTGGGCCAGGTCAGCTTAATAAGCTCTAGAATATCTTCTGCTTCCTACTAAAAGAAACAAGAATTGAGTTAACATAGTACGTAACATATTAAGTTTTAAATAAAATTTCAGATAAACAAGAAGACCGCGTAGGTACATAAGAAAAAGAAAAGGCAAAGTGGAATCTATTTCATTTTGTGCTTGATGATAGTCGGAATTTTGTGCAAAATAGAATTAATTTTTGGAGAACTTGAGTTCTTATAACCTAAGATACAATTGATTTTATCGAAGTTCAAAGATTCTAACTAAATGCTCCAAAAATCTTTGCTAGTTTCGGGGACAAGAACTAGAGTTTTGAAAGGTGTATGTGTTTTAAGAAACCCATTTTGTTTACCTCAACAATCTGACCCTCTTCAAGAACATCAAAAATACTACAGAGAAGATTCTCGTACAGCCTGATATTGAAAGAATAGCTGCTTGTCCAGTAGTAGCTTTCTTCATGGAGGCCAAATTTGGGGGGTAAATCTGCTAGCGTTGAAGCATATCTTTGCATCACTGTCAGGACCTCAACTGGGCCATCCCCAGAATTCACAACCCACTCCTGTTAACATGCATAAATACACAGAATTAAATCAAGGATATTTTAGTTTAGACAATGATAAGATCTTTTACCTCTGAACTTCTGATCTTAGAGAGGAAAATACACAATGATGTGCGCATATTGGAATCAGTATTGGCAGGTCCAAGTAGCAGCTCCTCTAAAATATTTGCCTGAAACAAAAACAAAACAAAAAAAAGAGAGAAAGTAAACTACAAATCTAGGACTGATGATATCGTGAATGTGGAATATGCTTTCTGGGTTGGATGTTTTATTACATACTGGTTTCAACAAAAGAGTATTTAGTCATTATATCACTTGGAAGTACATCCATCTAAATTGAAGGCCAAATAGGCAACCAGTCTGAGGTTAATGTACTAGTTTCAGTACAACAGTAGGGTTTTAAACCCTACTAAAGGGAAAATATGTACAGAAAACCAATTTATAACACTATCCAAAATAAGAGCAAAACGAATAAGAAAATAGTATATTGCTTCCTACACACCGTCATTTTGCAACCCATAACATCTGGCATCCAGAAGGATGCATATCATAGCTACTGTGCTTAATAAAGAAACTATAAGAAGCAAGCTACCAAAATAATAAAAGGCTTACATGTCTTTTTATGAAGTTAGAACGCAATCGTTGAGTCCGGATATCCAGCTTGGAAATAGAATGTAGCAACTCTAAAGATATAGAGGGGACATTAATTTGTGCATCTCCCTTTCTCTGGGAAAAGGACCTTAAACCTTGCTTCATCAGTCCATCCATTGCTTCTGAGATCTGAGGCAAGAAAACAAATGCAGGTAATTCTGATTGCAGCTAAACTTTAGCACCCCTCCCCCGACCCCAAAAAAAAAAAATAAATAAATAAATAAAACAGAGAAAAAAGAAGCAGCAAGCCAGCAAGGAAGATAAGACTTGCCTCTAGTTGAGCACGGATTAAGTTCAGTACATCAGGATAGCATGTTTCTGGTTCTGACGGTGGACTTGGACCTTCCTTTTTTCCTTCCTTTTTTGGTCGTAAACTCTTAAACAAACGTGATTTCTTCTCTTTCTTCTTCTCTTCAGGAATGAGTGGGGGAGGACTGCTAAGCAATAATGCTACATAGTTTAGCAAACATGGAAGTGAAGAAACATCATTCCTCTGGTAATCATCAAGTAATAAAGACTACCTGACAGACTGAGGAAGAGTAGGTAATATGCAGGCAAGAAGGACCTCATAAGCTGCTTCTCGCATGTCTATATCACCCAGGCCTTTCGAGAAGAGAAAACAAATAGAAAATAATCAGAAAATAAAGTTTCCTTCTGGTGTCATTTGCTATCTTGTTTCACTCCTTAGAACATCAGACCTTTTTGGTTATAACATGCCTTTTGATTGCTGATCAAGGAATCAAGAAAATACAAGAAAAACGCTAATAAGAAGTACTTTTACCCGTGGTTAACTCAGGGAGATTCAGTGAAGTAGTGTCAACAGAATATAAATGCTTGTGACCCTCCATGCTACCTTCAGCAGAATCAGTACTGTTTTCAGATTTTGGTAACCCGTTTAGTTTACTTGATATGTCATCATTTCCATTCTCACATCTTGATACTTCATTTATCTTACTCGATATCTCATCAATTCCATTCTCAGATTTTGGTACCTCATTTAACTTGCTTGATATATCAGGAATTATTTGTGGATGAACTAGTTTGTTTTCAGCAACTTTTGTTGTACCAACACCTGGAGCTCTGCGCTGAGGAGGCGAGCCTGAGGGGTCTGGATCAGAAAGAAAGAACAATGGCTTCCCTTGTGATGAACTTGCCTACAAATTTTAGACTATTCACTAAGCTTGGTCCCTTGAAAGGTATATAATTGCAAAGCAAAGGTTCTGGCTACAAAAAGTTCAGTTATCATTAGTTTTTCAGAACTTTCATTGAGAGAGAGAGAGAGAGAGAGAGAGAGAGAGAGAGAGAGAGAGAGAGAGATGGGCAGAGAAATCTAACTATTTGTTTATTACCTTTAATTGAGATTTATTTTTATCTTAATTATTTATTATTTATTATTTTTATTTTGTTACCTTTGCTTAGGAGATTACATTTTTCTGCTACTGTTGATCGGTTGTTTTTTATTGTATTTATTTACCAGGTTTTGTAATAATATTTCCAAACAATCAATTAATACACTTGCAGTATTTTATATTCAGACAACTATAATCTTCAACCTTTTTTGTAAATAAACCAATCTTGAACTTCACGTCAACAAGGAGATGGCTACATGCATGTTAAATTTAGTTATTTTAAGGTCTTGTTTTGGTGATATGTAATATGTACCCTTTTAATTTACTTTCTTCTGTTCTTGTTTTATCAAGTTAAACTTCTAGAACTTTTCATTGTCAGCTGACGTTAACAAAAAAAAATATGTCAATAAAATTGTAGACAAATAGTAACCACAGGTAAGTGTATTCAATAATAATATTGTCAATTACGGCTAATTCTAAGAATTGGGAGGTCAAAAACAACTCAGCATCAATCCATAATAAGCAGAAGAAAAAGAAACAGGTTCTCACTGTGATTGGATATCTCAACGACTGGAAGTACCTCCTAGTGGCTTCCGAGGGATCAAACTCACTGCCTGGCACGAAACAAGTACGAAAGTATAGAAAATTAAAGGAACAATTAATATGCAAAATATAACTTTGAAAGTGGAGGGTTTTGTTTGTACCAGAAAGAATGCATTCTATAACATAATCGGGGCTAACACTATCCAAATCGACCCCAGCTAGATCGATTGAGGCTCCAGAGCGAGATCGAATGAAGCCAGATGAGAGGAGAAATTGGAGGAGGTTGTGGCGATCATGGTGGTAGCGATTGAGCATATAACAAGCATCCATGGATTGTATTTGATCAAGGTTGTGAGAAGAAAAGGTAGGTGTAATGAAAGTAGAAAGTGCGCAGGCATAAACGATGGGGCTTGCGTTTTTTTATTTCTTGTGTTCTGCTCCCGCGCGCAGTTGCTGCCATTGTATTCCTCCGTTTGGGCTGGGCTGGGACTTAGCTGGCCGTGATCTCGAGCGTATGATTGGACATTCGGACGTGAGTAATCCGTCAAGGCGTCACCCATTGTAGAAAACGGTAACGGCGAACAAACCGTACGAATACGGTCTATTAACGGATTTTTTCGATTAAAGGACCGATTATTCCGTTTATTTCTATTTAATTATCCGTTTATTTTCGTTTATTTTCTTTTATTCATGTTTATTTTCGTTTATTCTCATTTATTTTAGTGAATATTTATTTTCACATTTTTTTTTCTGTGATTGTGTGTGATAATAAGTTTCATAAATTATATATTGTAATTTTATTTGTACTTGGATATACATCCAATATTTTTTATATATGTTTTTTCTCTTATTTATTTTAAAATTGATTAATCTTCTATTATTTATATAGAATATGTTTTTCTTATTTACTGATGTAATTTTTTCAATTAGTACGACATGTTCATATATGAAATTAAGTTGTTATCATAAATTAAATTTAGTGATTTTATGTTGGAATGTTTCATTTCTTTCAAATAATATATTATTAGTATTTGAAAAGGCTTGATTTTCAAATTTATGTTTGCATTAAATAAATGTGTTACTTACAAATGTAAAATGTGTATGTGTTGTTAAGAAGAAATAAGGTAGTGTCATGTTATAATAATTAAATTAAATTTATTTGATAAGCTTGATGAGTTAAATAAATCATCTTTAATAAATTATGAATATATACACATAATTTTAATGAAAATGATTAATTGACCGCATAATTCTGATTAATCGGCCGCATGCTGATTAATCGCTTGGCAGTACATGTCCGTCCGACGAGCGCATACTATTATTTACAACACTGCCAGTGTTGTAAAAAACAGCCTTAACGACCGATTAAACGCCCGTTTAATCGTTAACGGCTGTCAAATCGTTACGAATACACTAATCGAAGGTCTATTAAACGGATTTTTCCGATTAATCGGCCGATTATTCCGTTTATTCCTGTTTAATCGTCTATTTATTCCCATTTATTCTCGTTTATTACCGTTTATTTCTATTTATTCTTGTTTATTCCAATGAATATTTATTTTCACATTGTTTTTTTTTCTGTGACTGTGTGATAATAAGTTTCATAAATTATGTATTGTAGTTTTATTTGTACTTGGATATATATCCAATATTTTTTATATATGTTTTTTTTTCTTATTTATTTTGAAATTGATTAATTCTTCTATTATTTATACAACATATGTTTTTCTTACTTACTGATGTAATTTTTTCAATTAGTACGACATGTTCATATATGAAATTAAGTTGTTATCATAAATTAAATTTAGTGATTTTATGTTGGAATGTTTCATTTCTGTCAAATAATATATTATTAGTATTTGAAAAGGCTTAATTTTCAAATTTATTTTACATTAAATAAGGTGTTACTTACAAGAGGAGGGATCAAGTTACAACAAATTTGAGTTACAATAAAGTTACAACAACCATTTTTTTCATATTCAAAGTCTAAATCGTCGATCCAAACCATTCAACATGATTATCTAAATAAAATGTGCTTGCAGATCAAATTTTACATTTTTTTGAATTTTTTTACTATTTATTAAGATGGGTACAAAATTCAATAGTCTGAATATGACTGTTTTTTGTAAAATACTTAGGGTGCGTTTGGATGACACAGGAATAGCGCTAACTCAGGAACAGCTGCTATTCCTGGCGAGCTATTCTTAACACAGCACGTTTGGGTGAAAAAAAATGCTATTCTCAACAAAGGAATAGCTCGGGTTAACTGCTGTTCCGCTATTCCTATGAAATGTTGGGTTAGCAGCTATTCCTAACCCAGGAACAGCTGCTATTCTGAGCTATTCCTTGATTCATCCAAACGCACCCTTAATAAATAGTAAAATTTGATCTGCAAGCACATTTTATTGTGGAGATCATGTTGAACGGTTTGGATCGACGATTTGGACTTTGAAAATGAAAAAAATAGTTGTTGTAACTTTGTTGTAACTCAAATTTGTTGTAACTTGATCCCTCCTCTACTTACAAATGTAAAATGTGTATGTGTTGTTAAGAAGAAATAAGCGTAATGTCATGTAATAATAATAAAACTAAGTTAAATTAAATTTATTTGATAAGCTTGATAAATTAAATAAATTATTTTTAATAAATTATGAATATATACACATAATTTTAATATAAATTGGCTATATAATTTCAATTAATCAGCCGCATACCGATTAATCGCTTAACGGTACCTCATTCATTATTTACAACACTGGATCTAACCAACACCTGTCGAGCCTGTCGAGCACGAAGAGGAGGATGACAAGGAAGTCATGATTTTTTTATGACAATTGTATCTAAGAAGCTTAGGGATAAACTGGGGACAATGTGGTCTCTAATTGCTTGACTTGGTCAAAACAAGTAACAACTGGGGGGCTGTTTTCTAATGGGGATCCTTGAATTGGACTTGAAATTTCCTGCGAGTCCGAAATTATATTTACCTAGGGAAAATTGGGCCGGGCTAATGCCGAGCCTGTGCCTTGTGGGTTGGGCCTAGTAAATCCAATTTGACGTTGTATATTCATTCTAGTCCCAACTATTGTTCTTCTTCGCCGCTCGCTGTATATTTTAATTCTAGTCCCAAGCAAATCGCACTCGGAACCCAACACTTATAAGAATTCAGTTGATTTCAATTAATAGAATTCAGTAGGGATGAATTTCAATTGAATTTTGTTGATCGATATCACAAATGAAAATAATTGAATTCTTCTCTAATTATTGATTAAAAATATACATAATAGAAGAGAAATAATTTTATTTAAATAAAAATAACACTGATGCTCTTAAACTAATTCATCTTTTAAATGAAATAAGATATCAACTGTGTGTATATTTATTCATAAATAGACAATAAATACTAGTTTTAGCTATTTTCAATTTTTGCAAACACATGCACACACTTGTTTGATTTAAGCAAAGTAAAAATCAGTACATCATTGATTCTAGAATTGTCTATTGATCTCAGCAAAGCAATTAAGTTAGTACTTAAGCAAAATAAAATTCTATTCTCAATTGCAGGAAGACTCGAAAGAGAAATTTCAATTTAATGAAGCATGCTCAATTTAGCAAAACTCAATTTTAGTAAGGCAGTTCGGATTTTTTTCATTATGCATATATAGTACTCTTTCAAAAAAAAATGCATGTATTAGCAATTGGAAAATTAATAAATAATGCGTAGCGTCAACATATAATTTAAGAATATAGTTCTTAAGAGTATGAACTGAGAGGTCAATTGGAAAAATAAAAGATGAGGTCGAAATAGCATCACTCTTTTATTAAAACAAAAAAAAATTCTTTCCAATCTGTAGACTTGTCAACGAAACAACTAGAATATGAAAACCTACTCAAATCAAATTTTAATTAGACTTAGACGGAAAGTGAACAATCTTAGGAAAAGGAAAATTAAATTCGCAATCTATTGATCAATCTTAATGCAAATTAGCTCAAAAGAACATTCCTCTCGATAATTTTATCATAATAAGTACTGAAAATGTTTACAATTGAGCTAGTAGTGCCTCTTTTTTTCTTCCTCTTCTTTGCTTCAGAACTGATCTGAAGGATGTAGTAAGCTGGGTTCTGATCGGAAGAAGGTATTAGGCTATAGATGAATAATTTAGAATGCAAACTAATTCTTGTCAAATCCCATCATTTTTCGTCAGAATTCGTCGGAGATAAATTTTTTTCTGTCAAATTAAATCAACTGCCGTCGCCGTGTGGGTTCCGATCAGAATTTAGAAATTCATCGATTTCGTTTCTCGTTTTAAGAGGGAAGTGATGGTTCCGATCACACCCTTGCCGCTTTTCCCTCCAAGGGTTTAGTAGCCCCGTTGAGAAACCTAAGAGGCTAAAACCTCCGCGGCCTCCGCCTTCCTGTCTCTGTCCCGGCGCGCCCCTCCTCCCCGACCCCTCCACCAACTCTCCTCCGCTCCCTGTGCTGTCTCTCCTCCCACTCCATTGACTGTCTCTCGACTCCTTCTTGCGTTCACTGATCCAGGTAATTTCAATTTCTTTATTTACTTTTAACAATTTTAATTGGCATGAAAACCTATTCTTTAGGTTTATCCGGACTACCATTAGTAGTTCTTTAACTAGCTTGTTAATTGAAATAAATGTTCATTTATCCTTCTATCCATTAGTAGTTCTTAAACTAGTTTGTTAATTGAAATGATGCTCATTTATCCTTCTATCCATTAGTAGTTCTCTAACTAGTTTGTTAATTGAAATAATGCTCATTTATCCTTCTATTCATTAGTAGTTCTGTAACTAGTTTGTTAATTGAAATAATGCTCATTTATCCTTCTATTCATTAGTAGTTCTGTAACTAGTTTGTTAATTGAAATAATGCTCATTTATCCTTCTATCCATTAGTAATTCTTTAACTAGTTTGTTAATTGAAATAATGCTCATTTTCCTTCCAAGGCTCAACGGTTTAATCTCAAACCTAAGAGGCTCAAATCCATGGCCACCTCATCTTCCTCCGGCGATGCGCTGTACGACATGCCATGGGTCGAGAAGTACCGCCCGTCGAGGGTTGCCGATGTCGTTGGCAACTCCGATGCCGTGTCCCGTCTCCAGGTCATCGCTCGCGATGGCAACATGCCCAACCTCATCCTCTCCGTAAGTCCTCTTCACACCTCCATCCAAATCCCTCTTTTCAGTTTTTATTTTTTATTTTTTTGTCTATTCCATTGCAAGAAAGAAAGCTACCTCAGCATTCTTCAGTCAATCCACCTCATGAATGAACAAGTTGCAATTTCAACCTTGGTTTTCTTAGGTCGCCATGTGAAATATTAAGAATGTGTTAAATTTAGTGGTATATATTGACTTTAAGGGCCCACCTGGGACTGGGAAGACGACTAGTATACTTGCTCTGGCACATGAGCTACTCGGGCCTAATTACCGGGAAGCTGTTCTCGAGCTGAATGCGTCTGATGACAGGTGAAGGTCCTACAATTTTTCTTTGTTTTTTATCAACACAAGTAACGGTGCTAATTTTACTTGTTTGCGTCTTGTTAGAGGCATTGATGTAGTGAGGAACAAGATAAAGATGTTTGCCCAGAAGAAGGTCACTCTTCCACCCGGGCGCCACAAGGTTGTGATTTTGGATGAGGCGGATAGGTACTTCATATTTCATTTTTTTTTTCCTTGCATGATTAAGATGTAAAACATATTAGTCAGGAGACATTAGAGACTATTTATTAGACAAGCATGTATCTCATGACCACTGGATTGGTATAAAAATATTTGATTTGAAGCAACTATGAACCATAGGTTGTAGTTAATGCTATTATCGTTTACCAATCCAGTTGGTAATGTACTTGTACATATCCTTCTGGGTGAAATAGTTGCAAGAGTAAATAATAGATCTTCGCACTTGCTTCTGAATTTGATCACTCTTTCTTCCATGTCATTTGTAATCCTTTTCCAATCTCTTTGTAAACTCTTTTTCTTGATTTAATAATATTTTATGAAGTAGGAGAAGCCTACCTCAAAAAAAAAAAAAAAAAAAAAAAATCTGACCACTAATTCTGATATATGATGTAGCATGACATCGGGGGCACAGCAGGCCTTGAGGCGCACAATGGAGATTTACGCGAATACAACACGGTTTGCACTGGCTTGCAACACTTCATCAAAAATTATAGAGCCTATCCAGAGTAGGTGTGCTCTTGTTCGCTTCTCCCGCCTCTCTGACGAGGAGATCCTTGGCCGCCTCATGGTTGCGGTCACTGCTGAGAAGGTACATTTGTTTTCCTTTCTCAGTCAGTTGTTTAGCTAAAATCTGCAATTTGTTCTCCCGTTATGTTCCCTATGCAGATTTGAAAACGGTCTGTTTGTGTTTCACCGGTAAATTTTCCTCATGAGTTGCAAGCTCGCAGCCACTTCTTTGTCCTGGTTCATTCTTTTCCATGAACACATTATAAATTTCCCTCATGAGTTTGTTTGTGTCCAGAACTGTGTTGAGATTCACACTTTAGAATAAATAGGTTGACCATCCATGTCATGGATAGCTCTGTAGAAAATAGAATAAAGGTCAATAGAAAAGACATAGGCGTCAAGTAGTTGTTTGCGTCTGTAGTAATTAAAAACTATGATAATTGTTCTATAGTTCACAGTTTATGTTGATTGCACAGGTGCCTTATGTGCCGGAAGGGCTTGAAGCAATTATTTTCACTGCTGATGGAGACATGAGACAGGCTTTGAACAATCTTCAAGCTACTTTCAGTGGGTTTCGATTTGTTAACCAGGAGAATGTTTTTAAGGTAGTAGCTACTATTACAGGTCATTATCAGGCATAATATATCCCTTTACTAATTTTACAATTATTTTAAAATGTTTGAGTAGGTCTGTGATCAGCCTCACCCTTTCCATGTCAAGAACATGATAAAGAATGTAATGGAGGGGAACTTTGATGATGCCTGTGCCATTCTGAAGCAACTTTACGATCTCGGTTATTCCCCCACTGACATCATCACAACTCTATTTCGCATAATTAAGAACTATGACATGGCTGAAGTTCTGAAGCTAGAGTTCTTGAAGGTAAACTATTTTTTAGACTTAGATTTGTGTAGTATTTGGATAGTTAACATTGCCTTCATGTTTTCTTTTTCAGGAGACAGGATTTGCACATATGAGAATTTGTGATGGTGTTGGATCCTATCTCCAGCTCTCTGGCCTCTTGGCAAAGTTTGCATTGGTGACACAAACTGTTAAAGCTTAGGGTGACAAAATCTGAACAAAAAGTTGTTTTTACTCGCTACATTTTCCTATGTAATTTGATATTCTGTAGTATACTTCCTGATGTATTCTGTTATCTTAAACCCTCTGAGTTGGAAGTTTCAGCTTGTTTTATTAGCATTGTTGTTTCCATGCTCGCATATAAAATTCCACTTGCTACCTAGTACCATATTTAGGTAGTTAAGCTTCAATTAATATTGTTAGACTTCTCCTGGTCGCCCCAAATCACCATAATCATCATCTGGATTAATATTGTTAGACCACGTGTTAAAGTCAAATCACAGTACATGCCACCATGATTTGTAAACTATGGAAACTGTTAGCTGACAAATCTAAACAAAATTGCTGGCTACCCCATAGTCATTCCATTCATCTATCACCAATAATTATCAGGCAAATTAAGAATGTATGTGAGAGCAAAACTATGCATGTCGCGTACAAGCTTTGTTGACAGATTCATGGTGCAATTAACTAGGCAATGTGCAATAGCAAAACTGCAAACGAGTAGACTCGTGCTCAACTAGTCATTAGTGTGCGACTGGCAAAGATTTCATTAATCTCCCAAAATGCCACAGCTTGGCAATTACAAAAATTACAACCAACAGGTAGATAGTAATTCATTTGACACTGATAGATACATAGATATGCATATAAGCCAAAAAAAAAGGTCAATAAAAAACTGAAGCAATAAAAAATATTAAGTGAGACGAGATAACAAAAAAAAAAAGATTAGAAAGGGAAACAATAAATAAAATGTCTCCTTCAGTGGCCTTTACCCTCTAAATATTCGACCGTGATGAAACTAATGGTGGAATGAGACCCCAATACTGATTTTTTTTTCGTTTTCATTCAACTGGTCATTCAAGCATAACGAGTTGCTTTGGGTGCTAGTTTGGCGTAATTCCCTCATTTCACCCATCAATTAATGACACCTCCCATTTCCCCCTTCACCTCCTAGAATGCTCTGGAATGAGACGTTGAACCAGCTCAGGAGGAACACCTTCAAGCTCTATATGAAAAATGATCAAGCAAGAGAAACAATTGAATCTGTTACAAACATTGTTAAAATTTGCAATATATATAAAATATTAATTGGAAAAGGAAGCCAAATACAACTGGTACCTTGAAGAGTAAAGTCGACGAGAGGAGGCAGAGGTCGTCCATTTGGGAGGCGAGTATTCGGGTCCCGCAATTCATCAAATAATGGGTGAGCGCACGCATCCAGCTGGCAGCATAAAAGAAAACAAAAGAAAAGAATAAAATGGAGGAATAATTCATTGTTGTACTCTGGTGGGGGGGGAGCATGTCTTGTGAAAAATACAAACATGGACTTACAGCTGTGCATCGCAAATTTGGAGAGTATTGTAACATCCTTGATATAAGATCAACAGCCTCAGGAGGTGTTCGCTTATGAAATACCTGAGTAATGCAAAAACTTAAAGAGGCTAGTTACGAAACCTTCTCACAAGCTTGCTTTATTATCTTTCTAGTAATATAATGTCTTTCGCAGACCTTATGCCAAGGATGAGCTTTGATCTGCGGGAACTTGAACTCAGTGTAATTTGGGTTCATGCACTTTATCTCTTCTCTCGTTGGAGTGCCTAGGATCTGTAAGAGAACTCACAATTGTAAATATTAAAAAAAAAAAAGATAAAAACAAAAGGAGTCTACTAAACACTTAGAAAATGGAAGGGGACAAAAGGCATAGACATATTACCTTAATGATTTCTACAAGCTGATCAACAGCGCTTTCTCCAGGGAAGAGAGGCTGTACAAATATCATGTCAAAAAAATATGACCAATTGTATCAGTCGTTCTGTTGTCGATGTACTAGATTGACAAACTATCATGAGAAAAATATGATGAAAAAAGTTTTACTTGTCCTAGCAGAAGCTCAGCCACAACACAACCAACAGACCACATATCTATAGCAGTTGTATACTCGGTTGCCCCAAATATTAGCTCAGGAGCTCTGTAGTACCTCGAGCATATGTATGATATGTTTGGCTCTCCTGGCACCTGATTTTTATTGAAAAAGTAAAAATCAATTCAGTAGATGTAGGAAGCCACACTTGCAAATGTGCAATGAAGGCAACATATTGTGGCAACATACCAATTTCTTTGCACTTCCAAAATCACAGAGCTTTACTTGATGAGTTTGCGTATTTACCTATTACACAGAAAAAAAATTTGAACTTAGTTGTATTTCTGTATAGTATTGCAAAACGGATGTTAGACTTTAATAAGCCTTCTTCAACAGAACAATGTGAGCTAATAACCTAATATTTTAAAAGAACAAAAACTTGATATACGTAAGGGCAGTGCCTTCAAAATAAAACAAAAATAGTAGAGAAAAGTTACCAACAGATTTTGGGGCTTTATGTCACGGTGGCACACCCCTACAACACGGTGGGTGTAAGCCAGAGAACGACAAATCTACAACAGAAGGCAACAGAAAGCTCAATTAGTTACTTAAATTGTAACCGACATAAAAAAATCAACCGAAAAGTACTTGCAAGACAGGGCAAAGTTCCTTCCCAGTCCTCACAAATATTCCAATTTGTATCATTTCCATCTCTGTCATTGTTTTCTAGTCAGAAATAAAATTCCTATAAGTGTGAAGATAATTCTTTTAGTTGAAAGAACTTTCCATTTCTGTGCATTCCTTTTGCACGAAATATAATGATAAAGCCCAAAAAATGATACAAATCAGAATGTTTAGGACGAAAAGAAAACTCTGAGCCTCTCAAGTACAAAATAAAAGAGATGATATAGGGGTCATTTCCTGAAGGTACTTGGACTAAGGAAGAGTGAGAGACCTGATAAGCAAACAACTTGACAAAAATAAGAGGCATGTGCTGGTTCATCCTACTGTAGTGCTTGGTGACACGGTATACAGTCTCAGGGACAAACTCAAGGACAAGGTTGAGATAGAGTTCGTCCTTGTCAGTTGTCGAGAAGAAATGGTGCTTCAGATGCACCACATTTGGGTGGTTGAGCAGTTGCATGATTTGGAGCTCCCGGTTTTTGTACCTCTTATCTTGCAAGACCTTCTTTATCGCCACCGTTTCTCCTGTCTCGACGCACTTCGCCTGTTCAGTAAATAATACAAATTAAAATTCGTCAATTTAGTAACTACATTCCTCTCACTTACTTTGTGCTCTTCTGCAAAAAAGATAAAAGAAGATCAGATTTATCTATGGAATTAAAATCAAGCAAGATAGTTGTCAGGTTCCAATTTAACATGAACTTTTACCTACATGCGAGTTATATACAAGCGTTAGAATAATTAAGTCATGATTTGTTTGACTTTTACTTGTTTTAAATGACAAGATATTATTTACAAATTACCAAAAAAAAAAAGGAGGGCGCATTAATTGAAAATGCGAGATGTTTCTGGAGTTCTCCCAACTACATAATATTTGGTGTAATTGACCCTTTTAATAATTGATTTCTGTGCATGATTAACCATTTTGCTCAGTTCAAACAAGCATTTTATTTCAGTTACCTGAAAAACTGTACCAAATGAACCGGTCCCTACCACACGCTCGGCCATGTATGAGATTGCCTGTCATCCAATCAACATAGTGTTGCAATCAGAGCTAGAAATTGTGGCAGCAAAATAACAATAACAGGCACATTTAAGATGACCAAGATTTGACATTCACAACAAGTCAACAACTACTATTTTTAAATACTCCTTGTGCAATGTGTGATAATAAGATTGCTAACATGCATCAACAAAGAAAATATACAATATAACAGAAGACGAAAAGATTTTCCTCAAAAAAACAGAAGAAAAAAAGATTTGAAGATTATATATTAGGATTATAAATAGTTGCATGATAACCTTAAAAATATGTTAGAATATCATGTGTTCCCTTGAAAACAAACAAATATCTAATCTGCCCAACTTAACAAGGAATTTCAGACCATCCTACTTATACTAGAATTTTGACATACCAAATTACCCATCTTTCCAAATTTGTCTAGAAAGAAAAAAGTAATAAAAGAGGGTAGTTTTTTGCATCATTTGAAGTTGATACAAGAGGGCATGAAAGATCTATTTTTTTGCCAGAGGCATGCATGATAGCTCTAGGTTTTATAGAGATATCTTTCATTATTCTTGTTTTGCGGATTTATACAATATACTTGGGCAATTTTCCAGTTATAGACAGAATTTTTCCTACATATAGATTAAACTGTACTTGACCATTTATAACTTGCCTTGGATCAAAAGCCCCATTGGCAGAAATGACGAGCACAAAAAATAATATTTTGGAGAAATTAATTACCTGCTTTGGCTGTCCATTTCTTCCACCAACAGTAGTTGTGATTACCTGACCTGTCTCAGTTCCATTCTCGTTCACTGTTGCACTCTCAACCTCCTTAAAAGAAAACATTAAATAGCAACTGAATGCCACACTGAGAGTATATTCACATGTCAGCAAATTTAAGTGAAGATGCAAAACCAACCTTCTCACAAGGGTCATCAGCCTTATCATCTCTTATTTTCATTTCATGCATTTCCTTTGGAAGTTGATCAACTGACGAGTCATCAGTCCTGGGAGCAATAGGAGCTGCACTAGATGTGCTAGCTTCATTATTCTCTAATTGAGTTGTTGTATTCATTTCTTCTCCATTGGAAACACTTTCTTTGGCCAAATGCGGTTCAATTATAATCTCTCCGTCACTATCCAGATCAACCTTAGCTCTCTTGGTCCCTAAATCTCCATTCTTCAATTGAAGATCATATTACATGTTACAATCCAAATTTTAAAAGGTAATTGAGAAAGCATGAGGACCGGTATCTCGGTAGCCGAACTTACAATGGTACCTGCAATTTAGCCTCTAGTCTCTAGACATTTTTCTCCTAAACTTGTCCTTTTTTATTTAAAGCATATAGTTCCACCCAGTTATCTGCAATTTGCTCCGTATTCTCTCTAAAAAAGTTTAAATCACAGGAAAAAGAAGACCAAAAAGATTTTGCTCTCTTTTATTTTATATTTCTTTTTCGTCTCCAATTGATGCAAAAAAATATATCTAAATAGCTACTCGACGATATCACAACCGAAGAACATCGAGGATCAGATGCTATAAGACCAGGGAGAAAAGTGGAATCGGTCCCCAATAGAGACGTGAATCAAATAAAGTAAAAGCCTAAGGAAGCTGGCCTTTTGTCACAATAAAAAAATAGATCGGAAGACACCTAAAATAAAATGCATTTGAACGCAAAAGAGACAAAATCGGATAGGCATTCTCTCATCCGGATCGGAGAGACAAAACGTCCACCAAATCGAGACACATTTAAAACAAAATACAAGGCCAAAACCAAATTCAAACACTAAATAGGTAATAAAGTACTGACAGGATCTGAAACTGAAGATCGACCCGACGCAATGCTTTTGAGTCGCCTCATCATATGCATCCTTCTTCCCTCTCGCACTAACAGGAACCCTAGCTCTAGCTCCCCTCTCGCTCGCTCTCTCTCACAAACATCAAATAAGAAGGCGATTAACAGAAAAGGATGCTCCTCCCCTCCGTCGACGAGCTGGGGAGGCGAGACAAGAGAGAAGGAACCAGCCAACTAGCCAAGGAAAATGGAAAATGGGACGAGTTTCTCTCTCCTCCCTTTTTCTCTCTCTCTTGTTCGTTCGGTCTGTCTCTCTTTTCTTGAAACAAAAATCACCAGATTTCGGTGTTGCCCCGATCTTTTTTCCCTTGGATGGACCTCTCTCTTTTCGGACAAGTTCGTTTTGACTACACTCGTTCTTCGTACACCTTAAAACCGAACATAATTTCCTGTTTTGAAAATAACTTGAATAGCATAAACAAGTTTGATTAATACTGAACACTCCACGTGGAGATTAGAGACGGACTAGAAAGGACAGGATTCAATGTCTCAATGAGCCGACATTTTTATTAATATCCAAAGTTAACTAGATATTAATTATACCCACGATTTTTTACTTTCGCCAAAAATATCCAAATCAGTCATAAAATGACCGGTTTTCTCTTTTTTTTAGAGACACTATGAAGAGCAAGATAATGAAATCTAACACTGAAAATTTGAATTTTTTGTTTAAATTATTTGTTAGATTACTTCTTTTGATATATAATTAGAATATTTATACTAAAATATACTAAATTACTTGAAATTATGTTGAATTATGTTGGATATTTTTGGCGAAAGTCGAGAATCGTGAGTATAATAATTAATTTGTAATTAACTTTGGATATTAATAAAAATGTCGGCTCAATGAGTTTGTGAGGGTAAATGGAACTTCTTTTCTCTAACCTTTTCCATTGTATTATAACTTGTAGGGTCGGTTTTTAGACATAAAGAAGAGGAGGGTTCAGATGTCTTTATTTTTTGTGTCTCCACTATGTTTCTATTTTTAAAAACTTTAATAACTCAAAATTTAAAACTTAAAAGGCAAAATAAAACTGTTAGATATGATCTACATCATTTTATTTATATGCTTATAAAAAATTATGACATTTTAATTTTGTTTTTATGTGAATCAATAAGTTAAAAAATCAACGTCTAGAAATTATCCACATTAGTACGTTTTTTACAAGTTCTTGATGACAACAAAAATAAAATTGAAATGTCATAATTTTTTACACGTGCATAGATAAAATGATGTAGATCATATCCGACGGTTTTATTTTGATTTTTAAGTTTTAAATTTTGAGTTATTAAAGTTTTTAAAAATGGAGACATGATGGAGGCATGAAAAATGAAGACATTTGAATCCTCTTCTATAAAGAAATAGGAAGATATTATATTTTATTTACAATACACTTTTTTTTTCCGTTTAGTCTGTATTTGATAGAGACTAGAGAGACAGTGAATTAATAAATAAAACTATGAGTATCAGAGCTCTCATATGGAAAATAAATTATTGTCTTATTCTTCCACTTTGTTGAAAATGATTGAGAATAAAGGGATTTGGATTTGATCTCAGTCATCCATCATCGATCAATAGGCTAGGATTAAAGTAGAAAAGGCAAATTCTATTTTAGGCAAAAGTACCAACGGTACACTGTTCATAGGTACCGAAAATAGGAACATAGGCAGCGGTGTAATACCAACGGCTAATTAGCCACTGTAAATTATATGAAGCAATCCCCACTGTAAGAAAATAACACAAGTGAATGAAATATATTTTTCTCCTCAGATTCTCATAAAATTCAACATGGTGTCAGAGCAAGGCTCGATAATCCAATAATCTCCATAACCTCTATAATCCAATATCAGTAGCAAATAATACTGAAAAACCCACAAGAAGAAATTTCTGACAAAAGCAAGGATGTCACAAATGGGGCAGCACTCAAACGAAGCTACCAACCATTCGAGACTCACCAATACCTTACTCAATGATAGAAATTATCTATCTTGGGCAAAATCAGTAACTCTATCCCTGAGTGGAAGAGAAAAAATCGAATTCATCACTGGAGAAAATACAAAATCAAAAATCACAGACCCAGCAAAACCAGCAGAGGAAGAAAAGCAAGCAATACGACAATGGCAAGCCACATATCACAAAATCATGGCTTGGCTATTAGATTCCATGGAACCCCAAATTTCAGACCTCTTCCTTCACAGCAGTACCACATCACACGGCCTATGGGAAGATGTCAAAGCATTCTTCGGTCAATAACAAAACCAATATGGTGTAAAGCCATGAGGAAAGAATTGAATGCCTTAAAAAAAATGAAACATGGGTAATTGTACAATTACCAAAAAATAAAAAACCCGTAGGATGCAAATGGGTATACAAAACTAAGTATAAAAGTGATGGTACCGTAGAAAGGTACAAGGCAAGGCTAGTGGCCAAAGGGTAAAAGGTATACCCAAACCTATGGAATAATTATAATGAAACCTTTGCACCGGTAGCAAAAATGAGCACCGTTAGAATTTTATTTTCTATTGCGGTAAATAATGGTTGGAACCTATACCAAATGGATGTGAAAAATGCCTTTCTTCAAGGAACACTTGAAGAAGAGGTACATATGAACCTACCACCCGGTCATAAATTGAAAAACAAATCTAATCTAGTTTGTAGGTTAAATAAATCAATCTATGGATTGAAGCAATCTCCACGGGCATGGTATGGAAAACTTAGCTCTTATTTAAATTCTTGTAATTTTAAAATTAGTAGTGCCGACCATTCTTTATTCACCAAAATTGATAAAGATAATATAACCCTTGTATTAGTATATGTAGACGATATAATAATTACCGGAAACAACATAGAAGAAATTAGGAAAATTAAAGGTCAATTAAAAGAAAAATTTGACATTGAGGACCTTGGATATTTAAAATATTTTTTAGGAATAGAGGTAGCACACTCTAAGTCGGGCCTTTTTATTTCACAAAGAAAATACACTTTGGACCTATTAAAAGAAACCGGAAAATTAGATTGTAAACCGACTTCTACCCCAACCGACAACAAATATAAATTAAATAGTGAGGATGGTAAACCATTAGAAGACATCAACCAATTTAAAAAATTAGTAGACAAATTAATCTATCTAACGGTCACCCGTCCGGATATTTCATTTGCGGTAAGCCAAATTAGTAGGTTCATGCATTCACCAAGAACTCCACATTTAGAGGCCATACATAGAATTTTAAGATATTTAAAGAATAACCCCGGAAAGGGAATTTGGATGAAAAATCATAATTCTAACAATAAATGTGGCTATTCCGATGCAGATTGGGCTGGAAGTTTCGATAGAAAATCCACTACCGGTTTTTGCACATTTGTAGGCGGAAATCTAGTCACATGGAAAAGCAAGAAGCAAAGTGTTGTGGCACGATCTAGCGCCGAGGCGGAATATCGTGCCATGGCACAACCGCAAGTGAATTAATATGGCTCAAGCAATTACTCAAAGACATGGGTATTACTAGTGATCAACCCATGAAGATGCATTGCGATAACAACTCCGCTCGACACATCGCATCTAATCCGGTATTTCATGAGCGAACCAAACACATAGAAGTAGATTGCCACTTCGTTAGAGAGAAGGTTCAATCAAAGGAAATAGAAACACCGTATGTTAAAAGTGAAGAACAATTGGCCGACATTTTCACTAAAGGATTAGATCCTCAACAATTTGAAGATATTACAAGCAAGCTCGGATTGTACGATATTTACACTCCAAGCTTGAGGGAGGGTGTTGAAAATGATTGAGAATAAAGGGATTTGGATTTGATCTCAGTCATCCATCATCGATCAATAGGCTAGGATTAAAGTAGAAAAGGCAAATTCTATTTTAGGCAAAAGTACCAACGGTACACTGTTCATAGGTACCGAAAATAGGAACATAGGCAACGGTATAATACCAACGGCTAATTAGCCACTGTAAATTATATGAAGCAATCCCCACTGTAAGAAAATAACACAAGTGAATGAAATATATTTTTCTCCTCAGATTCTCATAAAATTCAACATGGTATCAGAGCAAGGCTCGATAATCCAATAATCTCCATAACCTCTATAATCCAATATCAGTAGCAAATAATACTGAAAAACCCACAAGAAGAAATTTCTGACAAAAGCAAGGATGTCACAAATGGGGCAGCACTCAAACGAAGCTACCAACCATTCGAGACTCACCAATACCTTACTCAATGATAGAAATTATCTATCTTGGGCAAAATCAGTAACTCTATCCCTGAGTGGAAGAGAAAAAATCGAATTCATCACTGGAGAAAATACAAAATCAAAAATCACAGACCCAGCAAAACCAGCAGAGGAAGAAAAGCAAGCAATACGACAATGGCAAGCCACATATCACAAAATCATGGCTTGGCTATTAGATTCCATGGAACCCCAAATTTCGGACCTCTTCCTTCACAGCAGTACCACATCACACGGCCTATGGGAAGATGTCAAAGCATTCTTCGGTCAATAACAAAACCAATATGGTGTAAAGCCATGAGGAAAGAATTGAATGCCTTAAAAAAAATGAAACATGGGTAATTGTACAATTACCAAAAAATAAAAAACCCGTAGGATGCAAATGGGTATACAAAACTAAGTATAAAAGTGATGGTACCGTAGAAAGGTACAAGGCAAGGCTAGTGGCCAAAGGGTATACCCAAACCTATGGAATAATTATAATGAAACCTTTGCACCGGTAGCAAAAATGAGCACCGTTAGAATTTTATTTTCTATTGCGGTAAATAATGGTTGGAACCTATACCAAATGGATGTGAAAAATGCCTTTCTTCAAGGAACACTTGAAGAAGAGGTACATATGAACCTACCACCCGGTCATAAATTGAAAAACAAATCTAATCTAGTTTGTAGGTTAAATAAATCAATCTATGGATTGAAGCAATCTCCACGGGCATGGTATGGAAAACTTAGCTCTTATTTAAATTCTTGTAATTTTAAAATTAGTAGTGCCGACCATTCTTTATTCACCAAAATTGATAAAGATAATATAACCCTTGTATTAGTATATGTAGACGATATAATAATTACCGGAAACAACATAGAAGAAATTAGGAAAATTAAAGGTCAATTAAAAGAAAAATTTGACATTGAGGACCTTGGATATTTAAAATATTTTTTAGGAATAGAGGTAGCACACTCTAAGTCGGGCCTTTTTATTTCACAAAGAAAATACACTTTGGACCTATTAAAAGAAACCGGAAAATTAGATTGTAAACCGACTTCTACCCCAACCGACAACAAATATAAATTAAATAGTGAGGATGGTAAACCATTAGAAGACATCAACCAATTTAAAAAATTAGTAGACAAATTAATCTATCTAACGGTCACCCGTCCGGATATTTCATTTGCGGTAAGCCAAATTAGTAGGTTCATGCATTCACCAAGAACTCCACATTTAGAGGCCATACATAGAATTTTAAGATATTTAAAGAATAACCCCGGAAAGGGAATTTGGATGAAAAATCATAATTCTAACAATAAATGTGGCTATTCCGATGCAGATTGGGCTGGAAGTTTCGATAGAAAATCCACTACCGGTTTTTGCACATTTGTAGGCGGAAATCTAGTCACATGGAAAAGCAAGAAGCAAAGTGTTGTGGCACGATCTAGCGCCGAGGCGGAATATCGTGCCATGGCACAACCGCAAGTGAATTAATATGGCTCAAGCAATTACTCAAAGACATGGGTATTACTAGTGATCAACCCATGAAGATGCATTGCGATAACAACTCCGCTCGACACATCGCATCTAATCCGGTATTTCATGAGCGAACCAAACACATAGAAGTAGATTGCCACTTCGTTAGAGAGAAGGTTCAATCAAAGGAAATAGAAACACCGTATGTTAAAAGTGAAGAACAATTGGCCGACATTTTCACTAAAGGATTAGATCCTCAACAATTTGAAGATATTACAAGCAAGCTCGGATTGTACGATATTTACACTCCAAGCTTGAGGGAGGGTGTTGAAAATGATTGAGAATAAAGGGATTTGGATTTGATCTCAGTCATCCATCATCGATCAATAGGCTAGGATTAAAGTAGAAAAGGCAAATTCTATTTTAGGCAAAAGTACCAACGGTACACTGTTCATAGGTACCGAAAATAGGAACATAGGCAACGGTATAATACCAACGGCTAATTAGCCACTGTAAATTATATAAAGCAATCCCCACTGTAAGAAAATAACACAAGTGAATGAAATATATTTTTCTCCTCAGATTCTCATAAAATACAACACATTTCAATCATCTATCATATTCATATGTTATCTTATTAAAAGCTATACTGTGTTATTTAAAAGTTTTTTCATCTCCTTCTCTTTGTACTTCAGTCTACAGTTTACATAAGACCCATTCTTATTTTTACTAGAAAAGAAAATTCAGTTGTGTTGTGGAGATTATAGTAAATTTGTTTTTACTTTGTATAGTGATAAGCCAAAATTATATCTATTGAAACCTAGGGTTTGTTATGTGAATTAAGCCAAGTTTTGTTGAGATTAGATTTGATTAGGTTAGAAATGTCCGAAAGTTCAAGTTACTGCCCTAGTTATGTTTATTTTACAGGTAATCAAGTGTTTGGAGCTTAACGGAGCAAAACGGGTGATTTGTAGCAAGTCAGCACGAAGATTGGAGCAACTGTCAATGTTGTTGCGGCCCAAAATAAAACCCATTACGGCCCGAAACAAAACAAGTCAGAGCCTCATTCCTGCACATTCATTGCGGCCCGCAACCATACCCATTGCGGCCTGTAATGACTTCTACAGTTTTCTGCGCGACAAATTAACTGCCTCCACTCATTGCGGCCCGCAAGAGATGTTATTACGGCCCACAATAAGTCGGTTCAGCGCCCGAATTTGCTATTTTTAGTGATTTATTTTTAGGTTTTGCCAGGGGTATAAAAATGAAACTTGTAAAACAGATGGGGGATGTTTTTTTAGACAGATTTTCTGGTTTTAACAAGGAGAAGAAAGGAAGAGAGAAGAAGGGAGAAAAGAACATCATCGATCAACCGGTTTTATTATTTTCTTTCCTTTGGAACTCTTTTAACTCTTTTAATTCCATTTGTGCTTTAGCCATGACTGGCTAAAGGCTTTTCTAGGGTAAATTAGGGCTGTACTTGAAACTTTTGTTATGATTTAGTTGGTTTATTTTATATGTTCTTGTTCTTTGTTATGATCTATTCTTTATTTTAATTGATTGTGAAGACTTAATCGAAATCGTATGAAATCTTAGGATTTGGTATTTGCAATTGAGAAATTGAATATTAAGTCCTGACCATAAAGAATAGGGTATTTGATAGGCTAAGTACCGAGAGGTGACGCTTGTCTTATACGGGCTTTGCCTAATAGTTTAGACAAATTGTGCCAAGTACCGAGAGGTGAAAGACGGTTTTCTAGATTAATTGAGATAGTAAGAACTTAATGACTTTACATTAGCATAGCCAAGTACCGAGAGGTGACGTTTATTCTAATTTGAAGATGATATTAATATAGAAATATCACTTTGTACCTACAACCTCCAACTGTGCCTTCATAATTGAAAGAACAAATTTAATAAACCAATTAGTCATAACACTAGTGGATAGGAACCCTAAGAAATCATAATTTCTCATATTTGTTAAAAATCAGATTTTGCTTTAAGACCTTAGTTTAATTCAGTTTAATCAAAACCAAATCAACCTTTTGAACAAACAAAAACATTTTTATTTTCTTTTACTAAATTAAATTGTTAGGTTAGAAAAGATATTCCAACTTGTCCCTGTGGAGACGATTCCTAAGTACTACTTGACAAGGTTGTACACTTGCAACCGAATTGAGTATAAACTAGGATTTATTACTTGTATTGCAAAATTTACATCATATAGTCACAATAAACCGAATAATAAAATTGAAATTATCTAATGCAATGCATTATGAAAAAGGACGTGCAAATGTAAATGTGAAGTCAAGTGTAATTCTTAAAATTATATTCAAAATAAAATTAAAACCAAGTTAATTAAACTTTTTTTTTTACTTTTTCCAACAAATAATCATTGTTAGTAATTATTATAGTATCCTAGGTTATTCTAGTGATGCTTTCGTATCGATTTCGAGTTATTTTCTTAAAATCATATATTCTTTTTTTTGCCTTCCTTATATATTTTTAATATTTCATAATGCTTAAATTATAGAGTTTAGTTGTCGACAAACAAAACAAGTGGTTGGCTCTAGCAGTTTTTAGATTAAAAAATGAACTTTAATGGTACAATTGGTAAGAGTTACCACTTGAGAGTAGGTCCGATGGGCATTGGACCTACTCTGGTTCGATGGGTTTAATCACCGTCGATTTGCTTTAAGATTCGTGCGGAACGCTTTAAAATTCGCACGTGTCTGTTTCAATTTTCATGCACACAAATTTTAGATTAGATCGGACGGTCATGCTCGTTGAACCTAAAAGTAGGTCTGATGGGCATCCGACCTACTCCGTTCTCAAGAGTTACACCGTTGCAAGTGAAAATCTCACTTAACTATTTCTTAATATTGTTGAGAGATGGAAAGATTGAGGAAGGCGTTGAGAAGCATTACCAACTACGTACGCGAGTAGTGCCTCCTGATTTATATTCTCTTAAGAACATTTGATCCAACTTGTATAGTAATTACATATGCTAAGGTGACGATTGTAATTTTAATTGTAGAAACGTAAAGTAATTGTTAATTTAGTATTTGTTTAAAAGTAACACCTCAAATTGTTATTATCAATTACGAGAATATCAAATTTAAAATTACGAAATTACAAAACACAATTGAAATTGCATGAATGAATGACCTGAAACATAATGATATATAATTATAAAAAATCTTCAATATAGCAAATCTTTAGAAATAAAGATGTTTTTGTTCTCTCTATTTTGAGTCTTTGTTATTCAAATTCTAGATGCAAGATTTTAGTGAAATAAGATGTAAACAAAATAAAAAAAAACAGTTTTTGATCTGTTAAAATATAACACTCTCTGAGTGAAAGATATTGGATTCGAAATCTGAATGAGAAATTTATTATAAACATTGAACAGACGTTGGTAAGTTAGACATCTATCTTTTTTATTTAAAAAATGTAAACCGGATAATATTTAGGAATTTTGGAAACTTATTAGCAATGATTTTTTAACAGTACATTATTCTGTTTTGGTTGGTAAATTTAAATTTTAAATGAACTCTGTAGAATTTTTAAAAAGTTTAATTTGATCCCGGTTATACCGAAAACATTTCAATGCTTCTAATTAAAAAAAATAAAAAATAATCCCATTGCCGGTGTTGATGGTTCTCACGAAACATGACCAATTAGAAAAATGGTGTTCAGCTTCGCTGGGTCGCCGGTCAAAGCCTCGCAGTGCGAACCCCAATCATTTCCACCTCTCTGGAGTAGCCCGTACCCCTAGGCTACCCCAACATTCTCCGTCCGATCATCTAGACCTACATTGATCTGACGGCCCATAACCAACGGAGCGTGAACGCATCAATTTCTTGGGGGCGGAATATGCGGCTTCTTGTCTGTGCCTCGATCCATCTAACTTACAAATTTTATGCGCGCCCAGGAGCGGTCGCTAGATTAGTTTAATTCTAGATGCACGTGGCGTACGAGAGAGAGCCTTTGAAAAGTGGAATCAACAATTTCGTGCTATGCGCCTGGTGTAGCTCCGAGGGGAAAAGGATAATTGTTTTCCTGTGCACCTGTTCTTCTGATGGACCACAGTCCACATACATGTTAATTAGCTGTTTTCCAATGGCGGGGCCCCCAGTTTTTCGAAATCGGTCTACAGCGATATTGATATTGCTAAGATTGAATGCGTATCCTCTGCATTAAGAATCGTTCTTCATCCAGTGAACTAACCCAATGTTTGAGTTTTAGATTGGGACCGTCCGATTCGAATTCGAGATCATTCATTCCGAAATGGAGTGCACACATTCTGATGATAGATTCGAATCTCGAAACCATTCCGAGCGACATATTCGAATCGGATGGTCTCGATCCAAAACTCAAAAATTGAGTTATTTTAGAGAATTCAGACCCTGCATTACTCAAAAGAGAATCTTTTGAGTTAATAAATCTCGACCGTCTGACTTTAAACGGAGCTAATTCAAATCCTACCTAAAACATAGGGTCCTTTAACATTAGTGTGGATCTAGTTAGCAAGAACAAATAAACTCGTCTCATTGTTATAATTCAAGGACGTGTTCAAATGTAGAGAGGAGTAGGTCCGATGTCCATCGGACTCAATTTAATTTGAGTTCGATGGACATGACTATCGTAGGATTTCATCAAATCTGAATTGCGAAAATTGACAGGGCTTTCTAAACGAATTTGATTTATTTTCAATTGGACCCGATAACTGAACCCGTTTGCTCTTTCTCCTCTCTCTCTCTCCGCGTCGCCCTCTCTCCTGTTGCACACGCAAACCGTCCGTCGGCTCTCTCCACTCTCTCCTCACCGGAGCCTCTCTCTTAACGCGCCCTCTGACCAATCATCTCTCGCGCCAGCACTCCTTCGCGCCCCATCGTAACTTCTCCGAATTTGAAGTAGGTATACAATTGTTTTTCTTTTTCTTTTTTAAATCCCGGCAGCAGCTACCTATGTGATTGTATTGATAAAGTATAAATGGAGTAACATCATTACAACAATCTTCAAGGTACTGAGCTCAGTACCATGCGCTGTGCGACTACTGCCCCATGCGACTATGCAAATGAAAATAACATCAGTATACATCTATAGAATGTAAATTACATTTGGCCCCCTCATAACAGAAAAAATTACACCAAGAAAATAGTAAGGCGTTAACAGTAGTTAAGTCACAATCTCATTTACTGGTAACATTTGTTTGCCAGTATCCTGGGTTGGATCCTGTTGCCTCCAAACACAACTACATTGCGGTGTTTTCAAATATTCCAAACTGTGCACAGTACTCTAGCAATCCATTCTCTTTTCAGTACATTGCGGTGCTCCGATTTCCATGTGATGGCATCCAGATCATCAGTGAAGGTACGACAATTGATTTTCAGTACAAATTGATTGCAATTTCATTTTCTTTTCTCTTCGATTTTCTGATACTTCTGGTTTCTACCTACTTCATCCCCAGTTATGGCTCTGACAATCATCGCCAATCATTGTCCCATGGCCTCAGATTTTCTGGCATCTATCAAGTATTTAATTTTGAAAATGCTTAAATGCAGTTCGGTATTTAATTTTAATCACGTTCATTGTTGTTTCTCTTTTGTGTTTAGTTCACTCCGTACGAATGAGTATCTCAGTTATTACAAATACTGGAAACAATTGTGAAACCAAAGATAACAAAAAGAAAATAGTTCAAATTTTAATTAATGTCCCACTATGAAGGATATCCAACTGATTGGTACAAAACTTTATTGGCATCGACTCTGAGATATAGTTCTGGATACGCAAGTTGTCGAAGTGGTTGATTCACAATACCAGTAGCTTACGACTTTCTTTCTATTTATTTCTCTTTATTTTCTCAGATCAAATATGTGAGTGGTGATTATGACAGCGCAGAAGGATTTCTCTCTTTAAACAAGAAAATATCATAGCATGAACTAGCAAAGAACAGTTATGGAAGTTCAAAAAGGCTCTTGTACATGACATTGCCTCCTTCTGTTTACCCTTCAGTTTGTAAAATGATCAGAAGTTACTCATGAATCAAGGTAGTTTATGTTGTTGTTGCTGTGATGTCAATTAACGTAGGTTTACCTTAGATATATCCCATAAGATACGTATGATGGTTGTGTTTATATATCGATTCAAGCAGATTTATTGATACAAAACTCCTACAGTATTATCTAGATTGATACAAGTATCACAATTCATCCAAGCAGAATTTTCAGTAATTATTTTCGTGATACGGTCAAACATGCTAAAAGGAATAAACTAGAAATCTCAAAATTACTTTTGAAATATATTTTTATTATAATTTTTTGTTAACATATATTATTATTATTATTATTTTATTTCTATATAAAAATAAAAATAATTTATTTTATATAAGATTAGGTAAATTCATTATATGGCCAACTGTACGCTTCCTTCAATTTTTATAAGCCTGTTTTTGTTCATTAATCATACTGATATACACATTATAATAACAAATAAAAATTTTCTACAATTTCAGCACATTCTCATAATCATTTATGTATTAGTATGGATTTTTGCAAATTAATTTGTAGATTCTCGTACTTGTAAAATCTCATCTCACAATATCTCATGAACAAGAACAAAGAGAAAAAAAAAGGATGGCACAAACAATATTTACACATAACTATATTGGAAGTCACATGTACAAAATCTGAATAAGTAATTTTCTGTAAATATTTAAAGTTGAATTTCTTTTTTTATTTTTATATTTAAAAAAAGCTGATATAGTCTGTTTTATAAAAAAAAATGCTATTTTAAATCGGACATACGATACGAATGAGACGAACACATCGGACTCGTATAAAAATGGCTTTATGAATTTATATTGAGTCTACTGATCTCTTTAAATTTTAATTTTAGGGAAAGCCCGCAGGCCTGATCTCTTTAATTTAAATCAAATGATCCGATAGCGTCCTACTTCTCTTTTGCTTTTTGGAAACGAAGCGGAAACATTAAAAAAAGGGAAAAACGTGAGCAGTCTATTATTTTGTAGTAACCCTTAAATTCTATAACAATATTGTTCTAGCGATGTTAAATTCACAACCCACCAAGCCGCCTCCAAAAAAAAATAACTAGAAAAGCATTCGTGTTTATGTTAATCACGAGTTTGCTGGTCCTTTTTTGTTGTTGAATATTTGAGCAAATAGGATACATTCAAAGTTTCAAACTAATTTTGTTAAATTTCATCTATACCCATCAAAACTTCAAAATTATGTATTTTTCCCTCTAAAATTCATAATATCACATTTACCTTTTAAACTTAAAAACCCACAAATTTATCCATTTTATTACCTTTTCTATTAAAAATCATTTTAAATTTATAAAGTACTAATTTTACCCTTGAAAAAAAAATTATGTAGCATGTTTCAAAAAAATATTAGTCTTCTAATTGGTCGTTTTCCAAGAGTGGTTTGTGAGGGCAAACAAGTCAATTATCTATTTATGACGCATACACAGTGATGTTTAGGTATATGATTGTGTAAGCACATAAGTAGAGAAATGACTCATTTACCCTCGGAAACGGATCAATTAGAAGACTGATATTTTTCTGAAACATGCTACATATTTTTTTCAATAAAGAGTATAATTGGTAATTTTACTAATTTATAAATGAGGAGGGATCCAATTACACCATTTTTTGGTGACACAACTTGACACCATAAGTTGTAAGTCATGTTTGTGATTTCAAAATTCAAACAGTTGATCGAACCGTTCAACACAATCTCCATATTAAAATGTGCTTGGAGACCAAATTTTACATTTTTTTAAATTGTTTACTATTTTTTTAGAATTTTTTTAAATCATTATTTTTCAATGGTCCAGAATTGTCCAAAAATAATAATTTTGTACATATCTTAATATATAATATTAAAATTCCCAAAAAAAATGTAAAATTTGGTCTCCAAGCACATTTTAATATGGAGATCATGTTGAACGGTTCAGATTGACTGTTTGGACTTTGAAATCGCAAAAATGACTTATAAGTATATGGTGTCAAGATGTGTCGCCATAAAATGATGCAATTGAATCCCTCATCTTTATAAATATTAAATATAAAATGAGTCATAATAGAAAAACAATAAAAATGAGTAAATTTGTGAGTTTTTGAAAATTTGAAGGGTAAATACGATATTATGAATTTTAGACAGGGACATACGTTATTTCTAAGTTGTTGAGGGGTACACATGAAATTCCCCAATTATTTTAGTCAATTGCAAATCTATATGAACTTCCTTAATTATGTGTGAATTATATATAAATTTGATTATATATATGTCATAAAAAAGAAGAGATAGAATATCAAGAAGAAATTCTCACGGGAATCGTTGCCCTTCATATATTCTCATCCTAAATGCCGATTGCCAGAGTCCCAAAAAACAAACAAACTTTAATGTCAACACTTAAACCTTTTGTTTTTGTCTTGTACAGAGAATATAACAGATATGATCTCCGTAATAATTACTGCTATTTGGCACCACACAATAAAATGTTTGAAAACAGCAGGAACAAAAAGAACAACGTCAATGGACACCTATATATATATATGCTTTAATTTTTTATGGCGCCCGTCCTGTTTCTTTTGCTAAAGCTATGCTTGTACATAATTTGTACAAGAAGCTTTCTAACATTAGCCAGCCCGTTTGTTGGCCCAAGTACTAACTCACCAGAGATCCAAGTAAGTAATTGGTGTTGCATATCCGCATGGGCCTTTCAATCTTTTGTGAATTGTCCCCCCTTAACTTTATCTCAACAATCACAATTATAAAATGGGGGAATAGCTCCGAAATTTTTTAGTTACTATTTAAAAAATATATATATATATATATATATATATAGATATATATAGAGTTAGACATGGAATTAAAAAAAAATTAGCCGTTATGTAGATATTACCTGAGTATTATTTAAAAATGACACACATATATTATTTACGCACCATCCACTCAAAAGTGACAATCTTATAACACGCATGTATTATTAAACTTTTAGATGATGCGCAGATAATATATGCGTGTCATCTAAGTAGCACTTAGATTATATTCGTGTACTGGATAACTATGAATATTTTTTTTTCTAATTCCATGTAAACCGTGTATTTTTTTTTTCTCAATGGTAACTAAACAAATCGGGGAATAGCTATGAACTATAAAGAGGCATAGTAAAAAAGGGGGACCGACTGTTTCAAAGTACATTTTGTTCATCATCACCAAATTGGACTGAGACAACATAATATCTCATCCTAGCCGTCACTAAACGTTAAGAACCTCACAAGCACGAGCACATGAATGTGGACACGATCCATATGACAAGGACAATGATCTATCATATATTGATTATCGATTAAAAATGAATCCTTTTCTTTCACATAAACTCGATCGATATCAATTTGTTGAAATATGTTGTTCTTATACCTTACGGCGTGATCTATATAAGTAAAGGAGATACTGCAGTTAGGCAGTTAGGCGCTGTTAGTTAGTGCTATTAGTGAGAGTTTGTTAGTAGTTAGAACCCTGATTAAGGATTCTAAACCAGAGTTAGCTGCTGTAATAGAAAAAGCTATTGTCTATATATACTCAGCAATACTGTACATTACACTCTCAAGAAAATGTATAAAGATTCAATTCTTCCAATCTCTCTCACGTTTTAATAAGACATCAGTATCATGCAAGTAGAAATGTTCCTTTTGAGTGCAAATTTGCCCAAAAGAATCAGTAAATTAAACAGCCGCTTGACTGATTCCTTGAAAGGCTGAAAAGATGTTGAACAGGACAAATCGAAACCTCGACGAAATTGTTTGTGGTCACTGTTGGGTAATTACTTATTAAAACAGGCGAATAGAAATACACACCACCTCCAATAATTATAATTTGAGGTCATGCACTTACCTTGTCGGTTGTAAGTATATTAAAAGTTTAAAACCGTACCTTGCATTTAACTAAGAGCATCTACATCCCTGAAACTATCAGAGTTTCTAATCTGATATGGCAGTTTCTAAACCAGTTTCAGGGATGTAGACCAGTTTCTTATTTAGCAACTGTGCTCAAGAATTTCTTAATAAGAAATCGTTTATAAACTGTGAGTTGGCAAAATGATTGGCCGGTGTTCGCTTAATTTTTTTCTTTATTTTATTTTATTGCTGATGTGTCATTTTAGAAACTCTTAAATTAATTTCAGGGATGTGAACCCTTAGAAACTCCATAGCCTATAATTTCTGAAAATTAGTTAGTAGTTACTTAGAAACTCTAAGAGTTTTAGGGATGTAGATGCTCTAACTATCAAACCCAAAGTTTAAATAGCGTTTATCGTGTCATAGTGGAACGATTAAAACGCTATTGTTATATTGCGCCGCTATAGCACCGTACCTTGCATTTAATTAACTATCAAACCCAAAGGTTTAAATAGCGTTTATCGCGTCATAGCGGAACTGCTAAAAAAACGACGCTATTGTCATATTGCGCTGCTATAGCACGCACCGATAGCGCCATAGCTTTTATGGCCAAAAACGCTATAGCGCCGCTATTTAAAACCCTGATCAAACCCTTTCATTTTTTTTTATCATTTTCCGTTTCTCCTATGAAGCAATGTTTTTTCGTTTCTCCATACGTGCAGCCGTGTCATTAGGTGACTTTTATAATCCACCAAACGATAATAAAAAAGAAATAAAGGGAAAATTAAATTATTTGACTTGATTCCTCTAACAAACATTCCTCACGTCATAGGATATTGCATTATACGCGGTAGTTACCATTGGCTAAGTCTCATATAGCTTAATTTCTTCAAGTAATTAATCCTATAGACAATTTTCTCCAATCTCCAACTGCCAATTGCAAATTTAAAATTAGCAACCAACTACCATTTACCCAATAAATTATTTCATTCACTCATGGCACGAAATACATCTTCTTCAAAAGCTGGACTTGTTCCTCTCTCTCTCTTGAAAATACTAATAAATAATTTGCATATATACTTTGTTTGGCTTTTATATCTCTCTCTAGCTCTCCCTCCTCTTTCTCTCCATCCTCATATTCCAACAAAAAAAAAGTCCAAATAAGGAGGAGAAGAGCCATATGACAGAGATGTCTAACAATTCAGATGTGGAGTCAGCTGGCCAACGCATATCGCCTCCTCCTGGGAGAAGCGTACCGAGGTATGGCAACGGCTCCCACATACCACCGACACCATTTTACAATGACCCGATAACGTTGGAGAAAACACACAAGCCATGGCTAGTGCCTACTATTGTGGTGGTGGAGATAATAGTGTTCATCTTTGAGATGGTGGTGAATAACTGCCCCGGTCATGACAGTGCATATGGTTCGTGCATTGCAAAATTCCTTGGCCGGGTCTCTTTTCAGCCTTGGAAGGAGAACCCCTTGTTGGGACCATCGTCTAACACGTATGTTTTGTATAATTATTTTCTTAAATTTAATTTTGATATGATTGATTTATTGACAAATAAGTATAGTTGCTTGGGGCCTCTGGGGGAGAGGGGGTGTACAGTCCTTAATTATTCTGTGTAATATGTTTAAATCAACATGAATCGATTGCACTCTAATGTGTGCACTAATTATGTTGAATTGTCGATACTTAGTTAACAAACAATATGAGAAGCCATAAGTCTGGTTATTAGTCATATTAATACATAACAATAATTAATTATGGCAATAATTCAGAAATAATTTGGGCATAGACTATGACAGAATAACTACTAAAGATTGAAGCATTGGGCTTGACTGTTCCAATTTGGACTTCAATGTAATCTTATTCCTTTTGCTGAATTTGTTCAATATATATAGGTTGAGCAAAATGGGAGCACTAGACTGGGATAAGGTGGTACATCAACACCAGGGGTGGAGACTTGTGTCATGCATGTGGTTGCATGCTGGTTTGATTCATCTACTCGCTAATATGATCTGCCTCATTTTCATCGGGGTTCGCCTTGAACAACAATTTGGATTCTGTAAGCTCTCAATACTTACAACACACCATAAACAATAAATTAAGGAAGTCAGAGTTATCAATTTCTTCCCTAAAAATATTGAAGAAAGAAATTGAAGGGAATTGCTTTGACCCTTTCTTCTCTTGAATTTTTCTTTGCTTCTTTTCAAAAGGTATCTATAATACAAAATCTAATAATAATTTTTTTTGTTTAATTGCTACGAATTTGCAGTGAGGGTTGCACCGATTTATCTGATATCAGGATTTGGTGGTAGTGTTTTATCAGCTCTCTTCATACAAAACAATATTTCTGTCGGTGCATCAGGCGCTCTGTTTGGAATTCTTGGAGCAATGATAGCAGAGCTGCTCACTAATTGGACCATCTATACTAACAGAGTATGTATATGTCCAAAGTAGTTTCATAATTCTTCATGATTAGAACCTACAGGGAGCAATATGTAGGAATATAAATCCTTTGAATGAAGTTTAAAATTTTGCTAAATTAAAATAAATACAGGTATTCAATTCGCAAATAATTTTATTAAAATTTTTCTGCCTCAGGTAGCAGCTCTCTTCAACATATTGGTTATTGCCATTATAAACTTGGTGATTGGCATACTGCCCCATGTCGATAATTTTGCGCATATTGGAGGGTTCTTGGCTGGATTTCTCCTAGGTTTTATTCTCTTATTCGAGCCTCAGTACGAATGGGTGAAGTCAAGAGGCCGAGCTTCTGTGTCGAAGTATGCGATTTACCAGCTCATTTTAGCTGGTGTTGCAGCTCTCTTTCTTGCAGGAGGGTAAGTATAATGTTTTCTTAATGATCTAATCAGCGGCATCTTACAAGACAGTTTGTTTTACCTGTTCTTTAGTTTAGTCTGGTGTCTTTTTGTTCTCTTTTTAATTTGTCTATGGTTTCCCACTTGGTTTTGTCAACAATTAGTTTAGGATATCCTTGATTCTATCTTATAATATAATTAAACAAATCAACATAAAATTTGATGCTCCTGCAAAATCTGTCCAAGAGCTGTACTACTTGATAATATTCTTAATATAAAACCTCTTAATTAGCTGTATGTAACTATTATAAACCTTCTAATATAATTAAATTGAAATTGTATGATTCTGTAACTTCCAAGTACCTAATTTGTGCCTTCTCATTTGAGCAAGGGACATTGGACTTGTTAACAATAAAAGTTTCACCCTTCTTGTGCAGCTTGGCAGTGGGATTGTATGCTTTGTTCAATGGGAAGAATGGCAACGAGCATTGTTCATGGTGCCATTACCTTACCTGTGTACCAACCTCTAGTTGGAAGTGTTCTTCCTAATAAAAGACAAGAGGTTGATTCGTTTCTCAGAGAGATCAACATATCTTTGTTTTTGTTTAGCATTAAATACATCTTTATTCAATTTGTTTATATTGTAAATCAAAGGGTTAAAGTTGTTTTCGGAGTGAGTCAATGTAAGTCGAGAGCGTTATCGTGAAGGTCGTTAGGCATATTTTTTTGTTGATATTATTTTCATATTTAACCATTTTCATATATACTTTTCCAGCCGAGAGTGTGATTTGTGCTTGTTGTTTGGTTATAATGGACTTAAATTTGAACTGATAATTAATTTTATCCTATTATGAGCTGTATGCTGTTTTCTTACTG
Source organism: Carex myosuroides (assembly GCA_028015225.1). Classification (NCBI taxonomy): domain Eukaryota; kingdom Viridiplantae; phylum Streptophyta; class Magnoliopsida; order Poales; family Cyperaceae; genus Carex; species Carex myosuroides. The sequence goes on from CM051488.1 coordinate 7,505,337, forward strand.
AAATTATAACCAATTGTCTGAATTATTTGTTTCTTATTGCGGTCAGCTTGATCGCTGTAATCACATTATGCGCGTAACAGTCAATTAATATTAACAAAGAACTAAAGAAGAAAACTATTGCAGAACAAAGTGCACTTTGATTAGCCCTCTTTTACAAGAATCACAATTCATCTTATAACAGGCAAAGTACCTTGTCATTAAACACAGTGTACGTAGTTGACCAAGTAAATGATGATAATTAAATATTGGATTTGACAATTAGACATTAGTGTTGAAAATAAGTAGTATTAGGAACTAATAATAATAATAGCCTCAGATACTCTTAACGGATTTAGTTCATCATAGGCTAATTTAGGAATTAAAGGGAGCAACTAAATTTGGTATATAAAGTTACTCAACTTTTATTCCTTTATAGAAATTTACCGTTTATTTTCCAACAGTTCTTTTATTTTCTTTGGCTATATAATGCCCACTGTACAAACATATCATTCACCTTACAAACAAATCAATGATATGAAATATAATTTTCTTATTCACCTTCTGTCTCATATTACAAAAAATATCATGGTATCAGAGCGGGATTAAAATCCTAACTCAAGACAGAAAAGCAAACAACAAAATCACAGATAACAAAGAACTGTGATTCAGAAAAACTGAATATCTGTTCAGATCAACAAACCAACAGCAGTACCAGCAACTGCAAACCAAAAAAAGCAAGATCAGTCTTGATCTTACCAAAAAACAAACCAGCATACCAGCAGTGCTGTTTTTGCCAGAAAAAACCAGAAACGCTGTAAATAGCACCAAAAAGATTCAAAAAAATCACAATGACACAAAATCATGAAAAACTCACATCAGTGATGCTAAATGGCAAGAATTATCATGTGTGGGCAAGACATGTCAACTTTGCCTTAAGTGGCCGAGAAAAAGGTAACCACATCAACAAAGCTCACACAATTCCAAAATTATCAGATCCTCCAACTAAACCCGAACAAAAAGAGTTAGCCAAATGGAAAGTAAGCGATCATATAGTTATCACTTGGTTACTCGCAACAATGAAACCAAAGATATTTGACTTACTCTCTTATAAAAATAGTGCATTAGAGATATGGAATAGAGCCGAACAATTGTATGGCCACAAAAAAAATTATTCCCATATTTACCAAATCCAAAGAGATTATCAACAAGCAAAACAACAGCAAGGTCAACCAGCCATGGATTTAATTATCTATAAAAGAAAATAGATGAACTTAGGGTTTATCGGCCCCCACACCACTGACCTTGCTGAAATCCAAAAACGAGAAGAACAATATAACATTTTTCAGTTCTTAGCAAGCCTCGATTCCACCTTATAAGGCCCTGAGGTCCCAAATATTGTTGCTTGCCGAGTTACCATCCTCAGACGAGGTAGCAACAATGATATACAGAGAGGAGACAAGGAGGTCGGTCATGGGGCCACAACCTCCCGAAAATTCAGAAACAAAAACATTCACAGTCATGGCCTAACCCTAGCTACAGGCCGGAGGTGAGAGGAGATCAAACAGGTGTGAAATGCGACCATTGTAAAAGAAAGGGGCATCGCAAGGATCAGTGTTGGTTCCTTAACCCTCACCTCTGACCCAAATGGCACAAGAAAGGTGGAGCTTGTGATCGAAAGGGGGAGATAGGCAGCTGGGAACGAAACAGAGGTGGAAATGAAAGAAAGATAGGGTTTTTAGCGGATGGAAGAGAGGAAGGTCATCGGATTGAATCAGAACCGTTTGCTAATTTAAGCGCTGGGGCCTCCTCTTCAACCAATTCACTGGATCCTATGCGGCAGCTTCTCTAACAACTTACTGTGATGCTAAACCAAAAACAGGAAAATCAGAAGACATCTGGTATGATTTGTGTTGCAAATTTATCTTATTTTCCAAAAAAATTTAGATGGATATTGGATTCAGGTGCAACTGACCATATGACCGGAAATAAAACTTTACTAACCTCTTTTAGAAAATACAAAACCAAAAATTTTGTTATGGTTGCAAATGGTGATAAAATGAAAATCCTTGGAGAGGGCTCAATAATAATTTTCTCAAAAATAATTCAAAATGTCTTGTACTTAAAAGATTGCTCATCAAATCTATTATCCATTAGTAAAATCACAAATGAGTTAAATTGTGAACTCATCTTTCTGACAAAAAATATGATTTTTTAGGATCGGATAACCAAGATTATGATTGGTGAAGGATTTCTAAAAAATAAGCTTCATTTTTTGAATGAAGAAAAAATCAATCTCAACACTACCAAAAATGAAGAATTAAGCATACCTGGACATCCTTCCGATAAGATTTTAAAGAGTCTTTTTAATTTCTCAAAATTAGATAATAGTAGTTGTGAAACATGTAAGCTAGGAAAGCATACTAGATTGCCTTTTAAATTATCAAGTTGTAAAAGCGAGAAATCTTTTGATTTGGTTCACTAGGAAGTATGGGGACCTGCCCCAATTAACTCTTTTAATGGATACAAATATTTTGTTATATTTATTGATGATTTCTCTAAACCAACTTAGTTATATTTATTAAAAGATAAAAGTGAAGTGTTCTCACAATTTCTAGATTTTTATAACTTCATAGAAAATCAATATGAAGCGAAAATTAAAATTTTTAGATCCGATAATGGAACGGAATTTGTAAATCAAAATTTCTCAAACTTATTTAAAGGAAAATGAATTTTACATCAAACAACATGTGTCTATACACCCCAACAAAATGGTGTTTCCGAAAGAAAAGATAGACATTTACTTGAAATGACTCGAGTACTTTTATTTCAAAGTAATGTTCTAAAAGTTATTGGTCGGATGCCGTTCTTACTGCTACATATTTAATAAATAGATTGCCAAGTGTTAATTTAGATTAAAAAAGCCCATTGGAAATTCTTTACCAAAGAAAACTCAACATTCAACATTTGAAAATTTTTGGTTGTACATGTTATGTACACAAAAATAATAAACAAGACAAGTTGAATTATATCTCAATTAAGGCTATTTTTTTGGTTATTCATCACAAAAAAAAAAGATATAAATGTTATGACCCCAAAACAAAAAAATGTACATCTCTAGGGATGTAACATTTTTAGAAAATGAGTCATATTACAAAGAAAGTAATTGTGATGAATTTATGAGAGAACCTTTCAAGGATATTACATTACCACAACTCACAATAGAAGAGGTAAGACCAATACAAATTGAAATTGCAAACGAAAATGAAAATGAAAATGAAAGTGAGAATGAGAAAGAAATAGAAGAAAATCCCTCAAATGAAGAAGATCGAGACATAGAAGAAACACCATTGAGAAGGTCGGTTCGAACAACAACTCCTTCAACAAGGCTAAGAGATTTTATAACTTACAAAGTACAATATTCTATATAAGATTTTATTACATATGGTAATAATATCTCTTCCAACCATAAAGTTTTTTTGACCTCAATTAAAAAAGAACAAGAACTAAACAATTATTAGGAAGCCATAAAAAATTCCGTATGGAACAAGGTCATAAAAGAAGAACTAATGGCTCTTGAGAAAAATGAAATTTGGGTAATCGTTCAATTACCAAAAAATAAAAAACTCGTAGGATGTAAATGGGTGTACAAAAGTAAGTACAATAGCGATGGTACCGTAGAATTGTACAAGGCTCAATTGGTTGCCAAATGATACACACAAACTTACGGTATAGACTATTATGAAACATTTGCACCCGTTGCAAAAATGAGTACCGTAAGAATTTTATTTTCTATTGCGGTAAACCAAGGTTGGAAATTATACCAAATGGACGTTAAAAATACATTTCTTCAATGAACACTTGAAGAAGAGGTATATATGTCATTACCACCCGGTCATGAAAAAATCCAAAATTGTGATCTAGCTTGCAAATTGAAGAAGTCAATTTATGAGTTAAAGCAATCTCCAAGGGTATGGGAAAAATTAAGCTCTCATTTAATATCTTGCAATTTTAAAATTAATAATGCCGATCATTCATTATTTGTCAAAATTGAAGAAGAAAACACCACAATTATTTTAGTGTATGTTTATAATATTATCATTATCGGAAACAACCAAGAACATATTAAAACAATAAAACTCCAATTAAAAAAAAATTTGACATCAAAGATTTAGGTTATTTAAAGTATTTTTGGGGAATAGAAATAGCATATTCAAATCAAGATTTATTTATTTCTAAAAGAAAATACATCTTAGATTTGTTGAAAGAGACCAGTAAATTAGATTGTAAACCGGCCTCCATACCAATAGATAGCAAATACAAACTAAATACCGAGGATGGTGAACCGTTAGAAGACATAAACCAATTCCTACGACTTGTAGAAAAATTGATTTATCTCACGGTAACTCATCCAGATATTTCATATTCCGTAAGCCAAATAAGCAAATTTATGCATAGTCCAAGAACACCTCACTTAGATGCCATTAATAGAATATTAAAATATTTAAAAGGAACACCCGGTAATGGAATTTCATGAAATGCCATAATTTTAACGAAGTGTGTGGCTATTCTGATGCAAATTTGGCCGGGAGCTTCGATAGAAAATCGACAACCGATTTTTGTACATTTGTAGGCGGGAATTTAGTCACATGGAAAAGTAAGAAATAAAATGTTGTGACACGATCAAGCGCTGAAGCAGAATATCGTGTCATGACATCCACCGCAAGTGAGTTAACATGGATCAATCAACTCCTTTCGAATTTTGGAATTCAAATTCAATTGCCAATGCAAATGTTTTGCGACAACCAATCAGCACGACATATAGCATCCAACCCGATGTTTCATGAGAGACTAAACACATCGAGGTTGATTGCCATTTTATTAGAGAAAATATTCAAGCGAAAGAAATTGAGACTCCTTTTGTAAGAAGCGGATGTTTTTACGAAGAGTTTAGATCCAAAACTATTTGAAGGAAATATAAGCAAGTTAGGGTTAATTGATATCTACACGTTTAACTTGAGAGAGAGTGTTGAAAATAAGTAGTATTAGGAACTAATAATTGCCTCAGAGACCCTTAAAGGATTTAGTTCATCATAGGTTAATTTAGGAATTAAAGAGAGCAACTAAATTTGATATATAAAGTTACTCAACCTTAATTTATTTTATAGAAAATTATCGTTTATTTTCCAAACAGCTCTTTTATTTTCTTTGACTATATAATGCTCACTGTACAAACAAATCAATGATATGAAATATAATTTTTTCATTCACCTTCTGTCTCATATTACAAAAATAGCAATTAGTTAACTGTGTATGTTCCACACGTTGGAAAGTTTTGTATTGTATCGCTTTCATCCAGCTTTAATCCAGCTTTTAAAATTTAGCCCAAGTATAGAGTCTAGGAATGAGTCAAATATTGATATATTATGTCATACTTTTCTTTCCTAATAATTCTATTGCCAACTTGGAGGAGCATTACAGTTTACTTTTCTTTTTAAATAACAACCTAATTGCAAAAAATCAATCTGCAATGACCTTTTCCAATTCATGTCCTCCTGGCACTCCAATTTGCTGTTAGAATATGCAATAATTCAAATGCTGAATTTAAAGAAATTTACTCTTTTTTTGGGGCCCAAATCGTTCATAAAGGATCTACAATTGGTAATCCTGGATCAGATGGTATGGTTTAGGCATAGTCATAGAACATTACTATTGCTATTAATTTTGACCCGCCAACACTTTGACAGAGTGTCGAATTTGCTGTAAAATTTTATTGTACTTATCTACCATGATCAATTTAATTATAACATTATAATATCATTTATTATAAAAAGAATAGAAACTCCATGATTCCCACATGCGTGTGCTATATCTTAACAAAATTTGCATCAAAATTTTCTTTTGGTTGCTTGGTAAGGTACGTACCTGGTCTTTGTCGGTTGACTTTTAACTTTTGCCGAAGTCTGTGAAACCCGGATCATGTACTTCTGAATAAGGTTTACATGTCTTTCTTTTAAAAGTTGTCTATTGCCAACCGACAATTTCGTTAAACAAATACATGCCTTTCCAATTATTGTTAACTAAATATTTTTGGAATTCCCAGGTATATATCACAAGTCAGAATGTAGTTTAAGGTCTGCATTACTGAAAAATTTTATATTATGAGGAAAGCTCAAATGTCTCGTTGCTTTCATGCTCTAATCATATCTCACATTATTATCTCCAATTCCAAAGTCCAAACAGACGATCCGAACCGCTCAACATGATATCCACATTAAAATGTGCTTGGAGACCACATTTTATATTTTTTGAAATTTTTTTACTATTTTTTAAGATGGGTACAAAATTACTGTTTTCAAATGGTTCAAAATTTTCTGAAAGACATTGATTTTGTACTCATCTTTAAAAATAGTAAAAGAAAATTAAAAAAATATAAACTTTAGCCTCCAAGTATATTTAATATTTTAATGTGGATATCATGTTGAACAATTCGAATCATCTATTTGGATTTTAGAATCGGAGATAATAATGTGGAATATAATTGGGACATTATAGCAATGGGGCATTTGGCATTTGGGCCTTCAGATAATATATACATATATTTATATGAAATTTTTTTGGGCAGATACATCCATCTTTGCATAACTAACATATATCAACAATTAAAAATAGTTTCGCCACGCTTTCTTTAATTGCCTATAGGATGTTACAGAATGTTATCGTATTAACTTATCTAAACCTCGGATATTACAAAGTTATTCACCTAAAGGTAAGCCATTATAAAGTTAGTCACCACAAAAATCAGAACCTACTCACGTATTACCTTAACCAAAATATTTTAGGCTATCAAAACAACCTAGCTGTATCTCCTATACTCAAACAAAACCCCTCAAAAATAGAAAAATAAATGAAAGAACAAATAAACTTAAGGTAACTTCCAAAAAGTCTTTCTGGTAACGAGTATTTTCTCGCCCTTATTTGATTCAGGTTCGTTTTCATATACCTCAGTGGTCCATCTGATTGTATGTGCAATGCTTGTGATCTTATTAATTACATCAGGCCCATCTCTTATAATGACGGTACCTTCTGGCCTTAGTATTCTATCCATCTCCACTAGTACATCAACTAGGTGGCATCTGCATGGCAAGAAAGAAAAGTGTTGTTCAAATCAGGTCACAAAAGAATTTACTGAGAAACAAGACGATATGAGGACAGTCAAGAAAAGCTATAGTGTCTTTTACTTTTTGTCTTTTTTGGGTGCTAATTACATCAAATACTCTACCATATTTGAAAATAACACAGCCTTTTAGTTCTTTGTCAACAATAACAAACAAAATATGAAGGTAATTCTAGGACGAGTAGGGTTAAAATGCACCATTGGTTTTGTGCCCCAACCATATCCCACATCTCTGTCTCCATTATCTCCGTTTTTAAAGTTCAAACAGTTGATCCGAACCGCTCAACATGATTACCATATTACAATGTGCTTAGAGACAAAAAAAATTATATTTTTTTGGAAATTTTTTACTATTTTTCTAGATAGGTACAAAATCACTGTTTTTGGATAATCCAGAAGTAATGATTTTGTACCTATCTAAAAAAATAGTAAAAAAATTCCAAAAAATATAAAATTTGGTCTCTAAGCACATTTTAATATGGAGATCATGTTGAGCGGTTCAGATTGACTGTTTGAATTTTCAGAACAGAGATAAAGATGCGGGGTATGATTGGGGCACAAAACCAATGGTGCATTTTAACATCAATCTTATGATAGCGTATCAGTATCACCTAGAATATCGACAAACTTTGACCAGATATCACCGTCTCTGACAGTATTGACCTGTAGGTGTGCACGATTCCGGAGGCAAAATGAAAAGTTCAGGAAATAAATTTGCTTGGTGAGACAGCAGTGAACCCTGCCTCCCCTACTATTCTCTCTTCCTCTTCCCCTCTTTTCCCTTCCTCTACTTAACAGGACAACATTTATGAACCACATTTAAAATTTTCAGAGTTTGTTTTGTATAGATCAAAATTTTGAAATGAATTATTTTGGTGCGTTCATTTTACAACATTTTTCGACCTCTTGATTTGTTTAATACAGAACAAACTCAATAATTTAAAATCTTGGAATGTTGACAGTCAGTTGGAATTCCATTTTGAATCTAATCTAATTGTTTTTGAGATTAACCTCATGAAACCCTTGTTGAGCTTATTTTCACAGGAAACATCAGAAATGTTCTGTGTACTTTGCAAATGCAGGAAACATCAGGTGTTATTGCAAAAAGCCAAGCATTACCTGGTATGACGAGAAGATGAGTCTCGTATCAAGGAGCTAATTCCTGACACATGAAGGAGATCATATGTGCGAGGATAGGTCGAGAAAGCTTCACACCTGAAATGATAAATTCACACTTTTGAAAGCTTATACAGCAAAGGATCCACAACATCATAACCAAAAAATAACCAAGGGCTCTCACCAATCATGGTATACTCCAATAAGGCCTCTATCATATATTACATCCAGTGTTAGTGGCTTCTTGGCTGGAACCACATTCATGACCCAAACTGGATCGTTTATCAGAGCCGCCGCAAAGCCCCCATAAAACGCATTCATGTCCATCACATTCCTAACATGTGGGGTCCCTAGTCTGATGTTGAGTGATTTTTTGTAATATGCCACCCGTCGACCCCATCTCCTTGTATCTGCTTCAAATACATTTGCCCCTGTTTGCATGAGAGGAATCCTTGGTGAGGGATTTGAGAGCCTCTCTGGCCAGTTTGGCAGATTATTCATGGATATTTCGACTGTTAAGGTGCCTTGGGTCACACAACTCTTCAACTTGTAGTACCTGTGCAGAAAGTATGAATGTAACAATTCAGATGGTGCATTAACTATACTTGAGTGTTGAAGTACCAGTATGGTAAATAGGAAAGTAAACCCTCACAACATGCAAATCATTGTGGCTAATAACAAAAAATATTATTCCCAAATTTGCAAATAAGACCCATTCATTTGCATGCTAGTATTACAATCCTGATAATTAGTCTCATGATATATGCATATAACACCAATATTAGGCTAGCGTAATTGTAAAAGCATATTTCATCAACAAGAAGTTATAACCTATTTTGTTTGAAACTGTAAGCCTTTTCTTCCTCAGCCAGTTGAAACAAAAATCAGGCCAAATGGATTCAAATTTTCGGTAATTGAAATAAATTTACTATAAGCAACTCGATTTAACCATAACTTATACTGAGGCCTTATGTTCAAAACATCTAGTGTTAGATGCAAATATGAGAAACTTCAGGCTATTTCCATCAATGATGAAATATAGGGTCTAGCTAAAAGCCATTTTACAATCGAAGTATAACTGCAGAAAAGAAAAATAAAATACTTCAACTGAAACGGTAACTCTACCGGACAGCCCCAATCCTTTATCGCAATAAAAAAATTTAAGAGAGTTTTATACTTTTATCTTACTAAATTTACCATGCTTCGCTCGAATCATCATGATTCGCAACAGGGCAGAAGTATTTTCCAAGTTCCCGGCACGAGGGCTCTCGGGGCTTCTTCCATATGGCAGTGTTACCGTCCACTGTAATTAATTCATAACACAAGCCACTTGCTAGCTTTTGTAAATCAGCCCATTCCTTCTCTTGCTTGGCCCATTGCACTGGAGGCCCAGAGATGACTAAATATCCTCCCGGCCTCAGTAACCGATTCACCTCAATCAGGTAGGTTCCATCTGCAACCGTTTGTAAATTTTTACTTACACCCTCGAATAAGGATGCGTTTGTTTGGGAATTTTAAAAAATTGTGATATGAAAAGCTTACTATAAGCAGTGAACGGTATCAAGCACCGGGAGCAGTGCACCAAGTCAAATGAGTGTGCCGAGAAAGGAAGGCGACGTGTGCCAAGCATAGCGACAAACGCAGGAATGCCTCTCTCTAAGGCAAACTGTATTTGAGATTTATGTGAATCCCGAGGGGCAAAAGACATTGTTATGATATTCTCTTTGAGCATGTACCCACCAAAACTAGCGACCTGAATAACCAAAATAAAATAATGCATAAAATTTTTGGCAAATACTAGGTATATGTGTAAGGTCAATGTATAAGTAAGATATAATTACCCCACAACCCATGTCAAGGGCTGTTCTTATTAGGCCACTTTTAATCGGTATAAACTGCCCCAATTTAGCAATGTATTGTTCAGCTCCATCAGGAAACATGGTTCCACCTCCTGGAAAAATAAAGTATGAACCCTCTTGCTTCATCCATCCTTGGTGCCCTTTTCTCTCTGCAATTTTTCCATATGGCATGTTATCATGCCATATCTGCAATAAAAAATTACAAAATATCACATAATAATATTTTTTCCCAGAAAAACCAGTCTGAAAACCAAGTAAAATAGTGCATGAAACTTGCATACCTTGTGAAGGCTGTCAGGCCACGGGACCGGAATCCGGTACCTTTTAGGCGGGGGTACAAGGCACAGTGGAGTTTCCCCAGTTAGCGGGCAGTGCCTCTCCCGATAAAAATTCATGTCCCTGCTAAAATGGCTGCTACGTTTTGGATCCTCGCAGGGCATATAATCAACGTCCTCTGTCGGGCACACACCGACGGAGGCCCGCCCCGATCCGCCACCGCTAGAAGGGGAGTCGAGGGCGGAGATGATAGTGGCTCGTAAAGGGGAAGATTCAGTGGCGAGGGAGCGGCGGCCGGTCTCGGCGAGGTGGTCGCCAAGAGGGGTGAGGATGAGGAGGAGGAGAAAGAGCGAGGCAGCGAAGAGGGAGAAGGCGGCGATGTCAAGCAGAGTCCATGGGCGTGGTGGGCTGCGGCGCGGCGGTGGCAGGTTGATGTGGCCCATGGTTGGAGCGGATGCGGATCAGATCGGGGACATGAGGATTGAGGGAGAAAGATCTAAGAAAGAAGCGTCTCGTCAGTGAGGAGAGGAGTGGAGGCAAGGAAAAGAGTCCGAGTGACAGACTGAATCTATGATTATGACAACAACAGTTAATTAATTAATTAATTAACGATGTTATATCATAAGTTGGGTGGATGGCACATTACGCTTTCATTACTCCAAGGGGTGTTTGGTTCGTGCTTTTAAAAGGCAATTCCGTGGCATTGTAATTTTCTGGAATGTCATTACCGCGTTTGGCAAATTAACAAGAAAATAGATAAGGTAATCGGTGATTCCCTGCTATTCCGATTTCCTGATTTATGGCTATTGCGATAGCCGAAAAAAAGACGGAATTTCTTCATTCCCGCTCCGTGGAAATCATACACCGCGCGCGGTTTATTATTTTTTTCGGTGAAACTTTCTTCTTCTCCGATTACTTTCGTGAGAAGAAAAACCGTCTCGTCTCCGCTCAGCCTCTGACTTCTATCTTCTCCGATTCCAGGTTTATTCTCTCTCTCCGCACTACCCATCCCATTTTATTCAATTTCTGGACTAAACCATTATCTGCTCTTATCTTGTTTTATCTCACCATTTCTCTCCTTCCGGAGTTCCTCACGCCTGGCACCTCTCCTCTTCCTTCGTCACCACAGAATAGCTCCACTGCTTCAGCGCACAGTATAGTATCTCCTCCGTGCCTTGCATCTCTCCTTCAATGTGACGAAGGTATTAGTCCCCTCTAGTCTATTCAACATTGAAACATCATAGTATCTCTTTTATTTTTTTTAATTTGGGAAGAAAACTTAAGTTTTAAAGGATGTTTTTTGTAATTTTCTCACTAATCTCTTTCAGTATTGTCAAAGATATTATCAATATTTGTGAATAGAAAAACGAATGATGTTCCAAGTACGGATATTTACTGATTAAAAATGGAGGTGTCCAGAAACAAGGTTCGTCAATTTTCTCACATTGGGTTTGTCTAATAATCCAATTAATCGGATAATTAGAAAATTTGGGATGCTAGAAGTATACGAGATAATTGTCGAATTTTTTGCATGGCAAGCTTGTGATTGAAATGAATAATCTGATCAGATCAAGCTATCACATAGTATCTCTCTAAGATTTGATCTGTTTCATCACTACAAGTTAACGCATGCAAATTAGTTTTGTATATTAATGATCTCATATGAAAGACTGATGGAAGATTGCCAGATTTACTCTGTAAATTATTATACAGATCTATACATTATTGGTAGACAACTGCATCAAGATCAGAGTAACTTCATTAAATAATTTTGACCATGTCATGAGATGGTTCTTTTTCATAACCAACGCTGATAGTACAAGACATGCTTGAACCCGGCAATATCAAGAATGAAGTTTTTGAGAAATAAGAGATAAGTGCAGCTGGATGGTATGCTCAAAGAGATCTTTCAATACCTTCACACCAGTTAAGAAGCCATTGCTTGTATCATATGAAGGAAGGGTGGGGGACACAAACACGCTAAGCTGTGCAATAGAAGAAGACCGATCTCTTACCAGTAATTTTCAGAATTTTCAGAATTTTGCCAGGCAAATTTGGCGCAAAGAAGGAAGATCTTATAGTGTGAAACCAGTAGAAGCTGAGACGCAACTCCCTGAGGCTTTCAGCCTTATTTGATCATCATAGGGTAACATGGAGAACTGCAGTTTTAGTTTTTAGTTTCTCTCTGACAATGATTAGTCAATTGTGTTTTATGTTTTTACTTTGTGGTAGATGATTTCAATTTTATTTTTATGTACTGGTAGCTAGTTTTTATGTACCAGTAAACTTTTTGTTCTAATATCAATACTATGCGCAGTGCTGCAAAAAAGAAAAAAAAGACAGTGGGATGTTACTTTTATCTGTTTATTCTCTTCTGATTTTCGATCCGAATCCGATTAAAATGAGTAGGACAAATTTTGAAAAATGTATCAATTTAAATTATGAATGTTTATAAAATTAATAATTTTATGTTCAATTCAAACCCTACATGAATCTAACCTATAATGAGAAGGCTATATTTATGCAAATTAATTAAGATTTTTTGACAAAATTTAGCTATATTTATGCAAATTAATTAAGATTTTTTGACAAAATTTAGTTAATAATTTAAAGTAGTGAAGACATGTCTTGATAGTCATTGCAATAGCTATGTGCAAACTAAATATGGTAATGACACATTTCATGGAATGCTGAAGCGATAGCCATGCGCGAACCAAACATGGTAATGACACATTCTCTGGAATAGTATTCCTTGGTATTACATTCCCTGAAATCCTTCTATTCCCTGGAATAATCTATAGTGCGAACCAAACGCCCCCTAAGCCTCTAAGGGCTTGCTCCGAGGGCTGCAGAGAATGAGAGAAAGGCAGAGCACGAGGAAATATTTTATAAGTTATTTGCTCCGTCATTTTGAAAAAAAAATTAAGATAAAAGATTTCATCTCCTATTCTTGAAACGAACTAATTTTTATTAGAGTTATTTATAAATATTCATTATAAATGATAATTCGATTCAAATTCGCATAAATAAATTCACATCTTAACTAAAAAGTATCTCCAAGACTTTAAGGTGCGCTCCCGAGGAGAGGAGAGGAAGGGTGAATGGAATCTGTTTATTTGTTTCATAATGTTAAATTTTTAGAAGAAGAGAAGAAAAAATCAAGGGAGAGGAGGTGAATCATATATATAAATTATTCAAATTTTTAATCTTCAAATTGAAGTGTAGAGGAGGTTAACTGTTTCCTCTATAACTTCAAATAACAGTTCAATAGTACAATAATAATTTATCAAACACAAAACTAAAAAATAATTAAACAAAATAGAATTGAAAAGTACAAGAAATTTTAATTGAATAAAACACAATACTAATTTTTGAGTTGAGTTTCTATTTTGATGACTAACATAATCATGCCACATAAGTATAGCAATTTCATCTCATCTATCACTTTGCAGTGTGTGGTCAGTTCACTCTGATATCACTAGCAATGTGTAATCAACTCACTCAATTATTTTTTTAGAATCTGATATGTACAATTATATTAATCAGAATAAGTGATTAGTATCAATGCACTGAATATAGTTTAATTTTAGTATTACATATTCTATAAAACAAAAAAGAAAAACAATATCCTTACAAATTTTTCATGCATTTGCCGAACACCTATATACTAAAATTTCCCATGAGTTAAATGACTTTGGTTTTGTCAAATCGAAATTTTCATTCTCATATTAAAAATTCTTATTCCCACAAAATTTCCATGTTATCGAACAGGCCCTTACTGAATCTATATTTTATCTTAAAAATTGATCCATCTTAATTATTGTGTTCATATATCGATCTTGTACAATCCGAATATGCAATCTATTAAGAATTTTATATGTAATATATTTAATATTAAATATATGTTGACCTGCTTCCAAATTATATATTCACCAATTTTTTAATAACTTAAATCAAAATCAATAATATAAATTAGTTTAATTAAATGCATCATTCTTAATTAATACATTTGTTATATAATATAATCATATTTACTCGTGTTATGGATGTATTATGCAAAATTTCATCAGACTTGGCTCACTAAATTTTTTGCACCACAGGTGAATGTTATACAATATTGACACGCTATACAAATTTGAATTTTGTATATGATTCGTACTTTCAAAGATGATAATTAACGTTGCATGATAATATTGTTAGTGGGCTTGTTTGGAGCAAAACTTTACGGGACGATTGTCAGTACATTAATATATTTTCGAGCAAGTTACCCGGGGACGATAATCTTGAGATTAATGATAGTGAATTCACGGGCGGATCTAGAATTTTTATCAGAGGGGTAAAAAATTATCAAATCGGGTTAAATATCTAATCGGGTTTAAATCCATTAACCAATTTGGTACTTGACAAAAAACAATGCTTTAACTTATACTTTCCAATGGTTTGACTTGTAATTTCTAATGCTCTGACTTATAATTCTAATTATCAATCAAAATTCAACAGATTTATTTTAATTTTAACCCTAAATTTAACTTGAATTACAAATTAAATGTCCAGAGAGGGGCAAAAGAAATTCCAGGGGGGCAAAGTCGGTCGGAACTCGGAACCGATAAATCTCCACTAAAACTCAAAATCCAGGAAAGACAGCTACCCCCGGAACACTCTGGGTCCGCCCCTGAGTCAATTGGTGGTAAATTTTACAGAATTGATCAAATTCAGCAAAAGTTAGATTGGACAGTAAATTACATGAATGTTCTTCAAATATCAATTGTTTGTTATTAAGCTCCTTAAAAATATTAAAATCATTGTAATTTTTAAAATTTCTCTTTAACAAGTCAATCATTTTCTTACGAAGAATAATACTTTCATACATGTCATAATATATTAGCATTCCAAAAAATACTGATGTTATCGCATAAAAATGAAGATAAAGTGAATATTAATATTATTATTCACAGCTTCACATATTAATTTCAATGAATATTGGCACTGACATAAATGCCATCATAAACTAATTATAAATAATATTTACATGCATCCTATTCTTGGAAATTATCATGACGTGAATGGTAACTGGGAATTTTTTATTCATAGAAATTAATAAAATATGACAGAGGAAATTGTTAGATTGATAAAAAGATCAAATTTAATATTTCCGATTCAAATTTTTGGATCGAATTTAATGATCCAGATCCAATTCTTTTTGTTTTTTCAACTTAAATAGATTTACATAGGCTACAAAAGATCTGAAATACATCCAAACTTTTTGCAGATTCTCTCCTCTTTTTTTTTCCTTGAATAAAATTGAAGAATTTCTATATCGTTTCTATGCAACCTTATATGTTATTGAGGCAAAATCCAAATTAAAAGAGAAAAAAAATGGATCGGAAGCATTGAATCCAATCTAAACTTTTTGAGTTTGAAACATTAGACCCAATCTTTCTATTGATAGAAGAAAGTTTATACTTTGTGTTTTTCTCTCTCATTTTTTATTGATTTCTATGAATAAAAAATTCTGATGGTAACTTGGATGTTCATCTAAATCTTGACCGACTATAGTGGTAGGACTTATTTGGTACAAAATAAAAGCTTTACGAATTGTAATATACAAAGTAATATAGGATGAATTTTACCATTTAATTTATTTAATATTTACGATAAAAATAAGAATGATTTTACTCATATTTTATTTAATCAATATTTAAAATTATCTAAATAATGACAAAAGTACAATGTTTGTTGTTATAATTTATGGGATTACATAAATATGCAAATTTATATTACTATACATGTCACTATTAATTTGCTATATCTTTGCATTAGATTATATTGTATTGATCACATCAAATCATATAGCGAAAAATTACTATCTTTTTATCTGAAAATAATAAAAAACGAATGTGTAACAATTTTTCCGATTTATTTACTGCATACGTGTTTTTGAGTCATTTTGGTAGGTTGAAGAAAGTTACGTATTTAGGCTAAAAACAGAGCAAAAATATCATATTTCGATTATTATCGAATAGCCACCGAAATTGGACATCACATGGAGCATGCAACACCTCTCATGAAGTACACAACATGCAAAATGGCGAAATATCAAGAAAATCCGCTAAGTCAGAAAACCGGGCAGCATCCTCCATGCCGAGCGCGATATAACCCAGAGATCGCATGGATGACAGACCGAGCCTTCTAGAAGACCTGCTTTGCTGACGAACCCTGCTATTTTTAGACAATTCTGACCAATCATGGGTGGACCCCACGTCCCCCCATGATCTCTATGACCCCCACGATCTCCACTACTCCATCATGTATAGAAGGGTTATAAATACCCCTTTGGACAAGATTTTTAGTGTGATCAATTATAGTATAGTAGTCTAGCAATCCTCATAGTTAGGTTAGGTTAGAGAGTCAGAGAGGGGGTATATGTTGTTGTAAGCAATCTTCTATGTTGTTTGACTAATTTGCAAAACATATAAACATTTAATTTTGCAGTTTCTTTGTTTGAGATGTGTGCAGATTATATTCGAAGGTCAAAGAAAGTCAAAGATAGATATCATAACAAGTTGATGTGATGCAAGGTTAATTGTTATGTCAGGAGGTCAAAGAAAGTTAAAGATACATATCGTGACAAGTTGATGTGACAAGTTGTACAAGAGAATCTGATACATGATCTACGCAAGATATAAGGAATGATTTAATCATGATGGTTGGATATATGATTCACACGAGCTATTTAGAATGTCGGATATTGATTGGATGCTGAATCATGAAGATTACGAAGATCATCAAGATCAAGATCATAAAGATTATGAAGATCATACTTTACCATTTTCATTTTATCATTTTTAATTTATATCTAAAAGTATAGTAAAGTAGATATGAGGTTGTGATCGCCTGAGTCTAGCCATTGCGTGGTTGGAAACCAAATTCAAAATTCAAATTAACTAGGCACGTCAATATTGTTGCTGTAAGCAATCTTCTGTGTTGTTTGACTAAATTGCAAAACATATAATTATTGAATTTTACAGTTTCTATGTTTGAGATGTATGCATGTTTAATAGTTATGGCCAAAGGTCAAAGCAAGTCAACGATTTATATCATGATAAGTTGGCGTAACAAGTCTCGTCCAAAGGTCAAAGAAAGTCAAATGCATATCATGACAAGTAAGAATGTGACAAGCTGCAAAAGATAATCTGTTGCATGATCTCCTCGAGCTACAAGGAATGATTTGATAAATATGATCTGATGGAATATTCACATGAGCCATTTAGAATGTCAGATATTGATGAGATGCTGAATCACGAAGATTACGGAAGATTATATGAAGATCAAGATCATGAAGATTATGAAGATCATACTTTACCTTTTGCGTTGTTATTTTTATTTATGTCCAAAAGTAAGGTAAAGTAGATCTGAGGTTGAGATCACCCGAGTCTAGCCGTTGCTTGGTTGGATATCAAATTCAAAATTCAAATTACCGGGCGTGGTCAATACTGAAAACTTGGGTACAAGCAAAATAAACTAAACCATTATGTTGTAGATATCGTGATCTACAAAGAGCCGTTGGCTCTCTTTTGAATTTCACTATAAATAGTGGGCTATGTCTCATGTCTCATCGACGAGAGAATACCCTCACAAATCTTACTCTTTATAATCCTTTTGAGAGATTTAGCCTAGTCTATTTTGCTTGTGCTCAAACTTCAATTATCTTTCCAGCAACCTCAAATATATTTCACCTAACTTGATCTATTGTGAGATTAGAGTGAAGCCAGTGATTGTCTGGACTTAAAGCCTGCGAGCTCGCTTATATCTTTGAGTCTATGTGCTCACTTTATCTCTTTGAGTTGTTGTGCTCATCTGTCGTTTGTGTGGATCGCATGAGTGTTGTCTCATACCAGTCACAACTTATATTCCTTTCTTCATTGGGTAATAGAAATGTGCGTCTCTTAAGGTTGCGTTGCCCATTCTGAGACCAAACTTCATTAACAACTCCTGTGTCACTTTCTCTAACTCTATCTATTTACTTTACTACACTTTAATATTTAGTTAAATTGTTATTTAATTTACAAGTTCTTGATTCCTCCAAGAACTTATAAGAGATAGATTATTTAAACACAGGAACGACTTTCAAACTTGTCTATCTGACATATAGTTATAAGTTATAGGAGTTAAATTTTAAACAGACCTATTCACTCCCCTCTAGGTGCCGTTAGGGACAACAAATAGGCTAATTCCTAAATTATGTGGATCTTGAGATCTGCATTGAGTTGTTGGCTCTCCTTTGAATCCCATATAAATAGTGGGCTCAATCATCTAAGATAAACAGATAATACCCTCACAAATACAACCCTTCGAAATCCTTTGAGAGGTTTAGCCTAGTCCATTGTTGCTTGTGCTTAGACTTCAATTATCTTTCTAGCAACCTCAAATACACTTCACCTAAATTGATCATTATGAGATTAGAGTGATAGTTAGTGAGTGTATGGACTTAGAGCCTTTTGTTGCTCGCCTACTCCAAGCTATTGTGCTTGCTTTTAAGCCGTGTGTGCTCTTTTTCTGCTTGAGCCTTTAGTGCTTTTTTCTCTGTTCTTTGGGCTGTTGGAGTGTGATCTCGTTGGTTCCGACTTGTATTTCTTTCTGTATTGGGTAATAGAAAGGCGCGCATAGTTTTGGTTACGTTACCCAGAAGACGTAGGTCATTCAGTTTGCTGAACTCCATTATCAACTACTGTGTCACTTTCTCTAACTCTATCTATTTACTTTAATGCACTTTATTTATTTATTTAATTTGATAAGTTCTTGATTCCACCAAGAACTATACTTAGTTAGATACACAAGTACACAAGAACGTTTTAGATTTTAAATTTTTAGACACCATATGCATCCCCTCTAGGTGCCGTTAGGGATAACGAAGTGGTATCAGAGCAGGTTGCTCATATTTAATTTGAATTGTTTAGATCCAATATGGCACCACCAACCAAGATTGTTAGGGAACCCCAAATCTATGGTACTACAGCTAAAACTTTAGTCAATAGAAAAGATCCATGATAAACTACCTAAACATTCTTGAATTGTGGGATGTTGTTGAAAAAGGGTATACACGTACAAATGATACTGAAATTGGAAATGAAACTGACACCTCAAAAGAGGTGAAGAAAAATAATGACAATGCTGGCAACATCTTGATAAACACAATAAGCGAGGAGATAGTTGTGGTATATGGTAAGTCAACAACTGCTAAAGAAATATGGGAAAAATCTCATAAACAGGTATGAATGTAATCCTCAAATGAAAAGAACCAAACTTATCAACCTTGAAACTAAATTTGAAACATTTAGAATTGGTAATAACAAATCTATAGATGACATGTACAATAGAATTATGCATATTCAACACTAATTTATTGAACTTGGAGAATCATTATCTGACATTAAGATTGTAGGAAAGCTATTGCGTGTTATGCATAGAAATCTAGATGAGAGGCATTGGTGAGCGCTCTAGAAGCTCTTTCAGGAACTCGGACATTCATACTAGATGAACTCTACACACACTTCTAAAGTTTTGAAGAAAAACTCAAGCAACCTGGTGAACTAGAACCAAAAAACAAAAACTATAGCCCTCCTAGCACAAAATCAAAAGCCGTCCAACTATCAAAATTTCTCAAATCCTTCCAGCTTCTCAAATTCAAATAACCAGTTTTTTAAGAAACTCAAACAAGAATCATCCAGAGATAGTCAAATATTTACAAAGGTGGTCATAGAGATGCGTGAGTTTGAAAGAAGATTCAACAAATAATGTGAGGATAACAACAAGAGAGGAGTTTCGTTTGTCACAAAGAAGGGCACACAATGCTCACATGCTTCAAACTATTCCCAAACCAAAAAAGCAAAGATGGAGATGGTCAACATAATCAGTAAAAGCAAAAACGAGACGGGTACAAAGGCAAAAAGAAGGCTAAGGCTATGCAAGCTCTATGGAGTGATGGTAATGACGATGATGATTCCGATATAGAATCAGATGACGATAAAGCAGTCAAAGTTGCACTAATGGCAAGTATAGACAGTGGCGAGGCTAGGATTTGATCTAGGGGTAGGCAAAAATTGGATTCGGGTTCAAATAAATTAACGGGTTCGGGTTCGGGACACAATTAAAAAAAATAGCAAGAAATATATTAATGCAAGAAATATATCAAAGGTTTCAACTAAATCAAAAGTTTATAACAAATATTCTTTTACATATCAAAAAACAAGAAATATATTAATGCTACAAAATCAAGTCAATGGAGGAAGCATTGTTCTACGGTTCTTCATATTTTGAAATCGTTGCATAATTGGTTCATCATCTACCTCATCAAACAACTCATTTTCAACGTATGTGACCAAACAATCATTCAAGAATTGATCTCCCATTGAATTCCTTACTCGGTTTTTCACATAATTCATCGCCGAAAATACCCTTTCAACACTAGCCGTAGCCACCAGCAATATCAATGCTAATTTCACCAATTTGTAAACTAACGGATAAACAATGTGCCTCCTCTTTTCTACCATTTTTTTAGAAAGTTCAACTATGCTCTTTAACTCTAAAAAATCATCATCACTTCGCATATCCATGCGATAATTCTCCAATTGACCACCTAGGACAACAAGTTCATATTGGTTGAAATCAGAGAGATAGAATCGAGCTAATTGAACCAACCTATCTTTATTAAATGATGAAAAAGAGTTACTCGGGTCTAAGCATGACATACAAATAAGTAGCTCGGTACTAGTTTCTGTGAATCTATCATTAAGCTCCTGCAATTGCATATCAATAACCGTGTAGAATAGTTCAACACGATAATAATGCAAATTAGTTGTGTTCGTTGCTTGTCTCTTTGGCTTACCGGCATACCTATCCTCCATTTTTGGGATGTCTATATCATGCTTCACACAAAATAGACACACTTCTTTGAATAATGATTCCCAACCACTATCCCGCATATCTTGCAAGCGAGCTTTAGCAAAATTTACCAAACGCATAGCATTCACCATATCTTGCTCTTTTCGTTGCAAGGCTTGTGATAGATCATGCGTGATGAGTAATGAAGCTCTCATGAGATGACAATTGAAAGCAAAATTAAAAGACTGGATATGAAATAAAATACCAGTCGCCTCAATTCGTTGTTCTAGAATCGTCGCATCCTTTTCTATTTCCTCAAGTACACCTATCGTGGCTGAAAATAGTGCAATCACACCATTTAAGGTCTTGAAATGAGAACTCCATCGAGTATTACATGGACGTGCAAGACCCATTTCTTGGTTCAAACCACTTCCGGTTATAATCTCCTCATTTGAAATAGCTTCCACAATTTCAATTCTTTGCTTCTCACGTAATTGATCACGCCTTTTACAAAGATGCACTCGCAACATTGACAACCTGAGAAATAGAAAATGAGAGTTAGTTAAAGTTGAAGTTGATTTTTGGCAACATGAATGAGAGTTAGTTAATGTTGATGAGCCAACCTGAGAAACCATTTGAAAAAACAAGCCAATCTTATGATGATTCTTGGCAACATGAACGAGAGTTAGTTGAAGTTGATGAGCCCAACAATGCACGTAGTAAGTGGACCCGTTCTCCTTCATGATCAATGTTTTGAGACCATTGAACTCTCCACTCATATTACTAGCTCCATCGTAACCTTGACCACGTAATCTAGACAAAGTTAGACCATTCTTAACAAATAACCCTTCAAGTGCCTCCTTCAAAGACAACGCTCTAGTATCGGGAACATGAACAATACCAAGAAACCGTTCAACAACAGAACCTGTTTTGTTTACAAACCGAATCATAATTGCCATTTGCTCTTTGACTGAAACATCTCTCGACTCATCAATCAAGACAGAAAATAATTCATTTCCCAGCTCTGCAAGTATCTCCAATATCGTCTCCTCTGCGGCAGAATTGACTATCTCCTTTTGGGTATCGGAGCATGACATCTTTCGGTTTTTGGGAGCTTTTTCTAGAATCACCTTAACAATTTGTGGGTTTAGGTCTCCCGTATACCTCAAAAGATGAAGGAAGTTACCTTTACGCTTACAGCTCTCTTTCTCATCATGTCCACGGAATGCCAAACCTTGTTTTGCGAGAAATTGAGAAACACGTACCGAGATTTTTAATTGCACTCGATAATCCATCCCTTCGCTAACACTTTGTCTCTGAATGAGAGTTTGGATGCTCCGTCTTTCACTCATCAAATCCAAACACTTCATTTGAGCCTGATTGTGCTCACTATTTACATCACCAACATGATCATTAAACCCTTTCTTACATTTCCAATTTCGATACCCCTCTCCTACAAACTTCGTTCCTCCACCTGATCCAAGATTTTCTGGTCTAAATAGATAGCAACAAAGACAGAATGCTGCGTCTTTAGCAATACTATACTCCAACCAATAGGGGTATTGACCAAACCAAGAATTGTTAAATCTTCTTAAAAGACCACCTATGTCTCTTTGGGGAAAATCGTGATTATTTGGTTGACATGGCCCTTTGCCTAGATAATATCTACGTATATTATCCTTCTCATTTGGTAGATGTTGAGATATGGGTGGCCTTGAAGCGGGATCAGAAGGAGGAGGTTCTTGTGAAGATGAAGAACGAATGGGGCCTAAGCTAGACCCTATTTGTTGTGATCCTTGTGAAGATGAAAAACGATTAGGGCCTAAGCTAGATCCTACTTGTTGTGATCCTTGTGAAGATGAATCAATTGGAAATTTAGGTCCCGTCTTGTAGTATCTGTTCATTCTCTATTAACAAATTTAAAGAAAAAAATTAGAATTATCTTACCAATTAATACACATGAGAACAAGAAAATGAGCTTAGTCCTCATTTAAACAATTCAAGCTATTAGCTATTCATGCAATTTAAACAATTCTAACAATTCAAACTTGAAAAGAAATTCAAACAATTCAAACAAGATATTCAATCAATCAATCAATCTATCTTCATCAATATATAAAAATTCAAACTTATTCAATCAATCTATAAAAATTAATTCAAACTAGAGGCGAGCACTGTAGGTACCTCTACTGTACCATGCTATACAATTTTAGTACTTTTACCATGGTATTATTCTCAGAAGTTCTTTTGATCATACCTTAAACTATTGACAAAAATCACAAAAGGAAAATAAGAAATGCTAGTGGAATTTTTTATACCATTAATATTTAATCAGCTATAGTGTAGATACAATACCTTCAATTTTTGATACCAGTCACCAAACTACCAGTAATCAGTGAGGTCTCCGCTCCCCGACGAGTGGATGAGAGATTGAGGGCGCGATTGGCGACTGGGGACTCAAAAATCCCGCTAAGGTTCTGCTTCGGCCTTCAGAGTTCAGACCTCCGCGGCTCCGCTTTCTTTTCTTTGGGCGACTGGCAACTCGCGACTCTCAATTCAATTCCAATTTCGGTGGGCACATGGGGTCAGGGGTTATGGACTTATGGTCTCCGCATTTTTTGATTTGAATTATGGGCTTCTCTGCTTTCTTTTTTTAATTTGAGTTATGGGCTTCGGACTTCAATGGCTCAATCAAATTATCAAAGTGAATTAATTCACAAATCAAATACGGTGATTCCATTGGCTCTGGGGTAGGCAAAGTCAACAATCAGGGATAAGCAAAGTCAACAACTATTCCCGGTTCTAAAAAAAAAAAAAAATTTCAGGGGTAGGCAACTGCCTACCCCAGGGTACACGTAGCCTCGCCTCTGAGTATAGACGGAAGCAAGAAGGTTGACATGGAGCAATCATTGCCAGCAAAAACATCATCGACAAGTTGACTTGTCGAACTTCTCAAAAATATTAAGAAAACAATTAACTATAAGAAGGATGCAGATGGGACGAATGAAAGCCTTAACAAGTTCGGCTAATGAGGTACCCCTAAATCAAAGATTAAATTATAATGAATGTCAAATTGAATTGATCAAAGTCATGACATGACAGTTGATACAGAAACTGACTTGACCAACGTAAATATACAAACCAATGAGTCAAGCATTCTTTTTAATAAGAATCTTACAAACCAAAATACAATTAGGTTAAATTCTCTTCTTGATGACTCCATTGCCACTTTGATTAGAAGAGATGATCATATACAAAATTTAAGATCTGAGATTCTTGAGCTGAAGTCAAAGGTAAAAGTACTTGAGTCGGTATTATATGAGTCACATACACATTTAGGTGAAATTGAGTCATTAAGGTTAAAAATTAGTAACTTGCAAAATGAAAATGAAAGTCTAAAAAGAATAAAAATTCTAAATAAAGTCTTAGAATTTAAACTTAGAAATTGTGAGTCCAGAATTGAAGAATTAAAAGTTCCAAGTGAAATTAAAAATTGCACATCATACTTAAGAGAAATTCAAGAATTAAAATAAAAATTTCAAACTTTGGAGACAAAAAATAGCACTTTAAGACCACCTAATGAATCTCTGAATGCCATTAGGCTAGATCTATATTTTTTTTTGCGAGTGATCAAATCAACGATCGAGAATTTGGTAAAACTCGGTCTTGAATGCGAGAAGGGTCATTCAAATTCAATTACTCGCAAAGTCTAATAGATAAAGGAGAACAAACTCAAATTCTCAATGAACAATAAATCTAAAACTTAGGTTTTAGAACTAGGAATATACATCTTTTAGTATAATAAAAATACAACTTTTAGTCCAAATGAGTATAAATCAAAACAGTATATGGTATTATAAGTATTATAATAATATTTATCAAACTGGTACTCAAACAAATGAGTTACCCAGAGGTGTTCTCCAACATCTTAAGAAATTTGTATCAATTAATTATAATTATAAACATGAAAATGCTACATATAGAGTGATTGTTAAAAGGTCAGGTACAAATCAAGGACTCAAACTCAAGGATCAAAAGGTCATTCGCAAAACAACCTCAATACATCTAAAACTTTTGGGTCCTTTTGGTTTTCAAATTTCAATTAAGGAAAAATTTCCGGTATATCCATTTAAACTTTTGAAATAGCTAATTTTTCTATAAAATCATCAAAATATTCAATATCCCCACTAAAAATTAACTTTGTTTCTTCTATCCCCTTTTATTTATTTTCTCTTTTATTTAATTATTTAAAAAATTGAATTGATCATTGTATCCTTTAAAAATTAAAGGGAGACGTCCATTTAACTTTTAACACGATTGAAGAAGAGGTTTGAGACGCTTCATCTTCCTCCAGCACTATTGGCGCCAAATATTTCATGCCTCTTTCCTTCTAGTGCTATTCGCTCCGTCTCTCTCCCGGCCCTCCGTCCTTATTGTCATTTTTTATATAACACTCTTACCTAACTACTCAATATTAGGTTACTGTCCCTATTCCTCTTCCTTTTTCTTCTAACTTCGCTATTAAAAATCACCATCTCTTCATCGTTCAGGTTCACAAAGGAAAGCTAATCGTAAACAGGGAAGCTCGAAATGAAAAGTTTATTCTGGAACCACCACCATCTTATGACATGAATCCAGTGGTAAGAATTCTATAGAACAAGCTTGCTTTATTAGTGAATTCATTTTTTGTGGTTAAATTTGAGATCAATTGGGTATAGAAAATTGGATTTAGACATTAATATATTTAATTACCTATGAGCTTGTAATTAGAATAAAAAAAGAAAGCAAGAGAAGAGGAAATGAAACATAAATTCAGTAATTTACATTTGGGAATGCAATGCATTGTAATGCTGACAGGTTGCGGTTTATACACCAGAACCCAAACTCCAATCAGTGACCTGACCAACATCAACATTTAATTGTATCTGCCGGTAAGTAAAATAATTCAGTACTAAATGAACCTTTAAAATTTTGACATAATTGTATTAATGGTGACATTTTCTATTGATGCCGGTAAGTGTATCTGCACCAACTTTCTCGTCGATTCCAATTTTTACAAAAGTTTACTCTCGAGTGTTCAGTGTTCGATAAAATGCCTCAGTCAAGAACTGTGTTATAAAAAAATGGTGGATGGAGTAAAACCTTCCAATGGACCTCTGTGCAATTTTTTTCCTGTGTAGATTGGTTAGTAATCTCTTCTAGCATATATGTCTAATCCATTTCTGAGGTTTGGAGAAGAAAGTGACTACAAGATAACCCAGAGGCCTCGAGCAATGATGAACCAGTTGTATTTGATAGAGTTTTTAAATAAACTTTGGTCCTTTGTTATTTTTCTGGGTATTTGATCTTATTTCCTAGTTTTTAAGTACTGATGAATGTAAGCAAGTTTTCAGCTTTTGTTGAGATCGACCTACGGGTCATGTAAGAACCAAAAAAAAAAAATATTAGGAGTAATAACTATAGATTAATCTTAATCTGGAATTCTGGATATAAATAAGAAAAGTCACACCCTGCAGTTGACCATTGATAAAAATCGAATTTTAATGGTACCGGTTACAAGTTTTTTCTACAGACACTGAGTACTAATTACAAAAATCCACTATTGCTTATTAAGGATCTTGATGGATTCGAACCATCACCCCCCTGAAGATTCAGGAACTCTGTCCAAATATTTGAGCTAAAGATCCATTTCACAAGACAAACTAATGTTACTACAACATGTGTCAACAACCTATATGAGAAACTACATATATATTCACCATGTCGAGAGTTGTGCCTTCTCATATGGAGGTAAAGTTTCAGGAAGACACAAGAGAACAAGTAAGACTCGTTTGTGATATGAAAGCAACCATTGCTTATGGGATACAATGCTGCAATTTTTCACTGACTCTGAAAGCTCGCTCACATAATACCAGACAAATGCCAATCAATATAGATTGGAGAGTTCATACCAAAATCATGCACATATGGTTCATCATGTGATGTACATATGCTAATCAGTGCACATATGCCTATCAATACAAAGAAATGTTCTTATTTATATAAGAGAATTAGTTTTAATGATCATATGAAAGAAATATTATTCTCATCAATTGAAATAACTAAAAAATTATTATCTGATATCACATAGATCTGCTCCAACTTTTTCAGATGCATCAATTAGAAAATGAAAAAAAAAAAAACAAATTGGGATATAACTGAAATATGATAAAATAAGTACGAAAGCACTTTGAAATTTACAGAACCACCCCTTTGAACATTTATAATAACAGTTAAGGGAGGAAATTTCAGTGCAACTTATATGTCAATCATACCGAAATCATGCACATATACAAATCAGTACATAGGCCAATCATGCACTTATGCAAATCAGTCATATACCGAAATCATGCACATATGCCCATCAGTGCACCTATCAATTGTTTCATGTGATGTAGAATATGTTTTTTTTTTTTTGTGTAACATATTTGTGGTATGTAATGTGAGAATACTGGTACAGGTTCTACACTAGTTCACTATCTGTTGCAACTGCTGTACAGTAAATTGTTGTGTTAGGATCATATCAGATCAGGGTAGGAGTTCATCATACACGCTACATATTTCACAGCAGCATATCCATGTACTATCTCATTTTGCAATGGTATGCCTACGGGCCTTTTCCTCAAAATTAAAAATTATATTGTTCAGACACCCAGACACACTGATACAACTACACATGGTCTACTGGACATTTATGTACCTACCAGTGTTGTCGTGGCATGATGTGGTGCATTAAATAAACCACTTCGAGCCTAGGTGAGTGAGAGGTGGTCTGAGTGCGACAGGTCTGCCGGCAAGGAGGCTAATTTGATATAGTTCTAAGCCTTTTACAAAAGTGCTAATTTGATATAGTTCTAATTAAGCTTCCAATGCACCTGAAATTTCTTGAGCATGTAGATTGCATCACTGATTTTATCACATTATTCTTTTTATGAAGAATTTTCCTTGTCAAGAGGTTGAACGGCACAACAAACTTGAGGTTGAGCTGAAGTAAGTCCCTTTTATATAGAATTCTCATGTTCTGTTGTTTCCTATAATACCATAAGGTTCTTTTTTTGCAATAATGTTCCTTTTATATAGAATGCTCGGTCCATGTTGCTGAAGCAATATTGCATTTATTATCAATATAAGATGGTACAAGTACAATATCGTCATTACATAGCCTGGTCTTTTAGTCTACACCATGTATGAATTTCTATCTAGATATTTGAATTAAATTAGCAATGTAAATTAGGAATGTATGGGTTAAGCCATATGTGCAATTGTTCTTTTGATTGTTATTGTTGATAAGGTTTCGTTCTTGTTTGCGAAACAATATGCTTTTATGGAAACAATAAGATTTTGATTATTGTTCCTTGTAACTAATTGAGCACTTCATTTAATATTAAAAATAGTTTGCTATGTCGATAATTTATGTACCTCTTTTTTACTATCTACAGGTTTTGATATGTCGTAATGTGGCAGAGAAGTGCTTGATAGAAACATTCATCAATTCTAGACGTATAAGCATGAAGGTTGATAGTTCTGTACTTACCACAACCCATATGCTCCTCTTTTGTTTTTCATAGATCTTTATATCTTGTTATAAGGACGAAGTCTTTTGTTTGGTTATGCACATCAAATCTCATTGTTTTCATTATTTTTTTACTTTTTTCACTTTTAAATTAATTTATTTGATAATTTATCTTTTTTTAATTTAATTGTTTGCTTTTGTGTTCAAGGTGAAGCAATCAGATGAACTGGAGAACATCCTTGCAAAGAAGTTTCTCAGATTTTTGTCTATGAGGGCTGAAGCATTTCAAGTACTTGGGAGAAAAACCAGTTCAGGTTAATTTGGAATTTGATTATGTTTATTTGTTTCTTTGCCTTAGACTAAGATTGGTAGTATACTTGATTGGCTATTGGTCAATTTATTGATATAATTTTCTTTCATCAATTTCATTAGCAGGCAACCAGGCACTCACCACTTTGGTCATGACCACTGACATGCAGTACCACATGTATTTTTTTGTTATTTTTGATGTTTTGTAATGTCTTTTTATAAATGTACCCTTTCAGGATTTTGTAATTCCATTTTGAAACATATGTAAATTGTAATTTCTACTTGTAATAATTAGGTTTGGTTTGCACTTAATTTTTTAGACAATGTTTCTCAGTAGCAGTACAATTGATTTATTAGAGTTTGTAATTAATGGAGTTTGTAACTTTGTAAAAAATATCAATGTATATATTTATTTATGTTATTTGATATAATGTTTGTATGTCGATATTGAATTGTTATACGACATTTGATATTATATTAGAATAGAGATATTATTTGATATCATTGGTACTTATAGATACAGAATCATCACAGAGATCATGATTCAAGGTAAAAATATGTTTTTCGTCTTATAATATGTCTCCGCTGCAACGCACTACTAGTCTTGCAATATGCATGCAGTTACAGAAATGTGCCCTCAGAAAGCGCCAATCGAGCAAGGCCATGTGGGTGTGTCGTGTGCGCATCGATCTCTTCAGAGTTGTGACTTGTGATTCGTAATTTGTAAAGTAGGCAATAGGCATGGATGGATTTGGCCCAATAAAAACCAGCAAGAATGGGGCCATACTCCATAGTACATAATGTGAATGTAAGTTCGTTCACGGGCTAATTGATTTGAGGTGACAAACGGTACAAGTTAAACCTGTTCGATCGGTGGTCTACTCCCTAGAACATTTTTCACATAATTTGCTACTTTTCACAACTTGCATATAATTTGCTACTTTCACAACTTGCATTTTCTGCTCATGCTACCAACCCATACAAACTATAATTGCTGTGACATTCTACACAGCACACTTGACCCAATTTACATTTAAGTTTAATTATAACAAAGAATACATTATTTAATAACTCTAGTCTAGTATAGTTCATTAAAATAATATTCTTTATATGATAAAAATGGAGTACCTTTTTTCCTTACATATTGCTTATGATGTTTCTTATTATTATCTTGTTAAGTTTGGGACTCCAATTTAGCAGCATATGCAACAATATATTTATTGTTGCTTGAACCTGTTCATGTCACCCATTTTCTTATTTTTGATATGGTCGTTACATTTATATTGATTTATAACATAATAATATATAATTATTTTATTAATATTTAGTTTGTTTTCTTTACTTTCATTGATCTTTATGAAAAAGATTTTGCTACCTCTCCCCTATTGTACAATCATAGCAACCATGTATTTAAATTTGGCACCTTTTTTTTTTTTTTTTTGGAAATAAAGCTGCTTAGGCCGGTTTCATTGCATTAAACTAAAATTACATAGTAACCAGTTTCACCTATCAGGCTATTTTTCTGATATTAGAATGACTCGTTCTTCTAAGCACATAGTTAAACCAACTAAGGTGGTATCTAAACATAACTCATCAGTTTCACAACACAAAAGACAGTATCAACAAAACATAGAGCAACATCATAACTGGACACAACCAGCAAAATAAAAGCAAGTTCTAGAGCATTAGAAACTAAAGTAGGTTTGTTAATCTTCATTCTTCATCACCGGACATCCTATCCTGTTCAGATTCCACTGGCACCATCTCCTTTCCTGCTGGAACATAGGTACGCAGAGGAATGTTCTCCAAATCAACAGGTAACCAGTCCTGTATTCCCTCCTGCATTGCACCTTCTCCATCACCTGTCCAATAAGATGTTAGAGACATGATTAGTATTATAATATTTCTACCAGTAGGGCATGCAGCATATATTATTGAAACTGGATTTCCATATTACCTATGCCAAAGCACTACAAACAATAAGGAATGCATTTCTCTTAGGTCCTTGCAAAGTGTCTAAATAGTGAATTACATCTTCTATATCTTGCCAAAATACTAAAATTATCTTGACATTGACCTAACCAAAACCATACTTGCTTAACCCAATTACATTGAATGAACAAATGATCCACAGTTTCTAGTTCATGACAGAACTGCAGTTGGTGGCACCAGTCTTCTGGAGTCACCGCTTCTTTTAAGCGGTATGGCCAAGTTATTTCCCTAAATAGAATAGTCCAACCTTTTTTCAAAAGATTGGATTTTGTCAAAAAAAAAAACTTTTGTGCTAGCCACATAAGACTTTAATTTTGGGAGGGCAGTTTCAGTTCCACCACAACATAGTCTTATCTACTTGGACTCCTCTAAAATTTAAAAAGTTGCAGAGAGATTTGACAGTGAATGCTCCAGATGATGACTATCTCCATTTTAAATTTGACATCTTATTAAGGAGTTTGGCTACATCAGTGTCATTTCAGCCTATATAACACCAACTTAAAAATCTATCGAACTGACTTTAAACGGCGTAATCCAAACTGTTCAAACTGATCTATTTCAATAGTTTTGCATTTATATGCAAAATTTATAATTTTTCGAATTTATTTAGTATCAAGTCAAGCGGTCAAATGTGCGAGTTTTTAAGTTAATTTTAATGTATTCATTTTCAACATTTTTTACCGCTTGATTTGATACTAAAATAACTAGAAAATATAAAAAATTTGTATGTAAACGCATCACTAATAAAGTAAATCGGTTTGAACGGTTTGAATTAGTCGTTTGAAGTTTATCCAATCAATTTTGTAGTTGATGTCATATGATACCGATGTCATACTAGCTCGACTCTTTATTAAGTTGTTGAAGGTTGTGAGTTGTAGTCCCAATAATGCTGTGGTGTAAACAACGTTCGTAATTGCATAAAAAATCATAAATATATTATTACCGAATACTGAGCAAACTATTTAGCTTGTGATATATATGTGGAGCTCTTCAATAGGAACAAAAAATGTGATAGGCTACAGAATAAATAGTATAAAGGCTTTTCTGGATTTTGGACGCTTCTTCCATACCTTGTCCAAAAGCCCAAAAGCAAGATGCCAAGACAATTGCCTCATTCTTCTATAACCACAGCCCTGTAGCATTTTTTATATAGGATTAATTTTGTGTATACCCTCACAGAGTTTGTTAATTTCTTATTTACTTCTAAACATTTCAATTTATCTAATTTATCCTTGAACTTTGATGACTCTTTCTTTTTTATCCATTACACATTAACTATAAAATTACCAGGATTAAATATCTGACTAAAATAACAAAATACAACAATACCCTTTTCTTTCTTTCTGTTTTATTACTTGTAACAATCAGTCGGATAGACAAGTTAAAAGTCGTTCATGTGATTAAGTAAATCTATCTACGTGAAGTTATTGGTGGAACCAAGAACTTATGAATTTAAATAAATAAAGTGCAATAAAGTAAATAGATAGAGTTAGAAAAAGTGACATAGGAGTTGATAACAGAGTTTGGCCAACTAAAAGACCTACGTCTCCGGGGCAACGCAATAAAAAATAGACGCGCCTTTCTATTACCCAATATAGAAATGAATACAAGTCATGACCGGCGAGACAATACTCCAACAGTCCACACAAATAGAAAGGTGAGTACTACAGGTTCAAGAGAGAAGTGAGCACAACAGCTCAGAAGCAAGCACAACAGCTTGGAGTAGGCAAGCAACAAAGGCTCTAAGTTCAGACAATCACTAACTTCACTCTAATCTCACACTGATCAATTTAGATGAAGCATATTTGAGGTTGCTAGAAAGATAATTGAAGTTTAGGCACAAGCAACAATGGACTAGGCTAAACCTCTTAAAGGATTTCAAAGGTGTAAGTTTGTGAGACTATTCTCTGTCTTTTTTAGACAGACGATAGAGTCCATTATTTATAATGAGATTCAAAAGAGAGCCAATGGCTCTAATGAAGATCACAAGATCTATAGTATTTAGGAATTAACTTATTTTGCTTGTGCCTAGTTTTCAATATTGACCAGTCCCAGTTGTTTGAATTTTAAATTGGATTTCTAGTCATGCACGACTAGACTCAGGCAGTCATAGCCTCAGATTTACTTTACCATACTTTGGATATAAATTAAAATTGATAAAAATAAAATGGTAAAGTGTGATCTTCATAATCTTCATGATCTCAATCTCTATGATCTTTTGTAATCTTCATGATTCAACATCTCATCAATATCCGACATTCTAAATGGCTCGTGTGAATCTTCTATCAATTCATCTATATCAAATCATTCCTTACAGCTCGAGGAGATCATATATCAGATTATCTTGTACAACTTGTCACGATATGTATCTTTGACTTGGTTTGACCTTCGAACGTAACAACTAAACATGCACACATCCCAAACAAAGAAACTGTAAAATTTAATATTTATATGTTTTGCAAATTAGTCAAACAACACAAAAGATTGCTTACAACAACAATATCTCTTTTTTGACGATTTACAAAACATCATTAGCAAGTGCATAGTTTTTATTTCCCATGGATATATCAACGAATTTTTTTATTTTCTCGTATTTGTTTGTCTATTCAATGGATACCAATACACCTTGCGTCTTCTCTACCTTTTTGGAAATAGTACAAAAGAAAAAGAATAACACGAGATGGGGTACTCCCCCTTAACTTATGCACTCCTCCCTAACTTAATAATATTTGTAAATTAATGCGTAAAAATAAATCATTTACTCTAAAATTTTAGAGTTTAAATCCTGCAAAGAGCAATTTCTCATAACAATTTTTAATTTCTAACTTTATGCATGAATTTCAAATAATGCGACAATTCAGATTTTAACTTTTAGTATTTTCATGTTTTAATTGCAATTTTATGACAATTTAGTCATATAGTATATAAATTTTGGTAATATATAATGCCATAATTTAGTGAAATATTTGATTATTTGTAAAATTAATCTTTAGTCTTATAGGATCAAAATATATATGTATACTATATTCAGAAATACCCAAGAATTTGACAATTTGAGTTGGAATTATTTTCTAGAACAGTTGATTAATTTTGAGTGTTTTAGAGAATGGGTTCCAGATGGTTACAAATGACAATATGAATTCGAATTTTGTCATTTAAGATTCAGGTGTGCCTAGTTTCCAGTATTGACTAGGCCCGATTGTTTGAATTTTGAATTGGATTTCCAACCATGCAACGGCTAACTTAGGCGGTTATAATCTCAGATTTACTTTACCATACTTTTGGATATAAATTAAAATTGATAAAAACAAAATGGTAAAGTGTGATCTTCATAATCTTCATGATCTCGATCTTTATGATCTTCTATAATCTTTATAATTCAGCATCTCGTCAATATCATTCTAAATGGCTCGTGTAAATGTTCCATCAGATCATCTATATCAAATCATTCTTTACACTCGAGAAGATCATATATCCGATTATCTTGTACAACTTGTCATGATATATATCTTTGACTTGGTTTGACCTTCGAACGTAACAACTAAACTTGCATACATCTCAAACAAAGAAGCTCTAAAATTCAATGTTTATATATTTTGCAAATTAGTCAAACAACACAGAATACTACTTACAACAATAGTCAATACTTAACTGAATAGGGTTTAATATTTTAAACGGGCCCTATATTCACCCCCCCTTTAGGTGTCGTTAAAGAC
This sequence comes from Carex myosuroides, assembly GCA_028015225.1. NCBI lineage: Eukaryota > Viridiplantae > Streptophyta > Magnoliopsida > Poales > Cyperaceae > Carex > Carex myosuroides. Next base: position 7,540,191 of record CM051488.1, read on the forward strand.
AACTAGTAGAATATTAAATACAACTAGTAGAAGATGAAGAACAACTAGTAAAAGACAAAGAGCAGCTAGTAGAACATGAGAGACAACAAGAAGAAGATGCACAACAACCAGTTAAACCTATACAAGACGAAAGACAACAAGTACAAGATGAAAGACAACTAGAAGAAGATGAAATACAACAAGTAGTATACAACTAGTAGAACATGAAAGACCCGGACTTTGTTTCTTTCAAATTGTGCTAATTCTTCTTGCATAACACAAATCCACTGTGAATCAACATTGGCTTCTTTTAAATTTTTTTAGGTTCAAATTCTGACACAAAAGCACAATGACCAATCATTTGACTTAACCCTCTTCTAGTGGTAACTCCTCCATGAGGATCCCCTAAAATATTAGTAAGAGGGTGAAAGGGAACTTTCCTTAAATTCTCTGGAGGTCATATGTAGTTTCTTGAGACTCATCTCCTTCACCTTGCATAAGGTCATTGATTGGATTTGATGTGTCATGTTCAGCACTTACATTTTGTTCTGTGTTTTCACTATCTGGAATCGGTGGTGCTAGTGCAACAGTTATTATGATGTTGGTCTGAGTGATTGTTTGATTATTTCCAGTACTTGGAGTTTGTGTTCCTGCAATTTCAATACCTTGCTCGGCCAAATAGTTAGTACTTTCATTAAGTTTAACATGTACAGGTTCTACTATAGTACATTGTGAATGAATGTAAATTCTATACGCTGTACTCGTCATTGAATAACCTAAAAATATTCCCTCAACAGATTTTGAATTGCATTTTCCAAGTCTCTGTGATTCATTAAGGACAAAACATTTCAAACCAAATACTCTAAAATGAGATATGTTAGGCTTACCCTTCCTACAGTTCATAAGGTGTTTTCTTTAAAATTGGCCCAAAGACGTTTTGATGAGTGGTATTCATTCATCATGGCCCTGGTAAGTTCCTACAATGATATGTTTTTCCTCTCAACTACCCTATTTTGTTGTGGTGTTTGGGGAGCCGAGAAAACCCTATTTTCCCCACATGATCACTTCGAATCCTACTAATTTTTAGACCCTTTTGATTTTCAACACGGGTGGAAAATGTGATGAATTTTTCAAATACTTCATCCTTCTGTTGTAAAAATATAACTCAAGTAAAGCGACTATAGTCATCTACTTTTACATAAACATATATTTTCTTATCTAAATTAGCAACATCAACTGGTCCAAACAAGTCCATGTGAAATAATTGTAAATGTTGGTCAGTTGATACCATGTCTTTTGATTTAAAACTCTTTTTGGAGTGTTTTCCACAGACACAGGCATCATGGATCATCAATTTCAATTTTTGTAGTTGGTAAACCACGAATAAGACCTAACTTAACAAGTTTCTGGAGGGTATGAATGGAAACATGACCTATCCAATGCCATAACCAAGTACCAGTTGTTACGGCACTTAGACATGTCTTACCTGACTCAAAATGGGTAAGGTGTAAATGATATACATTTTTATCTCTTTTACCCATGTAGATCTGTACTCCATAACAAGAAAGAAAACCAGTAGAACATGAAAAACAACCAGTACAAGATGAAAGACAACTAGTACGAGATGAAAGACAACCAGCACAAGATAAAAAACAATGAAAGAAAACTAGAAGAAGATGAAAAAAAGCTAGTAGAAATTGAAAGACAACTAGTATAACATGAAAGACAACCAGTACGAGATGAAAGACAACCAATACAGACAACTATAAGAAGATGAAAAACAACTAGTAGAAATTGAAAGACAACTAGTATAACATGAAAGACAACCAGTACGAGATGAAAGACAACCAATACAAACAACTATAAGAAGATGAAAAACAACTAGTAAAAAGATGAAAAACAACTAATAGAAAATGAAATACATCCATTACTATACGAAAGACAACCAGTACGAGATGAAAGACAACCAGTACAAGATGAAAGACAACTATAAGAAGATGAAAAACAACTAGTAAAAGATATAAGACAACTAGCAGAAATGAAATACAACCAGTGCAATATGAAAGACAACCAGTACAATATGAAAGACAACCAGTACAAGATGAAATACAACAAGTAGAACAAGAAAGACAACCAGTAGAACATGAAACGCAACCAGTACAAAATGAAAGACAACCAGTGATAGTTTACAGACAACCATTAGAACATGAAATACAACAAGTAGAACAAGAAAGAAAACCATCAGAACATGAAAGATACCAGTACAAGATGAAAAACAACCAGTATAACATGAAAGACAACTAGTACGAGATGAAAGACAACCAACATAAGTTGAAAGACAACTAGTATAACATGAAAGACAACCAGTATGCGATGAATGAAAACCAGTACAAGATGAAAGAAAACTAGAAGAAGAAGAAGAAGAAAACTCTTAGTAGAAGATTTACAGCCAGTATATAACATGAAAGACAACAAATACAAGATGAAAGACAATCAGTATTAGATGAAATACAACCAGTAGAATATGAAATACAACAAGAAAAACAAAAAATAAAACCATCATGAGAGACAACTAGTACGCAATGAATGACAACCAGCACAAGATGAATGACAACCAGCACAAGATGAAAGACAACCAGTACAACATGAAAGGCAACTGGAAGAAGATGAAAAACAACTAGACCATGAAATACAACCAGTACGCGATGAATGACAACCAACACCAGATGAAAAAACACTAGAAGAAAATGAAAAACTCCTAATAAGAGATAAAAGACAACTAGTAGAAGATGAAATACCAACAATACTAGATGAAAGACAACCAGTACATGATGAAAGACAACCTGTACAAGATGAAAGACAACTAGAAGAAGATGAAAAACAACTAGTAGAAGATGAAAGACAAACTAGCAGAAGATGAAATACAACTAATAGTAGATGAAAGACAACCAGTAGAACATGATATGTAACAAGTATAACATGAAAGACAACCAGTACAATATGAAAGACATCTAGTAGAACATGAAAGACAATCAGTACAAGATGGAAGACAACTAGAAGAATATGAAAAACAACTAGTAGAAGATGAAAGACATATAGAAAAAGATGAAATACAACTATTAGAACATGAAAGACAACCACTATAACACGAAAGACAACAAGTACAAGATGAAATACAAGTAGTAGAACATGAAAGACAACCAGTAGAAATGAAAGACAAACCAATACAAGATGAAAGACAACTAGAAGAACATGATAAACAACTAGTTGAAAATGAAAAATAACAACTAGTAGAAGAGGAAAGAAAACTAGAACAAGATGAAAGACAACTAGAAGAAGATGAAAGACAACCAGTAGAAATAAAAGACAAACTAGTAAAATATGATAGACAACTAGAATAAGGTGAAATACAATGAGAAGTAGATGAAAAACAACTAGTAGAAGATTAAAAACATATAGAAGAAGATGAAATACAACTAGTAGTAGATGAAAGACGGTAGAACATGAATCACAACTAATAGCACCCGACAACAAGTAAAAGATGAAAAAATACCAGTAGAAGATGAAAAACAACTTGAAGAAGATGAAGTACAACTAGTAGTAGATGAAAAACAACTAGGATAACATAAAAGACAACAAGCAGAAGATAAAAGACAACTAGCAGAAGATGAAATACAACCAGTAGTAGATTAAAGACAACTAGTAGAAAATGAAAGACAATCAGTTGAACATGAAATACAGCCAGTATAACATAAAAGACAACCAATACAAGATGAAAGACAACTAGTATTAGATGATATACAACAAGTAGAACATGAAAAACAACCAATAGAACATGAAAGACAACTAAAAGAAGATGAAAGACAACTAGCAGAAGATAAAATACAACCAGAAGTAGATGAAAGACAACCAGTAGAACATGAAAGACAATAAGTACAAGATGAATGTGATCAAGGTCAAAATGATCGTGAATTACATAGGGTTTTGGCTTAGGTCTTGCCTTATTTTCTCACCTTTATGTTTAATTATTATACGAAAAAGGTTATTGTTGCCCTACTTTGTGTTTTAATGTAGGAACCATGTTTTGGGGCTATTTTACATCATTTGGAGCAAGAATCGGGTCAATCGGAATAGCACAACTCACAAACTAAGGCTCTGGTACGGACCGTACCAGCCAGTACAAACCAGAGCCCTGGTACGGACCTACAGAGGCTCAATACGCATTAAATCCTGGAGCGCTAACTTCTTCACATTGGTGATACGGTATGTACCAGCCAGTATGGACTGTACCCAAGGCGCCCTTTAGTGAATTATTTGACAGCTGTATCAAATCAGATTACTTAGCCTCCAATCATCTTTAGGGGCCCCTTCACTCCTATATAAGACCTGGATTGAACAAAAACATATCCTTGTATCCATCATTGTATCTTTTAGTGTTTCATATCTTAAGTGAGAAGAGTAGAGTGTGTAGAGACTAAGTATGAGGGAACTTCGTGTATGGGTTATCTTTCTCTTATTTCTTTATTGTAAACATGTTGTTATGCGGCTAAGTTTAGATTCTTAAGGTTGGCAGTAAACTTTGTTACTCATGACGCTTTGATATATATTTTATTTGATCATTGTTTAGTCTTTTGTTGTTCGATTGCTTTTACGCTTTATGTTCGATCTTACTTGATTTTATTTTGTTAGTTTAGACCGTCATGTGATGGCCACACATGGAAAGATAGTCACCATGAGCTAACCGGATTAGGATAAGAAAAAATAAAAATACTAGATTAGTGGTGGAGACCTTAGTCGGAGATACCATTAATTGGATCAACAAAAGTATACATGGGAGTCTCGACATTCAGAGACTAATGTTGCATTGTCGTGCCTTACCATGGAGACACCCAATAAAACCAAGATAATAGGGCGACGTATCCAGTAAGTGAAGTCTAAAATATTTTGGGCTAATCACATAAATCCTTGCACCAAATGAGACAAGCCTTAACGGGATCTCTTGGTTGGTAGGGTGACTGTGACAGGACGAGAGCAGCAGTCACTAAATTGGATTAGAAACCCTCATACAACATCTGAAAACCAACATAAAAAAGTAGAAACCAAAGTGGATTGAAGAAACAACGGTATGCCAAAACCCTAGGAATTCACACCACTGTCTTATTTATTTTATTTACTTGTAATTTTCGCCAAATACAAAGATCAAAACCAATAACTCTCAAGTTTCAGATTTTGTCTAGTCTTTTGAAAGATTGTGATTTAATCGCTCAAGATCATCTTATTTCCTACAGATCGACACTTGATTATACTACTCGATAGGATTATGCGCTTGTAATCTGACTCGATAGCAAACCGGGTCATAAAATTTTATTAGCCTGATCACAAAAACACTCATCAAAAGGACATCTAGTAGCCGATGAAAGACAACAAATAAACGTGATATACAACAAGTAGAACATGAAATACAACAAATAGAATAAGAAAGACATCCAGTAGAACATGAAATACAATAAGTATAACATGAAAGACAGTACAAGATGAAAGACAGCCAGTAATAGATGAAAGACAACCAGTAGAACATGAAAAACAACTAGTAGAATATGAAAGACAACTAGCAAAAAAAGAAATACAACCAGTTGTAGATGAATGATAACCAGTACAAGATAAAAGACAACCAGTAGTAGATGAAAGACAACTAGTAGAATATGAATACAACAAGTAGAAAGAAAGACAACCAGCAGAACATGAAATGCAACCAGTACAAAATGAAAGACAACCAGTAGTAGATGAAAGACAACCAATAGAACTTGAAATACAACAAGCAGAACTAGAAAGAAAACTGGTAGAACACGAAAGAAAACAAATACAAAATGAAAACCAACCAGTATAACATGAAAACAACCAGTACAAGATGAAAGAAACCAGCACAAGATGAAAGAACCAGTACAATATGAAAGACAACTAGAAGAAGATGAAAAACAGCTAGTAGAAAGTGAAAGACAACTAGTAGAATGTGAAAGACAATCAGGACGCGATGAATGACAACCAGTACAAGATGAAAGAAAACTACAAGAAGATGAAAAACTCCTAGTAGAAGACGAAAGACAACTAGTAGAAGATGAATGCAACGAGTACTACATGAAAGACAACTAGTAGAAGATGAATGCAACGAGTACTACATGAAAGACAACCAGTACTACATGAAAGACAACCAGTATAACATGACAGCCAACCAGTATAACATGAAAGACAACCACTATAACATGAAATACAACAAGTAGAAAATGAAAGACAATAAGTAAAACAAGAAATACAACCAGTAAAACATGAAAGACAACCAGTAGAACATGAAAGACAAACAATACAAGATGAAAGACAACTAGAAAAAGATGAAAAATAACTAGTCGAAGATGAAAAACAACTAGTATAAGAGGAAAGAAAAACTAGAACAAGATGAAAGACAACTAGAAAAAGATGAAAGACAACCAGTAGAAATGAAAGACAAACCAGTAAAAGATGAAAGACAACTAGAATAAGGTGAAATACAATGAGAAGTAGATGCAAAACAACTAGTGAAAGATTAAAAACATATAGAAGAAGATGAAATATAACCAGTAGTAGATGAAAGATAACCAGTAGAACATGAATCACAATAGTAGAACCTGAACGACAACAAGTACAAGATGAAAAAAAATAAGTAGATGGTGAAAAACAGCCAGTACAAGAAGAAAGACAACCAGCAGAAGATGAAAGACAACCGCACAAGATGAAAGACAATTAGAAAAAGATGAAAAACAACTAGTAGAAAGTGAAAGACAACTAGTGGAACATTAAAGACAACCAGTACAAAATAAAAGAAAACTACAAGAAAATGAAAAACTCCTAATAGAAGATGAAAGACAACCAGTGAACTAGATAAAAGACAACTAGTATAACATGACAGACAACCAATATGACATGAAAGACAACCACTATAACATGAAAGACAACCACGATAACATGAAAGACAACCAATAGTATATGAAAGACAACCTGTAGAACATGGAAGACAACAAGTAGAACAAGAAAGACAACGAGTAGAAGATGAAAAACAACAAGTAGAACATGAAAGACAACAAATAGAAATGAAAGACAAACCAGTACAAGATGAAAGACAACTAGAAGACAAAGAAAACAACTACTAGCACAAGATAAAAGACAATCAGTACAACATGAAAAACAACTAAAAGAAGATGAAAAACAGCTAGTAGAAAGTGAAAGACAATCATTACAAGATGAAATAAAATTACAAGAAGATGAAAAACTCCTAGTAGAAGATGAAAGACAACTATTAGAAGATGAAATACAACCAATACTAGATGAAAGACAACCAGTATAACATGACATGAAAGACAACTATTAGAAGATGAAATACAACCAATATGACATGAAAGACAACCACTATAACATGAAAGACAACTAATAGTAGATGAAAGACAACCTGTAGAACATGGAAGACAACAAGTAGAACAAGAAAGACAACGAGTAGAAGATGAAAGACAAACAGTACAAGAGGAAAGACAACTACAAGACGATGAAAAACGACTACTAGAAGATGAAAGACAACTAGAAAAAAAGATGAAATACACCCAGTAGTAGATGAAAGACAGTTAGTAGAACATGAAAGACAACCAGTACCAGATGAAAGACATCAAGTAGCAGATGAAAGATAAACAGTAGAACATGATAGACAACAAGTAGAACATGAAATACAACAAGTATAACAAGAAACACAACCTATATAACATGAAAGACAAACAGTTGAGCATTAAACACAACCTGTGCAAAATGAAAGACATACAGTAGTAGATGAAAGACTAGAACATGAAAGACGACAAGCACCAGATGAAACACAACCAATAATAGATGAAAGACAACCATTAGAGCATGAAATAAAAACAAGTATAACAATAAAGACAAACAGTAAAACATGAAAGACAACTAGTACAAGATAAAAGACATCTAGTGAACATGAAAGACAACCAGTACGAGATAGAAGTCATCTAGAACAATATGTAAAACAACTAGTAGAAGATGAAAGATATTAGAAAATGAAATACAATCAGTAGAACATAAAAGACAACCAATATAACATCAAAGACAACAAGTACAAGATGAAAAACAACTAGTAGAAGATTAAAAACAACTAGTAGAAGAGGAAAGATAATAAAAAAGATAAAATACAACCGGTAGTGGATGACAAACAACTAGAAGAAGATGAAATACAACCAGTAGTATATAAGACAACCAATAGAACATGAAAGAAAACCAGTATAACTTGAAAGACAACCAGTACAAGATGAAAGACAACCAATAGTAGATTAATGACAAACTGCAGAACAAGAAATACAACAAGTTGAACATGAAAGACAGCCAGTACAACATGAAAAACAACATGAAAAACAACTAGTACAAGATGAACAATAACCAGTACAAGATGAAAGTCAACCATTAGTAGATAAAAGACAACTAGTACAAGATGAAAAACAACCAGTAGAACATGTAAGACAACCAGTAGAACATAAAAAAACAACTAGAATAAGATGATAAACAACTAGTAGAAGATGAAAAACAACTAGAAGAAGATAGAAAACTAGATGAAGATGAAAGACAACTAGTTGAACATGAAAGACCACAATTAAACATGAAAGAAAACCAATAGAACATGAAATATACCAGTACAAGATGAAAGCAACCAGTATAACATGAAAGACAACCAGAATGAGATGAAAGACAACCAGAACGAGATGAAAGACAACTTATAACATGAAAAACAACCAGCCAGTACGCGATGAATGACAACCAGTACAAGATGATAAAACAAGAAGAAGATGAAAAACTACTCGTAGGAGATGAAAGACAACTAATAGAAGATGAAAGACAACCAGTATAACATGAAAGACAACCAGTACGAGTTGAAAGACAACCAGTACGAGTTGAAAGACAACTAATACAACAAGAAAGACAACTAGAAGAAGATTAAAAACAGCTAGCAGAAAGTGAAAGACAACTAGTGAAACATGAAAGACTACCACTATGCGAAGAATGACAACAATCAGTACAAGATGAAAGAAAACTAAAAGAAGATGAAAAACTCCTAGTAGAATATGAAAGACAACCAGTTCGAGATGAAAAAATAACTAGTACAAGAGATGAATAACATCAGTGGAAATTGAAAGATAACTAGAAGAAGATAAAATACAACCAGTAGTAGATGAAAGACATCAGTAAAACATGTAAGACGACCAGTACAAGATGAAACACAACTAATACTAGATAAAAGACAACCATTAGAACATGAAATAAAAACAAGTATAATAAGAAAGACAATCAGTAAAACATGAAAGACGGTTAGGACAAGATGAAAGACATCTATAAGAAAATGAAAGCCAACCAGTACAAGATGAAAGAAAACTAGAAGAAGATGAAAAACTCCTAGTAGAAGATAAAAGACAACTAATAGATGATGAAAGACCACCAGTATAACATGAAAGACAACCAGTACGAGATGAAAGGCAACCAGCACAAGATGAAAGACAACTAGTACAACATGAACGAGAACTGGAAGAAGATCATGAACAATGAGTAGAAAGTGAAAGACAACTAGTAGAACATGAAAGACAACCACTACGCGATGAATGACAACCAGTACAAGATGAAAAAAAACAAGAAAAAGATGAAAAAACACCTTGTAGAAGATGAAAGACAACTTGCATAACATGAACGGCAACCAGTACGAGATGAAAGACAACTACAAGAGATAAATAACATCAGTGGAAAGTAAAAAACAACTAGAAGAGGATGAAATACAACCAGTAGTAGATTAAAAACATCAATAAAACATGAAAAAGGACCAGTACAAGATGAAACACAACCATTAGAAGACGATGAAAAACAAATACTAGACAACAAATAGAAATGAAGGACAACAAATGAAAGACAACAAGTAGATGAAAGACAACCATTAGAACATGAAATAAAAACAAGTAGAACATGAAGGACAACAAATAGAAATGAAAGACAAACCAGTACAAGATGAAAGACAACTAGAAGACGATGAAAAATAACTACTAGAAGATGAAAGACAATTAGCAGAAAATGAAATAGAAACAGTAGTGATGACAGACAACCAGTAGAACATGAAAAAAAACTAGTAGAACATGAAAAACAACCAGTTGTAGATGAAAACAACTAGTAGAACATGAAAAATAACAAGTTGAAAAAGAAAGAAAACTAGTAAAACATGAAATACAACAAGTTGAACATGCAAGATAACCAGTAGAACATGAAAGACAATCAATAGAACATGAAAGACAAACACAAGAACATGAAAAACAAACAGTACAAGATGAAAGACAACTAGAAGAAGATGAAAAACAACTAGTAGAAGATGGATGACAACTAGCAGAAGATAAAATACAACCAATAGTAGATGAAAGAACCAGCACAACATGAAAGACAACCAGTAATAGATGAAAGACAAACCCGTAGAACATGAAATACAACAAGTTGAACAGTTAAGACAATAAGTACAAGATAAAAAAACAACTATTAGAAGATAAAAAATAACTAGTAGAACATGAAAGACAACCAGTAAAACATGAAAGACATCTAGAAGAAATGAATAACAACAATAGAAACAGAAAGACAACATGAAATACAACTAGTAGTAGATGAAAGACAACCAGTAGAACAAGAAAGACAACCTGTAGAACATGAAAGATAACCAGTATAAGATGAAAAGCAATTAGTAGGACATGAAAGACAACTTGTACAAGATGAAAGACTACTAGAAGAAAATGAAAAACAACTCGTAGAAGATGAAATATAAGAACATGAAATACATCAAGTAGAGCAACAAAGACAACCAGTAGAATATAAAAAACAACCAATAGAACATGAAAGACAACCAGTAAAACTTGAAAGAAAAACTATACAAGATGAAAAACTACTAGTAGAAGATGAAAGACATATATAAGAAAATGAAATACAACCAGTAGAACATGAAAAGCAACTAGGAGAACGTGAAAGTCAATAGGTACAAGATGAAAAAAACTAGTAGAAAATAAAAAACAACTAGTAGAAGAGGAAAGACAATTAGAAGAAGATCAAATACAACCAATAGTAGATGAAAGACAACCAGTACAACATGAAAGACAACTAGAAGAAGATGAAAAATAACTAGTAGAAGAAAGAAAACTATAAGAAGATGAAAAACAACATGAAGATGATACAAGACAACTAGTTGAACATGAAAAACAACCTGTTGAACATGAAAGAAAGTCATTATAACATGAAATATACCAATATAAGATGAAAGACAACTAGTACGAGATGAATGACAACCAGCACTACATGAAAGGCATATAGAAGAAGATTAGATACCACTAGTAATACGTAAAATACAATCAATATAACACGAAAGAAAACAAGTAAAAGATGAAAAACAACTAGTAGAAGAGGAAGGACAACTAGAAGAAGATGAAAACAACAAGTAGAAAATGAAAAACAACTAGCAGAAGATAAAATACAACCAGCAGTTGAACATGAAAGACAACTAGTGCAAGATAAAAGACGACTAGAAGAAGATACACAAGACAGCTAGAAGAAGATGAAAGACAACCAATACAAAATTAAAGACAACCAGAATAAGATGAACGACAACCAGAACAAAATGAAAGACAACTAGCACTAGAAGTTGAAATACAACTAAAAGAGTATGAAAGACAACTAGAAGACGATGAAACACAACAAATAGTAGATGAAACACAACCAGCAGAACATGAAAGACAACAGTAGAACATGAAAGACTGTAAATCATGAAAGAAAACCAGTACAAGATGAAAGACTACTAGAAGATGATGAAAGACAACTAGAAGAATATGAAGGACAACTAGTTGAACTTGAAAGACAACCTGTACAAGATGAAAGACAATAAAAGAAGATGAAAAACAACTACTAGAAGATAAAATACAACCAGTATAAGACGAAAGACAACTAGAAAAAGATGAAAAACAACTAGTAGAATATGAAAGACAACTAGAAGAAGATGAAGTACAACCACTAGTAGATGAAAAACAACCAGTAGAACATGAAAGACGATAAGTATAAGTTGAAACACAACCAGTATTAGATGAAAGACAACCACTGGAACATGGATAAAACAAGTATAACAAGAAAGACCACCAGTAGAACATGAAAGACAACTAGCACAAGATAAAATACATCTAGTAGAACATTAAAACTAACCAGTATAAGATTTAAGACAACTAGAAGAATATGAAAAACTATTAGTAGAAGATGAAAGCCATGAAAGACAACAAGAAGAGGAAAGACAACTAGTAGAAGATGAAAAAACAACTTGTATAACAGAAAAGACAATTAGATGAAGATGAAATACAACCAGTTTTAGATGAAAGACAACCAGCAGAAGATGAAATACAACCAGTAGTAGATGACAGAGAACCAGTAAAACCTGAAAGAAAACTAATATAACATGAAAGACAACCAGTAGTAGATGAAATATAACCAGTAGAATATGAAATGCAACAAGTTGAACAAGAAAGAAAACAAGTAGAACATGAAATACAACAAGTTCAATATGAAAGACAACCAGTAGAATAGGAAAGACAACCAATAGAATATTAAAGACAACCAGTAAAACTTGAAAGACAAACAGCATAAGATGAAAGACAACTAGAAAAAGATGAAAAACAACTAGTAAGAAGATAGAAGACAACTAGCAGAAGATAAAATACAACCACTAGTAGATGAAAGACAACCAGTAGAATATGAAAGACAACCTGTAGAACAAGAAAGGTAACCAGTACAAGATGAAAAACAATTAGTAGAACATGAAAGACAACTAGTACAAGATGATAGACTACTAGAAGAAAATGAAAAACAACTCATAGAAGATGAAAGACATCTAGAAGAACATGAAATACAACAAGTAGAACAACAAAGACAACCATTAGACATGAAATCCAACAAGTACTAGATGATAAACAAACAGTAAAAGTTGAAATACCACAAGTAGTAGATGAAAAGACAAACAGTAGAACATGACATACAACCAATAGACCATGAAATACAACAAGTAGAACATGAAATACAACAAGTAGAACATGAAAGACAATCCAGTACAGGATAAAAGACAGAAAAAGAGGAAAAACAATTAGTAGAAGATGAAAGACAACTAGCAGAAGATGAAAGACAATTATAAGAAAATTAAATACAACCAATTTTAGTTGAAAGACAACCAGCAGAAGATGAAATACTACCAGTAGTAGATGACAGACAACCAGCAAAACCTGAAAGAAAACCAGTATAACATGAAAGACAACCAGTAGTAGATGAAATATAACGAGTAGTAGATGAAATATAACCAGTAGAATATGAAATACAACAAGTTGAACAAGAAAGAAAACAAGTAGAACATGAAATACAACAAGTTCAACATGAAAGACAACCAGTAGAACATGAAAGACAACCAGTAAAACTTGAAAGACAAAATAATATAAGATGAAAGATAACTAGAAAAAGATGAAAAACAACTAGTAGAAGATAGTAGACAACTAGCAGAAGATAAAATACAACCAGTAGTAGATGAAAGATAACCAGTAGAACATGAAAGACAACCTGTAGAACAAGAAAGGTAACCAGTACAAGATGAAAAACAATTAGTAGAACATGAAAGACAACTAGTACAAGATGAAAGACTACTAGAAGAAAATGAAAAACAACTCGTAGAAGATGAAAGACATCTAGAAGAAAATGAAATACAACAAGTAGAACAACAAAGACAAACATTAGACATGAAATCCAACAAGTACTAGATGATAAACAAACAGTAAAAGTTGAAATACAACAAGTAGTAGATGAAAAGACAACCAGTAGAACATGAAATACAGCAAGTAGACCAAGAAAGACAACGAATAGACCATGAAATACAACAAGTAGAACATGAAAGACAATCCAGTAAAGGATAAAGACAAAAGAAGATGAAAAACAATTAGTAGAGGATGAAAGACAACTAGCAGAAGATGAAATACAACCAGTTGCAGATGAAAGACCACCAGTAAAACGTGAAAGACAATAAGTACAAGATGAGAGACAACCAGTAAAACATGAAATACAACAAGTAGAACAAGAAAGACAACCTGTAGAACATGAAAGGTAACAAATACAAGTTGAAAAACAATTGGTAAAACATGAAAGACTACTAGAAGAAAATTAAAAACAACTCGTAGAAGATGAAAGACATCTAGAGAAAGATGAAATACAATCAGTAGTAGTTGAAATACTTCCAATACAACACGAAAGAAAACAAGTATAAGATGAAAATAACCAGTAGAAGATGAAAAACAACTACTATAAGAGGATAGAAAATTAGAAGAAGATGAAAGACAACTCATGTTTGATTTGATGAGGTTTCTAACCTATGTTAGCCTTTGGAACAAATATTAATACAAATACTTCGGGTAGATGGATTAATGTGCCTCGAATTCTAGGGCTGTCACTAACCTAGAGGGATATTTAATCTCATGCTTCAAAGCAATATATCGATATTTGTTCTAAGGTGTCCTAATTAGGATTTGCCTTCGCCTTTCGGTCCTTCACAAAATCCTAACCTTAATTCCTATAGTTCTGGATTGGATATCAAAGTACGGTCGCTTCTAACCCAATCCTAAGGTGTGTCTTTATGGTTTCAATTAGTAGTCTCCTACTTGACCAATGCCGGAATTTAATAAATTTAAAGCGGAAAAACACGATCAACGCGATTTCAAAACTACTTCAATTCAATAAACCCTAACCAGGTGAACTCAAAGGAATAAGTACTAATGAAATTCATAAAGAATAAATCACAGAAATTAACATTCAAATCTGATAACACAATCATAATAAAAACAAATATCCGAATAATCTAGAATTAAACAAGTTCATGCATTGACCTCAACCCCTAGAAAGAGAACTACTCTCTCTTGGAGAGATCCATAACAAAGATTGGCAAAAACAATAAGAAATAAGATAAAGAAATGATTATACCCTTTCTTAGATCTAAAACCTCGATCTCGCCGACTCCTTGCTTGAATCTTCTTCTTCTTCTCCTTCCTTGGAACTTCGAGAATTTCTGCAGGATCCCTCTCTCTCAATTTGTGGAAAATGGATATATTAATGGATGATGAGAGAGATGAAATTCTTCTCCTTTTATAGCCAAAGGCCTTGCCCAATTTAGAGGATAGAAGTGGAGTTAGTGGGTGCACTCCTCAGACTGCCATGGCTATTTTTGGCCTTCTAAAACGTGTTCCTTGGAAGCCAAGAATAGAAAACCTCTTGAAAATGCGAATTTCTGGCTGTCTGCGAGTCCAGTGCGTCCGCACTGGCGGTGAGTGCGAGTGGTCTGGGTCGCACCGGCTCCAAATCTCCTTTGGTACTAAGTTTCCTTTTCTGGATTTTCTGCAAAATTTCCTGAGTGCGTCCGCACTGGATCTTAGTGCGTCCGCACTGGCCTTGAATTTTCTGTTTTTCTCCAAAAGCTGGAAGTGGAAAAAATCGGCTAAGTAGCGAGTGAGTCTGCACTGGAGGTGAGTGCGTCCGCACTGCGCTTGGACTTTTCATCTGTGAGGTCTGTGACGCTGAAAAATTGGCTAAGTACTGAGTGCGTCCGCACTGGCTGTCAGTGCGTCCTAGGGGTGCAAACGGATCAGATATTATCCGTGCGGATCCGGATCCGTATCCGATTTTTTACGGATACGGATATTCGGATACGGATAATTTGCGGATACGGATGCGGATACGGATATTACTTATGCGGATACGGATACGGATATGGTTTCAATTTTTGAAAGCGGATACGGTTACGGATACGGATATTATCCGTATCCGTAATTTTTTACGGATACGGATATTCGGATGCGGATAATTTGCGAATACGGATATTCAGATACGGATAATTTGCGGATACATATATTCGGATACAGATAATTTGCGGATATGAATGCGGATACGGATATAAATTATGCGGATACGGATACAGATACGGTTTTGATTTTAGAAGCAGATATAGATACGGATCCGTAAATTTTTAAATTTCGGATATCCATTAAGCCCTCTGCTCCGCAAAACTCACTACTAATCTCTTTACTTTATTTCTTTTGTTGCATTCTCTTAACCACAGTATTACATGCAAACAGCTGTTGTCAACTTGGATTCATTTTATCCTCATACCAATTACATTGAAATTTCAAATATACTAAAGGCTGACACTTGAACCTACAATTTTAAAAAGTAAATATAAAATAACAGTGCTTTAAGCCTTCAACTGTAGAAGATTTTAGCACCGTAAGAAATTTTTGTTTCTTATGTTGATTATTATAATTATGTACATGAATATATAAACATGATTCTAGTAAACAAAAATTAAACAATACATGCGGAGATGATAGTGTGATTATTATTTGAGAGACTGACAATAATTATGTTTATTAAATAACTTTTATTTGAAAAATTAATTTGTTGAATAATAAGTTAATTTTAATACAACATCCGTATTATGTATCCGAATGATATTCGTATTCGTATCCGCATCCGTTTAATATCCGATCCGTATCCGTATCCGTTTAATATCCGAACCGTATCTGTATCCGTTTAATATCCGATCCGTATCCGTATTTGGAAAAATAAAAACGGATACGGATACGGTTTTACCAATATCCGATCCGTATCCGATCCGTTTGCACCCCTAGTGCGTCCGCACTGGGCGATTTTTCTTCATTTTGCACTGTTTCCTGCATTGAAATACCTAGCGAACGCAGTAACTTGATTCTTGGTGTATTCTATTCATTTTATATTCAAAATACAAGATATTTGGTATTATTTTATGATAAAAACTAGATCGACGGTGTATATAAAATACACCTATCAAATACCCCCAAGCTTGAACTTTGCTTGTCTCCAAGCAACATTTAAACTTGAACTACAATTCGATCTATAATTTCAACCCTATATCAAGTATATATTTCTCAAAATGAAAAACTTGTATGATCTTGCCAACCTTTAAAAATCTCCATGCATATTTCCCAAATCCCAAGTTCAACCCTCGAATAATTATGAATCAACCCATAATTCGATTACTCTAACTTTTATTTCCTTAAAGACTTTGAATTTGTGAACTTCGTATACCCAAATTTAAAAGATACGCCATTTAAAATGTAGAATTTTCGAAATACCCCCAAGCTTGAATCAAACTTGGGTAAGAATAATTACGGACTTCGTGTGTTGATACATGCATATCTTTTTGTTTTTGTTGCTTTTGATTTTCTCACTTTGAACACTTTTTCATGATTTTAGCACTATTTTCCCCATCCTCATTTAAGCACCGGTTAGTTACAAGTAGTTAACCGTACCCAACCGTTCTAATTCAAGGGTGCTTTGCATGCTCTTAGTCTAACCCTTTCACTAACACGAATGTCAATTTTATCGGGAGACTAGCGGAGCAAGAGTGCTAAGGACTCATAACCATAAGTACGTCATGAAGCCGTAACATAGGTCATTGGAGTCGCCTTTTTTTATTTTCCAAATTTTTTTCAATTTTACCTAATTTCTCAACATTTATGCACATATCATGAATACACACATCCTAAGTATTCTTTCATACTCACGGATATCCTAATTTTTCTAAAAGATTTCCAAATCTAAATGGCTTCTCTAATAAATTTAAATTCCTAATGTCTCAATTTCAAACACCTTTATTTCCACAAAGTTTTTCGCCGAATTATGTCGTCATTTCAAAATTATTTTAAGGGTTTTACTTAAAATTTGAAAAATCGTGCAAGAATACTTTTAATTTTTGTCAATCACTCAAGTTTATCAAAAAAAATTTTATTTTTGCCAACTTTTAACACAAAAATTTTAAACATGATTTTATACTTTATGCATTTTTAGACAATTAAGTCCAATTATGCAAGACTCTATTTTTCATAACCTCGTAAAACGTCTTGACAAATTCGTAATCGCAAGCAATTAAGTTCAAAATCACAAATCCTATGCATGGTCAAGTAAAAAGAAAGGTTATCAATCCTAAAAAGTTTTCGACAAACTGAAAAATAAATATGCATGCAGATACAATTTCTTCCCATCCCCCAAGCTTAAATAAAGCAGTGTCCTCAATGCTAAAAATAAACTAAAAAGAGAGAAGAAACATGAACTACTTTACTGGCGTAATATGGTGGTGGTGCTGCGGATCAATCCTCGTCACGATCCATGTCTTCGGCCTCATTCTCCTCTTCTTCATTGTTGCCGGCCTCTTGTGCTAGTCTCGCCGCCTCACGCTCCTGCGCCATCTCGTACTCTCTCCTTTGAGCGGCCCGCCTTTGGTATGGTGGTGTCGGTGGATCATCCTCAAAATGCGGGTTTGAGTGCATACAACCTCGGCGGGAGTAGTAGGTCGCCCGGGCGGCCTCGGCCTCAACCTCATCAAAGCGGCGGTCGAACGCATCAAAGCGGCGATCAAAGGCATCCATACGGCCATCTATGCAATCCATGCGATCACCAACATTGATGCTCAAGTTGTTGATGGAGGTGTTCATGGTTTGCATGAAATCCCAGATTTGTTGGTTAGTTGGCATGCCTTGTGCTTGTGCGGCATCGGGTGCGGCTTGCTGTGGTGGTTGTTGTGGTTGCGGCGGCGGTGGTAGCGGTGGCTCGAGTGGCTCATCAACAATTTTCCAAGTGTCGGTGTCCAAAGGATCTATTTGAGTTTCTAGAGGCAACTGGTGTCGGATGTTGTCCTTTGGGCCCAAATTGATCCAAGCCTCTTCAATGTCGTCCCAACGGATGAGCCTCGCCCGAAATAGACCATCTAGGTCGACAAGCGTGTACTCAAGTACCACATCTTCACCGGTCGGTATGGCCAAGTGTCGGGCAATCTTTGTGACGATACTGCCAATTCGAATCTTTCCGCCCGATCGCATGTTGTGCGACACATTTTGCATGTGTTTGGCCAAGTTGTACCCAATGTGCGGCATGTACGCCATCTCGCCATTGTTGCGCCGAAGCATGCTGCAAACATATACCATATCTCCGAGGTTGAAGACCGATGCGGTCTCCCCTCGGGCAAAGAGAGTGTGAGAAAGTACCCGCTGGAGATAACGGATGGCCGGGTGGAGAACATTCTTGACCCTCTGCTGGCCGAGGATCCCGTCTTGGCATGTTAAGACGCGGAACTGGGCCTCGCTCATGTCATGATAGAAGTCGAGAATGGTGCGCATCTCGCTGACATTGTCGGTGGATAGATCGAGTGCGGTCATGAGTTCGGTGGTGTGCAACATATGTGAGAAGCCTCCAAGGTTGAATGTCAGCGTTCGTGAACCCCGGTCGAACTCGTAGGAGGAGAGGAATTCGATGGTGATGGCTTCATAAGTGTTGACCTCGTCACATAGAAACTCCCACAATCCGAGGCGCTCGGCGAGCATTTGCACCGATTCGAGGAGTCCGAGTGTTTGGAGTGTTTCTCGGCATATCCATTGAGATGGCTCGAGGGTCCGGCGGGACTGTAGAAGGTTACACCTCAATTCTTGACCTTCGTTGAGTGGCAAGGCGGGTGGGTAAGGAGGTGGTCCGCGACTGCCTTGGCCTCTCTCAAACCTGCGCTTATTGGCACTTGATTTCTTCGGCATTCTAAAAAATTTGAAAGAATTAAAATTTCGAAATTTTTTTTTTTGATATAATTTGGGCTGAGTGCGGACGCACTGGTAATCAGTGCGGACGCACTGAGTACAAACAGTTCAATTTTGGTTCATTTCAGGGTCACTTCTGATTTTTCCTGAGCGCAGTGCGGACGCACTGGCTCTCAGTGCGGATGGTCCTGGCCGCACTGAGTACTTGACCAAAAATGTGGGAATTTTCTAGGTCACAATGCGGACGCACTGGCTCTCAGTGCGGACGCAGTGGGTACTTAACCAAATATTTGAAGATTTCGGGGTTGGTTTGAAAAAGTCTGAGCGCAATGCGGACGCATTGGCTCTTAGTGCGACTGGTCTGGTCGCACTGGGGACTTAGTAAAAAAAAACGAAAAATAGGTCTGGTTAAGTTTTCCCCCAAGCTTAGTGCGGACGCACTGGCTAGCAGTGCGGGTGGGGGCACTCGCACCGGGGGTCGATTTTGAACCGTTTTCACCCAATTTGGTCGATTTCTCTGATTTTGGTACCAATTTCACAGATCTAAGTAGTAATTGAAAAAATTAGAGTGAGGAGAGATCAAACCTTGTTGTAGATTGTAAGAATTTCGAGAAAATGCGAAGAAATCTGAGTTTTAGCGAAACGGCACTTGAAAAGGTTTGAGAGAAGTGGGTTTTCGGTTTTGAAGAGGGAAAGAGAGAGAAATGAAGAGATAGGTGGTAGAGAAGAGAGAGGAGAGGGAGATTGTGAAAGAAAAACGTGGTTTTTGGGTTTTGGGAGAGAAAAATCGAAGTTTTGGGCTTTAAAATCGAAAAGGCGCGAAGAAAAATGAAGAGAGGGGGTCAGTTTAAGAAGGAGAAGAAACCCGAGTGCGGACGCACTGGGCCGCAGTGCGTGTAGTCATCCGCATTCACCCAAATTTTTTTTCTAATTTTCAAAAATTCCGAAAAATTTAAAAATTAAAATTAGCGTACCTCGGGTGCGGACGCACTGGCTGTCAGTGCGGACGCACTGCGCTCGGTTTGAAAGTTCAGACTGCGCAGACTTGCAGTTTCTGTCGGTGCGGACGCACTGGATGGTAGTGCGGACGCACTCAGGTATTTTTATATGCTTTTTTCGTCCTGCAAGCCCACTAAAGTTAGGTAATCGAAATTTTGAAAATTTAAAATTAATCTAAGTGCAGAAAAATAAAGAAAAATAAAAAAAGGGCTTGGGTTGCCTCCCAAGAAGCGCTCAATTTTACGTCGTGAGCTCGACATGATTTGGGCTCACTATTGAGTGTGTGGGTCTTCTAGGCCCATAATCTCCTTCTCGCCTATTGGATTCGCATGGTTGAAATGTTTGAGGCGATGTCCGTTCACCTTGAATGCCCCGGTTTCTTTGCTCCATATCTCAATTGCGCCATGGTTGAATACCTTCGTTATTTCGAATGGGCCTTTCCATCGTGATCTTAACTTCCCGGGAAAGAGCCGGAGGCGTGAGTTGTACAATAAAACCGTGTCCCCTTCTCGAAAGTTTCGCTTTATGATATGCTTGTCATGCCACCTCTTTGTCTTCTCTTTGTATAGCTTGGCATTTTCATATGCATTAAGGCGCAATTCTTCTAGCTCATGTAAGTCAAGAACCATCTTTTCACCGGCAGCCCTCATGCCGAAATTTAGAGCCCTTATTGCCCAATATGCCTTGTGCTCAAGTTCAACCGGCAAATGGCATGGCTTTCCATACACTAGCTTGAAAGGAGTCATACCTACGGGTGTTTTGAAAGCAGTCCGATATGCCCAAAGAGCTTCATCGAGTTTGAGTGACCAATCTTTTCGTGATGTGTTCACCACATTTTGTAAGATGCTTTTTATCTCGCGATTGGATACCTCCACTTGCCCGCTTGTTTGAGGGTGGTATGGTGTGGCTACCTTGTGCTTGACTCCGTATTTGAATAGGAGACCGTCGAATTGGCGGTTGATGAAATGAGAGCCACCATCGCTAATCACCACTCGGGGTACTCCAAACCTAGGAAAGATAGTTTTTGCAAAAAGTTTTCTTACCACGGCGGAGTCGGCGGTTGGGCTTGCCACAGCTTCAATCCATTTTGAAACGTAATCGACCGCCACAAGGATGTACTTGTTGTTGCAAGAACTCGGAAAAGGTCCCATGAAATTGACCCCCCAAACATCAAATAACTCTACCTCTAGAATTCCGTGGAGAGGCATCTCATGTCTCCTTGATATGTTCCCGGTTCTTTGGCATTTGTCGCATCTAAGCACATAATCTTTTGCATCTTCAAAAAGGGTGGGCCAAAAGAACCCGGCTTGAAGAACCTTGGCGGCGGTTTTGTGGCTTGCAGCGTGTCCTCCACAGGGAGATGAGTGGCAACAATTGAGAATCTGTTCGGTTTCTTCGTGAGGTACACATCGCCTATGAATTCCATCTACCCCCAGTTTAAATAGCAACGGCTCATCCCAAAAATATTGTTTGACATCCCAAAGGAATTTCTTTCGTTGTTGGAAGGTTAAATCTGGGCGTATGAAACCGCATGCAAGGTAGTTGACGAAATCCGCATACCATGGCGCCTCTTGGTGGTTGACTGCGTAGAGTTGTTCGTCTATGAACGAATCGTCTATGGGCATGTCATCATTCTTTGATTCGTTGGTAATGCGTGATAGGTGGTCCGCCACTGAATTTTCGGTGCCTTTCTTGTCCTTGAACTCAAACCTATTGTTGAAGTTCCTCAAGGAATCCGAAATCTCGGTGTTGGTGTTCCTTTGTTGGTTCATGAACTCGTTTTGAGAGATGACAAGTCCTTCTATCATTTTTTCTAATTTATTGTTTTGAGAAGGTCCTTGATACGAGTTTTGGTTCGACCGATTTTGGAATTGATTGGAATTACCTTGGTATTGGTTGGAGTTGTCATTGTCGGTCCTCCACTTGAAATTAGGATGGTTCCACCTCGTGTTAGGGTTGTATGTATTTGAGTTATCATTTGGCCTAACCTTATTGTAGATCGGGTCGTTCCTCTTATCACCTTGATTGTAGAACATTGCATTGGCTTGTTCGACTTCTTCTCCATCTATAAGGACTTGGCAATCGGCGGTGATATGAGTCGCCTCTCCACAAATGCCGCATGAAGCCTTCTTTGTCACAGATTTGGCGTTTTGCATTTATGCCATTTGATGTTGCAAGGCTTCCATTTGGGCCCTCAAGGCGGTAACTTCGTCCGTTTTTAAGATTCCCGGTGTGGTTTGGGTTCGTCCACCTCTTTCAGCCGTCCACTCCCTTTGGTTGATCGCCATGTCTTCGATCATTAACATGGCTTGTTCGGGGTCCATCTTTGACATGTTTCCCCCTGCGGCTGAATTCAAATGAGTCTTGGTGGCGATCGTGCAACCTGCAAAGAAGAATTGGAAGAGCAACCACATGTCAAGACCATGGTTAGGGCACAAGCGTTGAAGCTCGGCCCATCTATCCCATGCTTCGGTCAAAGATTCTCCCTCGGCTTGCTTGAATATCGTGATCTTTGTGCGGAAGTGCTGGGTTTTGGATGGAGGGAAGTATTTTCCTAAGAATAACTTCTCCATGTCGTCCCACGTCCTTATGTGGTCCCGATTCACGGTCCTTAGCCACGATCTTGCATTGTCTCGGAGGGATAGATGGAAGCATTTGAGCTTGAGGTTATCGAGCTCTTCTCCTTCTCGAGCGAAGGTGCCACAAGACTCTTCGAAGACTGCTAAGTGGGCATGTGGATCTTCGTTTAGGGCTCCTCCGAACTGACTTTGGCCAAGCAAGTGGATGAGAGATGGCTTGATTTCGCGTGGATCTTGGCCTTGAGGTATAAAACTGAAGCGGTGGCCTTGTTGGCGGTTACGACCATTTCCGTTGTTTGGGTTGACACCGAACAAAGGATTGTTATTGAGAATAGGTGGATCATTGTTATTGTTTGGATGTGGTGGCGGTAGGTTGTTGTGTGGAGGAAGAAGTGGTGGATTGTTATTGAGATCATGAAAGTTTGGGTGGATGAGACCTTCCGGAAATTTATCCTCTCTAAAGTTGCGCGGCATGCCTAGTTTGGGATCTAGACCTGCCATTGGTTGAGAAAGAGAGGATTTGCTGGCTTTGATCTTCGCGGTTTGACTCCTTGTGACTGGTGCCAGCTCTCAAATATATGAGAGAAGAAAAGATGTGAAAGAGAGAGAATAGAAATAGAGAATAGTAAAGTGCAGAAAATTAAATAAGGAAAGTAAATGTTTTTGGATTTTTCTAAAATAAGGAAAGTAAATTTCAGAAATTGTAAAAAAAGGAAATAAACTATTTTTGGATTTTTAATTTTCTGAAAAGTAAATAAGGAAACTAAGATTTAAAAGTACTTTCCTAAAATAAAAACTAGTATCTATCCTATTCTCCCCGGCAACGGCGCCAAAAAGCTTGTTGAGTATTTTAGATATAGGAATTTCGTACTCTTTTTGCCTTTAATATTTATAAACCTTCGTACTCAATAAATAGGTTAGTTGCAAGCGCACAACCTATCGATTGTAGTATTTAGGTGTCGATCCGCAGGGAGATAGGGAAATACCAATTTTTAATAAAGAAAACTACTTCTAAAATTAAACAATAAAAGTAAAAAAAGGGGGGTTTTGTTCTAAAATCCTAAGGTTGGGTTCAATACCCGAAAGAGAGGAGTTTCAAACAATAAAAAAAATAAAGAGAAGAAAGATTAGTTTGTTTGCAAGTTTGAGGAGATCTAGGGGTATTCGGTCTACAATTCCTTGCTAATTCTATTTATTCGGTTTGTTTGAATTCATGTTTGATTTGATGAGGTTTCTAACCTATGTTAGCCTTTGGAACAAATATTAATACAAATACTTCAGGTAGATGGATTAATGTGCCTCGAATTCTAGGGCTGTTACTAACCTAGAGGGATATTTAATCTCATGCTTCAAAGAAATATATCGATATTTGTTCTAAGGTGTCCTAATTAGGATTTGCCTTCGCCTTTCGGTCGTTCACCAAAATCCTAACCTTAATTCCTATAGTTCCGGATTGGATATCAAAGTACGGTCGCTTCTAACCCAATCCTAAGGTGTGTCTTTATGGTTTCAATTAGTAGTCTCCTACTTGACCAATGCCGGAATTTAATAAATTTAAAGCGGAAAAACACGATCAATGCGATTTCAAAACTACTTCAATTCAATAAACCTTAACTAAGTGAACTCAAAGGAATAAGTACTAATGAAATTCATAAAGAATAAATCACAGAAATTAACATTCAAATCCGATAACACAATCATAATAAAAACAAATATCCGAATAATCTAGAATTAAACAAGTTCATGCATTGACCTCAACCCCTAGAAAAAGAACTACTCTCTCTTGGAGAGATCCATAACAAAGATTGGCAAAAACAATAAGAAATAAGATAAAGAAATGATTACACCCTTTCTTAGATCTAAAACCTCGATCTCGCCGACTCTTTGCTTGAATCTTCTTCTTCTCCTTCCTTGGAACTTCGAGAATTTCTGCAGGATCCCTCTCTCTCAATTTGTGGAAAATGGATATATTAATGGATGATGAGAGAGATGAAATTCTTCTCCTTTTATAGCCAAAGGCCTTGCCCAATTTAGAGGATAGAAGTGGAGTTAGTGGGTGCACTCCTCAGACTGCCATGACTATTTTTGGCCTTCTAAAACGTGTTCCTTGGAAGCCAAGAATAGAAAACCTCTTGAAAATGCAAATTTCTGGCTGTCTGCGAGTCCAGTGCGTCCGCACTGGTGGTGAGTGCGAGTGGTCTGGGTCGCACCGGCTCCAAATCTCCTTTGGTTCCAAGTTTCCTTTTCTGGATTTTCTGCAAAATTTCCTGAGTGCGTCCGCACTGGATCTTAGTGCGTCCGCACTGGCCTTGAATTTTCTGTTTTTCTCCGAAAGTTGGAAGTGGCAAAAATCGGCTAAGTAGCGAGTGCGTCCGCACTGCGCTCGGACTTTTCATCTGTGAGGTCTGCGACGCTGAAAAATTGGCTAAGTACTGAGTGCGTCCGCACTGGCTGTCAGTGCGTCCGCACTGGGCGATTTTTCTTCATTTTGCACTGTTTCCTGCATTGAAATACCTAGCGAACGTAGTAACTTGATTCTTGGTGTATTCTATTCATTTTATATTCAAAATACAAGATATTTGGTGTTATTTTATGATAAAAACTAGATCGACGGTGTATATAAAATACACCTATCAACAACTAGGTTAACATGAACGACAACAAGAAAGAAACCCAGTAGAACATGAAAGACAACCAGTACAAGATAGACAACAAGAAGAACATGAAAAACAACTAGTACAAGATGAAAAACAACTAGTAGAAAATGAAAGACAACTAGAAGAAGATGAAAGACAACCAATAGAACATGAAAGACAACGAGAACAAGTTGAAAAACAACCAATAGTAGATGAAAGACAACCAGTATAACATGAAAGACAACCCGTAGAACTTGAAAAACAAATAGTACGGGATGAAAGAAAACCAGTACAAAATGAAAGATAAATAGAAGAAGATGAGAAACAACTAGTAGAAAGTGAAAGACAACGAGAAGAAGATGAAATACTACCATTAGTAAATGAAAGACAAATTGTACAACTTGAAATACAACAAGTAGAACAAGAAAGACAACTAGAGTAGAACATCAAAGGCAACCAGTACAAAATGAATGACAGCCAGTAGTAGATGAAAGATGATGGGTGTAAATGTGATCAGGCTAATAAAATTTATAACCCGGTTTGCTATCGAGTCAGATTAATATCGCATAATCCTATCGAGTTGTATAAACGAGTGTCGATCTACAGGGAATAAGATTTAAGGTCTTGAGCTATTAAATCACAATCTTTCAAAAGGCTAGACAAAATCTGAAATCAAAGAGTTATTATTTTTTATCAATGTATTTGGCAAAAATTAAATGTAAGTAAAATAAAGATAGAGATGTGAATTCCTAGGTTTTGGCACACCGTTGTTACTTCAATCCGCTTTGATTCTTACCTTATTTGATGTTGATTTTCAGTTGTTGTATGAGGGTTTCTAATCTAATTTAGTGATTACCGCTTTCGCCTAGCAACCACCCTACCAATCAAGAGATCCCGTTAAGGCTTGTCTTGATTGGTGCAAGGAGATCTGTGACTAGCCCAAAAGAATTTAGACTTCACTTATTGGGTACGTCGCCCTACTTATTGGGTGTCCCCATGGTAAGGCACGACAATGCGACATTCATCTGCGAATGTCGAGACTCCCATGTGTACTTTTGTTGATCCAATTAATGCTATCTCCAGTTAAGGTCTCCACCACTAATCTAGTATTTTTATTCTCCCGTAACCCAATTTGATTAGCTCAATGATAACTACTAACTTCCATGTGTGGCCATCACATGACGATCTAGACTAATAAATAAAATAAAGTAAAATAGAACATATTGTGCAAAAGCAATCGAACAACACACTAAACAATGATCAAAGAAAAGTATATATCTAAGCATCATGAGTAACAAGGTTTACAGCCAACCCTAAGAATCTAAATTTAGCCGTTGAATGGCATGTTTACAAAGAGATAAGAGAAAGATGCAACCATACACGAAGTACCCTCCTACTTAATCTCTACACACTCCTCTCTTCTCACTTAAGAAAATATAAAACCAAAAGATACAAAAATATGTTTCTGTTCAGTGCAGAAGGCTTATATAGGAGTGAAGGAGCGCCTGGAGATGAGTGGAGTCCAAGTTATCTGATTTGGATACAACTATCAAAGAATTCACGAAACAGCATCTCGGGTATGGTCCGTATTGACTAATACAGACCGTACTCCCACTGTGTCGCTGCAGGCGTTAATGCGTATTTGGTCATCTTTAGTCCGTACTAGGGCTCTGGTCCATATTGGCTAATGTCCGTACCAGAGCCTTAGTCGATGAAACATAAAATAGGGCAACAATAACCTTTTTCAAGCAATCATTAAATATAAAGGTGAGAAAATAAGGCAAAACCTAAGTCAAAACCCTACGTAATTCACTACCAAAATGAGCTTCATTAAAAGACAATTGTAGAACGTGAAATACAACAAGCAAAACTAGAAAGAAAACCAGTAGAACCTAAAGAAAACCAGTACTAGATGAATTTTGGCTTAGGCTCTCCACATACATCTACAACACTCCGTTAAGATTCGCCCACATAATCCTAGCGAACTCAATCTTCCCAACTGGAGAATTCAACACGGTGGCGAATGATAAATTCGTTCTTTTCCTAGCACAAATGAAGGGACTCCACCAACAATGGAAGCCTAATTTAGGATTCTTCATCATGGAGCACCTAAAGAAGGTAGCAAAGAAGACGCGTAAGGACCTTGATATAACAATTGGCGCATGTCTCCCTTTTTACTAAATACTTGAAGGTAGATATAGAGGAAGAAGAGGTGCAAGGCAATCCCCGCATCAACCTTACATACTTGGTGGCACAACGCCAACTTATGACCGCATGGCATAAGAACCGCACTGAGATCCACATCTACATCCACGTGGCAGACTCACAACTAAAGTTTGTATGTGCATAATTGGTCGCCCCAGCCCCTATCGAACCCGCCAATACTTTGGATGATGAATCCGCTAAGGAACCCGAGAAATATCACCATCCAACTCTAGAAGGTGAGCCTACCGAAGAGCCAGAAGAGGAACACAAAGCCAACCAAGTCGTTACACGAAGCATTTCAAGAGCTAGAGAAGGAAAGAGTGGAAGATCATAACGTCGCGTAAGGGCAAGGAGCAGAAGCAAGCCATAAAGGTACCTAGTCAAGCTCTAGCAAACCTGAAATGGCATACGCAGTCAACACACCAGAATAAGAGACAACCGAGCCACCTGCACACGATTCTGCTCAGCTTGAGCCTCGTGTGACATTGCCCATACCGCATGCGGTCTACCTGACACTGCACGTAGATAGGTAGCCGAGCCAAGTTGAGGTAGTCCCTACAACAAAAACCATGCCGCAGGCTTTCCAGACCGCGGCCAATTCGACTTGTTCAACCGCCACGAACAGCGCAAATCAACCACCGCCTCTACATCTGGTGTTGCCAAAGGACCAGATCATCACCACCGATGCCTAACCATGGAAAACTCGTAGGAATCAAACATAAGATTGAAAGCCTCGAGTTTCATAGAGCTCTCATGATCAATGTGAGCGAATTCTTCAGGAGCTATGGTGCTAGGGAAGGCCCGTCTTTCGACAGCCTACCGTGTCAATTTTGATTTGTAAGTCCTGACCCACGGTTCAAGATCTTCTTCGAAGATTTTACCTTTGCATTGGGGACGATGCAAGGTTTAAGCTTGGAGGAGGGGATTGAATCTTTGTATCCTAGGTTTTTAGGGTTTACTTCTTCAAATTTTTAGAGGGCATAACCAAGCTTTTTACTTGACCATGAATAGGGTTTGCAATTTTGAAATTAATTGATTAAGATTGAAAACTTGTCAAGAGGTTTACCGAGGTTACGGAAAATAGAGTCTTGCATGACGGGACTTAATTGTTCGAGATTGCATAAAGTATATGATTAGGTTAGATAGAGTCTTAGGTTAGCTAGAGTCCAACACATGAAAAACACACGAAATTTTGAAATTTTTTCGAAAGTATTTTACTTATGCAAATTTTATTTAAACCAGTTCCTAAATGAAAAAGTATCATAGTCTCCAAGACACTTGATTGAAATTTTAAACATGGAAAGGCTAAGGCTAACAACATACCGATTAGAAAAGAAATATTTTTGAAAGATGATTTTCCTTATGCATTATGTAAGCAAAAATTTCTTAAGGTTGGGAATTAAGTTACATCCTTTTAAATTGAGACCCCTATATTTTAGTAAAAATTATAAAAAGATAATTTTTAGATGCAAATAAATCTAGAAATTGTGTGTATTCATAGTAGATGCAACTAAGTACCAAAAGAGGGCATAAAATGAGCCCCACCAAAAATCCAAAATACTAATTATTAGAAGAGGACGCAAAATAGGTCCCACCACCGTGTTTCAATTTGGGATTCGATGAAATCCTTGGTGCATTCGGAACGCATAACCTCTCGCTTGTATCTATAAGATAGAAGAATCACCCGATGAAATCCTTAGGTACATTCGGAATGCATAACCTCTCGTTTGTATCTATGCGTTAGAAGGGTAAAGCCAAATCGAGTAAGGTGTATTTACTTTTGCAATTTACTTTTTATAAAGTTGCACTCTACTAACACACTTAGTCTTTAAAGTTTTAGTTCAAAAGAAGGAATTGAAAATTTAAAGGGATGAGAAATGAATATTGATTGATTTTAAGATCTCTTTTACCATAGTGATTTTAAGACAGATTGTCTTCAATTTATTTCCTAGTAAAATCTAAGTGTTAGGAATGCAAAGGTTTCCATTTTCTAGAAATTTCACCAAGGACAAATATTTAGGAATTGATTAAACATTTTTGTATTAGGTTAGTACTTAGAAATTTTTCATTTTTCCGAAATTCTTTTGCAAGATACATTTTTAGCCAACCTATTCATAGCTTTTTCTTTGTTTTGTCGAGGACGAACAAAAGTTTAAGCTTGGGGGTGTGATCGGGCCAAAACATATAGCGAAAATCACTATCTTTTATTACGAAAAATGGCCAAAAGCGAATGCAAAGTAGCCATTTTCCCAATTTATTTACCGCAAATGTGTTTTTAGGCTATTTTGGCAGGTTTTGGAGAAAGTTGCATATTTAGGCCAAAAATGGAGCAAATATGTCGAATTTAGGGATTTCTAGAGTTAGCACCAAATCAGGGCACCGCTGGGAGCATTCAACACCTCACACGAAGTGCACAACATGAGAAATGGCAAAATTACAGAAAATTCGCTAAGTCAGGAGGTTGTGCGGGGTCATCTTATACCGCATGCGGCATACATCTTTGTCGCACGATCTGTGGACTGTTCAGATTCTGATCAAATCTCCACCGTTGATGCTAATTTTGGTAATTCTTCTAAAAGAGCGTGATTGCTTCAGAGCCAAGTTTGGCTCGCTATTTTTGGCTCCATCTATGCAAACTTGGAGTGCACTCCAAGTCTCCACATTCTCCACTACTCCCACTACTCCGTCTCTCGTTTAGGAAAGCATACCCCTATTGTAATAGGATTTAGTATGCGTGTTTAATTGTGTTAAGTCTATAGAATCGACTAGCATCCTCATTCTAGGTTAGGTTAGAGAGTTACTTAGAGAGAGGAGAGTAGTCATCGGAAGCCGAGCAAGAGAAGAAGGCGTCATCGAAGAAGGCTAGGGTTCTTCCATCTTCAAGAGGGTTGTAGTCTATGTTCTCTTTATTTTATTTCTTTTATTTTGCCATGGTCATGATGAACTAAACTCCTCATCTCTAGGGTGAGGGTTTGTAATCTAATTCTTTGTTATGTTTTAATATATATTTATGTTTTGTGTATGTTGATTTGTGTTTGCTTTATTATTTAAATTCATTTTTATTAAGTCCTTGCTTACATAGTTCTGTCTACTATATGCCAATGTCCTCCACATACCAATAGGTGTAAAGTCTGTGAATCCCAGTGTGAGTGTGACACCCACATAAGAACTTCGAACACTTCAGCTAACGAGACTTGGCAGCGGTTCAAAGACTAGGGTTAGAACCATAGGGGGCTCCCTTGGCAGGATAGTGTAGATTGGAAATTTAGGTTTTATTAGTAGATACTTAATTTAGGTAGGGTCTTTGGGATAATTAATTGAGGGGTAGAATAGGATATGAACTGTTATAATCCGTAAAAATTTATTTAGTTAATTAGTTAGTAATTGAGATTTACGACTAATTAAAACTTAAATTAAGTTAATTAGGTTAAAAAAATAATTAGATTAAATGTTTACATGATTGATTATGTAAATCAATTTAGCAAATTAGGAATTTTAGATTAGAGATTTAAAACTTAGGTTAGATAATAAATTAAAACAAAGGGATTAAATGATTAACCAAATGAATTGTTCTATATATTTGACTAGTAAATCGGATTATTAAAGTAGAGATGTTTATATCTAAAAATACCAACTTCAACGAGTTTTGAAATTAATTAAATAATAGAATTAATTAAGTTAAATGGATTGTGTTGATTTATACGTTAAACCGATTAAAAAAAATTTATTAAAATTTACGAACTTTAGTTAAGTTGGTGTAATTATGAATTTCGAATTTAAAACCGATCGTATTTAAAGACCATTTTAGTTAATGATTAAATAAATTATGAATAAACTTAGAGCTTGGTTCTAATTTCAAAAATGCGAAATTTCGTTGTCTCCCGGAATTATATTTGGATTGATCTAAGAGATCACTAAATCAACCACATTGATTTTATGATTTCTTTCAACCCTCCATCTTAACTTCTGCACGAATCTTGAAGTTACCAGATCTATAATTAAAATAGGGGTATTAATAAAATTGGAAGTTGGTTTCGGGTCCGCCCATTTTCTTCTCTGATTACGCAGCCTCTTCTCCTTTCGCGCAAGGCAGAGAGAGGGGTGCCCCTTCCCCTCTTCGTTCGCTGAAACCCTAGGCCCACCCGACCTTCCTGCCGCTGAAATGCGGGCTCCCCTCCGTCGCTCTCGCTCTCTCCATTTCTTCCTCCTGGAGAAGAGAGGAACCCCAAACTTTTCCCTCTCTTTTACTTCGGTGAGAAGCCATGCCCGCTCTCTCTCCTCTTTGAATGCCGCTGTCGCTTCGTTGCCAGTACTTCGGTACTTTGGGCGACTTTGTCGACCCCTGTCAGACACCTACTCTGAGACCCGTTGCTGTCCCGTCGGACCCGTCTGATTCGCCTATTAGAAGGCTATGCTCTCAATTGAACGGGTTTTTGCTCTCTCCCTCTCTCTATTTTCTCATAAGCTGAGATTTTTGCCTCTCTCTCTCTATTTTCGCCTTTCCCTCTGTTGCATGCAAAATCCCGAACCCTAGTTGTGACTGTGCTGATTTTTGGGATTTCGGTTCCTTGGTGCTTTTCTCTGGTTGCTGGCTGAGCCTTGAGATGTTTCTATCTTGTGCCGTTAATCGATTTCGTGACGGCCGTGAGGCGAGCGAAAGTTTGGTGCCAGCCGTTTCTCGCTGCCCCTTTTTGCAATCGGAGCCTTTCTCGGGTAACCGCTCAACTATCTATTTATTTTGAATGCTTGGCCGGGTTGTTGATTTTCCCGGCCAGCCGCTGCTTGCTTGTGGTACTGATTTACTAGCGGGCGTTTTGTTCGTTATTGTCGCCTGCTGGGTTACTGGTACAGCACTGTACCAGTTCGGTTCCTTTCTTTTCTTATGTGCCATTGTGGCTCTGACCTGTGGCCCTTGTGCCATGTTGCTTTGCTCCCTTGTGTGTGCCCTTTTCTGTTCTTTGTTCCTGTCCTGTGTTGATTGCGATTGTGCTGTGATATAAGTGTGTGACTGGTATCAGCGGTACCAGCCCAGTGTTGCCACTGGCACTGAATCTTAAACCTGACTTTGAACTGACAGGGACCATCTCGTAATTCTTTAAGATTGAAGGGGAAATATGCAAATTTCTGTGATGGTGTTAATTTGTATAAGATTAAGGGGTGTAGATGTTAATTATTGACCTTGGGAAATTTTCCTAATTTGAGAGGGCCGAATTGTAAAAGAGGGGATAAATTAAAATGTTGGATTCGGTTTTGAAAATTTGGAAATTTAAATGGGCTTAGGCCCAACCCGAAAATTGAGAAAATGAAATTTAAAAGTAAAGTTGGGCATTTTTCTTGATGGGCTCGGCCTTAGGAATTTAATTCTTATAAATTGGGCTCAAGCCCAAATACGAAAATATATTATATGGCTTAGACCCAAACCGAAACAACATATCATCATTTTTATACATCTAGTTTCAAATTTTAATAATTAGAGTAATATTTTAACCAACGTATTATCTTTAATAAATTAGCACTTGTGAACTTTTAAACTAAAGATCTAAATTTATGAATTGTTAATTAATTAGGACAATTAATTAATGACGTATCTTTGTACGTGCTTGAAAACAATTTCAAATTTATTATAAATATAGTAATATATTAACAAACGTACATTTATCTTATAGGTATCAAATACAACTAATTAAGACCATAATTAACCTATCGTATAAGTAAATTAGTGGAGCCATTATTATTATAGGAATTACATAAACATATTATCTACCAATTAAAATAGTTTAACACATTTAGATTAATTAGGATTTTTAAGTTAATTAATAAATTAAGTAGTTAGATTTTTAAAATAAATAGTTAAATATTTGGATGTTTAAAATTTAGTAACTAGAATTTTATAAATTAAGTAAATAGAATTGTTAAATAAAGAAAACATGTTGTTAATTGATAAAGGACAATTAATTAATAACATATTAATATTTTCGAATCATTTGATTTCAAATTTCGTTAAGTAGGATAATTAGATAATCACGTGTTATTTTACATCTATAAATTTATCGACTATACAAATTATTAAAAATAATTCGTATGACTTTAGAAATATTATCATTAAATAGTTTACGCTTATAAACTACGTACTTAGGATTTAAAATTTATTGTAGCTTAAATTAGTTAGGAAAAATACGTTATTTTACAAGTAAGTGAATAGGAAATTAATAATAGTAAATTAAATCACGTGAATTATACCTTACGTATTTTATCGTAAAAATATGTAATAACTTGGGTTAAAAGTCATGACTTATTTAGTTAAACAGTTTATCTTTAAATTAAAATATAATAAATATTTAAATTACGATAGATTAAATTAAACCAACTTGACCTAATTGTGCGCTCAATCGGAATCGAATAAAATCGATCGAACCGATTGAGCATAATTTAAATAGTAGAGGAGTAAATTAAATTCGAACCATAGTTAATTAATTAATTACGAACAATTAGTGAAATTAATCAAATGGGGTAATCAGGGTTACAAATAGTTAGTTTAGACTCTAAATCAGAATTTACTGTGGTAATCCTTTCTGAACAATTAGTGAAATTAATCAAATGGGGTAATCCTTTCTGAACTGTAATTAGGAAATTGCATAACCCCTTCTAAATCAGAATTTACTGTTTTGTAGGAGTAGAGTAAATTAATTAATATATATTAATTTAGGATATTAGTTGTCCTCTTCTCGTAGAGGACAACATATTATCGTAGTTAAGCATGTGCATTGGTGAGTGTGAGATAGAAGACCGAATGACTGCTTTCCGTCCTCGTAGAGTGGGCTGCGAGGCGGTTCGCAGGTCATTGGGCTGAGGGATCACTTGACCCCTTAGAGGTCTTATTAGGATTATTATTATTATATGCATGGAATTGGTATTATATCATTGTCGATCATTTTACATTTTGTGCGGACCGATCTCGAGTCCGGAGACGATTCGGGAACTATCCCCCCTACATTAGGGCCGAGGTTGCGGTGGCAGATTTTATTTTATTGTTGTTATGGGCCGCTCACGAGCCCTTGTCCCATTGATCCGGCCGGATGGTGGAGTTCCGTCGTCTGCTCATGAGGAGACGGATTAACTCATTCTTACGACTTGCTTGTAGTTTTCTCCTATTGGATATGTTTGGATGAAGAATCGTGTAGAGTAAGGAAATACACAAATTTTTGGATATAACCATCGGCTAGCGTGCACCAGCCTGCGGGTTGAAGTCTTTGGGGCAAAGCTCGATGCTGTTAGGCATCGGGTATCTTTGCTCCCCTGATCGCAGTCCTTGTGTTATGTCGCATTGAGATATAAATTCAATTTGGTTGAATGTGGCACGGCACGGGGTGACAAAATTATCCGTATTATTACTATATAAATTTGTACACACTGTACCTATTGTACTGGACTCCGATTGAGTACAATATTCATTCTCTTGTATTTTATTTGAGAAATTTCATCATTTTGGCATAATAGGAAAATCACATCATGTCATCTATTATATGTATATTTTTCTTTTGTAGTACTATATTAGGTTTAATTTTCGCAGCATATGCATTAAAAGTGAATTATCGACTTTACGTAGATTTCAAATTAAAATGTGCTTTGACTTAAGAGGATCCTTGAAGGGATAATACCGGGTCACATACTGGGCGATCATTCGCTCATCCCCTCCTTTTTATGGATGTGGGCAGGTACCGAGCCGGACGGTCCGCATCATGAGATGTCAGGAGCTGTCCCTGAAGGTCACGCCGCATGATTAGTTTAGGGACTTTTGTTTAGGCTTTTGCGGGTCCAATGTTCTTGTTATACACATTGGACTCGATAGATTATGTATCCTTTGATTAGACTATGTATATTTGATCCTGGTGGGGATTTGTATGGATGATCTGATGTATGTATTATGTTATGTTTATTTGATATTTATGACTTTTGCTTGATCATTTTATATTTGCTTCCGCTGTTGCTTGATTATTAGAATTGTTTAGCCTTGCGTGTCATCTCGATTAATTGACACGAGGCGAGGACTGATCACGCCCTAATCTGAAATCCTGGTTTGGGGTGTGACATGAACAATTAGGTTTGTGTGAGAAAGTTAATTGCATACTTACAATACTCTGAACTGTTAGCCCAAAAGCCGATCGCAAGATCAGAAAACCTTTCAAATCATGTATATAGAAACCCAGCACGCCTTGCGGGGTAGTGACAGTGCCGCATGCGGGGTAGTTGTGGGACAATTCTATACCATATATGGGGTGACAGGCCGCATGCGGGGTAGGAAGACGTCAGAAATATATATTTTGCATAATTTAGAAGGAGAAAACCTGAACCCTAGAGAATCTTTATTTAATTGTTTAACTCAAACCTTAGCACAATTAGCGTCTCCGCCTATAACTTTAGGGTATTGAACCCAACAAATTATTTTCAAAACTATTATAAAATTATTTTCTAAACTATTTTCAACCAACCGGAGCACCTAGACTAGTGAAAAGTGTTTATAATAGCACCTAGATGGGGGTGAATAGGGAGTCTTAAAGACTTAGACATTTTTCGGTTAAACCCTCTAAACTAACAAGTCAAACAAATGTCAAGCAAGCATGTACAAGTAAAGTAAACAAAGTAGAGTTAGAGAAATTTGACACACAAGATGATAACGGAGTTCGACGTAAAATGCCTACGTCTCCAGGGTAAATCAATCTCATCGGCGCCCCTTTCCTATTACCCAAAAAGAAAGGATACAACTTGTGATATGTGAGTCCCAACAAAGGTGGAAAGTTACAGCCTAACTTGTGTACAAGGTGAGCCTAGAAGCTTGAGCTGGAGAGTCCCTCGGGATAGTCACACAGCTATGGATATATTTGAGCGGAAAGGCTTTAGACACTACAAGCATGATGCATTAGTTATAATGGAAAGGCTCTAGAACTAAATCCTAGACACTAAACTATATCTCCAAGAAGATAAGTCGAATGGATTTGAGTGTTGAGAAGATATTGAAGTTTAAGCTCACTCAACAATGGAAGCTTTCAAAAATGCACAATAAATGTTTTTTGAATATGGGAGGCGGCTAGCTTGATCAAATCTAAAGTGGGGTAACTTTTTTATAGTGGTGGCTTCAGATTTGCCAGATCTGTTCTAACGGAAGTGATTTGTTTAAAATGGATTGTACAAATGTTGAAATTAGGGTTTCTGCAATTTAATTAAATTGATATTAACCGTTTTGAATGTTTATGTCTATTCAGGACGGTAAGTACAATTTTATCCCACAAAACTTGATAAGCGTTCCAACTGATGACATCTGTCCTGGATGGAACCAAACTGGAACTCTCTGTAATTTTATGATTTAATATGTTCCATACGATTTGGTCCGTTCCGAACGGATGCTCTAGAAATCAACAATCCTCAAATATACTTAACTACTTGATTATTACAAATCTATAGCTTCGCAAAGTCTTGTTGATTTCTACGGTTCTTCAAATAAGTCTTGCAATTAAGATCCTCATGAACCTTGGTTCTTCTTCATATAAATCTTGCAATTAAGATCTTGAATCTATCTTTGGTTCTTCATTATTAATCTTGCAAATTAAAGTCTTGAACCTACAAACTCACTAAATCATATAAATGGTTAAATTCAACTAATGTATGTTTTGCAAATTATGTCAAACAAAGTATTAGAAGATTGTATACAACCAACACAAGTATGGTTGTGCGGCCGCACAAAGTGTAAATGCTCCAAAATATGCATTTTATTCGAACAAAGATAGTAACTTGGTTATTGGCATAATTCTAATCTAAATTAGACTAAAATAGAAGGAAATTAGTCAAGAATTTGAGGTTAAATCCGTGCTAAAAGTGTATATAATTAAGGCTCGTCGCCTGCATACATCTCAAACAGAGAAACTTCAATGAATATATGTTTTGCAAATTAGTCAAATAGCACAGAAGATTGCTTACAACAACAAGAAAACCAGTAGAACATGAAAGACAACCAATATAACATTAAAGAAAACCAGTACAAGATGAAAAACCAGTAGTAGATGAAAGATGATCAGGGTAGAAACGATCCGTATGTTTAATTATCTCACCTTTATGTTTAATTATTGCAATAAATCAGTTACTGTTGCTCTTTTCCATGTTTTATCGCATGAATCATGTTTTGGGGCTATTTTACATCAAATGCAGCAAGAATCGGGTCAATCAGAATAGTAGAACACCAAAACTAACTCTCTGATACGGTCCGTACTAGCTAATATGGACTAGGAGCCCAATACGGACCAAGGAGGAAGGAATACACATTAACTCTTGGAGCGCCCAACTTCTGCACAGGGCAATACTATTCGTACCAGCCGGTATAGTCCG
Organism: Carex myosuroides; assembly: GCA_028015225.1. Classification (NCBI taxonomy): domain Eukaryota; kingdom Viridiplantae; phylum Streptophyta; class Magnoliopsida; order Poales; family Cyperaceae; genus Carex; species Carex myosuroides. Next base: position 7,578,681 of record CM051488.1, read on the forward strand.
TATTGGAGGCATCCTTTTGTTGGATTTCATGACAGTTGTTTCCAGATCAGGTTGTTTGGCCTCCAATCATCTCCAGACGCCCCTAGACTCCTATAAAAGACTCATGGACAGAATGAGAACATATCTTTGGAACCTTTTGGTTATTTCTTAGATCTAGGTTTATTTCTTAAGTGAGAAGAGTGGAGTGCATAGAGATTAAGTAGGAGGGTGGTTCTTGTATGGTTGTATCTTTCTCTTATTCCTCTATTGTAAACATGTTATTCCGCGGCTAAGTTCAGATTCTTAAGGCTTAGCAGTAAACCTTGTTACTCATGATGTTTTGATATATTTTATTTGATCATTATGTAGTCTTTTGTTGTTACATTGCTTTTGCGCTTTATGTTCATTCTTACTTAATTTTGTTTATTAGTCTAGACCACCATGTGATGGCCACACATGGAGAGATAGGCCCATTAGGCTACCCAAGTTAAGATAAGGAGAATAAAAATACTAGACTAGTGGAGGAGACCTTAGCCGGAGAAACCATTAGTTGGACCAACAAAAGTATACATGGGAGTCTTGGTATTCGCAGACGAATGTCGCATTGTCTTGCCTCACCATGAGGACACCCAATAGAACTAGAAAGTAGGGCGATGAACCTAGTAAGCAAAGTTTGAAATCATTGGGCTAATCACAGAACTTCTTGCACCAATTAAGACAAGCCTTAGCCGGATCTCATAATAGGTAGGGTGATTTTGTCGATGCGAAGGCGACAATCACTAAATTTGATTAGAAACCTTCAAACAACATATGAAAATCAACATTAAATAAGATCATACCAAAATAGATTGAGTAGCAATGGTAAGCCAAAATCCTAGGAATTCATATCACTTATCTTATTTATTTTATTTACCTTTAATTTTCGCCAAATACAAAGATCAACCCAACAACTCTTAATTTTTAGATTTTGTCTAGCCTTTCAAAAGGTTGAGATTTAATTGTTCAAAATCTTAAACCAAATTCCCTGCGGATCGACACAACCGATTATACTACTCAATAGGATTTTGCGCTTGTAATCTGACTCGTATAGGAAACTGGGTTATAAATTGTATTAGCTAACATGATTTTTCTCATGAAGCTTTTTGGTGCCGTTGCCGGGGATTTAACGGTTTATTGTGCAAGGCCTCGAAAGATGCCATTGCTTTGACCATTAAATTCAATTAATTAGGAACGCCTAGACTTTTTAATTTTCTGTATTTTTGTTTTTCTTTAATTTTCTTTAATTTTTCTTTTCTTTTATTTTCAAATTTACTTTAGATTCCCTTTTTATTTTTTAAGGATTATCCACGCATGCCGAATCGTTCGTAGTATATTTGTAAGGATCGCACGTAAAAGAGGACAATTTACTTCAACCTCGCTATCAAGGATATCTCAAAGTCCTTCTGTTCGTGACACTCGAAACGAAGGAGATGCTGATTCGATCAACATAAAGGACCCTCTAGTCAATCCAATTCCACAAGATCCACCGATCAACAACAATCATAAAGGACTTGAAGAGAATATTGTTGACATCATAGTTAAAGATACAACAAGACCCAAACTCCTACGAGACTACTACATACCGTGCGCAAATGATCCTAACTCAAGCATCAGCCCACCAATAGTTGCAAACCAAAATTTTGAGATCAAACCGGCTCTCATCAATATGGTATCACAACAACAATTTGGTGGAATGTCAAGCGAGGACCCACAACTAGAAGAAGATGAAAAACAACTAGTAGAATATGAAAAACAACTAGTAAAAGAGGAAAGACAACTAGTAGAACATTAAAGACAATGAGAAATAGATGAAATATAATCAGTAGTATATGAAAGACAACCAGTAGAACAGAAAATACAACAAGTTGAACAAGAACACAACCAGTACAAGATGAAGATGAAAGACAACCAGAAGAAGATGAAAAAACTAATAGAAGATGAATGACAACTAGCAGAAGATAAAGTACAACCAATAGTAGATGATAGACAACCAATATAACATGAAAGACAACCCGTAGAACATGAAAGACAACTAGTACAAGATGAAAGAAAACTCGAAGAAGATGAAAACAACTAGTTTTAAGTGAAAGACAACTATAAGAATATGAAATACAACTAGTTGTAGATGAAAGACAACAAGTACAACATGAAAGACAACCGGTATAACATGAAAAACAACTAGTACAAGATGAAAGACAACTAGAAGAAGATGAAAGACAATTAGAAACATATAAAAGACAATTAGTAGAACATGAAAGATAAGCACTACAAGAAAGACTACTAGAAGAAGGCAAAATACAACTAGAAGAAAATGAAATACAACTAGAAGAATATGAAATACAATCAGCAGTAGATGAAAAACAACCAGTAGAACATGTAAAACAACCAGTATAACATGAAAGATTTTCCGTAGAATTTGAAAGACAACCAGTACAAGATGAAAAACAACTAAAAGAAGATAAAAAACAACTAGAAGAATATGAAAGACAACTGGAAGAAGATTTGAATACAACCAGTAGAACATGAAAGACAACCGGTAGAACATGACATACAACCTATAGAACAGGAAAGACAACTAGAAGAAAATGAAAGACAACTAGTAGAAGATGAAAGGCAACTAGAAGAAAATAAAATAAAACCAGTAATTGATAAAAGACAACTAGTATAACATGAAAAATAACCAGTACAAGATAAAAGATAACCAGTAGAACATGAAAGAAAACCAATACATGATGAAAAACTAGTAAAATAGGAAAGACAACCAGTACAAGATGAAATACAACTAATAAAATATGAAAAACAACCAGTATAACACGAAAGACAACCAGTAGAACATGAAAGACAACCAGTATAAGATGAAAAACAACTAGAAGAAGATGAAAGACAACTTGTAGAACATAAAAGACAACCAGTACAAGATAAAAAATAACTAGAATAAGATGAAATACAACAAGAAGTTGATGATATACAACTAGTAGTAGATGAAAGACGACCAGTAGAAATGAAATACAACAAGTAGGAAGGAAAGACAACAAATAGAACATAAAAGACAATGAGTACAAGATAAAAAACAACTAAAATAAGATGAAATACTCTAAAATCTCAACATCTTATCAATAATCACTAAACTTTTATAATTTGATTTGTGTAGAAGTCCACGAGTCTGAAATCATATAAATATTTAAAATAATTTTTTTTAACCATTTTAATAAATCATATAAATATTTTAAATTTTAAAAAATTAACTCATTCCTTATTTATTAAAAAAAATGATCGGAAATTTTGATTTACAAAACTGCAGTCTCCACAGACAAAGTTACAAAAGGAAATGCCCAAAACCTGAAACTAAAATGAGCGCCAGCTCAAGAAAATATGCATCCCATCTGGATAGCACCCAAGGCCAAGAAGTAGCTATCCAAACAAACAAACAATAAACATAGGTCATCCGATCAAATAAAGCCATACTCACAGTTAGAGTTGGCCTCTATTGAGACGCAATTAGTATAATTCAAAGTAACGCCCCCGAATTGTGAAGACACAGACACGTATGGGTTCCAGGAGTAGCAGAACGCACAAGTTCAGGAGCACAAATTAACGGATCCGCCTCTGCTGAGAGAAGAGCAGGATCCTGCTTTTCTGATCTTAACCATTTAAAAATTTTCATTCACGTATCTCGATAAATTTTTTTTTTCATACACAGATATCAATAATTGAGATCGGAAAAGCAGAATCCTGCTCTTCACTTAGAAGAGCAAGAGAGACCGATCCCAAATTAACAGCCCATCCCAACGGAAAGCATACATGATACCACCGTACAACCTATTAATTTCTTCAATCAATGCTCCAAAGTACAAACGTACCATCACCGGCACTCAGACTCACTCCTCACCGACAAACTGTCTTTTATTCTCTATCGTCTCCCATCTCTTTCCACTTTATTGTTGCTCACTTTTTCCCATGCTGTGCTTACAACTGCATAAACTGTCTGTATCTATATACGGTCAACCCGCTTCTTCTTCTCCTTTGTCGTGTTTTTTTTCTTCTGGGCTAATTGCATTATTTTAGGATGAAGGTATTGTTTGTTATTTCAGTCTGGGTGTGCTAAATTATTAGTATTTAGTAGGTATTATAGTCACATGATTCACGAATAATTTGTCATTTTGATGATGGCGAACTAAACGTTGAATTATTCGATTAACTGAAATTTAACTGAATTATTCACGAATAATTCACAAATTTTATGTTTTTTTCCAAAGTTTTACCCGAACATTTTATTTTTTTTTGGTTTTTTTTTTCTCGGGACTGAAATCTCTAATCCGAATAATTTCGAATTATCCCTGAATCACGAATTTTTGACCCCGCCGAACCAAACCCGAATAATACATTTGTCACTGTGGTAGGTATCACTGCAGGACAAGATACCCATATATGGGTACGGAAACAAAGAGGACCACCAGAAAATTACCAAACAAACATTATGTACATGATACAGATTAAAAAAGCAGAGAGAAAATGGTGAAGACACTACATTTTGATTATCGAAGAAGATTACAAGATAAGCCAGAATGCACATTGTTAAAACCTTATCATAATCAACTACTCAACTAAGACACTGTTACATGGAATGCCACCCGTTAAAAGCTTCAACCCATATATCTTCAATTAATAAACTACCGCTAACCATTTTTAACTAATTAAGACCTGCATCTAATACCTAACAACTGGCATGCCTAATCTGTCAAGCTTACCAGCTCCAGGATACCCCTTCTTGGCAAAATTGGCTTCAATGGAAAATGCAGATCCCTGGGCCAATGTACCATGACCTGAACTCAGTATCCGTTTACCCGATCTGAACTTTCCATGCTCAGGCCTTTGCCTAGGAGCGCTCTGTGAGCGGGCCTTTGCCTTAAATGACTCGGTATTAGCCATGTAATTAGGGTAGTCAGTGTATCCCCCAAATGAGCACTCACTCTTAGCAGGTGTAAACGGGCCACGCCTTGCACTTGTAGCCCGTGAAGTGGCCGAATAGAACTGGGGGCTCTCGACCAAAACTGAAGTCGCTATAGGGAATCTAATTGGGCTCAGAGAATGCTCAATTCCAACTGAGGGTGGGCTTGGTATCGACAATTGGGCAGCTGTGGAGTCCTTCGATGGGGACCCTTGCACAGTGGTAAAACTTCGGCTCTTTGGGTCTGAAATGTGAGTAGAGGAAGAAAAGTGCGTTGGATGACAATTGTGTGGGTTGGTTTGTCTTCCAGAGCTGCCATATTTTGGTTTGCCTGGGTCGACTTCTAGGATTTTATCATTTTTGGCATCGTCCCAATATTTTTCTTCAAACCATTGGTCGAGCCAGTTGTGCCCAGATGAGTGAGATCGTTCACTGCTGAGCTTGCCGCTTCCGATTGACTTTGTTGAGCTTCTCTGCATATTCAGAAACCAAATCATTATTATCTTGTTTTCTTTCCAAATTAAAGAACATTTTATTTGCTGTCCAATTCTTTGAGGTAAAAATTTTTACCTTGAGAGGGCTTAAGTGGTCAGATCTTGAAGCATTAGATCGAGGGGTATGTTCACGCTTCTCTGGGGTTGGAGAGACCTGAAAACAAGCAAACAAAAATATATAGACATTTATTTTAAACCGAAAAATATTATATACCATGCTTTGCTAGATCATTGTGAAAATATAATTCTAAGAGTTACTTTTACAATTCACGATGGGCAACAATTTGACAGATGAGATGATTTGCACAGTGGTCTGTCAAGCAAGGACATGTACAAACCGTTTCATAAAAATAACACCTCAAATAAAAAAAATAACACCATAACAACCTTTTAACTGGGGCCCAATAAGTATACCTTTTGCTATTAACCCCACCCCCCCCCCACCCCGAACCAAAAGGTATTTTGTTTTTTCAATATCATCAAATGAAGTAACTAGCATTTAGTTAAAATGACAAAATTTGTATGTAACAACTGAAAGGAATCAATTACCGGGTTAGGATATAGGGCTCTATTGGATCTGCATCTCTCAGCTTTAAGTGCCCGGCAAGATCGAGCCCTTGTCTGGACTCGAACCAGGGCATGCATGCACCGAAGCGTCTCAGCTGCCTGTTTCCTCACAATGTAACCTCTGACCAGAGCCTGAAGTTTTACCAGCCCCCTCAGTGCCTTAAGCGCCCTTCTTGCCTAATTAAACCCACAAAAGAAAGAAAACCAAAAATAAGGTACAACTGTGCCAGGCTTTACAATCTTTACAAAAGGTAGAAAACTTTAGATTCCTCTCTATCTTGTATTTCCTCAAGAAGTCTATCTAGTACAATAGTAGTCATGTGCCACACGATCAGACCCGGGTCAGACTGCTTTGACCTCTGGTTAAACAAGCAAGCAACCAATCACTGTACCGACCTGCTGGACCCAAACGAGACAAAGGAATAAAAACAAAAATCACAGCTCTATGCTATTGTAACGCTTCTCGATCCAATTTCTAACATTAGTCATGATTAATTAGAGCAGTACAAGCTGTAGTAGTGTACTAAATGCAAGGAAGATAAGGACCACCGACTTTAAATGTGCAAAGAGAGGATGCCTAATTAATGGAAAGAGCCAGATCGACAGGGTTCCAAAAGAGGGATTACGATGTAAATAGGACAGATGCGAATTAAAGAGGGAACGGAGGCAGAGAAGAGAAGAAAACAGACCGCTAGGTTCTATCCAATCCTATATCTAGTATTTTCAATGATATGTCTATGGAATTATTTATTCACAAAAGAGATGTCTATAGATTATGTAGATGAGTAATTTTGAGGTGACAGCTTCTCTTCGATTCACGAGTTCCAGCACACTCTACCAAATCGAAAGATGATGCTCATACTCCAATTACCTACTCATTAATCCTTTTTGGGGGTCAAGTCACATACAAAAGGAAAATAAATCGTAGTTAATCAGAATCATAATAAACTATTACTAATTAATTACAAACTAACCAAATAGCCACGGAACGCAGATTGGATCTTGATTGCTGCTAACTCCTCCCGCCTCGTTGGGACGCAACGACCAGAGCTCGTTAGTCTGACAACAGCGGCAGCGGCATGTGCTGCGGCGACCGCTGCCTCAGCTACAGCCGCAGTGGCAGCTGCCACAGCAATTGCACGCTTGTTTTGCTCGTCGGGATCTCCAGCGATAGCCACCACCTCTCTGTACACCCTCCTGTCTTCATTCACTCGAGGAGGTGGAGGTGGAGGTGGCGCGTCGGGTTTATGCCTGAAGGATTTGCCCAAGACCCAGTTCTTTCTGTCGGCTTGTGTGGATTTGATGTCGGATGCGGTTTTTTTCTGGGTAAAAAGGTTTCGGAGCCACCGGGTTGCCCAACCCATTTACCGTTTCGGTCCAGGCTTGTCTACCTTGGAAGTGCTATTTAGAGGAGAAAGGGCGTGGCATTTTCTGTTGCTTGTTTAGTTTGCTATGGTTGTAGTAGAGAGAGAAGGAGCGAATAAATTAGCGGGAGAGGAGATGAAACGAAATTAGGTGGATTGATTGGGTTACAAACTTAAAACTTATAATAACAGAGGGAGAGGTGAGAGGGGGAATTGGGGAGAGTGGGGAGAGTGGGGAGAGCGGGAGTGAAAAGAGTCGGTCAGTGAGAAAATGGTTGGTTGCTTTGTCAATAGGAATAGGGGTAGGGGAAGGGAGTGACCTGGGTCGCGGGTTCCTGCCTATATAGGGTCAAATGTATAATTTGCGGTGAAAGGAAGATTGCGACTGACATAAAGAAAGGGTATTTATTACTGTTATCAGTGGGAAAACGTTTGTAACTTATGACTATGGAATATGGATCACTTGATAGAAGCTAGAAGATAATTAATAGATAACTGTTTCTGTTTCCAATGCTTCTATACGCGTTATAGGAATTATGAAAGACGAAGACATTCTCACGGAACTAACAGTTCCCTTCTCCCTTCATTTTTTTTTCTTTCTTTTGTCAAAGCCGTAGCCAATCCGTCCAAAAAAACCATAAGAAGCTACAGCCGAGATGTTCAGGGACGTAACACTTTGACTCAAAAGCTCTGCAACTCGCTACAGCAATTTTTTAATCTATTTTTAAATTTTAATGTTATGTTTGGAAATGGAAAACGCAACAAAAAAAAAATTTGAAATTTTTTTCTCATTTTTATAAGATAAGACAGTAGAGTTATTTTTTTATCTTCTTGTATCATTTACCTTCTAAACATAGTCAAAAGATCAATTTTCTTCTTATTCTTTGTCAAATAATTTCATGAAAACAATAAAGTAAAAAAATAATATAAAGTGAAAAGTATTATGCAGTAGGTTTTTTTATTTTTTAAACCAAATAAAAAGAGTTTACAAGACGAAAAATAACTTATTTTTAATTTGAATAGCTTTGACTTTTCAAAGAAACGTAAAGTTGAAAAATTTAAATCTGAATGCGTGTATTAATATTACTCAATTTCTAATGTACATAATTATGTTATTTTTTCAAAAAAAATATTTATTGTTATCATTGGCAGATTTAAATTGATTGAATGGCGGTCATTGTTTCCTATTATTTTTTTAGTTAAACACTTTTACATAATAGTTTTCATGCAATTTATTTTGTTACTATATATATTCGTCATTAAAAGATGGGATGAACAAAAGATTATATGGAAATTCTATGGGGGTGACAACATAAGAACCAAAATTCAACAGTGAATCCTGTGAGTTTCTTTGCGGCTGGGTGATTTGGTTCTGAACGCGACAAGTAAAAATGATTAACCACAAGAAGACAAAAGTCAGAGATGCTCTTTCATCAATCTAAATCCGGCCAATGTTTTTGTTAAAAAAAAAAAACAACAACTAATGTGAATTTTTCTCAAGGAAAAAATTGTAAGTTTCGTCCTGAACATAAATGTACATGCAAAACCATAATTAATTACATTATTTATGATGGCTCGGTCACCATGAATTATCCTAGTCCTTTATGTTCAAGTTTTGAGTACATAGAAAATGATCATATTAGTCATGTAAGCTTTGAGTTCAGAATCCAAATATATAGCATACATGTTGCCTTGGGCGGCAAAAATTGTATCTGCTGTCATGACTATATCTGATCAGTCCATATTTAGAGAGAAAGAGTACTTGAGTTCATTGTATCTCTTAACACTTGAGAGTAGGTCCGATGGGCATCGGACCTACTCTAGTTCGATGGGTTCAATCACCGTCAATTTGCTTTAAGATTCGTGCAGAATGCTTTAAAATTTGTGCGTATCTGTTTCAATTTTCGTGTGCACAAATCTTAAATTAAATCGGACGGTCATCTGCTCGTTGAACCTAAAAGTAGGTCCGATGGACATCGGACCTACTCCGTTCTCATCTCTTAAACACTAGTGTCCCTACATCCAATCTTTCAAGCAAGCAGTGAAATTTTCTTTAGAAATTTTTTATAAGTGCCCTCTCTCCTTGTTCCCTCACTCTTTAATTTGATAGAGGAATTGAGAGAAAATTTTATTTATCTTATATAATGAGAACCAAGTCCATGTAATAAGAAACCTTTTGGCTGCCCTAATTTGATAATTATTCATTTCAGCTCACTGGTAATGTTATAATTAGCTCATCAATTTTATAGCATGAAATATCCATACTCTATATAACAAATGATAGAATAAATTAACTTATATAGCATTGCTTAATTGAACATAAAATTAACAATATATAACACATGATTATTTACATATAAACCTAGTATTGACTAACCTGTCGATATATACATTTTAAGATAGATAATTTTTATGTGGATATTAAGCGTTAAGACGATATATTATACCGATTATTTTATTTAAGAATATAAAATTTCTAATTAAAACTGGAGAAAAATATTAAATAAATTTCGGAATTTAGGTAGGTCGAGATTTGAAATTTTAATTCTAACTATGAGATTTCTAACATATTTCACGTCTATATCTTCATTTCAAAGTTCAAAATGTCAATCCGAACCGTTCAAGTTGATCTCCATATTAAATTGTGCTTGGAGACCAAATTTTACACTTATTAGAAATTTTGTACTATTATTTTGGAATTTTTTAAAATCACTGATTTTTTATGGTCCACGATTTTCTGAAAAACAGTGATTTTAAAAAATTCCAAAAAAATAGTAAAAAATTTCTAAAAGTTGTAAAATTTGGTCTCCAAGCATAAATTTAATATGGAGAACTTGAATGGTTCGGATCGACGTTTTGAACTCTGAAATTAAAGATATAGACATGAAGTAAAATACTCACTTTACTTCGCGAAGTACCGTAGCCCAACTCTCTCTCTCTCTCTCTCTCTCTCTCTCTCTCTCTCTCTATATATATATATATATATATATATTAGAATTTTTTTTAAAAGGAATTGGAGGTCAAGCCACCCAACTATTATTTTTTTAGAAGTTTAATTTAAAATTTTATAATTCTTAAATAAAAAATTCAGATTTATATATATATACAAAAAAAATGTCAACATATCATGGACACTTCGAGTAATTCGTGGATTAGCAAAAATTATAGTGACAGTTTACTCAAATGGGAATCTATATGAAAAAAGGGTTAATATGTTGTAGATTAAATTTTTAAGTAGCCATATATAAATTCAGAAGAAATGCGGAAGAAACCAACTGGTAGTCTGCTATGAACTGAATTTATGACATATCACGGGGCCGATCGAATCTTCGCCACAAGAAACCAAGAGAAAATGATGTGCAAAAGTTGTCTGATTGTACCACAGTCACACTGCAGAATGGAGAAAGAACCCATGGAATTGAGCTCTGTATTCTTCAAGAAAATGATACGGACTCGGGTGTTACTTCACTTGGTGATCGGACGTTCCCGCTGACACTTTTTGTTCCACTAAAAGGAGCCAACTCGTTGAAAGGATGATGGGTATAATTAATGAGTGAGTCTATGGTACTATGCATAGCACGGATTGGTCCGTACTACGGATTAATATTTTCGTTTTCAAAATTCTAACGATCGATCCGAATCGTTCAACATGATTTCCATATGATAATATACTTGTGGACTAAATTTTTTATTTTTTAGAATTTTTTTACTATTTTTTTAGATAGGTAGAAAATCACTGCTTTTGGATGGTCTAGAATTTTCAGATCAAGTGATTTTCTACCTATCTTAAAATATAGTAAAAAAATTCGAAAAAAAATATAAAATTTAGTCTGCGAATACATTATTCATGTGGAGATCACGTTGAACGGTTCGGATTGACCATTAGAATTTTCAAAATGAAAATATGACTCCGTAGTACGGACCATAGTGACACAATACGCGAATAATTCGCGTATTATTCGGTTCTGAGCGCACGACGAATGAATCGGCGAATTAAACGCTAGTTCGCGAATTAAACGTTGAGTTCGCGAATTATTCGCGAATTTGACGAATTTTCCGTATTATTCGCGTTATAATCGGAAAAATTCGTCGCCCATCGTTTCTCTTCTAAATTCTAATTTGTTTCCTGCCTTCGTTGAGTTCGCTCCCTCCGTCATATCTCTTTCCCTCAAAAACCCTAGTTTATGATCTACGAGTTTACGAAAGACTGAGAGTTTGAGACTAGAACAACGAGAATAAATCAAGAAAGTGGCTTAATTCCTCTAACTCTTGATTGGAAATTTTGGCACTTAGTGGCTGCTAAGCAGTAACATCTTCGTTCTCTTTTGATTCTTGCTATTTGAGATAAAACTGTGCATTTGTCATTTTCTTTGGTACCCCGCTATTTAGCAAGCTCTACTGCCTCTTTTGTTTATTTTTTGCCAAACACTACTGCCTCATTTGCCATTTTCATTTGTTCTAACTTTGTTTATTTCTTGTCAACAATGCCAAGCACTACTGATTTGTTCTAATTTTGTTTCATTTGTTCTAATTTTGTTTATTTCTTGTTCTAATTTGTTCTAATTTTGTGTATAAATGTGATAAAGAATAGAACCAGGGACCTAAATGTTAATTTTACACTCCCAATTTTCTGACAAGTTGAATTGTTTGCATATCAATGAATTAATTCGGGTCAAGCTGATGATGTTTATATTGCTTACTATTTACTGGTACCCATTCTTGCTTACTGTATTGATTTCTGTTAAACTAAGCCATGAAATTGATAGGACTCATAGAGTAGAACTAAATAAATATGCCTATGTAAAAATTTCTATTTTTTACACTAACAAAAAAATTAAAATGAATGAAACAATCTCATTTTTTTTTTACAACTTTAGTATTTTAGTATATTATTTGGTGGGTAAAAAAACGAATTATTTCCGAACTATTCCCGAATTATATCCGAATTATTCTCGAATCACGAATTTTTGACCTCCCCGAACCGAACCCGAATAATTCATTTGTTACTATGGTACGGACTAATCCGTGTTGTGCATAGTACCATAGACTCACTCATAATTAATAGCTCAAGAAGATCAGTTGAGCCACAAATATTTAAGTGGGTCTCAAATAATTTGCCGGTGCAGCTCTTAATGGACCTCAAAGGCTTATATTGATATACATACATGGTTCAGTTAGGCTTTGGTATTCGGCCCGTTTGGAATATTCGTGGGATAAACAAATTTGCTACCACTACCGTTATCTCTGAATACATCCAAAATTAATCTAAAAAAGTAATAGTTATATATTTAAGTACGTAGGCATTATTCTAACTCGTAATTTATCAAATATTTCACCTCAAATATCGTTAAAAATTAGATCTCCACTGTCAAGCCAGAAAAATGCCATTAGTGTCAATCTATAGGCTTAGAGTTGCAGCTATTTTTCGCTTGAGAGTGGGAATACAATATTTTAGTTTTATTGTGAACAAATATGTTCTATTTTTATTTTTTCATTTGTAGTAGACCATCGTTTCAAAATATCTTTTTTGAAGTAGATATATAATATGGACAATTGTAGAATTTAAGTAATATCATTCAGAGATTTTCTTTTACGATATTATTATTATTTAAAGTACTTTTTTAAGAATAAAGCAGAGAAATCAAACTTGAAATCTCGGAAGAGAGAATTTTTTGTTCATAGAAATTAATAAAATAATACGTATGAAAATAAAAAAGAGTACCAGGATTGCAAATTTTCATAAATATCGTAACCAATGGTCCCGATCCAACTTTTGGATCAGATTCAACAGTTCCGATCCATCGTATTATTTTTAATCTGCACAAAGAGGTAATTTTATGCCACAAAAAATACCCAATTTATGAATCTTGACCATTAATCCTGTCTGTAAATGAGGTATTTTCAAAACCAGCAAAACTGTCACAAAAAATCAGCTCATCTATGAAATAGGTTAGCTTATAATGAAAGAATAGAGGTGCAAGTGGATTAAAAAAGACAGTACCCCTTAACACCTCAAATTTCTACTAATTTCTACTATAAAACAGTACCCCCATTTTTCCTTCTAATTTCTACTCAAATTTAACCTCGGATTAAAATATATATATATATATATATATATATATATATATATATATATATATCATATCTTACCAAAATAACAAATCCGACACTCTATGAAGTTCACCTCTTAGATTTAAGCTTATTCCAACAAAAACATTTGAGTTTGGTTAACAAATGGTGGAGTTTTTATTTTTTAGAGGGGAAAACCATAAAAAGAGGAGGAGGTTTTTTGTGAAGAAAGAAGAAAGAAAAAGATGGTCTCTGCGTGGATTTTTAGTGGCCTAATTCACAGATCGGAATCAATGATTCAAGATCCATAAATGAGGTGATTCTTTGTGACAGCAAAATTTCCTCTTTGCGTGGAGTTAAAAAAAAAAGAAGATTATGGATTAGTACTGTTGAGTCTGATCCAAAGATTAGATTGGAACTATTAGTCCTGATTTTTCAAAAATATTGTAATTCTAATATTTTTTATTTCCGTACATTTTATTTGATTAACTTCTATGAATAAAAAATTCTCCTCGGAAGACATGGCCTTGGGAATTTTTCAAGAAAATAAATTTGATACAAAATACAACATTTTATTTCAGGCTTTCAGGAGGCCAGTCCCATACAATGAATGAATATCGATGGATTTAGAGGCCCAAAAGGATCCGCGCAACCAACAAATTCCAATATCTTGAAATTAAGGAGCATTAATTGTAGGCTTTATTTCGTCCAAGATTTATTATAGGCCTTGTATTTAAGTGGGCTTTTGCTATCTCTCCTGTCATATGAAATAGGCCCGGTGAATTAATTTGGAATGTAGATTTATTATATTATATATAATAAACGGTCAAATTTAGAGAATGAAATTTGAAGATCAGACCTTCATCTTTCAAATAAATGGTCAAATTTAAACTCAGGCCGCTGTGATTTTGCGCTTTGCGCATAGTCAGATCGAGTAGAGGCTATGGCACTTCTCTTGAGAAGGTTACAGCACTGCACGGTACGCGTGTTAGTTATGTGCCGTGCTCATCTTTTAAAATTTCGGCACGGCACGGTACGACACGTAGTCACGCAAGTCACGTGTAATTAGGACCATTAGATATTGATTTAATGGTGAATCTTGAATAAACTAACCTAAATTATGATTAAATTGTCACGCGAGTCATGTATGGTTATGACACGTTTAGGCACGGCTGACTCACGTGGCGTAACCATTCGCGTGCCGTGATCACCCCTTGATATTTTGGTCACGGCACGGCACGACACGGCACGACACGACACGGCACGACACGACATGTGAAAAATTAACTTGGTCACGGTACGGCACGACACGAGACCAAAATCACGGCATGTTAGTCACAGCACGGCACGACACGTTTTTTCCACTCTAATAGAGGCGCAATGCAGCAAGTAAAATCTACGTACAAGGAACAAATTATATTAATTTACAACTGATGCACCAAATTAAGAGTTAAGACCCCCAAAAAAAGCACCTCAAATCAATAGCTTGCAAAGTAAGAAAATACAATTTGGTTCCAAGACCAAAGCAAGCTTTTATGGTTCAACCTAAGTCTAACATGAAATCAATTATATATATATAATACACATTATTCCTTTGGAAAGAGCTGAATGTGAAATCCATCGGGAAACCCGAGACCAGGAGTTCGAACTATGTTGCCTCCTCTAACTGCTTTCCACCTAGAAAAGATTTAAAAAACAAATAAGAGATTAGCAAATGTTTATTTCCCGAGTAAAATTAATAAATATGGTGATCTTGATCATAAAATGAAGAAACTAATTAATTACCTATACTTGGTGACCAAGTTATGCAAGAAAAGGGCCATGAAGACCCGGCTGAAATCCGCCCCTACACAAAACCTCAATCCACCTCCAAAGGCCATGTATTGTTTTGTGCCTCCCGTCATGTCTGGTTTAACCTTCCATCTCCAGGGGTTAAATACTAAAGGATCTTCGTATATCTCTGGGTTTATATGAACAGATGGCGCACTCAGCATTACTGCCCATCCTTCTGGAATTGTATATCCTGTTCAAACACCCATATATAATTACCCTAAGTCAACTCTACACTTAATTTGTTATCATTTTATTATTGGTCATTTCCTTGATTAAAACCACACAGTTGTTTACTACATGGTAAGTTTTTCAAACTTAATTAATAGAACATACCTCCAACCTCAGAATCCTGCAAAGACTTTCTGAACATTACTGGGACAATGTTCGCCAATCGGACAGCCTCATATACTACCTTCAAATCATAAAAAAAAAAAAAAAAAAACAGAATATTAGTCCAAATTGATATTTGTTTACGTGCAACTTAAGGATGATATGTATGTTTAAGGAATAATTAATAATGGAATATATATATATATATTTGGCTCACCTGGGAAGTGAGAGTCATAGATTTGTACTCCGCCCATGTGACACCGGAGTCTGGATCCTTTCTATTTCTTATAATTGCTTCATGTTCCTCCTGATATAACAAGGCTACCTCCATTAGCACATATATATAATTAAGATTTAACCAAGTAAAATTTGTTAATGAAATTAATGGTCACGTACTGTCAACTCTTGTACAATTTTCGGGTTGTCAGAGAGGAACTTCATGGCGAGAGTCAAGGTCAAGGAGGTGGTTTCGTAACTCGCGAAGAGAAGTACAAACATCAAGTCTAAAGCAATTGGCTCAGTCATAAGAGATCTTTCTTTTTTTAACTCATCTATGACAAGGTCAAAGAAATCTTCACATTGCCTGTCTGCTGCGCTCATTCTTTCCTTCAGCATCCTCTTCAACACCTTCATCGCTCTTTTTCTCCCCTTAATTTGCATAAAAATAAAAATAATAAAATTAATATATAACACACGACAGACCACAAGGCCATTAATAAACGAACTAACTTAATTGTTTTCAAACTTTGAAGTTGTATGTTAGTGCGGTACCTGTAAGCATTGGTGATAGGCCGTCCCCGGAATATCAAAAGGGTAAGAAATTAATCCTCGTATGAATGCAACGAAGCACCCTCTTAGATTCTCAACCGAACCGGAAGGATCATAGCTAATCAGCCTCTTAGCAGTGATATCAAATATCATCTAAGATTTTACAAAGTTAAATGAAGATCAACATGCAGCTAATTAATTAATTAATTAGATCATCAATAGAATATGTACGTATTGAAGCATAACAAAGAAGGTTTTAGAAATAGAATATGTACTTATTGGAGCATAATAAAGAAGGTATTAGAGTGCTTACAACAGAGAGAGCTTCTTTCAAATCAAAGCATGGCTGGCTGGACCAAGATTGGAAAGTGGTGTGGCATGATTTCTCAATGTCAGGAAGAAAAACTGATTTCAGATTCTCCGGGCCATACAGCCTAAGAATTAAGGTTTTTAGGTACTTGTACATGAATCCATGGAGAGAGCCGACATTATTTCGCCCAAATACCTCAGTAAATGTGTCTGGATACCAGCTTTCAAATAGCTTGCCTTCTTGCTTTAGAACATAATAAACTAGCTCTGGATCAGTTATTGCCACCACTGGTCGGCCGATCAAGTTTGTCTTAAATATAGGCCCATATCTACATGTATTGAAAGAAAAAAGAAGAGAGAAAAATTCCAAGTAAGCACAAGCAAATGAAAACAATCTGGTAAGAAATATGTACACTGCATGCATATATATGACTGATATTAAGAAAAAAACTTGGTGCAATCAGGACTGTAGAAAATTTCATACTGGTAAAATATACTTGTATAGTAGAAATAAAAGGATAACATTAAAATGAGCAAATTAATTAAATTACCTCTTTTCTCTCTCTTTAATGAAAGGAGAGACGTCACATGTAGGATTCGGACGGAAGAACTGAGGAGTTTCACCAAGAAAGGGGAGTCCCATGGATCCAGGTGGAAGAACTCCACTATTGCATTTTGGATTTCTCCATCTATAGATCCAATTTGACACCCATATGGTGATAAATGTTGCAATGCATATTCCAATATAAGGCATCACACTCACCTCCACTGTATTAATGGTAGCTACAATATTCATGCTTAATTTCTTCTCCCTCTCTAACTTGGTCAAAATTATACAATGCCAAGTTAAGAGAAGATGAAGATGAAGAGATAGTAAAAGGAGGATAGAGTATCTGATGCAAGGAATGAGGGAGATCAGTTGTTTATATATAGCCAGAGTGGAGGAGTTAGCTGTATGGAAATTAAATTAATAATGTAATTAAACAAAAATAAAGGTACATTTGTGTATTATATTTTAATGCTTAATTTAATTGCACTTGGTTGGTAATAAACAGGGAGACGTGGTTAGGGATAGATAATACACATCAAGGTGTTTGCCTGTTTGTCCCAGGACCACATTTTTTATGTGTACTTTATTTTGATATTAGTGCGCATTATTTGCAATATACTGTTGGTCGTGTAGCATGAGATTGCATTATTTTTTTTTAATCTCTTTTCTCTACGCTGATTCGTGGTGGCAGTTTAACATGACCATACAAAAGTTAAAAAGAGGAAAAAAAAAAGGATATCTTCGGGATCTAACTGAATGTTGATCAGAATAAGATTTCTTGCTCTCCAATGAAACGCAGCGGTTGTATCAGAAAACAGATCTAGCATAGATATATATCAGATACAAATAAAAGGCTATTAATTTTTCACCAAGTGATACTTGGAGAACCTAAGGTTCACTTCAAGCCTGTAGCAGATCTAACATTGTTTAATTAATTTTGTGTATCAATTAATGCTTGAGCAAATAGTTTAACTGGTTAATACTGTCAACAATTACCTTTCATACCTAACATAATCTCTAGCAAAGTTCTGAGGATGATCCAGTTAACTTCTGGCAGTAGTTCGGGGTAAACTCGGCAATGATCCGACAAATTAAGTGTTGCTTCGATAAATATCAAGCGGTAGTTAATAGGTCCATGTGCCAATGGCTCTTAATAAACTTGATCTCGGCCCATAAGTGACTTGGGATTCGGACCCTACCAAGGGCCAACCCGAGTTGGAACAAAATAGGGCCCTTAATAAGTTGGTCGTGACCCGGACCCCTTTCCGGGGCCAGCCCGAGACCAAAAGTAATAAGGCCCGTAGCCCAGCAACAAGCCTGTCCGGCGAGGCCCAGTTGGGTCGCACACGACAGGTCCAAAAAGCGACTCTGGACACAGACCGAAAGCATCATGCTGATGCATTTTGACTTCGGAGGCTAATGATAGGTCTATGTGCCAATGGCCCTCAATAAACTTAATCTCGGCCCACAAGTGAATTGGGATTCGGACTCTGCCAAGGGCCAACCCGAGGTGGAACAAAATAGGGCCCTTAATAAGCTAGTCGTGGCCCAAAAGTAACTCAGGACCCGGACCCCTTCCCGGGGCTAGCCCGAGACCAAAAGCAATAAGGCTCGTAGTCCGGCAACAAACCTGTCCGACAAGGCCTAGTCGAGTCACACATGACAGGTCCAAAAAGCGACTCGGGACCCGGATCCCTTCCTAGGGCTAGCCCGAGGACCAAATAAAACAAGGCTTGCGGTCCAGTTGCCGAACGGCCCGACGAGGACCGAACCGAGCCTTATCCAATTAGCCCGAAGTAATCATGCTCTGCGAAGTCGAGTTGGGCCTCACTTGATAAGGCCCAGTCCAACCTCGGCTTCTCGTCACCGCCGTTTATGCGGGTGTCACCGCTTTTATGCGAACTCCCCTAACCATTCTGACAACACGTTTTAAATGGTTAGGGTGACCTATTTAAGGCAAATAGTTCCTTGAAATACGAGTCACAATTTTTCACCAAGGTATTATAGAGGATAAAGCACTAATACCTTCACACCTTTCCACTTTTCTTATTCTCGGCCCGTCGACCCGAGACGAGACGAGCCCAAATCTTTAACCTTCTCCCCATACGGCCTACTCCCCCGGAATATGACGTATCAGTAGTAATAAGGTTTTAATAGTGTTTAGTTCATATATTTTCTATAAAGTAGAGTTCAAATGCCTCATGTACGTCTCAATCATGCTTTACATTCTTATCTTCGTTTTTAAAATCCAAATAGTTGATTTGAATCAATCAACATGATCGTCATATTTAAATATGCTTGGAGATCAAATTTTATATTTTTTAATTTTTTTCACTAACTTTTTTTAAACAGGTATAAAAGTAATGTTTTTGGATGGTCCAAAATCTTCTGAAAAAACATTGAGTTTGTACCTATATAAAAACATCAAGATTCTGAAAATCACAGCACGTCACGGTGCAATATGTATTTACATCCCTACATCATTGAATAATGTTGATGCAATATGGTTTAATAGTATGATTGAGAAACTACAATGGGTGTTTTATTTTATTCAGATTCTAAGACTGTAATGACGCTTTTTTTTATTTTTAATGTAACCCTGGCAGCCTCTGCCAAGATTTAAATAGAAAAGAGAAACTACAACGAAATTGCAATTGCATTTAAAGAAGTTCAAGTGGAAGTCAAGAATTCTCCGAAAAAAGTGTTCTTTCTTTTACTAATTAAATTGTTGTTTGACAAATTGAAGCAGGAAGAAAAGTCCAACATTAACTCTTCCAAATTATACTTGATATCTGTCTTAATTTCATACCCTTTTTATCATTGAAGCTGTTATTTTTTTTTATAAACGGTAAATTGACTAACTTATCCTTCTTGTATGGCAAACACATCTCTTATATTTTCTTCATTTTATTAATTCTTTCTTACTCAACAACTAACTTAATACTTTTGTGTTACTTAAATGAACACTGAAATGACTAATTAAGCGCATTTCCTTTGTATAACAAAAATATGGGAAACACAAAATAAAAGAAAAGAAAATTACAACAGGAATCAGCGTTTTTGTTCTGTCTTAGAGGATTATCAATTAATTAACTAATTAAGGGGCATCTTAATTGGACTTCAACATTTTTTTTTTTTGAAACCTTGGCAGTAGCTGCGAAGTAATCTTGTACTTCCTGTTGTATTTTCGGGTTTTCCTAATTACTTTAAAACCTAAAACCCTAGGATCCTATGCAAGAAAATTAAACTTAATGCACAGCGGAACTTACTTTCCATCTTCAAAAGCCTCCGTATGCTATCAATCAGACAGCTTCCAAGGCTCTAGGTTGATAAGCTCCTGGTCTTGACTTGAGTTGTTGGCTCTCGAGTCCTTCCAAGAACTTGCAATCCTCTCTTTCTTTTCTCTGGCTATCCGAAAAATATGACAGAGTATCTCGTCTTTAATGGAGCAGACAATTGTGATCGTGATTGCAAGCCTTGGAGACTCAGCCTTTAAATACAAGTGCCAGGTCCTCAATTTAGCATAACCATAGCCTAAAATTGGCGTAACATGCCAAAATAACCATAGCAAAAAAGAACATGCCAAAATAACCATAGCCAAAAATAATTCCAGCTTAGTTCTGAAATTAGGTTACACTAATTTCAAGTTTGTGCCGAAATTATCACATGTATATTAGTTAGACTAATTATAATCGGTCCATTAACAATTATAATTAATCAAATTTATTTCTATACATTTTCGGTTCCAAATCCTAATTGAAATACGTATAATGCCATTCCTTAATTAATCACTTATTTTGACATTAATATTCGTGACAGTATTAGACATATAATTATAATACACGCATGTCCAACTTAATTTATTGTATTTAGACGTCTCTAAATCCAACAATCTCCCACTTGGACAAGTGTAACATTTTAATTATATGTTCTTATCCTTATTGCGCAACTTTTCTGTCTTTACTTATCGTATTTCCCGAACAATTCCGTCCATCAACTATCCTAACAAAGAACCTAAGCGGCAGTAGTTACTTTTATATTTATGCATAACTAAACCGACATAGATCACATTGTCAACATAATTGAATGACATGAATCTGATTTGGATGTATAGTTTAGAAATTACACGCAAGTGTGATTAGATGTGCCTATTTCTAATTGAGTCACCTTAAACTTTAAACTTTAGTGAGGTCAAATACTTTAAACTTTAAAGAAAGAAATAATGAAACTGAAATTGAATGCAACTTGTATATATCAACAAAACTGTTTACAATTACATTACATAGAACATCAAAACTTAAAACATATTCAGACTCCCACATTTTCTAACTATCCTAAACAGATATTACACCCATACGAGCAACATGTTCGTGAAACTGCTTGGGTGGTAATCCTTTAGTAAGAGGATCCGCAATCATGGAGTCTGTACCTATGTGTTCTATACATAATTCATTATTCTGTACTCTCTCTTTTACAACCAAAAACTTAATGTCGATGTGCTTCGACTTTGATGAACTTCGGTTGTTGGTTGCGTATAACACTGCTGAATTGTTGTCACATAATAATTTGAGTGGTTTCTGAATAGAATCCACAATTTTCAGCCTTGTGACGAAGTTCTTCAGCCATACGCCATGATTAGATGCTTCATAGCATGCGACAAATTCAGCTGCCATAGTGGAGGAGGCTACCAATGACTGCTTAGCGCTCTTCCATGACACGGCACCGCCTGCCATCATAAAGATGTATCCTGATGTTGACTTCATGCTGTCGACACATCCTCCAAAATCAGAATCGGTATATCCAATGACCTCGAGCTGTTCCGATCTCCGATACGTGAGCATATAGTCCCTAGTTCTCTTTAGGTATCTCAACACTCGCTTGGCTGCCTTCCAGTGTTCCATACCTGGATTACTTAAATATCTCCCTAGCATTCCAGTAATGAACGCAATATCCGGACGCGTGCATACTTGTGCATACATGATGCTACCTACGGCTGAGGCATAGGGAATATCTTTCATGATGTTTTTATCTAAGTCAGTTTGGGGACATTGTTTTAGACTAAACTTATCTCCTTTTGATACAGGTATATCTCCTGGTTTACTGTTTTGCGTGCCAAATCTGGTTAGAATCTTATCGATATAGTTCCTCTGGGATAACCTTAGAATACCTTGAGATCTATCTCTAAGTATTTCAATCCCTAGAACAAATGATGCATCACCAAGATCTTTCATTTCAAAGTTCCTAAATAAAAAATTCTTAGTTTGATGCAACATGTCCTTATCGTTACTGGCAAGCAATATATCATCTACATATAAAACCAAGAAAATAAATTTACTTCCACAAAACTTAAGGTATATACATTCATCTACTATGTTAGACTCAAAACCAAATGAGCTAACAACTTTGTGAAACTTATGATACCATTGTCGAGATGCTTGTTTTAGACCATAGATAGATTTCTTAAGTCTGCAAACCATAGACCCTGCATCACCTGATACAAAGTTTTCTGGCTGCTTCATATAGATTGTTTCATCAATGTCACCATTGAGAAATGCCGTCTTTACATCCATCTGATGAAGTTCTAAATCATAATGTGCTACAAGCGCCAATATAATCCTTAAAGAGTCTTTCGATGAAACTGGAGAGAAAGTCTCTTTATAATCAATGCCTTCTTTCTGTGTGAAACCTTTCGCAACAAGACGTGCCTTGTATTTTTCAACATTACCTTTAGAATCCCGCTTAGTCTTAAATATCCATTTGCAACCAACGGGTTTCTTGCCTTTAGGCAACGGAACGATATCCCAAACGTCATTGTCGTACATAGATTTCATCTCTTCATTCATGGCATTAATCCACATTTAAGAGTTAGAGCTTTCCACAGCTTGTTTGATATTAACAGGATCATTTTCAAACATGCCAATGTCAAACTCATGTTCTTGAAGATATGCATAATCCTTCGATTGTGTAGATATTTTCTCTCTAGTAGATCTCCTAATTGGCACAGGCTCTAGATTTTCTTGAGGTTCAATTACAACTTGATCTTCAACAGGAGGAGGAACATCATTACCAACTTCTGAATCTCCCACAGGCCCTAGGCCATCAACATTGGTCATGGCAATGTCAGGGTTTGGGTTGGATTCAGGTCCATTTGTGTTCTCTATTCCATGTTGAGTTTCTAACTGAGTTGTTTGGGATGATGAAGTTTGCACATTGTCAAAAGATGTATTTCTAAATGCAATCGGAATTTGAACAAAACCAGGACTTTGGTCCATAGTCTCATTCTCATTCGTCTCTTCTTCTTCAAAAATACTGTCTTTTGTCATATCTCCCCCCACAAACTCATTATCCTCAAAAATTTTGCACTTCCTGACTCGAAAACTATATGTTCTGTTGGATTATAGAATTTATACCCCCTAGATCGTTCAGAATAGCCTATAAAGTAACAACTAACGGTCCTTTCGTCCAGTTTCTTTTCACTTGGCTTATAAGGCCTAGCTTCACATGGACATCCCCAAACTCTCAAATGATTCAAGCTAGGCTTGCGCCCAATCCATAACTCGTAAGGGGTCTTGTTAGTTGCTTTAGTAGGCACTCTATTAAGTATGTATGCTGCAGTCTTTAAGGCTTCTCCCCACAAATTCTCAGGTAGAGTTGTACGAACAATCATACTTCTCACCATGTCTTTAAGGGTGCGATTTCTCCGTTCAGCAACACCATTCATTGCAGGTGAATCTGGCAACGTATACTGAGGCACAATTCCGCATTCCTCTAAGTATTTTGCAAAGAGACCTTGACGCTGTTCTCCTGATCCATCATAACGACCGTAGTATTCACCACCACGATCAGAACGAATGGACTTTATACGTTTGTTAAGTTGTAACTCAACTTCCGTTTTGAACTTTATGAACACGTCTAATGCTTCCGCCTTTTCTTTTATTAAGTAAATATGACCATATCTTGAATAATCATCTATGAATGTGATAAAGTAACGGTGACCATTTCTTGTAGCCTTTGGAAAAGGACCACAGATATCCGTATGAATCAATTCTAAGACATCATTACATCCTTTTGCATCATACTTACGTTTATTAGTTTGTTTTCCCTTAATACAATTTACACAATCACTTAAGTTTGTAAAATCTAAAGGTTGGAGAATATCATTAGGCACAAGACGTTCTATCATTTTCATAGAGATATGTCCTAATCGCTTGTGCCATAATGTTGCTGATTTCTCACAAGTTAATTTACGTTTTCTATTATCTATATGCAGTGCCTCTGAATGTGAAGTGTCTATATCTAGAAAATAAAGATTATCATAAGAAGACAGGATACCAGAAGCAAGAAGCTTAGAATTTTGACACAAACAGAAATTTCCATTACTAAATGAACATACATAACCATTTTTGTCCAAATAAGATACAGAAATTAGGTTCCTTCTGAAGGATGGAACCACTAAAGCATCAAAACTTAAATAAAATCCTGTCCTACATAATAATCTAAATTTTCCTATGCTTTTCACTTCTACTTTGTTTTCATTTCCTACGTAAACGTAACGCTCCGCCTCACTTGGCTTGCGATGGCTTAGGCAACCCTGCATCGATATACTGATGTTAGACGTTGCACCTGAATCTATCCACCAAGTATATCTAGATACAGAACTTAAATTAACTTCAGAACAAACTAAAGCGAGAGACATACCTTTCTTTGCCAACCATGCATGATAGTTGGTGCAGAATTTCTTCGTATGTCCTGACGCTTTGCAGAAAAAGCATTTCCGTTCCTCTGCTTCCGCAGAAGTATCTTCCTTCTTGCTTTTCTTTGCGACATTGTTTGCAGCTTCTTTGGTGGGTCCTTTTTCCTTGGCAGTAGACTTGCGCTTCTTGCCTTTACCCTTAGGATTAGATGTTACTACATGAGCACTTTCTCCCTTAGTCATTCTCTGTCTCTCTTCCTCCTGCACCAACTGAGCCTCAAACTCAGGTAGTGTCCACGTCTCTCTTTGACAATTATAAGTCAACTTGAATTGACTAAAGTTAGACGGGAGAGACAAAAAAATGAACTCAATGAGAACCTCATCAGAGATGTCATAATTATGCCCTTTCAAGGCACGTTGCAATCTTGTCATCTCAATAACATGCTCTCTAACCCCTTCTTTTCCCTTGTATTTTATTGTTGCCAACTTCACAAAGAGTATACTAACTTCAGTCTTTTTACTCTTTGTGAATTTCTCTTCAAGGGCCTTAAGGTATTTAATAGCGCCGGTCTCTGTATCAGGTATTATGCCTCGAAAAGTCTCATGGATCGTTTGCTTCATCACCATTATGCACATGCGATCTGAATGCTCCCATTTCGTAATATCAGCCTTCTCTTGGGGAGTTTCCTCACCCTCTTTATTAGGCTTGGGGCGATCAAATCTCAGTGCTGTGTCCAATTGCATGATCCCTAAGACTAATTTCAGCTTTTCCTCCCACTGTTTGAAATTGTTCCCCATGAGGGGCTTAATCTGACTTAGATTTGACATTATGTTTAGATCTGAAAATTCAAGAACAAGGAAATAATTTAGATATGATGCGTCACGATTTGATCCTTAATCATAATTCTAAAATCTATCTAAAGGCCTGTGTAAAACTATTTGCTCCATTAAATCTTTAGCCAAAGCACCATTCACTAATGAAACACCTTTGGGTGCAATCATTACCTTCAGGCACTCTGGTGTAGTGAATAAAGTACAAACATGTAACCTTTTTGTCAATCAACCTATGGGTCAAATTAACATATCTATGAACTAACGACCAGGCCAGTCAACGGGGGGAGGAGGATCACAGACGGATCGCTTAAGTTCCAAGCCCCCGATGCTTTTCTAGACATCGCTAGTCCATGTGTGTTGCAACTTATTTTTGTACACTACCCTTATGCACTAAACAATTTCAGCAAGCGCTAACCCTCCTTTGGGAAAGCTAACACTCACATCCATTTCTAGCACGTCATTTTAAACTTGTCATGTGCCACCCTGCACTTGTCTCACACAGAGAGGTTCGTTTGCGAACAATCAGTGCTCAACTTGTACAAAATGACACACGTAAATCCTAATTGCCATTAAATAGATCCTAAAACTATGCCTAAAGCCTATTCTAGGACGTATCCTAAAATGACTACTCGTCCTAAATAGAATATAGTAACTAATGGGAGCTTTAATTAATTAGAATAAACTAATTTTCATATGTTAACTATATTCATCAAAAATAAATACTAGGCTTTAAAAACACTTTAGTATTCTCCAAAATATAATTTTAGCTTTATGCTTTTATTTAGAAATAGCGAAATAATCAGAAATATCCAAATAACTTTATGCCTCTATTTAGAGACAACTAAAACTTTGTGCTTATATTTGGAAATAACCAAATAATCTTATTTAGAATTTACTAAATAACGTTTTGCTCAAATTAGCTATAATCATGACAAGAATTTAGTATATATTTTTTTTATTTATGTATTTTTTTTTATCCCACCCTTAATTAGCGTTAAATACTAATTATAGATAATGGCTAAATTCTATAACTAATTAGGTTAATAATAGCATACTTTACTTAATAACTTAATAACTATAGTAATTATAATTAACATAACCTAAATTACAATTACTTACAGTTATTCCTAAGGTCTGTAACCGGTATTGATCTAGAGATAACTAATTTTCAGATCTGGAAATTTTCAAAAAACCGAAAAACTGCAAAAACAGCCTTTATTGCGCCAATTGCTTATTTTTCCAAATTTCAGAAACGAAAAATTATAGTTTGTTGCATAATTAAACCTTTCGAAGGAATCAACGCACCTTCGTATATTTCACCAAAATGTGATAAATTATGCGAATCAAAATCAAAACCATCAAACAAAACATCTCCAAGATCGCACGAAGCGCAAGGATTGGCACAATTCGAATATTCGATTAAAATACGCATAAAAAATCGATTAAAGCGAATTTTAACAACTATTTGCAACAATAAATTCGATTTGAAAAACAGAAAATAATTTACAAACAATTGAAGATGGCATAACCTTTTCTCTAGATCATAATTACCATAAATTCCTGCATAGATGGCTCTGATACCACTTGTTGTATTTTCGGGTTTTCCTAATTACTTTAAAACCTAAAACCCTAGGATCCTATGCAAGAAAATTAAACTTAATGCACAGCGGAACTTACTTTCCATCTTCAAAAGCCTCCGTATGCTATCAATCAGACAGCTTCCAAGGCTCTAGGTTGATAAGCTCCTGGTCTTGACTTGAGTTGTTGGCTCTCGAGTCCTTCCAAGAACTTGCAATCCTCTCTTTCTTTTCTCTGGCTATCCGAAAAATATGACAGAGTATCTCGTCTTTAATGGAGCAGACAATTGTGATCGTGATTGCAAGCCTTGGAGACTCAGCCTTTAAATACAAGTGCCAGGTCCTCAATTTAGCATAACCATAGCCTAAAATTGGCGTAACATGCCAAAATAACCATAGCAAAAAAGAACATGCCAAAATAACCATAGCCAAAAATAATTCCAGCTTAGTTCTGAAATTAGTTTACACTAATTTCAAGTTTGTGCCGAAATTATCACATGTATATTAGTTAGACTAATTATAATCGGTCCATTAACAATTATAATTAATCAAATTTATTTCTATACATTTTCGGTTCCAAATCCTAATTGAAATACGTATAATGCCATTCCTTAATTAATCACTTATTTTGACATTAATATTCGTGACAGTATTAGACATATAATTATAATACACGCATGTCCAACTTAATTTATTGTATTTAGACGTCTCTAAATCCAACACTTCCAACTTAGAAATACAGAGTGGACTGTCGCATTTTCAATTTTGTTTTAAATGTTAACCATTAGAAATAAAAGAAGTGAACTGGACAAAATAGAAGAGATGCATCCCTTATATAAAAGGTTAATTTGGTCATTTATTTTTTAATAAGAGGCTAATTATGTATTAATTGAAGGAATATGAATAAGATAAAATATTTTGTCTTAATAGAAAAATAAGATATTTTAATGTTTTGATTAAAAGTTCAAATTGCTGTCAATGGGATAGTACCAATAATGATCCCAAATAATAAAGTAATTAATGAGTCCAGGTAAATTAATTTGAGATGGAGTGGGCACATGGGGGTGGGAAGACTAAACTTAGAATAGATTTGATGAAAGAATAGTGGGGTAATATTATAGTGAGCACGAGCATTGCATGGTAGCTAGCTCATAATAATGAGCATTGTACGGGCGATAAGTTAGTTAAAACTTAGATATATAATTGAGTTTGGATTCACTTGGATTTGTTCAAAGCTGTAGACAGATTGTTCCAAGATTATGGCAACATCAACAAATCATTCCAATAAGATTAATTACACAGAGCTAGGCCTACCTAAAATAGGCTGACTATATATATATAACCATGTGCTCATTTTTTATTGTAAATTTTGTTTGTTAAAACTCATATAAGGATAGAATATAAATATATACATGACCTAACTGTCCAACAAAATTGTAGTCCCCCAGAAGAGAAGCAATCCTTGATCAACAATAATAAACAATATTGACAACTATCCTACATAGATGGTTCTAGCAGAGAGAATATTTCTCTTTGAGGATGTTTCTATCTCCCAACTTACAAGTAAAGAAAATTTTGTAACGGCATGAATCTGCAACTAGCTAATTAACTAGGTTAAGAGATAATTGCAACTTCTACAAATGCATTTATCTATTAGGTTTTACAGACTTAATATGTTAGATTACATAATTTATTTGATAGGTTTACATAGATTTGATATGATTGTTTTACAGACTTGATTTGTTATGTTTTACATCTACCAGAGTGACAAACGAATAGTTCGGGTCCGGTTCGGTGGGGTCAAAAATTTGTGATTCGGGTATAATTCGGAAATTATTTGGTACAACAAGGAAGCAAAAAAAACCCAAAATTTTTTTTTGCATTTTTTTTGCGTTTTTCTCGCGAATAATTCGTGATTCGCATTTTATTCGCGAATAAAACGTATTATATATATGTTTTTTGCATTTTATTCGGAGTTCGGTTCGAAAACGTCAAAAAAACAAATAAAACGCGAATTATTCGCAACATTATCACATATATTGTTACTATGCTATCTGCTAGGTTTACACAGACTTGGTTCCTTTCATAATGAGTTATGCAACACACCTTACAAATAAGTAACATCCTACTAATTTGTTTTGTCGAAAAAAACAAGATTATAAAATGAATTTTGATCTGAATTAAAAAATTTGGAGGTGGCTTATGGATACAAGAAGTACTACCAGTTGATGAAGGTGTCGACAATAAAGGCTTTCATGAACTTTGAGATTTGTTGTTAGGTTTACATGAAAGTAGTAATTTACATAGTTGTAGAGCAAGGTTTATAAACTTGAAAAATTTGATTTATTATTTGAGTGCAACATACCTAAAAGGATAAAAAAATTGAGATTAGTTATTAGATTTACATACTTGAAATCAGCAATTTACATAGTTGTATAGCAAGATTTACATAATTGAAAGATTCAATTTATTATTTGGATGCAGCAAATCTAAAAAGATAAAATTTTGAGATTAGGTGTTAGGTTTACAGACTTAAAATTGACACTATATAGAGTTGTATAGCAATATTTACAGACTTGAAAGGTTCGATTTATTATTTGGATGCAACAGATTTAAAAAAATAAAATTCATAGTTTACTTGTTAGGTTTACAAACTTAAAATCAGCGTTTTACAGAGTTTTGTAGCAATGTTTACATGAAAAGCCTTGAATTTAATTAATTGGAACCAACAACTAGCTCCAGATCTAAAAAGATTATTTTTTTTAATTACTTGACAGGTTTACATACTTCAAATCATCAGTTTAAAGACTTGTAGAGAACGGTTTACGGACTTGAGTCTTGGGACAATTAGCCGACTCCTTAAAATTATTTATTTTTTATTTAAAAATAATTGTATATGATGACAAGAATATGTATGTTTTAATGAATAGTATAGAACAAAGCCTGAAAATTCAGATTAATCTAATACAATGTAATTTAATAGTGTAATTTCAGGAAATAAATCTGCTGTGATTCCAAAAAATCACAGGACCTGCTATTTGTTTTTGTTTTGAGATTTGTACATAAAAACTATCTGTTTTGAAAATTTGTACATGAAAACAAATGAATGAATAGGTGGATTTGAAATTGCAGGATTTTGTGATTCTTTGAAATCACAACAGATTTATTTCCGTAATTTCATTTTATGAAAGGAGCGGTACAATATTAGTTAGAGCATCTACAACGGTGATTTATTTTAAATTGCGTTAATTGCTAATATAATTGTTGGGATGTACTACAGTTTTTAAATTAGCAAATTTGCTTTAAAAGCAACTCTTCAGAGCATCTACAATGGTGATTTCTTTTAAATTGTTAATCTGATGTGTTAATTGCTAATATAATTGCTGGGATGTACCGCTGTTTTTAAATTAACAAGTTTGTTTTAAAATCAACTCTAATTAAATTTCTGGGATTGAGTGATTTAGAAATTATAAATTCCTTTAATTGCTAAACTCAGTGACATGGTCCAAATTAATTGTTAAACATTTGCTGAAATGGAGATGCTCTTACAAAATATGAAAGACGCAATTGCAAAGTTTCATTTATAGGAGCCCTCTCTCTGTATAGCAAAAAAAAAAAATAAGCATGTTATAACATATATAGCAAAGAGTGTGGTTGGTTAATGGAGAAAATGAAAAGAAAGCACGACTTGCTGATGATTGCGTTGCGTATGAACTGATTAAAGAATAAAGATACATTGAACGGGCCCAACCTTACTTATTCAGAAAATAACTAACTTAATATATTCCACAAGACTCTGTTTAAAACTCTGATCTTTGTATTCGCCTTTCGTGTTAAGAATATATACGCGGATGCTAAATATACAAAACTTAGTTTACACGTGGGAACGCATAATTGTAGGCGCATCTGATCTGATCAGAATTTCAAATATAATCTTGAGAATCATTTGTGACCAATTAATTATATTTGGATGTTCTTTATAAAACTAGGATAATACAGGCAGAAAATCTACAATTTAAAAACCAGCTACGTTTCTGTCATAAAAAACTTTAAATATAGACCTGGAGAAATTATTTATCAATATTATATAGGTACAAAATCACTTTTTTAAGGAGATTTTGGATCATTTGATAAAGTAATATTGTATAAAAAAATTTCTAAAAAATATAAAATTTGGTATCCAAACATATTTTATTATGAAGATCATGTTGAACGGTTCGGATCGACTGTTCGGACTTTGAAAATAGAGATAAAGGATGTGGAGCATATTGGAGTACAAAAATTATGGTGCATGTGAACCCTCCTCTTCCTCAAATGAAAGATTATTTTTGGCGGCGCTTTCTATATAAATGCACATTGGAGACAAATAATAAATTGAACACCAATTAAGATTGCATTAAATATGTCTGGTCCTTCTGAGGTTGTTATAATTGTTTAAGAGAAACAAATCTGCATAGTTGACAGGAGAGATATGGGTTGAGCATACGCGATTTGCTAGTTGTTCCTTTAAATCTAATAGATCATTACAGCCTGTTAAAATTCTTTTGAGATTTAGATGGTTTAACAGCAGTACACGTTCTCTGTTTATTTTATTTAGATGGTATTTCATTGTTTAGTGGCACTATGTACTTAGTCACTGATGACACCATCAAAATTAACGAAAGTTGGAAATAAGCGTGTTTGGACAACTAGTTTAGCATGAATTCAAATAGAGGTATAGATGCATATAGTATTCGGTTAACAAATAATTAAAATAGTATATGTGGAGTCTTGAAAATTCAAAAAAAAAAAAAAAATATATATATATATATATATATATATATATAGAGAGAGAGAATGGCTAATATACAAACGTTTGTTCCTGGGCTTAGGAACAAACGATTTGGTTCTCCGATTTTCAAAGTCCAAAAACAGTCGATCCAAACAGTTAGATATTCAATCTATATTAAAATATGCTTGGAGACCAAATTTTACATTTTTTGGAATTTTTTTACTATTTATTAAGCTGGTTTGAAAACCGCTGTTTTTATTAAATTTCTGCAGCATAGAAAAATAGCGGCTTTCAAACCAGCTTAATAAATAGTAAAAAAATTCCAAAAAATGTAAAATTTGGTCTCCAAGCACATTTTAATATAGATTGAATATCTAACGGTTTTGATCGACTGTTTGGACTTTAAAAATCAGAGAACCAAATCGTTTGTTCCTGAGCCCAGGAACAAATGTTTGTATATTAGCCATTCTATATATATATGAGGAGGGTTCAAATACACCATAATTTTTGTGCTTCAATATGCTCCACATTCTTTATCTCTATTTTCAAAGTCTGAACAGTCGATCCGAACCGTTCAACATGATCTTCATAATAAAATATGTTTGGAGACCAAATTTTATATTTTTTAGAATTTTTTTACTATTTTTTAGATAGGTACAATATCACTTTATCGGATGGTCCAGAATCTCCTTAAAAAAGTGATTTTGTACCTATCTAAAAAAATAGTAAAAAAATTCTAAAAAATATAAAATTTGGTATCCAAGCATATTTTATTATGAAGATCATGTTGAGCGGTTCAAATCGACTGTTCGGACTTTGAAATTGAAGATAAATGATGTGGAGCATATTGGAGCACAAAAATACATATATGTATATATATGTACATGTACGTACGTGTACGTACGTGTACGTAGACATACGTATACGTACGTACGTGTACGTACATGTACGTACATCTACGTATATGTACATATACGTACATATACATATATGTACATATATATATATATAGAGAGAGGAGGGATCCACTTACAACAAATTTGAGTTACAACAAAGTTACAACATTCATTTTTTTCATTTTCAAAGTCCAAATCGTCGATCCAAACCGTTCAACATGATCTCCACAATAAAATGTACTTGCAGATCAAATTTTACATTTTTTTGAATTTTTTTACTATTTATTAAGTATTTTACAAAAAATAGCCATACTTAGACCATTGAAATTTGTACCCATCTTAATAAATAGTAAAAAAATTCAAAAAAATATAAAATTTGATCTGCAAGTACATTTTATTTAGATAATCATGTTGAACGGTTTGGATCGACGATTTGGACTTTGAAAATGAAAAAAATGAATGTTGTAACTTTGTTGTAACTCAAATTTGTTGTAAGTGGATCCCTCCTCATATATAAATTGTGCTATTATACATTGCAATGCATAGGCCCCTCCGTGCATTGGACTAAAATCGTTGGATTCAAAGTCCAAATGACCGATCCAAACCGTTCATCTTGTTCTCCATATTAATATGTGCTTGGAGACTAAATTTTACATTTTGTGGAATTGTTTTACTATTTATTAAGCCACTTTGAAAAAGTCTGATCCGGTGGTCCAGAATTTAGTTGCACTATTTTTACTGTTCACCCGGATCAGCAATTTTCAAAGTAGCTTAATAAATAGCAAAAAAATTCCAAAAAATGTAAAATTTGGTCTCCAAGCACATATTAATATGGAGAACAAGATGAACGGTTTGGATCGATCATTTGGACTTTGAATCCAACGATTTTAGTCCAATGCACGGAGGGGCCTATGCATTGCAATGCACCATAGCCCATCTCATATATATATATATATATATATATATTCTAAGGAGTGAGGCTATGGTGCTATGCATAGTACGGATGGGGTCCGTGCTACGGCCAAAAATTTGACTTTTTAAAATTCTAATGGTCGATCCAACCGTTCAATGTGATAACCATATGAATATGTACTTGCAAACTAAATTTTATATTTTTTCGAATTTTTTTACTATTTTTTTAGATAGGTAGAAAATCAGTGTTTTCTGAAAATTCTGAACCATCAAAATTCTACCTATCTAAAA
This sequence comes from Carex myosuroides, assembly GCA_028015225.1. Taxonomy (NCBI): domain Eukaryota; kingdom Viridiplantae; phylum Streptophyta; class Magnoliopsida; order Poales; family Cyperaceae; genus Carex; species Carex myosuroides. The sequence goes on from CM051488.1 coordinate 7,612,905, forward strand.
AAATAGTAAAAAAATTCGAAAAAATATAAAATTTAGTTTGCAAGTACATATTCATATGGTTATCACATTGAACGGTTGGATCGACCATTAGAATTTTAAAAAGTCAATTTTTTTGCCGTAGTACGGACCCCATCCGTGCTATGCATAGCACCATAGGCTCACTCTATTCTAAGGCATGGCAAAAATGTGTCAAATATTGGAGAGAATGTTTCGATATTTTCAGTATGAGACCAACATGCAATGCTAATAACAACAAAGTCTCCTCCCAAACCTTTTATTGAAATTGTTTCCAAATCTTTTATCTGTGAGAAAATATCACATCGAAAGTGAAGATTGTGATGAATTTTCTGTTAAAGAAAATACCGGCGGTGCTGCAAATTTATGTTTGGTTTGCCGGAGTTTGAGTGATTTCAAAACCTAAAAAAATGAAACAGGTATCTATTAAATTGTATTCCGGCTTTGTCCAATAAAAAGCGGAATTTCATATTTTTTTTAAGTGGTATATATGAAATTCTCCACAAAAAAAAAAAAAACACAAAAGCTAGTCATGCAAAATCCAGTATAGAAAATAACAGTATAAATTTGCTAAGGATTAAACTATGCAAACATTTTTATACTGGCCAGCCTGTATCAAAGAAATTCCTAAACTCACATAGGCCTAAAAAGGGGGAACAAAAAATCTCATAGAATTCTTTTCTGGCGTATACAAAACTCAGGATGAAAAACAAAAAAAATGCTTGTCAAAAATCTAGAGTTCCCTGCTTGATGATTTTAGACAATATTGTTCTTTGTCTAAAATACAAATGTACCAGCATAGTCACTTAATACCAGAATTCCTGAATTTGCCTTACTGGTACCTCATTAATTACATCGAAGTCCTACTTTTTCCTTTTAAAAGTTTGTAAGGCCACCCTCTCTGGTTCTCTTCATCTGGCATCATCATTTAATCTCTATGTTGCATCTCATGTCAAAATTTCTAATTCTACATTCCGCTAATGAGCTAGGTTTGGCTCAGACTCAATGAGAGAAGCATAACGGCCCGGCTCAGACTCAGCTCGATAATGAAAGAAAAGGCTCGGCTCGGCTCGGCTCATGTAAATATTCGGCTCGGCTCAGACCATATTTGGGCCCAGCTCGGTGTAAAACTTATTTGTTGTTCCATAGTATATATTTGGGCCTGGTTCGTTTCCTACTGTGCATGATTTGTGTACTGTGTTGCATAAATCAGTAAAACCTGTCAATCCCCTTGAGCTACTTTATTTCGATTTTAATGCAAAAAAAGAAAGGCTTGTAATACTTCTAAGCTACATTAATTCTCAAAAGGATTTAAAAAAAGAAAGAAAGACCGGCTGTAGAAGTAAGCATATGATAGTTATCATGATTCATGAACTGAAATATTAAAAAAAGAAGTTGCTAATATTAACTGAAATGAAATTTTAGCGAACTATAGCTAGTAAAAAGAAAAAGTCTACTATTTCCATATTCCAAACAATCCACCCAACAAAGAACAGAATTGTAGTATGCTTGATGTTTTTATTCAAATTCTATGTACTTTGCATATGTAGAGCACCATAAAATCAGATTTATTATCTCAGATTCTGCAAGGCAATTAACATCTTTTCATTGACAGAAAATCAAACCAGTGCCACATGATTCCTGAGTGAGGACTACTCGTGCCATTGGATATAAGCACTGGTGCTCTCCTTCTGAGTTTTTCTGTCAGAGACGCTTGCACCTGAGAGCGACGGAGCGACGAGATCCAAGATGAGAGAGCGCAGCTGCGCGAGGTGAGAGAGCGACAAAACGAAAGAGGAGGAGACTCAATTCAATGGGCTCATGAGCTGGCCCGGCTCGGCTCGAACTCGGCCCTGTTTGAGTGATAAAATATGAGCCAAGGCGAGTTCGGGCTTTATTTAGTGTAGAGTCTAGCTCGATATAATTTATTGAGCTGTCCAACTTATTGGCTCACGAGCCGGCTCGGCTCATTAGCAGGCCTACTTATGAGCAGAATCTTCCAGCTAGTGTAAAATAAAAGAAAAAAAATGAGGTGGTTATTTGACATTGTAAGTTCAATGCAGTAAATATTGATGAAAACAGTCAATAAACAAATGCCACATTATATAGTGTGAACTTGTCCTGCATAATTAACTAATTAGCTGCCCCTTTCTATGGTGGCTCTAGCATGCCAGTCGGTAAGTCATCACTTGTTAACATTAGGTAGCATTCTTCAGGTAATGGGTCTGGTTTATGCCACTGCAATCAGTCATTACTGTTTCTGATATAGACACCTATACCAATTAAATTGGTAATATTCCCTAATAGAGTAGAAATAACAGAATTAAGGAGGGGGCATCTAGGAATATCATAAATTAGGTGGGTGAGAAGAGAATCAGTCGTATATCCTACCTAATGTTGAGGTGTATCATTTACTTCCTGATATCCAAGGTGTATAAGAAAAACCCAAATTGACCGCCCACCCCAACCTTCCAAGCCAAAACCAACCCACCCACTGACAAAAAAAAAAAAAAAAAAAATTAACATTATGTGTGCCTCTATTTTCAAAATCAACTGGCACATGATGTCCGTATGGTAACCGACCTCGATTTCCAATGCTGAGATGGAAGTCAGAAGGGAAATGAGTACCATTAAGGGTTAAATGAAGCATTATTGGGTCAAATTTATTCAATTTGCAGATCAGAGACTTACAAGAACTTTATTGTGCAATTCTGTCAATGAAATCAAGTTTAATCAAGTAAAACGCAAGTGCCTATATGATAGTTACTAATAAAGATGCCTATTCAAACCTGCAGTCAAAACCAAATCAAAGAATCAATAAAAAAGCTAACAACATGCAAGCTAACATCTAATTAGAAAAAGTAAATTTCTAATAATTAGACACTTGCAGGTACTGTCCTTTTAATTAAGTCAAATTGATTTCTCCACTTGCAGTGAGCACATAACAGGTTGTCTTATCACAAAATTCTTGTACTTATTTTATCATCCTTCTTGTCCTACAAGTAACCAAAACCCCTTTTATGCTTCATAACGAGATCTCTTTGGTTAAACTTTTTTTGTTGGATTTTATCCAAACATGTCAAGAAAAAGAGAAAATTTCACCCCTTAATACAACATCCAGGAAAACAAACAACTTGGCCACTGCCAGAGCGAATTGCTGTCAAATACAAATCACCACCACCACCAACAACAACAACAAAGCCTTTAGTCCCAAACAAGTTGGGGTAGGCTAAAAATGAAACCCAACCAGAGTTCGTGAGGGTTTCATTTCCATAAAAAGGTTGTACTAATCACCAAATAAAAAGATACAATCCACTATATCAGACTGGAATAGAAACATACACCTAAACGACAGTATACCAAGGCAAGTATACCTTACATTAAATAAGCAAATTATGTCGGCCAACATTGTCTTAAAACTTTTTGGATAAGAAAAAAAATACATGATTGACCTTTGAGAGCAACGGCAAATATATGAATATATTATCAAATCAAAGGCAAAACAGAACTAATTGAACAGCAAAGGATGTATATGTGATATTCTGTTAGAATGCCAGCAAAGAGCATCACTTGTTATATTGAGTGGTAGAAAGCTTTGATGTTCAACCTTAGTGGCTAGATATTGGTAAAATGCAACCGATGACAATGTACTATACAAAATAGCTGAAAAACCATGAAACAGAATAATATTGGAGAAAAAAATTACCAGCCACTTAAATGTAGAACATTCATTTACTTTGGAACACTACTACGGGTCATCAAGTATTGAATTGAGCACGAGAAAGGGGAGGAATTCATTAATTCCTCCATGATTCTCATTAATTCCTGTTTCCTTCCTGATTTGAACAAGGTTTAGGGTTTCGAAGTAGGAGAAATAGAGAATCAGCCCGGGAAGACAGACAGGGCTAAAACCCAAATGTGCCAACATGCCGGTCCGGATTCCCAACCAAATCTTGATTTTAGATCAGGACCGTCAGATCAGAATCCGGACCAAACCGGTCCAAAGTGGAATTCAACGGGACCCTATAATATTCGTGTCTATTCGTGTCTGGAAGTTGGGTTACTTCTATCCGAATTCGTTCCCCCGAAATTTTTATTTAGAGCGTAATAAAAAAAAAAATAAACCAAAATACCTCTGTTTGATCGGAATTCGACAAATACTCAGGCCGCTGGACCATTCTGCGGCCTCAAATACTGGAGTTTGCAGGACATTCTGCGGCTCCAGCCTGAAGTCCGTAACATGATTTTTCAGCCCCAACTTTTATTTTTATATAGAAAATTTATTAACTAAAAAACAAAAAAATTCTATTTATGTGCATAATGTTTCCCGGGCACAAAAAATCCATTATGTGGCCCCAATTTTCTTACTTGGGCACAAAAACCATTTTTTTTGTTTTTAATTAATAATTTTTCTGTAAAAAAAAAAAAAAAATTGGAGCTGCAGAACCATTGTGCGGACCTCAGACTTGGGGCAGCAGAATGGCCCAGCAGCCTGGGTAATTCTCAAAATCCCGAGTAATCGGGGTGATTTAGTTTATTTTTTTTTAGAATAATTATTTTGGTACCCGCAGTTGAGTACCCGCATTGTACCCGCAGTTGATTCCTTTCCCAATTAACTTCCATAACGGTATAACTAACTTTGTCAATCATTAAACTACCTTGAAAAACGTGTAAAAGATGAGTCCAGTTTTTTTCTTTAAATACCTGATATCTTAAGTATAAATACTTGATGAAGCTGATATGAATATTTGATATCTTAGGTATGAATACTTTCTATTTTGTCTGAATACTTTTCATATTTGAATATTTGATATTTTGAAAAACGTGTAAAAGTATGTCATCATGGATCTCATTTGAAAGAGAAAATTGTGTAGAACACGTTCGTGGTTTTAAATTTGTAAAATTCCTCATAGATCGTCCCAAAAATGGGTTAGATTGAACGGAGAAAAAAAAACCACCTTGAAAAACGTGTAAAAGATGAGTAGGTATTGTGTCCAGTTTTTTTTAAATACTTGATATCTTAGGTATGAATACTTGATGAATTATATATGAATACTTGACAATTTAGGTATTAATACTTTCCATTTTGTATGTGAATTAATTTAAACCATGAATGTAGCACTGGTGGTGTGATCCACGTGACTTTTTGGTTGTGGTCCCCAATGCAGTCGACAGTTATAAAAAGGTGCGGGTACGGTATAAATACTTTTTGGTTTTGGTTGTGGTCCCAATTCATATATCATATATGTAGTTCATTGTATAGATATAAATACTTGTCTTGTATAGGTATAAATACTTCACAATGTTACTATTAATACTTGTAAAACAAAATTACAGTTTTATAAATACTCAACGGTTGCGGTTCCCAAAAACAGTTATGATAGTTTATGTGCGGGTACAGTGCGGGTACTCATATCAGCTTCCATTTTTTTATGCTATAAATAAAATTTTCGGTTCGTTCCCACTTGGGTCCCATGGGATCCAGTTCCTCCCTTCTTAATTCAACGGACTGATCGGATAGGATTAGGAGAATCTTATAATTCGTACATGGATAATCGCAAAATTACTTTTATTCATGAATATATTTATATCATAATCCGTAAAAAAAAAACAATTTATTTCTATTATTTGCCAAAATTATGGAATGTATAATATGGACTGATAATCTAATAAAAGGTAAATATATTTATATTTTTGTCTTTATTATGTCTCTATTTCTAAAATTTTAATAACTAAATTTTTTTAGCTCAAATGTTAGAACTATAACACCTGATATATATCATTTCTCTATGCATTGGTAAAATATTACAACTTTTTTACTTTGTTTTGATTGAAATCAAGAATTTGTAAAAAAAAAAACATTGATTTAGATATAATTTTTAGTGTTGATTTTTCGTCTTATTGATTCTTATGAAAACAAAATAAAAATAATAATTCTTTATGTGTAAATAAAATAATATATATAATATTTAATTTTTTATTATTATTTTATAATTATCTATCTTGACTTTATGATTAAAATTGAGTTTCATTTCTAAGCTAGCTTACTCTAATTTTGTTTGAGACAGACTGTTGTTGTTGTTATTAGAAAATAAAAAAACAGAGATATGACAGAACACAAAGAAATATTTATTTGACATTCTGATTCGAAAGCGCGTTAACCTAGTATAAATGTATAACCAAATTAAATGATTCGAAAGCGCGTTAACCAAATTATCTGACATTACTATAATCATATTTTAATTAGCTAGTATCTGTAGGCTATCGTTCATTAGTCTAGGGGTGCACAAAAAGCTCATGACTCGAAACTCAATTCGGAATCAATTCAGATTCAATTCGCTAATAACTCGAGTTAAAACTGACTCGAGTTAACTGACTCGGTTGATTTATAAGTCAAATCCAAGTTACTCTCAATTCGGTTCGGAATCAATTCGGTTGGACTCACACCAAATTCTAATCCATATATTTATAATTTATGCGTCCCAAACCTTATACATGTTTCTCACAATATTTGGTAATTTGATAAATTATGCATTATTTCTTTTGTTTTGTTAATTTATTAGACTCTGTATTGTTTTGTTAGACTTTATCTATTTGGTAATTTTTAATTATGTACTATTTTGATATTTTCGTAATTTTTAATTATGTATTGGTCATTGTCTCATTATGTACTGTCTTTAATTGTGTATTATTTTGGTAAACTATGTAATATTTTTTTTGTTAGAATTAAATTAGATTGTCTCACTATGTACTATATTATGAGTCACGAGTCGACTCGCTTCGACTCGAGTTACTTGCGAGTTGATTTCAAATTGGAGTTTCTGACTCAGAACTGAATTAGCAACTCGGACTCAACTCGGCTCATGAGTTCGCGAGTTGAATCCAAGTTGTCCTCAATTCGAACTCAACTCGGATCATCAGCAGCCCTGCACCATTACAGTCATCGGCCAGGGTCAATTTTTACCGTGTTCATTAACACTTTCCAAGTTTTTTTTACCATTGAAACATCACAAATTATTTATTTTATGTTTGAAGCTAAAATGTCTAGTATTAATTACTAAAATCATGCATGTAGTAGTATAATTAATGTTACACGTACTGCGTCGGATTTGAGTTTTTTTACTTTTACATTTTCTTGAGAAAATTATCAGGTGCATCGGATGTTCTTCTTTACGATATATATTCATTCATCATTGCAAATTTGCAATACATCAAATGTTCCTCTTTAGGGCCTGTTTGGCGGAGTATTGTGCGCGTGGGAAAAAAAAAATTCACTCAGACTGAATTTTTTTTTTCCCACGCGCACAATAAAATTCAATTCAAAAAATTTTTGTTTCCAACCCCATTCCCGTTCCCCTCTTAACGCCGAACAGGCCCTTACTGTTAGAATGTTTTCACCAATGCATTTATTTTGTGGAGGTTTTTTTACCAATAATAAATATTGTACTTTTATTTTTTCTTCAATTTAGGTAAAAATAGTATAAATCTCAAATAACAAATTATTATTTAATGCGATACGTATCACTTATAGCTAGCAAATGCAAATTTGATATATTTTGGTTCCATAGCACATAAATTAATCCGATCGATAGATTCTATTAATTATGTCTATCAAAATTAATATATATATAACACAACATCTCTGTGTAATATAGACCAATAACATTTTTATTTTCGCAATATATACTTGCGCAATCAATCTATCTGACATGCTTGTGGTTGGTTAAAATTAATTTGCTCGATCTACTAGTAATTAACTAGATCCGATTTAACCCATGTATCTTTTAACGGTACTAAATTAATAACAAACTAAATGCATATTGTTAATTATATTTCCAGCTATATATTGGAGTATAATATGATTTGTAGTTGTAAGACGCTCTAATTTGTAATTAAAGTTTTTCTTTCATTTAAACTATCTTTTTACTTTAAAATAGTTTCATCTTCAAACTTGCAAATTAAATAAGAAAAAATAAAATGAAAAAGACAACCACAGGTAGAGTGGGAAAAACGTGCCGTGCCGTGCCGTGACTAACACGCCGTGACTTTGGTCTCGTTCCGTGCCGTGCCGTGACCAAGTTAATTTTTCACGTGCCGTGTCGTGCCGTGACTAAAATGTCAAGAGGTGGTCACGGCACGCGAATGGTCACGCCACGTGAGTCACGCCGTGCCTAAACGTGCCGTGACCCGCGTGACTCGCGTGACCATTTAATCATAATTTAAGTTAATTTATTCAAGATTCACCATTAAATTAATATCTAATGATCCTAATTACACGTGACTCGCGTGACTACGTGCCGTGCCGTGACTAAATTTTTCACGTGCCGTGCCGTGCCAAAGTTTCAAAAGATGAACACGGCACGCGAATGGTCACGGCACGGGACACGCGAGTCACGGCACGCGAATGACTCGCGTGCCGTGCCGTTCCGTGCCGTAACCGTGCCGTTCCGTGACGGAGCCGGCTCCGGCGTGCCATTTTTCCCTCTACAGGCCTTAGAAAATATTTAATTATATTAATTCCCGTACAAATCCATTGAATCCAACGAAGCACCATAAACTTAACATTAGATGAAAAGAAGACAACCACAGGCCTTAGAAAATTTATTCCCGTACAATTCCATCGAATCCTAAAGAATTACATGCACTTAATATGAGCAAGAATCTTCTTGGTCAACTAAAATTTCCTATGAAAGAGACATTAATTGAACCTTATTATAGATAAATTAATTTATCCATGAAGGCATGAAGTACCCCATATAATTAATGACTGGAAATAATAGTTGACAGTGTGGCAGTTCGAGTATAATTAATAAACCGAAGAGATAGCTTAGCTTGGCTAAGAAAAAAAATAATAATAGTAATTGTCTACTTACACTCTCAACTAGTAGTTGAATACCGCGTGATGTAATTTAATAAGGACTTGTTTAGTCATGAAAATATGTTTCATGAAATTTTACGGAAATTTCACAAATTAATTTTCGAGAACCTATATCTATAAGTATGCACAGAAATAGTTATGAGAATGCGCTGAAATGAATATTTGATTATATTGTGGAAATAGTTGTGAGAAATTTTTTCTTTCTAAATGATTGATATCAATATAATTATTTTTATTAATAATATAGTTAAATAAGGTTTATTGAACAATAAAATAACAATATTTTTGAAATCATCGAAATAAAATACAAATATATAATTTTTATACTTTTATTATATGAAAATTGTTGTTGTTTATTAAATATTATGAATTCATTTTCATATGACAACAAATAGTATAAATTAAATTGCAATTAAATGGTATTTAATGATAATGACTTAGTCTTTTATAGCATGTATTTTAAAATAAAACTTCAGCAAGGACTGAATTGAAATTATAGTTTAAAAATGTGTATATGATTGCGGGGATGCATGTCACTTTTTTAATTATTTGAAAAAATAAAGCTTGTCCTTGTTATTTTTTAAGAAAATTTTGGTACGAGCTGTGATGGGAAGCGATGAAACTATAAAAAAATGGGCAGAATTATAAATCATACTGCAAACACTTTTTTAGCATAAGAAAATTTTAAAATATAACGCCATCAAACCTGTGATTCTTTTTAAGTTTCTAGTCTAATAACCAGTGGACAAAAACTCAGTGATTATTTTTAAGCTTCTGCACTCCTCTAGTGAGGCCATGCATATAGGTTTCATTTGTTCCGTCAAACGTGATTTAATTGAGTCGGATTAAGATAGAATAAGTCGATCTTTAGGTGGTTTAATTTTATTTGAATATCAGGCTTGACTTTTCATTTTTTTATTTTATTTTCAATCACTAAAAGTTATACATAAGCAATTAATTTTGTTTCCATTTAAGCATAAAAGAACTTATAACTTTATAAATTATAGAATCAATATTTTTTCATAAAAATGGCATAGCTTTCTAATTAATAAAATATGCAATTAAGAAAATTATTAAATAAAATATTTTTTGGAATTGTACTACAAATAAATATTTTTTTGTTCAGCAACCCAACATATTTCTGACAAAATAAATTGGTATACATATAAGTTTAATTAAACAAAATTTACTAAATGCAATGTGCATCTCTAAGATATAGAATTAATTTGTACATAACTTATTTTCTTGTACAATTTCATTCAATCAAAATGAATAAAAAATAAGAAGAATAGTTTTATTATTGATATTACAAATTTTGTAAGACAAAATAATTTGTAATATCAAATCATGCCTTCAGCCACCAAATTCTTACCAAACAAGGAATAACTTAAAAAAGATATAACTTTAGACATCAATCAAACATGAATAATTTAGATCGGCCCAAGTTAAAAAAAACCAAGTTAGACATCATTAGTTTTAGTCCACAACCAAACACCACTGAAATGATGTGGCTCAAGTGGATAAAGATTAAAGAGGCTAGTGATGCATGCAGTAGTAATATTATTAATTATCTGCTAATCAATCCCTATTTTGTATTTGGAAATTGGAAGTTCATACCTGATACCTCTCCCTCCCTCTCACCCTCCCTCTATATGGTATGGTATGGTATGGTATGGGCCTTGTTGTAGCTCTTGGACTTGGATAAGTAATAAATGGAATATGGGCTTTGTTGCAGCTCGGCCCAAAAAGAGAGAGCCTCTTGAGAAGACTTAATAAGTGGATCTACAACAATACTCCTCTCCTCTAGAGGCAGGCCTTAATTGGACTACTAATTGGACCAATCCATGCAACACTACTTCAACAGGACTACAGGAGTATATCTATTAACAATGAATATTGAATAAACCATCCATACCTTGCTTACATTTCATTGCAGCAAACACACACTCACACATACTAGTTAGTACATTGGACAATTGTCGATTCAGCCATCTGCCATAAAACTATGACACGTAATCTGGATAATCTATCAAGAATCTTGCACGAATCTTAAAACCCCCCCTAAAAGGCCACATATCATATTGTGTGCGTTCGATATTTGAATTGGACGATCGAGATTGGGTGCCATAGAATCTCTGCCATCACAATGGCAGCGGATACGGACTCGAGGATTGTCATGCCTTGAAACACAAGTCCAGTATTAGAAAATACTACATATGATATACTTAAAACTCTGCTCCGTTTTATTTGTTAGTTTGCTAATCGCTAAATAATCCACCATATGGTTCAATTGATCCCTTTATGGTTTCATTAATAATAATTCAAAGATTTGCTTTTGTAGTTACTACGGTCTTCTTAAGTACATGATAAGTATGTGGGTAGTTGATATACGCTGGAAAATCAGTGAAGTGACTACGATATGGATGTACAAAATTTGAAATTTGAAATTGTTTGCAAAATAATAGTAGCTGGTCCAGATCAAGTGGCTTCTGATCACTTTTTATATTTCAGGAGGAAGTTTTTTCCCGTAGTAGGGACCACATATTTGCCATTAACAAATTTCAACTGGAAGCTATATATATATGCAGTATGAACATGGACAGAATATTTTTTTTGATGGTTATCGGCGAAATGCCGATAACATATATATTTATAAAAACATGGACAGAATATTAATTGTGTGCCTTTAAAATGTAGCTAGGTCAACTGGTCAAAGCATTGAAAATAGAGAACAAACAAAACGGTCCAGTCACGATTTCTATTCCTAATTAAAAATATATCATGCCATGATTGTGCACAGACAATGTTTCACGCTGGTTAGTTATTCATCACCAAAACGTGATCAAGCGGCTTGAAATATGAACTTAAATCAAAATTAAATTGTATATTGTGTACAACACACTCGAGATAGTAGACAACTGTGCATTAATCTCCAATTCAGGATCTGTTCTCAGATCCAAAGCTTGTTCAAAAGTTTTCACGCATTTCATGCTGAGAATATATATATATATATATATATATATATATATATATATATATATATATATAATTAAGAGTGAGGCTATGGTGCTATGCATAGCACGGATGGGGTCCGTGCTACGGTCAAAAATTTGACTTTTTAAAATCCTAATGGTCGATCCAACCGTTCAATGTGATAACCATATGAATATGTACTTGCAAACTAAATTTTATATTTTTTAGAATTTTTTTACTATTTTTTTAGATAGGTAGAATTTTGATGGTCCAGAATTTTCAGAAAACACTGATTTTTCTACCTATCTAAAAAAATAGTAAAAAAATTCGAAAAAATATAAAATTTAGTTTGCAAGTACATATTCATATGGTTATCATATTGAACGGTTGGATCGACCATTAGGATTTTAAAAAGTCAAATTTTTGGCCGTAGCACGGACCCCATCCGTGTTATGCATAGCACCATAGGCTCACTCTATAATTAATAAGCAATGAATTAGTTATAATCCCAATTAATATATTAAAGTAAATATTTCTAATTGAAATTACCAATTAGTACTTTAGTAGCAAGTTTCCAATCAATAAATCATGCCTCTTTTAATCAAGGTTATAAGTCCAATCTCTATAAAGAAGAAAACAACGAGGTTAATGCTAAAATTAATATACTGTGGCTATCACAATCCTGGCAAAGACAAAGAAAAACGAAACAAAAAATTTAAAACAGAGGAATTAATTAGCTGTAAGCAGTGGATAGCAAAGGTTCTCAACTGCAACTGCAACTGCTCCAACCCTACATGTCCCTATGCCTATGACCTTTTAGGAACTAATTAAAATTTCAATTATTTGGTTCTTGGTGGAAATAATTAGTTGTAAACAGTGGATGTAGGAACCAAAACAGAGACAGCTTAAAGTGAAAGGTACTAATTATAAATACCAACTACCAAAACCTTGTCACATCAATGTAAGGTAATAAAATTAAATGGTGCCTGTCAATTGTTCGTAATGTAATCTTTAACCCATTGTTTATGAAGTATTATAAACCAGGTTGTAACAATAATTCATTAATTGTAGGGTTAGTATATGTCAAAAAAAAAAAAAAGAAGTAAAAACCAAAAGATGAAATTCAAGATATGGTAATCTTGAAATCCCACAATTTCAGGAGGATTTAATATTTCTAAAACAAGGACATGGTGGTCTGCTATTAGACAAATCGTATCAAATGGAACCAATATGATTATTGTACAAAGACATTTTAACAGATTGTCATCAATGAGATATATAATGTCAGTACCACATTTAAATAATAATAATAATAATAATTTTAATTTTAATATGATATTTATAGTCGCTTTTATCAAATGAGTTGATATTAATCTTTTAGAACTAAAATTTCGTTACTTGGCAAGTCCGGACAAATAAAAGTTGACAAATCATATAATTTTTCGTTACTTAGCAAATACGGACAAATCATATAATTGACTAGCTACCTATATAGTTGACAAATAAAATTTAACATATAGTCAATGTTAGTAGATTTTTTTTTTTCCTTTTAATTTGATTAAAAGCCCGTAGGCCATGTTAGGTGAGTTGATTGACATTTTGTAAACACTAATTAAATAGTGAAAACACTTTCACCTCAATCAACTCCCAAACACTAATAATTAAGGTTCTTCAGCTCCAACATTCACACACAAAAATAAAACCCTAAATGTTTTTACCGCATAGACTCTGTGAGCAGATGATAAACCAGATCTGGTACCATATGGAGTTAATTTTTCTTTTTTCAATTTTTGCTTGTTTTCATATATAATTAGTGCCTAAGAAGATACAATGTATGAATAAAGATGAAATTGGAAAAGGAATCCTTTGCCTGTTCTTTTTTAGAAGACCAAGGAAAAGAAACCTAGAGAAAACAAAATATTACTAACGCTGGAGTTTACCTAGCTGAAACTTTTCATATTAACAGGAAATTCTTTTTTTTTTTTTAATAATGATACGAGGGTCAAAATTCTCAAATAATCTCATCTCTTAGTGGATTTCAAACATGTTGCTTTTCACATTAATGTCTTAATTAGTACTAGAATAAACGCTATTTTCTTTAGAGATGTAAATTATTATCTGTTTATAGCTACTAATCTCCAAAGAATTAAAAAAAATGAAACAAAAACTGGAAGGAAAAAAAGAAACTAAACATGTAATAAGGTCCCAAGATAACATCCCAATTTAAAAAAAAAAAAAAAAAAATTATGGTAAACTATTGAGGTAGGTTTTGATCCTCAGCTGTCCAGTATGTTTTCACAACCAAGAGAAGTTTCTCTCTGACAAGGGGACCATTTTCATGATCTACAATCTGGCTCTGCCATCTCATTCGCTCTGCAATGCTTTTTGTCTTCACCAAAATATCTACATCATCTCTAAATATAACTGTGCCTTCTGGCCTTAATATTCTATCCAGCTCTAGTAACATATCCTCTGTCTCACACCTGATACACAAACCAAACATATTAATTGTTTTTAGTTTCCCATAATGTTATTTATTGTATGATAATATTATTTGTAAAATTTAAAAATGGTTACCAAGGTAGATAGTTGGCAATTATGTTAAAATTAATCATCAATCTATTGGTATGCACATTTTATGCCTAGCTGGGAATTTGGATACAAGTATAATGGTGAAATTTTTTTGCATTTTTCTGATGTTTTTTAATGGTGACATTGTATTCTTCCAGAAGTTCTTTAATGGTAGAAGTACATTTGAATGTATTTTTCTGGGATTTCCTTAATGGTGCATTTCGTTTAATTTGGATGTGCGAGGTTTCTTTAATGTGCTTAACCATGAGTTCCTTTAATATCTCCTAATGTCAATTTTGCAACCTTTTATAGTTGAAAACATAAATGCAAAAAATAGATATGCCACTGATTAATTCTTGTATTACCTATCTTTATACAGGGTCAACAGAGAATCAGCATGAATGAGATCATACGTCCTCGGGTAGGTAGACACCGCTTCACACCTGAATTGTTCAGAGATATAAGATAATGAAAATAAAACCCTGACAATTTGGGAAAATAAATGCAAATATATTTGATGCAAAAACATGAACTCACCAGTCCTGATAAGACCCAATCAGGCCCCGCTCGTAAATCACACCAAGCGTATCCTTCCCAATTGTGGGGACCATGTTTATGACCCAAACTGGATCGTCTATAAGTGCAGCAGCAAATCCACCAAACTGAGCATTCGTGTCAAGTAAATTTCGGTATCTTCCCTTCTGACCCAGTTGACTAATTAATTTTTTGTAATAGCGAACCCGACTTTTCCATAGCTCTGTATCTTGCAAGAATATCTCAGCTGTAACTCCTTCCACACTTCCTGAACTTATTCTTGGTGGAATTGCAGTTAATCTCAAAGGCCATCTCTTTAGTTCCCCACCTGCCACTTGATCAATGCTTGCCACCTCAGGCAGCGGGGTCATGCACGGCTCCATTTTTTTGTACCTAAATATTGAACTTAATTAGGAAATGGGCAGTTCATAGGATGTCGATAAGCTAGACCATAAATTGCAAATACTATGTGGTTCCATCAATGAAATCAGTTATATAACTTCCTTCCAGGCAAATATGCCGAACTATGCACACATTTGAAAAAACTTTTGGGCTAAAGGCTGGCCAGGGACATTGCATTGTAGCCCTAATTAAATTAAAAACAGAAATCATAATAAGGACCAAATCAAAAAAATATCTATTGTATTACCAGATTGATATATAGTTCTGAAATAATAAATTGGCATCCAAGATAAAAAAAGAACAATGTTAAGCCGAATTAATGAGTTTAAAACTTAAATCAAATTACCAGGCAGCATCAGGGTTTTGGGCGCTGCAGAACTGAGGTGACTTGATGACCTTTCGGTTAATCTTGCAATGGACATGATTGGTTGGCTTCTGCCAGATGGCAAGATCACCCTTCTCCTGGACTTTCTTCCAACACAATGACTTTGCCACATTTTCAATCTGGTTTTGCTCGTTGTTTAAATCCTCTTCGGTCCTCTGCCATCCCTTCCAGTGCTTCTTCCAGTTGATGGGCGGTCCCGACAGGATCCAGTAGCCACCAGGTCTTAAAATACGGTCTACCTCAATCAAGTATAGTCCATCTGTTTTTGTACCGTGAAAAATAATTAATGAATCTATAAAGGTGTGCCAGGAATATCATATTGAGTCTGGACCACAAATGAGGATGGTTAATTTCATAGGAAAGTTTGGAATAGGGATTCTTTTTTTCATATCTTTATCTATCTGTAAGGATAACTGGATAAGAGCTCACTTTAGAACATAATTAAGAACCAGACCTATGGCAAGGGGTACACTATTATGTGATGTGGAAGCAAGCATCTTCAAATGTGATCCTCAAGAAATGTTCACACAACCAATTTTTCAATAAAATGCCTTTGTTTAATAACTAATAACAAAAAAAGAGCAGAGCTAGCAAGCTCTTCTAAAGATACAAAATGATGACAAAATTAAAATAAACACAAATATTTTAAACAAACAAACAAATGACTAAATATAGATATTTTAATGAACAAAATAATAAACAAATAAATCAAACAATAAAAAATTAAGTTAGAGAAGTTAACCATATAGATGCCAGGGGATGAGGCAGCGGGAGCAATGAGCCATGTCGAAGGCACGGGAAGGATAGGGGAGACGGTTGGAGGCAAGGACACCAATCATTGCGGGGACGCCCCGCTCCAATGCAAACTGCACCTGTGCCTCATGTGTGTCCCGTGGTGCGAATGACATTGTTACTATATTTCTTGACAGCAAGTATGCACCCCAGCTTGCTACCTATAATTAATAATGGCACATGTAATTAATTAATTGCACAATTGGAGGAGGGGAAGTTGCAGCACAAAAACAAAATGTCTTAGGTTTAAGATGTCAGTTGTGTCCTAGTTGAACCCTGAATTAAGTGTGATACTGTGTAACTGGCATATTACACGAGATTTTACTTTTATTTTTATTTGTAAGAGTTTTGCAGCAATGCCCCTTGGATTTGAATAATTTAATGTATTAAGACCCTAAGAGATTCTTTAGGGGAAAAAAGCACCAATAAAGCCCCAGGGTTGGCCCTAGAGATTCCTTCCAAAAGTAAAAATGCATCTCCCAATTTCGTAGACTAGAGAGTTGCATTTGTTGGCCTCGCCACATGGAATGAAACCACAGAGAAAATGTGCCACGTATGTTTTATTTATTTATTATAAGGAGAAAACTGAAACATGATTCTTTGGACCCGTATATTAGTATATAGTAAAATTAAAAAAATTAGTAGATCATAAATTTTGGCGACTCAACTCGTAACACTCTGACAACTTTCGTGGCGGCTCCGAAGATTCCGACGAGAAAAATCAGTCAGTGTACATACATCTAAAAGCCCAAGTACCAAAAGGCAAAAAGGTTTGGTTGTACTTGTACAGTTAACACTTAACACAGTACTAACCTAACCCATTCTTCAAAAGCTACTTGCTAGTGCTACTTGTTCTTTTGTCAGGTAACGGAAGCGGTGTGTACACTCATTCCATTATCCAAATTTGGTGATGGATGGTTCTTTTGCATATTCACCCCCCTTAAAAGAATGCTTTTTGGAATCACATTACATAATTAGATATAAGTCATATAACGATGTATCGTACAAAAATTTTCTATAAAATATATTACTAGAATATCCAAGTATTTCTAAATCTGTCAACGCGCAATAACGCAATCGCAATATCCATAGTTGAAGAAACCCAATTCCAATTCCTTGTCTGGTTACCATTAATTTCCCATTAGCGCTCCACTACATAATTACCAAGATTTACTAAAAGTAACGTAAAATTCACTACCGGCGACAACACAAAAGATAGCAAAACTTTGCTCAAACAAAACTTACAATCCCAAATTCATCAATCAAACAGAGAGATGAGAATTAAAAGCCCAAATTAAACAAAGACCATAGAATTGAACTTACCCCGCAACCGGTATCAATGGCGGTACGAATAGTCCCGTCACGAAGAGAGATCAATTTATCGATGTCATCGATGTAGGCATCGGCACCACGGGGAAACATGGTCCCACCACCGGGAAATCGGAACTTGTCCCCATCAACTCTGATCCAATTTTGCACCGCCTTCTCAACCGACAGCTCTTTATGTGGCACGTTAGTGAACCACGCCACATCTCGACTCGCTGGCCAAGGAAATGGATTCCTGTATCCAGCTGGTGCAGGTATCAGACATTTCAACAGCTCCCTTTTCTCAGGACAGTGTCTCTCTCTGTATATCAACCTATCTCGATCGAACCGTAATGATCGGTCAACGTCCTCGCAAGGGGTATATTCAGAATATTTAATGTCACATGGCGGGAAATCACTCGGTGGTGGTGATGCGAAGGTAGAATCGTTGGCTGTGTGGTGTACGGCAAAATCAAGACCGAACCCTGTTGATGTGGAGACGGTTGTGGGGTCACAAGCAACGCTGGATAGGACGGCGGTGGTGGAAACAGGAGACGTGAAGCCGTTGTGTTGCCATAAGCCGAGGAAGTAAGAGAGGGAGCAGAGGAGGGCTACAAAGGCTATGGAAAGGATATTGGTGCGCTTGGTATACCTTTGGTAGTGTTTAATCAGCCCGGCCATGCTTGTGTGTTTTATCCTTAAGCCTCAGGAGGTGGCTATTAATGGGTTTTGGTTTCCTTTGGGCGAGGAAGAAGGAAGAATTGTGGGTGCAATGATGGCATATAAGAGGAGATGCATGTGGTAGGATGATCTAATTGAAAATAAAATCTTTTTAGGATGACATTAGAGGGGTAACCAACTAAAATAGACCATTAATTAATTTATTTTTGGGGAAGGGGGGTGCGTACCAGTAATTAATGAGTTGATAAATGGGAGGAAATTAATAAATGGTAAGATAATAATTAATTATAATTTATTAGAATAATAATAATAATTTTGGGGGAGGTGTAGAGGCGTTCCGAAATTATTTTAGTTACCCCTCGATTAAATTCAAATTAAATCAATACCATCCAAATCAATTTTTGTCAATTGTTACCACCCACGCTTGGGAGCGCATCAAATTAGGATGGTGCGCGCCCTGGGTTAGAGTACCACTTGGTGCGCTTACTGGGGGTGCGCACCAAGTGGTATCCTAACCCAGGGTGCGCACCAACCTTTTTTTTCTTTGTTCTGTTCTGTTTTTGTTTTACAATTTTAGAATTATGAATTTTGTTTGGAATTATAAATTTTGTTTGAAATTCTGAATTTTGTTTTGAATGCTGAATTTTATTTGTTTTATAATTTTATTTTTCTTAAAAGACAGAAAAACTAAAAATTAGCTGGCTTTAACTAAAAAATAACACAAATAAAATCACAACAAATAAATTCTACTGCAACACAATATAAAATCTACTACAACATAACTAATAAATCATACTGCAACATAGCACACATTCCATTTAAAATATTAAGCACAACATAACCACCTCTTGAATGATGAAACTGCAAGAAAAAAATATCTATTGTTAATTTTGTGATATGTAACAATTGTTAATTTTAATTTTAAAAAAATTACTTTATTGAGTGCGGTTTCTAGCATCCCTTCTCTTTCTCGCATTCTTTTTGAGAGTTGCTATGTTGGTTTGGTGACCTTTTTGTCTTTCTTCCAGTATGTCCATCTGTAGTGCGGTTTCAGATCGGTCCCGGTTAGATTGGGCCCGGCTAGAGGTGGAGGATGGAATCCGAGATCGACCCCGGTCAGATTAGGCCCGACTAGGACCACCCCTACATATGGGGACTGACTAGTACCCGCTAAAGTTAGGGCCCGAGTAGGATCCGTCACAGAATGCTCAAGGACCCAACCCTGAGTCAACTGCAACAAAGGTCTGGTGTTCTGTCTGGGGTTCTGTCTGGGATTGGCTACCACATATAACTCTAGGAAGAGTGAGGCTATGGTGCTATGCATAGCACGGATGGAGTCCGTGCTACGGCCAAAAATTTGACTTTTTAAAATCCTAATGGTCGATCCAACTGTTCAATGTGATAACCATATGAATATGTACTTGCAAACTAAATTTTATATTTTTTCAAATTTTTTTACTATTTTTTTAGATAGGTAGAATTTTGATGGTCCAAAATTTTCAGAAAACACTGATTTTTCTACCTATCTAAAAAAATAGTAAAAAAATTCGAAAAAATATAAAATTTAGTTTGCAAGTACATATTCATATGATTATCACATTGAACGGTTGGATCGACCGTTAGGATTTTAAAAAGTCAAATTTTTGGCCGTAGCACGGACCCCATCCGTGCTATGCATAGCACCATAGGCTCACTCTAAAAACTTGAAACTAGATGTCATATTCATGGTCATTTGGGTATACAACTCCCAACTGTTATCGTCTTGTACCGGGAACTGTTGGAACCATGTTTGGTTGCCTTGGCCAATATTGATCCTTGCGGACATTACTAGTTCATAATAATTCGGGTCAATACCAAGTTGCTGGTACACTTCCCTAGTTATACCTCTGAAATCTAAACCTGAGCCGATATTGAACATTTTTTTGGGTTGGGTACTATAATAAGCATCATTTAGCCCTTGTAATACTTGACCACCAAAATAACAAGCAATTCCAATCATAGTTGGTTGAATTAAGGGACAAACCTAACAATTAATAAATTTACAGTAAATTAAAAATATTATTAAATAATTTAAAAAAAATAAAGAACTAAAGTAAAAAAAAATTCACAAGTTGCTCTTTGCTCTTTAGCTCCCTTGTCTGCCTTCTTGGTGAATGAAAAAATGTTGAAATTGTCGCTGATATACAACAAACTTCTTGATACGCACACTGGAGAAGGGTATCATTTGGTGCGCACCCTGGGTTAGGGTACTACTTGGTGCACGCCCCCAGTTAGAGCACCAAATGGTACCCTTTTCCAGAGTGCGCACCAAATGAATTTGGTGTGCTCCTCTAGTCCGCGTGGATGGTACCAATGAAAAAAACTTGCTTTGGATGGTATTGATTTAATTTGGATTTAATTGAGTAGTAACTAAAAAAATTTTGGAGAGGCGTTTGGTGATATATGGGAGAGGTTAAACTTGAGAAAGGTCAGGAGAAAGTCAACAGAGAGGCGTTTGGTGATAGGAGAGGTTAAACTTGGGAAAGGTCACTGCCACTGGAGAGAGTCAACAGAGAGGCGTTTGGTGATGGGAGAGGTTAAACTTGGGAAAGGTCACTGCCACTGGAGAGAGTCAACACTCATGCAAATCTAAACCTGGAAGTGTATGATGAATCTTCGAGAATTTCTTCAACCTTGGGTTCAGTGGCAGATTGGTGGGGGTGACGTGTGTGGTGCTTTCGCTCAACCATGGTTCCAAGGAGCTTTGGATTGTAAGCCGATTATTGAGAGTCAAAGAAGGTTGCTCGTGAAGGACCTCTTAGACATGAGAACGGGTCCTGGGATGTGGATAAGTTAATAGAGCTATTTGGCTATACGAACTGCATGGAAATCATTGCAAATGTGGTGCCCCCGACTCCTGGTGCTACAGGTGATCGTCTCATTTTCAATAAGGCTAGCAATGGGACTTATTCGGTGAAAGCGGGCTATGCTTTATTGAGAGAACCGCAGGTGCATTTGGTAGTCGGCTCCAAGGAATTATGGGAGATAGTTTGGAGAAGGGGCGAAGTGCTCCCAAGAATTAGAATGTTCCTTTGGAAATTAATTCATAAAGCTCTTCCACTGGCAAAAATCATGCAGCGTAGATTTCTTTCGGTCAGTCCATTATGTGCGAATTGTGGCAGTCATGAAGAGGATGTGCTCCACCTGATACATAAATGTCAATTTGCTCGAGCTTGCTTTCTTGCTGGGCCTCTCGGTCTAAGGACTGATGGCTTGAGTGGGAGTCTTATAGAGGTGGTACAAGAGATCTCTGACAGTCTCGATGATGAGCAATGGCTAATATATGTCAACTCGACATGGGAAATTTGGCGCTGTAGAAATGACCGAATTTACAGTGGAAAGCAGGCCGAGTT
Organism: Carex myosuroides; assembly: GCA_028015225.1. Classification (NCBI taxonomy): domain Eukaryota; kingdom Viridiplantae; phylum Streptophyta; class Magnoliopsida; order Poales; family Cyperaceae; genus Carex; species Carex myosuroides. The sequence goes on from CM051488.1 coordinate 7,634,833, forward strand.
CAGTCAATTCATGTCCTATCTCAAATCCGCAAACTGGGAATCTAAATTGAGTGCTACTCGCATCCTTAGTGGGTTATCGGGTAGAGTACAACAAACAGTAACTTTGTCAGAAACTCGGAATGATTTTTACTGTTTCTCAGATGGTTCATGGGTACAGGGCTGGTACGGAGGAATTGGTGTGGTGTTGTGGTACAAAGATGAAATGATCCTTTATAAATCAAAGGCGGTAAGGGGCTGCTGCCCGTTGCAAACTGAAGCTATGGCTCTCAAGGAGTCGATTGTTCTAGCAAGAGGTCATGGGATTGAGTCATGTTCGTTCTTCTCTGACTGCCTCTCTCTGGTTCGAGCTGTTTCAAATCCACAACCACCTATAGATGATGATTGGCGAGCCTTTGATGGAATTTTGGAAATTTGGAAGTTGATGCAGGAAAATAAGCTCTATGTGTGTGTGCACGTGCAAAGATGCCAGAATAATTTGGCTGACGACCTAGCTAAGAAGGGGAGAATAAATGGTTGGGATCACTTAGGCCATACATTTCCCTGTTTCAATTTGTAAAAGGAACTCAATTACTGATATTGTAATGGGGCAGGAGGGGTAGTTTTTTTTCTTAATCTCTCAGATTACTCACTGTCTGTTAGTGTGTTGTACCCAACCTACGGGTTTTTGATAACAAAAAAAAATTGTTAACGGATATACCATACCATTCATATCATTATACAAATGCACTTGTCCAGTTGCGTGAACTGGGAAAGGGGGATTAAATTAATTTAAATACAATTGCCTGTGCATATTTGATAAAAATTATAACTGCACACATTTTGTTGTTTAAATTCAAATGCACTTAAATTGACATACACATAAACAAGTAATACTATCATCTTTGGATTTTTTTTTTTCCCTTTAAAGTATCAATGCAATTTTTTTTAGCTGACATGCACTTTTGACAATCTTAGAAAGTTAATATATTTATGTCCCTTTCAATAAGATAATAAAAATATGTCTTTGTCAATAACTAGTTTTTTATTCAGTGGCTAAGGACCTTTTTGACAACTTCCGTAAAAAAAAGTACATTTTTGCCAAAAAAAACAAAAAAGCTATGCTGCATTAATACCGATATGAATATCATTTCTGATGCAACAGTGCAACACAGATACAAAAAAAAGTACATTTTTGCCAAAAAAAACAAAAAAGCTATGCTGCATTAATACCGATATGAATATCATTTCTGATGCAACAGTGCAACACAGATACAGACATATAGCAATACATAATTATTATTTTTTTAATTTTGCCAGGGGCAATACATAATTTTAATTTATAAGACATGTCTTTTATTTATGTTTATTTTATTATTATATATTTCCATATAAAAGGTAAGAATATGTAAATTACAAAAATAGATATGAACATCTAAATTTTTATTTTGTAAAAATACATACAAAGAAATTTATAAGTTAAGCATATCTTAAAGTACATGGAAGTTCAGAAACGTTTGGAACTTATTTTGTACGTAGATGCGCGAGATATGAAGTCCGAATCATCTGCAATAACGTAAATATTTAATTTGTCTAAACCTGATCAGGAGTTTATTTGGGCCAATTTATTGTTCATATTTCAACAGTATTTTTGGGTATTGGCCTAAACTGAAATAAAACCCTGTTCCAGGGGTTTGGGGCTCAGCAGACCGAAATTTTTATTAATATTCTAAAAAAAAAATAGCAAATATGTCCTTGTGTAGAAATATTTTTAAAAATAATCTAACCGCTTCACTGAGGGACGGTCCACTCTCTATACCAAACCGTCCCACAGTGGAGCGGTCAGCTTATAACCAGGTCGCCTCTCAGTGGAGCAGTTTGGTATTTTATTTTTTATTTTTTTAATAACCAGGCCACCCCTCACCCCTTTCTCACAAATAAAGCAAACCGCCCCTCCGCAAACCCCAAACCCTTACTGCCAAACCGGCCCCTCCCCTTCCCTATCTCGCTGCCAACTCCCTCCCCCGTCCCCCTCTCCTTCCCTTTTTGCTGCCAAACCCCTCCCCTTCCCCTTTCTCGCTGCCAAACCCGATACCGGCCGATTAATAGGAAGGCGAGGCGAGGCGAGGCAAGGCGAGACGAAGCGAGGCAAGGCGAGACGAAGCGAGGCGAGGCGAGGCATTGTAGCCGAACTCCTCCCTATACGAAGTACGAATCGATTATTTCCTGATAACCCGACACAACTCCTTTTATTTATGTTTTGTGCCTTGTAATGGCATTAGAGTCGAGCTCCTCCCTGTCGAAATGTTGCTTTGTTGTGCGATTGGTTCGATTTAGGGTTAAGGTTTAGGGTTTAGATTTCTTGGTTTGGTAACGTCGTACCGAGTTGTAGAAATTGAATTGTTAAATATCGTGTGCGGGTTGTTGATTTTCCCGACGCGATTGAATTGCTTAGCATATATTTTTAGAAATTGTTAGAAATTGTTTAACATCTACCGAAATTATTATTTTTAATTTAGTTTGCAATAATAATTCTTCTTAATTATTGTAAATTATAAAAATATGTTATTTGAATTGAGAAAATATCACTTGACAATTATTTGAATTTTTAAAACAATTTTCAAATGCCATTAATTTCATATCGTTAAAATTTTAAATCATTTAATGTACAGTAATTTTTTTTAAATCTCACTAATTTTTATAAATATGTTATGTGAATAATATAAATTATGCCTATAATGTTTAATTCCAAATTAACATTTTATTTTAATACATATTCAAGTTTCTCAAAATAAAGCAGTTCGAAGTGATATCTAAATATGTTTGGTTCAACATTTACATGCATGACACATTTTTTGTTAGGATTTAGGGTTTTAGAAATTGTCCAAAATTATTTAGAAATTGTTAAAAATTATTTAGCATCTATAGAAATTATCCAAAATTGTTCAGAAGTTGTTAGAAATTGTTTAGAAATTGTTTATTAATTATTTATAAAGTGTCCAAAATTCTATTATTAATTTTTTTATGGTAGTTTGCAATAATAAATTTTATTAATTAATGTAAATTGTAAAAATATGTTAGAAATTTAGTAACTTGATATTTTCAAATGTAGTATGGCCAGACCTAGACAGAGATGATCACGAGATACTCTGAATACCGGGGAGAGTTCACATACTCCTGCTGGAGAGACTCCCGGTACGGAGGCTTCCGGTGCAGAGGCGACCGGTGCAGAGGCTCCCGCTCATGATGCTGACACATTTAGTCCTCTTCTGTGGATCCCATATATTAAGCACCGTGTCGCATACACATCTATGGAGGTACGTTGGTTTTTTGTATGTAATTTAAATAGCATTATTTAATATGACATATAGACAGTCGCTTACATTGAAATCATTGTTAAATGCAAGACGAGATGATGTTGAAGGTGAGACATCGCATCTCTGAGATCTCGTACATCCCTCATCCATTGATGGAGCGATGCATCATGAACCTCGGCTTATATCAGCTAGCCACCATGTCTCAGAGTAGGATCGATCAGGCTCTCATTTGCGGTATAGTAAAGAGATGGCAACCGGAGACTCATTCATTATCTTCCGGTTGGGGAGATGACAGTCACCCTAGCTGATGTGAGCGTCTTATGAGATTTACGGATAGGCGGTGAAAAGGTAACCATAAACATTTGGAAATTAAAATATATTCTGAACTCAACAATAATAACAATTATTTATGTTGCCTATTTTACATTGCAGGTATATTAGGGTGTTTGTGATGGATTTATGTGGCAACGTCATATTCGTGGATTCCAGCGGTGACGCAGTCCCGATTATGTTCCTCTCTCTGCTGAAGGACATTGAGAGGCCATCGAGGTGGAACTGTGGTGGAGCTGTGATCGGCCACTTATATCGGAGCTTGTGTCATGCTTGTTTGGTAAGTCTCTACTAATAATGTAATTTTATATTACAAATATTATGGTTCAATAAGTACCAAAATTACACCTACTGTACAAATTCAGGTGAAGAATAAGCAGATTGTCGGGACACTTCTTCTACTCTAGCAGTGGTCGTTATCACATCTACCAGTCTGTCGGCATGTTATTCTATATCCGCCTCACCCCTGGACGAGACTAGACGCCGAGAGATACCCCGCATGCGGTCCATATGGGGTAGTCACCACACATACGAGAATACGGGCAAGGAAAAAATCATGGAGATTTCTTATGTCTGGGGTAAGCTCTAGATGCTTCATGATAAAAACGTCACCCGGTACCCCTATCGTGCATTATACGAGGCCAACCTTCTTCACCGGCTGACATTGGAGCAGAGAGATCTCTGGTATTATCGAGAGTCGTGCGTATGTTACTGGATAGTTGAGTACTACTATCCTGATCGAGTGCCCCATCAGTTTGGCTTGAATGTGTTTGTCCCGGACTTTCCTAGACGAGCAACAGACCACTAAGCTGCACAAGTAAGTACCTACTACTTAATTTCATTATTATTTTATTACTTGTTCAGTCTTACACATTACTAATAATATATTATAATTCATTTATATTGCAGGACTAATCACCATAAGCCCAAAGTCGACTGGAGCCAGCGTCATGTGGAGGATTACCAGAGGGCACGATATCCGCAGGATCACTTATGGACCTCGCCTATGGCTGATGACGTCGGTTTGGGAGCTGGGCCTTGGTCATTGAGATATACCATCTAGTACCAGAGGTGGGGCATGTCGTCAGTATATCTAAAGGCGCACTATGTGAGAGCCTTCGACGGAGACTCATGGGTGATGCATCTAGGACTTACTTGCCTTTCAGACCGATACAGGCTCGCGCGGTAAATATAAATGAAACCTACATATTTAAAAAAATAAATATTTATTTATTCTTTTTTCTAATAATAATGAAAAAACATTGTGTGCATCTTTTGTCCGGTATTAGAGGAGTGACACACAGCTTGGTGTGCATGACGAAGACTGGTTGGAGAGCGATAGAATGTCAAATGCTCCAACACAGTGCACCAGTCGTGGAGGATTCTGGCTGGGACAGGCACCTCATTGGCATGTTGCACAATAGTGGAGAGAACAATAATTGACGTGAGATAAAGCCCACACCACGAGATTCGAATCAGCCCTGAGTCGCTATCTACGATGATGAGATGCCGCCACCTCCTGCAGGTGATTACAAGTTAATATGAAGGTGCCATACACAATCATTTCTCTTTAAAAATCTATTCTTATTAAGTTATCTTCAATTCTGTAGAGGATAACTCGGGTTGGGCGTTCCACAACTGGGTGTTGAATAACAACGCATGGAACGCTTACTACAACAAGTATGGAGTTCCGATGCAGATTAGCGAGGTCAGTGATTTTTTTTATTATTTAATTAACTTACAGTTATTTGTATATATAAAAACTGAAATTGTTTACATGCAGGATGGAGCCCCTACCTGGTAGGCCAATCCCGAGTTCACTATGACTGACCTTACTGGAGATGATACCAGGTACGAGGTACAGAGCCTCCACATACCACGATACGCAGAGACCAGAAAGAACGACAACAAGGCTAGTGGGAGTGAGGTACAGGCTGTAGATGCCTTTGCCTCTGCTATATTTGGCACATCGCCTCCAGTCACGTATCCTTCTACCTGGGAGGCTGATCCATGTGAGATGCGTACACAGCCGGTGATCTAGGAGGATCTCCCATGGGTTTGCCGTACATAGTTATCTTTGCATGAGGATGATCCATGGGCGGTCGGTGCGGTATCGGAGATGGATTTGGACGATCTCCAGGATGACGAGGTGGAAGAGGAGGTTCACTTGAGGCGTCAGCTGCCGCCCAGGGACCGCCATCCACCTGCTAGGTTGGATCTCCCCGGTCGTCGCCGCCTTCGTCGTTAGGTTTTTTATGTTTTTTTAGTTAGATGGATCGTAGTATTTTATGTTTGGATTGTTATATTTCATGTTTGGATTGTTAGATTTTATGTTGTAGACTTACCATTTAGATTATTTAGTTTTGTTGTTAATCTAGTCGAATAAAACTAATTTATAACATTAAACAAAATTATAACAAATAAAACTACAATAAATATATAACATATTATAAAACATTACAACAAATAAAATTATAATCGTCAATTATAAAAATATAACTATAAATTATTATAAAAATTATAACAAATAAAACTACAATAAAACATTACAACAAATAAAAATATAATTATCAATTATAACCTATTATAACCATAATCATTATAAAAAAATATAACGGTAAATTACAAAATTTTAACAAAATTTTAACATAAAAATACAGCATTTTATAATGCAGCATTTAAAAAAAAATAGTTAAACACCAAACCGCCCAAACGTGGGGCGGTCTGGTATTAAGAGGTGACCACCCAAACGTGGGGCGGTTTGGTAGTGAGAGCTGACCGCCCAAACATGGGGCGATCAGGGCGTTTTTGAAAAAAAATTCATATAGAGGACATATTTGCTAATTTTTTTAGGTATTAATAAAAATTTCGGCTCAGGAGACAAGCTGACATTATTGTTTAAATAAGTACATATGTTGAATATAAATTTGAAACAGTCAACATTTTAATCTCCATATTCTTTACTTATAATCTTCTTTTAATTGACAAGTATGTAATTTATCCCAATTTATTTAATCATTTGAAATATTTCTAACTCGTAATATTTGAAAAGTTGGGCGTTAATTTTAGAAAAGAAAAAAAAGTTAGGTCGTTGTATTTCCCTTGTTTTTATTTTTGCTCTACTTTAAAATATAATTTAGAAAATAAAGAGGCTCTAATGGAGAGTGGAGACACATTCCTTTCCTCCGTTTGTTTTATACTAGGACTATTTTTCGAGCTTCGGTTTCAAATAGAAATATATATTTTCAAAAAAAAAATTAAAATTAAAATAAATACTATCAAAAGAATACAATGTCCAAAAATATATAAATTTTTTAATATAAAAGTAATTAATTTCATGCATTGATGTAGGTATATCTCACACATTAATGAAAATTTTATTAATTATTAGTAAAAAAGTTAATAATTTCCAATCAAATGATTAAATTTGAGAATAGTTAACGGTTCTAGCAATTTTGAATCTCAACCTCTCCCTAAAGGAAGAAAAGAAGTATTCACCTTTCTGTTGCAACATCAGCAATTCAGCATGAGTTGATATAATATACATGATCGATATTCCTTCCTGTTGATATAATTGTACCTATCGCTTAAAGCTTCAGCATCACATTTGTTTTTTTTTTTTCCTCGGTAACATCATATTAGTAGCTCATGTAGAATCCTACTTGCCCGAAATAGGAAATGCTAACTGGGGGTGTCAATGGATATGAAACGGTTCGGGTAGAAGTACTTTTCATATTCATAGCCATTAAGGGTCGACTCCAAAAGAGGAGAGAGGAGGAGAGTGAAGGGGAGAGAAGGGTGACTAGATCTGACTGAACTCTATTTACTTGTTCCAGAACGTTAATTATTGAGAGATAGAGGAGGGAGAGGAAAGAAGAAGAGGTGAACTTTATATACAAACTATTCAAATTTTGTAACTTTCAAATTGAAGTGTAAAGGAAGTTAATACTCTGCCCTATTCGTTCCCCTCCCTCCCCTCTTCCTTTGTGGCGTACACCTTAAAAATTGACTTACTTATATTCTATTTTTAATAATTGATCTTACCATGTCCTATTTTATCTTTATCTGTTAAAATTATTTTAACGGTTAATAAAATAGTAGCGGATAAATAATAAATAATATTAATATAATAGTTATTACTTTTAAGAAAATAGATCATCAAAACTCATTTATTTCACACATGTGTAATGTTTTATTATTATAAAATTACAATACAAATGCAATCAATTTTAACTAAATTATTTTTTATCAAAGCAAGCAAGTTTAAAAACAGTAGTTGTTTTTTTCTTTGCCTAGTTTCCTTAATGCTATCACGAATTAATAAAAAAAAATGAAGGTACACAGTTACTAAGAATTAGACAAGTGAAATCATACGTAGGCCAATTGAACATTTATTATGTTATGTTTATTGCGAATTCCATGCTTTATATAATTCATAATTAAATACTAATATTGTGGTTGTGTATTACAATGGAGACATATTATAAGAGAGTAAAAAGAAATTCTCATAGAAAATAATATATTTTCATAAATAAAAAATAGACCAATGAAAAGAATAATTATTTAACAATATCCCATAAATAATGTTAAAATAGATTGCAACGGATAAATATTATAAGATCAAATACTTTGATTTTGTGTAGTATTTTTTATTATAATAAAATACTATTATTTTTTGTGGTGATTATATAAAACTATTTTTTTCAAATGAAAAAAACTATTGTATAGAGAGTTGTAACTATTGTGTAGAGTTATTCCTTGAACTACTACTTGTAGTTATATCTTTTGCAGTTTCACATCAGATTATTAGTCCTTTAATAGTATAATTATCTAGAGGAGGGCTCAAATGCTTCATTGTTTCATGTTCCAATCGTATTTTAACATCTGTATCTTCAATTTCAAAGTTCAAACAGACGATCCGAACTGCTCAACATGATATCCACGTTAAAATATAATTGGAGACCAAATTTTATATTTTTGAAATTTTTTTACTAATTTTTAAGATAGATACAAAATCATTATTTTTAAGAAATTGTGGACTATTTAAAACAATGATTTTGTATCTATTTTAAAAAATAGTAAAGAATTTCCAAAAAATATAAAATTTGGTCTCCAATCATATTTTAACATGGATATCATGTTAAGCGGTTCGGATCGTCTGTTGAACTTCAAAATTAAAAATAAAAATGTTTGGGTACGATTAGAGCATGAAACAATAGAGCATTTGAGCCCTCAATTATCTATTAGTATTTGAAATTGAAGCTTGTATGATCTCAACTACTCATTTGATATTGTCAAAATTAGATCGATCAGGTTGGTCGTATCCAATCGGACTTAAGACGGGTCAAAAAAATTAGAACTGTGCCTGACCCATTATATCATCAAGTAATTCGGGTACGGATCGAGTTAGGTCGACATGCCCGGGTGAAGTATAAATTTGACATCCCTGATATCATCCGAGATGAAAACCATTTGAAAGTTGAGATGGAAAAGAAAAAAAAAAAATTATCTCGAATATCCATGGAAAAGAGAAAATTTTCATCTCAAGAATCCACATTTTTGAAATTGAGCACATTTTACTCAAAAAAGAATCCTATTTTACAATTTCATTCCTCTCATAAAATTGTCTACAAGTCAGAACGGAGTAGGTTCGATGCCCATCGGACCTACTTTTAGGTTCAACGAGCACGATGACCGTCCGATCTAATTTAAGATTTGTGCGCACAAACATTGAAACAAACATACACGAATTTTAAAGTGTTCTGCACGAATCTTAAAACAAATCAACAGTGATTAAACCCATCGAACCAGAGTAAGTCCGATAGCCATCGGACCTACTCTCAAGTGAAATTGAGCACATTTTATCTAAAAAAAGAATCCTATTTTACAATTTCATTCCTATAATAAAATTGTCTACGAGTACCTTGAACAGCCTGTTCTAGGAATCAGCTTAACTTTCTTTATAAAGCGTACCTTTCTCAGATTGACAGGAGAAGTTATCAGTCCCTCTCTTAAATCTTAATCCATGTGCACAGCACATGCAATCATTGTTACGGCTAGGAAACAAAACAACCTAGGCCTTAGGCCCCCTTCTAATCCACAAATTTTAATAACCCCTTTTGCCTCAGAATTCACATTTTAAAATAACCCTTTTTGGCGTCAGAATTCACAATTTTTTTTAACAGATTGTGAATTCTCAAAACACTAATTTTGTATAAAAAAAATAGTACAAAAATTTTAAAAATATAAAAAATTTGGTCTCCAATATGATGAGACACGAAAACAATGGAATATTGTAACCCTAGTCCACCCAGAATTAGAGGAATGCAAAATGTTCATTCGAGATTATCTTTCCCCCGAAGAATTAGATGAAAAAAATCTGTGGTGAAACTGAAACATAAACAGACATAATGAGAGTAATTAGTGCAAAATTTTGATGCTTCAAGTTGCAAATCAATTGTAATCGTTGATATGATAATGCATTGCTTATTGTAAAAATGTATAATTTATTGTCAGTTTCGTAAGTTTACTAATTTTGTTGATATGTAAGTTTTTTTTTAAGTTTAGCTTTTAAAATGCCAACAAACAATATTATTGAAAAGAAAACAAACTTACGAGTCAAATAGCTCTAATTCTAAATTTGCTCTTTTATTCTCATAAAATTCTTCAAACTAATCTAAATAACTCTAATCTCACTTATATACACACATAATTACTCTATTATTTTTCTCTATCGCTTTTTATGACCGGATCCGCTTTTTCGACCGTTACCGATCGAGATTTACTCACCTGTGCTCCGATCGAGAGAGCGTAGAGACTCAACGCTCCAAACTCTAACGATACCGTGTTTTCGGCTCTGGTATGTCCCCTCTCTCTCATTCTCCTCTCCTCTCAAAGTAAAGGTGAGAGAGAGAGGAGGCGTTTTATCGGAAGAGAAGCTTAGAAGGAATGAGAAAGGAACGGAGTAAAAGTAAAGGTGTATTAGAGGAGGAGAGGAGGCGACCGCCTAGGATTTGTTATCGTCTGGAGAGGCTCTTTTTTCGCTCTCTGTTTTTCGCGAGGCGCTCCGTGTTGACTGGATTCCCTTGATATGGTTAGTTGCAGGGATGTAAAATAAAACACTAACATGTATTAAAATGGTGCATTTGTCCAACCAATTCAAATTGCGAGTATGCGGGATCGTAAAAGATTTGATATAAATTTAAGAAATAATTGCTAGTATAATTGATAGGACAGCCGGGGTAAATTCCACAAAAACATTCCCATTTTTACAAATTAAAATTGGAGAAACTGGGTTTAAGGAACGCCCTCCGGCACCAAATCTGCTCCCAGTGCTCATGAGATGCCCCACGGTTCCTTAAACCCCGTCTTCCCCAGTTCCTCTGAAGCAAAGAAATCGTCTCCCCTCCAAGCCCTCTCCTTCCATTGAGAAAAGAAGAAATCTTTCTCAAATCCGTCTCTCGCTCAATTTCTTCTGTAGCCAATTCTGACAAGGGGAAATTGCCTCCCTTCTCCTTCCACTAATCATTCCACATCGAAAAAAAGAAAATACAAGAACGAATAGAGATTAAAAAACTTCCGATTTCTTGATGTTTCTCCATTGTTTGAGTTCCCTAACAGCTCATCGCCTTCAAGCTTTTCTCTCTGATGCGTACAAGCATGAAGTCGATGAAGGAAGTTTTGACATTACGTGCGATTCCTCGAAACAAAGAAGACGTCTTGATGCATCATATCAACGCTATCAAAAGCAAGGTACAATTTTCTGTTCTTTTTTGTTTCTTGATCGAGGATTTTGTGATATGTTCCCACGTGTCACGTTAAGAAAATTTTATAATAAAATTTCAATCATTTATTTATTTAGAATGTTTAAAACGGAATCGAAATTTGATCGACGAGCGAGGAATGAGAAATTAAAACACGTTAAATGGGTTTATATTGAATTTTAGAATTTTTCGGACCATTGATTCATCCTAGCACGGATCGCGAAGCACCCTCTTTGATAAACCCTCACCCCTCTCTCTTCTCCCGTGTGTGTGGTCGGCCAAAGAGAAAGGAAGAGAAAGAACGAGAGAAAGAGAGAGAGAGAGAAGAAAAGAGAGGGAGAGCTCCGAAATCCCGTCGGATTGCGCCACCGTCCGGGAAATCGAGGTTGAAACCGAGAAGGCAGCTGTAAATCTCTCCTAGCCATCCCGTCGGTAATTTCTCTTTTCCCTTCTTCGTTTGAAAATCCGAGATTTCTCGAATCCGCGGGTTGTTCGTTTTAAAACCGAGATTAGTGTTAGAATTGATTGAACTCTAACTCATTTGAGCTTCTTATCTCTCGTTTACCTATTTTCTACGTGATTTCGTCTTCCATTTTGGATTTCCCCATTCTAGGGTTTTGATGCCAAATCCCGAATTGAAACGCGGCATTGATTGATTAGGTTAGTCCGACCAACTAGACTTGTTCTCGGTAGGGTTATCTCTTGATCGGGAAAGGTTAGAACATGTAATGGTTAAATCGAGGTTTCGACCAAATTAGGGTTACACCAACCGGCCAATCGAATTGATGCGTAAACCAGAATAGCGAACCAGTACAGGAATGAGACCTAATTGAGATGGTGTACGTGGAATGTAGGTGTAGGCTCGGTTGAGCAAAGTTTTGCGGGACGCTCCGAGACGCCTGATCTGTAGTCGCGCGGTACGTCTATTGCCAGCAGGTGCAGGATTCTTGGACTTGTTTGATAATTTATATTCATGAATTAAACTGCTTCCAATTGTCATGTTGAACTGCTTGATTGATTGCATAATCATATTGTTTGAATCATATGCATAACCGTATTAAATTAGAACTGATATGTACTGAAATCGCATTATTGCGGGCCGCAACAACTCCCATTACGGGCCGCAATAAACAGCGTAGCTCAAAACATGAACTGAAACAAAAAAAATTCTCTGACTGCTTGGCTGCGGGCCGCAATGACCTCATTGCGGGCCGCAATGAAGTCATTACGGGCCGCAATGAACATACCAGGAGAAATGCTCTCTGGCTGAAATTGGGGTGCTTGGTTGCGGGCCGCAACTACAGTCACTGCGGGCCGCAATGAGAGCCTGGAAAAAATGAAAATCAGAGTTGAAAACTTGTGGGTAGTGAGTGCGAGCCGCAATAACCCCATTTTAGTCCGAAATGAATATCATAGTTGTATTTGCATGTTGAATGGTATATCGTTTGTTTATGTTCTTTTGTTTTGAGAACTACGGTCGAAAGTCCCCAACAATTTATGACTATCTAGGATGGTCGGTAACGTTTCGAAATCAACGTTGGGCGATGACTCGAAACCATGTGCGCATATGAGGATAATTAATCACTGCTGGGCAGTGATTGATTAAGATCAGTCAATGCTGGGCAATGACTGATCGTGACGGAGACTTTGGGTGACTGTGAGGAAACGATGAAATGGAGTCATATCCAGTCTGGGACAGGAATGACAGTTTGGTTTGACATGTTGCGAATGGACGATTCTGAGCTTATTGCATACGAATTTTTCTTTCTTTCTGATTATGAACCAGACCTTAGTTAATGGTTAAGCCAAAGCACTGCGGATGGGTGTCAGATAAAGGGTCCAGCTGGTGGGCCATCTGTAGGTGTCAGTGACACTGCAGATGTGGGTTGGATAAAGGGTCCAGCTCGGTGGGACATCCGTAGGTGTTACCAGCTGTAATAAACTGAGTTAAGCCAAAAACGCGCGTGTTTGAGATTCATCTTGGAAATTCCGTAACTTGTATTTCATTTGGTAAATTGTTGTCGATCATATGTACTTGCTTTATTTATGAATATGCACATGTCTGAACTGCTTTTGTATGGTTTCATTTCTGAATATAGATTTTGATTGCAAGTCCAATAATCTAAACTGTGGCAAATTTCGCACTGAGAATTCGTTCTCACCCCCACTCTTGGGTTATTTTACAGGATTTGGGGCGTCGGGTTCTAGAGAGGCACGCGAGTTGTAGACCCTTGGTAGTTACTTCTGTATGGCCTAATCTACCTTTTGTTGTATAGTTTAGGGTTAGGCCTGATGGTTAGTATCTGTATGAGATACTTTTATTGTATTATACTTTGACTAGACCGTGTACCCTTATATATTGATTGATATATATATATATATATATATATATATATATGTATGTATATATACGTAGGGATGTGCTTGATAGTAGTTAATGATGCATATTTAGATTTAACGGGTAATAGCCTTGTAAACATACACGGTTTGTATGTTTACGGCAGGGAACTGTTACGAGCCGTGGCTGCGGGGTGTGACACCACGTTTCTGGTCTATATTTTTTCTAACATCTCTTCTTGTTCATCTGGGTTAGTTTGACTATCTACTATGTTTGAAACTGATACCTAGAAGTTTTTAGAAGTACTCTGTTTTTGTTGATATTTGTAAGTTACACTAACTGGGATAATATGAGTTAGAATTAGGTAGAGCCCTCAAGATTGAAGTCAGATTATTTCTTAATCCTTTTTTTCTTCTTGCTATCTTAATTTTCAAGGCTTAATGAACTTCAAATGTTTATATATTTTGTTATCAGAATTCATCCTTTCAGTTACCTAGCCTTTCAAATTGGAATTTGTGGCCCTGATCTAGGGTGTTATGCTGCGCCATCTCTTGCTTCTTCAATTTTTGTTTTTTTTTAAAAGAAAAAGAATGGGAGTAACGAATTGGAAGAGATCAAAATTTTAGAGAGGTGAAAATTTGTAATTGAAAAGTATGAGAGTAAATTGGAAGGAGGGAAAAGTTTTACATGATTACGTTTATAAAATTTACTCATTCGGGTGCTATCGTAATGTTGAACAATCAGAATCTTATTTAGTTCAATTAGTTACTTAACTACTTAACTACTTATTTAGTTCAAACTCTATATAAACTCTAAACTTTGATAGGATCTTTTTATTTTTCTTCTTGACCTCTTGGCTGCCTATCTTTGATGAATGTATAGAAAAATTAAGATGGTAAATAAAATTCAACTGATCTCGGTTCGTTTCTATTATTTATATTTTATTGTATTACTGCAATTTCATTATCGATTATGTTTTGAAAACACAATTGCTGTAGTGAAAATTAATAAATAAAGAGAACAATGTAACTCTTCCAAGTTAGATTGGGACCGGGGCGCTCTCATATTGGACTTCTTTCATTTTGATGAAACAACTAACAGGTCTCGGACCCGATTAATTTTTTTTTAAATAGGTCCAATTATGCAAGCATCTTCAGATGACTTCAGAGCACATGTGATAAAATAATCGAAACCAAGTCAGAAATGACAAAGAATACAATGATTTATCCCTCTGAAAAAGTATTTGGGGTTGGTGAGACATGAACGGAGTCTGATTTGGGTGATGTTTCTTGGAGTTACAAAGTGAGTTCCTCAAGTCAGTAATGGATACAATCCAGTGATTGACAGTATGTTTCTCTTCCAAAATGAGAAACATACTGTGAGAAGGTAACAACGATGTTAGAACAATTGCTTGCTTCTGCAGCAATGTTCCGCATCCACTAAGTGATCACTGATCAAGGCAGCCATCAGCCGAACCAGCGCCACGAGTTAAAGAAAGGCCTTAGGAAAAGAGAATAAATGAAGACTACCATCAAGTGCAAGACAACAGGAGGGTATGAATAGGTTGAATGATTTCATGCCTTCCTATCTTTGCTTTGTGGGTATTCACAATTTCACATTGTAGTTTAACCAATGAGCATACCAGTACTTGTTGGGATCATCAGAAGAGAGAAAAATTGTCTTATATCTAATTCACCACAAGACTACAATGTAGCTACGTTCTACAAAACATTTTCAAGTAATTATAAGAGGAGGGTTCAAATGCCTTCATTTTTTGGACCTCCATTATACCTCTATTTTTAAAACGTTAATGACTTTTTAACTCAAAATTTACAATATAAAGGTCAAGATAAAACCTTTAGATGTAATTTATGTTATTTTCTTTATGTGCTTATAGAAAATTATTACATTTTATTTTATTTTATATTAATCAATGAATTGAAAAATCAACATTTACAAATTACCCACATTAGCATATTTTTACAAGATCTTGATAACAATCAAAATAAAATTGAAATATCATAATTTTTTACACGTACATAAATAAAATGATGTACATAAATAAAATAATATATATCATATCCAATGGTTTTATTTTGACTTTTAAGTTTCAAATTTTTAGGGGTAGAACTAGGGTGCACTTGAGTTCACCAAGCCCTTGGTGAACTCAAGTCTAAAGCACATCGGATCGGTTTCAAACGACGAATCCGAACGTTTGAAACCTGTCTACTTTACAAGTGATGCATCTACATGCAAAAATTTTAAATTTTGAAATTAATTTTGCATAAAATCAAGTGATCAAAAAACATCAAAATATGAATGCATTAAAATTAATTTATTAACTAAAATTAATTTATTAACTTTCTAATTTTGACCGCTTGATTTTATCCTAAATTAATTCGAAAGTATAAAAATTTTACATGTAGACGCATCACTCGTAAGGTAGACAGGTTTCAACTGTTCGGATTCGTCGTTTGAAACCGATCCGACGAATTTTAGACTTGAGTCCACCAAAGGGCTTCGTGAACTTAAAGAACACCCTAGTTCTACCCAATTTTTAGTTATTAAAGTTTTTAGAAATGAAAGGTACAAAAAATGAAGCATTTGAAACCTCCTCTTATAAAAGTGCTTCAAGACTCTAGCAGATCGAGTTCACTAATTCTAGATGTTAAACTGGAAAACCATGCCACCTTTTCATTTGAGAGCATCAGTTCGATCTTTTGCATAGTTCAAAATTTGAAAAGACCATAGAAAAATTACCAATGAAATTCAACTTCAATGTAGTTGATCAAACAAAACATCAAATATAAATTATAGCAACAAACTAGATGTTGAGATATTTGTATGTTTACGTGTTTTCGGGGTTTGTTAGGGTCCTATTGGTAAATAGGACATTACGGGATAATCTAGGGTGTTATATGTAAAGGTGAGTTGTAAGGCTTATATAAGCCCGAAATCATTAATCAATAAAGTAAGATTTGTGGCTCATTGTTCTTTTTGGTATCAGAGCCTAAACATTAGGGTTAGGGTTAGCTACAGTAAAACCCGTTACTGTAGCACTTCGCTACTGTAGCGCCATTTCACCGTAGTCTGGGTCAGCAAGGTCACCGCCAGGGCATCTGCTCCGCCAGGCCGTCGCCAGGCCGCCGCCAGGCCGTCGCCAGGCCGCCGCCAGGCCGCCGCTGGTCTCTGCTGGCCGTCGCTGGTTTCTGCTAGGGTTCCGCCGCTAGTCTCTGCTGGCCGCCGCTGGTTCTGCTAGGGCTCCGCCGCCAGTCCGATCTGACCTCCGCCAGTCCGATCTGCCCTCGGCCTAGTCCGATCTGACCTCCGCCTAGTCCGATCTGCTTGCTCCGCTGCTGGTCTGACCCGCTGGTTCACACTACTCCGCCTTAGCAGTACTCTCTCCCTTTCTCAACTTAACTTTTTTCTAGCAGTACCTCTCTTCTCTCTCTCTTCTACTCAGCCACTCTTTCTCTCTCTAGGCCGAAAGGTCAAAGGTTGATTGTTTGGTGATTTGGCCGGCGTGGGGGGCCTACACCCCACGATACCCGAGAAGCGGGTTTGGATTGGTTGATCGGATTGTTTTGAGCTCGAATCTTGATGATATGAGATCAAGATCGGGCTAAAAGAAAGAGAAAGAGGTTCGAGGAGATGAGGATCGGGTCTTGAGGGTACAAGATCGGGTCTTGAGGAAGAAGAAAGAGGGTTTGACTAAGAATTGTGTGAGTAGATTGAATCTGATCGATGACTCACGAGGGTACAGGCATGGAGGCCAAGAATCCAATGGAAGAAGCCTTGGGGAAGCTGAGTGGGGATGAGATCACTATGCTGATGAGGGCATTCAAGGTGGCTGCTAGTGAGAGTGTGCCAAGGCCAGCACCGAGGGTGGAGCTACCACCGATTGATGTGAAACTCGATGGTCCAGCTTCGTACTTGAGCTGGTCGCGTCGGGTAAGGTACACTCTGGTAGGGAGGAAACTGGAGGGGTACTTGACTGGAGCGATCACTAAGCCGGCAGAGGGGACTCCAGCATGGGATGAGTGGAGGTCCACTCACATGCTGGTATACATCTGGCTCCTGAGCTCGATGACACCACCGATTGCAGCCAATGTAGATGGCATTGAGGATGTGAAGCTAGTCTGGGATAAGCTGAGGAAGACGTATGATGGAGTAGGGAACAATCTGAGAGTCTACCAGATCAAAGGAGATATCATTGCTTGTGTACAGGGAGAGAGGTCTGTACAGGAGTATGCCATAGAGCTGGAGCGCTTATGGCTGGAGCATGCCCATTGCGATAGGACATTGTGTTGTCCTGATCCTGCGTGCAGGAAGACCGAGGCTGAGATGCGGGACAAGACTATGGGGTTTATTAGGGGTCTGGCCCCAGCCTTCGAGCAGAGGAGTGCGATGTTACTAGCACAGCCGAAGATCCCTTCACTTGATGAGGCAGTCTCGGCCATGATACAGGAGGAGACCCGGATCGCACTACAGGCTGGGGCAGGGGGACTTCCAGGGGTGAAGTCGGCTCTAGCTGCCTCCAACTCGGGCAACACCAGGTCTAGAGGTGAGACCCGGGAGTGCTACAACTGTGGAGAGGTAGGCCACCTGAAGTCAGCTTGCACTAAGCCACCAAAGGTGAGACGCGGCCAGTCTGGAGATCGCGGTCGGGGTCGAGGTCGCAGAGGAGGTGGAAGAGGAGGCTACCGGGCAAACCTGATGGTAGCAGGTGAAGAGGAGGAGGCAGGTGTGGTCTTCACTGATGAGGATCATGAGTTTTTGGAGGCACTGAAGAGGAAGCAAAGAGCGGCAGATGGACAGAGTGTGGCCGATGATGCATCCACCTCATCCTTACCCAGGGGTAACATTGCTTCTTATGCTCATTCAGCCTCAGGTACTTGTGACTCACACGCCCTTGCCTCTATATCCACCACTAGATCACCATGGATCGTTGATTCAGGTGCTTCTAGACATGTGACGGGTGCTGCTGGGGAGTTTTCTTCCTATACCCACCTGGCAGTCCCTGAGAGTATTCAGACAGCAGATGGTACAGCCCAACCCGTAGTGGGTAAGGGTACTGTGCGATGTACCAACTCTCTGACTTTGTCCAATGTTTTGCATGCTCCCTCTTTTCCAGTGAATCTCTTATCCATAAGTGCTATTATTCTCCAACTAAAATGTGTTGTCTCTTTTGATATTCCTAAGGTGGTCTTCCAGGAGAAGGGGACGGGCAGGAAGCTTGGGACTGGCACATGGCATAGCGGTCTATGGTACTTGGATAGGGAGAGTTTGGACTCGGCTCTTTCGTCCATTGTAGAGGGTACTGGAGGAGTCGGGAGGAGTGTGGAGGATCTCCTGCTGCTTCACCATAGGCGGTTGGGTCACCCGTCTTTTTCTGTTTTGAGTAGGTTGTATCCGCCTCTATTTGAAAAGGCTAATAAAGAAAAGTTGGTATGTGATGCATGTGAGTTAGGGAAACACACCAGAAGCTCTTATTCTAGCTCTGGTAGTAGAAGTTCTTTTCCTTTTGAGTTGGTACATTCAGATGTATGGGGGCCTTGTCCCACAACTACTTTGAATGGAGTTAGATACTTTGTTTCTTTCATTGATTGTTTTTCTCGTGTGACTTGGCTTTATTTGATGAAAAACAAGAGTGATGTGTTTGCTTGCTTCAAAGATTTTCACAAAGGAGTCCAGACTCAATACGGTGCAGTTGTGAAGGTATTGAGGTCTGACAATGGGACAGAGTACATCAACAAGGCGTTTGGCGAGTACTTATCATCTCAGGGAATACAGCATCAAACCACTTGTCCATACACACCAGAGCAGAATGGGGTGGCCGAAAGGAAGAACAGGCACCTCCTTGAGGTGACCCGGAGTATGATGATGTCGATGAAGGTTCCCAAATACTTGTGGGGGCAAGCAGTTCTGACAGCGGCTTACTTGATCAATAGAATGCCCTCGCGGGTATTGGAGTGGAAGTCTCCGATTGAGATGCTGAGAGGTAAGAATGGAGATATTCTCCCTCTCAAAACATTTGGCTGTGTGTGCTTCGTGCAGGACAACAGACCAAATGTGGGCAAACTAGATCCAAGGGCTGTGAAGTGTGTGTTTGTTGGGTATTCGGCTACCCAAAAGGGGTATGTTTGCTGGAGTCCTGTGGAGAGGAGGTTGTTCGTTAGTATGGATGTTACATTTCGAGAGCTTGAGCCATACTACTCTTCTCAGGTCACTTCACCATTTGGAGACTCGCTCGATACAGGAGGTATGCGGCGAGAGGGGGAGACTAGCAGTGGTAGTGAGAGGAGGATGGTGAGTGTGGGAGATGTCTCTTGTCCGATTGATGAGGAGTCGGCCGTTGTGCCGGAACAGGAAAGGAATGATCTCGGAAATGGTGGAACTCACGCTCAGGGGGAGCTGAGAGTGTATACGAGGAGACGAAAGCAGAATGAGGGGGTCGTGCCTACAGCGCCGCTTGTGCCAAGTTCCTTGCCCCTGCCTACCCCGACTCCTGAGACACCTACACCATCCACCTCAGACCCAGAATACACAGGTGATATGATTCCTCTCTCTACTCCTCCCACTCCCCTATCGGTAAGGAGAACTTCTCGCACCAATGCGGGGGTTCCACCTGACCGATACGGTTTTCCACATGACATTGCCCAGTTTGTCTCTTACTCTCACATATCACCTGCACATGGAGCATTCATTGCATCTTTGGACATTCGTTGCTAAGGAGGATCCAAAGTGGAAAGCTGCCATGCTAGAGGAACTTGAGGCTCTTGCTAAGAACAAAACCTGGAAACTTGTGTCACTACCACCAGGCAAGAAGGCGGTTGGGTGCAAGTGGGTCTTCACTGTGAAGCAAGGCCCGGAAGGTCGGGTTGAGCGCTACAAGGCCCGATTGGTAGCAAAGGGGTACAGTCAGACTTATGGCATTGACTATGATGAGACCTTTGCACCTGTGGCGAAGATGAGCACAGTGCGGACACTTGTCTCATTGGCAGCGAATGGAGGGTGGAAGTTGCATCAGCTTGATGTGAAGAATGCCTTCCTTCATGGTGATTTGGTGGAAGAGGTGTACATGGAGGTCCCACCAGGATTTGGCACGAAACAAACTGTTGGTAAGGTGTGCAGGCTCCAGAAATCTCTTTATGGGCTGAAGCAGTCTCCTCGAGCCTGGTTTGACAGGTTTAGGAGGGCTATGGTAGGCATGGGGTATCGGCAGACCATACAGTGTTCTTTAGGCGACATGGAGTTCACATTACGATGCTTGCGGTGTATGTGGACGACATGATTATCACTGGTGATGATGAGAGTGAGATAGCTCAGCTAAAGGCCAGATTGGGCAAGGAGTTTGAGGTAAAGGACTTGGGACAGCTGAGATACTTCCTTGGGATTGAGGTAGCTCGTGGTGCAGAGGGGATTGTGTTATCTCAAAGGAAGTATGTGCTAGATTTGCTTACAGAGACAGGTATGATGGGTTGCAAGCCTGCGACTACTCCCATTGACCAGAAGTCCAAATTGAGTGCTGAGGCAGGAGAGCCAGTTGATAGAGAGAGGTACCAGAGATTGGTGGGCCGCTTGATCTATCTAAGCCACACTCGTCCCGACATATCCTTTGCTGTGAGTGTGGTGAGCCGCTATATGCATGACCCTAGAGAGGGTCACATGGATGCTGTGTACCATATTCTGAGGTACCTGAAGAGTGCACCAGGGAAGGGGTTGATTTTCAGGAAGAATGGACATTTGAACATTGAGGGCTATTGTGATTCAGACTGGGCTAGTTGTGCTGATGACAGGAAGTCCATGTCTGAATATTGCATGTTTGTAGGGGGCAATCTGGTCTCCTGGAAGAGCAAGAAACAGACAGTGGTTGCAAGATCCACAGCCGAGGCAGAATACAGGGCTATGGCCTTAAGCGTGGCAGAAATGCTGTGGTTGAGAGCCCTGCTGGTGGAGCTCAAGATGGACCAAGGGGCTCAAATGAAGTTGTGGTGCGATAACAAGTCAGCCATCAGTATCGCCAACAACCCAGTGCAGCATGATAGAACGAAGCATATCGAGATCGATAGGTTCTTCATCAAGGAGAAGTTGAACAGTGGACTCCTGGAGTTAGGCCACGTTGCAACCAAAGACCAAGCAGCAGATTGTCTGACGAAAGGACTCAATTCATTGGACTTAGCGAGAGGATGTGACAAGATGGGCTTAGTGGATATCTTTCGCCCATCTTGAGGGGGAGTGTTGAGATATTTGTATGTTTACGTGTTTTCGGGGTTTGTTAGGGTCCTATTGGTAAATAGGACATTACGGGATAATCTAGGGTGTTATATGTAAAGGTGAGTTGTAAGGCTTATATAAGCCCGAAATCATTAATCAATAAAGTAAGATTTGTGGCTCATTGTTCTTTTCTAGAAAATTCAGCAAATAAGAAGACTAGATAATGGCATCATGACCATACTATATTTTCAAACAAGACCCAAAAGCAACAGAGCTAATAAACAAATACACAAGAGAGATGAACAAGATGCCCACTCAAAACATCTTTTGGGCACAAAGAGCAAAATTGTCCGTAAGCATCTAAAATGAATTAACCATAAAAAAAACAGAATCTAAGACCTAGGCTTCTCTTTCTTCTCCTTGAAGAGAGCCAAGAGAGAGACGCCAGAAACCTTGACAACTTTGAACCTGA
The DNA here is from genome assembly GCA_028015225.1 of Carex myosuroides. Taxonomy (NCBI): domain Eukaryota; kingdom Viridiplantae; phylum Streptophyta; class Magnoliopsida; order Poales; family Cyperaceae; genus Carex; species Carex myosuroides. The sequence goes on from CM051488.1 coordinate 7,657,246, forward strand.
CACCAGGAATATCTCCGACAGCATGTCCCTTCCTACCAAATCCAGCAATCAACACCTCATCCTGATATCAAACACAATAAAATCATTAATGCACATGCACAAAACACAAAACATCTTAATTTATGAAAAAGAAACAAGAAACAAGGCTGTACATTCTCCTCAATGTAGTTCAAGCAACCGTCATTCGGCACAAAGGCTGCGATCTTCTTCCCATTCTTAACCAATTGCACACGAGCACACTTACGAATAGCAGAGTTCGGCTGCTTGGCCTCGATACCACTGCATGCATTATTAATCCACACTTGTATCAGAGTCAAGTCAAAACAAGTGGCTTACTATTACATTACTAAGTGCACTACGAAAATATGTTATCCTTAAAATTCCCTTTGTATGACCAGACTAGAAACTAGCTGGGATAAAACAGGGCAAACAGAAACCAAACACATTGGGTACCCACCACTAACAAACAATGCTGCTAAAAAACAGACCAGCAACAGAGTTTCCGAAAAAACACAGTACGTGTATCGAAGGATACAGAACAGATAATCTGCTGCTACACCAGACAGTATCATTACTATACCAGAAAATGAAAAATTATGCATTATACTAGTCCAGTCAGCTAAAACTTTCATCTCTTCTTTTGACATGTGTGGGGGGAAATGCGCATACATTTTTTCAAGGACAATGCCTTTGGCATGAGAAGAACCGGCGAAGGGCTTCTTCCACTCGTTTCCGAGATGGCTCTTCTTGTATGCCTTGTCGGCCCACCTCTCCTCTCTTCTGTGTTTCTTCAACTTGCGCCCAGCTCCCATTCCACGCGTCTTCCTGTTTGTTTTCCAACACCCCAACAATTACCGTTCGGTTAGAAGGCCCAACGAAGGATCACAAATTGATCACATAAATTAAAATTAAATATCTTAACAATTCTAATTTGGAATAGAGAACCAGATAAACAAATTGATGCCATCTGATGGATTCCCAAAACTTTCAAATTTTATTGGATATTGATACACAGGTAGCTTTAAATGTTGCAATTTACTGTACTATTGAAACAAAAGATAATTAATTTGCATGATTATCTAGTGTCAATCTTACATAAAAAATGTATATGAACAACAATACAGCAACATTATATTAGTTAATAAAATAACATCCACAAAATGTATGCCTCTGAGAATAAAATCCTTGAAACAGTGAATTCAAGAATTAGTAAGCCCAGCGCAACATACTTATTTCGCTTATGAAATATGTTGTGTGCTAACGAATCCAATGTCAAGGCAAGCACAGGACCGTCCATAAGCTTAAATGCTCAAACTAAATATAAGAAAATTTAGTTTCGAAAAATTATTCTACACCATTCATCCGATGACTCCAATAGGCGATGGAAATTATCCAAAAAGAACTTTTTTTGTTGTTTCACAGATATAATTTAACTACGAAGATCAATCTTGTACTAACGAAGATCAATCTTCTAAAGGAAATAAGAATGTTTACATACCCCATTTTGGATTTGGTAAAAGTATCAACCGCTCTAGATCAAAGAGGAGAGATGAATCGCGTAGGTTGAGAAATGGAGAGCGAGATTGATATCGAACTTTAATATCATTGCGGCGAAAGCTAGGGTTTTGGCATTATAATCCTGGCACAATTTCACATATACCCACCGAAATCATTAAATTAAAAATTAAATATGTCCTTTCTAAAATACACAATATCTTATTTGTCATTCGAATTTCAAAATCTCTCACATCTACTCAATTTACTATTTTTCTATTAAACTAATTTAATATTTATAAAAATTTCATTTTATACTTTTTTAAAACATAAAAATCATGTTACATGTGTAAGAGAAAGTTTAAATAATTTATTTATTTTACTTGTGACACACATACAGTGATATTAAAACATAAGTTTCAATAAATTTCAAACTTATATGCATCCTTATTTTGGATTATCCGAGAACATAACCCTTAGTTACGAAAATCCTTGCAAAAAAATTTGTATTCAGTCAATTCGAAGATTGACACGCTTTAATGGAGATGTCGTGAGTAGGGGTGTTCAAATGGATCGGTTTATTCGGTTTTAAACTAAACCGGTAAATTTCGGTTTAATTGGATCGGTTGTTCGGTTTAAATGGTTCGGTTCGGTTTAGTTTTTGAAGAAGTTCGATTTTGGGATCTCTAAATCGGTTTGAACCAAACAAACCGGTTTAATAAAAAATGGATTGGTTTATAATGGATCGGTTTATTTTGTGTGGTTTATAATAGATCGGTAAATCGGTTTATCAAAAACCGGCTTGTCAAAAATCGGTTTAATCGGTTCGGTTTTAGATCGGTTTGGAATTTTAATTCGGTCGGTTCGGTTGGATTTTCAAATTTCGTTTCAAACTGCGGTTCGGCAAAAAAAGTTCAGTTTGACCCAAACCGACCGGTTGAATACCCCTAGTCGTGAGAACTCTTTTTTTAGTGAGTACGCCCTTGAAGTAAAATTTTATTAAAAAAAAAAACTAGTTTTACATAGAACTTCAGTGACTAGTATAAGAAGAAAAAAAATCACACATAAGTGCAAAAGGTGTATAAAAACAAACCAAAAAAGAATGTAATAAAAGTGAATGTGTGTGTGTATAATTATATATAAAGGACTCATGCATGTGTTGAAGATGTCCACTCATGAATCACGCAGTACTTTTTTGTAAATAAAATTGAATTATGCACCAGAGAGTTTCTACTTTATTATACAAGTTTTATATATTTTCAAAGAGGGTAAAATGAGAATTTATAATTGGAGAGTTATTTTTTATTAGAAAGACAATAAAATGAATACATGTGAGAGTTTTTTAATTTATAATGATAAATATGATATTAAGAATTTTAGAAGAAAAATACGTAATTTTAAGTTTTTGAAGGATAATGGACTGAATATAATACGGGTCGACATTTATTTTAAGGAGTGTTAAACCTAAAACTATTTAGCTATTCTACATCTACTTCGCATTTTTTATATTTTTATCCATCCGATTTATTTTCTGAACGTAGATTGAGGGGGCTGAAAAATGCAATTTCATTTTAGAAGGGGAGCTAAAAGATATTAATACATATGATAATTACAAATTTCAATGTACTAAAGTATAAAATTTCAATTTATAGGGGTGGCTTAGCCTCCTTTTTTCTTACTATGTTTGGCCACTGCATATTATAAGAGAATAAAAAAAATTCATACAAAATAACATATTTTCATAAAAAAAAATATAGATTAATAACAAATGACATTCCTTAAATGACATCTACATATAAATAATGTTCCTTAAATGACATATATGTTTTTTTTTATCTTTTTGATATATTTTTATACAAAAATCTCATACAAAATGACATATTAAATGACAAAAAACATAATTTAAATGATAAAAAAAATAGAAAGAAATGAAAACATAACCAATCAATTATCAATTAATTAAAAAGTTTCCTTAAATGACGTTTAACAAATAGAAAGAAATCGGGACTACTCAGAAAGATAATACAATTTGCATGTGGCGAGTAAGTGTCCAACTAATTTGGACTTCTACAGGTAAAAAACATAAAAAAAAGATGGATAGAATCAGAAAAGAACATATTATTTGATTGAAGAGCTGATATTCAATCTAAAATTTCATCTTTTAATTACCGTCTTTGGTAGATCTGAACATCTACGTACGAAATAAAACATGTTTGGATTTCAAATAACATAAACGATAACAGTATTACATATTCCGTATTACGTATTAGAATTATAAGTTTTCACTCACTGAAATTGTAAAAGTTTGTATTTTAAAAAAAAATTGTACAAAATAATATAATAACAAATTTCAAGTAAAGCTAGCGTGTGCCTATGCTTATCAAGAGAAGTACCAATTAACAAGTTTGTTAAATCTCTTTGAGTGAGGCTATGGTGCTATGCATAGCACCAATGGCTAGTGTACTACGGCTCAATATGGTACTTTTTAAAATTCTAACGGTCAATCCGAACCGTTCAATGTGAATGCATATGAATATGTACTTGCAAACTAAATTTTATATTATTTTGAATTTTTTTACTATTTTTTTAGATAGGTAGAAAAATCAGTGTTTTCTGAAAATTCTGGACCATCAAAATTCTACCTATCTAACAAAATAGTAAAAAAATTCAAAAAAATATAAAATTTAGTTTGCAAGTACATATTCATATGGTTATCACATTGAACGGTTCGGATCGACCGTTAGGATTTTAAAAAGTACCATATTGAGCCGCAGTACACTAGCCATCCGTGCTATGCATAGCACCATAGCCTCACTCAATCTCTTTTATAAATTATCTCAAACTATAAATTAGTGTGTGATATGCTCATCAAGATGGTTTGGTAAACATAATTCCAAAATTTATCAGTTTGGCTTCAAACAACAAATTTAAATCATTAAAAATGATCTACTTAACAAGTAATGCGTGTACATGCAAAATTTTGAATTTTTTAAATTCATTAGTACAAAATCAAGTGACCAAAAAATGATGAAAAATGAATGCATTAACATAACTTATAAACCTACATTTTTACTTTGTACTAAATAAATTTGAAAATTCAAAATTTTGCATATACACGCATCACTCGTGAAGTAGATTAGTTTCAACAGTTGAGGTTTGTCGTTTGAAATCAACCCGATAGATTTTTGAAATTATGCTCTCCAAATCATCTTGATATATTAAAAGAATTTATAAAAGAGATTTAAATGACTCCCCTTAATTAGAATCCCAAGAATAGCGCACAACAAACAAAAATCAAATTAATGATATTTGAAACTAAGATGATATATTTTTTTTGTCAAAGGCTGCACTATGAAAAATATGACAAGAGTAGATTGTAATTAAATTAATCAGATCTTATGTTTTATTTTCTGTGCTCTCAAATTTCGCATAGCAACCGGCTCTGACAGTCTGACTAATTTTGATAGCTCTCTACTGTAGTCGTGTAAGAAAACAAGGAATATATTTTATCAAGGATCATTATAACTTAATTTGATTTTTGAAAAAATACCGCTAGAGAAAGGGATCGAACCTTTGACCTTATGGTTAACAGCCATACGCTCTAACCAGCTGAGCTACTCCAGCATTATTGTTTAAATAAGATTTAAAAGGTATTTAACTTAAAACTTTTTTGTTTGGCATTGTTGATCAGTTGAGGACCATCTTATGGTATTAGATAATTGCCTGGAAAATTACAATCATTTGATCTTGTTTCCTTGAAAAGGCAGGGTCCATTTTAGTCCTGCAATTTTGTTACATATTTAAGTAGGGGTGTCAATGGCTACAATACGGCTCAGGTGGAAGCATGAAAATACTCGTACCTGTCATAATAACGAAAAAAATTATCCCATATCCGTATCCGATAATTTAATGAATTTATCATTACCCTTTTTTCGAATATGGTACGGGTGAAAAATGGTACGGATCGGGTAAACTGATAAAAAAAAGTGCTATTTGATATCCCAATTATGCTTTCAATAAAAAAAATTTTGAAACAAGAAAAATAAAGAAAAAAACTAATAATGAATACAACTAATTTGTATTATAAAAATGAAAATTAAAGTACAAAAATTTATCGTATCATGTATTATCTCCATACAAATATATATTTATATATAATTTTATTTTTAAACTATCTTATAGGATAATATATAAGAAATAATCATTACCAGCACTGTATGGCTGTATCAGTTCATGATTTTATATGAACTTCTATTGATGAAAAGAATAAATTGTCCAACATAGGAATAAACCATGCAACTTTACGAGACTAGACAGTTTTGACATAAAAATAATGTCAAATAAATCAACACTGATCAGTTTTTCTTGTCAAGCACTCGCAAGATGAAAAGCGCCTCTTTATTCTTATCCGTATCCAATAAACTAATGAATTTTTTGTTTTACTCTTGCTCATGCTTTCGAATACGATTCAGTTGAATGAACGAATAAAAGGGTGTCAATGACACCCCAAGATTTAAGTTTTAGAAATTCAACTGCTCTTAATAAATATTATATAACGAGATCGAACGATGTAACTATTCCAAGTTGAGGTTGTGGCCGTGGCTCTCATATTGGATTCCTTCAAATTTATAAAAAAACAATTAAGAGCTTTTGTCAAGATTCATTCCATTTACATCTTTGGTTTGTGAATGTTCATATAAGAGTTTGAGGTTAAGCAGAGACATGAGCGGATCTGTTAAGCTCAGGAATAGCCACTTACTTATCTCTGAATTTGAATTATTTTTTTGATTCAGTGTATTTTTGACCCAGTGCCTACCCCTGGTCCAATATTGTATCCAATTCTGGTTTTAAAAAAAAAAATCTAAGGCCCCCTCTGCTGCAGTGCTGCTCTTCGCTGAATCAACTAAAAAATAACGACTTCGCTCCTCCGCTCTAGGGCTTGAGTATAGAATGCCAGCTCACGTGCCAGGTCATCGTTCACGTCAATTTTCTCCACTTATTGGTGATGTATTGTGAGCTTATGAATCCAATCGATTTTTTTCGGCCAAGCAATGTCTTCGATTTTCTCCAAAAGGGCCTCCGAGTTGTATATTGCATTTTTCGAGTGTTCAGATGATAATTTCTCCTCTCTTTCATATTCTGACTCTGATTCCTGTTCTTGATTTTCAATTTCTTTGACCACGACTTCAAGCTACAAGATAAAAACTTTACTCGGTTTTAGTGCTTTATCAGGAATTCGAATAATTAATAAACTTCTTGATTAGCACTTGGGTAAATGTTGATTATTTGGAACTGGTACAAAGGTTTCTGCTTTTTCGCAACACAATGGTTCCAGCATAGGCAATTACTAGAACTGATAAACCATATTTCATTTTTCTTTAGTTCCCCTAATTATGGTTTGGGATTTAATTAGGGGTTTAGAGTTTCATTGAGGCTCTACCGAGAATATTTCACCTAAAGTTCAATGCAATAAACCTATACTGGTAAACATACGACAATATCAATTTACCTTGTTATTTTGGCTTTTATTACGGTGATTGTTTTTTATCTAGTATCCGATTAGTTAATCAGTTTGAATCCGATTAACTATTTGAACTCAATTAGTGCTCTACTACGATGGAAATTCTGAATCCACCCCTGACCTAGATATATTATGCATTCTCTTTGAGAATTTGACAGAGGCTGCCAAGGTCACATGACATCCAATAAGAAATTAAATTACATCCATCCACATTTCGCTCAAAATGGAAACAGATACATACTGGTAAACACTAAACGGATCAGCAATAGGCTGCCACAGGGAATTAAAGCGCTTCAATACACATGATACGGTGGTGGTAGCGAATGGAAGCATGCAAACAATTACCCATTCTCCTGTCAATACCCGTGTGAGATCATACCAGTACTCTTTTTACTTTTTTTTTCAAATTTCAAACCAAGCAAGTTCACTTAGCCTCGATGTTAAACCATGAAATCATGCCAACTTTCATCTACAAAAATATCTTCAAGTAATTATAAAAGTGCTTCAAGATTCAAACAGATCAAGTTCACTAAATTCTAGATATTAAACCAGAAAATCATGCCACCTTTCATTTTAGAGCCTCAGTGCATCCATCTATTGCATAGTTCAAAATTTGAAAAGAGTGCCAAAGACCATATAAATTATCTACAACTTCAATGCAGCAGTTAATCTAACAAATCATTCCATATAAATATAGCAACAAACTAGAAAATCCTAATAGGAAGACTAGAGAATGGCATCATGACCATACTATATTTTCAAACAAGGCCCAAAAGTAACAGAGCTAATAAACAAGAGGAGGGTTCAAATGCCTCCATTTTTTGTGCCTCCACCGTGCCTCCATTTTTTAAAATTTTAATAACTCAAAATTTAAAACTTAAAAATCAAAATAAAACCGTTGGATATGATCTACATCATTTTATCTATGTGCTCATAAAAAATTATCACATTTCGATTTTGTTTTTATGTGAATCACTAAGTTGAAAAATCAACGTCTAGAAATTATCCACATTAGTACGTTTTTTACAAGCTCTTGATGACAACCAAAACAAAATTGAAATGTCATAATTTTTTACACGTGTATAGATAAAATGATGTAGACCATATCCAACGGTTTTATTTTTACTTTTAAGTTTTAGATTTTGAGTTATTAAAGTTTTTAAAAATGGAGGCATGGTGGAGGCATGAAAAATGGAGGCATTTGAACCCTCCTCAATAAACAAATACACAAGAGAGATGAACAAGATCCCACTCAAAACATCTTTAAGGCACAAAGAGCAAAATTGTTCATAAGCATCTAAAATGAATTAACCAGTACAAAAATAGAATCTAAGACCTAGGCTTCTCTTTCTTCTCTTTGAAGAGAGCCAAGAGAGAGACACCAGAAACCTTGACAACCTTGAACCTAACACCAGGAATATCTCCGACAGCATGTCCTTTCCTACCAAATCCAGCAATCAGCACCTCATCCTGATATCAAACACAATAAAATCATTCAATGCACATGCACAAAACACCAAACATGTTAATTTCCGAAAAAGAAACGAGAGAAAAAGAAAGCCTGTACATTCTCCTCAATGTAGTTCAAGCAACCGTCATTCGGCACGAAGGCGGCAATCTTCTTCCCATTCTTAACCAATTGCACACGAGCACATTTACGTATAGCAGAGTTCGGCTGCTTGGCCTCGATACCACTGCATGCATTATTAATCCACACTCGTATCAGAGTCATGTCAAAACAAGTGGCTACCAATACATTACTAGTGTACAATATATGTTATTCATAAAATCCCCTTATATGAAAAAACTAGAAATTAGCTGGACTAAACGGTACAAACAGAACCAAAAAACATTAGGTACCCACTCAAAACAATCAATGCTGCTAAAAAATAAGCCAGTTACAGAGGTCCCATCAAAACACTATACATCCGTGAAAGGCTTACAAATCATATAACCTACCAGGCAGTACCATCACTGTACCAGTAACTGAAACTATATGCCATTTACTAGTCCAGTCAGCTAAAATTTTTATCTCTTCTTTTGTTCATGTGTGAGTATATAGCACATACATTTTTTCAAGGACAATGCCTTTGGCATGGGAAGAACCGGCGAAGGGCTTCTTCCACTCGTTTCCAAGATGGCTCTTCTTGTACGCCTTGTCAGCCCACCTTTCCTCTCTTCTGTGTTTCTTCAGCTTGCGCCCCGCTCCCATTCCACGTGTCTTCCTGTTTGTTTTCCAACACACCAAGAATTACCATTCAGTTAACCGGCCCATCCATAATAAGATGCCAGCAACTTACTAACCAAAATCAATTGATCAGCATGATCAAAGTTAATTTCCAATTCGAAACCATGTGCCATTTGGTTCTCTACATCATTTGTTCTCGCATGACCATAAGAAAGTCAAGTAAAGTAATGATCTTAACTATTTTGTTTTAATTTAGAACGGGATAAACAAATTTGTGTCATCTGACGCATGCCCAAAACTTTTCAGAGTTCTGTCTAAAATCCTTGTACAGATGAGCTTTATATGTTGCAATTTATTGAAATTAGTGAAACAAGAATAATTAATTTTAAGATTATCTTGTGTCAGACATAAAAATGTACAATACTCGTGATTTTCAACAATACAGCAACATTATCGAAGTTAATAAAAGAACATCCTCAAAATGTATGCCTCTGAGCATATAATCCTTTAAAAAACGAATTCAAGAATTAGTAAACTCAGAGGCAACATACTTATTTCGCTTATGAAATATGTTGTGTGCTAACGAATCCATTGACAAGGCTAGCACAGGACCGTCCATAAGCTTATTTACGCAAACTAAATATAACAAGGTTTAGTTTCAGAAAATGATTTTACAGTACAATTCGATGACATTGAGTAGGAGATGGAAATGATCCGAAATAGCATTTGATTTGATTCATATAATTTAACTACGTCAACGGATTGTCTGTGTCTACTTGTACTAAGATCTACTAGCTAATCAATCAAACAAAATAACTACCGAAGATCGATCTTCTAAAGGAATAAAGAAAGTTAACATACCCCATTTTCGGATTGGTAAAGAATCAACCACTCAAGACCGAAGGGGAGAGACGAATCGCGCCGGCGGAAGGAAGGCGACACCTAGGGTTTTGATTTTATAAATTGGACAGAATATCACGTATACCCTTCGAAAACATTAAAATAAAATAAACTATTTTCTATTCTAAAATTTACAATATTATATTTATTTTTCTGATTTTAAAAAATCCTTACATTTATTCAATTTATTATTTTTTATTAAAATTAATATAAAAAAAACATGGTAGCATATGTAACAGAAAAGTTCGTTGTTCTAATTGAACAATTTGCGGAGAAAAATAATTATATTTTTCTACTTGAGACATAAATCATATTGAGGTGCGAATTAAAAAATTTGTTTTACTTCATGCTTATATCTCTATTTTTAAAGTCTAAATGCTCAACATGATCTCCATATTAAAATGTGTTTGAAGACCATTTTACATTTTCTGAAAATTTTTTACTATTTTGTTATGGGTAAAATATTTTTTTAATGGAATCTAGATCATTAAAATACAGTTATTTTAAAAAATTCTTAAAAAATACTAAATAATTTCAAAAAAAATGTAAAATTTGATCTCCTAGTATATTTCAATATGTAAATCATGTTGAGCGGTTCGGATCGGCTGTTTGAACTTTCAAATATATAAAGTATAAGCGTGAAGTAAAACAAACCTCTTACTTCGCAACTCACCATAGCCCATCTCCAATAATATTTAAATATACATTCAATAAATTTCAATTATGTGTATCTTCTTATCTTGGACTTTCTAAGAGCATAGTCCTTAATGATGATTGAGGACATTTATAAAAAAAAACCATAATATATTTATTCTTCTAAATTATTAAAAAATACATTTACTCAATTTATTATCTTTTTTATTAAATTAACATAAAAAACACGATAACATGTGTAATATAAATGTTCATTATTCTAATTATACAGTTTGTGGAGAAAAATGATTATATTTTTCTACTTATGGCACACACAATAATATTTAAACAAACGTTTCAATAAATTTCAAGTATATCTTCTTATCTTGGACTTCCTGAGAGCGTAGTCCTTAATAATGATTGAGAATATTTGTAAAATGGTGGCGAATAGTAAAAAAAATTATATAGATGATATTCAAAAGAAACAAGTCTTTTAGTTTTTACAATAATAATGATTAAGTTATAAACTTTTGCTTCTAAATAATTAAAAAAATAACTAAAGATTAGTTATAAATAACTCTTTTTAAAACTCTGACAAGTCTATTTTTTTTTTAAGGAAGTTGAATTTTAAAAAGTTTCTGACTATTTATAGTGGTGCGTTTGGGTGAGACAGAATAATGCTAATATGGGTTAGTGACTATTCCAAACTATTATTTTATGTTTGGCTATGTAACTAGAGACTATTTATTATTTCTCCTTTGTAGGTTAGCATGTTATTTCACTAACTCAATTAGAAGTTTGGTTAGTGACTATTCTCATTAATTTGGGCTTTCATTCAAACGCACTAACTAATACAATATAGCGCATTTGGGTGAGACAAAGAATAGTGCTAATCTGGGTTAACGACTATTCCGAATTACTATTTGGTGTTTGAATTAGCAACTAAGAACTATTCTTTGTGGATTAACATGCTATTTTACTAACAAGATTAAAAGTTAGATCAGTAACTAATTCTCAATCTTTGAATTAGCGGTTATTCCCACTAACTCTAGCTTTCATCCAAACCCACATATGAAGTTCAGGAGGAATTTCATGCATATTCAAAGAGAAAGAACTACCATCTTGTTCGAAACATGTTACATGATTAATTAGACCATTAAAAATGTCAATACAGCATAATGATTTTAAAATTATGCGTGTTTCAATTTTTTTTAGGAAAAAAAAAATATTTTGTAACATTTGTCAGATTTTTTTTTTCAAAATCCTATTTTTAATATAAAGTTGCACAAATCATCTCTCTTATTAGTTATTAATGTGGAACTTTTGATTTTTTTTCTATGTTATTAGTAATTAATGAAAAACAAGAAATTGTAATAATGGATTGTTATATACAAGATTAAAGACCAAAAGATAAATGCACTAACATTTATTTAACTTCATCAATTTGATTATGCAACAAGTGATTAGTATGAATATCAAATTTTATAAATATTGAGCTTACGTAAATTACAATAGGCAAAAAAAAAATGCACCGATATGTATTTAACTTGAGCGCACATAAGATGTTCTAAATATATCTCAACAGATCTATTTGCATAATATTTTATGCCCACTTTCATTTAGTGCAAAAAAATCTCAAAATATCTCTTCTCTTGTATTAATCATGTAGATGTTCTAATTTGATCTGTCAATGATTGTGATTAAAAGATGAAAACTCCGATCAAATAGTCTGCCTTTTTTTTTTATTCTATGTATCTTTTCGATGTTCTTTTTACGTGTAGAGGTGTAAATTTATTTAGACACGTACTTGTTTTTTAATTTTTTTGAAAACTTTCCTAAACCCTTATTTTATTGTCAGATACTCAATTTTCTGACTGGTCATGATTTCTTTTCATTTTTTAAATGTCCTTTAAGAAATTTTTAGATTGATTGATAATTGATTGGTTGTGTCTTCATTTATTTTTATTTTTATATCATTTAATGAATGTTATATGTCATTTAATGATCTCATTTAAGTAAGCATGATTATATTCTCTATTTTAGATACATAAATACATATAAATATTAGGGAGAGGAGGATAATCCTTATAATAATAGTAAGAATCACAATACGACAACAGATTGAGTTTTAATATAAAAAACAATAAAATAGGTTTTTTAAAGTTTAAAAGGTAAAATACGTAATTTTGAAATTTAGAGAAAAAAATTACGTAATTTTGAAATTTTTGAGAGATATATATGAAATTCACTCTTTTGATAACTCAACTTTTAAGTTGATAGTGTAAAAACTTGAACCGTTTAATACGAATTTTGAAGCCATTATCTATTAATACACACTTTATGCATTTAAATAGGACACCGTTTAAAATCCGCCCGTAAATCTATCAACTAAAAGTTTTATCTCATAGGATACCGTAAATCCATCAACTAAATTTTTTTTTTTGCATGATTGTCCTGTGAGATAACTAATAGTGTATCTATTGGTCTTATTCTTATTGTGCGCCTTGTGAGCACGTTTGGATCCGCGAAGACAATCGCTCGGATCTTCCCCTAACCCAACCCGGGAACGGACCGGAGGGAACCGCAGCATGAGGAATGTCCGCGTCTCGTCGCAAGGCTCATTTGGACTTTTGGGTCATAGGGCGGACAGTGAAGTCCGGGGCACAAGGGTCCTGGTACTACCCAGGTGCGAAGAACCCCGGAGGTGACTGCAACGAGCAGGCATAAATCTCATTCATCGGCCTAAACGACGAGCAAACATGAGGGAGGGGGGAGGCAAGAACCATGCTTTCATAGAAGTAAGTGGCGGTCCGAATCGAATCCACTCTGAAAAAATAAAATAACTGACTCCCCCCCACCCGCGCGGTCAGGGGCCAAGGCCTTAATGTATGGGTGACAGATCGGCCATAGGATTACTCCGGGATATACACCAGGGCAACTAATGTCGAGCATACGACGATGCCGCCCGTTCTCATTTCGTGGGAGTCCCCGCCCGGCGGAGGAAAGGGCTTTAGGTGATGGCGCGTTCTGCTTATTAGGGCACATAAACCGTTCCTATGGGGTCGTGCGTGGCTGCTGGTATAGATGATGATGAAAGGCAGGCCGGCCGCTCCGGTACTCATCTCTTAATAGGCGGCAAGCAAAGCTGAATAGGAAAGGGGGCGAAATGAGATAACTAATAACTTTATCTCATAGGACACGCTTCGTCCCAGAGGAGAGAATCAATTATACGCGCTTGGTTTGGGAAAATACAAAAGGAAAACCACTCAAAGCATAAAAAGGGCCCACTGCTAGGTCCCATTAGGAAATAAATCTGCTGTTATTCTTAAGGGATAACAGGACCCTGTTATTCCTATTCTAGCCGTTGAACTTTATCGAGATTCGGGCACGAAAAACTTTTTTCTTGAGATTCGCACATGAAAAACTTTGAACGGTTGGAATAGGAATAACAGAGTCCTGTGATCCCTTTGGAATAACAGCAGATTTATATCCGTCGCATTCGGATTCGTTACATTGACGAATTGACACCATGCATCAGCGTTTACTCTTTTTTTTTTTTTTTTGTGTGCACGGTGTCAACTGTCAATATGCACCGTGCATCAGCGTTTACTCGAATCTCCATGTTGTTGATAAACTGCTACGGCGCTACCATTCGTCCATTACCCATCACCCCATGCCTTTTGTGGTGCATTATTTGGTGTTTTCTAACAGCGGGGTCTGAGTTGCTGCTCAGTGCTAACATCTAATATTCCACAGAACAGATGCTATGCTAGGAGTCTAGACTCTAGTACTAGCAGCTGCAGGAAAGCCAGGAAGCTCAAAGTTCGATCTAATTTGATCTGATCCAGTCAGTGATCATCTTCCTTTTCCTCTTCATCTTCTATCTTCAAAGGTAATTAAGAACCTATTAGTATTTCTTCTCCCATTTCAAATCTTCTTCCTCGTTTCTTTTTACAATTAGGAGAACCCAGATCAAAGCTCTCTAATTATTTTGTTTGGCACTTCAGCATCAAGTTCAGAACTGCTGGGATTGTGATTTTTCTTTGATTTAAGTCTTGATATGGTTAATTTTGTTTCTTGGGAAATTTTTACTAATGCATTTTCTTTATCAGAGAATAGAATCGTTTCTTAGTCCAAGCATATTCGTTAACCAGTTGTTCCCATACTTATAATTCTTGAAATCAAGGGAACCAAAGAACTTTTTTCTAAACTCTACAGTTTTCTCATACTAATTCTCTTTCCCTTCTATTAATCGCTGAATGCTGATTACTGCCCATTTTGTATTGTATGTTAATAATTAATGAAAAATGGTGATGGCTAGTTCATATATTGAAATTGAATCAGTACCATTTTATGATTCCGACTAATGTCTTTCAAACTACGGGGGTCAAACTTGAATGGGTCAATCGTTTAAAATTTTCATGCTGTGAATGAGGGTATAATTTTACAGTATCATAGTATTTTACTCTAAACTATATAGAAAATTACGTTTGAGGACAACAATTTTAAAAATAAATGGAGGTCAATTGATCTTCATTTTCTCTTAGTGGCTCCGCCACTGTACCTATTGCCTTATCTTTTTTTTTTGAAAGCTTGGTAGTGACACCTATTGCCTTATCAGTCAATAATTTTACTCAGTTCTCTCTTCAATTTTTGTTACTTCCTCTGGTCATAGATTAGGCCACTCAAAGGAAAGACAAAATGGCAGTGCATCGCATGAATGCCCCTATTCGATATGCCGTTGAAGAAAATTTTGGGGGGTATTTTAATGATCATGATGATGTTTCTCTTGCTGAAGTCCTGCAAGATCAGGTACAATCTTTGTTATTGTTGCTATTATTTCTAAAACATTTTAGTCATGTACCTTTTTTAGTATGTTTAAATTGTCATCTTGTAATTCTAATTAGTTCTATTAAATGAAATTTACAAGGTTTTTTCCTAGGAAAATACTTTTATGTCCACCAACTTAGTGTTAGCAAAATTGCTTTGTAGTTATTTTGAATGCCACTCCTGCAAATGTCCATTCTGAACATCTAAGATATGGTTAAATCTATCGTTAGTCATGTGATGGCAGACATATAACATGTTACGCTTTCTTTCCCTACTATAAGGAAATACTGTCTCAACATGACTGATTCAGAACTCTGTCAGAATGTACATGTATGGCATTGTGAATTTAATAGCATGCTGTAAAGAACACTCAAAATTTATGGATGACATTTAGTGAAAAGTTTTGTTGAACTGGTGGAGATCTCACGAGACTCATTCACCTGCTAACCACAAAAAAGAAAAAGCACTGTCCATGAACACAATGAAAATAGTGTAATACAATTCCAGCTTCTTGTTTTATTTTAAGAAGTACCTTTTACAGCCAACAGAAAGAGACCAATTAGACCACATTGTAATTATTTTTGGAGAGGAGCCATTTTATTACTCAATTTCTTAATTGACTTTTTCAATAGGAAATAGTGTATGAATCTTTTCAAAGGAATGGGCAAGCTAACACAAGTAGAACTACCTCCAATGCAAATTCACAATCTGGCTCTTGCCAAGACCAAAATCTGAGAGAAAAGAGTGCACCAAAATCCATTAACACTCAACTCGCAATTGATGAAGCAATAGCTAAGGAGTTGCAAGATATGGAAAACCAGCTTGTTGGTATCTCTTTTGATGCTACCAACTCGACATACCCTGGTAAAATAGTTTATTATGGTGTTTTTAGCTCCTTCTAGTAAAAAATTATTTTTGTCATAACAACTTTTAACTGAGAGGGAATATCTTGATTTCTGGGTGATCCTATTGCCTATCCTCCTGAAAAAAATGGGAAACTGTACCTGTTACCACTGATTTAAAATAAAAGGTACCCTAACACCTTGTTTGGATGGAGAGTAGAGGATGGGAGGGGAGGTGAAGAATGGAATGGAATAGAAAGGAAGATTAACATATTTAACCTCTTCGTGTTTGGATGATTAATGAGAAAAAATAAATTTAACTTTCCTTCTCGTCTTATTTCTTGTTTGGTTAATTAAAATTATAGAAGGTTAATCAAATGGTTTTAGTGTATTTGACTATTATACCCTTTACAATCTTAAAACACAATTAGATAATTTAAACAAAAACGAAATCCATTTTACCAGCATAAGTTCAAGACTTCTCCACTCATGAAGTGCTAGGATTAAATACAATTATCTCATGGTTGAAATACTGCTGAGAGATACACACATGTGCAAAGTGAATTTAGATGCCAGTAGAGGTTGACAGGCAATTTTCATAATTTTCTTAGGGCTTCTAAATTTCAAAGGATGTCAAACAGTGTAGCAGTGGTTTTTATTTTAATAAGATAGTCTTGTTAGCATCTACAAAGTTTTTTTTTTTTAAAAGAAAGTAACTTACTGGTAAAAACTGAAACACACACTCAATACATTTGAGTGGAATAACATAAAACAGTAAAGAAATAAGAAAATAGAAAACAAAGTAAATGAAAGCATCTAAGAAGAGTTAATGAGAAGATATGAAGTTACAGATCCTGAAAAAGGCTTCAGATCCGAATTTCTGCTTAGCAGTACCAATCTTTCTTTTGTCGATTCTCTAAACATCCATGCACACCTCTCTCTCCACAGCACAAACATCGATATGAGCATTATATTCCTCTCCTTTTCAGGGTTTTCCAGTGCGATTATACCCTCTATCAGTACTAGTACCATGTGTACCAGCGTACCAGTTCTCATATCAATTAAAGCTTGAGAACCAAAAATATCAGTTTATAAGCACATTGTTGAGGTATACAAATAATGCAATTTCAATATGGTTCAATAAGCAATTAAGCAACAAATGACCAGAAAGCAAGGAAGAAACAAAAAAATAAAATAAATAATGTAGAAACAAACAACCAAACTCATTAAAATAAAATTGCTATTATCCCAACATTCCAAGAACCAACATTAAAGCATCATTTTACTAAAAACAAAGATCAAAATTGATGATCAACTACATCTTAAAATATTTTACCACTAATAATATAGTAATCCAATGCCCAATGACACATTAAAATAGATAACTAACTAGATATCATACTCGTGAGTAGTTCCTTACGTTCTTCCAAAAGACAACCAAGTAAAGCTCCAAGCATATCAGGATTTTTAATCAAGAAGAGATATGCTGGCATTTTCTTGTTTGAATCAAAACTTAACTCAACAACATGATTCCATATTTCCTTTTGAGAAATAGGAAGACGCTGGTTAGATTTCACTAGCTCTTCTGTAAATTTCATGATAGCATTAGCAACATTTTCAATTCCTTCTATTATCTCAGTTTGAACCTCTTCTCTTGAAGCCTTACCCTTCTGCCTCCTCCTTGCTTCAGGAGAATTTATGTTTTCCTCACCAGCTCCTTCTAGCGTTGCCTCGTTTTGTGCCACCAAGTGATCAATCTCTGCTATATTTTCACCCTCAATCTCCCCGGTTTGTGCTGCCATTCGCTGCCTCATTTCTGATGGAGTCTCAGCATTAACCCCTGTTGCTCGATCATGCCCATAAAGCTTCACTAACTTGTTGTAATGAAGAATTGGTTTGTTCATCCAATCAGCTGCTTCTCGGTGTGACTGAAGAACAATATGCAGGTTAATATATTAATTGGGTCAAAGATTGGCCAGTTTGGATCAAGTTAATATTCTACTAACTTTGTAATCTAAAGTTACAAAATCCTTGTAACTGTTTTAATGAAAACAAATGTGGGCATGACTCACATTTTTCATCAAAAAAAAATAATTGTACCTCAATTAATTTAATCCAGACTTCCGGCTCTGCTCTCCACATATTGGTGACAGGGCTCCATTGGAATCTGCTTGAACCATTTCTAAAAATATCATAGCAAGTTCCAAAACCTCTCTTAATATACTTCATGCGATTTTTGACCCTTTCTTTATCAAAAATTTCCTTAAGCTCTTTGAGTATGTTGTCGTATGCTTGTGTTGTGAATGTACCCCCAACTCGGTTTCCAAGTTCATGTTGAAGTAAAAATGCATCAATTAAAGCTCCATCCATTGCATGAGACCAAGTGAGCGACTCTGCTCTACCTCCGCTAGCTCCATTATTTTCAGTGTTGCTTGTTGCATTCTTTCTTTTCCCCATGACTCAAGAGCTGAAATGAAATTGTATTTGTATTATTATAATTCAGAATAAATTAAAGCTACATACTTCATCATAGATAGCAAAACCAGTAGTACTGGCGCCACTGTGCTCTGATAGCACAAGAATCAGTAACAGCAAAACCAATAGTACTGGCGCCACTGTGCTATGATAGCACAAGAATCAAATAACAACAAAACCAATAGTACTGGCACCAGTGTGCTATGATAGCACAAGAATCAACAATAGTGGCGCACTTTTGTCATTCAAATGCTTATCAAAATTTGGGAACAGCTCTTACATCTCATTAATTCATCCCTCAAGCCATGTCAGGGTGTAAATGCCTAGGATATAGCCTTTTATTTCTAATGTGGAGATCAATTATGCAGTACCTGAAAATTGCAGTTGTGTATTACTGGCAATAGGAGTCAATAGGATGAAGTTCTGTAAATTGCTTTGGAGTCAAATAGTGAGAATAAGTACCTTAAAAATATTAAACCATCTTAGAGAAATCAACGATTTTTAAAACACTATGGTGGTCACCTCACCCCCCTGCAGCCACACACACATGCACATACTATATTTCTAAAGGAGAGAAGGGAAATGGAGGGGTAATTTTGTACTTTATTGAAGGAACATGATACAGGGAAACTGTAAAATTAACTGCCTCATATTCTTCTTCTTTCCTTTCAATTGTTTAAATATTTCTATCATTAATGTACTTTTTGTTTCTAGGAAGATCACCAACAGCGGCCGCCACATTAAACCCAAGAAGCACCCTGGCTCGCATACCTGCTCAGGTTGTCTTCTATTTGTTTTTGTTTTTTGTTGTTTGTCCTTCTTTTGGCTTATTAGTATTGTTGCCTTTTTGTTTTCTTTCAAATAAAATTCATTTTTAAAGAAATGACAACATTGCGACGTAAATGTGCAGGCTCCAAGAGATGACAACATTGACCCTGATAATATGACTTATGAGGTTTATTTTTCTTAACTTTTAAACTATTTCTGTTTTGTACTAGGAAATTTGTATAAACACCCTGCATTATAATGCGCTTCAGTGTTCCTAAGTTTTCAGTATTTACAGAAGACCTGTATAGGATAAAGGTCACTACCACTGGGTTTTTTATTATGCTTTTACATAAGACATTTAACAATACTATTAAAATTGAGATAACGACGGTACCCTGTATGAAATAATTTCTATACATATGAGTCCTTTGTTTAAAACATTGATTGATTTACATCAGACATTCAAACATTGATTGTTTAAAACAATCAATTAAATTGTAATTCTCTAATTCTCTGCTAACATTTTGAAGTTTCAAATAATTTTTATTTTACTTGTTGCAATTTTGTAACAATGCATCTTTTGTTGGTATGTTAATACTTAATACAGGGGCACTTATGCTGTCTCTGTAAAATGCAGGGGTCTTTTCCGTTTCCCTCTTTTTTTAAAGCACCTCATGAAATACTACTTATGTTGTTATTATTTTTTCTACAAGGAATTGCAACAATTAGGAGACGCGATTGGTACTGCAAGCAGAGGCTTGTCTGATGACTTGATAGAACGTTTACCAAAATCAACATATAAAGCAGGTGGAATATTTTCCAGGAAGGAGAAGCATGAAGAGTATGTTTTAAACAGTCCTAAGTTGAGATATTATCAATTTAGCATCTATATTTCAAGATATTGCACTCCGGCTTTAACGGTGTATATGATTATTGGTAGATTAACTATTTGCCAATTGTACTCATGTTGATGCAACTCATGAACTATATTGGATTTGGTCAAAGAAAGCATTATTTAATGATTTTACTTCTACTCTGCTCTAATAGAAAGTTGTTTGCATATGTTTACAGGTGTGTTATATGTTGTATGAAATATGAAAGCAAGGAGAAATTGATCACGTTGCCTTGTAATCACAAGTACCATAAGAGTTGTGTCACAAAATGGCTCAAGATCAACAAGGTAACTATTTATTCAGTGTTTATTTAAATAAGTTGCAATATATGTGCTTATAAGCTGAGTTCTGTTGATAGTAATTCTTTGGAATCCTAGATCAAGGTTTTTTATCTATGTCTCGCCAATCTAGATGTTTCGTATTGGACCTGACCTGTAAATTGGTAATGACGCGTCAATACCTCCCCCAATTGAGACTTAATATAGAACAGAACAAGTTTTCTGTTCCGACATGTACCGGTAGGCTGTATTTCTCTGATATTTTGGTCGGATACTGTCACCGTATTGGTAATAACCCCGATAGTGGCTGCTCCATGCTCATGATCAAAAGTTAACATCATTGCCGTAATCATAATAAAAAAGTTTTAGTTTGTTACTATTATTTTTTATTTTGGTTGCCAGACTTGCCCTGTGTGTAGTAAGGAGGTATTTGGCTCGTAGAAGGATTCAGTAAGAATTATCATTGGAGATTAGAACCTGCTTGTACATTTCCCCTCAGTAAGCGAAGTGCAATGAAGGTTTTAACTTTCATGCATTGAAGTTTTTTATTTGATGTCAGGAAAGATCTTAACTACTATTTAACAGTTTGTTAGCATCGTTGCTTTTGGCTGCAGTTGTTAATTTTCTTGTCTTTAATTTTATATAAATTTTAATGACTTGGAGGGAGCACCTGTTTTTGTTTAGATTTGTATTATTATGTTTTAACTTTTAAGTAACATTTGTTGTTGTTTTTCTTTTCTTTCTGAGATGTAGTGGACTGAGAGTACAAGTAACATTTGTTGTTGTTTTTGTTTTCTTTCTGAGATGTAGTGGACTGAGAGTACAACATATATACCTCCATTTGAGGCACCATACCCCTTGCCGTGGTATAGACCAATATGGGATGGGACCCAAACAGGCACATCTTAGGTGTGTAATCTAATTTTGTTTGTGGGTAGTCAGTCGTGAGCTGGTAGTTAGGGAAATGCTTGATTGCATACTACAATTGGATAGAGGAATTAAATGAAGAATGGTTTGTTTGTACCTCTCAGTCTCTGGTATTTGCTGGCTTAGACTAAGACTGGCTCCATACTGAGAGAGAGAGAGAGAGAGAGCATTAGTTAGCATGAAGCACGTGCACACTCCAAAAACAACAAGGTCACGATCCCAATTCCAAGCCTCAGTTTAAATGGCAAAAAGAGTTGCTTTATTAAGAAAACATTACATAGGATTATGGGAAGGACCGTTCTAAACCTATTTGCTTAATTTATTAAGATCCCGTTTCAGAAAAATAATTATGAAGAACAATTTAGATTATCGATAAAGAATTACACAAACTCTACAAAAATGGATCCAACAAAGGAATTGCATGAGATGTCCGACCCATTAGTTCCATGTATACTATCATCGCGTTTGAAGGTATTAGGTACTTAAAAGGCCTGATAGTGCCAGCATTAAAACTCCTCTCAAAACGAAAATGATAGGTTAGCATATCAGATAAGTTTTGGGGGGGGGGGGCAATTTCATCTCCATGTGTGCTGTTATGGGCTTATGGCACTTAGCGAGGCGTGCAACATTTCATGTGGCGTGTTCTCCACCAAAAACAATTGCATCAAAACTGTTATAATCATGTTAAAAAATTCTGCAAATTCATGTGGCGTGATCTGCAAATTCTGGACCATCCAAAAACAGTGATTTTCTACCTATCTAAAAAAATAGTACAAAAAATTAAAAAAAAATATAAAATTTGGTTTGCAAGTACATAACATTTTATAATCATGTTGAACGGTTTGGATCGACCGTTAGGATTTTGAAAAATCAAATATTGAGCCGTAGCACGGACCAATCCGTGCTATGCATAGTACCGTAGCCTCACTCTTCAAAATTAATAATTCATTTTAAAATCTACATCCTTTCGGACAGAAATTCAAAAATGGTCCAAACTGTGATTTTTTTTTGCGATTTTAGGTCTACTTTTGAAAGTTTAAACAAGCAATTATATATATAAAAATTTGCAGTAAGCTAACAAGCAATTATATATAAAATTTGCGATTTTTTTATACTGATTACCGATATTAGCTTGATTACACGATTTGCCGAACTCAAAATAATTATACTCTTGTTAATAGTTTAAACAAGCAATTATATATAAAAAAAAATCGTGTAATCAGTATCTTTATCTTGTAAATTAATAATCTATGCTGTAAGCTAAGAAGTGAATCAAGATTGCCCAAAGAACTATTAATCAAGCATTGTCAAATGCTATCATCATGTGTGTTAAGATGAAGATCAAGTGGAAACCTTGTCATTCAAATTTAGAATTATTTTATTTAGAACCTGTTTCACATGTCTATCTTCTTTAATTTCTATTATGAATTATATCTTGAAACCGTCAAATGTGAAATGTCAATGGTCAACACAACGCTCTTCTATTTTGCTGTTTCCAGGCCCAACTCCGGCCTCCGGGCCATGGTTCCAATTATTTTAACGAAAAGCAGGGGTATCTTCGTAAATTTATATCTTTTCTTTTATTCCAACTGGCAGTACATAATATGGATTATCACAAAACACAAAATCACTAATGAGAGTTGAAAAGAATATTTCTATAATGAGGGTTGAAAGAGTATTAAGGGTAATAATTTCAATAATGAGGATTAAAACAACATTTCTTATACTTATACTCATTTTGTCCTTCTCTTTTAATACTATATATAGATACGTAATCAATGGATAAATAATAAGAAAATTATACAAATCTCAAATATCTTATCTTTTTTTGTATGAAAGTATAATACTTTTCATATATGAATCTCATATATAAAGTCCGTGATTCAAACATAATTTCAAACTTAATACATATATATAAA
The DNA here is from genome assembly GCA_028015225.1 of Carex myosuroides. Taxonomy (NCBI): domain Eukaryota; kingdom Viridiplantae; phylum Streptophyta; class Magnoliopsida; order Poales; family Cyperaceae; genus Carex; species Carex myosuroides. The sequence goes on from CM051488.1 coordinate 7,680,914, forward strand.
GTTTATAATACTTTTCATACCATTCAACGAGATGTATTATAAAGTTTATAAATATTTATGTTAATTAAAATGAAATATTAATTTGATTGATTTATATATATTTTTTTTAACTCAAATGCCCTTAGGTTTCATTTCATATATAAAATCGGTGATTACAATTGATCTGATATGATACATCAACTCTTCTACTCTAAATAAAAAAACAAAGTAGTATCACGAGTCAAACAATAAAATCGGATATGTGAATGCTGTAAATGACATGACAAGGCTACTAATGATTGATTTCCATTCTATATATACAAAAAGAGATGAAAGATATTTGAAATTTGTATAATTTCTTTATTAGTTATCCATTAATTACATTATCCATTAATTACATACTCAAATATAGTATTAAAATAAAAAGACAAATTGAATATTAGTATAATAAATTTTCTCTCAGATCTCGTTATTAAAATTATTGTTCTTAAAATAGCACCTCTCCCAATCACAAAATCCCTCCGGTCTCTATCTTACAGTCTAGTCACAGCCCAAAAAATCTCTCCTTTTTCTTTTCTTTCTTTTCTTTTATTTGCCCCTCCTTCCCTTTCTTTCTCAAACGCAACCAGATGGAGAATCAAAGCTAAAAGAAAGAAAAAGAAGCGCATCGCATCGCATCGAGGCCTATCTAATAAGAGAGAGAGAGAGAGAGAGAGAGAGAGAGAGAGAGAGTTTGATTCTCTCCCATCTCCCTCTCCAATGGGAGCGGGGGTGTCTAGCATAATGGGGCCAGATGGAGAACCAAGTTATGGTTATTCTGGTCTAGGCGACATGCCCGAGAGCTGTGTGGCCGCCGTCTTGCTATACCTCGATCCACCGGAGATCTGTAGTGTGGCGCGCTTGAATCGTGCCTTTAGAGGCGCTGCATCGGCCGATTTTGTCTGGGAATTGAAATTACCTACCAATTACGACTACTTGATGAGTTTGATCGAGTCTGGAGAGGACGAAGAAGGTGAGAAGAGCCAAGGTTGGTTGAGTAAGAAGCAAATTTATGCTATGCTTTGTCGCCCCAATCCATTTGATGGAGGCAGGAAGGAGTTCTGGCTAGAAAAATCTAAGGGGGGGTTGTGTATTGCAATATCTTCAAAAGCTATGGTAATTACTGGAATTGATGATCGAAGATACTGGAATTATATTCCAACTGAAGAATCAAGGTAAATACAAAAATTAACTTTTTACCCTCTTTTACATCCTTCCCCAATAATCAATAATCCATCCCGCAACCGGGAAGATGAACAAAATCTGTCAGGATTAATTTGGTAGGATTTAGCTATGTTGTCATTGAGCATTGTTTGAGAGTTGTTTTAAATACTGTAGTTACTTTAACTTGTGCTAGGGATCTTTTGGTAATTTATGATAAGGATAAAACATGAATCTTCTTCAAGTGACCCATTATTATTTTTTTTTAAGAAAAAACATAGAGCCCATTTCATTGCTGAAATTGTTAAATACAACTCTCTCAAAACAAGCAGCCATTAATAAAGCAAACTACCTGTTGTGAACTAACCTCTAACTAAAAAAAAACAAGGGACACATTATTAAATATTCCTTAGATATTGAATTTTCTGATTACTTTCTCTAATTTCATATAGTTTTTCAAGCTTTCTGTTGAGTATAATTAGCATTTGTTTTACAATATGACCATGTCAACTTGATTTGTTGAATTTAGATTGTTCAAACTGGGGAGGTGCTCCTATAGTTTTTTTTACTTCTTAAAAATTTTGAAAGTTAACTTGTTCGGCTTCTCGAATTATCCATGGTTTATGATCTTGTATTCAGATGACTTGTTCATACAGATGTCTATGGTCCACCTTGTTTGCATTGATTTTTTCCTTATTTTCTAGTGTCTCCATTTTTGTCTGTGTGAATAATAAATAATTATATGATTTCAGTCATGTACTTGTTTGCTTATTAAGCAGGCTAACCAATTTGATTGCTTTCTTGAGGTCACTTTAGCATTAACTTTATGTCTCTGTGTTGTTGAGTGTGATCCTTGAAACTGACAATTATTTTAATGAAAAATGTTTTAGCTCGCTGCAATCTGAATTTTTTGGGTACATCTTAATACAGATCTGTAATTACCTTCTGAATGGGATATTTTTCCTTTAAATCTTGTCATTTTCATGTAAGGCACAAAATTTCGCTCCATTTTCATAATTACAGCAAAATTTAGCAAGTTAATCTGATGCCCCTTATTTCTGAATGTTTCAGATTCCACTCAGTTGCGTATCTCCAACAAATTTGGTGGTTCGAGGTGGTTGGTGAAATTGATTTCTTATTTGCAGCTGGTTCTTACAGCCTCTATTTTCGGCTCCATTTGGGCAAACCTTCAAAACGGCTAGGACGCAGAATTTGGAGCTCTGAAAACATACACGGGTGGGACATCAAACCCGTTCGGTTCCACCTCTCCACATTTGATGGCCAGCAAGCTACCTCTCTGTATCACCTTGAGGAGCCTGGTAACTGGATTCTTTACCATATAGGTGATTTTACTGTTCCAAATGATTCGGTTGAACCAGTAAAATTGAAGTTTTCCATGACCCAGATTGATTGCACCCATACAAAAGGGGGCCTTTGTGTAGACTCATTGTTGGTCTATCCAAAGGGTTATCGACAGGATAAAGAGATGATTGTTTCTATGTAGGATTTCTAGGAAAGTTTTGCTTTGTAGAGAAGATATATATGTAGGAGATATATTGCATAGGAGAGGGGAAGTGGTTTTTTTTTCCTGAGTAACAACCGGTTTTTAATATTTTATAGTTAGTTTCTGTATATATTATATACAATTCTTTTCTTTTTTTCTTATTTTCAACTTTGATCAGTTTTGAGTGAACATTGTTAGGGAAGACATTAGTCAATTTAATTTTAGGATTGGAAAGAGGAAAGAAGGATCGTTTTTCTTATCATTCTTTGTAATATTTCGCATCACTAGCAGTGTAACAAAATACGGTTCATGCAGCCGCATATGCGTATGCAGTTGGCAACCACATAGAAAATCAATATGCGGTCTAATATGCAGTTCCGCATATGCGGCTGCATATTTGACCTTATAGTTTTACCGCATATTTGGCCGCATATTTTTATCGCATATTCGGCTGCATATTTTTACCACACATTCGACTGTATATTATCGCATACTTGTTTGTATGATACTGCATATTATCACATACATCATATTACCGCATATTACCGCATACTTGTTTATATATATATATATATTAATTCTCATTTTAAAATCCGTATAAAAATCCGCGTATGCGGTATGCGGTGGCTTTCCGCATACTACATAGAAACCGTATTTTACGTAGAAACCGCATTTTAAATCATTGATCACTAGTGATGCTTGGCAAACCGTTTGTTTGGTTCTGAAAGTGTTACTTTTGAGTTTTTCCTTTATGTATATTAAAATACTTCGATTTGTTTGATAACATATGAAGATATGATTCATGGGACCGTATGTATATTAAAAAGGAGAATGCATGACAGCTGGTTGAGGGTAATATTATATCGGATTTGTATGCATGGGACCATATGTACATGTGTAATTTTGCTGTGTTGTTAAAAGAATATAAATAAAATAAAATTAATTTATGTTACAAGAGTTGTCTAATCTAGCGGTTCACGCTATTTATAATATTTTTATAGGTCAAGGGTTCCTCTCCCACCGCATTCTTTTATGGGCATTTTTCAACAAAAGTAGCGAAAGGTTTTCTGTGAGCACGAATATACAGATACGTTGTTTTCGCGCTTTACTCAGTTCATTACTGGACATTTCTATTTTATTTTCGTTGTAGCTAGCTAAATGTTGATAACGAGCAACTAATTGTCAACAACGAGTATCGAATTGTTAGATAGACGAATATATTTGTAACGTTAAAAATTAGCAACATAAAAAACTGTACTATCAAATAAATTGAGTAGTTTCTGAAAAGGTCATGTCTGTTATTATTGACATATTTTCATTTTTAACATTTATGAAAATATTGCTACCAGTTTTAAAAAAAAAACATTTATGAAAATATAATTAATATCTAACAAGATACTGGAGCTACTGGAAGGGAATTTTTTTTGTAAATCATAATTAAAAAAAATATTTTTACGAAACCAACGTGATTATTATTTTTGTACAAAAATCATAAGAACCGAAATGTCATTTCGGTCCGTTATTTTTTTTTATTCTGGACCGAAATGTCATTTTGGTCCGGTTTTCTTTTTGGATTTTCTGTGGCAGCTCATATGAAAACTTGTAAAACCAGTACCATAGAAAATCCAAAAAGAAAACCGGACCAAAATGTCATTTCGGTCCGGAATAAAAAAAATAACGGACCGAAATAATATTTCGGTTCTTATAGTTTTTGTAAGAAAAAAAATAATCATATTGGTTTCGTAAAAAAAGTAAAATTTAATTATAGTTTATTAAAAAAATTCACTCGAAGGGTGATCGAAGCAATGAAACACGTATCCTCTGCATTAACATATGAGCCCTTTAATATTAGTGTGGATCTAATTTGCATGGATCTTAAAGTGAATCGGATAGTCCAGATGCATTTAATGCAAAGGATACGAATTCATGTATGGACGTCGCACGCTAGGTCATCATTATTATTAGACAGGACAGTCGTGATGAAAAACCAATTCAGTTCTACTACATGTCAGATGTGTCAAAGTCTGTTTTTTTTTTTCTCGTATTAACGAATATGACGTTCTTTCTAATATGGTATTATTTTTATCAACAAATATGTATTACGCACAAATTAACATATAGCAATATGTTGTTAACGACACAATTTATAAGCTTGAAGTGCATTTTTATGAAGTTATATTAACAAATCCGTTGAACCATTTCACAATTAGTACATTGTACTTGACATTTACCTAGATATTGGTAAAATCTAATGCGTTGTTAAACACTTACTCCGAATTCTTAAGAAAACATTCTGATACAGGGGCGGAGGCAGAATTTGACTGAATGGGGGTCAAATTTTTTTTCAATAAGTGGTGAGTCAGAGAGAAAGAGATAGATAATATAAAATAAGAATTGTCTCGTGACTCATGAGCTTTTTGATTTTTTTGATTAAAAAATATTCTAAATGCTAGAAATCTCTCAAATTATACGCAAGTAATTTTAAAAAGAATGGGGGTCAATAATATAAAATTTTACAAAAAATATGGTGGTCAATTTCTTGTACATGTAGCATTTTACTATGAAGTATAGAACAACATAGTATAATACTGGTTTTAAAAAAAAAATAGAAGTCAATTGACCTCATTCTATTAAGCTTTCTCCGCCTCTGGATACACCTAATTTTTTTCATAATATCAAATCAGTATAATACAAACTAATTTGAAATAGGGGTAATATTAATATGTTTCTAATATATCCCTGAAATTTTTTAGTTAGCACAATAAAAAATAGAAATTAAATGATTACCATCCGGCCCAAGCTATTTTCAATCCTACCACCCATGCGGACCCAATCCGTGCACTAAAATGGGTTGGTGCGCGGACTAGGTTGGCGCACCAATTGGTGCTCTAACTGGGTTAGCGCACCAAAATTGGTGCAAAATTAGTGCTCAAACGGGGTGAAACGCACCGAAAAGCAGTAAAAATTTCGGAACAGTTGGTGCTCTAACCCAGTTAGAGCACCAGTTGGTGCGCCCACCTAGTCCGCGCACCAACTTATTTTGGTGCGCAGATTGGGTCCTCGTGGATGATAGGATTAAAAAAATCTTAGTAAAGATGGTATTCATTTAATTTTGATTTTATGCCGTGCTAACTAAACAAATTTCTGAGTATATCCAAATACCATCAAGTTGTATGCTGTATGCATACCTCATTTTATGTAGACTACAACTATATATGATGAAAATGAGGTATGCATACTCTTAGTCTTGGAACAAAATAGCGGATCGCCTACAATATAGACTTATTGATGAAAAAGTTGATACGACTTTTTTTTTGAGTTAATTTCTCATGTACTTTTAAAGAGTTCTTCAATTTTTTATTTACTCCTTTACTCTTTATTATATTCAATATGTCCTTAATTGTTTTTTTCTTTTTCTTATTTGCCCATTACACAATAATTCTGAACTTAATCATAGTTTTTTTTTGAGGAAACAAGAGGGGTCAAGCCCCACTTTATATTAACCAGATTCGGTTACAATTGTGAAGGTTCTCAGGGCGAAAACCTAGTGATGTGTGTTTGGAATACCTTTGAGGGTAAATGAAGATAAAAATAAAAATAAAAACAGAAACCTAAAAAAAATGCTACGTGCTCTGTGAAGAAAAAGAAACAGAAAGTAAAATACTACTTCGCTATTTTTGAATAGCTTTATTGTTATCCTAATACTTCATCAGCCATGATTCGTGCTGTTACTTCCTTGTAGCCTTCCATCCATTCGTCGCATTTCGAGTATCTCTGCTATCAGTTGTTGCCTTGTTTTGTTTTTATCCCGGAAAATCCTGCTGCACCGTTCTCTCCAGATAACGAAGTTTGTTGTTATTATAGCCTCCCTTGCCATGCTTGAGAGCCTTGTGTCTAACATTTGTTCTATCCCTCCTTGACCCATTTGCGCAAGCTCTGCTAGTTGTAGGTAATACGTAACTCCTCGGAGTATTTCTTTCGTAAGGATGCAGTCGATGAAGAGATGTTTGGTATCTTCATCATTTGCTCGACACATGTAGCACATCCCCACTATGGTAAATCCTTTACTTCTCAAATTCGCCACTGTCAGAATTTTGTTGTTGTACAACAGCCATGCAAAAATTTTGCATTTTGGAGCTATTTTTAGTTTCCAGATGCTACCTGTCCTGGATGCGATTCTTGGTGTGTTGCAAAGCATCTTGTAGGCTGATTTGACCGAAAAACCCTTATCTTCTTGTAATTTCCAGATGGCCGATCCTGCTGCCTGCTGTGGTTGCGCTAAGTGCTGCTGTAGTCCCCTCTGTATGCAACGCAGTTCAAGCATTTCCTGTTCAGCTTGTTCTGTCAGTGAGTGTTCAAAGAGATGGGCCGGTTCTGTGGCAGTGAGAAAGTCATAAAGGCTGCTGTCTTGGTTTATTGCAAATGTGTATAGTGCTCTTAGCCGGTTCTTAAGAATGCCCTCGCCCCAGTTGTGTTTCCAGAGTTTGGTGCTGCTGTGATGAGGTGGTGTCAGCTGCATGAAGTTATCACAAAGAGGTTGCGCCTCCTTCAGGTGTTTGATGAAGAAAGTGGATTCATATATCATTAAAGGCTGGTCATGGCAATATATCTCTGTGAATATCGTCTTCCACAATTTGGGCTGCGGTTGATGCCATTGCCAATACCATTTGGCAAGCAGTGCTATGTTAAAGTTCTGCAAATTGATGATGCCAAGTCCTCCCCATTCCTTCGGGACACACACTAGTTCCCAATTAGCTAAATGAATTTTCTTCTTCTCATGTTGAGCGCCTTGCCATAGGAAGTTTCGCCTTAGTCGATCTATTTCGTCAATGACCCATTGTGGTAATTTAAACACCGTCATAAGGTAAATTGGGATGGCCGATAAAACCGCATTTATGAGCACTATGCGGCCTGCTAGACTCAAAATTTGGCTGTCCATCCGTTCAACCTTTCTCTTATTCTTTGAATGAATTCTCGGAATACTTGATTTGGGATTTTACTGTCCGATAGTGGAAGACCAAGGTAAGTCATAGGCAGCGTACCTATTTTGCAGCCCAACATATTCTGTATTTGTTGTGTGTCCCCTTGCATTGAGTTGAGTTGTATAAATTCTGATTTCCCCATGTTGATTTTCAGCCCCGTTAGCCTTTGAAAAACTGCCAACGTTAGTTTTAGGATCTGCACTTGTTGCACATCTGGTTTGACGAAGAAAATTGCATCGTCCGCATATAACAAGCACGACTCCATATTCCTGAGCGGCATCTTGAGTGCTCCTGTCTCTCTCAGCCTTTGCATCCATCGTGGCAGGAAGTCAATTTCTAAAATAAACAGCATTGGAGATAGGGGATCTCCCTGGCGCACACCTCTTTTTAACCTGATTTTTTTTCCGACCAGCCCATTGATGATGATCTGTGATGTGCCTTTTAGTACTAACCGGTCTATCCAGTGAATAAAGGTTGTCGGAAAGCCGATAGCACTCATAACTTTCAAGAGAAAACCCCAATCAATGGTGTCAAATTCCTTATGTATGTCTGCTTTAAAAATAGCTAGGGGTGTTTTAGTCGTTTTTGCATAGTGTAGCACCTCCCTTGCATATATAAAGCCTTCAGAAATTTGCCGTCCCTTTATAAAACCTGACTGCGGTTTCATAATAAGATCATCCATGTGTGTTTGCAACCGATTTGCTAGAATTTTTGAGAAATTTTTTTGACAGCTGTGTAACAAGCTAATTGGTCTGTACTCGGCTGGCTTGCTTGGGTTTTCGATTTTGGGGATCAATGTTATATACGAGGAGTTGAGAGGCTCTAGTGTTTGATTTGTTGATGTTATCCTGGTGAAGACTGCTAGTAAATCCGGTATTAAGATGTCTTCAAAAACTTTGAAAAATTCCCCTGTTAGTCCATCCGGCCCGGGGCCTTGTTATGTGGCCATTCCTTGATTACTCTTTTGATCTCAATCTGAGTCAGTGGCTGTCCCAAATCTGTCAAGTTGTGTTGTCTTGGGTACAACACTGCCCATTCAATGTCTTGCGTTGTTTGCTCCGTTTTGCCCATGAGGTTTATGAAAAAGTCTCGGAAAATATTAGCTTTCATTTGTTGGTCCCTGTAAGTTCTGCCTTTGTGTTGAATTGGACCTATGTTATTACCTCTTTTGCTTGCAGTGGCATATGCATGGAAAAAAGCTGTGTTGCTGTCCCCGTGAGTTTGCCACTTGATTTTCGCTCTCTGTTTCCATAATTCTTCTTCGTATGTTGCTAATTCTGTAAACCTTCTTCTTACTCGTGCTTTGACTATCTTCTCCAATTGTGTTGGTGGTCTTGTGTCTTCTACTTTATCGTACCACCCCATGTAGTTTCGACAAACCAGAATCTGCCTTTTGATATTGCCTATTCTGCCCTTTGTCCAATTCAGGATCTGTTTTTGAAGGTCAAAAAATTTGTCTTGTAATTGTGCTGTTGTGCTTGTTGTCTCCTTGCTTTCCCAATGTTGCTTTACAAAGTTGACAAATTCTTCCGATTTCAACCATAAATTTTCGAATCTAAAAATCTGGGTTTTTTTTGTGCGTGTACTTGCCTCATATATAATCGGGTTGTGGTCAGAGTTGGTGTTTGGAAGAGTGCGTTGCGTTGAGGCTGAGTAAAGTGCACTCCATTCAGTGGATAGCAAGAACCGATCCAATTTGGCAAGAGAAGGAACAACTCTAGTATTAGACCATGTATATCTTCTTCCTGTCATTGGGAGATCAATCAGTCCTAATTGGAGAATTAAGTCCGCGAACACTGCTGGCCATCTCGAGTTTGTAGTGGTGTTCCTGTCTTGATGTTGAAGAGTGGTGTTAAAATCTCCACAAATTAACCAAGGTGTGCCATTGGTCGGTTCCTCCGATTGCAATTCATGAAAAAACAAGTCCCTTGTAAGTGGCCTAGAGGGTCCATATACTGCCGTGATTTTAATTTCTGTCTCCATGGTGTTATCCCTCAAGTTGACCGACAGACTATATGTATTTGTCTTGTGTGAAATTAGTGAGAACCTTCTTCCTTGCCATGCTACTAAAATTCCTCCTCTTGTTTGATTTGCCTCTAGTGTTTGAAACTCATTCAATCTTCCCCCGCATATTTCTTTCCTTGTATTATCGTCCACATTCCTCAGTTTTGTTTCTTGTAGGCATATGATATTTGGTTTTTCCAAAAAGAAAGTTTGTCGAATGGCTAATCTTTTCTCCCTTTCATTCAAGCCCCGGACATTCCAAGTGATAATTTTAATTTTTGCTTTGTACTCCATTGATAAACCAAGTGACACCCAAAAGAATCATAATAATACTTGCTTGCAAAGATGAGGTCTTACATCTCATTTTCATCACCTTACAATCTGCCCCTGATGTTAAAAGAACTAATTTTCTAAACTCCCTTTTGCTATCCAGGAAACCATACCTTGCTATCCCCAAAAGTTCCTGTAGCCTTACTGGTTGCGTACCCACATTGCACTGCCCTATTTGATCCCAATTTAAACTACTTCTAACCTCCTGTGCCCTTCCCTGGTACCCCCACAATAGAAATCCTAATTTTGCAAAATTAAACACATAGACTTTACTTATCATTTCTAAACTTTGGATGCACTAATTGGCCAAAATTGCCTCCTCTTGCAGCTACCTAAACTCACAATTACTCGCCCCTGAGTATTGCTGTTGCTGCCGTTGCCATCTCCCCCTTCATCTCGATCCCGGCTTGGTTGATCACTGCTTCGGCTTGTTCATCTGACAGTGGATTGAGTGAGTTCATGTAGTCCAGCTTAATCGGCGAGACCCTTGACTTCTTCTTGTGTGCTTTTCGGAAGCAGGAGACTGACCAAGGTCTGGTGTTTCGTCTTGCCCTCTCTTCTGGCCGAGTGTATGTCCTGTCAGTTTTAGAAGATAGCCGAGGGCTTCTTCTAGCTGGTGGGTTTTTGTATTTCGGTGGTCCAGGGAAACCAGGCGGGCCCTTCTCTGTGGTGTTTAGCTGCGGCCCAGTCGGGTTTGGGCTGTCGAAGCCTTGAGGCCCAGTAGGCATGGTGGCCGAATCTTGCTGGGTCTCAAACTCCTCTATGATTTTGGGCTGCTCTTCAGGGTATGTAGCTGGTGTGTTTTGGGGCCCGTAAACAACTTCCTTAATGGGCTGTAGCTCACCTAGCCCTACTAAGTTTTGTCCAAAGCCTTTTTTTGTGGCTGTGCAGCCCTTCTCTGGTGTTGTGTTTGGTGTGTTGCCAACCTGGATCCCACTGAATGTGAAAGTAGTACCTCTGAACAAAATTTCAAACGCCTCCTTTTTGAATATTTCTATTTGAATAAGTCTGAGTGTCTCTATATCTTGTTCCTGCACTATTCGAATACCTTGAGTGGGTAAAAGTATCCTGTACTGTACCCCTGCTGCACTTCTTGCAATTAATTCTTCGTACCCTGTTGGATGAATATGCGCTGGCTGTTCAGCTCCAACGGCTATACTGTCTTGTTCTTTGTCAGCTTGGGGAGGTGTGTTGCTCTTGTCTCCAGTGGGTGTTTCTCTTCCCTTCTCCAGTGTAACGGGGCTGGTCTCCTCTCCAGTTTTTTTCACCTGCGTCGTCTCCATTTGGGGTGGGTTGGCATCTTCATGTTTTGTGTAATTTTCTCCGGTTGGCGCGTCGGTCTCCTCGACCTGTGTCGCCACTGTTTCTTCTTCTATTTCCTGCGTTGTGTGCTCTCCTTGTGTTGCACCCTCATCACCCACATTCAGCCCGACTTGGAGTTCAGATATCGCCTGCACTAGCTCATCACCTGCTTGTTCAACTATCTTAGTTTCAGGCCTTTCCCCCTCTAGTGGGGAGACATCTTCAGGGGGTTTGTTGTCATTTGGTTTGTTTTGTTGTTGTAGTGGTTCGGTTTCGGTCGCTATCGTGTGGCTGATGGCAGGGTTGGCTGCTCTTTCACCAGTACGGTGTCTGCCTGGTGCCTGGGGATCTCTTCCATCTGTGATTCTCACTCTTGGGGTAGTGGTGGAAAGTCTCGCAGGGACAAGGTAGTGGTCTGGCCCGTTGGAGCCTCCTCGGGACGTCTGACCCCTGTCCGGTCTGTGGTTTCTATGCTCCACCGGTGAAGGGGTGTCCGAAGTGTACAACCAGCCATCAAGTTCTATCATGACTGTACCTGGGCGGGATCTGGTACCCGCCGTTGCATACCGAGGAACCCGATACGGAAATCGGACATCAACTAGAGCAGTGATATACTCATAGTTATCATTGTGAAACAACGGCGCCACCCTTTCTAGTTGCCCGAAACCTGAAACAAGCATCCCAACGTCCCGTCTGTTCCAGCGGTGTAGCGGTAGGTCGTATATCTTAATTCTAGCAAGGTTAGAGGTTGGGTTATACATTGTACCCGCGTCCCGTGTCCAGGGAGCAAGCTGCACATCGACCCCGGGGCCTAGTGTGAAGGCACATACCGCACAGGCCTTCTTCATCATGTCTCTGCTAGGGAAGATTGCTATGAAGTCACCCACCGATTGGTGAACTTTTCTGACCTTGAACTCTTTAACTTGTCTTCTGAAGTACATAGCTAGCCTTGTGGCAAGCTGGTGGGCGAGGAAAGGCGTGTTTTCATTTGGACCCGTCATGACTATTGCTGTTCTCTCTAGGAACTGATTGATTGGCAGAAACTGCTGTCTTTCTTCTAGAAAGACATGAATGTCTTCTGCTCTGTTTGTTTCAACATGATCAGGGTTTTCCAGTGGGATGTTCTCCCAGTCAGAGAGATCCATTTGAGGTTTGTTTTCTGTCCTTTGTGAGTGGGGTGTGGCCTTCACCGGGATCTCCTGGCCCTCCTTTATAGTCTCTTGGTTTTTGGCAGCTGGGGCTGCATTTACTCCTCTTTTAACTTCTCCTTTAATTTCTTCCTTGGTGCTGGTTGGTTTGCATTGACGTGAGAAATGACCTGCCTTGAAACATTTAAGGCATCTTACCTTCATTTTACAGAAAGTTTTTTGGTGTCCTTTGGCAAAACAGTTGAAGCACCTGTTCTCCTCTTTAAGTTTCTGTTGGTGGGGGCTTAGTACGGGTTTAGCCTTGGCGGTACTAGGACCTTTGTGTTTCCTACGAACTAGTGTCCAGCCCTCTTCCTCTTCTAGGGTGGCTGCCTTAACTCTCTGTGGAACGCCATTAAGGGTCTGCTCTCGAGCCTTGTGCGGTTGTCTGAAGGTCTCATCTGGTTGTTGAGGCTTCTCTGCCCTGGTGGTACGCCATGGTGGTATGTCTTTATTGTTCTTGAGGAGAATCTGGGCATAGGATTTGCCTGCTGCAAAAATTGCCTCTCTTGTCGCCTTTGCCTTAGCTAGCTGGAACGCCATCGAAGATCTCTGGTGTCCTCCTCAAACGGACTAGAAATTTTATAATGTCAATGAGCAAATATTATCGTGACATAAAACAAAATCAACTATTCTAATTTGAACTTAATCATAGTTAAAAGATAAAAATAACCTTTCAGAAATTCTTGTTTAAAAATTTGATGAGTCTCCTTGTTATCTACTACGAGCACAACTCAATTTGAGAACTATAGTTCTCATTGTGTCACTCCAAACCACTTCAAAAACTGTACTATCAAATAAATTGTTAACAACGAGTATCGAATTGTTAGATAGACGAATATATTTGTAACGTTAATGATTAGCAACTTCAAAAACTGTACTATCAAATAAATTGAGTTGTTTCTGAAAAGGTCATATCTGTTATTATTGACATATTTTCATTTTTAACATTTATGAAAATATTGCTACCAGTTTAAAAAAAAACATTTATGAAAATATAATTAATATCTAACAAGATACTGGAGCTATTGGAATGAATTTTTTTTATTAAACTATAATTAAAAAAATATTACGAAACCAACATGATTATTTTTTTTTTTACAAAAATTATAAGAATCGAAATTTGTATTACGCACAAATTAACATATAGCAATATGTTGTTAACGACACAATTTATATGCTTGAAGTGCATTTTTAAGATGTTATATTAACAAATCCGTTGAACCATTTCACAATTAGTACATTGTACTTAACATTTACATAGATATTGGTAAAATCTAATGCATTGTTAAACACCTACTCCGAATTCTTAAGAAAACATTCAGATACAGGGGCGGAGGCAGGGTTTGACTGAATGAGGGTCAAATTTTTTTTCAATAAGTGGTGAGTCAGAGAGATAGAGATAGAAAATATAAAATAAGAATTGTCTCCTGACTCTTGAGCTTTTTTATTTTTTTGATTAAAAAATATTCTAAAATGCTAGAAATCTCTCAAATTTCTTGTACATGTAGCATTTTACTATAAAGTATAGAACAACATAGTATAATACTGGTTTTTAAAAAAAAAAATAGAAGTCAATTAACCTCATTCTATTAAGCTATCTCCGCCTCTGGATACACCTAATTTTTTTCACAATATCAAATCAGTATAATACAAACTAATTTGAAATAGAGGTAATATTAATATGTTTCTAGTATATCCAAATACCATCAAGCTGTATGCTGTATTCATACCTCATTTTATGTAGACTACAACTATATATATGATGAAAATGAGGTATGCATACTCTTAGTCTTGGAACAAAAAATAGAAAGCCACTTGATTCTTGATGTAACATATATGACGATGATGATCGATCCGCTTGCGAAGCCTACAATATAGACTTATTGATGAAAAAGTCGATACAATTTTTTTTTTGAGTTAATTTATCATGTACTCTTAAAGAGTTCTTCAATTTTTTATTTACTCTTCTACTCTTTATTATATTCAATATGCCCTTAATTCTTTTTTTCTTTTTCTTATTTGTCCATTACACAATAATTCTGAACTTAATCATAGTTAAAAGACAAAAATAACTTTTCAGAAATTCATGTTTAATAACTCAATTTGAGACTATAGTTCTCATTGTGTCACTCCAAACCACTTTGAGAAGCTCTCGAACTCTGTGCAGTCACTGCAAATTCATGTAATTAGTCTATCCAATTGCTTAGATCACCTCATATTATTAGTAGTCCGATATACTATGATACCAGTATAATACCAGTATAGTATTGTTTTCAATTAGATGCAAACGTGTTATAAGAGAAGAAAATAACATTGGAGTCGTTGGATGAAATAAAAGAACAATGGTGGTCCTGCAACATACACAGCACGAGGCACGAGGTGAAGCTGATGCGTTTCAATCATCATTAGCTAATTTGGTTTTATTTTAATATTTTATTTTTCTTTCTTTGTTTTTCTGTATCATGGACCAAACTTCTTCCGTGATTTTTATTTTTACCCAAAAAAAATATATTTTAATATAAATAATCAGGTTTTTAAAATATTTTTACTTTTACCCAAAACGCTAGGAATATCAGCGTTCCGAATTCTTAATTCGGAACGCTAGGAATCCTAGCGTTCCGAATCTCTGTTTTTTTTTTTGAAAACTTATATAAGGAGAGCTGCGTGGAGAAGGAAGAGAAAAAAAAAAAGAGGAGAAGGAAGAGGAGGAAGGAAGAGAAGAGGGAGAGGAAGGAGAGGAAGAGGAGGGAGGGGAGCTGAAGGAAGAGGAGGAGGAGGAGACGGAGAAGTCGTCAGGTAATTTTTTTACATACGTATTTACTGTTAATTACATACGTATTTACTGTTAATACATACGTATTTACTGTACACTACTGTTCACATACGTATTTACTGTACAATACTGTTCACATACGTATTTACTGTTCACATTTACTGTTCACATACGTATATACTGTTCACATACGTATATACTGTTCACATACGTATATACTGTTCACATACGTATTTACTGTTCACATACATATTTACTGTTCACATTTACTGTTCACATACGTATTTTACTGTTCACATTTACAATTGAAATCAGTAAACTGACCAAATATTTGTTATTTATGAATGTAGTTTATTGGCCATGTCTATTGCAATTTCAATACATTTTGGAGGAAAGTTCATAACTGACCAGTATGGAGTACGTTACTCCAAACCTGCAGCAAATACGTATTGGGTTGATAAAAATTTCTCATTTGAGCAGTTGCAATCGCTTATTTATGAAGCGAGCGGCTACAATAGGAATCGTTGTCAATTACAAATTCAGGCCCGAATGGTCCACGCAGGAAAATATGTCAAAATCACATTGGGAGATAACGGGGCATTGAGAGGTCTAATAGCGCAGGTTTTGAGGTCTGGCGAATCATTATTGGAAGTTTTTGCACGCAGAATTCGCGAAGAGCCAGGGGCCGGAAGTTCAGGCCAAAATTCGGCTGCCCAACATTATCAAGAAGATAATGAACCACACACTCCTTTTATCGTATTGCCTGTACCAGAACCGGAACCAGAAATATACAATAATTCACCCCAATCTCCACCTTTTGTCCCACAACGAGTACAATCTCCACCTTTTATACCACCTATATCCTTACCTGGGCCTGAACCAAATCCTCACCCCAGACCGCCACCAGTACAGGAAGATCCAAACGAGTCGGAATTTGAATTTATAAACGAGGTACCGGAGGAGAATCTGCAAACTGGGGATGAATTGGGGGAAGGAGACTGTGACATTAATGATGAAGGAGATGAAGAAGATGAAGAAGATGAAGAAGAATACCCACAGCCCACTGTGAGGCAGAATAGAGAGAATATGCCGTTAGGTGGCCGTTCTGAGACTCACCCTTTTGTAAACTTCAATGACACATCAGCTTTCCGAGAAGCAGATGTTTCTTACTATGGTCATCGGGTTGAGTACAGGAGTGAGCTCGCAAAAGGCCAATACTTCGTAAGTAAAAAGCAACTGACGAAAAAGATCAGAGAGTACCATGTTGACAAGAACAAGGAGACATATACGAGGAGAAGTGACACATCCCGACTAGAAATTAGATGCAACACTCCGGGTTGTCGTTTCAAACTGAAGGCAAGAGCAACAAATGCCGGAGATACATGGATGATAACTGAGCAAGACACGCCTCACACATGCGAATCTGAGTACACCAGGTCGGACCATGCACAACTCACGGCATCAATTATCGCAGATATCATCGAGAGCAGCATTAAGGAAGACCCCACTATGAGCATCCGGAGTGTGGCACACTGCGTGAGGGTTAGGTTTGGCAGTATAACCCCGAAATACAACAAACTTTGGAGAGGTCGTGAGATTGCAGTAGCCCGGCAATTTGGGAGTTGGGAAGAGTCGTACAATTTTATGAAACTATTGCTTATCGGGATATGTTACACGAATCCCGGCTCAAAATACCAATTTCTGACAAGTCCGAGCATCGATAAAAATACAGGACTGGTCAAAGAAGGTGTTCAGACATTCAGGGCCGTGGCATGGGCTTACGGACCATGCATTACCGCATTTGATTACTTAAGACCGGTGATCAGTATAGATGCAGCCTTCCTTTCTGGGCGGTATGAGGGCAGACTTTTGATGGCTTGCGCCTATGATGCCGATAACCAATTGCTGCCTTTAGCATTTGCAATTGTACATACGGAGAATGAAGAGAACTGGGGTTTTTTCTTACAATTAACTTTATTTTGTGAACTTTATTTGTATGAACTTTATTTGTATGAACTTTGGCTCAGGGGCCTTCCTTTGAGGTTTGTATGAACTTTATTTGTATGTATTTTATTATGTTGCAGTTTTTTTTATTATTATTTTCCAAATAAATTGCAGACGAGGAGGATGGACAGTAACAATCGAGGAAAGAGCGAGGAAAAGAAATGCAATTGGGGCTGCGGAAGGAAGAGAAAGGACTGTCCAATTTGGTCTAGGAAATGTGTGCAAGGATCTGCTGATGATTTTGAACGACATGACATATCTGATGATGATTTTGTAGAAAACCCCTACGGCTATGGATTGGGAAAAAAAAGATGATGTACAGACGCCTAAGACGAAGAGTAAGGCTAAGACTAAGGCTAAGACTAAGGCTAGCACGTCGTCTGTTGTTACCGAGCCGTCATCGTCAACCTCGGACGATGATTTTGTTCCATGTACGTTCAAGACCGGTAAGACGAAATAGTATGTTGTATGATCGTTTGAAGCAGATATTAAGTTTGTATTTTATATTTTGGATGTTATTTCTGGATATTATTTATATTAAGTTTGAAATAGTATGTTTTATGATCGTCAATGGATGTTATTTCTTTTTGTTGTACGAAACATAACGAAACATAAATAAACTACACTAAAAAAAATAAAACATAATAAAACATAATAGAACATAATAAAAAATAAAATGGAACATAATAAACTACACTACACTACACTAAAAAAATAGAACATAATAAAACATAACGAAACTACACTACACTAAAACTACCAAACTAAACTAAAATAAACTACCATAATAAAACATAACATAGCACAACTAAACTAAAACATAATAAAATATACCCTCTATCCATCGTACTGCGAAGGGGAGAATCGGTGAGGTGGTCTACCCCTGTTCTCTCTACTGAACACGCGCTCATGCCAATCATCCCACTGAGGCTGTCCTGCCTGCGCGGCGCGAGCTGGTGTAATATGATCCTCGAGGCTGTCCTGCCTGCTCATCGTAAGTGTTGTATCCCATGGATCCGAGGCCCCGTCGGTAGCTGGCGGTGGCGTGGGAGTATGGAATATGGATGCCACAAACTGGGACTCATAATCAGCCTGAGTCCGGCTACCAGAGGCCTCCCAATCGTGAGCCATCTCTGAATACGGCTGACGCGGTGGCGGAGAGGCGGCTGTGTCGGCATACATGTCTGCAAGGCTAAAACTCATCCTGTCATCCTGCACATACTGGATCTCTGGAGACTCATGATGCTCAGGCTGTGTCGGCATGTATGCAGGACCCTGCAAGGATAGTTAAAATTTAGTAAATTTTAACTATCTTTACTTACAGTAAAAGAATAAATAAAATAAAGAATCACACACCGGGGGAAGAACTGGACGACCGTACTCGTCACGGTAGGCATGCCAACCGGCCATGTGTAGTACCCAACGGTGATAATCCCACTCTGGCTGCTCTGATGGTTCCGGTGGCATCTCACTGGTCATAACAGGTGGCGCGTCAGGCTCGTCCGGCTGTACTGCGCGCCAATCAATATTCTCTCCAGCGTCTCGTAACATGGTGACCAGCTTTGCCTCCTGGCCGTGGTCCGCAATGCATGGGGCAACCAAGTTCAACATCGCGTGCCCGAACGCTCTGTAGCCACGTTTTCCAAGACAAACGATTGAACGCGCGGCACCTTTAAGCGCTAACAGCAGCTATAAAAAACGTTAGAAAAAATAAAGGTTATGATAAAATGTTCATAACGCATAAAAATGTGTTGTTTTAGATGCATTACCTGGCGAGCACCTTTCCGGCCAGTAGGGGTATAACCATCGTCTTCGAATATCTGTGAGCGAAGAAACTCGCCGTAATCTCCCTCTATATACACCGAAGCCATGCCGACCTGCAGGTACCAAGCCTGATATCTCAATAGGGGATCTCCCTGGAACTGCATCGTATCAATCTCCGGCATCTGCCATAAGTTGGCACTCATATCGCCCGCCTTGCTGTAGTACTCCGAGTGATGCTCACTCCAATCTCTATCCCAGTGATTACCGTGTGTTATCCTGTAATTCATATGTCAGTTGCAATTTAAAGACAAGAACTAATGCTAAGTACAAAAATGCTAAAAAGAACATAACTTACCCGTGTAGCCTCATGATCACATATCTCGGGACGTCTGGATCTGCGGGGATGAGTGGAGGAAAATGAAACTGACGGAGCACCCGGTCTGGATAGTGGTGCTCCACTATCCAGAAGCACACCAGCGGTCCCCTGTAGAGCCACATCTCCTGATCATCCGCTACAATCTGCGGCAGCCTCCCCTCAGTGTATAGCTCATGGTACGGAGTCCAGCGCACCTGCGTCTCACCCAGACTCTGAATCTGAGATCGGACCGTCCTGATACCTGCTGTCTTTCCGTGAGGGTTATCCTTGTACAAGTGATGTCCGTACCATTTCATGCCGAATGCCAGTCGATTTCCATTTTCGGCCTCTCCCCATGGATCCTCGTTCGGCTCAGGTACCCCCACCGGTAGCCGTGACCACGACCAATGCTGCAGAAGAAGCATTGGCCCGTAGATTTGCTTAGTTTTCCGCTATATTTTTTAAGAATACCAGCCGTCAGTGACAAGTTAAATAATTAAAATAATACAACAAGTGCATGACAAGGTAGGTAATTAAAATAAGACATAAATAGCATACTGACCTTGCAACCGTGGCACAAGTTGGAGTAGAGATGTGCTAGGACAGCCCCACCCAAGTTGTACCTGCCGCTCGACGGCTGAAGGTCTCGCAGCAGCTCTAGATACATCATCGGGATGGTATTACCACTAGCATCAGCAAACATGACAGAACCAAATAGGTCCATCACGAATCCCCGTGTGTATCTGTAATATCAAAATTATAGAGCAACTCAGTTTTCCGCATGAAACAGAGTACAAAATAAATGTAATACAAATAGTTTGTATGAGTACCTCTGAATCTCGATCGGAGTGGAATCGCTACCTATACCTCTCGCAAACATAGCTCGCGGCTTCGTCTTTTCCAGACAGTACTTGGACTTCCCCCCGTTGCTGCGTATATCTGGCTCCGCTCCCAACAACTCAGCGAGCATGTAATTAATCGTCGTGTCATCTGGATCTGTGGGGTCAGATATGCCACCAACGGGCACGCCCTGGATAGGCAAACCCCATAGAGCACTAACGTCCTGGAGAGTCACTGTCATCTCTCCAAAAGGTAAGTGGAACGTGTGCGTCTCGGGGCGCCATCGCTCCACTAGTCCTGCAATCAGGGACGCGTTGATGGACTTAGCCTCCGACTGTAGAATATCGACCAAATGCTGCACCCCCAAATTTTGCAGATACGCCTCCATCTCCGGGTAGTACTGCATGTCCAGATACCGACCCCTGGCATTTATAATTGCCTCACTCTGCGTTCAAAAAAGTGAACAACATGAAAACCTAAAAATACAAAAATTCAACAAAATCCAAACTTAAAAAAAAAAGTAATCAAGTACCTCTTTAGATGCATCTGAGACTCGGTGCTCACCGTGAGGCATCCATAATAAAGGACTGAAATGATCCTTGCTGTCAGTGGGAATGGGCTCATCAACCGGGTCGGCTGCGGGTGGTCTCCTAGGCCGTCCCCTAGCCATCCTACGTTAAAAAATATGTTAAACATGCTACAATTGGCTAAAATATGCTAATTGCGGTAAAAATATGCTAAAATACGCTAATATGCAAAAAGATGACTATGGAGTCAATCATAACATGCATTATGCCAATAAGAACAAAGAACCACTCCATACAAGCATATTTTTATAAATTTGTATTTTTTTTGGAAGATAAAGTTTCCATTAGAAATGTATGAAATAATGCTTGAAATTGCACAAAGCTGTCCAGAAATTGCACAAAGATGATTGAACTGAATCATCAAACCTACTTCTAAGTTTACACATAAATTACACAGAAATTCAATCACATAACCGTATTATATAATAATATTTTATACAATTTCGCTAAAATATTAATTAAATAAGATTTTAAAGGAAAATCAATTCTTGAATAAATAAATCTATATTAATTGATTTTTAATGAAAAAATAAATATATCCAATTTTACCGATTAAAAATTTGAATTTAATGGGAGAATTTGGTTTTCAATCAGATTAGAAATTTGTCTTCTAAATATATAACATTTGAGACTTTAAAGGTAAATTTGGTTTTCAATCAGACGGTTCGAATTAATCAGATGGTTTGATCATTCTTATTTTTTTTGGTTTTCATCATTCTTATTTTTTTTCTTTCTTTTTTTATTTTCTTATAGTCGATATATACATTACTGCCAGCTATAGGATGATCTATATATCCTCTTTCCTACCAATCAATATATATCTCATTAATACCATTAGCAACTAATAAATGAGCATATGCTAAAGGTAAATAGGATCTCAGTCCAAACAAAAAAAAATAATGAATAAAAATGATAGTATAAAAAATTAATAATTATGCTCAATTGCCGATTAAAAATCAGACGGTTCGAATTAATCAGACGGTTCGAATTAATCAGACGGTTCGATCAATCAGACGGTTCGATCAATCAGACGCAATCAATCAGACGGTTCGTCAATTTGGCTTAAACATTTCTAATTCATCAATTTGGCTTAAACATTTCTAATTCATCAATTTGGCTTAAACATTTCTAATTCATCAATTTGGCTTAAACATTTCTAATGGCTTAAACATTTCTCTAATTCACCGATCAGATCAGCAGAGAAATACGAAAAGAATTCTAATTACCTTCAAAGATGATTGAATCGACGATCGGCGGTGAAGAAGCGGAGGGACGGCCTAGGAGGGGTGAAGAGGCGGAGAGACGGCTAGACGGCGAGGCGGCGAGACAGAGGGACGGAGGCGCAGCCTTCTTTCTTTTTTCCTTTCTTCTTTCTTTTTTCCTTTCTTTTTTTCCTTTCTTCTTTCTGGCGGCGAGTAAACCCTTTCTGTTTTTTTTTGGCGGAGAGGGGACACAGAGAAGAAGGGTCACGGGTCCCTTATGCGGTGCGAATTAAATTTTCCGGACGCTAGGAATCCTAGCGTTCCGAATTAAGAATTCGGAACGTTGATATTCCTAGCGTTCCGAATTAAGAATTCGGAGCGCTGGATTTCCTAGCGCATTGGGTAAAAATAAAAATATTTTAAAAACCTGGTTATTTATATTAAAATATATTTTTTTTGGGTAAAAATAAAAATCACGGAAACTTCTTGAGCGGATCCACCCAACAGTCTCTTATTCTCCTTTAATTTGGGATATAAATATAAATCTGCAATCACAGGATTCTGTTATTTCTATTCTAACCGTTCAAATTTTTTCATACACGAATCTCAATTTTTTTTTATATCCGAATCTCAACAAAGGTCAACAGTTGGGATCAAAATAACAGGATCCTGTTATCCCTGTGGAATAACAGCAGATTTATTTCCTTTAATTTGCTGGTCGCGTCTCTTCGGGAACTGTCCAAGTCTCCTTCTCATTTTCTGTTCTCACTCACCCCTATCTTCTTCTCTTTTCCTTTCTTTTCTTAAATTTACAAGGAAATCATTAATTTTTTAAACAAAATGTTCTGAAAAGTTATTTTTATCTTTTAACTGTGTTTAAGTTCAAAATTATCATGTAATGAACAAATAAGAAAGAAAAGAAAAAGTTAAATGATATATTGAATATAATAAAGAGTAAATGAGTAAATAAGAAATTGAAGAACTTTTTAAGGATACATGAAAAATTAACTCTTTTTTTTTATACAACTATGTGCTGCACGCAAGTATATAATTAACTGTTTTTGCTCTTCTAACCAGAATCATTAGAGCATCTACATACCTGAAACTATCAGAGTTTCTAATCTGATGTGACAGTTTCTAAACCAGTTTCAGGAATGTAGACCAGTTTCTTATTTAGCAACTGTGCTCAAGAATTTCTTAATAAGAAATCGTTTATAAACTGTGAGTTGGCAAAATGATTGGCCGGTGTTCGCTTAATTTTTTTCTTTATTTTATTTTATTGCTGATGTGTCATTTTAGAAACTCTTAAATTAGTTTCAGGGATGTGAACCCTTAGAAACTCCATAGCCTATAATTTCTGAAAATTAGTTAGTAGTTACTTAGAAACTCTAAGAGTTTTAGGAATGTAGATGCTCTTATATGTGACAAAACACCGAAAAACCAGGAAATTCCTGATAAGGATAAGAATTTGCTGTTGTTTAGTTATGAACCCGTCTCCGTCTCAACTCTCAACCTTCTTCGTTTTAGTCCCATAATAATATCTAAACGAATAATGAAACAATGACCTTTATTAATTAAAGATATGTATGTGTTCCTCAGTCCCGTCAGGTGGCTCCTTGCAATCAACACACATATGATTCCGTAATTAATGAAATGAAATTTTCTTTTCTGATGATAGGTTCATACCGTTGCAGTTACCTTTTACATTCCACTTGCAAAAACTAACGGTACATTCTTGTTTTTTTTTTACTCTTTTGATTTTGATTGTATCTTATTTTTAATTTATCAATAAAATATAAGATTAGAGACTTGACTCCTATCTTATTTCAAAAAAAAAAAACTAACGGTACATTCTTCTCCTCATCTTCTGGATACCAGCCCTGACTAAATTGTCAGAAATTTTTTTATCAGTAGTAATTAATAGAAAATAAGAGAGACAAACAGAGACAAACAGTAAGAGTACAGTAATATTTATATTGGTAGTAAGATCGGTAGCAATTCTACTGATCTTAATTTTTTTCTAATCTGATGTATAGATGTAGAAAATTCTTATATTTGATTTCTAGTAAAATATGAAAAGTTTTTCAAAAAATAGATGTAATGTTTTATATATCTAAATTTTAAGGTACCTTATCTATTTTTATAAAAAAAATATTTTACTAGAAAAAATTAAAAGAAAAAAACAAACTGGTTTACATCGAATTCCTACCGATCTAAACTTTTTTATTTTTAAAATCAGTAGAATTACTACCAATCTACTATCAATATAAATATTACTGTCTTACTGTTTATCTCTCTTTTTTTCTATTAATTACTACCAATAAAAAATTTCCAAATTGTCACATGCTCCTGGAGTTCCATCTCAGAGGAAAGGACCCCATTTCATTAAACTGCTGGTCTAACTAGGCCCACAATTTCTCAATTTTGGTTCCGGTTTACTTGGAACCAGGATCGGTTATGAACCTATTAATTATAAAAAAAAAAAATTGATCCCGTATCTGTTTGCCACTTTGCCTACTTCCGCTCCACAAACCTTTAAATTACTCCGGTAACCAAACTTTAAATTAACCCCCTCGGACACGAAAATTACAGTCGTATCCTACAGGTCACAGCCGAGGCAGCTGTCGAATTTATATTTGTGGCTTTTAAACAAAATTAAAAATTAAAAAATACAAAAAATAATCTGCATTTCTGAAGGAAATAAATCTCTGTTATTCTGATTCAATTGTTGATTTTTGTTGAGATTTGTACATGAAAAAGTTTTGTCATTGAAATTCGAGCATGAAAAAATTTGAATAGTTGTAATCGAATAAAATAGCATATTTATAAATGAATATATCAAATCATAGCAGAAAAGCCGTGACGGATAAATTTACACGAAAAATTCAGACCAGAGTTCTATTATTTGTGTTTCTTTTAAATGCTACAACTAAAATATTCGGAGCCACAGCGTTTTTTTCTTCTTATTTTTATTTTCACAAACTTAAACGTAATATACTGCTCGAGCATTAAAAAAAAAAAAAGTTTACGCGAAAAAGTTTTTTTTGTTGGACTCGAAAAATTAGATGCCATTTAAGGGCCTATCAATTTCTCATTTTTGCTAAAAGGCGAAGAATCTAAGGGCACATGGACATGGTGCGTTAGATATTATAATAAATATATGGGGGGCATATTGGACATTAATTTCATCCCTCTCTCTCTCCGTTTTAGTTTTCTTCCCTGACACATCTCCTTTATCCCTCTTCGATCTAAACCCAAATATAGAAAGAAAGAGAAAATAACGAAATTCGACAAAATGGAGTTGCAAATGGAGGCCATGGCCGCGTCGATTGGAGTGTCCGTACCGGTGCTCCGCTTCCTTTTCTGTTTCGTCGCCACGATTCCGGTGAGCTTTCTCTGGCGCTTCGTGCCTAGTGCCCTGGGGAGGCACCTCTACGCTGCGTTCACAGGAGGGGTGCTCTCCTACCTCTCCTTTGGATTCTCGTCAAATCTCCATTTTATTACCCCCATGACCATTGGATACCTTTCCATGCTTTTCTTTCGCAAACACTGTGGCATACTAACTTTCTTCGCCGGATTTGGTTATCTCATTGGCTGGTAATTTCACTAAACTTAAATTTTGTTCGTGCCTTTAATTTGGTGTTAAACCGCACGCCAGCAAATGTAACCAATTCTGGTAATAGCTGGAAAGATATCAGTTGGGGAAATAAAATAAATGCTGCTAAATCTATCATTTTATTTTCTATCATTTTCCAAATTAGCGAGTTAGTTGTTTTCGGGCTAAGAGGATTGGCATAAATATCATGCTCTACGGAGAAGATGTAAAATATCATGCAAGCTTCTGCCTTTTCAGATAATTTCTACCTGTGTAAGTAGTAAAGATACTTCACATGGACTTTATTGTTGGGTATACTGGGGAGAAACTGGACCAGACTTTGTAATTGAAATATTTACTATTGGTAACTGCTTATGCAGATACACTTTTTCTCCTGCCTTGCCAAAAAACTTAAAAGACTCAAGGAGTTTCATTTACAAACACTCTGTTTTTACCTGTGTCTGACAAATTTCTACTTCTTGTTAGTCATGTATACTACATGAGTGGAGATGCATGGAAAGAAGGCGGCATTGATGGAACTGGTAAAAATTTTACCTCCTTTTTTTTTTCGAGCTGTAGGCTTTTGCCTACTAAATTTCATTGAACCAAATAATTTACCTCGTTTTCTTATCTTAGGCACTTCAGTTTTTTTTCTACATTATAATCATGCATGTTGACTTATGCATGTCCAATCCAAGATGGTGAACATTTTATAACAATCAAAATGAAAGGACTGTACTTTTATATAGTGGACCTAAACCAAACGGTACCAAATTGGCTAACTGTATTTCATATGCTTTACTCTGCTTTTCCTAGAGTTAAATGATTTTATTAAGTTTCAAATCAAACCTCAATTAAATGGAGTTAAGAAATGATTCTCACAAATGTGGGCTCTTTGTTGTTTTGATTTTGCCCCGAGCAGGAGCCCTTATGGTTCTGACACTAAAGATCATTTCATGCGCCATAAACTACGGTGATGGATTAATCAAAGAGGAAGAAGACTTGTGTGAATTTCAGAAGAAGTACCGGTTGATCAAATGCCCCTCTATTATTGAATATTGTGGGTATTGCCTCTGCTGTGGAACCCACTTTGCTGGGCCCGTCTATGAGATGAAGGATTATCTGGACTGGACTGAAAGAAAAGGGGTATGTGCTTGTCTACGGCTGTTATTTTTTGTAGTTGTTTGGTTGCTTCTTTTTAACTGAAAAGACTTAAGTTTTGAGCAGTAAATTACTGCAGAAAGGATAAATAGGTAAAAAAAGTAGGCTAGATAACATAGCAACCCCGCAGTTGTAAACAGGTATGTTATATTAAAAAAAAAGTATCTTCTTCTTTGAGAAAAGTCCTGCGGGGAAAAAAAAAAGGTATACAATCTAAAATCATGGAAAAAATGACAAATTGGAACTGAAAAGGCACAATTGGTTAAACAACATAATACCAGGAGCACTTTGGCGAGGCAAAATCATCTTTGTTTTTTATCGACTCTTATTTAAGTTTCTTTGTAAAAATAAATAAAAGTGAAAACAAGCAATTGCTTTTTTTTTTTGTCTGCAATGTGGCAGATATGGGCTTGCACAAAGGACAAACCGGCATCTTCGCCTCTCTTGCCAACTTTACGTGCAATAATCCAAGCTGGTGTATGCATGGGACTGTACCTTTACCTGGTGCCTCACTTCCCACTTTCCCGTTTCAGTGATCCTGAGTACCAAAACTGGAGTTTCTGGCACAAATTGTTCTACCAGTACATGTCTGGCTTTACGGCCCGCTGGAAGTACTATTTCATCTGGTCTATTTCTGAGGCATCGGTCATTATATCGGGTCTTGGGTTCACAGGCTGGTCTGACTCTTCACCCCCAAAACCCAAGTGGGATCGTGCCAAGAATGTGGATGTATTAGGCGTTGAGCTTGCCAAGAGCTCTGTACAGCTGCCACTTGTTTGGAATATCCAAGTCAGTACTTGGCTGCGCCATTGTAAGTTCTTCTTTATGTAGTACGGATCTTTATTTTTTCTCAATTTACTTTTATTGGATAATGTGATGTGAAATTTGTTCTACTCTAGATGTGTACGAAAGGCTGGTTAAGAAGGGTAAGAAAGGAGGCTTCCTTCAGGTACTGGCTACTCAAACAGTCAGTGCTATCTGGCATGTAAGTTGTGCTAACATTTCATAAATGCTAGCTAACTTTCCAATCAGGAAGGGTATAATTAAGTGCTATGTTCACTTAATTTTTTACCGAATTGCAGGGATTATACCCAGGATACATGATATTCTTTGTCCAATCAGCATTGATGTTTGATGGCTCAAAAGGTACTTAGTATTTGCCTTTTCATACTTATAAGCGAGTATACTTGCAAATTGTAACATCTGACTGAGTTAAGTATATTTGTCTATGTTGTTGCTTTTGATAGTCATATACAGGTGGCAACAGGCAGTTGCTTCCAAGAATGCTGTACTTGCAAATCTGTTGGCCCTTGTCAATTTCTTGTACACACTTCTTGTGCTCAATTACTCTTGCATCGGTTTTATGGTTAGTTCACGTTCCTTCTCTGGAGTAAATTATCCTACCCAATTATGCTATCAGCTTACATACGTTCCTTCTCTTGAATAAATTATCCTACCCAATTATGCTATCAACACACAGACATACACTTGGATAATTAATTCGCATTCAAGTTCTTGATACCTTGAAACTATGTTGCATGGATACGGGTACGGATACAGGTATCGTATCGGATGCGATACGGATACGGCGATTTTAAAAAATCAAAGATACGATACGGCTATTATATATATTATTTTTTATTCAACAGTTATATATATAAATTAAATATCAAAAATTCTGGATATGGTAAGATACAATAGCCCAGCTATATATTAAATATAAAAGATACTAACTTCTAACAGCAAATATGTAGTGGTGTAGTGGTAAAGGGGTGTGTAGTTTGGAACACAGTACATGGGTTCGATTCTGCTTGCCGTTGAAAAAATGATTTTTGGCTGATGGTGCATGCGCGGTGTACGGACTTCAGCTCAGCCTGCTGGTGTATACGCTGTGCATGTTGGGTTCACACTAGGTTCCATTCCACGGAGCGCGTCAGAGTCGTATCCAAAAGTGTCAGAGACGTATCGGAGACCGTATCGGATGGTTTAGGATATGCCACGTAAGCCGATACACCAGCTGGCATATCGGATACGTATTGAAGCCGTATCAGGCTCGTATCAGTATCCGATACACACCCGATACGGGTACGGAGCCCAATATGAAGTATTCGAGTAACATAGCCTTGAAACAAACTTATTTTACTATCCTAGGTACTGAGCTTGGAAGAGACCCTGGCCGCGTACCGAAGCGTGCACTTTGTTGGTACCATAATACCAATCGTATTCCTTTTACTGGGCAACATCATCAAACCTGCTCGACCTGTTAAGCCTAAGGCGCGAAAAGCTGAGTAAATTACAACAGTTGTCTCAGGTGAACATTCATCAATAATTGAGTTAGATTAGGTGGAAGGAACCTCTTTTGTAATGAATTGATAGTTTTTTATGCTAGAGGACCACTTCATCTTCTTTTTACTAGAAGGTAAGCCTTTGTATTACTTCGACTTTATGAAGTATTTGATTTTGTTTTTAGCATTTTTAAATAGTTGAGTCGAATAATTTATCAAGTAATTTTTTATTTGTGAATAGAACGGTAGTTGTTCTATTTGTAATTTTGTGTGTGTTTTTGTTGATATTTTTAAAGAATTATGATCGCATTTATGATTCAAATGTCACTAAAATTAGCAAATAACATCCAATATATGTCCTGTACAAATATGTGTCTGTTGATGTTTATAATTAATTATGATCACATTATGATTCAAATATCACCAAAATAAGCAAATAACATCAAACATATGTCATCTATAGGCTTATAAATTTATTTGTTCAAAAATCGAAAAGATATATTAGAAATGATGCATAAAATTCTTCTAAAAATACTTTGACAACATATTGTGTGCGTTTGTTGAATAATTTTAAATAATTATGGTGACATTTTATGTTTCAAATCATCAAAATTAGAAAACAACATCCAATATATATTTCTCTACATGTTCTTAAATTTATTGGTTAAAAAACTGAAGAGATGCGTCAGAAATTACTAATATAATTCTAGTAAAATGCATTTAAATTGTATTGTGTTAGTTGATGTTTTAATTAATTATGGTCACATTTTTTATTTAAATATCATCAAAATTGACAAATAACATCCAATATATGTCCTATACAGGCTCATAAATTTATTTGTCCCAAAATTGAAGAGATACATTAGAATTACGCATATAGTTCTTCTAAAAAGCATTTACAATATATACATTTTTTAATGTTTTACATTTATGATTCAAATATCATTAAAATTGACAAATAACATTCAATTTGTCTTCTACGTATTCATATATTTATTTATTCAAAAATCAAAGCGATACAATAGAATTACACATAATTATTCTATAATGCATTTCTATCTAGTGTGTTTGTTGATGTTTTTAGTGAATTATGATTACATTTATGATTCAAATATATCAAAGTTGACAAATAACATTCAATATATGTCCTTCACATACAAATTTATTTGTTAGAAGACGGAAGAGATACATCAGAAACTATGCATATAATTTCCTAAACTGGCAAATAACAATCAATATAGGTTAACTTTTTCTTGGTTTCAGATTAGTAATTGCTGGATGCAATGCAAATGACTTAACCTACTTGACCCAACCCAAACATAAGTATTTATATTGCGAAGCATGGGACAACCTATGTTCTAGACTCGAGATGCATGCTAATCAGGAACGCAAAATTTTTAATGTGAATCAAACGGCTCTGACAGAATATCGTGCCCGTGCGTTGCAACGGGAACGGAGCACCAGGACAACAGTTTAACAATAAGTTTTAGAAGTTCTTTTCTTTACTTTGAAGCATTAAATTTAATATTAAGACAAGTATATAATACACACATTCATGTGTCCAATGTATAATGGATCTTCATCAGATTTTGCTGTCAAACAGTAAGTGCTGAACTTCATTAGAAATTTCAAATTCAAGCATAACTACATTATAATTACTCACGTCCATGTTTTCAATATATAACATATCTTCTTCCGAAAGCCTAGATAAATATATGTACTGGTATATAAGAAGCAATGAAAACACAAACCGAATTTTTTATGAATATTAACCAAAAAACATGGAGCCCTATTTTTTCACCAATATTAACCAAAAAAAAATTAACAGGCAGAGAAATGAAACTGGCACAAAAGAAACAAAATTGGTCATATGCTTTCAGCTCTGAGCCTCTGACTTGTTCGGAAGCTTTTCAAAGAGATACCGGGAATGCCCCTATGCTGCAAGGGTATACATGCTGGTAAAGGAATCGCTGCCGGAACAAAATTGGCCACCAGAACCGCTGGTGAACATAACTGACAGAAAACCAAGTTAGTGGGATGATGGTCGCACAAAAGGGCGGAACAGGAAACGTGACGACCTCAATTCAATTTGGGAATAGCCGTAGCTAATTTTGACAAGTCAACACACGAGTTGGAAGAGAAAGGGGCAACGAGGGCAACAATCCCATTAAGACAACGCTGCAGTGTTAGAAATAAAGAATCGTAAAAAGTAATTTGATCTTGGAAGTTCCTTCTACGCCTAATTTATGTAAGCCCTCTCATAGTTTGTTTAGTCTGCTTTCTTTGTGTCTAAATTTCATGGGTTGTCTAAATTTTAACTCGTGTAAAAAAGGTTTGCACGCCCCTCCCATGCAATTGATCAACTCAACAGTCAATTGGAGTCATCTAAATTGCATGTGAATAAAAAGTTCATATTTTCAACTCTGACCCTCTTTCTGTATACATATATAAAAAAATGCTTTTGATCAAGCTCTCCTCTTCATTTTACACCAAAGTCCATTTTCAGTGTGAATTGTCGCACCTGTGACCAATTTCACATCATCTGCTGAGCCTCTCAATTCTACATCAAACTTCTGCAACAACATTGCCAGTGCAATTGTCGACTCCAAAAGTGCAAATTGGTCCCCCACACATTTGCGAGGCCCACCTCCGAAAGGCAAGAATGCAAAATCGGCAATTATCTGCAAAAATGAATAATCAAATCAGCTTTCATAAAAAATGAATAATGCAAATTACATGTCATCATGGCATGGCACATGATTCTGATGGTGTCATTTTTGCAACTTCTCAACCGGTATATTCAACATAAATATATAATTGTTCCTTTTAGAGTGCTGAAATTCTTCAAATGTTACTTGCCATCTGGAATGCTATAAGCTATCATCCTAGCCGTACCATAGCTGACAGCAGCACACTTACTGATGGGATTGTGGTGATTAATAGACAGAAGCACTGGGCACAAAGGCTAACCAAACAGACACGACTACCTAGTTGTGGAACCTTCAATACCAGGGAAATTGGGTATTTATCAGGTAAAATTACTAGCTTAGTTGGGTTATGGATGAAATATTGCTAACTTGTGTTCCTAGAGCCGTTTTGTTTCTTTTTTCTTTTTTCAGTATTTATATCCTCCTATTTTCTTGCTTTTAAGTATTTTTTGCAACTCTTCATAAAATTTGGTTTATTTAATTTCATAGCAGGCTGTTCACCTAGTGCTTCAAAAGGAAAAAAAAAGGACGGAAGAAAATTCTAAGGGGTTGAGATTTGTATCTTTGTTATTAGTATCTTTGTTAGGGTACTACTGATAAATAGGAATTATAGAGAAGTCTAGAGACTTATTAGAAAGAATGTAAGCTCTATATAAATCCAAGAGGTGAATCAATAAAATATTTTTGTTTGGCTGAAATCTTTTTGGTATCACAGCTTGTCCTAACCCTAACCCTAGACGCACTACAGTACCGCCGCCGCTACAGTACCCGCTGCTACAGTACCGCTGGCCACCTCTCTCTTCCCGCCGCCCTTCCTCTCTCTTTCTCGGCCGCCGCTAGGGAGAGCTTGTCCGCCAATTGAAGAAGGCCCGTTTAGGGGGCGATACCCCACGAATCCCGAGGAGAGGGTTGATAGGAGGATCTCGATCGTGATGAGGAGATAGATCAAGATCGGGTCAAGAAGATGAAATAAGGGTTGAGATGAGAAGGATCTCGATCTTGATGGAGAGAGATCAAGATCGGGTCAAGAAGAGGAAGAAATGTGTGTGTGTTAGGTGGATTGGAGAGATCATCAAGAAATCATTGATGGAGGAGATTATCAAGAAGTTAGATGCCTCGGAGGTGAAAACTTTGCTTGAGCTCATGAAGTTGTCGAAAGGCGAAGGGTCGACACGCTCACAGCCGATGAAGGTGGATCTCCCACCTATGTTTCTGAAACTCAATGGACCAGCCATGTGTTTGAGTTGGTCGCGTCGGGTAAAGGGGGCTTTAGCAGCGAAGGGCCTCGTAGGCTACTTGCCTGGAGAGAAGATAGAGCCGGGAAAGAGCACCAATGATTGGACTGAGTGGAATGCCATTCGCATGGCGCTATACACCTGGCTGCTCAATTCGATGGTTCCTTCTATTGCTGTCATGGTAGATGGCATTGAGGATGTGAGGGACATCTGGTCAAAGTTGAGTAGGACGTATGCTGGGGCTGGGAACAACCTGAAGGTGTTCCAGATAAAGCGCGAGATAAGTCGAGTTGCTCAAGGTGATAGGATAGTTCACGAGTATGACATAGAGCTGAAGCGTCTATGGGCAGACTATGAGTAATTAATTTTAAGGAAATTTACTTGACGTAATCATGGTGACAACACAGTGAGGCTTATCCATGAAGCATTTAAGGGGAAGAAGCAGTTGCCTTTCTTAATTGTTTATATATATACATTGTGTTAGATTGTTATTATATGGTTGACAAAGCTTCAACTGATTCAAAATGAACTTTCATGAAGTTCAACAAGCAATGCCAGAAAATGTTGTTTCTTGATTTTCAGTCTCACATACACTTAGTTTTAGGAGTTCATGATGTGATGAGCAAAGAAACATAAGAATGACAGATTTCAATCGAAAATGCGAAAAATGTGGAGTCTCATGTGCAGACACACTTATAATGGGTGCAATTCTTGAAAAAAATGCTGTTAAATATACCTCATTTGGGTACATTGCTCCTGGGCTTCTAGCTGGGTCAAAACCTGCCCAACCTTCTATCCCTTCATTCGTCTTGGGTACCAAAAATCTCTCTGGCTCAAACTCATTGGGTTTATCCCAAAAGTAAGGTGACCTGTGCAAGTTATATACCTAGAAAGATAAAAGGAAAAACAGTTCCAGATAAAATCAACACAACAGAAGAGGAGCAAGATATCATCTGTGCAACTTCTTATCTCATTCATAAGATTATGGAGAAACGATCTTGGTTGCTCATTTGCAGCTATATAATTATAATAAAGGATACTTTGGGTCTTCTAAAATAAAGTAGTCACGCGTTACATCTTTCAGGTTATAATGTTTATGCATCAATCTTTGGACATCTTGGGGATAGGGGAACACATGAGAATTTTTTTCAAATAAAAGAAAGAGAGAAAATTAATTTCTAACCGAAATGAAAATGTCTGTGCCAGTTGGAATCTCATATCCTTCTTCATCCCCTTTGTATCCTCCTATGAAATCAACAGATTTGTTTCTGTTTAGAAAGTTCCAATTAATAAACTCCATCCATGTTCGATAGCAAACGAGATAATCAAATTTTCATCAATGCCCAACAGTACCACAACAAATCAGTTCAGCACTGAAGCAGATTTAGTTTTCTGTTTGTTTTTTTAGCAGAAAAGACAACTCAAAAGGCAAAGTTCTAGATAATTTGGAATAGTTGAAAATAAAATACCTGGTAATTTATCATGCTTCAATGCCCGCCTAATTAGTAGAGGTGGTTGTGGATACAACCGGAGAGCTTCAACAATTATCAATCTTATGTACCTAGAAAAGACATATTTTTGGACTTATGTAATTCTCAGATACTCTAAACAAGTTCCTTCCTTTTGTACCATTCATTTCCAGCTCAGGCAGACTAGGCACTAAGCATGCTTTAAGGTGGATATCAAAACCCCCACCGCTTACCATACTAATGCATCAATGAACCCTGTATTTTCCAAAATGATGGATTCATATTTTCCATTTCTTTCAGGGGTAAATTGCCTGGTATAAATGTTTTCACTGGGAACAGGCAGATCTGAGATATATAAGTTAACCAGGGCAAGAAACATCACTAAGTCTTCCTACATACACAACTTAAGGGGTAGCAAGGCCATTAGTTTTTAAAGCATGGGGAGAGGACTATAAAGCCATTGTCATAAAGCATGTGAAAGTTAAATTATATGCACACCATAAAAGAGAGGAGATGAATTAACCTACTCAAGTTCCTTGATGCTTTCCATGCTGAACCCTTTCCCGTCGAGTACTAAATCAACCTCAGCTTGTGCTTTTCTCATCTTGGAAGGATTCTACATGATACCACAAATCAAAAACAAAAAAATAATAAAATTATAGGGCCCGTAGTCCCACAGACATTTCCCACAAAAATGTTACCTGCGCAAGAAGAAAAATTGACCAGGTAAGAACAGCAGCAGTAGTTTCATGCCCAGCTATAAGCATCGTCATGAGATCATCCCGCAGCTGCTCATCACATATAGTTCAGATTTCAGAAAAAAAAAAAAGGTTTCCTACCAAAAAAAGAGTAATAGGAATGAAGGTTCTTCAATTCACCTGACGATCATCCACATCAACACCTCTCATGTCTACAAGGAACCTCAACAAGCTCGCATCCTATGAACTTAGTCAAAAACCAACAATATTAAGACAACAGACCTCACGAGAAAGTGGTACAATCATATGCAAAAATGTTCTAAACAAAAGAAGGCTACTTTTCAGTGATTTTCAGGTGGAAAAATGAAAAGTAACTTCACCATCATAAATTATTATCACATCAGATTCCAGATGCAATTTTTTTTTTTTTTGAAAAAAGTGGGACATCCACCGATTTCTATTAGAAACCATTAAAACAGATGCAAAATTCTAAATAGAAAAAATGTGAATAAACTAAAGTACCTCTAATGAAGAATAGTCTCTCTGTTGAAGCTTTTCCACATCAGCTTCCTACAAAAGACATTAATTGGGCTTAATGAAACACACAAGCAGGAGAAAAAAAGAAAAGAAAAGAGAATGCTTTAAACAAACGGTCACATTGGAAATTTAAAATTAAAAACCCGTCATCCAATGAATCTATTATAATTTCATCAGAGAATTTCAGCTCAGGAAATTTGTGCCTGTATGCGGTAACAAGCTTGAGACCACAATGTATGGTAGTGCTCCTAGAACCCATGTGAAAGGTTCGATTTTTCCTAACTGATTACAAGCTTGAACTCATAATATTTCTTCTCAGATCCTTGCTTACAAAAGGTACTGAGATTCATAACAGGTCTCATGGAGTACTGGTCATTTGCTAGGGATGTTCTAGTAGGAATATAAATTATTTGCATTTAGTTTTCAAAGGACCTTGATGGGACCACTGTATTACAGGAAACAAAGCCAATGCAGCCTCCAAAGGTAGCACTTCTATTGATGGGTCTCTACAAGGAAAATCCTACGTTTCCTAAATTCAAGCAACCACTCGAGAAATAGAGACCCTAATTCAGAATGTTTACATGTGTGGCTGTGTTTCAGACCACAGAAGATTCAGAGTGGTTACTTATTACTTTCGTCTAGCATTGCTGAAATGATACCTGAGATTTTGAGAAACCATAATTACCTCGGGCACTTAAAGAAACTTACGACCCCTCTTCTCAGAAACTTTCTAGTTTCTACAAATCATTTCAAATCCTTTACAATAAATAGTACCATGTGTACTGTACCTGTCTTGTCTCCTTTGCATTCTTTATGAGTTCATCAAGGCAGTCATTTATCACCTTCAAATCAGCCTGAAACTTGCGTTGCCTTGGTACAATCCACCTTGCCAAAGGGAGATTCCAATAGGGTATGTAAAAGGTCGATCTGTGTTCTGCTTCAAAAAGTGTTCCATACACTGCCTGATGATCAGAATAGAAAAAAAATGGTGAATAACAAGTATACCAAAATTGGGCTCCATATTGTAAGCAACATGTAAATCCAGCTATAAGCTGCAGGACTAATGACCAGTATGGCATAAGCAGACAGCTGAGTAAATATCATGCATTCATAATCGGGCATTACTAAGATCCATAAAATATCATATTGGATTTAAAAAACATACCAGTCAGACCAATGCTGGTAAGACAACATAGACCAGTTATTTACCAGTAGGACCTCAACTTCAAAATTTTCATAGGGCACTTTTATGTTCTTGGGTTGAGATTTCTTTATACATGGAAAAAGCATACTGGGCATAAACATGTACAAATAAACTCTTTTAAATTTGGATCCATCTATTGAAAGTACCATACAACAAATGCCTATATGATGGTCTTTCTCTAATATTTTATCTGGGAATTTCTGTACTCATTACTCTTCCAGACAAATAACTGGAAAAATGAATTAATATTTAGAATCAAGCCCGAACCTTGATGACAGGAGATTCCTTTGTTACTGAGCCAAAATCATAATTAAACACACCTAAACCAATTATGTCAAGTGCCAAGTTTGAAAACTCAGCTTCTAAATCCAGTTCGATTTCTTTTTCTCTCTCTGTAACAGTTTCAAATTTTGAAATCGTTCTCTCGGTGCATTTGGTGAACACGTTCACCATGGCTTGGAGAAATAAAGAATGGAACGCAGGTGTAATAACTGCAAACAGTAGAGTATATCACTGATCAGGTTACAGCAACAGTAAAATGACTTTTCTGACTTTCTTATTTCCTTTTCCCTTTTTCCATGATCTTGGGTAGCATCAAATAAATTTATCCTAAACAAGTTTGAAAGTCAACCTGGATTGACTTGGGCCAACATTCTAAACGCCTTATTTTATTTTTTACCAAAGTGAAAGGCCTAAAGACTCAATTGCCCCACCATTGTTCATACACAAATGTATAACATTGTACAAACTCTAATGTGTATCCAAACCCAACCATAATTGACAACTAAGCTACATTACTGTGTCAGGTACCTTGGGGCCACTGGCATGGGTTCTAACCTAACCAGATTTTATTTTACATAAATAAAGCAAGGCAACCAGAACCATTCCAAAACCCAAGTACAGCTCAGATATGTAGTAGCTTCGGCCCCTACTACAAAAATTCAGAGTTTTGTTCAGTCCAAGTTGATCCCCTTGTTATTTCCTCTTAATCTGCTTAATAATTAAGTTGCTTTACAGATTCTTAAGCACCAAAATGTGGCCCAAGAAAAAGTCAATATCAGTAACATGGTACCAGAACCATTTCGGCTACCCAAACTGGTTGGTAGTGGAAGAATTGCAACTATTGGTGTTATAGGATGCAAAGATATGGTATATGGAAGTGTTAAACCTCTTCTTCTTTGTTTCCAGGTGTCAAGGTCAGCTGGGATGAGACCTTTGCCCATTATAGGTTTGAGGATCTCGGCAAGAACTCCCTGTTATACGAGAGAGTATGAGAAATAATCGCACAAAAGATGCAAATTCACTTACTAGCCTATTTAATCTGTGACAGACCTCCAAATGATGTCCCCAGGTAACCACCATGGGGCCATCTTCAGAAAGTTTACAAAAATAAAAGTTATAATAGAAAAAAACAGTATTCAATACAAGTATTTGGGTAAATCCAGCATTTCTTTCCAGATTACACAAAGCTCGCCATTTTTACATAAGACTCCAGATTTCTCAGTGGTGGCAAAATAGAAGCATTGAGACTGGTATTTTATATACTGAATTAAATTCAGTGCTTGACCAAGGAAAAATGGAGGGTTATACAGAATTAATATTTTGGCTCAACAGGACCTTTTTGTAAATTTGTCCCAAATAATACATTAAAGAAAGAGTGATTCTGATTTGCACAATGAAAATTTAATCATTCAACAAACCTTGTCATAGGAAAATGCATTCTCGCGCAGTATATGCCTTGCCACAATTGGGTCTGACACCACAACAAATGATTTAGGCCCGAAAGCAAGCTTATAAACAGAACCATGCTACAAATTTATTTACACAAAGAACTTTGAGAAACGTGGATAATTTAAAATTTTGTAATAAGAACCAATAATATACTGTAATTGTAAATGGCACTCATCATCTCTGGGGTTAATTGAAATCATCATTTCTGGTGCTAGTTGCAACAGAAGCCAAATTGAAAGGTAAGTCAAAGCCAGGAAAAGACCACTGAAATATTATGAGGCCTTGATAAGGGCCTGTTCGTTTGTCACAGGATTGTGCGGGATGAGATTTGACGGGTTCGGGAACCCACTAATTAATTTACGGGAACCCATATTCATAGGTATGTATGGGAATGGTTATGGAATATGCTGAATGAGTGTTCGGTTGTCTGTGGGATAAGTTGTGAGAAATCTTAATTTATTTTAAGAATATGTATACCTATTGGAATTTTCCCATCTATTTAAAAAAAGGAACTTGTTGACTTGTCTCAAAATAAATAATTTGTGTATAATGTCATGATACTCCTCTAATTTTATTTGTAGTAATGCTACAGTTAATTATAGTAATGTCTTTTTTCGTTAGATAGTAATAAATGTTAAATGGAGCCTACTTTTTTACAAATGAAATACTAATACAAGAAGAATGCACTGGACCAATACCATAGTAATGCTTCACTTAATAGCAAAGAAATGAATACAAATTAGAATAATATAAGGTTTGAATTTGTATATGACAAAATCCCAAAGTCTTATATACTTTGTTTTGCTTGTTTCCTTTTTGTCAGATATTAATACAAATAAAATAGCAATAATTTCTTGTTTATTAGCTCCCTCAATTAAAATGAATGCAAATTAGACTAGCAATTATTAATAGCTCATTGAAATAACTGACGACCTGCACCTGTCACTTGGCCATTTTGACATGAAAATGTGTATTCTTGAACCGAGGAGAGAGAAATCATCAGAGCACTCAGTTGGAAAAAAACAAATGGAGTCAGACTTGATAATTTTCTTCCCACCATTTTAGCCTATGCGGAGAAGAGCTGGGAAAAAAATTGGAAAGTTTTGGGAAAAGAAAAGGGTATCCGAACGGTGGTTTGGAATCTAAATCCAATTCAGTCAAAATCCCATCTTTTCCCATTGGAAAAGAGGCGTCCGAACACGACCTTAGTGATGTTAGCTCAACTTAAGCGTACGTCCTAGTTATATGATGAAAATTGCATTAATGTCATGTAACAAATAGAGAATTTAAACATTGCACGAGATTTTTACTTTACTGGCAAAGGTCACCTAACAAGTAGGTTAGCTGCAGTAAGCATGCTCAGTTAAGCAAAGTCAATTGCACTAAGGCCCTGAATGGATTAATCTTAGTTCAAGTGGAACTCTCCTTGAGGGAAACACAGGACATTTAGGATAAGCTACATCCGTCTGAACATTTGATGGAACACACATCTGTCATCACCATATCCAAATGACTTAGTT
The DNA here is from genome assembly GCA_028015225.1 of Carex myosuroides. Classification (NCBI taxonomy): domain Eukaryota; kingdom Viridiplantae; phylum Streptophyta; class Magnoliopsida; order Poales; family Cyperaceae; genus Carex; species Carex myosuroides. Next base: position 7,721,073 of record CM051488.1, read on the forward strand.
TTATTAGTAAATAATACAAGAAAAGTAATATCCAGTCTGCAAACCTTAGATATATTAGATGTTATTTTCACATGTACAAAATACTACTGGATATTTTTTTCATCAGAAGAAAAATTATCAAAGTTCAAAGTACAATAAGTTGCTTAAATGACAAGTCAAATCAATTAGGTAAAATAGGATGAGACACTACGAGCACTCACAAGCCATGGGAGAAATAAAGAGATCAGTAATTCCACTAACCGATATCAAAGAGAGGAGAAGAAAAGCTTGCTGAACAGCCTCATTAAGCCTCACAAGGCCAATTGGATTAGGTATGACTTGAAATAGAATTAAATGTGGCACAGTTGCATGATAGAGTTATAATTAGGCTTAACTGCACCATGGATGTTAATTGAGGCTTAACCAGAGGTAGTTTAGGGTTATTCGCAGACAAGTTTTACAATATTACACTCAATACTTCATGGTACTTGCAAAGACAATATTTCTTTTCAAATACACTCAAAATTTTGGAGACACAGCTGATAGCATGAAAAAATAAAAGAGAGAGATTAGTTTGATGTAAAAATGTATATGCCATTAAGTACAGATCGTTGGAGGTTTATGGAAGGTTTGACTTCCAAAATTTGGTTATCGCTTTCTGTGAACCCCGGAAAGTTGCACGCACTGCTCTAAATGCATGAAATGCAACATGTTATTTTCAAATTTAATAACTTGGCTGTGCTTAAAACAAATACAATTTGCAGTACCGTGAAATACAAATGGATGATACAAACCTCAATAAACCAATCATAGAGAGAGAAGAAGAGAGGCCGGTCAAACAGATCAGTCACAGCTCCTTCAGCAATGGGCATATTTCCAAGACTACCCCCACTTAATAAATTCGTGAGAAGATTACTTGCTTTGTCTATTATGTTCCTCTTTTCTTTTTGTTTGTCCACACTCGTAGATTGACACCTATGGCATGATCAATGGGTTATAATGTTCAGTCCAGTAACAAAATATGTCGAAAATTTGACCATCTTTTTACTCTTTTGTGTCCTTTTGTTTGAGCACTCCAGTGCTTAGTTGGACAGTGAGTAAATTAAATCTAGATTTGATGCCAGTACCAGCATGTAACAGTTAGTGAAATATAACATGGTAGCTTACCTATTTATTGGGTAAAATTATCTAAAAGATAAGCTAGGATGGGTAAAGTGAACCAGAACCAATTTATTAGGTAAAATGAAAAGCAAATTAGTAATTGGGGTTCCTGAAGCGGTAAAAGGAAGAAGGTGGAAGCAGGGAATTGAAGAAAACCGCACCTAATGCAGGTAAGGTTACTACGAACTGGAGAGGAGATGGGTCCAGCTTGACCGAAATGGAGAGCTGGGCCTGGGCGGCCTCGCCCACCCAAGGCCGTTGGAAGCTGAAGTACTGTCGCTGAAGAATTCATGGAAGCTTGAATTCAAGTGGAAGTGGAAACAAATCTAATCTATATCTATTTCTGTTGTCTTGTCATCTGCGCTATCTGAATAAATAAATTTTATTTGTTATCTTACTTGCACGGCCTCCTCCACCTTTATCATAAAAGTTCCTTTTAAGAGGCCGACCGAGGGGCCTGGAGTGCGTATCCTCTGAGATATCTCAACTTTTGCGTGGCCGACGTGTACAGTCCCTATATTCGAAGAGAGCGCAGGGGCCAGCATTATTCCGAAATTTTTATTAATAGAAAATAAAATAAAAAAATATCGTTTTCGCTGGAATAACGCTGGAATTCGAGATGTAGCGAAAACGTATGGTCATACAGTTCAGGACACTGTAGCTGGACGTTATAAACTATAACGTTCAGTTAATCTGATCGCTAATGATCTTTAATTAACAATAAACACTGTAATTGAACGTTATGGTCCATAACGTTCAGCTACAATGGTTTTTATTCAAAAAAAACTCAAATTGAAGCAAGCAAAAAAAAAAAACACTGTAGCTGGACGTTATGGTCCATACTCCATAACGTTCAGCTACAGTGTTTTTGTTAATTAGAGATCATTAGCGATCATATTAACTGGACGTTATTGACCATAACGTCCAGCTACAGTGCCCTGGACGTTATGGACCACCACGTTTTTGCTACATCTCGAATTCCAACAAAAACGTTCTTCAATGTCAATATTTATTTTATTTTATTTTCTATTAATAAAAATTTCAGAGCATTATTTGTGCTTTGAGATTCGTGTAGGACATATTTGAACGGTTGAGATTTTCCAGAAGAAAAAAAACACTGAAAGTTTGAGACGGCTGATATGCAAGTTAATGCAGAAGATGCGGACTCCGAACTTTTTAGTTATTGAGTTTTAGATGCGGACCTTTTCATCTGTTAAGTTAATCTATCAAAGAAATAAATGTATTAAAATTAATTTATAATTTTATTACTGTTTATTTTATAATGAATTAATTTGAAAATTTATAAATTTTACATTTAAACATATAACTCGTGAAGTAGATTAATTTCAACGATTTGAATTTGTCATTTCAAGTCAATTCAATAAATTTTGAAATTAAGCTCATTAAAAACTTGATAAGTTTAAAAACACCCTAGCTCCACTTCTAATAGTTGGGCTATGGTGCTTCATGAAGTAAGGGTCATCTTATCTTTAAAATATGAGAGTCAAATTTGAGCGAGAGTTAATCATATAAAATTATTATGCTGCGAATGAAGATTAATTTTACAATGCACGTAACATTTTATTCTAAACTATAGAAAATCATGTATATATACAAAATAATTGAAAATAAATAAGCTCAATTGATCCCATATGTTATTACTTATTAGTGCCTCGGCCACCGGTCATTTTTTACTTCACGCTGATATCTTTGTTCTCAAACTTTAAATAGCCAATCTGAACCGCTCAACGTGATTTTCATATAAAAAAAATACTTGGAAACCAAATTTACAATTTTTTAGAATTCTTTTAACTATTTTTTCGATAGGTAGAAATCCGTCTTTTTGAATGGTCCAGAATTTTCTAGATTAAATTTTTTTTCCTATAAAAACAGAATATTTTTTTTTAAAATATAAAATTTACACATTTTCATATGGAGATCACATTGAACAGTTCAGATCGACTCAGATGGACTATTTTAAAAGTAAAGGAGGGCTTTTACTTCATGATTTTTACTCACGAGTTTTGATGCGTTGGATCTACTTCAAAAGCGAACGGTTCGCTACTAAGGTGGGTTAAGTTTTGCACTGAAATTTTACTCCAGTCAACAGAGGTCTATTTTGAATACTTAATTTTACAAGTATAAATATTTAGTCATAAAACTTTAAATACTCACAGGTGATGTATGCATACTTGATTATGTAAATGTTAATATTAAACATTGCACGATCAAATAATTTTTGGCAAAAAAAAAATCTTTTGTAGGATAATAGGCACTGAGCTCTAAATATCAATCATTATAGCTATTAACAATTGTTAGTGTTGACTGTATTGGTATAAATATCCCCGTACAAATAATTATAGGCAAAGTGTTGTGCGCGTGGTATAAGACTGACGCGTGAATTTGCATATGCAGACGTAAGTGCTGATGCATTTTTTTTTAATAACATTATATGTTATTATATAGATGAGGGATCTAGTTACCACAATTTTGAGTTATAACAAAGTTACCACAACTATTTTTTATATTTTCAAATTTCAAATCGTCGATCCAAACCGTTCAACATAATCTCCACAATAAAATGTGCTTTCAGATCAAAATTTACATTTTTTTATTTTTTTTACTATTTATTAAGTATTTTACAAAAACTAGTCAAATTCAGACCATTGAATTTTGTACCCATCTTAATAAATAGTAAAAAAATTCAAAAAAATGTAACATTTGATCTGGAAGCACATTATATTGTGGAGATCATGTTGAACGGTTTGGATCGACGATTTGGAATTTGAAAATATAGAAAATAGTTGTGGTAACTAGATCCCTCCTCTATTATATATATAGCTAAATAGTTAAGGTGATGAAATTTAGAGACTATTATTTATAAATCAGTCGTTGTTAAAAAAAAAAAGAGAGTCATTTCCCTTCAAAATTAACCAAATTAGAGCCCCTAACAAGTCACCAATATTCTATCTTTAAACCAAATTACAGCCTCCTAACAAGTGATGTATAAATACTTTAAATACGCACAGGTGATGTATAAATACTTGATTATGTAAATGATAATATTAATCATTGCACGATCAAATAATTATTGAAAAAAAATGTTTTTGTAGTATAATAGGTAAGCTATAAATATCAAACATTATAGATATTAACAATTGTTAGTGTTGGCATAAATATCCCCATACAAATAATTATAGGCGAAGTGTTGCGCGTGGTATAGACTGACATGTGGATTTGCATGTGCGAATGTCCGAAATTTTTATTAATAGGAAAATAAATAAAAGAATATCGACAATGCAGAAGGTATTCGAAGAAATTTGACATATAAGAAAAACGTGTTTGTTTGTAACGTTCAGATGACATTATACATCAAAACGTTCAAATTAGTGAATTGTAATTAACCACTAATTAATCAAACTGCGAACTCTGAATGTTGTGTAGTATTCTGGCCTCGTGCCTAGTGAAAAAAAATTTAAATGCTAGCCGTTTTAGTCTACCACGTTCTGCTTTCTTGAAAAAAAATTGTTTCTAGACATTGGTTTGTACAACGTCCTGATTTCTTGAAAAAAAAAAACTGCCAGTTTGGTTATGGAACTATTATAATCAGCTCAGTTTTTGAATAAGTAACAGCTGAAATTTACAAAGAAATTTTGTAAAAGAACCAGAAAGGCAACTCAAGAAATGACAAATACTCTGAGCTCCCCTGTCACCTCGAGTTATGCGAAAATCAGAATGAAAACATGTTACTTCAAATTCACCACTCCCAGTGTTTGAAGAAGACCACAAAGCATCAGGGAGGCAAGGGATATCAAGAGGCGCCAATTGAGAAAAGCTTCCAGTGGGCTTAACTGTTGTTTTCTCGAAGTTTATCTTTATGTTTAAAATCCCTGTTACGAAAAAGAGGTCTCGTCATGTAAAAATTTTATTCTGATAATTTTGCGGACCAGGTCGTCAAAGAGGAGAACGGCTAGACTTTTATTTTTGTATTTTCCGCTGGATTCAGGCTGTTGTTCTTTGTAATGTTTAAGATTTTTTTTTTCAAGAGTGTTGGACGTGATTGTCGGTAACGTCCAGGACTATCACGTAATTAGTTGGTCAATTACAATTTGCTAATCTAGACGTTTTGATCTATAACGTTCCCTGAACTTTATAGACAATCACGTTTTTCTTATATGTCGAATTTCCCCGAATCCCTTCCCTATTGTCGATATTCTTTAATTTATTTTCCTATTAATAAAAATTTTTGTGCGAATGTGGGTGATGATATGTTTTTATTTAAATAACTTTATCTGTTATTATATATAGCTAAACTAGTATCATTTTGTGCGTTGCAACAGAAATATATTGTAAGATATTAAATAGAACTCATACAAAATAACAAATTTTTAATAAAAATTACACGATAAATAACATTTCTTAAATTATATCTACACAGAAATACTTTTCTTAAATAACATATTAAATGACATTTACACATAAATAACATTCTCTAGATGACATTTAAAAAAATAGAAAAAAATTATGACTAATAAAAAAGATGATACAATTTGCATGTGAAGAGTACGCGTGGCGGGTACATATCTAAATAAATTTAGACTTCTATATGTAAAAAACAAAAAAAGAATGTATAAAATCAGAATATTTGATCGGAGAGTTAATATTCAATCCGAAATTTCATCTTTTAATCAAAGTCGTTGGCATATCACGACATCTATGTGCTTAATATAAGAATGGAGATAGTTAAGGGGATGAAATGCGGAGACTATTGTTTATAAATTAGTCGTTGTTAAAAAAAAAAAAATCCTTTCCCTTCAAATTAATCAAATTAGAGCCCCTAACAAGCCTAACAAGTCAACCAATATTCTATCTTTAAACCAAAGTACACCCTCCTAACAAGTTGAACCAATTTGGTATCTTTATGATACATACAATTAATAATCCAATTCCATAATTGAGAAGTCACTGGACATTCGGTATAGAAATGATTTCTAAATTCCGGCCAAGCACACAAGTTATATCACTTTATTATCCTTTTTCTAGCAAATTATTTTAGTTAGTATTATTTTTCTTTTGTACTAATTGAGGAAATACCTTAATTTTCAAGATAAATTTAATTTAACACTCCATGTAATATTTGAACTCATTACTTTTAACACACCAAATCCTAGCAATTTATATTAAAAATTATCATTAATTTGTCTTCGAAATTATACCTCATTTTAGAATACCTGGATTTAGAGTGGAAAAAACGCGTCGTGCCGTGACTTTGGTCTCGTGCCGTGCCGTGCTGTGACCAAAATAATTTTTCACGTGTCGTGCCGTGCCGTGACCAAAATATCAAGGGGTGGTCACGACATGCGAATGGTCACGTCGTGCCTAAACGTGCCGTGACCATACGTGACTCGCGTAACCATTTAATCATAATTTATATTAGTTTATTCAAGATTCACCATTAAATCAATATTTAATGGTCCTAATTACACGTGACTCGCGTGACTACATGACGTGCCGTGCTGTGACTAAATATTTCACGTGCTGTGCCAAAGTTTCAAAAGATGATCACGGCACGTAACTGACACGCGTGCCGTGCCGTTCCGTGACGGAGCCGGCTCCGCCGTGCCATTTTTCTCACTCTACCTGCATTCCAGTGTTTATATATACTTGGTATAAAGTGTCAGAACAACAAATCTGATATAAATTGGAACATATTAATTATATGATGATTGAAATTAATGGCTCAGATTGAACTGGATTGTGACTAGAATCTACTTTCAATTAATTCAAAAAATTAAATCCAGCACCTCATGTTTAGCATCTCAAAAATATTTATACTAATATCGTAATAAAATTCAACTAATTGAAATGTTTCGACTGATTTCTTTTCTTATTCCTTCACAAAATTAAATCGAGAAATTATAGTAATACTTGAAAAAGCAGGTGTGTCCGATAGACATCAGACTCAAATCAGTCCGACACTGAGACGGTTTGGGTCTGATGGATGCTCGAATCCGTCTGATTCACTTCATAATTGATAATTCGTGTGTACTTGATATGTACGAATATTAAAACGGCACGCGCAAATTATAAAGTGAATCGGATGGTTCCGATTGGACATGAGACCAATACCCATCAGGGAAGTTATCCTCTGCGGAGTTCTATAAAACTCCGCAGGTGCGGAGCAAATGAACGGACCAGATTAACTCTCAGCCGCTTTGTGATCGGACTAACGGAGGGGGCAGTATTATTGTGCTTTTAGATTCGTGCAAAGTTAAAACTAACGGATCACTAACGGACCAGATTAAAAGAACCGCAGGCTGTGGAGCTTTTAAGCTCTGCAGAGTTCCTACCCATCAGGTGTCCCGCTTCCGTTATACTTGTAGTGCGTGAATGAATCTGCTACGAATTTGGGTGAATAATATTATCAGTGAGTTTTCGTGTACGATAGATATAAATTTGGGGTGATCGAAGAACTGGTCGGATGGAAAACGGCACGTCTCCCTTCGATTCTTACAGGAACCGATCGATAATCCAACCCACCTGTTGTATTCCTGAAATTGTGCGATTTGGCAGATTCTGGTCCCAACCCACCTGCAGTAATTAGTTAGTTCCTGTAACAATTAATTAAAGCCACTATCTAGCTAGGCCAGATATGGAAAGGAAGGTTGGTAACCATCGTCTGTCTCCTGCTCCTACTCCTACCCAAGTTTAATTAACTTAATTTATCATGAATTAAGCATGCATATACATTCAACAAAAAATGTTAATTAGTTCCTCTCCATTTATGGATAATCTTGTTATATAGTCTTCAAACATGACAAAATTAAGATAAAAACTGTGCCTGTGTGCCCAACAAACTTCTAATTAACAACTGATTAAAACAAACGGCAATTAACTATATATATATATATATATATATATATATCACCAAGTAACTGCCTACAAGCTCCTCTTTATTATAACACTCCATTGTATTTGTAGCACAATCCAATCCAAGTAAACAAAAGCACAATAAATTAAATTTGGCATGGCTAATTTGGTTACCTGCATAGCTCTACTGCTCACTCTATTTGTATTCTCTAAAGCTAAAGCAGCCCCAACATATGATGTCCCAGCCGTGTTTGTCTTTGGCGACTCGACTGTTGATACTGGTAACAACAATAAGCTGGTAACAGTGGTCAAGGCCAACTTCCCACCATATGGTGAAGCATTCTTTAACAAGAAAGCAACCGGCCGTTTCTCTGATGGAAAACTTGTGCCTGACTACGTCGTATCAGCACTAAATCTCTCTGACTCACTCCCACCCTATGCCGGGCACAAAGTCACAGCCAATGATTTCGGGGTGTGCTTTGCATCGGCCGGGACTGGTTTGGATGATGAGACAGCTACCAGGTTCAATGTACAAACACTTGCTCAACAAGTCGAGGAGTTCCGGTTATATATCGGGAACTTGACTGCTTTGAAAGGAGAGGCAGAAACACAAGAATTTCTCAAGAAATCTCTGTTTATTACCAGCGTAGGATCAAATGACATAATGATTAGCTACAATCTTTTCTTGGACAGGCGGACTACATATACACTACCACAATACCATGCATTCCTCCTTGACCGACATAAGGCCTTCCTTCAGGTACTATGAATCCTATTACAGTTAGCTTAACATAACAAAATTATTATGTTAAGTCACAATGGGCTTATATCAAATCTTGTATTAATTCCACAGCAATTGTATGAATTGGGAGCAAGGAATTTTCTCGTGACAGGTCTACCACCAATAGGTTGTTTACCGATACAATTGACCCTCGAGTCCTTGAAGAAAAGCATAATTCCGGGCATGCCAGCTTCTCCACGCCCCCACAAGTGCATTCAAGATCAAAACAATGCGGCAGCAAGCTATAACAAAAAGCTTCAGCAGATGATCCAAGGGCTTCTGATGAAGTTCATCTCCAAGGAAAGAACTAGAGTTGTTTATCTCGATAACTATAACCGTCTCCTTGACATGTCCAACAATCCTGAAAAATACGGTAAATCGAAATGACCATTGTGTATCTTTCAAATTATTTCATTTTATTTCTGACTGTGGATCTTTATGACCAATGTCTTGTACTGATTGGGAAATGTAATGGTATAGTAGTAAACACAATGATACTTGCCAAGGATAAATGTTTCAAATTACTGATTTGTGTTTCTTTCTCCTTTCAGGATTTACTGAAACAAAAAGGGGCTGTTGCGGTTCCGGGTTGGTAGAAATGGGGCCACTCTGCAACTCCCTAGACTTGATGTGCTCAAATCCTTCCCAGTACATGTTCTTTGATTCTGTTCACGGTACACAGGCCGCATACAAAGTTGTTGCGGAAGATGTCATGAAAGTTGTGCATGCTATGTTGGCAAACTAGTCATGCCATGAGCTCTGTAGTATAGCTCTGTAAATTTTACAACTTCATTGCTCCCCAAAAATATTTTGATTCTTTTGTACAAATTGGAAATATAAATTAACTAAAGTGTAAATTTATTTTTTTTATTTACAAGGAAAATGCAAATTTGGCCATAAATTTGTTACTGTAGCTTCTGTTTTATCTCCAAAAGAATCATTATTTATCTTTTTAGGGAAAATTTCTAGTGTGCCCATGCAAACTTTTGAAATAGCCAATTTCCCCATAAAAACATCATAATATCCAAAATCCCCATAAAAACTCAATTTTCTTCCTTCTATCCTTTTTTAATTATGTAACATTTTATTTAATTATTTTAGAATTTTAATTGACCAATTTGTCCTTTAACTTTAAATGGAGGTGTCCTTTTTTTTTACTTTTAATTGTCTTCTTCATATTCCTTCCCTCTATTTCACGTCTAATTGTCTCGTTTCTCTCCTCCTCTGTACAGAACCCACCGCTGAATTGATCTAATCCAGATAACGGAAGCCATAGACTAAAAGAACTACGCATGACATAGATTCTTCTTCCCCTCCCCTGTACTTAATCGATTAGCTAGGTTTATATCTTTTGATAAGAAATTTGTCAGACCATGCTACTTGAAATAAATCATGAAGCCTGAAACGATTAGCATGAAGCACGGTCTGCGAGGATTTGAAGCACAAATTAATGGAGCACTAGTGATTAATCACTATTGATTTATAATTATAGAAAACGAAGTAACCAAATTGGAACACATATGTAGCAAAACCTGTGATTAATGGAATAAATCAAACGATTTTAGTGATCTGATAAATTGAACAAGTAAATTCAAACGATTTTTGGAATAAATCATAATCCTAGCTAATCGAATAAATTAAAAAGTCAAAAAGTCAAATTCATGAAGAATGGTCTGAAACGATTAGCATGAAGCATGGCCATATAAATTCATGAAGCATGGTCTGACAAATTCATTAACCATGCTTCATAAATCAAACGATTTTAGTACGAGAAGCCTGAAACTAAATTATTGTACATCCTCCGAAGCCCAATTGGAGCTTAATTGAGCCTTAATTGGATCAAATTTAAGCAAAAGGAAAATTGGGGTTGGTGAGGTGACTGAGGCAACGGATGGGTCTTGTGCCAGGAAAGGCACGAGGGAGGAGGAGAGAGAGAGATACGGGAAAGGTATTTCCTTGCTCTGGGGTGTCAACTAAATCGTCAAAATCTTGCACTGGAAGGAATAAGAAACTAGATGTGAAGAATTCAATTTCTCATTAGATCTCTTCTAAATTCAATCGTGTTGTAGCTTCACTGGACGACTCCAGTTAAAATTCAAGGGTATTTTAGTCAGTTTAATTTTTAAAATAATTAAATAAAATATTAATTAACTAAAGGGGATAAAAGTAAGAAAGTTAAAATTTTATGGGGATATTGGATATTATGATATTTAATGGGGATATTGACTATTTTCAAATGTTTGTATGGGTACACTGGAAATTTTCTCTATTTTTTTAATGTGCAAGAAAACAGGTTACCTTTATAAGAAATTAAATAAAAAAATAGTATCCGTAAAGGCCTGTTCGGCTGCAATAACGAAATTACTGTTCACGTGGGAAAAAAAAATCACTCAGACTGAATTTTTTTTTTCCCACGTGAACGTTCAAAAGTTTTTCATTCCTGTTCCCATTCCCTTTCCCCTAATGCAGCCGAACAGGCCCTAAGTTTGTACTGTTAGTTTAGAAAAATATTTGGTTTAGATTTCTGTAACGGGCATGAGGATTGTTTAGCATCATGGGAACTTGTATACGCAAATGGTAGAGTCAAAGAGAAGAAGAAATTGTGGTGAACAAAAAAAATGACCATTCCTGACCCTGAGTTCTGGTCAGAAATACGAGGTCGCCGATCAGTATATTTTGCTTATTGTCAGTGATCTTTTGTGTAATCTTTCATCGGATTAATATCTCTATATTCAAAGTTCAAACAATTAATCTAAACCTTTTAACATGATATCCATATAAAAATGTACTTATGGATCAAATTTTATATTTTTAAAATTTTTTTTACTAATTACTTTAGATAGATAGAAAATCACTTGATCTAAATATTTTGTACCATTCAAAAGTAGTTATCTTTTATCTATTTAAGAAAAATAGTAAACAAATTCTAAAATATATAAATTTTAGTCTGCAAATACATTTTCATATGAAAAACACGTTGAAAAGTTCAAATAAACTATTTAAAATTTTAAACTTTAAATAACGAATTTTTTTGTATCAATTTACACTATAGGTAGTCCCATAGCCTCACTCTTCTTCCTGGGCTTAAGAGGCTCTCTTGCACTCTCCTCTCCTCTCAAGTAAGGATTCCTTTGTTAATGATCCCAGAACTTGATCTATTTTATTTCTCCTTGTCGTCTAATTTGAGCCCATCACAGCCCAAATCTATTCAAGTTCGGGAAGGCCCTATCTTTTACAATTGATTACTAGCAGAGCATTTTTACCCGAATTTTTTCATACCCTTAAGAAAAAAAAAATTACAAATTTGCTTTCAAATTTTTTTTTTTTAAACTACCCATATCGTTGGTTTTTCCAGTTGTTATCTTCCTGGACTTCAAATGATGAATTCAAACTGATTTACTTCATAAGTGGTGCACTTACATGCAAAATTTGTAATTTTTCGAATTTATTTAATATCAAGTCAAGCAATCAAATGTGACAGTTTTTTAAGTTAATTTTAATGCATTTATTTTTCATCATCTTTTTTACCACTGGACTTGGTACTAAAATACTTAAAAAAATTATAAATTTTATATGTAAACATATCACTCACAATGTAGATCAGCTTGAATTGTTTGGATTCGTCGTTTAAAACCTATATAATAAGTTTTAGAGTTGATGACAAATACCACCGATGTCATGATACCTAGACTAGTATGTTTGGATGGGAGCTAGAATAGCTAGAATGTCGAAATTTAAGAATAGTAGATGAGAATAGAAAAAAAACAGTGATTTTCAAATTAGTGTGAAAATTGTGCTATTCGGATTAGTAAAATGTTGTTTGGATTGTACATTTGGAATAGAGAATACATGTAAGCAAGAAATAATAGTGTTAACAATGTGCTAATTAAGAGAAAAGATAGGCGAGTGGGGTCTCAAACAAATTATCACGACGTAGAGATAGCAAACGTGGTGTCAACTTTGTTATTTCGGGGTTGTGTTGTCGGAAATCCGAAAAGAAAATAGTTTTTTTTTTCTCTTTTCACACTTCCGAATAATAGTTATTCTAACATTTACAAGGAATAGTAGCTATTTTAACTATTACGAATATCCAAAATGTTGTTTGGATGCACATTACTATTTCGAATAACTCCTATTATAAAATAACATCTATTCTTGACACATCCAAACGTACCCTTAACGTAGTTTATGATAAAAATCATTTATCCAATATTTTATATAGTTTTTTAATTAATAATTGATGACAAAATTAATTTATATAACATTTTATTCGTTTTATTTATTTAATAATTTATTTTCTTTAAAATAATGGGTTCAAAAATTATAGTTCTTATGTTTTATGGTATCACGTACATGATGTATTTAATAATTTTTTTATTTGTTATATTTTTAGATTAAATTACACAAGATATCATTTTTCAATAATTATTCATTATACATTTTGTTACATGTTATCTCATAATACATATAAAGGTAAGATATAAGTAAGACTAATTTTCCTATACAGGTATGTGTATAAATATACCTCATTTTTAACCAGTATTGTATATATTGACAGTTTAACACCCATAACATCATTGAGATTAGTGTAATACAGTTTATTGAGATTAGTGTATTAAAATACGATTTATGCAGCTGTATAAATCTAGTCTGCAGTTTATGCGGCTGTATATACGACCACATATCCAAATTCAGTGGAGAACTGCATAAAAAATCAATATTTGAACCATTATGCTGTTCGGTTCCATTTGAATATTTCATTTTTTGAAAAAACCTAACTCGGATCAAATTCAGTGGAGAACCACATAAAAAATCAATATTTGAACCATTATGCGGTTCGGTTCCATTTGAATATTTCATTTATTGAAAAAACCTAACTCGGATCTAGGAATTTTAATACGGACCGGATATCGTTCAGTACCGAAATCCATTTCCAACTCCTCATCCGGACTCCATTCAGTCCAGTGAAGTAGCTTTGTAAAGTTCCACAGAACCCCAGCTGCTTTTATAGGCTACTGAGCACTGTTTTTCTTTTGGTTTTGAATTGTGGGATAAAGAATTTATTAAACCAGACGACTGGTGGACTCCGGCACTCCGCTAAGCAGTTTCTTTCCTTTCTTCAATAGCTTCATTATTTTATTATTAGTGAGCAGCCCAAAATGTGGGCCCAAATGTGAACCTTTCACTTCAGAGGCATTTTTCTATTCATGGCCCTAGTCTGTTTTCTGTTTTGATCATATTTAGTAGACCCTTTTTAAATTATGGCTGCACTTGCACCAGTTTTTAATTCATGGCCACACTTGTTTAATTATTTGGCACCAATTTTCTAAATTTAATTCATTTGCATTGTGTAAAATAATTAATTTCACTTTTACTAATTACTAATTCATATGCACCTGTTTAATTATTTGACCAATATGTGGAAACATAATCACAAACCAATATGTAGAAACACAATACGCTCTTATGTGCACAAATTATAGTTTTGCAAACAAATTATATATAAATTTTTATTTTAAAATCTGCATATATAACTCCGCATGACAATCCACATATGCGGTATGCGGTGGCCTTATGTGATACCGCAATAAAACCGATTTTATTAATCGGATTTGGAAATTGACATCAACACGACATTTTGTGCAATTATATCAATTATATTAACAAAATAATAATTAAATTCTTAATTAGCTGGTGGACGATTTATCCTACTTAGATGTTTCTCAGATAATACATTCTTTTATTTTTTAATTAAAGTGTATTTTTGTTTCTTCAATATTATATAAAAATTGAGAAAAACTTCCTGGTTGAAGATAAAGCCTTTTAAATTATCATCAATTAGATATTTAAATTATAATTTTCAAAAACAAAACCTCCCTTAATGATATAATAATTTAATTATACACATAAATATAATATGTCAAATATATTTAGAATATATTGATTAAACTTTATTTTTTTCAATTACAATTTTTCTTCTACTTTTATGCTCAATTTTTTATTTCTTTAATATCAAAATTTGTCAAATATCACTTAATTATTAATAGAATAAATTCAAAACAATTGTCATCATAAGAGAGAGCAACGAGAGGGACTCAGGCGTAAAAGTAAACTTTTCATTTTGAGAATGAGAATATTATGTCAATAACATGAGAACTAAAAAGTATATTTAAATAAAAAAGGAAAAAAAATATAAATGGATCAAGTTTCGATTTATAAAATTATTTTTATGAGTCAAAATGAATAAATAAAAAATATCCTAATATCAGAAAGAAAAAAAAAATTAAATTGATAAAGTTTCGATCTATAAAATCATTTTTAGTCAAAATCAAGAAGGGACATGCGTAAAATGTACAGTATTATGTCAGTAACATGAGAAATAAAAGTATCTTAAAAATAAAAAAAAAATATAAATTGATCAAGTTTCGATTTATAAAATTATTTTTATGAGTCAAAATCAATAACTAAAAATATCCTAAAATAAAAAAGAAAAAAAATTATAAATTTATCAACTTTTGATCTATAAGATCACTTTTTTGAGACCAAATCAATTGACCTAATTTGAAAATAGTTTAATATTCTAATTCTCAAAATGAAAAATTCACTTTTATGCCTGAGTCACTCTCTTTGCTCTCTTCAATGATGAAAATTGTTTTGCTTCTATTTTGTTTTGAATTTATTTGATTAAATATTAAGTGATATTTGACAATTTTCATATGAAGTACTGAAAATGTTGAGTTTAAGAGTAGAAGAAAAAAGATAACAAAAATATACTTTAGCCAATATATTCTAAATATATTTTACATATTATATTTTAGTGTATAGTTAAGTTTTAAATCATTATGTGATGTCTAGTTTATGGAAAGGAGTGGCGGAGCCACATGGAGTGCCCACTCCTGGGAAATTTTTTATTGGTAGTAATTAATAGAAAAAAATATAGACAAACAGTAAGAGTACAGTAATATTTATATTGGTAATAAGATCGGTAGGAATTCTACCGATTTTAAAAATAAAAAAGTTTGGATCGGTAATAATTTTACCGATCTAAACCAGTTTTTTTCTTTTTTCTTTTTAATTTTTTCTAGTAAAATAATTTTTTTTCTATAAAAATAGATAAAGTACCTTAAAATTTAGATATATCAAAACATTCCATCTATTTTTTAAAAAACTTTTCATATTTGACTAGAAATCAAATATAAGAATTCTCTCCATCTATACATCAGATTACAAAAAAGTTAAGATCGGTAGAATTCCTACCGATCTTACTACCAATATAAATATTAATGTACTCTTAATGTTTGTCTATATTATTTTTTATTAATTACTACCAATAAAAAATTTTCCATTCCCGGCTAAAAAAAATTCAAAAAAATAGCTCTATTTTAATACTTTTGTTAAAAATTTATATAAATATACTTAGAACACAATAAATTACAAAAATTTGCCTACTCCCGAATATGTTTCTCCAAAATATGCTTCAAAATATACTAAATATCAAATATAATTATAAAATTATGTCTCATTCTAAAATTTTGCCCCACCCTGCTAATTATCCTGGCCACACCACTGATGGAAAGTACATAATTTAAAATATTTAATTTAGAATAATTAATAAAAAATATTTATTTTGAGAGATAGAACAAATTAAATTAACACACTAATAAATAAATAAATAAATATTTGAGAAACAACTAAAAGTACGGTATAATCGCCCATTATTTAAATTTTTTAATTAATGTTGTGTTAATTAATATCAGCTTCCGTGAGGGAAGGAAACACATAAAAAGTGGTATAATTCATTATTTTTCTGCTTTCCTAAGAGGAAGGAAACAACGAAGTCTTACTTGCCTTTCTAGAGGAAGCAATGAAATAATTGAACTGAATTAAGTTGGATTCTATATATACATGCTGTGCTTTGTGCCCACCAAATTTAAGGATTGTTAAATCTTTACTTCTTATAAAATCATTTTGACTTTTAGAGGAATGAGGAGGCTATCTCTCCATAGAAGATCTCAGCCTTACATTTAGTCAATCTCAACCATTAATTATTATTTAATTTTATACCTATTGTTTCCACGTAGTAAGGTCTTACGTGTAAAAGCATAAAATTAATTATAAATGGACCGTTTCAATACAAAACATGCTCTCAGTTTTTAATACTCGCCACATTTTTTTCATTTTTTTCCTCTATCTGTGTGCGCTTTTTCTGTTTCCCGACGCAGAGAACGCGTTATTCTTTTCTTTTCTCCTTCCCCACGCAGTCTCCTCCGTGATTTTTATTTTTACCCAAAAAAAAAATATATTTTAATATAAATAACCAGGGTTTAAAAAAAAATTTATTTCTACCCAAAGCGCTAGGAAATCCAGCGCTCCGAATTAAAAATTCGGAACGCCAGGAATATTAGCGTTCCGAATTCTTAATTCGGAACGCTAGGAATCCTAGCGTTCCGAAAATTTAATTCCCACCGCATAAGGGACCCGTGACCCCTTCTTCTCTGTGTCCCCTCTCTGCCAAAAAAAAAACAGAAGGGTTTACTCGCCGCCAGAAAGAAGAAAGGAAAAAAAGAAAGGAGAAAAGAAAGAAGAAAGGAAAAAAGAAAGAAGGCTGCGCCTCCGTCCCTCTGTCTCGCCGCCTCGCCGTCTAGCCGTCTCTCCGCCTCTTCACCCCTCCTAGGCCGTCCCTCCGCTTCTTCACCGCCGATCGTCGATTCAATCATCTTTGAAGGTAATTAGAATTCTTTTCGTATTTCTCTGCTGATCTGATCGGTGAATTAGAGAAATGTTTAAGCCATTAGAAATGTTTAAGCCAAATTGATGAATTAGAAATGTTTAAGCCAAATTGATGAATTAGAAATGTTTAAGCCAAATTGATGAATTAGAAATGTTTACGCCAAATTGATGAATTAGAAATGTTTACGCCAAATTGATGAATTAGAAATGTTTAAGCCAAATTGATGAATTAGAAATGTTTAAGCCAAATTGATGAATTAGAAATGTTTAAGCCAAATTGACGAACCGTCTGATTGATTGCGTCTGATTGATCGAACCGTCTGATTAATTCGAACCGTCTGATTTTTAATCGGCAATTGAGCATAATTAATAATTTTTTTATACTATCATTTTTATTCATTATTTTTTTTTTTTTTTGGACTGAGATCCTATTTACCTTTAGCATATGCTCATTTATTAGTTGCTAATGGTATTAATGAGATATATATTGATTGGTAGGAAAGAGGATATATAGATCATCCTATAGCTGGCAGCAATGTATATATCGACTATAAGAAAATTAAAAAAGAAAGAAAAAAAATAAGAATGATGAAAACCAAAAAAAATAAGAATGATCAAACCGTCTGATTAATTCGAACCGTCTGATTGAAAACCAAATTTACCTTTAAAGTCTCAAATGTTATATATTTAGAAGACAAATTTCTAATCTGATTGAAAACCAAATTCTCCCATTAAATTCAAATTTTTAATCGGTAAAATTGGATATATTTATTTTTTCAAAATAAATCAATTAATATAGATTTATTTATTCAAGAATTGATTTTCCTTTAAAATCTTATTTAATTAATATTTTAGCGAAATTGTATAAAATATTATTATATAATACGGTTATGTGATTGAATTTCTATGTAATTTATGTGTAAACTTAGAAGTAGGTTTGATGATTCAGTTCAATCATCTTTGTGCAATTTCTGGACAGCTTTGTGCAATTTCAAGCATTATTTCATACATTTCTAATGGAAACTTTATCTTCCAAAAAAAATACAAATTTATAAAAATATGCTTGTATGGAGTGGTTCTTTGTTCTTATTGGCATAATGCATGTTATGATTGACTCCATAGTCATCTTTTTGCATATTAGCGTATTTTAGCATATTTTTACTGCAATTAGCATATTTTAGCCAATTGTAGCATGTTTAACATATTTTTTAACGTAGGATGGTTAGGGGAAGGCCTAGGAGACCACCCGCAGCCGACCCGGTTGATGAGCTCATTCCCACTGACAGCAAGGATCATTTCAGTCCTTTATTATGGATGCCTCACGGTGAGCACCGAGTCTCAGATGCATCTAAAGAGGTACTTGATTACTTTTTTTTTAAGTTTGGATTTTGTTGAATTTTTGTATTTTTAGGTTTTCATGTTGTTCACTTTTTTGAACGCAGAGTGAGGCAATTATAAATGCCAGGGGTCGGTATCCGGACATGCAGTACTACCCGGAGATGGAGGAGTATCTGCAAAATTTGGGGGTGCAGCATTTGGTCGAAATTCTACAGTCGGAGGCTAAGTCCATCAACGCGTCCCTGATTGCAGGACTGGTGGAGCGATGGCGCCCCGAGACGCACACGTTCCACTTACCTTTTGGAGAGATGACAGTGACTCTCCAGGACGTTAGTGCTCTATGGGGTTTGCCTATCCAGGGCGTGCCCGTTGGTGGCATATCTGACCCCACAGATCCAGATGACACGACGATTAATTACATGCTCGCTGAGTTGTTGGGAGCGGAGCCAGATATACGCAGCAACGGGGGGAGGTCCAAGTACTGTCTGGAAAAGACGAAGCTGCGAGCTATGTTTGCGAGAGGTATAGGTAGCGATTCCACTCCGATCGAGATTCAGAGGTACTCATACAAACTATTTGTATTACATTTATTTTGTACTCTGTTTCATGCGGAAAAATGAGTTGCTCTATAATTTTGATATTACAGATACACACGGGGATTCGTGATGGACCTATTTGGTTCTGTCATGTTTGCTGATGCTAGTGGTAATACCATCCCGATGATGTATCTACAGCTGCTGCGAGACCTTCAGCCGTCGAGCGGCAGGTACAACTTGGGTGGGGCTGTCCTAGCACATCTCTACTCCAACTTGTGCCACGGTTGCAAGGTCAGTATGTTATTCATGTCTTATTTTAATTACCTACCTTGTCATGCACTTGTTGTATTATTTTAATTATTTAACTTGTCACTGACGGCTGGTATTCTTCAAAAATATAGCGAAAAACTAAGCAAATCTACGGGCCAATGCTTCTTCTGCAGCATTGGTCGTGGTCACGGCTACCGGTGGGGGTACCTGAGCCGAACGAGGATCCATGGGGAGAGCCCGAAAATGGAAATCGATGGGCATTCGGCATGAAATGGTACGGACATCACTTGTACAAGGACAACCCTCACGGAAAGACAGTAGGAATCAGGACGGTCCGATCTCAGATTCAGAGTCTGGGTGAGACGCAGGTGCGCTGGACTCCGTACCATGAGCTATACACTGAGGGGAGGCTGCCGCAGATTGTAGCGGATGATCAGGAGATGTGGCTCTACAGGGGACCGCTGGTGTGCTTCTGGATAGTGGAGCACCACTATCCAGACCGGGTGCTCCGTCAGTTTCATTTGCCTCCACTCATCCCCGCAGATCCAGACGTCCCGAGATATGTGATCATGAGGCTACACGGGTAAGTTATGTTCTTTTTAGCATTTTTTTACTTAACATTAGTTCTTGTCTTTAAATTGCAACTGACATATGAATTACAGGATAACACACGGTAATCACTGGGATAGAGATTGGAGTGAGCATCACTCGGAGTACTACAGCAAGGCGGGCGATATGAGTGCCAACTTATGGCAGATGCCGGAGATTGATACGATGCAGTTCCAGGGAGATCCCAAGCAGCTGTCTATTCCTTTCTTTTGACAATTAATTGCATATATTAGTTACAGTAAAACACAATTTATTTAAGCATATATATTTTTCTAAATCTCTAGTATTGTTCATCACTTCTATTCCTTCTCTAAATTCATTATGGTATCATAGCAAGATAAATCTTGACTAAAAAATCCACAACAAAATCAACAACTGCAGATAACGATGAACTGCAACCAGTTTTTAGAAAAGCCCACATTGCCAACGACGATTTTGACCTCAGTCGAAGATGCCAAGTCTCCACAATATGATGGCAAGAATCCAACAAGAGGAGTCTAGGCATAGGCATGCAATAATTGAAGGTTGTTCCTCCAATGATTTGTTAACATTTATTGTTTAAACAAATAGGACCGACCAATATGGATTAGGTTATCCAGTGACGAGTAGACCTATATATATATATATTCAAAAGAACAATAAAATTAAATCCCCCCATTTTACTGTGGATTACGCACCATGGACTCGATTTCTAGTATTCGTGCGACAGCAGATTGGACAGTTCTGAATTTGAGTTGCACTCTCATCGGGTTTGCTAATTAATTAAGCAAGGAAAAATTAATAATTAATTCTGAGTTCTGACAAAATAATTATGAGGAAATTGAAAGTAAGTTTTCATGATTTAGTTTGAAAGAACTGGAAATTATACAGAGATTGATTATTCATCAAATACGGAACAAGGAAAAGAATTTAATTATCTCATATGTTTGGTATTACTTTATGCATATTACCATAGCCTCTTCATAATATTGTTATAAATATATGTACATATAATTTTGATGTAATTATCCTTTTAAATTCAATGAATATTAATTTTAATTATATCAAAACTTTTCAAAAAATATTAAAACAAATTTCGAGATTTTAAAATAACTGAAAAATGGATCAGACTTACTACCAAGATACATATTCTTTTGTCTTTTATCTTCGAATTAGATATCTAGAGAGGACTAAAGTAAAATATGTGCACCACAGTACACTACTACAAAAATATTGAGTATACACGGTTAAAAAATAGAGTTCTACATGTTTTTGCAACCATTCCCGCGGGAGTTTTTTCAAAATAAAATTGTATAATAGCATCAATAAATTGTACACGGTTCTAGTACCATGTATGTTTTATCAAAAATTTCTCTAATTTTATTCGCCAAAACACATCATACACGGTTTTTTAAAGTAAAGCGTGTATAAAAACATTAATTCTACACAGTTTTTATTAAAAACCATGTATTATTCATATTTTTGTTTGTCGATTTTTTTGTCAAAACACATCATACACGGTTTTTAAAGTAAATATGTGTATGAAAACCACATCGTACAATTTAAAAACCTATAAATACAACAAATTTAAAAACCTATAAATTTAAACACAACAAATACAAACAAAACTACATTTACCAATATAAACAACATTGACAGTTACATCACATATCATTAGTTACATTAATAACATTCTAAATAAATAAAATAAAAATACAACAAAAAAAGTCTATATTTGAGACTATACATTTTCATGAATAATGCCTAACAAGAATTATAGTAAAGAATTACAAAATTAAAAATTTGAAAGGAAAAATCTAATAGAAAACTTCAACTCACTTTTTGAGGCTCTTCCCTTTACTCTTTTGCAATTCTGATTCTCTTTTATAAATTTAACATGGAAAAACATCACTCGTACTTGTATCAATTTCAATAGTTTGTCCGCTAAAAAAAAAAAATTTCAATAGTTTGAATTTGTCGTTTGAAGTCAATTCGATAGATTTTGAAATTAAGATTAATAATAACAGGTGAGATGAAGAACACGCACCTACTCCTGAATATTATATATTTGCATACTAGGAAAATTTGATCACTTTACATAAAAAAGTACAAGCACTTACTCTGAAAAATAAAATATATGTTAACGACAAAATAAGAAAAAAATGTACAAGCTCTTACTATAAAAAAGTACAAGCACTTACTCTGCAAAAGTTGGTATATAGAAGAATGACCCCATTGTCATTAATTTATTTGGTAGGGTAGTCAGATTATTGAATGATAAATTCACTTTACCTTCCTAAAATTAACTTATCTTGACTGACATCATCTGGTGTGTATGTAGAGGCATTTGTTAATTACTACAAAAATGCTAATCATATACATCAAATCATACACGGAACCGAGAAATTTCCAATAAAACAATGCATAACGGAGGAGGTGTGCACACAAAAATACGCTCCTTACACACAATTATTTGAAATGAAACTGTGTACGAAAAACACTTATATTTATATACTATTTTTTTATTAATAAACCGTGTATGATTAAACACCTTTATACATTGTTAATAATCAAGGAACTGTGTATGTTTTTTTCAAATCTCCAAACACGTATTTCCAAAATTGGAAGTTACATGATTGATATAACAATGAAATTGAATTATCTCCAGTTACTAGTTCTTTCTCCGGTACGTAAAACAGCACACACAGCCTCAAAATTGTAAGATTAAGAGAAAATCAGTGCTTGTTATGATTGGATACCCACTGACGGATGGGACCCAAACTAGCGGAAAGGCATATATTGTTAGGCTTATATTGATTGTTAAAAATCCAATTCCTTAATCGAGTCCTATATTGAAGCAAGACACAGGAAGCAACTGGAGAGAACAAAAGGAGTCGAGAAATTAAGAGAGAAAAGAGGAAGATTGAAAGAGTAAAGCAGCTTCTAGTAGTGGAATCCAATAATTTGAAGGTGTTAGGTGGAACGCGGAGAGGTTCGCTATCATAAATTAGGCCTATTTTCATTTAAATATTCAAACGTGGAGTTGGGACTTGAGTAAGGCAGCTTCTAACAGTGGAATCCAGTAGGACTTGAGGAAAGTGGTCTATTGATTTTATTTTTTAAACTTAAAAATGAAATGCACTGTGGATTGTTGATGCAACACAAAAAACAATCTTTCAAAAGAAAGTGATTATTTTTTATATATTACAAAGAGAAAAAATTGTTATTCTTTAAGGATTTTTTATATGTAGGATCTCAATTCAAATGAGAGTTTGTAATGATTTACCAATGTGTCATCCTTTTAAGTTTTAACTTTTAAGAGTTTACACTTAACAACAATTTTTAGGGATAGTTACTTTTCGTATTTTATTATTTCATATTAATAAAATTGGTGGCTTTACTACTAACTCTTTAAAAAAAATATAGGCTAAATGGACAACATTTAATTATAATTACTTGTGATAAAAAGTATGGTAAGATTTTAATATTTTGCTTCTTTTGTCGATAACTATTGTAGTGGTGGAAGCACAACTTACCAATATAGATAAAATAAAATAAAAACATACACATTCAATAGTATAAAGATGAAGCAGCAAATCAGCTGGCCCATTTGTTCATTTGCCTTTCTTGCATTTTCAAAGAAAAAAATTAAATTAAACTGAAATAATTATTCAAACAAATATATGCACTAAAGAAAATATGCAATGTATAAAAAAATAGAGAAAAAAAAAAGTACCTGACAATCATAAAAGTGAAATAATATCGACCAAAAGTGAACTAGTGAATACAAACCGAAATTTTTATACATAAGTAAATAAAAAATAAAAATATTAAAAATAAGAAATATCACGTGGGAATTTGAAAAATGGAAAGGCAGTAGGGGGCCATGGCGTCCTTGCGGGATGTCATGGCACACTCAAGACCGTCGGAAAAGAAATAAAACAAAAAAACAGATTTGGACCGACATGGCACACCCCAACCTGCAAAAAAGAAAAGAAAATATTAAAATGGGCCGCCATGGCTCAGGCCAACCCAAAAACGAAAAAAGAAAAAAAAATTCTAGAAACTAGACTTTTGTATAGATCTGCCGCAGGCTCAATTAATCGTTAAAACTGTACCAATCTGTAATATTTTTGTATAGATAAATTATATTATCTGAAAATTAGAGTTTCATACATTTATTTTGATATAAAGAGCACAAAAATTCATGTAGCTATTTTCTCTAAATTGAATTTTGAATATGGTCAAAATTATATGACTGCTCACTGAAATTTCAGCTTTTCTGATTTCTGACCTCTGTCAATTAATCGTTAAAACTGTACCAATATGTAATATTTTTGTATAGAGAAATTATATTATTTGGAAAATAGACTTTCATACCTCTATTTAGATATAAAGAACACAAAAATTCATGTAGCCATTTTCTCTAAATTGAATTTTGAATTTGGTCAAAATTATAGGACTGTTCACTGAAATTTCAGCTTTTCTGATTTCTGACCTATGTCAGTTAATCGTTAAAACTGTATCAATCTGTAATATTTTTGTATAGAGAAATTATATTATCTAAAAACTAGACTTTCATACCTTTATTTTTATATAAATAACACAAAAATCTTTGTAGCCATTTTCTCTAAATTGAATTTTGAAGCTGGTCAAAATTATTGGACCGCTCACTGAAAATGGCTAATTTTGAATCTGGGTTGGCCTGAGCCATGGTGGCCCATTTTTTTTTTTTTCGTTTCTGGGTTGGCCTGAGCCATGGCGGCCCAGTTTAATATATATTTTTTTTCTTTTTTGCAGGTTGAGGTGTGCCATGGCGGTCTAGGTCAGGTTTTTTTTTTCTGACGGTCTTGAGTGTGCCATGGCGTCCCGCAAGGACGCCATGGCCCCCTACTACCTTCCCATTTTTCAAATTACCACGCGATATTTCTTGTTTTTAATATTTTTATTTTTTATTTTCTTGTGTATAAAATTTCGGGAATACAAAACTAATATTATTATTTCGCTCAATTCTATTTTTTTTTTTTTTCAAAACGAGAATAGATAGGCATGCTAAGACTACCATAGAACATCATTCTAATGAATAAAGTTGGGCATTCGAAGCAACTTCGATGGAAAATTTTGGAAATTGAACCAAATTATTTTTTAACGTATATCATACACATTTGTCAATATTACCCATGCAACAGGATAGTAATATCATAATAATAAACTATTTATATTTATATTTATAAAGGAATTATTTTCCACAATTTTTATTTTTCAATTATTAATATTTTATTCATTATCAATTTGCACCAAATTAATAATTTGTTGAATTGAACCTAAAATTCCTACTTTAGCAAACACTTGAGAGTAGGTCCGATGGGCATCGGACCTACTCTAGTTCGATGGTTTTAATCACCGTCGATTTGTTTTAAGATTCGTGCGAAACGCTTTAAACTTCGTGCGTGTCTGTTTCAGTTTGTGTGCGCACAAATCTTAAATTAAATCGAACGGTCATCATGCTCGTTGAACCTAAAAGTAGGTCCGATGGACATCGGACCTACTCCATTCTCTCTAGCAAAATGAGTACAAGCACTTACTCTGCAAAAGTTCGTATTTAGAACAATGACCCCATTGTTGTCATTAATTTATATGGTAAAGGAGTCAGATTATTGAATGATAAATTAACTTTACCTTCATAAAATTAACTTATCTCGACTGACATCATCTGGTGTGTATGCAAATGCATTTGTTAATTACTAAAAAACACTAATTATATACAACAAATCATACACGGAACCGAGAAATTTCCAATAAAACAATGCATAACGGAGGAGGTGTGCATGCAAAAATACACTCAACCATACACACACAATTATTTGAAATGAAACTGTGTACAAAAAGCACTTGTATTTATACACTGTTTTTTATTAATAAACCGTGTATGATTAAACACCTTTATACATTGTTAATAATCAAGGAACTGTGTATGTTTTTTTCAAATCTCCAAACACGTATTTCCAAAATTGAAAGTTACATGATTGATATAACAATGAAATTGAATTATCTCCAGTTACTAGTTCTTTCACCGGGTTACTAGTTCTTTCACCGGTAGGTAAAACAGCACATGCACACAGCCTCAAAATTGTAAGATTGAAGAGAAAATCAGTGCTTGTTATGATTGGATACCCACTGACGGATGGGACCCAATAAATGACATCTTTTTGGTAGGATCACTCACATCTTTTTCTATATGAATTTGTAATTAGGAACCAAATAAATGAACAGATTTGTCACTCAGACATTTCATCGAACACCCTGTGCACGTCAAATAAAATATATCAGGCACCACTGAGTGCATGCATATAGCACAACCACGCGTCTTCTTTTTCTTCTTCTTCCTTGAAGTGCAAGACAAGCGCTCCAAGGTCGTCTATTGCTTTCTGTGCATTACTGGAGAAAATTCTCTCCTCTTTCAATCAATTTTTTTTATTCTCTCGCTTTGTGTGCTACTGGTGAAAAAAAAACATTGCTAAAAAATGAGTAAATAAATGCGCCCAAGCAACTTGAGGCACATAAATGTACAAAAGAGCTTCTTTATCAAATTCTGTTCTATAATAATGGATATTCTTAATAAGGAAGAAGGCTTTTTGGCTATGCTACTAATAATTATTACTTAATTCAAGAATAAATGTATGTCACTAACTTCACTAACTAGGATATACTAAAAATTATGATCAGTAATATATGGCAACGTACCATGCATTCAGGTTGAATCAATTCAGCTCAACGGTTCTCCCAATTTTCACCATCAACGCATTCACCTAATTTGCTCCTATTATGCTTATCACCATTTTATAGCAAGTACATGCTCTGTAAATAATAGATCACAACTAAATATGCAATTAGTATGGCAATTAAGTCTGATGGTAGGTCAAATTCAATGACAGAGAAATTATATGAATAATAATTGGGACTCATACCTCTGCGTGTTTGTGTCTTCATATGCTTTGGAGTTTGAACATCTATTTATTATTATTTCTTGCTTAAAATGCTTTGATGTTGTACAAGCTCAGCATTTAAATATGATAGCTAGATACCAAACTTGGTTTCATATCTGCTAGTCAGGGATAGATGAGATTATAAGTCTAGCATATATACTGAAAGCTGATGTTGTCTAAAGTTGAGTTTATGGAGGCATAATTAAAGTTGAGAATATTTATCATTTCTTTTAAAAAAGATAAAACATAAAAAAAAGTACCAAAAATAAAGCAGGGGTGGGCCCACTTGAAGGTTAACTGGCAAGTTGCCAGTTAACAATATATTAATATAAAAAGAGAGTTATTTACACAGAGCCCTATACAAGTACTATTACATCAAATGTAAAACAATGCACACAATAAGGCGGCATAACAGCACGCATGGTTACCAGTTCCATCTGAATTGTATCGTTTAGCTGCCTTGTCAACAAGCATTCTCCCAAAGATGTATTTGCTGTTCCATATCATTTATCAACCAATGCACTTGTTTATGCTCTTTCGAGAAGATCCGATTCCTCTCTTTCCACAGGGTCCAAATACCCGCTGCCCTTTGCTCTCTATCCAGAATATGTCTATGGTCCCACCACGCATCCATTATTTCATGCTGACCCGGTACAATGATGTTTACGTATGCCAACAGGCCTCTCCAGAAGAGAGTCGCGTAGGAGCACTGCCAAAACAGATGGTCTCTCGACTCTATGTTGTGGCCTGAGCACAACACACAATTTGAACTAACATGACACCCTGTTCGTATCAGTATCTTGCGTGTCAGTAGAATATTGTTTACCAGCAACCAACAAAATACTCTTACCTTGTGTGGGATGTGTAGTTTCCAAATTACCTTTTGGTTTGGGCATCCTACTCCCTTTTCATGCAAGATTTGGCATGCCGATGCCGTAGTAAACAGCCCTCCTGCCTCCCATCTTCAAGTACCCGTCTGAGTGTGCTAAATAACTGCGCAGAATCCGATAATGAGTTCAAGATCATATATCAGGCTCATAATACGAAACACCAAACTGAGCAGTAGTGAATAATAAAATTATTCGCTGATCAGAGATGAGCTCGAGATCTCTGATTGGTAAATTGGCAAATGATGAAAACAATAGAGCAACAGAACATCATTTATGATACAAACACAATAGCAACACAAAATTATACAACAGAAAAATATGTTAGATAAATGGAGAAAAATAGTCAATTATTGTTCTCATTTTTTGTTCATTTTATTTTCTTCAAATTTTGCTGGGAAACACAAGAAACATTAATTGATACTGCAAAAGTTCTCACAATTTCTTTGAATTTCATTTCACCACTCAGCAAAGGTGCTGTTAGTAGACCAAACTGACATAGAGACCACTAAAAATTATATCAAAATTTTCATTGAAGCTAGCATTTTCTTAATTTGTTACATTTTTTTTTTTCAAAGGGAAAAATTCTAGTGTACCCATATAAACTTCTCAAATAGAATATCCTATATCCCCATACAAACTTAATAATTTTTCATCCATCCCTTTTATTCATTTAACCTTTTGTTAAGTTTTTTTAAAAATAATTGACAAATATACCCTCATCTCTCCCAATTAGCTTGTGTCATTCTAAAATCCTTAAAGTTATGACTTTACAGATAATCTTAAGAAATATTATTATAATAAATTATTGTTTAAAGAAATCAGTTATTTCCGATCCAGATCTAGAGTTTTGCAAATGCAGGAAATATTGAACTAAAATTTAAAATTTAAATATAAATCAACGCACATGTTGTGATGTTGTCTCACTGATATATTAGTGTATTAATTGTAACTATGTTTGTCCGGCTCAATGCTTTTATGAGCCATGTGGTTTCTAAAAGAACAGTTGCTTCATCGAAGCGACCTTGAAGAACATGACCATGCAACATTTCATCCCTCTGTCCTCCATTAAACCGAGCAACCATTTTTTTAAACATTTTTACAGCCATGCCAATCTCACCCTCTTTACAAAATCCATGGATAATAGTGCTAGCTGTAAGTAATAACATCGGGCTTAGAGCTACCCTTTTCTCCTGCCATCTGACAGCAAAGCTCATGCCCATATCTTGTGTTACCAGTTCTGCAAAGACCATCTATCTATAAGTGTGTGTTGTAAATGATCAAAGAGTGAGGCTATGGTGCTATGCATAGCACCAATGGCTAGTGTACTACGGCTCAATATGGTACTTTTTAAAATTCTAATGGTCGATCCGAACCGTTCAATGTGATATCCATATGAATATGTACTTGCAAACTAAATTTTATATTTTTTGAATTTTTTTACTATTTTTCTAGATAGGTAGAAAAATCAGTGTTTTCTGAAAATTCTGGACCATCAAAATTCTACCTATCTAAAAAAATAGTAAAAAAATTCGAAAAAATATAAAATTTAGTTTGCAAGTACATATTCATATGGTTATCACATTGAACGGTTCGAATTGACCGTTAGAATTTTAAAAAGTACCATATTGAACCGTAGTACACTAGCCATCCGTGCTATGCATAGCACCATAGCCTCACTCATGATCAAATTAGGAGAACATCCTACGAGAAGAATTTTAGCAAACACCTTAGCTGCATCCTGAATCTGCTGCCCTGCACAAAGCCCCTTTATGAGGAAGCCAAACACCTTAATGAGCTGATCCAATCAGGGCAAGAGAGAGAAAATGAGCAGTTGGATTCCACTGTTACAATTTAGAAGCTGCTTTACTCTTCAGTCTTCCCCTTTTCTCTCTTTCCTGATATGTGACTCGCTTTCTTTCATATCTAAAAATTGAGATACCTCTTTACCGTAATATCGCCAAAATCAGTCACTTTTGTGATAAATCGTTCAAAATCGCTAAATAAACTCGCCCATTGTTTGGATTTAACTTCGATTTTACCGGTTTTCCTTACATAACTGGCCCAGGCGAATAAATCGGCAATAAATAGTCAATTTGGTTTTGGGTAAGCTGTCGGATGCTTTTGTGAAGGAGGTTCTACTAATACATGACATTGGCAAGCAAGTGGAGACATTGAGTCATGACCTCCTACACCAAATGCTTCTGCCTCTCATTGCAAAGATGCTGACATGAAGCAGATTGTAAATGAGAGACAGAAGCATTGGGTGAAGGATGTTATAGACAATGCCTTTTTCTTAATAGAGCTCCCGAGAGAACATGCTCAAATTGTTGGGGCAGCTAAAAGGATATGGAGGAAGCGCAAAAAGTTCCCGCTTTGCACAACCATCTATAAACAGATTAGGAACAATCCAGAATTCAGACTACTAAAAAAAATTAATTTCTAAATTAACAAAGGAAGTTATATTTGAAACATACCAAACATTTGAGTTATAAATTCTAAATTTATAAGGAAGTTACCTTATAAATGTCGTTAAATTCCAAATATTTGAGGAAACTTTAAGTTTTACTATATTAAAAATGCAATGAAAATTACTGAAATTGTTACCAGTTTTACCAGACCGATCGACCAGTCTTTTCTGGGTGAAGGTGGGAAGTAATCAGGGATTTGAGCGTCGGTTTCATATCTCCCCACATGTTTAAAATTGGGATTCTTTTTAAGTCACCCAAATTGGAAATTAGCAGAGGAATTCTGGGTTAAGTAATAATAGACTTAGATAAATTTAGATCTGGAATTAGAAACAAACCAAACCAGATAGATACAAGGAAACCCAGATACAAATTGTCGAAGATTCCAACTTGAGACACTCAGCAAACCCCCATTGGTCTCAAATCAGAGAACCAGCATGGATTTAAACCTCTTTAAACTCACCAAAAATGAACAAAAATCGCTCCAAATTCAGGCAAAAGGACACCAAAGGGGTTGACCCAATTTGGGTTCGCAGAGTATGAAATCAAACCAGCGATGAACTGGTAGCGATGAAGTTGAAGCCTCTCTCTCTCTCTCTGTCTCTTTGGTTTTTTTGTGGGGGAGGTGAGAGAGAAGAGGGGTTTGATGTAGAAGAACTAGAGAAGAAAGAGAGAAAGGAAAGGGGCCGATTCGTAAATGAAATGAAATAATAGTTTAAGAAGAGAATTTAATTTTGCGGTTTACACGTTTCCTTCCGACATTTTTATTAATATCCAATATTAGAAATTATTATTTATGCTCATATTTTAAACTTTTTGTGAAAAATGTCCAAACCGGCCACAAAATGATCGGCTTACTCTCCACCCTAAGCCGGCCATTTTGTGACCGGCTTACTCCTTTTTTTTTTTTACACAAATTATTTTCTATTAAACTTTGGATATTAATAAAAATGTCGGTTTAATCTTTAAAGCTGATTTTTGCTGTTTAACGCACTTATGCAATTGTTTTAAATATTTTTCTGCTTATTTTTTATGTTGTACTACTATTTTAATGTTGTAATATTTTTCGTTTAGCATTATCATGATAATTTATTTTATCTGTAAAATATAAAAATAGTACCATAAAAGCACACATACAAAAGAATCGAAATATAGGATAATCCAAATATACCAAACATAAATAGTATACCAAATATCAATAGTACAAAACTAGCAAAAATACAAATAAAATTGAGAGGGGGTATATCACTGAGGTGGTATTCCGGCGTTCGCCCGGCGCCAGTGCGGCCAGGCTCTGTCTCTCTCGGCCTCCACACTAGCATCGGCAGACCTGAGTATATGCTCGGCGGTATCCTATTTGGCATCGCCCGTGGAGATTGGCTGTACTGGCAGAGGTGTACTGAAGATAGATGCGGCGAACTTAGTCCCAAAGGCAGGCTGAGTATGAGACCCGCTACCACTAGCCTCTCCATCATGCGGCATCTCTATGCCATATCGGGGTACTGGCGGTGCCGACATGAAATCATCATAGAATACCCCAAAGTCCTGGAGACTATACGAGAGGGACTCGAAATCAGAAGTATCCGTCTCTGCAGGTGTGCCACGGATAGGCAAACCCCATTTTCCCCAATGATATAGAAAGCATCAGCTCCCAACAACTCGCTGACATCACCTATGAATCTGGTGCTGTCAGATATGCCGCCAACGGGTGTGCCACGGATAGGCAAACCCAAATGGCACTCACATCCTGGAGAGTCACTGTCATCTCTCCGAATGGCATGTGAAACGTGTGCGTCTCGGGACGCTATCGCTCCACCAGTCATGCGATAAGAGATGCATTGATGATGTTTCTCTCTGCCCGCACGATGTCCACAACCTAGTAGAGACCCAGGTTGATGAGATACGGGTCCATCACCTCGTAGTACTGCATGTTAGGGCACTGCAACTTCACATCTAATAGAAAAGTGTCCTGCGTTGAAAAAAGTAATCCGCAAGGTGTTAACATAATAAAATTTAAACTCAACAAAATTTAAAGAAAACCTAAAAAAAGATACGTACCTCACGAGAAGCCAGTGAGACTCGGTGAGCGTCGTGGGAAATCCACAGGAGAGGACTGATGTGCTCCGTGCTGCTGGTACTGATCGGCTCGTCCACTACTGGACAACGGGTAAACCGTACTCTAGGCATCCTGATGTCTAAAATAACCTAAAATAGGCCAATTGCCGTTAAAACATGCTAAAACAGGCTACAATAACCTAATTTTGGTAAAATATACTAAAATCGACCAAAATAGGCTTAATTCTGTTTAAACATGCTAAAATAGGTCAATTGCGGTTACAATAACCTCAAATATGCTACAACAGGCTTCAGTAACCTAATTTCGGTAAAATATGCTAAAAACGACCAAAATAGGCTTAATTCTGCTTAAACATGCTACAATAGGTCAACTGCGGTTACAATAACCTAAAACATGCTAAAACAGGCTACAATAACCTAATTTTGGTAAAATATGCTAAAATGCTACAATAGCGCTTAAAAATGCTAAAATGGGTCAAATTGCGCCTAAAATAACCTTAAATATGCTACAATAGCCTAATTTCGGTAAAATATGATCAAATGGTCTAATTTTCCTAATTATGCTACATTCGGCTAAATTATGCTTAATTAGCCTAATTATGTTAAAAAAGGCCAAAATACCCTAAATATTGGTCAACTGTGCTAATTACACTAAATTACAACAAATTACTCTAAATCTTAACCCCTAAACCCTAAACCCTAAATCAAATAAATTTAAATTTAAATTAGATAAAAAAATTATACCTCAAAGAAGAGAGCAAATTCGGTTGAGAGATGAGGAAGTTGTGAGGAGGAGAGATAAAAATGGGGTTTATATAGGGTGAAATGCGGGTTTAAAAAAAAAAAGGGTAAGCCGGCCATTTTGTGGCCGGCTTAGGGGGAGAGTAAGCCAGCCATTTTGTGGCCAGCTTGGCATTTTTCGAAAAAGTTCAAAATCTGAGCTTAAATAATAATTTCCAGTAAACTTTGGATATTAATAAAAATGTCGGTGTTTCCTTCACTCGGCAGAATTCGTATCACCTAAAAGGTAAAATAATATTTATTTTTGAATCTTGACCGTCCAATCAAAATCTGCACGAATATTAAAGTAAATATGTGCGTTCCACCTCTGACCAGTTTGGCCCAGATTCCTATCAAACGGCTGTTATCCAAACATAAATATTCTTTTTCTTCGCTATCATTCGGCGCACTTCAAAGACTGAGAGAGACTAGCAAGGAAAATAATTAGACGTATCATTTAATGCATACACCAATTCAAATTCAATCCCCATTGATTCACCAAGAGGATCTAATAAATGGCCTAGTTGTTTCAAGTCAAAATTTACAAATTATTACTTAAACAAATATGTCGTATTTTGGAGAATCTGGTTATCATTATTTTACTTTAAATTAGAGTGGAAACTGATTTAAAAGGTATTAATAAAAAGTATGTTGTTTGATATATTTGACTTTGTAACATAGAAAAGCAAACCTGACTAACTGAGATATTTAATAAACACTTAGTAGTCACTACTAAGTTTCTCAAAAAAAAAAAAAAATACTAACTGAGATATCAAGAAATACATAAAAATTATACATAAAATTCTGTTAAAATATATTCTATAATATTTGTGTATCAATAATACTAGAAATGAGGTCTCAATTTATTAAAAATATGAACAAACATGTATGCAATAGATAGTGTGTGTAATATGTAATGAATCTATTTTGTTTAGCGCAAAAAGTTTGAAGATTTTAGAGTATTTTTGTTCTTACAATTATAAAAATTATATTTATATGTTGCCCAGCAATAGCAATTTTCTTTGCATAAATAATAAAAGCTTTTCATTCCTGTAATTTCAATTTTGTTTACATGATAGAAGAAAGTTCAAAATTAACAAAGTGAGCAATCTTCTTGCAATTCAATATCAGGTGAAAGTCGTCTAATTCACATCAAAATTAATGTAATTTTTTTTAAGATCCATAAATATCAAATGTGTATGAGTTTTCATGCAGATCGAACGGTCCAACCGGACATCAAACCGCCTAGTTCAAAGATCAAAGATCCAAGATCCAAGATCCAAGATCATTTTTTATTGATGAAGATTTATTCTCCTTTTATTGGAATGGACATTATGGATGTAGACTGATTTATGTGTAAATTTCTACCCGTGAGGAGAACCGTTTCCTGTTATATAAATTTTATACATCACAAATTTCCTTTGATGATTAATTTCCAATGAAGTACGTAGTGCCACAAATACAAACAAACCGTTGACTTAAATAATGTATATTATTCTTTTCAGAAATGTGAAGTATGAATGTGCATTATATTGTAATTATCTAATATGCGAAGTTCCCTATGTTGATTCCCTCCCATCAAAAATAAAAAAATAAAAAAATGGAATTGACTTAATTGAGACCGGTTCTTGGTCAAGATAGAAAGTTTCATGACTTGAAGTGTAATTGGATAATTAATATTATTCAATTTTGGATTGGGTCAGTTATGATTAGGTCAATTATGGAGTCTATGAGATCATTAATTCTTCCTTGATAAATTGCATTGATAGCACTATGCATGCCTCATTAAAAAAACAATGTTATTTATATATAAAATATAAATATATTATTCGGAATTTAAATTGTTATTTGGGATAAATAATGACATATTTTTATTTCTTTTTGATAATTTGTAGTCATATTTTGCCACATATCATAATATGTCTTGTGTCGTGATAAGCTCAGTTTGTATGTCGTGCCGTGTCATTTTTTCAGAGATGTTTACAACATACGACACACAAATTATGACACATAACTAGCACATGTTTCATAGAATAGACAGTTGTTGAGAAATATAACTGTAAGCCTCAGAATATTCATCATAGACGTATTTTAGGGAACAAATCAGCTAGCATCCACTATTGGTACCTAGCTTGATTTCTATGATTAGGGTGTAATTAGGATAGAATCAAGCAACATATCTTGCCATTGTAAATTAGGAAATAGCCCAACGGCTAGTAGGTGCACATGAGGTTTAGGCTAGATCATGTGTAGGGCGCAGAAAGTTGCACAGAGGGGAAGGTGTGTGCATATGTTAAATATCTCAGAGTTCAATGCTCTCGGTTTTTAAGACATGGAGAGAACATCGAACTTGAAATATTTATTTCTTTCTACAATTCCTTCTGGTTCACCC
Source organism: Carex myosuroides (assembly GCA_028015225.1). Lineage (NCBI taxonomy): Eukaryota > Viridiplantae > Streptophyta > Magnoliopsida > Poales > Cyperaceae > Carex > Carex myosuroides. The sequence continues at coordinate 7,756,915 of CM051488.1, forward strand.
TCAATAGATCTACTGTTCATAATCAGTCTATCGAGAGAGTTTATTGATTGTGGGAATGTTTAACTCCCAGCAGGCGCAAGCCCCCGCTGTTAATTACATCAGATGACCCTTCTAAGCCATGCTGAACACCTCGTCCATTCCAGAATTTGTACCTATTTTATGCGAATTGAATAATAGGGCTAAAAGGGGATTCATGTATTGGCTTTGGGTTTGATTTGGTTGATTCTGTATGCTTGGACATGTGTGTGTGTGTGTGATTTTATATTAAAAATAATGTTTATTATATTTTGAAATAGGAATTTGAATATTTGAGAAGTGTACATACACTATTTGTTTATGTATGATTTATGACATATTTATTTACATTTTTGTTAAATATTTACATTTTATTAAGAAATGAAATCATTTAATTTTGAAGAAAGGGTATTTTGGTCATTTAAGAATTTGGCTGATGCTTGGACATGTTCAATTTTGATTTAGAAATATGAAGAATTTAATTTAGGTTCATTTGGAGGTGGTTTGAGTCAATTCGGACTTAAGATGAAAAAGTTATGATTAAAAAGGATTGAGAAGGACCTATTTGTAAATATTTATTTTTTGTTAAGGGCTTATTTATGAAGCTGGGAGGGTATGGATTTATGATTTAGGTTTCAGATAGGGTTTTATGTGAGATTGGGCTTTCAGGGGTTGTTTTGAAGAGTTTTTAGAATTTCAGGGACCTGGTTGTAAATGTACAAGAGCTTCGCTATAGGTATTAAAAAGTCAGAGGGACTTTGGTGAAAAGAGCTTTGATTTAGAAATTTTATTTATTAACTGAACTTCAAGATTTGAATTTTGGGCTTTTAGATATGTGCTTTTGGGCTCTGAGATTTGTGCTGAGTATTTAATTTTAGAATTGGGCTTTTTCATTTGTTTTTCAATGCTGAACTTCAACAATTCATATTAAATTGAATAAAAATCCAAATAATGTGAAATTTATGTCTATTTTGTGTATTTTGAGGTCCTTTACATGATTATGATATTTGTTCTTTGATTTGGATTTTGAGTCTATCTGTACTGTTCATTTTACCAGCAGATGTCTTTTATCATTAAAATGCTGATTTTTCTGTTTTAAATGCTGAACTTTGAAAATTCATATAAAATCGAAATAAAATCATAAAAATGTTTGTGCCAATTTTGTGTGTTTTGAAGTCCTCTATCTGATGGTGAAGTCCATTTTTCATTTTGGTCCCTGTGTCAATTCAGATTGTTCTGTTTACCAGAGAGGGTCATTTTAGCACTTTTGAGTGCTTGGACATGCACCAGTAGCTTAGACTTGAGTTTGATGCAGGTACAGGGTTTTGTGAAAACACTGGGGACTGGTCTAAAACATTCATTACTAAGCATTAGCTGAAATACATTTTGGTAGCCTTTAAATCACTGTTTTGGTACCAGTTGTACCAGCAAGCATAGTAACAAAGTCAAAACACACATATTTCTTATGAAACTTTGAATTTTGAAAGCATCATGCTAGCAGAACTAGGTGGCAAGGGAAATTTGCATAAAGGCCCCTGGTTTCTATTTATTAGCATGCTTCAAAGGGTAGGTCATTGAGATAGTCATGGGATTAAAAGTACAAATGGCAATGACACAGCCATGACTGATGCCTATTTGCATTTTAGTCCTTTTATCTCTCCTTATTTGCAAAGAAGCCCTCAAATATGCATGTTACTCAGCCATTTAGCATTATAACCTTGCATTTTTGAGATTCTTCTTTACAAACAAGCCCTTTGGAACTTTGAGTTGAAAGAATGATGAAGGAGACACACTAGCTCAACTTCATCATCTCTTGTGTAATAATTTTTTATATTTGTGACTTTTATTCCTATTAACTCTTTTTATAAAATAATTGACATGATTTCAATATAGAAGGAGACCAACACTGGCTCAACTCTTATATCTCCATCAATCAATTATTTTAGAAAAGAATTAAAAGGCTTGATTTAAAAGAAAGGAAAGAAAAAGGACAGCAAGAAACACTTAAACGAAATTTCAAAATAAAAGCTCAAAGAGAGCATATTTTTATTAATCCATCATGATATTACATGGAAAACATAGCCTCTTTAGCATCTACATTGTAAAAATCTTAATCTTTATCTATTTCTTTCTTGAATTTGAGGCAGAAGAGAAGGTTGTTATCTAGCAGTGTTTTGGTTATGTAGCCGTATGGTGTTTTTCCGAGTTTTTTGGTATCTGTAGGGTTTCGGCCTTGTATGTATATCCTTCCTTCATCTTCAATTGCTCTTTATATAGGCAGAGGTGTGGAGATATTAGGGTTTAGGCGCCTGGTATGCTGGCAACATCATGACCCTTCATTTTCCTTGAATTTTGATCTTGTGGTTGGCTTGTCTTGTGCTAATCCACAGCCTTGGAGAAGGCATATTCGGCTCTGTATCCTTTCTTGTTTTATTCTCAGCTCCAGCAGAGGGTACTGTGTATATGTTTTATGACCCTTCTCCTAAATGCACTTGGCATACCGTAGGCCGAGAACCAGATTTGCATAGGTTTACTTGGTGTACCATGCTCCAAGAATATGGAGCACGAAGGGGCCAAAATGGATCGCTGCTGCCATTTGAATTCCCATTTCATATCATTAGATTTCGGTGGACTCGATTTATAGTGCACCACATCATTGACAGCTTGAAGCGCTGCATGTAGAGTGGGAAAAATGGCACGCCGGAGCCGGCTCCGTCATGGAAGGTACGGTTACGGCACAGAATGGCACGGCACGCGTGTCATTCGCGTGCCGTGACTCGCGTGTCCCGTGCCGTGTCCATCTTTTGAAACTTTGGCACGGCACGGCACGGCACGTGAAAAATTTAGTCACGCGAGTCACGTGTAATTAGGATCATTAGATATTGATTTAATAATTAATCTTGAATAAATTAACTTAAATTATGATTAAATAGTCACGCGAGTCACGCGGGTCACGGCACGTTTAGGCACGGCGTGACTCACGTGGCGTGACCATTCGCGTGCCGTGATCACCCCTTGACATTTTAGTCACAGCACGGCACGACACGTGAAAAATTAACTTGGTCACGGCACGGCACGGCACGAGACCAAAGTCACGGCGTGTTAGTCACGGCACGGCACGTTTTTCCCACTCTAGCTGCATGGATCTCGCATGATCCGGGTTTAGGGAAAACGAAGGGATCACATTTGTGCTGATTTTAATCTTTGCTCGGGATTCGGGTGAGTGTGGTGCGCCGTGAACCGGCCTGCTGCACACATGGGATTTTGCATTGGCTTTCATGAGCCGAGTTTAGGGAGATTAAAGGGGTTCGTTTTGCGCCAGAGTTATGGAAATCTCATTCGGCTGATTTTGTTTGCCTTCGGCCCAATGCCTTTCTTTCTTTTTATTTGGGCCCTTTGTTTTAATTCGGCCCGAATTCCATTATATCAATTCATTTCTTTTGATATATATATTTTTTTTATTTCCATATTCCGACTTTTTAGGGTCAAACACCATGTAAAAATCAGAACATACACAATAAAAAATTATTGTTCATCACTTCTATTCCTTCTCTAAATTCATTATGGTATCATAGCAAGATAAATCTTGACTAAAAAATCCGCAACAAAATCAACAACTGTAGATAACGAAGAACTGCAGCCAGTTTTTAGAAAAGCCCACATTGCCAACGACGATCTTGACCTCAATCGAAGATGCCAAGTCTCGACAATATGGTGGCAAGAATCCAACAAGAGGAGTCTAGGCGAGCCCTCATGAACCCTCGACAGTTGAAAACCTCCGAGAACAAAGATTTCAAGGTAAACAACTCAAACCCTAGCTTTAGGGACGCAACCAAGTTGAGGGGAACTCCAAGCACCGATAGGTGTGATCACTGCAAGCGAGCTGGGCACAACCGAGATGGGTGTTGGATCCTCCACCCCCATCTCCGACCAACTTGAGAGAATGGAAAAAGAGGAGGAAGCTGCTTAGCTAGCTAGGAACAAGTCTGCTCCCCTAAGGTGAACGGGGGAGTGGGAGTCATAGACTTGGAATGCCAGAAAGGCACCTTGCTCATCAAATGGTTATGGGTAATCCAACAACAAGAAGGACTGCTGGCTCAAATCCTAAGGAATCTATATGGAATCACAGAGCCTTCACAAATCACGAATCAATCTGATTTCCTGAAGGATCTATCGACCTTAATGCCTTTCTACAACTGCTCAACAGAACAGTGCGCGGCAACATGGCAATGGAAGTGGAGATGGCACAGCTCGGGCCACTTTTCTTGTGCCTCGGCTTACAAAATGCTACATGATAGGGGCGTGTGATAGATAGTAAATTCAACACTTTGGAAGATAAAGGCACCGCCAAAGGTAAGGATTTTCCTATGGCTGGTGGAGCAAAACAAAAACCTTACGCAGGAAACATTGAACAGGGGATGCACAGTGCAAACTGGTTGCAAACTTTGTCGATCAACGATGATGGAGACAAGAGACCACATGTTCTGGGAATGCCCCTTTGCTAGAAGATTATGGAGATGATTATTGCCTCAAATGAACCTAGTAGTAACGGCAAACCTAGGTGACACAATTATGGACATTTGGTGGAATGGACGAGGGAGGATGGGGGCGGTATAGAGGGAGTCCTGGGACTCAACATGGGCAAACCTAGTTTGTGGATGCTTTGGAAGGAAAGGAACAGGAGAACCTTCACCGACAAAGCCAAACCGATGCACATTTTAGTAGGAGGCAACAATTGATATTCATAATTGGGACACTTTTGGTTAGAAATTAATAGTTAGACTAGCACAGGAAGTGGTGGTGATTAGGTCAGACGCTGACCTTGTAAATAATAATAAAACCCAATAAGAGGGACATGTAAATATTAGCTAGGGCTTGTAAAACTCTTTTATTTGTCAATCAACCTGTTGGAGCTCAAAGCTTCCAACCTTACAAAAAAAAAAAAAAAAAAAATCTTCTATCCGTATTTTAAACATGTGACTTCTAACATGGAAGGCATTATCTTTACCGCTAAGCTAAATATTGATCTATCAATACAATCAATTCTATATATATAAACTGAAATTGAATTAGATGTGCCACCTACATATGTTTCCTGCCACGGTGTCCCTCTCATCCTCATCTCCTTGCACATGTACGTTATCAGGAAATTTAATCTTGCTGCTATCCAAACTTAATTTTCTGTCTTACGCACTGATTATTTTGATGAATGCATGCATACAAAATTACCAATATCACGAAAGATAAAAGAATCAGAAAGTTAAATTGTTAATTGTTAATAACGAGTTGTGAAGCATATATATGATATTAGGGCACTCTAATTATATTATAGTGAGTGAATTTCGATACCATGTTGCAATTCTAAGCCAATTTCTATATGAGGAGGGATCAAGTTACAATAAATTTGAGTTACAACAACCATTTTTTCATTTTCAAAGTCCAAATCGTCGATCCAAACTGTTCAACATAATCTCCACAATAAAATGTGCTTGCAGATCAAATTTTACATTTTTTTGAATTTTTTTACTATTTATTAAGTATTTTACAAAAAATAGTCATATTCAGACCATTGAATTTTGTACCCATCTTAATAAATAGTAAAAAAATTCAAAAAAAATGTAAAATTTGATCTGCAAGCACATTTTATTTAGATAATCATGTTGAACGGTTTGGATCGACCATTTGGACTTTGAAAATAAAAAAAATAGTTGTTGTAACTCAAATTTATTGTAACTTGATCCCTCCTCTTTCTATATATACCACAAAACATTAATAGTGCATGTTGATTACAACCTTCAGTAACAATTTACTTCAAGCTTTAATTGCGTTAGCTAGCCTGTTTTATTACTTCTGTCCTTACTTTGGGGGATTGATTTGAAAGGAACTTCGCTTTTGAGTAAGTAGGAGGTTTTTTAATGTCTAGCCTGTTTTATCACTTCTGTTCTTACTTTGGGGGTTTTTAATGTCCCTAATTAGGCCTTCATAATCTTATGTTTCTGTTAATTTAATTTTTATCAAATTATGTATACTGATAACATTACGATTGCGGTTTAAACATGACCCAATTTCGGATGACCTTGGATAATGCAATTTAGCCTCAATTTAAGTCGGTTTGAAAAAAAAAAAAAAATTAAATAGGAACTCTCAACATTACAAGCAGGCCTTTAATTAAGGCATATAAAAATCAAAGACTTCGCTGTAAGAATTTTTTTTTTTTTTTGGGGTAAATTTTAAGAAGAAAATCATTTTTTAGCTTGGGCCCTCAGGATGGGCTTGGCCTTACAAAATGTAACGAGGCCCAGTGTGTTAAAAGGCCTATGTACTAACAATTTGTTTCATATTGGAACATTTGTTAACTAAAAATTAGCTTCAGACCCAGTATTCTTCAGACTACTAGCTTCAAATGGTTGGTTTGAAATTTTTATAATATTAGATGTATAAAACAGGATTACCTCGTGATCGATAGTGCAGGCATATAATAAGATTAATCTAAATTTAATTGTTATAAGAACTCCTAATTAAGATATTTCAATAAATAGCCATAAGTAAAGTAATTACTATTGGGGATTAACTATACATAACATTAAATAGTTAAATTATTATCTAACAAAACATAATGAATTTCAACCATATATGTAAATTCACTATATATATATATATATATATATATATATATATATATTAATTACTAACAATTAGAACCATCCAACTATGCCAATATATAAAGGTTTAGTACCAACGTCCATCTTTGTTATAATAGCCTGAAGATCACAATTTCTTGTACGCATCAAAAAAGCAAAAATGACAGTCACATCCGTCACAGCTCAGACAGTTATTTGCATGACTCTACTTATCACTTTCTTCATATCCAGTAGAGCAAACCCGACGTATGATATCCCAGCCATGTTCGCTTTTGGTGACTCAACGCTTGATACTGGTAATAACAATAATCTGGTAACATTCATAAAGGCAAATTTCCCACCATATGGCGAAGATTTCCCTGCGAAGAAAGCAACGGGTCGTTTCTCAGATGGAAGACTTGTACCTGACTATGTCTTAGCAGCGCTAAATCTCTCAGCTGATTCACTTCCTGCCTACTCCGGGCACACAGTAACCATCAATGATTTTGGTGTGTGCTTCGCATCCGCAGGATCTGGTTTGGATGATGCGACGGCTGCCAGGTTCGGCGTACAAACAATCGGTAATCAAGTCGAAGAGTTCAAGAAATATATCGGGAATATGATGTTTCTGAAAGGAGAGGCAAAAACACAAGAGTTTCTTAATAAATCTCTGTTTGTTATCAGTATAGGATCAAATGACATTATGATCAACTACTATATGTTTCCTGAGAGGAGCATAATGTACTCACTTCCACAATACCATGAATTCCTCCTCGTCCGACTTAAGGCCTTGCTTAAGGTAATGTTCAGTTCTATAAAATTCAATTGTAAGCATAACGAAATAGTCATGTCAAATAGATTGTATAAATTGTCATACTAATTGATCCACAGAAATTATATGCAATGGGAGCAAGGAATTTTGCAGTGGCAGGTCTACCACCCATCGGGTGTGTGCCGTTACAATTGACCATTGAGGCATTCAAGAGCAGCATGATTCCAGGCTTCCCAGCTCAACGCCCCAACAAATGCATTCAATATCAAAATGATGCGGCGCTGAGCTATAATGTAAAACTCCAGCAAATGATCCAGGAGCTTCTTCAGCAGTTCAACTCCGTTGAAAAAACTAAAATTGTTTACGCTGATATCTTTACTAATCTTCTTGACATGTCCAACAATCCCCAGAAATACGGTAAATGAAAAGCACCGTCGTGCAGCCTTTGATTTAGTTTTTTTATAATGCAAGTTCATCATTTTAGACTGATTCGATAAGGTTGAAATTTCATTAGTAGAATTAAAAATGAGTATAATTCAGAAAAGGTTTTTTAATGTAATAATGTAAATAATATACAAAAAAGTACTGATATTTTAGAAAGCAAACAATAAAAGTTGGTAAAAGTTTAAAAACAATATGAGAATTTAAGTATTATATATTCATTAATTTTGAAAATAATTCGGTGAAGTTCTAGAAATGAATAATATGAGTAGAGCATTAGTATATACTATGATCAATAACAGCTGTACATAACCTAGTTGGTTTATAATTTGTGTATCAGGATTTGTTGAGACGAAAAAGGGATGTTGTGGTACAGGGACGATAGAATGGGGTCCACTATGCAACTCTCTAGAATGGAGGTGCTTCAATCCTTCTCAGTATTTGTTCTTTGATACTTTTCATCCGACACAGGCGGCGTATAAAGTCCTTGCAGACGACTTCATAAGAACAGTGCTTCCAACTTTTGCAAACTAGCCGTGCGAACCATGAGGCATTTGACTGTGCCAGAATTAGATTCTACCAGTAAACAAACAGTAAAAGGTGCTTAATTAATGTCTAGCTACGATTATGTTTGAGCGCATCTGCATCTGCATCTGCATGTGTTTGTGTTTTTTTTTCTTTGATGTCTTGCTGCATATCGAAATGAGACATGCAATACGGATAAAAGCGTGGTGTTTTTATTTAAGACAATGCTTTATGGGATCCCTTAATTGTTACTGCTACAGAGTCGCAGACTGTAATCTGTTCGGTTCTAATTTTGTTTTTCTTGAATCGTAATTCATATAATCTAAATATTGTCTCATTCATGTAAATAAACTCACATAATCAGAGGCGATTAATTATCTCATAAATCACTTCTAAGCTCCGGTATTAATTTTTACAGTTCATCAATAATTAGTTATTTACATATATCTTGTATAGTTAGTTTATATAAACTGAATACTACTATAAAGCCGGGACACTAGAAGTAACTAATATTTTAATTTGTCAAAGAAGGTTCAACATCCCTTTATGTGATTTTCCAGATTTTTTTTACCGCCTAATTAACATTTTTTTTTTAATTATGCGATTCATTTAAAAATGAATACTATCTGAAATAATCTGAACCCAAGAGATGATAGCAACGGTGTATTAAATATATATCATGTTTCTTTCTTCTATTTTTTTTTTGTACAAAATATTGATAATTGATGGAGACGCTATTTAGGCACAGTTGACAGTTGACAGTTGACTGACTCGATCCTATTTTATAAATCATAAACGAGAAGTCACTTGTCAACGAATTTGGACAATATTAAAAGGTATAGTTTGAAAATTGAGATCGAACATTAAATCATAACTGTAAACAATTCTTTTCATGATTATCAGGAATTTCAACATTCAAATCTTCCAACTGATAAGTTTAGTGACGAGTCAATGTTTCTAGCATGGCAAAGTTATACTGGACCAGAGGCCCAGGGCCATGAAAATAGAAAAAAGTGTTTGTGGCCCATTTACAAGAAAAAAAAAATTGATTAACAATGGGCACCGAATTTTTATTCTGATTCGCAATATGATCCATTGTGTTAACCCACTTAAAATTACACCATTATTGGTCCAGGTAATTCTGTTTTTATTCAGATTAACAAATTTCTATTTTTTTCTCTATAGTTGTTTGATTGTTGTGCAGTTCGATTTTTTTTTTATTAGCAGGCAAAACACCTACTTAAAATTTCATTATTGGGCTTCTATATATGTTCAACGCAACTCAGTTCATACAAAAACCATTATAATTTCTTTATTTTACTTAATGCTGTTGCCCGGGGATACCATTACTAATATTTGTGCATGCCTGATGCATTTGTTGTCACCATTACTATTTTGTTAGAATTATAATCATCTTCTAATTACTGTTAAGATAAGAGGCATGCCAAGAGAACCCCAATCTGTAACCTGATTTATATTTCCTTAATTCTCATCAGTGTTTTAAAATTCAGTTTATAATCGGTATTCGGAAGGCCACCGAATACCGAATATACAATATGCGGTCGAATATACGGATTTTTATTTGGATGTATATATGCGGATTTTAAAATAAAAATTCATATTAATAAACAGCAGCATAGTAGAAAACAAGCAGCATAGCCACATAAATTCAGAACCGTATGTATTGAGAACCGAATATTAGACCGAATACAAATTTTAGACCGAATATTCAGAACCGAATATTAGTTTTCTATTAGGATTACAACCGAATACGAATATACGGCCGAATAAACTGAATTTTAATACAATGATTCTCATCCTCATCCGCTTTATGAACAAAGTAAATGCCATTGTATACTTGATCATTACAAAAACACTGTCACCAACGGTAACTTCAGTTCTTAAATTATTGTAAGCTCAGCAAACCATCCTGAGTATATCAAGACATCTCAGATTAACCCTTAAAATTACGATAATTATCTAAGGCTAATATAATCCGGTAAGTTATTTGGTCAGATCGACTTAGCTCAGATCTACATTTACTGTGGTAGTGGTGATATCAGATCTGGACTGCAGAGGCGGATCCATTCATTTCCAAAAAATTTGTGATTATACATTGATTTTTTATATAGTTTAGAGTATGTAGAATGCTATGGATACTATAAATTTGATCTGATACATAGTATGAAAATTTTATATGAATGACCCTTCAACCTGTTTTTGATTCCATAGCTTGAAAGCTCCGTCCCTAGTGAACCGTACATTCTGATGTACATATTTGTGCCAAACAAGTATGATGGTCAAGTTAATAATATATCCAGAAAAGTTGTAGAAGAGGTGAAGCCAACAAAAAAGTGGTGTGAGGTGAGCAAATGAAGTTTGAGTGAATTGGTGGAATTTTGACAAGGAGTGGTGAGCCCAAAAGGGAGGCAATTAAAGGGGAAGGAGGGAGACCAATGGTCAAAGCGATGTACAAATGATAGGGATCTGAACAGAAGAGCTGATGGCTGCCTCCCTTTCTCCTGCACAATCACAAACACACAAAAGTTGGTGCGCAGCTCTGGGACCCACTGCCCCCCCCCCACCCCCCCCTCCTCTTCGTCCCGTTGCTTTCACCCTTTTCACCCCCCCTTTGTTAATGCATAATTGGACTGGATCTAGGATATGTACGTATGGTAATTTAATCTATTTGTGTTAATTATTGCTTATATTTTTTTATTTTTTATATTTTTATTTCTTCATTTTTACAACATCAGGTTCATTTAGGGGCGGATTCAGAATTTCAGTTACGGATAGGCACAAAATGCTCACAAGAATACAATTTTTTTTTCTCCTGGCCATTCAGGGGCGGACCGTCCATTACATTTGATAGTTTCTTGATGTGCAACTTTTTTAATTTAACTGTTGTGTGGTTCTGGTTCAACTAAAAAATTGAATTTCCAATTTTTTAAGTTTCAACCTAATTAAAGCCTTGTTCCAGTATAAGCAAACAAATCTTCAATTCAGCAATTATAATCAAGTATAGTGCATGTGATATGAATTCAATGTAAAAATTCCAAATACCAGTATCTTACTAGGTAAAAATATGTCGGAGATTCTAGAGGGTTACAATTTGTGTGCATTAATTATAGTTTGTAATAACGACGTTTCAGTCTTTCAGAAATATTCAATTAAAGGGACCCAAATAGAAATGCCTTATCCCCTATAAAATGGAACTACTAATTATGAGAAAGAAACACCATACATATATATATATATAGAGATAGACTATGGTGAGTGAAGTAAAATGTCATTTTAATTCACGCTTTTATTTTGAAAATTCAAACAACCGATTCAAACCGCTCAACATGTTCTCTATATTGAAATGTGCTTGGAGACTAAATTTTACATTTTTTGAATTTTTTTACTATTTATTAAGCCACTTTGAAATCGCTGATCCACTGTGAACAGTAAAAAACAATAAAAATTTCTGGACCACCGGATCAACAATTTTCAAAGTGGCTTAATAAATAGTAAAAAAATTCCAAAAAATGTAAAATTTAGTCTCCAAGCACATTTCAATATAGAGAACATGTTGAGCGGTTCGAATCGGTTGGTTGGATTTTCAAAATGAAAATATGAGCGTGAAGTAAAAATGACATCTTACTTCACAACTCACCATACCCCAGCTCTATATATATATATATATATATATATATATATAGCCACATGAAATTGAAAAGGCAGACTGATTAATTGAGAAAGATGGGCCATAGCCACATGAGAAAGAAGCAAGATTTCAATTGAACTTGAAAAAGTATAGTCATTGTGAGAGATACCATAGCCACAAGAATCCAAGCAACTGGTCATTGCAATATCTCTAGATAACAAATTAGAGACCAGGTCCAGGCCACCCCACAACAATGCAATTTCAGTATCTCCCTCCGTTAGCATAAGATGAGCACCATAGTACTCCCCTCTCCAGTGATTATTTATGTGACTTAACCTTAACAATACCCATAGAATTTTACTCTAAACTATAAAAGAAAATCATATATGAGCACAAAAATTTCGAAAAAAAATTTGGGCTCAATTGACTCCGGTCCATTCACTCCATGTAGGTCCACCTCTGTTTATGGTACCTTAATTTCATCATGAGAAAAGAAAAAGAAAAATATATTACTTAACAACAGCTCTGAGTTCTCTAGCTAGTCAGCAATTGGGCACATGGTTTAGCATATGTATAGGTGCTGTAGTAAATCAGGGTTGTGTTTTCTGTGTAAAGGCTGAGGATGTTGTGAAAAGGAATAAAAATAAAATGAAATTAATTGGATGTGAGCACCAACAAGTCCTGGCGGTTTCCAAGTTTCAAACTCCGCAGGTTCAACTTGCACAACTCAGCACAAAAGTTACTGTCACAATTGCAGTAATATGGCCCATTCCAATCTTTCATAATTGCACCCTTGTCGAATGCCCATTCAGGTAATTAAATTTATCTCATCATGTATGTCAATTTTTATGTGATCATTACGCTAGCTAGCTGGGTTTAATACATTAGGGGCTGTTCTTTTATATCATTATCAATGTTTCTTGTCAAATTTTAAGTTTTTTTTTTTAATTCTGGAATTAATTTTTGAATTGGTATATGAAAAAACTGATTGTCCTTGATACATACAATAAGTACAATTAATTTGTTGTCCCTTTAGATTGATCTCTTAATAGCTGCATCATAAGTTTTATATTTTGTGCATGTACACATACATCAACCAAATTCTATGGATTCCTCGTTTGGTAATTTTAAATTTAAAAACAGTTTTGGGTAAGCAAGAGTCACTGATTTATTTTTTAGTGATCGTTAATGAGTACTTCTTTTCAATAGAAACAATAGAATCAATAAAAACAATAGAATCACTGATTTATTTTGTGAGAGTTCACTGTTTCTATATGAGTACGTAAAATAATGAGTACTTCTATTATAGAAACAATAGAAGTTTTACTTCTTTTCAATTTTGTAAAATAATTAAGCAAGAATAATGACTAAGATTTGAACAAGGGTAATTTGTCTTAATAAACTTTTAAGTTTTACAAATAAGATTTAGTATCACTTTATTACCTATTGCAATTTAAGTCTAACTAATAAACACTTTTCCTCAGACCCCTCCTGTATTTGACTAAAAGAGATTCTTGGTATATAATAATTGTAGATTCTATTGGAGAATCCGAAAGTTTGAACTCTCACAAAGTACTCAAAAAGATCTCTTCTTAATTTGGACGCCTATGTATAATTTCTTGAACCTAAAAAATGTAACTTTGCAAAGTAGGAAGGGCTAACTTTTTCTTACCATACTTATTTTCTGCAAAAAAATATACATAACAATAGAACTACGAAGACTTTGTTATGTATATAAATGTCAAGGATCTCATGAACATTAACTTGATTAAGAACATTGGCTGCTAGCTAGCAGCACCAATTGTTCTTTCCATCAAACTACAATCAGATTCATGTTGTCTCAACTGTAATCAACAAACACTCTCATGGAAATGTTGCCTAAAACAGCCATTATAGCATGTGCAATGTTCCAATCTACCGCGAAAGGGACATCAGAATCTAAACATTGATTTTTTATTGTTGCAATTAATTCAAATAGTATGGCAAACGGCCTTCGAAACCAAGCAATCTCAGAGAACTGTTTCCACATGACAGAACACAAATGCACACTAGAAATAAATAGAAAAAAGTTTGAATATCGGCCAACGATTACTATTTGTCGTTTCCCAGACGTACGGAATACGGCCTGGAAACTATGTAAAAACAAATCGGTTTGTGAAAAACGGTTGCCGGAAGTACGTGTGCTTGATTAAATGTGTGTGTTCCAGTTTTGCTGGAGCCCACGATTATGTTGTAGAGATTAAGGTGGGGTATGTGCAAGAGAAAGGTTAGTTGAGGTTGGTCGGAGGTCCAAGGCACAATCATATCTAACTTTCTCAGATAAAAAGATTGCAGACACAGGATAAGCCATCCAAAAGTATTGTGTGATTGTGTAATTGTATCTGTGTTAAATTTATTAAGTACTATTCTAGTTGAAAAGCCCATGCATGCTATTAATATATATATATATATATATATATATATCCACTCTCTGCAAGTTCAAACAGTAAAGTGACAATAATGATTAAGTAGTCCATGCAATCTATCACCATCAGCAGAGTAGATTAATTATCATATCAATAATACAGAGCTTTGAGTACACATGAATAATCCAAAATGTTCTATTCAAAACCTTAATTGGTTGGAAATGTATAGAGTGAATTATAGAAATTAAAAAAAAACCTAATATATCTATACCAGGTCTGTCCGAACCATAGATGTCAGCTTTGATATTAAATACAAGTCATAGAAAACTCAGATGCTTTAACCAACATTAACTTGGAGTATTAATCTATGCATACAACATGGCAATCCCATACCAGAATATATCAAGATACTAAAGAGAAAAAAAAAAACTACCAATTAAGGCCTACCCAATAATATCTCTTTTTCTTAGTGGCAACAAAGATTTGCCCAATTAGATTAGTTTGACCAATCCTTTTTCAGACAAAGAATGGGCATCAAGTTGCATATTTTGGGACCACCTTCAGGGCCTTGGGCTTGACACCTGCTCCTGTTTGCATTTTGGACCACTAATATTTTTGTTTCTCCTCTCTTTTACATCTCAGTATCTCATTAAATATGCATGCCCGGATGCGCCTATCTTTTTTCTTTCTAGATGAGTTGGTCGTTGTCAAGAGACCAGTGTTGGATTGGACCGGAACACCCCAGGCCCACAAAAGCAACGGATCAGATGTTTTGAGATGTGACCTTATCACCTTAGTAATAATCTAAAGGCAATTTCCTTTATAATTACTGTGATCCTAATTAAGTAAAGCATAGCATGATGAGCAGCTGAATGTCTGAACACATTTACACTGATACCCTTCACGTGTTGATATCTACATTATTGCCAAGAATACCTTTTGCAATTAACATTGTTCTCTTAAGTGCTATATATTCAATTATTGTTCACTACATTATAATTGTAAGCCCAAAAATTCAAAGCTTAGCAGTAAGCTGACACAATACGTCTTAACATGGGAAAAGGAGTGTGTCTGACGTCCATCAAACTCAAATTTGAGTTTGATGGGTTCCGCTTCCGTTTGATTCACTTTAGAATCTGTACATGCTAAATATGTATGAATATTGAAACGGATGCGCATGGATCTTAAAGAAGATCGGATGGAAACGAAACCCAACAAACTCAAATTTGAGTCCAATGGACGTCGAACGCACCCTGTTCCCCTCAACATGAGTTCGGGTCTTCTATCGCATTACATAGTGCATCGCAAAATTTGACAAACAAATTTTATCAAGATTTTTTGTAAAGTTGCTAAGAAAGCTAGTGAGAATTGTGCAGCAAAGCAGAATATAAATTGATGTCTATACATAATCTAAGACAAAAAAAAAAAGAAAAAGAAAAGGAAGTCATAGAAGAAATCAAGTTTAAATATAACTGTTAATTAGAAGATATATGCAAAGTAAGCAATTGGTGATTTAAAAAGAATTTTTCATGCAAAAGGGGGTTGAAGACTTGAAGTGACAGGAGAGAGTACACCCACGGGAGTTTGTTAGATATGCCACTCCTGATGTGGCACATATTATAACTCACTAGCTGTGTCACCGCTGCCATCTCTGCCTACTCATCTTTCCCACTTTTCATAACCCATTATTAATTTTGCTCTCCTATTTCCAATATTAATTCTACAATTAATCTTCGGATGAGGGGGTCCAACAACTTGTATATCTCTAATCACCTTTTGCAAGTGAGTTTCTTTGCCTGACAAACAAATATCAAGGAGCAAAAATAAGAAGTTTCACGATATAAATCGTACAATAATAATCGAACTATTGAAATCAAATAAAGTTGTGGTTTTATTTTTCAATATTTTTTCTTGTTGCTTTTTTTTTTTACAATTCCATATTTAGCGACGGTACTTAGACTGTTGTTTGCCAGTGTGGTACGGCCGAAGCATATGTACAATATTGTCAATGTACCCATTTTCTTTAACTTAGTTTATTTTTTTTTTAAACATAAAGCCTATTATTGGCCATGTACCTGTTCTGGTACATTTTTTTTTTTATCTTTTGTACCCAAATATACAGAACCACCTTTTTTTACCTTTCCTTTGCAGTGGAATTCATATTTCTTTTTTTTAAGCAATAGATTTTTGCCTAATACAATTAGAGAAGAACAAAAAAAACCCATTAAAATACAAAATAAAAACCCCAAAATTTGAGAAGATAAGACGTTCGAACACTCTTATCTATACTCGCATCACTTGAAGCTGTCGTGATATACTCATTGTAACAAACCCGCCACATCAAAACAGAGCTTCGACCGGCCGCACCAAACCTCCACTAAACAACCCGCAACACGGACAGACTGGGTTACTGTTAGAACTTAGAATCTTTCAACCTCGCAGAACAAATTTTACTATTCTTTACGATAAAATTATACCCGTTCATTCTGCCAGATTTTATTCGTAAATTTGTCATTATTTTTTTATAATAGTGGAAATTAATTCCACCAAATTCTATTGAAATCAGGATAAACTTTGCAAAGGTACCTAAAGCAAAAACCTAAACCCAGAAAAAGTACATTAGTCGATCAAAAAAATTATGTGAATTAGAATAGACAGTCTAAATTTATGTGAAAATATGGCAGTGAAGTAATGCATGTAGAATTAGAGAGGAGGTGAAGCACTTAAAAGGAGTTGATGCATGAGCTCTGCTCCATCCAAATTGGATTTGTTGCGCATGTGGTGGCAAGAAACACTACTGCTGATACATTTGGGACCATTTATTTTCTTACTCAATACTCATATTAATTTGCAGGTGATGGAAACATTATGGCAGATTATTACTGTTGTTAGTGCTACCTGGCCATTAATATCAAAAACATGCACATTCTAATGTTGAGTGTTAGTTTGACTACTGGTGTTCTAATGTTGAGTGTTAGTTGTATTATAATATTAATAGCAACTATAATAGCAACTATATATACTTGTATAGCAGTCCATCTCTCCAAAAAACAATATTAATATCATTCTTTGTAGTTAACCAAATCAGAACATTCAGACTTGTCTGGAACTTTATTTCATTTTGTGAATTATGATATATAAAATTCTGTTATAATTATTTTTAAACAAATTCTCAGAAAAAAAAATGCAAAAATGAATGAAAAGTAGGTTGGTAAAATTTCAAAGAGTGCAGTGATGAATTGTCAGTTCTGTTGATGAAGCAGGGCACCAGAAGTCGCCAGTCGGTTAACTTTCAATGTATCATTTACCAGGGGTGAAACTCAGAACAACAACTATTTTTAATATTTTTTTGGAAAATGTAGAGTTCTGAGAAAAGAATTAGAAATCTAATTTTGGTGATTACAAATTTCTTATAATGATGTTTGAAGAATTATACTTAAATATTGCTTCTCGCTTAAAGACTGATAGTTTGAAATTCGGCGTCGGTTGAAACTTAAAAATAAAAGAGGCCTATGCTCTTCCTTTAAAAAATAAAATGTAACATCCAGTACTATGATGGAGTGGCCTTGTATTGTCGGTAACTGTAACCCATTTTACCAGTTGGGCATCTCTGGATTTATAAACATGTATTTAGGGTTTAATAAGATACTTTAGAGTATGCTATATGCAGCTGTGAGATTATATGTGATGAAGATTTACAGGTGGAGATTTCCACAAATACAATTTATAGAATTTCAAGGACACATAGTAACATAGAAAGAAAAGTTTGCACATAAATTGTTTCGATGCATGAGAATATTAACCTAAATATGTTAAATTTTAAACTTAACCAATTCGAAAATAAGAATCAATAAGAAAAGGATGGAACTAGTATTGTTAGTGTTGAAGCAGACAATGCACGATCCGTGTGTTAAGATGCACGGACCGTGTACCTGGCCGCCAGACCAGTTATGGAAGGCGGCAGCTGGCTCTTGTTTTGATATGGAAGGTGACAGCTGGAATCCGTTTGTGATTTATGTTATGTTTCTGAGTTATATTGTTTCTTATTTTAGGAGATTGTAATATATGAAAAAAAGGAAAAGAAAGAAAGAAAAGGAAAGTAGGATATAGAGAATTTGAGGGAGGTTCTTTCTATAAAGCCTCTCCTCCTTCCTCTGCAAGAATTATTATTGTGTGTAAGAAATAAAAAGCGTGTGTGTGAGTGTGGAGGACGTAGGTACCAAGTCGGTACTGAACCTCGTTAAATTATGTGTTCAAGTCTTTATGTGATTGCTTGTACACAAACCGTGTCCAATGGTACACGGACTGTGTGTGAATTTCCGATGTTCAAATTGTTACATGGTATCAGAGCCATAGAGTTGATTGGTTGTATTGATTGCTGATGGCTATGCCGAAGGTGATCTAGATACTCCATCTATTCCGCTCTTGTTAAGAAACACCAACCATGTCAGAAGAAGAGACAAGTACCAAATATCTACTAGAGAAGCTAACTGAGCTTATAATGATTCAACAATCTCAGATGACACAACTAGTATCTCTCCAATCATCTACACGACAACCAACCGCTGCAGTGCCTAACCCTGATGCTCCTTCATCGCTAATCTCTGTAAAATTGGATGGTACCAACTACTCGATATGGTCCCAAGTGGTAAATGGATACCTCAAGGGACAAGACAAGATGAGACACATACCGGTGATCCACCACCTCCGACGGCTAGTGATACAATTAACTTCCCAAAGTGGAGTGTAGAAGATTCAGTTGTCAAAGGGTGGTTGCTCAACTCGCTAGATACGAAGCTCATGCCAAATTTCATTCGCTATGAAACCGTGAGTGAGATGTGGAAGGCTATTGCTATTACATTTTATGATGGCAATGATGAAGCATTGGTGTTTGATCTAAACAGAATGGTGTCTCGGCTGAAACAATCAGGTAAATCCATAGAGGAGTATTATAACACTTTATAGGGTCTTTGGCGAGAAATTGACTTCCGGCGCCCTAACCCCATGACAAATGCAACTGACATTGAGAAATTCAAAGAATACCTTGAGAAGACTAGGGTATATACCTTTCTGGATGGTCTAGACGATCGCCTCAACAATGTGAGGGCAAGTGTACTACAAGTGGTACCACTTCCATCTGTGGAGCAAGCCTATGGCATGGTTAGACGGGAGGCCATGCGACAGGTAGTCATGCTCAAAGGAGAAGAAGGTACGTTTTCAAACCCAATGGTTATGCTATCAAAAGGGTTCTCTAACTCTGGTCATCAGGAAAGGTTGAAAAAAAAATGTTTTAATTGTGGGAGGATGGGACACACAAAAGATAAATGCTTTGAGATAGTTGGATATCCCGATTGGTTCAAAGAAAAGAAAGGGAAGCAGCAGGGAATGAGTCAAGTCTATGTTACAACTAGGCAACAACAGACTGACGCAGATATGGATCAAGCATCTGGAAGCATGGTATGCGCAGATGATCAGACCGCTCAGCCCGAGAAGTACACGGTCTGTGCACAGCTCTGTACGACCCGTGCAGATACTGAAGATGACGGGATCTGGTATCAATTCTCAGAAAGGTAAAAAGAGTGATCAAGGTATGTCTCTGCTAACCCATAATAATCTAAATAGTTGGGTGATTGACTCTGGTGCTACAGATCATATGACATTTAGTGACAAAGATATTAGGGAACTTGGGAAATCAAAAATAGACAAAATTGTTAATGCCAACGGAATTGAGTATCTAGTAAAAGGAGCTGGGAATGTAGAAATCTCTCAAGCCTTGGTGCTTAACAATACCCTCTTGGTTCCATCTCTTACTACACGTTTAATATCTGTTGGCCAGATAACCGAAGAGTTAAATTGCGTGGTTCTAATGTTTCCTAATGTCTATATTGTCCAGGACAACCTCACAAAGGAGATCATTGGGCGTGGTTCTAAACATGGTCGTCTGTATCACTTAGAAGACATAAGGATTGGAAGGACTAACTTATCTAATGGATCTGCAAAGTCTGAAGGTCTCATTTGGACATGGCATAAGAGTTAGGACATCCTTCGTTTGGGTATATGAAGAAGATTTTACCCGAATTGTTTGTAGGTTTGGATTTGTCCAAGTTTCAGTGTGAAACATGTATCAAAGCAAAGAGTCATCGTATCCCTTATAACATTAATTTACATCAATGTGGAAAACCTTTTAAACTTGTTCATTCTGATGTTTGGGGTCCTTTCCCAGTTGAATCTGTGCATAGCTATAGGTATTTTGTCTTGTTTGTTGATGACTGTACTCGTATGACATGGACGTATTTGTTAAAAGGGAAAGATGAAGTGAAAATGGTGTTTAGAAGTTTTTATGAAATGGTACAGAATCAATTTGAAACTAAAGTTATGTTTTTTAGAAGTGATAATGGGGGAGAATTTGTGAATAGTAACCTAAAGGAGTTCTTTACAGAAAAAGGGGTTAATTATGAAACAACATGTGTAGGAACACCTCAACAAAATGGTATAGCTGAACGAAAGAACAGACATGTCCTTGAAATATCTAGAGCACTTTTAATTGAAAATGAGGTACCACAACAATTTTGGGACTGTGCAGTAACCATGGCAGTGTATGTCATCAATAGGCTCCCTTCACAGATAAATAAATTTCAAACCCCATTGAGTAAACTTGTAAGTTTTGTACCTATATCATCAGTCTTAAAATTAACACCAAAAACATTTGGGTGTGTTGCCTATGTTCATGTCCCAAAACATCAAAAGTCGAAACTGGAACCATGTGCTGTTAAGTGTGTATCACTGGGAGTTGGAATGAACCAAAAAGGATATAGATGTTATAATCCTATGACTAAGAAATGGTATGTTACCATGGATGTAACTTTTCTCGAGAATGAGTTATTCTATTCATATACCAAACATCCCTCTCAGGGGGGGAGAAGGAGAATGAGAGAGATATTTGGTATCGGTCACAAGAAACAGGTAGTTCTGAATCAATACATGGTCTGTATGGACTGAATTATCCGGGTTTAGAAGTGCACAGTCCGGATGCAGAGATGCACGGTCCAGGTTCAGAAGTGCACGGTCCGGATGAGGAGGAACTTGAATCAGTGATACAGGAAGACCTAGAACCACACTCCCAAGATGCTCCTGAGGATACTCCTGAGGTAAGTGTTTCTGATCAGAGGTATACTTTACCACCTAGATGTAATAGAGAAGTTGCACAAAACGGTATGTTCCTCAAGATGGTACAAGTGAACCAATCCGGTACCCAATTGCAAACTATGTTACCTTGAGTAGGTTACCAGAATCATTAAAACAATTTGGAGAAAAGAACCTGAATATACCTATACCAGAAAATGTTGATGAGGCTTTGCAAGATCCAAAATGGGTTGAAGCCATGGATGCCGAAATGGAGGCACTACATAAAAATAAAACCTGATTTCTTACTGAACTACCAAAAGGAAAAAACCCGGTAGGTTGTAGATGGGTATTTACAATCAAATATGGTCCGGATGGTACTGTTGAAAGATATAAAACAAGGCTGGTAGCAAAACTTTTTCGCATATAGCCAAACTAAACACAGTACGAGTTTTGTTATCTCTTGCAGCTAATCTAGATTGGCCACTGCATCAATTCGACGTCAAGAATGCTTTTCTACATGGGAGTTTGGAAGAAGAAGTATACATGGAAATTCCACCTGGGTATGAGAGAACTGGCTCGAAACAACTGGTATGTAAGCTAGACAAAGCATTGTACGGATTGAAGCAGTCACCTCGAGCATGGTTTGGCCGGTTCAGCAATGCCATAAGAAGTTATGGGTTTGCCCAAGGGGAGTCTGACCACACGTTGTTTTATAAAAGAAGGCATAACAAAGTAACTGTTTTGATTATTTATGTAAATTATATGATTATTACAGGAGATGATGCAGAGGAAATATGTACTCTTGAAGAAAAGCTGTCAAAGGAGTTCGAAATGAAAAATCTCGGAGGTTTGAAATACTTTCTTGGAATTGAGGTAGCTAGGTCAAAGCAAGGTATTGTCTTATCTCAGAGAAAGTACATCTTAGATTTACTAGCAGAGGTTGGGATGCTAGATTGCAAGCCGGTAGACACACCAGTAATTCTGAATGCTAAGATTGTAGAAAATCCAGATCAAGTTCCAGTAAACAGAGAAAGATACCAGTGGTTGGTTGGGAAGCTCATTTATCTCGCTCACACAAGGCCTGATATTGCATATGCGGTAAGTTTGGTGAGTCAATTCATGCACAATCCAAGCGAGGAACACATGGAAGCAGTCATGAGAATAATCAAGTATCTAAAAGGAACTCCAGGGAAAGATATTTATTTCAGAAAAAATGGTCACTTGAGGGTCATTGGCTATACTGATGCAGATTGGGCTGGGAGCCTCACAGATCGAAAATCAATTTCAGGGTATTTTGCCTTTGTTGGAGGAAACCTAGTAACTTGGAGAAGCAAAAAACAAAGTACGGTGGCGCTTTCAAGTGCAGAAGCTGAATTGATTGGGGTAACCAAAGGAGTGTGCGAGTTACTCTGGATAAAGAAGGTATTGAGGGAACTTGGATTTACACCAGAAGAAGCCATGATACTTCGTGTGGATAATAAGGCGGCAATTGATATATCGTATAATTCGGTGCAGCATGATAGAACCAAACACGTGAGTGTGAACAGACATTTCTTAAAGGATAACATCGACTCAAAGGAGACTGAATTGGAATTTGTCAGATTCGAAAATCAACTTGCAGATATCTTGACCAAAGGTGTAACCAGCAACATCTTCAATGGAGCAGTGAGCAAGTTAGGCATGACTGATCTGTACATGCCAACTTGAGGGGGAGTGTTGAAGCAGACAATGCACGGTCCGTGTGTTAAGATGCACGGACTATGTACCTGACCGCCAGACCAGTTATGAAAGGCGGCAGCTGGCACTCGTTTTGATATGGAAGGTGGCAGCTGGGATCCGTTTGTGATTTATGTTATGTTTCTGAGTTATATTGTTTCTTATTTTAGGAGATTGTAATATATGAAATAAAGGGAAAGAAAGAAAGAAAAGGAAAGTAGGATATAGAGAATTTGAGGGAGGTTCTTTCTTTAAAGCCTCTCCTCCTTCCTCTGTAAGAATTATTATTGTGTGTAAGAAATAAAAAGCGTGTGTGTGAGTGTGGAGGACGTAGGTACCAAGTCGGTACTGAATCTCGTTAAATTTTGTGTTCAAGTCTTTCTGTGATTGCTTGTACACGGACCGTGTGTGAATTTCCGTTCTTCAAATTGTTACAGTTAGCGTGTGCAAATCAGATTCAGCTGTCAAATTTATCAGACGGATTATTTCGGATTCGTCAAATTCTAATTAAGAGCATGCGCATCAAAATTACAATGGAAAATGTCTACTTAACAAGAGTAATATTAATCATAGGAATATAAAATAATTAATAAATCTTATACATTAAAATTAAAGATGAATTGTAGTGACGAAAATGTTCACGCTTTCCATTTGTATAACAATATGTACATGAGAACATATCAGAAATGTACGTTTCTAATGCAATTATTCGAAGAGGAGGGTTCCAATGCCTCCATTTTTTCATGCCTCCACCATGCCTCCATTTTTAAAACTTTAATAACTCAAAATTTAAAACTTAAAAGTCAAAATAAAACCGTTGGATATGATCTACATCATTATATCTATACACGTATAAAAAATTATGACATTTCAATTTTGTTTTGGTTGTCATCAAGAGCTTGTAAAAAACGTACTAATGTGGATAATTTCTAGACGTTGATTTTTCAACTTATTGATTCACATAAAAACAAAATCAAAATGTGATAATTTTTTATGAGCACATAGATAAAATGATATAGATCATATCCAACGGTTTTATTTTGACTTTTAAGTTTTAAATTTTGAGTTATTAAAGTTTTAAAAATGGAGGCATGGTGGAGGCATGAAAAATGGAGGCATTGGAACCCTCTTATTCGAAATGCCATTTTGAATATACTTTACAAGCACCAGTTGCTAGTTTTTTTTTAAAAACCTTCGCAGAAACTGCAAAATCGTAAGAAAAAATCGAACTCTCGATTTTTTAGTAACCAACAATCTTAATACTTTTTTCCTAATCAATTATACTACCTCTCCTTTCTCACACCAGTCGCCAGTCGGCATATATTTTTTCTAATAATATTTGAACCAATTTTCATTTTCCATAAAAATAACCATTTTCATGAAAAAAAATCAATTAGACTTAATTTCTTGCGCAATCCTCTCATTTGGTCATATTTATGAATTCTCATGAATTGCTTCATGTGGTCGATCTCCGTCGGTGAAAAAAAGTAGAATTTCAAGGCGCCCTAAAATATTAATATAAAAAAGAAAGATATATATTTGTTATTTGTGTGATACAAATGCTCTCATTTGAGAGTATTACTTTAATATTAAAGACCAGTTACAATTTTATTGGCTATAGCCTATAGATATTGTTCTGCAAAAATTATTCTTAGCATTTAAAAAAAATAAAGGTAGCCGGTTTTTTTTAAAATATAAATTCACACTAAAATATGAGTAGAAGTATGTTTTCTCTCTCCTCATCCATCTATATAAAAAAAAATATGTATCAGATCTGCCCAATTCTCACGAGAGACGCAAATTATTGGAATAAAGAAAAAGTAAGGAAAAGTGGAATTTAGAATAAGTTTCAATTTCTCACTATTTCGGTCGTGATATGTATCAAATCTGCGCAACTCTTACGAGAGACGCAAACTATTGGAATAAAGTAAAAGTAAAGAAAAGTGGAATTTAGAATAAGTTTCAATTTATCACTATTTCGGTCGTGTTCGGTTAATGGTGGAATGATAAAATAGTGAAAGAGAGAAAGAGTATTGGTAAATGAGCCAAATTCATCTCCTGAAAAAAAAAAATTAATTCTTCTATTACATCTTTTTCATGGAATAAGGAATTAGCTCATTGAGAAATAGAGGAGGGATCAAAATATAAAAAACAGGAGTTTGACTGTAAAAGTTCGTATCCAATTTCACTTTTCCCAATTCCTCAATTTCACTCAGTTATTTTCTTGTTTAGCGAGAATAGAATCTCTTTTCCACTTTATTCCTCTATTTCACTCTTGCCGTACGGGCCTAGTAAAAAAACAACAACCTGTGGATCTTTAAAAATTGCAAAATAAAAAATCTAAAATGTAGCATAAATAATGATTTGAAGACTTTCATCTGCATCTCACTTTCCAAAACAAAAACAAAAAATATACTGTGAAGCCCAAAACTGCCAAGTTCTTATACGAAATATTTTATTGCAATGAGAATTGTTAATTGGAAATGATAAGACTAACTCAGAGAGTAGGGATCTAGAATCCATGATATCCATCTCTCCTCTCCTCGGAATATAAATAAATTAAATAGATAATAGATTCCCTCATATGGCCATATCATCTATCCACCTTTCTGTCATAACAACTGTCTTTCCTGAAATGACACATCAAACCACTATAAAATAACTCTTTTTGTGTCAGGCACCAAACTTTTTATTTCTCCTCATCCTCCTAAGTCCAACGGTTTTCTCCTCTTTATTTTTTTTTTTTATCTCTTTTTTGGTGTAGAACATTCAATATTTGAAAACTAAACAAGAAATGGCTTAATTTTATATCTACTAGGTTTTCAATTTTATCTCAATTTTATCCTGCAATGCATTTATTAGATATCCAAACATTCTCCAAAAAAATGTATATTTTATTTTACTTTAAAATTTTACCTTTGCATGCTGATACAAATTGCCAAACCACCAAGTGCAATTGGTCAATAGTCTTCTATAAATTTGTGAAGCTAGTTAATTTGTCTTTATGTGACATGTACCTATTATAGGTCAATCCCCCGCCCGTATTTCCAAACAGTAAGTAACGCAAACAGCAATATTTGTCACTCTGGAAATACTGTTCTTAGCTTCTTGCCAGAGTTGTGAATTTTTAGTGAGGATGTGGTAATTTAATTTTTATTTTTATTTTCAAAGTTCATACAATTGATTCTTATGTCAAAAATAATCTCTATATGAAAATGTACGTAGTGATCAAATTTTATAAATTTATTAGAAGCTTTTTCTATTTTTCAAATAGGTAGAAAATCACTACATTCATATGGTTCATAATTTTTTGATCAAGTCTTATTTAAAAAAATAGTAAAAAGTTTTATTAAAAGATATATAAAATTTGATCTCTAAGTACATTTTATTGGCTGTTTGAATTATAAAAGTAGAACTATCAATCAACTAAAATTTGAGCGAGTAGCAAAGAAGGCTGAGGTGGCGTCTTTGTGGAGCAGAGCAAAGGTGAAAGCAGGGAATGATGGAGCCCTCCACCATTAATTTGCCTTTCCATAATTCCATGTTTTGGTGAGGAGCTAAATGTGGGCCCGAGATGCCATCCCATTGCCATCTCTCTTCTCTTGCATGCCATGATTCCATGATTCCATGACAAGACTTGACAACCTTAAACAGTACAAATTGCTTTGCTAGACAGACAGCCTTGAGCCCTTTGAGTCTTGACCCAGCCAAGCTATGAAGCCCTAATATATAGCCTCCTCCTCTCTCTACTACAACTAGTAAGTACAAAGTACTCGTCTCCATCTACTACCAACCTAATGGGCTACATTACATTACATTACATGTATTATAAATGCATGCGGTCCCGATCGATGCACCGATGCTTCTCTTATTATCTTACTCGTATGGGGCTTTCTGCCGGCGTTTCACTACTGTGCTCGTTGCTATTGCAAATTGGTGCAATATATACGGCCTCACTATAGATAGCTAGCGAGTTCCAAATTCCAATACACGTGTTTCCAATGTGTAGATATCAT
This sequence comes from Carex myosuroides, assembly GCA_028015225.1. Classification (NCBI taxonomy): domain Eukaryota; kingdom Viridiplantae; phylum Streptophyta; class Magnoliopsida; order Poales; family Cyperaceae; genus Carex; species Carex myosuroides. Next base: position 7,784,199 of record CM051488.1, read on the forward strand.
TAAAAATCAATTTTGCTGTTTCACACACCTTTCATTAACGGGGCATAATTAAACGTGTTAAATAATGACGAATAATAAAAAACTATAATCACTTTTAAGATACTAAACGTACGGATATTCATACATTTGATTACGAATACAAATATAAATATTATTTGGATATCAAAAAAATAAAAATTATCACATAATTTATAATAAAATGCCAAATAGATAAATAATATTTTCACAAAAAAATTACTAGTTAAAATTATATATTAATGAGTAATAACATAACAACATAATAGTATGTTATTTCGATTGAAAATAGTTGTGATTTTATATGATATTAATAGTGCATGGAAAAATAATTATTGTAATTTTATAATATTGATCATTGTGATTTTTATTATTATTATTATTATTATTATTATTATTACTACTACTATTACTATTATTATTACTACTATTACTATTACTACTACTTATTAATTATTATATTATACAATCTAACTTTCTCTGATTCCAACTAATATTCTGGCAAACAATATTTTCACTCTTACTAATTGTAAAACAATAGCATTATTCTAACTCCTATTTTAATAACACAATTCGACCACTATTCTGTAATTACTATTTAAACAGTCTTATTCTAGATTTGTCAAAGAAACTCAAAATATTCGACAATACTACAAAACTAACTTATGAGATGACGTGGCTCTTAAATTTTTGACAATCATTATCGTCCAAGGCTTTAATATTGGATAATAGTCTCTCTTACGCGACTCATAATTTTCAATTTTCTTTTAATTAAATAATTATATATTTTTTTCTCATACTCTTCACTACAAATCTTGATTGTACACGGTTAAAACCTGGTTTTTGTACACGGTTTGCAATCGTATCTGCGCATAGCGTTTATGAAAGTGTCGATAACTTGTACACGGTTGTAGAACCGTGTACGTTTCTCCCAAAACAGTGTCGATTTTTTTTCGCAAAACATTCATACACGGTTTGTAGAACCGTGTATGATTATTTTTACATAAAAAAATACGGTTACCCTAAATCTGAAATGATACAAAAAACACTGCATTTTAAAAAACTATGAATTTAAAGTCAACACATACCAAAAAATACTACATTTATTTACCAATATAAACAACATTTACGGTTACATCACACAAATAAAGTATGAACTCATTCAATACATCAATTTACTAACTTAAAAAATGAAAATACAACAAAAATCTTAGATTTGAGAATTTATACATTACATGAGCCATGGCAAAGAAATAATATATATAGTAAAGGAGTACAAAATCGAAAATTAGAAAGAAAAAAACTTAATTGAAAACTTCAACTCAAGTTTTGAGGCTTTTTCTTTTGTTTTTTAGCCCTGAAAAATGCAATTTTGGGTAAATCCAAGAAATCGTATAGATCTCTTCGCAAGCTTTCCGAATTGAGGGCATACGCCGAAATTAGACACTCAAGCAAAAAGTTTCACCTGTTTCAAGTTTTTTCATCTCCGATCGTTTTCTTGGTGAATATATCACCTCCCTTGCCTTTTCTCTCGCACTACCCTCACCTGTTTAAAGAAAAGAGGTGCATTACAAATGACAAAGATGTCTTGGAAAAGGTCGGGTATAGATGCATTATAATAGGAAAACGCAGATCGATGACATGAAAAAGTTTGCGTTTCTTTCATAACACACGGATCATACAATAAAACCGTGTATGATTATCAGCATGATATTTTTTTCGAAAAATCTTGCATATCATACACGATTGGTAGGAAAAAAACTCGTGTATAATTGTTGGAGCTCATTTATAGACGGTTGGTTTACCACAACTATCCATGAATGTTGGAGCTCATTTTTGGATCCGCATCTAGATCGTCTTACTTGACACACAAATCTAATAGAAATTTCTTCCATCTGTGCATAATGTACCGTGTATAATTTACATTTTTATAGTAGTGCTTGTCATGCCTTGAAATTCTTTGTTAATCAAATCAACAACAAATTAAGGTCAGAAAATCTATATATAGAAAAGATGGAGCCTATTTCCAATTCATTTCTCTACTCAAAAGCAATCTGGTAATGTCCTGGATTGTTGGAGTATATTAGTTGAAAGAGAAGTGGAAGAATTTTTTTTTTATAAGCTTATTGTTCATCAAGTCTGTAAGTCATTTTATTTCCGAGAGATTTGGTTAATAATATATTATTATTGTTGTTGTTACGGTTTTCTTGTCAGCAGTATTTTTCTTATTATTTATCTTTTCTTTTTAGGACAATGCCATTATCAGTTTTGCAAAATATAAATCATGATACCACCAATGCTAGAGCAACAGGTAGTGGTGGGAAATCTGATCCAACCCAAATCCATCCAATCAGAATTCAATTTATTAAAAGTACTTTTTTTTTACAAACAAAGATCGATATCTAATCTTTCAAATTTTAATATCTATATTTTTTTTCCATTAAAATTTGAAACATACGATCATCTACCCGAAAACCTTGTCCTTTGCCACTGAATAAAAGGCTTTGATATGAAATAGTATAATACTTGAAAATAATTTGAAATTGATCAATTTGAAACGTGATCAATTGAATATCTGAGTTGATTTGATATCCAAAAGTAATCTGAAATAATATATGCTGAAATCAAGAACCAGTCTTTGATCTAGTCGTAAAAGCACATGTCTCTTATATGAGATGTCATGTGTTCGAAATTCAGATGGGGGAAATCTTTTGTTGCAAATGTTGAAATAAAGAGTCTTGGGTGGCTTGACCCCCATTACTCTATTTAAAAATATATATATATATATATGCTGAATTCAACCCGACTCAAACCCAAATGATGATACAAAAACCGACAATCTTCTAAAAGTGAACTAAATTCGACTCGAAACTAATCCGATCAAGTCAATTAACACATCTGATAGGGGTATTCATTGGATCCGGTTTATTTCGTTTTCAACCGAACCAATAAAATTTGAATTAAATGGCTCGGTTTTTCAGTTTGAATAGTTCAGTTACGTAGAATTATTTAATTATTTTAGTTTTTTTTATATATTTGATTCAGTTGAATCTCTCTTATTTCAGTTTAATCAAACAAATAGAGATTTACATAGGTTTTTATGTTTGAATTACATAGGTTTTTATGTTTAATCTTCTTATTTCAATATGACTGATAATATATCATAATATTTATTTCTATGATTATTAAACGTATTTGTGTATGTGTTGAGTTTTGATTTTAAATTTAAACTCCCATATTCTTGTTCAATCAAACATAACAAAATTTTATTTCGGTTTTTTTTTTTTTGTTTCATTTGTTATTGGATTGACAAATTTAATTTGATTAGTTTGATTAGATTTTAAAAATCGAATAAAATTTTAATTTAATTATTTTAGTTTGATTTTAACCGAACCGACATTTTGAATTTCCTTAACCTCTAATAAGTATATAACAGCAACTTCAAAGCAACTTTCATGAATCAGTACCTAATTTCCCTGCAAGACGCCGCGAAGGCGAGAAAGGCAGTAAAAAACCAATTTTTCTCTTACTTTTTGACATCCAGTGGAAAGTAAAAAAACCATCTTTGGTTCTGTATAAATCCGTCGCCACTTGTTGTGCTTGCAATTGGGGCCCACCTGACATAGGCACACGGCCTCCGTGAGACTGTAATCCCACATTTCCATGCCATTGCTTAATTATTAAGTCTCAAACTGTACGGCTTTCCTTAAAACTAAATTGGTACGGATACGGAGCGGATATTTGATCGAGAATTATGCGACCCCGGCAAATTTTAAATTTTCGAGTGGGGTGCAAAATTGGGTTGAGATTTTTCTTCTTTTCGGGTTTTTTTTCTTTTCTTTTTCTAATTGATATATTAATTAATTGAGAATAAGTATCGAAATTAAAACGCTTTACAGGAGCGAAACATGATTGGCGAGAAGAAGAAATTAATCAAAGTACGTGTGCTAGACTGAGAAGAAGAAATAAATAGAAAATTATAAAAGATAAAGGTGGCTATTATACTAAAACGCTTATTTTTACACAAGGTATTATTGTCTAATTAAGGGGACAAATTGCTAAGAAGGATGCATACTTAACTTACGAACTTAAGCTAATTAGACACTTTATTCCAGTTTAAAAAACATATGTTAATAGCACTGAACATGTAAGTTAAGATTAAAACCATCCAAGTGTAAATTATCCAACTCACAGAAAAAATGGTTAATTTTAAGATTAGACAAGGTGGATCCAAATCTGCTGAAATTCAAAATCATGAACATGCTGAAATCCCTGAAATCTCTAATCCAGCTGTTGAACTGTTTTGAGATACGTGCACAGAAAAACTAGTTATTTCGAGATGCGTGCACAGAAAAAGTTGAATGGCTGGATTCGAAATTTTAAGAATTCCAGAAATACTGTTCATGTATCTCGGATTTCAGCTGATTTGAATCCAGACAATGTAAGCATGATATCTGCCAAATAATATTATAATTGAACTTGTAGTGTTTCAAGGGATTAAATTTTGTTTAAAAAATGCTGATTTGTCCTGTGTATTGGAGGCATAAGATTTTCAATGCTCACATATCTAAAGAATGGATTTCCTGTGGCTCCTGCTTCTATAGTTATTGTTACACTTGAAATAGTCTCCTGCAATTATTGGTATTAGGGCAGTCTATTGAAGAGATGATACCTTTCTGTGATATGATGTGTTATTAAAAAATTGTACATAAGAAAACTAAATTATTAAGTTCAATAATATAAAATAAAAATTCATCATATTTACAAAGTCAATTAGTATTTGAATTAATACTATTATTTTTTATTTATTTCTGTCGAACATTTCATTACTCCATATTAACAAAATCAATGAAACAGGAATGAATCTTTGACATCTTGTCATCTTGTAGTAGTCAAACTCTTATAAATGATGCATGTATACATGTATTTTATGAGTCAAGAATTTAGAGCAGAGGAGATTGCTCCATACTAACACTTATTTCATATATATTCTCAAGAATCCTCATGTGAAAGATTAAAGTTGTAAATTATAATAAATAAATAAAAATTAAAATAAATGTGCAAGAACTTAACAAGTTATCAAATTAATTTATATTATCATATCTAACACAGATGACTCATACATTACGCATCAAATGTAATTTGGAATCTAATACTTCACTATGTGATTTATAACTTATTTGTATCCTACCTAAAAAGGTAGTTGCTTCTTCCACAATTGCAATTTATCATCTATTTTATGTGCCATTTGCTTCCAGTCCGATTTATAAAGCCTTTTCTCATGTAAAGCAAGCCTAAATATTTCAAAAAAAAAAAAAAAATGACCAGTATTGCAAGCCCACGTTTCAACACATAATTAATATTTTGGACACAAATATTCACTTCTGATAGTTTTAATTTATCGAATTTATATTCAATCCACACACATTAGCAAAACTGATCAATGCCCAATTAAGAATTTAAACATGCCAGAGACCACCTTTCATAAACAATTAATAATGTATCACTTGGATTGACGTCCTAGTAATATATATAGCAACAATACAACATTACAGCATATATATATATATATATATATATATATATATATATATATATATATATATATATGCTTTCACTTGAAGTGACATACTAGAAATATAACTACCATGAATGCATTTCCCTTGTCAATTCCACCTAGTTATTCTTGCCGACATGGTTTCAACAGCCAAAGTACACAGCTACATGCCTATATATAGAAAACATGCACGAAGCAATGACCATTTAAAGAAATCACATATATAATTAAACCATAAGTAAAACAAGAGAGTGTAGTACATCACATGTAAAGAATTCTTATTAGTTTAGATAACAAATCAGGATATCACTAATTATATAGGATTAAAAAAGAAATTGCCGAATCAAAGTATTGTCTGTACCTATAATTAATTTTGTTGCACTTGCGTCGATGCATCAGACACCATGTAAGCATGTATATTAAGAGTCTGCGCTTTGGCATTGGCTAATTATCCACCGACAGCCCACACATTTCCAAAGGTTTGTGTTTTCTTTTGTACGGACTTCACTAAAATTTTCTTGTTTGGGAATTCGAGATGTTGTTGCCTAGTGCCTTTTTATTGGGTGGCAACTGGCAACAGACGGGGTCAAAAGGTAAAAACCATCTAGCTAGGTACAAGAATTATCATTTCAAATTATATTGCTTAATTCCTTTCTAAATTTCACTAATCTTTCTTTTATGTTTGTATCATTTCGGCTCAAATTGTATATATTGTATATTAGAATGGTTCTTTCTCATATTTAAACCCTGTTAAAATGAAATAATATTATATTTCCACTAGACCGGTATACTGTGTCTTGCCTACCTAGCTACAACTAGAAAGTAAAAATACAACAGCGAGAAAAAGACAAAGAAAAATTACTGTGGCAAACTCTTATTTCCTCTCCTCCTTCCCATTCCACAGTTCTGAAAACGACTCAACATTCATCTCTCGCTCAATTTATTATACTCTTTCTCTCTCTACATAGATAGCTAGGATATGGTTTCACATAGAAAATACAAGCAATTTGCTCTTCATTGGTGCTTTATGCAACAATTTTTTTTCTTTCTAAATAAGTTGGTATGTGGGTGTGTATATATATATTGTCTTTGTACACAAAATATTAGTCCAAATATGATGAGAACAGAACACTAATTGAAATTTATGCGATGGAATAGACAAATTATAATAAGATAATTCTGGCACATGCAAGTCAGACCATCCAGGTTACATATATATATATATAGTTCAGAACCGGAGTCTCAGAGAGTGAGAAGGTGAGATTAATTAAACATTTCATCTCATTCAACTCCGCAATCTCTCTTCCAACGATTTCACTTTAAAAATTTCACTTGATACTCCTTACATGGACACATTAATTTATATAGCCTAAAAAATAATGAATGGGTTTGGTTTGGTTGGCCTGGAAGCAAGAGCTGGTCAAATGTCAGACACAGAGACAATAAGTATAGAAAGAGACCCAAGTACAGACATACAAATACTTTATAATATAATATATCATCATATCATACAAATATCGGCATTAAATATTTATAACATTTATATATAAGTTACGGAAGGAAGTGTGCATTCCCATTACATCAATACAAAATTGGCAACCTCTGTGAAACTCCTGAAATGCGGGGCCCACTTTGGCCACCTAGTGAGTAATGGCGAATGCTATCTCATTAAACACATTTCTGCAAAACAACCCCAAAAGAGTACCCACAATTTACCCCAGGGGTTAATTTGCAACGCTTAGGACTGACTCTCTACATCCATAATATTATTTAATCCAACCAATACCATAAACTAGACACATGAACAACAAACATACTAGTCCTATACTAACAAACTCCCCCATTCCCCCTCCAACACCAAATTTATTCATACATACGAAGCGACTGGAATCTATGAATATTCAGGACAGAGGCGATCGGTGTGGCGCACCCTTCCTTCTATTGCCACCAAGCGAAAGCACAATCTGCGGGAAGAAGCTGCCTCCTTTCTTCCTTTTGGGCAGTTCTGATGCTTCGGACCCGCGCCGATGATGGTGGGACCGGCTGACAGGCTGACTGGAGCCAGAGCAGGCACCGTTGTAGTGCAGTGGGTCTTCCAGGATGGAGTTGGGTGTGATCTGACCAACCACATCGTCCTCAGTTACATCAGAGCCATCCATCCTGAGGTTCTCAAAATGTGTGAAAGTGAACTCCGACTCATCGTACCGGAACAGGATGCTCGACAGATCCTCCCCTTGCATTATAACATGATCAACCTTGTCAAGCATTGAAATTTATGTGTTAGTGAGTTAGGGGTCCATTAATTATTATGCAAACTATAAGAAGTTTGCAAAAAAAAGTTATGTTGGCAGACTGGTCCTGGGTTTGTTTAATGAAGATCGACTTTATGAAGAGCAATAATATTCTATCCGAGGTGCAGACATGTTCCAATGTAGTAGTGGGCTCTGGACCATTGATACTATAATCCTACTTCATTGGGAAACTAAGTTGACACTTAGCACTTGACAAGTAGACTTATGTATATAAATAATAAATTAATCTATAACCAGTAGCCTTCCTTATGTATACAATTCATAAGTTATTTTGTAACCAAAGTGGGACCACATGCAATTAACGCACAAGAAAGAAGAAAGATGACCTTAATTGAAGGGTTAATTGGTAAAGGGCAATATGATTATTTGATATATCAACAGACCATTATAGCTCTTTGCTTCTGCTAAATCTTATCTTGTTATCTAGTCATGTACTTGATAAACATCATCTACAGGAACTTTCATAAAGCTGTTGCAAATTACCAAATTGGGTCACAAAAAGTGTACCTTGCATGAAAGGCAGCAGAAATGGAAGGGCTCTTGCAGAATCCTGTCACAAGTCAAGCATATGTTTCCAGAGCCCTTAAATGGCCTAGATTGAGGCCTTGGCTTCAGAAATATCACCTTTGCACTGTTAATTGTGTACGGCTGCACCAATTCAAAAAACATAAATATACAAATGCTTCCAATAAAAAAAACCACACACACACACACACACAAACTGTTGTATTAACAACTTGGAAATATTTTCATGTTTAACCCCCACAACTTGTTAAAATAAGGATGATAATGAAATTGCCTTGCGTGTTTATTAAGAAAAGACAATTTTGATACACAGACCAAGATCTAAATTTGGTTTAATAGCAAGTACACCAGACAACACATCGAGATTTGGGACTAATTACCTGAACATAAGAGCAGTCGATGAGCTTTTCGAGGTCATCCAGCCGAACAACGTCATTGTATACGTACCGCCTCACCTAAAATACCATATAATTAAACTGTTAATTTTATTAAAAAGTAATGTTACTGCAGTGATCATCTGAGAAGGGACAATAATTTATTACTGTCTTTCCCCTGTCGTAGCAAAGTTTGCTTGTTTTTTTTTCTATTATATTTCAACAAATTCAAACAGATCACCTAAAGGTGATACACATTTTAAGGGGTCCGGATCCCCTAAAGTAACCCAATTTTTGAGTTTTGGATTGGGACCGTCGGAATCAAATCCGTCGCTCGGAATTGCATTGGGTTACTTCACTGGAACTGAATTCCATTTTAAGAAGGTACCGTAAGAAGAATCTTTAGTACCAAGTGGAAATGTTTAACAGAACAATTTGTGATCCGTTAAGAAATTGAGTCATTGGGTAACTACGGGCATGATTTGACCAAGGGGTGACCATGATTGGGTGCTGCAAAGACAGGTAGGAGGAAATGACAATTTGCCCATATGACATCCGTACTCTGATGGAATTTGCTTAGACCAATTGATGGCCATGAAGGTAAAATTTTCTATTGTTTGGGAAAGTAAGAGAAAAGTTTGAATCTTCGGTCTTCTCTGAATAGCATCATAACTTTTTGAATAGCAGAGATCAGAGGGGAGGTGGGGAGAGAGAGGAGAGAGAATTTTTTTACTATGGTAAATAATGAGGACTAGAATGTAAAATTCTGGGGGTAAACTTGAAAAACATTCATTTTTGGGAGGTATAGAATAAGAGGGAGGCTTCTAAAGGAGGCAAAACATTTTGGATAACTATACCCATTATTGGGAGCTCAACTTGCATCATCACAAGAATATACCTCAAAACATTGCAAAAGAAATCAAGGCTCTTCTTTCCAAACATGTCAAGAAGATGAAGTCAACAATTTTAAACCCAATTTAATTAAAATGTAAATAATACTTTTGGAATGAACTTTTTCCTTGGAAATTTTTTCCTCCTTTCACATGCCTTGGTAGGGACTAGGGAGGGATTGAACATTTGAACTGTGGGGTTAAATATTTAACATTTACTATGCAGGCTGATAATACTATTCGTAAAGTCAATCGAAAAGGAAAAAGACCTGCAGTAATTTCCACTTACCTCTCTTTCTCTCTCCCTACTACTATAGTTATTGCGTTAATAATGGAAGACAGGACCCAGAACAGAAAAAGTCCAAAAATGAGGGGGATAAAGGAAATAATAATGAATTTGCATTTATTATGAAGATAAGTTGAACGCATAAAAAGAAAACCAATTTAGTAGTCAATTTCTAAATAAGAAGGGTTAATTGAAACAAGAAAAGCCATTCGCAATAAAACTAGAATATCATCATTACAAATGTTAGGATTAATTGATATGAAAGTGGGTCTTGCACTTAATTAGTTCGTATTAATTAAGCTCGGGATATAAATTCTAGCTATGTAATCCAAATAGTTTCTATGTGATCTAAATTGTTCAATGCCATTGCACTTAATTAGTTCTACTTGCACATGGTTTTTCTTTAATGTAAGAAACTTTAAAAATTAGGGAAGAATAAGATAATTGAGAATACTGAATAACATAGCGAAATTAACGGAAAAACCACAAAATTAGTTTCAATATATTACCCAATATTTACTCTCGGTGAAAACTCGAAGCAAAATTTAAAAAAAAATGAAACATAGCTAATAATAAGATATAGGTTTTGTCATGTTGTAATTGACAAATCCCAAGCATTAAACATGATTTTGAACGATTGAATTACAGGATTTGCCAGGCACAATTATATATATATTACTGGCTGATAATTTCTTAACTCCATGCAATTCTACATGATGACCAAAGTCCAAACATTTTCCCTAGTAATTTAGTTCTAACTACATATTCTAACAAAAACATAACTCATTTCAGGTGCTATACAAGGTGAAAAAAAAAACCACAGGGGTTAAATTGGTAAGTTAAGGAATCATAATACTTATTCTGAGTAAATGAACCAGAAATAAGAAGCGAAATATTTATTTTTTCAAGAGAAAAAATACAAGGAAAAAATAGGTGGGATAAATTGAAAAGGCAAAATTGAAGAAGAATTTCGGTAGGTGGAACGATATCCAAAGAGAATTTGCACGGAACTATCACGACTTACAAACAGCCAAAATTTCCGCAGTAAACCCTGCATGAAAAGGAACAAGCATAATTGTACCAAACAAGAAGCCCTTTTACTTAAAATACACAAACACAATCTCCTTTAACCTGTAATTCAAAAAACAAATGAAACAAGAAGAAGGATAAAAATCCCATCATCCCCAATAGAAAAACAAAACAATTGCGAATTGAGTCAATTGACCAAGTATTCTGCGAAAGACGAATGGAAGGACGGAAATTAAAATTTTGAAAGTCGAATTGCGTGAATTTGAACAGTAAGGCTACGTACGTAACAGCATGCATTGAAGGATGAAAAAAATGAAATGAGCAAGGAATGTAAAGAGAAGTAGAATTACTTGGAGGAGGGGGTGATGGGGGTGGAGAGGGGCACAGTGGGGGCAGATGGAGGTGCAGCAGTCGAGGCAAAAGATGTTCTTCTCGTTTTTGCGGCGGCTGTCGTGGGATTCGCATCCAACGAAGAAGGTCTCCTCGACGAGTCCCCCAAGCCATCCAGGCAAGCTCATCCCCATCTTAATTTTTATCTCTCTCTCTCTCTCTCTCAGGTTCTCTCTTGGCAAAGTAGTTCAGTTGGAGAAGTGTGCAGTGTGCAAGTAACTGTGGGAGGAAGGAAGGGAGGGAGGGAGGGAGGGAGGGAGGGAGAGAGGTCAGATGAAGTGCATGTGTAATATTGAGTGGGGAGTGTATATAGGGAGGGAGAGAGGCCTCTCCTCTGCCTGCTTATAAAGGGAGCGAATTGAGGAGGGATGGGTTTTAATTATAATTATCAAATCATGGGGGAAAAGCACTCAATGACTCAAGCAGGGAGCAACAACGGTTTAATTACGAGAAATTTATTCTTGTTTTTGTTTGTTTTTATTGGAGAGGTCTGAGAACTGATGACTGAGGCGGTAGCGGGTGAGGTCAGTCTCCGTCACCTCGGTCAGTTTGGGCAAGCCAAGCCCCAAGAGTTCCCATTAGTAGGGGTCGGATGTAATTTAAAAAGCTTGTACAGTGATACGATTTTCTCGTAACTTTTTCATTCAATTTACTTTTACTTCTTGCTATTCTCGGTTAACACCAAAATTCATTTAGACCCTGCATTTTTAAAATTTGGATGGCCACTCTCAATACTAAAATTTATTTTTAAAATTATGCAATAAAAGTTTGAACCAAATCATATCATCAGGTTTAACCAGAATTGTCGCATAATATAATGTACTTGAAATATCAGACAAAATGGATACAAATTTTGATTCGGAATTGTTACATATACCTGATTCATTTGTCATTAGCTCAAAATTATTACAGACGTGGATCGCATGCCGACTAGATCAGCTCGTGACGTCATTAATTAAGGAAAGGTTTATTTAAATGTGATCTGTTCGATCCGTTTTAAATTATACTGTTCAAATAGAAAAAAAAAAAATAAGATTATCCTTTGTTCAGTCAGAATAACAACACAGATAAAGTTAAGTAAACTAGTATCCTAATGTGAACAAAGACTTTTGGTCATATACTCCCGATCTGTTATTTGAACGGCTCATATTGAATAATTCTTCAATTAGATGAACATATAATACATATACCATAAAGTTGTGCTTTGTAACCATGAATAGTAACATACACGGACTGATATAATGTGGGGGTAGTGGGTTTGACACTGCCCGGGGGGGGGGGGGGGGGGGAGGGGGGGGGGGGGGGGGGGTGGGCTGCCCCAACCCTGTCCGCCCGTGCTCGGTGCCTGGGGTATCCGTACCCGAGCGCGGGTATACCCGGGTAAACGGGTACGGGTCTCAAACGGGCAGGTCCTCTATTTTTGGAAAAAACCCGGGTGTACCGGTACCCGCCGTACCCGAACTCGAATACCCGTGTACCCTAACCCGCCCCGGGTGTACCCGCGCCCGTTTACCCGCTACCCGAAAACCCATTTTTTTCAAAAAAATTTCCCTCCTATTTGTAATTGGTTCAAATCAATCAAACCGGGTGGGTCCCACCTGTCATTTCAAAAAAATTCAAAATTTTTAAAGTAATTGATTTAAGATATTTTTTATTTATATTTTATTTAACCTATTAAAAATAAATGAACGTTTAGAAAATATATTATCAATTTAAAATGAACGTTTACAAAATATATTATCAATTTAAAATGTAAACTACAAATTTCGAGATATAAATAAATTATGAAACTATATAATTAGAATGCTGACATCTTTATTAATATCCAAAGTTTAATACAAATTATTAATTATGTTGAATATTAATATCCAAAGTTTATTAATATCCAAAGTTATATTACTTCTTTTGATATATAATTAGCATATTTATACTAAAATACGCTAGATTAATTGAAATTATGTTAAATAACATTATATTATGTTAAATTACGCTAAATTATATTACATTACGCTAAAATACGGTAAATTACGCTAAATTACAAATGAATAGGGAGGATATTTTTCACTGAAAAGGCGAAAAACGGCGATGAAACTTCAAACGGTCATAAAATGGCACTCGAGTGTCCGATTTCAGCAAATGACCACTTTTCAGAAAGCTTGCGAAAATGCGCATGCGTCCATGCCGGATTAAGAATTTAAACATGCCGGATTAAGAATTTAAACATGCCCAATTAAGAATTTAAGCATGCGCATGCGTCCATGCCGGATTCCAAAATTCAGAATCGCCAAAAAACTAAGGGAAGAGCCTCAAAACTTGAGTTGAAGTTTCCGATTAAGATTTTCATTTCTATCATTCAATCCAAGTAGCTCAGTAAATTAGTTACATAATGAACTTACAGATTACCAATTTTTACTATTTTTGGAATTTTTTTACTATTTTTTATGATTCATGAAAGATGAGCAAAATCAGTCTACTATAGCGTAATTTTGTGTAGTTTAGTGTTTTTTTTACCGTATTTCAGCATAATTAGCGAAATTATTGTAATTTAACGTAATTTAGTATAATTGAACATAATTTATTGTAATATAGTGTAATTCAACATAATTTCAAGTAATTTAGCGTATTTTAGTATAAATATGCTAATTATACATCAAAAGAAGTAGTATAACAAATAATTTAAACAAAAATTTCAAAATTTCATAGTTAGGTTTCAATATTTTGTTCTTCATAGTATCTCTCTAAAAAAAAAAAAAAATGGAGTAAGCCGGCCAGAAAATGGCCGGTTTACCTAAGCCGTCCATTTTCTGGCCGGCTTGGGTATTTTTAGCGAAAGTTTGGGAGTCTGGGCATAATTAATAATTTGTATTAAACTTTGGATATTAATAAAAATGTCGGATTAGAATGAGAGTTTGAAAATAAAATAAAATTACTCGTGTAAAGAAATAAATAATTAGACTTGTACTTAGCCAAATAAATATACAAATTTTCACACAAATAATTTTTATATATAAGTTACAAATTTTATTTATTTAGGAATTATAAAGATGTGACTTGATAATTTTATGTATATATATACAATATTTGATATTGAACTATTCAGATTTTAAAAGTCGAATTATAAACACGTGACGTAATAATATTCGTACGACACTGCAAAAAAATAAGAAAAAAAAATAGAAAAAAAACAGAAACTTTTGGCAGAAAACAGAAAGAAAAAAAAAAAAAAAACCCGTCTACCCGAGACGGGCACGGGTTTGAAACGGGCAGGGCAGACTTTTTAAAAAAAAAACCCGTCTATCCATGCCCATTATACCCGAGTACCCATTGTACCTGTGCCCATTGTGCCCGCTACCCGTCCCGGATTTTGCCCTGCCCGGCCCGAGGTACCGAGAGCAAATGTCTATGTGGGGGTGAGATTTTAAGTTCGTCTTCCAAACCAGGTGAATTTATAAGACTCAGATATTAAAGAAAGATATTTGCAATTAATATTGGCAATATATATGTGGTTCTTGAATTCTAACTGGGGAGATAGGTGGCAGTGTGTCAGAGCTACGTGGAATGGAGAGAGCGAGGATGAGGGAGAACAGGAGAGATGAAAGGGAAATTAATTTAGCGGCGGAAATGATTGGTAATGGGATGGATCTATAAATTACAAATATAATTTACGCCACAATTATAAATGCATTCAATTGTTCTACAATATATATTGTCTTGGTTCTATGTACTTCTGTTGGCCTTCAAGTTCCTCAGAATTTTATCATAAATCTAAAAACAATAATGACTGAATGAATATCTGTAGCGGTAAGAATGGGAAGGGTCTGGTGCCCACTCGGATTGTCTAATATTCGTGCGTGTCGTTTCAAGATTTGTATGGATCAAGTGTTTGCGAAGTTTTAAGCTAATTAGACAGTTCTGAATTGATATCGGACAAATTTTGATCTCATGCCCATCATATGTACTCCACTTCCGTAAGAATAAAGAATGGTCATTACGGATAAATTTTAACAATCTCAACCAGGGGCGGATCTACATTCACCCGTACGGGTGCTAAGTCACCCTATGATTTTAAAATTTTAATTATATATATTGAAATGTAATTGAATTTTATTATTTTAGAATTTTGTATATAGTCTAGCCCCCTTATAAAATATCACATGTCTACTTGTAGTCCAGTGGTTAGAGCTTATTTTGTAGTTGTGGAGAGCATGGGTTCAATTCCCACTAGTAACATATTGTGCATTTTAAATTTTAGCACCCCTATCATGATTTTCTAGTTCCGCCCCTGATCTCAACTGGTATTAAAGCGGTACTCAGCAACTTGACTTAATTTCCAGCGAACAGAAAATTAAAAGAAAAAAAATAAGAATTTACAATTGTGCCAGATAACGCAGTTTGGAATCCAAACTTAGCCTAGTCCCTCCCTGTCTGGAATTTTAGCAACATTTTTCATTTATCTACCAAAAGGATATTTAATGTGAAATTTAATGCATTTAAGAAAAATCAGTTTTCTTTCTCAGTTAAGTTACCAGTACGGAATGTTTACATATATCTAACTGCAGTTAAAATGAAATAGGAGTCCCAGCAACAGTACAGCTGTTTGAATTTTGTATTAACTTTTAACCGAGCAGAAAAGGGATATTGATTAAGTTGATATGTGCAGAAACAAACCAATAGCCTGTCGGGTTCGGATCCTTTCTGGATAAATATCCAAATCCGGTGAGGAAAGATGAATTGGCGATACTGATATCTCGTCGAGTACTAGCAGAAAAACAGAGGTACAGTTAGTTTTTGTACCGTTTGTCTCCTTGTGCCCTTTAATGCCAAGTGCACAAGGTGAAAATACACAGTATATTCTCACAACTAATAAGCATTTTTAACGCCATCATAAACAGTAAATTTAGCTGTTGAAATAACCATACCAAAATCCACTAAAATGTAAATTGTCTATTATCTTTTTATTAATGAGCTTAATTAGAAATTGATGTCAAGCATTAAAATTATCGAATTGGTTATGTTCTTAATTACTGGTTTGTCTTATTCTCTATGTACAAATGACGCGCAGCAAAAAGTAAATAGATATTTGGTTTCAATTATCCTTTCTTTGCTTATGGAGGGTTAGGAGGAATCCACGTGTTAGAATGAACAGCCCTGATTCGGGAGATAGAACACGTGGCAGAATCCTAGCTCCTGTCGACTAACAACCAGTGTATGAAAGTTTGTCGTTTTGCACACCGTAACTGTACGATTCCCTACGGCCGTTTACAACTTTTTGGTTGTTGCTTTGCATGGATTTTATTTTATTCTAATTTACGGATAATTTCAATTGTCGATTATGGACTGTAGTGGCGGTCGCAATTTGCCTTAGCCCTAGTTAGCGCGAAATTTTACAGATATGCCACTACCATGACGGTGCGCCGGTGCTCTCTGAATTTTACTCCCAAGTCCTCAATTTTCCATAATGTTAGATAAAAGTCCAACATAAAATGATAAATTCTTTATCCAAATATGTGCAAAATGTAAAAAAAAAACAAGTTTATAAAATTTTACTCTGTACAAGATTTTTAAGTCATGGCACCGACTGATTGATGTTTTTGCATATCATTATAACTTAACATAAAATATATCTTTCAAATCAAAAATCGATTATTTTCAATATTTAAATGTGCAGTAACAATCCCTTGGATCTTGTTTATTAGAAGAAAAAAGAGAAGTAAAATCTTCATGCATTAACAGGTCTAGAAATAAATAGGAAAATAAATAAAGGCTCATCCTTCTTCCATATTATTTAAGTATAAATAGGATTATGAAATGGCCCACATGAAATCTGTGGTAGGAGAAGCAAATGATTTGTCATTCATTGCTTGGATCTTTCTAACAATGTGGAACAATCCATGATATTAGGTTTCGTTAATCACATACAAACATAATAATTCGTAGGAAACATTAACCGCATTTGTAGGGAGTCTGTCAATTTCCAAATAATAACACAAAAAGAATATAATAATAATCGTCACATCATAATAAATATTTGTAAAAGGAAGGTGGTTTATTTTTTTGCTTCCTTGCGAAGTTCGTTTTGATCCGCCAAATTACGAAAGCAGAGAGACTCAGAGACAGTTATCACCTCTAGATATTCTTTATGACATATTTACATATCTTAAAATAAATATTTAATTGTAGCCTGGTAAAATGCACATTAGACTATTAATAAGCACCTTTTAATTATTACAAAATATTCATTTGTCTTGTCTGTTTTAATTTAAACACAACTATTGATAGATGTTATGTACTTTAACCAAATTAAAGCACGTTTTGACTGTTTTTTAATAATTATGTTGAACTTTCAGATTTTTAACATTGTAAAATTCATATATAAATATTGTAAAGCACCCACTTGATTATTACAAAAATACATACTTGTCGTCTAAACTTTTACATTGTTATTCAAACAACTACGTACCCAAATGTATTCTACATATACACCTACTATAAAAAACACATTCACTATCGCCCCTTCACCATCGGGTGTCCTTCTGCACGGATGGTGTATGTATCCAGTAAGTGGCAGCGCGGTAATTACTTTAAACTTTTTACCGACTGTTCTGTCCAACCAATCGATGGCGTTGATGTAACCAGTCAGTATTGAGTGACTATTCAACATCGGTTTGTCTTAACGGACGATGGCACTGAGGGGGTAACTTTTACCATCTATGTGTTACATGATCTGTTGGTGCTACTACAAAGTAATAACAACTCGTTACCATATTAGACCGATGGCACATATTCTCAGAGGCAACGCTGTAAATAATTGGAACCTCAGTTTTAATTACACTATCTGCTAGATGGTGGTGATTTTATATATATATATATATATATATATATATATATATATAGAGAGAGAGAGAGAGAGAGAGATGAGCTATGGTGAGACGTGGAGTAAAACCAAGTTTTTACTTCATGGCACTATATTTCTATTTTAAAAATTCAAACAACCGATCCGAACCGGTCAACATGTTCTCTATATTAAAATGTGCTTGGAGACCAAATTTTACATTTTTTGGAATTGTTTTTACTATTTATTAAGCCACTTTGAAAATCGCTGATCCGGTGGTCCAGAAATTTTACTGTTTTTTACTGTTCACAATGGATCAGTGATTTTCAAAGTGGCTAAATAAATAGTAAAAAAATTCAAAAAAATGTAAAATTTAGTCTCCAAGCAAATTTCAATATAGAGAACATGTTGAGTGGTTCGGATCGGTTGTTTGAATTTTCAAAATGAAAATATGGCGTGGAGTACAAACTTGTTTTACTTCACGTCTCACCCTAGCTCATCTATATGTGTGTGTGTGTGTGTGTGGGTGGGTGGGTGTGTGTGTTCCAATACACCCTAGGTCGATTATCCCTAGCCCTTTGTATCTCCAAAGTACAGTAGCTCACTGTGAAAATCAACGGACTAAGAAGCTAGCATTTCCTCTCTCAGCGTCATTTGTATACTAAATCACTCTTCTCTCCTTTATTTTATGTTTATTTTATCATATTTTGAATGGTTTCTTAAATTAGGTAATAATTTAAACTAGGTTTAGTTATTTAATGTTATTTTTTTCTGTATAAGCGAAATGAGTAGCCAAAATAGTAGTTACTCATCAGATCTTTATTGCAATATATGTCTTAAGCCGAGTGTTGTGATGCTTTCGATGACCTCACAGAATTCGGGGGGAAAATTTTATAGATGTCCACAATACAATAAATGGATGGGCTGGTGTGACAATGCTGCCAATTTAAGTAACGTAAGTTTAAGTTCTCATATGCAACCTAGTAGACAAGTTGCAAGATATCGGAATAAGGCAGAAGTAGTATCTTCGATTCTCAAGAAACAACTAGTAGTATTAATTGTACTTTGTGTGTTGATAATTGTGGTATGTTTTTTAATTGTTGTGTTGTTGCTTCATATGAAGTAGCTAGTGGGTTACTTAATTTGTACATAGTGAGATGAGTAACAAGCTGTCCAACAACATGCAAAACATGTTTCAAAAATTAAATCATGTTTGAAACCCAAGTTTTCGGCAGTGTAGGTAAGGTACGTGACAGTTCATTGTTGTTTAATCTCTTACACAAACCCCCTTGAATTAAGTTGTGGTTTGCGAAAGAGTTTAAACAACAATGTAAGTCCACTGTCACGTGTCCATTTCTACATTACCTTAAGTTTGGATTTCAAACATGATTTAATTTTCAGAACATGCATGTTTTGCAAGTTGTTGGACATGCAGCTTGTGATGAATTTCATTTTCTTTTGATTTTCACTTTATTTTATATTTGACACTTCACAAGAATATGTTTTTCTTTGGTTATGTTCTAAAGAAATGGGTCAAACGTACTAACTTTCAACTAATAAAACATGTTCTTAATTAAATCATGTTTACAACCCAAGTTTTTGGCGGTGTTTGAATGGCATGCGACAGTGCATTGTTGTTTAATTTCTTACACAAACCCCCTTTGAATAAGATGTGGTTTGCGAAAGAATTTAAACAACAACGTAAGTCTACTGTCATATGTCCATTTCTACACCGCCAAAAACTTGGGACCAAAAACATGATTAAATATTCAGAAAATGTTTTATTAGTTGAAAATTAATTAGTTTGACCTATTTCTTTCTAACCTAACCAAGATAGAGCATGTTCTTGCAAGGTGTCAAATAAAATATAGTGAATTTAGTCAAAAGAAATTGTTGAATATGGTGTGTTGTAATTAATTGTTGTGTTGTAATTATAAATAAGGAGATGAATTTTATGGATGTTTATTTGTGTAGATAACTTTGTTTATGTTTGTTTGCATAACTTGGTAACTTCTATGTGGATTAATTGCACAATTAGATAAATAAGGGAATGTTGCTTGCATGTACAATTCGATCGGTGTTGTCAAACTCTACGTATTGAATTAGTAAAGGTAAACTTCTAGAATTGGCAATACAAATTAAGCAATTTCTAAGAAATATCAACGCAGGGCAAAGTTTGCTGAATTCGTATCCTCTGCATACTAACTCAAAAGGGACTCTTTTGAGTTAATACATCTCGGCCATTCGATTTTTTTAAGATTTATGCAGACTACAACCGCACTAATATTAATGCAGATGATACGCATTTATCCGCATTTAAGATTCGTGCAGACTACATCAAGTTTGTTATACTATTGACATTTATCCGCATAACGCCATCGGTGGAACTACTAAACAGTTGGAATAATCACTATGGAGCCGATGGCAAGTTAAGGGTTTCAATATATATATGCTACAACATAAGTGTTCTAGCACTCTCGAAGTGGTCGTCACTAGCTAGCTTTGCCCGCCATGACTTGGTCTCTAATCACTTGTCTCCGTCACCTCAATACAACACCGAGCACTCGATCGATCTCCATCATTGATGGTTTACGCATCTGACTCTCTGTCTATATCTTTCTTGAGGTTTCTAGTTAGGGTTAAGTTTTGGGTTAGAGGGTTTCTAGGGATAGTATGGTTCTAGGGTTTAGGGTTTAGTTTTATATCTTTATTTTTATCTAAGTGTTTTCTTTTCAGCATTTGTAGTTTTGGAGCTTCCTTACTCTTTGAGTTGTAATTTAATTTCAGCAATGTCGTCCCAATCATGCCCGCACTCTTCAGAACCCGCAACCAAGAGAGAAAGGGACCCCAGAAGCTGCGGGGATGGTAAGAAAAACTAAAAAGAATCACTCCACAACGTATTCATATTACTACCGACAGTACTGCTGGTTTGGATGTATGGGTAAAATTTCCTAATTTGGCATTTTATTAATTTTTTAATCTTCAACAACATGAAATATGCAAGAACAACCTTGCATTTACATCCAATCACATAGATTTCATTTTTTGAAGATTTGCATCCAGTCAAGACCAGTTAGGAGGAATGCAAGTGTTCGAGCAAGGGATTGGATATTAGCTAGAGCAAAGCCAAATGCAGCTACAAAGAGGATTACAGCAACAACAGATGTTCTTTCTAAGGGTTTGGAAAGCAAGATGCATACCCAAGAAGCTAGCACCTTGAACTGCAGTACTCAGGTAAGGCACCTGACTGAATAACTTAGTGTTTTCTAATAAGTTGTTATCTGTACACGATAGTGATACATTCATCTGTACATGATAGGGGCCTGCTGAAGTACTTGTCGAGACGGCCAATACGATGACTAATGAATTGGTGCTATCGAGACGGCCAATACTTGTAGGAGGAATACGGGGTCGGGTCCCGCTTGTATATCAGGAGGCATTGGACGACCTGGGCCTGGAATTCCAACTACTACATGACAGATATCTTGCGATGCCACTATCTGAATGAGGAGGCTTCCGCTACTATATTGGGCCAGGAGTGTTTCAGGATGAGGGTTTTTATCTAACAGTGGGTTTCACAGATATCCGTGATCTTATGACTTATAATGAGATCGACGTCTCTATTATCCAAGTTTGGATAATGTGAGTATTTATTAGTATAAACAAATATAATAATGTTGACTTATAATGAGATCTCCTTTATTTTATTCTGACACTGACTATTTTCAAATATTGCATGAAGCTAGTTACTGAATTAGGTACCCAAAATACACCTGACGTTGGCCCCATACTGCTCAGCATGCATAGACCACAGTAATGAACAATCCCTTTCATAGTTGGCCGATACCTTGCTAAAGTTTCAGGATAAGTGTCTTGTATTCTTACCATGCCACCAAGCTGGGTAAGCTGCTAATTGTACTCATGTTTATTGTCTTTTTTTAACAAGTTTGTATTGATTTATTATTTTATTACTTATATTGTAGAGCACCTTGGAGGCTTCTCGTTATCATCCCAAAACAGAATGTTGCCTACTTGCTGGACTCGGTACCAAATCATGATGATAACTTAGATGTTGTTCCTCTATTACGGAAGTAAGCAAAATACATATAATTTAAAATGAAAAATACTAAATTGGCCTACTTCTACGTACCATTTATTGACCTTTAATACTTCTAGGGATTTTAAGTCATACATAAACCAAAGAGGTCGGCACATGCCTGGGAAAAGAGCACTGGAGATCATAATGTATCAGGTAAGAAATATTTTAATCGAGTATTTCATTGCGACTTATTTCAAGTTTCAATTGCACTACTAATTAGATTTTGTTTTAAATAATACATATTTGATCAGAGCCCCACACAAAGCAATTCATGGGAGTCCGGGTTTTATGTAATGAAGAACATGGAGATGCTCATAAAAAATTATGCACGTTCTTTTCCAAAGGTTTGTCAATCACTTGTTTCTATCATGCTTTCATATTAAGTTCTTATATATGTTATTTATGTTTTAATTTATTCATGCAGTGTCGTTTGTCCAGAATGTCATACAAAGAAAACGCATTGCATGACATCCGTATCCAATGGTGTAATGTCTTCTTGAAAATAGTTTAATTACTGTGCAAGTACTTGTCTGTGTTGTAAAACATTTGTTGTTTTCTATTTTTTGCGGTCAAACAATTTGGTGTTGGTTTTAATAATGTGGTTTAAAACAGTTGTTAGTTTTATGGTACAATGACATATTGCTCTATATAATATTGTATGTGTGATATTGCTAACTTGTTGGTTTATAATTGTTGTCTAATTTATATATTGCTTGTTGCATGGATTAATTAATATATATGTTGGATAACTTGTGTATGTATATGTTGTTGATGCCTATATTAATTGTTGGTTAAAATATGGGTATATAATGCAAGCATTTTTATTGTTGCTTTGCTAGGTTTTAAAAATGACTAGCAAATATATGGAGGCTAGCC
Source organism: Carex myosuroides (assembly GCA_028015225.1). NCBI lineage: Eukaryota > Viridiplantae > Streptophyta > Magnoliopsida > Poales > Cyperaceae > Carex > Carex myosuroides. The sequence goes on from CM051488.1 coordinate 7,807,384, forward strand.
CCTAATTAATTAATACAAGAATTAATAATGAAACATAATAATTATATATACATCACAATCGGCTCAAAAATTAATGACCGATGGCAAACTAGGACCTGCCAATGCCAACTCAAACAAAACAGATGGTGTAAGATACTTTTGCAATAGGCTATTAAAATCCAATAGACAGGTTAATTACATTTGTCGTCGGTTACAAAAAGAAACATATGGCGTTGGGTACTAACACCGTCTATTTGATCAATGTGCTGCCGATGGCATATCAATTAACGCCATCTGTTTTGAGCCGATGGCATATGGGTATACATTTCTTATTGGGACGATAGGCTCGGTTCGGAAACCGATTGTGGATAGCGATTTCGCCCGACGGTGAAGTGTTTTTTTTGTAGTAGTGATATTTATTTTTTGTAAAGTTGATCAAAGACTCATGATAAAGAGAAAAGTTTGGATCTGATGTCCATCGAAAATAAATTTAGTCCGACGAGTATTAGAACTGTCCAATTTGCTTTAAGATTTGTGTGTGTCCCACACTGTGATTTGTGAGCACGAGTTTTAAAAACAGATCGGACGATTTCAATTTAGTGTCTGATGAGCATCAGACCCTAACTGCACTACGTAGAAAGATATTCCAAAGGTGACGACTTAATGGCAGTATAATACATGTATCACTAATGAAGTAGATGGATTTTAACGGTTTGAATTTGTCGTTTGAAAATAATCCGATAGACTTTTAGAGTTGTGCTCACCAACTCTTCTTTGTGAGCACATCACACCCTAGCTTTGCTCCTACTAAATTGTGGAGTAAACTTTTGAAGAATTTTTTTAATTAACCTTTTTCTTTCTAAAATTAAGAAAATATATAAAAAAATAAAACTAATTTCAATAATATAGATCATACTAAGTAGCTTTACTTAATCATTTAAAATTTTAAAATCTTGATGAATTTCAATACCGTATACCGGTATATTTTAATTAAATAGCCAACTAATAGTGTGCATCTATTTAGAGGTATCCAAGTCTTTAGTAGAGACATGAGTTTGAATCATAGTTAGGATGTGCTCGGATGACTTATTTTTTGTGAAAATTTGTGAGAACTTTGATGGAATGGGATTTAAATCCTAAAGCATGTTTGGTGGTCTTTTGATAATAAAATATTGTCTACGGAAAATACATAAGAATCAAATTTGTACATAAATGCATGGAAACAAAAATATGAAACTGAACTTAAATTTTTTTCCACATATATCCCAGCTCTTGCTCATTCTCCTTTTCCATCTTATTTTTTTTATTTTCATGAGAAGTACATTTTTTTTTAGTTCTTTATTTTACTTTATTGTGAATTTTTTTTTCACCGTCACTTTTCCTTTCACTATCTTTCACCATTAATTTCTTTATTTTTTTCCTGACATCTTTGACTTTGTTATAATTTAATTTTTAAATTTTCTAAATATTATCATATTTAATTATTAGACTTATATTATTATAATTGATCAGAAATTTATTGATATTATTAGACTTATATTATCATATTTACAACAAATTTTAAAAAATATATATATATATATATCTTTCTCAAATTAGAATTTCTCACAATTATTTTCTCAGTACAACCGAACATTAATTTCAGCACATTTTCTTATCCATATTTTAATACATATCCAAGGATATAGATTTTTATAAATTATTTTGTGTGTTTTGTATATGAAAAATCTCATTCCGTACAATTCCCTGACTACTGAACAAGCAGTATGAAGTTATGGCTGGTTTAGTGCTTGCGTTGCATTCAATAAAAAAAACAAGAAAGATAATAAGATAGTTATAAATAATAATAAAAGGCTATAGTATACTAATTATTGAATAATGGACAAAAGAGCATATTTGGATGAGAAATGTATATTACACCATATAAGGGAAGTGACGAGCAGAAAGAGACAAAAGAAAAGGCTAGCTCCCTATGCCTGCTATATACTGCATGTGAGAAACCAAGGTACTAAAAGAAGCTGACCTAATATTGTGCAAAGGAGCCCCAAATGAATGTGCTTTTAATTAAAGGAACTTTTGTCTTGGAGCTCCTCTATAGTTACAATTGGACCTGTCCTTCTTGAGCCTGTATATATATCGTGAACTTACAATAGCATGCATAGATTGATAGATATATAACATCCTTCTTGTCTAATTTAGTAGTTTTCTTACAAAAAATATGTTCACCATCTCTAATGCCAGAGATTACACTAATCAAGCTTCTTTTGATTCTCAAATTACTCCATTTTTTTAACAAGCAATTGTTTTCTCATTCCATGATTATTTTGCTTATATATATATATATATATATATATATATATATATATATATATATATATATATAGAGTAGAACTAGGGTGCTCCTAAGCTCACCAAGCCCTTCGTGAGCGCGACTCTAAAACCTATCAAATTGACTTCAAACGACATTTTCAAACCGTTAGATGTTCAATCTATATTAAAATGTGCTTGGAGACCAAATTTTACATTTTTTGGAATTTTTTTACTATTTATTAAGATGGTTTGAAAATCGCTGTTTTTATTAAAATTCTGCACCATTGGAAAACAGCGATTTTCAAACCATCTTAATAAATAGTAAAAAAATTCCAAAAAATGTAAAATTTGGTCTCCAAGCACATTTTAATATAGATTGAACATCTAACGGTTTGGAAATGTCGTTTGAAGTCAATTTGATAGGTTTTAGAGTCGCGCTCACGGAAGGGTTTGGTGAGCTTAGGAGCACCCTAGTTCTACTCTATATATATATATATATATATATATATATATATATATATATATATATGAGTCTGGCTAAATTGTTTCCGGAAGCACTTCGGCCGAAATGCTTACGGGGTCAAATTTTAATATTTGATATTCGAAACGTCGATCTAAGTAGTTCAATAAATTGGTTATATAATAAACATGTAGAACACCGATTTTAACTATTTTTTATGATTTTTGAAATATGGTCTCTTTTGGCTTAAAAATACTTTTGTTTAGATAAAAAAAGTCCATCTTTCAAAAATTATAAAAAATAGTTAAAAACTTTCAAAAATGGTAAAAATGATATTCTACATATTTATTATATAACCAATTTATTGAGTTATTTAGTTCGACGTTTCGAACATCAAACGGCTAAATTTAACCCGTAAGACGGTCGAAGTGCTTCCGGAAACAATTTAGTTGGACTATATATATATATATATATATATATATATATATATATATATATATATATATATATTGTTTTCTTTTCTGTTGCTAGCTTACAAGCCTCTAAGCAGACCACATCATTAGTGCTTATTATATGATGAGGTAATAAAGACTAAAGAGTGATAGCACACCATTTTGCTTTTAATTAAAGGACTTTGCAACCGAAAATATTGATATATAGTATAGACTAATATATGTTATGCATAGTACCATATAACCTCAGTAGTCACTCCATCCTTTTTATTTGTTTATTTGTGCAACATAATTGGTGGTCAATTGACCCTATCAACCTATCAAATTTCCTAAATTACCCATGTAAATTGAATTGTAGTTTTGGCCAATAGCAGATCTGGAAAACCTCCAAATTGACAACACTAACCAGTCCTTGGGTCCTTAATTAATTGCCTAAAGCATGTCCCTGTAAACGGGACTGTTGAAGACTTGAGAAATCGAAACAATGTATTGAACGCACGGCTTTCATTTAATTTAAGGTTTCTCGCCTACCATATAGTAGCACAGTAGCATATATATATATATATAGGCTACGAGTGTAGCAATTAATGTTCCTTGTCCATTTGCCTTGATTTGCCTACTCTATTTCATCATGCTTTGATCAATAGATGTTGCTACTAATGAGCAACATTTAAATCTAACAAAGGTAACCCCAATTTACTCGCCCATACATAATTCTATCTTTCCCACTTAAAATGTTGGAGACGAGGATGACAAAAAAAATAATGGCATAGCTAGTGTTTCGTTCAAGATCGGCTCGAAAAAACTCGTAATTAGTTTTTTTTTTTCAGTTTTGGTTCGACTCATCATGAGCAAGTTTGAGTTTTCAGTTTCAACTCGCGCGTTCCTCATTTTTTTGCAAGATATTTTTTCATGTCCACATTAAGAAGATGAAACAATTGTGACAAGAAGATAAAATTATTTTTGAGCATGCAGTCTCTGTGTGGCTCACAGCACGAACAAGATGTTAACATGTTGGTTCTGCTCAACTCGTCACAACTCACAACTTAAAATAGACAGCTAACGGAAAGCTTCATCCATGCCCAGTAGACATTGAGTCGGGCAAAAAGGAAAGGTCCCAATAGCTCTCTACAAGGCCGACATAAAGAAAGTTTTTGATACACTCAGCTAGAATTTTATGCTACAGACAATGCGACATCTGGGCTTCTCGGAATTATGGTTAACATGGATACAAAGGGCGGTCCTCCCGGAGGCATCTCAGGTTATTATTAATGACCTGTTGGGGAGAAAGATAAATTTAAAAAAGAGGAGTGTGACAAGGAGATCCGCTATCTCCACTCCTCTTCATCATTGCAATGGATTTCCTTGCGAGATACTTTGCAAAACTATTGGCCACGGGAGCTATTAGACTGCCTTACACTGACATGAAACTACGCCTTCTATACACTAATGATGCGTTTTTCTATATCAAACCAGAAGTTCAACAGCTCCAGACCTTACAAATTGCTCTCACGGTATTCCAGAATATTTTTGGATTAGCCACCAACCCACAAAAGTCCTTACTACTCATATCTGATCCTCAACTGCAAAACACAGATCAGTTACCATCAGTACTGGAATGCAGACTCAGCGAATTTCCCTTCACATACTTTGGTCTGCCGCTATCCAACAAGAAGCTCCCCAAAACGGCCTACCTGCCATTGATACACAAACTAAACAGAAGATTATCTGGTTGGGCAGCAAAACACCTCTCGATTGCATGTAGATTAGTTCTACTGAATGCGGTTCTATCAGCACTGCCTTCACACTTCATGATGGTATTAAAACTACCCAAATGGGTGATCAAACAAATCGACAAAATTAGAAGGATATTTCTATGGTATGGTGTGAGACAACAGTCAAGTAGGATGAACCTGGCAAATTGGGATCTAGTTTGCAGACCTAAAGAATACGGAGGACTTGGAGTAGTGGATTTGGTTACTTTCAACAAGGTACTACTCATGAAGTGGTGCTGGTACTAGTAGAAACCGGAACAGAGAATGTGGAAACCAATCTTCCAAGGAACAAGGTTTAATGAAAACCTCATGCCAATCTCCCCCCTTTTTACGGGAGCAATACAACAGTGCCATGCTTTTTAGGAAACAACAATAACACACATTTTTGGACAGACTGACAGAATATTACTGTGGAACCACGATTGGGGACATGGTATATTAAAATATGAATTATCGACGCTCTACACACACGCAATTGATATCACCATAAATCTCAAGGAGGCAATGCGGGCAATTAGACAAGGCCTCCAACAGGTTCTCACAGACAGAGCAGAACAGGAACTACAAACACTGAGAGGCTATCTCAGAAGAGTTATAGCACACGCAGATCAGTAACAAGACGAGGTCAAATGGAAAGGGACTGACACGGGTATTTACACCGTTAAAAGTGCATACCGAGCCATAAAAAACGAGCCGTACATTACGAGCCACACCCACCGCATATGGAAGCTAAGGGTACCACCAAGAACAAAAGTCTTTGGTTGGCTTCTGATTAACAACAGATTGATGACTATTGACAATCTAAGGAAAAAGAGATGGCCCATCACAAACATGTGTGTTATGTGCTGCCATGACGCAGAAACAGCGAATCACATGGTAGGTAACTGTATGTTCACGGCAGAGATGTATGGAGTAATGGACATTGCAACACAAATGAGGTATTATCCAATACAAGCCATACTGCGGTTAGACAACAACAAAAGAGCAAGGGGAACTCTACTGGTGGCAATGTTTGTAATCTAGAGAGAAAGGTGTACACGAATCTTCAGAGATTTCAGAAAGACACCGACAGAGTTGATAGAGGAAGTGGCGCAACTGTTGCATCGTCACGCCAAACCACCGGGAGAAGTTTGACCGAATAATAAATCTTCGAATTCCTTTTTTCTGTTTTCTTTAGTCTTTTAGGGGTTGTTCTTTTCCTTCGGTTTTTTCTTTTATTATTTTTTTAATTTGAAACTCAAGTATGTTTGAGTTTTTGTGTTTCTTACTTTATTATGCAACTACAAAACTCTTGTAATTTGTGATTATCAATCAAATATGAACTAGATCCCTATTTTTCCTTAAAAAAAACTCGTCACAACTTAACCTTCCAAACCTCGGTAACAATATCTATGCAAAGTTGCAGCATTAAGATTTGCACTCGCTTTTAGATTTACGTCTGCAATGTCGTTATCTTTTCAAAAAAATCTGTAACAATATCTATACAATATTAAGTGTGGCAAGTTATTTTTCTTCTCTCTTTTTTTGGTGCTGAGATGTTGTGCAAATAAATAAATAAATATAAAAACTATGCAGCAACGTGTGTTGTCGACGCAAATATTTTTTCTCAAATTGATCTGAATTGTGTTATCGTGATCGGATGGTTCTGGATTATTTTACTGGCTTATCACATGGTATATAATATTTCTATGTTAAAAACCCCCTCTTGATTATATAAATGTGAATCGGATGTTAAAATAATACATAAGAGGATCATATATTAATGAAGTATCAATATAAATATGGATAATTCATATATTAAAAATCCAATAATCACAATTTTATAATAGAAAAAAAAATAGATGTCTGCATTTAGAAGGTTAGTAATATAATATTTTCATGTTGTTATTTAAGAATTATATTTTTGCTAACAGAAAAAATCACTAATTATTATCATATTATTAGTCAAATGTATGAAAATTTTCATCAATTTAATAGAATATAAAATATAAAATATAATATTTTCATATCGACATTTTACAGTAAGTCCATAGATTAAGTTAAGCTTAAAAGCTAATCAATTTATGAAGTAGATCAAAACAAAAAAAAATTAAGCTTCGAATAAATTCTGGAAAATATTATTAGAATGGTGATAAATTCAAGCACAATTTCTACGTTGCGTTTGGTTGGAAGTAATTATAGACTTAAGAATTACAGTGCATACAAGAACTTATTTTTAGTCTAGTGGCAAAAACACATAATTTTTATATAAAAGATTATAAATTTGAAACTTACAAAGTAAAAAAAAATTCTATAATATATACATAAGTTTAAAAGTATGTTGAATGACTTGACCTTTAACCCATAATTTCAATAAAAAAAAAAGTTGTAGCACATACAGGAACTTGAATTTATAGAGAACAGCTTGAGTCTGATGGGTTTCGGGACCGTCCGATTCACTTTAAGATTCGTGCGCATGAATGTTAAAACAGACGCGAAAGTTGCGAGCACAAATCTTAAAGCAAGATCGGACAGCCATCGAACCCATCAAACTCACTTTGAGTCCGATGGACATCGGACCTAAATTGGTTCCGAATTTATAAGATATCAATTACCAAAGCAAAGCACAATAATAATAGAATTTACTTTCCTCCCACCGGATGAATTCAATACAGGACGTAGAATTTCTATACATATCGTTTTTTAATTTGACACGGATCTCAAAATGGACATCCTATATCATATTCATAGGTACTGAATTCTAATTACTCGGTTGAAATTATGTCAGTTTATTTATAATTCGGTGCAGTACTAGAGAGGATACAGACTCCTAGCGGAGCGAGATCTCTAAAGTAACTCAAATTTTAAGTTTGCATTCGGACCGTCCGATTACAATCAGGCATGCGTCTATAATGCACGAAATTCTTTAATATTCATGCAAAAACATATCAGGCAGTCCAAATTCAAACTCAAAATTTAGATTACTTCTAGAATCTGAGGGGCTATGAGTCTATATCTCTCCAGATCACTTGAGAGTAGGTCCGATGGGCATCGAACCTACTCTGGTTCCATGGGTTTAATCACCGTCGATTTGCTTTAAGATTTGTGCAGAACACTTTAAATTTCGTGCGTGTCTGTTTTAATTTTCATGCGCACAAATCTTAAATTAGATCGGATGGTCATCATGCTCGTTGAACCTAAAAGTAGGTCCGATGGCATCGGACCTACTCCGTTCTCTTCCCCAGATACATGAGATGTAATTTATAAAAACAGACGATTCATATTAATTTCAGTCAAACCAAACTCAATTCAATACTTATAAAAATTATAAGAGATCTATTTTAATATCTGTGTCAGATTAAAAGAACGGTTCAGATATAAAAATTGCACCTATCCCCTCAGGTGGGGGGGGGGGATCCGAATTCGGGGACTATCTATATAAAAAAAAATTAAAAAAGCATAAGAAAAATGATTGGAATTATTCTGTCAATTTATCTATGTTATTGCCCAGGGAGATTCTAATTCTATGATGGGCCCAACCCAAATTAGCCCAAACCTTCTTACATCTTCTCACTAAGAAAAGAAGAATAATGATTGAAATAAACCCTACTTGAATAATTTTTAAACTGCAATGTGAACACACTACATAGTAAATATAGAGAGAAAAACAAGCACAAGCATACAACATCGCATAGGAAAGGTACAAAACTAATGTTCCCGCGCTATATCCCATATTCCCACATGCCTTTGTCTTAGACAATGCTATATAATATAATATAATATAATCTGCACTACAATTTACTTGTAGAACTAAATTGTAAGCTTTTATTATTTAAAATTGAGTAGAGATTACTTGGCAATAACTTTTAAAAAAAAATTAAATAATTGAAAAATTGAAAAGAAATTTATAGGTATTGTTGTTTCAAAGATAGACAATCCAGCGATCAAATTTTATGTAATATTAGTATTGTTTAATTATCATTGGCTATTTTTTAAATGTTACAATAAAAAATATGACGGATGACGAAATGTATATCAAATTTTATTATTTTTTATGAATATAATATTTAAATAATGTTGATCTTCATGTTGGTTTTTTATATTTAAATTTTATTATTATTATTTTTTAAATGGACAAAATAAAAATTTGTCAAGTAATCCGCTATTTATAATCTACGGCTCAAACATTCTAGTAATCAGTACAAGTCGACCCACTGCCTCAAATATATATAAGAGACTTGTTTTACTTTACACCTATATTTTTTACATTTGAAAGTTGAAACAGTCGATCCGAACGGTTCACCATCATTTAAATATTGAAATATGTTAGGAAATCAAATTTTACATTTTTTGGAAATTCTTTAGTATTTTTTTAAGAATGATTTAAAATCATTGTTTTTTATGACCCATAATTCATCCAAAAACAACAATTTTCTACCCATCCAAAAAAAATAGTAAAGTTCTCAAAAAATGTAAAATTTGGTCTCCAAGCACATTTCAATATGGAAATCATATTGAGCAGTTTGAATCGTCTGTTTGGACTTTGAAAACAGAGATATAAGCGTGAAGTAAAACAAATCTCTTACTTCGCAACTCACCATAGCCCATCTCTCTCTCTCTCTCTCTCTCTCTATATATATATATATATATATATATATATATATATATATATATATATATATATATATATATGAGTATGGCTAATTTGCTTCCGGAAGCATTTCGGCGAGGTGCTTACGGGAGCATATCTTAGTATTTGATGTTCAAACAACAAATCTATACCTTTAGATGTTCAATCTATATTAAAATGTACTTGGAGACTAAATTTTACATTTTTTGGAATTTTTTTACTATTTATGAAGCTGGTTTGATGACTGCTGTTTTTATTAAATTTCTGCACCATTGAAAACAGCGGTTTTCAAACCATCTTAATAAATAGTAAAAAAATTCCAAAAAATGTAAAATTTAGTCTCCAAGTACATTTTATTATAGATTGAACATCTAACGGTTTGAATTTGTTGTTTGAACATCAAATACTAAGATATGCACCCGTAAGCACCTCGCTGAAATGCTTCCGGAAGCAAATTAGCCATACTATATATATATATATATATATATATATATATATATTAAGGTTAGTGAATTTAAATGCCTACTAACAATTTTATTGATAAAAATATTTACAACGAGTCAAATAATTCTAAATCCAATATCTAATCTCTTATTCTCATAAAAATTCTCTAAACTGATCTAATATTCTGATCTTACTTATATATACTCTTAAATACTTGACCAAGTCCCAGTAGAATTCGCATCCTCGAAGATATCTCTTATTTTGCGCGACTTTTTTTGGAAAATCTCAACCGTTCAAATACGTTCTGCACAAATCTCAAAGCTCAAATAATACTGCCCCTGCGCTATCCCCAAATATATACCGGACACGTCAGTCACACAAAATATGAGATACTTGGAGGATGTGCCCTCGTCCCATTAGACCATCACACTCACACACTTAAAAAAAAAATTAAGTTGGAGGTAAAGTCAACTAACTGTCTTAATATCCATAAGAGATTTTCAATCTGATTTTAAACATGCGACTTATTACATGGAGAGCATTGTTTTTGCAACTAGATCAAAAATTGATTCTCCACACTCGAAGAAAATCATAATTAGAAAGGATTTATAGTGAATTTTAGATTCTAGAAAAGAAGGGAAATGATTAATTCAAATGGGACCACACGGCTAAATCGTTTTAATTTTAAATCCTCAAAAAATTTCCCCTAAATTATACCGAAATATTAGATGGAGCCCGGAAACTTTCCAAATTTAATTCCGTGCAGAGAATTTCATAGGACAAACAATGCACATTATTATTCAACCTTAAAGCTAACGGAGGTAATTAATAAAGGCCACTGAGAATTACTAAGAAATCGGAAATTTGAAATTTTCAAAGATTGCATCACTCAGACAATTTTGGTTTTCGAATTTTGATAAATTATTTTGTTTCCTTTTCTAATATAAAATTTATCACAACAAACATAAATTATTTATGCATACGCGGTATCCCACATTTAACTCCTTTAAATCACATCACAAAAAAGTGACATAATATTAATATTGAAGTTACAAATAGCACCGCATGATTTTTTAGTTCAAACAGGACATGGGGGATGCACCAAACGGAAAATGGAACTTAAACTAAACTAACAAAATTCAAGTATATAGATTGCAATGTCTTGTAATTCATGAAAACCATGGAATCGAATCTGCTGAAATTCAAATTCCATGAACAGTGTTCCTGGAATTTCTGAAATTTCAAATCCAGCCGTTCAATTTTTTCTGTGCGCGCATCTCAAAACAGCTAGTTTTTCTGTGCACGTATTTCGAAATAGTTCAATTGCTGAATTCTGAATTTCAAAAATTTTAAAAACACTATTTATGTACTGAAATTTCAGCAGATTTGGATCCTGAAACCATACCATACCGGACATGTCTTTATTCACATGCACCTGCCTTTGTATTTGACATTTGACATGTACTAGTTCCAGAAGCAATTCAACTTTGGATGGGACCAAGACCAATCTCTTTCCGGTGATTTCATTGGACCCTAAGCCTCTTTTCTTTCATTTAAGCCCAAAAGAGCACCCATCTCTTGGGCTCCACCCATTTTATATCAAAGTGCCACTAAACCCTGATTTGGTGATTTCTGAACACCTGCGTTTGACCCAAATAGTACCGCCATTTGTGAACGGTTCTGATATTATACAACACATGCCACACACATCTTCATGTATCATATTAATTTAATATCACAAGTCTTCACAATGTATCTTTTTCATTAATGTATCGAATTGTGGAGCTTGTTTTTCTTCTTGAGGATATATGGACATTTTTTTCATTACTTTTTAGTTTGTTTCGTACAAAATAAACAATTCCTACAATAAATAAATAAATTTTAATGTGTTTATTATTAAGGCTCTTTATCTTGTTTGGATTTTCTACGTTGAAAATATTTGTGAAAAAGAAAAGTTGTGGTGTGCAGAGGTAAAATGATTTTTTTTTTTTTTACTTTTATCTTGTTTCCCTTCACAAGCCGTAGGCACCGTTGAAAGTGCTGTTACCTCTTTCAGGAGCCCATGTGGCGATAGTAACTTTTTCTTTCTGCTTGGTGGGCTCCAAAAGTGTCTTTCACTAGTCAGTCAGATAGATTCATGTGAAATTCATGTGGGCTCACGTGATGCAAACAGATTTTGTGAAGAATTTTTAATCATGTGACACGTTGGCATTAACCCTCCTGTCTCTAGTCTCACTTGTTCAATAACTATTAACCCTTAGCTTGAGGGGCCGAAATTTTTTTTGTTACAATCTAATAAATCAAAATTTCAATGTTATCGATGATTTCTGAAAAATTCCAAAATTATTGTCTACACATTCTAAAGTTGGGACAGATATCCTCCCAGGTACCTGACTCAAGCAAATTGCAACGGCCGGCTCAGATTAATTCTATCTGGGCCAAACTCAATCTGGTGACTATTGAAACTGTAGGAGGTCTATTTTGAGATTCGTGCCATGTTAAATGGGCCGTCCAATCGTAATTTGCTTGAGTCAGGTAACCTGAGGTGATGTGAATTCCTAAAGTTGTGCGGAGCCCGAATCAGCATGACCGTATCACCCCAGAACCTGAGCTGCAATTAATAAATTTAGACTGTTTTTTTACTTATGGCATGAATTTCAAAACAGATCCCCTATAGTTTTAAACTTATAATAGAATTTGATATGTTTTAGTAATCCATGGTAAAATTGAATTTTGATTTATTAAGATGGTAATATAAATATAAAAAAAATGGCATAAGGGATAGTGTTGATCTATAAACCCTCATAATTTAAAATTTCTGAATGTAATTTTTTTATAAAAAAGTTCATAATTTAAATTAAATGTTTCTTAAATAGATATTTCTTTTTTTCCAAGGGCAGTCGACAAAATACACAAATATGATATAATTTTAATTAAAGTTGTTGGTTTCAATATGTACATTTGTTAGAAAATAATTATATATGTCAATTCACATAATATATAACCTGGATTGGATCCACAAATTTACATAAATAAAGCTGAGGTGTCTGACCTCATGACAAGTCTCCACACCATAAAAAAATCACCAAATTAACCATGCTTTTACAAATATTGAAAGTTAGTCCAACTCGTCATTAGCATAGTTTCGGAGGCTAGCTGAGGTTTAAAATTTTGAAGGTCTAAATTGGTTATTTCAAATTAGCCACCTAAAGTTATTTATGTTTAGTTGAAGGGATTTTTAAATAATTCGCAACTTACATTGCAAGTTCCAGCCACAATGCAACTATTCAGATCAAATTTTATAATGTATATTCCTCAAATACTCCAGTTCATAACTAATGTATTGACGAAAATACTATGTTACGGTCAGATATATGTGGTGGGGATCCTGAAATTATACAAGAAAAAAAAAAAATCCAAAAATGAAAAATAATAACAAAAGGAAAAAAGGGTCCAATTGATTGTGCCTGTTGTTGTACTAGTGTCTAACACTGCTTTGAAATCGAAATGTCAGACTGATACATAAGAGGAGAACAGGATTTGTACTGTACAAGGATAAGGAGGAACATTAAATAGTCACGGCTATAGTACAAGAAATAGGAGGAATTAAACAGCTTCTAATTAGCAGAGCAAGGTCAATATAAACTTCAGTAAAACAGAAAATGAAAGAAAAGGAGACCACACCAACTCTGTGCATAGATTCCTTGCAATCATGTGTCAATTAATTATAGAGACAAACTTATAACAACAACAATCAAACTTTTAGTTTCAAAACAAGTTAAGATAGACTAGAAATGAAATCCAATCAGAGTCACAAAAAAGAAATGCAACACATGGACTTCACAGGAGGTCATCCATCCTAGTACTATTGTCCAAAAAGGCTTAACTGCAAAGTTTCGATGGGATCCGGTGCTTTAGTACTGGTATGATCGCATTCATTTTTTTTTTCAATTTTCAGGAACTTCCAATTAAAAAATGAAAACTCAGTTTCTAAGTTTAATGGAGTCATTAGCGAATATAATAGTTTAAGGAATTTACAAAGCGTATACGGATTAACGGATAATTATTCGAATCCATATTTTTTTAAAATGTGAATATCATTAGTAAGATATATATTTTGTAATTTAAACTTTTATTAAAAAATTGTGTTGTTGGTTCATATTCGTATCCGATCTATCTGTGTCCAAAATTTTAAAAAAAAAATACGAAATAAAATTTGACCAACATCGCATCCGTATTCAATTTTGTTTTCATCTTTGCTTGGAATTGACAAGCAAATAAGTGTGCAAGAGAGCAGTACATTTTGTGCACAGAAAGCAGCAAGAAAGGGGCATCATGCATACAGCCATAACGGTTGCCGGTCTGTCAAAAAGAAATTTTGAGATGAAAAAGGCAGCTTTTTGAATTGAAATATGCCATTGACCGCAGTATGACCACCAAAAAAATCAGAATTTTTTTTATTTATAAAAATAATATAAAATAATATATGATTTCAGATAGAAAGAACTGAAATTAAAAAAAAAATCAGTCCTTCTAAAAGGACCGAATTTTTTTTTTCCAATCCTTTTAGATTTTTGTTAAAGAAACCGGAAAAAAATTGCAGTACCATCAACATATTTCTAAAGAGACCGGAATTTTTTTTCGTTTCTTTCTACGAAATTGAATACTCACGTATTTTGTCTAGAATCTTATATTATTTTTAATATATATTTTTCGATGGAGATCAAGCTTTCAAATTCCATACTCATATTATTAAAATAAAAAAAATTATTTCTGCCAAATTTAGAACCCATAACCTATCATAAGAGACCATGTGTCTTATTAGTCACTGCCGTCCCATTTCGCCTGCTGGTTTCCTTCCCTACAATCCATACTGTTGTAGGAAATTTCATTGGATTTGGAAAAGCTGCTTAAACTATTCACTTGTAATCATGTATTTGCATAGTTCTTTATGAAATAATAGTTAGAAGTAACTTTGATGTCCTAAGACCTTCATTTTTTTCACATGATAATGACCCGAAATTTTTATTTTTACCATTTTCTCAAAAAAAAAAAAATCAAACACCCATGTTTTTTGTTTTTTTGATTCTACCCAGGCTGCAAAAAACACCAGTGCGGCCCCAAACAATAGAGTCCGCACTATGCCGATGTGGCTCTAGCATTGGGTCCGCACTATACCGATGCAGCCCCTAGATTCGCAGAATGCCGATGCGGCCCCCTGGCTATATAAAGGGGTCGTTGGTTCCATATTTTATGTCTATTCAAAGAAGCTTTCAATCCCTTCGAGCTCGGATAAGTTTTCTTCTTCTTTTCAAGTTTTAATTTTTAGTTTAGGGTAGTAATTAGGTTTAGGGTTTAGGTTTAGGATTTAGGTTTAGGATATAAGTTTAGGATTTAGGGTTTAGAATTAAATATTAATTTAGAACCAAAATTTAAATAGAATTGTACCAAAATTTAATTAGAATAAGACAAAAATTAATTGTTTGAGTACCAAAATTAAACTGGACCAATACCAAAATGTAATTAGGTTTATTTTACCGAAATTAACTGTTTGAGCACCAAAATTTAATTAGACCAATACCATAATTAATTAGGGTAATTTTACCAAAATTAAAGTAGACCAATACCAAAAATGTAATTAGGGTAATTTTACCAAAATCCTCATATTTTAAGCACTAAAATTAAATTTGACCAATACCAAAATGTAATTTGGTTTATTTAACCAAAATGTAATTTGGTTTATTTAACCAAAATTAATTGTTTGAGCACCGAAATTAAATTAGAGCAATTCCAAAATGTAAGTAGGGTTATTTTACCAAAATCCTCATATTTAACCAAAATTGGTACCAACACTAATAGCAAAAAAATATTAAATACAGCATGACATCTAGTAGAGATATATTGTCTTCCAGTAGGGATGTACCATATTCTAGTAGAGGTACACAACATGGCCCTATAGCCACTCCGTACGAGATGTCCCAGTATATCGATGGCGCGTTGACAGATGTTACGGGTATCCGGAGTCGCACTGATAGAGTCAGCGACTTTTTATGGTACCCGAACGCGGAGCACCGGATTCTAGAGGCTGCCACTGGGGTAAGTTCTAAATTAGTCATATTTATAAAAAAAAAAAAACTAATAACATCATTTTTTTCTATGAATATTGAATGAATCTGAATTTTTAATTAAATGCAGGGTTTGGATGCGGTTACGGTTTGTCATAACCGCATGTGGCTAAAGTACCAGCCGGCGTACGGAGGGACATTGCATGAGATGGGATTGTTTCAGCTATCTAAGATGGCCAAGGAGAACCATGATGAGGGCTTATCTTCCGGGTTCATTGAGCGATGGCATCCCGAGACGCACACCTTTCATCTCCCCCATGCTAAGATGATAGTCACCCTACAAGATGTCAGCTGTCTGTGGGGGTATGACTATTATTGGGGAGCCTGAGACGGACGTCGAGTACGGGGGTTTCCGGCATTTGTGCATAGACTTGCTGGGTACTTGCACGCGGAGCTCTAGAAAGAGAAGAAGAAAGGTGAGAAGATTCAGATCTCGCCCAATACCATCAACTTAGCAAAGTTGAGGGCCAAATTCAATTCAATGACTATCCGGATTGTCCATATCAAATATGTAAATTGTACCTTATTTAATTTAAATAATATCAAATTTACTTCTAAACAATGTTCTAATTTAAATAAATAATAAGAGGTTGTTGACCAGTACCTGCGCGCATATATTCTGGAGATGATTACTTGTCGGTTGTTCCCGGATTCACACGGAGATCAGGTGCGGCTGTGTTACCTTGAGCTTCTATGCTATTTGCCCACTATGGGCAGGTACAATTGGGGTGGTGCCACGCTAGCATGCTTATATAGGTAAAAAAATTATTCTTATATTTGTTAATTTTTTCATTGTTCTATATTTCAGTATAAGTAATAAATTGTTGTGAACACTAACATTGTATAGAGGTCTTAACAATGCTTGTCTGAAGAAGAACAAGACTTTTATTGGACCATGCATGTTACTACAACATTGGTCGTACGCACATCTGATCGTTGGCCGTCCAGTCCTGGTTGACAAGACAGATGTGCCAGAATGGGGCAAGCCCGAGCCAAACAACTGCCCTGCATACGACGCCAAGTATTGCTATCCGAAGATTTGGGTCAGGTTAGGGCATGGCGCGTCACTCGGCATCACATTCTGGAGACAGGAGATCGAGCATCTGAGAGATGATCCAAAGTATGTGACCTGGGAGCCCTACAGAGAATATGTAAGTCTAATTTTTTTTAAATTTGATTTAAAAATATTTCATGTTTTGTTGATTGAATTGATATAAGGTTTCAAATCTGTACAGTCAGATCGAGGTAGATGGAGTACATCGTACTTTCCTTGAGGTATTGCCTGAGCGATATCGGCAGCATGAGTGTTTCTGGTATGCAGAGGTGCTGCGCATTTGTTTTCAGGTACCGTAAAATTATCGAGACTGTAACTTAATTTAATAGAAGCAAGCTAACATAATTAAATATATATATATATATATAGAGAGAGAGAGAGAGAGAGAGATAGGCTATGGTGAGTTGTGAAGTAAAATGTCGTTTTACTTCATGTCATATTTTCATTTTGAAAATCCAACCAACCGATCCGAACCATTCAACATTTTCTAAATATTGAAATGTGCTTGGAGACTAAATTTTACATTTTTTGGAATTTTTTTACTATTTATTAAGCCACTTTGAAATCGTTGATCCACTGTGAACATGAAAAAACAGTAAAATTTTCTGGACCACCGGATCAGCGATTTTCAAAGTGGCTTAATAAATAGTAAACAAATTCCAAAAAATGTAAAATTTAGTCTCCAAGCATATTTCAATATAGAGAACATGTTGAGTGGTTCGGATCGGTTGTTTGAATTTTCAAAATGAAAATATGAGCGTGAAGTAAAAATGACCTCTTACTTCACAACTCACCATAGCCCAGCTCTATATATATATATAGAGTTGGGCTACGGTGCTATGCATATATAGTGTCATCTCGTGCTATGCATTTTTTAATCGTTGGATTGCTTTAAGATATGTGCAAAGTTTAAGCGCTGGATGAAGAAAAAATAACAGAAAATTTAAAAACCAACATCCTCCGTTAAAGTTAACAACATAAAGAAATTACAAAATTTCTCTCCCTGTCGTTTCCTTCCCTTTTCCCTGTATTTTCCCCAAATTAAAGGGAAGAACAGAAAAGAATAGACTGCCACCTTCGGCCCATCCATCTCCCATATCGCACCACCTCATACCTCCAGCGGCATCGTGCCTCGCACCTCCATCCGCATCTTGGAGCTCCCTAAAACACGAGTAAGAACAAGAGAGGGAGAAGAGCGATTGATAAAGAGGAATAGACGGTGTGAGGGGGCGTGAGAGAACGACCAAGGGGTGGCGCGAAACAGTGGCTCATGGGCGTGAGACAGACCGGCAAGGGGTGGGGGTGAATTTGGAGAGTAACTAGAGGCAGGAGGCTCAAGAAATGGAGGGGCTGAGGGCGTGATGTGCGAGGGGGATGGAGGCGATAGGGAGAGAGGAGGCCACCGGGGTAGCAATTTGCCCTGTCGATAAGAGCAGAGGCAATAGGGAGAGGAGACGAAACAATAGGGAGGTGAGATGCGATGGACAGAGAGTGGGAGAAGAGCGAACGGAGGAGTCTGTTTGTTTTAATCTTTCGCTGTTAGTTTCATCTAGCGATTTTTTCATGCGCAAATCTTAAAGCTCATCTTATGGTTCAAAAATGCATAGAACGAGATGACACTATATATGCATAGCACCGTAGCCCAACTCTATATATATATATATATTATAAAGCACTATTACCCCGGTCGGGTCATGAGATAGTTCGGGTTGCGTCAGACATCTCCACCCCCGGCACCGATCAGTGAGGGGGTGTGGCGACAGCTTCATCATGCCAGGGACACCATTGAGGGCAAGAACTGGGGAGTCGTGCATGAGGATTACGTGGCCCATGCAAGATCTACAAACCCCCCATTAGCTGAGCAGCACCGTTACATGGATGTCGCGCCCATGTAAGAATTATTTTTATAATTTGTTTCTTCACTATAGTTTTCAGATTGTAATATCTGACTTGAATTCATACAGACCTTATAGAGATTGGTACCAGGATCACGACGCGTACACCATATATCTGAAGGGGTGTATTGCACAGGAACTAAACTAAATTTTACTGTGCGCGTGGGAAAAAAAATTCACTATCATGGGCGATGTCGGCAGCATGAGTGTTTCTAGCGTGCAGAGGTGCTGCTTATTTGTTTTCAGGTACAATAATTTAATTTAATTAATTCTCGAGACTGCAACTTAATTTAATAGAAGTAAGCTAACATAATTAAATATATAGATTATAAAGCACCATTACCTCGGTCAGGTCATGAGGCAGTTCGGGTTGCGTCAGACATCTCCGCCCCTGATACCGATCAGTGAAGGGGTGCGGTGATAGCTTCATCATGCCAGGGACACCACTGTGAGTAAGAACTGAAGAGTCGTGCGTGAGGATCACGTGGCCCAGGCAAGATCTGCAAACCCCCATTAGCTGAGCAGCACCGTCACATAGATGTTGCGTCCATGTAAGAATTATTTTATAATTTGTTTCTTCACTATAGTTTTCAGATTGTAATATCTGACATTTTTTGAATTCATACAGACCTTATAGAGATTGGTACCAAGATCACGACGCGTACACCATATATCTGAAGGGGTGTATTGCCGACAACCCTCATGAGCGGGTACCGAGGCCGAGGGATCAGAGATGATGGATCCATGGTATTATCCCCGCCAGCGCACTGTTCGGATCCACGGTACGATGGCCACGATAAGGGGCTGGAAGAGGCTCAGGAAAGTCATCTTCAAGCACAACGTACCCGCGGTGTACCAATGTGGGTACAGGTCGCGCCTCGACTCTCTACTCAGATGCGCTGGCTTAAGCGGGTGTTATGCGATGGATGACATATCCAACGAGCCTGATATCTAAGTCCCGTACGCTGGTGACAAGGCATTATTTGCAACCATCCAGAACGCTGAGACCGTCGATAAGGCGTTCGACCGAGGTACAAAGGCATTGCACCGAGCCACATACCAGGCCATGCCTACTCAGGATGCCGAGGTATAATTGTAATTAAAATACATTACTGTGATTTTCTTTTCAAAATTCTTGATTAACTAATTTGTAAGTTACTGCAGGGTGGGGAGGAGAAGTCGCTGGGGTACAATATCTCCACATATTTTGGCACAAAGGGAGATGGATTGTATTCTCAGGATTACAGTCCGACTCAGACGGTACCTCTTGTCTATCAGCCATGGTATGTTCAGACAAAGCCCTTCCCACAGTTTCTTGGGTCATCATCACAGCAGGCATTGTACCCTTCGCTCCATGATGACCTCATAGCCAGACAAGCATTTTTATTCACGCAGGGTGAGTCTGAACAGACTACGGTTTTTAGTTCTGGAGTCCAACAGACATCTGAGATTGAGGAGGTTCATGACGAGCCAGTTCAGGCAAAGGATGTCCAGGCGGAGGACGACGACTCTCCAGACTCATCAGATACTGCCGAGATGTCACTGTCCAGGCGAGGTCGGGGGTTCAGGAAGAAGAAGCAGAAAATGGTATTTAGTCATGACCAGTAGGTTTTGATTTGTACTTTGTTAGATGTTTTGTCAGATACTGAGACTTATTTGTTAGATACTGTCACTTATTTATTTTGTTGTTTTGTTTTTTTTTTATTTGTTGTTTTGATATTTATTTATGTTGTTCTATATATCATTATTTCTTCGTACACAAATGATATTTCAAACGAAAGACATTTCCAAAATATTAGATCCTACAAACGAAAAATATTTTACCAATAAACAACATTTAAAACAAAAACCAAAATAAAATAAAACAATTTTAAAAACTAAAACCTAAACAAGTAAAACAATTTTAAACACAAAAACCAAAACAAAAATTACAGATTTCAAATTTTAAAAAAAAGAGTGCCGCATCGGCATTCTGTGGACCTAGGGGCCGCATCGGCATAGTGCGGACCCCATTATTTGAGACTGCACGGGTGTTCTGCGGCTTGGGTAGAATCCGAAAAACCCAAAAATAGAGGTTTTTTTTTTTTTTTTTTTGGAAAATGTTATATATAAAACTTTCGGGATAATGACATTACTTCATCAACTCTCTAGATCGTTGTGTATATTATTTTTTAGATACCGATTATAAAGTATTCTACAATTGCTTGTCCATTAACACAAACAATATTGTTTTAAATTCGACCAAAATTACAACACCAGTTTGATGCAAGGAAAACCCTAGGATCCGATTAATCATTGTTTGTCTCCTCCACATTCTTAAGAAAGGCAACACTACTTTTATATTGTTAAAATATGTTATTGTGATATTACTTACAATAATTGCTATGATTTGTATGTGAGAGGAGGCTTATAGTTAAGACAGCAAGATAGTACTTGAACTTTCAGATCCTTCATCTAAGTTTTAAAATGCACACTTAATTGAACAAAAATAAACACATTGTTTAAATTGAATTAGTAATTATTTGAACTAAAATAGGTATTTGTTTTCTTAAATTTTCCAATTCATTGTTTGAACCATCCTAAAATGCATATTTTTGTAAATCGAAATATATAACACATTCCTAAATCAAAATGGCTATATATATACTTGCCTATTCGTTTGTTTTACATGTGGATAAAAAATAATTGAGCATGTATTTGAGGGGTAAGAACTCCTATTGGTCTTTTTTTCTTACAATTTTGTTTTAGGTTTATGTCAATAATCTTTATATCTTTATCATATATAATAAACGGTGATCAAATCATTGTAGCAAAAATACTGTATGTTGAATTGCCGTTGGCTTGTTTATTTAGAAAAGAAATAGTTATCTTTTTGTTATGCATTTTTTTTTTTTATAATTATCCACATAAATAAAAGGCATATATGTGCATTGTGGTTATTCTTACTTATAATCATTTAATGAATGACTAATTAAGAAGGTTCGTAAATTCTTCATATTTAATGTTTAATAAAATTTCAATTCAAATTTGTATAAGCATCATATTATAGTAATCTATTAGATGAATTTGGTCGTATTTACATGATTGAACTTGGAGTCGGAACAACAGGATTGTTGCAAATAAAGTAACAAACAAGTACATGAAATAAAACTGAAATTAAAGTGGCGTAAATGTTTTATTAATTTTTCACAATGTATTACTTATAACAAGACAAATATTTGAATAAGATTCTTAAGTAGAATTGGATGCAATAGAAAACAATGAGAGAAAAACAAGGCATCTGGTTGTGTTAGAGACAGAACCCATCCCCCACTAACAACACATCGCGCCAACTATTTGCTATGGAGTGAGTCTAATCTGGGATCAACTCTTGACAACACAACACCATACTTGGTGACATTTGAAGTGACATCATTTACTTTAACAATTTGTTCTCTCAGTACCAATCCGAAAGGGGAAACTGCATGTTGCCTCGTGACGGAGAACGGAGTAGGTCCGATGTCCATCGGATCTATTTTTAGGTTCAACGTCATGATAACTGTCTGATCTAATTTAAGATTTGTATGCACGAAAATTGAAACATACATGCACGGAGTTTAAAGCGTTCTGCACGAATCTTAAAGCAAATTGACGGTGATTAAATTCATCGAACCAAAGTAGGTCCGATGCCCGTCGGAACTACTCTCAAGTGCGTGATGATATACATTTGGATAACAGTATAAATAAATGACCTAGTTCAAGCCTCCCAATAGTATATATCATAGTAGTAGTATTCATAATTTCATCCTTTTAGTTTTCTCTTCAAGAATCCCACTCAAGTTTAGTTTATGTTGAAATTATGCACTTATTTTACATTTTTTTTCTGAACATGCATGTTAATTATGGGTTCGCATTGGAGTTAGTTTAGTTGGTTTTTCCAATGACAGAGCAATAGAGTATTTAGTAGCTAATCTTTAAACTGATTTGGTAGATCTTTGAAATGTTAATCATCACCGTTCTTATGATAATTTATTCAAGAATGAAATGAGAGATAGCACAATTGGTTAGGAGAAAAGTTTTAAGATTGTTGATTATTCAAAGGTTGAGAGTTCGATTTTTCCTCACGACTTCGCAACTTCTGTGAAGGTTTAAAAAAAAAGATAATTTATTTAATAATGAACAGTGGGCGAATTGAAATAATTATAATATTCAATGAAGAAATGATCAAAAAGTAGGACTTCAGACCTCATATTCTAATTGAAAAGGTGACAACACTAAATAAAATAAGTGTAAGTTTGTAATGCCAAAATAATACTTTCCTTTTTATTACTGTTTTTTATTAACAACACTATGACGAATTTATTTTTCCCCAAAAAGTGTTCTTCGTAACAGAAAATATCATATTCTGTCTCAAGTTATATTGGAGCTACACTTTTTTGGTTCGGAAAAAAAAAAAACAGTAAAAAAAAGCGCTCAAGATTTCCAATTTTGCTAAAATAAAATGTTAGGAGGATCCTTTCAAAAATTGCCCTTGACAAACAACTCATTTGTTGGGATTGAGCTCCTCTTCAATATACTATACTGATTTTATTAGAGAATTAATGTTAGATAGATTCAATCGGTCCATTCTAAATCTAATGGTTCAAATTTAAAACTAACTCATATTAGTAAAATTGTGCAGAATAAATAGACACAAGAAAAATAATGTGTAAACTATTGTGAAGTTTACATATTCTTTCACCTTTAAGTTGTACGAGGAGTAAATTTTAAGAAATAAAACGAATTAACGTCTTAGTTAACCTGGAGTAAGTTACACTCCCTCTTCACACATAATAACTTACTTTTCTTTTTCTTTTTCTTTTTCTTTTTGAAATGAAGAATAACTTCCTTTTCACATGTAGATTCTACTAACATTCATCTTCTAATTATCTCTCTCTTCACAGTAACTCCACATTCACTCCCCCAAACATGATTAACTTAATTTACTTTAATTTGAAGTAAAGAATTTAATCCGGAATAACTATACTCAACCAAACATGCAGAGAGTTAAACTGGATCATTAACAATCTAAATTTATCTTTGAAACTTTCTAATAAAGTTCATGCAATTGGAGAGGAAATCATCATTTCCTTTTGTTCGGTTTGCTGCTTAGGAGTTAGGAGGGAGACACTTTAATCTGTTACAAGTGTTGAGGGACAAATCGTTAGCCCTTGGTCAGGTTCCCGTTCTATATAGCTTTTATTGAACTGAAGATGCCTTAATTTGAAGTAGGAAAGATGCCATCAAACAGTGCAAATTACAACGAGTTGTGAGCCTACAAAAATTATTTGAACTGTCCATGCTGTGAGGTGACAGTATCCGGATCTTCTATGGTGGATATATGGGTAATATACTGGGTAGTGAGTCAGAGAAAAATCTAGTAATTTCACTAGGACACGTAGGCATTTCTATAATTCTATATACTTTTAGTTAGTAATTCCTATATGACACACCGCATTATGTGTCTTGATTTTCAATGGTACACTCATAGAAGTTCCATGTTCACTGTTACTTGTGAATTACATGGAAATTGATTTATACTACCTAAATGAAAACATATCAGATTCTCAAACAATTTCAGTCAAATGTGTTTCCATTTGCAGTGGAATGGAGAAATTTTTATTCTGCTGCGATTCATGTTCCATTTCGGATTAACAAGCTTTTGAAGAGTATGAATTTATCGGTACATGGTGCATATGCACCATTTGGTACAACCTTTTAGGTTGCACTGAGAATACATTCCATAGAGCATATATTTTTAAATTCACATTTTTTATACAACACACCTTGTTTGAGACATATAAGAGAGATTGGCTCTGAAATTTTGTATGGATTTCTATTAATAAGAGAGATTATTTAAAATTATTTAAATTAATACTTTTCTCATAAGCCTGCTCTATAAAATAACGATAGCATATAAGAGTACAGACCTAAAATCCCAAATAGCCCAACAACACATGAATTAAATCCATTATCAAATAAAATCCCAGAGGCCCACGGAGCTAACATTGTATGACTATGCTAAGCTCTTTTCATACATGGAAACTTATTTGACATCATTGCTTTGATAAGAAACCTAACCAAAGGAAATGCCAACACAACCAGGTACATTTGGTCTTCCATGCAAGTAACCCTTAAAACAAGCAATGCATTTTGCACCCAGCACAGGACTTATTTCTTTATTCTTGGTAGAGATCTTCCATGGTGCTCCGAAGCTGTTCGACGTCAGCACCAACTACTTCACTTGCCTTCTCACCATTTTTGATGAAATGAAAAGTTGGCTGCAGAAAAAATAACCACTTATCAGGACAGTGAACCAAGAAAAGAAAAAATAAGAGTTCAATAACAAAAATATGGACATAAGCATACCACAGAGCAAATCTTTAGATCATTGAGGACGGTTCCAAGACCCTCCTACATGGATTAGAACAATAACTAATATAACAAAACAATATAGTACGTCAGACGATAATAAGCTTTCTTTCTTTTTTTCTTTTTCTTTTATTCAACTCAGTACAGTGCTAGTCCAATTAGGCCTGACACTGAGCCCCAATTGATACATAGTTGTGCAAGTTAGGTCTGATTGATGTACAAGTTCCATCTGAACAAGGCTTAATTGAGTAATTGAAGCTCAACTGAGGTTTCGTTGCACCATTAGAACTTAGTTAATTTGGACTATTTAAATTTGAAACGACCCAAGCTACAAAAATTAAATACCTGATCAATATCAACTTTGTAGATTGTAACATTTGGGTATTGATGGCTCAGCTGTTCAATGAATGGTGATATTGCCCTGCCTATAACAAACAATAATTAAACAAATGATAGGACAGATATGTAAACATGAATACCAAAGGAAGGCAAAACATACAACTGACAACTTGTAAAAGAATTGCATTTTATTTTCTTATTCTTTTATGAGAAGTGCACTCACAATCACCAGACCCTTGATAGAGATGAGAAACTAATGAGAAACTCTTGTTCATTACAGAAAGATCCTTGCGGAAAGCAAACTACTTTAAGAAAAGAACTATCTCTTTACTTAAATTAATTAACCAATTCAAGGATTGGACATAGGGAATAACTCTTACGAGTTATTACACAATAGAATTTCATGAATGCCAATGCAAAACCTCTTAATATTGTAACCCTAGAAACAATAAATTGATAGCTTTGCAACCAAAGAACCACTGATGCCCCCAGCTAGCATTATTCCATCAACAGGTCAATTAGTTAAGGTGTCATTTCCAATAAAATAAGTTCAATATCATATTAAGAAATAGCGCATGCCTTGATGTACTTTCATCAAAAGGAAAATTCTACATGCACATAAAATCCAAAGAAAATGAAAAAAAATAAAAAATCTAACATAAAATTTACGTGGAAGCTCCCAATTTTAAAAGAGCTATACCCAAGCTGTGCAAAATATGCTGGTTGATGCAGAAGAAAACAGAGACATATGAGGGGAACCGTTGACATATTTTGAAGAAATTGGAGAAGGCAAGAGCACAAAAGCTACTTTTATACATTATAAACTTGCAAGCGTCATTTTGAAGTTCCATTGAGATGTGCAATATGATTTTTATATGCAGTGGCATCAATAAAAATTTCCCACATGAAAAAAGAGTACACAAATAAATAAATGAACCAACATATAATTAATAGACAATAATAATGCTCAATTTACTCACATGGACCACACCAAGCCGCAGTAAAATAGAAAATTGTTGGAAGCTTCTCATCTACACCACACAAAAAAAGACAAATAAATATATGAGAGGCTATGCATTTTCAATGAGAAGAAAATAAAGCAGAAAGCTGTACAATTCCACTAAATTCCAAATCAAGAATTTAACCTGGCAGTACACTACCAGAGAGGTCTGCTTTCAATGAAGATAGCTGAATTGACGTACTATAGATTTATAAGTGCGTCAATAAAAACTAAAGCAGACCGACCTGTATATGAAATTCGTAAAAATACATACTTTCATAGCCTTATCTATAGTTAAATCCTATATTTAGCAACTAGACATTGCAAAGTTGCACTATCAGAAAAGATACTATGCTTGTCAAATGATGTACAATACACCACAGCAAAGAATTAAGACCAAGTAACCAGTTATGCTGCACCTTTTAGATTGATTTATGCTTAACTGTAGGCTATTTAAGGCATTAACTGGGCCAGTATGTAAGATTAAATTATAGCTTACTGATGATGCTAACTGCTATAAGAATTAACCAGCTTCCTAAATTTTGGAAGTCACTTGTATAAGCTTTAGTTATGTAATTAACTCAACTTATTAAATCTGTTTACAAATGTAAATGAATTATGCAAATAAGCAAGAAATGGAAGTCATTTATGCTCAATTAAACCCAAATATATTTTGCATTACCACAAGCTGTGCATGTAAAATAAAAGAAAAAGGTCATTATAAATGGTCAAGAGCTGGTTTACTTTGGACAGGAAAAGAATGAACTTGTGATGTTAACTAGAATTTGCATGGCCTTCCCTCAATTATATCATAAATAAGGTCATTTGTTAAGCAATTTTCAAAATTGTCAGTTGAGAGAATGATAAAATATACATAATTTACGACAGATTCTAGTGAGTCTGAGGGTCACAATTAAAAGAATCTTAAAAATCATGAGAAGCAAAATTGCATCATACATATCACAGATCAAACAGGACCTTAACAAAGATGGGAAGCTAGGGTAACAAGTCCAAATTTGCAGGAGCATCATTAGAGTACCAAGGTTATTTGAGATAAGCACAGAAAATAAAGGCTGTTCTCAAATGCACTGTTTATGTAAACTCCGATCCACATATTACAACATGTTGGAATGACGTTTTTGTTAAGCAAAAATGTCAGATTGGAATTGTCACAAATTGCTAATGACAAAGTGCAAGTGATCTGCAAGAGTGAAAAATATTTTTCCTCAAAGAAAGTTTAAGATGAATGCTGACAACAAGAGGCCAAGGTACCACACAGTAAGGATGCAAACAGTATCAGGAAGAAGGCAATACTGGCACCATAATTTGTTTTTGTTTTTTTTACTGATATTGAAGGACTAAATTAGCTAGAGCTATTGGTGAGAAATAGGAATAAAGTTCCTACAAAAATGCAAAAAAAATGGGGTCAAAGAAAACTCAATGCCAGTCCATTGTAGCATTTTGCCAAATGCATGGTACATTGACTCATATTTAATCGTTTTAACCCTCTCTTATTTTGTTTTTTTCCCAAATTTCCAGTTTCTACAGTTACCAATAGTGTACTAGATCATTAGTGGCAATCATGACTAGTATAACTATAGCAGTAGCTATGCTAGGTGATGAAAGTTGTCGGCTGTTGATCAAAAGTGTACCCCTCATGATCAGTACCAGTAGTTTAGTACAAGCTTGACTGTACTGGAAATAATAAAAGCAGCAAGCAAGTATCAGTACCAATCACAAACAATACAGGTACACTTGTTACTTTTTGCACCACATTTATAACTAGGCATGGACAGATGGACTAACACACATGAGTCAAATCAAACTATCAGAATGATGTAAATGAGATTGCATGTAGTATACAAAATACTCTAAACTATTCAATAGTAAGTAAGATCGACCTTGAACCTTCTGGAGCAAAGTTTTGAAACAATCAGCAGACCCGACAATCACCAAATTGGAACTGCCTAGTTAATTAGCAACAAAGAGAACAAGAAGTTAAACAAATAATCTACATAAACTTGGTGAATAAAAAATTACACGAAAAGCAAAACATGATTCTTTTCTTACTAGAGGAGGCGAACGATCGAGAAAATGGAGTAAAGCACGGAGACAGTTGGCGGTCTGTCGAGGGACGAAGTACTGGAGTAAAGTCGGAATACGACGAAAAGGAGGGTGTGGATGAAAAAGTACCAACTCTTTGGGAGAGGAGCAGGGGGCGGAGCAGACAGAGGCGAGAAATCACCCGGCGAAACATTTTTTTTTTTCGGTGTAGCCCCTTCGTCTTTTACTTTTTGCTCTTAAAACCTGTCCTTGTAAATTGTAATTCGGCAAGTCTTTCTTGGTTTCTCTCGTCAATTGAAAGAGAGGCGCTTCTTGTGCGGTCAAACATTTGACAATCAAGGCCAGGCCTACTAAAAGCCTGTTTGTTTTCTTTTTTCTTTAAAATGGGAACGGCCCGTTTCAAACCTCAGCCCAAAATGTTTATTAGTGCGTATTTTCAAAGAAAATTGTGCCTTTCTGAAATGAAATTAATTCATATTTAAACAATAAACACACTTTGTACGCCATGATTACTTCTTATCTTACAAATTGTTGTTTATAACAAATAATAACTTTTAAGTTTCATAACATGTACATAATAGAATAAACTTATCAACAAATTACTTTCATTTTCATAAAAATAATAATAATTGAGAGTTTTATAAGAATGTTTAAATTATGAAATATTACAAACAGAAATAACTCCAAATTTGAAAAATCAAAATTTTTGAGTTTGAGTTCCAATTATTTATTTGGACACGTTGGTTCTTCATAATGCAAGTGTGAATAAATTAAAACTATCATAAAATTCTTTTGCCCCTGAATTTTCAATCAAAATTCACAACTCATAATTTACAACCGTCATCTTTTGAGAGGGAAACATGTTTTCAGTTCATTTCAGAAAAAAAAAAAAAAAATCTCATGTACGTCTAACTTTTATTATTTAAAAATATGGTCAAATTAAAATAGTAAAATTATTAGAGATGTGTCCTCAATTATTTTAGATTGGGCATGCATCACATTTGAGTCAATATTTCAATTGGCCATTCGTCACGATTTAGACTTCCATCAAACAATTGAGACAATCACATTTGAGTCAATATTTCAATTGTTTGATGGAAGTCTAAAAATCTTTAGTCAACCCAAATTTGATATACGCACCATTTCAGAAATTAAAAATATACAAACTTTTCTAATTTGAATATTTTTATAAATATATGTACACTAAAGTTGGATGTACGCTAGAAATATTATTTGATAATTTTTTGTAAGATATTATTTATTGCATTCCAAACACATAAGATTATTTTTATTGTGATGATTGGAGTTTTTAACTTTTAAGTTGCAACAATCCCAAAAAAGCTCATAATAATTGAAAACATTTTTTTGTTAACAGAATAGGGGGAAACAAATTCTACAGAATAGAGGCGTTTGATCTTGATTGTCAGTGTTATTCGACACAGTATACCAGTCTCTAACCATCACAAAAGATCCCCTAATTTTTAAATATACCCTCAACAAAAAAAATAAACCAAAATACCATTGTTTGTGTAGAATTTGATATTTACTCAAGTCACAATGTGAAATGGTGGACTCCAAGACTGGAGACCGCCATTTGTCGTTGCGGCCCCGCAAAAACCCAAAAATTCAAATGTTACGGTGTTTTTTTCATTGATTTTTTTAATATTTTTCAAAAATAGAAAGAACAACTAATAATTTGAATATATTAGAAAGAACAATAAATAAAATAGATAAAATATCTTACAATTTAGATGTACTAGAAGGACTCCGAAATATATTTTAGGGAGGAATTTTCCGGCTGTAAAAAAAATTAAACTATTTCTTGGTGTGTTACTGGAAAAAATAAAAATACTTTGGATCTGAATTATTAATCTCGGTTCTAAAGTTACTTCTAGGTAAATAAAGAAATTACCATGTTCCTTCTAGTACATTCAAATTGTAAGATACTCCATCTATTTTCGGAAAAAAAAATTGATTTGACATTTCGTAATGATGACAAATCATATTTTTTTCAAAATAGATGGAGTACCTTAGAATTTGAATATACTAGAAGGACCACGATAATTTCTTTATTTACCTAGAAGTGATTTTTGAACCAGAATCAATCATTCAGATCTAAAACATTTTTATTTTTTTTCCAGTAACACACTAAGAAATAGTTTAATCTTTTTTACAGTTGGAAAAAATCCTGCCTGAAAAATGTTTCGGAGTCTTTCTAGTACATCTAAATTATGAGATGTTTTATCTATTTTTCTTGATGTTCTTTCTAACATATTCAAATTATTAGTTGTTCTTTCTATTTTTGAAAATTATTAAAAAATCAATAAGAAAAATCACCAAAGAATGGCGGAAACGCTGAATTTTTGGATTTGTTGCGGGGCTGCAACGACAAATGGCAGCCCCCAGAGAATGGGTCCGCCATTTGTTGTTGCGGCCCGAGTAATTCTAGAATCTAGACGAACAGTGGTCTTTTGATTTTTTTTTTATTGAGGATATATTTAAAAATTTCGACAAAAGATCTGCTCACATTCTAAGAATAGCTGGGAAAATGTGCTTTTGGTACACTAACCCCAGTCTCATGTATTGCAAAATAAATAAATAAAATCTAATGTGTTGATTATGATAGTAGTCTAATAGTTTGTTTGGTAGTTTTAGGCTACCTACATTATATTGATGTGCTAAAAGTAAATCAAACTAATGTAAACAAACAAAGATTTTAAACTTACAGTTAGCATAACTAATATTTGGTGGGGAAGTTGGATCTACTAAGGCTTTTTCAATATCTTAATAATTAATATTATGATTCTAACCAACCTAAATAGCCCTATTTTCATTGATCTTTTATATTTTATTTTTTGAGATTACATCTTTTAAGACTGATTCATTAAAGGATCAAAACAGTATATGACATGACAAAAAAAAGGTATATTAATACACGGGAATAAAATATTTGGCATATATAATTTCTATTAATTGATTAAAAAAACAACTTGCAAATTCTCATTCAAAGCACCAATTCTAGAAGTAGTAGTACAAATTGTACCGTGGTAGTACAAATTGTACCAGAATCTGAGTAACTGTTTGATGAATAATCATCTCCAATCCTAATACACTGGAGACGTCCAATTTCAGTAATCACGCTGAACAGTATATTCGGTCTAATATTCGGTATTGAATATATACGGTTCTGAATTTATGTGGCTATGTTGCTTGTTTTCTACTATGCTGCTGTTTATTAATATGAATTTTTACTTTAAAATCCGCATATATACATCCGAATAAAAATCCGTATATTCGACTGCATGCCGTATATTCGGTATTCGGTGGCCTTCCGAATACTGAATATAAACCGAATTTTAAAACACTATATCATAATTTTAAAACATAATCGTCATCTACTAAGAATTTTGAACAATTAATGATTTAATGATTTAGTTTTAATTTTAATAATTTTTAAATTATATGAAATGTAATACACATTATCTAACTATGAACAGCATATTCACAATGTCTTTATTTTTAAAATTTTAAGAACTTCAAATATAAAGCTCAACCTTTCTCAAAATAAAAAATATATAAAGCTAAAAAAATGACATCAAAATAGTAAGGTAAACAGACAAAAGAAAACCAACGGTTTTTTTCCGTACAATTCACATTGAGATTCGTGCCAATGAATTTAGTATCGTACGAATCTAAAATATTTTTGTAATTCTAAACTGTTTGTGTGAATTCACCACGATTCAGATAATTAATCCGATTTTAAATATGTGTCCATAGATCAAATTTTTCATATTTAATTTTTTTTAGAAAGGTAAAAGATCACTCGATTTAAAAATTCTAGACTATTTAAAAGCAATAAT
Source organism: Carex myosuroides (assembly GCA_028015225.1). NCBI lineage: Eukaryota > Viridiplantae > Streptophyta > Magnoliopsida > Poales > Cyperaceae > Carex > Carex myosuroides. The sequence goes on from CM051488.1 coordinate 7,840,140, forward strand.
TTTCTATCTATCTAAAAATATTAAGAAAAATTAAAAAATATAAAATTTAGTATACAATGTAAAATACATTGTTATGTAGAAATCATGTTAAATAATTCAAATCAATTATTTGAATTTTAAAAATAAAGATATTAATTCATAGTACAGGACAACCTACGATAAGCATTATATAATAGCCTCACTCAGTTTATATTAATAGATGAACGGTGTGACGCAATAAATTTGTAAACTAGTTTAATCTAGTAAATAATATTTACTTGATTACATCTATGATTTCAAAATTTTAATTATGTGTATTGAAATTTAATTAAATTTTATTTTTTTAAACTTTTTATATAATCCAGTCCTTCACATAAAATATCAAATGTTTACAGCTTGTATATACATTGCTTATTCTTTTTTTTTTTTATTCGAGCTTCCGTCATTTATTTTCAATTTCCCAACATGTTTTCTCTGTCATATGACTAGTATGTATTTTGCCATAAAACTAAAACTTACAATTATTTCAAAGTTTTCATTTCCAAAAACTTTTTATCAACCCTTCAGATAAAAATAAAATAGTAGAGTGTTCATTCTAGCAAAACTATATTATATAAGAGTCAAATGTAAATTATAAAATGTGCGTGAAACTATATATGTTGACAGATACAGAACCATATGAATTCAGGTGTGGTACTTGTCACCTTCCTCATCTAATTAAAGTTTCAAAAGTATACTCAGTGTTAGTTCAAATCATTATAAAATTACTAGCATTGTGTCCGTGCATTGTAACGGTGACATATTATAAGAGAATAAAAAAAATCTCATACAAAATGACATATTTATATGTAAAAAAAGACCAATTAAAAAAATATAAAGCTCATTCTTTAATGACATATCTATAGACTTTATTTTTACTGGTACATAACAGTTTTTTTTAATGTTACGTTAAAAAACAAGAGAAAAAATTATTAAAATAAACTGTATTATTGATTGTTATCATATTATGACACATTCTATTGTCACTTGTTATTTAGACTTCTCCATATAAAAAACATAAAAAAAAAATACATGGAATAAAGAAAAGACTGATTATTTAATTAGAGAATTAATATTTAATTCAAAATTTTATTTTTAATCATAATCGTTAATGAATCAAGACATACATGCTTAAATATTATGCAACATCCCATCACATGCACTTTCTATTCTCCAACTATGTCCGCTTGTGTTTGAGGGATTCGGATCAGCTGAAATTCCGAAACCAATGAACAGTAATCCTGAAATTCCTGCAATCCGAATCCAGCTATCAAATTTTTTCCAAGAACGCATCTCGAAACAACTGGTTTTTTCTTGCACGCATCTCGGACAGTTCGACGGCTGAATTCGGATTGCAGAAATTTCAAAATTACTGTTACCGGTCTCGAATTTCAACAGATGCGCTTCCGTGTGGCATGTCTATTCGAGACAATTATTGTGGCATTCAGTTGAGATGCATTATCTTAAGCAATAGATGGAAGGTGAGTAGACTTGCATCAAACCAGAGAATGTTTTTATGTTTGTGCCTTTCTCAGTGTGCTCACTGCTCACTGCTCACTTTTTATTTTTGTACTTATTCTTTTTCATTATTTATTTATATATTCCTTAAAGATAATTAATGCTAAATTCATTAGGATTGTTTTTGACTTGGAATCATTCGTCGTTACATATGTGTCACCAAATTCAAATTATAAAACTATAGAGCATCTACATTCCTGAAATTTTTAGAGTTTCTAAATAACTGTTAACTATTTTTAAAAAATTATAGACTTTGGAGTTTCTAAATGTTCACATTCCTGAAACTAATTTTAGAGTTTCTAATAAGCTACGTCAGCAGTAAATTAAACTAATTTTAGCGAATACATGTCAATCGTTTTGCCACGTTAGAGTTTATAAACGATTTCTTAATAAGAAAGTATTGAGCAAAGTTGCTAAATAAGAAATCCATCTACATTTCTGAAACTGGTTTAGCAACTGCCACGTCAGATTATAAACTCTAATAGTTTAAGGGATGCAGATGCTAACCACCCAATTTTGGAACTTGATCCATATAATTGAGAGACCTTTTTTATTTAAAAGAGATAATATTATTTGACGTCGATGCTACGGAAAAACTAGAAAGTAAACACAAAATTTTAAAAATAAAAAAGTTGACAAGCAAGCCTATCAAAGTTAAAATTCTAGTGCCTCTTTAGTAGATCTCCACCAATTATAGAGATAATATAGTTAGTAAAGTTAGGTTATCTTTTCATCAAAAAAAAAAAAAGTTAGGGATAATTTTGTCATTTCGTTTTCAAAATTGGACGTTTAACTTTTGATTAATTATAAAGAAATCAAATTCAATTTAGGAAGTGATTGTCATAAATGAAAGTTGGAACAATTATTTGTGCCAAACATGAAGTTGGAGAGCTCCGTGCACGCATTACCCAAAATAAAATTGTTTGTTCGAGTAAATTTATTTCATTAGTAAAATTGTTTGAAGGAGCATTGAAATTGATATCAGTCGTTGTTTTTGTGCTATTGGGTCCTCTGTACCGCGGGGCACTGTAATCGTGTAATGTAGACCAGCTTCCCGATTTGTATACCATCAATATCGCGTGCGAACGAATCCAATTATCCAGCCCGCCATTCTTCACCAACTTCTCAAGAACTTTCTGGCTGGACAATGTCTGATCTTATTACTCACACCTTGTGCACTAAGCGAATTACCCACCTTATAGACCATGTCCAGGTAATAATTTCCCGAAGGGAGGGTTGCTTGGTTTGAGGCAGACTCGTTAAAAGGATACTGGTCGGGTCAATTGTCGGACTCGACTCGACTGCGTGTCTGCGTGGCTTTTCTTCAACGCTACGACGCGTCACGACGACCCTTTACCAACTGGCCTGGAGAAAGAGAAACCTTTTTGCGACCGTCTTGTAAATTTTTTTTTTTTTTTGATGAGTTGGCAGTAGGGCTGCACAAAAAATTCGTAGTTCGTAATTCGATTCGAGCTTGATTCGAAAAAATTTGTAAAAAGTTCGATTCGAAATTGAATTCGTTCGAAATTAATTCAAATCAAATTTAGTTCAAAATTAATTCAAACCAAACTCAAACTGAACCTAGTTCGTTCGAAATAGGTTCACAAACCAAACTTAGTTCGAAATTAACTCAAACGTGAACCGTTGATTTCCGCTGATAATGAACTTTAATGTTTTATTTATGATAGTATTTAGATTTGTAATAATTCTAAGACTTTGTTGATTATTCTGTACTTCTATTGATATTTAAATTGTACTTTGAATACTTTGGATAATTGAAAACTTTGGTGATGTTGCTCCTGTTGACTATTTGGAAAACTTCGGATTCTATGATTATACTGAACTTTGATTGATTGTACTGAACTTTGGTGTTTGATATAAATTTTGGTATTTGTAATGAACTTTGATATAAACTTTGGTATACTGTGTAATTAGAATTCAAAATGCCTGAGTTTTTATTGAAGTGCTGTAATTTTGAACTATGGCCCAGCCATAAGTCATAACTCGTAAGTCGTAACAAAGTTCGTAAAAGTTCGAAATTGAGTTCGTAAAAAATTCGATTCGAAATTGAGTTCGTTCGAAATTAATTCAAATCAAACTCAAACTGGAGGTAAGTTCGATTCGGTTCGGTTCGTTTGCAGCCCTAGTTGGCAGAGGCTGTCACAAAAATTTTATTTACGGTAACTAAATATTTACAGACTCCACTGATTGGAGGAGATCCATAGCCTATTTACATGTAGCATTCCTTTCTTTAGAATTCGGATCTAGTCATAACTCAATTTTTGGATTTTAAACTCAGACAGTCCGATTTGGATCGGAGATCATCTATCTCGAAGTGGAGCCACACATTCCGACAATGAATTTGAATCCCGAGACGATCTCGAGCGACATAATTAAATCAGACGGTCCCGATTGAAAACCCAAAAGTTGAGTTACTTTAGGGGATCCGGACCCCCTTTCTTTACTAGTATATTTACCTTGAGTCCGGCTAAATTGCTGCCGGCAGCATTCTGGACAGCTGCTGTCGGGGGCAATTCGGTCATTTCCGGTGTTCAAACAACAAATTTTTTTATACAGATATTCAATCTATATTAAAATCTACTTGGAGACCAAATTTTACATTTTTTGAAATTTTTTAGCTATTTATTAGGCCACTTTGAAATTGGCTGATCCGGGTGAACAGTGCACATAATTCTGGACCATGTGATCTGAAATTTTCAAAGTGGCTTAATAAATAGTAAACAAATTCCAAAAAATGTAAAATTTGGTCTCCAAGTAGATTTTAATATTTAGAACACGTTGAACGGTTCGGATTTGTTGTTTGAACACCGGAAATGACCGAATTGCCCCCGGCAGCAGCTGTCCAGAATGCTGCCGGCAGCAATTTAGCCGGACTCTATTTACCTTTACTCTTGTAAGTCAACAATTATACAATCATATTTTTTCTATTTCTATTGCTTTCATGGCTGTAACTTCTGAGGATAACAACTCACTTCGTTTTTTCGAGGTTATTTCGCTGCAGCCATATCTGCCAACATCCGCTTACAAACCACACTGTGTTTGCCAATAACCCTTTTTCTCTTTTAATCTTAGAGCAGTTCATGTTTTGGTCCAGGTTGACCTAATATTCCATTGTACTTGCACTATTAGAAATCCCACTCTTCTTGAGATGAACCCCCATACTCTTTTGGCGAAAGAATATGAAAAAAATAGATGTAGAGCCGTCTCAGTGGGACAAACCGGGCACAATACACATTCAGTCGGACAAGATATGTGTCTTGTTTGTAGCACATCTCTAGTTAGTATGTGGCCTTATAAGAATATATAGCAGAACATTGTCAGGTGCTTTTAAGGTTCAAACTTCTTTGAACGGCCACTTCTCCTTTCCTTCTGTCTTAATTGCACAATAGAAGAATCTTGATGAGTATAGGCCATTGATCTCCCATTTCCATCTTAATCTTTTGCCTCCCATTCACATGACCGCGAGAACCAATGCAATATTTTTAGCAAGCTTTTCCAGAAAAAAAAATTCCACCTGCTGACTTTCTCTATTCTGTCTTATAAATTGTGTCGTCTGGAATCTGGAGTTCCAACATTTTTGTTTTCATATCTTACAATGAGTGAGTCTACGGTGGTACTATGCATAACACGGATTAGTCCGTACTATAGAGTTATATTTTCATTTTGAAAATTCTGATGGTCGATCCGAACCGTTCAATGTGATCCTCACATGATTATGTACTTGCAGACTAAATTTTATATTTTTTTCAAATTTTTTTACTATATTTTAAGATAGGTAGAAAATCACTTGATCTGAAAATTCTGAACCATCCAAAAACAGTGATTTTCTACATATCTAAAAAAATAATAAAAAAATTCTAAAAAATATAAAATTTAACCCACAAGTATATTCTCATATGGAAATCATGTTGAACGGTTCGGATCGATCGTTAGAATTTTAAAAATAAAAATATTGATCGGTAGTACGGACCAATCCGTGCTATGCATAGTACCATAGACTCACTCTCTTACAATTGTATCCCAGAATATTCTTAAAATTTGTAAATGAAATTATCTCGACTTATATATATCGTGGAACTTGTGATTTCTCTCTCCACGTAACTGAATCGGTTTCTTTTTTAGGAATAATGCGAACGCGCACATAGATCTCAAGATGCCATGCCCACTTCACAATAAATAAATAATAAATAAAAGATTTGCTACACCAACACCAAGAGTACTTCAATTAATTACTGCAAAAAGTTCAATTCCGTTATCATTTATAACAAAGGGTTATCATTCATAAGGATAAGGAAAGGTTCAAATACTTTATTTTTTGTGTTTATTGTATTTTTTTTAATAACAACTTTTTTAAAATTTATATGTAAAAATAAAATTATTAGATGTAATTTATATTATTTTTTCTCTATTTATTATTTGTGCATGAAAAAATTATTATTATTTTTAGTTTGTTTTTATATAAATTAATAAGTTAAAAAATTGAATAATTATTTTGGTACCCGCAGTTGAGTACCCCCATTGTACCCGCAGTTGATTCCTTTCCCAATTAACTTCCATAACGGTATAACTAACTTTGTCAATCATTAAATTACTTTGAAAAACGTGTAAAAGATAAGTCCAGTTTTTTTCTTTAAATACTTGATGAAGCTGATATGAATATTTGACATTTTAGGTATAAATACTTTCTATTTTGTATGAATACTTTTCATATTTGAATATTTGATATTTTGAAAAACGTGTAAAAGTATGTCATCATGGATCTCATTTGAAAGAGAAAATTGTGTAGAACACGTTCGTGGTTTTAAATTTGTAAAATTTCTCATAGATCGTCCCAAAAATTGGTTAGATTGAACGGAGAAAAAAAAACCACCTTGAAAAACGTGTAAAAGATGAGTAGGTACTGTGTCCAGTTTTTTTTAAATAATTGAGATCTTAGGTATGAATACTTGATGAATTATATATGAATACTTGACAATTTAGGTATAAATACTTTCCATTTTTGTATGTGAATTAATTTAAACCATGAATGTAGCACTGGTGGTGTGATCCACGTGACTTTTTGGTTGTGGTCCCCAATGCAGTCTGACAGTTATAAAAAGGTGCGGGTACGGTATAAATACTTTTTGGTTTTGGTTGTGGTCCCAATTCATATATCATATATGTAGTTCATTGTATAGATATAAATACTTGTCTTGTATAGGTATAAATACTTCACAATTTTACTATTAATACTTGTAAAACAAAATTACAGTTTTATAAATACTCAACGGTTGCGGTTCCCAAAAACAGTTATGATAGTTTATGTGCGGGTACAGTGCGGGTACTCATATCAGCTTCCTAAAAAATTAATGTTCATAAATTATCCATATCAATGTATATTTACGGAAAGTGGGACACATTTGATGGTGTTAGACTCAAATCGGTCTGATTTCACTTAGAATCGACTGATCGCTTCGGTTGTGTTTGGATGGGGCAAGAATAGCTCTATTCTTGGGTTAGGTCCACTATTCTTAATCTTGGGTGATCCAAACAACAATTAGAAAATTGGGTTATCTCAAGAATAGCTCTATTCTACTAACCCAAAGAAATGGTGGGTTAGCAAGAATAGAGCTAGTGGGGTTAGTGATATTAATATAAAAATAGTTTTCATTCCTCTCAATTAGAGTTAGTTTAAATATTAAATTAGTATTAAATAAAATATTTGATTAGTATTAAATAAATATAATATTAAATTAGATTAGTGTTAAATAAAATATAAGTTTAAATAATAAATTTAATATAATATTAATTAAAATATTAGATTAGTATTAAATAAATATAATATTAAATTAGATTAATATTAAATAAAATGTTAGATTAAATATAATAAATATTAATTTAAAATTTTCATATAATATAATATTAGTTTAAATATTACATTAGCAAATATAATATCATATTTGATTAGATTAGTATTAAATAAAATATTATATTAAATATAATATAATATTAGTTTAAATATTAAATGCAATATAATATTACTTTAATATTAGATTAGTATTAAATAAACTATTAGATTAAATATAATATAATATAATATTAATTTAAATATTAAATATAATATAATATTACTTTAATTAAATGTAATATAATATTAGTTTAAATGTTAAATGTAATATAATATTTTAGTTTAAATATTATATTAGTATTAAATAAAATATTTGATTAGTATTAAATAAATATAATATTAGATTCGATTCGATTAGTATTAAATAAAATATTAGATTAGTATTGAAAAATATTAGTTTAAATGTAATATAATGTTAATTATATTAAATGTAAAAATATTAGATTAGTTTAATCAATATTTTATTCATTCCCTACATTGCTATTCCAACTATACAATCCAAACAACATTTTTACTAACCCGAATAGTCCAAAGTTAGCACTATTCTCAAACGACTCGGGTTAGCACTATTCTCAATCACTAACTCAAAAATCGCTATTCTTGCACTAATCCTTGCACGATCCAAACGTACCCTTCATGATTCGTCTGTTCTGCTTCAATATTCGTGTGGATCGAACACACACGAATCATGAAGTGGATCGAACAATTATGAGCGAACATCAAACTAACTCTAGGTCTGATACCCATCGGACGTGTCATGCTTCCATATTTACTAGCACTTAACGGCAATAAAAAAGTTGAATTATAATAGTATTTTATATATGCATAGAGAAAAATATATATCATATTTGACAGTGTTATTTCAATATTTAAGTTATTAGAGTTTTAAAAATAAAAACATCAATGAGAAGTCAAAAATAAAAGTAATTGAATAAGAGAATGTTTGGAAATTTTGCTTTGCTTTAATTTATTAGAGTATGTTTGGTTGTAAAACAAGAATAAGTTAGAATAGTCAAATTAAGAATAATTATTCTAACTTAACCAAACACCAGTCAAATCAAGAATAGCTAAATCTCAAAATCTTTAGGAATAATCTATTCTAATAAGACAAAAAAGTTTGAATTCTCTATTCTAGCTATTCTAACTTAACCAAACACCAAATAGGTTATTCCGAATTTGCGGTATCCTGCTATAATTTTAAGCCATGTAATTAACGGCTACTAACAATATGTTAAGCGTGGATTGGATAAAGAATGTTGACGATGAAATTTATGCACATTGTTAAAATTAGGTTGACATGTAAGCTGCACTATAAGTCTATCCTTGCATTATAGCGAAATATATATTAAATAATGTGTTACATGACAACAAATTTATTTCAAAATCGTAATAATTGACACCACAATTATTAAAAGTAAAAAATATACAAATATTCTTCACTTTTAGCTAGAAAAATGATATGTTTCTCGTATCTTTAGGAGTTAATATAATTTATTGCAATTTTAAAATTAGTTTGTCATATCAGTTGACAACTATTTCAAAAATTACCTTTGTACTTCTATTTATTTTTAGTTGGCGACCGAACAATTTTAGTCTCGCACCAACTTTGTTCGAACAAGTATCCTTTCCATTACTGTAAAAGATTCCCTTCACTTTACGGTTTGAGATTCAGACTAACGCAGCGGCAGTATTATTGAGCTTTGAGATTCGTGCCAAGTTAAAAATAACGGTCCAGATCTAATAATGGTAAAAGATTCTCTATTACGGTACCTGAGAGGATGTGAATTCACTTTGTTCTATGTATGTCTGGTTCAAATGATAAAAAGAAAAGAAAAAAAAAACACATAAGCTGATAATATTGGATTTTGACGAACTTTGACATTGGTTGTCAAATAAATTGGTTATGACTGATATCTTTCCATACCTAATCTATATTCGAAAGCGAATTGCTTTCTTTCGGATTAATTAATAGCATAAGGTATCTTGTGAAAACAAACCACGACTACCTTTTAAGCCGAGGCTTACTAGTCAAAAAATAATGCACACTAGGAAAAATTACTTTAAAGGCTCCGTGTCTTCATTTCAAGCATAAAATAGTCAATGTATGTAGCAAATCCGCCTTTAGTAGGAGAACAATATATACTAATCTGCAAAAGGAGTACCATTATTATTCTAATATTATTGAAGTTGTACGGCGGAGCTGCAGTTACGAAAGGAAGAAAGTGTACTGCAAGTCTGCAATCATCCAAATACAAGGCAACTACCCATAAATATGTAGTATTCAATATTTAAGACCATTATTTTGATAATACATTTAGAAAAATAATTTAGGTTTTAGTCCTCAAACTTCTTTAGAAAACCATATTGATTCATAAATTTTCATTGGCATCAACTTAAATCCTTCAACTTTACAAAATGACTAAACTAGTCCTTTTACTTTTCAAAAGATACTAATTTAGTCCTTCCACCAGATTTGTCTGCCTATGTTGATTATTTAACTTGACACGTAGATATTCGGTTTATCAATTAAATTCACACTTCACCGTATTGATATAATTCAAATATAGATAATATTTATTTTGCTAATCCTAATTTATTCTCTTTGCAGAAATGAGTTTGAAAAGTACTCAAATTTAACTTCTTATTTTTTCACTTGGTTCACATAGAATCCGACTCCGCTGCTTTTCTTAGAGATAAGCAGCAACCTCCTTTTCCGATCCGAACCATTCAAATTCGTTGAGATTTGTGTATGAAAAAGTTGTTTTATCGAGATACGTGAATGCAAATTTTTGAATGGTTCGGATCGAAAAAGGAGGTTGCTGCTTTTCTCTAAGAAAAGCAGCGGAGTCGGATCCGTTCACATATAAGTAGCACGTCCGAGGTCCACTTAATGAATTAAACAATCCATGTAAGCAAAAACTTAATGAAATAATTAATTCAATCCTTTTTGTAAAATAAAGGGACTATTATTTTTTTCTGAAAGTTGAAGGATCAAAATAATGCAAACGAAAATTTAAGAACAGACTTGATTTTTACAAAAAAAAAATTTGAGGACCAAACTTAAATTTACTGGTATGCAAAAGCGAGTATAATGCTGAAAATAATTTGTAATTGATTTGGATCGTTGCAAAACATTTTTTCCCCCTCATTTTAAAATAGGCAAATTCTTCTATGGGCATAAGGACCTATTTGTAAAATGAGCATATTTTCATTTTCAAAGTTCAAAAAGTCGATCCGACCGTTCAACATTTTCTCCATATTACAATGTACTTGGAGGTCAAATTTTATATTTTTTTGAATTTGTTTACTATTTATTAAGATGGGTACAAAATTCAATGGTCTGAATTTGACTAGTTTTGTAAAATACTTAATAAATAGTAAAAAAATTCAGAAAAATGTAAAATTTGACCTCCAAGTACATTTTAATATGGAGATAATGTTGAATGGTCGGATCGACTGTTTGAACTTTGAAAATAAAAATATGCTCATTTTACAAATAGGTCCTTATGCCCATAGAAGTATCCCTCTTTAAAATATGAACTAATTAAAAGCGAAGGGCCGAAAAGGGGTTCAATAATAAAATATGAAAAATGAGGGGAGTAAGTTGCTAACAACTCCGTTGACGAGGGAAACAATTCACCTGAAACCACTCCAGCAAATCTCTGTGGGAGCATTTTCTTTGCTAAAATTACTCCCAACTTGCACCCAAAAGGAGCCATACCGAAATAATATTCAAAATTGTGTATATCTTGACTTCTTGAGAGGATAATATTTCATAATTTAAATGTTTTTTAAACAAATAATTCTTATGTTATAATATACGCCGACATTTTTATTAATATCCAAAGTTAAATAGAAATGAATAAATATATCCAGCTTCTCCGGGTATATATAAAAATATCCCTACCGGCCATTAAAATGGCCGGTTTTGAATTTTTTGCCTACCGGCCGGCCAATGGCCGGTACCCTCAATTTTTTTTTAGAGACTATGAAGAGCAAGATGCTGAAATCTAACACTAAAAATTCGAATTTTTGTTTAAATTATTTGTTAGATTACTTCTTTTGATGTATAATTAGCATATTTATACTAAAATACGCTAAATTACTTGAAATTATGTTAAATTACGCTAATTACACATTAAATTATGCTAAATTACAATAACTTTGTTAATTATGCTAAACTATGCAAAATTACGCTAAATTAGACCGATTTTGTGTCATATTTCATGAATCATAAAATAGTAAAAAAAAATTCCAAAAATAATAAAAATTGGTATTCTACAAGTTCATTATGTAACTAATTTACTGAGCTACTTAAATTGAATAATAAAAATGAAAATCTTAATCGGAAACTTCAACTCAAGTTTTGAGGCTCTTTTCTTTATTTTTTGGCAATGCTGAATTTTGAAAAATGGCATAGCGGTCATTGACGCATGCGTATTTTCGCAAGCTTTCTGAAAAGTGATCATTTATTGAAATCGAACACTCAAGCGATGTTTTATGGCCATTTAAAGTTTCGTCGTCGTTTTTAGCCTTCTCAGTGAAGATATCGTCCCTATTCATATGTAATTTAACGTAATTTAGCGTATTTTAGCGTAATTTAACATAATTTAGTGTAATTTAGCTTAATTTAACATAATTTCAAGTAATTGAGCGTATTTTAGTATAAATATGCTAATTATACATCAAAAGAAGTAATCTAACAAATAATTTAAACATTCGAATTTTTAGTGTTAGATTTCAGTATCTTGCTCTTCATAGTGTCTCTAAAAAAAATTTAGGATACCAGCCATTAAATGGCCGGTAGGCAAAAAAAATCAAAACCGGTCATTTAATGGCCGGTAGGGATATTTTTATCGAAACTCAGAGGAGCTAGGTATATTTATTAATTTCTATTTAACTTTGAATATTAATAAAAATGTCGGTAATATATATGCAGCTATGAACTATCATTATCTTATCGTTTATTTCTAGAAGCTTGCAAAAAAAAAATTTATAAATTAAAACTTACATTCAATGTATTATTCATTTATTTGCAACCTACATTACAGAAAAAAATTTGGTGAGAATATGGATGTTTATGACTAACTAACATTAAGGAGTCGCAATGAGGGAGATATTGTGGGGTTACTTCTAGGGGATACATAACAGCGCAATTGCACTGTAAAATACAAATTTGGTTTCATTTCGGTAAATAAATAGTCTTCACGGTGAAAGATAAAAGTGCAATGTATACAATTTTCACCGTGTTTGAAAAGACAGAACTCCTTCCCACTTTTTCTCACTTGGACCCAACCAATATGATACGCCACTACAAGGAAAGAAATCATAGAAATCACCTACTCTTCATTTCGGTCTCCCCTCTCCTTTTGCTTCTTCCCTTTCTGTTCCTCCGCTCCGCCAAAGCTCCAATCTTTCTTTCTACCAAATAAAACCACTCAAAAGGTGGAGAGGCGGAGAGCTCTCCCAAATCGGAAACATGGCGCCTGGTCCCAGTCTACAAAACCTACAGCTGACCTCGCTGTCTTCCCGGCGGGACACCGCCGGGGACGAACTGGAGGATGTCCGCCTCTTGGACTCGTACGACGAAGAGATAGGATTGAGAGTGTCGAGTGAGAGTGCCGATTTGGGTGTCAGAAAGGTGCAATTGAAGGTGACCGGTATGACCTGCTCTGCTTGTACCAATTCGGTTGAGTCGGCCGTCAAGGCTCTCGATGGCGTGGTGAGCGCCTCGGTCTCTTTGCTTCAGAATCGCGCGTATGTGGTGTTTGATCCTATGCTTTTGAAGGTTCGTCTGATGATCACACTATAATAGTAATTTGAACGTGTCATTAGAGAATTGTATTTGGTTTTATGTTATTTTTTACACTCGATTTAACAATCGAAAGTGTGATTTTAATCGTACAATGTTCTACAAGCGGTGGGAACTAAGATTTTATTGGTTTTTGGCTTATACTGGGAATTGAAATTTGGATGGTTTTGTTAAAGATACTTTTTGTAATTTTGTGAAATTTTACTTGCAACAGTTCAGAACTTCTAATCTCATTCAAATTTGTGATTTTAACAAGTCGGAGATACTTGGTTTCAGTATCAATTGAAGTAATTTTCTGATATGAATATTGTTTGTTCTGTTCATCCCCAGACCCGATATATGCAGATCATAGCTTTCACCTGGAAGCCGAAATTTATCCACGAAATTTAGGTTAAGCTTTTTAGTGGGGTTTTATTGGATTTTTATTTTTAATTTGTGAAAATGGTGCTTTTAGTACACAACCCTGGCCTTTCTTAATGTTATTTGTTCAAATTTGAATTTGAGAATCTTCGTATTGAAGCAAAGAGAAAAACAAATGATTCAATTTTCAAGGGTGGGTATGCTAATAATTTATTGTCTTTGTTCTGTTTTTTTAACAAAGGAGCACATACTAACATTTTCTTCTTTTTATCTTGCACATTTTTTTATTAAATTATGAGACCAAATAAACATCTGTGTATTCTTTTTATTCAGGATGAGGACGTAAGAGAAGCAATAGATGATGCAGGATTTGATGCTGAGATCATTCCAGAAACTTCCAAACGTCAGAAATCCAAATTGCAAAAAAACTTAACTGGTCACTTTCTTATAACGGGTATGACATGCGCAGCATGTGTAAACTCAGTGGAAGGCATCCTAACCAAGTTGCCAGGTGTCAAAAGGGCAGTGATTGCTTTGGCCACCTCACAAGGGGAGGTTGAGTATGACCCGACCATCATCTCCAAGGATGAAATAGTAAGTTCCATAGAAGATGCGGGTTTTGAGGCATCGTTCTTGCAGAGCAATGAGCAGGATAAGGTGTTGCTGAACGTAACTGGTTTGTGTACCCTAGTGGATGCTCAACTGCTCGAGGGCGTGATTGCAAACTTGAAAGGGGTCAAGGGGGTAGATGTAAATTTAACACTGTCAGAGGTGGAGGTGGTTTTTGATCCTGAGGCTGTTGGGCTGAGGGACTTGGTGGATGGGATAGCAAGAGAGAGTAGCGGGAGGTTTCAGCTGCGGGTTCAAAACCCATATATCCGTTCTGCCTCAAGTGATGCACAGGAGGCCTCTAAGATGCTGCGCCTCTTGATCTCCAGTCTGCTTCTCACTGTGAGTGCCATTTTTTTACTGTAAGGGGTGGAAACTTAGTCAGGGCTACCTGTATTGGTATGTATTGTGCCACTGCTTATGCAATTTGTTTCCTTCTTTTTGTGTTTGATTTGGTGATTTCTAGCTACTATTGGAGATCTACACAGCTTGTTTCTCCTTCTGTATCAATAGTTGGAAAATGAGTTGGGGTTCTTTACTGTTTGCCAGACAAAATCTTTACTTGACTTTTGAGAGTTCCATTCCTGCTTAAGATTTTGGAATTTGTATTATGTGTAAAAAATATCCAGTATGGCACTGAATGTGAGCTACAAGGTTATATATGGGGCACATATACTTCATCCTATCAATCATGGTTGATGCCGTTATTTATTTTAGTAAAACTGTATCAGTATAATCAATTTGCCCATGTGTTTTTGTTTGTTTAATAGTTTGTGTTTGTATTTATTGCTTAGTATTTTCCAGATCAGTGTACCATACCATACCATACTCGTGGAATGCTACTTTTAATTAACTTTCTCTGTGCCAACACCAGGAACCAGGAAGGCTGCATCTCATTAGTAAACTTTTTTATCTTGATGCAGATACCTGTGTTCTTCCTCCAGATGGTGTGCCCGAAAATACATTTCCTCGCCTCCTTCATCATGGTCCAGTGTGGTCCCTTCTTCATTGGTGATCTACTCAAATGGTTCCTAGTCACTATTGTGCAGTTTGTTATTGGCAAGCGCTTCTACGTTGCTGCCTACAGAGCCCTCCGGCATGGCTCGACCAACATGGACGTGCTTGTTGTGATCGGAACAACCGCCGCATATGTTTACTCAGCTGCTTCCGTGGTGTACGCTGCCTATGCTGACTATCATACACCGGTGTATTTTGAAACAAGTGCGATGATTATTACTTTTGTTTTGTTCGGGAAGTACTTGGAGGTGCTGGCAAAGGGACGAACCTCAGAAGCAATTAAGAAGTTGGTGGAATTGGTACCAGCCTCAGCCGTGTTGGTTGTCAAAGATTCAGGTGTGTGAATACTAATGACCAAAGTTCTTGATACTATTGTAGTTAGGTCATTTTTGGTGTTGGTAGAGTATCATCATTTTCCTATAACCGTGCCTTGTCATATCACACTACTGTCTTATATCTGTATGATACTATCCAGGCATAAACCACTATACATGTAACACTGGCAAGATACTTTGTCATTTGGACTGAACCCCTCTTTCCTGTACCAGTGACTTGCATTTTACTATGGTGCTTAGTGATGGGGACTGACTATGGGTCTAGTGTGGTTTGACTTGAGTTGTGGTATTATAATGAGCTTGCATGTGTATCATTTGTCATGCACATGGAGGACATTATGTTATCTGTTGGCAATACAAGCATAATTTCACATATTGTTTTTTTTTTTAACCAAATAATTATAGAGGGAAAGCATATAAAGGAGAGGGAAATAGATGCTCTTCTAATCCAACCTGGTGATACGCTAAAAGTTATACCTGGTACCAAGGTACCAGCTGACGGAGTAGTGGTATGGGGTACAAGCCATGTGGATGAGAGCATGGTCACTGGTGAGTCTATACCTGTACTGAAGGAGGTTTCCTCAGTGGTGATTGGTGGTACAATGAATCTGCATGGTGTTCTTCATGTGAAGGCCACGAAAGTGGGGTCTGATACTGTGCTGAGTCAGATTATTTCACTGGTTGAGACAGCACAGTTATCAAAAGCCCCGATTCAGAAGTTTGCAGATTATGTGAGTGTATATATAATCTATACTACCTTAAATTGTTTTATTCAGTAATTCTTAAAGGTGAATTATTTTTTTCTCCCGGGGCAATTTTGTGCCAGGTCCACCCATCAATTAGTGTGCGACGCATGGAAACTCTGTAGAAAATTAAGTGCAACTCCGTATAAATTTACCCTTTATAATTTAATTTATTCCTGTTCTAAAACAAATTATAATTACATTCTTTTTAATAAAATCTGCAGGTTGCTAGCATTTTCGTGCCCATTGTTATCTCCATGTCGCTAATTACATTCTTCAGCTGGTGAGTGAATGCAAACTTTCTGGTTTACACCTCCAAACCCACAAAAATTGCAGTCTGTGTTTCTTGAAAGGCCCATCGTGAACTATCCTTGATATATTTAAATCCTATTAACTGATCCTCCATTGAGCATAGTCTATCCTTATATTTAATTCTTCATGTTGAAGTCATAAAAAACCCACAAAAAATATGTGTGTAAAAATAGGCATCTTAGCAATAAGGATTTCTTACTGCTGGCACTTCTGTTGATGTTACTTCAAAACAAAATATATGAAAAAGCAACACTAGTTTTTGTCATCAAAGGACCCCTTAATGGAATTTGATATTTGAATATTTTGTATATTGAATTTTGCCTTTCTGGAAAGTTACACTTTACATCTTGAGGTTTTTCTGTGTAATAATTTTGCCAAATCAAAACTATTTTTGGTGATGTCCTTCCACTTAATTTTGTCACTAAATGCTTTTCTTCGATACAAAATTTTATTTAGGTTCATTTGTGGACTCCTTGGGGCATATCCCCATTCATGGGTCTCAGAAAGCAAGAATTGCTTTGTGTTCTCTCTCATGTTCTCGATCTCAGTCGTGGTGATTGCATGCCCCTGTGCACTTGGCCTCGCAACACCTACGGCCGTTATGGTTGCCACCGGTGTTGGTGCATCCCATGGTGTGCTCGTCAAGGGTGGTGATGCCCTTGAGCGTGCTGAGAGTGTCGACCATGTGATTTTCGATAAGACTGGGACTCTGACGCAAGGGAGGGCTGTTGTGACCGTGGCAAAAGTCTTTAGCGGGATAGATTTGGGGGATTTCCTCACTATTGTTGCGTCTGCAGAGGTGAGATTTTTTGGTGGAATAGAAGGGACTTGTTCGGTTAGTACCAAAATTACCACTCTAACATTGCTTTAATATCAACTCAATATTATTATTGGTTTGTGCTCGATAAAACATATTAAATATGCATGAACCAAATGGTCAAAAGACACTGGACCTACCAAAAAAGTTGAGAGCAAAATAAGTTTTTCATTTTATTTGGTGCATAAAATAATTTGTTTTGTTTCATAAAAAGAGAAACATAGGGAAAACTAATCGAAGTTGATAACTATAACATATTGTGTTTTTGGTGTAATTTAGGCGAGCAGTGAGCACCCACTTGCAAAAGCCATAGTGGAATACGCATTTCATTACCATTTCAATGGGAAGCTTGAATCTACCAAACAAAGGAAGGAGGAGATCATGGCAGAGTGGCTTCTAGAAGCTGCTGATTTCTCTGCTGTTCCTGGAAGAGGTGTTCGATGTTCTGTCAATGACAAGATTGTTTTGGTATGTACACTCTCACAACTTATCTGTGTGTGTGTGTGTGTGGTGTCACTGTGTCTGTGTATCTATCTGCAAGTGTCTGTTAAGGGTCAAATGACAAGATCGTTTTGATCTGTACACTTAAACCCATTTCCTGTTTCTTGCATGTGCATGTGATACCTCTTTCCAACAAGATTAGCCTCATTGAGCCCCAATAAGGCTTCAAATTTGATTAAACTAACTATCGACTGGGCATGTCCGTTTAGCCTCAATTTTTCCATATGAAAATTTGAGTTCTGTTTTTTGTTAGTTATTGTACTGAATATTAATTCTTAAACAACCACAGGTGGGTAACAGAAGCTTGTTATCCGAGAACAGTGTCACATTCCCGCAAGAAGCCGAGAGATTTCTTGTAAATCTCGAGGAGAGTGCAAAAACTGGCATACTGGTGGCATATGATGGTGTCTTTGTTGGCTTGTTGGGAATAACCGATCCATTGAAAAGGGAGGCAGCAGTTGTGATAGAAGGGTTGAAAAAAATGGGGATCAAGCCTGTCATGCTCACTGGAGATAACTGGAGAACTGCACGTGCTGTAGCGAAAGAGGTTAGTTCGGTGTTTCTATTTGTGCCAGATATTGAGAGAATGTGTTCATTGAGAACCCATGATCCACGGAGCCCCTGTAAATCCTTACTCATAATGCAATCTTTTGAAAACCCTAAGGCCATCTTCCCTGAGCTAATGTGGACTATAAAATCTATTACATTAAGCCCATCATGGCCATCCATCCTCTCCGCAGTTACTTGCAAGCCAAACCTCCACACTCGCTCATGCATTAATTTCCTCTACGATCAAGCCCCATCTCCCACCTATCTTCTTGTTTAATAGTCTCTTTTACAATGTTTTATTAGTTTGTGGTATCAGCTTATGTGGGATAAAAAATTTAATTTTGATTATTCATAACTTGAATTTCATTGCCATCTATATTTCCATATCATTGGAACATTGTGTCCACTTCAATGTGGGACAGTGTGAGCATTTGACTAGTTCAAGAGAATATCATATTAAATTAATGTCGGTGGCAGGGTAGATCAAATTCTTCGATATGGGTATAGCTGGGTTAATTCCTAATAGTAAATAGATTTCTTGAATCTAAAATGCAAACCTGTGTACCTCAGGTAGGAATAGAGGATGTGCGAGCAGAAGTAATGCCAGCTGGAAAAGCTGATGTGGTAAGGTCCCTCCAGAGTGGCGGCAGCAAGGTGGCAATGGTAGGTGACGGCATCAATGACTCACCTGCACTGGCTGCAGCTGATGTTGGCATGGCTATTGGTGCTGGCACGGACATAGCTGTTGAGGCTGCCGACTACGTCCTTGTCCGTAGCAACCTTGAGGATGTCATTACAGCCATTGACTTATCTAGAAAAACGTTCAACCGGATCAGGTACCTTTAAAAAACAATTTTGACACGTATCTGAGGTAGGATGTTTAGTGGGTGGTTTGCATGTCTTAGTGCTGCATGTTATTATTGCGCGAGTTTTATTACTGCTTTGAGCACTAATTAATTGTCAATGATATGGTTACCTTCTTTGTTGAAACAAAAGATTAATCAAGGAACTTAGTCAAGGTTTCTAGATTGTGGGATTGAGTTTAATTGGCCTTTATTGATGAATTAATGATAGTTTTTTTTGCCTTTTTCAAAGCACTGTTAAAACAAATAAAAGATGACATTGTTAATGTTGTTTGCTTGAATAGGTGGAACTACTTCTTTGCTATGGCATATAATGTTGTAGCCATCCCTGTGGCGGCAGGAGTGTTGTTTCCCTTTACTGGATTGAGGATGCCGCCCTGGGTTGCAGGTGCGTGCATGGCGTTTTCTTCTGTTAGTGTGGTGTGCTCCTCATTGTTGTTGAGGAGGTATAGAAAACCCAGACTTACCACCATATTGCAAATAACTGTAGAGTGATAATAAACATTGCTTTTTTTTTTTTTTGCTTCATTTTTGTGAATGTTCAGCCTTACTAGTAAATGAGGTAAACATAATATTATAGGAGGTAAACATAAGTATGTAGAGAGTAAATTATGAGAGATGGGGACACATAATATCCTTGAGAGATCATTGGAGTGGCAGAGATAAAAAATAAATAATAAATTATGGAAGAATATTTGGTGATCAATAATTCAATATATATGACCAGGCCCAAAGGTACCTTCCATAAACTACTAAGCTAATCAGCAACCACCAATTATTTTTGCAAAGTATGCCCGACATCAGATTATCAATGGCTAAATCAACTCTTTTAAAAGCTTTTTGGAAAATAAAAATCGAGATGGCGGCCAAACCGTAATCCTATTTTTTTTCTGCCACCTCTAACCCTTATTAAAATACTAACCTTTTTAAGCCGAGGAAATTTTACATATTGCCCTTTCTTTATATTTAATATAGAACAAAATATTCCCTTTCCAAAATTCCTGAATTTTTATTTACAGCATAAAAAAAATAAATCAAATCACCTCGATTTTGGATAAATTAGAAAAATAGCCGGGCCGCTCAGGCGTTCTGCGGCTTACAAAGGCTGGGGGCCGCACAATACCCCTGCGGCCCCATTGTTTTATTTATTTTTTATTTTTTTATAAGTGCACAAAATTTGAGGTATGTAGTTCATACGCGGTGGTCCAAATTGGAAACAAATGAATTGGCTATTTAGTATTATGTTATTTTAATCGTTTCTTTTGGGTAGCTTTTATTCATTTTTCTTTTGAACTTTTGTTACGTGGACTATACATTTGACTGTGCAGCATGTTCCAACCACAATAAAAATTGCATGGAAAACCTGCTTACGCCAACTGATTTCAATTGAGCTGCCACAAAATATCCAGCGTAATGATTCTGTCTATTAGAGATCAACACTCCAATGATTCTGTTTAAAAAAAAAATTATAGAGCTGCAAGGGCTTGGGGGCCGCACAATGCTCCTGCGGCCTGGGTAGTTTTCGTATTCTCCTAAAATCAGAGTGATTTGATTTTTTTTTTTATGCTATAAATAAAAATTTCAAAATTCTTAACTAAATGTCCTTGTGAGCTCCACTTTTCCCCTCATCCCCTTCGTCCTACTCTCTAATCTTTGTTTAAGTAAAAAAAAAATACAAATGTGATAGAAAATAATAACATTCCATTTATCGTTGATGTGTATAAATGTAAAAATTTGAAAAATCAAAAGATTACATTTTAAGTGTACTGTTGGATATTCTTTCTAAAAAAAGTGTATTGTTGAATATAGAAATAACATATTTTTAAAATCATACATGATTATTATTTTTCATTTGAGTTTTTGTCAATGATAGTTTAATTCATACTTTTAAGGAAATTAAATCATTCGATTATCAGAAACATAATTGTTAATTTTGTTGTGGGCAGTGCAAGAAAAAATTAAACAGAAATGAAATATTTTTATATGTCCATTATATTTATTAAAATTTGGCTAATAAATTTCTAGAGATTTATTTTCAATCTTAATTAAAAAAATCGCGGATACAAACACATTCTTTTTTTTTTTTTAACAATTATAACAATGGCTTTTTATATTATTATTATTATTATTATTTCGCTTCAAACAAATACTAGCTAGAAATAAAAATCAACATATATCAGTACCAGTCCTTTATATTAAGTTCTTATTATATGATGAAAACAGAAAAAAAAAATGACAAAAATTTGGAAGGTGTTACAAAGAAATCAGTGTGTGCTTTTTCACCGATTTCTAACTATGGATATGAAATAATCTTAAGAAATTAAGAAACAAATAACTATTAAAATAATAAATTGGCTTTTTCTTCTCGTTGCTCATTTTACAAATTTTTCATCAAGAGGATGACAAAACAACTTCAAAAGACCGACACAATGTGCTTAGATTTGTAGTTAATTTCAACTGTCTTTCACAAATATAATATCCAAAAATATTACTAAATTACTATAGAAATTCATTAGCCAAATTTTATATATATATACAAAAAAATTTCGTCTCTGTTTATTTTGTTTTCTTACACTAACAGCAACAAAATTAACAATTATGTTTCTGATAATCGAAAGATTAAATTTCCTTAAAAGTATGTATTTGTCACATCCCGATCCAAAGGTGCAACAACCTACCGTGTCTATTTTTTCATTCAATTTACGTAACACAAGGCATGAATCTTTTGTATGCATTGCCAATATCATCCATTATTTTTGCCATATCCCAATTTATTTACAAAAATTATCTGACATTTTACAGTGGATGATGCTAGAGATATACTCTCTGCACCATGTCAGATATAATAAACTCAAATCTCATACCTTTAGATGGCTCTGTTGTCAATTATAACCCCAAAAACATTTCTCTGTCTTCATCTAACAAACCTGTGAATCACACAAGGGGAAACGGGTGAGAAATAATAAATTATTCCTTAGTGCTAATTTCCACTCAGGTTATTTGATTAGAAAGAAATCCATATTTAGAATGAAATATCCGCACGAGAAATTAACAGTTTATTTCATAATAACGAATGCAAATGCTCAATAACAGTATCCAATTGAACAACAAAAATTACATAAATAAATCATAACTCTAAAAATCTTATCAGAATAAATGATTTGGGTCAAAATCTTTTAAACCATAAAGTCTGATAACGTTTGGTTTCTTAACTTTACAATTTTTAGTCTGGTAACACTGACAGATACAATAACATATATATGTCGTGTTATGACATATACTGTTCTAACTATCCTGATAATTTGTTAACAGAAACAATACATAATCAATATCTCAATACTGTCATTATCGGAAAGAAAATCAATGATAAGACAGTTCTAACTATGATGACAATTGGTTAACAGAAACAATATGAAATCAATATCACAATTCTGTCATTATCAAAAAAAAAAATCATTGATAAGACAATTACCACAATTCATTAGTCTTACAGCCACAATTCATATTTATTCAATATCCCCTACCCAATCGGTACTGGTTCAGTTGGGGCCATTCACCATATGTGCATAAGGGTCCTGGAGTAAAGTCTAGTAGCTAGCTAGACTTTACAATATATTAATTATTTTTCTCCACTATATGGAGCTTCAAGGATTACAGTATTCAATATTCAATCAATTCAATCACTGTGGTTTCAATCAATCATATTTCAATAAGAATCAACCAATCGATAAACAATATCAACATGACAGTCAACAGAGTTACCTGTAATTCAGTTTCAATTGTATTGGGTTATGCATATGATACAACAGTTTAATCAATGCAGTCAATTAAATATTCAAAATGTACAGCGAGTTACGATTTAATTCTTAGTCATGAATCTCAGACTAATCCAATAACCCCGCATCTGATCTCATAAGGTATGCCAAGCTACCATTCTGTAAGTGCATCCGATAAGCCAATTCGATTTGAATGGTCGAATTCATATCTCTATATAAACCGGACCTTAATTTTCTATTTCTTTCAACTGATAGTACAAATTGCCTCACATTGAAGCCTTTGTAAATATTTACTTTAGTTTTCTGAATAAATCTTCTCCCTTGCAACCATATAAACCAATATGGACTATTGTCCAGTACTAGATATATCTATAAGATACAAGTCATGATGGTTGATTAAAACTATTATATGAATGCTTGTAAAGTAATTACTATAGTTTGCAAATAAGCTTTCTCTATTTCGGATCCTTAACTCAAGCATAAATAGATGACAAGAATAGAGTCATTAATAACTATTTTTATCAACTATAACTAGACAAAGAGGAAAAGAAGAAATTGCCACACTAAGAGATCAAGTAAGAGGTTAATTCCATGCATACACTGATGCACACATTCAAGAAATATAACAAGAGTCGCTACAAACTCCTGCCCTGCACCGAGCTTTACCCTTTCTCTCGTTTCTTAAATTCTATTTAACTTTCATTTAGAGGAGTGTTTGACATAGGTGTAAAAATAAATAAAGAGAAGTCTCTAGTAAAAATGATACGGCTTGGTGCAATCCAATAAGAGAGAGAACGGAGTAGGTCCGATGCCCATCGGACCTACTTTTAGGTTCAACAGCACGATGACCGTCCGATGTAATTTAAGATTTGTGTACACGAAAATTGAAACAAATATGTACGAATTTTAAAGCATTCTGCACGAATCTGAAAACAAATCAACGGTGATTAAACCCATCGAACCAGAGTAGGTCCGATGCCCATCGGACCTACTCTCAAGTGAATAAGAGAAGCCAAGAGTAGCAAAATAAAGAGAGAGCAACTATGATGCTTAGTCACCATTTTTGTCATCAACTAAAGAACCAGAGAGTGCCACGCAAGGGCTAGACTGAAAATTTCTACATAACACCCTAGAAATATACTTTTATTACATACAAGTCTTTACACATTTTTAAAATATTTTAGATTGGATCCTCTTAATTACTCTTTCAATTTGAACTCACAAATCAATTAAAAATTGATTCGGCAAGTAATGATACTTTTGGACCAATTTCAAAATAACATGTTTAACCATAATAAACTTCAAATTGGTCTAATTATTTTTAATGATATGTTCAAGATATTAATTCTTTAAAATGTTGTTTTTTACATAAGCTCGTTCAAGTGTTTTCTATATCAATCTCAATTACTAATATTTTATTTTGCGGATAAATTTAAATTAACTTAATTATCATGTTTGTCAAATCAGAAAATACCATTTGTTTGTTTAATGTTACATATTTTTATGAAAAGACACATTCAAACATTTTGTACATTAGTTTTAATTATTAGTTTCATATATATGCATTTTGCATAATGTTGCAGTATTAAACTATCATCGACAAAAAAAAAATCAAATGATAAACAATAATCATGTATGATTTCAACAATATGTTATTTCTATATTCAACAATACAGTTTTTTTTAGAGAGAATATCCAACAGTAGACTTAAAATGTAATATTTTGATTTTCAAACTTTTTACATTTATACATATTGTCAACAATAAATGAATGTTATTTTTTTTGGAAGCTGATAACAATACCCGCACTGTATATGCACTATAACTACCATAACTATCTGGGGGACCACAAAAACTCCAGCACAATTTTTTTTTCTAAAGTATTAATACATATGCAATGAAGTATTTATACCTATGCCCGGAAGTATTTATACCTGTGAGGTGAACAATTTTTACGTAAATAATTGTCTCCTCAACCAAATATTCCAAACGTATCCGCACCATAAATACATGTAGTGGACCACTCAACCTACATGGGGAGACCATACACGTTTTTAGAGATGGATTTTTTTTTCTCCATTCAATCTCGTCCATATTTCTGACAATCTGTGAGGAATTTTGCGAATCTAAAATCATGAACGTCTTCTACGCAATTTTCTCTTTCAACTGAGATCCATGACGACGTACTTTTGGACTCATCGCCACACAAGTATTTATACCTCGGCGTGCAAGTATTTATTCCTATACTTGCAAGTACTTTTTACATACGACACTAGATGACGTCTGAAAATATTAATATCAAGTACTGCAAGTATTTATACCTCTGCATTGAAGTATTTATACCTGTGTGGTTAACTATTTTTGTTAGAGGAAGGTTGACGCGGGGACGATTGGGAGACTGGAAAAGGGATGATCATAAAAAGTTACGCATCAAAGTATTAATATCTTATTTTCCAAGTATTTATATCTATGAAAGTTGACGCATGAATAAGTGCGGAAACTGAGAAAGGGGACGATATAAATAGTGGAGATCATAGAGGAAGAGTGTTGCAGGAATTTTAGAATAATAATAATGAGTGAGGACCATATAATATCTTTTTAGAATAATAATTTGTGGGGACCATAGTACATAATTTCTCTAAATGGGGTGCGGGAATTTTGAGGTTACGGGAGTGTGGGTACTCAAATAATTATTCTATTTTTTTAGATCACATTTGTATTTTTTTTACTTAAACAAATATTAGAGAGGAGTAAAAAGAGAGGAGTGGGAGGGAGAGAAAGAAAGGAGAAAAGTGGACCCGCAAGGATATTTTAAGGAG
Organism: Carex myosuroides; assembly: GCA_028015225.1. Classification (NCBI taxonomy): domain Eukaryota; kingdom Viridiplantae; phylum Streptophyta; class Magnoliopsida; order Poales; family Cyperaceae; genus Carex; species Carex myosuroides. The sequence continues at coordinate 7,866,096 of CM051488.1, forward strand.
TATTTTGTTTTATGTTTTGAAAATAGAGCAATATGTAAATTTCAAGGTGGAGAAATTATATTCTAGATTTGTTAATAGATATTTATAATTCCAGGATTATTAAAACCGGATTGGATGGTTCAACCGGAAAAAACCGGATCTAGGTACTAATCCGGTTTGATTCGTTAAAGCGGTCATTTATGTAATTAAACTGGTCAAAACCGGTGTAATTGACCGTTTTTTAACAAAAAAAAAAAAAAAAATCGCTGCTAAAGATTGCGGTTTTTAGCGATTTTATATTGCAACAACTTCTGAACTTTTAGCCTTTCCGTACGAGGAATATTTGTGCAACAATTTCTTTCAAGGCTAAGAATAGAAATTATTCAAACCAACTTTCCGGAGGAATCACGGATTTAATCTAAAATCATTTAATTTGGAATGTTAAACTTTTAGCCTTTATCTACTTGCTTTTTTACTCCACATCACATTTTTTTTATTTTGTTGTTGTTTTTTATTTCAATTGTTGACAATATGTCATCCAACTGAAAACATTTTTTTTCCCACTGCTTCGATGAGCTTGAGTGTGGTAAGGTCATATTATATGTGTCAAGAATATCATAGTATATAAGTTTTCAGATTATAAATTAATAAATTATAATTATTTTGAAAATCAGCAGTTGAACTAGTTGACTCATCGGTCCGACGATTAAATCGTTGACCAAAAGTTCACCTGAATTGATGTTTGGCCCAATTCTAATAACATTGCTTCATACATTAAAACATAAGATTAAAATGATTTAAAAGGCAATTTGGACTGATCCAACATATATAAGTAGGCCCAAAATGTATTTTACTTCCTTTAAGTTTGGAGTACTGTATTTAATTGATTATCCGTGCATAGTAGGTCCGCAAAACTCTATCTCCGACCCTATCGCTTATTCTAGAAGCTACGAAAACTCTAACCCTAATCTCTCTACAGTACACATCTCAAAACCCTAATATTTCCGCCGCCAAATTCTTAAGTTGTTGGACATAATTTCACTCATCTATAAGTAACCAACATATCTCAAAAATAGTCAAACATCAACCCTAATCTATTCGCCGCCATATTTCTCTACCATTTTCTAAAACCTAATCATTTCCATACCTACTAACAATTCAATCCTAATCCAACAAATTTCAACTATTTTTACTTCTCAACCTATATGGAAAATCACCACAGTTGATTTTGTAGCCGGAGAGGAGAGGTTATCTTTGATGATATCATGGCTTACCATCTCATATGTAAGTGAAAATTCTTGATGAAAGACTCCTCCATCTTATATATTTTTTGTAGAATTTTTTTTCTTGTAACTTACTTGAAATTAGCAACATACTTCAAATCACCACAATTGATTTTTTTTTTTTTGCTAGTTTCACTTTTTTATACAGAATCTTAATTTGAGTTCAAACAATTAGTAACATATATACTTGAAATTTTATTCAAGCTAATGTACTAATTTTTGCATGCTAGCTAGCACCTTCATGTACATTAATGGTGATTTCTAAGGTCATAGCTTTCATATTGAAAACATGAGACGGTATTTTTTAAAACTTATTTAGTTCAATGTTATATGATTTGGTCTTTATTTCCAATTGAACATTTTTTTGTGAGAAAAACTTTTTATCTTGAAGATTTTTCACTTTCTATCGTAACTCATGCAAAAATAGTTTCAAAATATTCCAACAAACAAAATGCTGAAACAAGATGACTTATATGTACACAATTGACAAACATGAATAACACAAATTAATTGTTGCAGCATGGGAGGTGTAGTATGGTATGTTTTCAATGTTAAATATTTTCAAATATATAGAAGGAGTGCAATTATTAATTTAGTAACATCTAATAAGATATATACAAAATTTAAGAACATTCATAACCACATAAGATCTATCAGAAGTGTATACTTACTTCACATCAACAAAAACATTGCAGTACTTCAATTGATCTGGTTTGTTGCATCTTTCTCTATGTAGGCAACGAATTAGCCAAAACTTCCATTATTGTATGATATTTGTGGGTAAAGAATGATATTCATAGGCTCTAACATTTTTTCACTCTCTCAAGCATGACATGCTTCTAAACAAGACTAAAAGCTGCACTTTGAAATCTCACCCAAAAAAAAAAAAGCTCCTCTATGCAAATTCATTTACAAAAAAATGATTGGTGAGAGAACTTAATTTCACCATTGTGGAGTGAAAGATTCAGTGTAGTAAAAAAGTCTTGTTTGTGTCTTAATTTTAAGCTGGGAGTGTGGATGAATGTAAGAGCTTGTGAATGTCTATTTTTACTCATAAATATCTTATCATGGTGAAAGTTTTGGTTATTCCGTTACCATTCTGATGAAGACAACTAAGTAAACCTAATCAATTTCAATGTAGTGGTGTGTTTAACAATGTGATATTGTTACTCTTTTAGTTTTTTTTTTGTTTCTTTCACAATTATCTGTAGGTTGTCTGTCACTTTATGCTTCAGCTAGAATTAATACAATAAACTTCAGAAAAAATTTATTTGCTGAATTTGTGTGACGAAATTCTTTCATATATTTTAGAAATTGTTTGACCAAAAATTCTTATACCTTTAAATTGTGTATCTCATTTTTGTGGGTTTAACAATGTCATTGATACTTCTTTTAGTTTTTTTTTTTTTTTTGTTCTCCTTCACTAGTTAATACAATAAACTTCAGAAGAAAAGTTTCTCTAGCTAACTGACGAAATTCTTTCACTTGTTCTTGAAATTGTTTGACAGAATTATTTGACCAAACTGTAGAAATTAATATTTTTGTTATAATATTTATTTTGAATTCATATTGTGATGTATTATGGAAAAATAGCGAGTTCTTAGTATTGTAAATAGTCCATGTAAGATTATAGGATTTGGCTGACATTGCAAGGATTGATGCAATGGATTTGAACCTGCCTTCTTACTTCTTATGATAGTAATTTAGCAGCGGTGTAATTGTTGTTATGGATTCTTTCTCTGCTCCTGACAACTAGTCACATTGCATTAGAATTTACTATTTACTGAAACCATAGAATTTACTTTTTAATTGGAAAACATAGAATTTACTATTTAATTGGAAAACATAGAATTTACTATTTACTGAAACCAGTGCTCGTTAAAGCATTGTGGATATGGTATCAGTTTTTCCAATCTTAAATTAAGCTCCAGTTAAGTTGCCATTTATTCAATCCAGCTCTAAAACCATTGAACCCAAACATTTACTTTTGCCTCAATCATTATTCAATCTATCCTCTAGCTACCCTCAGTTGTACAATCAAAGGAAGATAAAAAAAATAAAAATAAAAAAGCAAACTAATATAGGAAAACAAACAGTAGTAAAGTGGTACTGATATTATACAACATCTGATATCAAAGGGAAAGAGAGAAAGGCAAGAAAGAGATGAAGAAAAAGGGTATAATGGTCCATAAGTGAAATTTAGAGTCTTAAATATTATTATTTTACTGTTTTTGGATATATTTGATACATTATAGAGTTATATTGGATAAATATGTGAGTTCTTACAATTTTAAAGGATAAATATGTAATATTGAAACTTTTGAGGGGGATACGTGAAATTCCTCCTTTTTTTTTTTTTTGAATGAAAGATGAGGGTCAGGTCAAGCCCTCAAATTCCTTTTTCATTTAGAAGAGACAAGTAGTGTCATTATTTACATAAGGTCCTAAAAAGAAAAACTACAAAATTAAACTACAAAATAAAATGAAACTACTGATTGAAGTAAAATAAAAAAAAAACAAATATAAACTATAACCTAAAAAAAGAAAGCTAAATGCCAAAGTGTAAATAAAAAAGAAACAAAGTAAAACAAGAAAATTTTGCATCTCTATCACCAGGATCAAAAGGCATTGGTACCAGATTCGTTACCAGTTGAATTAAGGATGTATCATCTCTATCAAGAAATGCTGATCTGATCCGTACCGGAAAACACTGGTAACGAACTGCTGCTTTATCAGTTCCGTACCAGAAAGATCTGATCCGTACCAGAGAACACTGTTCCGTACCAGTAAACACTGGTCTGTACCCGAAAGCGCTGATCCTTTCAGTTCTGACTCCTTTGCCTGTGCATTTGTTTTCAGTTATTGTAAAAACCAGCTTGCATATTCTTGATTAATTCTTCTTTTAATCCTTGCACCGATTCGCATTTATCTGTAAATATGCTTCTACATCTCTCATGCCAGGGAACGGGTTTTGTCCGAAGCGCTTTGGACTGAATTCCTCTCCAAAGTCTTTCTACACCCTAGGATATAATTTCATCTGAATCTCATCATGATTTGTTAATTAATACTGGCGACGTTATCTTCTCCTCCGTTAGACAAAAAAATGGAAAGAAAAATTGCTCATCTCTCTGCTCTATTCTGAAATCAAATCGCGAATACATGGTTTCTCCTCTCTTAGGCTCTTAGCCTTACCAATTTCATTATTTTTCCCTAACCTCTTACCTTGCGTTGTTCAATTATGCTCACCACAAACAAAAATAACCTTTCACAGTCTCGCAATTTCACCCCGACATTCTTCAAATTTTGAAACACTATTTGGCGTACTATCTCCGGTCACAACCACACACTCCTTTCTTCTCCCGTAAAAGATAATAGTCTAATTCAAAAAGATGTTATTGACGTTGCTAATGATGGAGAAGTATCTACTTAAGCTCCAACAATAATTCATGCTCCGACCCGCCGGTAATCACACTTGGTGCTTGTCCTGACCGTTCATCAATTGTGATTGGCTCTTTCCTCCGACTCTAACATTGAAAATGAGGTCACGAAGGCGACTCCTCACGCGACACCGACATGGCGGCCCGAGGAGAGTGGCACCTAGTTTCCCGGCGTCGGAAATACCCTGCACACTGGCGGGTACCCTCCGACCCTGAGCCCCCTCTGACGAGACCTTACCTACCCCGCAACACACGCCCGACCTACGCCTCTATCGTATCCTCTAGGCTCCCTCCTGCTGCGCAGGCAAGGTCTGCCACTACCTCTCCACCAATCTCCCCGCCACCTTCACCTCTGGCTCGTACCTCACCGACCTACTTCGTATCGCCCCACAGTCCCACTCGCCTTCGCTTCCCACCCAGCTCAATGTTTCCGGAATGGCAGGGCCGCTGCTTCCGGTGCTGTCAGACCGGCCACAATGCAGCCGCCTGCCGGAATCCCACCAGGTGCGGCAAATGTTGGGGAATGGGCCACACGTCGCACAGATGCCCCGACTTCCCAGCCGCTCAGCCACCTAAAGCACCTCAACCCACCTCGTCCACTGCACCCCTTGGGCTACAAAGGCCGGTTCCCCGTGGTGAACCTGGATTTGATGATCTCCTAACCGGCACCTACCCCTATGTTCCACCGACATTACCGGAAGATCGTCCTTCCAAGCTTTACTCGTATGTGGACCGTGATGAAGAATACTTCGCAGAGATAGACAAGCTCAGTAGGGCAGTGGTGCTGTACGCGGCTAACCCGGAAGTTGATCTGTCCATTGATGCGGTGGCTGATATGGTGGCCACTACCAACTTGGTAACAAAAACAGAGGTTTCCATTAGCGAGATGACACGTGGCCGCTTCTTAATAGTATTGCCAGAAAACCTCACACCAGATGCCTTCATTCGAGCCACACCGCCCTCACTGTGGGATAAAGGCCACTCCTTCCAGCCGTGGTGCCCTCTAGAGGATGCATCCATCACGGTTCCAAACTTCCGAATGGTCCTTGACTTGGTGGGCATCCCGGCACCTCTTTATTGTGAGAAGGAGGTTATCAGGGCAGTCAGTGGCTTTGGGGTATACCTAGGAACCGTCTCGCAGTGCAACCCCCACGACATAAAAATATGGACGGCCGTGGTCGCCACCGACGATCTTGGCAGGGTCCCTAAGTATGTGGCAATGCTGGCTGGCGGCTTGGAGTTTCCAATACCGATCTATGTCCGCAAAGTTGCCACTGGTTTAATCTACAACTCACAGGACCTCCCAACGCAGCCACCTATGTTCTCCAGGCCATCCACGCCGATTCACATCCCCTCTACTACGGAAGTCCAAGACCTAGCCGATGACGAACTATCCATTCCCCTCCCACGGCGGCTGCTCGTAGAGCTGTGTAGAGGGCGGGACCTGGACTCCTTACCGCCTGCACTAAGGGCGGTAGCAATGGAGGATTTTACGGCACAAACGGGAGAGACACAAAACAGTGGGACATGGTTGTCACACCAAAATGTCACACACAATCCGGGGCCTTCGGATCAGTCACGACAGCGCCGCAATGATGAGGCGGGTCATTTTCAGGAGCCCATACAGCATGATAGGCCAATCATTATGCTAAGGCGACCACAGACAATCACCACGTTATTGGATCAGCCGCCACACTCCTCTTCCCCAAATGCAACCCTATCCGTTGGGCAAGGCTCCAAAACCGAATCTCGCACACGTGTCATTCCAGGACCCTCTGCGTGCTCTCAGACCCCTGCAAGGAGACAGAATTTTGTCCCTATCACTGCAAATGAGACAGGCGGCACCTTGTCCCATTCGGCCTCAGCCAGAGATCAGAAGCTTCTAGGAAAAGATAAAATGATCTCGCCAGATGTCACATTGGGCGAATTCCGAACGCTGCTTCGAAAAAAGAGAAAACATAGGCTTCATTTGGGGGCGGCCTGACACCTCGCATATTTAGTCTATTTTAGGCCTGTTTTAGTACCAGATTCGTGCCCTAATTCACCAGAATCATGTGCGTTTCATCGATATATCTTTAGAATTTGGTACTGCTGAGTGTTTGTTTGTTTTCTGCAGGCTTGGAGCAAAACACACGAAGAAACGATGATTTGGGATGATCTGGTACGGCCCTTACCAAGTTTGGTACGGGTCTTACCGGACTTAGCCATTTTTCAGCTCATCACGCCTGGTACGGCCTGGCCGTACCAATATGGTACGGGCCGTACCAATATGGTACGGGCCGTACCTAAAGGCGGCCTGACAGATTCAAATTTTGGCAGAGGCTATTTAAAGCGGGGAACTCTCCAATTTCGACATTCATTCCATTCCAGATCTAATTGAGAGCACAGTAAGAGAGAGAAAGAGAGCTAAGGAGCTAGGAGCAAGAAGGAAGGAAGAGGAAAGAGGCGAAACTCGACGGATCTAGCTTCCTCCTCTCGATCCCTTCGATCCATGGCTATCTCTATCCCTTTTATTGTATTTTTAGATCAGATCATGTGCTGTGAGTAGTTATTTTAGTTTCTAGGGTTTAGAGATGGATTCTTGATTTGTTTTGACTTTCTTTGACTTGTATCTTGTATGAACTCTTTTGATTGATTGATTGTGATTTCTTTGCTATCTTTTGCTTTGATTGCTGTGATTGTGTATGATGAACCTCTAGGTTTAGATCGAACCTATCAAGGTCATGTGATCATCTCAATCTCTCAACCAAATCAATTGCTTAGGGTATACTTGTTCGAATTGAAGCCGAGAGGTTGAATTCTCCTCTAATCGACAGATTAGAGGGTGCCTTAGGTCTCCAATCAACCAGTTAGGGTAGATCTGTACCAACACACGAGAGTTGAGGTGTAGAAATCCCTAAAAGGCAATCAATTGCATTCCAACCTAGATCTTGATCCAACAAACGACAGTTGAGGCTTAGGAACCTTAGGTATGGTCAATTGAACCTTTCCAAAGAGTTTAGCACAAGGTACCAGCAAGGAAATGCATCAACTCGAACTGGTAAGCTCTGTTCTGGGAAGCCAGTACGGGTCTTACCAGAGTGGTACGGCCTTGCCTTACCAAGTTAAGTACGGCCTAGCCATACCGACTTGGTACGGGCCGTACCACTAGAGGCAGATCATAGATGAAGTCTGAAATCCTGGAAACGCCTTTTATCCATAATCAAAACACAATTTACATTTCTTCTAGCATTTTATTACATCTTTCTGAATTGTTTGAATTGTTTGAATTGACCTTTTTAGGAAATTAAATACCAAACCAAATCTTTCTCACTTCTAGTTTTTAATTGAGTTAGGTAGATTCTAACCAAGTAATTGCCCGTCCATGTGGATCGATACCCGATTATACTACTCGATAGGGGTTGTGCACTTGCAACCCTTACTCGTGAAGTGTAAACGCGGTTTTAAAAGGTACGCCCTCAAGCGTACTGAAACTTGCGTTGCGCTTCTGCGCGAACAAGTTATTGGATCAGCCGCCACACTCCTCTTCCCCAAATGCAACCCTATCCGTTGGGCAAGGCTCCAAAACCGAATCTCGCACACGTGTCATTCCAGGACCCTCTGCGTGCTCTCAGACCCCTGCAAGGAGACAGAATTTTGTCCCTATCACTGCAAATGAGACAGGCGGCACCTTGTCCCATTCGGCCTCAGCCAGAGATCAGAAGCTTCTAGGAAAAGATAAAATGATCTCGCCAGATGTCACATTGGGCGAATTCCGAACGCTGCTTCGAAAAAAGAGAAAACATAGGCTTCATTTGGGGGCGGCCCATAATACACCAAAACTAGCAGCCTACCAAAAAATGGGCCAGAGATCGGGATCGGAGAACAGGGCCTCTAGAGGGATGGGCCAGAGATCGGGATCGGAGATGGGCCAGAGATCGGGATCGGAAAACCAGGCCTCTAGAGGGAAAAGAATAATAGAAGGCCGAGCACCCTCAGATCTTAGAAAAAATAAAGCACATACAGCCCTAGGCAAACCGGGCCCATCTAGCACTTCCAAGCCTCATATCGGTCTCTCACCAGAGGGATTTTTCCAAATCGACGTAGACCACGCTTTCTGTCAGCAACTGGGAGCCCGATGTGGGGTCCAACCGGTGGAGGTGGCTCGCATAGCCCAGTCGGACAACGACGATCGTTCAGCTCAGGAGCGACCCGAGCATATTATCAGGCTGGCTGACGACGACAAGGATGACCGGATTCCCATTGACTTCGATCTAGATTCTGAGGAAGAATCGGAGGAAGAAATGGAAACTGAAGAGGGCCGCCAGTAGCCCTTTATGCCCGGCCTTGGTCTTTTTGGAAGGAGCTACCCTTGTTTATCATATCAAACAGAAACTTCAAAAAATTCAATTTACTATCTTGGAATTGCCGTGGGTTGGGTAATGCTGATAAATGTAATGTAGTTAGAGATGTGATTAGACAGTCCAGGTGTGACATCTGTATCTTACAAGAAACAAAATTGAATACCTTTGATTCTGCTTATTTCTCGACTTTTCTTCCTTCTTTTTTTGAAAACAATTGTGCTGTGATTAATGCCATTGGGACCGCTGGTGGGTGCGTGTGGGGCCGGCCAAATGCTGATTCCCGACATCCTTTAGACTCTTTTCAGAGGAAGCTCCAAAGCACACACGTTCGGTTAAGGGATTGGCATCTCTCCAATTTTGGAGAACTTAACTCTCAGCTCCAAGGCTGCAAGGAGGTCATCCTTTTCTTTGACTCAATTGAGGAGAAACGACCTCTTCTTCGGCATGAATTTCGATTCAGAATTTTGGTCAAAGAACGAGCTTTTATGTTAGCCAATGTTCTCGAATCAAGATGGAAGCAACGCTCCAGAAACAATTGGATACGCCAAGGAGATAAAAATACACGGTTTTTTCACGCTTTCGCATCAGCTCGGATGAGAAAAAACACTATCTTACAAATTCGGCACCAAGAGAGCACCATTACAGATGACACAGAGATTAGAACCTTGTTCAAAAGCCATATGCAGTCATTACTCGGGACCGAGAGAAAGGTATTACCCTTTGACCCGACACCGCTGTACCCCACTGACACCAACATGCTGTCACTGCAAACTCCTTTCACAGATGGCGATATTGAGATGGCAGTCAGGCAATTAGCAAAAAATAAGGCCTCCGGCCCGTATGGCATCCCCAACAAGTTCTTGCAGCACCATTGGGATGACATTAAAGGTGATATTTCTCCCATCATTCATGGTTTTTTACAGAATAGGGTTGATCTGACTCCGATTAACAAAGCGAACATTACAATGATTCCAAAGGTGGATGCCCCAACAACAGTTCATGAGTTTCGACCGATTAGCATCATTAATGGAATCCCCAAGATAATATCCAAAATGCTCGCCAATCGACTAAAGGAGGTCATGCCCGATCTTATTTCTCCGAAACAAATGGCTTTCATCAAGGGTAGGCAAATTTCGGAGAATTTCATAGCCACAAGAGAAATGCTACAATCTATCTCATCTTCAAAGAGATCAGCAATTTTTGCAAAATTAGACTTTGCGAAAGCCTTCGATTCCGTGAATTGGACTTTTTTACTCACAATCCTTAAGGTCAGACGGTTCCCCGACAGTTGGATAACTTGGATCAACAATTTACTGACAACGACTTCGTCCATAGTGCTTATAAATGGAGAGCCTTCCGACTCCTTCTTTCACCGTAAGGGCTTGCGGCAAGGGGACCCCCTCTCCCCCTTTCTCTTCAATTTGGCAGTAGATGTCCTGCAAAGGATGTTACAAGCTGCCAATTCAATGCTCAACTCCCCACTTTCACCTAGAATCATGGATTCGATAATTGCGCACCAATACGCGGACGACACTGCGATTATAGCTAGTGCGGACATGGAGACAGTAATAACCCTTAAATTGGTGTTGAAGATGTTCTCTGCCGTCTCTGGGCTTGATATAAACTACCACAAAAGCCTCCTAGTGCCGATCAATATTCAGCCTAATATGGTAACACAAATCAATGCTGTAATGGGCTGCAAGGAATCGAACTTCCCGGTGGTCTATCTGGGGATGCCTTTAACTCTGACCAAGCCAACTCGAGACCTCTTCTTGCCAATAATAGAAAAACTTGAGAGGCGACTAGAAGGGTGGAAGATGAAGCTAGTCTCGAGAGGGGGACGATTGCAGCTGGTGAACTCGGTCCTGTCAACGATTCCAATCTACTATATGACATGCTTCGCATTGCCGGAATGGGTTATCACAAGGATGGACCAAATACGGCGGAGTTTTCTATGGGGAAGAGGTGGTGCAGAAAGACCGGGTATACCATTGCTTAATTGGCAGACTGTCACCTTACCGAAACAGTGGGGTGGAATGGGGGTTGCAAACTTAAAATTAAGAAACACCGCCTTGCTGCTCCGTTGGTGGTGGAAGGCATATAGGGAGCCGGCATCCCTATGGTCATCTACAATTTTCAAACTACGGTTTGTAGGAACAAACACTGATGGCCCCCTCATATGGTCGGTACAGGGATCCTTTTTCTGGCGTCAACTGCGCAAGATTAAATCACTCTTTCATCAATGCACTACATGGCGGATTGGGCAGGGCACTGGGATATCCTTCTGGTTCGATACTTGGGGAGATAGGCCAATTATTAGTGCTGAGGAAAGAGGACAGAGGCCACATTTCCAAAAAATCTCTCTTCGGGACGCAATGGAAATCATTAATTACATTGCCCCACAAATTCCACCTATGCCTCAGCCAATCTTCAATCAGGACAGCGATTGCATTATTTGGAATTTTGAGAACTCGGGGGACTACTCTGCAAAATCCATTTATGCCACAATGTCAGGAACTGGAAAGGTTAGATGTGTCAATGCTGCGGTCTGGCGCCTAAAATGCACCCCGACGGTTCAAATCTTTCTCTACTTGCTGTTAAAGGGACGGCTACTGACACATGATGTAATGGCGCGGCGCAACTTTACATGCGATCTTAAATGTGTCCTGTGCTCATCTGCAACACTGGAAACTGCTTTGCATTTGTTTTTCCAATGTCAGTATGCTACTCGGGTGTGGCATCATGCGGAGAGGCTAAACGGTACGCGGATTGGTACCCCGCTTATGGTACAGGGACAATCTGTTCAGGAAACGTGGAACAAATCACAACGCAGGCATCAGGAAGGTGATACGCAAATGGCTAAAAAATATGATGTCGCCTTTACGGCGGTATGCTGGGCGATATGGAAACAGCGAAATGCGAGGATTTTCGAACGAACAACTTTGTTGCCTGAGATGTTAGCAGGATGGGCGCTGCAGGAGGCTCGTTTGTGGTGTCGGCTGGTATAGCGAGATTGACATACATTACATTGTTATGCATGGGCTGTTAGTTTCAGGAATGATAGATTGCTGTGTATAGGATGGTAGTTTGGGGAAACACATCGATTGTAATTTGACAGCCACTGTCAAATATTTCAAAAAAGAAAATGAGGTCACCATTCTCCATCCATGAAGTGAATTCTTCAAATTTTAGTAATATTGAAAAGATACTCATCATGCAATTGAGGGGCTTGTAGAATTGCCTAAACCAATTTTGCTTACCATTACTGTTACTCCTCTCTTCAAATGCTTCAGAAACTTGTTTTTCCTTTTTTGTGATTATAATATAAACTGAAGTTAATTCCTAAATTGTATGCTCGAATTTGTAATTGTAAAATATATTTTTTGTGTGTATCTGTACCAGTCGGTACCAGCAGCAAAACTGCTATTTGGTTTTGTCCTTGCAGCAAAACTGCTATCTGTACCAGTCCCCTGAACTCCTAGTGGCTTCAGTCGCTGCCAGGTTGAAGGTGTTGCTTCCACCTTGTAATCTCAGTGCATCAATTACTAATAGTAGAATGTAATAGTAGTGTGCGTTGTAAATTGTAAATACTCTTTTTAATATTAATATAATTGTCAGGGCATACCGCCTTTGACCTTTAAGAAAATAGTGTGCTTTCTCAGCGGACATATGGAACGGAGGGATAGAAGAATTTCTCCATATTATTTTAATTTTGTTTGGAGCGATTTGATTTGAATTCAATCGTGGAGAGAAAAAAAATTCCTTTTGACTAACAGATAAAAGAAAGGTCCTTTTTCTTTACTTTGCTTAACGGAGAGAGAGACTAACGTCTGTTAGTATTGATTCAATCAGTTTTGATCAAATATGATCGTGCGGCCTATGAAGGCTTTGGAGAGAAATCCTGTCCTAATGCCTTCGGACAGGTTCCCAAGCCCTCATGCCATGTTACAAAATAGATCACCATCTGCATTCTTCTGACCTGCTGGTGTTGTGAGTTAGTGATTGCTTCGCAATATTCTTGTCTTTGCACATACTGGCATAGTGGCATGTAGACAATTTCAAGTCTGTTTGTATGGCCCAGTGTAGTTGTATCATGTAACTGCACTCAATGAACAGATGGCTCACTGATTCCTCTAAACTTCTACACATATAGCATATACTGGGTATGCACCAGCCCCTTCTCTTCAAATTATCAATAGTCAGAATCTTTTTCCTCAACATCAACCACGTAAAGATAAAGATACACGAAAGCTGATTTGATCGAAGAACTTCTCTTCTTCAGTTTTTTTTTTTGTAAGGATCTAAATACTCATAACTCAAATAATAAATTTGGATGATTCTAAATATTAAAATTCACCAAACAAATGAGACCCAAAATTATTGGCATCTAAAATACTATGCATATCAAATTTCCTAAATGGTCGGATATCTTAATATTAGGATAAAAATGATTTAGAAGACAATTTGACCTGACCCAACATATATAAGTAGGCCCAAAATGTGTTTTACTTTCTTTAATTCTGGAGTACCCAAAACAATTGATTATCCGTGCATAGTAGGTCCACGTGAATCTATCCCCGTCTATATCAACTATTCTATAAGCAACGTAAACCCTAACCCTAATCTTTCTACTACCATCTATTGCTCTATTATTTTATTAAATTTGAAGAAGTTTAACTATAGACATCTCAAAATCCTAATATTTCCGCCGCCAAATTCTTAGGTTGTTGGACATACCTTAACTCATCTATAAATAACCACCATGTATCGAAAAATAGTCGAACATCAACCCTAATCTATCCGCCGCCATATTTCTCTACCATTTTCTTAAACCTAATAATTTCCACTAATTTAGAATTTTTATACCAGTTAACAATTCTATCCTAACCCAACGAACCTCTACTATTTTTAGTTCTCAACCTATAAGGAAATCACCACAATTGATTTTGTAGCATAAGGGGTTATCTTTGGTGATATCATGGCTTTCCATCTCATATATATGTAAGTGAAAATTCTTGATGAAAGAGCCCTCCATATTATATATTTTTTTGTTGAATTTTTAATTTTTCTTGTAATATATATAGTTTTGTTTTTTTTTTTTCCTAGTTTCACTCTTATTCAGAATCTTTTGACCTCAAACAGTTGTTAACATACTTGAAATTTTATTCATGTTAATGTACTAATTTTTGCATGCTAGCTAGCACCTTCTTTTACATTAATGGTGATTTCTAAGGTCATGGCTTTCAGATTGATGAGACGGTATGTGCTAAAACTTATTTAGTTCATTCTTGTGATAAAATTATATGATTTGATCTTATTTCCAATTGAACATTTTTGTGAGAAAAACTTTTTATCTTGAAGATTTTTCACTCTCTATCTTACCTCATGCAAAAATAATTCCATAACATATACAATTAATAAACAAAAAGCTGAAACATGAATAACACAAGTACTTGTTACAGCATGGGAGATGTACTATGGTATGTTTTCATTGTTAAATACTTCCAAATAGAAGTGCAATTATTAATTTAGTAACATATGAGAAAATATATACAAATTAAGGAACATTCATGACCACATAATAATATCAAAGGTGTACTTAAAGTCACATCAAAAAAAACATTTCACTACTTCAATTGATTTGGTTTTGGTTGCATCTTCCTCTGTATAGGCAACGAATTAGCCAAAACTTCCATTAATATAAGATATTTATGTGTAAAAAAGGATATTTATAAGCTCTCACATTTTCTCATTCTCTCAAGCATGTTATGCAAACAAGACTAAAAAGCTGCACTTGATGTCTTTCACTGTCACATGTGAATTAGTTGCAAAATCTCTCTCAAGAAAAGCTCTCCTCTATGCAAATTCATTTACAAAGAAAATGAGCTCTATGATATAATTATACCAAGTACTCTTCCGTTTCGAGAAGGTATATCGGTGATTCTCAGTGTCATGGGAGCTCTTTTTTTATATGGATGCATAATAGAGCTTTTATTGATTGGTGATAAAACTTAATTTCACCATTGTGGAGTGAAAGAGACAGGGTAGTCCAAAGGTCTTGTTTGTGTCTCAATTATAAGCTGAAAGTGTGGATGAATGTAAGAGCTTGTGAATGTCTATTTTTACTCATAAATATCTTATCATGGTGAAAGTTTTGGTTATTTCGTTACCATTCTGATGAAGACAACTAAGTAAACCTAATCAATTTTAATGTAGGTTGTGGTGTGTTTAACGATGTGATTATTACTTCTTTGTTTTTTTTTCCTCGACTAATTAGCTGTAGGTTGTCACCTTATGCTTCAGCTAGAAACTTAAAAAAAAAAAAATATCTTGTCGTATGAAGAAATTGTTTGACTGATACTTGCAATTATTTGAGAATTTTATTCCTTCTCTCTCTACTTACCTAGCTTTATGAGCAAATTTTAGTTTGGATAAACACAAGCTTTATTCCTAGTCATTTGAAATTGTATAGCTCAATTATATTTACAAGGACAGTGTGCAAAGCCTGTTCCACATCTCTGGTCACTAGCCCACATCCAGTCCCTATTGTTTCACACAGTGATTTGTCAACATGGACTTTGTAATAACCTTCCGGGTCTAATTCAAGCCTGGCCGGTTTGACCTGCTTTTTGCGTCATTTCCTACGGTGTCCTTGGTTTTCTGTTGCTCCTGAGTGGTGTTTGTTTCCGCCTTGTGACCCTCTGATATTACCATTTGACCCGTTATACGCTTCCTTTCAGCAGGTTGTTTGGCTTCCCATCCTAGTCTTTAATTTTCCTTGTTCCACTAGGGTTGCAAAATGTGTGTGCCTCGATGCGTACGCCGGTTGAGACAACATTATTTTCCCCTGATTTTTGGAGGAAATGCTCTCTTTCGTAGCTAGATCTGTTGTGGCTGGTCTCCCTGTGCAAGTTATGTGTTGTTGCTATGTTCCCTTACTGCCTGATCCATTACAGCCATGGCTGAAGACTGACCCGTCTCAAATGCTTGTGGCCGTTTTTTCATATTTGTTTCCAAAACCCGAGGTACATCAGCTATTGCAGAGGGTAGGACTGGAGAATCAGAAGGGTATTTTGTCGTCGCTTGCATGCATGCATGGCTCGCATCGTGATGTTGATCCTCTCGGAAAAGAATGGAAAGGTATGGAATAATGGGTTTGTTATGCCTTCTTCTTGCGGCCCTTTGTGCGGTAACCCGTTCTCCTTCCTTTTTTCTATCCGCTGCAGCTTTGGAGATAGGTCCGTTCACGTTTTGAGAACCCTGCTGATCATCTGACATCACCATGTCCCTAAGGACCTCGAAAGGCACCGTCGTTGTTCTTGTCAATAGTCATGCAATTTCCTGCAGGGCCCTTCTAGAGCAATGAACCAGGTCAAGATCGGCAGTGTTCCCTGACCTTGAGCTTGTGTCGCTGCCTGTGTCGCTGCCATTTGGTGCCTGGGGTGACTGCGGTCGTGTGTATCTTATCGGATCCTCCGAAAAGTCACTTGCCATATATATCGCCCCTGTTTCCCAGGTCACCGGGCGGATGTTTACCATTTGTTCCATCCTTCCGATAACTATCCCTATTGTCTTGGCCACCCTGTTGAGGTCGTCCGTGGCCAATGCCACCCTCCAGGATGATAAGTCCGCCTTTTTTCCGGTTATATTATGCCAAGGTAGATGCCAATGCCTGATACCCCCTTTTTGACCTCATTTTCATGCCACATCTGAATCGGGAAGTCGACCAGGTCTATCAACACCTTGAAATGCGGCATCTTCACCTCCGCCCCCTCTGTTTCTGACCATGGTTGGATGTTAAACCCCTAGTCCCAAAGCGATGCCAGTAAGGCTCAAATGAATGTATCCACCTTGAGACCTCGAGAGAGGTGAATTAGGGTCCTTTCTCTTGCTAACTTGGCTACCCGGATTTCCTCCTCCCTCACTAAGCCTGTGTCAACTGCAATGTGAATAGCTTGCTCTAGCTGCAGGACCGGAGTGTGGCTACCACCATGTATAACAACCGCCTTACTTAACTTTTCAATCTCTGCATAGTAGGTAGCATCTTTGTCAATGAATATCTGAATTTTTGAATTTTCTCCGGTCTGTCTTCTGGTAGGGGCCCCTAGGAGGTGTTGAGGAGGCTCTCAAAAGAAGGTTCAGGGTTGGATTTACCGTACTTCTTGAGCTTGGGCCAATGTGTACCGGCATTGACGTCTCCCGGAGCAGGGTGGGTCACCGTGGATCCAGTTTAGCCTCCCGTCTGTGTGACCAAAACGTTGCTTTTGCTGGAATGAATGGCTTGGCCAACGGGTTGAGTGCTGGGGCAGTGCATTTGCTAACCACATGACCTTCCTTCCAACAGCGGCCACACCTGAGCTTGTTGCAGCATTTAAAGGCCGAGTGGCCCACACGAAGGCAACAAAAACATCTACCCCTCCACTCTAGGAAGGCGGGCTGGGGTGGGAACCGTAAGGTAGTTGGGCTGTGAGGAGATGAGTAGTACTGAGTGTGCGTCGGAGTTGGAGGAGAGTTAGACCTTGAGTTCTGAGGGGAGGTTCTGTTGGACATGCTACCTCCAGATGCAGATTGAGAGGCCACTGAGTTGCCAGACACCGCCTGTGCATAGGACTTCTTCGAGAAGAAAGGGATGTAGGGGTGGACTAGGTCATTGTGAGGGATCTCTGGAGTGTTCTAGTTGCTCGGTGACCTCCTTCGGTGGCGGACCTCGTGCCATTCTCCTTCAGCCGCCATTAGTTGGTAGTCGCCTTTTCAAGAATTTATTATGTTGAGGTCCAGTTTCATTACATTTTGTGTGATAAATTTCGCGAGAAAATTAGATAGTAAAGGACAAGAGAGTTAAGAACTATTTAAATTTTTATAATGTGTGCAACAAGATTATCAAGTAATTACTCATAATAAATCCCAGCTCTCCACATCAACAGCCACATCACATCATCTCTTCAACGAAACACATTATAAAAAAAAATTACCTCTCAATATGAAGTGACTAACGGCGCCGTTATTTTCAATTTTGTAATCTTTTTCTTTTCTAATAAATTGCGTTAACGGACCCTAAATTCTGAGAACAAGTATCCTCTCCATTACTGTAAAAGATTCCCTTCACTTTACGGTTTGAGATTAACTCTCAGCCGCTTTGAGATTCAGGCTAGCGTAGGGGGCAGTATTATTGGGCTTCGAGATTCATGCCAAGTTAAAAAGAACGGTCTAGATCCAATATTTGTAAAAGATTCCCTATTAAGGTACCGGGGAGGATGTGAATTCAAATTCTGATGCATCTCCCATTGTGGTCCATATACAGTTCAAGGTTTCAACTTTGATGCTTGAATGATTCAGTCCGGAAACTATTTCGGCTTCCGCAGCATTGTTTTATTCCAAAGAAAGATGAACGAGTGATCTTCAATTAAAAGGCCCAATTCAAATTAACAGCGTTTATGAGGACTTCCACCAATTTTCATTTTTCAAAATTAATAAATTAATAATTAATTATGCCACATCAGCACGAATGGCACTTCGTTAATATATTAGAATGGTTATTTGCTATATATGTATCTTTCCATAACAAATGACCAATTCAATTAGCGCTTTTCTATATGTGGTATATGTAATTAATTATCTTTAACAGTGAATTGTTTTTAACATATAATAATTGAGAAATATGACCAAAATGAATGTACTTTTAACAAAAATATTATTCTTGTAAAAACTTAGTTCATTTTTTTAATATTTCATTGTTCTTTTTAACACCTATATATTTATACTTCTCAATACATGTGATTTATGAACCATCACCAGACATGAATTATAATTGTGCTAAAAAGAACTAACAAAATGGTTTTTGAGTAAAAGAACTAAAAAATGATAAAATGAATTACCCAAGTTTTTATAAGAATTTGTTAAAAGTAACTCGTTTAATATTTTTTAAAAATAAACAGTCACACGATCTATTTTTCATAGTTATAATACTAACAGCAAGCAACTAGTTTTATATTAAAACGAGAGTGAGCCTATGGTGCTATGCATAGCACAGATGGGGTCCGTGCTACGGTAAAAAAATTGACTTTTTAAAATCCTAACGGTCGATCCAACCGTTCAATGTGATAACCATAAGTACTTGCAAACTAAATTTTATATTTTTTCGAATTTTTTTACTATTTTTTTAGATAGGTAGAAAAATCAGTGTTTTCTGAAAATTCTGGACCATCAAAATTCTACCTATCTAAAAAAATAGTAAAAAAATTCGAAAGTATATAAAATTTAGTTTGCAAGTACATATTCATATGGTTATCACATTGAACGGTTGGATCGACCATTAGGATTTTAAAAAGTCAAATTTTTGGCCGTAGCACAGACTCCATCCGTGCTATGCATAGCACCATAGCCTCACTCTTAAAACGAATTATCTAGATATTTATATGCTAAAAAATATTTGAAGTGAATACGTCTAAGAATAAAATTTTCACATAATCCAATTAATTTTAGAGAAAAGGTTACTTTAAATATAATAATAAATTACTATTATTATTGTTAGGCACAAATGATGATGTCTGGGTTGAGGTAATTATTTTAAAAGAGAATGTCATTGCCAGCCATATTTGTACTTATGAAGATCGCCCACTAAAGTTGCTTGTCAGGAATTCAGGATCAATCAGGGTATTATCGGCACATGGTTATTTCACACATTACACACACAAAAACCGCCAACCGGTTAAATTTTTTTATGTAGCTCACACTTGACTCAAAAGCATAGCTCAGTCTAGTAATTCGCATAAGAACTGGAATAAAATGACTTGTTGTTTTTGTGATTTGACCATACCTCACATTTTTATATCTGTTTTTAAAAACTAAAATGTCAATCCAAACTGTTTAAAATGATCTTGTATTAAAATGTGCTTACAGATAAAATTTTATATTTATTTTTAAATTGTTACTATTTTTTTTAGATAGGTAAAAAATTATTGTTTTTGGATAGTCCAAAAAATAGTAAAAGAATTTCAAAAAAATATAAAATTTGATCTCTAAGCACATTTTAATATGGAGATTGTGTTGAGTGGTTCAAATCAACTATTTGAACTTTGAAATTAGTCATGAATTAGATAGTTGTTGTGGATTGATCCCCATATAATCTGTAATTTTTAAAATTTTAGTTTATATGGAAAGCTTGATTATGAACCTCCGATAAAAGATATGCTAGCAGGAACAAATATTCCGATTTGACGAGTCCAATGATAATCGTCCTTACCACAACTATTATTTGAAGTACTTATTGGTCGAATTAATTAAAACCAAACTACAATTTGTCCGACTAAATCTTTATTCAATTTACACATTAAATCAAGTGCATAAAATTAGAAACCAAAACAAATAAAAAGAACTTTTATTTTATTCAGACAAACCGAATTAGTATGAAAACCTCAAGTTCATTTCAGTTTGTTTAAATTGTTTGATTTTCAGTTGTTGAAATCAAGATGTAAATTAAAAAAAAAAAATCAAATTCACATTATTTTTAATCCAAACAACCAAACCAACTTATCCAAAATAAATTTAATTTAATTAAAACCAAATTAACTAAACCATTCTAACAACTAAAAAGTCTCCCAAACTATGATGACATTACACAGGAAATGCATCTCACTAAATAAGATTTTGCAGTTATTTTAGGTTAACATGCAAGGGTTTAAGGTTGAAGAACTAAGAAATCTCAAGAGCCAATTCCAACATCCTACTACAAACAGAACATACAGCTTAATCTGCTGCATAATTATTATATAATCTCAAAAATAAAAACAAGCCTTTCCTTCCATCAAAATTTTAACTTATTAGTAATCTAATCATTCCAAGAACAAAAGATGCCCTAGTGGCTAGCAGACACCAGTGCCATATGCTCAATCAGATCTAACACCCGGTTACTGAATTTAAGAAAGGAAAATTACTAATCAGTTACGATTGGAAAGGTACAGAGTATAGGTTTTCTGAGAAAAAGTTGAACAATGGAGAGAGAACAGAGATTTAATTTTGTTATAAAAAAGAAACAAATGGAATATTACCTGTAACCCCACTCATTGTCGTACCAGGAGACGAGCTTCATGAATGACGAGCTTAATCCAATACCAGCCTTGGCATCAAATATGCTCGACCTAAGATATCACCAACATAGTATTTAGTACCAGACAGTCAGGGAGCATCAAGACATTTTTTACAGTTTAAAATAAAAAATTTGCTTTGATACGGGAAAGATAGTGAAAAAAATTACCTGCAGTCACCAACAAAATCGTTGGAAACAACATCCTCATCAGTGTAGCCAAGTATACCTTTCAGAGGCCCTTCTGATGCATACCTGAAAAATGCACAATTGCCCCAAAATTATTTATGATACAGAAAGCCCATTAAACCCAACAAACCTCTGTGTGTTATAGTTCAGTCTTTAGCTCAGTTGACCAACTGAGCTAAAAGAACAAATAGAAATAGAACTCGAGGAAAAACAGGAAAGTTATGCCAAGTAATATCCAAATGGGGTTAGCGGAAGGAACAACCCCCATAAACAAAGAACTTGTAGAACAAGCAGGGTAAAGAGAGCAATACAAGTATTCATTGTGATATGAGCATATTTACTAAAAGTAAGGAGACATACTTGACAGCTGCTTTGACATCTTCATACGAGGCGCTTTTCTCAAGGCGGCATGTCAGATCAACAACTGAAACATTAGGTGTTGGTACCCTGAAAGCCATGCCGGTTAGCTTCCCATTTAGTTCTGGAAGCACCTTCCCTACAGCCTGGCATTATATCCAAACAATTCAAGTTTTTAAAAAAAAATAAGTACGGAGAAAATTTACAAACGTGGTCCTTGATGCATCACCAACTTACCATATCAGTACTCTTATTATTACAATTTTGTCTCTTAACATCCAAGATTGAATCATTTGGGTGATCTAAAATCATTTCTCATTTCAACAATAAAAAAAAAACTTACTGTAAGCAGATATCAAACGAGTCATTTTCTGGAATATCTTCAGTAGAATATAACTTTCCCTATACAGCACTGAGTATAATTTTTTTTTTATCTTTCAACAAAGATAAATATAGGAGTAAGAAGGTCAAAATCATTTATGTTCAGGCTAAAACTTGAACAGAACTAGGAGCTGCATCATTCATCAAGTACCCTTTCATAACTTGTTCTACAACTTATCATTTTTGCTAAACTGCATATACTAAGGTAAAAATGAAGCTAAACTTCAATTGAAGCATAATTACATAGCCTAAGAGCTGGGTATTTATTTACCTTAGCAGCACCAGTAGAGCTGGGTATGATGTTCTGGGCAGCACCACGGCCACCTCTCCAGTCTTTCATGGATGGTCCATCCACTGTCTTCTGTGTTGCTGGATCCAAAATAGGAGCATAAATTCCAAGATTTTACATAAATTACCACAAACTGTAGAAAAAAGAATCACATGTAGTTGTATATAGTGAATTAAGAAAAAATAGAGCCAAGTCAACCTGTGGTTGCATGAACAGTAGTCATGAGGCCTTCAACTATGCCAAACTCCTCATGCACTACCTGCATTTTGTCGTATGATTATATGCTAATGAAGAACAGTAACTATCAGACAAGATTATACAGCTCCTATTTATTACAAAACAACACTTAAAGAGTTCTAGATGAAGCCGCAAGTCACTCCACACAGATGCATGTAAATGGTATAACTAGCTACAGTACCTTGGCAAGGGGAGCAAGGCAGTTGGTGGTGCAACTAGCATTGGAGACGACATTCATGCTAGGGTTGTAGGTTTTTTCATTTACACCCATCACAAACATAGGCGCATCAGCAGAAGGTGCAGATATTACTACTTTCTTGGCACCTCCCTGTAAGAGACCATAAAAAGTTCAGCTGGAATTGAAATGGGTAAGGTGCATTACAATATGAAAAAAATTGCAAAGAAAAACAAGGAAAACACTGAGATAGAACCTTCAAGTGAGCTGAAGCTTTGTCGACAGTAGTGAAAACCCCAGAAGATTCCACAACATACTCAGCACCAAAATCAGCCCATGGGATCTCAGCTGGATCTCTATATGTACACCAAGCATTGCATTATACACTATCTTATTTTTACAATGATAATATGGTTATAATGTGACAGTTATGTACAAGTCCAGCAATATGGTAAATACTACTTTTTTTTTTAATCAAGGCCAAGATGATAGTATCTATATGGCAAACCTTTTCGATGTGACAGACACCTTCTTCCCATCAATCTCAAGGGTTGACTCGTTAATCACCTTAATAGTTCCCTTGTATGGTCCATGAGTCGAATCATATTTGAACATATATGCCTGTACAATATAAAAATTGAAAAAGAATAAATATATATATATATATCTTTAGTCCTACCAAATTCACAATAATATGATGTAAACCAGGATCATATAACAAGAAATATAGTACACAATAAAGCATATCATCTCTGGTTTTTACATCTGACACGTAAGTGTGGGAGAAAACAGTAAGGTCAGATACTTGCATGCTTCTTAGCTTTCTTTTGATCATATTAACAAGGTTTTAACAAACCTAAGCATTATGTTGCCACACAGAAAACCTAATATTATGGTTGGTACCCAGCTTCCTGGTACAGTGCATATCCAGTACATACCATGTATTTGGCATCAATAAAGGGATCATTTACGGCAACAATTTCAATGTCATCTCTCATTGTAGCAATGCGCATTACCAATCTTCCAATCCTTCCGAACCCTAAGTGTAATATAAACTTTAATTCATAAGTAGAAAAGAAAAATTAAAAAAGACAAAAGGTGGTGTAAGATTAATAAAAAACAACATATAGGAATTACCATTGATGCCAACCTTTGTCTTGCCTCCACTAGATGACTCTAAAGAAACCAAAATTTCAGAGATAAATAAAAGCATACTATCAAACAGACAAGCAACAAATTAAACCATAAAACATAATAATCAAAGTAAAATCAAGAAAAATCTTACTAGGGACAGCAGGAGGAGCCTGAGTAGCAGTAGCTCTGACAGGCTCAACACGTCTGGCACTATATTTAGACAAAAAAAGAAAACTAATGATTATTGGGGGAGGGGACAGGTCAGAAAGCCCATACCTATCTAATAAAACTATATATAATAAGGTTTATTAAGGATAATATCTTGTGTACCATGAACATCTCAAAGTTTCATGTACACCATTATATAGAAAGAAACAAACCATAAAATTGAGATATCATTATACAGGAATAATCTGGATAGTTAAGGTCCTTTATGGGTAAACACAAAATTTCTCTTTTAAAATTAAAATGAAGTGAAGGACTCAACTGTGAAGAGGATGAATGAATAGAAGCAAAAGCACTTGAACTCTTAATGCAAATAACCTGATCACGAAAATTACCAGAAGTCCAGAAGATTAGTTTAAGGGGAGTTGCAATAGTGCAGCAGATTTTTATCAATTTCATCATTTCAAAGCATTTCTTTTGGAACTGTGCAGTGTGCGTGTACGTGAAGAATAAACGGTGGCATTGACTGGATTGAACCCAAATCAGAAATACTGGTACCAGTAAACCGAGAAACAAAGCTAACAAAATTCACGTCCAATTATATGTATTTCCCTTGTTTTAAACAAGTCAATTGATAAATTACTGTCCGATAAGTAGACAAGATTCAGGAATTACTCCAACAACGTTTACCAACAAAATCAAAGCTTTTAAGAGGAATAAGGTAAGAAATCTTTCTACCGAAGCAAACAAGCTAACAAGACCTCATCAGTTCTAATTGCCAAAAAAAAGGAATGAATAAGAAGAGACCACCAGTCCACCACCAAACACCAAAAGTGAGTATATATTATTACCTTAAATGAATCGGAAACGCGACATGCAGTGTTTGAAGCGAAGAGATCGCGAGATCCAGCAACAATTGGAGATGCAGATCGGAGAAGAGAAGAGTAAGTAGCCATTATTGGGTACTAAGAGAAAAGAGGATTCTTCCTTTGTATGTATGAACTACAAAGAACTTTTGCGCTTGATGTTCTCCGAAGAAACCCTAGAAAATGGGAGACGAAGGCGATAGATAGGATTTCTTTTTTTATATATAATAGAATAGAAGCAAGAGCACGAGGTTCTTCTTTCCGGCGGAGTTCTTTATGTTATTACCAGACCACCTCAATGATATTTCCACGCTCTATTTTCGTGCGTATACATACGTCTGCTCAAAATTGAAATGGACCGACCATCTTATGTTGAAAAGGTTTCACCGATATTTTTATTAAAACCCAAAAAAAAAAACAAATTATCAAATCTGCTCCCACCCCAACTTTATTTTTATTTCTACCCTAACCGCCCGTGGGCTGGGTGGTCCACTTTTCCCACCTGACCGCCCAGCAGCTGGGCGGTCCACTATGCATATCTGACCGCCCAGTGGCTGGGCGGTCCAGTTTCCATAGCTGACCGCCCAGCAGCTGGGCGGTCCGCTAGTGTTTTTTTTTTTTTTTTTTTTTTTAGAGAGACAATATGAATATCAAGATACTGAATTCTTAACGCTAAAAATTCAATTTTTTTTGTAAATATTAGTTAGATTACTTCTTTTAAGCATATTTATACTAAAATACGCTAAATTACTTGGAATTATGTTAAATTACGTTGAGTTACACTATATTAAGTTAAATTACACTAAATTACACTAAATTACGCTAAAATACGGTAAATTACATATGAATAGGGACGATATATCTTCACTAAAAAGGCGAAAAAACGACGACGAAACTTCAAACGGTCATAAAACGGCGCTCGAGTAATTTCAAATAATTTAGAATACCTTTCCTATGTTCAAGTAATTTACAATTTAGTGTATTTCGGAGTAATTTATGTTAAATTTAGTGTATTTCGTCGTCGTTTTTCGCCTTTTTAGTGAAGATATATCGTCACTATTCATATGTAATTTACCGTATTTTAGCGTAATTTAGTGTAATTTAGTGTAATTTAACTTAATATAGTGTAACTCAACGTAATTTAACATAATTCCAAGTAATTTAGCGTATTTTAGTATAAATATGCTTAAAAGAAGTAATCTAACTAATATTTACAAAAAAAAATCGAATTTTTAGCGTTAAGAATTCAGCATCTTGATATTCATATTGTCTCTCTAAAAAAAAAAAAAACACTAGCGGACCGCCCGTGGGCTGGCGGTCAGGTGGGAAAAGTGGACCGCCCAGCCCACGGGCGGTTAGGGTAGAAATAAAAATAAAGTTGGGGTGGGAGCAGATTTGATAATTTGTTTTTTTGGGGGGTTTTAATAAAAATATCGGAAGGTTTCACAGCAAACCAACGGACAATAATTCATGAAATTAAATTCGCATTGTATTAAGACTTGAGGGCGGATTCAGAATTTTCGTCACGGGACAAAAAAATATTGAATCAGATTTAAATTCATTAACTAATTGAATACTCGATAAAAAATAATGCTTGGAATTGTAATTTCTGATACTCTAACTTATAATTCTAATTATTAATCAAAATTCAACAAATTTATTTCAATTTTAACCATAAATTTAATCCAAATTACAAATCAAACATCTAGAGGGGGCAAAAAAAATTTCAGGGTGGACAAAGTCGGTCAGAACCGATAGATTTCTACTAAAACTCAAAATCTAGAGAGGGCAGCTACCCCCAGGACTACCTGGGTCCACCCCTATTAAGACTCATGTAATTAAAGCTCTAACCAATATAATAAAGTGTTGTATTCAACATGTGTCACACCTCCGGATCGATCCGGAGATGTCACAACCTACCGCGTATATTTTTTATTCAATTTACGTAACACAAGACACAGATCTTTTGTATGCATTGCCAATAACATCAATTATTTTTGTCACCTCCCTATTTTTTTACAAGATTATCTGACATTTTATAGTGGTTGATGCTAGAGAATTACTCTATGCACCATGTCAGATAAAATAATCTTAAATCTCATACTTTTATGTGGCTTTGTTGTTAATTATTACCCCAGAAGCGTTTCTCTATCTTCGTCTAACAAACATGTAAACCCACAAGGGAGAAACGCCTAAGAAATAATCAATTATTTTCCAGTGCTGATTTCAATTCAGATTATTGGATCGAAGGAAATTCATATTCATAATGAAATCTCCGCACAAGAAACTAACAGTTCAATTTATAATGACAAATGCAAATGCTCAATAACAGTTTCCAATTGAACAACAAAAAATACATAAATAAATCAGAACACTAAGGATTTTATCTATTTAAATGACTTGGGTCTAAATCTTTTAAATCAGAAAGTCTGGTAATGTTTAGTTTTCTAACTTTATAATTTCTAATCCGGTAACACGAATAGATGCCATCTGACTTGCCGTGCATAAGTCATTCAACAACCGACGTCTGCCTTTTCACATAACATATATTTGTCGTGTCATGCTTATACTGCATGTTCTAACTATCCTGGCAATTTGTTAACGGAAACAATACGAAATCAATATTACAATGCTGTCGTTATCGGAAAAAAAATCAATGATAAGACAGCTACCACGGTTATTTAGTCTTATAGTCACAACTTACATTTATTCAATATCCCCTACTCGACCAGTATTAGGTTCAGTTGGGGCCATTCGCCATATGCGGGTAAGGGTCCTGGAGTAAAGTCGAGTAGCTAGCTAGACTCTACGGTATAAAAATCATTTTTCTCCACTATATGGAGGTTCAAGAATTACAATATTCAATATTCAATCAATTCAATCACTATGGTCTCAATCAATCATTTGCAATAAAAATCAATCAATCAATAAACAATATCAACATGACAGTCAACATATTTACCTGTAGTTAAGTTTCAATTTTATTGGGCTATGCATATGATGCAACAGTTCAAATCGATGCAGTTAATCAAATATTCAAAATGCACAACGAGTTACGATTTAATTCCAAACATTATGTTTTGTCAGTCTCTTTACTCCTATGTCAAATAATATATATCTTTAAGTACTTTTGCAATCATTCTCAATCACTATTTAATAAATAGAAGTACTCATTTAAAATGAATAGTATTTTTTTTGGATTAGTCTGAGATTCATGACTAGGAATTAAATCGTAACTCGCTGTATATTTTGAATAATTGATTGATTGCGTTGATTTAACTATTGCATCATATGCATAGCCCAATACATTGAAACTGAATTATAGGTAAGTATGTTGACTGTCATGTTGATATTGTTTATCGATTGGTTGATTCTTATTGCAAATGATTGATTGGGACCACAATGATTGAATTGGTTGAATATTGAATATTGTAATCCTTGAACCTCAATATAGTGGAGAAAAATGATTAATATATCGTAAAGTCTAGCTAGCGAACTGGGTGTAGGTCCGATACCCATCGGACCTTGTTTAGTTCCGATGGGCAGATCTACCGTAGGATAATGTAATGATTTGTGCGCACGAAAATTGAAACATAAACGCACGGGTTTTAAAGCATTTCGCACGAATCTAAAAGAAAATCGATGGTGATTAAACCCGTCGAACCGAGGTAGGTCCGATGCCCATCGGACCTACTCCCAGTTCCTAGCTAGCTACTAGACTTTACTCCATAACCCTTATGCGCATATGGTGAATGGCCACAACTGAATCCAGTACCGGTTGGGTAGGGGATATTGAGTAAATGTGAATTGTGACTGTAAGACTAATGAACTGTGGTAACCGTCTTATCATTGATTTTCTTTTCGATAATGATGGCATTGTAATATTGATTATGTATTGTTTCTGTTAACAAATTGTCAGGATAGTTAGAATAGTATAAGACTGACACGACAAATATATGTTATGTGAAAAGGCAGACTGGGTTGTTGGATGGCGTCTGCAACGGCAAGTCGGATGGTATCTGTTCATGTTACCATACTAGAAATTGAGTTAGGAAACCAAACGTTGCCATACTTTTATGATTTAAAAGATTTAGGCCCAAACCATTTATTGTGATAAGATTCATAAAGTTCTGATTATTTATGTAATTTTTGTTGTTCAATTAGATATTGTTATTGAGCATTTACATTCGTCATTATATAATAAACTGTTAGTTTCTCATGCGGAGATTTCATTCTGAATATGAATTTTCTTCGAATCCAATAATCTGAGTGGCAATCAACACTAAGAAATAATTTATTATTTCTCACCCGTTTTCCCTTGTGGGATTTACAGGTTTGTTAGACGAAGACAGATAAACATTTTTGAGATTATAATTGACAGCAGTGCCATCTAAAGGTATGGGGTTTGGGTTTATTATATCTGACAGGGTGCAGAGAGTGTATCTCTACCATCATCCAAATGTCAGATAATTTTTGTAAATAAATTGGGATGTGGCAAAAATAATAGATGATATTGGCAATGCATACAAAAGATCCATGCCTTGCATTACGTATATTGAATGGTAAATAGATGCGGTAGAATTGTTGTACCTCCAGATCAGAGGTGTGACATAATACAGTAGCATGAGCCTTTGTGAATAGTATATTTTAGATGCTAGAATGAACCGATATCTTTTAATATAAAAAAGTATATCATCAAAATATTCATTTTATCAAAATTTGATGCATCTGATATATATGGGAATAGCCCGAATATATTAATTACGGTAAAAATCGCAGACAAGAAATGAAACAGGTAATATTAGATTAAGCTTATCATTATACTCTTTGACAAACATAATATTTAATTTAGATGCCTTGAAGCTCAATCATTTTTATAGAGTACCCAAACTTTCCAGTAACAAATATAATTTTCAAGATGCAAAAAGAAAACTTTAAATTCGTCAACGGGGTGTGAAAATGATAGTATGGAGACGACGGATTAATTAAAAAATATTTCTGGTTTTTGCTTTTAGATACTTCATAAATAAAATAAATAAAAACTAAACTTCTATTCATTTTTGCTAGATATTTGGAAACCCGAAGGAATGCACGGATTTGAAAGGTAGGATTTCTGTCGTTCTTGCTGCCCACATCTGTTCATTAATCGTGATATTTGCTGTTACCAAATAAATAAAGGTAGGTTGTCATTTGCTCACCAAATCATTAATACTGATCTTTGTTAACTTTTAGTTCACATTAACTAGTCACCATCAATCATATATTATATGTGAAAAAGTTAATTAAATATTATTTGTTATTTATTTAGTATTTGCTAAAATCAGAGCTTTATTTTTTTAATTCGAAGCATTATTTTAGTTTTCTGTTCAATGAGCACATCCCTCTCCAATTGCAATTTTACCGTAATAATTTATCTAAAATCTAACAATATATAGACAAAATAAGTATGTATCTTTTGAGATGGGCCATGATGAGTTGTGAAGGACCTGTGTTACCTCACGTTCTGTATCTCTTTTTTTAAATTCAAACAATTGATCTGAACCGCTCAATATGATCACCATATCAAATGTACTTAGAGACCAAAATATACATATTTTTTTTAAAAAGTTACTATTTTTAAATAGATAGAAAATCATTCTTTTTTTATGTTCAAGATCTTTCTAATTAAAGAATTTCCTATCTATCTAAAAACACAGTAAACAAAATTTAAAAATATGTAAAATTTTGTCACCAATAATATATTAATTTTTGAAGATCATACTGAATGATCTGAATCGATTGTTAAAACTTGGACAATAAAAATATAAACATGAAGTAAATCAAAATTATTACTTCATAACTCACGGTTGTGCATTCCACTTTGTCACAAACATTAATACTTTGTTTATAAGCACACACAAGTACTATCAGATTACAAGACAATACTCTCCGTGTGGGAGATCGCAGGTTCAAAATCTAAATGAGAAATCCTTTATAGATATTAAAAACAGTTAGGTAGCCTGACCTCCAACTCTACTAAAAAAACATTACATGATTGAAAATGTGACCTAAACCAATTAAATAAATATATAGCTTGCCATCAATATGGTCAAGGCTACTATCATATTTTTATGAAGGGAGAATTTCATGTATAGCCTGTTAAAATTCATAATATCATTTTCATCCTTATAAATTTTAAAAACTCACAAATTTACTCAATATATTAACGTTTCTATTAAAATTCATTTTAAATTTATTAAGCATCCATTTTACTCTTTATTTTAGATTTAACAACTGGTCAAATAAATGAACCTATATTGGCTTGTGGAGCCAGGATCCATAAAAGCTGTAAAGTATTCTGATAATTCACCATTAAAAGTATTCTGATAATTCACCATTAATGATGAGACAAGACTAAGAGCTGTAAAGCCAATTAGTGATCCATTTTATCCATTTATTCCCAGATTTTTCTACTTTCTAATACTTCTAGGAGATAGTCCCAGTGGATGTTGTCATATGCTTTTTCAAAATCCACTTTGACTACTACTCCTTGTTGTTTAGAAGTTTGGCAAGAATGTAGAACTTCCTGACTAAGTATAACATTATCTAAAATGTATCAATTTTTAATAAAAGCAGCTTGGCTTTCATCAATTATTCTGAACATAATAGGCTCTAATTTAATAGTAAGAATTTTTGGAGAGTAGTTTAAAGCTACAATTCACTAGACTAATAGGTCTATATTTCTTAATTACTCTAGCACCTTTTTTCTTAGGAATGAGACAAATGCAAGATTTATTGATCTTATGAAGGTCAAGGTTATGATCATAGAAATAATGAGCTAATATCATAAGATCTGTTTTAACTGTGTCCCAAAAAAATTGGTAAAATTTAAAAGTGAACCCATCTGGTCCTGGCGCCTGATCAGAGTCAAAATAATGATGATTTACGTAGGGTTTTGGCTTAGGTTTTGCATATTTTCTCACACTTATGTTTAATTAATTAGAAAAAATGCTACTGTCACCCTTCTTTGTGTTTTATTGAAGAAAACAGGTTTTGGGACTATTTTACACTAAATGGAGCTAGAATCGGGTCAATCGGATCAACAACGCTCATCGACTATGTCCCTGTTACGGCCCGTATTGACTAATACGGACCAGGCCTAGCATTGACCAGAAGATGGCGCTGGAAGCATTAAACTCTAACCGTCAAGGTCCTAATACGGACCGTATTACCCAATACGGTCCGTATTCGAAGGCGTCTCTTGGGGAATAACTGCCGACAGTTGTTTCCAGATCAGTTTCTTAGCCCCTGCTCAATCTCTACACGTCCCTACACTCCTATATAAGGCCCCTGGGAAGAATGATTAGTTATCTTTGTAATTAGGGTTAGATTTGATTAAAGTGAGAAGAGGAGTGCTTGTAACCATGCCATTCCGCGGCTAAGTTCCTTTTCTTAGGGCTAGGCAGTAAACCTTGTTACTCTTGATGTTTTGATATATATATTTCTGTTGATTATGATTTCTTGTTGTTGTGTTAAAATGCTTTTGTGATTTACTATCTCTTCATCTAATTTCAATGATCTAGTTTGAGTCCGTTAGGGTAGTGACAGTACTTTAATGGTAAGAGAAACTATTTGTATGAATTAGCCTCGTTGAGATTTATTAGGTTTATGTGAAGAAAACCTTAGCGGGGAAACCATAAACCAGACCAACAAAACGCGTACCAAATTCCATCACTTGCGTAAAGTAAATCGCAGTGATCTATGTAGTAATTTGGGGTATTTGAGAGATCAGACATTTGCGTAAGGTAAATCGCAGTGTCCTATGTAGAATCTCGGTGAAAGATCTGTCATTCTTGCGTAACATAAATCGCAGTGACCTATGTAGTGTCTTTCATTAAAACAACAACAGGAAATCAGACGCAACAGAAATATATTGTCAAGGCGGATTGAGTGGCAATGGTGTGCCAAAACCCTAGGAATTCTCATCTCTATCTTTATTTTAATTACTTTTAACTGTTTCCTAATTTACATTGATCAACAAACATCTCTAAAAATTTCAGATTTCGTCTAGCCTTTTGAAAGATTGTGATTCGATCGCTCAAAGCATTGAACCAATATTCCCTGTGGATCGACCTCGAATATACTACTCGATAGGATTGTGCGCTTGCAGTCCGAACCGATAGCATTTCCGAGTTTATAAATATTAAAAGAAACATTGCTCTCTTTTGAGTGATCAGCGCCCCATTGGGTTTTGAGGCGAATAAAGCATTTTTCAATTCTTCTTCATTGAAAGGTCTCTCTAAAGACCATCGTTCAAAGTCTGTCAATTGATCAACTAAGCCCCCAAAAATTAGGTTCTAGATGTCCATATTTAAATCCCGGAGTGCCTAATAAATCTTTATAAAAGTCTACTATGTGTGTTTTGATTTTAGCTGGATTAGAAGTAATGATGCCATCATTTTCTAATGAATTAATTCTATTTTTCTTAGCTCTATGGGTAGCAATAGTGTGAAAAAATTTAGTATTGGCATCTCCAGATTCTAACCATTTTTGTTTAGACTTGAGTTTCCACTGTTCCTCTTCTTGAAGATAGATGTCTGCCAATTTACTTTTGTAGGAATGTCACTGTTCTAGCTCTATAGGTGTAAATGGCCTATCTTCTTGAATGAGTTCCAAGTCATGTAAGAGGGTCAGGAGATGAGTTTTTTTTCTTTTTTCTTTGCACCATAAAAGTTTCTAGCCCATCCTTTAATCATTTTCCTAACATGTTTTAGTTTATAGTTCCATGATTTTCTATATCTAGTAATTTAAGAGGGCTTTCATTCCACCATTTAGGTAGGAGAGTGAGGAATTCCTCTTGCTCCGGCCATAATGGATCAAATTTGAAGTCAGATGATATTGGATTGGTAGGTCTATGTGTATGTAGGATTAAAGGACAGTGATCTGAAGTATTACTACTAAGATCAGTAAGAAAGCTATCTGGATAAGAAAGATCCCAGTCTATAGATGTAAATATTCTATTTAAGAGTGCAAATTGCCTACCATTTGTCCATGTAAATTTCTATTTTGCAACTTATGTTCCACTAACAGATGAGAATGAATGATAGAATTAAATGGTCTGCTAAGAGGAACATCAAAGTTGGTACCAGACTTATTAGATTTCTTCTTAATAGCATTAAAATCCCCACAAAGAAGCCAGTGAATTCTAGTGGGATCTCTGATTTGTGTCAGTTCATCTGTAAATACTTGTTTGTGTTGTCTTAACACTGGACCATATACAATGGTCATTTGCCAGAAAGTAATACCACTTTTAATTTCTAGTATTATATTGAGACAAAACCTATGTAAAGAATGATGAATGATGTTAATTTTATTACAATGATCATTTGCCTTAAAAACTTTTTTTCTTGAGATTCACGCACGAAAAACTTTGAACGGTTGGGATAGGAATAACATAGTCCTGTGATCCCTTTGGAATAACAACAGATTTATATCCGTACCAGTGAGGCTCTGTCAGGAACTGATTTATATTAATTTAATTAAATGGAGGTATAGCTCGCGCAACTTTGACAGGTTTGCAAGGCAACAAGGGAGTTTGTTCAATCAAAGAAAGGATAAGATTGGTAATTACAAAATTGTATTGAGTTTTAATAGAAAATACAATAAATTAAGTTAATATGTGAGTTTTTAAAATTTAGAAGGGTAAATATTATATTATGAATTTTAGAGGAGAAAATACGTAACTTTGAAGTTTTTGAGGGGAAGTATACGTAATTTCGAATTTTTTGAGGGGATATATGAAATTCCTCCTTTTACGAAAGTAAGGGATTGACCGGGACTAAGTTCCGCTGGTCCTGTGTATTGATTGTTTCAATTACAGACCAAAGAAAAGGGGTGAGAATATCGCCTATCTCGTGTTTGTTTTTGAGAAAGCTTTGTTCGTTGGAACCAATTTGGGTCCGATGTCCATCGGACTCAAAATGAGTTCGATGGTTTGATGACCGTCCGATCTGCTTTATGATTCGCGCCCGCAACTTGTATCTGTTTTAAAATTCGTGCGCACGAATCTAAAAGTGGACGGACGGTCCCTAAACCCATCGGATTCAAATTTGAGTCCGATGGGCATCGGACCCAAGCTGTTCTCTTGTTCGTTAGGTTGATCAAGTTGACAGAGTGAGAGGAGTACAGAGGGTTAGGTGGCTCCGTTGCTGCGCAGGCGATTTTAATTTGTTAACCCTACTGCTAACACGAGGTCCTTAAAATTAATATTACGTTCATAAATCTTAACCGTCCATTTGCAATTCGAGATTATTCTATTATAAACAAAAGTTGATGCCATTAAATGCTTACACCGTACAAGTAAACTTTCTTCTTTTTGGATCTGCAGTTTAACGAGTTAAAATGACAAATGCAACAATTTTATTACTATTTACTTTTTAATTCTTGCGACTTTGTTACTTACCCTTCCGAAATTTTTATTGTTACCGCTCAAATAAATCAAAATTAATTCATTACCACCTGTGTCCCTTTATTCAATACTACCACTCCCGCTAATCCAGTTCGCGCACCAAACTGGCTAGTGCGCGGACTGGGTTGGGGCACCAGGTGGTGCGCAGACTGGGTTGGCGCACCCAGATAATACAACATTCCTTCTTTGAATTGTATAAAAATTTGGAGGTGGGGCCCTGTTACATTCTCTCTCCTTTCTCTATTTGTTAGAAAATTATAAAACAATAATGGTGGGACCCATAAATTTATAAATTAATGCCATATTACTTCTCTCTCCTCCTTTATATCTTATTAAAATTTGGAGGTGGGCCCTCTTATCTTCTCTCTCCTCTTTCTATTTGTTGAAAAATTATAAAACAATAATGGTGGGGCCCATAATATAAATTAATGAATGAGTTTCGGCAGCAACATGTTGAATTGGTTTTGGGAAAAAAACTGGTGCGCCAACCCAGTCCGCGCACCAACCTATTTGGTGCGCGAACTGAGTTAGCGAGAGTGGTAGTATTGAATAAGAGCCCGGAACGGTGGTAATGAATTAATTTTGATTTTTTTGAGTGGTAACAATAAAAATTTCGGCTTACCCTTTGGCTGAATTAACACTATATCTTTGAAAAACACCATATCTTTTTTAATCACCCCTATATATGTTTTATATTTGATTCGGTTAAAATTCTTCGTAAATTAATTAAGGGCACTGCATCATCAACTACAATTACAAAAATGTCATTTCATAATACGATGTAGCTTGATGGTCTTGTAAGCACCACATGACATGAACGACATATTATTGCAAAATTACTTTTTTTTTTTTTTTACATTCAAACCTTTGATGAGTTTGAAATTAAGAGTATGCCTATTTCTAAGCAACTGTTTTTAATTTCTAATAATTTTGGGATGGAGATGTTTTTAAGATTTCAGTGGTTTCAATCGAATTAAATTTGTTCTATTTGAATAAATTTTAATTCTATTTGATACAATATTCAATTATAAATCATTAATTGTCTTGCATCAATTTGTTATAATTTTAAGGTGTGACCATTAAAGCCAAGAGAAAAAAAAAAAGTAAGCACAATTTTGTTACTATTTAGAACCATCATTTGATCTAGTGGCAGAAAACAACACCCTCTAAATAGGAGGTGGTTGGTTTGAAATCTTGATGAGAGGTTATTTATATTATTTATAGACAATTAAATGGAAGTTAGTAAGCTAAATATTTGCTTTTCTATCTCAAAATTTTTTGTCATTACTTACTGATGACAATTTCCAATCAAACTTACAGAAAGCCACGTGTTATTATTACATTAATTTTGCAAAGTTTTGTAGAGGATTGTTTCTCCTTTAAATATACAGACTTTTTAAGTCGTATCTTTATAGTTTCATGATAAATTGATGTTTTGTAAACATTAATGGTATTTATGTCATCACTAATTCATAAAAATATTTATTGGCCGGTTTAGTTCAACTCGAATTATAATTTGTTTTTCTAAACTTTTATTTGATTCCTATGAATATAAATTGAATTGGTTAAATAAGGGCATGTTCGTTTGTCACGGGATTACACGGGATGAGAACCTACTTCTAAAAAAACGGGAACTCATGGATACATGTATGCATAAAGTTGGTTATGAGAATGTGCTGAAATGAGTGCTCGGTTGTACCGTGTGATTAGTTGTGGAGAATTCTATTTTTCTTTCTAAAATACTCAGTATCAATACATAATTATTAATATAATTAAATAAAATAAATTAAACAATTACATAATAATACTTATCAATTATTATTTCATAACAAGTTTTTTGTCGTAAGCTTGTTACCCATTCACCGAAAAACATAATTAATATTTAATTAATTGATTATTGCGGTAATAAATACAATATTTCCATTTTACTTAATTTTTGAAAAAAAAACTTTTTCTCTCTCATTATTTTCATATATATAATGACCAGAGAGTAACAAATTAAAAATAAGATTAATAATAAAAAAGTTGTTAAAATAAGGAGAATCGATAATAAAAAAAGTTGTCACTTTGACATTGATAACAAGGAAGGAAGAGAATTCCAATCGGTGGGAAATAAAAATTGAAATATGATCAAATAATTATTTTCCTACAATTGTAAGAGAGGAGTTGGGATTTGGAAGGAAATTTGCCGAAATTTTTATTTATAACATTTTTAAAAAATAAATTAATAAAATAACCATCGTTTTTGGTCAATTCTAAATCTAACATGGCCGCAGAATGCCGGAGCGGACCCTCATATGGGTCCGCAGAATGCCGAAGCGGCCCCTGGGGCCGCAGAATACCGGAGCGGTCCCCAGCCTATATAAGGGGCCGCTGGGTTCCGATTTCATTACATCTCATTTGAAGTTTCAATCCCTTCGACCTTGGGTAAGTTTTCTTCTTCTTCTCTAGTTTTAATTTTTAGTGTAGAGTAGTAATTAGGTGTAGGTTTAGGGTTTAGGATTAGGATTTAGGGTTTAGGGTTTAGATTTAGCATTTAGAATTAGATATTAATTTAGGATTTAGAATTAGAATTGTACCCAAATTTAATTAGAATTGTACCCAAATTTAATTAGAATTGTACCCAAATTTAATTCGATTGTACCCAAATTTAATTAGAATTGTACCCAAATTTAATTAGAATTGTACCCAAATTTAATTAGAATTGTACCCAAATTTAATTCGATTGTGCCCAAATTTAATTAGAATTGTACCCAAATTTAAACCGGACTTTGACCAAACTCTCATATTTGACCAAAAATTATCCAATACAGCATGAGTACCAGTAGACCATCCTCCAGTAGGGGTACACAGCATGCTCCTACAGCCACGCCATACGAGATGTCTCAGTACATCGAGACAGCATTGGCGGATGTTCCGGGTATCCGGAGTCGCACCGACAGGGTCAGCGACTTCTTGTGGTATCCGAATGCGGAGCATCGGATTTTAGAGGCTGCCACTGGGGTAAGTAAATTTGTCATTCCGAATTTTTGATGAATGAACTTGATCTGATTATTTAATTAAATGCAGGGTTTGGATGCGGTTACGGTTCGTCACAACCGCCAGCATCTACGGTACCAGCCGGCGTACGAGGAGATTTTACGCTCGATGGGATTGTACCAGATATCCCAGATGGCCGAGGAGAATGCTGACGAGGGTTTATCTTCTGGCCTCGTTGAGCGATGGCGTCCCGAGACGCACAGCTTTCATCTCCCCCATGCTGAGATGACAGTCACCCTACAGGACGTCAGTTGCCTGTGGGGTATGACCATTATTGGGGAGCCGATCACGGGCGTCGAGTACGGAGATTTTCGTGCATTGTGCTTGGAGCTATTGGGTATCCCGCATGAGGATCTCCAGAAAGAGAAGAAGAGAGGTGAGAAGACTGTGGTCTCGCCCAGCTGCATCAGCTTGGCAAAGTTGCGGGCGAGATTCCAGGTCTTTCCGGATCGACCAGATCAGGTATTTGCTTGTACAAGATTTAATTTAAATAGTATTATATTTATTTTCTTGTAAGTAATGTTCTAATTTAAATCTATAACAGGTGGTTATTGACCGATATCTACGCGCCTATATTTTGGAGATGATCACCTGTCGGTTGTTTCCGGATTCGCATGGAGATCAGGTGCGGCTGTGTTACCTCGAGCTTCTGCGCGACCTGTCCACTGTGGGCAGGTTCAACTGGGGAGGTGCCACGCTGGCATGCCTATATAGGTAAGAAACACCTTCTTATAAATATTTTCAAATAGTATACATCGTAGTGTAGTAACAATGACTTTGTTTTCTTGTAAAGGGGTCTTAACACAGCCTACCTGAAGAAGAACAAGACCTTCATAGGACCGTGCATGTTACTACAGCACTGGTCCTACGCACATCTGATCGTTGGCCGTCCAGTCCTGGCCAGCAAGACAGATGTGCCGCAGTGGGGCAAGCCCGAGCCGGACAACTGCCCTGCATTTGCCGCCAAGTACTGCTATCCCAAGATTTGGGTGGGTGCAGGGCATGGCGCGTCTCTCGGCATCACATTCTGGAGACAGGAGATCGAGCATCTCAGAGATGATGCCGAGTTTGTCACTTGGGAGCCCTACAGAGATTATGTAAGTTTACTTTTATTTTTATTTTAATTTAAATTTTTTCCAGTTCGAATTGATATATGATATTAAATCTATACTTCCAGGTCGAGGTGGATGGAGCACATCGGTCATTTCTTGAGATATTGCCGGAGCGATGTCGTCAGCAGGAGCTTTTCTGGCGTGCACAGGTGCCGCTCATATGTTTTCAGGTACCGTAATTTCTTTATGCTAGTTATTTACACAAACAACTTAATTTAATAAAAACAGTCTAACATATTAAAATATATAGATCATCGAGCACCATTACCCCGGACGGGTCATGAGACAGTTCGGGATGCGCCAGCTTGCTCCGCCCCCGGCACCGATCAGTGAGGATGTCTGGCGAGCTCTGCAACATCCCAGGGAGACCACTGCAGGCAAGGACTGGGGGATTACCCGTGCCGATTATGTGTTCGAGGCAGGACAGGCAGATCCCCCATTGGCCGAGCCCGACCGTCAGATGGATGTCGCGCCAGTGTAAGAAATTTTATTAATTCAAAACTTCAACTATGGCTTTTTGATTGGAATATCTAACATTTGTTGTAATTCGTACAGACCTTACAGAGATTGGTATCAGGAAAACGGCGCGTACACCATATTAATTGAGGGATACATCGCCGACAACCCGCACGAGCGGGTACCGAAGCCGAGGGATCGTAGAGGACGGATCCACGGTATTATCCCCGTCGGCGCACCTCTCGCAGCCACGGTATTTTTGATTTGAAATTTCAAATTCAAAACTATTAATATTTACAATTGTACAACTTCATAATTTTTTCAATTTTCAGGCATTATATCTTGTCAAGAGTTGCGTCATAGAGGCTACGATGGCCGTCACCAGGGGATGGAAGAGGCTCGGGAAGGTCATCCTCAAGCACAACGTACCCGTGGTGTGCCAGTGTGGGTACAGGGCGCGCCTCGACTCTCTACTGAGGTGCGCTGGCTTGGGCGGTGTTGATGCGGTTGACGACATATCTGACGAGCCCGATGTCTATGTCCCCTACACTGGTGATGAGGACGTGTTTGCAGGCGTCCATGATGCTGAGACGGTCGGTCAGGCGTTCGACCGAGGTGCCGAGTTGATGCGCCGAGCCGCACAGGACGCCATGGGATCCCAGGCTAGGATGCCTACCGAGGTATAATTTAAATTAAAATACATAACTGTGATTTTTTTCTTATTCAATACATTATCTAATTTGTAAGTTACTACAGGAGGACCTGGGCTTTGATATCTCCGCTGATTATGGCACAGAGAGAGATGGACTGTATTCCCCGGGTTACAGTCCCACTCAGACTGCACCTCCTGCCTATCAGCCAGGGTATGTTCAAACAGAGCCCATCCCGCCGTTCCCTGGCCAGTCCTCACCGCAGGTACCTCACCCTTCCCTCCACGATGACCCCATTGCCAGACAGGCGTTTTTATTCACGCAGGCTGAGTCTGGACAGACCACAGTTTTTGGTCCTGGGGTCCAGCAGACATCCGAGATTGAGGAGGTTCGCCAGGAGCCGGTTCAGTCTACGGATGTCCAAGCAGACGACTTTGCATCCTCCGCAGATACTGACGAGACGCCACTCTGCAGGCGGGGTCGGGGGTATAGGAAGAAGAAGGCGAGGACGGTGTTTAGTCCAGAGCCGTAGATTTTCATTTGTTGTACTGTTAGATGTTTTGTTAGATTCTTATTTGTAGTATTGATAGATGTTTTGTCAGATACTTATTTATTTAGTTGATTAGTTTCTTGTTTGTTTGATTTTGTTGTTATTTATTTATTTTGTTGATTTCATTATCTCAGAGTACACAAAAGAATTTCAAAGAAACCACATATCTAAAATATCTAAAATATTTCAAACCAACGACATATCTAAAATACGATACGACCAAAATCAATTTAAACAACATTCGAAACTAAATAAATAACCCTAAACAAATTACAATTTTGTATTTCTAAAATAAAAAATAAACGGTCCGCTCCGGTATTCTGCGGCCCCAGGGGCCGCTCCGGCATTCTGCGGACCCATATGAGGGTCCGCTCCGGCATTCTGCGGTACCCCCCATATGGGTCCGCTCCGGCATTCTGCGGCCGTGTTAGATTTAGAATTGACCAAAAACGATGGTTATTTTATTAATTTTTTTTAAATGTTATAAATAAAAATTTCGGGGAAATTTGTTCCCAACTCAAGAAAAAAATACCGGACGAACACATGATTAGAAAAAAATTACCAAATCCCACAAATTCCTTATTAATATAAACAGTCGAACAGGCCCTAATAATTAAATCAATTGGATTGCAAACCAAACTGTAATTTGGTTAATTTTTTAATACCAATTAGTATGAACATTTTAGTTTATACTACAAATTGAAGTATTAACTAGATAAGCAATATTTACTAATACTTTAGCTCACTTAAGTTGTTTAATCTACTTGATTCTTAATTTTCAAACTGAACCGTAACTAAAACACCGAACTATCATAATTTGTAAACCGGACAGAATCAATAAACCAAACAACCAAAATATTGTATCTAAAATAAATTAAATTCAATTAAAACCAAAACAATCTAAACTACTTAAACACCCTTAAATCCAAGCCAATAGGTCATGGTGTTAGCATTTAACGACGACGACGCATTACCAACCAAAATACAAGATTAGGCCGGGTTTGTTTAGGGTGGCTTTTCCTGGAGACATGGAGATCTACTACATAAAATAGGCAGACAAACAAAATGCGTGATCGAATATGTATGACATAAGCATATTCTCTCTTGTTCGCACCGTTAGATTGTGTAATGAAATAAACGAGCAGATCCAAGGAACGAGGGAATTAATTTGGTGCAGCGCTGTTGAGTCGATTTTGGCGCCGATATTTTTATTAATACCCAAAAAAAAACAAATTACTCTGCTCCAACCCCAAATTTATTTTTATTTCTACCCTAACTGCCCGTGGGCTGGGCGGTCCACTTTTCCCACCTGACCGCCCAGCAGCTGGACGGTCCACTATGAATATCTGACCGCCCAGTGGCTGGGCGGTCCAGTTTCCATAGCTGACTGCCTAGCAGCTGGGTGGTCCGCTAGTGTTTTTTTTTTTTTTTTAAGAGACAATATCAATATCAAGATACTGAATTCTTAACGCTAAAAATTTGATTTTTTTTTGTAAATATTAGTTAGATTACTTCTTTTAAGCATATTTATACTAAAATACGCTAAATTACTTGGAATTATGTTAAATTACGTTGAGTTACACTATATTAAGTTAAATTACACTAAATTACATTACATTACGCTAAAATACGGTAAATTACATATGAATAGGGACGATATATCTTCACTAAAAAGGCGAAAAACGACGACGAAACTTCAAACGGTCATAAAACGTCGCTCGAGTAATTTCAAGTAATTTAGAATACCATTCCTATGTTCCTATGTTCAAGTAATTTACAATTTAGTGTATTTCGGAGTAATTTATGTTAAATTTAGTGTAAATTACTTGAACATAGGAACATAGGAAAGGTATTCTAAATTACTTGAAATTATGTTAAATTACGTTGAGTTACACTAAATTACTTTAAATTATATTAAATAACAATAACTTCGCTAATTATGCTGAAATACAGTAAATTATGCTAAACTACACAAAATTACTCTAAAATAGACCGATTCTATGCCATCTTTCACGAATCATAAAAAATAGTAAAAAAATTCTGAAAATAGTAAAAATTGGTATTCTACAATTTCATTATGTAACTAATTTACTGAGCTACTTGGATTGAATAATAGAAATGAAAATCTTAATCGGAAACTTCAACTCAAGTTTTGAGGCTCTTTCTTTTGTTTTTTGGCGATTTTGAATTTTGGAATCCAGCATTGCTCCAGCATTGCTGGCACGGAGGCATGCGCATTTTTGCAAGCTTTCCGAAAAGTGGTCATTTGCTGAAATCAGACACTCGAGCGCCGTTTTATGACCGTTTGAAGTTTCGTCGTCGTTTTTCGCCTTTTTAGTGAAGATATATTGTCCCTATTCATATGTAATTTACCGTATTTTAGCGTAATGTAATGTAATTTAGTGTAATTTAACTTAATATAGTGTAACTCAACGTAATTTAACATAATTTCAAGTAATTTAGCGTATTTTAGTATAAATATGCTTAAAAGAAGTAATCTAACTAATATTTACAAAAAAAAATCGAATTTTTAGCGTTCAGAATTCAGTATCTTGATATTCATATTGTCTCTTAAAAAAAAAAAAAAAAAACACTAGCGGACCGCCCAGCTGCTGGGCGGTCAGCTATGGAAACTGGACCGCCCAGTCACTGGGCGGTCAGATATGCATAGTGGACCGCCCAGCTGCTGGGCGGTCAGGTAGGAAAAGTGGACCGCCCAGCCCACGGGCGGTTAGGGTAGAAATAAAAATAAATTTGGAGTGGGAGCAAATTTGATAATTTGTTTTTTTTTTGGGGTATTAATAAAAATATCGGATTTTGGCGCGGCGGATCTATTTCTAGTTTAATGTGGTTCAAGACTATTTGACTCCATTTAAATATTCATATGTATCTGTTTTAATTTTCATATGTACAGATTTTAAAACAGATTGGATGGTTTTAAATGGGATCTACTCAAATTTTTTAGTTCAATTAAATGGGTTTTGTATGGGTCAAAGAGTCCCACATACAAAAAAAAAATGTCATAAATAGATATAGTCAGCTTCATTTCTGAATGCAAAACGAAGAGAACGGAGTAGGTCCGATGCCCATCGGATCTAATTTTAGGTTCAACGAGCATGATGACCGTCCGATTTAATTTAAAATTTGTGAACACGAAAATTGAAACAGACGTGCACGAAATTTAAAGCGTTCTGCACGAATCTTAAAGCCAATCGACGGTGATTAAACCCGTCAAACCAGAGTAGGTCCGATGCCCATCGGTCCTACTCTCAATTGTAGGCTGAAACTCATGTCAGAACATATCACATAGAGTCCTTTTCTGTTATCAATATAATTTTGGAAAAATAATTAGTCTTTCCGTAAAGTAATTAAGTTAATATTTTTTTTTGTACTGAAGTTTGTAAATTTATAATTTGACTGGATGATTAGAAAGACTTTATTCCATATTTTTTTTAAATCAGAATAGCAATTACGAAAAATACACACAGATGATATACAAAA
Organism: Carex myosuroides; assembly: GCA_028015225.1. Taxonomy (NCBI): domain Eukaryota; kingdom Viridiplantae; phylum Streptophyta; class Magnoliopsida; order Poales; family Cyperaceae; genus Carex; species Carex myosuroides. Next base: position 7,910,768 of record CM051488.1, read on the forward strand.
AAAAAAAAAAAAGAACTGTTTGAAATTTTTTTGGATATTATTTTGGACATTTTTTACTATTATTCTAAATATGTACAAAATCATTGTTTTTAAAAAGATTCTGGATCATAAAAAAACAGTAATCTCCATTTCATTATTAAGCACGTTGGGTGTCCTAATCCGCCAACGGCTACGATTGAAAGATGAATTTTCGGATTGAATATCAGCCTTCCAATCAAATAATCTATCTTCCTTTGATTAAATACATCTTTTTTTACGTGTAGAAGTCTAAATTTAGTTAAAATTGTACCCGCCACATGTACTGCCACACATACTGCCACACGTATTTTCATTCTGCACCGTCGGATTTGAATCTAAAATTGCGCAGATTAAATCTCAGATGCGCAAATTTTTTTCGCTGGGACGCTTGCATCCAGTCACCTCCCAGCGAATTTTTCTTTTGTTGTCCGTTCCCCTCCCCGATACCTTCTTCCCAAAGAAAACAAAACCCTAATCGCCTCAGATCTGCGCCGCACCCCTCAGCATCAGCCATCTATCTCTCTCTCTCTCCCAGCCATCTACCTTCTTCCCCAGCCATCTATCTCTCTCTCTCAGCCATCTCTCTCGCTCTCTCGCCTCAGACCCGTGCCCCTCAGCATCAGCACCAGCACCAGCACCGATCCCAGCAAAGATGCGCCCCCTTAGCATCAACACCGATCTGATATATGGTTAGATCATTTGATTATTATTATTTTTTTCCAGTGTGTGATTCTCGATCTGATATGTAGTTAGATCCTTTGATTTGTTTTTTTTTTGTATGAGGGGAAGGAATATTGGTACAATTTATTACCATTAGTTAAATTCTTTGATTTTTCTTTTAGAGGGGAAGGAATATCTGATCCTTTTATCAGGAAAATAAATGAATAATAAAATTAAATAGTAATACATATGTTCATTTAGGTTAATTTTCTGAATATTGGGAAGATAGGACATAAATTTATTACGTCTTTCTATTTTTACCTCCACATTATTTACCCATACTAAGGACTGTTACATGGAATTAGCATGATTTAGAACTGTGAATTATAGCTAATTGGCTTCTTTTTAAAGTGTTCTACAAAATGTTTTGTATTTTTTTTTGCGGTGTAAAGTGAGGATACTTGTAAATGTGGCAAACTGTATGTTGGATCTACTACCTTCAAGTCCAAAAGAGTTTATTCTATTTTCAGTTTTAGTCAAATTTTGTTCAGCCATTTCCTTGTTCAGGTCATACAACTCATTTAGGGCTAAAATTTGTTCTTCAACTTGCAGTAAAATTTCACCTTCAAGATTGTTCTCACCACATCAAGCCTGGTGTGAACTATGAAAAGCCTCATTTATCATTAGATTGTGTCATATACTTGCTTCTTATATAATCATATTTTGTTAATTTTGATCATGATTATATAGAGAAATTCTCCCTGGTACAACTATGCAAATTCTTCCTTCTTAAGGGCTTCTATGTAAATTGTAAATTTGGGGTTGGGTGTATTAGGTTTTCTGGTACAAAGGGTCCCTGGTACAGCTGCAAAGGGCTTAATAGGATGTAAGCACAAAAATAAATGGTTCAATAGGATGATGCTGGGAATACGAATGCTATTGTCATTACCACATGATTTAATAATAATCATTAACTGCTTTTTAGTACACAAGCTTGTTTTCCTTAATCTTTTGTTGTTATTCTTCTTTCTTCAACTAATTTCAGTTCTGTGTCATATATACTCTTTGAAGTTCCCAAATCCCTATGCGATTTTTATTGCTATGCAGAGACTAACACTAATAGAAGAGGGGCAATTTGGGTATCTTTTGGAGTACACGCTACTTTAATATTTTAAGAGTATGCTTGGTACTCTCTGTTTGGCTGTTAGTGTTTGTTCTCTATTTGGTATTTATGTTAATTTTGGTGTATTTTTTAGCAGAATACTAGGAGCATAGCACCTACCTCTAACTCAAGACTCTCACCTCTACCTCCGGAACCAGTTGATTTCTACAATATTGTTGATATACCTCTCAATTCAAATTCAAATTCCAAGGTAAGCTGTTTTGTGTTTCTGTTCTTTGAATTTTTGATCGAATAAAGTTGGATTGTTTATATTGCTCGTGTTTACAATTTTTTATTTATTTATCTTCAGGATCTCAAGAAAAAAGAATAGGAACTCCAAGCTAGGAGGCTAAATTAAAAATAAAAAGAGAAAAGGTATTCTCAACATTTTTGTTTTCTTAAAATATGCAGTCCAAACTACGGTAACATGTTTTCGGTTTGATTGAATAGGATGATGCTATAAGAGAAAAATCTGGCAGTGGGGTTGATACAATGTTTAATTGTCAAATGGATGCTTTTGTAGAAGTATTACTGTTGAGAATGTTTTGTTCAAACAACATTCTTTTGCTAAAGTCGACATACTTAGGAAATTCTCCAAATCTTTTTTTAATGTTTGAACTAAAGACATATTTTAGTATTAGTGTTCATGAATGTCATTCGGAATTGAGAAGTTTGATGTTCTAAATCTTTTTTTTTTCATTTTTTTCACCATTTTTAACATATACTGGTTCCACCTTAATCCGTCTGAGATCTCGATTTTTGGGTGTTCTTCTCCAATCAATTCGTAGATTAAGCTTATTTTAACATGTTTAGCAAGTTGAGGCATCAATATGAGTTTCCAGCTCAGATTGAGAGAGGTTTAGAGGGTCAGCTGAGCTTGTACAACTGCTGGCCTAGGGTTTTAAGGGTTCATCCACTTTCCTTCTTCAATTGAACTTATATCTTGCTTGATTATGCTTCAAATAGCATATTTGAACATGTTTTAGGTCATCATGATCATTAGGACATGGTTTAAGGTGCCTGGGTGTTTGTCTGTCATAGCTGATCAGTATGTCATCTTTGAATGAGTTTTAATTTATCAGAATGGTTTATTATATGAGTTTCAAGATTGTTTTGGGTAATTTTGCAAACCCGTTTCTAATTTTAATTTGAAGTTCAATATGGTCAGAGGAGTTTTGGATTTCAGTTTCTCTTTGATTCTTGGAACTTGATGTTTGTTTGAGCTTATATCAATGTTCTACAGAGGTATATGAAGTGCCATATACAATGCCAAGTCATTAGAACATCTATTCAAGTGTATAGTATTGCATAGCACATTATGTTCCTGTGCTACAGCTTTTGCCCTTCAATATTTTGATCTTTATTTCTAATTTTCTTCATATAAGGGTATGGTTCAAGCATGTAGCAGTGTTCCTGGGGTCTTTATAAGCACATTAGAAATTTTATAGGATTTTTGGTGTATTTTAAGTATATTATTTGAGCTTTGAATTTACTGCTGTTGCAGTTTAGGTTATTCTGACAGCCAAACTTCACAAATTATTTCTGAGCAATCTACTAAAACAATTTTTTTGTAATTTATAGGGAAATACATGTCTAATCATGTTCTAAATGCTCAAAAAGTTTCAAGAATTTTGGGACTTAGGAGCTATTTTTAACATGCAGTTTAGTAAAGTGGACAATGGACAAAGTTGAATAGGTATGATCAATTCGATTTTCTTTCTTCCTTCTTTTAAACTGCCTCTTATTCCTTTTTGGTTTGAGATTTGATTGCTAATTTGAAACAATTTTTATTGCATTTGCAGAGATCATTATCTGTGTGTTAGAGTATTCACGGCTGATTAATTATTCGATTCAACTCCCACAAAGCATTTTAGTAGTCTGTACAAGAGGGGAAGGCGCAACAAATGCTTCTGAATGGCTAACTTTGATTTGCTCGTTAATTGGAAAAACCTCTGATTTGCTGGTATAATTAAATTTTTGATGTTAGGTTTCTCTATTGTTCTAGACATCTGCATAGCAATGTTTAATTTTTATTCTTCGGTGTATATGGTTATCGAATTGCGTCTTAATTGCAAAATTGGAATGGAAATTTGGAAATTCCTTGTCTCTCTGTGATTTTGTGCATCACTCTTTCTTTGGCCAGTGTCCCTATATTTTATCTGATACTGCATTGCTTAGTTAAGTGTCTGAATGTTTATATACATTTAATGAACACAGAATCCACCAGTCTGTGGTTACTTGGAGATCTGTGTTTCGTGCCAAGATTCGCACCACAGACCCCTCCCAATAATCTAACGGTCGAGCGCACTTACTGCACAGTAGATGAAAGTTGCAAGTGCCAAGATTTTCTACTTTTAAATTTATTTTTAGGACTTTACATTATAAGTTAGCAGCAATTTTTTTGTTCTCTTATAATACGTCGCCGTTGTAACGCACGGGCACGATACTAGTTTTGTATTATTTAAAAAGTTCAATAACCACCGTCATCATGTGTAAATTTTTTTAAAAATTATAAAATTTAGTCTCCAGACATATTTTAATATGAAGATCACGTTGAGTAATTCATATCGACTATTTGTACTTTAAAAATGAAGAAAAAAATGCAGAGCATATTTTGAGAATCAGAACTAAGAGAACATTTAAACTCTTGGAAAAAAAAAATATTAAACTGTTGCGGAGGAATAATTAAGTTGGGAACTAGCATCCGATTCGTGCAGTCTTTTGGTTTGTTCTGGACCCACAAATGAAGTTCTTCGTGATCAGAAAAGGGATTTCCTCCATAATCGAAGTATCATTTCCTCCATAATCCATAACGTAATTTAGCATATTTTAGTATAATTATACTAATTATATATTAAAAGACGTAATCTAACAAATATTTTCAAAAAAAAAATTTTGACCGGCTATTTTTCGGCCGGTCTGAATTTTTAATCCAACCGGCCAAAAAATAGCCGGTTTGGGCATTTTTAAAAATACCCACAATAACCTGATACATTTGATATTTCTTATTAATAAAAATGTCCGTGAGATTAGTCTCTTTATGAAGATATACATTTCTATTTTAAAAAAAATGTATAAAAATGATTATCTGAATTAACAGTTTTTTAGTAAAGGTTAGAGGTCAAGCTACCTAATTCTGAGTTTCAAACTTGCGACCTTTCACATAGAAAGTATTGTTTTTGTCACTAGATCGAAGAGACAAAGACGGGTTCTAAAAAATTAACATAAAATAGTAATGGTGATATAACTATTATGGTGACACTAACAAAAATGAGAATGCCGGCTATGAAGACTTAGTATTAAACATGTGAATACTGTAGTTATTAGCTCTAACATTTTTCTAATTTTAATTGTATATTCCATATTTAAAATCAATTTCTGAAGAACTCGTCAACCAGTTTCAATCTTCCTCATTTCCAATTTCCCACTTTTTTTTTTTTCCAAATAAGTTCAATCTATGAAGTCTATGAAGCGAGGAGTAAACAAACAATTGACTTTTTGTTCAAGGTTCAATTTTAGCAGGTGAACAGAAAAAGAAAAAAAATCCTTGAATTTCAGCACAGAGTGCAACCACAGAAAATCTACTTGGGAAAATCTGGCGCCCGCTGTATCCTTCATGCACACGAAAACCGCTCAGAGAAATGATTATTCGCCAATCGCCACTAATAAAGTAATAATAAGTACTTCTCTCAAATTTTTGGATCCTGTCCAGCGGTAAGTCATACATTGAGAAAATCAAGGAAGATCTCTACGGATAGTTTGAGATCGGATGCTCTTCTATTGTTTTAACGGTTCGATGATCTAAAAGTAAACTTCATAAATTGGAGAGAAGCTTATTTATATATTTTCCTGAGAGGCACTCTGCCACTCACTAACTATACCGACAAATCTAAAAGTAGCTTTTCACGAACACACGATCTAACTGGGTCCCGCGTTGTAGTGACACATTCCAGTTGTGCTTTCGAATGACTAAAAGCCTCCCGCTTCCGAGTCCGCATCTTCTGCATTGACTCAAAAGAAAATCTTTTGAGTTTAATGCATCTGAGCCGTCTGATCAGGATCGGAGCCAACCAGCCCACGCCTATAACGCACGGGGCCTTTTAATATTAGTGCGGATCTCAATCGGACGGTCCAGATCTATTAACAGGCGTTCCGTTAATGCAGAGGATACGCTCGCCTCGTGTATCTGAGGACGTACAACGGTACAAGGGATCATATTTAGTTGCTTGCCCACCTATTTCGCTCGCCGTTTCGGTTTCTTTCTCAAATCCCAACTTCTCTCTACTCTATTCATAAAAATCAAAATTTAGGGAAAGATCTGAAATTCGGGCTTCATAATTCTGCATTTACTCCGAGTAAGATATGTTTCTCTTCTTTCTTTTCAATTTTCATAATTTAAGGTACGAACTCGATTGCTTTCATATTCCGAGGATAGTTCGTGTTTGCTTCGCCTTTTGTTGCATTGCACCAACCTGAGAAGACAATTCCCTTTTTCGTTTTTCTAAATTCTAAAAGAACTGGAAAAAATTCCGTGATTCGCCTGTTTGGTAAAGTTGAGAGAAACTGCGAGTAACTTGTGCTCAATTTCTAAGTTGGAATTAACAATTTACAGTTCTACGTACCTGTATACCATAAAAAGGGAAACCTGGAAAATATTGTGCAATTTTGTTATTCCCAAGCAGATAAGTTTTGTTCGGTACGCAGTATATGCTGAAATTTTGTACGTTGCATAATGCCGCTAGATCTTAATTACCAGTGTGGTACCAGTTATTCAAACAAAAAGTTCTTATTCACTTAACCAAATATAGCTGACAGTTGGCAAATAAGGGCCAGCTGTTGGATTTTATCCTAATTTAGTCAAGCTTTACTCTGACCTAAATTGTGCGAATTACCATTGATTATCGTTTAATTACCATCATTTTTCAAAAAAAGAAAAAGACAGAAATATCATTCAGTTTTTCTCAATTGCAACCAGAATTAGTGTCAACTTGGACCACCATTTTGTGATCAAGTACTAGTAATTTTGTGCAACCAAAATCATATTCTCCTCAACAATGAATTAATGATAATTGAACTTTCAATTTTCCCTTACTATTGTGAATTAACCCAAGTATATTCTCAATTAAAACTTTATAGGTGTACTAGTGTAAATATGCCGAGTTTCAGATACTGGGATGATTGTGTGGACCCAGACGACATGAAGGTAATGTGGCACACTGCTGATGTCAGCAAGGAATGGATAGATGCTGGTGAGAAGATAGGGGAGAAGGTTCACATCTCGCGGGACCCAGACGGCGAGCTATACCTGACACAAACAGAGATGCTGGTATGTGTACCTTCTGTACTGGTATAAGTCCTGGTTTGATGTTCTGGTGCAAGTCATGGCTGGTAAAATTCCCTGGTAACAGCTACACAAAAATAAAGGACTTACATTTAGACCTTGTAAAAGCTTTGAGTTATCACCTCTGACAATATTAGAGTTATCGTGCATTATCTCTCAAAAATAAGAAATACAATGGATAACATATTAAATAATTGTAATATTGGAATCTTTCAGGCTATTGCTAAACTTACCATCGATAGGCATTTCAACTCGCAGCTTGACCCGGTATCTTTTCCATCTCGATTATATTTTCACCAGTTTATTTCTTGTATTCAGTAGTGTGTGGTAATGCGACTGGTTACTTGAGTTTTGTTATGTTCTACTTTAATTAGTTTTTTTGGTCTTGCTTTATTTTCAACTTGATTTTGCAGTCGGGGCAAATTGAGATTCAAGTTATGCATGATTGCTTAATGTAGGATTAATCCAGTCTGATTTCAGACTATCAAGTTTAATCACACAATGAGGGTAAATTGAGAAAAATAATTTGCTTATTTGGGTATCTTTCTGTTCAAATTTATGTGATTAAAATATTATTTTAGACTTTTGTAAATTTTTAATTTTAATTTGACTTTTTTTGGTGCAGGATATGATTTGTGCTCTATGTGAGATAGTCAGTGACAGAAAGCTCTTCTTAGAGCAGTATAACAAGAAATTGAAGGAAACCAGGGTAGGTCTCATGCAAGTGGCACCCGAGACAGCTGTTTGGCTTGCAAGGTGCATTTACAATTAAGACATCTTAGCTTTCAAAACGAGAAAGTTTCATTTCGGCCTCTGGTTTATCTAAAAGTATTGCTGATGCCCTTGAAACTTGTAATCTTCCCCACAGTTCTATGTTTCTACAAAATTCCCCAAATAACACCTCATTTTTCACTTATTTATTATGAAAGGTGTAATAAGTCAGCATTTTGTCTATTTGAACATGGATGTTTAGGACAGTTTTCATGTTTTTAGTCACATTCTGTATAATTAACATTTGTAGGTACCACATGTATAAATAACCACCCCAATATCCCTTATCACTGCTGTTTTTCTTCATGAGACTATGCTACCTCTGTGTTTCTTCAACAAATGTGTGAAAAATCTGAGCATAAATTTGTCCTTTTTTTAAAAGAAAACAACAGTAGCTAGTTATGGGATCTCTTTTAATTCAAATATCACGAGACTTCTCACCTACTGCCCTTCATCTTTTATTTGATCTACTCACTTAGAAATAAATAATGGGTGCCTTCTGTGCTATTTTAGTTAGTTGGTTATATCCAAATTCTTCGTGTTCTTTCATTCTTAGTGTTAAAAAAACAAAAACAAGATAAAATGCTCCCTTACTTTGTAGGGAAAAATCAAATTGTTGAGTTTTTCTAGGGATCAATTAGGAAAAGTAACATGAACAATATCAAGAGGCCCTCACTTTTATATATTTATTTATATTTCAATTTCTGAGTTGTACTTTTTCAAACTGTAGGGAAATGGGTTATAGAGCTTATGAGATAGAAGGCAACACAGACATGCTATATAGGCCCTTTGTAAATGTGTATTTTGGTGCAGCTTATATAAAGTGGCTCTCCTCTTGTGACGGCAAGTATGTTCATGCCTACTTATGTAATTTCCGCTGGCATATCCTTGTACCAGCTATTCTTTGTTCAGTAGTCAGTACCAGACCAATGAGGCATTTGGTTCCCAGAATATGCACTTAAGCTTTGTTAATTCTCATAAGGGGATTAATCTCAGTTGCCAGTAGTGTAATTGAGCCACAATGCAACCCATTTTTGCTCCACGTTATGCTTGTTTTTTTATATAGAATGTTATGCTTGTTTATCCAATCGTGTCTTAATTAGCTCTCTATTTGTCCTTGATTTACAGTATCTAAGCATTTGGGAGCTATATAACAGAAATCAAATGAAGACATATTTTTTTTTCAAACTAGAACAACCAAACATCAAATGTAATTTTTGTTTGTATATCTTATATAGGCAAATATAAGCTTTAAGAGGTTATGGGAGGTTAAATAAAAAAGTAACCTCCACTAACCTTACCCTCCTATTAAAATTCCAATAAAATAAAAATCGTTTCTACACTTTCCTTTACCTCCCATCCCCTTCCTTTTCTCTACCTTCTATTCAAGCAAGGTATTAGTAAGCAGTTTCGCAGTGTTTAGCATGGAAGATGAGTTCTAATGAAGCATATTTTACAGGGAAAGAAATGAAGAATTTGTAATAAGAGCGTACAAAGGGGGTAAAAAGAAAGCCGCACATAAATCTACTCTGATATATTTCCAGAGATATATGTCTGTAAAAGAGAGTCTTGCCTCCAAGAGGTTTTTCCTGCATCCCTTCCCTTGACTTATTCATATTTATTCATTCCAATATTTTTCTAAAATTTTTACAAGTATTTTTTTCCCCAGGGAGGATGAGATTAGGCTACCGGCAGGTGCAGCGAGCAACTCTACAACTACTGCTCCTGGAAAATCAGGTATTCTAAGTTTATTAACTGATCAATACTTTTCATGTAATGGTTGGACCGTTAAGTCTCAAATTTAAGTGCATCAGGCATTATTTTGAGGCATGAAAACAGTTTTGGGACTAAACCCACTTGAAATTTTTTAATTGTAGGTCAAAATTGAGACATGATATTAATGTCTAGAAATTTTGATTTGAAAAGTTACTTTCTGCATCTAGCAATTGACCAAAATCTTTCTTCCGAGTAATATGCTTGTAAGAGTATTAAGCTTAGATAAAGAACATTTAAGGAATTAGTTGAATGTTTTATTTTGGCGTCAACTCCAGATCAATGCTTATCTGAGGTTTAAAGCCCCTGCTCCCCACCCGCTCACACCTTCCAAAAAAAAAAAAAAACAGAAACAACGCCCCTAGTTTTTTCTAATGAAGCAGCTAAATACCATAGGTAACTATTAAGCAAGTAATTTATTGAGATGCGTCTGACATGGATGGCAATGTGCATAGTATTTGAAATGCTGTGAGAGACTTAACCAGAATAATAATTTCTGTATACCTCTCTCATTTGGCAAAGATGCCCTTTGATCTTATTTCTTGTGAAAATAAAAAAAACTGGACTTTAGGCGAGGAATGGGCATTTTGGGATGCAAGAGTATCATTTGAAGACATGGATGCAATGTGGAATAATCCTGAAGTAGTAAGGGAGTGGGCAAAATCAGGAGAGAGGCGGGGCCGGGTTCGTTTCTCTCTTGACGCCCAAAAGAAGCCATATCTCTCTCGAGTGGAGGTCAAGGTATATGCCTTTCTATATTATTATTTTTTGGGTATATTTGTGTACATATTCTGAAAAAAAACAATATATGAGATAGAAGTTCTTGCATTTTTGCTTTTTCGTTTTTTCAAATGTGCTACAAGAACACCTACTAATTCTTATTATTCTTATTAATGAATCAAGGATAAAGCAGGGTAGTTATCCTTTTATTATAGAATGGAAGTGGTGATAGGTTTGGTTGTCTATCAATGCCAAAGATACCTTATGGGTTAAAAACTTAAACTAACTTGTTCATTCTATTTTCTGCAAACATCAGGCAATTGCAGGAATTATAATTGCTCGGCACTTCAGTTCAAGAGGAGTGAAAGCAGTAAGTTCCTCTCTCTAGAATTAATACAAGGACATAACAGCTGATGTGGTCAAAGGTTTTAAAAATGTGCTATCTGGTACATACAGGCCAGTTCATATCAGTATATACCCCTGAACTCAAGCTTTAATCTTGAGCCAGTACTAACAAAAGAATAAGTTCCATCTCCTTTTTCTTTTTCATTTAAAAAAAAAAGATTGAACTGGCAGCACCTAGTTAATGCATAGCTGGTACTGGGCTAGTATGCACTGACAGCAACAATTTACTGTGCTAATTTAAATAATACATATATGTACAGTCAGCACTAGCAGCTCTTGCAGAGGTAACCAGTATGAGGTTTGTGAATGGACTGCAGGCCCGTACAGGTCTTCTTGGCATTGACTATCCTACTGCTCTTTGGCTTTACAAGTACGTCTCTTCGAAAGACCTTTTGTAGACCTTTTTCCCCGGTATTTGCATAACCTATAAACCACTCAAAAGATCCATGTAAATGCACTGTCATGACTTTGGTAGCTTATGTCAAAGAACCAGCCTTGTTTTCAATGGTTTCCATAATAAAGTAGTACCAAGAATGTGTGTTCTTGCTCGATGTACTTATCTGTTTGCTTATTAGTTTTATCTTTTGTTTTTGTTTGCTCATAGTGATGTAGGCTATAGGGCATACAAAGTGATCTCAGTGGATGACTTATACAATCCTTTTGTATCTATGTACTTCGGTGCGGCTTACTTAGCATATCTATCAGAATATGAAGGCAGGTCAGTTGCATTTCTGAATTAATAATTTTTTACTTCGAAAAAGAAGTATAATTTTTGGAAACCACAAGTATTTAGGATTTTCTGCAAGTTAAACCATTTATTGCAATGGCAGCTTATGCCCAATAATTATTTTTAGATCTCATCAAATAGAGTATAAGACCAAACTGTTGGTTTATTATAACATAAAAGGTGCAATCCTTCAAATGTTGTCTGTTTTGGCAACTATCTACCATAAATATTCTCTTGTTTTGCTAAGGAAATTTTTCCATGAATGTCTTGAACTCCCAAGTGTGGGAACTAATGACCGTCATACTTCTTGAGATTTTCTTAATATACATATCTTGGCTAGATTAATGTAATGCGAAGCCCAAATATAACCACAGACAAATCAAGCAAGCTGCAGGTTGTACGATCAAAATGAAGCTTTTGATTGTGTCAATAAGAAAAGCAAAGTGGCAAATTTGTCAATCTTTGATTGAAATAAACTTGATTTTGATGATAGGCTCCTATTCTAAAATGCCCCAACACCTTTTGTTGTCAATTTAAAGTATAGGAAGCATGGAGTACAATTCAGAGAGAAAAACTGTGATGAAAACATTTAATATTAACAATGGATGATTGAATCAATTTAGTTCTGATAAATGTTTTTGCAATTGCTTTTTTTGCAATGGTTGATATTCAGGCAAAGGAGCTATGAGTTCGTAGTACAAGCTTTTTTGAGCAGGCCAGAAAATGTGAACCTTCAAGAGACCGGCCCACATTGGACAAAATTCCAGGATACTTTGAGATTCTATGAAGATTCTAAAAAGTAATATTTTCTTACTATTTCAGTACAATTAAAATAAGAAGATTTGAGAACTGTTTTTTTTAGATTTAATATAAAAAATTTACAAGAAGGCAGTTAAAATGTCCAGTTCCCAAAATAAAAGTTTTCTTGAAAGCTTTTGAAAATTTCTTAAGAAGAATATGAAGATCCTAAACAGTAGCTTCAGCTTTGTTCTGGTCCTGTGTGAAAATATTTGTTTAGAACAAATATTAGGGTACCGTAGGTCAGTCCAGTACAACTCTACTATAATTACTTGCGGAGAATGAAGCAATACCATCTATGCACCAGACGAACCATTTTAATTTTGAGTTTTGAGCAAAATAGAAGTTCCAGTAATAATAAAAAAAAAGAATGAAAGAATTGGTACCAATCTGGCTTGGTGCTGTGCCCGTCAGATGAGCTGAATACATGCTAATTTTACACAATATGACCAACCTTTTAGGGATCAAGGGAGCTGTTCTATTCTATAAGTTATGCTCTTGCATTTATCGGTTTGTGTAAGGTACATAACTTTGTTGATTTTCATGTAATATTTATCTACTTTTTTTTATTTTTATGTCCTACATTTCTTTTGGTATGCAGTTCTCGGGTCTTCATAAAAAAAAAAAAATCTTCAAAAAAAAAAAAAATGTTCTCGGGTCTCAGTTCAGTAACCAATATGTTAGTGATGCCAAATTTTATTCAGCTGATTCACGTAGCGGGTTGAATAAGAATGTAACTACTTAACAACAGATTGGAAAAAAGAGAAGGAACCAAGTAAAATATTGGAAAGAATTTGATTTAACTGTGCAAAAAAAAAAAATGATGGATTAAGGTCGATTTAGGTGATTTTGCATTTACTAGGATAGGACCTACTTTACGTTCCTTACGGGCTTTTTTCATATGACAGGAATAAATTGGAGAAATCTTTCAGTGATAGGTGATGAGGCACTTGATTATTTTTCTAGTAATTCTTATTCAATTTATCATCACTTTTATTATAAATTTATCAGCTGTATCTCCTATTTAGTCATTGTTGTATCTTTGTATTATTTGAATAAAAGCTTGTTCAGAAAATATAAAAGCCCATTCTTCAGTCAGGAACAGCAATTTGTTTGCTTTCTTGCTTTCTTTCCTTTTGAATTTTTTTTAAATGTAGGTCCTTGTACTCAGTTTTGGTGCCAAAACATTAGCTGCTTATCATTTGTAGTGTTCATAATTATTTTGTTTGCATTATGGTAACAACACTAACTTGCAGCGCAGGTTCAATTGGGCCTCTTATTCTGTTCAAATAGAGGATTTTGCCTCCGACATTTTTATTAATATCCAAAGTTTAATACAAATTATTAATTATACCCAGAACTCAACTCAATATCGAAATATACCCAAGCCGGCCATTTTCTGGCCGGCTATGTTCCTTCCCTAAATATGCTAATTATACATCAAAGAAGTAATATAACAAATAATTTAAACAAAAATTTCAAATTTTCAGAGTTAGATTTCAATATTTTGATCTTCATAGTGTCTCTTTATAAAAAAAAAAAAAAAAGAAGTACATAGCCGGCCATTTTCTGGCCTGTTTAGAGAAGGAACATAGCCGGCCAGAAAATGGCCGGCTTGGGTATATTTCGATATTGAGTTGAGTTCTGGGTATAATTAATAATTTGTATTAAACTTTGGATATTAATAAAAATGTCGGATTTTGCCTTTGCGGACAAAACTGTGTTTGAAAACAATTAAAATTTAAATTAGCATTTGAGAATTGAAATTTATAAAAATTAAAATCAGAATTGGTTAAATACCTTTTTCTGTATAGGCTCCTATATTTACTCCTATTGTCTCCTTTCCGAACAACATTTATCTTCACAAATTCTCGACTAATGTAGGAATGGTTTTTAACTTGTAAGATAAGTGAGCATTCCAATGCAATTTCATATAGGGTATTGTCCCAGACAAACCGACCTTACCTAGTTAGTAGTTACCTTTGGAGAAAACCTAGGTCAAATACATGCACAACAAGAACTAATCTTTTAACTTCGTTAAATATTTATATCTTGTGTAATTCTGCATTGTTAAATTATTATGCAATGTTTTGTGGGGTTTATATATACATCTTTGCTCGCCTATTGGTATACTTAACGGTCATAACTATCATATATCTTAATCAGTTTATAAATATACTAGATCAACTTTTTAAATCGAGCCTGAATAGCCGTCACATAGTTTGTCAGTTAATAGTGTCGTAGAGAAGCAAGTTGGCATTTGGTTGGTGTTAGCCTGTTAATTAGTTGAAGCAGATAGATGGCTGTACTTCAAATAAATATATAATCTATTTCAATTAAGGAAGCTGATATGAGCACCCGCACTCCAGTACGCATTGTATCTGCACCTTAACTGTCCTAATTCTGACGATCTGTGAGGAATTTTGCGAATCTAAAACCACGAACATCTTCTATGTAATTTTCTCTTTCAAATGAGATCCATGATGACGTACTTTCGGGCTCATCGTCACGCAAGTATTTATACCTATACTTGCAATTATTTTTTTATATATGACACTGGATTACATCTGAAAGTATTAATATCAAGTATTGTAAGTATTTATACATATAAGGTCAGTTATTTTTGTTAGAGGAAGGTTGACGCGGAGACTATTAAGGAATGTTTACTTCATTAGAGGAAGGTTGACGCGTGAACGATTAGGGGACTGGAATAGAGAATGATCATATCAAGTTACGCATGCAAGTATTTATATCATATTTTGCAAGTATTAATATTTTATGTTCCAAGTATTTATACCTATGAAGGTTGACGTAAAGACGAGTGTGGAGACTGGAAAAGGGGACCATATAATTAGTGGGGATCATAGTACAACATTCCTCTAATTAGTAGGGACCGTAGTACAACATTCCTCTATTGTTGCTGCGAGTACAATGCAGATACTGGAGTGGGGAGATTGAAATAATTATTCTTCAATTAATGCAACCATTGATTTGTATGTTATTTCAACCAGCTAGAGAAGGTGTACCAGAGGAAATTCAGTAATTTAAGAAGTAATAATTGAATTATCAGCTTATAATTACGATCAGTTAGGACCACTGACAAGTGGCACTAGCTTAAGTATTTTAATGTGTCAGGTGCATGTTGAATTTTGATTTCTGAACCAACTTGAATATTGTATACTGGTAATACATTAATATGACAAATTGATTTCTTTTGCTTTCATTATAAAAGGAATGGAAGAAGGTGTGTAAGTTGGTGTATTGACCGAGTCAAACTGTCAGTCAAAAGTATAAAATATTAGAATTTTCTTGCTTGCCCCTATATGTTTGATAATAATATCCCTGGTTATAAATATTTGACAGATCGGTTAAGGGTCTGTTCGGCTATGTTACTTTGCGCGTGGGAAAAAAAATTCAATTCAACTTCGTGTTTTTTGTCCCACGCGCACAGTAAACGTCAGTTCAAATTGGAGTCCAACCCATTCCCGTTCCCGCCTGTAGACCGAACAGGCCCCAAGTGTTTTGCTTTCTAGACAGGGAACAATTTGGAATCCGATGAGTTTTGTGTTCATTTGATTCGTTTTAATATTTATACATACGCATATTAAAGTGGACACACAAGAATATCGAAGTGGCACATACGGATCTTAAAGCGAATCAGACAAACGTACAACTCAATTTGAGTCCGATAGACATCAAACCCAAATTATTTCCTTATGGACATTGCGGTCAAACACATTTAGTCTATTACCTATATTTAAAAATGAGGGTGTTTAAAGTTAGTAATATAACAAATATAATTTACAGCATACTAATATATATTTAAATGGACTCTAAATCCTAACTTAACAGCAAAAAATTTGCATGAAGGACATCAATAAGTAAATATTGTTCATTATGGTTAAAAAAATAAAAAAGTGATATCAATTGAAACCGCTAAGAAATGTAACGGTATGACTGGCATCGAATTCAACATCAGCACTCACAATGCAAAATCTTACATATCTTGTTATAAAAACTGAGGCCGTACAAAAATGCTCAAATTCGTAATTTGTTTATAACTCGTTTGTTAACTGTTCGATTCGTTTTAACTCGCTCATTTACAATTTGAGTCAGTTTTAATTTGAGTTGGCTGACTCGTTTAATAAATGAGCTGAGTTTGAGCATACTCCAACTCACTTATTAACAACTCGAGTTACACAACATTTGTCACAGTAAATCTCATGTCCTTCTAAATGACTCCTAAGCTGTTGTTTAGATTGTTTGTTTTGTTAGTTATCTTGTTAATTATGTTTGAATTATTTGTGTATAGATAAACTCTTACTAGTATATAACTATAACTACGGAAATTGACTAGTCAAATGAGTTGGTAATGAGCTGAACTCGAGTTGACTTTACAATTCGTTATTGTCATCCCATCTCGAATTGACTCGCTCATTAACTAAATGAGCTGAGCACGAGTTAGAGGTAACTCGCTCAAATTCAGCTCATTTACAATTCTAATAGAAACGCATTCGTTTTGATTAAACTATAAACTCATGCATTCAGAAATATATATACATAAATTTGTCAAACATTTGCAATCACTGAGTGTTGTCAAATATTTAAAATATAGGGGCATACAAAAAAAATGTAAAATATTAGGGGAACGTTACCCTTAGGTTAATTGTTAGATTCATGACAGACCAAATCTAAGGCAAATACTACTGCTGTAAAGTTCTAAAAACCAGGGGGCGGAATGAAATCATGACTAGGGGCTGGATCCTTATTTATTTATTTTTACAAAATAAGGGAATTTCATGTATACTCCTCAAAAAAATTCAAAATTATGTATTTCTCCCTCTAAATTTCATAATATCATATTTACCCTTCTAAACTTCTAAACTTCAAAAACTCACAAATTTACTCATTTGATTGTCTTTTCTATCAAAACTCATTTTAAATGTATGAAGTACCCATTTTACCCTTCACTAAAAAAATATAAACTAGTAGCATGTTTCAGAAAAATGTCAGTTTTCTAATTGGTCGGTTTTTGAGAATAGATGGGTCATTACTTCTTATGCTTACAAGTATATACCTAAATATCACTGTACAAGCGCCAGAAGTAGAGAAATGACTCATTTGCTCTCGGAAACCGTCCAATTAGAAGACTGATTTTTTCTAAAACATACTACGTATTTTTTTTAATGAAGGATAAAATAGGCATTTCATAAATTTAAAATGATTTTTAATAAAAAAGACATTAACTTGAGTAAATTTGTGAGTTTTTGAAGTTAGAAAGGTAAATGTGATATTAAAGAGGGGCAATACGTAATTTCCATGTTTTTGAGGGGTATACACCAAATTCTCCCTAAAAAACAGTGGGCGGAAAAATTGAGAAGATTTTTTCCAATTCACACACACACTGTTCGGCCTTTTTATTTTTATGCGAAGCCATTGATTCCTTTTTTTTTATTTAAAAATATAACTTGTGATATTTTTTTTTTCAGATGCTTCTTACGAGATATTTGAATCTCGTGTTAGACTTGTGATTCTTGAAGTATTTGATTCCTTATTTTACATTTTTATTAAAATAAAATTATATTCTTAATTTTTTTTAATGATTTGTACCCGTTATATAACTTCCGCTTTACGACTTAAGATACTTTTCATCAAAAATGGTAAAAGAAAATTGTTAAATTGACATAGATTATTCCAATTGATAATTGGTTTTATCAACTTAGTCATGTACCTGATGTTCTGGAGTTGACTTGAATACATTGCCATATTTCAATATGATTTTATGAGTAGAACTAGGGTGTTCTTGAGCTCACCAAGCCTCTTTGTGAGTTTAACTCAAAAACCTATCGGATTGGTTTCAAGCGATACATCAAAACCATTAAAACCGATCTACTTCACGAGTGATGAATTTACATGTCAAGTTTTTAAATTTTCGAACTAATTTAATATAATGTCAAATAGTCAAAAAATGATAAAAAAATAAACACATTTTTTTTACCGTTGACTTTATACTAAATTAGTTCAAAAATTTATAAATTTAACATGTAAACGCATCACTCGTGAAATAGATCAGTTTCAACGGTTTGGATGCATCATTTGAAGCCAATTTAATAGATTTTTGAATTAAGCTCACAAAGAGACTTGGTGAGCTTAAGAACACCCTAGTTCTACTCTGATTTTATTGGGCCTCGTAATAATATTTAAAACAGTTAGCAATTATACAAACTAAACTTTGTAGACGAGAATAATAGCATATGTATTCTTAGTGTAGAGGTCCAAAAAAAAAAATAAGGATTACAGTTGGTACAAAATTTGACCTTTTTGTTCAATAATATATGGCGCTTTCACTTCAACACGCTTGCGTTTAAATGGATTACATTTGGTACAAAATTTTACTCTTCACTAAATTATTTGAAATTTAAGATGATTTATATTTAATATTCTTTGATAGAACTTCAAATAATACTCAATTTCATAATTTATGTATTTAAAAACAATTAACTTAAGACTTATATAGTTCGTAAAAATTATCAAATTAACTATTACTGTAAGAATCTGTGAGTATCCGCGAAAATAAAAGTGCTTAATTACGTCGGTATTCTTTTTTTTTTTATGGTTGGCGAGAACACCAACAAATATATTGATTAAAAGAAAAGGTTATTTACACATCACCTAAACTATATAAAATATTTTACAAAAACTCTAAACATTGACTCTGTTGTTCGAGAAGGAGCTCATCCACTGATATATCTCAAGTGCCGTATCGTTGATCAAGTGATGCACGATTCTATGCTTGTCTGATATATCTTAATTACGTCGGTATTCTTGCAAACTTCACCTTCGCAACATTTTTATTTAAATGAAATACTTCAAAATAGCAAGGCAAATTTTGTTGAATAGAAATGTGTCTTTTACCACGATTTTCTATCAACAAAATTCATTACCCTACATTTTTTTTTTTCACTTGTAACGGGACTAGATTGTGAGAGCCAATAGTTTAGTTCAGTAAAAATTAAAGAATCCAATGCATAAAAAATAAAAGTTATTTATTTTTTCAAGAGAATATAAGATCCTTGTAAGATGCGATATTGACCGAGGAGCGCACTAATCATGCATGGTCCATTCTGCCATCTTGTCGGATCCTTTGTCATGTTTTTATTAATTGGTTCGTGATTTTTATTAATACCCTTCAAAAATAAAAAATTAGCAAAATCTGTTCTCGGTTTTTTTTTTTTAAACATCCTGACCGTCCCACGTGGAGTGGTCAGAGCGTTTTTAAAAAAAAATCGAGAACAAATTTGCTAATTTTTTATTTTTGGAGGGATTAATAAAAATCACGGTAGTCATTGTATGCACAAAAGTAGTTAGCTCAACAAAAATTTATTGCTTTGGGCACTGTCACAATCTAGTGTTCTTGAAGATCCCCCCCAAAAAAAATCTTTTGCATTAAGTTAAAAACTTATTTATCAAACGCGCTCAACAAGGCTGAAGGTACTTGCAGCTCGGCAGGTAACCCTCTTGTCAATAATTTTCCTTATCTTAGATTAACAGTAGATCAAATTAGTGACCTGTTTAGAGTTTATCAGATTCAATTAGGACATGACCAACTTGATCAGACTAGGATTATAGCAGCTATACAACAATTAGATAGGGCTAATTTTGAGTTAATGATTCAGACCATTATGGCTGAAACCAAAAGTAAAGAGGCGCCATATAAACTCACACTAGAACATTTAGATGCTACAGCTATCATAGTTACCAAGGGAGATCCATGTGATATATGAATATCTTAAATTGGAATTGTAGAGGTTTAAATTCAAGTAGGAAAAGGCAGGTTTTGCATGATTTAATTAAGGATAATAGAATAGATCTAATTGCATTACAGGAATCTAAGAAAGAAGAGTTTACTTTACGTTTTTTAACACAACTTTCTGCTAGACTAGATGAATGGCATTGGGTGCCCTCTATAGGTAATTCTGGGGGGATATTATTTGGATGTGATAGTAATAAAGTGAAAGTATTATCTTATACTCAAAATAGATTCTTTTTAGATGTGATTTTAGAAAATAAATTGGATTCCAACACTTGACAATTTACTACTGTTTATGGTCCAGTTTTGAGACATCTTAAGTCCACTTTTTTATCAGCTTTAGATCAGGTCCGACAGCCCCATATCGATCTTTGGGTACTGTGTGGTGACTTTAATATCATTAGAAGCAAAGCTGAAAAATCTGGACATCATTTCGATGCTTTTAACAGTAGACTTTTTAATGAGTTTATAAATCGACACTCAATATTAGAACATAGATTATCTAACCGCAAATATACTTGGTCTAGTGGCAATAAGTTTGCTTTATTAGATAGGATTTTTACAACTTTAACTTGGGAGATTAACTACCCTCACAGTACTATTAGCGATTTACAGAAAAGTGGGTCGGATCATTGTCCTTTACTGTTTCAAACTAATATAACCGTACCTCCCCCTAGTCTCCAATTTAAATTTGATCCTGCATGGCTTAAACAAGAGGGATTCTGTGATTTGATTAGTAAATGGTGGGATGAATTCAAACTAAACAATAGGAATGTAGCTAAAAGCTGGAACAATAAGCTGAAATTTATGAGACGCAAAATTAGGGGTTGGGCTCAGAATTTCTATGGTGATAAAAAGAGAACTAAAACACAACTCATAAAAGAGTTGCATAGGCTAGAAACCTTACAGGAATCTGCCGGGTTAACTAATGATGACTATGTTCACTGGGCTCATACCAAATCTAAATTAGATGATCTCTATCTAGAGGAAGAATTGTATTGGAAACATAGGTCTAAACAACAGTGGTTAGAGGCTGGGGATCATAACACAAAATTTTTTCATTTGATAGCGTCACATAGAAGTAAGAAAAATAGGATTAATTCACTAGATATAAACGGGGTCCCAAACACAAATTTAGGAGAGCTGAAACAACATGCACTTGACTTCTATAGACAACTATTAGGGGAACCAGGCCCTAAATTTGCACACTTACAACCAGATTTTTGGGATGTCAAAGATAAAGTCTTAGATATAGATCGAATTACCTTAGAACAGCCCATATTAGAACAAGAAATTAAAGAAGCTGTATTTGCATCCTCAGCTCAAGGGGCTCCAGGACCTGATGGGTTTTCATTTGTTTTCTATCAACAATTCTGGGATTTAGTCAAATCAGATTTAATGACCTTATGCTCTCATTTTCACAATCATACCCTTGACTTGCATAAATTGAATAAGTCTATTATTTGCCTTATACCTAAAGTCAAAGATGCACATGAGATTAGCAAATTTAGACCTATTAGTTTAGTAAACTGCAGCTTTAAGATAATTTCTAAAATCCTAACTAACCGTTTAGAGAATATCATGTCAACTATAATTGATCATAGCCAACCTGCCTTCCTTAAAAACCGTTATATTCTAGATAATGTCATCCTAAGTCAGGAACTCATTCATCATAGTAAATGTACTCACGAGGCAGGAGTAGTGATTAAAATAGACTTTGAGAAAGCCTACGATAAAATACATTGGGAGTATATATTAGAAATTCTTCAAAGTAGAGGGTTTGGTAGTAAATGGGGTAGATGGATCAAGGATTGGTTATATAGTTCACAATCTTGTCTCAACTTTAATGGAGATTTAACTTCCTATTTTTACTGTAAGAGAGGGGTGCGACAGGGTGACCCATTATCTCCGTTTCTCTTTATATTAGCAGCGGATACTTTATGTAAAATTTTTCATAAAGGTAGACAAGCCAACCGTATTGTAGGATTAGGTCCCCCATGTTTAGATAATAGAGCTATCACTAATTGTCATTATGCTGATGACACTATCTTATTCCTCAAAGCCACCCATGACAATGTGGCATCAGCGTGGTGGGGGTTAATAAGCTTTGAAGCTTTGTCGGGCATCAAAATGAATCTCTCCAAAACTGAACTATATCCCATTAACATCGAAGGAGACTCTTATGCTAGTACTTTTCAATGCAAATTAGGGTCATTTCCTTTTACATATTTAGGTTTACCTTTAAAAGATAGTAAATTAACTATTTTAGATTGGCAGTTTCTGATTGATAAAATAGGCAAAAAGTTAGATAACTGGAAGGGTCAACTATTGTCATTAGGAGGAAGGCTAACCTTACTCAACTCTGTTTTTATCAACTATCCCACTGTACACCCTTTCTCTATATAGGACTCCTAAAACAATCCTTAGACAACTAAATTCGATTAGAAATAGATTTCTTTGGCAGGGCACTACTTCTAGGAAAAAATATACTCTAGTTAATTGGAATCTTGCGTGTCTGGCTAAATGTAATGGTGGATTAGGGGTTTTGAATTTGCAAGAGATGAATATTTCCCTACTTTTAAAATGGTGGTGGAAATTTCACAATCCTCAATACTCCGCTTTATGGAAAACTTTGATTACACATAAATATTACTTAGATACCCCTTTACCTTACTCTTCTTTTTGGAGTAGTATTATGATACTAGATAATTTAGGAAAATTGAGTGTAACATATACCCCTCATACCCAATCAAAATTAGAATTTTGGCATATCATATGGTACGAGAATTGTGCTTTATCCACTAGGTTCCCTCAATTATATAGGCTATGTTCTAATCAACATATTACTATAGCTGATGTATCCCTTTCTCAAGGCCAAGCCATTAAATTTAGAAGACATCTTAGTGGAATTTTAGCTCAGGAATGGCAGAACCTTCTATATATTATTAGTTCTTTTAGTTTTACTCATGGTATAGATAAAATTGCTTGGAGATTGGACCATTTAGGACAGTTTACGGTTCACTCGGTATACCAACTTCTAAACTTTAGGGGGATTAAGAACAATACCTATGCAGTAATATGGGAGCTACCAATTCCACCTAAAATCCGAATTTTTATATGGCTGGTTCTTCACAACCGTATACTCACTAAACAAAACTTAAGAAAGAAAGGCTGGTCTGGTAGAGTTAAATGCCATTTCTGTACCAAAAAAGAAACTACCTCCCATTTGTTCCTTAAGTGCCCTCAAGCACAGCAAATTTGGTTCTGGTTAGGTGCTAGCAATATATACTTACCTACTTGGTCTTCATGTAAAGGAATATTTCAGTTTGCTTGTAGCCTTCAATCGCGGGAAACATTAGGGTTTTTAATTGTTTTTAGTGCAGTTTGTTGGACTATTTGGAAACACCGCAACGAGGTTTGTTTCCAAAATAGCCCAAGAAAAACTGCACGCAACCTTATCCTTTTAATCATTTCGGTAATTGAATATTGGACAGGAAATATGGACAAAAAACTCAAGGCCGCAGCAGAGGAATGGTTACCGAAGGAGCTCAATGCAATTCCTCTTCGCGTATGGGACCCCAACGACACTCACTTCACGGACTACACACCTGAAGATGAACCAGCAGGGACATTGGTGCCGCTGCAGGGGGCTGATGTTTAGAGATCCATGAAGAAGTTCCAAAAATTTTGTATCGATCCTAAGCTAGGATCAGTATCTTTACATAGTGTTAACAACAATGTTTTAGTTTCACAATGTTATTTTGCGATTACTGTTTTTTGGTGGTTGCTCAAACGCCGTGCTTATGCGTTTTGCTCGGTGTTAGAGCGTTATAGCATACCGTAGTAGTACCTAATTCTCCTTTTCCTTGTAATTTAACTTCTATTTCATGCAAATGAAATGGACATCTTGTATGCCTTTTATCAAAAAAAAATCAAACGCGCTCAACCAGCAATTAGATATATGTGTTTTAATGGACAATGGATACGGGTTAAGTGGCTAAATATTCAATTCAACGATGCAAATGAAAACAAATTGTCACAAAATGAAAAAGGTGTTGAACAAAGTCTTCAAATTAAATGTTAAAAATCAATGTTGCGAGACAATTTGTTGTAAAAATTAAGAGGATTTTTATATAGTCTGATGAGCATCAATTTATGATAAAGTATATACAAGGAGAATGATTTGTTCGATATATTATTTATACCAAAGAGTTCCGATACATTCCAGTAACTTGAAATGTTATTTTCGAGAATTTAACTTATATTTCTGTAAAGAATGACGAGAGTTTGTGTCATTGTACTAAGTCTGCGGTTCTTGTTTAATCTATGGTTCTAAGGAGAAAAGGAATTGAACGAGAATATTAAAAAAAAAAAAATGTGATATTCAGCGATGCCTGAGAGCGATTTCCATTTGAGAGCGATTTCCATTTGTTTAAATGTGATATTTAGCAAATCAATATTTTGAAGGGAAGATGTGCAAATTGTATGACCTCGTAACTTGAAAATAAAAATATACGAACCTAAGAGTAGGAGTTTATATGTTGCTCTTACTTAAGTGCTCTATCATTAGATGCATCATGGCTATGTATCTGTAAAGTGTAAACCGAAAGAATATAACAAGCGACCTTTGATTGGAGGTCAAACCCAAGGTGTGTTGACCTTTCTTTTGTCCGGGTTCAAACTTCAAATGCTACTTTGCTATACAAAATATTCTTCAAAAAGTGCAGATATACACAATCATTTGCAAAATGGTAGGCAAGGGAATGAACTCTGCTGTTATTTCAATAGAAAAACATGATTTTATTTTTCCGATTCTAATCATTTAAAATTTTTCATTCGCATAAAGAAATATTTTTTATGCACGAATTCCAATAAATTTAATGGTTGGAATCTGAAAAGCAGAATTATGTTTTTCCATTAGAATAACAGCAGAGTCGTATATGTAGGTAAGCTATTTCTTTCCATCACAAGTATCAAGTTCAGATATATTTGTATAGGGTTTCAACGTTTTCTTTTCCATCATAATAATATTTTTTTTTCTTCAAATTCAAAAATCTAAATGATAGATTGATTATGTTCTACTTCTAAAGTATTACATCAACACAAAAAAAAATAATCTTGTTTTTGTTTTGTACAAAATCAGAAGGTAAATAAATCAACGAGGCAAATAACCGTTAATTATTATTTGTTTTACCTTTGAATTAATGGCTTTATTTAGAAATAAAATAAAATCAATAATTCATATTTTTATTTAAATATTGAGTTTAGATTATTAATAACAATAAATTATGCTAATGATGGGCACCAAAGACATAAACATCGTAAATTAATCATTGTAAACAAGAAGGAAGTCATTTTGTTTTTTCACCCTAAACTAACTTTTGACTTAATTAGTCACACTCTATGCCACAGTAATTATTTACAACGTTGACCTTAATTAACATGTGTTACAAAAATATTATTGTGAAACCTCAAAGGTTGCAAATTCAATTTTATATATGAAAAAAAAATATAAAATAATGCAGACCTTAATTTTTTTTTCTATACTTGGTGAAGAACAAAATACAGCATTCACAATTTGCAGTTTGGTGACAAATAAATTAGTCTATACTTGATGTATTCCACATTGGTCTGTTAAGAGCACGGTGACAAATAAATTATTTAGGTTCAGTTTGGTGGGGTTAAAAATCTGTAATCAAGAATAATTCGGATATAATTTGAAAAAGAATTCGGAATTATCTGAATCAGAAATCTCAGTTTCACAAAGAAGCAAAAAAAAAAAAAGGTTCTGTGAAAAGTTCGAAAAAAAATCGTGAATAATTCAGTCAAAATTCGATCAACCGAATAATTCGGTATACGGTGCGCCATCACCAAAAAAGCGAATTATTCGTGAATAATTCGTGAATTTTGTGACTATAGTTAAGCGACACATCATTAAATCACGACCACAAGATTTTAGAGCTTCCTATTTTAAAGAATTGACGGCTTCGTAATTCAGTTTTTTCTCATCTGATTCCCAAAAAGAATTTGAACCATCGCCAAAATCAGATAGGATCAGATTCAAAATCAGACCTACTGAAATTTTTATCATATCCTAAAATAAAATTCCAAATATGCCTTCAGATTTTGAAAAATTCGAAAATTGACCCTACCACTGTCAACGGTACTTTTTTTTTTTTGTAAAACACTTTTCAAACAAATAGCATATAGATGGAGGATTAATTAAGGAGTAAAATTGTCCATTAATTTTTTTTAATGAACACATTATTGATTACAAGTTTTACTATGCGAATATCAACCCCACAATATATAACCATGAATAAGTAACAAAACAAAATAGAAATACTGTATTAGTTCAAGTAAAAAAAATAAGTATATGATGTTCTCATTTTTTTTTACTTTTCAAACAAAATTAAAAATATGGTTGGAGGATACATGGTTTATTTTTTTTTGTTGACTTTGTAATTTCTTATAATAATGATACTCAATTTCAGAATGTTGATTATTGTAAAATAAATTTTTTTTTATGAATAGTTACCATACCGTAGAATTAAATACTTTAACTGAAGTTTTGAGGTCCTAAATGACATTTTCCGTCTCTTCGCCAGCTTTCTAAATTGTAGTCAAACGTTCAAATTGGAGTTTTCTACCAAAAGTTATGGTTATTTTAAGTTTCAAAACAATGTATCGATGTTTTATTGCGAAAACATCGATGACATGCCGATGTTTTATACCATAGTTAATCTCCATACAAGTGCATCGATGTTTAATTGCAAAAATATTAATGTTTCATTACAAAAACATTTATTAAACATCGATGCAAAATAGATACTTAAAAGAAAACTGCAGGACCGCTGGCAATCCAGCGGTAGGCGGGAAGTTATCCTCTGCGGAGTTCTATAAAACTCCGCAGGTGCGGAGCAAATGAACGGACCAGATTAACTCTCAGCCGCTTTGTGATCGGGCTAACGGAGGGGGCAGTATTATTGTGCTTTTAGATTCGTGCAAAGTTAAAACTAACGGACCACTAACGGACCAGATTAAAAGAACCGCAGGCTGCGGAGCTTTTAAGCTCCGCAGAGGATAACGTTCTGCGGTAGACACCCATTCTCTAATGCTAGCGGTAGAGGACCGAGCTTGATGTCGGCGGGAGGAGTAATTTTTGAATTGTTGAAATTCTGAGAGCATTTGAAATTTGAAATTTTCTTTAGGATATGAATAAAAAATTCGGCCAGACGTACCCTTAGAGGGAGTAGATGCAATTTATGCATTTAGCATATTGCATTTACGTATCTTTGAAAATGAGCAGTACAATTTCAATATAGAGAATGTTAGCGGACACATTTTGACTCTTATGCGAAGAATTCCAATTTGAATCGATCATCTCATTTTGGCGATAGAGATGGTTTGCCAATCTCTACTCGCAAGAAAGTAAGCGGATATGGGCAACTCGGTTTATGAGTGTGCTATGGGGAATTTGGAAGCAGAGAAATGAGCATATATTTTTCGAAGGAAAAGAATGTCACCACAGCTACTAGCGGGGAAAATCAAAAGAAGAAACAGAGCTATAGCTTAGATGCTGCAAGGGGAGCAAAGTTGTTAGGGGAGAAGATGTGAGAAAAAAATTCAATTTTTATTGTAATTTGAGTGTTGACATATCAGTAGGAGGGAGTTGTAAATAATTTTACTTTTCTTGTTTAGCTTGATAGCGTTATCAAGTCTTTCAAATAAAAAAGAGATAGTTTGCCAATTACTCTCTCCGTATATATACTCTGCTAACATTCTTCTTCCGTGCATTACAATGCATTTCCATGTTTATTTTGCTTAATTATATATAATGACTTTGAAATTAAAACTAGTTTCGGGTGTACTTAGAGGTGAAAACGGTGTGTATATTATCCGATCCGTTTTCGAAAAATTTGATGTGGATATCTGATATCCGAATATCCGTGTGGATATGAATACTGATATGGTTTTACGTTTCAATTATCCGTATCTGAATAGTAGATATATATCATATATTTTAATATATATCAAGCAAAAATTATGTTATTCACCATTATAATTAGATAAATATTATGAACTTTAGTATTTTTTAATATTTTTTATATTATTTTAATAAATATCCAATTCAATTCGTATCTGTATCTATATCCGATCCATATTCGTATTCGGAAAATTAAAAAGAGATAAATATGATTTTATCATATCCGCTCCTTAAAACAAGTAAATGCAATTTGCTTTTCTGAATAGTAGCAGTGTTTGAGCGTGAATTTTATAAATATAAGTGTACTAAGGAATGAATTAATTAACATAAATGCGAGGTGCATGAGTGTTGTGGATTGCATGTGATCTTGGCGTTCTCCAATCCCATGTGTTTATCCACGTGTTAGACTTAAACGAACAAGAAAATTGTACTATTTTTTTTATTAAAAAAAGCTCGGCCTTACCCAACACAGAGTAGTATATATCATATGGGATTTGCCTATCCTCTAATTCATTTTTTTACTGAGAGAAATCGAAATTTAGTTTTTTAAGTTTCAATTTTCAGAAATATCTTTAATCAGTTTTGACCGACATTTTTATTAATATCCAAAGTTTAATACAAATTATTAATTATACCCAGAATCGGACCTATTATCGAAAAATACCCAAACCGGCCAGAAAATGGCCGGCTTAGGTCCCTCCCTAAGCCGGCCATTTTCTGGCCAGCTTGGTACCTTTTTTTTTTTTTTTTTAAAAGAGAGAGACACTATGAAGATCAAAATATTGAAATCTAATTCTGAAAATTTGAAATTTTTGTTTAAATTATTTGTTATATTACTTCTTTTGATGTATAATTAGCATATTTATACTAAAATACGATAGATTAATTGAAATTATGTTGAATAACACATATAACAGGGAGATCGCAAATGTATATAAGAAGAAAAAACAAGCCAACAGTAAAAGGCCTAAACAGAGATCAATCGGGCCGTACATACAGATCACAAATTTGGCTAATATGGGCAGTCAGATAAAAGGATTCATATGCAATCTGGGCCAACAGTAAAAGGCCACCACCTGCGGAGACCGATACTTCTGAGTACGAGTCCCTCTCGTGCAGTCTCCATGAGTTCGAGGAGATCATGTCGGCACCGACATGGCCCCGATATGGCACAGAGATGCCGCATGATGGAGAGGCTAGTGGTAGCGGGTCTCATACTCAGCCTGCCTTTGGGACTGGGTTTGCCGCATCTATCTTCGCTACACCTCCGCCAGTACCGACAGTCTCCACGGGCGATGCCAGATGGGATACTGCCGAGCAGATACTGAGGTCTGCCGATGCCCCAGATGAGCCCGAGAGAGACGGAGGCTGGCCGCGCTGGCGCCGGGCGAACGCCGGAGTACCGCCTAAGCGATAGTCCCCCTCTCCGTTTTAGTTGTATTTTTACTAGTTTTGTACTATTTATATTTGATATACTATTTATGTTTGGTATATTTGGATTATCATATATTTCGGTTCTTGTGTATGTGTGCTTTTATGGTACTATTTTTATATTTGACAGATCAAAATAAATTATCATGATAATGCTAAACAGAAAATATAACAACATTAAAATAGTAGCACAACATAAAAAATAGTAGCACAATATAGCGTATTGTAAAGTAATGTAATGTAATTTAACGTAATTTAACATAATATAGTGTTATTCAATATAATTTCAATTAATATAGCATATTTTAGTATAAATATGCTAATTATATATCAAAAGAAGTAATATACCAAATAATTTAAACAAAAAATTTCAAATTTTCAGTGTTAAATTTCAATACTTTGATCTTCATAGTGTCTCTCTCTAAAAAACGGGAAGAAAAAAAAAGGTACATAGCCGGCCAGAAAATGGCCGGCTTAGGGAGGGAACATAGCCGGCCAGAAAATGGCCGGCTTGAGAATATTTCGATAATTGGTCCGATTCTGGGTATAATTAATAATTTGTATTAAACTTTGGATATTAATAAAAATGTCGGCAGTTTTGAACATGCGTTCATGTGTTATTTTCTTTCGTTCGTACAAATCCTTTATAATTTATGCAATAAGGTAGGTAGCTCCTTGAATGCAAAAAAAAAAGTTCCTTTTTTTTCCTCTTTTTGATACTTCTTTTCTGTTTATTTTTTTAATGTTTTTTCTTATTAATTAAATTCTGAAAATAATGGAACCTGCCATTTTGGCAAGAGTATACAAATCCCAGACACAACATGGTCATATAAAACAGTGATTTTCTTATCTAATGTATAAGATATATTTTATCTGTTTGTAGCATCCCATTTCAATTTATGTGCATAACTTATATTTTACCTGCCATTTGAAGAACTAATATGTATGTGCATAACTTATATTTTACATTTTGAGTAGGGTTAAAATGCATCATTAGTTTTGTGCTCCAATCATGCTCCACATTTTTTTCTCCGTTTGCAAAGTTCGAACAATCGATCCGAACCGCTCAATATGATCTTCATATTAAAATGTGCCTGGAGACAAAATTTTATATTTTTTGAAATTTATTTACTATTTTTTTAGATAGGTACAAAATCACTGTTTTGGATGGTCCAGAATCTTCTGA
Source organism: Carex myosuroides (assembly GCA_028015225.1). Classification (NCBI taxonomy): domain Eukaryota; kingdom Viridiplantae; phylum Streptophyta; class Magnoliopsida; order Poales; family Cyperaceae; genus Carex; species Carex myosuroides. Next base: position 7,941,557 of record CM051488.1, read on the forward strand.
AAACAGTGATTTTGTACCTATCTAAAAAATTAGTAAAAAAATTCCAAAAAATATAAAATTTGGTCTCCAAGCACATATTAATACAAAGATCATATTGAACAGTTCGGATCGATTGTTCGAACTTTAAATACGAAAAAAAGACGTGAAACATAATTGGAGCACAACACCAATGGTACATTTTAACCCTGCTCATTTTACTATTAACTCTTTTGACAAGTATATCTCAGCTTCTCTGTAAATTACCTGTTGTTTTCATACATAGTTCTGTTAAATCCTTCAATTGATAATGGTCCTATTAAAATTTATTCTCTTCTCTTGTTTGTTTTCATATTTTTGTGAAATTTCAATTTCTGATTTGTTATTTTCTCTGTTTAAGCAATCTCTTCACATTCATTTCAAAATGGTGAACATAATTGTTTATCATAAAAGTACAGAAACATTGAACTCGGCCATCCAAAGGGTGTTTTTGCAAATATGGAACTCCTTGCAGGGGCTAATGAGTAAAATTCCCTATAATTTAATTATTCTTAACTTATCATAATTTATATTCCTTTCCACTTATATAAATAAGTATGACTAGTGTTTCTAGTCATAACATCATTCCTCAAATCCACCTCCTCCCTCCCCCCTCTCTCTCTCTCTAAGTAAAACTTCACTGCAAAGAACCTTGTGAGATCTAGAAATCTATAAAAAAAAAAATGGCACAAGTAGCAACTGCTACTCCTCAGACAGGCCCGAGCAGTCAATCGAGCAATGCCAGCCAATGCCGGTGCCGACCAGGCTGCGGCCTCGGCCGATTGATGCAAAAATTGAGAAAACAAAGTAGGCTACTTTGCACGGCCTCTAGACCTGCCACTTTTCGTTGCCAATATGACCCGTTAAGCTACGCGAGGAACTTTGACCGAGACGGTTTCGAACTGGATGATGAGTCGGCTCAATTCCACTATTCCTTCTCTTCTCGTTTTGTGGCGATTACAAATCCGGGCATCTCTAGTGGATTATCAAGCAACCGTTAGATCGATGTAGTTAATTAGTGATAGTGTAATTTCTGTTTAGTTTCCTTTTGGAGCTTTTGTCATGGGATATCATTTCTTGTTGTAAAAGAGGAATGAATGGAAGAGCTACGAGCTGTTCATATTGTCAAAAATGTTGATCCTTGTTTTTGTACCCCATCTCATAAAAGGCATGCATTAATGGAAATTTGGAATTGAGATGAAGAATCCACATTACCTTTTCTTAATTATTATTATTATTATTATTATTATTATTATTATTATTATTATTATTATTATTATTATTATTATTTAATTACTGAGGCCTTGTGAGTCGGACCATGACCATGCCTTCGTTTAATAAAATAATGGAAAAAAAAAAAAAGATTTTCATCCAAATTGTTTTCCAAATTCAAATAGGGGGAAATCAGAAATGTGTTATCCCCGACGAAGTGACAATTTTATCCTAATTTATCCTAACATGTTTATTCGATGGATTTTGGACATAGTGTTATCACGAATCTCAATACAAATCGGATATATATATATATATATAGAGTATGGCTAAATTGCTGCCGGCAGCATTTTGGCCAGCTGCTGCCGGGGGCAATTCGGTCATTTCCGGTGTTCAACAACAAATGTTTTTATACAGATATGCTCTAAATATTAAAATCTACTTGGAGACCAAATTTTACATTTTTTGGAATTTTTTAGCTATTTATTAGGCCACTTTGAAATTGGCTGATCCGGGTGAACAGTGCACCAAAATTCTGGACCATGTGATCTGGAATTTTCAAAGTGGCTTAATAAATAGTAAAAAAATTCCAAAAAATGTAAAATTTGGTCTCCAAGTAGATTTTAATATTTAGAACACGTTGAACGGTTCAGATTTGTTGTTTGAACACCGGAAATGACCGAATTGCCCCCGGCAGCAGCTGGCCAGAATGCTGCCGGCAGCAATTTAGCCATACTCTATATATATATATAGAATCTGGCTAATATGCTACGCGTATATAAGGGCTCCTCCGTGCTACGGCTCACTTTTTGAGTTTTCAAAATCCTAACGGTCGATCCGAACTGTTCAACATGATCTCCATATGAATATGTACTTGCAAACCAAATTTTACATTTTTTAGAATTTTTTTACTATTTATTAAGCCACTTTGAACATGTACTTGCAAACCAAATTCAACATGATCTCCATATCAGCGATTTTCAAAGTGGCTTAATAAATAGTAAAAAAATTCCAAAAAATATAAAATTTGGTCTCCAAGCACATTTCAATATTTAGAACATGTTGAACGGTTCGGATCGGTTGTTTGAGTTTTGCAAATTGAAAAAGTAGCCCGAAGTAAAGAGGGATGTTTACTTTGCAAAGCACCGTAGCCTTACTCTATATATATATATATATATATATATATATATATATAATCGGATAAGTCTTTGTCCAAACCCTTATGACAAAATCCATCCCTTTCAAAATGTTGATTTTCCGATTAAACGGTTAAGAAAGTACTTCCTTTTATCTGTCTTTTTTCCCATACTAACTGTTTATCTACCTATTGTTAACAGTGTGTATGTTTATTTGTTTGTTTGCTGAAATTATATCGGGCTTCGTGTGATGGAATGCACTCTCCAGGGATTCTCTCAATGTTTATTATTGCTTCCACTGGGCCAACACTTATTTATAACCCAAATCCTCGAATTAGTACGTCCATTTGTATATAGGCCCGCTTAATTTTCATGATACGAATGGGTTATATGTAGTCAACATATATATAGATTTTTGTTTAAAAAAAAATGTGTGCGCGCACTTCTCAAGCGAAGAGATCAATTAATTTCATGAAAGCATCGTTGATGTTTTGGAGAGATGAATTAGTATTTGGGCCTATTGCATGAATTAGAATCATGATTTATAAATATAAATATATATAGAGTGGAGAGAATGAGAATCTTAAGGAGACCATGTTCTCTTTGGAGCCCCCTTTACCAGGCCCAATCTCTAAACTTCAAAGCCTGATCAGTGATCACTTTACTAGCCTCTCTGTAACAGTCGTCTGATTACTACAACCATGATCTGCTACATAACATTCCTTTTTGTTTCGATCACAGAAAATATGGAGCATTTATCTGAGTGAAGTATAGTACAGGAGACTTTTTCTCTTTCTTTGGTTCCGATCTTCTATCCTGTTCCCAGCGATGGCGCCTCTCGTACCCAAGTCCGGCGACGCTGTTTTCGCCAGTGTCGAGCGCGTCGTACGTAGACTCCCAAAACCTTCTCTCTATATCTCTCTCTTTATTTAGTTCTGATCTCGACTTGTATGATCAATTCTAACTATGATTTATTTGTATTGGGATAGAATGCCGAGTTGTTCACCTTAACTTATGGCGCTATCGTCAGGCAGCTTCTCACGGATCTCGAGGAGGTGGAGGAGGTTAACAAGCAGCTAGATCAGATGTATTATGCTCTTTTTCATCCTAGTTCCTCAATTTTTTTCAGGATTTTTCTTTTTCCTTTAATTTTTTCTCTGCATTACCTGATATAACCGTGAATAAGGATTTACCATTCGTTGTTTCAACGAGGAATCTATAATAGGCGTTGGCATGTTGATCTAATATTAGATCTGAAATTGAATTTTTGTATCTGAGTGGTACCTTTTGGACAGTAGAATGTTCTATTTGAAATGGGAAATCACTTATTTCCTATTTATATGGCTGCTTAGGGTTATTTATTGCAGTAATTTATTTTGGTTACCTGCAGTATATTATATATTCACGAGGGTTCAAAGTACAGAATTACTCAACTTAAAACTTGGTCCTTATTTAGTTACAATCAATGTTCAATTGTAACTACTGTCCTAAAAATTATAAATATTGCTTATTAAGCTCATCAAGACTTAATTTGTGCATCACTCATGTCTGTCCAGTTTACCTCAACTCACACTAAATATGTAGTTATGCTCTTGTAGCCCTCCAATTGGGAAATTCTGTCTGCATAATTTTTAATACTTCCCAAATTAACACACTTGATGCTTACACTTTGCAACTTTCCCTGAATTTTTAAACCACTGTCCCTCCAATAAAGCATCTGTTGTACAATCGTGCCAAATTCCTGCCAGCTGTATTTGTTGTCCTCTCTAGATTGTTGTTCTTTTTATCGTCACAAATAATTTTACTGACTATTTCCTTGATATATCCTAATTTGAAGCTTTCCTTGGTCTTAAGGGGTTATAATATTGGAGTTCGATTGATCGATGAATTTCTTGCAAAGTCAAATGTATCAAGATGTGTTGATTTCAGAGAAACTGCTGATGTTATTGCCAAGGTGCATTTTTCTTTTTAAGCTGTTTGAATTTCTTTTCAACCATTTTTCATTCGAGTTCTCTAAGCTGTTGTGCTGTACATGTTAGCTCGGCTGCAAGTCTTTGTAGTCAAATACCTTTTCTCATACTTATTGATTTAATTGTGGACGCGTTTTGTTATGTTGTAAAGTCAGCATGTCTGTTTCTGGATTCTTAAAAAACACTTTGTCAGTAAAAAGAGAACTCTCATTTTTAGCATAGACTAAATTGAATAGAGGCACTAAAGAAGGTTTTGCCTTGTAAATAGCAAGTTATGGCAGCTAAATTCCCATACTTCATCAGGTTTAGTACAGAAACCAGGATGTGTATATGAGTATGAATACTGCAAACTTGTGTGCCACACCAGCATATGTACATCGTATCGACCCAAATAAACAGCAACCTGATTAGAGAAATGAAATGCATAAATGAAGGAAGCCTAGTCCTGTATCCAACCGAACTATTACACCAATACAGTGCAATTCTATTATGTTAAAGATACTTAGCTCTGACAAAACTCCTATGAAAATGTCAGGTGGGGTTTAAGATGTTTCTGGGTGTGGCAGCGACGGTGACCAACTGGGATGCTGAGGGGACCACATGCAGTCTGGTGCTAGAAGACAACCCACTGGTAGACTTTGTGGAGCTACCCGACACATGCCAGGGCCTCCGGTATTGCAACATCCTAAGCGGTGTTGTCAGAGGCGCACTTGAGATGGTTGGTTTTCTAGTTTGCCTCAGCACCCTTGTCTTGTATTATTTATAGCATCTTTTGGGTGTATATAAGTACTACAGTGTCAATTTGGTAGCCTGCCCCCTGCTATTTTGTCCAGCCCTAAGTTGATTTTAGCTTGCTTCTGGTTAATAGATTTGCCAGTCAATACTGGAACAGGTTCAGATGGGTCAATTTTCTTGCGTTGGTTCAAATTGGAAGCAGTTTCTCGGTTCAGTCAGATTTTAAATTGTACTCTGCTGTTAGGATAGGCTTTTGGGTTGTGGGGTTTAGGTGTAGGTTTGTTTTGGCATTGCATCTTTTTGTCAGATTGGATATGGACCAGTACAGGTCCTTATTGGTATATAATTTGATGGTTAATTGTTGCATTTCATTACTTTATCAGTACATGTGAAACTAAAATCATACTTAAATCTGATATAATTGGAAGTATCGAAACAATGAGACGGGTACAATCCCTGGATATTGAATGGTTGTATCTCAAGCTGTTGAATGTTCTGAGCACTCAGCAACTTGTTTTGATTTTAGGTATCAATGAAGACTGAAATAACATGGATACGTGACATGTTGAATGGAGATGATGCATATGAGTTGCGTGTGAAGCTTCTTAAGCAAGTTCCAGAGGAATACCCCTATAAGGATGACGAGTAGACACTACTGAAATAAGTTTAGCCTGTATTTTTGTAATGATATTTTGCTTGCTTCTACCCTTTAATTAGTTTGTGCTTATTCTTAATGTTACCATGGACTCTCATGTTTTCTCTTGCGAGATGTTTTTTAAATCTAGCATCTTTTTTTTTTCATTATCTCATGCATAGAGATGCTGCCTTGCGAGATGCTTTCAAATCTTCTATTTTACCTGAGCTCTATAGCACGCTTGTCAATTTTACGAGTCTTTTATATATTTGAAAACAAATCTCTCTTTTCTTTTTTGAAATGCCATGACAGAAGCTGTCAGGACAAACCGCACTTACAGAGTTCATCTTACAAAACTGCACGCACCTACACTACACCTTACCAGTAAAAACTGAAAAGAAAAGAAAGAAAAAAAAACAAACTAAAAATCAACAAAAATTCAACCAAAGACTACATTCGTTGAGAAACCTGCTCACTAGTATCTCAGGGGATTGAGATCCGGTGCTCTTCAAATCCCTCCTCTTCCCCTACTATCCTCTCTATCTCTCTCCTCTTTTTCTCTCTCTTCTCTCTCTCCTCTCTCTCTTTCCTCCTCTTTTGAAGAGAGAGATAGACACACATTTGAAGAGCACCCGCTGCTATTCTTCTTAGAATAGCAGCAGAGTCGGACCCTATCTCAGGGGTAAGATAGCTTCCTCTGAAAACTCATTTGTTTCGCTGTTTCCAAATTGCCCAAGTCGTGCATATGAACCAGGAAATCCATATCTTCTCCTTCAAACCACCACGATTGTAAATTCTATCTCTGAGCGCTTCAGTTGATAAGATCCATATCTCTTGAATGGTGGCGCCATGTTTGATTAGATTTATTCCCAGCTTTGCAGAAAACATTCTCCATACTCTCACTGCATATCGACACTCGAACAGAAGATGTAAAGCGGTCTCCAGTCTACCATTTGAGCACATGATACAACCCATTTGGCAGTCTATATGTCGCCTTAGCAACATGTCTTGCGTGAGTATTCTTCCATTCAAGACTAAGAACATGAAAATCTTAGCTGAACGAGGGCACTTAGCAGACCACAATTTGTTAAACCTCCACGCAACCTTTCCAACTGACATGAGAACACTATACAATGATTTTGAACTATACAATGATTTAGATATAATTTGAATTCCTAATTTAAATATTGTAATCAAATTAACATATTATTCAATAAATATTTGTTTCTCACTAAAAAGTAAAAATTAAATAAAATACGAATATAATTCGAATATTCGATTATTATTAAAAATAAAATATTTTTTCTCATGTTAAATTTGTTGTGTTATTAGCGATATGTATCTAGTTAACTAAAATTAATCACCGACATAATCATATTTTTAATAAAAAAAATACCAACAAAAAAATATTTTCCTCTTTAAACATATATGATTCTACAAAAAATGAATAATTATTTGCATTCGTATCCGTATCTGCACAAACAGATATCTGAAATTTTTAAAATATACAGATATATATAATTATCCATAATCGCTTTCGAAATTAAAAACATATTCATATCCATATTTGTATCATATCTACAAACTTTCCGTATCCAAATATTTGATTCCGCAATACAATATGGATATGGATGAATAATATCCGATCCGATTGCACCCCTAACATGCCATGTGTCGCATATCTACAATAAGTATCTTGTCATAAATCAAGTGTGATCTTATTTATCTGTCATCGTAAATGAATTTTTCTCTCTTCAAATTACATAAAATATTTTATGAAACTTCAATAAAAATAAAAAGCAAATAAATAACTTTAGCGAAAGTATTTGAACTGCAGAAGTTTCGACATATGTTATAGAAACGAGTCTGGCTAGTATGACACCAGTGTCATTTCAGCCTATATAACATCAACTTCAAAATTTATCGAATTAACTTCAAACGGTGAATCTAAACCGTTCAAATCGATCTATTTAATTAGTTGTGCGTTTACATGCAAAATTTATAATTTTTTGAATTTATTTAGTATCAACTATCAAGTCAAGCAGTCAAATGTGTGAGTTTTTAAGTTAATTTTAATGCATTCATTTTTCAACATTTTTGAACGCTTGATTTTATACTAAAATGACTAGAAAATATAAATTTTTTGCACGTAAACACATCACTCATAAAATAAATCAGTTTGAACGGTTTGAATTAGTTGTTTGAAGTATATCCAATCAATTTTGTAGTTAGTGCCATATGACACCGATATCATACTAGCTAGACTCTATAGAAACATGTGAAAAGATCCATCAACTATCTAATCAAGACAACAATGAACATTCACTCGCAAAGAAATTACAAAGCGAACTAATAAGCAACAACAAGTCGTGATGCACTCATAACTAACATATCGAGTAACGGAGGAAGTTTGATACAACTATGGTATAGAAATAAATAATAGCCTGATTGAATTAATTATGAATTTTAAAGAAATAAAAACAAAATATTGCACATATAGTTGATAAAAGAACTAATTTAGACTTTGGAGTACAATTGACATATTTTTTTTTTTATTAAAAACTTGATCATGAATGAAGTAATATGGAGTACATATTCTTCTAATTGAAAACAATTGCGTACCAACTACCAAGTAGATCATAGAAAATAGAAAGAAAAAAGTACTGAAAGTTAATAAGAAAGGCAAAAGTTTCCAATGTTCCAAACATTTATTATTTATCAAAGTAACTTGTTTGTGCAGTAATATAGAACACAATTTATGATAAATTAGCATAGATATTTCCTGTAAGATCTTGTAAGAATATTGCTATTGTACTCAATTAATTTATGAATTTTTTTTATAAGAATTTATAAGGAATTTAAGAAAGAACATAGAAAAGAAGAAGCAACAAGCATAAACAATTAGAACTAAAAAAATTATATCTCTAATTTATATTTGTAACCTAATTAATAGAAAATAATAATAATAATAATAATAGCTGGTCCAACGAAAAATTAATATACGGCCGAAAAAATTAATATCTGGCCCCACCTAACAGACCCATCTTCTCCTTCTCTTTAAAGAAACTTACTTGGGCCTGCCCCCAAATCTATTCCCATGACTAATCACATCATCTACCTTTCTTTGCCTTTGAACAATCAATCAGTTACTACGTAACTCGGACGGTGAGTCGGAGGAATCGACCAACCGCTAGTTCACCCCCGTCCGATTGAACCGTTTTCTCGCCCAAGACGCGGCAGTCGGTTTGGAAAATCGCCCAATAATCGCCTAATTTTAAGGTAAGGTACTTCACAAAAAAACAACAGTACACGGCCTGGGCCCCGTTTAGTACTGCTAGTAGCAAGGGTTGTGACACAGGTCCATAAGACAAAATTTTAGCTGGTACATAATCAATACCATGATGAAACTAAACAGCATATTGGTCTGGTTATATAAGAACGGTACTAATACTGTACCGAAGAATTTGACCTGTACAGCACCAAAATAGGTGGCATTGTTTCTTGAACAGTACCATAATATAATTTTTTTTCCTTCCATTTTGATGCAGAAACCAGAGTTTACGCTTTTGCATAAGTTGATACTATTAAACATAATAACCTGCCGATGAGTGTGAAGGACAAACCGCCTGGGGTTGCTATGGCACCAGTTCCAGCCTTGGTACCAGTAGCAGTTGTCCCTTCCTCAGTTGGACATGCTAACCCAAACCCTAATTCTAGCTCCGATCCGAACGTGAGTTCCACATGGCCTCACAATTTGGTCCTTTTGTCTCCTTATCCAGCGTGGCCCCAACAGCAAGCTCTCCAGCCACAACCTAATGTTCTGATATTGCATGATACAGTACTCTCTCTCTCTCTCTCAACCTTGGCAGGGGCTACCAAGTTGACCTGTTTAGATCTATCTGTATCTATATTAGTGGACACTGTTTATTATTTTCTCTTTCATCTAATTTTATTCATAGCTCATACTAATACTAGATTCTGGCACTCGTGCTCCCCAGATATGCTACCAGATATTATTTTCTGTTCACATCCCACTATGTCTTTTCTTAAGGCAGCACCTTGGCTTTGTTTCTGGTTATTTATTCCTTTTCTATTAAATCTGAAAACAGGAGAAACAAACACCTGGCAGCACAAAACCTGAGGCCTACATCACTGCTGACATCAGTGACTCAAGCCTGGTTCCAAAGCTTGACATGCTATTTGACACTGAAAATGACGCATATGATTTCTACAACACTTATGCTGAGAAGGTAGGCTTCTGTGTGCGCCGATCAACTCTGTGGACTACGTCTAAAAATGTAATTACACGGCGAACCTTTGTGTGCTCCCGAGAAGGATTTCGGGAAAAGAAGAAGGGTGCAAAAGAGGCTAAATGCCCAAGACCTGAAACCCGCATAGGGTGCCCCGCTTGCATGACCATTAGACTGACAAGTAATGGCAAGTACCGGGTCACTGAGTTCATGCCAAGTCACAACCACTCGCTTGCCACCGGCACAACTATTCAGACATTAAGGAGTAAAAAGTTGAGGAGGAAGGCACGTGCTATTAGGGAAAATTTAGTTAATGAAAGTATAAAGACGCCGGAGTTCGAGACGGAGGAGGCAGCATATGAGTTTTATAGCATGTACGCAGGAAAGATAGGGTTTACTGTGAGGCGGGCTAGTATGACAGTAGGACCCGATGATGTTATTACAAGGAGGGTATTTGTATGTTCAAAAGAAGGGTTTAGGGAGAGAAAGAAGGGAGCAAAACGGGTCAAGAACCCTCGACCAGAGACCCGTACTGGCTGCCCTGCTTGCATGGTGGTACGGCTGGGAGAGAATGGTAAATATCATGTGACTGAGTTTGTGACTTGTCACAACCACCAACTATTGATATCTTCCTCATCTAACCTAGTTTTAGAAACTGGAACTGATATAGTAACAGATCCAGATGAGATTTTGGGAAAGGATTCTCTCGAGGAAGAGAAACTTTTGAAATCTTCAAGCAGAAAAAGGGTAAAAACCACACAGGTGGGAGATGTGGGAGCTGTACTAGAATACCTGCAAAGGGTGCAAGTGGAGAAACCCTCATTTTTCTATGCAATGAAATCTGACGAAAATGATAAAATCACAAACATTTTCTGGGCTGATGCAAAGTCAATTACTGATTTCATGCATTTTGGTGATGTGGTTTGTTTAGATACTGGTTATCGGATCTACGGTTACAATCGCCCACTTGCCATATTTACAGGTTTGAACCACCATAAGCAAACTATCATATTTGGATCTGCTTTGATGTATGATGAAAGTTTAAATTCTTTCAAGTGGCTTTTTGAGACGTTTAAAATTGCCATGAATGGGAAAGTGCCAAAAACAATATTGACTGACCGGGATGAGGAGATAAAAGATGCTATACTATTGTGCTGGCCAGGTACCACACATAGGTATTGTGTTTGGCAAATTTACCAGAATGCCCTTGAGGAGCTGAGCCAGGCATTTCATGGGTCCAGAACTCTTGGGTTTGATTTTAGTAAATGCCTTTTTGACTGCGAAGAGGAAGAGGAATTTCTCTTATCTTGGGATGAAATGTTGGAGAAGTATGATTTAAAAGATAATAAATGGTTGTTAAATTTGTTCAGAGAGAGAGGAAAATGGGCTCTCGTTTATGGCCGTGAGGCTTTTCATGGAGATTTCAAAGCCGTCCAACAGAAGGACAGCTTGAGTTCTGAACTTAAGAAAATGTTGTCGGCAGAGAAGGATATGATGTGCTTTCTTGACCAATATGAAAAGATAATTGAAGAGAGGAGATTTGATGAGGTGCAAATTGAAATAATCTCAAATCAAAGCACAAAAAAACCACCTTCAATGCGAATTTTGAGGCAAGCCGCCAATTCTTACACTCCTACAGCTTTCAAAATGTTTGAGAGAGAATTTGAATTATACATGGATTGCATGGTGTACAATTCTGATGAAGGGGGGGCTATATCTGAATACAAAGTCTCAGTTGAGGAAGAAGATTCCAAAATGTCCAAGGACCATTTTGTAAAATTTGATTCCCTTGATGGCATGGTGTCTTGCACATGCAAAAAGTTTGAGTTTCTTGGGATCCCTTGCAGGCACGTGTTAAAGGTGCTTGATACAAGAAATATCAAGGAATTACCTGAACAGCTAATTCTAAAAAGATGGAGGAAAGATGCAAAAACTGGTTCTTTTGAGGGTGACTTCGCAATTTCTCGCGGAAAAAGAATGAATTGCCTTTGTCGGGCTTTTGGTTTGTTGGTTGCACGTGCAGTGGGTAGTGTTAATGCGGCTGCATACATGGAAAGTGAAGCGGGTGCATTGTTGGATCAGGTTGAGCGTGCTCTGCAAGAAAGAAACCCAGATTTGTCAGCTCTTGCTGTGGAGAATGTTATTAGTGTTAGTGGGGGGTTGCCAGGGCATGCAAATTATATAGCTGGCACATCTGAAGGTACTTTCTTGTCAATTAATTATCAGTTTAATACATGAATTTTTTTAGAAACATAATAAATATACTTTTAAGAGTTCTATATATGCACTTGTAAAGTGAAGTAATACAATTAATTTAAGAGGGAGGAGATTTACTGGCCTGCATCTGGGTGGACTGTGGAATGTTTTTTTTTCCATGAAAAAAGAAAAACAAGCAAAGAGATTACAAACCACCTACATATTGGTTAGTGCCCGTTAATTTAACAAGACTGTCAGACAGCATTTTACCTGGCAAGGTTCAATAAAAGGAAACGGTGTCAGTTGATTTTAGAAAACAATGTACATGCTTGTACCCAGCTTAGCGGGGACCAAATATTTTAGTATTTTGTTACAAATAGTAGGGCATTGGTATCATTGTGGTAATTCTTACTTCGGGTGGTTTTCTAACTTATTTTGGTATAGAACATGCAAAAGAATTGATGCAGTGTAGTTTACATTTCATGCAGGACCTTTGACTTTTCCCTTCACACTTAATGTCGGTGCTTTAGACTATCGGTAATCGCTGTTAGAACTAGCTTCTCTCTCTCTCTCTCTCTCTCGCATGAGCGCACACACACACATGCACTAAAAGCCAAAACATAACCGAAAGAAGATGATATGTGGATTGGTACAACATACGCCAATATTATAACATTGAATCTGCAGTGTTGCACAAAAATTTAGTGAACTAACAAATGGCCTGATCAATTTCAGGTAATTCTAGTGACATGGAGTTTAACTCCAAGTGAAATTACTGTTTGGTTGAATATTTGGAAAATATTTGAAATGAGAATGGATGGTTGGTTTGCCTTTCTCCTCTGTATAGGTAGGTATAGTTTGAGAGTACCATCTATGTACAAATTGCACCTGACTAGTGAGGAAGTTGTTTGAGAAGCAAGCAGAAATGTAGAAAAGATTAATGAGTTGCAAAGTCTTTTATTTGTGTCTGTCTGTGTAATATGTGCAGTTACTTTTAAGTTTCTAATCAGGTCACTAAACTTAATTTTGGGTCATGATTAGGAATTCAGATCCTCCCCGGTACCGTAATAGGGAATCTTTTACAATTAGTGGATCTAGAACGTTCTTTTTAACTTGGCACGAATCTCAAAGTCCAATAATACTGCCCCCGCGCTAGCCCGAATCTCAAAGCGGTTGGGAGTAAATCTCAAGCCGTAAAGTGAGGGGAATCTTTTACAGCACCTGGGAGGATACTTGTCCCATGATTAGTTACTCAAAACTCTGATCTGCCCTTTCTGAGTCCAAACCTTGTATTTGTTACAACCAAGTATGTCAGAGTCTTCTGGCTAAATAAGAAATAAAATGAACTTCTATTTTCTTTTCTCCACACTTCTGTTTTTCCTTTTTTGTCATAATTTTTTTTTTCTTACTTGTTTAGAAACCTGAGCAATTTTCTTTTGCCCCCCCCCCCCCCCCCCCTCCAGTTAAATTTTTGTCGTTGTTGATTGGAACTTGGAGGATGAAAGGTTGGCATTAGATAATGAGGAACTTGAACGATGAGCAGATATGAGGTTTACTTTTGCCATAGCAAGTATTTGTGGGTATATGTTTGCATAATACCAAACAGAAGCTAATGCATGTGTTTTACTGGCCTAATATTAGGGCTGCAAACGAACCGAACCGAATCGAACTTACCCCCAGTTTGAGTTTGGTTTGAATTAATTTTGAACTAGGTTTGGTTTGAAATAATTTCGAACGAACTCAATTTCGAATCGAATTTTTTACGAACTCAATTTCGAACTTCTTCGAACTTTGTTACGATTTACCAATATCCAAAATTTTCCAAATAGCCAACAAAGTTTTCAAATTACATTTAAATAACAATAAAAGTAGAAAATAATCAACAAAATCTTAAAATTATTACAAACCGAAATATTATCCTAAATAAAAAAATTAAAGTTCATTACAACTGGGCACTAGTTACTGAAAAATCCTTCTAAAAATCTCTCACAGGTATCCAAAGCTTTAGCCATATATTTCGCTTCATTAAACTAACTACTGAACATCTACAAATTACTTTATAGATGCAGTAGCAAGGTTTTCAACATCCCACAGTACTTTTGCATCATTAGCCTGGATTATCCGAAAACTCAGAATCCTACCATGAAAAGCAAAATTTCCAGTACCAACATGAACCAGATATCATTATCAGCCCATAGCTACCTAACAATTCAAAAAAGATATCATTATCAGTCCACACTATTTTTGCATTCAAAAATTAAACCCCTTCAAGCAACAGATATCATTATCAGCCCACAGATATCATTACCAACATGAACCATATATCATTACCAACATGAACCAGATATCATTATCAGCCCATACATGCCCATACATACCTGACAATTCAAAAAAGATATCATTATCAGCCCACACTATTTTTGCATTCAAAAATTAAACCCCTTCAAGCAACAGACAAGGTTTTTCCATTCAAAAATTAAACTGCAGTTTTATGTTGTGACCCCTTTAAGCAACAGACAAGGCAACAACAAGGTTTTTTGGCCCCAAATCAATTCAAGGGTTGGTAAGACAACAACAAGGTAAGCAGAAGAAACATAATTGGTACTCTAATCAGATTTTAACTTACTCTAATCAGTTTTTTCCATCGATATTTGCACTTCAAGGTTCTCCTCTTCTTTGACTGCTTGCTGAAAATATTAAGAAAAAGAAAAGATAAGTGCAAAAGCTATTTCAATATTCAAATAAATGAACAATAGATATTATAAGCCTCGTCTCTTACTTGTAAGGTGTGCATTGTGACAGTTGAGCTTGCCCTTATCCAATCACCTCCACAAACCAAAAGTTCGACCATATCTCTAGTTAGGAAACTTCTATAGTCATCTAATACATGACCTCCGGCGCTAAAAGCCGACTCAGAGGCGACTGTTGATATTGGAATGCAAAGGACATCTCGAGCAACCTTGCTCAAAATTGGAAACTTCACGCAATTAACTTTCCACCACTCCAACACATCAAAATTCTCTCCTTGCCCCACAACAAGAACATTTTCTTCTAAGTACACCTCAAGGTCTGTTTTTGGAGACTCTTCGATTTGGTTTTCAATCACAAAATGGAAATAGTCATCCTCGGGTTGGGTATTATCTAAATCATCTTCATGCAAGGTTGAAGAACCCGCTACACTATTGGAAGCCACATAATCCCTTTCATATTTCTGAAAAAGCAATTCAACCTTGCTTCTAACCTCTTCAATACGAGCCTCAACCTCATAACTTTGGTACAACTTTTTGAAACAAAACCCGATCAAATTTATTTTGAACCTTGGATCTAATATAGAAGCAATAGTCATTAAAAGACTAACTTCCCCCCAATACTTTTCAAACTTCACAAACATGACTTGAGCCATCGTACTCAAGAAATTATCTGACGAACCATAAGCCTCACATATTGCCCTTTTAACCTTAAACACTTCATTAAAAAACAGATTTGAGGTGGGGTAGGCAGTTCCCAAAAAAAGGTTAGTAGCTTTAGTGAAAACATCAAGCAACTTCACTACCTTCTCGGTATTTGCCCACTCAAACTCTGTGGGCAACCACTTAAAAGTTGTATCTCTCTTGGCATACCTTTCAAGCTTGCTCTTGTAATAAAGAGCCGATTAGAGCATGCGATGTGTTGAGTTTCATCTAGTTTTCACATCAGAACACAACGATCGCCTAGTGGCTATGCCTAATTGGATAGCTTGTTCTCCAAATTTGAAAAGTCTAGCCAGGGATTTTCTAACGTACTTAACACCCTCTCTAATTTTGACAATGCAATCCACAATTTTATCAAGTCCATCTTGCACTATCAAGTTTAATATGTGAGCACAACATCTCACATGAAAGAATAGCCATTAAAATGCAACATGCTTGTTACCTCAAAGTTGGACTTCAAAATGCTACCAACCCTATCATTGTTGGCTGCATTGTTTAGGGTAATTGTTCCAATTTTGTTTATGATACCCCACTTCCTAAGAGAGTCCAATATGGCATCCGAGATTACCTCACCAGTGTGAGGTGGTGCAAGCTCAATAAAACTAATGATTCTGTTTTGCAACTTCCAATTTGGATCTATGTAATGAGCGATTATGACCATGTAACCAACGGTTTGATTTGAAGTTCAACAATCAGAAGTGAGTGATATCATTTTGGCATGCTTGAAAACATTTTTAATCTTCTCTTTTTCAGATTCAAAAAGCTTTATGCAATCATTTTTTATGGTGGTTCTACTCACTTTTTGATACAAGGGATTGTTGTATCTCATTAGGACATTAAACCAATGATATTCAATAAACAAGAACGGCAATTCATGAGCCATGATCATCTTTGCAATTATCTCCCAACATTTCATGTAATCATAACCCCGCTCTCTCTCACTACATCATAATCAACTTGGTTACTAGCTTGGAATTTCAACATACCTGATTGTGATTCTCCTTTGGCTCGTTTGATTCCATGACATGTTTCAACATGCCTTAAGAGGTGAGAAGTACTACCACTTATGTTCAAACCATACTTTTTTTTGCATTAGGAACATTGTGCCTTGCGCTTCGGCACCGCTGCCCCTTTGGGCCCTTTCTCATTCAAAGAAATCACTTTAAACCAATGCCACACATCCGACTTTCTTTTGCGTCCGGCTTTCGAAATTTTTCCCGTAACCTCTTCTTCATTTAGGACAACCACTGCATTCTCCTTAACATTTCTGAGGCATTTCTCACTGTCGCTGTTGATAGCTATAGCTTCATATTCTTCCACCTCATTAGTGGGAGTATGAGAAGATGCACCCCGCGACATCCTATAAAAAAATTAGGCAAATAAATATTCAGCTGAAAACAGAAGCATCAGAAATTCAGAATTAAAGATGAAATCTTTGATCTATAAAACAAGCAACAATAAAAAAGGTATGCCTTTTAATTACCCGAGAGAGGAGCAAATCGCAAAGAGAAATGGCCGGTACCAAGGGTCGCTTCGACTCACGGCAGGTACCAAGGGTCGCCTCGCCTCACGGCCGGTCCCAGTAATCAGCCAACAAAGTAGAGACAGCACCAGCTAGCACAGAAATCGCAAACACAACAGAGGGAAAGTCGCAGCTGAAAACAGAAGCATCAGAAATTCAGAATTAAAGATGAAATCTTTGATCTATAAAACAAGCAACAATAAAAAAAGGTATGCTTTTTAATTACCCGAGAGAGGAGCAAATCGCAAAGAGAAATGGCCGGTACCAAGGGTCGCCTCGCCAGCACAGAAATCGCAAGCACAACAGAGGGAAAGTCGCAACCAACAGCGGGTGGTCTTTCACTTGGTCCGACCTTATTTTTAAGGTATCGCAACCTCTAAGGTTTTGTATCGCAATTCGCAGCCAAGAGAGGAAAACTCTAGGGTTTGGTATTTGGTATCCCAAGTTCGAAACCAACAGAGGGAAAGTCGACTAGGGATTTGGCTACAGCGATTATGGCTGGTTTTGTTTAATTTTTCTATTTGAGCTTTGTTGTTGATTTTTTCTATTGGACTGGGCTTTTTGTTTACAACGATTATGGCTTTTCTATTGGCTACAGCAATTATTGGATTTGGCTACAGCGATTATGGCTGATTAGTTGGACTGGGCTTTTTGTTTCAAGAAATAATTTTCAAAAGTCAGAATTGAGGGCAGTCTTGTATTTTCATCAGCGGAAATTAACGGTTCGCGTTTGAGTTAATTTCAAACTAAATTTGGTTTGCGAACCTATTTCAAACGAATTAGGTCCAGTTTGAGTTTGGTTTGAATTAATTTCGAACGAACTCAATTTCGAATCGAACTTTTTTCGAACTTTTTCGAATTAAACTCGAATCGAAGTACGAACTACGAATTTTTTGTGCAGCCCTACCTAATATGATCCGACTTAAAAAATACCCATTCAAAATTTGAACCAAAAAAAGAAAATTGAGAATGCAAATGCGTTTCAAAAGGCTAACCTCAATTGAAAGCTATCCAAATGTTTTTTTTTTTAAGTAAAAAGAAAGGAAGAAAATTGCATTTTAGCTTATTGAACCACATGGTGCTAGTGTTCTGACAACGGTCCGGGCCGGTCCGGGACGGTCCAAACCCGTCCGGTCCACGGGTCTCCCGGGCCACGGGTCCGGCGGGTTGGACGGGTCCACGGTCCCGGTCCGGACGGGTCCGGTTTTCAGAGGCCAACCCCGGCCCTTGGTTAAACCACGGGTCCGGCGGTCCCACGGTCCGGGACGGTCCGGTCCACGGGTCCGACGGGTAGCGGTCCGGTCCGGGACGGTCCGGTCCGGCGGTTTTTTTCTATTTTTTTTGCTGTTTTTTTTTTCTGTTTTTGTTTTCTGTTTTTTTTGCTGTTTTTTTTTCTGTTTTTTTTTTCTGTTTTTCTTTCTGTTTTTTTTTCTGTTTTTTTTTCTGTTTTTTTGTTCCAATTCAATAGTTTGTTTTGAACCAAACAATTTATATTACAAAATTCGGTTTTGATATTACAGAAATTCATTAAATCAATTGCTTTAGGAAAAAAAAAACGAATTACTTAATCTTAAAAACCAAATTATTCTAAAACAATAGATTTAAAAACAAAAGTTACCCTCCTCCTTTATTCCGGGCTTGAGACCGGCTATGTAAAATAACATAGGCGGAGTTTTAACTTTTTTTTTTGTTAGTAATTTTTTTAATAATAAATAATTTAGAGAAATAATAATAAAGATTGAAAAGAGTTTAGAAAATTATACCGACACTACCTATCTATAAGTTGTGGTGCATATACCATTGATCGCTCTCCTGCTCACCGTCTGAATCCTCGTTCAGCTCGTCGGTTGGAGGAGTTTCGACATCGGATGCTTCTTCTGCTCCAGCATGTTGATTGCGTTCTTCCGCATCAATCCAATCTTTCAAGCACACAAGTCGCTCGAAAACATGTGCACCCAACTTACTTCGTTTGTCGGTGAGGATTCGGTTCGCCGAACTAAAACATGATTCGGAAGGGACGGTTGACACGGGCACGGCAAATACGTCGCGGGCCATCATCGCCAGTGTCGGATAGGCACTTGCATTATTCTTCCACCACTGTAGGACGTCAACTGAATCATGTTCGGTCCTCGCCAAACAATAGCTTATTAATTCGTTGGTGCTACTGTGGGACAATTGCGGGTCTTCATCATCCTGCAAATCCATTAGCAATCCACTACTGCTGCTGGGTCTGTCATTATTAAAAAATAGTGGTCAAATAACATTTAATTTATAAATAATAGAGATTAAAAGCATATGTATATTTATATTCATACCTAGAACCGCGACGGGTCGTAGACGGTCGATCGACATTTCTTCTTGCATTGTATATGTTGAACATATCATCCAATGCCTTGGTCACGCGTGTCTCCTCTTGTGATGTGTTTAGATTAAGATTGTGCTTGTACCTTTCAAGCATTTTTACCGTTAACCTCTTCTTGAACGCCGGATGGAGGCAATTTGCGATAATGGTCAGGAGGGGTACTTCTTCCCAATATTTCAGGAACTTGTCTTTCATGGCAAGTACGATCGGTTCGAGGGCTTCATCCATGTTTGGTACTTGTTGTTCAAAGTGACTATATACCTTGGAAATATAGTAGAGATGATGAAGCAACTCATGTGCCGTAGGTGTGTACGAGCACGATAGTTTTACGGTTGCAGTGAAAAATACTCCAAGAAATGTTTTTAGGTTTGATATTTGTTGCCAGTCGGTCTCGGTAAGTATCAATTCATCGTTATCGGTTGAGTTCCTCAAGGACTCGTTTATAGCCTCCTTGTATGGAAGGCATCGGGCGAGCATCCTATAGGTAGAGTTCCAACGGGTATCTACATCCCAAGGTACTCTCAAGTGACCCAGTCCCAACCTTTGACACAATTCTGCAAAACGTTGTTTTCGTATCCCGTTTGAGAAAATAAAGGCAACGGCTTGCTTAAATTTAATAATTAATTCTTGAACCGCATCTGTTTTTAAGCCCGCCTTTACAGTAAGGTTTAGTACATGACAAACACATTTTTGGTGAAACATTTCACTATTCATGATCGGGGTTAGTGACCGGGTGAAATAATCAATGGATTTGATGTTGTTGATGGCATTATCGAAAGAAATAGAAAAAATCTTGTTCTCCAAATCCCTTTTTAAGTTGTACTCGTGCAAAACATCAATAATTGATTGGTAAATGATTTGTGCGGTATGCGGAGACTCTAACACCCGAAAGCTTAATACCCTTTTTTGTAATGCCCAAGTTTCATCAATATAATGCGCGGTAATACATGAATACCCAAGACCATGTTTACCGGCCGTTCAAATATCGCTTGTAATTGAGATCTTATAGTTTGCAACCGCAAATATGGCTAGTAGGTCATTTTTATACCCGAAATACTGGTTTTTCAACTCTTTCACCATAGAAACCTCTTGTATAATGGTTCACCACACCCATGAATAATTAACCGGGCAAAACTCACACAATTACCCATACTAATTGGTTGTTCTTTATGGGCAATGTACCAGGCAAATTCCTTAAGCATCCGCTTTTCATCATATTTATGGTGTGTTCTAGTACCATCCGGGTTCATAAGAGTTTGGACCAACCCCGGTGTAGGATTTTCTTGCGGTTCCTCACCGCTTTTCATGTGGCCTTCGGCGTGTTTTTTATATGCGGACATGCCATTGGACTTAACATAAATAAAAGTTTTTCTGCATGTTCTAACCTTACATCTTGCGGAAACAAGGACACCATCGGCATCTTTGGTCATCTCATAAAATCTCCACCAACTAGCTGAGTAATTGGGTGCTTGCTTCCTCTTCCTCTTTGCTATGATCGGTTCTCCATCAGTTGGTGGTGACGGCGGGACGCTTGTGGAAGGAGACGATGTTTGTGACGGCGGGACGATTGTGATCTCAGGATGCGGTGCTAGCGGTGGTAGAGAAGGAGTATAATGAGAGGGTGCCCCGGTCCACTGACTCGATGCGTTGGAAGAAGAAGTTCCCGGTCCACTATAGCAGAGGTTAGGATTTTGCGGAGGATAAAATTGTGGAGGAGGATTTTGCGGATAATAATTTTGAGGATTAGGATAATACGGTTGCGGATACGCTGGTTGATTTTATTGATACGGTGGAGGAGGATTTTGCGGATAATAATTAAGGTCTTGAGTTTGATACGGTGGTCTCGGTTGATTTGGATTAGGAGGTGGCGGTCCAAATAAATCTTCGCCAAAAGACTCAATTACTTGCTCAACCGATTGACGGGGAGGAGAAGAGGTCATTTTCTACATAAAATAAAACAAAAATTAGAACCGAATTCAAACTAAATAAAAATGTAAAACTGAATTCAAATATTCAAAACCGAATTCAATAAATTCAAAACCGAAATTAGCAATATTCAAATTAAATCCGAAATTATCTAACCTATTTAAAAATAAATCTAAATTCAATCAAAATTAAATCTAAATCTAAATCTAAATTAAATCTACATTAAATCTAACATTCTAACTTACTTGTTAATTAAATAAAATATAAATTAAATGGCCATTCGGCCTTGAAAGTCACAGAGGCAAGGGCAAGGCAAGATGCCAACTTGCCAAGGCAGCAAGGCAGCAAGCCGCAAGGCAGCAAACTCAAGCCGCAAGGCAATATAATTCTAATTATAATTCTAACTCAAATCTAAATTAAGAAAATATAATTCTAATTCAAATCTAAAAAAAAAACATATTCAAATCTATTTTGAGAAAATATAATTCTAATTCAAATTTAAATCTAAATTAAATATAAATCTAAATTAAATCTAAATTATCTAACATACAAAACCTATTAGAAACCTATTTAGAATTCAAAACCGAAAATAATTAAAAGTTTCAAACCCAATATAACCTACTCAAAACCGAATTAATATAACCTATTCATATATTATAACCTATTTAAAAGTTAAAACCGAAATTAAATAATAAATCAAACCTATTGAAAACCAATTTATAATTAAAAACCTATTTATTCAAAACCTATTAGAAACCTATTTAGAATTCAAAACTGAAAATAATTAAAAACCTATTAAATATAAATTAAATCTAAATCTAAATTAAAGTAAATAAAAAAAAAACAAGACAAGGAGGCAGCAAGCCTCTGTCTCTGTGACAGAGGGATCCGAACCCCAAAAAAAAAAAAATCAAACTCTAATTTGAACAAAAAAATATAACTCTAATTTTAAAAAATCTATTTCGACAATCTATTTAAAGAAAAATATAACTCTAATTCAAATTTAACTTATTCAAAAAAATAACTCTAACAAATTTAACTTATTCAAAAATCTATTTTAAAAAAATAAATACAACTTGTTCTAACTTATTTTAAAAATCTATTTTAAAAAAATATCTCTAACAAATTTAACTTATTCAAAAAAATAACTCTACCAAATCCAACATATTCAAAAATAAAATATAAATCTAACTTATTTATCTAACAAATCTAACTTATTTATCTACCAAAATATAAATCTAACATAATCACATATACCTCTAACATATTCAAAAAAGATAAATCTAACTTATTTATCTAACATATTTAAAAATTAATCCAAAATTAAAAATAAAATCTAACCTATTTTAAAATAAATCTAACATATTAAAATGATCAAATAACATATTCAAAATTTAAAAAGTAAAATATAACATATTCAAAAAATAAAATCTAACCTATTTAAAAATAAAATATAACATATTAAAAACAAAATCTAACCTATTCAAAAAATTAAATCTAACCTATTAAATTTAGATCCGAATTTAAAAAATCAAATATAACCTATTTGAAAAATCTAACATACTAAAAAAATCCAACCTATTTAAAAATAAACCTAACATATTTATAAATTAATCTAACCTATTCAAAAATAAATCTAACATATTTTAAAATAAATCTAACCTATTCTAAAAATAAATAGAACTTATTTAAATCTAACTTACTTACAAATAAAATCTCACATATTTCAAAACTAAATCTCACATATTTTAAAAATAAATCTAACCAATTTTACAATAAATCTAACCAATTTTAAAATAAATAACCTATTCAAAAACCGATTTCAAAATAAATATAACCAATTTTAAAATAAATATAACCTATTTAGCACAAATAAAACCTATTTAGCACAAATAAAACCTATTTAAAATAAAATTTAACTTACTTAAAAATAAAAACCGAATTAAAATTAGTCTACTTTAAAAATTAACAATAAATCTAACATATTTAACAATAAATCTAACATATTTAAGCTAAATTAGTCTACTTTAAAAATTAGTCTACAAAATTAACAATAAATCTAACATATTTAAGCTACTTTAAAAATTAGTCTAACCTATTTATAATAAAACTAACAATAAATCTAACATATTTAAGCTACTTTAAAAATTAATCTAACCTATTTATAATAAAACTAACAAAAAATCTAACATATTTAAGCTATTTAAAAATTAATCTAACCTATTTATCATACAATTAACAATAAATCTAACTTATTTAATCTATTTTAAAAATTAATCTAACCTTTGCGAGATGAAAACTTGCGCCTTTGCGGGATGAAATAATCTTGCTCAACGCCTCAAGCCCTCAACCGTATTTCGCGCCTTTGCGGAATAAAATAAATTTCCAACTAATCAACTATATTTTTTTTCTAATAATTAAATTAATTTCGGAAAAATAAAAAATAATGAGAGAGAGTATGAGTGAGAGAGAGTATGAGAAATTTAGAGTATGAGAAAATGAGTGAGTGAGAATGAGTGAGTATGGGTGTAAATTTATGGGGAAGTTGTGGGGGGGAAATTCGGATTGCTACAGTGCTACAGTAATTGGAGCCGTTGGATTCAAAAATTTTTGAACTGCTACAGTAATCTGTCAAATCGGACGGTCAGGGCGGGTCCAGCGGGTCCAGCCACGGGTTCGACGGGTCCGGATCCGGGTTCGGGTCCGGGTAAGGGGGGTTAGACGGGTCCGGGTCTGGGTAGGGCGGGTTAGGCGGGTGTCACACCCCGGAACCAGGGATGCGCAGTTAATGCCGAGAATATATAAGTTATATATATTCACTAAGCAATTACGATGAGATGAATGTATTTTTCATCCCAAAACCATACCAATTAATTTTTTTTTTCTTTCAAATAAAACGGCAAAACATAAATATAAAACAACATTCAGTTATTTAAAATAATCAACCACCCCCTTTTTAAAATAATCCCACTGCACCGATTATTTCAATCCCTTCAGTCCCATTTAGAACTATCCCAATTTACCCCGATAACATTCAGTTCATTCAGATAATCACAAATAAATAAAACACACAAATTTAAAACATAAATATACACATAGTTTAAAATATTTACACAAGTCTGGTTATATGGATATATACAACAAAATACGATCAAAGTACTACAATCAGTACCAAAAGTGATCATAAGACTATGGCATAGATATACCTAAACCCTCCTGTGGCTCACAGCACGATCCCGAAGCCCTAATCCTTCTTTCCTGTAAAACCCACGAAGGGAAAGGGGTGAGAAACTTATTCACAGTTTCTCAGTGCGGAATTTAAACAGGGCTACTGGATTTGTAAGAAATCCAGAATCCGAATTAAATCAGTTTATCATTTATAAAACATGAATGCAATTACTATAAACCGAATCTCAAATGAACAACTAATCTTATCCTTTTTAACGAAGCACCAACAGATTACTCAGAATAATTGGACCTAAATGCACAGTTATTAGGTCAGGTCAAAAGATAGATATCAGTATCTATCTTATACGGCTTAACCGTTCTATTCGTTCTGGTTCGCAATTAAGACATATATAACAATTCAGCATCTCAAAGAAAATAAGAAATCAGTGATTGAATCGGAAGCAAAAATAATTGAGACAGTAACAGTTTAATAGTATTCAATATACCACAGTTCAGTATTCCTACAGTCACAGTAATAACAGTATCCCCTTTTCCAACCGGTACTGGAATCAGTGGGGTCATTTCCCAAATGCGCATATGGTTCCTGAATCAAAGTCTAGCGTCGACTCTAGACTTTACTGTAACAGTATATATAGAATAATAATAATAACAATTCAGTACTGTGGTTTCATTTCATATCAGAATCAAAGGAACAATCAATTGAATAAACCATACCAATATGCAAAACCATAATAATTCAATCAGTTCAATCAATCGAATATGCAATGATTCAATGATGCGTGAAATCAGAATTTCAACATGCAGTTCATATATATATAACCTATTTAATTCTTAAAATAAACCTCAAGACAAATCCCGTGAACCCCCGCACCTGATGTGACGTTCGTGACGCTTATCGAGGATTCAAACTGCTCGAGGTATCTCGGGATTCTCTTACTTGATTAATCGTACCTGTTATCACGCATATAAGTTATATTAAATCCTAAATATATCGATTCTTATAATAGTTCGAAGATTCGGGGCTAAAACAGGTTAGAATGGTCAATTAGGGCAAATCTGCCCTTTAATTGCGGTCCGGAAGGGTTTTATTACGGCCCGCAAGAAATGGAGCTGCTTGAGACCCGAGAGCACATTGGGTGATCCGCCCATC
The DNA here is from genome assembly GCA_028015225.1 of Carex myosuroides. Taxonomy (NCBI): domain Eukaryota; kingdom Viridiplantae; phylum Streptophyta; class Magnoliopsida; order Poales; family Cyperaceae; genus Carex; species Carex myosuroides. The sequence goes on from CM051488.1 coordinate 7,967,324, forward strand.
TTGCGGCCCGTAGGGCTTATTGTTGCGGCCCGCAACTATTATACAGAAATCAATTTACTTGGTTCTCAATCCAATCGATCGAGGTTCGGTTACGAAGCTCGGTTTTGGTTATCATAAATTGAGTTATTCAAATCTATCGATATCGATTCAACACCATAGTACCATTATATACGATACCATACAATCTCAATTATCTACGAAAATCCATTTCGATCGAAATTAGGGTTTCTATACTTAAAATTAAGGAATTTCGATCAGAACTCATAAAATTCGATATCAAAAGGTTTAGAAACATCAATTATGCAATTTAGTACTTCTAATTTCACCTTTTTACCCAAACCCTAGCATCAGATGCAATTTCAAATTGAAACCCTAAGAAATTTGTACCAATTCAAGAAATACATCAACTAATCAAATAGAACTTGATCGATTCAACACGAATTTCACATTTCCAACTAAAAACTCGATTAATGCAAAATCTAGGGTTTCAAGGAGACAGGAATAAGATGAGATATACCAAATCAATGAAAAGGAGATGATCTAGATCGCTTGCTCCGTTCTAAACTCGAATTCGCGAACTTTCGATCGATCCGGTACGCTCAGATCTCACTTTCTCTCTTTCTTTCTTTTCTTGGTTCGGCCACCCAACACACCCACGAAATTCACACAATGGATCGGTGGAAATGAAGAGAAGAAGGTGGTTTGATTAATATTTGGACTTTTTGCAATTTGGTCCTTCAAAGTTTTAAGTATTGAAAAATGGAAATTATAACTTAAAAGAATTCGTATTCAGTTTATTATTTCGAAACTTATTATTTTAAAATTTTACGGTTTCCACTACGTTACATTTCTCCCTCCCTTAAGACAAAGTTCAGTCCTCTGAACTTAACTGCATACCTGAATCGTCGAATAACTCAGGATACTGTTCACGAATCTTCGTCTCGAGTTCCCACGTCGCTTCTTTCTCTGAATGTCTGCCCCATTGCACTAGCACGAGATTAATGATTCGATTCCTCAGCTTTTGCTCCTTTCGGTCCAATATTCGCATCGGTTCTTCGGTATAGGTCAGGTTTTTGTCAAGGAATAGGTTGGAATGGTCAATGCAGTGTGATGGATCCCGTACATATTTTCGAAGCTGAGATACATGAAATACCGGATGAACCCGGTCCAATGCCGGAGGCAATGCTAACTCGTAAGCTACAAGTCCCACTCGACTCTGAATCTGAAATGGTCCGATATACCTTGGACTTAGCTTACCTGATACCCCAAACCTGTGTACTCCTCTAGTCGGAGATACTCGAAGCCACACGTGATCCCCTTCTTGAAACTCCAGAGGTCTACGATGCACATCCGCATATTTCTTTTGTCGATCTTGAGCTGATTTCAATCGGCTCAGTATAACTTGAGTTTTCTCCGCTGCTTCTTGTATCATTTCTGGTCCGGTAGACGGATGAATACCCGTCGGACCCCACCACAAAGGTGTACGACAAGCCTCGCCGGTAAGTGCTTCTACTGGTGGCATTCCGATACTTGAATGGTAACTGTTGTTGTAAGCAAACTCAACCAGATGCAAATGATCGAGCCAAGATCCTAGAAAACTCAAAGCACACGCTCGTAGCATATCTTCTAAAGTCTGAATGGTCCTCTCTGATTGTCCGTCGGTCTGCGGATGGTGCGCGGTACTGAATCTCAACTTGGTACCCATATTTTCTTGAAAACTCTTCCAGAAATGTGAAGTAAATCGAGTATCTCGATCCGATATAATTTCCCTCGGGCATCCATGATACTTAAAGAAAGATTTCAAAAATAAGTTAGCCAAAGTCCGACCCGACGTATCAGGTCCGAGTGGAATAAAATGTGCCACTTTCGTTAGTGTGTCTACGATCACCCATATGGTATCATACCTGCCCACTGTCCTTGGAAATCCAGAGACGAAGTCCATTGCAACAACTTCGAATTTACCTCGCTTCTTGTCCAGCGGTTGTAGTAACCCTGCTGTTTTTCGTCGATCAGCCTTTACTTGCTGACAGATCTGGCATTTCTCCACGTATTTCGTCACATCCCTCTTCATGTTGGGCCACCAGAAGTACCGCTTCAAATTATGATACATCTTTACTTCACCAGGATGGATCGTATAGCCAGAATCATGTGCCTCAGATAGGATCAGAGTTTTCAAATCCGAATCATCCGGAATGCATACACGGTCTTTAAACCGCAAAATACCCTCGTCATCAAGTTTAAAAGGAGTATCTTGATCCGATGTTACGTGTTCTCGAAATTTCTGACATTTCTGATCTCCGTGCTGCGCTACCCTGATTCGATCATGCAAGTCAGGTCTCACCTCAATTGCTGCAGAAATGATAGATACACCAACTGCTTTGCTCGTACCCGCTTCCATTTCAAATAAGCGAGTTGCAACTAATTTCGCCAATCTTGCGATACTCCAACGTATAAACTCAGCGATCTCATTTCTTCGATTAAACTTGCTTCACATGTAATCACGGTTGCCAGGTTAACTTGATTCTTTCTACTCAATGCATCAGCTACTGCATTCGCCTTACCCGCGTGATACTGGATATCGAGATCATAATCTTTCATTAGCTCCAGCCACCTCCTTTGTCTCAAGTTTAGTTCCTTCTGAGTAAAGACATATTTTAAACTCTTATGATCCGTAAAAATCTGACACTTAACGCCATATAAATAATGACTCCAAATCTTCAGTGCAAAGATAACTGCTGCCAGTTCCAAATCGTGCGTCGGATAATTCTGTTCATGTGGTCTCAATTGCCGCGAAGCATAAGCAATGACTTGATCTCCTTGCATCAATACACACCCCAAACCGGCACGAGATGCATCCGTAAACACCTTGTAATCCCTTCCAGTTATCGGCATTGTCAGAATCGGCGCTGAAACTAACCGACTCTTTAATTCCTCGAAACTCCTTTCTTGCTTTTCGCCCCATTCGAACTTAACACCCTTATGCAATAGCTCCGTAAGAGGACGGGCCATTTGTGAAAATCCTTCTACAAACCTTCGATAATACCCGGCTAAGCCGAGAAAGCTACGGATCTCTGTAACTGTAGTTGGCCTCTTCCATTCCGTCACTGCTCGAATCTTTTCAGGATCCACTGCCAACCCTTCGCCAGATACTACATGCCCCAAGAATGCCACCTTATCCATCCAGAATTCACATTTCGAAAACTTCGCATACAGCTTATGGTCCCTCAGCCTCTGTAGCACCACTCTCAAATGAGCTGCATGTTCTTCATATGATCGCGAGTAGATCAGAATATCGTCAATAAATACCACCACACTTGAATCCAATAAATCTCGGAATACTCGCTGCATCAGATCCATAAAGGCTGCCGGTGCATTGGTCAATCCGAATGGCATGACTCGGTATTCATAATGCCCGTACCGCGTACGGAAAGCTGTCTTCTCTACATCACTTGAGTTGATACGCAACTGATGATAACCGGTTCTCAAATCGATCTTGGAATAGACCGAGGATCCTTGCAATTGGTCAAATAGATCATCTATTCTCGGTAGCGGATACTTGTTCTTCACAGTTACCTTGTTCAACTCCCGATAATCTATGCACAGCCTCAAAGTACCATCTTTCTTCCGTACAAACAGCACCGGTGCGCCCCAAGGCGATGTACTTGGTCGAATAAAACCTTTTTCTAACATTTCTTCCAGTTGCACCTTTAACTCTTTCAGCTCAGCAGGCGCCATTCGGTAAGGAGCCTTCGATATTGGAATTGTGCCAGGTATCAGGTTAATGTTGAAGTCGATCTCTCGCTCCGGTGGTAACCCTGAAATCTCATCAGGAAAAACATCCACAAACTCCGCAACAACTGGAATGTTAGATATCTCCAGAACTTTAGTATCAGCATTCATAACCATTACTAAATATGCTGTGCATCCAGACTCAATCAGATGTCTCGTCTCTATAGCAGAGATATATGGTACCACTTCTTTCACTCCTCTACACTTAAATGTACATGAACCACCAGAAAATGCAAACTGAACGGTACGGTGCAAACAATCTATCGTGGCTACATGCTTGATCAACCAATCTAACCCCAATAGTGCATCATAATCCGAGATATCCATTACTAACATGTCTGCTGTAAAATCCCTTCCGTCTATTCTTATTTTCAGATTTCGGCAGGTACGTGCAATTTTGGTAGTTGAACCGAGAGGGGTATTAACATCCAATACTCGTCCACTCGACTCCGTAGACCATCCACATCTATTTACTAATGCACTCGCAACAATCGAATGGCTACAACCCGTATCAACCAACACGTATGCAAGATGTCCCGAGATAGAAATAATACCTGCCATTAGATCAGTCTGAGTAGGGACAGGAACTATCTCACAGCTCTCCTCAGGTAGCTCAATCAGATCCACCGCATGTACACTCACTCGTCCTCCAATACGGCCTCCTTTCAACTGCGGTGCCATGCCCCGACCCCGTATCGTCGGTACACCTCCACGTCCTCGTCCCTGTGGCCCTCTATAACTACCACTGCTGCTACCCACAGATGTACCCGAAAAAGTATTAGGGCAATCCTTTATCCAATGATCCCTGCTGCCACAACGGAGACAAGTCTGATTAATGCGGCGACACTCAGACTCAGTATGTGGCATCCTACACGTACGGCACCAAGGCCCAGTAGCTCTAGGAGTAAACCTAGGCACTATCTGCCCAGTAGGGTATTGAGGAGGTTGAGGCCTAATCCCCGACCCACTTGCTTGCTTGCGCGGATCGATCTTCGGTTTCACATTTCTAGTTTGGCTTTGTTGTGCACTTCTCTTGAGATAGACCTCGGACTGCTCAGCACACTTCATTAGGGCCGGAACCCCATCAGCAGTAGAATGATATATGGCGAGCGCAATACTCGGGTCTAACCCGTCCAAATACTGCCTCCGGTATCTCACTGCATCCCTCTTTACATCTGGAGCATACCGAGATAGATCAAAGAACAGTCTGTTGTACTCCTCCACCGACCTTTCATTCTGTCGGAGACTCAGAAACTGACTCCTCAGAGCCTCCTTGTGCAAATCACTCAGAAACTGGTCCCCAAACTTCCGCTCAAACCACTCCCAAGTGATATCTTGCTCATCTCCCACATGCTCTATTTTCGCTCCTTCCCACCAGTGTCTACCAGACCTTTCGAGTAGCTGTACGGCCAGTTCCACCTTATGTACATCAGGTACACGGCATAATGTGAATTTTGCTTTCAGATTCTCTATCCACTCTTCCGCAGCCGGATATCCCCCCAACCCGTCAAACCGAGGGGGTGCCAAGCGCATAAACGCGTCGTATAACTGTCGAAATTCTTCTCCAACTGCTCCAACACAAGGAGCTGGTCCGTGGCCCTGTCTTTCTGCTGTACGACCTCTTTCATAGGCCGAAATCAGCATATCCACAATTTCCCTTTCCATTTCTCTATTCAATAATCAGAACATTCAGAATTTTAAATTACGCAATTTATCATTACCCTTTTTAACTTAAAACTTACCCCAGTCGCGTATCCTATTATGTCTGGTTAGGTTTGTAAACCATGCTCTGATACCACCCAATAACTGTCACACCCCGGAACCAGGGATGCGCAGTTAATGCCGAGAATATATAAGTTATATATATTCACTAAGCAATTACGATGAGATGAATGGATTTTTCATCCCAAAACCATACCAATTAATTTTTTTTCTTTCAAATAAAACGGCAAAACATAAATATAAAACAACATTCAGTTATTTAAAATAATCAACCACCCCCTTTTTAAAATAATCCCACTGCACCGATTATTTCAATCCCTTCAGTCCCATTTAGAACTATCCCAATTTACCCCGATAACATTCAGTTCATTCAGATAATCACAAATAAATAAAACACACAAATTTAAAACATAAATATACACATAGTTTAAAATATTTACACAAGTCTGGTTATATGGATATATACAACAAAATACGATCAAAGTACTACAATCAGTACCAAAAGTGATCATAAGACTATGGCATAGATATACCTAAACCCTCCTGTGGCTCACAGCACGATCCCGAAGCCCTAATCCTTCTTTCCTGTAAAACCCACGAAGGGAAAGGGGTGAGAAACTTATTCACAGTTTCTCAATGCGGAATTTAAACAGGGCTACTGGATTTGTAAGAAATCCAGAATCCGAATTAAATCAGTTTATCATTTATAAAACATGAATGCAATTACTATAAACCGAATCTCAAATGAACAACTAATCTTATCCTTTTTAACGAAGCACCAACAGATTACTCAGAATAATTGGACCTAAATGCACAGTTATTAGGTCAGGTCAAAAGATAGATATCAGTATCTATCTTATACGGCTTAACCGTTCTATTCGTTCTGGTTCGCAATTAAGACATATATAACAATTCAGCATCTCAAAGAAAATAAGAAATCAGTGATTGAATCGGAAGCAAAAACAATTGAGACAGTAACAGTTTAATAGTATTCAATATACCACAGTTCAGTATTCCTACAGTCACAGTAATAAAAGTATCCCCTTTCCAACCGGTACTGGAATCAGTGGGGTCATTTCCCAAATGCGCATATGGTTCCTGAATCAAAGTCTAGCGTCGACTCTAGACTTTGCTGTAACAGTATATATAGAATAATAATAACAATTCAGTACTGTGGTTTCATTTCATATCAGAATCAAAGGAACAATCAATTGAATAAACCATACCAATATGCAAAACCATAATAATTCAATCAGTTCAATCAATCGAATATGCAATGATTCAATGATGCGTGAAATCAGAATTTCAACATGCAGTTCATATATATATATAACCTATTTAATTCGTAAAATAAACCTCAAGACAAATCCCGTGAACCCCCGCACCTGATGTGACGTTCGTGGCGCTTATCGAGGATTCAAACTGCTCGAGGTATCTCGGGATTCTCTTACTTGATTAATCGTACCTGTTATCACGCATATAAGTTATATTAAATCCTAAATATATCGATTCTTATAATAGTTCGAAGATTCGGGGCTAAAACATGTTAGAATGGTCAATTAGGGCAAATCTGCCCTTTAATTGCGGTCCGGAAGGGTTTTATTACGGCCCGCAAGAAATGGAGCTGCTTGAGACCCGAGAGCACATTGGGTGATCCGCCCATCTTGCGGCCCGTAGGGCTTATTGTTGCGGCCCGCAACTATTATACAGAAATCAATTTACTTGGTTCTCAATCCAATCGATCGAGGTTCGGTTACGAAGCTCAGTTTTGGTTATCATAAATTGAGTTATTCAAATCTATCGATATCGATTCAACACCATAGTACCATTATATACGATACCATACAATCTCAATTATCTACGAAAATCCATTTCGATCGAAATTAGGGTTTCTATACTTAAAATTAAGGAATTTCGATCAGAACTCATAAAATTCGATATCAAAAGGTTTAGAAACATCAATTATGCAATTTAGTACTTCTAATTTCACCTTTTTACCCAAACCCTAGCATCAGATGCAATTTCAAATTGAAACCCTAAGAAATTTGTACCAATTCAAGAAATACATCAACTAATCAAATAGAACTTGATCGATTCAACACGAATTTCACATTTCCAACTAAAAACTCGATTAATGCAAAATCTAGGGTTTCAAGGAGACAGGAATAAGATGAGATATACCAAATCAATGAAAAGGAGATGATCTAGATCGCTTGCTCCGTTCTAAACTCGAATTCGCGAACTTTCGATCGATCCGGTACGCTCAGATCTCACTTTCTCTCTTTCTTTCTTTTCTTGGTTCGGCCACCCAACACACCCACGAAATTCACACAATGGATCGGTGGAAATGAAGAGAAGAAGGTGGTTTGATTAATATTTGGACTTTTTGCAATTTGGTCCTTCAAAGTTTTAAGTATTGAAAAATGGAAATTATAACTTAAAAGAATTCGTATTCAGTTTATTATTTCGAAACTTATTATTTTAAAATTTTACGGTTTCCACTACGTTACAGCGGGTCCGGGTCCTGGTCCAGCGGGTCTAGGTCCGGGTTAGGCGGGTCGGGGTCCGGTCCGGTCCGGGTTTAGTCCGGTCCAGGACGGGTCGGTCCAGCGGGTCAAATCTATGGGGTCCGGTCCAGTCCAGTGGATAGAAAACCAAACCGACCCGTCCCAGGACCGGACCGTCTCTAACCCCGGTCCGGGACGGATCCTGTGCACGGGACGGGCCGGTCCAGGTCCGGTCCACGGGTCCGACGGGCCGGTCCAGGTCCGGTCCACGGGTCCGACGGGCCGGTCCTGGACCGGCTGGGTTTTTTCAATACACTACATGGTGCCCATTCGGTTAAATCCAGTGACTGAGTCACTAAGATTTGCAAATTACATTTTGAAACGATTGTATTGATAATTTTTAGTTGACAAAAAAAGTTTGCTTAGGAATAGTTAATTGACACAGTAACAATAATATTAAAGCTCTGCCCCTGCCCAAATAATCCGAATGCTTGGGCACAATTCCCCATGTTTGAATGTAGCCTAGAGGGATGAAATAAGGGATTTAGTTCTTATTATTTCATCAAACGAGTATTAATTGAACCGGACTAAAATGACATATGCTGATTTTTAGGCTGGTCTAAATTAAACCACTTCACATGATAGTTTAATTTTATTGCACGTCATGGCCTAACTCGAATGATTATAATAAAATATTATTAGTATATAATTAGTATATTATTAATAATAATTATTATTAGTATATAATTATATAATTAATATCTTATATTGTTAATATATTAAATAATTATTATAATAATATTGTATAATTAGTATCTTTTATCAATAATTATTATTAATATATAAGTAATATGTTATATTGTTAATAGATTAAATAATAATAATTATTAATAATATTATAATATATTATAGTTATTATTAATATATTAATATTATATAATTAGTATCTTATTATTAATATATAATTAACATCTTATATTGTTAATATATTAAATAATTATAATATATTATAGGAGTATGGCTAATTTGCTGCTGGCAGCATTTCGGCCAGCTGCTGCGGAGCTATATTTAGCCATACGATGTTCAAACAACAAATCCAAACGTTAGTTGTGATCTCCATATTGAAATCTACTTGGAGACCAAATTTTACATTTTTTGGAATTTTTTTACTATTTATTAAGCCACTTTGAAAATTCCAGATCATATGGTCCAGACTGTTTTTACTGTTCACCCGGATCAGCAATTTTCAAAGTGGCTTAATAAATAGTAAAAAAATTCCAAAAAATGTAAAATTTGGTCTCCAAGTAGATTTTAATATAGAGATCACATCTAACGGTTTGGATTTGTTGTTTGAACATCGTATGGCTAAATATAGCCCCGGCAACAGCTGGTCGAAATGCTGCCAGCAGCAACTTAGCCATACTCATATTATAGTTATTATTAATATATTAATATTATATAATAAGTATTTTATTATTAATAATTAACTAACTAAGGCTTCCAAAACTTTAGTCATCCATTAACTCTAACCAAACAAAAAGTACCTTAAGTCATAATCTAATTTTAAATCTCAACAAAATATAAATAATTTAGATCGAGTGAGGCTATGGTGCTATGCATAGCACGGATGGGGTCCGTGCTACGGCTCAAAATTTGACTTTTCAAAATCCTAACGGTCGATCCAACCGTTCAATGTGATAACCATATGAATATGTACTTGCAAACTAAATTTTATATTTTTTCGAATTTTTTTACTATTTTTTTAGATAGGTACTACCTATCTAAAAAAATAGTAAAAAAATTCGAAAAAATATAAAATTTAGTTTGCAAGTACATATTCATATGTTATCACATTGAACGGTTGGATCGACCGTTAGGATTTTGAAAAGTCAAATTTTGAGCCGTAGCACGGACCCCATCTGTGCTATGCATAGCACCATAGGCTCACTCATTTAGATCTCCCTAACTTTAGTCCACAACCAAACAACATAATAGTCCACAACCAAATACCAATAATGTTTATTTGTGTTACCGATCCATTGCCACAGGGAAACCCGGGCTGATGAGTGATGACATGCGACTGTAGTGACTCGGGAGAAATCCGAATCGCCTCATTTCGCAGCCGACAATGGCCGCGGCACTTGCGTCTTCCTTCTCTCTCCTCAGGTACTTCCTATACCTACTCATCTCTCTCTCTCTCTCTCTCTCTCTCTCTCTCTCTCTCATCTCTCTCTTATTCGAGTTCCCTTTTAAATGGTAGGGCCTCTCGTTTGGCACGGCCTTACGCGATACGCAACAATGCCTTATCGCATCTCTCTTTCGGTTCCCTCGGTGCATTTTCCGCTCCTCTTCGACCAAACAGGTCTTTCTCTCCCTCTCTTCTCTTCCCTCAATTTACTTTTTTTTTTTTTATGAATTATCTATGACAAATGGAAACACGAAAACATTGGTGATACAGTGAGATTGGCTTAGTTGCAAATTTTCTTTAATCAAATGTGGAGGCTGAATTAAGTTCGTGGCAACTCAAGCAATTCAATAGATTAAACAAATTACCTACAATGAGATTGTAACGTAAAGATCAGCCATAGGAGAATTAATTGAAACATTAATGTTTTTTAAGTAAAGCCTCAGTTCAGTAGTGATTTTCAAGCTTTTGTACAATTGGTACCGATGAGATGTTTTTCCCTTGTGTAGAATTAAAATTATGAGTTATTTCAATTGGTTATTTTTCCTCTTCAAAATTTGTTGTAATTTAACAGTGGTACTTGTGTTATTCAGATTTGTACGACACATAACAGCATCTTCTAATGAAGAGGCTGCTGCAAAATCTGCTGTAGATACTGGCGGCCCCACAATGTGTGTACCATACATTATATTTTATTTAGCTAATTTTTTAATTCATCATTTTATGGCTTTGTCATGCCGAACAGTATTTCATATTGGTTGACTGCAAATGAGCTACTTTTATTTATAATTCAATTATTTGTCAGCTACGGTTGTGGTTGTGTGCTTGCAATTTCGAGGATGCATATTACATCCTAATTAATTAAACATTGAGGGTTCATTGACAGAAAGTTTTGAGGTCTAAAATTGTGGCTCAATGTCAAACAAAAAGGCAACTGAGTCTTACTAAACTTTTTGGCCCAATAGTTTTTCATTCTGTAAATGATCAATTTAAATAACATGAATGGTGCTAATTTTCACATGTAGTCCATTTTATTAGCTTCGTATCTCCAAACCAATGGATTTATCATTTAATTTGAAAGGTTTTTCTAACTTCTACATGTTGACGAGATTCTATACTTTTTTTTGAAGGTTAGATGGCTGTAACAATTATATTAAAATAAAAATTATTTACATGGTCCTGCTATCCACCTCTTATAACTAAGTTACCCTACATTACATGATGTACTATTTATTAGACAACATCGCTATACTTACCTTGTTGTATAACCATTCTGTTCTAATGCTAGATTTGACAAGATAATTGCAAAGGAAATACCATCAGATATAGTATATGAAGATGATAAGGTGTTGGCATTCAGGGATATTAACCCCCAAGCCCCCGTTCATATTTTAATAATACCAAAATTGAGGGATGATCTAACACAACTTGCGAAGGTAATTTCTTAATCATTTTAGTACTTTATTGTGTTGTTACTGTATTATAACTTTCTGTGTACCAGACTTTAGCTGATACAACTGATAGGAGAATAGATCAAATGCCAAAACCAGTCTGCACAAATATTGTGCAGTTGATGCCATTTGCTGGTACTGAAATTTTGTAGGCTAACAGTAAATAAAATTTGATTGAGTTGAAACTTGAAACTGTATTCTAATTCCATATAATGTTGAGGCTATTAGATTACAACTGGGCAGTCCATATCACGCAAAAATATAGTGCAAACACTTTTTTCATCTTTGATATGGCAGTCTTCCAGTGGAAAACCAAGTTGTCATTGTTTAAGATGTTTGTTTTTTTAGGCCGAAGCAAGGCATGGTGAAATTTTGGGGCAGCTGCTTTATGCCTCAAAAATAGTGGCAGACAAGGAAGGCATAGCTGAAGGCTTCCGTGTCGTCATAAATAATGGTCCCGATGCCTGTAAGTTGTCTTTCTTCTTCTGTCTGTCTCTTTTCTTTCCTATAATTTTTTTTTGGAAAACTCCAAAAGGCATCCTTATTAGAGAATTGCAGAAGTACCCTCGTATTTTTGTTATTTGCTGAAAATTCTTCACCTTTTGAAAGCTTAGAATTAGCTCCTATAAAACTCGTTTAACTACTCATCTATATATGATGAATGTATGTGTTGTCATGAAATGATTTTTTTATATATAAGGACCCCATTAACCCTAATGTCCTTTGAATGCCTCTTGTGGGAATATAACCTGCGTCTCTGCGTAGAGAGGCAAGGTCCCTCACCATGCGTGCTGAGCATGCGGTTCCATAACATGATAACTGTAATCTTAATTAAATTACAGATTACTTCACTAAATACTACACATGTAAATAATATGCAGGAAGTTAAAAGTAGAGGCTTCTTCTTCTATTATTAGGACATAGTCAAGTGGATGAGGGTTCTAAATAGCTAGCTATAGCTTTTTTGTACCTCAAAAGCTATAACGCTATTAACCGCTTTTCTTTTATAATAATTCTAAATAGCTAGCTATGGTTGCGCTATAGCGCTATAATCGCTATTTAGAACCTTGAGTGGATCTATTTATTGCATCAATACTTGAAGTGTGCAAGTTGCATCTTTTGGGATGCGAGCATAACATGGACTTGGCTGTTTGTTCCAATTTCCAATTGTAACCACAGCTCCTGGGCACCTAGTCATAATCTTAGTTTTTCCTAGTAAGCATGTCCTATAAACGCCATGTAATGGCCCGAGTCAGTAAATAGCTGTACCAGCCCCTTTTTAAACTGCATTGGTTCAGTCTGCTACTGGTTTTGCATATTTCTTCTGGAATTGCTTGGCAAAATCATAAATTTATTTGATCTCAGGTCAATCAGTGTATCATTTACATTTGCATGTACTTGGAGGAAGGCAGATGAAGTGGCCGCCTGGTTGATTTTTCATTTTGAGCTGTACTTGTTTCATCTTCCTGTGTATAATACCTGCGATTCAGTTTCTGAGCAGACAGTTGGTATTTAATTCACTTTATTTCAAGTACGGTTATACTTGAAACTTGGAAAGGTACTTTGGAATATTCAATGATTCCAAAATGCTTTTTGTAGAGGTTTTAATTGAATTATCATGCAATTCCAATGAGGACCTTTTTTTTGGGAAACTTTCTTTAATGGAAATTAAGTGTACTCGAATGATTTTTAATGCTGGCAGGCCTTTCCGTAGTGCATTTATGATTTATTCATCAAAAAGAATTTTTGCAACAGATACAATCCTATCTTCCTTCTTTGTAGAGGAGACTATTGAATTCTCCATTTCTATGTATCACCATAAATAAACCAAGAAAGGTAAAAGCTGCTGAACTGCTGTAGATCAGGCAGAGAAAGTATTTCTTATACAAACGCATCCTAATTGTTGTGTAAACGACATCTACTTAACTACGAAGAATCTGAGTATTTTTTTTTTATTTCAAATGAATAACCTAAGGACATGAAGCCTGCTATGGCTGCCTCAAAAACTCAAATCCAAAAAAAATAAAAAAAATAACAAATTAATAGTTCATGGCTGAACAGGCTCCATGGCAATTTGGCGCCCCGTCTCCTCTTCTGAAGCAACTGCACCTCTGAAAAGCAAAATAGAGAGGGTTCCTATGGTGAAGTATATGAAACAGCCACACTGGTGTGTCACGAAACAACCGAAATCTCTTCCTACAATGCACTGCCACCCCTGTCCATAGAGCCGATCAAACTCCTGCATTAATATTTACACTTTGTTGAGACAGGTTCAAGCATTGAGGAAACAATATGTACTTATTTCATTGTTATAATTGATGAACTACCTTTTTAATGAGACGGGCTATCTCGGTTGAATCGGTGACATCATACTGATCAAGTGCCTTCCTGGCGAAACGAAGTGCATCTTGCTGCATCACTTGCAACATGTCAGTTTCACTGATGACTGCCTTGTTTTCCATCATATTTAAGTTACTCACCTTTCAACTAATAACCTTTTAAGAAAAGTTTTAGGTATCTATATATATAAAGAGAGAGAGTGGATATGAAGCTTGTGGAGAATAACAACTTGACAAGTGAAATGGAGGAATACAAATGGATGGATGGAATAAAGCGACCACGATACATCGACAAGTGGCGTCAAGTAGTTTATGGGTGTTTTAGGAGCCACGAGTTAGCCTGGAGAGGAGGTTTGCTTCCTTTTCCTTTTCCTTTTCGTCTTGTAGCTCTTTGCTAATTTTGTTTTACGTGACGAATTCAAGAGATTGGTACCTGGTTGCTCTCCAGTATTCTTCTTCGTTCTAGAGAATTGATATATATGAGCTAATTTAAGCATCATAAAGTCTTAGAATAAGGGCTGTATACAAGGGCGGATCCATAAAGATTCAGAGTTAGATAAGTGTCTACCTTTGAATTTGAAAAAAAAAAAAACATTAGACCAGTACAATTTTTCTCTTGAGGCATCCCTGACCAAGAATTGTGCCTACCCGGGCCCAAAAAAAATAACAAGGCCCATGCTCTATTCTATTCCGGCCAATATAGTTGAACCCTTCTACTGCAGTCTTAAATTATGGGCAGGTTAGTTGTATGCTTAATCTTGATTCAGCTTTTTTATGAGATATTAACATGAAGACAGGGAGGAAAAAAGAAAACGAATTCGTTCCTCTATTCTACTGGCTGCTGAATTTTTTTTACTGCTCCACTTCGCTGAATTTTTGGTTCAGTACAAACTCTAGAGATGACTGACATTCATCGTTTTTTTTTTCTCGTAGCCCTCAAAAGTATCTCGTTCCTTTTATACACTGTTTGATGAATTGGTTATATGTGTATTATTGTAACGAATTACTATTATGGTTGAATCTTCTTTTAATTCTTTTGGCTTTTACATGTTTTATTATGTTAATTGTTTTAATCTAGTATCCGATAAGTTAATGGGTTTGAACCCGTTTAACTTTAAAATCTGATTAGTGCCCTACCCTAACGGAAATTCTAGATCCACCCCTGACTATATATATGCAGGCTCTTCAATTAACTTTCCAATGATAAATATTTTTTTTTCTTTTTTCAATAATTATTACATTTAACCAACTTATCTAAAATTGCATGTCCATTGGAAATCGTAGAAATATGCAAGATTAAATATTTTCAAGCACGGGAAAACTGTATAATAAAAATATCGGTAATAACAAACAGGGATGGCATCCACATCCACAATCGGATAACAATAGATAAGAAATTCGGTTCCCAAGCACAAAGAAAAAGTACTCGTCATATATGTTATATAACTCAGCAGCGAGGTCAATTTGGTTCTGATGTCCATCGGACTCAAAGTGAGATCGATGGGTTCGATGACCGTCCGATCTATTTTAAGATTCGCATTCGCAACTTTCAGATCTGCTAAAATTCGTGTGCACGAATCTTAAAACAGATCGGACGGTCTCAAGACTCATCGGATTCAAATATGAGTCCGATGGGCATCGGACCCAACCTGCTCTCCTCAGCAGCACCTACTATGACTATGAGGCTATGGACTATGGCTGTAGCAGTGTAGCATGTAGCGACCTCTTGCAGCAAAATCAGCTCAACACTTGTGTGTAGTTTAGTGGAAATGCCATAAAAATGATTGGCAAGGATCCGGCTCACGGGCCTGAGGTTCAATAGCGACCGGCCCATTTTCGACCTGTAGACCTACGAACCACCTGGTCCGGTCCGGCAGATTGCCATTGACTCGAAGGATTAATTCCAGCTCGCAATGCAAGCAGACGGCGCAGTGATAAGAGGCTGTTTTATTTGGAGATATGATTAGAGAGAAACATATTATATGAATAAAGTTTAGAATAAATCTCATAGAACTTTATGTATTAAAATTATTAGTTTAAACTGGACAATCTGGTTAGAGAAAAATATGGGTGATGCAACTTTTTTTAAACTTACTCCTGTAGTAATGAATGCCTCGAGTGATGTGATTGAGTTTTCTTCATCTAATACAGGTGCCTGTTGCTGAGAGAATTTGTTAGCAAAGAATCTGAAAGAATCTTCATAGTTCTCTTAATTAAAAATATTTGTCATAAGATTTTTCTATTTAGGTTTTTGATAGACGGTGAAACTGAGGTTTCAACTGACAAAGGAAAATGAGGTGGAAAACGAAGTTCTTTTTTTTTTTGTTTTTTTCAAAAGATTCAAGTCTAAGAAAACACACTTTCGTCGCCATGAAGGCAAAAATAAATGGTGCAACTTAACTTATTTTTTGTTCCACCGGTTGAACAAATATTAATCTTTTTTAAATAAACCACCGTGAACGATAACGTTTGGATTATGTTCCGAATTTTTGTTAATTTAATACCATAAATCTAAATTTATCTTTTGAACACTGTTTGCCTTGGTGTGAGGCAAGTAGATGAGCGGATTTTTTTTAAAAACCATAAATAAAATAATTAAATTTACCTAAACGACATGATTACCCGAAGATTTACAAAAACCATCAATACCGAGATGCTAATTCGGTCCGAACGAATTTTTTTTCTCCGGACCGAATTGGCATTTCGGTCCCCCCTCATTTTCAACTATAGCGCAGCCCACGCCACATAAAATCCAACAAAGAGTCCAGACCGAATTGGCATTTCGGTCCGGAGGGAAATTTTGGCCGGACCGAAATGCCAATTCGGTCCGGAGAAAATACAATTTTAACTGCTTAATTGCTGTGGACTTTTAATACAGTTGAATTGAATGTTTTACGTTGAATAATTAGAAATTTCATTTATTATTTTATTAAATGGTAATTTTTCACCGATAACTCTAGAAATTTATTCACCGATAACCTTAAAATTATTTTTATTACAAAGAATTATATTATAAAAACTTGTCAATAATTTAATCATATTCCTCATGAAATACCATTTCCATTTATAATTGTCAATTAACAAATATATTTTGTTTAAATCGTATCAATGATAATTTTGTACTTAATTAATATTTATACATGTTTTTATAGAGACATGTCTGTTGCTAAACTAATTTTTATTAAGTACAAAATCCGAATATCATTGATACGATTTAAACAAAATATATTTGTTAATTGACAATTATAAATGGAAATGGTATTTCATGAGGAATAGGATTAAATTATTGATAAGTTTTTATAATATAATTCTTTGTAATAAAAATAACTTTAGGGTTATCGGTGAATAAATTTCTAGGGTTATCGGTGAAAAATTAGCATTTAATAAAATAATAAATAAAATTTCTAATTACGCCTGTAAGTTTATTAATTTTTAATTATGGCTTTTGACCACGTAGACTTCATGTTTGACCACGTAGACTTCATGTAAGTTTATAATATAATGCTCTGGACCGAGATGGCAACTCGGTCCGGCCAAAATCCTTTGGACCGAATTGCCATTTCGGTCCAGAGGGACCATACGATCGGCCGCATATTAAAACCTTGATTTGTTGTGAAAATGAGGGGGGACCGAAATGCCAATTCGGTCCGGAGAAAAAAATTCGTTCGGAACGAATTGGCATCTCGGTATTGATGGTTTTTGTAAATCTTTGAGCAATCATGTCGTTTAGATAAATTTAATTATTTTAATTATGGTTTTTAAAAAAAATCGTAGATGAGCGGCGCGCATCCCTGATTCCCACGAATTCATATCACCTAAGGTAACAGTAAATTTAAGTTTAGACTCAGACCGTTCGATCTGATTTTGCACGAATATTAAAGGAGTTCCGTTCATTTTACCCCGACCGGATTGATCCGAATTTCTGATCGGACGGTCGTAATCTAAACCCAAATTTTCTGTTACCTCAAAAAATATATGGACTCCCACCATTAGTCCACTAGTGGCCAGCCCAGCATATACTCTCCAGTCTCAAATCTACTACTAGTGGATTTGTCTGCTTTATATTGTCATAATTCCCGTATAGGTGATATTGTAGCGGGTCAATATGGCATAAAAAGCGACCCTTCGCAATGGTATATATAAAAAGATGGTTACGGAAGAAGCAGAATATATAATTCGCTTACTCCGGACGTGTGACCCTGTCAGTATGTCACCAACTGGTTGGTGGATTTCTCAAGACGAAAAAAGTTTAAAATAAAAATGAGAAAACATAAATTAGGTGGTTTTGGTTTGGTGCGCTGTACTTGTAAAATAATAAAAAGATATTTTAAATTAAATTGTGCAGCGAGCTTTATTATTATTATCGTTGTGTGTTATATTCAATTGCAACTTGGCTAATGAGATCCAGTTATTTTTTTATTTTTCTAATAATGGTTTTGTTAATTTTGACGTATGTTATTTTCAAATGTTTTAACTTAACATTTTTTTTTTCAGACGAATGATGTTATTCCTGCGAGACAAATTAAGACAAATTAGTTAAAACAGGAAATGACATT
Source organism: Carex myosuroides (assembly GCA_028015225.1). NCBI lineage: Eukaryota > Viridiplantae > Streptophyta > Magnoliopsida > Poales > Cyperaceae > Carex > Carex myosuroides. Next base: position 7,985,873 of record CM051488.1, read on the forward strand.
ATTTTCCGTGATTTTTATTTTTACCCCAAAAAAAATATATTTTAATATAAATAACCAGGTTTTTAAAATATTTTTATTTTTACCCAAAACGCTAGGAATATTAGCGTTCCGAATTCTTAATTCGGAACGCTAGGAATATCAGCGTTCCGAATTCTTAATTCGGAACGCTAGGAATCCTAGCGTTCGGAAATTTTAATTCGGAACGCTAGGAATCCTAGCGTTCCGAATCTCTGTTTTTTTTTTGAAAACTTATATAAGGAGCTGCGTGGAGAAGGGAAGAGAAAAAAAAAGAGAAAGGAAGAGGGAGAAGGAAGAGAAGAGGGAGAGGAAGGAGAGGAAGAGGAGGGGAGCTGAAGGAAGAGGAGGAGGAGGAGACGGAGAAGTCGTCAGGTAATTTTTTTTTACATACGTATTTACTGTTAATTACATACGTATTTACTGTACACTACTGTTCACATACGTATTTACTGTACAATAATGTTCACATACGTATTTACTGTTCACATACGTATTTACTGTTCAATACTGTTCACATACGTATTTACTGTACAATACTGTTCACATACGTATTTACTGTACACATTTACTGTTCACATACGTATATACTGTTGACATACGTATATACTGTTCACATACGTATACTGGTCACATACGTATTTACTGTTCACATTTACTGTTCACATACGTATTTTACTGTTCACTTACGTATTTACTGTTCACATTTACTGTTCACATACGTATTTACTGTTCACATACGTATGTACTGTTCACATTTACAATTCAAATCAGTAAACTGACCAAATATTTGTTATTTATGAATGTAGTTTATTGGCCATGTCTATTGCAATTTCAATACATTTTGGAGGAAAGTTCATAACTGACCAGTATGGAGTACGTTACTCCAAACCTGCAGCAAATACGTATTGGGTTGATGAAAATTCTCATTTGAGCAGTTGCAATCGCTTATTTATGAAGCGAGCGGCTACAATAGGAATCGTTGCCAATTACAAATTCAGGCCCGAATGGTCCACGCAGGAAAGTATGTCAAAATCACATTAGGAGATAACGGGGCATTGAGAGGTCTAATAGCGCAGGTTTTGAGGTCTGGCGAATCATTATTGGAAGTTTTTGCACGCAGAATTCGCGAAGAGCCAGGGGCCGGAAGTTCAGGCCAAAATTCGGCTGCCCAACATTATCAAGAAGATAATGAACCACACACTCCTTTTATCGTAATGCCTGTACCAGAACCGGAACCAGAAATATACAATAATTCACCCCAATCTCCACCTTTTGTCCCACAACGAGTACAATCTCCACCTTTTATCCCACCTATATCCTTACCTGGGCCTGAACCAAATCCTCACCCCAGACCGCCACCAGTACAGGAAGATCCAAACGAATCGGAATTTGAATTTATAAACGAGGTACCGGAGGAGAATCTGCAAACTGGGGATGAATTGGGGGAAGGAGACTGTGACATTAATGATGAAGGAGATGAAGAAGATGAAGAAGATGAAGAAGAATACCCACAGCCCACTGTGAGGCAGAATAGAGAGAATATGCCGTTAGGTGGCCGTTCTGAGACTCACCCTTTTGTAAACTTCAATGACACATCAGCTTTCCGAGAAGCAGATGTTTCTTACTATGGTCGTCGGGTTGAGTACATGAGTGAGCTCGCAAAAGGCCAATATTTCGTAAGTAAAAAGCAACTGACGAAAAAGATCAGAGAGTACCATGTTGACAAGAACAAGGAGACATATACGAGGAGAAGTGACACATCCCGACTAGAAATTAGATGCAGCACTCCGGGTTGTCGTTTCAAACTGAAGGCAAGAGCAACAAATGCCGGAGATACATGGATGATAACTGAGCAAGACACGCCTCACACATGCGAATCTGAGTACACCAGGTCGGATCATGCACAACTCACGGCATCAATTATCGCAGATATCATCGAGAGCAGCATTAAGGAAGACCCCACTATGAGCATCCGGAGTGTGGCACACTGCGTGAGGGTTAGGTTTGGCAGTATAACCCCGAAATACAACAAACTTTGGAGAGGTCGTGAGATTGCAGTAGCCCGGCAATTTGGGAGTTGGGAAGAGTCGTACAATTTTATGAAACTATTGCTTATCGGGATATGTTACACGAATCCCGGCTCAAAATACCAATTTCTGACAAGTCCGAGCATCGATAAAAATACAGGACTGGTCAAAGAAGGTGTTCAGACATTCAGGGCCGTGGCATGGGCTTACGGACCATGCATTACCGCATTTGATTACTTAAGACCGGTGATCAGTATAGATGCAGCCTTCCTTTCTGGGCGGTATGAGGGCAGACTTTTGATGGCTTGCGCCTATGATGCCGATAACCAATTGCTGCCTCTAGCATTTGCAATTGTACATACGGAGAATGAAGAGAACTGGGGTTTTTTCTTACAATGGCTTAGGATTAATGTGATTGGTGTTAATAGATTCGTATGTGTTATATCGGACCAACACAAGGGTATCAAAGCTGCATTGAAACCTGAATACGGATGGGATAGGGATAATTTTGTGCACAGGTATTGTATCCAACATGTTGCAGATAACCTGGTCCAGGCGTGTGGGAAGGACAAATGGTACGGAACTAGGTTCAAACAAGGAGCCAGGAAGAAGAAGCCAAGAAGGCTGAAAGAGATGTTCGAAGATTTTTGCTCGGTATGTCTAATATTGTCTAATTTATATCATTTTTGTTTCTTTTAGATGCATTTTGTCTAATTTTGCTTTGTTCTATTGCAGCAAAATCCGACGTGCAATGCTTGACCTTGCAACATACTGACCTTGCAACCGTGGCACAAGTTGGAGTAGAGATGTGCTAGGACAGCCCCACCCAAGTTGTATCTGCCGCTCGACGGCTGAAGGTCTCGCAGCAGCTGTAGATACATCATCGGGATGGTATTACCACTAGCATCAGCAAACATGACAGAACCAAATAGGTCCATCACGAATCCCCGTGTGTATCTGTAATATCAAAATTATAGAGCAACTCATTTTTCCGCATGAAACAGAGTACAAAATAAATGTAATACAAATAGTTTGTATGAGTACCTCTGAATCTCGATCGGAGTGGAATCGCTACCTATACCTCTCGCAAACATAGCTCGCAGCTTCGTCTTTTCCAGACAGTACTTGGACCTCCCCCCGTTGCTGCGTATATCTGGCTCCGCTCCCAACAACTCAGCGAGCATGTAATTAATCGTCGTGTCATCTGGATCTGTGGGGTCAGATATGCCACCAACGGGCACGCCCTGGATAGGCAAACCCCATAGAGCACTAACGTCCTGGAGAGTCACTGTCATCTCTCCAAAAGGTAAGTGGAACGTGTGCGTCTCGGGGCGCCATCGCTCCACCAGTCCTGCAATCAGGGACGCGTTGATGGACTTAGCCTCCGACTGTAGAATTTCGACCAAATGCTGCACCCCCAAATTTTGCAGATACTCCTCCATCTCCGGGTAGTACTGCATGTCCGGATACCGACCCCTGGCATTTATAATTGCCTCACTCTGCGTTCAAAAAAGTGAACAACATGAAAACCTAAAAATACAAAAATTCAACAAAATCCAAACTTAAAAAAAAAGTAATCAAGTACCTCTTTAGATGCATCTGAGACTCGGTGCTCACCGTGAGGCATCCATAATAAAGGACTGAAATGATCCTTGCTGTCAGTGGGAATGGGCTCATCAACCGGGTCGGCTGCGGGTGGTCTCCTAGGCCTTCCCCTAACCATCCTACGTTAAAAAATATGTTAAACATGCTACAATTGGCTAAAATATGCTAATTGCGGTAAAAATATGCTAAAATACGCTAATATGCAAAAAGATGACTATGGAGTCAATCATAACATGCATTATGCCAATAAGAACAAAGAACCACTCCATACAAGCATATTTTTATAAATTTGTATTTTTTTTGGAAGATAAAGTTTCCATTAGAAATGTATGAAATAATGCTTGAAATTGCACAAAGCTGTCCAGAAATTGCACAAAGATGATTGAACTGAATCATCAAACCTACTTCTAAGTTTACACATAAATTACACAGAAATTCAATCACATAACCGTATTATATAATAATATTTTATACAATTTCGCTAAAATATTAATTAAATAAGATTTTAAAGGAAAATCAATTCTTGAATAAATAAATCTATATTAATTGATTTATTTTGAAAAAATAAATATATCCAATTTTACCGATTAAAAATTTGAATTTAATGGGAGAATTTGGTTTTCAATCAGATTAGAAATTTGTCTTCTAAATATATAACATTTGAGACTTTAAAGGTAAATTTGGTTTTCAATCAGACGGTTCGAATTAATCAGACGGTTTGATCATTCTTATTTTTTTTGGTTTTCATCATTCTTATTTTTTTTCTTTCTTTTTTAATTTTCTTATAGTCGATATAGACATTGCTGCCAGCTATAGGATGATCTATATATCCTCTTTCCTACCAATCAATATATATCTCATTAATACCATTAGCAACTAATAAATGAGCATATGCTAAAGGTAAATAGGATCTCAGTCCAAACAAAAAAAAAATAATGAATAAAAATGATAGTATAAAAAAATTAATAACTATGCTCAATTGCCGATTAAAAATCAGACGGTTCGAATTAATCAGACGGTTCGATCAATCAGACGCAATCAATCAGACGGTTCGTCAATTTGGCTTAAACATTTCTAATTCATCAATTTGGCTTAAACATTTCTAATTCATCAATTTGGCTTAAACATTTCTAATTCATCAATTTGGCTTAAACATTTCTAATTCATCAATTTGGCTTAAACATTTCTAATTCATCAATTTGGCTTAAACATTTCTAATGGCTTAAACATTTCTCTAATTCACCGATCAGATCAGCAGAGAAATACGAAAAGAATTCTAATTACCTTCAAAGATGATTGAATCGACGATCGGCGGTGAAGAAGCGGAGGGACGGCCTAGGAGGGGTGAAGAGGCGGAGAGACGGCTAGACGGCGAGGCGGCGAGACAGATGGACGGAGGCGCAGCCTTCTTTCTTTTTTCCTTTCTTCTTTCTTTTCTCCTTTCTTTTTTTCCTTTCTTCTTTCTGGCGGCGAGCCCTTCTGTTTTTTTTTTTGGCGGAGAGGGGACACAGAGAAGAAGGGGTCACGGGTCCCTTATGCGGTGGGAATTAAATTTTCAGAACGCTAGGATTCCTAGCGTTCCGAATTAAGTATTCGGAACGCTAGAATTCCTAGCGGGCCGAATTTTTAATTCGGAACGCTAGGAAACCTAGCGCTTTGGGTAGAAATAATTTTTTTTTTAAAACCTGGTTATTTATATTAAAATATATTTTTTTTTGGGTAAAAATAAAAATCACGGCATTATTTTTGTACTTACATTATTTTCTAGTTTAAAGTAAAATGTTATAAATATTATTTCTGTGACATTATTATTGTGTTTATCTTTAAGAATATGTCCCATAGATTTGTGAGCAGTGTCAGCGATATCAGATACGGGAAAGTCTCTGTTTGTGCCACAGAATTCACGAGTTGTAATAAACCCTTATTTTGGGGGTTTAAAGTGCAAAATCATTTCTTGTACGCAGACAAATATTTTGTACCAACTTGGGAAAAGCGTAGAGAGAGAAAGGGAAGTGCGATCATGGCTTCTAGACTTCTGTGGGCATCAAGAGCCGCCTCTTACCTTCGCATCTCCACCTTCAACCGTGCATTTTCTACTGGTAAAGTGACGATCTATGTAGTTCAGTATTTTTTCGTTTCAATCTTTCTGTTTCTCATTCAAGTGTGATTTTGCTTTGACTGATCAACCTTTCTGTGTTGGTAGTATGAAGGTCACTTGGGAAAATCTTCTCAATTCGTACCTATTTTATTGCGATCCTTTTCGGATCCAATTGACCGAATTTGTCTTTATTCGTGAGTGAAAAAGATTGATCCTATTCGACGGTAGGAATATTGGGCTGTTTCATCCTTTATTCATGGGTTTCGTCAAATTCCAGTTTTTACTGTCCTGAAATGGAAAGAATCGTCTCTTATCTGACAATGATGGGATCTCTGAAATATTGTGTTCTTTTTTTATTTTATGTGATGAAGGTTGTACCTTTTGTTCCCAATTTTCATTTTTTTCTCCATCTTTTTGTATTTTTGAAAAGAAACCTTGTCCGCTATTGTTTTGGCTTAAAATGTGATGGCCTTAACTTGTTACTATTATGTAAAATACAAGTCCTTTTTATGAATTAGAGGAAACAGGTTATCTGTTTGGGATACTTTTTTCAATAAAAAAAATGCATTTTTGCGGAATATGATGAGTATGAACTGATAATTTAAAACCATGATATGATCTAACACATACTGAGTTTAACTTTTTTTAGTGTGTTGATGCATGTAAAATTGTGAAATTCACTACAGCGAACCATGTATCCTTTTGGTCATAGACCTTCCGAGTGGTGGTCTCCACTGTTTGAATCTGTCTCTTCTGAATCTACAAAAGGCTAAGCACAAAATTTTGAGGAACAATTTTCACACACTTATTCCAACAATTGGTTGTTTCATCTTTTGCACTACTCCCTTGATTCTTTTTCTAGACTACTGGATGCATACTTTTGAAATTGCATCTTTTGGTGTTAGTTGCACCACAATTGCAACCAACTTTAGGCTAATTGTTCCTCAATCAAAGCTACTTCCTTAGTTCATGATTATTTAAATGATTAACGTAAATTTGTATAAATTATAAGTTCATACAAAGCTTTTTTGGAGACTTAACAAGGCTGATTGCTTGTTTGTTGATTGTTGTGCATATGAAGATACTTTTAGTCTAAATTGTGTCTTGGTTGCATAACTGAGGGTTAATTGTTGCAAATTCAGATGACATTCATTCTGAAGTGCAAATCAAGGATTTGCATAGTTGAAGTTTAATGGGACTCAATTGAGGTTAATTTCGATACTTTTTTGGCTGGTGGTGAAATTTATGTTATGGAATGAAACATGAATGCTCAGTCCTTACTTTTTTATTGAATTAACAGTGTTGAAGGATTTGAAGTATGCTGAAACGCATGAGTGGGTTAAAGTTGATGGTGATTCTGCTACTGTTGGCATAACTGATCATGCCCAGGTTCCCCTTCTCTTTCTTTCTTTAATAGGGTAAAATTAAATCATAATTGAGGTACAATAATGCATTGTATGGATGGTAGTATTTCCAAAATCATAGATCACATATAAATTTTAACTTTAGCTTTTGCAATCGAAGTATAATTCTGTTTAATTGGGTAGTAGCGGCACATTTGAGCGCCGGTACCTTCTGAGTGAGCCCTAGCTGCACATGTTAGAATTAATATTTCTATCTGAATATTCGTAGAGCATAGGTGTATATGTCAAAAAACTCTCTTTTTTTTTTTTGCTTTGTTGAATTTGTTCTGCGATGGTGTTTGGTAATATGACACAGGATCACTTGGGAGATGTGGTGTATGTGGAGTTACCTGAAGTGGGTGTGACTGTAGGTCAGGGTGCAAATTTCGGTGCAGTAGAAAGTGTAAAAGCAACAAGTGACATCATTTCTCCCGTTTCTGGTAAGGTTGTTGAGGTCAATGATCAGCTCAGCGAGGCTCCTGGCCTGGTACAATCTCTTGCTATCATGCCTAAGATTATTTTAGAAAGAAAAAAGTGTGTACTAGGAAACTGCAGTTTTTTTAATCTTTTTCCTGTTGTCTTAAAGCACCATTATTATCATTATCCTTTGTCATTGCATTTTATATCATGAAAACGATAGCTATTTCTAGCTTGTACTGGATTTATCAGTACCCTTTGGAATCAACCCCGCTTAATTAAAGATACTACTACCCAGCACTGAATTTTGACCAATCAGGTGTAATTTTAAACCAATTTTGCTCAATTGAATCCTCTATTTTGCTATTATGTCTCAATTCATTATGATTTGCTATTTTGAATGAAGATTGAGTTATTTTGTCAATTGAGAGTTTTTTCTGTTTTTTAATCAACAATAGGTCAATGCAAGCCCATATGAAAAAGGGTGGATAATAAAGGTGAAATTGAGTGATGAAGGAGAGTTGAGCTCTTTGATGGACTCTGACAAATACAACAAATTTTGTGAAGAAGAGGATGCTAAGCATTGATTTCTGTTGCTTTGAACAAATTTTTAGGAAAACAAAAACAAAATTCCCAGTATTAGTTACACTGGTGTTTCTGTTTACCTTGGTTGTGTGACAGGGAAGTTTTCTCTCTATCCTGTCCAGTGTTGTTTTCTCAAATGTTTCTTGAATTGTGGAATAAATTCAAAATTTCATTGTTATGATTTCTCCTTTGAGTGCTGACTTTTGCTAAATTAGTATTTGTCTGTGAAGTTTTCCTAGAACATGTCTGTTGAGCCTTCTTATCAAATAGTATATTTCTAAAGTTTGGGAAACGAGTTTAGTTCGAAAGCTAAAGCGATTTGTAACCTAGAGATTTTAAGTAGCACCGCAAATATGAAAAACCTAGACATCACATTCACCGAATCACCATACCAAACAGAAACGCACTAACAAACGCTGCGCACCAACCCCACAACCCAATAGAAAAATGCTCCACTTGATCAGGTGCTGATGTAGGGGACACACTACAACTAAACAAGTTTGACATGTCAGCGACTTTGCTGGAAAATAAAAATAAAAATCATGTGAGCAAGACAGCAATAGCGGACACCAACTCATCTTTTGAAGCGCATCGGTTGAATATTCCACGGGGAAAAAAAAGAAGAGAGATTCAATTTGTGCGAAGTCATTGAAATTGAATATGTAGAACTATTCGCTATTCAAGACCTTTTATTCAAAATCTCTACAAATACTTAAACCTACTGCTGTAAACTAGCTACTGCGTTGTTGACCAATATTTGAAAGAAAATCAATAGAAAACAGGAAGAGAGCAATCTTTAGCATCATATCTACCACACATTGTTTTCTTCTTCAAGCAAGTACCTACTAAACTGCAAGCCTGACAAGATTGTATCCCCTCAAAGCAGGAGAATGCGCGTAGAAACACTGTTTGGGCGGCCGGCGTCTGGACTCTTCGGCGAGAAAGAAACATACGACTTTTCTCCAACAAAAGGAATCCGGTGCAAATTTTTATTAATGATACAACAATGGATATCTTTCTTTGGTTACAGTATGTGTAGGTGTGAAGCAAACTACACGGGTCTATTTTGATTATTGCTGGCAGCACTTGATGCCAGTTAGATTTTAAATTTTATTTCGGTAACTTGGGTCCATTTGGACCGTCTAATTAAAACTTCACTTGTCCTAATATATATTGTTGTCGACGAACCATAAAAAAAAAACTAGGTAGGTACCCGAGTTAATCCCAGACCAGCCGAGCAATATTTTTCGGGCCTGCCTTAGATGCACGGGGAATCTTTGAGAGATTCATGCAAGATTAAAATAAGAGAAATTTAGATATATACCCATCATAACTTCTTTAATTAGATATTTCTTCAATAAAACTTCAAAATTAATTATTCTCCTATTTAAATCTAACTATATTATAAGGCAAATGCTTATGTGCATATCAAATATTTTGGACCGTTCATTTATTTATGATCAAACAGTTCTGATATTTCTTACTATTAAATAATCTCTGTTAAAATTAAAATAAAAACATTCCACATTAACATGAATGCATGCCCAATTTGAGTCCAACTTTACATAAGAGTGAGCCAAAAATAAAATCATTTTCTTTTTTGATAAAAGACATACAAGTGCGCGTTTCATATATGAAACCAAAGTTGTAACTTAAACTGTCAGACTATTGTTCATTACCACAGAATATATCGGACTTAAGCACTCAAATTAAACAAAAACCAAAAACTCTACGCTTAATAGTCCACCAAAACACAGTTATAGAAAAAGAAATTACTGCTAAGCCTCCTAAACTGGGACTGAGGTATACTAATCCTATCTCTGGATCTATACAAAAAGTAATTTGTTATCTTCATATCATCATTCTGCTGGAGACCCCAAAATAAAAAATTTGAAGTATTGCTTTTGACAGCATGCTTCAAACATAATTAAAGCAATGAAAATTACTTCATTTAGTTGGACCATGCAAAGTCCTGGTTACAAACTTGATGACTTCCTTACAATTCTCTTCCAAATGAAGATTTTTGAAATAAGCATAGTGGCAATTATCATCAGCATTTCGCGGCGGCCTTTTCCTGTCTTTTTTTTTCCTTCCTCCTCTTGACGAACCAGTGAAATTGGGAACCTAAGCATGGAACAAAATGTAAATTTATTTAGTCAGTAGCAATATGCAATTGGAAAGAAACCTAGCCCCTTTGCATCACATAATAAAAACTAATTTAGTACATCCCACACAAATCTCAACCATAGTAAAGAAACTATAACTAGTGTCAACACAAAGGATATCAAGGCCTCCCTAATTTTACTAACTAAAGAGGATTGAAATTGGCCATGTCCCTTTAGTAGCTCGTTCGCTGGGTTGGACTGTGTATTGAAATGAAACCATATAAGTGCGACTAAAACACCAGAAAAATATCACACGTCTTCTGAATACAACAAATTTAGAAAAAATAAAAAAAAATGTGATCTACGACTGATATCCTCTCAACAATATCCTAGCTAGTTTTTTAAATAACAAAGAGTTCAATTCCAACCAAAGCCCTATTTAGAGCAAAATGGGTTGATTCTACGTAACATCAAAATATGAGCTCGGAATAAACTAGACTTATATCTTATTGGGAATAGTTAAGGTTAGACCAAGCAACGAAAAGACTATTTCATCGATGAATCTTCACAAATTCGTACATAAGCACACATAATGAAATTCTTAACATGCAAGTTACAAATATAAAATAAAAAGGTTATGCACCTCATGAACTAGCTTCAGTAACTTGAGAGCAGGACAATTATGGAGCATGGTGCTAACAGCTTCAAGATTGTGCTCTTGAAAGCTAAGGGTCAAATCCAAGTGCTCCAACTTAGGAAACTCGGGCACATCTTTTATTAACAAGATAGTAATTGGGTTCTTCTCATCCTGTAGAAAACATACACATACACACGTCAATAATATCCAAGTAAAGCGTAAGCCTACAACTGTACCTTGCATCACCTAGTAATTAAATAAAATTGTTGTACCAGTATCAGATGCATATGTGACATACCATAACACACCACCTTATGTTTGAAAAAAGGTGGTCAATTGATAGGTATAGACACTAATATCTAAGCAATTAAGATGTGCAGAATGAAAACATAACTCACATATGCAAATAAATAATAATTATGAGGGGTAAAGTTTACTACCTCGCTCTCTAAATGCAGGCTTAACTCTTCCACATGTGAGATACAATTAAGCAGCCCAGTAACAACACTGACATCACGAAGTTTAATAACAGCTTTTTTTAACGAAGGAACCTTTGCATGGATGTGGGACAGTTTTCCAAGACTGTACTTAATTTTCAAATGAAGTGACTCCAATAACGGAAGAGATCCCATAATATCACAGTTAATAATTAGTTTGCAAATACCACGGTTAATAATCAGTTTGAGTTTTCTGATTGTCTGGGAGGAAAGGCTAACTCGAGGAGTCCAACATGTACAAAGATATAAATCTTCCAAGGAACACAATTCAGAGAGAAGTTTGTTGAGATTGGCCAAGTCAATATATATCAATTCAAGGAAAATTAAAGGCTTCTCAGGTTGGTTAAATTTTTCCAGATGGAAAATTAAGTTCTTGAGATCGGCCACTTAGACTTAAATGATGAAGGGAGAGACACCTGAGAAAGTTAATCGTAAAGACAATGGGGAGAATATGTAAGAAATCTGATAACCAAAGATGTTGGATGGTGAGGTAGCGCAAGTCAAGGGAGCGGGCCTTGGCAAGCAAGGACGAAACGATCGCTATAGCATCTTGAACACCACAGCGGGATAGCTCTAGGCACAAGGTGTGGAGGGGGAGGGAAGGATTGCGGCGAAGCACTGCACGTTCGGCCATGGCAATGAAGTTTTTAGATTGGGCCCATCAGGGACTAGGAAGGTCGTAGCTGATGAGCGCAAGGGAAGGAGAGGCCTCCCAGAGGTGGCGAAAACGGCGGCAGAGAACAGAGGTGCGAGCGGCGATGCATATGGGGAGGAAGGAGATGATTGTGATAAGCAACCGTCGGGGAGGTTAGAGAGATCGGAAGGAGAGTTGGCCATGGCAGTCAAGTTTGAGGGTGAAGCGACAGGAGGAAAGTTTGAGGGTTTAAGAAAGTTTGAGTTCGTGGATAGACAGGAGGAAAGTTTGAGAGTTTAAGAAAGTTTAAGAAAGTTGAAGCGACAGGAGGAAAGAGAGAGAGATGCGAAAGGATGGGGATGAGCGGGAAAATAAAAATGGGTGGGGGATACAAGAATGGTGAGGCAAGGGCCATGCGGCCTTCGGTGTGGCAATTTTAACTCTTCTAATTACCTGGCACTATTATAGGTGGAATGTGTGCAAAAGGTGAAATTGTGAAGACATTTGATTTTGTTGTTAACTCGATATCCAAAGGGCATTCAATTTCAATCGGATGAAGGAAATCAAGGGTAGAGATCTTGTATTATGTGTTCTTCTTGTGATTAATTACTGTAATTGGAGGATGTAGAAAAATGTTTGCAATATTTTTCAAAGGATCTATATTATGAAGACTTGCAGATAGGCTTGTAGAATTGGAATAATGGGGAGTATGATAAAGTAGGGGCTGTCTAAGAAAGGTGAAACTGATTAGGGATTAGGTTTTCAAGATGATGTGATTTCCAAACGGCATGAGTTTAATGTGAAGACATTTATCAGATTAAATGACTATTGAGTTTAATGTGATTTCCAAACGGCGTGATTAAATGAGGTTGACAAGAAAAGGAGAGAATGAGTTCACATTTATCAGATTCAAATTTGTTATGCTAATCTAATCAGTTAATGAGATTGAATCACCAGCCAACCGGTGGGATTGAAGGACTAAAACATTCGATATATAATGCAATCAAGACCGTCCCATTCACATCTTACATGCCAGATCATATCACATCTTACATTGGTTTTGATTCAACAATGAAAATGAGGCACACAACAGTAAACATGTATTTACCTAAAAGTTACCGGGATCAATAACTCAGATTCAAAACATATTTTTTTTCCAATAACACATAAATAAATATTTTAATTTTTTCTTACAGCTGCAAAAAATCAGGGCTGAAAAATGTTGATCCAAATTATTTGTCATAGTCTTTCTAATAAATCAAAGTATATAGTATTTCATCTATTTTCAAAGAAATATATAAAATATTTCAAAGATTTCAATACAAAAAAAAATTATAAACATTTCTATTTAATAAAAAATAATAAGAAAACTTAAACCGCAAGGTTTTGGAAACCTAAAACCGCAAAATAATTTTGCAGTTTTGGAATTCCAATACTGCAAAATAATTTTGCAGTTTTAGGCTGAATTTCTATAAAAAAAATTGCAGTTTGAACAGATTTCGAAATTTCTCAGCATGAGGTGTAGATTTTGAAATTTAATATATTTTTTAGATATTAATAAAAATTTCGACTCTTTTTACTTCTCGTATTAGAAGGATTGTTCTCACTACATGTAATCTAGTAATGGTGTGTGCACGAAGAGTGGCGCTGTATCATTTCCTATTCTGAATAAGAGGTTGAGAGAAGCTAGTAGATATCACGCAAACAATATAGTACCTCCATTCGCTCGATTCGCACCTCTGTAACCATCTCTATTTTATATTTTATGCTTTTGACAAAAAGAGTGTACATGCATGAGATTGAGATGAGATGACAATTCAAGATTTTGGAGGAAAAAATAAAAAAGATATGATTTAGAGCCACCTAGCATATCGATTCGTCATAATTTCAAAGAGAAATTAATGCTACTATGTTAAAATTATTATCTCTTCGTTCACACTCATTATTTTGTTCATAGCATTATAAAATAAAAAGATTAATTCAACTTGTAAAATTAGTTTTGAGAAAATTTCAAATGTGATACGGTCGGTACGAATTATTTTGGGTGGTGAGCCGATTCATACCGACATCTTTATTTTCTTTTTGCCACCGGTTAAACTAGTTTTTAGCTTGTTAAGTGGTGCAGAAATGAAAGAAAGAGTAATCGTAGAAGATCACAAAAAAAAATTGGAAGGTTTCTAATTTTTTTTCCATCTTGAAAATAAGATAAACCCAATATCTACTATTTTGGAAAATTTTCAAAAGTTTGAGATTCACACCTATAACATGCACAATCAGCATGTAAGTTGTGGAACTATAATTTATGGAATCATTCTTGTTATAAAGTTGATTATTAGATCATTCAGAATGATCTCGCAGGTTGGTTACGCAGCTACAATGTACAGACCTGATAATTATGGAATTTTTCAAAAATAATGACTATTGAGTTTATTTTTTTTCAACGATGGTAGAATAAATATTGGAGAAGGAGCTAGTATGAAGCGCTCGGGTTGATTTCTACGGATTGTGTCACATTTAAAAAAATTCACAAATGATATTATGAATTTAACTCTTTTCTTCTTTAAAATTATTAACAAAAGGTCGATTGTTCACATTCATCCTGTATAACATCAAAATAGTATTACTCAATTACGACCCGTACCTGTAAATCATCCGTCAAGCCGAGGAAAACACTTCCTCAAAAAGCATTTTTATTTGAGAAAATATTTGTGTTATTTTTTGTCATTTCATTAGAACGATATACCATGTTTTAATTTTATTTATTTATTTTAAACACTAGAAAGAACATGGACATGTTTGTGAGTTTAGTATGGCAGTTTGTGTTTGACACAGATTTAATTTAAAATTGAGTCATTCAATTAAATTTTTTGCACAGTACTAGCTAGGGTCCTCAAGCATTTTCTTCAGGTTGAAAGTGCCCAGGTGATATTATAGCGATATGAATTTCCGAGGGCGATGGTTTAAATAACATGGGATGTCAAAAGGTTAAAAAAAATTATGTATGCTACTTAGTTCACACTTAATATATTTATCTTCTTAAAGCATAATTTTTTTAACACTATTTCATTATATCATATTACAATTCTTTTACATTATTGTATAATTTTTATAATTTTTCAATAAAATAACTTAAATTACTAAAAAAATAGTTAAATGTGACTAGTAACGTCATGTGTGTTGTTGACGTGACTTGATCATGAAACATATTGTGATCATTCTCGTACCGTGACTATTTCTCGTAATTTTGATCATTGTATAACACTTTACATCAAAATTTGACATGGCCACAATACGTCATCTTAATCAAAACTTGTCAAATCATATAACTATGTACAAATTTATAAGTAAATAATAAAAATGACACAAATTTTCTGAACACATTTTCTCTAAAATTGCAAATTATATTTATTTTGTAGAACATAGAAAATACTATTAAAGAATTATGTTTTTAGTTTTATTCTCAATAACGAAGATTCTACTACTCTCTCTGCTATCTATTAATAATATTAAGTGAAGATATAAATTACACAGTCAACAATTCTAATCATTTTTATTCAAACATAAAATTGATGCAACTGGACTCATTAATTTTGAAAAAAATAACAATCTTATAGCATCTTCATTCATGAAATTGATTAGCAATTTCAAACAATTGTCAAAGAGTAAAGAGAAATAAACTTCAAACCTAATTTAACAACTTCATCTATGCAATTGATTAACAATTGCTTTTAATGCCCGTCAACAAATTTCAACAAATTCAATATTTGCAATTGCACTGCATCATTAAAAACAAAATTAAAAGTAACAAAAATGAGACTTTTTTTTAATTGTCAACAAGAATTTTTGAAATTAATTAAAAATATAAGATGATTGAGATGCTCTATATACAATTCAATTCAACAACTGACAACTAAAAATTATATCAATTTAAAATTAAATAATTTGTAACTCGGTTGAACCCAGATCCAAAGAATTGAATCATATTTTTAATTTATCTTTGTATAAAAATATTATTTATAATAATTCAATTTTGTATATAATATTGTGAAATTATTAGTCTCAGACTTAGACTTGAACATGACGGTTCTGTTAAATTTAAAGAGACGTGACAATTTTATGTTAAATTTAAAGCTAAGTCTTCTTGGATACAGTACCTGATAGTTATCTTCTAGTTATCTTCTTTATGTTAAATTTATTTCATCTTGGATCCAGTACCTGATAGTATAAATTTTTTCGATTCTATAAAAGGAACATATGAATTTTTTGATTCCATAGAATAACTTATAAATATTTTTGATTTCATAGATGGAATATATGAATTTTTTGATTCCATAGAAGAATATATAAATTTTTTTATACTATAGAAATAACGTTAATAAAATTATGTTTAAAAGAAAAAAAAATTAATTGTCTATTGATTAGCATGTAGAATTGTTTGCTTTTTTTCATGTATAAAATTTTATTTTTTTCGCATTTTATTATGAGACTTTCTAGAATTAAAATCATGACTTTAATAAGTATAAACCTCATGCGAACAATTTATAAAGCACTAAAATTTATTAAATGAAGTATGTGAAGTTTTGAAGGGTTATAAAATTTGAACATGCTTTTTTTACTATTATACGCCTCATATGATTACAGTATTTTTTGTCACTGCTTGTAATTTAGCAAAGGTGGGTGCACAGATATGGTGCTGTATTATTTCCGATTCTAGATAGAGAAAAGTGGCAACTACGTATTGATTGCAATTTTTAAGCTCAGATAGAGTCAAACTGGAATCCACATCACCTCAGGTTACCTGACTCAAGCAAATTACGATCAGATGGCCCATTTAATATGACACGAATCTCAAAACAACCCCCTACAGTCACAATAGGCACCGGATTTGAGTTTGGCCCATATAGAATTAATCTGGGCCGGCCATTGTAATTTGCTTGAGTCAGATACCTGGGAGGATATCGGTCTGCTCCAAGAAATTTAAGAATTTTAAAATATTTAGACCGAAACTGTCTCATCTAACTCAAATCGGAGATTAATCATTTCATGATATTTGAGATAACTTTTTTACGGGTAATTAGATTCAAACTTGTTTTAATTCTGTAAGTTTGAGTTGGGCGAGATTCAAAATCATTTGATTTCAAATTGATATAATTTTGGATTGTCTATAGTTCATGTAAATTGTATTTATGTTAACTTAATTCTTTTTTTTTCAATCAATGGATTCAGTTAAAATTGCTCAATTTTTTTTAAAATTCACCCTTCAATCAAAATCCAATTTACAGTGTCATGTTGTATCATCCTATTGTAGAGTAGTTACGACACATTTGTCGTGCCATGCGTGTTGTACTGTCACAGAGTTAATCACGCCAAGACTTTTATACATCCTCGTGCTCGGCTCGTCTGTGTACTTTTATATCCGCACTTAATAATATTAAATTGGTGATTGACACGAAGTTATTGAAATTTCTTTGTTTATAATTAAAATTAAAAAAAATATTAAGAGTATTTTTTTTATATTTGACAATTTAATTAAAATTTGGTCTCCAAGCACATTTTAATATGAAGAACACGTTAGAAGGTTCGAATCGACTATTTGAACTTTGAAAATAAAAATATGAGTTTTGGGTGCACGTTAGGTGCACCAAAAGAGGGTGCATTGGAACCCTCCTCTAATAATAATAACTATGATATTTGCAATTTCAAAAGATGTACATGCAAAAATTTTGTTCTATTTATCTTTTTTTTTTTTTAAGTAGAAATGTAGGAGTCATGCTCCTAATTGTACTATTTATCTTATTTACTTACAAATCTATATGTCCACTCCATGATATTGGAAGCACAAGTAAAATTATGGTAGACTGATTTTGTATCACTTCAAATATTATTTGTTTTTTAGAAATATAATGGGGACTTTTATTTATTGAAATATTTCTAAAGATAAATTATGTTCTCTAGAATGGATCCTATAATTTTTATTATGGTCAAGGGCGTGAGCTTGTCTCACATTCTTTCTTCTTGTTTTAGATTAGTTTTAAGAAATACATTATCCTGACAATAAACTCTACCGGATGTTGGATTTTTAATTCATTAGTCATATTTTCAGGCCCTTTAATATTGGTTGGGTTAGAAAAGGATTAATGCATGTGGCTCTAATCTTTTGGAGTCAGTATAGCACCTGGAGTCCTGGACATTTGCCAGTAAGTTATTTTCTTTGCATGATATTTACTTATCATGTCCTTGCTTCTTAATTAATTTATATGACTATGGAGTAAATCTTGTGAGTGATAGTTTAGTTTGCTTATCAGGTCCTTTGCATTAAGAATCCAAATATATTTTCTTTGTGTTAATTTAGAAGGCCAGAAGACTGCTATAAATATAAAAATATTAAAAATAATGAATTTAACAAAACATAGAGGTTAAATTCAGGGAAGTTGTAATAAAGAAAATAGAACGGGGAAGAATCAGGTAAAGTAAAACAAGTAATATGATCTTTTCTGAATCTAAATGTTGAATGGAATATATTCTTTGAGGGTATTTGCAGAGAAAAAAAAACCTTTCACGAATGGTTTCTCCATATCTTCCATATTTTTAATTGATTTTTCAAAATTTAATAAATGTGTACTAATTGGATGTATATATACGATAATAATCAAATATATATGATGCAATAATTAGACATGTATTTTAGAAGTGATTAAGATATTGAGTGTGAAAATTCAAAATAACATATATGTATTATCTAATAATCAAGTGTACATTTGGAATGATTAAATCTAAAAATTCAAAATAATTATAATAACATCAAAATGCGAGAACCATCATGTTATTAGATATTTAACCATCATGGTTAAAGAAAATGATTTTTGTGTGAAGGATTACAAATTCGAAATTTGAATGAAGCATTCTTATAGATATTTAAAGATAAGGAGATTATTCTCCATCTTTATCTAACAAAGTACTTGAGTGATATACAAATTTTTTATCTCAAAAATGAAGGTTCAACTTCTAATTTTTCCTAAAAAGAACATTAAAATGCGTAATGATAAATATCAACAATTTAAATAAAAAATCTTTGTTTATAATTTTAAACAATTATTAATAATTATGTCTAAATTAAAATAAATGAATATATCATTTATAATAATTAAATATCCGTTAGACAATAATTTAAATAAAAAAAAGTTTGTAAAAATATCAAAGATGTGAGAAAATTGTAATAATTATAAAATAAAAAAACAATGTTGTAAAAAAATATTTGTGTACAAAAATAAATTTATTGTCTGATTCGAATTCTTATTTGAAATAAATAATGACATACATTTTATGTTATTTTGGTGACATGTAATCATGTTTGATCACATGTAATGTTGTGTTGTATTTTGTGCACAATCATATTGTGATCAAATCGATTCATGCGTCTTGCTATTTTTCTCAAAGAATAATCACTACACACGACACTATACACGAATCACGTTATGTGACCAGTATGTGTGTCGCACTGTGTTGTTTAAACATAGCCACCGTACAGCTATGATTCATGATTTTTGCTTGATAGTAGATTGATAATCTCTGTTAATGGATTAAAGGGTAATGTTATGCCCCTCAACTTTTTTTTATCTATTTTTAATCAATCACTTTAACAAGTTATGTTATCGGTGATATAATTTTGTGAAATGACTAGAATATCTTGATATATTTATCTTTGTTTTAATTTTTTTAAATAATAACGATATTCTTTCAATGAATTTTAATAATAATTTTATTAATTTAAAATTGATGTTAAAAATGATAAAGTGTTATAATTCATTAAAATATTTAAACAAGAAGTAAATTATCAAGGATATTCTAATCGTTTTATATATTCTAATTAGTTTAATTGTTTGTTAAACTATATTTTTTTTCTATAAAAATAAGACAACATAAAAAATAAAATAAAATAACTAAAAGCTGAAATAGCTAACGTCTCAAGTACAATAAATATTCATAAATAATAGTTTACAGAAAGAAAAACATTTTTCTGTTTCAATACACGGTTTGCTACCAAGAGAGTTGCGACCCACTAGTAGGAGAAGGAGATCCGAATTCGGTTCCAGTGAAGTAATCTAATTTTTGGGTTTTCGATCGAGACCGTCCGATTCAAATTCGTGAAAATCCATCTCTGAAATGAGCGCACCCATCGAATTCGAATTCCGAGACGATCTCGAGCGACGAATTCGAATCGGACGGTCTCGATCAGAAACCCAAATTTAGGGGGATCCGGACCCAAGAGGTCCCCCATATCCCGAATTCGGATCCAGTGAAGTAACCCAATCTTTGGATTTTGAATCGAGACCGTCCGATTTGAATCCGCGAAAATCCATCTCCGAAGTGAGCGCACACATTCCGACGACGAATTCGAATTCCGAAACGATCCCGAGCAACGAATTCGAATCGGACGGTCTCAATCCAAAACCCAAAGATTGGGTTACTTTAGGGGATCCGGACCCTCATATCCCGGTGAAGCGCAACATAACGCAGAGAAGAGAGTGGTGAAAGTCAATGGAAGGGACATCGATGTAGGGGTCTAGGAGAGCAGGGCGGTGACGCCGGTGAGGAACATATAGTACGGTGCCGCGGTGCGGAATGGATGAGACAGTGTAGTCAAGGCGGGACATGGTATGAAAATTCGTCAAATAGAAAGGAGAGAGAGAAAGGATTGGTGTGGCTATCGGTGTGGTACAGATCTGAACACATATGTGATTCAATAAGTTTTAAAATTTCAATTTCTTCTAAAGATAGGTAAAATTACAGCGTTCTTATTAAAACTTAGATTTAAATTCTTATTTTTATTTTTGTGTGTTGTTTATATAATGTTTCAAGGGTACTATTCATTTAAGTTTAATTATGTTAGATAAATTCTTAAGGTTTAATTCATTTAAATTAGCGACAACTATTTTATTAATTTGCATAAATTTTAAGATACTTAGTTGATTAATCTTATCCTTAATTGTTATTCTTGATTTGTTTAAGTTTATTTGATTTTACATTGTTGGTTTTATATTGTTACATTTAAATTTAAAACTTTTTAATCAGTTGAAAAAAATAATAACAAATATCTATTAAGTTTGTTTTAATTAACCTTTAATTATGGTTATAACTAATTAATCATTTTTCCAAATCTGAGTTATCACAGGCTGTGCACAGATATGAAACAACGGCCGAAAAAACTGATCAAAAGGTAGAGGAAACATCTTGCATTGTAGATATACAATACTCAAATATTCTACTTTTAATGTATCTAATCCAATTATCCTCAAATATTCTACTTTGGATACCAGGATGAGGTGTTGTGTTGTACATAAATTCTTTTGATTTCTTAATACAAAATTGTTAGTTGAGCGTAAGCTCGCTAATTAACCATTAAAAATAAAAAACACCACTTTCTGATGTCAAAAAAACCATTCGTGAAAAGTTTTTCTTTTTCTTTTTCTCTCCAAATACCTTCGTCAATTTCTAATTTAGAAAGAATGTATTCCACTTCCCTGAATTTAACCTCTGTTTTGTTATAAATTTTCATTATTTTTGATATATTTATATCTATAGTAGTCTTCATCTTTTTTTTGAATAAAAGGGCTTGAAAGCCCGTTTCATTTAGAAACATAGAATCATTACATCCACATAGGCCATAGCAATCATAGACAAACTAAGCTACAAAATAAACCAAGTTCATACAGGTTTGAACTGAAACAAGTGAGACACATCCAAAATATAAATCTCCATGCAGGGAGTAATTAAGCTATATATCAGGAAGTTAATTTGTTCTATTGTGTAAATACAAAATGTCTGATCCCACAATCCCACATGCATTCTCTCTAGTCAGCATCAATGACCACCAGAGGAAACTCTTTGTATACCTCAATGCAATCCATATCCTCAGGTTATAATAATGGTTAAATCCAATAAGCTTAATGACACTCGAGTTTATAATAATTGTACTTCATTTATAATTTTTTATAAAAATTGTACTTTTAAAAGTTATATTTGATAATTACAAACTAAAGTTTATAATATATATATATTATTTTATCATTTTATTAGGTTACGGGTATGTGGTGTTTTAATGTGTTTTATAATATATATATAAGCTTAACGAATTGTTAAAAATATTTTAAACAATATATTTGACAGTCAATGACTAAGTATATGTGTATGTAAATAATATTATAAATTATTGTACATTTAGTACGTGATGAATTAAAGTTTATTTTATTTATTGTTTTCAAATTTCGGAACCAGCTCATGTTCTTTTAGAAACTTCTCTTTCATAATTCAATACTCTTCATGTGCAAGTCAATTGATTCACCAAACCCCAGCGGCATTTTCATTTCTTTTCCAACTCTTAAAACATGAAGAGTTAGTTCATTAATAATTTGCAATATGTTTCATCTGACATGAATATCTTGCACAATTATGTAAATGACATCAGATTATACCTTACAATTGCATAAAATTTGCACAATCTATTTTTATATTTGTTATTCACATTTTTATTTTATTTATGATATTTTCTACTAATTTAATTCATCCCACATCAAATTTAATCATGTCAGTTTTGGACTTAGTCCGAAATGGAATTGCCAAGCCTACTCAATTAATGATACTATTTTTAGTAATCAATTCATTATTCCCATAATTTCTTAATCTCTGAAAAAAAATGCTTTTTAATTTTAACTTGATTTCAGCCTTACAAAAACCCAGCTATTGTAATGCTTTTTTATTGTGTGTTTTGAATATATGGGAGAGCACTGTATAGTCATATCACTGTTGGGGCATATATTGCCAAAGACATAGCGCATGATGGTGTAATGGTGCATGCATGCAAAAACACTTTGAATAAAAACACTTACTTGCACTAAAGACATCTGAATAATTTCAAAAAATCCTAAATCATAAACCAATTTGGTCTGCATGACAAACTCTAATTTCATTAGCAGATAAGATAAAATACTAAATCATAATTTAAATTTGGTATGTATAATTTTCAATTTTACTAACTATTTACAACATAAACAATATATAATTTTCAACAGGTGCAAAGAGTAATTACATTCACTAACCTTTATTAATCCCTATAAATACAAATACAGCCTAATTAATAGAAAACAATATATTAGACATCCAGAAATTATAATTAAATCAATTAGAAATGGCAAATAAATTTCATAACTTTACAAAACAAGAACAAAAATTGGGTCAAGAATATATAAATTTTTCAATTTCATAACATTTATTAATCCATAGAAGGAACATATGAATTTTTCAATTCCATAGAATAACATATAATTTTTTTTATTCCATAGATGGAACATATGAATTTTTCGATTCCATAGAAGAATATTTAAATTTAACATAAAATTGTCACGTCACTTTAAATTTAACAGAACCGTCCTGTTCAAGTCTAAGTTTGAGACTAATAATTTCACAATATTATATACAAAATTGAATTATTGTAAATAATATTTTTATACAAAGATAAATTAAAAATATGATTCAATTCTTTGGATCTGGGTTCAACCGAGTTATAAATTATTTAACTTTAAATTGATATAATTTTTAGTTGTTTGTTGTTGAATTGAATTGTATACAGAGCATCTCCATCATATTATCTTTTTCATTAATTTCAAAATTCTTGCTGACAATTAAAAAAAGTCTCATTGTTGTTACTTTTAATTTTTTTTTTTTAATGATGTAGTGCAATTGCAAATACTGAAAGATTTTACTAAGTGAAACCTTTCATCTCTGCTTTCACTCTCAAAACAGCCAATTAAATTTGTTGACGGGCATTAAAAGCAATTGTTAATCAATTGCATAGATGAAGTTGTTAAATTAAGTTTGAAGTTTATTTCTCTTTACTATTTGACAATTGTTTGAAATTGCTAATCAATTTCATGAATGAAGATGCTATAAGATTGTTATTTTTTTCAAAATTAATGAGTCCAGTTGCATCAATTTTATGTTTGAATAAAAATGATCAGAATGGTCGACTGCGTAATTTATATCTTCACTTAATATTATTAATAAATAGTAGAGAGAGTAGTAGAATCTTCGTTATTGAGAATAAAACTAAAACATAATTCTTAAATAGTATTTTCTATGTTCTACAAAATAAATATAATTTTCAATTCTAGAGAAAATGTGTTCAGAAAATTGGTGTCATTTTTATTATTTACTTATAAATTTGTACATAGTTAAATTAATAAGGTTCATTCCACGAAATTGGAATCATGGTTAATTATAGCATTCATAGTTATATGATTTGACAAGTTATGATTAAGATGACGTATTGTGACCAAGTTAAATTTTGATGTAACGTGTTGTACAATGACCAAAATTACGAAAAATAGTCACGGTACGAGAATGATCACAGTACGTTCCGTGATCAAGTCACGTCAACAACACACGTGACGTTACTAGTCACATTTAACTATTTTTTTAGTAATTTAAGTTAGTTTATTGAAAAATTATAAAAATTATACAATAATGTAAAAGAATTGTAATATGATATAATGAAATAGTGTTAAAAAAAGTTATGCTTTAAAAAGATAAATATATTAAGTGTGAACTAATTAGTAGCATGCATAATTTTTTTTAACCTTTTGATATCCCATGTTATTTAAACCATCGCTCTCGGAAATTCATATCGCTATAATATCACCTGGGCACTTTCAACCTGAAGAAAATGCTTGAGGACCCTAGCTAGTACTGTGCAAAAAATTTAATTGAATGACTCAATTTTAAATTAAATCTGTGTCAAACACAAACTGCCATATTAAACTCACAAACATGTCCATTTTCTTTCTAGTGTTTAAAATAAATAAATAAAATTAAAATGTGGTATATCGTTCTAATGAAATGTCAAAAAATAACACAAATATTTTCTCAAATAAAAATGCTTTTTGAGGAAGTGTTTTTCTCGGCTTGACGGATGATTTACAGGTACGGGTCGTAATTGACGTGATACTATTTTGATGTTATACAGGATGAATGTGAACAATCGACATTTTGTTAATAATTTTAAAGAAGAAAAGAGTTAAATTCATAATATCATTTGTGAATTTTTTTAAATGTGACACAATCCGTAGAAATCAACCCGAGCGCTTCATACCAGCTCCTTCTCCAATATTTATTCTACCATCTTTGAAAAAAAAATAAACTCAATAGTCATTATTTTTGAAAAATTCCATAATTATCAGGTTCGTAGATTGTAGCTGCGTAACCAGCCTGTGAGATCATTCTAAATGATCTGAGAATCAACTTTATAACAAGAATGATTCCATAAATTATAGTTGCACAACTTACATGCTGATTGTGCATGTTATAGGTGTGAATCTCAAAATTTTGAAAATTTTGAAAAATAGTAGTTATTGGGTTTATCTTATTTTCAAGATGGAAAAAAAAATTGGAAACCTTCCAATTTCTTTTTTTTTGTGATCTTCTACGATTACTCTTTCCTTCATTTTTGCACCACTTAACAAGCTAAAAACTAGTTTAACGATGGCAAAAAGAAAATAAAGATGTCAGTATGAATCGGCTCACCACCCGAAATAATTCGTACCGACCATATCACGTTTGAAATTTTCTCAAAATTAATTTTACAAGTTAAATTGATTTTTTTATTTTATAATGCTATGAACAAAATAGTGAGTGTGAACGAAGAGATAATAATTTTAACATAGTAGTATTGATTTCTCTTTGAAATTATGACGAATCCATATGCTAGGTGGCTCTAAATCATATCTTTTTTATTTTTTCCTCCAAAATCTTGAATTGTCATCTCATCTCAATCTCATGCATGTACACTCTTTTTGTCAAAAGCATAAAATACAAAATAGAGATGGTTAGAGAGGTGCGAATCGAGCGAATGGAGGTACTGTATTTTTTGCGTGATATCTAGTAGCTTCTCTCAACCTCTTATTCAGAATAGGAAATGATACAGCGCCACTCTTCGTGCACACACCATTACTAGATTACATGTAGTGAGAACAATCCTTGTAATCACGAGAAGTAAAAAGAGTCGAAATTTTTATTAATATCTAACAAATATATTAAATTTCAAAATCAACACCTCATGCTGAGAAATTTCAAAATCTATTCAAACTGCAATTTTTTTTATAAAAATTCAGCCTAAAACTGCAAAATTATTTTGCGGTATTGGAATTCCAAAACTGCAAAATTATTTTGCGGTATTGGAATTCCAAAACTGCAAAATTATTTTGCGGTTTTAGGTTTCCAAAACTTTGCGGTTTAAGTTTTTCTTATTATTTTATAATTAAATAGAAATATTTATAATTTATTTATTTTTTGTATTAAAATCTTTGAAATATTTTATATATTTCTTTGAAAATAGATGAAATACTATATACTTTGATTTATTAGAAATACTATGACAAATAATCCGGATCAACATTTTTCAGCCCGGATTTTTTGCAGCTGTAAGAAAAAATTAAAATATTTATTTCTGTGTTATTGGAAAAAAAATATGTTTTGAATCTGAGTTATTGATCCCGGTTCAAAAGTTACTACTAGGTAAATACATGTTTACTGTTGTGTGTCTCATTTTCATTGTTGAATCAAAACCAATGTAAGATGTGATATGATCTGGCATGTAAGATGTGAATCAGACAATCTTGATTGCATTATATATTGAATGTTTTAGTCCTTCAATCCCATTAACTGATTAGATTAGCATAACAAATTTGAATCTGATAAATGTGAACTCATTCTCTCCTTTTTTTTCAACCTCATTTAATCATGCCATTTGGAAATCACATTAAACTCAATAGTCATTTGATCTGATAAATGTCTTCACATGTCGTTTGGAAATCACATCTTCTAGAAAACCTAATCGCTAATCAGTTTCACCTTTCTTACACAGCCCCTATTTTATCATACTCCCCATTATTGCAATTCTACAAGCATATCTGCAAGTCTTCATAATATAGAACATCCTTTGCAAAATATTGCAAACATTTTTCTACATCCTCCAATTACAGTAATTAATCACAAGAAGAACACATAATACAAGAGCATCTCTACCCTTGATTTCCTTCATCCGATTGAAATTGAATGCCCTTTGGATATCAAGTTAACAACAAAATCAAATGTCTTCACAATTTCACCTTTTTCACACATTCCACCTATAATAGTCCGAGGTAATTAGAAGAGTTAAAATTGCCACACCGAAGGCCGCATGGCCCTTGCCTCACCATTCGTGTATCCCCCACCCATTTTCATTTTCCCGCTCATCCCCGTCCTTTCACGTATCTCTCTCTCTCCTCTTGTCGCTTCAACTTTCTTAAACTTTCTTAAACCCTCAAACTTTCCTCCTGTCTATCCACAAACTCAAACTTTCTTAAACCCTCAAACTTTCCTCCTGTCGCTTCACCCTCAAACTTGACTGCCATGGCCAACTCTCCTTCCGATCTCTCTAACCTCCCCGACGCATTGCTTATCACAATCATCTCCTTCCTCCGCATATGCATCGCCGCTCGCATCTCTGTTCTCTGTTGCCGTTTTTGCCACCTCTGGGAGGCCTCTCATTCCCTTGCGCTCATCAGCTACGACCTTCCTAGTCCCCGATGGGCACAATCTAAAAACTTCATTGCCATGGCCGAACGTGCGGTGCTTCACCGCAATCCCTTCCTCCCTCTCCAGAGCTTGTGCCTAGAGCTATCCCGTTGTGGCGTTCAAGATGCTATGGCAATCGTTTCGTCCTTGCTTGCCAAGGCCTGCTCCCTTGACTTGCGCCACCTCACCATCCAACATCTCTGGTTGTCAAATTTCTTACCTATTCTCTCCATTGTCTTTACGATTAACTCTCTCAGGTGTCTCTCCCTTCATCACCTAAGTCTAAGTGGCCGATCTCAAGAACTTAATTTTCCAGCTGGAAATAATTTAACCAACCTGAGAAGCCTTTCTCTTGAATTGATATATATTGACCTGGCAATCTCAACAAATGTCTCTCTGAATTGTGTTCCTTGGAAGATTTATATCTTCATACGTGTTGGACTCCTCGAGTTAGCCTTTCCTCCCAGACAATCAGAAAACTCAAACTGATTATTAACTGTGGTATTTGCAAACTGATTATTAACCGTGATATTATGGGATCTCTTCCGTTATTGGAGTCACTTCATTTGGAAATTAAGTACAGTCTTGGAAAACTGTCTCACATCCATGCAAATGTTCCTTCGTTAAAAAAAACTGTTATTAAACTTCGCGCTGTCAGTGTTGTTGTTGGGCTGCTCAATTGTATCTCACATGTGGAAGAGTTAAGCTTGCATTTAGAGAGCGAGGTAGTAAACTTTACCCCTCATATTTATTTGCATATGTGAGTTATGTTTTCATTCTGCACATCTTAATTGCTTAGATATGAGTGTCTATACCTATCAATTGACCACCTTTTTTCAAACATAAGGTGGTGTGTTATGGTATGTCACATATGCATCTGATACTAGTACAACAACTTTATTTAATTGATGCAAGGTACAGTTGTAGGCTTATGCTTTACTTGGATATTATTGTCATGTGTATTTGTATGTATTCTACAGGATGAGAAGAACCTAATTACTATCTTGTTGGAATCAATAAAAAATATGCCCGAGTTTCCTAAGTTGGAGCACATGGATTTGACCCTTAACTTTCAAGAGCACAATATTGAAGCTGTCAGCACCATGCTCCATAATTGTCCTGCTCTCAAGTCACTGAAGCTAGTTCATGAGGTGCATAACCTTTTTATTTTATATTTGTAACTTGCATGTTAAAAATTCCATTATATGTGCTTCTGTACTAATGTGTGAAGATTCATCGATGAAATAGTCTTTTCGTTGCTTGGTCTAACCTTAACTATGCCCAATAAGATGTAAGTCTAGTATATTCCGAGGATGTTATGTAGAATCAACACATTTTGCTCTAAATAGGGCTTTGGTTGGGATTAAACTCTTTGTTATTTATTTTTCAAAAGAGAAACTAGCTAGGATATTGTTGAGAGCATATCAGTCATAAATCACAATATTTTTTTATTTTTTCTAAATTAGTTGTATTCAGAAGACGTGTGATATTTTTCTGGTGTTTCGCACTTATATGGGGTCATTTCAATACACAGTCCAATCCAGCGGACGAGCTACTAAGGGGACATGGCCAATTTCAATCCTCTTTAGTTAATAAAATTAGGGAGGCTTTGATATCCTTTGTGTTGACACTAGTTATAGTTTCTTTACTATGGTTGAGATTTGTGTGGGATGTATTAAATTAGTTTTTATTATGTGATGCAAAGGAGCTAGGTTTCTTTCCAACTGCATATTGCTACTGACTATATAAATTTACATTTTGTTCCATGCTTAGGTTCCCAATTTCACTGGTTCGTCAAGAGGAGGAAGGAAAAGAATAGACAGGAAAACAAGGCCGCCACGAAATGCTGATGATAATTGCCACTATGCTTATTTCAAAAATCTTCATTTGGAAGAGAATCGTAAAGAAGTCATCAAGTTTGTAACCAGGACTTGCACGGTCCAACTAAATGAAGTCATTTTGATTGCTTTAATTATGTTTGAAGCATGTTGTCAAAATCAATACTTCAAATGTTTTTATTTTGGGGTCTCCAGCAGAATGATGATATGAAGACAACAAATTACTTTTTGTATAGATCCAGAGATAGGACCAGTATACCTCAGCCCCATTTTGGTTTTTGTTTAATCTCAGTGCTTAAGTCCGATATATTCTGTGGTAATGAACAATAGTCTGACAGTTTGTAAGTTATAACTTTGGTTTCATATATGAAACGCGCACTTGCATACCTTTTATCAAAAAAAAAATGATTTTATTTTTGGCTCACTCTTATGTAAAATTGGACTCAAATTGGGCATGCATTCAGGTTAATGTGGAATGTTTTTATTTTAATTTTAACAGAGATTATTTCAATAGTAAGAAATATCAGAACCGTTTGATCATAAATAAATGAACGGTCCAAAATATTTGGTATGCACAGAAGCATTTGCCATATTATAAATATACCCATTTTCCAATTAAATCAATTAAAAACAATAATTAATAGTAATAAAAAAAGAAAAAGACAATTATACCTAGGGGTGAGTACATTGCTCATAACTCGCTCGCTAAATGCTCATTAACAACTCGCTATAACTCGCTCATTAACTTAATGAGCCGAGCATGAGCATACCTCAACTCACTCATAACTCGCTCATTAAGAATTGAGTTACATAAATCATGCCACATCTAATCCACTTCTCTAATAGCTGATAGTATATCCAAAAAAATAATATTAAGAATTTGCAAATTTTTCTAAAACAAGCAAAATTACAATTCCCATTCAATGCACTATTCCTTAATTTTTTTTTTGTTTCGGGCCATACTCATCAATACACTAGTCTCAAAATATAACCCAAAATTTGATAATTAATACACGGTTCTAGATTTGTACAGTTCTGAATTTGTTTATTTCTAAATTCTACATTTTATTATTGTTTTGATAATGCAAATTTGAGGTATGTGAAAAGGAGATAGTTTTGAGTATGTAACATGTAGGGCCGTGAGAACGACAAAATGATAGTTGTTTGATTTTGTTAAATTTGCTTATGGACAATTTTTTGTTAAATTATGTACTGTTTAATTAGGTTGGATTATGACAATTTGTTAAATTCTATAAATGAAAATTAGTTTTTGAATGATGTATTTAAACAACTTGGCAACTCGCTCATTATCAACATGCTCATTAACAACTCGCTCTAACTCGCTCATTAAGCTAATAAGCTGAGCATGACCATACTCCAACTCGCTCATTAATCACCCCTAACCCATCCCTCATCCCTTCCCTTTCAATCTGCTTTGACACTCCTGTCTCTATCTCTCTCCCTCCTTTCTCGTACTTCTACTGGAGATGCGGTTCCTCCTCGAGACGAGTTGGAGAAATCCTCGAGGGCTAGAGCAATGATTCTCTCTCGCGCTGAAACTCTGATCCGCGTCAAAGCCAAGACCATGCTTCAAGCAGGTATTGGTACGACCTTGTTAATGCATATTTTGGTTTCTTGCATTGGCAGTTTGCTTTCATACTCGTTGATGCAGAAAAGTAGAGGGGGGGGGGTCTCGTCTTAGGTGGCTTGACTGGTGACACTTAACATGTCATGATGCTGGATTTTTTTTTTTGCAAATTTGATAGTAGCTCAGATATTACTATTCATTTTCGTCTTTTATGTATCTTACATGCCAAGAAGTTAATGTAAATTGTTAGTCATGCTATGCTTTTGTGAACTTGAAATTGATCGGAATGATCTATTTTCTTATTTTGAAATTACCGAATGTAATGCACTAAGACTTCTAACATTGATTGTGTTTTTGTAAATTAGCTGTTGTTTAGTTTTTGTTTGTTTTGTTATACAGTTTTTCATATATTGCACAATTTTGTCATTTCATCTTTTTTATGTGAGATTGATGTTATTTTGCTTAAATCTCCATACCTCAGGGGGCGTTTGGTTCAATCTATCGGAGAGGAATTCCCTGGCATCTCCATGCCCTCTTTCTTATTTCCACGTTTGGTTAAAACAGGAAGGGCATACATATGGTAATCCGCGATTCCCTAGCGATGAGAATGCCATAGTTGGTGGCTATCGCGATAGCCAAAAAAAAGGCGGAACTTTTTCATTCCCTCTCCGCGGAAATCATATCACAGCGCGCCATATTCTAATTTTTTCCGTCTTTCCCTCTTCTTCTCCAAAATCAGATCTCCGCTCCGACTTTTTCTTCAGTCTCCACTCCATCTCCGACTCACCCCAACTCCATCTCTGATCAGGTTTGTTAGATTTTGTCTTCTTCTTCTTTTTCTTTTTTTGGGAAACTGACAGAACCTGTCCGATATATTGAAATTAAAAGGATTACAGCCCATATATTTCCTTCATGGACCTCTTCTCAAGCGAGATGAAATGGTACGGCATCTAATTCGTTGCTGTTTGCTCAAACTACTGCCTATTTTTCTTGAAATTCTCTTTTTGTTATTCTATTATTACTACGCTGGTAGTACCCTTTTATTGCTGAGTTTGTCCAATAGAAGACATATGTACATTTACCTTGCTATCCTGTTTCTATCTAGAGCACCAATCATTTAGAATAACCTAACATAGGCTAATTACATACAAGAATCACAAAGCAAACTTGAAAGAAGAAAAAACCAGTAAAGTAACGTACCAGTTGCTACCAGTAAAGCAACGTACCAGTTGCTACCAGTAAAGCAACGTACCAGTTGCTACCAGTAAAGCAACGTACCTTAATATGTTAATTGTTACAGACTACTAAGTGATATTAGATTCTTTTAATTATTATTTAATGATGGCTAATTGAGTTAACTTAATTGAGTTAGCTAATTGAAACTAGGATATTCTATTTCAAATATTTTCACAGAATTTTGCATCCACAACCAAACAGAGCAGCACATGATTATGCCTTAACCTCTTTTAAGTCCTGATTCCACCAATTTAATTGAAGCAAATATTTGGTACAACACAATTACAATATAAGCTTAAAACTGTTTTTTTCCTAGTGAGGTTACAGTACTTTTCATAGAGCTTATTGGTCCCTACTTTACCTTTTTCTTTATGAAGGTTCAAATCGAATTCATCAAGAGAGAGTGGGTTGTCTGTAGAAGCCTCGTATCCTGCATTGTGAAACAATGGACAAACCGACAAATCTTTACACAAGAGATGTCGAAACGCAAGAGACCAACCAACTACCAGAGGAGCTAGATAATGAGCTAATCAGACATATTGAATCAACCGATGAATGGACTAATTGGAGGGACACTTTAGCTCATGATATGTTTACCATGTGGAGAAGCTCAAGAAATAATCACTGAGTCAATTTCTTATTAGTTGAATGATATGGTCATTTTTCTATTTTGTCATTTAAAAATTTTTATGGGTATGAAGTATATGGTTGAATGATATAGTCAATTTTTCTATTTAAAATTTTTTAATGGGTATGAAGTATATGGTTGAATGATATAGTCAATTTCTTATTAGTTGAATGATATAGTCATTTTTCTATTTTCTTATTAGTTTCTTGTTATTATGTGTATTTGTAGCACAGGAGTAAATCTTTGATCATCTTACGTCTCTGTCTGAATGATATTATGTTTTATCGGCTTTATATTATATAATCAATAAATTAAATAATGTGAAAACACTTTTTTCACGTTGTTATTTTTTTTACATTAATTTGATTTCTGATTTACAATTTATCTTTAAATAATACATAAAAGTTTAGTAACATAACATTATTTAGTTAATAATTTAAAAATAGTGAAGACATGTCTTTATAGTCATTGCGATAGCTATGCGCGAACCAAACATGGTAATAACACATTTTTTGGAATGCTAAAGTAATAGCCATACGCGAACCAAACATGGTAATGCCACATTTCCTGTAATGACACATTTCCTGGAATGACATTCCCTGGCATTACATTCCCTGGAATCCTTCTATTCCTGGAATGATCTGTAGCGCGAACCAAACGCCCCTGAGGTTAATAAGTTGTTATTTGAGCTCTATTCTCATGTATGGTAATAACTACACTAGTGATTTACTTATCCTGTACCAAATTATTTCATGTGAAATTAGTTGTTAGTCTTGTTTTTTTATCCAACAATCAAAATATTCAATTATCATATTATAAGCAACCTTCACAAGCTCCACTGCATTTTCCTAAAAATGCAATTAAATTGCAACAATAAAATATTGCACATTTCATAAATCTCCTTTTCAACTATACAACAATACATTATTTCATCACAATGAAAAAATATAGCATTAGATGCCAAAAAATTTCCAATTACAAGAACTTTTTAAAGTTTTATCAAAATTGAGGAGCATTGATATATCTATTCAATATCAATCTCCCACATGTCATGGACCTGAGGAAAAATGTGGAGTTTGAATTAGATTTTTTAATCTATACCTTAGCTAACATTAAATTTTTTAAAAGTATTTCCTAACCAGTAAATTACAATTAAAAAAAAAACAACATATGTACTACAAAATGAATTGTATTAGAGCTCCAAAATTAAACTTCTCCATTTTCTGGTACATTTCTTTCGTGATTTTCTAATTTGCGAATTTTTTAGTTCTAATAAAATGAGGTAAGTCGCAATTGAGTTTAATTGGAGTTTCATAAATGTATAAAAAAAATGAACCATAAAATGAGGTAATACGTCTATGGCTGAGGCCTAGAATCAAGCATAAAAGGCCCCGATACCTTCTTGTCTTGGCCTTGACACAGATCAGAGTTTCAGCGCGAGAGAGAATCACTGCCCTAGTGCTCTAGCCTTCGAGGATTTCTCCAACTCATCTCGAAGAGGAAATGCATTTCCAGCAGAGAGACGAGAAAGGAGGGAGGGAGAGAGAGAAACTTGATAGTCACTACCAAAAAATTTCAAAAGAGAGAGAGAAGAATGGCACGGCAGAGCCGGCTCCGTCACGGAACGACACGGCACGTGTGTCAGAAACGTGCCGTGCTCATTTTTTGAAACTTTGGCACGGCACGTGAAAGATTTAGTCACGGCACGGTACGACACGTAATCACGTGTAATTAGAACCATTAAATATTAATTTAATGGTAAATCTTGAATAAACTAACTTAAATTATAATTAAATGGTCACACGAGTCACGCATGGTCACGACACGTTTAGGCACGGCGTGACTCACGTGGCGTGACCATTCGCGTGTCGTGACCACCCCTTGACATTTTGATCACAGCACGACACGGCACGTGAAAAATTAACTTGGTCACGGTACAGCACGGCACGAGACCAAAAACACGGCACGGTACGGCATTTCCACTCTAGGTATAACTGTTTTTTTTTTATTACTATTAATTATTTGTTTTTAATTGATTTAATTGACAAACGGGTATATTTATAATATAGTTAGATTTGGGAAATAACTAATTTTAAAGTTTTGATGGGGAAATATTCAATTGAAGAAGTTATGATGGGTATATATATCTAAATTTCTCTTAAAATAAATTGTCCAAATCTCATTCTACCAGGTCAGGTACCTGACTGGATCTGAATTCCAAGATTGTCATGGGCCTCATCTTTTGACAAAAAGAATGTCAAGTTAACGGGGCCCTTATATATAAGAAAAAAGAAAAGAAAAACAAGTACCCACCAACAGAACAATACTTTGGAATAGAACACGAAAAAGACAGGTATGACAAAACATTTAGACAAACTACTGTGTAACAATACATTTTTTTTTTTTGCTGCTAAGCACCTAACAAGAAAATGATACAAGCTTCTAATTTCATCTTGACTTGAAAGCAAGCCAAAAAGAGAAGCCATAAAGATCAGGCTTTAATCTTCCATTTATGAGCCGACCGGGGACCGCTACTTATGCCCTCGTAATATCGTTGCTCCAACTTTCCACTATTCCACTTCTTAATAAAACCTGAGAATAAGTCATGTGCAGATTCAGATGAAAGATCAGAGAAGAAGATGCTTTTCTTTTCCTTCAACCACGTAGCAAACTCATTGTTCTTAGAAAAGTAGTCTTCTTCTGACAGCTGCTTAAAATCCTATTTCAGAGCAAAAATCAAGTAACATTTATTAATGATAATGACTACAGCTTCTAACATTTTCTACTGGTACACGACTCACACATCCCATTATACTGATAAGGGCATTTTCTGCCAAAAAAAGTCATAAGCTAGTTCAATTAAACTAGGGTCAGAGGTCTTCATTCAAACTGATACAGTATCTCCAACAACATATAATAGTTCAATATAAATCCCTATTTCTTTGTTCAATTTATTTTGAGCTCTTGTCAAAAAGTTTCACACAGACATCAAGTTCTATGCACATGCAGTCAGTACTGTTGTCATTTTTATACTGAACCAGTCAGGTCTAGAACCAATACAAACTGATCATTTTTTTGAGTAAAATGAACTTTCAGTTGCTAAAATCAACAACCAAGATGGAGAACTTTACACGAAAAGTGCATATGTAGGAGTTACTTACAGAAACTGTGTCTTTCTTTCTGTGCTTGTGCTCATCCTTTGGCTTCTTCTCTGGTGCCATATGCAAAATAATTTTAAAATGAATCAAGTGCTAAACATTGCGACTAAGCTATAACTGAAGTAAATTATTTTCTGAATATCCAAAACAAAAGTAGTAGAAGAGAACAAGGAATAGGCCTTGCAATGGAGAACATTCATATAAAACTCATAGCACAAATGAATAGTTCTAACTACTATTTAGTGAGCATCAATTACCTATAATTGAATTATATGGTATCAGACATTTAAAGATTTATATTTTTAGTTCATTCAGACAGTTTTTGTGCTATAACTGGGTTTATACATGCCCATGTCGCATCATCTCAATTGAAAACAGACCAGGTTTTCTCATATGGCGCTGCATAACCTGTTTTAGGGCTTCCTCGTACCCTACTTCTATCAGGGACTCCCAAGTTAAATTTGCTATTTTAATATAATTATGTAGGTATGTGTAGGTATGTTGCTTCTGCCTAATACCATATCAAGTTTATGAAAGCATAGCACCAAATCCACCAATTGGTCAGTGCTAGGCCCCAATCTCTTTTGAGAATCAAACAAATGGTCCCTGATAGGAATGGTTTATCCCTTGTAATATTTTCAAACTATTTCTTGATAGAGAGAAAACCCTTGATTTTAAAAATTCTAGACCATCCAATAGGAATGGTTTATCCAATATCAAGAAAATAGTAAAAATATCCTATAAATGTATGCAAAATTTGGCATCCGGCAAAATTTGATATGCAAATCAAATTGAGAAGCTAAAATCTGTTGTTTGAAACTTTGAATCTCAAAAATTGAAATTTGGAGCTGTAGAACAGGTCAATTAGAACTATGCAAAGCACCATAGACTAACTCCTATCATATACCCTTGGAAACAAAAGGAAAAGATATAACAAAAGTTTGCTCAGTATCAAAGTCCTTCTAAACATAAATATTATATGTGGCACATCTTAACTGTGTCCAATATTACTCTAATAAACAGCTCCATTTTAATATCCCTTAGAATTAATGTCAAAAATCTTGGTGTTGAAAATAATTCTGGCCCCAAGTGGTGAATAAATGTCGGCTGACAAACCAAGGTTATAGGTGGCACCAGGTGTCATGTGAATACAATGGATGACAAGCTCATGTGACAAAGGCCTCACACTTTCACAGCGGCAAGTTTATAAATTATAACTCTTCACACTGAGTTACAATTTTTAATTGTAATTTTGAATATTTTGCAGATAGACACGACTATTCCACCTTTTTTTTTTTTGACAAAAGTTTTGTATAATTGATATACCGAGGCTCCAAAATGACAACGACTTGAAACAGTATCACTTGTAGATTTAAAATAACTGCTGAAATAGAAAATAATTACAAAAAAGGATAACCTTTGTCTTCTTCAGAGGTTCTACCATGCTTACTTGATTTCTCTCTCTTATTTTCCTTTTCTCTTCTCCTTCTCTTTTTCTCCTCGTGTTGTTCTTCTTCTTCTCTACCATGCCTCTTCTTCCTATGCTTTCTCCTCTCCTCTTCGTCCAAAATACACAGATGAGCCCCACGAAATCCGTAAATAATAAAAAACTACACTAGGGTCGAAGATAATCTTTGTTTTTGAAATATGTAAAGAATTACCAGGCGAAGGAGTAGGGGAAGATCGCCTCTTTTTCGATGTCTCGTCTCTCATCTTTACAGATTCTCAGACTGCTCGAATTGGAGAAAAAAAGGAACAAAAAGAAAAGGAGATATCGGACTATCCGAGTGATTCAATCAGAGAGAGAAAGTGGGCCGAAAGTGCATCTAAATAAGTAGAATCAGCAGTGAGCTATACCACAGCCCAGAAACCTCAGCAGCCCACTTAACATATTAGAATCAGCAGGCGCTTTGTCCGGTTTGCACATGTCGTCCACTTAGTCCCACCACACCTAACAACAAGAGAGGGACAACTAGAGGGGCTATAAAACACGTCTGGGTACAACGGAGGAAAGCACTTACCTGGACGGGGTCAATGCTCGATCAAGAAGGAGCATGGCCTAGGCTAGTGGCCCACATTGCACTTTAGTGGGAGCGCTGGCCTACCATCTGCCCAAGTGGCAGAGTGGACGTCGTAATTTGTTGTTGAGGGGGTACGCGTTCGCGCGGCCCCTGCCATTTCTGAACTTCAATTTTTGGAATAATTTTTATTCCAATTCTTGGAGCATTTTTCCGAGTTTTTCATTATTCATTTTTAATATTTGTTGGCGAAATTCTTTTAGTTATCTTCTTAAAAAAAAAAAAAATTTAACTTTATCATTACTTTTGGAAAAACTGTCTGCTTTATTTTAGAATGGTAAATTATAAGGACGAGTTAGCATTTGTTCAATTCTCACGCAAGTTAAGAGTTCTAACCATATCTCATATAAAGAAAGAA
The DNA here is from genome assembly GCA_028015225.1 of Carex myosuroides. NCBI lineage: Eukaryota > Viridiplantae > Streptophyta > Magnoliopsida > Poales > Cyperaceae > Carex > Carex myosuroides. The sequence goes on from CM051488.1 coordinate 8,024,389, forward strand.
GAAAAGATAATATTGCTGTTAATCTTTTGCGGCAGGAAAAAATAAATTGTAGGGAACGGTTTTTGGAGCCAATAGGGCAAATTTTTAAGGGTCCGTCTTCCGGGGGAGAACAATTTCCCGTTTCATCCCCGTCAGTTGTATTAATTAAGGTAGTTAGTTAGTTAGAATTTATAACTGTCAGTGTATTTTAGGAATTTGCAGAAGTATTCATATGTAGCACAACTAGTATTCATCCATCTATATGAATGTATTCACATTTGCAATAGAAACATATTTGGATATATTACAACAAGAAAGTAGGGGACAAACAACATGTGTGGGGGACCGCACAACTGTCAGAGTATTAATTAAGTGGGGGACCGCATAACCGTCAGTGCATTAATTAAGTGGGGGACTTCTAACTACCTTCAGCTCATTTTAGAAATTTGCAAAAAAAGTATTCATCTGTAACACAACTAGCATTCATCCATCTATATAAATGTATTCATCTTTACAATAGAAGCATATTTGGACACATCAATCACTCATCTTTTACACGTTTTTAGAGATGGTTTTTTTTTTCTCCATTCAATCTAACCAATATTTCTGACGATCTGTGAGGAATTTTGCAAATCTAAAACCACGAATGTCTTCTACACAATTTTCTCTTTCAAATGAGATCCATGATGACATACTTTCGAGTTGTCCATTGCACAAGTATTCACACCTCGTCATGCAAGTATTCATCCCGCATTAAGCAAGTATTCATCCTCATCGTGTAAGTGTAAATAGTTAATGTACCAAGAGTATTACACGTTTTTAGAGATGGGTTTTTTTTTCTCCGTTCAATCTAACAAATATTTCTGACGATCTGTGAGGAATTTTGCAAATCTAAAACCACGAATGTCTTCTACACAATTTTCTCTTTCAAATGAGATCCATGATGACATACTTTCGAGTTGTCCGTTGCACAAGTATTCACACCTCGTCATGCAAGTATTCATCCCGCATTAAGCAAGTATTCATCCTCATCGTGTAAGTGTAAATAGTTAATGTACCAAGAGTATTACACGTTTTTAGAGATGGGTTTTTTTTTCTCCATTCAATCTAACAAATATTTCTGACGATCTGTGAGGAATTTTGCAAATCTAAAACTACGAATGTCTTCTACACAATTTTCTCTTTCAAATGAGATCCATGATGACATACTTTCGAGTTGTCCGTTGCACAAGTATTCACACCTCGTCATGCAAGTATTCATCCCGCATTAAGCAAGTATTCATCCTCATCGTGTAAGTGTAAATAGTTAATGTACCAAGAGTATTACAAACATATATATGTGCATACCAAACAAATAAAAAATATTCATCCATAAGATATCAAGTATTCATACATATAAGTAAAGTATTTATGCCTAAGATATTAAGTATTCATCCATAAACGTTGAAGTATTCATCTCTAAAACATTAAGTATTCATCCATATGTACTTAGTACGCACTGTTCTAATTCACCATTAATGAAGCTTTGTTCTTTGCAAATAACTCGGATCTGACCCGGCGGTCGACAGTGATGAATCTACTCCGGCGGAGGCGGAGGTGGGAGAGAGAGGAGGCGGAGGTGGGAGGTGGGAGACGGAGGTGGAGGTGGGAGAGGGAGGCCGAGATGGAGAGGTGGGAGAGGCGGGCGAAGGTGGAGGCGGAGGCGGAGGTGGAGAGGTGGGAGAGGTGGGAGGAAGGAGAAAGAGGAAAGAAATAAATGGAGAAAATTAGGTAATTAATTTGTAGGGCCATTAGGTAGTTAGAATTTTGAATTATAGTTAGAAAAGGTAGTTAGTTAGTTGGGGGATGAAATGGGAGATGGATAGATGGGAGATGATATAATTACCCAATTTTTAAAGCAAATCTGATTTTGATGCAAGCAACGCGAGATCAAAGGAGATATATCCCAATTCCCAAACCACAACTAGCATACAGGGCAAAGATTGAAGATACTCGACTTAAAAATAAACACCTACATCAATAACTACAATGAATTTGTAAGAAAATAATTACTAAACAAGAAGCATACATGAAGATCAAAACTGGTAATTATAGAGAAAATATACCATATAATGCCACACAATATAGAAGTCACATTTTAAGCTAGTCTTCCAGGAACCTGCTGTTCCTGCCTTCCCTTGAAGACTGAACAGACCTCAACAAGATTTTTTTACAAGCATCTCTTCCTTTTTACATTTTTTGTCCTATCTACTAACTTCTATTCCTTTTTTACAAGAATCTCTTCGGGTGACCATCCTTGCCCCAAATTTTGTTGTCTCAATCAAATTTAATGCATGCATATTCTACTTAGTGAACTTTTCTATCTGGTCTATGGGTTAATTCTGCATCAAATCCAACCATATAGCTAGTGAGCAGAGATTATGTTTATTTACAGTTATATACCAGAGGAGAGGGATTCTTCAATGCTCCTAATGACAACACTGAGGCTATGACCGGCTTCAAGTGCCTTGACTGCAGCACTGTGTGCACGTTTGTGCCATTTGAGAAGGTTGTATGATTGCATTACTGACCAGCGAGCCCGGTTTGCCATCTGAGATTAAAAAGAAAATGGAGATTCAGTATCTGACTAATTTAAGAATCTTTCTTCACCAAAATCATGAATATACATAATATGCTTGTACGATTTCGGTTCACCACATCTTCAAGGATTAGGGCCAGTACTTACCATTTTAGCTTTTTAAGTCTAAAAAAAAGGGGTTTACGGAATGGAGTTCTTTCAATTTCACTTTTGCAGGCTTAAGTTTTGTGACCTAATTTAAATTTCACTTTTTCAATTACACCTGCAACCGAATCTCCTGAGAAAAAAATATTAGCAGTCAATGAAGTTATTTCATGTTTTTCTGGCAAGGAATAAATTCCAAGTTAAACCAAAAAAAGAACAACAATAAAACAAAAACAACCCAAGAAAGATCACGAGTTACAGTGATAAAAAAAAAAAAGGTTCTAAAACAAATGGAACAAAGAAAAATAAGAGAATAAATGAAGTACAAGAAAACACAAACAAAGCTTATGAAGCACAGAAAGGGTAAGGAAGGAAAACAAAAACAAAAAAAGAAAAGAACCATCCCAATAAATCAAAATGCAATCAATAGAAAACCATATCAAGGTATCTAAAACTTGAGATCTTTGTGGTAAAGATAAAAAGGAGGAAAGTATATATCTGACCTCTGGTACTGACAAAGGAGGTTTGAGAAGAACACACAAACTCCTGAACAAGTTCTCATCGTTCTCTCCTCCTTCAGCCTCACCGTAGACTAATGCCTCTGCTGCTATTCCAGCAAAAAGCACCATACAATATCTGCAAGACATACTTGACAATGGTCATTTTGACAATATTGACAGTGGATTAAAAAAAAAAAAATTCAAATAAAATTGAAAATTAGGAGGTAATTTATAGGTATGTTATTGGACATATAGATAGCCTAACAATAAGATTTCATGCAATTTAAGTATTATTTGATGACGCATCAAGGACATTCAAAAGGCCCCAAAATACATGTTGCCAGTTAGTTGCAAATGTGAGAAATTTGCAAAAAGCCCATTCGATTTTGTTACTGATACTATCGATGCCCCAATAACAGAACCTGACAACACCAGACCCCCAATAAAAGAATCATATCAATACGTGATGTGTTAACAAAGCAAATTGAACAACTAACTCAATATTATTTTTAAAGAGCCCCACCCGTCAATTAACCTCTACCATGGTAATAGATCTTTCAACAATTAATACTAGTTTACAGCTTTACCTGTCAAAAGCTGTGCTGCTCAGACGACCCTCAGCAAGTTCACTTTCCATATTTTCATCCCAAAATTGAGTTCCTGCCTATGCATATAAAATAGAAAGAAAACAAATATTGACCAAAAATTATTCTTAGCACATTCCTATTACCGACCCACAAATATACACGTATGGAGAGAAAGCGTACCTGCCCTTGGATGCCCATTTGTAAAGCCACAAAAGGATCCAAAATAACTCCTCGTATTGGACAACCCATCAAATAAGCTGAAAATAAATTTTGGTCAGCTGCCAGGAAAGACTATGAATCAGCAGTGATAGATTACAGGCTTTTATACTGCCAAGATATAGTACATATCTCTAATGTAATATAGGATGTTTAACAAAGACTACCATCGATATATGATGTTTAATTGCACAAGTGAAAATTTCCTTAAATTGATGTTTTTGTCCACAACCGAGCAATTGAGGCTCAATTGCACCTGTATGAACTTGAATCAACCTTAACTGATTTTCAATTGCAAAATGTAGCATAGCAATGTGTTATGGACTAAAGACCAAATGCTAACATACTATAGAACTATAAATCAAAATTTAATTCCAGCATATGGACCAAGGCCGATATAATCTTCAGTTCAAGCTAGTAAAGACCAAAAACCCCAGAGTAGAGACCCAAAAGACCTGCATAATTTTTTTATAGCAAGTTTTACTGTGCAACGTACCAGTAAGAAGATGCCCGGCTTCATGAATTATTATACGGCGCTTGTGTGGAGGCCAGAAGCAAGAGATTTGAGCGAGGCACGTGCCCCCAAGAAAAATTGAATCTGCAATTGCCAGTGCAAGAATAGCTGCCAAATTTGGCCGAATTTCGATGCCTTGGTTAACCAAGAATGCGGAACCTCCAAAGAATGCAATCAAAGCAAGCCGAGAGGTTCCGGACATGCCCCACTTCTTTGGCGCAAGTTTAATAGCTGTAATAGAAATAAATTTATAAGAAATGTTGGTTTGCAATGGAAGTCTTCTTTTGACAGAATGCTAATTAGTTAAGGTTTTAGCTGAATTAAGACTTAAGTCAAGGTAGGCTCTCTCATTTGTCTTTGAACCAGGATGATTTGACGGCTGGTACAATTATGGGTGTTTAGACGTCTCACCTTCCAATCCAGTATATTCCTTTAATACCATTGGAGTAACCTCCCTTGGTCCTTCAATAACTGCAGAGAAGCAAATAACATTAGGCATTTCTTCACAGCCTTCAAAGTGGGAAACAGAACTGATGATCAATTTCAGATGAAAAATAACACACGGAATAAAATGATTACTATTTATAAAAATACTGATATATCCAGCACTGCTGATCCAATGCGGGATTGAGAACAAGTTGAACTCAATATAGTGTTTTCCTTTCATCTATATGTCTTGTTTTATCTTGATTTTGACATAGATTTTCAGAAATTGACTGTACTGATATTTAAATTTTAGAGTTGAGCAGTCGCAGAAGAGCTTTTCATACTTTTGACATAATCAAAACTATAGACAATAAAAATATTATATGGGCTTCCAAATTATACCTATATCCCTGCACTTTGCAAAATTTTTCAAGAGACCTCGACCTTGGAGAAATCCATAAGCTCTACCAACGAGCCTCATATCATCAGCATTCAAGCAAGTATCCAGCATTTCCCAATCCCTCTCCGGCCTCTCCCAATCCAGCGTACTAAAACCGGAGTTAATATTGAGACCTGGATTGGAATTTGAGGAAGAATCGATGGAAGAGGATTGAGTAGATTGAAGGAATCGGAGAGCACGAGCGAGGTCCTTGTCTTTGACTGCATCCTCGTATTCTCGCCATTGTCGGAGAGCGTTTATACAGGAGCGGGACCGTAAGTGGTGAGGTTTGGAAAAGGGGAGAAATTGGAGGGGGCAGAAGACAGGTGATGGATAGATGCCGAAAGAAAAAGGAGAGAAGGAAGAAGAAGGTGCCATTGTAGAAAAGGAAACTGTGCAAGGTAATTGTAGAGTCTAGCCAATTGCACGAATTGTCGATGAATTATACGAGTCCGGATCCCCTCAGGTACCGGACTGAGTACAATAAGGTGTTTATTTAGATATAGGGAATCCAAATTGTGATTCGTGCCAGCCAACATAAAACTGACGATTCAGATGTCATTATGCACTGTCAGGTATTGCACAGGATCTGAATTCGAATTTATGTATGATACCCGCAGTTATTTGACCCGATAGCGTTGCATATCCGAGCGGACCGACCGAAATTTTTATTGTTACCATCTGAAAAATTTAATGAATAGCACAGGCTCTTATCAATACTACCATTCTCGCTAACTCAGTTCGCACACTAAATAGGCTGGTGCGTGAACCTGGTTAGCACACCAACCTCTTCTGCCTACTAAATCCTATCTTACGTGGTGTATTAATACCTATCTTACTGTTAGAAATGTACTAATAGGTCAGAATATTATGGGCCATATTAATAATTAATATGGGTCATTTCTTATTGGGCTAGGCCGGAATTTTCTGTTCTCATCTGATCTGATCAGATCAGATAAGTCTTCTGAAAGGGCTCAACGAATTGGTGCCATGAATAGGCTCGAACGAACTGGTGCATATATTTTATAAATATGCAATGATCTGTTCAGAATTCGGTTAGCCATTCTATTCCATTTTTCAGAAAACGAAAGAGAGACAGAACGAAAGAAAGGGGCTGTCAATTCGGTACTAGCATACCGAATTACAGTAGTTGCTCAACCTGTTCGTGTGGATACTGATAGAGGCGTGACTGCTGGGCTGTTGCGTGAATCCGACACGAGAAGGAAAGGAGAAGAAGGCTACTGCTAGACTAGAATTGACGTTTCCGCTGCACTGCGCGTCTAGTGGTAAATTCTTTATTAATCTTGGAATTAGTTTTATACATGGATTCTGGTTTTCGGGTAGTGAACAAATCATGAAATGACAGAATTGTTGCACTATTAACCTACCCGAAACCCAACACTTACGTGGTATAGTTCTGATGATAGTTGTTAAGTTATTTTCATATTACTTCTTATGTTGCGTATTTTAGATCTCATATCCCGCAATACATAATACATTAAAATATAACAACACACCATAGATAAAACATAACACAAAACACACAATAATACATATTCCGCAGTCATAATACATTAAAACATAACACACAATACATAAAACATTACCGAAAGCATTAACTTTAATACAAAACCGAAAGTTTGTACCATAATACATAACCAAAAACTCTAACCTTAATATATAAACAGAAAACCCTAACTATGACATTATTAGGTACGGTTCCTAGCATCCCTTCTCCTTTTCGCATTCCTTTCGAGGGTAGCTCTGTTGGTCTGGTGACCCCTTGTCCTTCCTTCCAGTATGTCCATCCACATTGGGATCCGGTTGTGTCTTCTCCGACCCAACTTCACTAACCGGTGCTCTGGCGTTAAGATATTCCTTTCGTGCGGCGGCCAATCACCTTGATTGTCATACACGTGGAATTCTCCACTCCATGTGTCGATAAGCGTTTGAATGTTGTAATAGTAATTTACGAAGACATTTGGATCGTAGTTCCTACATTTTTCACACATTTGTAAGTTTCATCATCCAAGATTAGTGTGAAATTTTAACACACATTCGTAACTTATACGACACACTGTCATCACATGAACACATGGTATTCCGGTCAGCTGAGGCTTTTGGAAAGAGCGTTCCACCTCATGGTCGTTCTGCACAACGACCTTGTACCTACAGTCTCGGAACGTGTACACCCATTTGCCTGCCTCTATGTCAAATGAAATTTTCTCACCATGTGATGTCACCATGAATTCCCCGGATCTATTGAATGCAACCGCGCTCATTTTGTTAGTCTTCTGGATGTGCTTGTTCAGCTTCAAGTGCGTACGAGTGGAGAAAAGTTGACCCTCTTGTTGGCATTGCACGGTCTTCTCTCTTCTTTGAACGAACCATGTGACACACTTGTAAAACGTCTCCTCAATAATTGCAGCAATCGGTAACCTACGAGAATTACAATTTACAGTTAAAATAAAGATAACCTAAAATATTTCATTAATTGTAAATTATGAAAATTGTGAATAACAAACCTGCGAGAAGTTTTGAAGACATTGTTCAGCGATTCAGAACCATTGCTGGTCATTATTTCTCAACGACTCCCGTCGTCCATAGCTTGATAAACCTTCCATGGCTTAGCTGGTTCTTCCTCGTCATTTTCATTATACTTGCCACATGTATCCAAGTATGTCAGCCAATCAGAATTTTGTCTTCCGATTGCATCAAGGCCATTTTGTAATCTTCTTCGCTTCTTCTTTTTAACCATCATATTGAAGAATTTAGAAGCAACTTTATCCTGAGTGTGTTTTCCAAAATTCTCAAACACGTGTTGAGAGCAGAACCGGTGGGCACACTGCTCGTTCTCCTCTGACCAACCCAAATCATCTTGAATGAATACTTTTTTATGCCCTTGTGCCGGTCAGAGACCACACACATGAACCTACAACTACCAATTACATTATCCTGCACCCACTTCATAAACCACCCCCAATTCTCAAACTCTTTGCTCTCTACCAATCCAAATGCTAGTGGGATTAACTGGTTCTCCGCATCATATCCGGTGACAATCAACAACCTGCCCTTGTATCTACCTGACAAGAAACAGGCGTCGATACTGATGATAGGTCTGAGGTAACCTACTGCTTCTATACACGGTCCCCATGCCCATGCCAACCTCATGAAATACCGGTACCCTGCCTTTTCTGAAGGCTTCGAAACAACTTCATACACAGTTCCCGGATGCCCATGCCCATGCCAAGGTAAACAAAGACGAGATAGTTGCGCAGATACGCGCGGAGGTGAGCAAAGAGTACGACGCAAGGTTTGCTGAGATGGAAGCAATGTTGACACAAATTAGATTAGCAACTACGCAGCCATCCGAGCAACCACCTCCCATTTCGCCGGGAATTCGGCGAAGTAGTCAAGCATCCGGCACGTGGGGCGCCTTAGACGATTTTGATAATCTCAAGGTAATCAATATTTGTTCATAATCTAAAGGTATTTAAAACCTGTTTGCAACCTTGTTAGACAATATCGCATCATTAAAATAAACAACTTTCCTATAAATTTGCAGGACCCCAGAGCATGCGACCTCGTCCTGCGGAATGGTAGTGTTTCTCTGATCGTTGCTAAGGGCGTTGTACATCCACTAGCCAAAAGTGTACACTCTACTCAGCTAAGACCCGACCATGCATGCGTGCAGGTTGAGTTAGTCGTAGATGGATGGCAGCGCGTACCCCTTCCTGTCCCTACCGACGAAGCGCTTGTGCTTGATGACGCACGGATGTCATTTGTCCAATGGCCCAAGAGTCAGATTGTTTTGGATCAGATAATCCATAAAAAAATCCATTTATTTTGTTACATTCAACTCATTCTTTTTGAAATACTAGAATAATACATCTATAACTTGATACAGACACGAGGAGATGATGTTACCGGTACGGCGATGTCACCGGTACGTCAGGAGGTGGCTTGCGTCGTCGCGCCTGACGCGCCACAATCACCTTCACGTCCTATGGTCACCGAAGAAGAATACAGCCGTTTGCCCAATGATTTGCGCCTTCTCCATGACTACTTGATGACGGCGCCCGAAGGCATGGAGGCTATCATCATCCCTGTCCCACCTGGTATGTTTCTACACGAAGGCATGGATCTCCTGATAACGTTCAAAGATTTCAAGGACCTCTTCCACCACTCGTCATCCGACAAATGGCTCGATGTTTCACACATCACCATTTTTCTCATGTTAGTGATATTAAAATATTTTCATTATTGTATAGAACTCAAATATATATTCTAATTACAATATGATGAGTTTTCAGGAAGCTAGTCCGAAACTGTGATGAGATGGTTGAAAGGAAGAACTTGTGCATGTTTCTGGACCCCGAGAAAGTGAGTGGTACGGCAGTGACATATTATCCGGATATGTCAATCGAGTACATGTGTTCTGCGATGCATCGTGCTAAGGCGGAGGAGAAGAAATTCATTCTCATGCCATACCACGAGGGGTTAGTTCTAATCTTAACTTATGTGTTGTTTATATTTTAATTAAAGAATTGTATAAAGGAATTAAAAGTTAAACATAAAAAAATGAAATCACACCATCAATCATAGCAAATACTCGTGTGACTTTTATATGCTAAAGTACTATAATTCTTCTCCTCGATCCCACAGCAAACATTGGTGCACGATTCTCATTGTGCCGTACCTAACTGTGGGCATAATTATTGATTATTGTAAGCCAAAAGGAAGGACCGCGGCTGCCAAGTGCAAAGTTATCTTGCCTTTTGTGAATAAGTAAGCAATAATAATTTTATAGGTTTGCATTTCTTACTTCCAATTCAAATTATAAAATTGCTAATTACATTCACTCACTTTTGTAAGGGCTTTTGTGAAATATATTAAAGAGGGAGGATCAGATAGCACGGGCCCGGGCAAGAAAAGCAAGTTGAATTGGAAGTACATGTTGGTGAGCACACTTTATGAGTTAGAAATTTCATATCTTGTTAAAAAAATTATTGTCATTCTAACAAATGCCGCTAAATGTAAATTTCAGTGCCCGCAACAGAAGGAGGGTTGGGAATGCGCTTATTACACGATGATATTCATGTTTGACTTTGTCGAAAGAATACAATTCCAATTCCCAAAAGCGGTATGTACTTCATATGAATTTCCTATATAATAAGCAATTGATATCTACCTTTTCTGAAATACTAAATATTATCAAATTATAATTTTGTAGAATGTGACAAATCAAGATCATTACACTTGGAATCAGATCGACGATGTGCGGTGCATGTGGGCAAGGTGGTTTGCCATGGAATTTTGTAATCCTCGATATGGATTTGCATAGATTAATTTGTAATAAAAATATGTTTCGAATGAATTTATTGCTATATGAATTTTGTATAAATTTAGTATATGAATTTCTTGCCAATTAATCTGTTTCGAATGAATATTTGTATTTCTGTTGAAAAAATTGGCTAGCAAAGCTGGAGGCTAGCCCAAAAACAAAATATACAAAAAAAAAGGTATTTATACACGGATATTTCACAATTGTGCATGTACGATAGAAAAAACAAAAAAAAAATTAGCTATTGCACACGGCTATTTAACAGTTGTCCGTGTGCAATACTAATCATACACGGTTTTTTTGTTAAAAATCCGTGTATGATAGCCTTGCTGGAGGCGTAATACAAAATATCTAAAACTATTTGTACACGGATATTTACCAAAAGTCCGTGTATAATAGCTAAGAGAGCTACACGGACTTTTAATACAAAGCCGTGTAGAAAGAGGAATCGTACACGGTTATTTAGTTGATATCCGTGTAGCTCGCTAGGTCTTTGTACACGGTTAATTAGGGAATATCCGTGTAGAAATCATCATAATCACACACGGTCAAATATCCGTGTGTAGTTCCTGACCTATTCATACACCCTGTCTTTAAACACAGCAGGAAATCCGTGTAGCTCTTCCATTAATGTCCGTGTGTAATCTGTTTTTCTGTAGTAGTGTACATAACGTTATGTAGATGTTGTAAATCATAATGGTCTTCTTACATTTCAAACTTTTCTAAAATTGTTCATCTTTTTCGATATATTTTGTATTTATCTATTAATAAAAAAATTGGAATAAAATATACATGAACCCTACTTCAAAACGAATTCGTATCCTCTGCATTAACTCAAATTTTGAGTTAAGATCTGAACCGTCCTATTGAGATCCGCACTAATATTAAAGTGCATGTGCGTTATAGGAGCGGACAGGATTGGTCTGATTTCTGATCGTACGGTTTATAAATTAATTTAAACGGTGCGTTAATGCAGAGGATACATATTCCTTCAAAACCATAGTTACATTCAATTGAATAGAATAGAGATAATTTTAATAGTCATTTTTTTTGTTGAAAGTCTGTAGGCAATATTTTATTAATTATGACAAAATCAGTTACACATCATTTTGTATTACATCATTTTGTATTAGGATATACAACATCTGTACTAGTACTTACACTATTACAATTAAAACCTCTTTATAAAAGTAGACAAGAAAATTAGAAAAAAACTAAACCAAGAGTTACTGTGTTCAGATTAGTAGATAGTGAGCTTTTGCGCATCAACTTGGCTATACTGATGTATTCTCCTCAGATCTGATTGCACAGTAATAACTGCAAGAGTTATAATTTCCTTTGTCCCCGTGGTTCCTTCTTCAAATAATGTATGTGAGACGTTAATTCCTAAATCCATCTGTCTCATTTCCTTGATTAATTCTTTCTCCTGGGTAGGGGTGCACAAAAAGCTCACGACTCGAAACTCAGTTCGGAATCAATTCGGATTCAACTCACTAATAACTCGAGTTAAAACTGACTCGAGTCAAAACTGACTCGAGTTTATTGGCTCGGTTGATTTATGAGTCGATTCCAAATTACTCCTAACTCGGTTCGGAATCAACTCGGTTTGACTCACATCAAATTCTAATATATATTTTTCTAATTTTTACATTTGGTACAGTTTTTTTTTTTTATTGATACATTTGGTATAGAAGAAGTATAGAAGAAAGAGGAAGAGAAGTAGAGAAGAGAACTGTGTATTTTTAATTATGTATTGGCTATTATATTTTGTATTGTCTTTAATTGTGTATTAATTGTGTATTATTTTGGTAAACTATGTAATATATCTTTTGTTATAATTAAATTAGATTGTCTCACTGTGTACTATATTATGAGTCACGAGTCGACTCACCTCGACTCGAGTTACTCGCGAGTTGATTCCAAATTGGAGTTTCTGACTCGGAACTGGATTAGCGATTCGGACTCAACCGGCTCATGAGTTCGCGAGTTGAATCCAAGTTGTCCTCGATTCGGACTCAACTCGGCTCATGAGCAGCCCTACTCCTGGGTAATACTTTCTACTAAATTTGTCGGTCTCTTTCTACTCAGTATTTCAGAAACATTTTTGGGTTGTGCCCATTCTACCACTGCCTTAATTTTGTCGGGATCCACTGTTACTCGGTGCATCATATCCATGAAAGCAGCATGCGCATTTTTTAACCCAAATGGCATTACCGTAAATTCATAGTGTCCGTATCTGGTACAAAATGCTGATTTCTCTATGTCTTCTTTGCGAATCTTCAACTGATGATAACCCGACCTAAGATCTATCTTAGAATATACTGTTGCGCCTTGCAGCTGATCGAATAGGTCATCGATTCGAGGAAGGGGATATTTATTCTTAATAGTCACCTTGTTCAGTTCTCGATAGTCATACAATCCCAACCCAAGCAATTCTTCTAATTGAGACTTTAATTCTTTGAGTTCAGCTGGCGCCATACAATATGGGGATTTTGAGATTGGTCCTGTACCGGGGTTAAGGTCAATTTTGAATTCAGTTTCACAGTCCGGAGGTATTCCGGGTAAATCATTAGGAAATATGTCGGTATATTCAGATACGATAGGTACTATATCTCAATGTTGGTAATCTCAGTGTTGTATTGCGTTATAGTAACTAAGAACGCTTGACAACCCGTTTCAATAAATCTTTTGGCTTGAATCGCGGAGATAGTTGGGCATTGATCTCCTTGTTGCTGGAGTCGAACCGTAAGATTGGGAAGTCCGATCTTCTTTATAAATCTTTTGCCTCGTGTTTCAACAACCATTAAAATCCAACCATGAGATCATGAGATCCGTTTCAGTAACAATTGGATTAATTGAAAATTCTCGTTGCGCAATTTGCAATTTTAGATTGAAACACTGTTTCTCAGATATAGCGTATTGTAAAGCGGGTGTTTGTATTTGTAGCATTGTTTTCAGTATTTTGGGTAGGAAATTAGGAATGCCGTATTTAGTTACCCAATTCATAGACAACACTGAATTACTACAACCCATATCTATAAGAACATAAACAGGATATCCAGACAAATTCCACATACCTGTCATAAGTTCTGTGCCGACATTTTCTTTCATCTGCTCACCATTTGGATTTTCTTCCATGCCTTCACTATTGTACTCCACACGCTCCTCATGCATTTCTTTACTCGCACAGTCGCACACACCCTGACATGCGTTCACTACTACTCTTCCAGTCCCTTGATTCATATTTCGACCCGTATTGATGTAATTGTTTGGTCTATTTCCTATAGGGTTTTGGCCTTGCACATTATTGTTTGGAACTTGAGGTCTTGTAAAATTTCTGTCTCGGCTTACACCTTCTCGAGGTGGATTGGTTGTACAATCTTTGGCAAAATGTCATGGTCTATGACACTTGTGGCATAACCCGTGTAAATGGGTACACTGGCTAGTTTGATGACCTCTACCACAATGGTTGCATTGAACTTCGTTATTAGGTCTGAAGTTACCACGATATGGAGTTGACTTGACACCTTCCTCTATCCTTGGCTTAACATTCCTAGAACCACTTGCTTAACTGGTACGTGATTCGTATGACTCGTCAGTATTAGCTCTTAGCATTAGATCTACTAACCTATCGATACCTGGAATATCGATAATCTGGGCCAAACGTGGGTTTAATCCGCTAAGGTATTGTTGCCTTAAACGAAAATCATCTCTGGGGATGTCCGGTGCATACCTCATCAAATTTTCAAACTTAGAATTGTACTCCACTACTGTGACGCTCCCTTGCTTAAGGTTAACAAACTTTTGTCGCAATGCCTCCCGCGACATGATGTCCATGTACCTCCTCTCAAACTCAGTTTCAAATTCCTCCCAGGTGGGAGGTCTAGTGATTTCGTCCCATCTCCTTTTTACCTCCTGCCACCAAAACCTTGCGTGTCCTTCTAATAATTGTCCAGCTAGTTCCACTTTATATTCATTTGGAGCTCGTAAGATCTTAAACTTATCTTTAACACTAGCCAACCAATTTTCAGCTGTCATAAAGTCCTTCGTGCCATCAAAAGTTGGTGGATGTAAACTATTGAATGAACGATAAACTTCATAGAAATTAAGGATCTACTTCGCGGGGTCCTTGTGCAGCTTGAACGAACCTTTCTAATCCTTGTAATAGTAAGTCCACACGATTATCTCCGATCGGTGGTTCACGGGGTGGGTTTGGAGGATTTTGTCGTTGTTGGTTTCTTCTATTTAGATCAGCTACTCGAGCCATTCGTGGGGGTCTTCCTCTTCCTCTTCCTCTATTCATCGTTGTAATGAGTCCGGCTAGTATAACATTGGTATCATTTCGGCCTATATAACACCAACTCCAAAATCTATCGTATCGACTTCAAACGGTTAATCCAACCGTTCAAACCCTTCTACTTTATGAGTTGTGCGTTTACATATAAAATTTTGAGTAAAAAATTTAAACATCTATATAACATTGGTAAAAAAATTCTAAAAAATATAAAATTTGGTCTCCATGTAGATTTTAATATAGATTGAACATCTATATAAAAAAATTTGTTGTTTAAACACTCGTATGGCCGAAACGCTGCCGGCAGCACCTCGCCGAAATGCTGCCGGCAGCAACTTAGCCATACTCTATATATATATATATATATAACATATATATACAGCCACAAATCTATAAATAAATTACACAAAATGTATTTTGATACAAAGGACATAAATGGACATGGCTATTATATAAATGTCTCATAGCCATGTTCATTTTATGTATTCAAACAAACAAAATAAGCAAACTAAGTGGCAATATAATAATTATTCTCGCTTTGTCTTCCCTTTTTACTCCTCGCCTAGCCACGTTATCTTCGTCAACTGAAACCCACATAAATAAAGTGGTACGGATGAGGGCTCGAACAAAACTCTCTGTGCGGATTTTTAGTTCCAGCCCGGAGCTTTGTGAATTAACATTACATATCAAATGTACATCTCTTATTCAAGTTTAATTAATGAAATATGTCCAATGATACACCAATTTAGTTATTTATTCAATACATCTATTTTCCTTTTTATTTCACATTTTCTTTGCCTCACTAGTCGGTGCATCCAGCTTTCCGCTAGGTATCGACCCGTGATAGGACCGCTTTCACTTACAATCACGTTAACGAGGAATCTAGTTGAACACCAGACCCAATGTATACATCTCGATATGTAAACATAGCGGCCCCTGGTTTACTGATTGCATCATCCTATCCTTTTCCAATCACATATTTTACATTCATTTCTAAAATCCATTTCAATAACATTTATATGGCATCTTTCCTTAGATTTCCACACGCGTCATTCATCACATAACAATAAATATAAATACTTAACCAAAGCCGTAAATTTAACAACTATCCGGAATGAGTACACAGCACCTTGAATTTCGTAGGTTCCTCGAGCATACTCTTCACGTTTGTCACGTTCCTCAATCTCTAGACTCGAACCTAATTTATTTAATTCAAACTTTAATTAATATAGTTTCTAACTAATAAATGATTTATTGTTTAATTATTTGTAAATAAATTATGATAAATTTAAATTCATTGAAATACTAAATTAGACATTTATAATTAACCAAAATCTGGATATTTTTAAAGAAGAGAGATACGAAATGATAAAATCTTAATTAACTATAAAATAAGTTTGTATGCTTTGGATATAACAGAGACTATATTTGATAAGTGAAAAGTTGATATAATATTAAAGTGATTATGATAAAAACGCAAGAGAATAAACAAGTAATGGATATGGTCTATTACAGTAAAGTAAAGACAAAAATGATAAGGATGAAATACGTGTGAACAGAAACATAAGAATTTAGATAGTATGTAGAAATTAAAACTACAGTATATGATAATTAACAGAGAAAACAAATTAGATATACCTATGAAAGA
This sequence comes from Carex myosuroides, assembly GCA_028015225.1. Lineage (NCBI taxonomy): Eukaryota > Viridiplantae > Streptophyta > Magnoliopsida > Poales > Cyperaceae > Carex > Carex myosuroides. The sequence goes on from CM051488.1 coordinate 8,041,058, forward strand.
GAGAGATACAGCAGCAACGGAATTGAAGGGGTTTTAAAACAGAGAACAGAGAGAGAGAATGGTTTAAGATTCTTTTCACCGAACAGGCGAAAGGGGTGCGTTGATGAGAGAACAGAGAAGGGAGGAATATATCAGGTATTTAAAAGGGAAGGTTTTTTCTATAGAGAGGCGTACAAAGGGCACTTGAGAGTAGGTCCGATGGGCATCGGACCTACTCTGGTTCGATAGGTTTAATCACCGTCGATTTGCTTTAAGATTCGTGCGGAACGCTTTATAATTCATGTGTGTTTGTTTCAATATTCGTGCTCACAAATCTTAAATTAGATCAAACGGTCATCGTGCTCGTTGAGCCTAAAAGCGATGGACATCGGACCTACTCAGTTCTCTGCAAAGAGATGAGTATGTACAGGAGGGCGTGAAGAGGGTTTACATGGTATGAGCAGGGAGGTAGTTATGGGCTGAAAATTAATTAAGGAAATATGGGCTTTAGAGAATTAATTAATTAGATTGGGCTGAAGGTAAATTATGAAATATGGACTGCAGAAAATTAATTGGACTAAGGTTTCTTTTGGTCTACTAATTTATTTAATTAATATAATTAAATATAGTTTAAGTTGTACCTTAATTTAAATTTACATGGTGTTACAGAGGAAGTCTAATAAGAGACGCTATGTCAAGCATGTGCAAAGCTGAATGAGCATTATTTGATTTTGGGAATCTATTTTGTATGTTGTTCTCTTAAAATTATATGTGTCTCTTTTGAATCTTGAAATTATGTATGTGGCTCTTTTGTCATTGGAAATTATGTATGAGAACAATATTTTTAATGCTAATGTTTTTACTTATTCATTAATTGTACATTGTTTTGTCATTTCATTTTTATTCTACTTTACTTGTCATGGTCACAGACAGAGATTTTGGTTCCTATATTCTCCAAATTAAATAAAAATAAGTTGTTTCTTTTGATCTTCGCATTAGCTTTCATATGCATAATAAGGAGATCATGAGTTTGGTTAACAAGTCAGCATATAAGTCATTGTGTAGGCATGTCAAATAAGCGCCAAAGTAAACATTGTCCCAATCATCAGGTTAACTGGCGAGTTTGAAAAGGAGATGATGGGTTTTACTAGCGGGTTCTCAGGTGGAGAGAAGGGGCTAAGGTTGTTCATTAAGAAGAATCCACCTCCAGTTAAAAATAAGGTACTTGAGAATTACTTTTTTGTTATTTAATTTCAAAGGGAGTAAATTAGCAAGTTATTTATTCAAGATTGTAACATGTAAAGATTAAAACTTGTATATACTGGATAGAACTGGCGTCAGTTTGCTTTATTTAATGTTAACCTCTCTGGGGGCTTAGTCTGATATTTACCATAATCTTCAAATTCATTCATACAAACTTGAGGTAACAAAGAAAGTTAGTTTAAAAAAAATGAGCTGTGTACTGTATACTGATTAGTACATACCAGTATTGTGAAAAACGTTCGTTTAGACCGATTAATCGGCCGATTAGTCATTGGCGGTGACCAAACCGTCATAGATTTTCCCGACTAATCGGTCGATTATTCCCGATTATGGCCAATTATTCCCGATTAATCACTTGGCGATACCATGTCCGTCTGACAAACGCATACCGTTATTTACAACACTAGTACATACTAAGTATATTGTTCCTGTATCAGTATTGAATTGGCTGGTATTTGATACATTTTATATTCAACTGGTGCATCATATCTCTATGGAAGAGTCTATATCATAGTTAAAATATAAGATACTGGAGGACTAATGGCCAATTATAGTTAAATGCACAAGTATAGAAAAAATTTGGTTCATAATGGTACCAAAATCTAATAGTATCAAATAACTGAACAAGACCAGAGAACAAACACTTACCACTGGTAAACCAAAACCCGAACCCGGCCCGCTGGTAAACACCTACTTGTGAAACAATTAAGTGTTATTCCTGATGCAATTGAAGTAGTTAATTTGGCAGGTTCTTGTGACTCCATAATCCATCAATCTGTTATTTTTGCTCATTAAATGTGGTGCGATATAAAGCCAAAATAGCGTGCCATCCAGGATTTGGTGCTATGGATGAATAGCTTATTACATGTCAGACCATTATTTACTGAGAAACTCACATTGACCATTGAGAAAACTGGTCGTGCATGCTCGGCACTGAATTTACTCATGATTTGCAAGATGGTTAAATCACACTTCATCAACTAATTACTCATGATTTTCAGTACAATTAATTGATAGGGCCATGATGAATGTTCTTATATAGATGGGATCAGTAACATGTGAACTTTATGCCTGTCCAATATCAAGTTTTTATATAGTGCATAGATGTGATGAACAAGTGTATTCCGCAGGGGTCAGCATACATGTGTGATATGTATTTAATTACAATTAATTATCTCCACAAATAATATATATATATATGCTGACTAATGTATTTACAATTAATTATCTCCACAAATAATATATTATCAAGCTCTAAGGTTATCGTTTGTTCTTATTATTGACTAACACATAATGAAAAAATTAAATAAAAATTAATCACCTTGAAAGAAAGTGATCAAAATAATATTTCAATCTCCGTTGCAACGCACGGGCACTCTACTAGTTATAATACAAGAATAACAAAAATTAAGCTATTATCTTATACAGCACCTCAAGAAAAATAAGATTTCTCATGATCTCTTTCATTTTTCCATAGTTACATTATATGTAAACAAAAAATGAAATATAAGTTTGAAAATTAAAAAATTAACATAAATGGCTAATAATGTAACCACAAATCTAATTATGAGAATTCCATCAATCACACATATAATTATTGTTAGATCATGAATTGAGTCATAAATGCGTCTGCATCATGAATGACTTTTATTCTTTTGGAATCTCTACAAGAATAAAAAAGCATTAAAAAACTATATATTATCAAATAAAACTTGTATAGTATAATTTCTTATTGTTTGATCTAGTAATCAATGCAATTGAGATGAATAGTTGGAAAAAAAAATGCAAGTACAATAAATCAAGGGGAATAAAAAATAACATACACAAGTCTTGATCTGAAATCTTTCAAAAAACTGATGTGTTGAACCAAAATTTATCTTATCTTTCATCGACACTATTGAATACACTATTGAATAGATTTGCTCGTTTTCTATAATATGCTTCAAGTAACTTTGTAAATTCTCTGTATAATGTAGAACAACACGATAATTTTTTTCTTCATTATCGATATTGAACATAGTAATTATATATGGTTATTAACATTCTTGTTTTAGTAATTGATGTTTTGGTAATTAAAAAAATAATTTTCGAGTGGTCCTCTCAATTTTTTGTAAAATATTTGGACAAGAAACGTTATCTTTTGGTATATTGAAATAAATAAAGTTGTTGAATATGCAATTCAATATATATTTTTCTTTAAAATCAAGTTGCTGATATGATTAAAACTAAATTATAAAAATAAGCAAATAAATATAGATCATTGATTTTCTCTAATATCTTAATTTCAAAATTTATAAACTTGTGCAATACAATTAACTAAGAATAATTTTTATCATATTTTTTCTCAGGATATCAAGATAGACAATAGGCTAACTTTCGTTTTACTTTTTTATTTTCTAGTGTGACAAATACTTGATCCTAGCACAAGTTTTATAACATACTTGAATAAAAATCAAGCAATACATGTATGATAGATCATGCAAAATGCCCTTCATTCACACTTTCTCTGATATATATCACAATTCAAGTGCAAATGCTAAATCACGTTGCATAAAGTACATATAATCTTTTCGAGACCATATAACAAATTAACTTTTAACAGCTTATAAGAACTCAAATTATTTATTCGAATAGAAAAACCTACATATGCGAGTATATATACACGCACACAAAAGCAGGATTATAAAATATTAATATTTTTTTATTCGCTGTCATGCAAGTTAAAGAAAATGTATCAAATAAAATAAAAATTTGGAATATACTCTTTAACAGATCATCTTAATGTATCCAGTCTTGTAAAAAAAGAGAATAAAATTATGAACTGAATAATTTAACAAGTGCGTCATTTAATCCGTAAACAACGCAGTAAAATATAATTTTGGTTAGCAGATAAGAGCATCTACATCTCTGGTACTATTAAAGTTTCTAATCTGATATGGCAATTTCTAATTCAGTTTTAGAGATGTAGAAGAGTTTCTTATTTACAAACTATGCAGTAAAGTTTTTTATTAAGAAACTATTTATAAACTCCATGCTAATCAAATAATTAGTTCAAATTATTTCTCCTTTTTAATTTATTGCTGATGTGGCTTAATAGAAACTCTAAAATTAAATTCAGGAATGTGAGAGTTAAAAACTTTAGAAATCTTAATTTCTAAAAAGTGATTAACAGTTATTTAGAAACTCATATGGCGGGAAGCCGATTTTACAATTTCTCTATGCAAAGGGAGCCAAAATCAAAGAAATTAAATACACTCAAACTTTAGTTTTTGTATAATTTATGAGCGATTTTATGTTTTGTCACAAGTAAAATTTAAGTAAGCTACTCAAATTGATTGATAATTCTCTGTATTGATTTATTCTAACAGTTTTCAATTTTCATTTTGATATTAATTACAACTAGTAGATTATCAGATTTTATTTAGGTAAACAAGTTTGCTAAGAGTAAATTCATTAATCATATCTTCAATCTGAAAATTTATATAACTTGAGCATCCTTCCGATTAGTTTCGACCTGTCATTTTTATTAATATTCAAAGTAAAATACAAATTAATAAATATACTCCGAGTTTTTTTTTTAAATATTCAAATCAGTCATTTAATCATCGGTTTTTTTTTTCTCAACCCGGTTCTAAAAAAAATACCCGGTTGATTATCCATAAGCTTGGGATTTGAATAATTACAGATTTAACCATACCAATGACAGCATACGGGACGTTACAGACTTTTAGTCAACCAAACCATGATTCAAACATAAGATGATGTTCTTTTGAGAACAATGCTTGTGAGGCTTTTCATGTTGCTAAAGGACCTTTTTCAAATTCAAGCAATGTCACAATCCTAGTAAAATGATCATTATTGTCTCAAAATTGATTAGTTAAACAACTCTGCTGGTTAGTTGTTCCTTTTACACAAAATCATGGTTACACAAATGAATTTCAATTTTGATAGCTTATGATGTTAATCTCTATGACCAGAATGGAAAATCACACTCGCCATTAGCCAATACTGCCAAAGTGCCAATGCCACGTAAAACCAGCAATAAGAACTAGGTGCATGCAAAACCAAGAGCTGGTTTCAGGCTACCCAATTCACAGCCTTCATTGTTTATAATTTTCAGCACACAACAAAATTTTGAGTTGAAACAGAAAAAAAAAAAAATTTGAGAACCGGCTATTTAATAATCAGTTGAGAAAAAAAATGAACCGGTCATTCAATGATCGATGTGCATTTTTAAAAAAACTCAGCTAACTTGAATATATTTATTAATTCATATTTAACTTTGAATATTAATAAAAATGACGGCTATTCGACGGACACAAAAGCTCCTACTGAAGACAGATCCCAATCTGTTGAAATTCCAATACATAAACAGTGTTCTTAGAATTTCTGAAATTCAGAATCCAGCTGTTGAACTGTTTCGAGATACGTGCACAGAAAAATTAGCTGTTTCGAGATGCGTGCACAAAAAAAGTTGAACGGCTGAATTCTGAAATTCAGAAATTTCAAGAACACTGTTTATGTATTTTAGATTTCAGCTAATCTAAATCCAGTGAAGACTCATCAGAACATTTTTTTGCACATGCAGCCACATCATCGGACCGTGGTCCGTGGAGCATCATTTTGTAATTCATTCATGGAGCTCTCCGTTTCTTTCACAATGGAGAGAAACAAACAAAACTCGTCGTACTGGCACTAGAGGTGTCAATGACACTCTTTTACCCGTTTACCCGACCCATATCGTATCTGAAAAGACGGATAAAGATAAGAATATATTTTCGTTAGCTTATCAAATACGGGGTAAGGGTAATGATTTTTTTCGTTATCTTACCCGTTATCTAACAAGATAATTTTTAAAAATAAAATTATATATATATATGAGTGAGTCTATGGTACTATGCATATCACGGGTTGGTCCGTAATACAGATTAATATTTTTATTTTTTAAATTCTAATGGTCAATCCGAACCGTTCAACATAATTCCCATGTGAATATATACTTGCAGACCGAATTTTATATTTTTTTTATGAGGGTTAAAATGCACCCTCCCTTTCGTGCTCCTAACGTGCACCCTCCCCTCATATCTTCATTTTCAAAGTTCAAATAGTCGATTCGAACCTTCCAACGTGTTCTTCATATTAAAATGAGCTTGGAGACCAAATTTTACATTTTTTGGAAATTGTTTACTATTTTTTCAGAATTTTTGATTAAACTAAACAATAATAAAAAATTCAGCAAAGTGATGATTTTCAAAAATTCGGAAAAAATAGTAAAAATTTTCCAAAAAATGTAAAATTTGGTCTCCAAGCACATTTTAATATGAAAAACACGTTGGAAGGTTCGAATCGACTATTTGAACTTTGAAAATAAAGATATGAGGAGAGGGTGCACGTTAGGAGCACAAAAAGAGGGTGCATTTTAACCCTCCTCTTTTTAGAATTTGTTTACTATTTTTTAAGATAGGTAGAAAATCACTTGATCTGAAAATTCTGGACCATTCAAAAACAGTGATTTTCTACCCATCTTAAAAAATAGTAAACAAATTCTAAACAATATAAAATTCGATATGCAAGTACATATTCATATGAAAATCATGTTGAACAATTCGGATCGACCTATATGATTTTGAAAATGAAAATATTGATCCGTATTACGGACCAAATCGTGATATGCATAGTACCATAGACTCACTCTATATAGATATATATTTGTATGAAGATAATACATGATATAATAAAGTTTTGTATTTTACTAAATTTTCATAATACAAGTTAGCTGTATTCATTATTATGAGGGTTCTAAATAGCTAGCTATAGCGGTTTTAGACCTAAAAAGCTAAGCTACGGGGTAAAACTTCGCGAATTGAGCTACGGCCGCTATAGCGCGTACCGCGTAGCACGTAGCGGAATAGCGGTCCGCTATGCTACATGGGCTTATTATTATTTATTTGTTTTGCAATTTAAATGGGCTTTAAGGTTCAAAACGAAATTAAATTAGATGGGTCTATAATATCAATAAACTTGAACAATGTGCGTTGGTCTATAATATCGATAGTTTATGAATGAGGGATATTTTGAATGACAATTTGAACTTTGTATTGGTTCAATGTGAATATTAGAACTTCTTAATCAATTTGGTGTTTTTGTTACTCATGAGACTTTAGATATGTTTATTATTAGTAGAAATATAAAATAAAATTTTTGAAAATAAAAAAAACGCTATGTATGATAACTTTCGCTATAGCTACGCTATTCGCGATAGCTTTTTTTTTCATCTCCCCGCTATGCCGCTATAATCGCTATTTAGAACCTTGATTATTATTATTATTTTTTTCTTTTTTTGAAATTTTTTTTATAGAAAACATAAATCGAGGTGTCAATGACACTTTTTTATCCGTTTATCCGATCCGTACTGTATTCGAAAAAACAGATAGGAGTAAAGATTTTTTTTCGTTATCAATAACGGATACGGGTATGAAAATACCGCCACCCGACCCTAACTAACTAGCCTAGGGGTGATTAATGAGCGAGCATGAGCGAGTTGGGGTATGCTCATGCTCGGCTCATTAGCTTAATGAGCGAGTTGTTAATGAGCGAGTTAGAGCAAGTTGTTAATGAGCGAGTTGTTCATGAGCATGTTGTTAATGAGCGAGTTACCGAGTTGTTTAAAATACATCATTCAAAAACTAATTTTCATTTATAAAATTTAACAAATTGTCCATAAGCAAGTTTAACAAAAAATTATCCATAATCAAATTAAACAATACATAATTTAACACAAAATTGTCCATAAGCAAATTAACAAAATCAAACAAACTATCTTCTTGTCGTTCTCATGGCTTGTCACGTACCTACAAATTTGCATTATCAAAACAATAATAAAAATGTAGAATTTAGAACTATACAAACACTAACAAAATGAATGGATATACTAACAGAATGGATAAACTAACATAATTTCGAAATATACTAACCCAGTACCATACTGTATATGCCTAATATGAATGAATAAGAATAGCTCAGGAATATACTAACAGTAACAAAATGAATAAGAATAGCTCAGGAATATATCAGATGCCAACCCAGTACCATACTGTATATGCCTAATATGAATGAAAATTTTGCTGCCGCCCAAATAGTTTCAAAATTTTTAACTACAGAACCAAATACTATTCTAGGAATTAGATGTGGCAGGATTTGTGTAACTAATTTCTTAATGAGCTAATGAGCGAGTTATGAGCGAGTTGGGGTATGCTCATGCTCGGCTCATTAAGTTAATGAGCGAGTTATTAGTGAGCGAGTTATAGTGAGTTGCTAATGAGCGAGTTGTTAATGAGCATTTAGCGAGCGAGTTACGAGTTGTGAGCGATTTACTCACCCCTAAACTAGCCATTATTCTCCCGGAGCATTATTAGCCCGCCATTCTAACGTTAAATAGGAACACTTTACGTCCCACTATTTTCTACGTCCTTTGTACAATCCACTATCGTGGCACACCGTCCACACCATCCAGGTCACATAAACAATTCGAAGACTCCAAGTTATGCTTTTGTAGGTAATAGTATAACATTTTGATGTACAATTTGCTTTCTTCTTCTCCAAGTCGGACCTCAGCCCTCAGGCGTTTCTAGATCTTTCCTCTTCTCGCCCTTTTTCTTTTTTTTGGGTCAAATGTCAAGTTCGAGGCAGATATTGTTTGAATACTTGCCTGAAAACTATTTTCCACATAATCCCTCGTGACCTGGCTTAATCATTTTTCTGGGCGGGCCCAAGTGCACGTAAATTGAGAAAACCAATTTGAGTACATTTGAGTACATTTTCCAGAAGGAAAATAAGTATATCGCAAAAATTTGCAAATTTGACTGGAATTTAATTTGTAAAAAAAGTTCTTCGCTTACGGCCTTACATTATAGTCAACAGGGTTTAAAGAAAAGGATAATCTGATTGCATAAACAATGTTAATAGCTAAAATTTGTGGATAAAAGTTAACACCTAAAATTATTCTTTAGTATATTCCGTAAGAAAAAAAAAAATCTAAAATCTGAATATTTTGACTAGTATTTATTTTTTGGAGTAGAACTAGGGTGTTCTTAAGCTCACCAAGTCCTTTTGTAAATTTAATTCAAAAACCTATTGAATTAGCTTCAAACGATGCATCCAAACCGTTGAAACCGATCTATTTCATGAGTGATGCATTTATATGTCAAATTTATAAGTTTTCGAACTAATTTAGTATAAAGTCAACCGGTAACAAGAAGATAGTTTATAAGTTAATTTTAATGTATTTATTTTTCATCATTTTTTTGACAGTTTGATTTTACATTAAATTAGTTCAAAAATTTAAAAACTTGACATGTAAACTCATCACTCGTGAAGTAGATCAGTTTCAACAATTTAAATACGTCACTTGAAATTAATTCAATAAATTTTTGAATTAAACTCACATAATAACTTAGATGGGGTTGAAAACACTCAGCTCTACTCTATTTTTTGAAACTTTTTTTGTAAACGCGCGGAGCCGCGGACAGCAAATTGGACTTTAGACGATACTCCATAGCATATTACAAAAAATAAAAGACAAAAATGCGACCGCATAGGATGATGGGATGTTGATAACCAAAGTACATTATAAAAATTATTGGGAGAATTTCATATATACTAATCAAAAATTATGAAATTACGTATTTATCATCTAAATTTCTATAATTACATATTTACCATCTAAAAATCTAATAACTCACATATTTATTCAATTAATCAAATCTTAGATTAATTAAGTTCAATATTATAGAGAATATAATTAATACTTGAATTAGTCCCTTCCCCTTCTACGCACATAATTCTTCTCTTTTTGACGCGGTATTTCCTTTCTACGCTAAAATTTATTGTTCTTCTCACCTCCTCTCCTGCTTCGCTAAAACTTTATCCTCATCAAAGGAATGCTGGCATCAAATGGACGGAAATAAATAAAAGTTTACACATCTTACATCACACCTTAACTTACGGATGAAAATAAATAAACCAGTTGCATAATCAGCCTAAATAACATGAATTGAAAATTGAAAAAAATCCTAAAATTAGCGAAATAGTTTCACATTTCTAGTTATGTTGCTTATGTACCTGTTGGAAAATAGAAGACAGTTGCTTGTACTGGGGCTAAGTTAATTCTTGATTAATTAGATAATGTATTTAAGGAGAGAAAAAGAGGGTGCTAAGTTAATCCTTGATCAATTATAGTTTTAAGAATATTAAGCATAATTAATCTTAATTTTGGGTATATTTGATATATACTAAAGTTATATTGGGTAAATATGTGAGTTATTAAATTTTTAAATAGTAAATACATAATTATAGAAATTTGAATAATAAATACGTAATTTCACAGTTTTTAAGTGGTATATATGAAATTCTCCCAAAATTACTGTCAAGGCAAAACGGCAGAATATCACTGTCTGCACTAGGTTCGTTCTACTTCTGCTGCATATATTATCTTTGTTGTTGGTCCCACCAATCAGCGTGATTACTGTATTTTTTCTTTATAGACATTATTTATTGTATTTCCCGTATATTTTTTAGCTAGAATTCTGTGAGAGCCCACTGATTTCAGGTCCAGCCGTCCAGGCTAGAAAGAAAACCAAAGTTGCTTTATAAATAGCACCACCCCCATCTTTTTCTTCTCCATTCCCATCTTCACTCTTAGCCTGTTGTCTCCAAATCCAATTCATCAACAAATCGGTACGATAGCTTAAACCCTTGATATATCTTACCTCCTCAACCTATCCGATCCGGATCTATTACTATCGTTTCTCTTCTCTTTGACCTTCTGATCCGATCGATTGATTCTTCTTCTTGGTTTTTTTTTTTTTTTTTTGGGTACAGTGTGAAAAATGGCCACAAAGAAGAGCGTTGGATCGCTAACGGATGCGGATCTGAAGGGGAAGAGAGTGTTTGTCAGATCCGATCTGAACGTGCCTTTGGATGACAACCAGCACATCACTGATGATAACCGGATCCGTGCATCAGTGCCTACGATCAAGTATTTGATTGATCATGGTGCCAAAGTTGTTCTTGCGAGCCACTTGGTGAGCCTTCGTTCTCTCTCTTTCTCTCTTTCTGCCTCATTTTGTTCGTTTAGCTACGTTTTTGGTAATTGGTGAATCGATTTGTTTATTTTTTGGGTAGTGATACTGTGAATTTACTCGCAATCCTCCAGTGGCCTGTGGTTAAATAGAAAGTAAGAAAACCACGAATTAGAAAAAATACAAATTTCAAGGAGCCTTGGCAGAAGCTGCCACGGGTGTCAAGGAGGGAAATCATAAGGTAATTTTTTGGAGGTATTAGCCTGAGAGAAGAAAGGTTCCAGTAGTGAATGCTATACTTACAATTGTATTAATATATTGTAGTAATCCAAATATCCAATAGAGAAAATCACACTGCTCCTGATTTTCTGTTATATAATTCTTTTCTTTTAGCGAGGAGGAAATAAATTGTCAGTGTCCATCTTTTTGCATGTGCTTATTTTTTAAAACTTGATTGATTTCTATTCTTTATAAGTTGATGAATAAGAAAATTAGAAAGGGGAAAAGTTTGCACATTATCTGATGAATTGACTATCTTGCTCTGTGAACTGTGATGTTGATTTATGACAAAAAGAAAAAGATTGGGGCATCCACTGGTGAATTCACGTCTTCTTGCCCTGAGCCCTTTAATTAAGGTCACATGTGTAGGAAACTTTTTTGGTGATTTGTGTTTTGCATCAAGCAAACATTTGTGTGGTTGGAGCTCCTTTATAGTATGTACTTCTCTATTTGGCACCTAAATGGAGAAGATCTCCCAGTAACTCCAACAAGATGTGGAATGAGTCTTTGAAATGGTTTAGAATAATAGGAATGGGAAAGATGAGTTAAATCAGTGAATTATAAAAATTGATGGCTTCAGACATGACAATTGTGATATATGATGATGTGTAGTATATATTTTCTTGATCAATATTTGAAAGCATGATATCATTCTTCTAAGGACCAATCTTTGTCATGGCTTTGACAACTTTTGGTTGAAATATCAAATTTCAATTGTTACATGTTTGTTGTCTTTCAATGCTATGCTTTAGAGTTGAAAAGTGGACAGAACCTCTACATTTAAATATTTTGCTTTTAGAGAATGTTGTTAGAACATCACAATTAAAATACTAGTGGTTTTGACTTTTGGAGAATATTTTTTATATTGCATCTACTCATTCATGTTGCAAAAGCTTACAAGTTGGTTTATTATCTTTAAATTTTGTTTTTTGTCCATTCATTAATATCTTTTCCTGTTGACTTTTTGGCATACATGTCATCCTTTTCAATTTGATTTTGTATTCTCTGCGTGCTTGAATGTGGTGACAACATTGAAATGCATGTATGCAAAAGCTTTTTACACTGAATCCTATGTCTAATTTTACCTCTAGTTGGGTGGCATTATAATATTGCATACTTGCCAGTATCTGCAGGCTAATTGCCTGATTTTGGAAATGACATGTGTAAATAGTTTGGTATTGAAATGCAAATGTTACTAATGCTTTTTTTGTGCCTTATTACTCATATGACGCCATATCAAGTGATATGCTAATTTCAGATAAAATTTTGTCTTACTCAATTTAATGCTAGATTAAATACGTGTGTGTGTGTTGTTGTTTTCTTACACGCCTTCATTCCACTAAGAATAGTTGTGATATTGATGGATTATTTTCATGATGAATTCTATTTAAAATTTCAGGGGCGGCCAAAGGGTGTCACTCCCAAATACAGCTTGAAACCTCTTGTACCTAGGCTCTCTGAACTCCTTGGAGTTGAGGTATGTTATGATATGCATGATTTTTCAGCCAATTTTAAGATTTGTGGTTATTCTGTGTGCTTTTGTCATATGGATTGTTATGGTAGTGTGTTTGATCATTTTGATTTTGGGTTGAATTGGTTCAGGTTATGATTCAATGTGTAGACAAGTCCAATTGAATTATGGTCATGTTCCAGCTGGATCTTTCGCATTAAAATCAATTTTTTTTTTTTTTCATTTTTGGTTGGTTCATGCTTGTGTTATTTTAGTGAGGCTTCTACTTATACTGGCTGACAAAGCTTTACCGGTCAACATTTCGACACTCAGTTGCATATGCTTGGGTGCCGGAAGATTTATAGCAGTTAAATACATATTTTGGTTTTGTACATCTTTTGATCTATTGGATGATTAAGGTTTTTGTGAATCATGAGTTTGGCTATCTTACTGATTTGTGAAACATGAGTTCGGGCTATCTTACTGATTTGTGAACCTCTACTTTCAGGTTGTGATGGCCAACGATTGCATCGGTGAGGAGGTCGAGGCTCAGGCAGCTGCCCTCCCTGACGGTGGTGTTCTCCTTTTGGAGAATGTTCGCTTCCACAAGGAGGAAGAGAAGAACGAGCCTGAGTTTGCCAAGAAGCTTGCTGCTCTTGCTGATTTATATGTGAATGATGCTTTTGGTACTGCCCACAGGGCTCACGCCTCCACCGAGGGCGTAACCAAGTACCTCAAGCCTGCTGTTGCTGGTTTCCTTATGCAGAAGGTACTCTTTTTTATTTGTGCTTCTGGTTGGTCAACGAGAGGGTTTTTGTTTACTAGCTTTGACAATGAATATCTGTCCAATTTGACCAAGATTTTGATATTCCACCTATCTTTTAAAATAAAATTGTTGGTATTCTTGCCTCGGTGGCATTCTGAATAGTAACTGAATTTCTTTATAAACCCATTTTATCATCATGTTGTCTTCTTAATGATTTTAGCATTGGCATACATAATGCATCTGTCGCTCTCTTTCTAATCATAAAAGGAATTGGACTACTTGGTTGGAGCTGTTTCCAACCCGAAGAAGCCTTTTGCAGCCATTGTTGGTGGCTCCAAGGTGTCAAGCAAGATCGGCGTGATCGAGTCCCTGCTTGAGAAGGTCGACATCCTTATCCTTGGCGGTGGCATGATTTACACCTTCTACAAAGCTCAAGGCTACGCAGTCGGGTCATCCCTTGTTGAGCTGGATAAGCTTGAGCTTGCCACCATGCTCCTTGAGAAGGCCAAGGCCAAGGGTGTTTCCCTCCTCCTCCCCACCGATGTTGTTATTGCTGATAAGTTTGCTGCTGATGCTAACAGCAAGGTATGATAATTTCTTGACTTATGATTTTTTGGGGACACTTCTTTTGCTTTGCAAATGCAATTTTACAGTTTGGAGTCTGATCTTTTTTCTCCTTGGGGGTTTTTCCAATTGAATGTTACTGAATAGTAATTAATTAGATTTAATGTATAAACTATAAATTAGACTGGCCATTTTTTGTGCTTCATTTCAAGTTCTTCAAGTCCACTAACAGTGCATGCTATACATACTACATAATGATATTAAATTATGAATTTGCAACCAAATAATCTTTTCTTTTTCTTTTTCTTTTTCCTGTTAGAGCCTGAAATCTGAACTTAAAATCCATCGTGCAAGCTCATTTGAATAATATAATTTACTTTTGGCATGATACTAATTGCGGCAGTGCTATTTTCTGTAGGTCGTGCCAGCATCAGAAATTCCTGATGGATGGATGGGTCTAGATGTGGGGCCTGACTCTACCAAATTCTTTAGCGAAACCTTGGATACCACCAAGACTGTCATCTGGAACGGTCCCATGGGTGTCTTTGAGTTTGAGAAGTTTGCTGCTGGTACTGATGTAAGTCCAATCGGCCCTTTTTCCTTTTTTACATTTTAATGCATAATGATTTGTTTTGCTTTTTCCTTGCTAAAGTTAAAATTTATAAAATTTAACATAGAAATGATTTTACATAGAATTCCAATATAGGCATAATGGCAGATAAGTATTCCTTTGTCCTTAACTTGTTACGCCTGGCACCGATAATGAAGGAACTCTCCTCTCTATAGAGATGATGTTTAATTATTGCAAGAGGCATCTAAGAAAAGAAAAGAAATGGTCATGTGTGTATCAGTTGGCTTTACCACTCATTGTTTAACTTAGGTGCTTGATTTTGAAAGTATGGCTAAACTGAGACTCAAACTGGTTTGTGCATCAAATGGCATTGTTGCTCAGTTTCATGGGAGCCATTTTAAATTGAGAATTTATTAAGATCAACGGCAAAGATGGCCTCGATTTCACCATGTATAATATGTTACCTCCATTGTCAGGTTTATATTGAACCCCCATTGGAGGTACTTAATTGATCAGTTGTATGAACTTATTTAGGAACTACTAGGAACTACCATTAAATTTAATCCTCTTTCGAGAAAATCGACTGAAATTAAATAATTATAACTTCATCCATTGGCTTGCACAGGCTATTGCAAAGAAGTTGGCTGAGCTAACAGAGACCAAGGGTGTCACCACCATTATTGGTGGTGGTGACTCTGTCGCAGCTGTAGAAAAGGCCGGCCTTGCCAGCAAGATGAGCCACATCTCCACCGGTGGAGGAGCCAGTCTGGAGTTGCTTGAAGGGAAGACTCTTCCTGGTGTGCTTGCTCTCGATGAGGCTTGACTACTTTTAAGCTGTATTTAAGTTTCTGGTTCTAAGAGGCATCCTCACCTTTTGTTTCGGATATGTTTCGATGTCGTGACTCTGAAAGTTTTGCTAGGTTTATGTGGCATCTGGAATAACAAGCGCTGTAACATTAAGTTCTGGCTTGACGGTACAGGATTTGTTAATGTTTATTTTTCTTTTTGTTTATTATGTAAGGGGACCAAACATGGGTTTCGTTTGATGCTTCAGTGCATACGCACTTTAACAGTTCTGTGCACAATGGTATTGTATGTTCTCAGAGGGGTGATCAGTCACTCTTGAACCTGCTTTCATGCTTTTGAGAGATCAGATAAGTAACTTTGTTTCCTACATGGGAACCCAACGGATTTACTGAAAGATGAAGGCAAGACTAATTGGACGTCTGTGCTCAAAATATCCTTTGCGTTTAATGAAACAACTCTCCTTCTAGAATTCTCAGAAGTTGGATAAGCAGTGGTGCCATAAAAGACATTTATGATTTCATCTCCGGACTAACAACCCGGGCCACTGGCACCGTCTTATCCAGTGTCCTTTTTATCCATATGAATACGAGCTAAAGGATAAAAATGATGGCACCACTTGTGATAAGAATTATATAATGTCATCGAAATCTTTTTTTTTAAAGGTAGAGAGAAGCCAACTGTTACTCCACGAGACAAACCAGTACGTGTATGTACTCGGATGATTTGAGCCAAGACACGAAACTACTTGCATATAAAATGAGCAGACTTGAATCGTGGTCGGCAACAAGAGATTAAACTTGTTTAACACTTAATCTGCTCTCTTTAACTTTCTTAGCCGTTTAATTTTGTCGAACACCGGTTCTTTAGCACAGATTAAGATTACCTCCTTTAGTCTCATTTTGTTTGAATCTTAATCCTCTATCTGAACCTTAAAGCTTCTCTACCTCTTCCTTTAACTTTCACTCAGACAACCGAATATTAATTCTTTAACGCTCCTTAAGCTCTTAATTCCTTATTAGCAAACAGCTCCAAAATGATCAATGCAGATATGACCCGTCTTGCCCGTCGAATAATTTTTGGGATAAAATATGTTATCTAGAATTCCTTTTCATTGCACTGCAGTCTTGGTAGGCACCAAAAAAGATCAGATGATACAAACCATACCATTCATAACTTTGTGTTCGGTTGGTAACAAAATTTGACGTCACAAGTAGGTTTTGAAATTTTCATCTTTATTTTTAACCTAGATTTCTGGTCCTGTACAATTCCACTGAGCTACGTACCATTTACTTCTATCCGACTTTCTCTCTTCTTACAAAATTAAAAAAAAAAAATCAGAAGAACTGATGATCTAAATCTTGGCAGCAGTCAGTTCATATCCTGTTTTGCTCGGAAAATAATATTTCCCTCTAGAACTACAAAATCTATCACTGAAACCCGGAAACCATTGCAAATGTGAGCAACAGTAACCCCACTTTAACTCTATGAAGAGGACCAAACAATGATGGGTTTAAATGGCTGTGTTCTATGGAGTTTTTTTTTTTTTGCAAACCAGATGGCAATTGTAATCTTTAGCAAGGAATCATAGAGAATGCTTTCTAATAATGGACCAAGGAAAAAGTAAGCTGAGCAATGGTGTAGAAAAACCACCTTCATCCGTGCAAATTCAATGAAAAAAACTTAGAATATAAAGGCCCAGGAAATAGGGCCTACTTTTGAACTTGACAAACTAGAAGTCTGGAACAAAACCAAACCAAACCCAAGCCGAATGAAACAGAACTGAACCAATAAATTAAGGAACACGTCAATAATTTCTGACCCAGATTCATAACCAGAGAGCTAAAATAATTAATGAATTTAAGAAATGAGCTATCAGGACAATAACCTTCCTCCCTGTGGAAACTTATTGACAACTTCACAAAATGTATTTGGAATTTTCAATTCAATTTGACCCCAATTTTTCCTCGTTGTCGCCACTGCTCTCGGTGTATTGACCTACGGGAGATAGTTAGAGGTGCTACCTTTATCCGATTACCCGGATCCGATCCAGAACCGACCCGGATCCGAACCAGAACTGATCCGGATCCGATTAATTTGGATATGATATGATTTAAAAAATATAACCAGTTAAATTATGGGTACAGTTACAAAATTAATATGATCTGATACTGTAATGGATATGATATGGGTTTGTTTTAGTTATCCGACCCATAACCGAATCCGACCCGATATCCGTATAAATACCCGATAAAATGATAATACCATTTCTTTATAATTATTTAATATAAACACATAATAACTATGAAAAGACAATCAGTTGTAGTATTTTTTAATTTTTTGAATAAAATTTATTGTTCTTTTTGCACAGGTTATTGAAATCAAATGTCATGTTCACCTTTTGCCTATAAATTTTCGAAGCTAATTAATTCCTTTATTGATCTCTTTATCTAGCATGTATCTAACTTTCTGCACGGATTATTGAAATTTATTGCTCTGTGCTGATTGAAACAAATTAATATTAATATTTTATTCCTGGATTTTTTGAACCATATAATAAAATCACCATCTCCAATATTTTACTTTCTAAAATTATCTCACCTTCAATATTTTAGAGCAGATTTTATTTTATATTATAATGATATATTATGTGAGATATTTAAGAATTATAATTATATTTAAACGTAAAGTGTTTCTCAAATGCTTGTGAGTTGCAACATGTACCCGCTTCGGATCCTACCCGCTCCGGATCCAAACCGGACCCGATAATCCATAAACAAGTTATGGGTATATATCTATCCGGAACAGAAAGACTGGACCCGAAATATCTACGGGTAGATAGGTATCCGGATATGGACCCGACCCGTTTTGAAACAAATAAGTATATGGATCGAAATTCAGACCAGAACACTTTTAGAATACGGATCCAAATATGATAGTATCCGGACCCTACCGACCCGATAGCACCTCTAGAGATAGTGTACTAACTGTTACGCTTCTGTTACTGTCAAATGCACCAGTTTCTTTTAGTATGATGACCACATAAAATGGACAAAATTATTGTGAGAAATATGACTTACAACCACTTGTGATGTTGCTGCATTTAACTGGCTCTTTTCAAAAGCATAAACACTTTTCTGTAAGTTATGCACAGATCGATTATTGGCGCAAATCTGGATTTATTACTTTCGACTTTTTTTTGTTTATATTGTGCTTATTTGATTTTCCCGAAATAGTTTGCATTATAACTGTACCAATATTTATACAGAACAGTTCATACTTTGTACAAGTACATGTAAGTTTTATACTTAAGCTTAAATTAAGACCTTTAACAACATAAATTCTCACAATATAGTTACCTGATCATGTAGCAAATGCAGCTATTTCTTTCAGATGCAAAGTTTGTTCACTGCATACATCATGTAACCAACTTAATAATTTATACTTATTATGCTATTAACATATCCACTTACAAATCTGTACACTGATTATCTTTAATTTGAGCATTAGTTGTCAACTGAACTTTATTAGAAGTTCTAATTGCGCATCTGTTACAAAAAAAATCCTGATGTAAAATATTAGTTGAAAATTGTTAATGCATAAGTTACAGAAGTTCACTATTTTGAACTTATTATCATGTCACATATATTATTATGAAAATATGCTAACACATGTGTAGAGTGACCTCTATTGGTACAGTGAACCTTTTACAAGTGGGGCTACTTATTTGATCTTCTTAGTTAACTACAAGTACTGTAAAATGAGTAGAACTGGGTGTTCTTTAAGCTCACCAAGCCTTTTTGTGAGCTTAACTCAGAAACTCATCGGATTAGTTTCAAACGACACATTCAAACCGTTGAAAACGATCTACTTCATGAGTGATGAGTTTACATGTCAAGTTTTTAAATTTTCAAACTAATTTAATATAAAGTCAAGCGGTCAAAAAATGATGAAAAGTGAACACATTAAAATTAATTTATAAACCATCTTTTTTTTACCGCTTGACTTTATACTAAATTAGTTCGAAAATTTATAAATTTAACATGTCAACGCATCACTCGTGAAGTAGATCGGTTTCAACGGTTTGAATGCATCGTTTGAAGCCAATTCAATAGGTTTTTGAATTAAGCTCACAAAGAGACTTGGTGAGCTTAAGAACACCCTAGTTCTACTCCTATAAAATATAAATTCTCTAATAAAAAATAATGAAAGCCTACAAACAAGGGCATTAGAGGTTAGTGCAAGATTAAGACATGGCAACACTTGCAAGTGAGAGAAAACTTCCACCTTTCTATTCTTGAGCATTTTTTTTCTCGGGGATCTTTCCCCTTCCAGAGATAGTGATATCCATTTTGGCTAGCTTTGGTTTTGTCGGTAAAACTTACCGACAAAACAAGTTTGTATATATTTTTATTGATCTACTTTGAAAGAGTAAAAGTTTTCAAAGCTTGATTATTCAAGAACAGTTTCAAAGTTTGAATTAAGATTTTTTTTACTCATAAATATAATAATTATTTCAAATTTTTTTTTTGAGGTAAAATTATTTCAAATGTTATATGCATCCATACCAGTTGAAACAAACTGATAGGGTTTTGCTCTAGCACATTGCATGCCCGGGTTTATTCTCGGGACTGTTCTAACCGACTCGTGAGAAGAATCTCTTTACCTTAAATCTCGAGTCATGATAAAAGATGGCTACTATAAATTTTCATATTTAAAACTCTGCTCTTAGTCTATGATCTATCTCGATCGTACCGTTCTTGTACCAATTAATCAGGCTCAATCTTATAATATACATATTGCATCGAAGTCGGTATATATCTGACCCAGATTTGTATATATTTTGCTGATTTTATTGATTCATATATTTTGGATGGAAGTCATTTAAATTCAAGCTAGAACTCTGAAAGCTCAACCTAAATATTAAATTAACACACAAGTACAATCATGAGAAAAAGTTAGATTATTAACACTAGTACAACAACACTTTTTTTGCACTACAGTTATTTAGTGGGTTATGTAGCAGGAAAACTCCAACAGAGCTAGGGACAATATATAATGGTGAGGATTAATTAATGATATATACATTTAATTCAAGACATAAAGAAGTGGACATTAATTAATTATATTAAAATATGTTAGGTTAGATGAAAAAAAGTCTAAGAATGCATAAGCTTTAGGAGGCAGGGAATCTTGTGTGTTTTTCACATGAACGATTAGGCTTAATCAGTGACACGTAAGTACAAATAATTGAATCGTTATGTCACTTGCCATTTCTACGCTGTTGTGAAACATATTGTGCATGTCAGTGTTTCATATTTTATATTATCTTTGTTTTATCCTGTAGTATCCACTGCACTTTTAACTTATTAGTTTAATTTGCATTTTGCTTTTAATGATGATACAAATTTGTATCCAGCATTATTCTATTTATCCTAAATTATGTGACATGATTATATATTCCCTTGCGGGTTTGGGATCCAAATGATCATCAAGTGGTACTCTATCAGAGCAACACGGCTAATGAGGAGCAAATAGACCAGCTAGCAGGGGATGCTGGGTTACCAACGAACTAAATCAGATGAATACCAACTATAGTACAAATTCAGTTATAGGAACATCTTACCTCAGCCCCTGTTTTGGAGGCTTAATTAGCTATAATATACTTCTTTCTTTCTGTGTTTTGGTGGACTATAAAACGAAGGGCCTATGTGTTTTGTTTTGTTATGGCTCATATTCTGGTCATTTTGTGTTTAGCGGTTGTGAACATCTAGCAGTACTATGTAATTAAACTCTCTGTTTCTTATATGAAACGGGCACTTCGTTGCCTTTTATCCAAAAAAAAAAAAATGTGACATGATTATATAAGGTGCAATGCGACATAATTATATCTCAAAATTACTAACTTTTTATATTACCCTTCTCATCAGTAAGTCTGTGTACAGTCGTGACTCAGAAAATCTGATTATAAAAATTAAGAGGTAAGCGACTTGTGACATTTTTGTTAATCTAAAACATTTAGATCTGTATTAATCCATTAGTTCTGGTAATTAAGATATCTAGTATGTTGAGTACGTACTAAGATTTTTTTTTATTCAAACTTGTAGGCATATATATTAATATATTATTTAAATTGCAATGCGAAGAGGTCGTTATTTTTCTTACTTCTTTTAATGAGGAGATCAAGTTTTGTTTTCTTATAAATAGATCTTTATTTTGGATGTACACAGAATCAATTATTGGTGATTTAAAATTTAAAGATTCTTTTGTTTCACTTATTGACAAAGCACATGCGGACTTGAAAAATTATTCTACATTATTATTATTATTATTATTATTATTTATATAAAGCTGAACAACTATTAGTTATATAATTATGCACCTAATTAATAGACAAGTAATGTCATCACTATGCATAGTCAGCACTAAATTAATGGACCTCGTTAAGTTCTCCTCTTATGAAAACGTCCCTTGTGATTAGTATAAAAAAGGAATTGAGAATTACTAAATATAATATTTTTTATTAAGCTACACATGAGAGAGGATCAACCAATTGATAAAAATACTTCTGCATAATCGTATTATGAACAGATACTATATACCAGAGCAAGCATGGATATTAATTGACTCAAATAAAGTTCAAAAAAATTAATCTGCAATTGTATGTTTTATATAGTCTTTTTGGGTGACAACCTAGAATATTATATATATATATATATATATATATATATATATATATATATATATATAGAGAGAGAGAGAGAGAGAGAATGACTAATATACAAACGTTTGTTCTTGGACTCAGGAACAAATGATTCGGTTAAAATTTTCAAAGTCCAAACAGTCGATCCAAACCGTTAGATATTCAATCTATATTAAAATGTGCTTGGAGACCAAATTTTACATTTTTTGGAATTTGTTTACTATTTATTAAGATGGTTTGAAAACTGCTGTTTTTATTAAATTTCTGCAGCATTGAAAAACAGCGGTTTTCAAACCAGCTTAATAAATAGTAAAAAAATTAAAAAAAATGTAAAATTTGGTCTCCAAGCACATTTTAATATAGATTGAATATCTAATGGTTTGGATCGACTGTTTGGACTTTGAAAATTGGAGAACCGAATCGTTTGTTCCTGAGTCCAAAAATAAACGTTTGTATATTAGCCATTCTCTCTCTCTCTATATATATATATATATATATATATATATATATATATATATATGGAGGATTGTCAAGTGATCCCTTTACATATTACCATCATCATATGCTTATTTTTTGGGAAAAAAATAACCCCAATATCCTAATATTCATTAGATGAATTAGATTACGCCTGAATTTTTTAACAAGCAGAGGCCGCAACTACATGTGCGCGCTAGCATGCAGTTTCAGTCGGTACAGCTGCATACACTAGTTAATTAGCATGTACGCTAGCTATTATTGGACACAAAACGGGTGGAGATGCATCAGAGGCGGATGCAGGATTTCTGTCAGAGAGGGGCAAGAATCGGGTTAAAAGAGCTTACCGAGTTCAAAACCATTAACTAATCGGGTATTAGATAAAAAAAATACAATAAACATAATAAGAAACAATAAAAATAATATAGTCGTACATAATAAAAAATAACAAAATAATATCATTTTACATATTAAAAAACAACAAAGTTGGTCCAGATCTGTAAATTTCTATAAAAATAACAAAGTTACTCATTAACAGTGTTAATTTGTCTATAAATTAATATCACTTGTAATCTGAATGTACAAGCATAGTTTATAATAAAGCAACAAAATCAAATATTATTCGATCAGTTTAATTATTCCTCAGAATTCTTCAGCTATGATGAACATTACTCATTAGAGGCTTAGAGAGATAGGATCAGAATTTCGGGCATAATTAATGCTGTGATTTATTTTCTGAACCACAAGTATTACATTAACATTTTACTCCCATCGATCGTTCCATCGATCTCGATACATATAAGCAGACAGGCACATGTTGATGATCGAGATGATTGGATTAATACACATGCGTCCAGCTAAAACAGAGGAATTCCAATTTTAGCTATAATTAGGCCTATTTTAATTAGCCATTTAATGATAACATTATCAATAAAAAAAACAATCAAAACAGTGTTATAATTGTAATAGCATGCAGTGTTTAAAGTAAAGATAATAAAATCATCAATTAAAGCTTTTGCAAAAATTAAGGACCAATACATTTAAATATTAAAAAAAGATACTCTATACAAATTTTATTCTTTATTTATATTGGCGGTTTGATCAATAATACTATAATAGACAACATGAATACACATCCCAAAATTAGGTACTTCATGTATCATAGGAAACCATATAAGTGTTTTTTTCTACAACATGTATTTCTATTTTTGAAGCGAAACATGTAGACAATGTTATAGTAGAGGAACTTTTTCATAAAACTTGAGCAAACTAAGCCGCTTAATTAATTGAAAGCTAATTTCTTAAGGATCATGACATCAAATATCCAACGGAATGAAATTTATTTATAGCAACAGAAGAGATTATACATTAAATAGCAAAATAACGCTAATAAAACAGGTGCAAAGTACATACAATACATACTCATTGAACTCGTAATAACGAGCATTGTAGGAACTAATTTTAATTAACTTAAAATTTTACAACGAAGGATATAATATACAGATATAAATACTTAAAACCAGAATGATCTGCTGAGAACTTCTCGTGTAATTAATAAATATTTAGGGGGGTTACAAGCAAAACTGACAAATAAAAATTCTGACAAAATTGATAATCTGCCTACAGCCTCCACTGTCTGACATTTGGCGAGCAAAAACCTTTCTAATTGTGAAAAAATTCTGACAAAATTCAGGCGAAAAAAGAGAAAACTAGGAGAGATTGAGAATCAGAGTTGGTGACATTTTGACCATCACATTTTGACCTACCTATACTTTTATTAATGTCTCGCTGACCTGCGCACTATTTGAATGTATATAGTAAGAACTTGGTGTTGGATGAAAAGTCTAATATAGAAATGATATAAATAAATTATAGGAGTTTTGTGCAAAATATAAAATATAAACTTCAATTTATATATCTAATAAATCTATATATTTGGTGTATATATATATATATATAGGAGTAATAAAAATATTTAAATGAGAAAGAAGGCACGTACCTGAATGAATTTTCCCCTGCAGAAGTTTTGGTGGTGGTGAGTGAATGAAGCTACAACATGATCTGATTATATATATGTTTCACCTCCTCTTTGGGTCTCTCGATCTCAATTTTTATTCTTTAGAAAAAAATTATTATATATAATTTCCCCTCTCTGTTTCTCTCAATCTCTCTAATTAATAAACCCCCTTTTAGAAAAATAATTTCCTTAGCAGGGAAACATAATATACATGCCCATGAGTCCATGACCCCCTTGTGAAGACCAGATCATGCTGGCAGCTTCAGCCTCTCACGCCAACAATTCACTCAGTCAACAAAGAATAAAGCTTCACACGATTAATTGTATACCAATTAAAACAAAGAAGAAGAAAAAAAGCATGCATGAATACTTAATTTGTAATGACCGAGTAATTAATATTCATTTGGCAGAATTATGCAGTTGGGAATTCTCCATTTTGTCAGAAAACAATTACTGGAGATTTGGAAAAGAAGAAGAAGAAGAATCGAGAGAGCTAGCTAGAGACCATAAATCCACTGTTGAAAGAAACAACAAGGGCTTCATATATGCGCGTCCCAGAGAGAGAGAGAGAGAGAGAGAGAAGCGGTGGGTAAGATATGATATATAGTAGATTTGTGTGTAATAGAAGAAGGCGACAGAAGGAATAGAAATTAGAAAGAATACAAATGGCTAGGTGTACTGTTAGTTATCATGTAGCACGAGAGGAGCATGCATTGTTGCATATGCTATGCTGGCTGGTGGTTACGTATAACTAATGCCCCTTTCTCTCCCTCGTGACCTTGTCTCTCTTTCCTTCGCTACGGGTTAACGGGGACCGGGTCAAAAAGAAGCTAAGAGATATGCTCCCTACATAAAGCATGGGAAGCACGGGGCTTGTGAGGAATTCAGATCCTCCCGGTACCGTAATAGGAAATCTTTTACATTTACTGAATCTCGACCGTTTTTTTTAACTTGGCACGAATCTCAAAGCCCAATAATACTGCCCCTGCGGTAGCTCGAATCTCAAACCGTAAAGTGAAGGGAATCTTTTACAATATTGGAGAGGATACTTGTCCGCTTGTGAGAGCATTAGATCTCAGCTATTGGTTTGCGTCGAGATTCGCACATTGTACACATTCTAACGGTTCAAATCGCTCCTGACTTCTGATGAAAAGGTTCAGCTGCAATAACTTTACAGACAAACGTGTAACTGCAACTCCCATGTGCGTACGAAATCACTACAGAAACCCACACTTCAAAAAGTCATGGTGGGGCCCAGATTAAGCAAATTGTTTTCACAAGCCGACATTTTTATTAATATCCAAAGTTTAATACAAATTATTAATTATGCCCAGAATCGCATTCAATATCGAAAAATGCCCAAACCGGCCATTTTCTGGCCGGCTTACTCTTTTTTTCTTTTTTTTAACCTGCAAAAACCCTATATACACCCCTTTTTCTCTCTCTCCTCTTACAATTCTCTCATCTCTCAACCGAATTCTCTCTTCTCTGAGGTAATTTTATTTTATCTAATTTAATTTTTTATTTATTTATTTTAGGGTTTAGGATTTAGGGTATAGGTGTTAGAATTTAGATTATATTATTGTAATTTAATGTAATTAGCTAAGTTGACCAATATTTAGTGTATTTTGGTCATTTTGACCATAATTAGGCTCATTATGCGTAATTTTACCGAAATTAGCACAGTTGACCAATATTTATGGTATTTTGGCCTTTTTTACCATAATTAGGCTAATTAAGCTTAATTTAGTGTAATTAGCACAGTTGACCAATATTTAGGGTATGTTGACCTTTTTTACCATAATTAGGCTGATTAACAGGGGCGGATGCAGGAATTTCGCCAGGGGGGCAGTAATCGGATTCAAATGCCTTATTGGGTTCAAACCCGTTAGCTAATAGGGCACATTCAACATAATAAAAAAACATAACAATCAACATAATAAAAATCCTAAATTACTTCAAAAATCAACAATTCAACATAATTAAAAACAACACTTCTAATATCCTTTTACATATTAAAAAAACACTAAAAAGTAATACTAGATAGTAGACGGTCGAGTCGATGAGACGAGCTTTCCTCGACGATTCTTCATGTTTTGAAACATTTCCATAATTCTTTCATTGCTCACCCTCTTGAACAAATCCTTCTCAATGAAAGTAATCAAGCAATCGTTCATCCATTGATCTCCCATTCTACTTCTCATGTTGGTTTTCACCAAACTCATTGCCGAAAATGCCCTTTCGACACTAGCTGTAGCTACCGGTAAAATTAATACCAATTTCACTAACTTGTAAACCAAGGGATGAACATTGTGCTTATTCGTTTTCACCATTTTTTCAGAAAGTTCAAGTATGGTGCTTACCTCCAGAAAAGCTCTATCATCTTGTACATCCATAATGTAATTTTCCAATTGACTCTTTAAGACAGGAAGCTCGAATTGGTTGAAATCAGAGGGATATAATTGAGCTAATTGAACCAACATGTCTATGTCAAATGAATCAAAAGAGTTTTTCGGATCTAAACATGACATACAAATAAGAAGTTGAGTATTGGTTTCCGTGAATCTGTCATTAAGTTCACGCAATTGCATATCAATAACCGTGTTAAATAGATCAACACGATAATAATGCAAATTAGTTGTGCTTGTTGGGTACATTGGGTTATCGAAGTACTCTTCCTCCATATTTGGAATTTTAATACCGTGTTTCTCACAAAATGCACACACATCTTTGAATAATGATTCCCAACCACCATCCCTCATTTTTTCAAACCGAGATTTAGCAATTTTCACCAACCGAATAGCATTCACCATATCTTGATTTTTGCATTGCAAGGTTTGCGATAGATTATGCGTGATGATTAATGTTTCCCTCATGAGAAGCAACACAAATACAAATTCAAAAGTTTGCATTTCTCTACGTAATCCACGCGCCTCTGATCTTTGCTCCCATGCTGACCCATCCATTTCTATTTCCTTAATTACCTTATACGTGGGTGAAAATAGTATCAGCAAACTATTTAAAGTCTTGAAATGAGAACTCCATCGGGTATCACCGGCACGTGCAAGACTCATTTCTTGGTTCAAACCACTTCCGGTTACTATCTCTTCACTTGAAATAGCTTCCACAACATTAATTCTCGCCTCCTCACGTAATTGATCACGTCTTTTACAAGATCCACCAGCAACATTGAGCAATCTAGCAACCATTTGAAAAAATAAGACAACCTGAGCATGATCCTTCGCTACTGCAACGAGAGTTAGTTGCAATTGATGGGCAAAGCAATGCACGTAGTATGCGAACTCATTCTCCCTCATGATCAATGCTTTGAGACCATTGAACTCCCCGCTCATGTTACTAGCCCCATCATAACCTTGGCCACGCAATCTAGACACAGATAGACCATGCTTACCAAATAAATTCTCAAGTGCCTCCTTCAAAGACAACGCTGTAGTATCAGGAACATGAACGATACCTATAAACCGTTCAACAACGGAACCTCTCTTGTTCACAAACCGAATAACAACCGCCATTTGCTCTTTGGTTGAGGCATCTCTTGCCTCATCAATCAAAACCGAAAACAATTCATCTCCAAGCTCCGCAATTATATCCTTAGTTGTCTCTTCTGCACAAGCGTTAACTATATCCTTTTGGATTGAAGGTGAAATCAACTTTAGATTTTGGGGAGCCTTATCAAAAATCACTTTATCTATTTCTTCATTATGATCTCCTAAAAATCTCAAAAGTTCACGAAAATTTTCTTCATTGAAAGAGCTTTCGGACTCATCATGTCCGCGGAATGCCAAACCTTGCCTGCAAAGAAATTTAACACAATCTACAATAGCCTCTAACTGTATTCGATAATCCCTCTCTTGTCTAACAGTTTGTTTCTCTACCACAGCACGAAGGCTTTGTGCTTGGTTCATCAAATCTAAACATTTTTTTCGAGCTTGATTGTTCCAAGAAGTGGAATCACCAACATGCTCCTCAAAAGATTTTGTGGCCTTTTTCCAGTTTCTAAAACCATCTCCTACAAAGTTTGTCCCTCCACCTGACCCAAGATTTTCGGGTCTAAATAAATAACAACAGAGGCAAAACGTCGCATCCTTTTCAATGCTATATTCCAACCAAATTTTGTGTAGACCAAACCAAGTGGGGTTAAATCTTCTCATTGTACCACCAAAATTACTTTGAGGGGAAAGCATGGTTGCGAGGTTGACACGGGCCATGCCCATTGATTAGGTAATATCGACGTATACGATCACGCTCATTTGGATTATAATTCAATATAGGTTTTCTTTGAGCAGGATCAGAAGGTGGGTCTTGTTCATCACGAATAACCTCATTTCTTGAATTAGAACTCGAAGATGAATCAATTGGACGATTGGGTACCCTCTGAAAGAACCTGTCCATTTCTCCTACTCTACAAATTTGAAGAAAAAAATTCTAGTAAATTAGGGTTCCAATTCTAATTCAATAAATTAGGGTTGAAGTCAATTTATCACCATTCAATGAATTCAAGTAAATTAGAGTTCAAGTAATTCAAGGAACTCGAGTAAAGTTCAAAATTATTTACAAAATTAGAGAAGAGTAAATTTTACCGTGAGATTCGCAAATCGCAAGTTCGGACTTCGAGTAGAGTGGTGTGCTACTGTGCTGTCGTGCTTGTGTGCACAGAGGCGGACGGCCAGAGAGGAAATCAGCAAAATAGCGGCGCACAGGGGCAGACGGCTGGAGAGGAAATCAGGGGCGGCTTGATTTTGATTTTGGATGCATGTGCGTAAGTGAGAGAGCGGAGAGCCAGAGAGGAAGCGGAGAGGAGAATGGCCGCAGCTATTTGATTTTGGATTTTGTATTTTTTAACCCCAACACGCAGAGGAAATCAAATGGGCTTGAGGCCTTTAATTAGATTTTGTTTTGCAATTGAAATGGCCTCCTGGCGCATGTCTCCTTTATTTGAAGTTTTGATTTTTAATTTTGGGCTCTCCAGCGGACCAGCAGTAGATATTTCTCTATTTTAGGCTCAGCAGTAGATATTTGGGCTCTAGAGGGGTAATTTAAAATTCAGAGGGGGGGCAAACTCAAAATGGGCTTATTTTTTGCACTATTTTTGAAAATCCAGGGGGGCACCCCCCCGGGCTACAGTGGGTCCGTCCCTGCTAATTAAGCGTAATTTCACCGAAATTAGCACATATGACCAATATTTAGGGTATTTTGGCATTTTTACCATAATTAGGCTAATTAAGCGTAATTTTACCGAAATTAGCACATTTGACCAATATTTAGGGTATTTTGGCATTTTTTACCATAATTAGGCTAAGTAAGCTTAATTTAGTGTAATTAGCACAGATGACCAATATTTAGGGTATTTTGACATTTTTTACCATAATTAGGCTAATTAAGCGTAATTTTACCGAAATTAGCACATTTGACCAATATTTAGGGTATTTTGGCTTTTTTACCATAATTAGACTGATTAAGCGTAATTTAGTGTAATTAGCACAGTTGACCAATATTTAGGGTATTTTGGCTTTTTTTACCATAATTAGGCTAATTAAGCGTAATTTCACCGAAATTAGGTTATTTTCGACATGAGGATGCCTAAAGCACGGTCTACCCAGATGCCAGTAGTGGACGAGCCGATCAGTACCAGCAGCACGGAGCACATCAGTCATCTCCTATGGATTCCCCACAGCGAGCACCGAGTCTCACTGGCTTCTCGTGAGGTACGTTCTTTTTCTTATATTTTCTTTAAATTTTGTTGGGTTTAAATTTTATTATGTTATCACCATGCGGATTACCTTTTTCAACGCAGGACACGGATCTTCTAGATGTGAAGTTGCGGTGCGTTCACATGCAGTACTACAATGTGATGGAGCCGTACCTCGTCAACCTGGGTCTCTATCAGGTTGTGGACATCGTGCGGGCTGAGAGAAGCATCATCAATACATCTCTTATCGCTGGACTGGTGGAGCGATGGTGTCCCGAGACGCACACGTTTCACATGCCATTCGGAGAGATGACAGTGACTCTCCAGGATGTGAGTGCTCTTTGGGGTTTGCCTATCCGTGGCACACCCGTCGGCGGCGTCTCTGACAGCACCAGATTCGTAGGTTATGTCGAAGAGTTGTTGGGAGCTGAGCCTTCCTATATCATTGGGGAGAATGGGAGGTCGAAGTTCCATTTGCGGATGACGAGGTTACGGCAGCACTTCAGTGCGGGTCTCTCGTCAGATTCCACCGAGCTGGAGATTCAGAGGTAAATTTTATAACTTGTTTCTACTAATCAATTTATAATACGATGATTCTATTAGAATTTTTATATGTTTTGTATTGCAGATATACACGGGCTACGTGATGGACCTTTTTGGTTCTGTCATGTTTTCTGATTCCAGCTGTGACCAGATGCCGATGATGTATCTCCCGTTGCTGATGGACCTTGACGGACAGTCGTCGTACAACTGGGGTGGGGTTATTCTGGCGTATCTGTACTCCCACCTGTGCCGTAGTAGTGAGGTAAGTCACCAACTCTTATTTTAGTGTAAATTATTTAATCAATCAATCCATTTCGATGCACTGACGTGTAATGTTCTTGAAAATGCAGCCGAAAGCGAAGCAGATGTACAGGCCGGTACTCCTGCTTCAGCACTGGTCGTGGTCACGGCTACCGGTGGGCCGTCCTATCCCCAATGAGGCGCCGGATTGGAAAGAGCCGAATGTGTTTAGATGCTCGGCATACGCCAAGAAGTGGCACGGTTTCCACCACTACTTGGATCGGACCCACGGTACTACCGTTGGGATCAGGCCTGTCCGGCCAGAGCTTCAGAGTTTGCCTGCAGCTCTTGTTGAGTGGACGCCGTACGATCAGTTGTACGAGGAGTACCTCTTGGCAGTGTGGGTGACGAGCAGGAGCGGGCGATGTGGTTCTACCAAGGTCCACTCATACACTTCTGGATAGTGGAGCACCACTATCCAGATCGGGTACTCCGCTAGTTTGGACGAGCGGCGTTGATTCCCGCAGACCCATCTTTGCCGATGTCCACGCACAGAGACCTGCACAGGTAAGTCGTAGTCTATTGTATTTATTGTCAAATAAATCATATTACTTGATAGGTTTGTATTGAAATTAACGTCTTCCTTACAGGATAAATCACCGAGGGCGACTGGATAAGGACTGGAGCACTCATTTCGATGCATACTACTGGACGGCCCAGGATCCTCAGTATCTGGACCTCTATCACGAGCCAGATGCCATTCAGCAGACCTAGGGGGATCCCCAGTTGAGGTACGATGTTTGGGACACACAGGTCTGCATGGCGAGTGTGTATCAGCAGGGCGATTACGGTGTCCATCTCCGCGACAGGATCACGACCGATGATGGTTACCATCCCAACGGCCGTTCTTGGGCTCGCCAGGTAATGCACCTAAAACTACATAGTTTTCTCTAACTTAGTAGTTCATCAAGGTTTGATCTGACATGTCAAATTTTTTTCAGTTTCTAGCCGCGATCAAGGAATGCGGGCATGGGGATCACCATGCTAGGAAAGAAGAACTAGAGACGGCTTGGGTACCGCGTCCTCAAGAAGAATGTGAATGTGGTTGAGGATGCCAGACACGGTGGAAAGATCATCGGTATGCTGCGAGACGCCGGAGAGAACATCAACTGGCGTGAGATAATTCCGACCGAGCCTGGTTCTGCTAGATGATATGCCATCTTCCCCCGATTCACATTCAGAGTGGGACTACCATCGTTGGGTATTGTCCAACATTGGGTGGACGGTATGGTACGATGAGCATGGACGTCTGGTGCAGACTCAGGTATGTCATACTTCAGTATCTGTCAGATTTTAATAAATGTCTTCATTCATATCAATTTAATAATTTATGTGTATGATTGCAGGGTCCGGCAGAGATGCCACCACAGCCACCGCCTGCGGGGATCGATACTTCTGATATGGAGTCCCTCTCGTACAGTCTCCAGGACTACGGGATATTCGATGATGAGTTCAGCTCGGCACCGAGGGTACCCCGATATGGCACGAAGATGCCGAATGATAGAGAGGCTAGTGGTAGCGGGTCTCATACTCAGCCTGCCTTTAGGACTGAGTTCGCCGCATCAATCTTCAGTACACCTCCGCCAGTACAGCCAGTCTCCACGGGCGATGCTAGATGGGATACCGCAGAGCAGATACTCAGGTCTGCCGATGCCCCAGATGAGGCTGAGAGAGACGGAGCCTGGCCGCGCTGGCGCTGGGCGAACGCCGGAGTACCGCCTCAGCGATGGTCCCCCTCTCCGTTTTAGATTTTTTTTACTAGTTTTGTACTATTTATATTTGATATACTATTTATGTTTGGTATATTTGGATTATCCCATATTTCGGTTCTTTTGTACGTGTGCTTTTATGTTACTATTTTTATATTTTACAGATAAAATAAATTATCATGATAATGCTAAACAGAAAATATTACAACATTAAAATAGTAGCACAACATAAAAAATAAACATAAAAATATTTAAAACAATTGCAGAAGTGCGTTAAACAGAAAAACAAATTCATGGATTAAACCGACATTTTTATTAATATCCAAAGTTGAATAAAAAATAATGCGGGTTTAAAAAAAAAAAGACTAAGCCCGCCAGAAAATGGCCGGCTTAGGGAGGGGAGTAAGCCGGCCATTTTCTGGCCGGCTTAGGCATTTTTCGATATTGGGTCCGATTCTGGACATAATTAATAATTTGTATTAAACTTTGGATATTAATAAAAATGTCGGTTTCACAAGCATACTCAAAAGATATTTTTTTTAATTCATTAATAATTTAAAAGATACATCCAAACATCTTTTATACGAATGGTTTCGTTAAGAATAACTGAAAATACAAAGAACTGTTAAAATAGATAAATATTAGAAATTCGTATCCCTTCATACGTCTTGGCCGAAAAAATAAATTTAGGCAAAAACAAAAAGTTTTTTCAGGAAACTTAATTGGCCTGAAAGAAATATGTTTTGGCTGAAAAATATTTCTAGAGATGGAAAATTAAATTTCGGTCAAAACAGAAAGTTCTTAAGAACACAATTTTTTTACTGAAAATTTACAGTTTTGACTGAAAAAATATTTTTCGGCTAAAAAATAAATTTCAGCCAAAACAGAAAGTTGTTCACAAACACAAATTTTATTTTCAATATTTCTTTTGCATGCTTTCCTTCTTCGTTTCGTTGACTAGCTCTGTAAAATTCTCAGCAACCTGTTTCGCATAAAAAATAAAGTTGTGCAGGACTGCATGGTAGTGAAGACCGATTGAAATCCTCTCAGTGTGCTTAAGCTCTCCTAAGATATGCAGCTAAGGCCTTACACAGGACCGGTCCTGAGAATTTTAGGGCCCGGGGCGGGAGCAAATTTTGAACTCTTTATGTAAATAATTTTTTTATTAATATGCCATATCATACAAAATAGGGGGACATAAAACCAATACCCTCAAAATAAAACATATATAATGATGAACATATCCACACCATGCTTCTTGCTTGCTTCTTGATAAACCAATTTTGAACACATGTTGTACCTGCACAAAAAATACATCTAAATCACATCTCATCTGAAATGACTCATTCTTGCATTTTTAGAAGCAAAATCATCAATTATATGTTCAACATTAATAGTTTTCAACATATTTTTTTCAATACTTAATATTGTTAATCCATTCAACCTATCTTGAGTCATAGTTGTCCGTAAATAAGATTTTATCAACTTTAATTTTAAAAAACTCCTTTCTGCAGATGTCACAGTAATATGTACAATTAGTTTCTTCAATATTTTCACTAGTCTCATTTTCAAGCACATTTGTTATTTCTTCATTTACCTCATTTTCATTTTCAGACAAATTTGTTGTTTGTTCGTGCGCCTGACTTTCAATTTGGTTTTCCAAAGACTTATTTTGCGGTTTCATTTTCTTCCAAAGCTTTTGAATAGAACCTTTTTGAGGTTTTAGTTTTTCTTCTCCCTCTCATTTTCTATTTCTTTTCTTGCTGCATATTTTCTAGGAAACATTGTTTTAAATTAAAAAAAAAACAAAGTATAGAACCTAGGTAATGAGGCACGGAGGACCCAACTATGAGTTACTCAAATTTGCCGCAAAATCTAAGTTAAAATTACCTCTGTGCAGTAAATGATTTCAGTATCAAATCTGACCCAACTATGAGTTACTCAAATCTGCTGCAAAATCCAATTTGCATCTGTGTGTCACACCCCAAACCGGGATTTCCGGATTAGGGCATGATCAATCCCCGCCTCGTGTCAATTAATCGAGATGACACGCAAGGCTAAACATAAATAATAATCACACAGCGGAAGCAATAATAAAATGATCAAGCAAAAGTCATAAATATCAAATAAACATCCATACATACATAATATCCATACAATCCACCTCGGGATAAAATAAACACAAGCTAGTCAAAGGGATACATAATCTATCGAGTCCAATGCGTATAACAAAAACATCGGACTCGCAAAACCCTAAACAAAAGTCCCTAATCTATATCAGGCGATGTGGCCGTCGCGGACAGCTCCTGACGCCTCCTGCTGCGGACCGTCAGACTCTGTACCTGCCCACATCCATAAAAAGGAGGGATGAGCGAATGATCGCCCAGTATGTGACCCAGTATTATCCCTTCAGGGATCCTCTTAAGTCAAAGCACATTTTAAATTTGAAATCTACGTATTTTTCGGTAATCGATTCACTTTTAATGCACATGCTGCGGTAATTTAAAACCTATCATAATAACTACAAAAGAAAATACATATAATAATGGCATGATGCGATTATCCTATTATGCCAACATGATTTAAAATTCCCCAAAATAAAATACAAGCAAAGAACTATATTATTATTCAAGCAGGGTCCAGTACAATAGGTACTGTGTGTACAACTTAATATAATAATAATACGGATAATTTTATCACCCCGTGTCGTGCCAATTTAAATTCATATATTCAAACCAATATAATCCAATAGGAGAAAACATATATGCAAGACAAGACGTAAGAATAAGTTAATCTGTTTCCTCATGAGCAAGGAGACTTCCATCGTCTGGCCATAGACATGAATCAGAGAGGCGTGTCACCCTCAAAGGCGTGAGACCCTTTTACCGCAGGTCTGGGCATGAGACCCACTAGAGCGTGTCATCCTCGCCGAGTATGCGACCCCTAGTGACGTGTCATCCTCGCCGGGCATGAGACTCACTAGAGCGTGGCATCCAGGACGAGTATGCGACCTCTAGTGACGTGTCACCCCAGCCTACATCACAATGCCACCCCCAGGACAGCACACTGGCGCGCTGGGCATGAGACCCTCCGGAGCATGTCATCCTCACCGGGTATGAGACCTCCAGAGGCGTACGGTCCCAACACGCGACCTGGAGTTATGAGGTAAGCCGTACTAGACTGATAGCTTCTAATGTAGGGAAGACATAGCTCGAATCGTTTCCGTGCCTCTGGGCTAGAGATCGGTCAGCACGTAAATAGTAAAATGATCGAAAAATGATAATAACAACTCAATGCATATAATAATATAATATTCCTAAAAGACCACCCGATGAACCAAGTGGTCCCTCGGCTCAATGGCTAACGGGCCGACCGGTTCCATACCAACCAGAAGGAACGCAGTCACTCGGTCTTCTACTCTCACCAATGCACATACTTAACTACGATAATATGTTGTCCTCTACGAGAAGAGGACAACTAATATCCTAAATTAATATATATTAATTAAGTTACTTTACTCCTACAAAACAGTAAATTCTGATTTAGAAGGGATTATGCAATTTCCTAATTACAGTTCAGAAAGGATTAAACATGCTCTAATGCAACTACAAAATTAAAAGTGCGGATGTCAGGTCAAGTGGTCGACTGGTAAGAGTACGCCACGAAAGAGTAATTCAGATATCCCACACCTGATGGCTGTAGGGGTAGAACGCGCTAATAGCCTCCGGGATCCACGTAATCCTCGCCTGCTCCTGTACAAGCGTCAGCGGGATCGGTCCACGGATCGGAATCTACGTAGGTCAGCTGATCTGTAATTTAGACGTAACTTAATTAGAGTCTAAACTAAGTACTCATAACCCTTATTACCCCGTTTGATGAATTTCACTAAGTGTTCGTATTTAATTAATTAATTAGCTATGGTTCGAATTTAATCTACTCCTCTACTATTTAAGTTATGCTCAGTCGGTTCGATCGATTTTATTCGATTCCGATTGAGCGTAAAATTAGGTCCAGTTGGTTTAATTTAATCTATCATAATTTAAATATTTATTATATTTTAATTCGAAGATAAACTGTTGAACTAATAAGTCGTGACTTTTAACTTGAGTTATTGCATATTTTTACGATAAAATACGTAAGGTATAATTCACGTGATTAATTTGCTATTATTAATTTCCTATTCACTTGTAAAATAACGTGTTTTTCCTAACTAATTAAGCTACAATACATTTTAAATTCCTAAGTACGTAATTTATAAGCGTAAACTATTTAATGATAATATTTCTAAAGTCGCACGAATTATTTTTAATAATTTGTATAAGTCGATAAATTTATAGATGTAAAATAACACGTGATTATCTAATTATTCTACTTAACAAAATTTGAAATCGAATGATTCGGGAATATTAATATGTTGTTAATTAATTGTCCTTTATCAATTAACAACTATTTTCTTTACAAATTATTTTCTTTATTTAGCAATTCTATTTACTTAATTTATAAAATTCTATTTGCTAAATTTCAAACATCTAAATACTTAACTATTTATTTTAAAAATCTAACTACTTAATTTATTAATTTCCAATTAACTAAGGTGTGTGTAATTAAATTATTTTTATTTTGAGGGTTAACCTATCGAATGTTGAGTTTGTACAACCCGATCACAATTAAGCAAAAATCCAATTAATTTAATTAGAATTCCAATCAAACAAATTTTTTATATTTCGGCTCAAATTAAAAGAGCCCAAATTAGATTTTAAAATAACATCCTTATTTATAATTTCAATCAAGCTTTAGGGCCGAGTCCCCAACAGAAAAAGGCCCAAACTAATATTTACATTTCTTATTTGATTTTTCAGCCGAACCCATTGGGGTGAAAATTTCCATTTTTTCCATTTAAGTCCTTATGATAAGGGCATATTATAAAAAGGGCCTAAAGTTTACACAACAACTCCTTAAATTGAAATATTTACACTATCGTTCTTGCCACTTAGAAACCGTACCAGTATGCTAGGCTCACCGGTAAAAAAAAAAAAAAATGCATTTTTCAACGTTGGTCGTACAAATATCACAAGGTAACCGAGAATAGTATAAAAGGGTAATTGGTTTTGAACTTGGTAACGGTACCATCTCCAAAATTTCAAGAGAGATTTAAGTTATCGATTCAATTTCACAAGCACCTCTAAGAAAACAGACAAGTCAAGGTTTTAATTCTCATCCCATTTCACAAGGGAAATAATGCATAAAAGAAGAGGAAGAAAATACTAAGGATTTTAACAACAAATCCTCAACACACAAATACAGTCTATCATCCATTCAAGGAGCCATTAGAGCAAGATTCACAACAACAATTCGAGGCTCATTCGAGGGTTCAATTTTTGAAACTACAAAACCAATCAAGGCTCATCTCACTCACAACAGCCATAAGACATAAGAGAAAGAAATCAAGATATAGGACCGTTTACCGATTAATGCTTCCAATTCCATGTCGTGGCGAAGGTCGGTACCGAGATCGAACCTCGCCTCACGACCGTCCCAAATCAGCAAGCATCACAGAAACACAAGGCACCGCACCAGCACTGCACCAGCACCGTACCAGCACCTCACCAACACCGCACCAGTACCGCGCCAACACCAATTACAAGCACAAGGAAAACCCTAACGGGTTCGAAATTGGAAAAATCCAAACCCAATAAAGAGAGTGAGAGAGAGATAGTGGAGAGATGGTTCTCCTTCGAGAGAGAGAGAAACCGAGGGCTATAACCCCGGAGATAAAAATTCGTAGAGAGAGAGAGAGAGTGAAACCTAGAGAGAGATTGGCAGGGCACGGCCTACGTAGGTGTGCACATTAGTCATCGCTCGGCATGGTCCGACACGACAATTTGGTCGCGTGCGTACGGAAGAGAACACGAGAGAGAGAAGGGGGCGTTTCCTTCTCCAGGAAGGAAAGAAAGAGAGATCGGGGGAGTGGGGAGGGATATTATTTGGGGTGGGGTTCGTGAGGCAGAGAAAAGAAAGACAGAGAGGGAGAGAAAATAAAGGGAGAAGGGAGGGGTCTGCTTTGAGATTGGTGCTAAATGTATTTGAACGGTTTAAGACTTCTCTAACAAATTAAAAGGATTCAATTTGGTGATTTCTTATAAACTAACTACGTCTAATTAAAGAAATTAAACGAGACTCGTGATCAGAAATTTATACAAAGTTTTCGAATGTTCTTGATTTACCTTACAAATTTATTCGTCACTTCATTAATTATTAAATTTACAATTGTTATTAATATTTGTATTTCTTACTTAAAAATTCTTATTTGTAAAATTAATTCTACAATTTATAGAATTTACTAATTAGTTAAATAAATAAATTTATATAAGTTAATTTATTCATTTAATTTATTAACCTTTATTTTCCTTGATCAATCAATTTAAAATTTTAATTGGTTGCAAATTTTAATTATCAGACTAATTAATTACATTTAAAATTACGGGTTATAACACTGTGAATATGAGAAAATGATTTCAGTATTGAAATAAATTGTACAAAATTGTTGGAGGCGGAGACGGGAATCAGCAAATGTTTTTTTGGAAGCGAATAGCACCTGGAGGCGGAGACGGGATCACGGAATCAGCAATTTTATTTTTGAAAGCGAATCAAGGGTTCTGTGGAGAAAAGTTTGCATTGGCTTCCAAAATAAAAGTTGTTTTATTGTTTTGATTTGATGGCCTAGATAAAAAAGCAATGGCCCAAATAAAAAAACACCAATGGAAAATCAATGGCCCAAATAAAAATTGTTTTGCTGTTTTGTTATTTTGATTTGATGGCCCAATTATTTACCCATATACAAATTAAATTTTTTTTTGGGCCCCCTAAATTTTTGGGCCCAGAGCCATCGCCAGGGCCGGGCCTGGCCTTACACTGCCATCAAATGAATGATCATGACCTTTGGGGTGTGTTCCACAAACTCAAATAGAAGGAAAAAAAGAGAGAATGAAAGGAGTTAGGAGGGAAGCTGCCTTTTAAAGATTGGAATGAAATTTTATTTATTTTGTGTCTTGGTTCTCTTCTCTCCCCTCTTCTTTTCTTGGCCCTCCAAAAATTTTGTTTGTGGAGCAAATAAATTTGCTGGGCAACCCGTTCATCCCTTCCCACTTGTTCATTCTTCTTTTATTTGAGTTCTATAGCACACTCTTAGTTTTTAGTGTGTCAAACAATTGATTGAAATCCTCTCAGTGTGCGATCCGATCTCAACTGTTAGTCTTTCTCAAAATGCGTGCATAAAAATTTACTTTTCCGAAAACGTTTTTGAGATCCGCACACAAAAATTTGAACCATTGATCTCGAAATTTCAAGATCCTGTGATCCCTCTCAGAATCGCAGTAGTTTCGGACGAATTCACATCACCCCCCGTAACGTAATAGGGAATCTTTTACAATTACTTG
Source organism: Carex myosuroides (assembly GCA_028015225.1). NCBI lineage: Eukaryota > Viridiplantae > Streptophyta > Magnoliopsida > Poales > Cyperaceae > Carex > Carex myosuroides. The sequence continues at coordinate 8,081,705 of CM051488.1, forward strand.
ATCTGGACCGTTCTTTTTAACTTGGCATGAATCTCAAAGCCCAATAATATTGCCCCCTCTGTCAGCCCGAATCCCAAAGCTGCTGGGAGTTAATGTCAACCAGTAAAGTGAAGGGAATCTTTTATGGTACCGGGGAGGATATTTGCCCGTTTCGGACCCCCACGAGTCATATTTGTCAAAACCTTCTACAAGTCTACAACAATTGGCCGTATAAAGTCGTACATTTTGTAAGGCCGCATAACTTCGATAATCCTTGAGATTTCTAGTTGGCGCGGCAACCGACGAGATCAGTTGCCGCTCAGTAGGGGTGCACAAAAAGCTCACGACTCGAAACTCAGTTCGGAATCAATTCGGATTCAACTCACTAATAACTCGAGTTAAAACTGACTCGAGTCAAAATTGACTCGAGTTTATTGACTCGGTTGATTTATGAGTCGATTCCAAATTACTCCTAATTCGGTTCGGAATCAACTCGGTTTGACTCACATCAAATTCTAATATATATATTTCTAATTTTTACATTTGGTACATTTTTTTTTTTTGATTGATACATTTGGTATAGAAGAAGTATAGAAGAAAGAGGAAGAGAAGTAGAGAAGAGAACTGTGTATTTTTAATTATGTATTGGCTATTATATTTTGTATTGTCTTTAATTGTGTATTAATTGTGTATTATTTTGGTAAACTATGTAATATATCTTTTGTTATAATTAAATTAGATTGTCTCACTGTGTACTATATTATGAGTCACGAGTCGACTCACCTCGACTCAAGTTACTTGCGAGTTGATTCTAAATTGGAGTTTCTGACTCGGAACTGGATTAGCGATTCGGACTCAACTCGGCTCATGAGTTCGCGAGTTGAATCCAAGTTGTCCTCGATTCGGACTCAACTCGGCTCATGAGCAGCCCTACCGCTCATATTAGAACAAGAAAATTGGAAAAATAAGAAATCGCATCAATGATGGTCTGCACACGGAACACGAGCGTATAATATACATCTTTACTGACAAACAATTTTTTTCATTTTTTTTTTGTTTCTTTCCCAAATGAAAAAATAAAGAAAAAGATAATTCATTGTTAAACATGTTAAAAAACCAACATTGAAATGACTTTTTCTAAACTAAACGAGTGAGATAATTCTTAGTATAAAGATGCGTGGCAACAATTGTGGACCATGTGCATGCAGCAGGCAATATAGATAAGAGAATGCGTAGAGTACATCTTACAAAATTACGAAAGACAACAAGAAAAATAATATTTGTACTATAATCTGAAGAAAGAAAAAGAAATGAAATGACAAGGACACCTGATGTATAGTACTCAACAATCAATCAAACACTGCTGATTACGGACTTTTTAATTCATAGAAATTGTTGGAAAAGAAGAGAGAGAAAGAGAAATTGTTGCGTTAATATTATTGTTATGGTTACGGACTTTATAAAAGGACTTTTTAATCCCTGTTATGGTTTTTAACAAGAGATATTACGTTAATATTATTGTTATTATTAAATTTTAATTAAGAATTTGATACATTCGACATATATTTTTTTTTCGGATATCTCTTTTGAAATTTAAAATACATCTTTCCGCCCCATAGGAAAACAAGCCCTATCATCATTTTGTAATGAGCATGGCTTGGGTGCTATGAATAGTATAAGATTTTCCGTACTGTTGTCTCAAAAATCTTCGTATAAACTTCAAACTTTGATGTAAGTAGCTTATTAAATTGGTTATATAATAAAATTGTAGTATACTAATTTTTACTATTTTTTATGATTTATGAAATATGACAAAAAATAATTTAAAATAAAAGAAAATTGCTAATATTTTAGACCATTTTTTTTTACCATATTTCATAAATCATAAAAAAGTAAAAAAAATTCAAGAATAATAAAAATTAGTGTTCTACAAGTTCATTGTATAACCAATTTACTGAGCTATTTAGATCGAAGTTTAAAATTTATACGATTGATTTTTAAAGCAATAACATAGAAAACCTTATGTTATCCATAGCACCTAAACTTTACTCTTTTGTAATATACCTACAACTCTTGTTATTATCGTTTTTTTTAGGTTAACTCTTGTTATTATTATTATTATGAACTTTAAATGGTGTTTTAATAAGTTAAATTAAGACACGCAAGGTAAGCTGTAACATGTCTAAAATAAATCCTTTGAAAAAACTAAGCTAAGTTCAACATATATTAAGACACGCAAGCTAGCCTTAACCTGCCTAAAATAAAAATCTTATGAAACTAAGCTAAGTTCAACAATGAAGTCAAACAATAAATTCCAGCTTACTCTCGAACTAATGAATATTATAACTTATGAAATTAAGTTAAATAATTAAGTAGAACCACAAACTTAGTGCAGTAGCACAAGTTCTCGTCTCTTTTTTGGAAAAGACACATGTTCAATTCACGAAAATAACATTTAAAAAATGTTGAGGGTGTACCGAGATACTTTAATAAAAAAAAGTTGAATAATTAAGCTGATTTCTTATATTACTTTAGATAAATCATTATAATTAAACAAATTTTGTATATATTTAACCTGAATACTTATTAGTATAACTTAAAGTGGAATACTTATGTAACTCAAATATATAGTTTTAGACCTAAGGAGAATCATAACATATATGCCTAAGTGAATTCTTAGAGGAAGATATGGTTATTTTGATCATCTTGACAATAAAATTTCAAAAAGTTTAAACAAATTTGTAAATTGAAAGTAAATATAGATGAAATTATGTACAATGCCTGTGAATTTAAATTGAAAGTAATTTTGTGTCAACTCCTACACCAATCTATTACATTATGATTTGTGTACAATGCAAGTTAAATTAAATTCCCTTTTCTCTCAATTAGAGCAAGTTTCATTTGTAAAAACTCTAAAATTTATGCATATACATTATTTATTTCAAAATTCAAATCATATAATTTGTTTATGAATTTAATAATTTTAAATCAAATAATCAATGTCTTGTGAATTGTCAAAAATCACCAAACACATATTTAGTGAGTATTAATAATAAATATTCCATTGCGTTTACTTAACACATACTTCTTTGTATTAAAATTAGACCATGTCCAAAGTGTGACGTGTCCATGTTTTTCCAAAGATGTCGTGTGGTATTAGTATATTCTATATTCACTTTCATTTAAATTTTATTTAATGATGTAGTAGTCAATGAAAACCAAGAAAAAGGCATTGAATTAGCACGTGGCGTTCAAATATTACATACATACCGTGAACGTAAAACAAGCTAGACTTGTCCATTTTCGTACACTACAATAGATTTTCCAATTTGTACGTTGCCTGAACCGAAATTTTTTTATTAATAAAAAATAAAATAAAAAAATATCGACATTGAAGAACGTTTTTGTTGGATTTCGAGATGTAACAAAAATGTGATAGTCCATAACGTCCAGAGAACGTTATAGACCATCACGGTCTGATTAACAACGAACAATTAGCAACAATAAACGTATAAGAAAAACACGGAACGTGGAGCATAACGGAAAAAAAAAAAAAAAAAACCCCAGACTTTTATGCTCCATAACGGCCAGGGAGTTATTTTGTACTTCTTCCAATCGTTATAAACACAAAAATTTCGGCTAAACTCACGTGCTTCTCCTTGTAAATATACCAGGTGTACTAGTGAATGAACAGGCCTGTATCTTTGGGATTAATTTTATATTAATTTCTTGGGTCTGGTGACTGGTGAGCGGAGATTGCCAAGAGCTCTTCGAGTCCGGATCCCCTAAAGTAACCCAATTTTTGAGTTTAGACGTGCACGTGCCTATTCGGTGGTAGCGCAGGGGCCAGTATTATTTGTGGGGTCCAGTTTCTTTAAGATTCGTGTTAGAGCATCTTGAACGGTTTGGATCAAAACTCAAAAATTAAGTTACTGCACTGGATCTGAATTCGAGCTCTCCAAGACCAAGTTCTAATGATTGGGGTTTTCTGTTAGGATTTTTTGGGCTAGCCAATAGCGAACTATTGTCTATTGACGCAGACTCCTTAGCCGTTATAGAGTATAACAGCTTGGTTTTTTTTTTTTTTTTTTTGCGTCTTCTTAACTGTTGTGGAGCATAACGTCCCGTGTTACTTTAGACTTGAAAGCCTTTTTTTTTTTTTTCTGCGTCTTTCTGGCCGTTATGGAGCATAACGTTCTGTGTTTTACTTATACTTTTTTCGTTACTAATCGTTCGATGTTAATCAGGCTGTGATAGTCCATAATATCCTCTGAACGTTATGAACTATTACGTTTTTTCTACATCTCAAAATCTAACAAAAACATTCTTCAATGTATTCAATGTCGATATTTATTTTATTTTATTTTTTATTAATAAAAATTTCGGAGCGTTTACGGTCTGAATTTAACCGTAAAAGATATCTTTCAATTTCCGCTACCTTGTTTTTCTTTATCTTTTTTACTAAGAAATTAGGAAGAAAAAAAAAACAATACTTCTCTTGGCAATCCTTCCCTTTCCCAAAGAGGGAGCGTCACTCTGCTTCCCTTCCGGAAAAAACAAACTAATTCACCAAAAATAAGGCGCTTCTACGCCAAATTTCCTTCTTCGAATATTGCTACCCCTTCAAAGTTCAAGCTCTATTTGACGCACCTCTTCGAGAGAAAATTCTCAATTCGGACATGGCTTTGTTGGAGGAGCTGATACGAGCTATCGAGCTGTGGCTCAAGATTGTGCAGAAGCAAGAGTATGTAGTGAACCCAAATTTGGATCCGGTATTGCTCGTGCCGGGGATAGCGGGTTCGATTTTGCATGCGGTTGATGAAGAAGGGAAGAAACTCGAGCGGGTTTGGATACGGATTTTGGGCGCTGATCATGAGTTCCGTACTAAGCTCTGGTCCCGCTTCGACCCCTCCACTGGTAGGTGATCATTTTTATTCATATCACTTTTAAATTAAAAAAAAAATACTGCGTGCATATACGTGATAATACGTTTCGTTATTGGTTTTTTACATTTTTTTCTTTGCATGTGGTATATCTGATAGGAGGTATTTAGGTATAAAAATTAAATTAGGTACCATACTACCATCTTTTGTTTTCCAATCAATGATTGAAAAGTTAATAATTATATATATGGATGTGTTTTGTATGGAGTTGATGGTTATCATATCTGAAGGTTTGATGTACAAAAAGGGAAAATAACTAGCTACTATAAATGGGGTTAATTATTTTAAGCATTGATTATATTTAATTAGCATGCACCAGCTTCAACATGCCGTATTGCTGTTATTTATCCATTCTGGTCCTTCTGTGCTTTCCGTTTCCTGTGGAACCACAATCAGACGAATAATATGCAAAGAAAATTATTTTGCCCATATTTTGAGGTATTATTGGTGCGGTACCAAAGGGCTCATTGCTTTTAATCAATTTAATTTGGTCTTGAAAGTAAACTGACTTTGCCTTAAATTGTTTAAAGTGGTTAAAAATTATATTCTGAGAGAAGAACTACTTTATGTTCTATTTAGGAAAATCTGTTTCTTTGGATGAGAAAACAAGAATTGTCGTACCAGAAGACCGATACGGACTCTATGCTATTGATGTGTTGGATCCAGATATGGTATCCTGTTTTGTGCCTTAAAGTTCTATTTGAATTTTTTTTCATTTTTAAGTGCTTGTTATGAGTTCATGTGTGGGATTCCTTAGGAATTAGCAAAAATGGTTCACAGCCTTCCTGACCCTCAGAAGAAAAATTATTTTGCAATCTTGATTAGCATATAATCTAATAATTTCAAATTTGCCATCATTGCTTCATATATAAAAGGTTGGTCTTTGGTCCCACTTACCCCTCATCTCCTCCTGTATGGGGAGAAGTGTGGAATAAGCTAAATCCCAAGGAATTCATGGAAACAAATATAAAAAGAAGAAAATTTTGAGAGGGAGTTTGATTAGGAATTATTTAATCACCTTGTTGTGAAATAAGCCAGTCTTCAGTTGGAATGATGGTTAAATATGTCAAATGCTAATTATTGATCCTCACCACCTCCTTTTGTTTATTTCCAGCTTTGTTTTTTTTTTTTTTTTAAAGTGGCAAAGCCACCGGTTTCATTAGAAACTAATGTTCATACAAGTCTTAAAGTACCAATGTACCAACTGCTAGTGCAATGTTAGAAACCAGCAGACAACAGTACAAAAGTATGAAAAAAGCATGGCACAGTTATTACAACCATAACTTTTATTTGGTTGCTACACGAAACAACTTGCAATCTGGTATTCTCACTCCTGATCCCTCTAGTTGTTAAATACAATAAGGAGGAAAGAGCTTGTCAGTTCTCGCTCACCAAAATTCCCAAAATGAAAGCTAAAAAAATATTGACTCAGGCCGAAAGATCCAAATTAAACAACTTTACATGTTCTTCAACCCTAATATTAGATGATTGGAAGTGACTGCGTCGGCTATTATCATGATATGATTGCGGAGATGATTAAATGGGGTTACCAAGAAGGCACTACCCTCTTTGGATTTGGCTTCGACTTCCGGCAAAGTAACAGGTACATCATTTACAGAGTTTGCCTTTTGTACTTTCCTTTTGCATAGGAGTACTGTGTTTTATGGATCTTTTTGGTAATTTGATATAAAGCTGCACTTGCCTCTCATTTTAAAAAATTTCATGCTTTTATTTTCAGATTATTATGATGTAATGAAAAACAATGTTATGGATTGATAGAAAATATGAAAAATAAGAATTAGTACAATTGCAGTAGCATCAGGCTGCCTTTTTAAAATGGAGAACGTTTCATTTGATAAGTTGTAAATTTGTATGTGCTTTCATCCCAACCTTTTATAGAATGTCAAAAGTGGGTTATATTTTCTGGAATGTAGGAAATGGTCATTCAATATCTTTAGCTTTTGGAATTGAATTTTACTTAACCTAAGAGGTTAAAGCATTATTTATCTCTCTCTCTCTCGATCGAAAGGAAGGCAGAGGCTGCCTTCATTTTATAAAATACGAACAGGAAAACATACAATCATGAATGTTCAAACCACCTAATCTACACTGAACAGCAACCTGCTTTCTCTCTCCAGGCTAGAGGAAACAATGAAGAAATTTCAGGAGAAGTTAGAGACGGCTTACATCTCGGCTGGAGAAAGGAAATTAATTATCATTACACATTCAATGGGAGGTTTGCTTGTTAAATGCTTCATGAGTCTTCACACTGATGTAAGATCTCTTTTTCCTATTATTTAAAAAGTTGCATTTTGATCCTTGAACTTATTTGATATGGAATTAGGTTCCCAAATCTAAGTGTGTTGCACTTGGAACTGATCACAACTAAAGTAAGGCTAATTACTAAATCTAAGTGTGTTTCACTTGGAACTGATCACAACTAAAGTATGTGCCTATGTGAACATGACTCCTCTTTAGTTGAGCACATCAAGCTTAGAATAAGGGGCCAAATTGAAAACCTTAAAAAAATTTGGCAGAAGAAATAACATAATTTAGCCCTTTGATTTAGGACTATTATGATTTTATTTAAATTCTTGTGACTATTCTTTTACACTTATGTCCCTAAAACCTCATATGCTTAGATATTCGAAAAATATGTTAAGCGCTGGATTGCAATAGCTGCTCCTTTTCAAGGTATGTTTCAGTACCATAAATTTTTAAATTTATTATATGCTATATGCATATTTGTTTGCATAATGCATCTATCCCTTTTGTATGGTGTGATTTTCTCTATAGGTGCTCCAGGGTACATAACAAGTAGTCTATTAAATGGGATGTCATTTTTGGAAGGATGGGAGGCCAATTTTTTCATTTCCAAATGGAGCATGCAACAACTGGTATCTCTTTTCTTTAATTTTATCATTTTTCTTTTTCTGAAATGACACCCAATCTTCAGGGCACTTACAAACATTGAATAGCAGCAGAAAGAGTACCAATTGTTTTGTAGTTCTTGTTCACCTTTTCTCACTTCTAATCTTTTTTTACGTTAGCTAATTGAATGCCCCTCAATATATGAGCTAATGGCATCGCCAGACTTTGACTGGAATGACATTCCAGTCTTGCAATTGTGGAGACAGAGGGTTGACAATTTGGGCCAATCAAGCTCTCTCTTAGAGTCATATGGACCCAAGGAAGTTATTCCTCTCATGGCTCAAGCTCTTTCCAACCATAAAGTGAGTCTTTCCCACTTTTATTTTTTTGAAGGTTAAAGGGTTTATTGCCCACTAATGAATATAATAAAACAAAAAAACATATTTACATCACCTTGAATTCCCTGGTTATTACAATTATCTATATGCTATCTAAACACGAGTCTTTCCCACTTACCAATACTGATTTGTTTTTTCCAGCACTAGACTGGCTCTGTACTACCATTTTTGAAAAGGTTTTGATAATTCAATCCAAGGGAAGTCAAACATGTATTCTTGAAATACCCCAATATATATATATATATATTTTTTTTTCTCTGTCACTTTTTTTTTGTTCATTGATGGATGAATATTTCAAAATGCCCTGGTAATTTGTCTCATGTTTGACAGGTTTCTTGTGGTGGGGCCCAGCTTTCTTTCCCTTTAAATAAGGAAATATTGAAATGGGCAGACGAAACAAGAGAGATTCTATCTCATGCTAAACTTCCAGATGCAGTCGAGTTTTATAACATATATGGAATCGATGTTGATACTGGTCATAGTGTTTGGTTAGCTTTATATTCTCCATAGTTATTTTAATTATTTACTGAAATCATCCTTAAACTTCCTGAAAGGACAAACATGACAGTTGAGTTACTTGAATAATGGATTAAATAATGGAAATTTACAAAGTTTTTAAACAAAAACACTTTCATCTAACTTTCAGGACCAAATAAGTGTTAGATTCTAGGGGACCAAAATGGAATTTCTTGAATATTGGAGGAATATTATTTTCTACTAATCAAATGTGCTAATTTTTTTTTTTTTCTCTCTGCACAGCTATGGCAGCGAACTTACGCCTATTTCAGATGTTGAGCAAATTCTATCTGTTCAGGTTCTCCAAGCTAAACAAATATAATGAATAAATGGATAAACAACAAATGGATGAATAAACAGATTAGAAAAATAGAATTAAATACATAGTTCTTCAGTGAGCTTTTAGTTTCATTTTTTTTAAATAAGCAGCTTTTGCTGCCAGTTTTCCTTAACAAAAGTCATAAGAACTAACATCCACATTGTACACTGCAAAATCTAAAAAAACATGTGACTATCTAAACCTTTTTCTAAAAAAACTTGTGACTATCTAAACCCATCAAAGATGTCTTTATCGGTGCTCCCTATTTCCAATAAACAGTCAGCATATCATTCCTATACGTGTTTTTTTTTTATTTATGTAGAGTGTAATTAGTCTCCACTTGGTTTCTGTTAAATCTACCTTGCACCATTTCCTTTCATCATCTGATAGACCTTTTTTCTTTTCTTTTGTTTATATTTTCAGCCACAGTTCACCTTCGTTACAGGTGATGGATCAGTTCCAGCTGAATCAGCCAAGGTAAGCATTTATGCTTGATTTTCTAAAGATTTTGTTATCAGATAGTACAAATTATTGTCCGATAGTGAATGGAGATAAATGTTATTTGGTTATACTGCTTGCGATTTCAGCAACTGTTCTGTGAAAAGCTATTTGAATGTGTTAGTTCTGTTGCTTCCAGAAACTTGGGGTAGATAGTGAATATGTCTCAAGTAAATAGTAGAAATATATGCAAGAGGCGGCAAACTTTTATTTTATCATAGATCTGTATATGCTAGCATCCCTATATAAGTGTGAAAATGCCTTTCTGCTTGTTTGTATATATATGTCATGCAATGGTTATTTTCTTGTCATGTAATTTTTCTACAGGCTGATGGCTTAAATGCAATTTCTCGAGTCGGTGTACCAGCCGACCACCGGGGAATAGTCTGTGACAGGCATGTATTCCGGATTCTAAAACACTGGCTAAAGGCTGGTGAACCTGACCCGTTTTACGACCCGGTAAATGACTACGTCATCCTCCCAACAGCCTTCGAGATAGAGAGGCACCGGGGGGAGAAGAAAGAGATCACCTCCGTCAAGGAGGAATGGGAAATTGTTTCATCTGAGAAAAATGATAAAAACAATTATACTGACAAGTCGACTGGCATTCCTCCATTTATTGGGTCTGTATCTGTGACATGTGAAGGGGAGAATAAATCGTCAGAAGAGGCTGAGGCCATGTTGGTTGTCGAGCCTAAAATTAATGGAAAGCAGCATGTAGAGCTCAGAGCGAGGGGTGTTACTATGGATAAATAGCTGTCTATATGTAAAAATGAATCATACAATTGTGCATAGATATCAGGGTGTGAAATTATACGACAAATATTGGCAAATGGTTACATCTGTATATAAATCTACTCAACTCATACAAGAGTAACCAAGTAAATATGAATATAGCAATGTATTGGTAAATTAAGACTGAATAAGTGATGACTTGCTTTACTGTGCTTGTTTGATTGTTAGAGCTTTCTTCAAGAGGACACCTTTTTATATAGACTTTTCAAACAGGAAGGGAACAGTATTTTCATACTATATCATCTACTGCTCACTGCTTGTATATTACTGGCCTAATGAAGTATGTTTTAAAGTTTGTATGACCCATGAGAGATACGACGAGCTGGCATCCACCTTGTATTGCAATTAATTTTTTAACATGAAAATTTTCTAGTGTATTTCTCCCCTAAAACAATTAGTATTGATGCCAAAAGCTTTCCTCAAGGACACTTGAAACACGCACTATAAATAATTCATTCCAAAAGCATAAACATCTGTCTTGCTTAGCTAGATCTTTGTGCTGAGATTGCTAAAACACCTGGAACTCTTATTATAAAGCAACCTTCGTACTTAAAAGTACATAAATTATATTAAGTATAAAAGACCCCAAATTTCAAAAAAGTAAACATAGTATGGAGAATTCGGGTCATTAGACCGCGCACAACAAATCTGAGGCCTGCTACATGTGGCATACTGGATCTAATCAGAGTTGGTTCACTGCTCTCTGTACGGACAATTAGATGGGCTGTGCTAACATTACGGTTCAGTCCAGTTAAACAAATCAAATAGACATAATTATTTCAATTCCTAAACCCTGAACCCTTTCTTATGTCTATAAATAATAGAAATAACTTGATTAATAATATCCAATACAAGACACCAATGCCATCTTGTAACTATCTATTATTAGGCTAGCTTTTATGTTTGAATGGCAAAAGACAAAAGAATCCAGTAATACATCCCTCAAATTTGCCAAGGAGAACACAAGTTTGATCACCAAATAAAATTCCCTTCAATTCACTAATTTTCTTGACCTAACCTAGTATATGATAAATTAGACCACCAACTTGTCATAATACTCACGACTGAAAAAGAAAAAAAAGCAAAGGAAAAACAGGACCAAAAATGAGAACTGGAGGCATCACCTCCTACTAGCAGTAGTTGCCTTGCTAAGGCCTGCCAGCTCCTCGATCAGTTTCCTTTCTTCACTACTCAACCGTTTTGGTATCTCTACTTGAACCCGTACGAGCTGGTCTCCCCTAGCATTGGGCTTCCCCAAGTAAGGTACACCTTTCTTAGCCATCACCAAGGTGGTACCAGGCTGTGTCCCTGCAGGAATCTTCAGATCAACCGTGCCATCAACCGTAGGAACCTTCACTGTGGTCCCTAGGATGGCATCAATATAAGACACCTTGCATGTGTACAATAAGTTTGTCCCGTCCCGTTTCAGCACTGGGTCTGACAGCACCTCTATGAAGACATACAGGTCACCAGGGGGTCCACCACGTCTTCCTGCATTACCTTCTGATCGAACCCTCAATCTGCTGCCAGAATCAACCCCAGCTGGTACTTTGAGGCTGATACGCTTACTCTTCCTGACACGACCATCACCATTACAGGTACTACATGAGGTCGAGGATTCCCCAGAACCATCACATGTCGAACATGTGGAGACCTGTATACACATGCATATATAACATATTTAAAATTTGTATGGTTTTGGTACAATGCATTGAAGCAAGTCAGATCTGGTACTGACATGTACAGCTTTAATCAATACAAGTATTACCCAAGATGTGCGGTCGTTGATTCTCACTTCTAGCACAGTTTCAAAGAAACTTCAGGACTCGTGTCTAGGAGTGATCTTTTTCCATTTTCTTTGAATTTTAGATTCATTCTATTAATTTGGTTTTTTCCTTTTTTTTTATCAGGATCACTTTCAGCCTTATACCCACTTAAAAGGATGAAATCTTATGTGCCCAATTAAGTATTAAAGACTATAGGATCTCTAAAGGACCTCATATAGATATCCCTGCCCAATTAAGTATATTTTACCACCCTCTAAAAAATTGAAACTTGTTTCCATCACGAACCATTAAGCCTGGCACAGATGGTAATGAGCCTCCCCGCTCTAGCAAGGCACAGGTTTTATTCCCACAAGAGGCATCTAAAAAAAAATGGATGCCAGAGTTAACGGGAACCCTTTTTTAGACACATACACCACCCCCCTTGCCACCCTACCAACTCTCTCTCACCCATTAAGCATGAGGATTTTACCATGACAATCATCATAGTAAAAGGGGGATCTAGTGCTGGCCTCTCACCTAATACTACTAGGTCCATTTAGAAACTATAGCCAAGATAGTCAAATATTTTACTTGTCAAGTGGACCTATCCCAAACTTGATTTTTCCTTGTACTGGGATAATACATTCTATTCATTAGTCATGGATGTGTAATGACCTCTCCATTCTGCATCCAGGGTAACAAGAAAAAATATAGAGAGTTTCTTGAGCAAAGCATAAATGGGCAATGGTCGCCACAGGTGGTATTCAATGGGGTTTCAAACCACGCATTCTGGTCCCTTTTCTTTATTTTCTATTGCATGTACTCAAGATATAGATATGGAGCATCATATTCTGATGGAGACATGCCATATACTTGTATCCACATACTTAAAATAGATAAAGAGAGAGAAAAGCATACCTGCTGGAATACTCCCAGTGGTGTTCGAGCAGAAGAAACCACTTGGCCCTGGCCGCCACATGTACGGCATGTAGTGGGCTTGGTACCAGGTTTTGCACCTGATCCTTCACAGGTGGCACATTTCTCAAGGCGACGAATCTCGATCTCCTTCTCGACCCCAAATACGGCCTCCTTGAAATTAAGCACAAGGCTGTAGGTCTCATCATCACCCTGCACTGGCCGGTTGCGGGCTCCACGCCCCCCCATACCACCCCCCATTCCGCCAAAGCCTTCAAATAGAGACTCAAATAGGTCGAATGGGTTCGTAAAATCCTGAAAATAGTTAATTTCAGCAGTGAAGTGCCGAGGAAAATAGCTTTAATAATAGTTACTAGGAAGAGAATTCCTTTCAGCAGCAAGTACAACCGAGAACCATCAACCATCACATAATGATATTTTGACAGTATAAATTTTCTTACTTGAATATACATATGCTTGTGTAATAGGTGTAATAGTTTCTCTGTTTATTTCTTCACAAGTGACAAAACTGCCTCTCAGCAAAAATGGTTTTTTTTTTATTCTTTTTCACGAGTCCAACTATACTAAGAAACCCACAAAAGGGGCCACTGAACCATCCACAGAACCAGTCGATTTTAGTGGGAAGTGCCGGCCCGAAAAACAACATTCATTTATTTTCATTTTCTTTTGCTTTCCCTTTCCCTTTCCTTTTTGTTTTATAGCAGAAGTTTTCTGTTCAAAACTATATTTGCTTAATGTATGTATCCCGAAAAAGGACTTACACCCGTGCCCATGCCAGATCCTTTAAGACCAGCTTCACCATATTTATCATAGATTGATCGCTTCTCATCATCTGAGAGAACTTCATATGCATTGCTTATCTCCTTAAATTTCTGCTCTGCTCCAGGTTCTCTAACCAAAAGAAGATGAAAAGGATTATAAACATGACCTCTGAATTCATCTTAAGCAGGTTGACACTTCTAGCCAAGTCTGTCTAGTATGTTTCTCCCTCATAATACATCATAAAAAAAAGACTAATTATTTTTCAAGGACAGACAGCTAGCATGGCAGATTGATCATTATTTAAGCTAATAAATCATCTTATCAAATTAGCACAGTATAGGACTTCTTTTCAACATTTTCTGCTAAAAACTGAGGACGACTAATTCCTACAAAAGAAAATATTTCATTCATTTTATCTTATATATATAGAGGACAATGCAATTCCACTCACTTGTTCACATCAGGATGATAGCTCCTTGCAAGTTTGCGATATGCTGTTCAATAAAATAAGAAAAAATGATTTTCTGAGTTATTTATGTCTGATACAAAAGACAGGTATTTATACATAGAGAAGGGTTCCAAGGGCACAAGGTCTTGGTGCCACAAAATGCCACAACCACACTTCTTCATTTATATTTCAAATTTGAAATCCAAACCGTCAATCTTGTTTATTTACATGAGAGACTCGTGTCCACTTAAAATTTTATGATTTCAGAGTTCATTTCGTAGTAGATAAAAAAGTTAAAAAATGAACAAATCTAGTGATAGATTAATTTCAATACATTTATTTCTTAACATCTTAATCTAGTATAAAATGGAACTCTAGAAATCATAAAATTTTAATCTGGATGCATCTTCACATGAAAACAAACAATATCAACAGTTTGGATTTGACATTGAGTTTAAAATTTATAACATGAAATGAAAAAGTGAACTTGTGGCATTTTATGATACAAATGTTTGTGACATTGGAACTTTCCTCATATACATATCTAAAAGAAAAAGAATGTCAAGTTAGGTTAATAATATACTAACCACTTTTGATTTCAGATTTACTAGCATTTCTTGACACACCAAGAATGGAATAATAATCCTGAAAAGTAAATTATCACTTATATTCTTTCTCATGTAATAAAAAGAAGAAAATATTAAAAAAGGAGGAGAAAATTGGATCCTGCACTAGCCACAGTCATTTTAGCCCACAAACTTCTAAATAAGTTGCAATAAAAACCGAAAACAGTTTTCTCCAACCAAGCAACAAATGCAAAATCCCTAAACTGACAAGACCATGTACACCACTTCTGTTGCAACGAATTTATACCATTATTTGTATCCATTGAAATTTGAAACTATTGAGATTGATTCCCACATTGGAACGAGTAAGTTCTGAAAATATTTTAAGTTAAAGGTGTGTGATTATAAACTACCAATTCCAGAGGTTAAATGCAAAAATAAACTATCATTTGTACCAATATGGCACCTTTAAACAGTGAATCTATGCCACATTATTTGAAGTCAATGGCCAACCCATAAAACTAACTCTAAATTTATATACACCATCAAGATTACCTCATATATTCCATCTTTAAGACAAAAATAACACTTGCTTATATAATAGACATCCATTCCAAAGTTAATTCTACTTGGAAACCAATCAATTAAAAAGTTTATTGTAACCAATATATAAAAATTTTGGAGTACTTTTAGTCACCAAAAAAACACTTACACTATCAGCTCTTACTACAAACCGTGAAGCCCTCTTGTGCCTATAATTTGGTGATGCCACATGGTTGAGCAATGGCACGGATGAACCATTAAATAGAGCCATGCATTTCATTCTGCTTCTGCTGTTAACATCAAAAGAATACAGAGTTCATCAAAAACAAGGATCGTTGTCTAGAATTTCAATACTAGCTTAATCGTTTCTCTTTTTTTATGTGATTTTTTTTCTCCCCTCAAGGTCAACAAGAGACATGTTTCAAATTTACAAGGACTGCATGTGCCCACAACAAAAGAAAAACCTCTGGAAAGACGAAATCAAAATATCATATACACCTGTAATCCAAAATCTATCCCATATACACTATTAAGTATGGAACATATATATAATCCAACTCTCCGAATTATCTTGGTACATACCCAAATTACCACCTTGTCTCATATGTAAAACAACCAGCGAGCAAAAATCATAATCTTGGCATCATTTGATCAACATAGGCTATATGCTATGACCGCAGATGATATTTCCCGTATCATACAAAATTTACATAAAACCTCTCCTCTATTGAAAGCATAGGTAAAATTTGAGGTCTGCCAGGGTGCACATAAAATTTGCCTCAGCCAAGAGTTTCCTTAAGAACAAGACTTGGAAAGGTACCTATTTTGAGAAGGTGGTGCATTATTATTAAATAATGCTACAACTGGGGTTATGTATCTTGATATTGCCCGGGGTTGCACACCCAATTGAGGCATTGATGGAGCTCCAAATTGTACGCTCGACATCCCACTGCAAGTAACAAAACTAGATAGAGTGAGAATACGAAATCAGGAGCGAGTGAAAGACATGCAGAGAAAAAAAAAATTTAGGAAAACACGATGTTATCTTTATTATTCGATTAAAGAAACTCAGCATGGACACATACTGCTTTCCCATGGCATTACTAAAGCAACAGCTATCTCGGGTTATATTTTTTCCTCCTGTAGCAAACAGCTTGGATGATTGTAGACATGAACCAAATTATGTCTATTACCAAATCAGATCATAAGAATTTTGATAATTAATAGTAGATGATACTATGCCACAATAGAATAAAATCACAATAAAAGTTTGTGATTTTAAACTATTGATAAATGCTACAACTCACTTGGCTAGGTCATTAACCAAATCACATTGTATAGAAGAAAAATTTTGAGTTCTTCAATCCTGACAGAAAAGCATGGAACATTCTGCATTTGAGAGTGCAAAAGAGAAATATTGCAGTTCAGAGCGCCCAGTGAAACAAAACCTCGTTTACAATGCAATTAACAATTGAATGAAACACAAAAGCTTTCAAAAAGGGATACATACTAAACTGAAAAAAGAAAAAAAAAAACTAACTAAATCCAATCCTAAAAACTTATGTCATACAAAACTGAGACTGCGGCACTATAGAAAATCATGTCTTATGCTCATTACGAAGCACTCCCTGATGAACTATCAGCTATGGACTGGGATAGATGGAGCAAGGGGCCTGAAATTAGAGAAACAAAATATAAACACATACCTAACTGGAGCGAAGCCTGGCAATATGTTGATATTTTCTCAAATTTCTTTTCAGAAATAGAGCGAGAAGTGAGTGCAAGTAAATTGAGGCGGGGATGAAGGGAGAATCGACCCCCGACCTCAGGCTCGGAGAAGGCACAGGCACACAGCAGCGGTTCTTTTAGGGTTTAGAGAGAGAGAGAGAGACGGAGATTGCTTAATGCATTTCTTATCTGTACTGTTAGTGTTTACTTGCCCTCCATTTGTTAACAAAATGGACATGTCCGTAAACTTCGGAGGCTCAGATTCATTTGTAGAGTCCCAGATGATGTAAACCGTCCACATAATATCTGACAGTCAAAGCAAAGAGTAACGTTTTAAGGGCAGATATACGGTCGGATTGTTAATTACCCTTATTGTAAATACCTGGGGCTATACGACCCGACATTTTTATTAGTATCCAAAGTTAATTACAAATTAATAAATATACTCAGAATTTCTGAATTTTTCGAAAAATGTCCAAACCGGCCAAAATCTAGCAGTTTTTTTTTTTTTTTTAGAGACACTATAAAGAACAAGATAATGAAATCTAACACTGAAATTCGAATTTTTTGTTTAAATTATTTATTAAATTACTTCTTTTGAATATATAATTAGCATATTTATACTAAAATACGCTAAATTACTTGAAATTATGTTGAATTACACTATATTACATTAAATTACGCTAAATTATGTTGAATTACGCTAAAATACGGTTTACATATGAATATGGATGATATTTTTACTGAGAAGGTGAAAAACGACAAAATTTCAAACGGTCATAAAACGGCGCTTGAGTGTCCGATTTCAGCAAATGGTCACTTTTCGGAAAGCTTGCGCAAATATGCATGCGTCAGTGCCTGCGATGCCAGACTTCAAAATTCAAAATTGCCAAAAAATAAAGGGAAGAGCCTCAAAACTTGAGTTGAAGTTTCCGATTAAGATTTTCATTTCTATTATTCAATCTAAGTAGCTCAGTAAATTATTATATAATGAACTTGTAGAATACCAATTTTTACTATTTTTGGAATTTTTTTACTATTTTTTATGATTTATGAAAGATGACACAAAATCAGCCTAATTTAGCATAATTTTGTGTAGTTTAGCGTAATTTACCGTATTTCATTATAATTAGCGAAATTAGTATAATTTAGCGTAATTCAATGTAATTTAGTGTAATTCAACATAATTTAGCGCAATTTAATGTAATATAGTGTAATTCAACATAATTTCAAGTAATAATAGCGTATTTTAGTATAAATATACTAATTATACATCAAAAGAAGTAATCTAACAAATTATTTAAATAAAAAATTCGAATTTTTAGTGTTAGATCTCTTCATAGTGTCTCTATATATATATATAAAAAAAGGGAAGAAACCGGCCAGAATTTGGCCGGTTTCTGGGAGAGAAGGAAACCGGCCAAGATCTGACCAGTTTGGACATTTTTCGAAAAACCAATATTCTAAATATATTTATTAATTTGTAATTAACTTTGGATATTAATAGAAATGTCGGGCTAATCCACTGTCCAATTATTCCTTACATGGAGAGGAGACCATCATGTCCATGTGACCAACGGGAGCTTATTCTCTGCGGAAAAGTATAAAACTCCGCAGCTGCGGAGTAAAACGAACGGACCAGATTAACTCTCAGCTGCTTTGATATTTAGGCTAACAGAGGGGGCTGTATTATTGGGCTTTGAGATTCGTGCAAAGTCAAAACCAACAGTTCAGATTAAAAGCTCCGCACAGCTCCGCAGAAAACGACTTCGCAGAGAATACGCTTCCTGTGACGAACTAGCTGAGTAATCGCTCCCTGACCTAATTCAAATGAAACCCATCGAATTTTCCGGAAATATCTGGACATTGCTCGGGTGACGAGTCTTGTTTGCCACTGCGAATTGTCCTGAGGTTCCGATTATTGCAATCTCCATTTGTTTTTTGTTATTTTTACTGCGCAATCTCCATTTGTCTGTTTGTTAGACGGTGTCAAAAAAAATTACCACGTCGAATTTTTATTCTTTCTTTTGTGTAATTTATTATTTTTTTAGTTAATTATATTTTTGTCGTCACCTACAGTGATCTGTAGTGGGGTCTGGTCGAGATTTAAAATACCTAATACATGGCGCCGAGATTTTAAATTAAATTTCTACAGTAACAAATTGAAATTTTTATTCAAAATTTTTATTAATATCTAAACAAATACAAAATATCCAAATCTACATTGATTTGTAAAAAATTTAGAACCAATTCGGAAAATTATTCTGCAGATTCAGAACCTGAATTCGCAGAATAATTTCTCTGATCCAGAAATCCTAATTCCGGTGAATAATTTACCGGAAATAAGATTTTCTAATTTTAATTTTAATCAAATAGAAATAGAAGATGTTATGATTTTTTTTCTATTAAAATATTAGAAATATTTTATATTTCTTTGAAAGTAGATGGAATACTATATTGAATTTATTAGAAATAATGCGATAATCCGGATCAACGTTTTTCAGGCCGTATTTTTTGCGGCTGTAAGAAAAATTAAAATATTTATTTGTGTGTTATTGGAAAAAAATAAAAAAATTGGATCTGAGTTATTGATCCTGATTTAAAAATCACTTCTGGATAAATAAAAAAATTATTGTGGTCCTTCCAGTAAAGTGAATTTCTAAGATACTCCATCTATTTTCGAAAAAATAATTGATTTGACATTTCGGCTATGTCAAATTCATTTTTTTTTAAATAGATGGAGTATCTTAGAATTTGAATTTACTAGAAGGACCACAATAATTTCTTTATTTACCCAGAAGTGACTTTTGACCCGAAATCAATAACTCAGTCCAAAACATTTTTATTTTATTTCTAGTAACGCACAAAGAAATATTTTAATTTTTCTTACAATCGCAAAAAATTCGGCCTGAAAAATGTGGATCCGGATTATTTGTTGCAATCTTTCTAATAAGTTCAATTATATATATATATATATATATATTTATTTCATCTATTTTCAAAGAAATATAAAAAAATTTCTAATATTTCAATAGAAAAAATTAAAAAATCATAACATTTTCTATTTAATTAAAATAAAAATTAGAAAATTCTATTTCCGGTAAATTATTCATCGGAAAGAGAAACCCTGAATCCGAAAATTATTCTGCGGATTCAGGATCTGAATCAGCAGAATAATTTTCTGTATTGGGCAGATTCTGAAATTTTTGCAAATCGGGTGTAGATTTGAAAATTTTGTATTTTTTATATTAATAAAAAATTCATAATTCTAACCACTAGACTACAAGCACACATGTGATAATTTGTAAGGAGGCTGAAATAAACTTAAAGAAAAATAAAAATTCAATTAATTTCAATATGCATAATTAAAATTTTAAATAATTATATGATACCCCTCTTCCCAGTCCCTCCAAAATTCCCGCAACAACCTTCCTCTAGTGATGTACTATGGTCCTCACTAATTATATGGTCCCTCCTTTTCTAGTTCCCGCACTCGTCTCTGCGTCAATCTTCATAGGTATAAATACTTGCAAAATAAAATATTAATACTTGTATGTGTAACTTGATATGATCATCCCCATTTTTCAGTACCCCAATGGTCTCCGCATCAACCTTCCTCTAATGAAGTAGTGGGGACCCCATATCCCCGCATCAACATTTCCCAATCGTCCCCGCGTCAACCTTCCTCTAACGAAAATAATTGACCTCATAGGTATAAATACTTCAGTGCATAGGTATAAATACTTGCAAAATAAGATATTAATACTTCGATGTGTAACTTGATATGATTAAACGACAGTGTATATACATGTAAATAATATCAAGTTTTACGGTCCCCCATATAGTTATGACAATATTAATACTTCTAGAAACGTGTATGGTCCCCTATGTAGTTTGAGTAGTCTTCCCAGGTATTTATGGTGTGGAGATGTTTAGGGATTTGGTTGGAGGGAAACAATTATTTATGTAAAAATTATTTACCTCATAGGTATAAATATTTCTGTGTACAGTGTTAAATAGCTGAGAATAGCAATATTAATATTTGTAGAAAAAAGTTTCAGTGCTGGAGTCATAATTATAGTAGTTATGGTATGGAAATTTTGAAAATATTTTATTGTAGTTATGGTACAGAAAATTTGAAAATATTTTATAGCAGTTATGGTACGGAAATTTTAAAAATATTTTATTGCGAGTACTGTTATCACTCTTTAAATTTTTTGAAATTATAAAGGTAGCTAGGCACAGCTATACACGGATACGCCCTTGTTTGAAAAAAATTGTGATTAGATCGCATGATATCCTTTTGATGTAGAAATTATGTTCTGTTTACGGTTAATGAAATAGAGAAATTTTACAAATAAATGCAAGGACTCAAAATACAAACTAAATAGGACAATTATCATTCATAAACTAGTTTAAAGTAAATTATGAACATTAATTTCAACATGAGTTACCTAAAAATGGAATTATTGAATTTGGATTGATTAGATTCTTTAATAATTCTTCAATTATATATTATTACTTGCGCTCAAGTCACTGTTCAGAAAAATAATGTTCAGAGTTCGTGTCGTTTACTTAAACATTTGCAATTGTTGAACATAAAATTTAAGATCCAAATCTGCATGAACAGTGTTTCTGGAATTTCTGAAATTCAGAATCCAGTCGTTGAATTGTTTTGAGATACGTGTACAGAAAAACTAGCTATTTTGAGATGCGTGCACAGAAAAAATTGAACGGCTGGATTCAAAATTTCAGAAATTCCAAGAACACTGTTCATGTATTTTGGATTTCAGCTGATCTGAATCCTAAAATTTAAGTCTCCAGTGCATGGAAATTTTTAGATGATGTTCGGAAGTTCTATTTAGGTACACCTAACCCAGATTAGTTTATTTAATTCACAGCATTTTTCAGATTTGTTCCAAACTTTTTTAAGAAGTCACGCATGAAGGAATTTAGAATATTTTGTCAAGCTACATTAATTCTGCCCATTGTGATATAGATAGTTTTCACTTTTCAGAACATACCTGTTTTAAATTTTATAACTTGTGTATTCAGAGTTCGGATCAATTTTTTAGACGTTTTTATATGAAGTTTTTTAGATTTTAAATCAAAACATAAATAAAATTCAGATACGATCGATATTGATTGTTGAACGGATAATATTCGGATGATGTATGAGACACTATACTTAAGTATATTCTAGTTTCTATCGTGCAAGATTTGGAAGCACCATCAAAATAATCCAGAAACGTCGCTATTTTATAGTATAATCATAAAAGTGATTGACGATAACTCCGCAATATCCGACAGTTGATTAGAATTTAATTAATTGAGATAATATGGAGAAATATTGTGGGGGTGAATCAAGAGTTAAATTATTTTTTTCTCTAAGGGATCGACAGAGAAGGAAATCGAGAGACGTGTTAAAGGAAATGATATTGCTGGATTTATTTTAGAGAAATTATTCCATCTCCTTCCCCTTCTTTTAAAAAATCTCTCAATCCATTTTTCTTTTTTGAAATTTCATAACTTTCTTTTTTTTTTTTTTACCGAATTCAGCTTTCTTTTTTATTTTTCTGCACACACTAAAAACGTTAGATATGAATACTAAACACTTGCACGCATATATATCAATACTTACATCAAAAAGAGAAGTTATTTCATTCATTCTCTCATCACTCGTTCATTTTTTACACGTTTCCGGATGAGGATTTTTTTCTCCATTCAATCTCGCCCATATTTCCGACGATCTCTAAGAAATTTTATGAATCTAAAACTACAAATGTCTTGTACACGATTTTCTCTTTCAAAAGAGATTCATATTGAAGTAATTTCGGATTCTATTCGCTTCGTTGTTTTTTCTCCTTGACATGCTATGTGTAAAGACTTAATATGCTAGGTATAAATATTTGAAAACTTAAGTATTCAGACTTAAATATAAATCTTAAAAATATATATGTATAAATACTTGATACGTTAGGTATGTTATGTGTAAATACATGATAATTTTCTAGATATGATGAAAAGTTAAAAAATCAATAATTTTTTTTAATATTTTACAATAGCTAGTTCAACTTTCGATACAAACTATTTATGGAAGATTTCAATTCAAATTAAAGCCTAACTAATGCTAACTATGCAACCTTCATAGGATGATACAGAGTTGATATGTCCAGTTTTTAGAAAGATTTGATATGTTAGATATAAATACTTAATATGTTATGTATCAACACGTCAAACTGTAAATTTGCTGGCGATATTCTAGAATATGGCTCCGGTCAAATTAGTTTTTTTTTTTTTTTAAATTTTCGCAGAGGCTGCGAAGTCGTGAGCGGAGCTCGAGTTCTCGATCTTTAGATAGGCAGTTCTAATATTTTTTTCTAGCCAACTGTGCTACCATCCCATCTCAAGGGTCAAATTAGTTGGAGTCGAAAATTTTGACTGGAAATTTTTATGAGGAACTATTATCACGTCCCTTTATTTTTTTCTTTTTTCTTTCAATCTCTCGCATGCACAATGCACAATATAAAGTTAAGAGAGGACAATTACTTCATTAAGAACGAGGATTTACTTCTATATATAAAGGATTAGAGTAAGAAAATGGAAATCAAATTATAATTAAATGACGGTTATAATAAGAAAGAAACTGAAATGAGTTAATTGGATATGATAATTTTCAGTTTAGCCCTCAAGATTGCAAATATTATAAATGGAGATTGTAAGCAAATTTATTGAATTGAAAATTTTGAGTTTTCATATTAAATTTTCAGCAAAGTTTAATATTTCAAGCTGTCTGATTCACATACCTTCACAGTATATAAGTACGATTTAGATTGCATTAACGATTTAATTTATAATTAAATTTTAGATTATTTTTATTCTTTTGAAATTTGTCGACAGAAGGGAGAGGAAAAAAAAGTAAACAAAGAGAAAGTCAGAAAACAAAGAAAAAAAAAGGCATCTGAATGATCAGGAGGGCTTGATTGTAAATTAAAAGGGCTAAGTTGCCCAAAATTTGACGAGGAGGGCCTCTTTGTAAATTTGTAAATCTGTCATCTTCTATAATTCTCATCACACTACAGTACTACACACAATGGTCTCCCTCTCCCAAACAAATAGTACAAATTGTTAAGAGCCCAAGAATGGGAAGATATCTTCTTTCTTCCTCACCCGCTGTGAGACTATCCTTCAGCTCTTCTCAACTAACCAACTATAGTTCGCAAAGAAGACCTATCCGACATGGCCAAATCAGGGCAGTTGTGTCAGAAAGGATCTTCCCCAAGATTGCCGCCGAATCAACCGGCCCTATACCGGCGTCCGAACTGCTACAAGTCGTCGAATCAGCTGCTAAAACTGGAGCAGAGGTGCAATTTTGTTTGTTATGTCAAATTTTAATTATTTCTTGTGAAACCAAAGGGAAATTTAGAAAGAACGTGCGTACTTTCTTTTTGATATAATCTGATGAGCAAATCAAGAGTGTTGTGATTAATTCGAATAAAATGACGCATGCTGGGGACCTACTTTAGATGAATGATAAGAAGTCTCTTCAATAATTCAAATTACAACTTTGTTTTGGTAATATCCTGCACAGATCGGTACATATTGATACATACTGTCATGATGGTGTTGGTGGACGTGGCACATGTTATGTAAGGAACACATTACACACATATATACATATTGGAAGTAGTAGGCAAAAGACCTACTATGAATTTGTGTTTCAAAAGAAGTCCAGTTCTTGTCAGAAGCAATTTCATTTCATAGTTGTTCAACAGAGATCACCTTTCAATTGTTTTGATTTATTCCACTTTCTTTTTAAGGTTGTGTTGGAAGCTGTCAATAAACCTCGCAGCATCAGTTACAAGGGTATTGCTGACTTGGTAACAGAGTAAGCTAATAATCTTAATCATTTATGAATGTTTGAAGATTTTACATAAAGCACCTCCATCGAATACCACAGTGATTTGGGGAACCTAATAGTTTCATGCAAACAAACCCCCTATGAAATAACACTTATTTCACAAATGGTTGCTAAATCTATTGTAACTAGAGAGGGCATCAAGAGTTTTCAGATATCTTTCAAATTGCAACTTTAAAGAGACATAATTCTCTAGCAACTATAATCAAGTTTTTAATTCAAAGTTGATTACAGGTCCATGATAGTCTATTTTATAACATAGTGATTTTCAATATGTCTTGGAAAATTATTGAGGTGCTTTTGTGAGGGAAAAATACTGAGTCTTTAATTGGCCAAATAAGTCATATTTTGAGGTTGAATTCAGTACAGATAAGATGAGTGAATCGGCAATTCTACAAGTTGTAAAAAAGCATTTCAATGACCATCTAATACTTGGCGAAGAAGGTGGCTTAATTGGGGATGCCTTGTCAGATTATCTCTGGTGCATTGACCCGTTGGGTTTGTCTCTCTCTCTCTCTCTAGTCACTAACATTACTAAACATCACGTGTGACCATACCTCATAAGTACCATACCAGTTGATTTACTTTTAACATATCCTTTTGCAAATTTTGCCCACTTATGGGCTGGAGTACTAACACTCAACATTTCGCATACTTTAAAGTTTCAACTAAATCCAACCATCTTTTGGATCATTTTGTGGAAATGATTGCTGATCAATTGAAACATCTGTGATGTCTATGATGGTGCTTTTATGGTCTGAGATATTTCTCTTCTAGTGATGGGGTGTTGCAGTACCTCTGCTGGTATAGTATGCAACTCTTAGTCCTAGAATGAGAGAGGTCTATGATGCTTTTTAGAGTCTGAGACTTGATATTCTCCTTGGGGGTCTTGATTTTGGGTCGGTTTTGTTCTCTTTTTAAGTATGCAAGGCTTATTTCGTTTCAATGAAACATGTAGCATAAGTTACTTCTATTAACAACGGAAGTATACTGAAAGCAAATTCATGTAAACTTGACAGTTTATGCTGATCATATATTTCTTTAGCCTGATTTATTCAACTTATGATAAGTGGGAAGAAAATTCTGAGTAGAGCTGTCGAGACAAGGTCCAAATTTCATGGCATATACTCGTGCTGATCACATTCATCTAGTTATTTGATGCTTGTTGAAAATATCTGGAAAATGATGGGTGTTAGATAGTATCAGTTGTTCTTGTTGTCCTTAAGTTTTACACAAACACTCTTCTTATTGGTTTTCATGAGCTTCACATGCAGGGGCGGATGCAGGATTTTTGTCGGGGGGGGGGGCAAAAATCGGGTTCAAATAGCTTATCGGGTTCAAATCCATTAGCTAATCGGGTCTCTATGAAATCTTACATTAATTTAATTATCATGATATAAGCCTCAATTGACCATTTGAATATGAGGTTATATTGAAGATACTGGTACTGGTATACAGTAACAAAATTGATTGTAATTGGAATTGAAGCTACAGCTCTAATCCTCTATATATTGCAATTATCTCTCTGTCAGTTAGCGCTACGAAGTTAAGAGTTGGCGACACAATTGGGAGGGCTTCAACTATTTTTTTTCTTTTAATCAGTAACGTGAACGATTGGGAGAATGAATTAATTCATTTTATTAAGTAGCGCCAACAGTCCAGCAACAGCAACTTCAATGTCAATTGGGCTTGGTCCGTAATTTTATTTTTAAACTGCACTGAATACAATACATGATTGGGCTTATTGGTCCAGCGGGGGGCAAAATTACTTTCCAGAGGGGGGCAAAACTGAAACAGGCCTCTCGTTTCCACTAAATTTCAAATTCCAGGGGGGGGCAACTGCCCCCCCCCTGGGCCAATGTGGGTCCGCCCCTGTTCACATGTGCTTAAGTGAGGCTAAACACAGAGTCTAGCCCCAACGAAAGGAAAAATACTAAATTTTTTGAAAAATCATACACTACCTGCAACATAGCAGCTCAAGGTTGTACATTAATTTTATTGAATATATAGGCTGATTGTTAACTTTTTTTTAATTCTTATTTGTTCGTTCTTGTTTGGTTATTACTTTTAGATGGAACAACCAACTTTGCGCATGGCTATCCATGCTTTTCAGTTTCAATTGGAGTGCTTTATCGTGGCAAGCCTGCAGCCGCCACTGTGGTAATTGTTAATTCACTCATTAATAGTTCATTGTTTCACACTTGTTGGAGTAAGCATCAAAAAGGAAAAGAGACTAGCAAAATTGAATTATTTATCGATTTGATTTTGAAGTTTTATGTACACTATCCATATTCATATGACCTAAGAATAATCCAGTGGAAGTTTTTTTATCACCTTAGTAATGTCTTTTGAACATTGCCCCCTTCCACTATTTGGAGCAACATTGTGTTTATTTCATTTTTCTCTTCAAAATGATAGATTTGGGTTGGATTTTAAAGAAATGAGGTTATTATTAAGAGGAGAAAGATAGCAGAGGAACTTGAACTTAGTGGAGGAAATCATTTTAATTGCCCTAATGAGATTTAAGTTGCTCGAAGTATTTTGGATCACTCAATTAATCACAATGTAATCAATTTTTTCAATTTGGTACAACAAGCACCTGGAACCCATGCCTGTCACGGATGGTTTCCATCAGGAACACATATCATGTATGCTTATTGCAATACTGATATACAATAGGCCTTTTGGCAAGCTATTTTAAATAGTTGTAATTTAATTATGCAAACTGCTTGTGTTGAATTTTTAATAGGTTGAGTTTGCTGGTGGACCTATGTGTTGGAACACTCGCACATTCACTGCATCTGCAGGTAATAAACGAGTTGGAATATAGCTAAAAGTTGCACATTTTTGTGTAAATTGTACCTGATGTAAAAGTCCAAACTTGTTAGTCCAAATTTTTTTGAGATATTGCACAACACAAGACTTACAACGAATGTGGCAGAATCAGTATATTCTGGTGAATGCTGACATTGTAGCCCTTTTCTCAGTTATGCCTTTTTCTGCTTGACAAAAAAATGCAAGGTTATTCAGATGTTGGGTCCATCTTTTTTCAAACGATCAAGCTTTTTGGTCAAGTTAACACGACAGACCAAGAAGCATTTTGATAAACTTTTGGTTGTCTTAAGGTCGGTTGTGATTTGTGAGGGTTGGCTGTCAATTTAAAATCTGTACAGCCAGGAGGTTTTGAGTGCAATATAATTAATAAAAGAACTGTTTAATTTGTATGTCAAGGAATAGTATCCTTTTTTTTTTTCTGTGAAAGCAGGTGGCGGGACCTACTGTAATGGTCAGAAGGTTCATGTTAGTCAAACTGACCAGGTACTCCATAATTCATCACCGCAACCTTTTTATTTTGACTTTTCTTGTATTGTTATTGTGTGGGGGGTTGTGGGGGGGGGGGGGGGGCTTATACTTTTGTAGATATTGTTTCTTAGACCCTTTCCCCATTTGTTCGAAACTGAAGGCCAGAACTACCTTCTCTCTCTCACACACACACTCAAAGATGGTAGTTTGGGCATTAGGAGGGATATCTTTAATGTTTAGACTTTAGAGCATATGGGAGATTTATATATATTTTCAGGGTTAAAATTGAAACCTCCTTGTTTCCTCTCCCAGAAGTAGAATTTCTCTTGTAGTTGTGATGCCTTTTCTTAGTATGATTTAAAAATTGCATATTCTAATCATATTTTCTAGATAGAGCGATCTCTTCTGGTAACTGGGTTTGGATATGAGCATGATGACGCATGGTCAACCAACATCGAACTTTTCAAGCATTTTACTGATGTCAGTAGGGTAAGTTAGTTATATCTAATCATTTAATTATTTCAAAGATAATAAGCTTGATTATCATGCAGTCTGTTCTGTTGGCTGCCTAATGGGGGCAAAGCTTATTGGTTAGCACCTAACTTAGTTTCAGTTTGCCATAAGTTCGTTACTTAATCAGAACGCAGAACTTGATATATTTATATAACATGAATTTCATGGAAGAAATACGAAACTAATAGTTTAATTTTCAAGTCAAAAGAAATGTTGTGAGTTGGAACTTAGAATTCTGATTCCACATGCTAAAGGTCAAAGAGAGCATTTAGTTTCATTGGAGTAAATTTGGACCTAGGAACCAAAATTCTAGTAACAGTATAGCCTATACAAGTCTAGCAACACAGACAGAATTAAATAAGACAAGTTTATGAAACTTTGGGAGAAGGACTCTTTACTCATATTATAGCTATAAATTAATTAGGAGTGACTGAAAGAACATGACCTCGTACTTGCATCGTGCATTCGTCAATTATGCACACCAGGGATTGGGAAATGTGTATTGCAACCTGACCTAGCTGCTTGAAATTCCTAGAATTACACTCTTAACAAAATCTGTGGACCATACAGGGAGTGAGACGGCTTGGTTCAGCTGCTGCAGATATGTCTCATGTGGCACTAGGCATAGCGGAAGCATATTGGGAATACCGGCTCAAGCCGTGGGACATGGCAGCTGGCGTCCTGGTATCTACTGTGTTATTTAAACTATGACTTCTTTATTCGTATTCATCTATTAGAATTTTGCAAAAGAATCTTTCTTTTCAAGAATTTTTGGGCAGAGCCACTGCATTATGATTAAAAAGGCTACTCATGGTTTGAATCTTTAAAAATTAGCCCCTTTTTGTTGGTTTTAACTCTGGTACTTCTATAGAATAATAGAAGAATAAATGTCATGAAATTATGAAATAATCTTAATTAAAGAAACTTGAATTTGATTCATTTAAAATGACTTGGCCTTTTTTTTTAGAAAATAATAATGAATGGTTCTCATATTTCATAATCACCTTCTTTAATTTAGAAAAAAAAAAAAAAAAAACCTAAAGACCAAAGTTTAAAGTTTCGATTCAATTTCTCCAGAAAGTAACATGCTGCTTTGCAAATAATGAAAAATGAGGCCCTTTTGCAATTTCTGGTAACATTGGATTTTTAGCTGTAATCTATGGATAGCTTTCCATTTGTTTTTAAGTTTCTGATAACTATATTACTTATACTAACTTCATCTGTAAATCTTGTGCGTAAGCAGATAGTAGAAGAAGCAGGTGGAGTTGTTTCAAGAATGGATGGTGGAGATTTCACTGTTTTTGATCGCTCAGTTTTGGTGTCTAATGGACGCACACATGAAAAGGTTTGACTAGACCTGTACACCTAGCTCTTTTTCTTTTTACAGCTAACCCTTAAAATGTATGAACAACTCCTCAGCGGCCCTTTTTAGGAACCAGAATCAGAGTTCTAAAACTAGATATCAGACACAGATTTCTGGTTTAAAAATTGAACTTTAAATGGGCTTGTTGCTGATGTGATGTCAAGTTGCAGATTTTTTTTTTTGAGGGGCTGTCTGGTTGAAGTGTTTGAACAGTAAAGGTCATTGATGCAAAAGTTGGGTATTTGAAGGGTTTATTTGTGAGATAAATCTTATCTAATTGTCCTGCTTTCAAACGAGCAACATACAAATAGATTATTTGTCGTTATAGAGAAAAGTTCAAGCATCCATATAGTTCCTCTTTTTCTTTCCTTCTTAGAAGTATTTCGCTGGTTATTTAGTAAGATTGTGATTTTAGTCGAGCCTCAAGCATTAAGTTCCAGGTGAAGAGTTTGATGGTTTTGGTACTGTGTTACGAGGTAAGGCACCTGTATAATCAGGTATGAAACATGCTCATTCTGACTTGTCTTGTTTGTCTTTTCCCGCTGGTCAAATGCTGTAGCTTCTTGAGAAGATTGGCCCAGCTACAGAAGAACTAAAGAAGAAAGGAATTGATTTCTCTTTATGGTTTAAGCCCGATAAATATGCTACTGATTTCTGATTTGCCCGTGCACCATTTTTTGCCACTCATAAGAACAAGCACTGCAAATGTAATGGAAAACAAGCTTGTTGATGACTTGAATAACCATGTACTTGAATAATGAGGATATTGGCAAGAAAAAAAAGGAATAATTGTCTTCACTTGTCTGAGTTTTTTACTCTTGCATTTTATCAAGTGTGTTCTGCCCAGATACTGAGCTGAGATTTTGCAACTGGCTCCTCTATATAAAGTCATGGAATAACTTAGACCGTTTTTTTCTTATTTACCATTTTAAAATATTAAAATTACGGAGTTACCAGCGCTTTGGAAAAAAAAATCCGAAGTTACCAGGAATGCGTGCATTGGCTGCGCACCAACCAGGGATGGCAATGTTGACAATGTATGCACACCAGGATTAATCAAGATTTTTTTTTGCAGAATAACTGTACAACACATCGGTGTGTCATCGATGTTTTGCAATGATTAATGATACATCGATACACCATTATCGCAATTAATCAAGGTACAAAATATTGATGCATCACGCATGTTTTTGCAATAATTCGTTGATGAACTTATTCGAAACTTTAAACAAATATAACTTTTGATAAAAAAAACTCTGATTTCAGTATATGATCACTTTTCGAAAAGCTCGCGAAGAGAATCTACAATCTATTAAGGGTGTTTACCCAAGTTTTCAGTGGAAAAATTTGTCATTTAGTGTCTCAAAAATTCAGTTGAAGTTTTTAATCTTTGACTTATTTTATTTCAAATTTTAAAAAAAGAAGTTTCTATGTCCATGCAGACACTGTTCGCGCACCAACCGGGGGTGGAACACATACAATGTTTGTTTTCCTAGTAACTTTGGAAATTTTTCCAAGCCGCCGGTAACTCTGTAATTTTAATATTTTTAAAATGGTAAAAAAAAAATAAATCGGTAACCTAGAGAACATACATTTTCACAGAGGCACCAATTCCATATGGAAACAAGACTCGGTACTGTATATCTTTCTTATTCAAGAGCAAAAGATGGTGGTGGTGATTTGGACATGGTTGTGGCCCTTGTTGAATTTATACTGCAGGGCTGTTGATGTATAGAGCAGCAATATAAGTTGGTGCATTTGAAGGTCCGAAATTTTTAATCATAGTAAATAGAAAAATTAAAAAATTAAAAATGAGAAAGAATATACACTATTTAAAAAAATAAGAAGGCATTGTTTTGGTATGACGTCTCTGCGGAACGCCATATCAAAACAAAAACCTCAGTCCGAAAAAAAAATTTTGAAATAATGGAAGGTCATATTGAACCAAATCACTATTAAAAAATGAAAAACACATGGGACGCCACATGAAATGAAATCTTGATTAAAAATGAGAAGACACTAAGTAGAACTTTGAGTATTAAATACTCATTTTGTAATAGATACATACTGGAGATTGACTAATTTCAAAAATTGGTCCAAGATACTGAGCTATTTTGTGTTTTGATATAAATATAATATCTGAATAATAGAATTGGATTTTTTTTTAGATAAAGCTCAAAGTACACTATTTGAACAGCTAAATTATAATTTATTCTATAATACAAGAGTTATAAATACGTGTTGTGCCGTACTGTGATTAAGTTAGATTTATACTTGTCGTATTGTGCTCATTGGCGGATCCATATACAAATTGGGGTAGGCAAGTGCCTAACCCTGAATTTGAATTTTTTATTTCGATATAGTACTAATTATTTAATGTGCCTACCCCTGGTCTGATGTAGTGCCAACCTCTGGTTCGAGTTAGTCTGATTCTTGAACTGATTCCTTCCGAGTTTTGATCGATTCTGTGTATTTTGTTTTTTTCGGACATGCAGTACTCTATTTCGTGAATAAAATGAAAGAGAATAAGAGAACAAAAAAAATCTGACGGTGTGACATATTATTACAATTCTAAGAAATGGGTTGGTCGAACTTTTTGTGCCTTTTATTATTCAACATTTATATTTCGGTTAAATTTTTATCTAAACTTTGACTTCAATTTGCTAATTGGCTAAGAACAGTCCCACTTTAAATTGTGCCAAATGAATTTTTAATTAGCTTACTAAAAATATTTCAATACTGTGTCAATCAATTAATTATAACAAATTTTATAATAAACATAGTTATAGGGATTGAGTTGTAATTGTGTAGCCGATAAGTTAATGGGTACCCAATTAGCTATTTGAATCCGATTAGTGTCCTACCCTGACATGAAATCCTGAATCCCCCCTAATCGTGCTGTGATCGAATTTGGAAGGATGATCACAGTATGTTAGTCACACACACAATAATCACACGTGGTATGTCCAAAAGAGTCGGTCACATTTGTCACGTTTAACTATTTTTTTTCATAATTTAAGTTAGTTTATTCAAGATTCACTATTTGATCAATATCTAACGGTCCTAATTACACGTGACTCATGTGACCACGTGCTGTGTCGTGACCAGATATTTCGCGTGACGTACCGTGATCAGATAATGGTCACGTCATGGCACGGGACACGCGAGTCACAGCACCTGTGTCGCCGTGACTTATCCGGTCACATCATGAGTTTTTTAGATCCCCGTACCTCTCGCACGTACGGCACAACACGACAAGTCACGCGAAAAATCAGATCACGACGCGGCATGTGGTCACGTGAGTCATATGTAATTAGAAATGTTAGATATTGATAAAATGGTGAATCTTGAATAAACTAACTTAAATTATGAAAAGAAATAGTTAAATGTGACTAAATGTACCCA
Organism: Carex myosuroides; assembly: GCA_028015225.1. Lineage (NCBI taxonomy): Eukaryota > Viridiplantae > Streptophyta > Magnoliopsida > Poales > Cyperaceae > Carex > Carex myosuroides. The sequence goes on from CM051488.1 coordinate 8,115,275, forward strand.
GTTATGTTTGGACACGCCACGTGTGGTCACAACGTGACTAACGTGTCGTATCGCTGTGACTTATCCAGTAACGCTGTGAGTTTACATCCCCGTACCTCTCGCATGCACGACAGGACATGTGACGTCACACAAAATATCTGATCACGGCACGACATGTGGTCAAGTGTAATTAGGACCGTTAGATATTGATTAAATGGTAAATCTTCAATAAACTAACTTAAATTATAAAAAAATTAGTTAAATGTGACAAACATGACTATTCACGACGTGACTAATGCACTATGACCATTCTTCCAAATTCGGTCACGACACAATACGTATTTAGAACTCTTGTTTTGTAGAATAAATTGTGTTATAGAATAAATAATAATTTAGCTGTTCAAACTGTGTACTTTTAGCTGTTCAGTATTTTGGACCAAATCTCTGAAATTAATCGATCTCAGTAGGTATCTATAACGAAATGAGTATTTAATACTCAAAGTTCTACTTGGTGCCTTCTTATTTTTAATTTAGATTTTATTTGGCGTTCCATTTTTTTTTTATTAGTAGTTTGGTTTAATATGGCGTCCCAGTCCCACTATTTCAATTTTTGTTTTTTTGGGACTCAAATTTCTGTCTGATATGGCGTTCCGACGCCATACCAAAATAATGCCTTTTTAATTAAAAAAAAAAATAACGTACATTCTTTTCCATTTTTAATTTTGTATTCTGTCTGATATGGCGTTCTAGCACAGTTAGGACTTATTCTCTGATATGGTTCTTGGCTTCTAATATAATAATTATTTTTATTATTTACTAAATAAAATATTAAAATATATTCAGTAATATATATATGTATTTTAAAAATTAGACTTATACACATATTAAAACATAAAAAATTGAGTATAGTAGGGAGGAAATGTCTCATATCAGTATAAGGGAAGGACTTAATTTCTTGTGTCTAATGTATCGGCGGTGATGCCAATGCCATGCATGAAGCTTAAGATAGGTTATTTTTCTCTTGTTCAAGGAAAAAGAAATGCATATACCTGGTATTTGACTTAGTTCCAATGCCTACTGTATTTGAATTATTCCTACCAAACCGTGTTGATTTAGATAGTTAATTAAAGACGTAAGTGAAAATTTCAAAGGTTTAAATTTTTTACCGTGTTGCCTAATTAGTTCCAATGCCTAGCTAGAATGTTTATTTTAATTAAAAAGGTTATTATGATCATATTCACAGTAAATTCAACTTATTATTATTGATCAATAGACAGTAATTTAGAAACAATATATAGGTGTAATGATATATTTAGATGAATCATTAATTTGCTCATATTAAAGTATAATAAGTTGACTATTTTGGTTAAATTTTCAGATTTTTTTTTTGGCTATTTTATTAATTGGAATCTGATTTCATTACTCTTATAACATTTAATTAGGCTTACAAATATTTATAGTAATGGACTTCGTTGTAATAAAAATAAACTTAAAGGTCATCAACAAATAAATTTATAAGGTTTTTGGTTAAAAATTACATTAAATAAAAAAAAATATAGGATACATTAATCCAAATCATTGCCTCATGATCCAGTCTTATATTTTATAACTAAAAATTATAATTAATTATAACCAAGAAATCTGAAAGCCTATTTAAATGCTCTTGTAATCTCTTCTGTTGTTGAAAATTATTGTATTAATCATCTTGATTATTCCCTTAATGATCCGAAAAAAATGAAAAAAAATATAAACATTTCGTGAAGATAAATTAAAAATTTCCATTTCAACAAGTCGGATCGTTATTTCTATATACTTGATTAACCTTGAATGCTTCATATATATTTGATATATATTTAAACTTATTTGTGATACTGAAAATTTCGAAGATAAAACTGAAAAATTGTGTTACTTCAAGTAATATCTTATGTATGACCTTTCTATATATTTCATTCCTTAATATTAAAAAAAATAGAAAATAAAATGGGACAATATTGTTCAACTCTCTAGAGACATCCTTATTTGATCATATAGTCTTCCTTATGATGTAGCCTTCCTTATTTGATCATATTTTTTAATTATGTTCAACTCTCTAGAGACATCTCTCTTCTCTCTCTATATAGTCTTATATTATTTGAGATATCGCATTTCTCAGTTTGATATTATGGGAAATTATAAAGGAAATAAAATATCTTCCATATGCAACCACCAATGTGAAGAGCATATATCTCTTCCACACACACAGATTTTTTTTTTTCCTCCACATCTCCAATCACTTCTCTTTTTATCTCCATCTATACTATTTGTGTAAATGACAAATCACATTTCTTAAATAATATAAAAAATGTAAAGAAATAAAAACATGGTGAATCAATTATCAACCAATCCAAAAATTATTTAAATGACATTTAAAAAATAAAAAGAAATCATGACCAATCAGAAAATCGTATAGCCAGTAAGTGTGGAAAGTACATATATATCTAAATAAATTTAGACTTCTAAATATAAAATAATAAAAAAATGGTAAACTAATTGATTAGAAGGCTGATATTCAATCCGAAATTTCATCAAATTTTAGAATTAATTTTAATGCATTCATTTTTTGACCACTTGACTTTATGCAAAATTAATTTCAAAATTAAATTTTTTTGCATGTAGACGCATCACTCGTAAGGTAGACGGGTTTCAACGGTCGGATTCGTCGTTTGAAGCCGATCCGATGAGTTTTGGACTTGAGTTCACCAAGGACTTGGTGAACTCGAGAGCACTCTAGTTCTACTCCTACTATATATATTCAAACAACAAAGGATCGAAATAAATATTTATGAAAGCTAAAATCATTGATGTATAACTAGAGATGCATGGGTTGATTTTTTTTATTCAAATTAGATAAAAATCTAATAACAAATAATTTATAGTAACTAATAATAACGAAGAATGTATAATAGTAACTAATAAATGGTCCTTAAGCATAAGATTGCATAATCTCCGGATGAAGAAAAATGGCAGTTGAAAGAACAATGTAAAGAGGGGTAAAACTGTCCATAAAGTTTAAAAATTAGAAGTTGTTGTGTTAAAATAAAAAAAAATATTGTACTAATATCACCACCCTGTAAATAAGGATACGCATGCAATCACCTTTTGTCAACCTTCAAAAAAGCAACCTGTTGCCTGTGGGTCTGCATCATACTTACAAAATTTGATTAAAAAATATGCTCATAAGACCATTACATGTGACTTATGAGTAATTAATGTTTGTTTTATTGATTACGATACGTTGACCTATAGTAGTATCTCCTCATTGAAATTTTCAATGTAGTTTTCCTATCTATGACTTATAGTAGTATCTCATTATTGAAATTTTCAATGTAGTTTTTCTATCTATGACTTATAGTAGTATCTCATTATTGAAATTTTCAATGTAGTTTTTTTTAAACGAATCTTCTGAAACAAAAAAACAGCAATAAAAACATATGATTATTATGCTCCACAAATCTTAAGCTTTTATTGTACCTTTTTTTTAGAGGTGTTACGTTATTTTTAATTTGTATATGCTTTAATAACATAGTAAGAATAAAATTATAATTTACGTTCTTTCCTCTAGGTAGCTACTATACTCGTCAAATTTGAAAAAAAAATGAAATATTCCTAGTAATTAAGTTCTTAAATATTTACTATGCTTTAGTAATAGAAATAAAATAAATAATCAATGATCATTATATATTTATATAAAGAAAGTGAATCTTAAAAAGATATGACATCTAGAGAGAAGTTAAAGCAAGGATAAATTTGTCCATATAAGTAAAACGTTTGAAATTGTTGTGTTAATATATAATTGATTGTGTTAGTATCATCACCCTTATTTACACAACTGTACACTAAAGGTTGACAAAAGGTTTGCTTTTTTTAAGGTTGTCAAATTAAAGGTGAGTGCGAATTCACAAAAGGTTGCTTCATTAATTTACACAACTTTACAATAATCATTATTATCCATATTTGCAAGGAAAAAGGGTATATAAAAATCTAAGCCCAAGTCATACATACAGCTGATCCATTATATTTATTACAGTATATAAAGAAAATTCTTCAAGTAGGTGTACATAAAATATAGTTATAAAATTAACAGTCAATGGCCAGTGGGTACAGGGACTTTGAAACCTTCATATCAATGAAGCAAATAGAGACTTTGATTACTACTTCTCTAATAGTCTCCTTGGAGGAAACAAACAACCATTCAAAAATAGTGGCTTGAATCCTATTTTTGTTCTTCAAAAAATAAAATAAAATAAAATAAAATCTTCCTATAAATACCATCAATGCATGTTCTCCAAATCTCACTAAACCGCATAATTTATTACTACTCTAATAGTGTCCTCGGAGGAAGCAAACAACCCAACAAAATATTGAGCATTGCTTTTGGTTTATTTCTAATTTTCAACCACCATGGCTTTTAGTAAGCATTTCTCGTTATGGCCAATAACTGTCGGTCTAATGCTATGCTGCTTCTTCTCCATCCCTTGTGAGGCCAAGATTCATCACCGTATCTTTGTTGTAAGTATTTTTTCTGCTATCACAATTAACAATGTCTGGTATAATTGTTATTTTATTTTATTTTTTTAAATTCACTGAGTTAATTATAGTTTGAATATTCAATAGAAATAAAATAAAATCTTCGAAAGAAATATAGGACATGAAAAATATAACTTATTTTTATTGAGAGTTAGATTTTGCAATACACATCGAATTGAAATTTACTCGATGTCCAATGTAAGTAGTATGAATTCGCTTCAGACCCGGATATGGATAGATGAATTCGGATAATCTCATGGATTGGATCCGAATAATTTGCTATCTGAATCCACTTGAAACCCAATTGATATATATATATTTACTTTTTCGGTTTTTCCCTTAAACAGATTCAAGAAGCTAGCTACACCCGGCTCTGCAATAATACAAATAGCATTCTAACTGTCAATGGATCATATCCAGGACCCACTATCTCCGCTCGCAAAGGTGACACAGTCTATGTCAAGGTCATCAACAGAGGGAACAAAAACATCACCATTCACTGGTACTATATAGAAATAATATGCTATTTGCACTATTAATTAAGGAATTATTTCAAGCCATGCAAGACTAACATGTATTCATCTAATTTCTGTAGGCATGGCGTAATCCAGCCGAGGGACCCGTGGTCAGATGGACCAGAATACATTACTCAATGCCCTATCCAACCCGGAGCCAACTACACACAACGCATCCAATTAACGATAGAAGAAGGCACGCTTTGGTGGCACGCACATAGCGAATTTGACCGTGCTACTGTTCACGGTGCTATACATATTTACCCGAAGCTTGGAACCACCTTCCCCTTCCGCAAACCCCATAAAGAATTCACACTGATTCTAGGAGAGTGGTGGAACAGAAACATAACAGATGTGTACCAAAATGCACTTGACAATGGCGGTCAATTTGACCTATCTGATGCCAACACCATCAATGGACAACCTGGTGACTTCATGCCATGCTCATCAAATGGTAATTTATTTTTATTGGTACATGAAGTTGTTTATTTATAATGCAAGTTGTTAATGCATCATAAGACGGATATTCTGTTTGACAATGTTTATTATTTTATTAATTTAAACAAATTAGCAACCAAATTTATTATTTTTTTCAAATATAATGTGATCTAACTACATATATCTTAAATTTTTATTTTTGTTGCAGAAACTTTTAAGGTACAAGTCGAACAAGGAAGAATGTACCTACTCCGTGTAATAAATGCAGCCATGGAAAATAGTTTCCTTTTTAAGGTTTCTGGCCACAATGTAACGGTAGTTGGAACCGACGCCAGCTATACGAAGCCTTATGTGAACGAATTTATCATGATAACCCCGGGCCAAACGATGGACCTTCTCTTATGGGCCAATCAATTGCAAAACTCATCTTCCCCCTCCCGTTATTACATCATCACTGATCTATACTTTGATGGAAGTCCTAACGCCACTAGAAATAACAAAACGGCCGTAGCTATTTTAGAATACAAAACTAATCATTCCGCGCCATCAATAAGTCCAGTTTTAACCTCCTTACCAAAATCCGACGACACTAATGCATCAGATGTGTTCACAAGAGGTCTTCGCTCACTGGCCAACCCAGATGACCCAGCTGTCTTAACCCAAACTGTCGATGTCAAAATGTATATCACGTTATCTACAAATGAACAATTATGCCCTAACAGCTCATGTGCTGGTCCAAATGGTACTAGGTTTGCTGCCAGTATGAACAATGCTAGTTTCCTAGCCCCAGAAACCAAAACTGATGTGCTAGATGCATACTACAATTCTATTGACGGTGTGTACACCACTGACTTTCCTGACCAACCACCGCTCTTCTTCGATTTTTCTAATGCCACCGATCAAGGCCTGAACCTCAAATTGGTTGATAAATCGACAAAAGTGAAAGTGCTCGAGTATAACTCGACCGTGGAGATTGTGTTTCAGGGCACTAACTTAGTAGACGGACAGGTTACCCATCCAATACACTTGCACGGCCACAGCTTCTATTTAATCGGAAGAGGAACCGGCAACTTCGACAACACAACAGATCCTTTGAGCTACAACTTGGTTGATCCTCCATTTGTAAACACTTTGGGTGTGCCGAAGAACGGTTGGGCAACTATCCGCTTTAGGGCAGCTAATCCGGGTGAGTTTAAATTTTTTTTCCTTTTTTTTAAATTCAAATTTATTGAATCTTTTTTATTGATTTAATTTTGATAATCAAAGGTGTTACACAACTACAATGAGAACGGTTTGTTTAGCAATATTTGATTAGATAGTTGATCTAGACTGTTACAACTACAATGAGAACGGCTCGGCAAAATTAATCAAATAGTAGATTAGTTACTGTTACAAATTGTTGTTTTGAGTGTTTTTCAGACACTAACCCTCAACATATATTTTTGTTTTGCAATTAAATTAGGAGTTTGGTACATGCATTGTCACTATGAACAACACACAATATGGGGAATGGATGTTGTGTTTATAACAAAGAATGGTAATAGTACAGAGGCTACAATACTGCCTCCTCCTGCCAACAAGCCTCCTTGTTGATTTTACTCAAGCATTGTATTATTATTTTATTTTCAAAGTTATCTTCGTAGAGAAAATATTATGGTTGGTTGGATTTAATTTGTTATTCTATTTGTTACATTTGTAAATGGATATTGAAATTGTAAAGTGCAACCAATAATAAATGAGATGGGTGGTTCTTTTAATATTGAATTATAGTTGTTGAATATTTGTTGAATTATGGATATATATGTTGAATGTTGAATATTGTCTTATGTATATTGCTTATGTTGAATGTTGAATACTGTAATAATTAAATTAAGTAGAGTTTGTACTACAAGCTTGTGGAAATTAACTTAAGTTGATTTACTAAAATACCGTACAAGATCCATTGGTGAATATTTCTAGGCCCAAAAAAGGAACTCAAGTAATTGGGCCGAGATAATGAATCACCTCCTAGAAGAGATATTTGACCCAAAATTCTCAATTGACCAAATTTAGAAAATAAAATATGTTTGCGTGTACGCAAAACTCATGTTTATCCAACACATGTTACATACTTTTTAATTTTTTAATAAAAGATAAAATAGGAATTTATAAATTTAAAATGAATAAAAAGAAGAAGATGAAATTGGGCGCTTAATTTAAACACGCAGACTGAGAATTAGTATGTGAGTTTTTAAATTTAGAAGAATAAATATGATATTATGAATTTTATAAAACTAGGTGCTCGCAAATTAATTAGTTTGGAATAAACGAGGTGCTACAGCATTTACCACCTAATTATGTTTAACCATTGATCAGTAGTCGTATCACAACGTAGGGCGCCTCTTCACTTGCGCGAAAGAAAGTACTGTGTGTGTGTCTATATATATATATATATATATATATATATATATGAGGAGGGATCAAGTTACAACAATCATTTTTTACATTTTAAAATTTTAAATCGTCGATCCTAACCGTTCAACATGATCTCCACAATAAAATGTGCTTCCATATCAAATTTTACATTTTTATGAATTTTTTTATTATTTATTAAGTATTTTACAAAAATTAGTCAAATTCATACCATTGAATTTTGTACCCATCTTAATAAATAGTAAAAAAAATTAAAAAAAAATGTAAAATTTAATCTGAAAGCACATTTTATTGTGGAGATCATGTTGAACTGTTTGGATCAACGATTTGGAATTTCAAAATGTAGAAAATGATCGTTAATATCCACGGAAGTATCTACACTATTCCGCACATTTATTCTTACTGATAGTGGAAGATTCTTGTAGTCTGTTTAAGATAATTGGATTCTCGACATGTACTCATAATGACATTTTGTATTTGGAGTAAGATTTGAAAACTCAAAATAATTGCAGCAATTACAATTTTTCAAGAATAAAATTTGAATACTCAAAATATATCTCTAATATTTGCTTGTAATTTGTTTTATGTGACAAGTACTAATTTTATTTTAATTATCCTTATTTGTTTTGATAATTTAATTAATATATGTAGCAAAGCTAGGGTGTGACGTGCTCACCAAGAGGGGTTGGTGAGTACACCTCAAAAAGTCTATCGGATTGTCTAATTCAAACAACGAATTCAACTGTTGAAATCCATCTACTTCATGAGTGATGCATGTAACTGAAATTTTTTGGAAGTTTTGAAATAATTTAGTACAAGATCAAGCGGTCAAAAGAATGATGAAAAATGAATATATAAAACAACTTATAAAATAACTTATAAAATGTTCAATTTTTTTACAGCTTGACTTTGTACTAAATGAATTAAAAAAATTTAAAAAATTTTATGTACATGCATCACTCATAAAATAGATGGATTTTAACAGTTTGGATTCATCGGTTGAAGACAATCAGATAGACTTTTGGAGATATACTCACCAACCCCTCTGGTGAGCACATCACACCCTAGCTTTACTCTTAATATATGCATTGAAATTATATTATTTCCACATTAACATTTTTATGGTGAAAATTTATTTTTTCTTAAATATTACCTTTTCTCTTGTTTCTTCTGGTCGGTATGTAGTTAATTTTGTCGATTAAAAAAAATTTGAAAATGAACCAATGGAATAGAAAATACTCTCTTCCCAGAAAAGTAATAAATCATACACATAACAATCTGATTAAAAATAATGATATATCCCGTTTTATAAATGACATAGAAAATATCAAAAAGACCGGTTTATATATATATTAACGTGTGAATGTACAGAAACTGAAGCTTATGTATAATTAAAGTGAATTAAGTGACATTATTTAATGAAAGGTTAATTGAGGAGGTATTTGCACACTATAAAAAGCACAAGTAGATTTCCATGACCACACACCCAATACAATTTCTCCTGTACAATCAAGCAAAATACTAACTAAGAGCTTGACATGGCCACTAAGACCAGCAGCGGAAGCGGTGGAATGGTGACCATCTTACTGGTAGCAGTTTTGCTGCTCTCTGGAGGAGAGATGAAGGCAGCACTCGGATTTCGCTGGCCGGCATTCCTGTTTCGCCTCCCCGGATGCTTATTGGGAGAAAAATGCTTTCTACGGGCCTTCAAGGCATGTATGGACCCGAAACAAGAGCTGGTTCTTCATGGAAAATCATGGGAATTCTGTCTTCAGGCGGCACAGTACTACTGTGACATAGGGCATATGCCTTGGAAGGCTGGAACCTAGGATTCTGATTCCACATGCTAAAGGTCAAAGAGAGCATTTAGTTTCATTGGAATAAATTTGGACCTAGGAACCAAAATTCTAGTAACAGTATAGCCTATACAAGAGTCTAGCAACACAAACAGAATAAAATAAGACAAGTTTATGAAACTTTGGGAGAAGGACTCTTTGATAGTCTTAATAAATCATGAAGTGTTTTGTAATTAAAAACACAAGAAATTCAGAATCCGTAAATTCAAAATAAAATAGCAAATGAATTTAAATCTTACAGTTCTGAATGGAAGACATCTTTAGGCAGAAGCGTAAATACTGATCATCAATGGTTTTCCTCATACGTGATGATGGAGACCTTAGACGTTTTTCTTTTTACTTCTCTTATTAATTTTTTTTTATGGATGAAGTTTTTAGTATGGGATACGTCTAAATAGGAGAATAGGTCTTTAAATAACTCTGAGGCAACATTTGGGAGCAGTATATTTAATAAATAGCAATCTGAATTTTTCCATCAAAAATTACTCGTGCCTTTTCATTAGTCGTGCCCTTTCATTAGTGCCCTTTCATTAGTGCTCTTTCATTAATTTTTGTAAATGAAATTGGTGCACAATAATAACATAGGCCACATAATTAATAAAACTAGCATTCTCCCACTTGGCCGTAATGTTATAACATAATAAAGTACACATGCAAAAATTGGCCAATATAATTTTCATTAACGTAAACCTGTTCAGTTAGAAGTACTAAACCAAACTAATGTAATAAGAATAACAAATGTCGTTATTTGATCCCCATTAATTATAGCATTTGTACTATTTCCAACAATGGTTGATAATATTCATTCGGTCCTCATAAATAATTTGCTTAAATTAAATAAATTATGCGCATCATAATAAATAAGCAAACTTTATAAATTCAAAGTCAATACACAATTAAAAGTTCAGTACATAACATATTATATATATAGTTTACAACAACTAAATTATAATACATTAACTAAAACCATGCCGGCAACATGCTCTTTATAAAGAGTGGGTGGTAGCGCTTTTGTTAGAGAATCAACTAACATAGCTCTTGTATTAATATGTTGTATCATAATAGTACCATCTTTGACTTTGTCTCTAACAACAAGATATTTGATGTCAATCCACTTAGATGCACCACTTGATTTGTTATTCTTAGAGAACAAAACAGCAGCCTCGTTATCACAAAATAAGGTGAGTGGCCTCGCAATACTGTCAATTACTTGAAGTCCTGGTATAAAATTCTTTAACCAAACTGCTTGACTAGTAGCATGAAAACACGCAAAAAATTCTGCTTGCATAGTGGAAGATGCCCATAAAGACTGCTTAGCACTCTTCCATGAAATTGGTCCCCCTGCAAGCATAAATATGTAACCTGATGTGGATTTTACTGTCGACACATCCAGAAAAATCTGAATCGGAATAACCAATAACTTCAAGGTTATTTGACCTTTTATAAGTAAGCATATAATCTTTTGTCCCTTGCAAATAGTGTAAAACTTTCTTGGCAGCTTTCCAATGTTTCATTCCTGGATCAGTTTGATATCGGCCAAGCATACCAACTGCAAATGGAATATCAGGACGTGTACAAACTTGAGCATACATTAGACTCCCTACTACCGAAGCGTATGGATTTGCTTCATTTGAGCACGTTCTATTTCATTTTTAGGACATTGAAACTTGCTGAATTTGTCACCCTTAACAATAGGAGCAACACTATGGGAGTAATTGTGCATGCTATATCTTTTAAGCACTTTCTTAATATATGCTTTCTGGGATAAGCCTAAGATCCCACGAGATTCGATCACGGTAAATTTCAATACCTATAACATAAGAGGCTTCACCAAGATCCTTCATTTCAAACTTAGTTGATATAAAACATTTTGTCTCATATAACATGTCTAAATCATTGCTTGCTAATAAAATATCATCCACGTACAAAATGAGAAAGATAAATTTACTCCCACTAATCTTGAGATATATGCATTGATCTATTGTATTTTCTTTAAATCCAAATTCGGTTATGACCTCATCAAACTTGAGATACCACTGTCGTGAAGCTTGTTTTAACCCATATATTGAACGTTTTAACCGACATGCCATATGTTCCTTGCCTTGTACAACAAACCCTTCAGGTTGTTTCATAAAAATTTCTTCATGCAAGTTACCATTAAGAAATACAGTTTTCACATCCATTTGATGTAGTTCTAAATCATAATGAGCTACAAGAGCTAAAATAATTCTTAATGAATCTTTCTTTGAGACAGGAGAAAATGTGTTATCAAAATGTACACCTTCTTGTTGCGTAAACCCTTCAGCGACTAATGTGGCCTTAAATCTGTCAATGTTACCTTTTGAGTCTGTTTTTGTTTTATAGACTCATTTACAACCTACAGGCTTAACCCCGACAGGTAACTCAACAAGATCCCAAACTTCATTCATTTCCATTGATTTCATCTCATCATTCATGGCTTCTAGCCATTGAGATGATTTATCGCTCATAATTGCTTGCTTGAATGAGTTACATCTTCTCCATGACCTATATCACATCATTCCTCAGTAAGGTATACGATATAATCATCAGGTATGGCTGCGATTCTCTCTCTTTACGGTCTACGTAAGGGTTCTTGTGCCAGAATAGGAGTTTCATCAACATTAGGAATATCATGAACATGGGTTTCTTCATTAGTCTCTTGCACATGAGGTATATAATTTGTAACCTCTCGAATTATTAGAATTGGAACATAAATCCGATTTTTCTCGAGGTTTACATTACTCCCACTGACGTTGCCATTTTCAAAAAATACAGCATGTCTAGTCTCTACTATTCTAGTGGTATATGATGGACAATAAAATCTGAAACCTTTGGATCTCTCTGGATAACCAATAAAATAACAACTAATGGTTATGGAATCAAGTTTCTTTAGTTGCGGATTATAGACTTTTGCTTCTGCTAGACAGCCACACACACGCAAGTATCCTAACTATGATTTTCTGCTAGTCCACAGCTCGTAAGGTGTTTTTGGAACAGATTTACTAGGAACCCGATTTAGAATATGCGTGGCTATTTTAAAGCTTCTGTCCACAAAAAATCCGGCAATGTGGTATTGCAAATCATACTTCGTACCATATCCATTAGTGTACGGTTACGTCTTTCAACAACTCCATTCTGTCGAGGATCTCCCGGCATTGAGTACTGATGAACAATACCATTTTCTTGCATAAATAAAGCAAATGGGCCTGGACTTTGACCAAGGTCGGTATGTCTTCCATAATACTCACCTCCTCTATCTGATCGCACTACTTTAATTTTAAGGTTATGTTGATTTTCAACTTCAGCCTTAAAAATTTTGAATTTATCTAGTGCTTCAGATTTTTCATTAATCAGATACACATAACAATAGCGAGAATAATCGTCAATGAAAGTAATAAACGATTTATGCCCGTTAATACCCGGAGTAGGAAAATGACCACATATATCAGTATGAATAATTTCTAATAGTCCTCCACTTTGAGTGGCTCCTTTCTTATTTCCCTTGACAAATTTTCCTTTAATACATTCTACGCAGTTGTCGAAATCAGAAAAATCTAATGCCGGGAGAATTTCATTTCTAATGAGACGTTGCATTCTATCTCTTGAAATATGACCCAATCTGTGACGCCATAATTTGGAAGAATTTCCAACATCACGATTTCTCTTGACTCCACGTTTATGATTAACACTAGTAATATTCATAGATAACAGAGATTCACAAAAGGAAGAATCCAAACATAATTTATATAGATTATCACATAATAATCCAGAACCAACAAACTTAGAGTTATGATATAGTTTCAACTCATTATTTCCAAACTGAAACATAAAACCACACGCATCAAGTCTAGAAACAGAAATTAAATTCCTAATCACACTAGGAATATAAACTACATCATGTAAATCAAGAATAAAGCCACTCTTCAAAACCAAACAAAGAGTTCCAACAGCCTCAACTTCAGCCTCTAGTCCGTTAGCAACCTTAAGTTTCCTTTCTCCCTTTTGAAGCATCCTCCCGGAATGGAATCCCTGCAATGAGTTCCTAATGTGCACAGAGGCACCAATGTCAACCCACCACGTATTTAAGGGAACATCAACTAAAAAGGTTTCACAAATCATGAAATTTAAATCATTACTCTTTTTAGCGAGCCAATCTTTAAACTTCACACAATCCTTCCTCATGTGTCCAGCTTCTTACAGTGATGACACTTAGGAGCATGCACGGGTTTTGTACAGATATACTTGCCTTGTTAATACCGGTAGCCGTATTCACTTTATTTTTACCTTTACCATTGTCCTTATTTTTCGGTTTTGGACTTTGAACAGCAATATGTGCATAGTCAGGTTTCTCAGCCTTAATCCTTTCTTCTTCTTCTTCAACACACATGGCAATTAATTCTCTCATTTTCCACTTTTCTTTCTGCGTATTATAATTGATCTTGAAAGGACCAAATTGTGCAGGAAGAGAAGTCATAATGAAATGAACTAAAAAGCCTTCAGAAATTGCCATATCCATGCCGTTTAACTTTGCGGCCATATCATTCATCATCATGATATGTTCACGTACACCGCTTGTCCCGTTATACTTGGTAGTGAGCATTTTCATTATGAGAGTACTTGCATTAGCCTTAGAAGTACTTTTAAACTGCTCTTCAACAGAAGCCAAATACTATTTAGCAGTGAAAATATTATTTGCATCATCCTTCTCAGGAATACCTCCTCTTATAGCAGTTGTAATAGTACTTTTCATAATCATGAGAGACATGCGGTTTGACCGCTCCCATTTTGCAAAATTATTCTTTTCATAATCAGTACTAGTCTCTATAATAGTAGGTTTGTCTATTCGTAATGCCTGGTCAATATCCAGAACACCAAGACAAATCTCAATTTGCTCTTTCCAAGTGAAAAAATTGTTTCCGTTCAATGGTACTATTCCAGAGATTTGTGCATGAATATTATTCAATGCTGCATTAGATTCAGAAAAAATGAAATGCTTACTATTATCAACTATAAATCCACAAATAGCAAAATAACATTAAATCAACTGTATATAGAGGGACTAATAGTAATTATACTGAAATAAATAATAAAACGCCAAATTATATTTTAGTTCTATCATAATAGTTGTTGCATAAAAATTCAATTTATATCACCGTTGGGCAGAAACAAATTAAATTGTTAAAATAAATAAATTCACTTAATAAATCATAATGGTAATTAAAGTTGGTAAAATTAACCTTCATAATATATTAAATGTAAAAGCGTAATTTCATGAAAATTAATTTGTATCACCATTGGGCAGAAACAAATTAAATTATTAAAACAAATAAATTCATTTAATAAATCATAATGGCAATTAAAGTTGGTAAAATTACTGTTCATAATTTATTAAATGTGAAAACATAATTGTGATTTAAATTACAAAATTTATTTTAATAAAGTGGCAGTTACAATTTAAAGTTGATAAAAATTAATAACAACCAATTATTAAAAAAATATAATGTTATATGGTTTAAATTATTTATTTGAAAAAAAATATATAATAAACTTCCGTTGGGCCGATTATTATATATGAATTCATATAAAACCATAGAGAATACTAACAGATTACAATTAGTGCAACATATATACATATTGTCTTTTGTACATATGCAATCCCATGTGATCCATGTAACATATACTCCTCAAGATCCAATACAACGTTTGTATAAAAGTTATGTCCTTACCACTTAGTAACCATGCGATCAAGGTATTTTCGTAAAATTGGGCTCATGTTGCCAAAACTCTTGGTTATGATCTAGTTTGGACCAGAATTTCATACAAACTAAGACGTATTAGATCCAATATATCAAAAAAAGAAGTTCCATGTGATCCATGACATGATGCCTCTTGGTTAAAGGTCTCCAACATATTGCATCTCCAATGAAAAATACATTTGATCAACATATATGTACATACATATTAGAGAATAAAGATTCTCCTTTAAAATTTTCGTCAAAAAATTATAAGAAAAAATTATTACATAAAATTAATTGAATCTGTATATATTTTTTTTATACGAACCATTTAAAATCAATTTTGTAAAAAAAAATATTGCATCTTATATGAATTTACGATTGCCCTGATACCAAATGATAGTCTTAATAAATCATGAAGTGTTTTGCAATTAAAAACACAAGAAATTCAGAATCCGTAAATCCAAAATAAAATAGCAAATGAATTTAAATCTTACAGTTCTTAATGGAAGACATCTTTAGGCGGAAGCATAAATACTGATCATCAATGGTTTTCCTCAGACGTGATGATGGAGACCTAGGCGTTTTTCTTTTTACTTCTCTTATTAATTTTTTTTTATGGACGAAGTTTTTAGTATGGGATATGTCCAAATAAGAGGTCTTTAAATAACTCTGAGACAACCTTTGGGACCAGTATATTTAATAAATAGCAATCTGAATTTTTTCATCAAAAATTACTCGTGCCTTTTCATTAGTCGTGCCATTTCATTAGAGTTCTTTCATTAATTTCTGTAAATGAAATTGGTGCACAATAATAGCATAGGCCACATAATAAATAAAACTAACACTCTTTACTCATGTTATAGCTATAAATTAATTAGGAGTGACTGAAAGAACATGACCTCATACTTGCATCGTGCATTCGTCAATTATGCACACCAGGAATTGGGAAATGTGTATTGCAACCTGACCTAGCTGCTTGAAATTCCTAGAAATACACTCTTAACAAAATCTGTGGACCATACAGGGAGTGAGACGGCTTGGTTCAGCTGCTGCAGATATGTCTCATGTGGCACTAGGCATAGCGGAAGCATATTGGGAATACCGGCTCAAGCCGTGGGACATGGCAGCTGGCGTCCTGGTATCTACTGTGTTATTTAAACTATGACTTCTTTATTCGTATTCATCTATTAGAATTTTGCAAAAGAATCTTTCTTATCAAGAATTTTTGGGCAAAGCCACTGCATTATGGTCAAAAGGCTACTCATGGTTTGAATCTTTAAAAATTAGCCCCTTTTTGTTGGTTTTAACTCTGGGTACTTCTATAGAATAATAGAAGAATTAATGTCATGAAATTATGAAATAATCTTAATTAAAGAAACTTGAATTTGATTCATTTTTTTTTGGGACTCAAATTTCTGTCTGATATGGCGTTCCGACGCCATACCAAAATAATGCCTTTTTAATTAAAAAAAAAGTAACGCAAATTCTTTTCCATTTTTATTTTATCTTTATTTTTTTATTTACTATGAATAAAAGTTTCGGATCGAAGGCCCTTATCTATCTAGCTTTTGGTCAACGATGTACTCTTTTTTTCCTACCTTTTTGTCTTTTTCTTTGCAAAATTCAGAATTTATAATGACAAAACAAAAGAATGAGGATGATCAGGATAAGCCATCTTTTTAAGGTTCAAAGCAAACATTATAAACATATTAGTACTAGAAATGCAGAAGTCAGTTCAAATATGATGAAAACAATTCTCCGAATTCAGCAGATGCAATTTTAGCTATAGCTATTGTTCCAAGTTCCAACCAATTGTCGCTCCTTAAATAAATTCTCCTCAGATCTGGGCATTTCCCAGTTGAACGGGATCCACTGGGAGATCATCGCCACATCTGGACCGTTCATAACGGAACAGCCATGTATTCCTCAAGATCTTGAGATCTGGATCATTAAATTTGACAGGCGCACCCCAAATATAACAAGGACATTTGAAACGGTTGAGAAGGGTGGGCCCATGGTGGAAAGACTGCATTGTTGGGGTGTTCACAGCTCAAACGGTCAATTCGGTTAAAATAAAATTGAAATAGTAAAAATTTTCTTTCAAAAACAAAATAGCCAAACCAAAATTTTATTTGGTTTTCAAAAACTTAACCGAACCAAATGAATTAAACTTGTCAACATAATAATTAAACAAAAAAAAAAGTAAATTTCGTTTTGTTTTGTTGATCCGAAATGAGAGTGATCAAATTGCAAAAGGTCGAAACTCAATATATACACAAATACATTTAATAATCATAGAAATAAATAACAAATATATATAAGTCGAACCGAAATAAGAGAGTAAACCGAACCAAATATAAAAACCGAAGCAATTCAAGTAAATATCAAGTAATTTTCAGTTTGTTTGGTTGAACTGAAATAAGAGAGATTAAACTGAACCAAATATACAAAAACTGAAGTAATTCAAAATTGAACCGAACTGAACCATTTAAAGTTTTAAACCGAAAAAACGAACCATTTAACTCAAAATTTGTCAGTTTGGTTGAAAACCAAATAAACTGGATTCAATAAGCACCCCTACTGCACTGAACTGAGTTGCACCTTGCCAGGTGGAGATCAAGGTTTTTTTATCTTTTTGTTGCCCTCACAACTTTCTGCATTTATTTTGGGAAGGAGTTATTGGAGGGACTATAAGAGGCAGGAGTTTACATGACCACATGAGAAGAATCGAGGACTTCTTAGTTTTAGAGCTGCCCAAACTCCGGTACCTTTCACAGAACTTAAATAATTTGGCAATTGCCAGTTTAAGAGTGCATGAGATTTATGGGCAGCATACAAAATTCACCACTAGCATAGATAAAATGATGTAATATAATGTCTTACCATTAATTATCCATTTCCAGACTCTAGTAAAATGAAACAGTATCAGAGAGGTATAAGAATTTAGCATAATATAGAGTGTGGTTAATTCCTATTTGTTCAAATGAGAAGCTGCCTTTGCCATCTCTTCTGGAGTCACCTTCTTGTGCAACTGCATATGCAAAAGATTCTTTAAATTAATTGTAGTTTAAAAGCATTACAGTACCAAGTAAACAATATCAGTAGAAGCCAAAATCATAAAATATGACAAGCTGTTTGAAGTTCTGTAATGCAGCAGTGCTTTCATGATAAAAAAAAATCAGCATCAATGAGTACTGGTACAGTGCAAAAGCCAACCTGTTTTGGTCCTCTGCTTGGCTTGCTTTATGTTTCTTTGGATCTATGATTAATTTGGCTTTAGCTGAGAAAATTTCATGAGTTGATGCACAAGAACTCACAAACAACCCAAAAATTTGAACTTACAGCATCAGAAATAGGAAACCAGTGGAAGGATCG
Source organism: Carex myosuroides (assembly GCA_028015225.1). Lineage (NCBI taxonomy): Eukaryota > Viridiplantae > Streptophyta > Magnoliopsida > Poales > Cyperaceae > Carex > Carex myosuroides. The sequence continues at coordinate 8,134,175 of CM051488.1, forward strand.
CAAGACGGCATCATCAGAGGAGGGCATGTTATCATGGTTCCAGTAAGTGATATTACCAAACTGCCCTTGGGATTGCCAGCAATTGGATTCCCCATCTGAATTTTGTAACTTCTTCCTCTTTCCCACTTGTGGCTTCTCCAATACGTAACCTAATGACAGAACACAAGCAAAGGCTATACAATTACATGATATAAGCAGAAACAGCTGTATAACTTGTTGATAAGAAAGTATGTGGGTAGGAACTTCATATACCAGTCAAGTCGTGATTTGTTACATTACCAGATACATTAAATATTGCTTTGGCAGCTTTTTGTCAGTTTTTTGACTAAATCTAGGACCAACACAGAGATGTAGCTATAATATTTCTAGGTATATAACAAAGTTCTTATAAAAATAGCATAACATGTTATTCCATGGTTGATGTTAAATAATGCAGATCACAAGAAAATGGAATAAGAAAAAAAAGAAAAAGAAACAAGGTTACCACTATAATCATCAGGAATTGGCACTGTAGTTCCATGTAGCCTTCTCCCTCTGAAGAATGCTTCTTGCACATTCATGCCTTCTACGTCCACATCTATTTCACAAGGAAGACACTTTAATTCAATAATTCATGAGGGTTCCAATACCTCATGACTTTTATACCTCATCATACCTCATATTTTATATCTTCGTTTTCAAAGTTCAAACTGTCGATCCGAACCGCTTAACATGATATCCATAGTAAAATATGCTTGGGGATGAAATTTTATAATTTTTGAAATTTTTTACTATTTTTTTAGGTTGGTAGAAAATCACTGTTTTTGAACGGTACAGAAAACAGTGATTTTGTACCTATCTTAAAAAATAGTAAACAAATTTCAAAAATTATAAAATTTCATCCCCCAACATATTATACTATAGATATCATCTTGAAGGGTTTGGATTGACAGTTTGAACTTTGAAAATGAAGATATAAAATATGAGGTATGATGATGAGGTATGAAAGGCACGAGGTATTGGAACCTTCCTCGTAATATATTAAGGTAAGTCTTAATTCTGGCCCCTCAACTAATGCAATTGGTTCAATCAAGCCCCTAAACTATACATGGTTCAATCAAGTCTAAGAATTGTTTTTCTTGGTCCAATTAGAGTTCTTATCTTTTGTGTTGATTCAATTACATAAATCCTATCTTTAATATTACCTAAATTTGCAACTTCATACAGCAAAAAATAAAAAATATTCCTTAACTGAAACTGCCATCCAAAAATACTGGTTCTACCACTGGTCATGTCTAAAACAATATTTGAATTTTGAAGAACACTGGAAGAAAAGAGGGCATGTACTAAATTACTGTGGTATTGGACGGTGCTAATGCAAAGAACTTGACAACTGGAAAGAACAAACTTTTTTTTTTCAAGAAGAGAAACATCCAGTGTATAATTCAGCGTTCACTGTCACATAATCACATTCCCACTAAATGTGTAAATTTGACTAATAAGTAGTAATAGTAATAAAGCATTTAGAGGAAGAAAAAGAGACCTGTCTTTCTGGGCTTGAAGTAATCGGATACTGGGGAAGGGCCATTGTGCTTGACCGAGCATGGCAGGAGATGGACCCTATCCGTCAGATCGACGACTGGGGACTCGTCACGTGACACCAGATCGACGGTTCCCGTGACTCCGGCTGTCTCAGAGGCGCTTGTTTCCTTCTCCATTTTAATTACACGCGGATAGCACTGATTTAGCTAAAAGAAGCGCCCTTTTGAGCTATTTCTCTTCTCAAATTTATGAAACACATTTGTCTTTGTGTTTTTTCCAAGACTGAGTGGCCCACTAAAGCATATTTGGGCTTTTATGGGCCCAGGTTTATGTGACGGCCCAAGAAAAGTATGGCAGCATTAACGGAGGAAAGCCTTAAAAATTGTAAATAATCCTTTTTCTGTATTTATTTTCTGACTTATTTTTCTCTTGCTTTCTATTTTGGAATGCTGATTTTCATGCGCTCGATAGGCCGGAAAATCAGGATTTTCGGGACGCCGATTTCCCATCATATTTTTCGGATCAGGTCCCGATGAATGGAATAGATGAGAATTGTCTAAATCAGGACCGTCTGTTTTAGATCGGCCGGGTTAGATTTGAATAGCAGTGTACGAGTACCAAAACGGCAAAACCTACGGGCTTGTATTAAAAAAATAAAATGAATGAATAATTGCTGCAAAGAAGAAAAGGTCGGTGTTTAATTGTAGATAATCCTTTTTCTTATTTTAAATAGATAGAAATCACTACATATACAGTTCAAAATTGTTAGATTAGGTGATTTTTTACCTATCTATAATAATAGTACAAATATTCTAAAAAATATATAAAATTTGGTCTTCAAGGAATTTTTATATGGAGATCATGTTGAACGGTTCTATCAATTGTTTGAACTTTGTAAACGGAGATATTGACCAATAGCACGGACCGTTCCACGCTTTATAAAGTAATGTAGCCTCACTCTTAATTTTGTTATGTTTATTCTGAAAATCACAACAGTTTCACCTATGACATCTCTTGTTTCTGTTACTCAAGTTCCTTTATTTTTTCCTAGTTCTAACTAGTAAACAGTAAATACTGCTTTCTTCATCTATGTTTCCAGTGTGTAACAGTGGAACTGGTTACCGAAAACAGTTTGAGCAAAGATATGGAAGAGAAACTCACTGTGACAACTTCTGGGGGCAAAGCGGAAGGGAATAACCGAAATCACGGATAAGTCCTCAGAGAAATCTGAACTTGCATACACTTCACGGTCCATGAAGCAAAGCATCTATGAGGGTTCCTCCAGCAGCAAGGGGATTTTAAGAAGAAAAAAAAAACAATTAACAAGATCACCAAGATTTTCCACCTAGAACTTGTCTATGAAACAAAGCTCACTTGAGGCATATAATTATGAACATTAAAGCAATAAAAATAAAGAGTGCTTAGTTTGTCATGTCCAATTTTCATAATATAAATCATCAAACCAGGAATTAATTATACATTTAATTTGTAGCACTTAACTTAAGAAATCATCCAAACTGCTACAAAACTGCTGGAAGATTAAAAGGAAATAAATCACAAAAAGAATAGTAAAAATAATGCCTAACAAAAGTTTTACTGTCGCACTTCCTCTCTATCACTGGGAAACTCAAAATATTCTACCAATTAAAGAAACCAGGCCCTGCTCTAGAGAGCAACTCCTTCCCAGCATCTTTTCCCATTTCTACCATCTCATCAAAAGCACAAGCCCCTTGTCTTGAAGTCTCTAACACTATAAAAAGTTAAAAAGAGAAAAATGTAATCAATTTTCTCAAAAATCAGGAATAATTAGGTCTGCCATTACTAACAAGAACAAATAAATGATATCGAATGTACGCACTATTTTGTCATATCATGCACCTGTGAGGCTGTGAGGTCAAGTTACAATACCTATGGCTATCAGCATATAGGTGGGTACCCATATGACAGTTCTCACCCATAAAAAGTATAGTTACCTCGGGTCCCATCAGGTGAAGCAACCAAGCCTCTAAACAAGCAATTTCCATCACTGTCTCGGGAAGCATACCCAGCAATTGGAGTTCGACAAGATCCATCTAGTGTCTCGAGAAATGCCCTTTCACAAGAAACTGCTAACCTTGTCTCCTCGTGATTTAGTAGTGATAGATAGTTGGCCTGTTAATGCATATATTTTGAGTTTATAATAAAGAAGCCAAGTATATAGAGTTTCTTACTATATGTAGAATGGTATGGTATAGTAAAGTATTAGTTGTGTGCCTACTTACACTACTGTTTTTAAGTGGATGGATGCTTAAGCCTTATTTAATAAATGAAAAAACTAAAAATTTGGAAGACGAGTGTCTAGCATGATTAATGCCTGATGAAGTTATGAGAGCCTGGTTAAATTAAAGAATCAATTATAGCATACAAAAGCTTGGAACTGTCTGAAGTAGCTTACAAAAAAGAAGAATATCTAAAATGCTAATTATATAGGCAAATTACCCTTTGATTTTGATGATTTACAATGAAAACCAAGTGTTCCTCATACCTAAAGAGGCATAACTTAGCACAATTAAAGGCCTGAGTTTACCTCAAACAAACCTTATGTTTCCTCAACTAGACCTAAATAATACAACCCAGCCTCAATTTAGCATATCAAACCACATTTAGTCTCAAATAGAATTAGTTATGCACAATGTTGAACTCAGTAGAATCCAACATTGTCAAACCTGACAAAACCATATTAAGCAATGACATAGAACATTGTCACTGGAATCCTATTATATCAGCTACTTGACAAATGTGTAGTTTCTCCTGATGCACTGAAATGAGTCCCAAATTAGCTCAAACATGTGCAAATAACAACTGAACTCACTATTGTCTCAATTAATATGACAGAAGATCAAAGCTATAAAATACATGATTGAAACATACCATTTTATCATCATTGCTTCTGCAAGCTATACCAATTGCACCTTGTGCAATTGCCGGAAGCATTTCTTCGATAGGTAATATGGCTGTGACAGTATCAGTCATGTTCAACCTCTTTAACCCTGCTAATGCCAGCAAAGTGGCCTGAACTTCCCCTTCACCGAGTTTCTTTAGCCTTGTCTGAACGTTTCCTCGGAAATTCACTACCTATAGTGTCAGAGAAAAGTAACTTCTATCACAACATAACACGAATACAAAGATTCAAAAGCATATTGAACAAGCCTAAAACATGCTAACAATTCCTGTGACTAATTAACAGTAATTTAGATAGACCCAAACCCACACTATAAACAAACAAACTAGCAGTGTCAATGCATGACCCCACCCAACAGTAAACCCCTTGCTCAACCCGACACAAACCAACCCGTTTATTATTTGTTTTTCTTTTTGGGAGATTCAGAGGCTGACTGCATTAACTGGACCTGTATGGAGGTGTGGAAATTGCAGAAAATAAAACTTCTTTAAAATGTCGGACTCGAACTTGAGTGATCCGATGGGAGAACCAATAGACAGACCATCTAAGCACGGCAACATATATTGTATTTAAGTCATTTGTTCCACTGTAACGGGTCGGGTCGGGTTGCCGCAGATCCATTTAGTTCAGGAAAGGGTCGACCATTTCCTAACATGTGTTGGGTCAGGCTGGGTATAATAATATTTGTGACTGATCCAAACCCGACCAACCCGACCCATTGACACCCCCAATTATTACAAACTGAGAAAGGAATAAAAAGGAAACACACAATGTAATCAATGATACTGGTTCAAAAGAATTAACGCACCTTGACAGTATACCAAACTAAAGAACAAATAGAGGAAAATACTGAAAACAAAAATGCTTTCGCAAAAGCCAGTATCATACTGGTACAAAGCATGACTAGTAAATATGGAAATGAAGCTCCTACCATGACAGTAATAAAGACCTAGATTAGAAACAAGTAACCTCCATGGCAATATGCATGTACTACACTGAACACTACCATACAAAATCAAGATCCCCAAAAGACATCTCAAACACGGAGAACAACTATACACAAGCAACAAATCGAAGGCGAGTACCTTCAGAGAAGGATATCTGAAAAGGATTTGAGATTGTCGTCTGAGAGAAGCACTGCCAACAAGACTCCCAGCTGGCAACTCAGCAAGAGATTTTGCACTCAAACTGATAAAAGCATCTCTCACATCTTCTCTTGGGAGGTTGCATGGCAAAATTGTCCCTTCTGGTATGTACGTTGGCACATCCTTCATTGAATGGACCTATAAATATAAAAAATAGGTTTCTGTCAGCTTAATCTTTTAGTTAAGCTCATTTAGCCACTTAGCATCAGGCATGTACAAAATCGCCTCTTCATGTGAGGTGCAGCGCTGAGAACATAATATAATTTGCAGCAACAAATTGCAACTAAATCCCAATGCTTCTTTGGTACTTGCAAACAATGCAAACAGTGATATCAAATGTCTGTTCTGTTTAAATTTGGCAATTTTGCACCGATTTAATCAGCCCTTCATCAACCAGGCCCAAATTGAACTAAATTAAAGACAAGTATCTGATATTAAGGAATTAAGCAGCATTTTGTTTAACTTGACCTTGTTTTACATTTTTTGTATGATATATAACAACCAAAAAAGTGTTGGTCTCTTGCTGCTGCATACGGGATATGTAATAACCCAAAAATATTTTGTGCTTTTTGCAGACAACACCAATATTTTATCATATTTGCACAACTACTAATTTTGCTCTTTATCAACACAACCACTTCAAACATCTTTCAGTGGTTACCGATTTTGCCCTGAACTCTACTAAACTTCCAAATAATGATGAAACTTCTTATCAATAATTTTGACTCAGTCAGGGGGCAAATCAGCATTTATGTCTTTTGCCTGGCGGCTGGGTTTCATTTATAAATACACAAAAGATGCCAGGCCTAGCAGTCAATAAAAGAAATACTAGCTGTCATATGCAAATAGCAAGATAAATCAAACAATCAGGAATAGCCTTTGTGCCTTTTTCTAGCAATGCAAACTATTGGAGAAATTGGGTCCATTATCATACCGCAATGTCGATTCTGCTCTCCAACAATGCCTCGTCGATCTCCTTTGTAAAGAGCCCCTTGCCACCAATGTCAGCCAGGGGTTGGTTCAGAATTTTGTCACCAGTGGTTTTGATAATAATTATCTCAATCGCACCATCTTCGGCTAATTCAGAGTGTGCCGCCTTGAGCTTTTCACGTGTTTCGTATGCTTGTGCAAGGGCTAGTGGGCTGTCCTACGCCAACAAACCAAAGCATTAAATACATAAAAGAGACGTACAGTAAAATTATAAAATCACGAAAGGTCTTGCTAAAGAATAAGCTAAGGAGATAAGATGTGCAAATTGTGTAAATACTACGAAAAGGGAACACCAATATGCAATGCAGTGTATTTTATTTAAAAATGGTTAATTGTATATCTGATTTGTATATTTGGTACAAAAGTATTAAATGTGAATTATGGGCTTGTATCGAATCTAGTCTTGAGCAAGTTCTACAGGTTATCATGCCCAAACTGACTAGAGTATAGAACAAATTTTTATTTTTTATTTTAGAGCTTAAATTAGAAAGACAGGTCAGGTCAATTAAGTTGAAATTTAGGTCAGTAAAATTAGAATTAGGGCCGATGAAGCCAAAGTTATATAAATGGCCTGGTCTGATCATTAGTTGTGAAATTCAATCCAATTTGGTCTGAGTTGACTTAAATTTGGATCCAGCTTTGTCTGAATTACATTCAAATAGCTGATGATTTCCTTAATAAATATACCTAGAAGGATAAAAACTAAAATGCTGAAGTATTACCATTTCTCCATCATGCAAAATTTCAAATTACGCCTTTTCCAGAAAAAAAAAATTTAAACGAGATATTTCGTCAATTTAAAGCGGAACTGTCCACTGTGCAGAAATAAAGGTAGTCGCAACAAGTGCATTGCAATGAAAAAAATGTCTTATTTTTGTCCAAATTCACTGGCCAAGCAATTAACTAGAGAAAGCTTAATCAAAATTAAGCTATATTACTCACCAACAAGCTACAAAAGAATAGCAAAATTGAATTCGACAAAGCTAAGTTCAAACCTTCCTCTAGTGCCAATTCTGACGAGAGCGACCTTCGCCTGAGTCTCCTGCTCAACTGCGATGGCAGCTCTGGTTTTCACAACACACCTCCTTACTCTTCTCGGGATGTGGATACCACTGGATGAGGTGGGCCCGACGTTTGGAGGAGCAAAGAGGGATCTCATGGCGACAGCTCCAGCCATTGTTGAGAGGAAGGAAGAGAGATAAGAGAGAGAGAGAGAGAAGAGAGAGCAATAGTGGCGGGTTAGATGGGTTTCTGTTGAGATGGAGAAGATAATGTCAGTGCATTGACCAATCAGACCAGTGTGACTGATATCGGGTAGGGTTTAGTAGTATTAGATCTGAACCCGGTTGGAATTCTCATATTTGAAGCACTAATTACGCGCTGTTGATGGCTCATAAGGAACTTTTACGAATCTTGAAGAAGGCGTACTAATCTTGAGGTCTTCTGCACAGTGTGATTCTTGTGCAGCATGGTGCAGTGCGGCAGGAGATCTGAATCGGTAATACAAGTGACAGAATCATTACAATGATAATATTTTGAATACCAAGCTGTTTCTATGAAATAATAATATTTTTTTTAAGTATGTATAGCTAAACGTTCATAATCATTACAATGAAATTCATATAAATATGTTACAACATCAAAAGTTGAATAATATAAATTCGTTTGCAGTTTACTATTCGATGCTGTTGTTAGCTCCTTTGAATAGCTAGTTTTTGTTTAGTTGTTTGTCAGCCTCTGTACCTCATATTTTGTAAGAACAAAGTGGTTTTTCAATGAAATAATAAAATAATAGCTTCTTTTTTAATTAATATTTTTGTAAAAGTAAATCCGGAATCAATCCTTGATGTTGGATTGGGCATTTTTAAACATCTACACAAATTCAAATTGGCATTGATTTTGTCTGCATTTCAACCCTCTAAAGAATAAAACAACCATTTGATGTTGGAATGGGCTTTTAATTTCAAGTACCATAAAAAAAAAGAGGCTTAATCTATGAGTTTGCAGATGAGGAGAGGTTTGAAACAGACATGCACGAAGTTTAAAGCATTATGTATGAATCTTAAAGCAAATCGACGGTGATTAAATCCATCGAACCAGAGTAGGTCCGATGCCCATCGGACCAACTCTCAAGTGCTTGTTTATAGGTCCGATGCCCATCGGACCTACTCTCAAGTGCTTGTTTACATGCTGGAGAAGTTTGGATTTCTTTTACCAATTAATTGATTTCGTAAGATTTTTTTTAGCGTTAAACAGTGGTCGAGTTTCTCCTATATTATTAAATTCTGATTTTTTTTTCTTTTTATAAATATGATGAATTCATTAGAATTATTGAGAAACTTTATTGGTTTAAGATAGAAGGATTTCCCATCTGAATATTTACAAAAATCTCTCATCTAAATTTCGAACGAAGATTATTATATTTATCACTAAAGCAAACACTAATTCTTTATTTCACCTAACAATTAATTCTAAACATCTCATTAATCATCTCATATCTAACGCCTTATACTTTTATAAATAACATTTCAAATTATCTTTTGCAATTTTACATCTATTAATATTAGTATTGTGCCCGCAACAGAAACATATAATAAGAGAACAAAACTAAACTAACATAGAAATTAATATATTATATAAAAGAAATTAGACCAATGAAAAGAATAATTATTTAGTCATCGACTGCTTTTTGTCCGATGACACCTTGCTTCGACCTGAGTTGTGCAACAATGTTTTTTTCATTTTTATAACAACTGAATAGATAGTAAAAAAAGTCAGCTATCGACTCGAATGGATTTCAGCACGTTATTCAACAATATTCAAGAATAATATTAAAATAGATTGGAACAGAGACATATTATAATAAACAAATATGTTTAAAATAAGTTGAAGGACTTTTAATTCATACATAAGTTGATTTTAGTGGTATTTTCTATTATAATAAAATACAACAATTTGTTATTTTACTATTTTATCAATCTATTATAGTATGGTTGCATGAAATTTGTATAGTTTTTGCAATTAATGTGGATTTGTAATCCTTATTGCTTTTACGTGTGGATAGAATGTCACTATTAATGTGGATTTGTAATCCTTATTGCTATTATGTGTGGATCTGTATTTTTAAATGACATTTTAAAAATGAAAAGAAATCAAGTATTTGACAATCAAATAAGAGGGGTTTAGGAAAAAATTCGAAAAATAGAGAAATCATGACATCTACATGTGGCGAGTACGTGTCTAAATAGATTTAGACTTTTACATGTAGGAAAACATCAAAAAGATGCATATAATTAAAAAAAAAACACAGTTTGTTTAATTGGAGGATTGATTCAATAAAAAAATTATCTTTTAATCACAGCCGTTCGCAATTCAAGACATCTACGTGCTTAATATAAAATGGAGATCTGTAACAAATTTAAAATAGTCCAATTTATTGATACCAACAGTTATATCACCATATAAGTAACAAATTTAAAAATAGTCTAATTTATTGATACCAACAGTTATATCACCATATAAGTGTCTAACATTCAATTGTTGTAAAGAGCAGCTGTTTAGCCTGACTGATCGGTCAATTAGTTGATGGCGGTGATTAAACTGTCACGAACATATTTGTCAAAAGGTTGTTATCAGAAGGTTGTTTGCAGATCGGCCGATTTGTCCAATAAATCACTTGTTTTCCATTTTAAACGGCCTGATTAATCATTCATTTTTTGTTTATACGACTGATTAGTCAATTATTATTTTTTTCTGCATTTATTCTTTATATGCACTATAATTTATTTTGTCTTATATGGATATTTTATAAATGACAATTTTATGAAACTTTATTAATTAACAAAAAAACTAAGTATAAATTTATTTAATAAGTTTGATAAGTTGAATAATTATTTTTAATAAATTATGAGTATATGTACATAACTTTAGTGAAACAAAATTGTCTACAAAATTTTAATTAATCAACTACATACAATTAATCATTTAGCTATTATATTCTGTATATCTTACAAATTCATATTTATAATCAGACACTGATTATGGCGCTTCCACATTTAAACTTTTGAGTCATTTTCAGCCTCTAATTTCTCTTCCTCCTCTGTCCAAACCTTTGCGCGAACTTCCACATTGCTACGATGCAGCAGTTTAATTTCAAGAACTAATTCCTCTCTTTCATTCGGAATTCTGATTTTTTTATTTCACCAAAAATGAAGAAGCAACAAATACTATCTATATTTGGACATAAACTTTTAATTTATAAACTAGTTTCTATCTCTCTTTCTTTCTTTTGGAATTCTATTTTTTTTTAACTTATAAACTTTTAATTTCGAAAATTTTCTTGTTACATAAAAAGGACACATAAAAAGGACACAAACAATAACAGATGAGTGCAATGGATAAGGTTTTATGTTTTTGTCTTATAACGGCTTCATCCGGGTCCACATTAATTATTATTTCACGCGATGATCGTGAAAATAATTAATCAAAATAAATCCTTTTGATTTAGATTAAACGGACCAAATTCGGAATACAAAGTTTTAGTCGGTTTAATTATGAGAATTCGTTCTAATAACTCGTACAATATATATCGACGGCAGAAATATCTCAATGGCGGCTTATCCTGTAAATATTACCAATATTATATTTTCAAATTTAAAAGATCAAATGGACTAGGCAAAAAGTTTTGAAATTACACCAATATTCATAAGAAGTATAAATTATTTAACAATTAGCTTTACAATAATGACGAAAATGAAATAGTGCTATTTAAAGTGAACCATTCATTAAAACCTCTTCTGAAAATAAAGAGTTAAAATTTCTTCTTAGAATTTGATGCTTTTTACTTTCAACGGCCAATGACTCAAAAGAAAAAAATATATATATATTTTTGACAAATAGAAAGTACTAGGTGCGAAGCGTCACTATGTTTCGACCAATTTTTATTGTTGACAAATTTTAGTTAAATTTTGATATTATTAGAGAGTTGAGATACTTTTTAACATAGTACATAAAATAATAATCTTAACTTGAATAAACATCCGAAATTTTGATTGTTGACACTAAAAAAAAATCAAATTAAATGAATATCCTCCCAGGAGCTTATTTTCAATCATACCACCCACGCCAACTGAGTTCGCGCACCAAATAGGCAGGTACGCGGACTGGGTTGACGCACAAGCAGGGGCGGACTAAGACCCAAAACTGCTGAAATTTGAAAAATTGCTTGGTCAAACTGCGTGGGACCCCCATGTACATAAAGCACGTTGTTTTTCTTTGCTGAATGCTGATGGATCCACAGAAAATCCAACAAAATGGACTATCATACATACAATGACTCATTTAGTTGCGCCCTACTCAGTGCGCGCACCCGCCAATTTGGTGCGCGCACCCGCCAAATGGGTGGTAATCATTTAATTTCGTTTCAACTAAAAAAATTTCGGATAAATACTGGCTTTTGCAGATTTATTAATTAAAACTAGAACGATTTTTTTTTCCAAAGATATGTGTAGTTCGATCCAAAATTTCCCTCCAAATTTTTTCTGTCGGCGTGTGGATTCCGATCAGAGAATTATCAATTCTATGTTTCTATTTTTCATTTTAAAGGAAAAGAAAATCTGATCACATCCAAAATAAAACTCCTACATGCAGCTGCCAGCAAAAAATGAAAAAAATAAATAAATAAAAGAGAAAAAAAAAAACCATGACCTTGGCGTTCTCAGCGCTCGCCCCTTATCAGGTATCCTTGCCGCCCCCTCCCCAGTGCCAAACCCGGAACCAAACACGGATCCGCATCCGCTCAGACATCCAAACCGTTAGCCCAGTAAGTCTAATTACCACTAGGAGATCACTCCTCCATCATTCCTCAACAATCCTTCTCTACTTCTTTACCGGCGGCGACGCCTCCGCCGTGAAGTTCTTCGAGATCGCCGGCTCTGGCGGGGTGAAAGCCTTGGAGCTCCGCGCCGGGTCTGGTGGAACTCCAAGAGATGGTGATGAGGTTATCAGAACACACTCTATCTATTTCTCTCTGTTATGTTTTGATTCTATTTTTAATCAAAAAAAAAAAAAAAAAGGAAAAATGTTCTGATTCTATTCTCCCTCTAGTTTTGTCATCGAAATTTAGTTACACTGCTCCTAATTATAGGACTTGAAAGGAAACTGATGAAGAAGAAAAATGGTAAAAACAATAAATAGATTCATTCATTCAGTTTTGCTTAGTTCGATACAATAGGAGAGCGATACTTACCGTTTTGCAGAGAAGACACTAACAACACATCCTCTCCAGTTTATTCATATTGTAATTCTCTCCATTTGTAACAAATTTGCGAGATCAATCTCGAGCCCCACAATTACTTGCACATAACTAGTTAAGCCTCTAAATGTTAACTTTTTTTTTCTCTAAAATTACTATAACTCTTAAAACAACCATAACTTGGGCCAGACAAGTCTCTGCTAGCTTATAAAATGTCCAAGGAATTTGACTCTTTTAGTACCTACAATGTATCCACCATTATCATCTTGTTTTAGAAAGTTGATTTGAGTGGTTTGGTCCATGCATTGATGCTTAGTTTTAATGCTTTGATCCGTATGTAAACCTGGAGCCAAGTTATCATAACTAGAAAAAAAAAGCACAATAAAATTGGGTGGAGTGGGGAGGAGGGGGTTACACCTTTGGTACCAATTTGGTTGAGAAATCCATGGTTACAATATTACTTGAATGGTTGCTCCATAATTAGTTCTTAGCCATAATAATAGTTTCAAAATGATAAAATAAGAATCTTACATAAATTAGTATTCTAAATGCTGTCTTAAAATTCGCTTTCTGTGTTATCAACTGTGCTCTTATGCTCTGAGATGAGTTCGGAAATAGCCTCAATCAAACAATTGATGAAAATCTGGAAATCTTAGACTGCCTTCCTTGCGTAAACTTTTTGCACCATTAATTTCAAGGTTGCTATCCATTACTATGGAAGGCTGGCAGCAAAGCAAGGGTGGCGATTTGACTCGACTTATGACCATAAGGATGAGACAGGCTACTCCATTCCCTTCGTCTTCACGGTTGGGTCAGGAAAAGTGAGATTATCACTTTTTTGGGGTTTTATTCTCATTACTAATTGTTGAATTATTGTTGAGAAGTCTTTCAGTCACAAAAGCAGCAGCACCCTTCTGTCAGTAGCGTACCCCTTGTTCCAACATATATTATTGTTTAATCCCATACACCTTTTTCTTCCAATTTCGATATAGCTTTTGCAGTCACCTGGCTGGTATTTGTGTCTCTGATTTATTTTCTTCTGGCGTGCTCATTTGCAGCCGTTGGGTTTATTCTCGGGAATGTACAGTTCCGATTCTGGGAAAATCCAACATTTTTCCATTTAATGAACATGTGGTCCCAGGCTCATGACAAACCAGTTAGGTCACTAGGACCAGCAAAATTTAGTGGTTTATATGAAATCGTGAATCTATACCAATATGTGAATGTTTGCTTATTTAACTTTTAGTTTAGGAGTTATAAAATCAAGTTTTGTTTAGGTACTTAAAGTTAGAAATAGGGATAGGTGTAGTAAGGATTTTGAACAAGTATTGGAGGTTAGGATCTTTCATGTAGCAGACAAGGAGAATGAAACTGTACTTTTTTTAACAAATATCTTTTTTTATTTTACTTTGTTTATTGTATGGAACAAATTACTTTTATAGATTTTTAAGAATCCAGATAGAGAAATGGAAACCTAAAGTAGAAGCCAATTAATATTTAAGATAGTTAGATAGTTGCTTGGGCACCAGTCTGCACGGGTTCACTGTTGAGCCTGATCTGTTCACTACATAGATATGACACATTCGTGTCTTTGTTTTGTATGTGTATAAGATCTATTTGACATCTGTTAATACCATTAAATTCAAGCACCAATATTTTTATTGTTGTATGAGAACATTTGAAGGTTATTCCTGGAATAGAAGCAGCTGTGAAGTCAATGAAAGTAGGAGGTATACTTCGCACAGTTATCCCACCTTCACAAGGATATCAGAGCACATCTCAAGAACCTATTCCACCAAATGTAAGTTACTGTTTTGTTAAATTTTGACTTGTTGGGGTTATGCATCTGTACCAATAATGACACATAACTGCCGGCACCTGTCAGGTTTATCTTTGCTTCTTTTCATTTATGTGTGTTAACGTTAATTTTTCTTCTTCATCTTTTAGGTTGTGTTAAACACTGTTTGTTAGTTACTGTTTAAAATTTGTTAATATCATTATTTGTCTTTACTGTTCTTAAACTTATACTCGAAGTACTTCACCCAAGTCGGAACCTATATCTAAATTAATAATAGAGCACCCTCTTTTATTATTCAGTTTTTCGACCGACAAAGGCTTTTTACTACTATTTTCAACCCGACACGCCTTGCAAATGGAGAAGGCTCTACACTTGGTACTCTTGTATTTGACATTGAGCTTGTGAGCACAAGGAAGCCGTGATTTAATTTTGCTTGTTCTTTTTTTGTGTATATATTTGACCATATTCATCCATTGGTTAAAAAAAAATGAGAGCAAAAGCCCTAAGGAGCCTAATTGATCATGAAATTGTAGATATAATTTAATTGAGCTCTTTTTGTGTGCTGGGAGGATTTTTTTCCCTCTTGCATGAAATATAATTTGGGTTTGCATTTGGTTGTCTTTTTTTTTTCCCCGGAATAACTCAATTTGGATGCTTTAATGGGATATCTTGGAGATTATAGCACAAGTATTTTATTGAAGTTGGACCTAGAAAAGAGCAATCTCCTTGTTAGCAGTGTAAACCATTGCTGAATGGTGGTGATATATACATCTTTTTCTACTTCTGCACTGTATTTGTCATTTTGACTGGATGGGTTCAGTTGTCTCAAATAAGAACGACTAGAACTTTTCTGCATTTAAGAAACTTCTGCAATATCAGCTGGCTGTCGATAGATAAAAAAAAAATCTCTAGTCCTGATAAGAGTGCCACCACTAATACTTGTTGTAAATAACGGTATGCGCTCGTCAGACAGACTCGGTATCATCAAGCAATTAATTGGTATGCGGCCGATTAATCGGAATTATGCTGCTAATTAATCGTTCTCATTAAAATTATGTGTATATATTTATAATTTAGTACAAATAATTTATTTAACTCATCAAACTTATCAAATAAACTTAATTTAACTTAGTTTTATTATTATAACATGACACTACGCTTATTTCTTCTTAACAACACATACACATTTTACATTTGTAAGTAACACATTTATTTAATGCAAAAATAAATTCGAAAATTAAGCTTTTTCAAATATTAATAATATATTATTTGAAAGAAATGAACATTCCAACATAAAATCACTAAATTTAGTTAATAACAACAACTTAATTTTATATATGAACATGTTGTACTAATTGAAAAAATTACATCAGTAAGTAAGAAAAAATATGTTACATAAATAATAGAATAATTAATCAATTTTAAAATAATTAAGAAGGAAAAACATATATAAAAAATATTTGATGTATATCCAAGTACAAATAAACTATAATACAGTATCACACAGTCACCGAAAAAAAAAACGATGTGAAAATAAATATTCACTGCAATAAACGGGAATAAACAGGAATAAAACGGGAATAAACGGGAATAAACAGGAATAAACGAAAATAAATGGACGATTACACGGGAATAAACGGAATAATCGGCCGATTAATTGGAAAAATCTGTTAATAGACCTCCGATTAGTGTATTCGTAATGGTTTGACTGCCGTTAACGACTAAACGGGCGTTTAATCGGCCGTTAAGACCGTTTTTTACAACACTGCTATTTATCCTTCCAGATTTTTCATCTTTGGCTCTCTTTTTTTTTTTTAAATCTTGGCTGCCTAGTTTATCTTTGGTTCTCTCTCTCTCTCTCTCTCTAAGCAAGTTCATTTTAGCAAAACTCTAAAACCCGTGCATGTTGCTTCTGGTGCCTTCCTCCTCTGATCTAACTAGACCAGTCCGCACCACATCTCGAGGCAAGTGGCTGACACAGTAATCCAATTTAAGAAGGACACTTCAGAGTAAAGGTGTATTGTATTTTTTTTTTTTTTAAATTCAGATGTTGTTGACTACTCCGTGGGGTTGTATTTGGTTCTTACTCGCAAGGTATCTGGTATCTGATTCTCTATCCTCTAAATAACTTTTATTTAAATTTTTATTTATTTATATATTATTGATAATATTGTAGATTTTTTTGCAGAAGGACATCACTAGAGAAAGAATTATTCTGGCAATGAGACTTCTATCTCATCCTCAGAATATTTTACAAAGGGTGCGCA
Source organism: Carex myosuroides (assembly GCA_028015225.1). NCBI lineage: Eukaryota > Viridiplantae > Streptophyta > Magnoliopsida > Poales > Cyperaceae > Carex > Carex myosuroides. Next base: position 8,151,090 of record CM051488.1, read on the forward strand.
AGTAGATTTGTTGTCAACAGAATGATTGTAATGTGTTTACAGGAATATGATTATGTTTTTACAGAATGATTGTTATGTGTTTACAAGATTATGGTGATGTGTTGTCAGAATAATATAACATTTGCTTTTTATATTGTCAAATTTGTACACAATTCTTGACAACTGAAAATAGCATATAATTTGCATTTGCAAATCTAAAATTATCATTGATAAAATTCAAAAAAAAAAATTCTTCAAGAAAATTATCTTCTTAAAAAAAAAATTAAAGCGTAAAAAACAATTCTTAAGTTTACAGAATTATTCAAAACAGTTTACAGTATAAATGACATTTGTATACGGTATTATCATACAATGTGTAAAGAATTACAAAGCTTTGATTATACCTTCTTCGATATATAGAACACAAAAAACAAAAATTGAAAAAATATTTCTCTAATTTTTTTTTTCTGTTTACAGAACTTAAGGCATATATATACAAAATTTAAAAGTGGTCCCGGTTTGTTTATGATTTTCAAAAATCGTTAGATACCTTATAGAAGGTGGTCTCAAGTGTTAATTGTCAATTACGTTACTAAGGAGGACAACGCGCTGGTTCGTTTATGATATTCAAAAGTCGTTAGATATCTTCTAGAAGGTGGTCCAAATTTTCAACTGTCAATTCCGTTATTCAGGAGGACCACGCGCTTTCACGAGGGACCATGCGGATATATAACTGTTTTTGAAAATTCGATACTAGTTAGACATCTATTGTATAAGTTTATAGGTTTACTTCAAGAGGTTTACCGAATTAGCTGTATTAGTTTACAGGGACTTTGAGTTATATCTGAGAATTTTCCGAAAATTGGAGTCCAGGGACTATTAGCAGCTTCCTTAGAATAAATGCATGTTGCTGGTGACATTCAGGTCCAGATAAATAATTTATAGATTAGTTTATACTTTGGAATTAGGTTACTGGAATAACTTTAAGATTAGAATACAAATTTCTGGTGCAGAATTTCTTTGGTATTCTTAATTACACAATAGGAAGGTTCTCCATTATTCTAAGCAACTTTGCATGTTTTGTCCATGCCCACGTACTTTTAAACCATTAAAGGAGATCTGGTGCAAGGCAGAGTTGATCCAAACTAAACAGGTAGAAGTTCTGTTCTGATTTTTTTAAAAACATTTGTCTATAGCTTTGGATATATAACTGAAAGCATCTATATATATGCAACAATTTACCAAATTTTCTCCCAATTTGATGGAGCACCTGTCACAAACCCTCATTTTGACGCCAATATAAGCTAATCAGCTTCGACCCCTTCCAGATAAGTTTGTGATTTGCTGATAACGGCACAATCATGCAATCACAATTATAAACCCATATCAATTCAGGTAACGAACCGCTGCTTCAGAATCTTGAATTGTTTGTTGCATCAACATTAGTATTTGAACTGTCCTAGGCTCCTAGCTACCAGGGGCAGATTCAAGTAGAATGAATGGAGTCAATTCATCTCTATTTTTTTTTAATTTTTTATATAATTTACGGTAAAATGTTATGGATACTGTAAAATTAACCTTCATTTTTAGTATCAAAATTTTATATGATTGATTTTCAATATGTATTTAACCTCCATAATTTGAAAGTTTGACTCCGTTTTTCACTACAGCAAAACAGGGCTTCAGCGACCGGTATTAGCGACCGGTGGTGACGCCGGTCGCTGATGCTCAATTTCTCTCCAAAAATAAAGATTTCCACTCAAATTCCGGCGACCAACTGTATCAGCGATCGGCGACAACACCGGTCGCTGAAAGTTTTTTTTTTTTATCGCTGAAAAAAACGCGGCTGCTGAAAAATAAAACGCGCGCCACTCCTCCGCCAAAATCAAAACGCTCTCCGCCTTGATCAAAACCCTTCCCCAAAATCAAACCCTTTCCGCACCGCCAAAACGCAATTCCACCGCAAAACCCTTTCCTCTGACAAAATCCTTCGATCCTCTCCGTCGTGCTAACCTCGCCATTTTGGAGTTGCCAAAATCCTCCTCTCCGCCATGCGCGCCACCCCCCTCCTCCGTGCTACCCCTCTCCTTCGCGCCACCGCTCCAGCACCACCCCTCTCCTCCGCGCCATACGACGCCGAATCGTCATTTCCTCCCCTCTACGCTAACTTTCCCTTCCATTCCAGGTGCGTTCCTCTTTGCCTCTCTCCTCGCTTCCCCGTTTGCTTGCTCTCATGCCATTTTTAGATAGGTAGTCGTTCAATTTGTTACATTTCTTTCACTTTATTAAATTTGTATCTATGAGAGCCCCTTTTATTTTTATTTTAGTTTTTACAAAATGACTTCTCATGAGCTTTATACATGGTTAGGTATGTGAAGAAGGTGTCACTAGCGGCCGAGTTACTTGATGTAAGAAGGTCTCAAAAACTAGAAATGGTAAAGGAATTAAAGCTCGAGCGGACCCGATTTCGATTCGAGGCAGAGATTGGAAAGGCGCCACCTCTTTCTAAGATAAATTAAGTAACCCCAACAGTTCTTATATTTGCAATAAGTTCTTCAATTTTTGAATCAATTGAAATATATGTCCCAGCTGTCAATAGCTAAATTTGAATCAGTATATTTTTTTTTAAATACTTCTTTGACTAAATAAATATTCAATAAAAGAAATTTGTTTTGATGCCTTATTTTGACATCAGGTTATGGAGTTTGGAATGAATTTCTTGGCAGGAGACGGCATGAGTGCAGTTCTTCAAGCAACTCTAACGAAAATTATAGACCTCGGTATAACGACAAACATGCATATTACTGGTATAACTCCTACACTTGGTCATAATAAAAAAAATAGAAGCTTCTACACAGGTACACTAACCATTCATCTTGTTTGTACCAACAGGTAACCTTAATGGATCTAAGAATATGGCTAAATGAATGGATTTTGATGTTGATTTGCTTAATGTTATCTTAGGTAAATCTGTCAAGTTAATTATTCTTGGGGCAAATTATGTTCATGGGAATTTTTTTATTGAAATGCTTTTCTTTCTCTGAAATGATATTGTTTCTCATGCTTGCACATGGTTTTAAGTATTTCTTTATTTTTGTTCTTTTTTTATCAGCTAGGTTTTATGCATACTTTTAGAAACCTTGATAAATGGGAAACTGTTGTAATAGGTTCCCTTTTCTCTATACACATTCTTACCATAATTAACCCTTTGAAAATGAACAAAAGTAATTTTCAGAATTTGCAGGTTCAGTTTGTAGTTGCTTCATTTCATGGTTGTCAGTACCCTTTATTAACTAAGAATCATCCTATTTCTCTAAACACATGCTTACTTGGCAACAGATTGGTCTCCGCTGACCATATGGATATTTAGAGGATGCTGATTTTATCAACTCTGATGGTGCCGCCATGAACAAGCTCTTGCTTGAGGTAAATTTTTGCAACTGCTTGAGGTAAATTTTTGCAACCGATAGTTCCCCACTCAGATAGATATATATTAAGCAGAGCTCAACTGCTTGTTCCATTGCTTGTTGCAAGAAAACGAGAAATAAAACAGTGAATGAAATTGTTATTGTATTTTTTTCAATCTACACTAGCAAGTTTATTTTTAAAGGCAAACAATTCCAACATTGAGTTGTACCAGTGTTGTGCCATAGAAAGTAACTTCTTAATTATTGTATAGTTCAATTGAAATGTAGCATCAGTTCCTTTTTTTTTCAGTTTCTGTATAATCTTTTCAATACATAGGGGATTTTGATTGTACCTGTAACTGATTAGTAATTAATTAATGCCATTGAGTATCATGCCAGTGTACATGTTACATCACTAAATATATTTGTATCTCATTATTTAGCTAGCAGAAAAGAAAGAAATAAAATAGACATAGTAAGGAAAACTATTAGACAGAATATACTCTTTACTCTAGTTTACTCTTAGTGGATTGTATTAGGCATTAACGGGTCTGACTTGTGTCAACCCTTTAGCTATTTGTACTGAGGCCGAATGCCTATATATAGATGACTGTATGTAAATGAGTGTGTAATGAAAACAGATTACAAAGTTCAATTCAATACAATAGTTTCTTTAGTTTCTATATGGTATCAGCCAGGTTCCCTTCTTCTCTTCTTCTATTCTTGATCTCTTGATTTTCGGCCATGGCTGAGATCTCTTCTGGCACCTCTGATCCGCCTCCAGATTCCCTTTCTTCTCTTTCTTCTCGCCAGTCTTCTGCCTTAGTTCAGATTACCATTCCTGTTTCCACTAAACTCGATCGGGATAACTTTCTTACATGGAAATCCCAGATTGAGCCGATTATCATTGGTTATGGCTTGTCCGATCACATTGATGAGCATTTCACTCCTCCGGAGAAGAATCTGACTGTTAATGGAGTTTCCAAGCCTAATCCGCTCTTTCAATCTTGGAATCAGCAAGATATGCTCTTGCTTGGGTGGCTGCGATCCACAATTACCTCTACTGTTCTCTCTCAGTATGTCACCAGCAAGTCTACTCTCCACCTTTGGATGACTCTACATCGTGTGTACTCGGCCGTTTCAGCTGCTCGCGTGATGGAATTGCGCAGATCACTTCAGTCAAGAACTCGCGGCACTCAATCTTGCTCGGACTACTATGCACAAATGCTTCAAATTTCCGATCAATTAGCCTCGGCTGGTGCTCCGATCTCTGAATCTGATCTGGTAAGCTACATCCTTACTGGATTAGGACCTGAATTTAATCCTCTTGTCGTGACTTTAACTACCAGGTCCGTCCCTGTCTCTCTTGCTGAACTTCATGGATTTCTACTTGCTCATGAGAACCTCCTCCATGCTCAATCTCAAATCTCCTCCTCCTTCTCAACTGACCCTACCGCCTTGTACGCTGCTCAAAATAATCGTGGAAGGGGCAAATCTCGCGGATCGGGTAGAAACAATGGCTCAGGATCTGGACGTGGTAATGGATCGGGTAAAGGCAGTGTCTCTTCTGGATCCGAACCATTACTTCCCACACCTCAATACAATACAGGCCGTGGAGGCCCATATCGTTCCACCTATTCCCATTATTCAACCAGAGGCGCCTCCACTCCCCAATTTAACTCCAACAGAGCCAATTCCTCTCATTCAGCCACTGATCGCCCTTCCTGTCAGATTTGCTTCAAACGGGGACATGTCGCACTTGAATGTCATCACAGATTCAATCATTCTTACACCTCTGCTGCTCCTCCCCAATTTCAAGCCTATTTCAACACCACCACCGCTCCACCACATGAAGGTTGGTTTCTCGACTCGGGGGCTACGAATCATGTTACTTCCGATATCAACAATTTGAATTCCTTCATGCCGTACACTGGTGGTGATCAGCTACAAGTTGGTAATGGTTCACACTTGCCTATTAGACATTTAGGTCATTGTTCCTTTTCTAGTAATGGTGCAACTTTAAGCCTTAACAATGTTCTTCATGTTCCTTCTATTACTAAGAACTTAATTAGCATATCTCAATTTACATTAGATAATGATGTATTCCTTGAATTTCATCCTTTCTTTTGTATTGTGAAGGATCGTCGTACCAAGACTCCTCTACTTCGAGCCAAGCTCAATAATGGCCTTTACAACCTTAATTGCTCCCCTCAAGCTTGTTTAGGAGAACGTGTCTCGGCCAATTTGTGGCATGCAAGATTGGGACACCCTTCTACAAGCACAACTCGTTTTATAATAAACTCTAATAAACTTCCTACTACTTCAAATAAATTGCCACTATGTGTTGATTGTTGTAAAGCCAAGGCTTGTGTTTTACCATTTACTTCTTCTTATTCTATTGTTTCTTCACCATTAGAAATTGTACATTCGGATTTATGGGGACCCTCTCCTATTATTTCTTGTAATGGATTTAGATATTATGTTCATTTTATTGATGAGTTTTCTAGGTTTTCTTGGATTTATTTTCTTAGATCTAAGGATGAGGTAGTACATGTTTTTGCTTTATTTAAAGCACAAGTGGAGAACTTATTTAGCACTACAATTAAGACACTTCAAACCGATGGTGGCACGGAGTATAAGCCTATCACCAAGCGTTTCCCTCAAATTCTTCATCGCATTTCTTGTCCACATACTCCTCAACAAAATGGGTTGGCGGAACGAAAGCATCGACACATTATCGAGCTTAGCTTAGCAATCATGTCTCATGCACATATTCCACCTCGTTTTTGGGATCAAATCTTTCAAAGTGTGGTATTTTTAATTAATAGGTTACCTCCTACATCTTTTCCTCATATTTCTCCATTTACTATTCTTTTCAAAAAGGTACCCGAATATACCTTTCTTAGGGTAATAGGATGTCTATGTTTTCCTTTTCTTCGCCCCTATAATACTCATAAACTCCAATATCGGTCTTTACCTTGTGTTTTCTTGGGTTATTGTCAAAATCAAAAAGGTTATAAGTGTCTTCATATTCCTACTAACAAAATTTATGTGAGCCGGAATGTTCGTTTCGACGAAACAATTTTCCCTTTTTCTAAGCAATTTTCAACAGCTCAAGTTGCTGCCTCTCTGGCTGGTTTTTCTTCAATGCCGCAACTCTCAGCCCCTCTGCCAATTTTGGGCTCCAGCAAAAATTCTTCAATCTCCTTACCCTTGACAATTCTCCAGCGTCAGCCTGCTCTCCTTCGGCCCAATTCTTCACAGGCCGCTGCTACTCAACATATTCCACCTACTTCTCTACAGGCCGCCTCTCCTCATTCTTCTATTCCCTCTCTACAGGCCCGACCCACTTCTCAACAGGCTGTCTCCTCTCTACAGCCCACTTCTTCCTCTATTTCGCCTCAGCCCATCACTACTCACCAAATAATTCCTTCTAACTCTCAGCTGGCCGAACCCCTTACTTCTTCTTACCAGACTGAGCCACTCTCGGCTACACATCATACTGATGGTTTACCACCTCCTATCACTCCATGTACCACTGCCCTTCCTGCTACTCCTATTCTACCTCAATTATCTCGTCACCACATGGTCACTCGACAAAAGGATCGCACTAACCGACCAAAAAGGTTTCCCGACCATGTCACCTTTCTTACCACTCGCCATCCGCTTAGTCTTCCTCCTAGTGATGAGCCTACTTCCTTCACTTGTGCCAACAAATCTCCCGCATGGCGTGAGGCTATGGCATGTGAATTGAATGCCCTTGCTCATAATCAAACATGGATTCTCGTGCCTCCTCCTCCGAACCAACATATTATTGGGTGCAAATGGATCTTCAAAATTAAGCGCAAGGCCGACGGTTCGATTGAGCGTCACAAAGCTCGTCTTGTAGCTAAGGGGTTTAGTCAAGAAGAAGGCATAGATTACAACGAGACGTTTAGTCCCGTTGTCAAACCAACCACCATTCGAGTCGTTCTTTCTTTAGCCGTGTCTCACAAATGGCCGATGCGTCAACTTGATGTTAACAATGCGTTTTTACATGGTGATCTCCAAGAAAATGTCTTTATGACTCAACCCCCGGGTTTTATTGATCCTCTTCGCCCTTCTCATGCGTGTCTCCTAAAGAAGGCTCTCTATGGTCTCAAACAAGCTCCACGTGCTTGGTTTCACAAACTCGCTTCCGCTCTCTCCGACCTTGACTTCAAGGCATCACAATCTGATCCTTCTTTGTTTATTCGAGCTTCTCCCTCTTCCCTCACCTTAGTTCTTGTCTATGTTGATGACATCATTGTCACGGGTTCTAGCCATTCTCATATCACCTCTCTCATTAGTGATCTTGCTTCTCGCTTCTCTCTCAAAGACCTTGGTCCTCTTCATTATTTCTTGGGAATTCATGTCTCCTCTACCTCTCATGGCATTCATCTCTCTCAACCAAAATATATTAGGGATCTTCTTGTTCGTTCTAAGATGGATGGTTCGAAACCTTGTTCTACACCATGCACACCCGGCCACACACTCTCCAAATTTGATGGCTCTCCTATGGCTGATCCTCACCTCTATCGTAGTGTCGTTGGTGCGCTTCAATACGCTACGATCACACGACCGGATATTACCTATGCGGTTAACAAAGCTTCGCAATTCATGCATGCTCCCACCGATGAACATTGGGGTGCGGTCAAGCGAATTCTTCGGTACTTAAAAGGTACACTCACACATGGCATTCATCTTCATGCTTCTTCTTCTTTTGAGCTTCATGCGTATTCCGATGCCGATTGGGCGGGGTGTCCGGACGATAGACGCTCCACCACGGGATTCTGTGTCTTCCTCGGGTCCAACTTGCTCTCTTGGGGTTCCAAGAAGCAACATACAGTGTCTCGTTCGAGTACCGAGGCGGAGTACCGCAGCATGGCGATAGCTTGTGCCGAGCTCATTTGGATTCAGCATCTTCTTCGCGAACTTCATGTTTCTCTTCCTCACAAACCGACCTTATGGTGTGATAACTTAGGCGCCACATTCTTGGCTTCTAACCCTGTTTTTCATGCACGTACGAAACATATCGAGATTGACTATCACTTCGTGCGTGAACGGGTTGCTTCACAAGATTTGATTGTTCGGTTTATTTGCTCCAAAGATCAACTCGCCGATCTTCTCACCAAAGGACTCTCTTCTCCCAGACTTAAATTTCTTTGTTCCAAACTCGGCTTAGATGCTTCTCAGCCTTCGTTTGAGGGGGGATATTAGACAGAATATACTCTTTACTCTAGTTTACTCTTAGTGGATTGTATTAGGCATTAACGGGTCTGACTTGTGTCAACCCTTTAGCTATTTGTACTGAGGCCGAATGCCTATATATAGATGACTGTATGTAAATGAGTGTGTAATGAAAACAGATTACAAAGTTCAATTCAATACAATAGTTTCTTTAGTTTCTATAAAAACTAAAATGCATATAAATAGTGTTGGATTTTACTTTAAATTGCATTGTACAATTAGGGTTGAGCTGATTTTACTTTAATATGTGATGCATTGATTTTACTTGTCTCGGCAGGATATGTTGTATCTACGGTTGTCAGATCCAAGCAATGAACAAGTGCTGGATTCTTTAGCTCTAGTCTTCAGACACACACCTGTGCCTCTTCTAAAAGCTCTGCTTTGCTGGAGAGAAGGGTACACGGCAGAGGGGATTGTGTAAGTCTAGTTTTTGCTTATACTGGTATGTACTGGGATGGTTCATTACATGTATAAAAAATGTTTTTATTTTAACCTTTTTACCTCCATGTGATATATTTGTTCTATAATTGATGATGCTAGCTGTATTTGTTGTATGAGTTAGGCTTTGGTACTATGTATTTGTAGAATGCAAGGACCTGTATTTACCTTTGCTTTTATATACAGATAATCTTGAAAATGCATATCTTGGGAATTCTCTATTTGTTGTCTTTTTGTACAGTTTTTGTGGATTTTTGATGTTTTGTTAGGAGACAATTGCATGCTTACTGTGTAAATATGGCTTCATTTTCAAACATGCTTAGTGATGCACTCTGTAATGTGTTAATAGTTAATACCTACATTTTGCAAAAAAAAAAAAAGAACAACAGCGACCGGATTTTGGGTATCAGCGACCGGTTTCATTGTCGCTGATACTTTTTCATGACGTCAGCAAAAAATAACAACGACCAAAAAAATTTGGTCGCAGATAAATTATCAGCGACCGGGGTATCAGCGACCAGTTTTTACCATCAGCGACCGGATTTGACATAAGCAACTGGTGCCGTAACTATCAGCGACCGGAAAACCGGTCGCTGATAGTGTGATCTGCTGTAGTGTTTGCTCAGTGCGGATGAAAAAGTTGAGATTGTTGGTAATGTAAGATATCTGATAAGATGTGTTTATGTGGAGTTGCCAGCATGCATGCACCTCGTGTCTTAGCACAGGGAAATAAACTAAGATGACAACTTGTGGAGTACAATTTGGGTCCGATGTCGATCGGACTCAAAGTGAGTTCGACAGGTTCAACGACCATCCAATCTGTTTTAAGATTCGCTCTCACAACTTTTGCATCTGCTTTAAAATTCGTAAGCACGAATTTTAAAGTGGATCGGACGGTCTCGAAATCCATCGGATCCAAATTTGAGTCCGACGGGCATCGGACCCAAGCTGTTCTCCAACTTGTGAGCCTTCTAAGAAAAAAAATGAGATCTCACCTCTTGCACGGGTGGTGAGGAAGCTATCGACCAAAGTGCGATACATATTCATTAGTGTTTTTTAGTTCATGGATGAGCTTAACTAGAAAACTATGTACAATTAATTCTTTTTTTATTTAATTGTTTGCAGCATGCCATTTCTTTTTTCTTTTTGAAGTGAACATATATACAACTTTTTACTTCTACCCGTTTTAAATTTATCTCAACTACTTAAGTACAATACGATATATTAGAATTAATGATGAAAGAAACAGCCATACATATTCCTGATCGGAATAAAAATCTTGCAAAATATTAAATGATTAATTAAAATAGAGATTTGGAATTGGAAGTCCTTTTCGGAGCGAGAAGGTACCTTATTAATTAAGCAATACATGACATAAGAAATGCGTTGGGTTAAATGTTAGTATGCAATACCTCTGGTAGTAAAGAGAGAAGCGTGGGTAAAAACGACCCATACAACAAAAAGACAACAATATTGAAGGCTAACATTAATTTCTTTTGAAAGTAAGGTGGCAAGTTGCCATCTTATTAATGAAATTGTATGAAGGCTATACAACATAAAGACAACAATATTGAAGGTAAAGTGGCAAGTTGCCATCTTATTAATGAAATTATAAGAAGGCAGTTTAAGAGCCGAGGACAAAATAAATATTTCGATAGCAATTGTTAGTAAGCTATTTAATTAGTAGCACATATAATCACAATGCCCCAATTCCCACCCCTTAACAAAAGCTTTTATCCGACGGTATTCAACCACAATATCACCTTCAATGAGTACTCCACAAGAGAAGATGAGCAATTCCGAAGACTCTGTTATTGTTGCTGCAACCAACAACACCAGCACCGACAACAAACTTCGGGTCTTCTTCATCCCTTTTATGGCAAGAGGACACCTGATCGCTTTAACAGACCTCGCATGCCTCCTGGCAACATGTCACCGAGATGTGGAGGCTACGGTTGTCGTCACTCCAGGCAATGTTTCCTTCATCCGCTCAGCCCTAGACCGTGCAGCTGCTGCCGGTAATGCTGTGCAACTAATCACATACACCTTTCCTTCTGAGGGCCTCAGCTCTGGAGCTGAACCTGTTAATTCAGGATTAGACCCATGCTCTTCACATATGGACAAGGCGTTCCATTTGACCCAACCAGTTCATGAAGAGCTTCTCCACCGACACAAGCCAGATGCTGTTGTGGCAGACACTAATTTCTGGTGGATCACCGCAATTGCAGCAGACCTTGGAATCCCCCGACTTGCTTATCTAATTACCTCAATTTTCTCTTGCCTAGCTATAAAGGGTCTTTGTGGAATGGGACCAGATATATACCTCCATGACCCGGTAACAGTGCCAGGCATTCCAGGCCCCGAAATCCAGATACCGCTGTCAGAACTCCCAGACTTCGTGCTTCCTAAAGAAAACTATCTGGAACAACAAATGCATAGCATGTTTAAGGCAGAGTCAGAAGGCTTTGGTTGCATAATCAATTCGGTGTACGAATTTGAGAAAGAATACTGCGAACACTACAGCAAGACCGCAGCGAATAGGTCCTACTTTGTAGGGCCAATATCATTCGACCTCCAGAATTCCGTATCACGCGGTGGGGATGGTGATGCTGTTTGCCTGACTTGGCTCGACAGCAAAGAGAATGGTTCGGTGGTTTTTGTCTGTTTTGGGAGCCAGAACTCTTTCAAAGCTGCGCGGTTCGAGAGTTAGCTTTGGGTTTAGAGAGCTCAAAAAAGAACTTTTTATGGGTCCTTCGAGCCAATCCTGGGGAGGGGTGGATGCCCGATGGATGGGAAGAGAGGGTGGCAGATAGGGGATTCCTGGTTAGGGGATGGGCCCCACAACGGACAATTTTGAGACATGCAGCAGTCGGAGCATTTGTAACACACTGCGGGTGGAACTCTTTTTAATTTGGAAGCCATTACTTTTGGCGTACTAATGCTGGCGTGGCCAGTCGAATACGAACAGTTCATTAATGAGAGACTAATAGTGTATATCAAAGGATGTGGTGCAAGAGTTTGGGAAGGCGGTAAGCGAAGCACGAGGGAAGAAGAGAGGGAGTTGGTGCCTTATGAGGTGATCGCTGAGGCGGTGTCGCGATTCATGGAGCCCGGAGGAATCATAGAGAGAGCACGTGGGAATGCACGAGAGGGGGTGACTATGGCGAAAGCTGCCATGGCAGAAGGCGGGAGCTCGCGCAGAGATCTGAACCGTCTGATTAGTGATTTGTTTGAAGCAAAGCGTAACAAAGCACGCCACTATTAATGCCTTATGTGTGGATGCTTGTGTTTGAGGAGGATTCCAATACCTCGTGCTTTTCATACTTCATCACACCTCATATTTTATATTTTCATTTCTAATATGTCGATCCAAACTGCTCAATATGATATCCGTACTAAAATATAGTTGGGATGAAATTTTATAATTTTTGGAAATTTTTACTATTTTTTTAAATAGACAGAAAATCATTGTTTTTGAACGGTCCAGATATAGTGATTTTGTATCTATCTTAAAAAATAATAAAAATATTGTAAAAAATTATAAAACTTCATCTCCAAGCATATTTTAGTATGGATATCATGTTGAGCGGTTCAGATCGACATATTAGACTTTATAAAGAAAAATATACAATATGAGGTATGAAAGACATGAGGTATTAGAACGGTTTGGATGCATCGTTTGAAACCAATTCAATAAATTTGACATGGTGAGCTTAAGAACACCCTAGTTCTACTCTCTTTCTCTCGATATATATATATATATATACATACATTTTTTTTTTTGCGTTTCTAGCTTTGAATTTGCAATTTTGTGCAAAACTATATATATGGGGCTTTGTTAGGAAATTGGATCATAATTTTTGCCTGAATTTAAAAACCAGTTTAGATTTTTCTACTCCCAAACGAATAGATAGACCTTTTTTCTTCTTTAAGACAAGAACCCATTTCAAGGAATTTCCACTTTTTTATTTAGTCAGGATCTTTTTCCTTTTTTTAAAATCAAACACTGTGAAGCTAATGATTGTCTATTACGTAATTGTTATAATCGGAGATGAAAATACATCTTATTTTAAGCACAACGAATCTTCTTTATGAACATGAAATTCGGCTAATGATTATCACATAAATAGTTATATAATAATCAGAATATCTCTTACACAACAATATCATTTTAAGGTAGAGAATATAATTTCTGTCGGTCGATATTCTTTTCCTTCCTCTTCTCTCCCTAATTTTTCTCTGCACTGTGATTTCTGAAACACAGCAATCCTAAAAAGGACGTGTCAATAATCACTTGAGAGTAGGTTCGATGGGCATCAGACCTACTCTGGTTCGATGGGTTTAATCACCGTCGATTTGCTTTAAGATTCGTGCGAACGCTTTAAAATTCGTGCGTATTTGTTTTAATGTTAATGTGCACAAATCTTAAATTAGATCGGACGGTCATCGTGCTCGTTGAACCTAAAAGTAGGTGCGATGGGCATCGGACCTACTCCGTTCTCGTCAATAATTTCATGTGACATTGTCATGATTAACTAGAAGGACGACGATGTTTACCAAAGAAAAATAAAAAGAAGAAAAAAGGTATTGTCGCAGCATTTAGGCCGTTCATCCGAAATGACTTCCTCGTATATGCACGCAGCATTCAGGCATTGATGGATTTTAATATCATAAAAGATCTTTTTCAGAAGGCATTTCACTGCAAAGTCACCTACCATCTGAGTATTAAGAGGAGAATATTTTAAGAGTACGGGTAAAATTTATAAAAATGTTGGTTGCCAACTTGCCATGCAACCAGCCTTCAAAAAAGAGTACGGGTAATATAATATTAATTTTATATTATTTATAAAGACACACGTAAATATAGAGGTTGGCTCAGGATTTTTTTTATAAATAGTATTCCTTTAAATTATTTCAACGGAACAAGCTTTAGTGGGTGGAAGTTAGAAAACTAGCCTCCACCGATCCTACGGACCGGTGTAGCAAGAAAAACACAACCCACACCGATCCTAGGGATCGGTGGAGCCCGTTTTGCACCAGCCACACCATATTACACGGAAGACTACACCAAATACCCCTGCACCGCACCGATCCTGTGAATCGGTGGAGCTTCAAAAATGCCCCTATCAATAGTATATTTCACAGGCTGATCTCAGCCGTTACATTCACTTTTGGTCAAAAAACTGAGCCGCATCCCTAGGCGCATCAGTGAACCTTAATAATGCCCCAGATACGTCCGCTGCATCAGTGAACCTTAATAATTTATGTTGCGGGTGGTTTTGAACTAAATTTAACTCGTTATAGAGTACCTGTGTAAGAATTTGGAAATCAAGGCTCCACCGGTCCTAGGGATCGGTGGAGGTATAGATGAGGGATTTTCTGTAGCGAGGGTATCGGCTGGTGCAAAATAGGCTCCACCGGTGTAGATTGGGTTTTTTTTGCTCCACCGATTCTAGAGATCGGTGGAGGCTAGTTTTCGAAATTCAGCCCGACAAAGACTTGTTCCGTTGAAATAATTTAAAGTAATTCTATTTAAAAAAAAAAATCTTGGCTCAGCTCATACTATTTGATAAAGACCGAAGTACTATCAGTCATTTATTTTTAAAATTTTAAAATTCGACAAATTATACACTTTTTGGAAAATATATATTATGTTCTTAGAATTTTTTAAAATTACTTATTTAATATGATATATTTTTTTTAAAACAGTGATATTTAGAAATTTAAAAAAATAGTCAAAATTTCCAAAAAAAATGTAAAATTTTGTCTCCAAACACATTTTAATCTTGAGATCAAAGTTGAACTATTCAAATTGATTGTTTCATCTTGAAATTATAAAAATGATTTGGTAGTAGTCCGGTCTTTATTCTACTACTATGAGCTTAGCCTATGTTGTTAGTTATGTATTCTAAAAGTTATCTTATGTTGATTACTTTTACATGTTATGTTTACGAATTGGATGTTATATATATTTTGTTCCATGAGTTTTGTGTTTATTTTTAGAAGTGTTCAAGAAGATGCTCTTGGTTTTGAACCATATAACTCTATCTGATGACAAACATAAATCTCTAAAATGTTCACAAACTTGGTTATTAGCATGGAACACTAATATACCATGATAAGTTTGTCATGTTGATTAAATACATTACAGTTCTATAAATGTTGATAAAGATTTATCGTTTAATAGCATGAGTATATGAAATGTTTCATATATTGAACAGACCCAACAAATGAAAACATTATATGGATTATGTTTGTGTCATTAATGTTTTCATTATGTCTCAAAATTCTAAAATATGAGATGCATTTTTTTTTCACATGAAAAGTGTATAATGTGATTAATATTAAAAGCTACTCATTAATAGTGGTGATACAAATATTAGTTCCTTACATATAACTTGTGCTGGAGAAAGTTATGTATCAATAGTATCATTGCCCCTTATCTATAATTAGTAATGATATTTTATGGGCCCCTTGGTAAAGTAGAATTATAATGCATGCAATATAACTGAAGTGCAGTTATATATATTAATAATTTACTTAAGAGGCCAAGAAATGAATATAATACAAAGATGACACAACCCTACTTTGTATAATATCATAATATCATGAGACAAGGAATAAACACAAGTGATGTTATTTATAACATTACTTTAAGGGATGTGTATTGTAAAATGATACTTTACATCTGTGTCATTTGGGTAACTATAATGTATAGCTAGTACCGCTTATAGTTTATGATAATAAAATGATATTATGCCATTACCAACATGACATAGATCCCACAGGGTCACACTAATAAGAAATTAATTAGAAATGCTCCTTGATTTATTTGACATGTATGACATAACAAATAAATTAGTTTCTCTACCTAAACATGAGACAAATAATTATGGAGATAATTATATGATGTTATGGATTTAATTAAATGGTTTAACAAAATTCAAATATCAGAAAAAGATCAAAATAAAAGAAGCTTTGGGAGCCACAAAAGGTGTTTCTTTGTGGGCAGCAAAAGAGTTCTGTATTTCCACTATGATTTTTGTGAACATAACTTAAAACGGGCAACCGTAGCTCCATTTTCAGTGTTCTACGACTTTTCAGAAAGCTTGCGAAAAGATCTACAGTTTGATGTAAAATAAGCTGTAGGTCTATGCTGCATGCGGTATCGCTCAGTGCCCATGCGATATCGCGCAGTGCGCATGCAGTATCGCGCAGTGTGCTGTTGGGCCAGAATCAGCTATTTTTGGCCCAGATTAATTATGGAAATCATAGAGAACGTGAGAGAACGTGGAAATCTAGGTCGCTGGGGACTAGTCTAAATAGCATGAAAGCTATTTAAAGAGGTCCCTACTGTTGGGTTTTGAGGCTACCCAAAGCCATTAGGCTTAAGCTGCGGAAAGACCGTAAAATAAAAATTTTACTTCTAACTCAAGCCAAAAGGATTGAAGTGGTATGTCGGATAATCTACCGAGAGTTACATACCTGTTCAATCCGTTTCTCAGATTAAAAAAACCGTAAGTAAAACTTTACTCATTCAGATCATAGATTAAGTAGTATGTCGGATAATAACCGAGAGTTACATACCAGATTAATCCTTTATAGACCCAAAGTAGTAAAACCGTATTTACTTGTTTTTAATCAGTTTATAGATCTACTCCTTTGATTGACTTCTAAAAGATTAAATCTATTTAACAATTAAATAGATTAATATTTAACATTTATACCTTGTATCCAAATTCCAATTGGATTGTAGTTACGTCTTGTAGCACCAGACGTCTGATGCCTCTATCGGTTGTCCACCAGGAAATAACCAGAGAGCGATTATTTCTTTTGCCAGAAATACTATAACCGCGTTTTTCGTAAATACACTATTCACGAAAAATCCCGAAAACACTATTCACCACAAACACTATTCACAGCTCGCAATATATACGTAATCAAATTACGTATTCTTTCTTTCTTTTCTTACGAAAATACTATTTGGGAAAGAAAAAATCGATTCGATCCGATCTGATTCGGTTCAAATGGAATTCTATCTTTTTCTCTACCCTACCCCTCTATTTATAGTTTTTGAAAATATGAAAAATGACCAAAATGCCCCTATAGGTCGGCATGAATAGTAGCCGACTTTAATTTTGGGCCTTTTCAATTTTGGGCTTTTCAATTTGGCCTTTGACTTTAATTAATTTATTTCGGCCATTGACCTTATTCAATTAAATTATTTCGGCCAATAAAGTGATGGGCTTTAAAATATATTAATTCATAATTAATATATTAATCCATTTAATCAATTGAATTTGATTTCAATCAAATTCGGCCAAAGAAAGGGAAAACCAAATATATATATATTAATTCATGATTAATATATTTATCCATTAGTTAATTATATAATTGTTCTGAACAATTATATTTCTTGCGGTTGTTGTTTCGGTAAATTTATACAACGTGTCGAACATGCTTATAAATTTAATGTGTTTAAGCTTGTTATCTCTATAACATTTATTTATTAATTATAACATTTATAATTAATCAAATAAATTAATTCTCTGATTACTTTCCTATTGGTGTGACCCGATAGGATCTGTGTTATGTTGGTAAATAGAATTAAAACCGTTTTAACTTCTATAATCATGAGAGGCATCTGGCAAAACGCATCATGACCATCCAATTACACAGATGATGCTGTACTGTACAATATCACGATCCAGTAAACTATTTTACTTGTGTTTAATTCTTTCGTCTCATAGCTGTCAGATTAATTTCAAGGTAGGTTTGTGTCATCCTTGCAAATTAATCTTTTCTTGATCTTGAACAGATTATCAAATATGATTAACTCTTGTTAATCATACCGCATGCAGATAATCTTATTCTATCAAGGGGCCCAGTGACACTATAACTCGTATAATAAATACGAGGGACAATAGTACTTTTGGTAGACCATCACTTCCTCAGTATAAGTTATATATACCGAAGAGCTACCGTTATAGCTACTTTTTACGGATAGCGTTAGGTAACAGTCACAGATACATTTCTTATGTAGGAACGATGAATACCTCATACTTTAGAATTTAACACTTAATGAAAGCATTAATGACACGAACACAATTCCATATAATGTTTCATTCGGGGTTCTGTCAAATACCATGTTCATGGAACATGTATCTATGTGATTAAAATGACAACTTTGTGTCTATGGTCTGTAAAACTTGACCATCTTTTAATCCACATACTAACCTTGTAGCGGCAATTAGTGTTCCTGCTAATTACCTCGGTTAGTGACCTTTTTAAGAGTATATATCATCTATATTATGAAGTTTCACAATTCCAGTCATTAACTCGAAATAATTCATAAATTCAATAATACTCAAGGAAACAAAATGACATTTTATTAATCATTCAATTCATGAACAAAGCTTTATATAATTAAATTATCGTATTATTGACTTCTAGATTATTACAAACTAACACCTACTACCTAGGATTTTAATCTAATGATTATCCATCTTCCTTAGAGAGCAAAACATTGCCTCTCTCCCATTTTGATCTCTCATGTGTTGAGAACACAACAAACCATAACTCAAGATCAAGTTCTATTGGAGGATAGGGATTAAGGAGCGACTGAAATAATACTCTCTAGCAAGAGGAAACTTCAGTTTCTAATTAATTTCTTGGTGAATACCATGGAGGGCTTCTACTTTGAAGTCTCAATTTGGTGGAAGACGTTCTTGGAGGCCGTTTTGACAAACGAAGGTATTCAAGAGATCTAGAAGAGAATACGACTTCTCTCTACTTATCAAATTGACATTTGATAAAGGTATATCCAAATCTTCTTTTGCAGATAGATTTATGATGGATGAATAAATAGACAATTATTTGTGCTTAAGAATTGCTTGAGTAAAATTAGCATAATAAAGTAGATCTATGGATGCTTGAAAAGAATTAAAATTTTAATTTTACCACTTTAACGCATCTTGAAATCCTTCATATGTATGTAAAAGCTTAAGGTTGGCTAAGCTTTTATTGGTAGGATAGAGGCATGTATTCTATTAATTCATTATTGCGATTTCAAAGTTTAAATAATTGATATGTATTGCTTAGCATATTTTTTATATTAAAATGTATTTGGTGATGCAATTATATGTTTTTTGAAAAAAAAAATTTAATTGAAAATGATTTTTTTATCCAAAAATCTGCTGCTCGACTCTTATAAATATTTTAATAAATATTCACTCATTTTTTCTAAGAATTTTGAGACATTACGTACAAACCCGAGACTACGTGGATGTTTGGATGAAACAAGGAATAAAGCAAGAATAGAGCTAACTCCAAGATTGAGAATAGTAGCTAACTCAACATCTTATTTGATTAGTAGAATAGTGAGAAAATCCACAAAAGAAAAACAAAGAATAGTCCGTATTTGTTAATCTAAACACACCTAATTAAGAATAATAGCTCAGAATAGTACTAATCCGGATTAGTGACTATTATTTTTTTTTTTTGATAAAAGGCTTGTAGCCTGTTTCATTTAAGAAACCAGTTTCCAAAATACAAACAAAAGAGCAACAATGTACTGATCACAGTTACTGATAACCGAGTTCAAAACCTAAACTATAGAAGTTCATCAGCACTTCCTTACATCACATCATCAAAGTACTGAATTATTACAAAACCAAATACAACTAGCTTCTAATTAATGTAAATAAACTGTCATTTAAGAAGTGATGCTAGATGAGTCCTCCTCCTCTCTAGGTTGCTGGTAAAGCACTAGCTGAGTATTCTCGGGGTCCCAGATCTGCAGAGGTATCTCATCAATATTCACTAGCATCCATATTGGTATCAGGTCTCTTACTTGCCTCTTCACCATTCATGTCCAATAATTAATCAAGACAATGATCATTAGAATAATTGTTTTAAAGGTTTTCTGATTGGTTTGTTGACAATTCATTTCGAATTTTCCATAGTGTCTACACAAGTAGGAAAGCCATATGTAAGTGTTTATCTAAAGAACAAGAGAATGTAACTATGTCTTTAATAGTAATCCAATTCTTATAATGTTGTTGACTTAATCCCATCTAGCACCATATTTGTTGAGTGAAAGGACATTGCAAAATGGTTGGTGGCTACTACCCCTGGGCAGAATTGACATTTGAGACTCCCCTTCCAACCCTTGTGACTAAGGGTAACTTTGGTCAAAATTTTATTTTTGGTCATTAACCACATGAACACCTTGATCTTATGGGGTAAGGGCACATGCCACCACAATAAGGCTTGTTCTATCTTTACTCTCCCAAAAATTCAAAAACTTATAGAAATATTTGACTGAAAAAAGCCCAGAGGACTCCCATTTCCATGATATTTTATCATTCGCATGAGTGAAAGATGTAATGCTAATTTTGTGTAGTATTTGAGCCCATTCTACACACATGACAACATCTAGCTGTCTTTTGAAAGTGATTGCCCCCCCCCTCCTGTGTTGTGATGACTGTTGTTAGTGTGATATTATGTTTGGTGCAAATGGCAAACAGTTGTGGGAACTGTCTCTAGTGTACATTGTTGGTTCCAATTATCTCTCCAAAATCTAAGTTGAGAATTGTCCCCCGGGGTATAAACTACACTACTTTGTCCTAAAGATTCTAATTTAAGTATCTCTTTCCAGAATGGTGATAAAGTGTTGTTATATCCTGAGTAATATTGATATTGTATCACTTTTTTCCACGTGTGTATAAGACTGATTTTGGAACTTCCACCACCACTTCATCAATAATACAATATTCATTTGTCTAAGATTTAGAATTCCTAAACCTCCACATTCCTTGGCTATACATGCTCTATGCCAGAGAATATGTTTGGTTGCAATCTTAGAATAGCTATAATAACAAAATTGGCGTTTGTCTTATTAGAATAGCTTGTTCTAATTTTTTGTAAGAATAACTTATTCTAATAAGACAAACAAGTTTGGTTTTCTATTCTAGCTATTATAACCCAACCAAATACCAAATAACTTGTTCTCAAAAATAATCTATTCTCAATCCAACCAAACATACCTAAAAAATCTTCTTAAATAATTGAGTCCCTTGCCTTAGAAAATTTCTTCTAATTTTATCTCTCTGTTTCAAAACAGCCTCTGAAAATCTATGTATCGTATCGAAATGGCATATAGTGGAACAGAAGATAACACCGAGTTAATTAAAATAAGTCTTTCCCCAATAGACAACATATTTGAATGGAGAGTCGCATCCCGGACCAGTGATCAAGTCATATTTGACCCAACGAAGACAGATAGAGACTAGAGACAATTATGAACGTGGGCCCCAATATCAGTGACTCGTCACATAGTATTGGGGTCAGTCTCCGCCACAGAAGCATCTCTACTCCCAAGCGTGATACCTTCCCTGTGCGTCTCGTTTCTACACTAGCAAAAAGGAAAGAAAAAAAATAAAAACTTTAGAGAGTACAGACTACAGTGCGTAGAGATCTCTTTCTCTTATCCACGGTTGATGAATGATCTGAATTTAGGGAAAAGTTAAACAGGAGCAAACAACCCGTGAGTTTCTCTCTTTTCCATTATTGCGTTGCATTTGCAGTTGTTCATGGGGGTTTCAGCGCACAATAGTTCGAATTTTATTAGTTCTGGACCATTCGATGTTATTTGAAGAGCTAGGATACGATTATTCGTGCACAATTTGCCATAATTTCTTGATATGGAATTATTGTTCTCGATTTGTGCTTAGTACACTCCACAGGAATTTAGTTTCTCTTTTGTTGATTTAAAAATATTCACAGGGCTCTATTTTATCTATTACTGTTGGTTAAAAGGATTGACCAGTCCACAAGGAATTACAGCTTACCCCTTAACTTTTGTACTCATGTTTTCTTTCTTAATTGCTATTTTTTTCCTTTTTCCTTTTTTGTTTGTTTGGTTAGTTTGCTTTCTTATTCAATTTTTTTTTTTAATTTGAATCATTGACTTTGTATTAGTTTTTTGGTTTTAACTATATACATGTTGGTATGTAATTGCCCCAGGACCTTCACAAAAAAAAGAAAAAAGAGATTAGTTACGTCAGTTTATAGTGCAATTATGATTGGATTTCATTGAAAATATGAATTACTGAGTATTCTAAAAATATTATGTTTAGGTTACCAATAACTAGGGAATCTTTTTTTACCCTTCAAGGATCTATTAATCTGAATTGTTTTGTATTATAAAAGCATATTTCAGCTTTAAACAGGATCGTTTCTGATAAATTTCATTTGACTTAGTTGTTCCATTCCTTATATAGATAAACAAAGCATCAATAATTTTGCTAGCATCGTAAGATCACATGTTTATCACATGATCTTCTTAAATCAATGCTTGATTATTGTGAAATTAATCATCTTTTCCTGGAGAGAGAAAAAAGCAAAAAAAAAAAAAGGTTAGCTAGTATTGCAACATCACATGGTTTTCTTAATTAAATGCATGCATAGTTTATCTATTGTAACAATGTGGCATGGTTTTCTTAATTAAATGTAAAGTTAATGTGAAATTGAGCCACACTTATTGGAATTCACATCCTCTAAGATATCTCATATTTTGCGAGACTTTTTGAAAAATCTCAACTGTTCAAATATGTTCTGCACGCATCTCAAAGCTCAAATAATACCGGCCCCTGTGCTATCCCTGAATAGGCACCGGATACGTCAGTCGCGCAAAATATGAGATATCTCAGAGGATACGCACCCCACTTATTGGTGCAGGAGAATCTGGTGCTTTAACAGAAAGAATCAGATGCATACCCAAATGGACACACTTTCTTGGTTTTTTTTTTATTGAAAAATGTTAAATTAAATCACCCATAAGGACTAAAAAAACCAATCCTAGAGATAATTATGGTACAGTACTGGTCACAGTCATGGGAGGTGGCAAACTGTCGGGTCAAGTCAGGTCAAACCTGGCTCGAATTGTAAGTTGAGCGCTGGTCTAGTTGCCCGTTGGTTCCATGTTTGGTGTCGTGTCAGGCCTAGTTGTAGTTGTTTTGGTTTAATTAGGTTTTGCAATCTGGATCGCATTGCTTGGGTTTGGGTCTGGTCAGGTTCAATAAGAGCTACTAATTTTGATGGCTTTATGTATAGATTGGCGCTGGAGGCTAAATGATATTGTAGATAATATAAGATGTCAGTACAACAAAATGCTGAGCATGGGTCGAAAAGCTCGAGCTCGAGTCTGAGCAGCTCAGTGCCAGAATCAGATGATGATGTCACCATCGGTACACTTTTGGCTGAGGCCAAAAAGACTAGTGAGAGAAGTCTCGGCAAGCGCTTATCTCATCTCGATTCTATCCCGGTATTAGTTAATACTTGACAGTGTCTGTTTATTTCAAAAGTACTATTTTGTTTTAAACCTACACCCTAGTTTTAGACAACATATTAGCACCCAAACTTTCATAAATTACAAATAGCACTAACATGTTTTGCACCTTTATATTTGTTAATTGTACCATATGTGATATGTTGTAAACTATTTGCAAATGGCACCCCAAAGTTATTATACATTTTGGCATAGAACGACTTTGTGGATGCAAAACCATGGTCAAGTCGAAATAAGGTGACTTAATGTTTTGAATTCATTCAATTAATTCATAACTTGTTCATATAAATATTAATGCGGCACTATATTTTTTATCACTACTTCATAACTAATTCCATATTGGGCGTAACAAGACCTCGTTGGAATCTGGTGCAGAACTGATACTTGCTATCAGAATAGTCTAGTAGTTATGTGTGATTATAATATTTTATTGTTGACAGCATACTCCTCGAGTGAATGGCAAAATACCAGACGTTGACAATGCTACTTTGGACCATGAAAGACTCTTAGAAAGGTTATCTCTCTCTCTCTCTCTCTCTCTCTCTCTTTTTGAAAGTCCTGGCAGAGGCTGCCTAGGGTACTCTCTCTCTCTCTCTCTGTGACAATTGATGCAAGTTGAACTTGGGCTATATGTTTTACTACCTTACATTCTGGTTTTGCATTTTCTCCCAATTTTTTCAGGCTGAAAACTTATGGTTTAGCTGAATTACAAGTTGATGGTGATGGGAATTGTCAGGTCTCTTGCTTTGACAATATACACCTGTTAAATAATATAAGTTAAATTATTGAGAAAATAAGCTTACAGAAATTGATTATTTTTTAATTTGCTCATCGTATATTACTGCAGTTTCGAGCTTTGGCTGATCAGATATTTCGCAATCCTGATTATCACAAACATGTCAGAAGAGAAATTGTAAAACAGGTTATTTTAAAGCCTAAGTTACAGGCTGTTTTGTGTTTATTTATCTTAAAGATGATCCCAGAAACATAAAAAATCATTAAATTTTATCACTTGTTTAATAAGTTTATTATCTTTTATATAGCTGAAGGAGTGTAGGAAAAACTATGAAGCATATGTTCCGATGGATTACAATGTATACCTCAAAACTATGAAAAGGTGTATTAACCTTTTAGCATCTCATTTCTAGTCCTAATATTATCCTTTATTTGCAAACAAGGACCTCTTTTTCCATTTGTGCACTTGACAAACAACTCATTTTTGGTTTTTTCCATGTAACACTCAATTACTACACTGAGGTCAAGTCTGTTAAGCTCACTAAATTGCTTCTAACTTTTTGATATTTGTAAACAAATTTGATTATCACCAGTTCATGGGGAGTTAGAACCCGACTTCTAGACCCTCATGATTAGATTTTAGTTAAATTAGGGAAGAGTTGTAGTACCTTTCGTACTGCAGCAGTACAATTGTTTGGTGTTTTTTACCTCTGCTAAGTTTTTTAAAAAAAAAAAAAAATCTATATTTGGTGCAAATTTGAGAATTTTGTTTATCATTTTCATATACCATACATTTGTGTATAATTGGAAAAGGCACTCTTTTTTAGTAGAACAGAATTTTAGAGTAATTTAGTCAACTGGTTATTTAGTTGGTCAGCTAATTTATTTACTTTGAAACCAGGTCTGGAGAATGGGGAGACCATTTAACACTACAAGCAGCAGCTGATCGGGTAAAGCTGCATTGATTAAATTATTTTATTTTGTTTTTAAATTGACTGTAGGTTTTGCAGCTGGTTCAGTGTGCCATGTCGGTACAGCTGCGGTTCCAATTTCAGCCAAGTTCTTGTTGGATTATAAATGAAGATTCTTTGAACCAACAAAAAAGTTTTTTTCTCAGTTTGGTTGGTATGTACTGGTACTGCCGTACCGGCCTTGACTGGTGTGATGTTCGATTTAAATACTCTTGTCTTATTTCTTTTGCTCTAATATGTTTTTAGTTTCTGTGGTAACATCTTCAAAATTATCAATATCGGCACTAAGTTACTAAATTGTAAAGATTCACAAAGCTAAATCTGCCTGTGGATGGACAACTATCAAGTAAACTTAGTTAGTCTATGTGTACAGCTGCATATTGACCTTCTCTGACATTTATGTTGGTTTTGCAATGCTTGTATGTTTCTTGTATTATAGTCAGAGAATTTGGTATTAACTTTGCCAGCCTCAGTACATAATATATTGTTAATTTTCGTTGTGTTTATTTGGGTTCAATGGATGACTTGGGTTTGTTTGAGGAAAGATTGTGTGACAAATTTGCCTAGCTTGTTTACTGAGATGGTTATTGGCTAATCCCTGATTTAAAATTTTAGCTAACTAATGAGTTGACTTGATCGGTGAATTAATTAATTGATTAAAGTAGTGCAGTTTGGTGCGAAGATATGTCTGCTGACATCATTCAGAGACACATGCTTAATTGAAATTAGTCCCAAGGACAGTCCTCATACTAAAGGTATGCTTCTATGGAATTATGAAATTTATTACTGTTGAGATTTATGTATGTTTATTGCATTAATAGAAGTTGTAGGGTTATATTGGTAAGAAATGAGTTATAGAGAATTGTAGGGTTATGAATGAAAAATGTAACGCCTATATAGGCCCAAGAGAACAAAGGAATCAATACAATTCATTTTTTCTGATTTTCCACTTGGTATCAGAGCCTTGCAAAACCTAAACCTAATCCTAGCTGCTACAGTGCCGCGCCGCTACAGTACCGCGTCGCTACAGTAACCGGATCGCTACAGTGCCGCCGCTACAGTAACCGCGCCACTCGGTCTTCTCTTCTTCTAGAGTCGGCCGGCCACCAAAGGTAGCCTCTTTGTGTTGATTTGGCCGGCGTGGGGGGCCTCTACCCCACGATACCCGAAAAGCGGGTTTGCATCAAGGTTTGATCGGGTTTTGAACTCGAATCTTGATGAGATAGATCAAGATCGGGTCAAGAAGAAGAAGAAGAGAGGGGGAGATGATGTGGATCTCGATCTTGAGAGTGTAAGATCGGGTCTAAGAAAGAAGTAGGAGGGATTCGGACTAAGATCGATACGTGAGGTGTGGATATGAGTCGGATCAATGTCGGAGGAGGAGAGCCGGATTAGGCTAGAGGTTGGGGCAGCAGGACTTCCAGGGGTGAAGTCAGCACTAGCGGTCTCCAACTCAGGTAACACAGGGTTCAGGGGCGAGCCTCGACAGTGTTACAGCTGCGGTGAGGTAGGTCACTTGAAACAGAATTGCCCTAAGTCACCTAAGAAGCGAGATGCAGGTGAGAAGGGGCAATCTGGAGGCCGTGGTTGTGGCCAGGGCGAGAGTGAGGAGATACTGAAGAGGAAGCAGAAAGCAGCAGGTAATGGAAATAGTGTGGTAGAGGGCGCATCTACCTCGTCTTCACCCAGGGGTAACTTTGCTTGTTTTGCTCACTCGGTCACAGGTGCTTGTGATCCACTTGCTCTTGCCTCGATATCCACCACTAGATCACCAGATTGGATAGTCGACTCTGGTGCATCTCGCCATGTGACTGGTTCTGCTAGAGAGTTTTCTTCCTATACTCACCTAACAGTCCCAGAGAGCATTCAGACAGCCGATGGTACGGCCCAGCCCGTGGTTGGTAAGGGTACTGTGAGATGTACCGATTCAGTGACTCTGACCAATGTGTTGCATGCTCCTTCCTTTCCCGTAAACCTGGTGTCCATTAGTGCTATTATTCGTGAGCAGAAATGCATCGTGACCTTTGATATTCCGAAGATGGTTTTTCAGGAGAAGGGGACAGGTCGGATACTTGGGACTGGCACATGGCGTGATGGGTTGTGGTACATGGATAGAAAAGGGATGGACACAGCGCTGGCATCTGTGGTCGATAGAGTGGGGGCAGGAGGATCTGGGGTGAGTGTGGAGGATGAGTTGCTTCTGATTCATCGGCGGATGGGGCACTCTTCCTTCAACCTACTGGAACGTTTGTATCCATCAAAGTATGAGAAAGCTGACAAACAGAAACTTGTGTGTGATGGATGTGAGTTTGGGAAGCATACAAGGAGTTCGTATGTAAGCTCAGGAAGTAGGAGTTCTCATGCCTTTGATCTGGTACACTCGGATGTGTGGGGGCCTTGCTCAACAACTTCGATGAATGGGTATAGATTTTTTGTGACTTTCATCGATTGTTATTCTCGTGTCACATGGTTGTACTTGATGAAGAACAAGAATGATGTACTTGCTTGCTTCAAAGATTTTCATAAGGCGGCTCAGACTCAGTATGGTGCTGTGGTGAAGGCACTGAGATCCGATAATGGGACCGAATATACAAACAAGGCATTCGAGGAGTATTTGTCAATTCATGGGATACATCATCAGACCACGTGCCCTTACACACCAGCACAAAATGGAGTGGCAGAGAGGAAGAATAGACACTTGTTGGAGGTAGCCCGGTGCATGATGATCTCCATGAATGTTCCGAAACATTTGTGGGGACAAGCAGTCCTGACAGCCGCACATTTGATCAACAGAATGCCATCTAGAGTGTTGGATTGGCAGACTCCATGTGTGATGTTGAAAGGAGATAATAAGGGCATTCTTCCTCCAAAAGTATTTGGTTGTTTGTGCTTCGTGAAAGACAACAGACCAACAGTGGGAAAGTTAGATCCCAGAGCGGTGAAATGCATTTTTGTGGGTTACTCTGGTACTCAAAAGGGTTATGTGTGCTGGAGCCCGGTAGAGAGAAGATTGTTTGTGAGTATGGATGTTACATTCCGCGAGCTCGAACCTTACTACTCCTCAGAGACTACATCACCCTTTGGAGATTCGCTCGATACAGGAGGTATGAGGCGAGAGGGGGAGAGTAGTAGTGATGGTGAGAGGATGATAGTGAGTGTGGGTGGTATTCCTTGCCCACTGGTAGATTCGGCTAGGGTTGAGCCGGAAAAGGAGGATTCAGCTAGGGTTGAGCCAGAAAAGGAGGATTCGGCTGTGGTTGAGCCGGAAAAGGAGGATTCAGCTAGGGTTGAGCCAGAAAAGGAGGGTTCGGCTGTGGTTGAGCCGGAAGTTGAGAAGAATGGGCCCGACAGTGGGAGAACTCAGCCTCAGGGGGAGTCAAGATACCGTGAGGTGTATGTGAGAAGAAATAAGCAGAGTGAGGGAGCCGTGCCTTCAGTGCCACCTGTGCCAAGTCCATTGGCTCTGCCTACTCTGACTCGTGAGACACTTACACCATCCACCTCAGACTCAGAATACACAGGTGCTATGATTCCTCTTTCTACTCCTCCCACTCCCCTATCGGTGAGAAGGACTCCTCGTGAGAATGCGGGTATTCCTCCTGACCGATATGGTTTCCCACATGAGATTGCCCAGTTTGTCTCTTACTCACACATATCACCGGTGCATAGAGCGTTTATTGCATCATTGGATACTGTCTCTATCCCTGAGTGTTGGCAGGTTGCTAAAGGAGATCCGAAATGGAAAGCAGCCATGCTAGAAGAGCTCGAGGCCCTCTTAAAGAACAAAACGTGGGAGCTTGTGTCACTACCACCAGGCAAGAAGGCTGTTGGATGCAAGTGGGTCTTCACAGTGAAACAGAATCCAGAGGGTCTAGTTGAGCGCTACAAGGCGAGGTTGGTAGCGAAGGGGTACAGTCAGACCTATGGCATCGACTATGATGAGACCTTTGCACCCGTGGCGAAGATGAGCACAGTGAGGACACTGGTTTCCATGGCAGCGAATGGGGGATGGAAGTTACACCAACTCGACGTGAATAATGCATTTCTTCATGGTGATTTATTGGAGGAAGTGTACATGGAGATTCCACCAGGGTTTGGCACAAACCAGACAGTGGGTAAGGTGTGCAGACTCAAGAAGTCGCTTTATGGGTTGAAACAGTCCCCCCGGGCCTGGTTTGATAGGTTCATGAAGGCTATGGTAGGCATGGGCTATCAGCAGATCAATGCCGACCATACGGTGTTCGTTCGACAACATGGTGGTCACATTACTATGCTGGCTGTGTATGGCGATGATATGATCATTACCGGGGATGATGAGGGGGCAATTGCAAAGTTGAAGGCAAAATTGGGAAAAGAGTTCGAAGTGAAGGATTTGGGACAGCTTAGAT
The DNA here is from genome assembly GCA_028015225.1 of Carex myosuroides. Classification (NCBI taxonomy): domain Eukaryota; kingdom Viridiplantae; phylum Streptophyta; class Magnoliopsida; order Poales; family Cyperaceae; genus Carex; species Carex myosuroides. Next base: position 8,180,626 of record CM051488.1, read on the forward strand.
ACTTTCTTGGAATTGAGGTGGCTCGCGGGGCAGAGGGGATTGTTTTGTCCCAAAGAAAGTATGTCCTAGATTTGCTCACAGAGACAGGCATGTTGGGGTGCAGGCCTGCAGTTTCTCCAATTGATGTGAAGGCTAAGATAAGTGCAGAGGCAGGAGAACAGGTTGATCGTGAGAGGTACCAAAGACTGGTAGGCAGATTGATCTATTTGACACATACACGTCCCGATATCTCATTTGCAGTGAGCGTGGTGAGCCGCTACATGCATGACCCTAGGAAGGGCCATATGGACGCCGTGTATCACATTCTGAGGTACCTGAAGAGTGCACCAGGGAAGGGCTTGATTTTCAGGCAGAATGGGCACATGAACATTGAGGGCTATTGTGACTCTGACTGGGCCAGTTGCCAAGATGACAGGAGTTCCACAGCTGGCTATTGCATGTTCGTAGGGGGCAACTTGGTCTCTTGGAAGAGCAAGAAGCAGCCAGTTGTTGCGAGATCGACAGCAGAAGCCGAGTACAGGGCTATGGCATTGGGAGTTACTGAGATGGTGTGGCTGAAGAGGTTGTTGGAAGAGCTCAAGGTTAATCACGGAGCTCAAATGAAATTGTGGTGCGATAGCAAGTCAGCGATCAGCATTGCCAACAATCCTGTGCAGCATGACATAACCAAGCATGTGGAGATCGATAGGTTCTTCATAAAGGAAAAACTAGAAAGTGGACTATTGGAGCTGAGTCATGTAGCTACTGGAGATCAAGTAGCTGACTGCCTCACCAAAGGACTTAGCTCAATAGATCTAAATAGGTTTTGTGACAAGATGGGCTTGATGGATATCTTTTGCCCATTTTGAGGGGGAGTGTTGAGATTTATGTATGTTTATTGCATTAATAAAAGTTGTAGGGTTATATTGGTAAGAAATGAGTTATAGAGAATTGTAGGGTTATGAATGAAAAATATAACGCCTATATAGGCCCAAGAGAACAAAGGAATCAATACAATTCATTTTTTCTGATTTTCCACTATTACTTCATTTTAGGAACTTTTTTGTTGTATATGAAAACTATATGCCAAATCCAAATGTAAACATCAATCATTTGCTTATGATAGCTTGGTACATCTCTTTTTTCTGGGTGGGGACAGGTATTCATGTATTGAATTGCCTCAACAAGTAAAAGTTTGAGAAAGAGATTGCCGTACCTCATCAATTTAGCCATCCCATTTATGCTATTTATCAGGGATTATATAATTTCAGAGTTCTGGCTCAGCTTTTGGAGCGAAGTACATTACAACTCATTGTATGCTGTTGATGGTAAGTTTTTCTTTACAAATTGTCCTATTGGGCAGTGGTGGAGTCAGTGGGGCAATAGTTGGGTCAAACGACCCCACTGAGAGTTGCAAACTCCATCTCTAGACTATCTTTTGCTAAAAGCCCCCTTAAAAATAATTGATTGACACCCCAGCGACTCAAATCTACCTCCGCCATCTTGGGTCCTTCAGAAAATCAAAATATCCTCTACACTCGAGCAAATTAATTCTTTTGCTCTGTGCACCTATAATAATGGTAAGGATTGAGAACTCCTAACACTGCACCTCCAAGCACACACAAACACACCCCTGCACAAAAAAATAATACAATAATAATTATTATTACTGTTATAATAAAGAGTGAGTCTATGGTACTACCGTACTATGCATAGCACGGATTGGTCCGTACTATGGATCAATATTTTTGTTTTCAAAATCCTAACGATCCGAACCGTTCAACATGATTTCCATATGAGAATATACTTGTGGGCTAAATTTTCTATTTTTTAGAATATTTTTACTATTTTTTTAGATAGGTAGAAAATCAGTTTTTGGATGGTCCAGATCAAGTGATTTTCTACCTATCTTAAAATATAGTAAAAAAATTCAAAAAAATATAAAATTTAGTCTGCAAGTACATATTCATGTGGAGATCACGTTGAACTGTTCGGATCAACTATTAGGATTTTCAAAATGAAAATATGGTTCCGAAGTACGGACTAATTTGTGCTATGCATAGTACCATAGACTCACTCTATAATAAATGTGTATACCATTATCTTTCCTCAGTACTCTGTCTGTTTGTTTTTTAATATTTCTCCTGGGGACATCACAGATGATAAATATGTTTCACAGGGGCACAATGCGTATATTATTCTTAAACTCTGTATCAGTTGTATAGAAAACGTTTTAAAACCAATCCTGTGGTATATCTTTCCATTTTTGACCTCATGCTTTGTGAACATTCCCATGTAGATCTTCCCACTCGGGTTGCGAAGAAAAAGCACTGGCTGTTCTAGACTTGATTCCTTTAACATACATGTATCCATTAGTTATCTGTATGTTTCTTTGGATTATTAGTACATATAATACAAAGTTTGCCTAAAATGCTGTACAGTTTTGACATTTTTTTTTCTTAGCCATAGTAAATTCACCTAGTAGTGTCTCTCTGCTTCTTGTCTTTTAGTTTTTTCAAGGATAGAGAATTTGAGATGAGTTCATTATACTGGCTTAAGCCGCAACAAAGTCTGTTTCGTTGATGGAACTGAGCCATTGACCTTGTAATATCCAAGTAAAGCATCGCTAAAAGAGAGAACCACACAAGCTCCAATTATTTTAACATAGTCCTTGAACGGAGAAATTACCAGAGGAATTTGACCTAGAAGTTGCTAACACATACCGCTAAATGGTAGTATCATTTAATGCAAAATCCCTTTCTCATATATGGTATCATTGGCTTAAGTCGTTGAATTAGATATGATCAGATATTGATTATTTAATAATAATAGACGATAGAATCAAAATTGATACAGACGGATTCCAGATATAATACCTAAACAAGATTGTTGTGAATTTGTTCCAACATTGAAACACATTGGATGCAGCTACCTAATTTCATGCAAACGATCTTGATATCATCATGCATTTAGCAACTGGGGCTTAGTTAGTTAGAAAATGGGGAGTCTTTTATTTTATTTCGATGCAAAGCTAAGCAAATGTCTTATGTTGTGTGAAAATAGAAAGATAAAACATTTTGATCAAGCAAGAATTAGATGACTAACAAGAGAGACAGTGTCCTTTTTCAATTTTGAACAAAATGAACAAGCATACAAGCCTCAAGAGAGTCAATAATGACTGTTTTTTTTTTCCTTAAAACCGAACAAGTATCAAGGAGGAGAAGGAAACGAATAAACTAATTGAACCACAAATCAACAAAATAGCAAAATACCTCACCCGGCCTTCCTCTGTGCACCGCCACACCTTCTTGAGAGTATCGGCACACAATAAAAAGAGTGAGGTGTTTCCTCCGAGGGCAAGTTAATGGAGCAGAGGACAGCCTTCGGTGTGGAGGCGAGACAAGGCCGAAATTTTTATTAATAGCAAAAAAAGTAAAAAAAAATATCAAGAAAGAAGAAGAGTTTCTGAAATTCGACAAATAAAAAATGTGATAGTCTATAACGTCTCCTGGATGTTATAAACTATCACGGCCAGCCTAGTCAAAAGATTATCCCTTAATTAAACAGCGAAAAAATGAAAAAACATAATCCCTGGACGTCTTTGTCCATCACGGCTAGAGAGGCAGAAAAAAAAAACTCTGGACTTCATAGTATGCATTTTTTTTTTAAGTCCAGAGTTTACATTGTTTGTTTTGGGCTTAGAATAAATAAAAGTAAACTCTGGACTTACCCCGTATTCAAAAATATGAAGTCCAGAGTTTAATCATCTTCAAAATAATAAAACAAACAATGTAAATATCTAACTAGATGACGACAAGCGTGATAGTCCCTGGACGTCTTTGTTTGCTGACCGTGATATGAGTCAAGCCTCTCTGGACTTAAAAAAAAAACATTGTTTGCTGGCCATGATGGACTATGAAGTCCAGAGTTTTATTTTATTTTTTTGCCTCTCCGGCCCTAATGGACAAAGATGTCCAGGGATTATGTTTTTTCATTTGTTTGCTATTTAGTTAAGGGATAATCTTTTGGTTAAGCTGGCCGTAATGGTCTATAACGTCCCCTGGACGTTATAGACTATCACGTTTTTCCTATATATCAAAATTATGCAAAACTCTTCCTCATTACCGATATTTTTTTTATTTATATTCCTATTAGTAAAAATTTCGGGAGACAAGGCGACATACTAGCGGGTGAGAGAGAGGGGGGCATAGAGCTCCAAAGAAGATATGAGGAAAATGTGAAGGGAGAAACAAGGAGAGAGGGAGAAAAGAGGATGCGGCGAAGGGTGAAAGCCTGAAAGGAGGAGAAAGAAAAAGGGGAATCAGATCGGGAAGCATGAAGTTAAATTTTTCAAAATCGGTTTTAAAATTTTCAACTGTTCGGTCGGTTCAGTATAAATGGTTTTGAAAATTTCAAAACCGAACCGAACCAAAGTATTTAATTGGTTTTAAAAAATAAACTGATCTGATTCATTAAACCGAAAAAACCAAACCATTTAGTCCAATCTAAATCGGTTCGGTTTAAAACTGATTAAACCGGATCTAATGAACACCCCTATTAGAGGCAATGAAGATTAATTAGATTAAAAGTTGGAAAATACTTACTCGATGCTTGTCGACTTTATGAATATTATTAGCATATATACGCTAAGTAAAAATTATGTTTTAGTTAGTTGTCTAATTTTTATGGTAGAAGAGTACAATGTTTGTACTCATATACGTACTTTCGGATTTCGGTTTGGATAGGGGTGTCAATGATATTATTTTTTAATCGTTTACTCTATTTGTACCGTATTAGATAAGACCGATATGGGTAAGGTTTTTTTCGTTAGCTTATCAGGTATGGGTACGGGTAAATGTTATTTCGTACACGTTACCCTACAGGGTAATTATATGACAATGTGTGAGTAATAATTAGTGATAGTAAAATTTATTTGCGTGATATTTTATATGATAATATTTGAGTAGTAATTAGTGATGTACTTTTGTTATTTAGTGTATGTTTTTTGTTATAAGAAAAATATTAAACATATTATTTTATTTGCATGTTTTATTATTTAGTTAAATAATTGAATTTGTCAGAAGAAATATTTGTGTTTTTAAATTTTCTTGCTTTGGAAAAATTAGTTGATTTGGAATTGATTTGCACATTTGTTTTTTTTATTAGTAATGTGATTGCATATGTGTAAAATGAATGACTTTTGATGTTCTATTTATAAAATATATTAAAATTAATTATTATATTAGTATTATTCGTTCTTCACATGCTACCGTTTTGTTACCCTATAATTTTAACGGATAGAGGTAAGATAAGATTAATTCTTAATTAATAAAGGTAAGTTATGATACGTTGGAGATTTTAATTTTTGTATCAAGTTCGATTCGGATTTTGATGTTGAATTAATCAAGTAGGTTAATTCTTTCGTGTGAGATTTTTGAATGATTTTATTGGTTTCTAATTAAGTAGCATTCATAACTTTCTATTATTATAATTTAAATTGAATAGCAAGATTAAGACTGTCTAATACAGAATCGCTGTTTGACTTTTGTACTGCATTGAGTCATTTTTGCGCGGCAAATATCCTCACCCCAGGCACTGAGGAACAAGATCTGAGGCATTGATTGAATTCAAAGGATGAGATTTGGAGTTATGATAGATTGCTAAATGCAAACCCCAGCAGATGAGGAGCAGTGGCTTCCATTGCTCATCATCTCCTTGTTGGTTCATGGTACAGTACACTTTTATAATTTTGGAATTTTGACTATTGAAGGTAATAATAACTGCATTATCTGCGAAATTAGAGTAATTAGTGTTGTTTTGCGAATTCTGTTCAGCAATAAGCATGCTTACAGAAAAAAAAAATCGTTTTAAGGATCAAATGTGGGGAAATGCACTAATTGTAAACAAGAAAAAGGTATAAAAACCAAACTGTCTTACAAAGAGGCATTAGGTTTAAAGAAGTTAACAACATCTCTATGTTTAGAAGCAGAACACACAGGACTGGTCATACTGCTTTTACTGCCCATAGAATTTGGAAAAATATTTTTTTCATCAAACCATCAGAACTTAGAACCAACAACTTCTTTAATTGATGGCATTAACCACAGCATGCAAATAGAAGTTCTTTTGCTGTCCATGTTACCTCTGCAAGATCTTGCAATAAACGTATTGTCGCTTTATCCAATGGAAATAGCTTAGGTAGGCATTCTGTTGAAAGAAAGAAAGAAAGAATTAGAAACAAGGACCCTTGATCTTGCACAAAATTGTAAGAACCTTCAATCTTCCCATACCATTCTAGAAATGTTTTAGCTTCACTTAAAATGCACTTGATTAACAATTACATAGGTATACCTAAAGTAAGCTTCAATGGCATTTAGTTCAGAATTAATTCATGCTCAGTTCCAGAGTTAAGCACAAAAGAACCCCAACAATATCCCAAAATAAATGCAAAACCAGTACCCAAAGAAATTACAAGTCACCCTTTCGTTGTGCAATTTGTTTAATTTTCCCATTAACGTTCAACTATGTACCACGCCTTGAATAACACCCCATTTAGCCTCTAACTATCTTCAATTTTCAATTTATCAAATGCACATAACAAACCCAACACAGAGTAAAATGAAATAATCAAATTTACCTTCGCATTTTGCAAAGTTGAGAAGTGAAATAGAAGCAAGGACCCTCTCCTCCACAGTTTTATCATAACCTAGGCTCTCCAGTAACCGAGGGGCTAGAATGGAGCACGCTGATACTAGGAAGCTTCTAGAATAATGGGAGGAGGCGAGGGACCCACTCAACAGGGCAACAGTAACAAGACATGACCGTGCCAGGGTAGGTGTAGAATCTGATATGCAATTTGATAAGGCGACTAAAAGCCTTTTGTAATTGCCAGTTTTCGATAGAACAGTTGCAAGGCTTTTAAGATGTTCTTCCGTTAGTTCCTCTTCCTCCTATTAAATGTGAGTGTCAATTAATGTCTCTTTTTACATGTGTATAACAATAGGTATATGTATTCTGCATGTTTATGTGTGCGCACCTGCGCACTTTATGGGTTAATCTGAGTTTGAAGTCTGTGGGCAAGTGTGTTTTTGCTTTTTTTATTTGGTAAACTATCTTTGTTGTATGTTCATATAAGTGGATATATGTCAGTTATTTGGAAATATCTCGTTCTAGAGTTACAAGGTTCATGATTAAAAATTTAGAATTTGAGCATTAGGTTTTAGTGTGTCTTTGTGTAATAATGGGTTTAGAGTTTAGGATTTAGGTTTTAGTATTTTAGGACAAGTGCTTGTGAAATAATGAGTCAGTGTAATATGTATAAATCAGATGTGAGATTGTTGTATAATACACAGTTCATATGCCAGCAGCATCAATCTAAGCCAGTAACATACCAGTGTCAAATCCTGAACTTTATATGGCTCCACGCTCCTAAAGGAATCGCCCATGACAGTATCATCCAACCCAGCACGCCTCAACAATGTGGCCTCTGACGTTGATTCGCCTGATGAGGAAAACCGGCCAGCCAATTGGAGAAGAGACTTGGCACACTGCTCCTGCAACTTTCTGTTCCGCGAGCTGTTCTCCAATGCTGATACAATGGCATCAACAGCCTCTTCTCGGTATACACTAAATTGCAAAGGGTCTCCCTGAAATTTGTTGTACAATTGAAGAGTAGTATCTCATTTTTCTTGTTCTTTTGTTTTTTTATAAAAGTGGGGTGAAACCCACCTGCTTCATTGAAACAATTGTTTTTACAAACTAAAGAGGTACCAAACAGTATATACCATGGTAATGGTCCATACAAAACAAAGTCATTTTTTTTCTTGTTATCTATTTTTATTTATTTTTGACAAGATACAGATTTAGTTTTAATTGAGGATTTACACCAGTTCAATTTTAAATATTGAAGTTAATCGAGCTTCTTGCTTATTGAGGATTGATCAAGGCTCAACTCTGGCTGATTCCAAATAATATCATTGTTTGTATATCAATAGTATAGGCTAAAGGAAATCAAATGGAGCAATCATTAAGGCTTAATTTGAGGTGCTATTAGCAAATAAGGGTGCAGGAGTTACTTGAGAATACTTAAAGAGTCAAGTAGAGGCTTAATCAGTTAGTTGCACAGTCATTCGGTCACGCAAATCAATTGCTCAATTGGGGTTCAATTGGAAAGTGCGACCAGCACCAGTCTTCTACCCGACATAATTTTAATGGACATGCACTCAGATTTTCCATGCTTCCTTGATACAAGATTATTGATGTAAATAGGAATTTTTATCTTTCTGAATGAAAATATCCATACCAGGAGATCAAGCTGCAAAAGAAGAGCTGCTGCCAGAGGTCTTTGTTGGATGGGAGACTGTTGGAGGTACACCAAGAGAATATGCATTGTATTCAAGCTTCCTTCTTGCTTCAGCTCTTTTAAAAATTTCCTGATCTGACTCGCCCTTCCAAAAAAAAGTAAAAAGTGTATTTGAATAAGGTGTAGAGGGAAATAGCACCTTGCACTCTATCTTAGTAATGATAAACTTAATAACCGTACAAGCTGGTGCCAGTATACATAATGGTATACAAAAAGACTATAAATAATCTTCAACAAAAAACAAAGTAAATTGAATTTGACCTCTATGGTCATAAATTACATCACAATGGTACCATACCTGTCAAGACAAACAAGCTCACTCAGCAAATAAAGTGCAGCCCCGCTTGACTTGAGTTGGTTTCCAAGAAGCCACTTGATGACACACTCCTTTCTCATATGCTCTACTAAGTATCTCCGACAACTTCCCTCGTATCTTACACAAGCAGACAGTAATATAACACAACCCTTCCTTTCCTTAACATCTCCCATTTCAAGTCCCCGTATGAGCACCTTCAATCCACCAAGTGCCACCAGTTGTTTTGCATTCTCACTATTTCTATCCACATCACATCCCATCAAAAGCTGATATAATAAATATAAACCAGCAGTCTTTGGTGAACATTTAACACGGAACCAGGTCTGTGGCTCCTCTCCAAAATCCAGAATGCGCAACACTAATTGCATCCAATCGAATGACAGCATTTGTTTTGCCTTTGGCTTTAATATATACAGTACCACAGCTGTCTTTAAAAAGAGGTTTTCTATGTGCAAAAGGCGCAGAAAAATCTCCAATTGAGGATCTGCATTTAGAATTATATGCTTGATTATTTCATCTTTCGTTGCCAGTTCAGCTAAAAGAGAGATTGCCTTGTCTAACACTTCTTCATCTTTTGAAGTAGAGGAAATCTCCAAAATACCCTCTATGAAGGACGAAGTGGATAAGAAGGGCTGTAATGTGGGGCCCACTTGCGAATCTGACCAAGCTTTGGTTAACTCACGTATAGCTGTTTCACATAATTTGAGGTTGTCAGAATTTGAGATCAAGCTGATAGCCTTTTCTGGGGTTAATGGAGAATCTTTCCCATTTGCATTTGTAGGACTTTTAGAAATTGACACGTCTTCTTCTCTTTTTAATGGTTTTGGAGTTACAGTAATCACATTTCTATGTGAATCGCTTCGGCAAGAGAATAGCCGAAAAGAGTAGGATTTGCGCGAGGTTGGCACCACACCAGTATTCCGTGCCATGCCAGCAATTGGAAGCACTTCACTGACCTGCTCTTTCTCTTTATACCCTGTGCCACTCTGTCTACACAAAAAATCAAAAAACAGCTTAGAATTTGTAAAATTTATATATCATATAGGACTTGTCAGAGTCAATAAGTTAGAGATCTTAATAGTATGGCACTGCTCAGTTTGGCACCAGTCACTAAAAATATTAGAGACCATAACTAATCTAGAAGTTCAAAACCAATGTAAAAACCCTCATCTTGCAAGTCTCCGATAGTAATATGTATCCAATATACATGAGCACTGCTTTGTAGGGTAACATTATTGAAACAATTACAAATAATTTTATTTATGTTGTGATTACTTTCCCTACAAGCAGCTTGCAATCCTCCAGGATCAACAGCTATACACAATTATGATTAGCTCTATTTACCATCTTTGCGCTGATAGCATCAAATTATGTCTCAATTGAAAACCCATGTTATATTCAAATGATTTGTGAATTGGAATAAATGCCTTTGGAAATCATCAAAGCATCACAAAATTCGTTTGTAAATGAGAAATACCTCACATCACATACCCCCATCCTTCGTTAATTCCCCCCCCCCCCCCCCCCCCCCCCCAGTCATTCTTGAAGAGCCCATACTGCATAGTGAGGCAAGAAGTCTGCTGTCAAAACTTTTGAATATAATTGTAATGATAGGGGTAGAGATGATGTGGCTTTTTTTCTAGGGATATTTTAGATATTTCTCGTCCAGAGGGATATACATGAAATTTTAGATGTTCAAAGGTATGGAGGACACTGTCCAGTTGCATAAAATAAAGAAAGAAAACAGTACACTCACATGATCAAGGTCCCTATATTTGCAAATGTTTTGTTCCTCATCTGCATGCAGATCCAATTCCAGATTGTCTGATTTTAGTTTAGTGCCATCAATCTTTTCTGATTCTATATCTTCCTGCTCTGCAGTTTCTCCAAAAATGGCTCGGTACCTTAAAAATAAGCAGATGAACAGGTCCAAACTAAATTAAAAATTTCGCAAAAAAAAGGTGTATCTACCATCTTATCTAGAGTTGAGACATAAAGAGCTTTATTGCCCTCGAGAAGCTCAAACTTTTTTTAACTTCAAGAGGGGCTTATACGTTGATACTTAAACTTTCAGTGTTCAACGTATCAGTCCCTGAAATTTTCATCATGTTGCACTTGCCTAAATTTATTGTCATGGAATTTTTACTGCATGGTCTTTCTATTTCAAGAACAGAAGAAACAGGATAACAAAGTTGGCGATATTGACGGGTGAAATGGGAAAGAGTTTGGTTTTCAGAAGGCAAAGATATAAGATAGCAAAGTAACAAGTTAGAAAGTTCAAATTTCAAACTGTACAGGTACCAACATTGCATACATGGAACTTTCCACGGATGCAATTGATCAATCCTAAAATCCAATATTAACAAAAAAAAAGTGAAGGGTATTTCATGTGCATATATGGAGAACTTGGTACTATCAAGAATACCAGCTCGAGATAAGATGCAAAACACATAAGAGATGGCATGCTTACTGTAAAAGCCATCAACAGTATCTTCTATTCCCTTCCCTTCTGCATTACTTCCTAATAACCGAAGCACCCTTAGCATCTCAACATCTACCTCGTAATTTTTTAAGCGGATTAAAAGCCCTATAATTTGTGTATTGCTCAATGGAACTAGGGAGAAAGGGAACAGGTGACCTTTATCATTCTATAGAGGGGAATGAAAATGCATCTTTTTCAGGGGCCACATAATGATATTTTCGTAGATTTATAGGGATGAAAGAATATGAATTTAGATAAATCTCACACACAGGCTTCTGTTGATGGTGCCCCTGGAGAGGGAGACTGATCTTTGACCTAATGTCTCAACAGAATCAGTGGGTCCTTGCGGCAGAGGCACGTTGGGAACTGGGATAGGGGCATGGGCCTCAGTGCCTCCCTTCAACCAATCCTTGTAGTAGGTTGCAAAGCAGGTCGTGCCGTGATCTAACTGATCATTGTATGCCCGTCTCAGACTCTTCATGCGTTGGTCCTGCTGTACTGAGTTGCACTTCTCAGTTAACTCGGCCTCCTTGTTGTACCACACCTGGCACAAGAGATGAGTAAAAATAAAATTAACAAACTGGCTGTTCAGGATAAGATGATTACATAAGCATAAAAAATATAAGTAGTAAAGCAGGCTCATAATTTAGAAGATTGGATATGAAGGATAACGATATAAATCCACAAATAATAAAGTGAATTGACAAACACTTATAATGACATGAATTGTTTATCAAATGCCCACTTTTGAAGATTATAAATATGGCCTCACATGATACCTTGTTTTTTACAATATATTCCTTAGAAAGATAAGAACACAATACTTCATACTCTCTTTTGTTCCAATTATCATATATTGTAATAAAAAAAAAAACAGAAAAGCCAACTGATGCAGCAAGAAACCTGACCCACCTTTAGGTGTAACAAATGGGGCAAGAAGAAATGATCCCACAAGTCAGGGAGAAGGCTCTTTCTAGCCAGGTAAGGCGCATCAGTGAACACCTGGAGCATATGCCGAGCCGAGGCCAGGTCATCTCTCTCTATCCGGTACAAGACTGAGAGATACAGATGTGCACATGCTGAGAGGTGCGAGTTTTGTACTCCACATGTGTACCCGGATCCGTTAAGTGCTGCTGCCACACTCAACAGCCTTATTGAATTTCGCAGAGACCGAATCTTTAAATCACTTTGTGTTGTAGATTGCTCCTCACAGAGCTTATCGGTGGCCTCCATGCCGAGCTCAAGATTTGTCAGAACTGCACGAGCCCCACGTGTACAAGCCGTGACAGCGAGGCACTTCTCCCGAACTGTCTGTCGGAAGTTGGGATCTTTTATGAAGCGGCCAGCATAGCCCGAGAGGATGGAGATGACTGTGTGGGCTGCATTCTCGTCTGCCAATAACAGCTCGTCACATGGCAAGGAGGGGTCGGGTAGGTCAGGACCGGTCGGGTTTGCATGAAGTCTCTTTGATTTTCTTGCTTTTCTGGGTTTTGGGGTTTCTCTGTCGATTGAGACTTCTTGGGCTAGGAGGTCTCTTAGAGAGGAAGCCATAGGTTAATTTGGGGAGGAGAGGAGGAGGAGGTTATGGCAGAGGCAGTAACAAGTTGAGTTTCTCTGAGGCATTTGAGCAAGCAGGTCGTTCGCAAGAGAATGGGCCTAACGTTATACAACAAAGGGAGGAAGCGGACAAAAGAAAGGCGGTGGGAGGAGAGACGAGAGAGAGGGGGGTGATCGTGTGAGACTCGAGCGTATGTTGGGAGAGTGTGTTGTCGTTGTACTATGCTCTTGGAATTATGTGGGAATTTTAGAGGAAGAGAGAGAGAGAGCGCAAAGAAAGGACCGTTGAGGGATGGTAGCATGGAGGTTGGCGGGAATTCACATCCTCCCGGTACCGTGGGAATCTTTTACAATTATTGGATCTGGACCGTTCTTTTTAACTTGGCACGAATCTCAAAGCCCAATAATACTGCCCCTGCACTAGCCCGAATCTCAAAGCGGCTGAGAGTTAATCTCAAACCGTAAAGTGAAGGAAATCTTTTACAATAATGGTGAGGATACTTGTTCGGTTGGCGGGAGCCGCCTTGCTAAGGTCAGGATCCCCTATAGTAAACCAAATTTCAAGTTTAGATATGGACTGTCCGATCATAATACAGGCCATTCGGGCTGAGATGGAAGGCACGGAGCCATTTAATATTAGCGCAGTGCAGATCGAACGGTCCAGGTGCAAACTCAAACTTTGAGTTACTTTAGGAGATACTAATTGCCTGCGAAGTCGGTATACTGTGTACAGTGACACGGCAGTGCATAACTACATACCAATTCAGATCCTCCTGGTACCGTTATAGGGAATATTTTAGAATTAGTGAATCTGAACCGTTCTTTTTAGCTTGCACGAATCTGAAAGCCCAATAATATTGCCCCTTGCACTAGCCCGAATCTCAAATTGGCTAGAAGTTAATCTCAAACCGTAAAGTGAATGAAATCTTTTAGGGTATCTGAGAGGATACTTTTCCAGCGCATACAGCCATGCATTGAATTTTTTGGAGATGCCACGTAGATCTTGGCCGTCCATTTATACTGGAAGGCCTTGATTTTACTTTAGCAAATATTCGTTATGTATCCGTGAAATAATTCGTTTTTCTTGTAAAATATTCTTTTTGTTTTTGTTAGGTTAAGTACTCTTCATCAAGTATTTCTAAACCCTACCTCTATCTCCCCCAATAAATTTGTACAAGATCAATTTTTAAAAAGAAATGAAAATTATTATCTAGGGAACGATCGTGCATGTGCTAATTAACGAACATTAATGTTAGTACAATATTGATGCACCGGAAAAAAATAAACCATGTCTAAATACAAAAAGTAACACGATTGTTTTTTTTTTTTTTTTGAAAACTTGGTAGCGAAAAATAACACGATTGTTACCAATCCACTTTTCATAAAATACTAAAAGTAAAGCCACACAGTTAACTAATTAATGAAAGAAATGAGAAGTTTTAGAAATCGTTGGTGTGATTTAGTGTAGAAAATGAATAATTAGCACCTGTACATGTGAGAATTTTTTTTTTTTTTTTTTTTAAAAAAGGCCCATAGCCATAGGCATGTGAGAACTTCTTTGTAATTGCAGGAGATGAGTAGGTTTTCCCCAAAGTACCAAGCTATCAGTAGCCTAGTGGGGACCACAAACAGATGGATATACTGCGAGTATTGGAGACTGCATCCCCTTGATCAAGACTCTGCTGCTCTTCCGATCTCAACCATTCAAAATTTTTCATTCACGTGTCTCGGTAAAAGAATTTTTTCATGCACAGATCTCAACGATTTTAAATGGTTGAGATCGGAAAATCAGGCTCCTGCTCTTCTCTCGGAAGAGCAGCAGAGTCCGTTCCGATCAAGCCCCACACCTCTGCTGATATTCGCCATTGTACTTGTTTTAAAGATCCCAAATTATTTGCATTTGAATCAAAATAATGATAGAGTGGGGCTATGGTGCTATGCATAGCACAGATGGCTAGTGTACTACGGCTCAATATGGTACTTTTTAAAATTCTAACGGTCGATCCGAACCGTTCAATGTGATAACCATATGAATATTTACTTGCAAACTAAATTTTATATTTTTTCGAATTTTTTTACTATTTTTTTAGATAGGTAGAATTTTGATGGTCCAGAATTTTCAGAAAACACTGATTTTTCTACCTATCTAAAAAAATAGTAAAAAAATTCAAAAAAATATAAAATTTAGTTTGCAAGTACATATTCATATGGATATCACATTGAACGGTTCGGATCGACCGTTAGAATTTTAAAAAGTACCATATTGAGCCGTAGTACACTAACCATCTGTGTTATGCATAGCACCATAGCCTCACTCATAATGATATATTCCGAACTAACAGTAGCAAAGATGAAGCTAGCAGAGAGTGAGCGGGTCAATTAGAGTGGAAAAATCGTGACGTGTTGTGTCGTGACTAACACACTGTGATTTGAGTTTGGTGTCGTACTGTTGTTAAGTTAATTTTCACGTGCCGTGTCATACTGTTACCACAATGACAAGGAGTGGTCATGGCACGCGAGTCATGCTGTGACCAAGTCGTGCTATGACTAAACGTGTCATGACAAAGCGTGTCGTAACGGGCCAAGTTAGTTACCTTTGATCGCATTTAACTATTTTTTACGTAATTTAAATTTATTTATTAAAAAAATTTAGAATTTTTTTCAAGAAAATGTGGAAGGTTCTTTAAAATATTAAAATAAATAATTCATGTTAGAAAAAAAATGTCGTGACTAAACGTGCCGTTTTTCGTGTCATGCCATGACCAAAACGATTTTCGTGTTGTGTTGTGTCTTTTTTACGAACAGCTGATCACGACACGCGAATGATTACAGTATGGAACACACAATTCACGACACGTAATCGACACGCGTATCGTGCTGTAGCCATGTTGTTTCATAACGGAGCCGGCTCTAATTTATCATTTTTTGAGTCAATTCAATTTATAAAAATGTATTTAATAGTGTAAATTTTAGATATAGTTTAAAGAGATTTAATAGATCTCTCAAATTTAACTCCATTAAAAATCAATACTAATTTTAGTAAGGTCCTCATCATATAATTCTAATTGCTTTAAAATACAACATGATAATAAGGCCTTGCATAAACTACTAGCAAAACACTAAATGTACATATATTATCTAGTGTTAACACAAGTATACAAATTTTAGCATACATGTATATTGTATTTAGTTTCCTATTAAAGAAACTTATAATAGAAAAATCTTTTTAATAATTTAGGAATGTGGTTATTTTTTCTTTCTAAAATGAGAAATTTAGGAACTTTCGGAACAAGCTAAAGCACTCACTATTTGATAGCATGGTTCTTATAATGAGTGGACTAAGTGTCATTAATATTACTATTGGCTGAACCACGGACTTAGTGCAGAAGTGCGAGTCCCGTCTTTCTACAGAAATATATGTTCAATTTTCAAAAAAATTCTAAAGATGTTGGATTATTAGAGGTAATACCGGGACCCTTTAATCAAAAGAAAAATAAATAAAAGATTATTATTATTAGTTTGTAGATAGTTTGGTGGCCTCAAATAAATATAAAAAAAAATAGTTTGTATAAAAAAAAATTAGAAAACCGGCCATAAAGTAAGCCGGTTTGGATATTTTTGACAAAACTGGAGAATCATGGGTATAATAATTAATTTGGGTATAATAATTAATTTGTAATTAACTTTGGATTTTAATAAAAATGTCGGTACATATGAGGCGAGCTTTTTATAAAAAAAAAAAAAAAAAAACTCAGGAATAACAACTTGTACTGAGGTCAAGGAGAGAGGACATGTTTGGACCACAAAACAAAGATGAACAAGTGTTTTTGGCAAGATGCTGCTTGCATGTTGCATCTGTTTGCCTTTCTGACAATTTTGTCCTTTATGCCCTCGGAAACCTAATTATGTTTTTATTACCTAGGTACATAGAATTATTGGTGTTCGTTCGGATAATTAAGGTTCTTGATTTTCTGTGGCACTAGCTAGTATATATATGATCTTTTCTTTTTTTTACCATAAATAGGTTAGCATATATAGAATTAAGTATGAAGTGTTTTGGACCATAGTTTAATATTTAAGATGAATCCGGTACGTATTAGTGGTATTTGATAGTGAAAGAGAAATATTATATTTTTCTTAAATATTTTAAGCTTCTCTTATTATTAGTTTATTTTCTTACTTTATTATGTCTTACCAATTTATACATAGAGTAAAACTAGTGTGCACTATACTCACCAAGAAGGTTTGGTGAGTATAACTCCAAAATATATCGAATTGGCTTCAAACGATGAATCTAGATCGTTGAAACTGATTTACTTCATAAGTGATGCAGAATTGTTAATGAGCATAGTGCATGCACACTAGCTTTACTCTTCATACATGTATATTCAAATTTAAAAAAAAAAAATCTTACACTTACTAAATAATATTTAACACTCTCATTAACCTAATTTATTTTCAAAGTACCAACTTTTAGCTTTCCAATCCAATAGAAAACAAACTATAATTTCTCATCTTATGTTTAAACTCTTCTAATTAACTTAATTAAGTTTACATATTTTCAACATAAAGAACATATTTTTGGTACTAACCTTTATTGTACAATTATGTAACAAAATAAATAAATAATTTTATTTCTCACTAGCAGAATATATTATAGTAATTAATCTTGGTATTTATTATGCTTTTTAATGGTTTATATTATGCTTTTTAATGCTCGAACGGTCAATTTAAGCTGCTAATACATGTTCAGCTAAGAGGATTAAAACTCTTTACAGTTCCTTAATCCTTTAATCTTGCCGAACAGTTACTTCATAGATGAGATTAACTGACCTCCTTAGCAATTTGTGATTTTGTAGGAGTATATATTAAAAATAAGTCAGTAAGTCTTATTTAATTGATCTTTAGTTATTTACATCATTTGTTTCACTTGAAATAAGTCAGCAAGAGTATATATTTAGTTAATCAAACTCATTCCATTCACTTGATTATTTTTTGTTTATGATATTATTCAGGTGCAAGAGCAGTTTTTTTGTTCATTTATTTTGGTTTTATTATTATTTATACTTCATCAATATTCAGTTTTATTTTTGTTTGTTGTCATTTCTTTTTATTCTGTTATTTTTTTTCATTTTACTAGTATCAGAAATTCTCTTTTAGAGGTTGTTTCTTTGTTTATTGTAATAACTATTAATTATCATATCCTATGCATTAACTATTAAATTTAAATAATTTTAATTATTTCCTAAAATGCATGTTTAATCTGTTGAAGAGGATAAAATATGGAGGGTATTTAAGTCTTTACATAATACAATGTATATTTTATCTATACTAAATCTTCATTCTTAATCTTACCATCTTACCGAATAAGTGCTCCTTAGTGAAGATTAAATTTTTAATCCCCACCTTCTTAAGAGGGCTGCCGAACACCCCCTAAAGGAATGGACTCTGCTGCTTTTTTTAGAGAAAAACAGGGTCCTGCTTTTCCGATCCCAACCATTCAAAATTGTTGGGATTTGTGCATGAAAAAGTTTCTTTATCGAGATACGTGAATGAAAAATTTTGAATGGTTGGAATCGGAAAAGCAGAAAACAGGATCCTGCTTTTCTCTAAGAAAAACAGCAGAGTCGGATCCCCTAAAGGGAGATCCACACATATCAAGATCTTATAGAATACGCTATTTTACTTTCTTCAGAATTTAAAGCTATTTTTTCAAATTTATTAAAAAGGAGCTAAAAAATGTAAAAAAAATATATATATATATATGCATATTAAATAGGTAATCTTTCAACATAAAATAAAAAAAAAATCAAAATACAGTAAAATTTGACATATTATAAGATTTTGATACGTAGGTTACATTTAGCGACTTGAATTATTTTTCAGGTATAAAAAAAATTATAATTTAGACCGTTAACATGTCGGATAAATTGTTAACATTAATATATTAGTAAAAATTCATAAATTACTAATATATTGTGTGAAATAAGAAAATAACCACTAAGTTTAAAATTATTTCCTTATGTAGCTGGTAAATTTATAACGTACTGTTGCTTTAGTCGTCCTTTGATTTTGGTCTTTTACTGGGAAACGAATCTACTGAAATTCACACTGATGAACAGTATTCTTGAAATCTCTGCTTTTCTGCCATCAAGCTGTTTTTAGATGCGTGCATAGAAAAATCAACTGTTTTAAGTTACGTGCATAGAAAAAATTGGACGGCTGAATTCAGAATTTTAGACATTTCAAGAACAATGTTCACAAATGATGGATTTCAGCAGATTTCAATTCCTTTTACTGACCTGAGCCTTAAATTGTGTTCAGAAATTATACAAAGCATGCCACAAAAATTACCAAAGTGCTACAGTAAATGCATGAACCCCCATCTCACTTGACTTTGTCAGAACTCAGAACAAGGAAGAAGTTTTGTCAGAAAAGCCAGAAGCACACAATAATAACATAAATCCAACTGCTCAAACTTTAAATAGAATAATCAGCTTTTTAGCATGCATAATAAATTGCTGCTGTATGAGTTTAGGCATTTTTGTTGTTTCTTCTGGAGATATATATGCTGTTTTCAATTTACGTAGGTGGATCCACAGTTTTGAACCGCCATTTGAATTTAAATTTTGAATTAGATGACTAAGCAATTTGTTTTATACCCTTGTTGTCTTTCATATATCTGGGTTAGCATAATTTGTACTTAAAAAAAAGATTTGAATTAGGTGATGAACAGAACCCATCTCTTTTTTTTGCTCAATTTTTGTTGTGTTGTGACTTGTGAGAGCTGAAACAGTGTGTTGTACTTATACCCGTGACTACAACCATGTTACTGTAACTTTTATTATTTTTTTGTCATCTTTTATTTTGTCACTGCTTGAAGCAATTAGCTTCGGGTACACTTGAATCAAGGAAATTAATCATATTTAAGCAACTTAATTTTGATCAAGATTCAACTTCACACCTTCTGTAATATTTCACAGAATATTAAAATTAAGAAGGATTTGGTCATTTCAAATTAAGTTATTCTTATTTTGTGGAAAATTAAAATTAAGAAGATCTAAGTTTATTTAAATCAAGCAAGAGATATAAAGAATATCAAAAACATTATTTCAGTGACGGCGAGCAAAATAAATTAAATTATTTAAATAGGCGATTTAACTTAGAATTGTAATTCTAAGGTTAACTTACGTCATTTTAATGAGTCCGGCTAGTATAATATTGGTGTTATTTCGGCCTATATAACACCAACTCCAAAATCTATCGTATCGACTTCAAACGGTTAATCCAACCGTTCAAACCCTTATACTTTATGAGTTGTGCGTTTACATGCAAAATTTTATAATTTTTTGAATTTTTTTAGTATCAAATCAAGCGGTCAAATGTGTGAGTTTTTAAGTTAATTTTAATGCATTCATTTTTCAAGATTTTTGACCGCTTGATTTGGTACTAAAATAACTAGAAAATATTTTTTTTTGCATGTAAACGCACAACTCATAAAGTAGAAGGGTTTGAACGGTTGGATTAACCGTTTGAAGTCGATACGATAGATTTTGGAGTTGGTGTTATATAGGCCAAAATGACACCAATGTTATACTAGCCAGAATCCATTTTAATAGCTTAATTATTTCGTATTTAATGGTTAAATAATAATTAAATAAATATGTGGTGGGGAGCGGTTAGGAATGTGAGATACCTGTCATGTCGTGTGATGTGTCATGACTAGTCACATTGTTAAAAGACGTGAACTATTATAGAAAATTAATCAATCAGGAGGAATAGACTAGTCTCTTAGAGAAAAACAGAATTCTACTTTTTTGATTCCAATTATTCAAAATCATTGAGATTTGTGCATGAAAAAATTTCTTTATCGAGATACGTGAATGAAAATTTTGAATGATTAGAATCGGAAAAGCAAAACCTTACTTTTCTCTAAGAAAAGCAGCAGAGTCGGATCCCAATCAGGATCCGAGCACGTCATTTTAACTACTCTCTTAATTCTCTATCGATCCTCGGTTACACATAATTAGGAAACTAACCAATAAACTATATACTCGTTAAAGAGCTTGAGAATTAAGAGAGCAGTTCCATCAATCAAATGTAGTGTCGCCCAAAAATAAGGGTGTCACCCGACCCGTATTGTATTTGATAAGGCGGATATGGGTAAGGTTTTTTCTTCATTAGCTTATTGGGTATGGGTATGGATAAGAATTATTTTTTCTTAACTAAATGGGTAAGAGTATGGGTAATGACTATTTCGTACCCGTTACCCTACAGGGTAATTATAAAATTTAAATATATATTCAATTCAATTTCCAACCCACCTAAATATGTATTCGTGTTTTTTAATTTTCTTCTTTTATAAAAAACAATTTAGTTAAAATTGATTGCACAATTATATTTATTTTTTATTAGAAATGTAATTACATATATGTAAAATGAATGAGTTTTTTTATATTTAATTTGTAAAATATAATAAAACTAATTATTATATTAATATTATCCGTTATTCATCCGCTACCGTTTCGTTATCCGATAATATTAACGGGTAAATAAAGAGTAAAATAGGGTAAAGAAAGAGTAAAATAAAGTTAATTTTTAATGGATATGAATAAAGTTAATTTTAAAGAGTATGAATATGAAAATGTTTCCACCGGACCGTACCGTACCCATTGACACTCGTACCCAGAAAGGCTTCCGATGGAGGAGCTCATATCCAGTGCGTTACGCAAGGAGACAAGGCTTAGAGTAAAACGGAATCTTACTTGGCCCGTCCGATATGATCATTTAGTAACTGTATGATCTCTCTTCCTTTCCTTTCGAGTGCAGCCTAAATTTACATTCGGTGCCTATCTGAAATGGAGGGGCCCCGTTTAATATGCTTTGAGATTCGTGCAGAAAGTATTTGAATGCTCCAGTTTTTCACATAATCACTCAAAGTCGTTTAAGATATCTCAGAGAATGCGAATTCAGAACAGGTCCGATGGAGTGCGTATCCTCTGAGATATCTCATATTTTGCGTGACCGATGTGTCCAGTTTCTATTCGGAGATAGCGTAGGGGGCCAATATCTTTTGAGCTTTAAGATTCATGCAAAACGTAAATATTTGAACGGTTGAGATTTCCAAAAAGTCACGTAAAATATGAGATATCTTGAAGGATGCAAATTCGGTCCGATAGACATCGGACATGGCATAGGAGCCGTTCAATGTGATTTAAAATTTATATGCACGTTTCAGAACGAGTCATACATGAATCTTAAGAGCATCTACAATGACAATTTCCCGTAATTTTTATTTTTAACATTTTAAAGAATTAAATTAATAAAATAACCACTGTTTTTGTCAATTCTAAATCTAACACGGCCGCAGAATGCCGGAGCGGACCCATATGGGGGAGACCGCAGAATGCCGGAGCGGACCCCCATATGGGTCCGCAGAATGCCGGAGCGGACCCGGGTCCGCAGGGGCCGCACTATGCCGGAGCGGACCCTTTTTTTTTTTTTTTTTTTTTTTTTCTGATGATGATGAAGTTGATTATGATTTTGTTTTGGAAATTTTTATCAAAAATGTAAAGTTTGTACTGGAAGTTGTGTGTAATTACTTATGTTTGAAATGTCGTTTAATCTGAAATTGTTGTTCGTCGTTTGTTTGATCAAAAGAAACATTACAATAGAACAATGAGCCACGACACATGGAGCGCATGGAGCGCACAATGGCATGTCTATGGAAATCAGTCGGAATGGCCTCAATACGATGGCCCGGTCCTTGTTCCAGAGAAAAGAAATATTGCTGTGGGCAGAAGACAGCACGACAGAATTCCGATGTGGATGGACGTTCTACATAATAGGAGAAGAGGACACCAAGCTGGCCGAGATACACAAGAAAGACAAAACAGAGCTGCTCGAGCTGCACGAGATTGAGAGTTAATGTTGTTTTTTTTATTGTACTCGTAAAAATATTGTTTATTTTCGGTTAATTAGACGTATTTGTAATTTCCGATAACATTAACATTGTTCTATTGTATGCTTCTTTATATGGCTCATTGTTCTATTGTAATGTTTCTTTTGATCAAACAAACGACGAACAACAATTTCAGATTAAACGATATTTCAAGCATAAGTAATTACACACAACTTCCAGTACAAACTTTACATTTTTGATAAAAATTTCCAAAACAAAATCATAATCAACTTCATCATCAGAAAAAAAAAAAGGGTCCGCTCCGGCATAGTGCGGCCCCTGCGGACCCGGGTCCGCTCCGGCATTCTGCAGACCCATATGGGGGTCCGCTCCGGCATTCTGCGGCCTCCCCCATATGGGTCCGCTCCGGCATTCTGCGGCCGTGTTAGATTTAGAATTGACCAAAAACGGTGATTATTTTATTAATTTAATTCTTTAAAATGTTAAAAATAAAAATTTCGGGACAATTTATTTTAAATTGTTCATCTCATGTGTCAATTGCTAATATAATTGCTGGGTTGTAGGTCGATTTCTAAAAAAACAAATTTGCTTATAAAACAAACGATTTCTTTTGGACATGCTAATACTCTCTCTTTCTTTCCTATTGACCCTGACTCTTTCATTATCTTTCCTATTAACTCTGACTCAATTTCTGAGATGGAGGAGTTAAGAAATTAAAAAGAACTTAATTTTTAAATAGTGCTTTATAGCTGTTTTTAATTTTTTACGGATTGCTGGATTGGAGATGCTCTAGAGTGTATCGGATGACTCCACTAACATCAAACTGAATTTGTATTCTCTGCATTAACTCAGATTTTCAGATTTTGAGTTAATGCCGAATGATTTCGAACCGTCCGATCTGTGTTGACACGAATATTAAAGTGCCCCTGCGTTTCGCTCGGACGGACACGAATATTAAAGTGCCCCTACATTTCTGCTCTCTCAGCCCCCCCCCCACCGCAGCGGCGCAGCCCCTTTCCCTCTCTCTCCGCAAAACCGGGAGCCCTGAAACCTAGATTTCGATACTCCTCCTCTGTTTCTCAGACTGTCGCTCGAATTCTTCTCTTCGTACTTCCCCGTCGGATTCTCGTCTTGTCTATTTCGTTTGAGCTCCGCTTCGACCTCGATCTGTCTCTATCACTCCCTCCGCTTCTCGACCTGAGGTACCAACTTTATTAAAGAAATGCGATCCTGTCAATTTCAAATTATGCCATAACCGATGTGAATTTATAATATATTGTTCCATTCCACATCAAGTAATCGTTCAAAACAAAAGGATAACAAATATTGATCAAAGTGTTGTCTTTCAGTAAAAACTAACACTCCATCCCCACACAATTCGTACAAACCGTACAGTATTTACATTTGTGCATGCTTCCATCTGTTTATAGTTCACGAAAACAAACATGTATTAATTTATTTGAGATATGTGATTATAATTATGCTGTAATTCTATTAGTATTATTATACTATTCTTTTCTTTTTAGAAAAAAAGTGGTTGTACTATAAATTGCAACAATTAAGAAGGTATCTTGCGTATCATAGTTTGTTATTAGGAAATTTAAGTTTGTCAAGAGAAATTATATAGTAGAGTAATAAAAACTTTTGAATAAGAAATAATTGAAGAGCTATTATTATAGTTTTCTATCAGCTAAAATAGATGGGGAAGGGTTGAACTGCCGAGCCTGGAGTGCAGTCACCATAATGTGATGTGCATTAAATTTTTGGCAACTAATATAAGATCTGACTTAAAACATCAATAAGACAATAGTACCTATATAAAATTATTTTTATATGTGCCGAATATTGTAAGCCATGCGCTCTAATGATTTATTCATTAAGTGCTCCTCAAAGACCTGTTTTGTTTTTCTAAGCACACAGAGGAAGATATGTTATCGTGATTCATCTGCTTTTCTCTTTGAATCGGACAGCGCTGTGCAACAATGTTGTTAAAAATTTTGTTGCGTGACATTTTTAATATCCCATCTACATACTTGAATATGCATTTAATATCCCCTCCAAACTAGCTCAATGTAATTCTAAAATTCCTTTTCTTTATAATTTGTTTTTTTATAATAGAACATTTTGAATTGTGAAACTAGTGTAATTTACCATATAGTGACATCTTAACTGTTCCTTTTTATGAAGTGAGATAAAGTTTTCTTTTAAGGTCCCAACAATGCCATTAATAATTAGTTTCATTACGAAACTAAATAGAGAGAACACAGTAACTGCATTTTACAAAACTTTAAATATGGACATGATTAGGCCTCTTCTTAGCAAAGTTGTATAATGATAAGACATTATTTATCTTTTGGACCCAAATAAATCCTAGAGCATTATGTAAATTGCTATGCAAGACAGCAAGAGTGGGAGTATGGATAACTATTAATAGTACCAAGGTATTTTCAAGATTGTACATTAAAAGTTAATTTTATTATAAAAACCCTTGCACTTTCTCTTTCTCCATTTCTACTTAACTCTGTCTCCATCTTATCTTTCGGTGTGTATATGTGTTTGAGATAGAAAAAATAGAGAGTATGAAGCTGGCTTCGAAGGTGATCCTTCTCTTTCAAGATCCCGATGGGTTCGGATCATCCATTGCCACTGCACTTCATCCAAAACCCGAATCTGATGTCATCCGGTAACATCTCTGACTTCAAGCATTTTTCTAAGTTATGCTCTTTTCTTAATAATAAGTATTTTATTTGAATTTCTTTACAGGGAACAGTCTTCTTTTTCGATTGCATTGGACAAGTATGGGGCCAATGGGTCTCAGATTTTGGGTGATGTGGTTCACTTTCTTGATCCGAGTGGGTCTCCTCATGTCAGTCTCTGGTCAAGCAAATTTGTTTTATATCTCTTTATTAATTTTTTGGTTAACAAGTTATTCAACTAAGGAGTCAATCCCACTACTTCCCTTCGAAAGATAAAAACCATGATTATTTCCTAAGGATTTGATATTTGGTATGTTTCTTTAATGAAATTTGGTTAGAGCATTAAACAGGAGTAATTATTGAGGTATGAACCCAGCTAGTGACTGGTACAGATATCATACATGTAGTATGATGGAATGGTTTATTGTTATTGGATAATTTTGGCTGAATTTTTGTTATTGCATTCTTCTCTCCCCAGTGTTATTGACTTTCATTTTTGTATGCTTCTTTTTTCAGGTCTCTATCTTAGTTCTACCGAACTATGCTCCACCAATTGCTTCATGTGCCATGAATGAAATTCTTTCTCTAATCAGCTCTCAAAATTCCAGTAAACCAACAATAATACTTCCTTCCATCGCAAAAACCATTGTCACTCCTGGGATTACACTATATGGGGCTGAGATAGGTGCTAAAACTGAATTTTCAAGAGACCTGATTGCAAAAACCTCTAAACCTCCTTCAGATTTGAAAATTTATGGCGAACCTGTAGCTTGTTTGGTGCAAATGGCATCTGTATTGAATATAGCGACGGTTCTTCTTTTTGGTTCAAGGGGTCAGGGGCAAAGTGAGAAATCTAATGGTTTTTATATCGAGGTATGTAATCTGGGTTATTGATATTAAATTTTGATATATATGACTCGGAGAACCTGTATGAAACATGAAAGGTACTGCATTGATTTTCTTTTCTTTTCTTTTTTCCGGTGCAGCATTGTTTTTTACTTTCCCATTGCAATACCAGTACAGGTGTTGTACTGGTCCAATGAAAATTGCAGATCTTTTATTTTGGTTTGATTTTGGTTTGATTTTGCTTCGCTTTTGGACTTATGTTTGTATTAAACTTACCAAACGGGTCTTCTCTGTGTTTTGATTTGCTGGCACACACATGTCAGCTTTTGGGTGTTTTGGCACATACTAGTACAGTACATCAATCATACTTTGTTTTGTTTGTGTGTAAGTCGTATTGGTTTTGTATATTCAACCCTGCCTTTGTTGATCGCAAGTTTGCACCATGCCTTCTGAATATTTCCTCTCTCGCAGTCACGTATACTATTACTATCTGATGAGAAATATCAATTTTTTTTTTCCAGACAATTTGCAATATGGGAGATTATTTAGCTGCTCATATCAATCTTGATTTTAGAAAAGAAAAGCTCAAAGAAATGGCTCCAGGAAAAGTAAGAGGAGCTCAGGAGCCGTGGCGTGAGCTCTATGGTTGAAATACTTTTGTTTTGTTTTTCATTGTGACCTTGTAGGTTCCTTGCAAAGGATATCATGTGATGATGCATGCAGCATGCACCAGTTTACTCCAGGTTATGTCACCCTTTTTTTTATCACAAAAAGAAAAATGTGCCCTCTTTGGATTGGAAAAAACAAAAATTGGACTTGACTGTTTATGATGAACATATTAGTTAAAATGAAACAATTTAATTTGATTATGACTTCAGAAATTCCATATAAATGTTAGACAAGTTCAATTAATATTATTATGTGCATGTTGAGAAATTTTTTTATGTACGCGTAGAGAAAATAATATAGATTATTTTGATGGTTTTATTTTGGTGCATGAGTTTTTTTTTTTTTTTGATAAAAAGGCTTTGAAAAGCCCGTTTCATTAGCATGAAACCACAAGTCTTACAAACATAATATAATATAATCTGAGCTCACACCTCAGAACAAAAGTTCACATCTTACCAACAAAATATAGTTGTTCTAACACAAAAGAGGCTGAAAGAGCCATCACAACTGAATAACTAGTAAACTGCTCTACTGTGATCCTGCTTCTGAACTACTACTGTAATAAGACTGTCGTTACTCTTCTCCCTCTTGGATTGTCAGCTCTCTTCTGTATTGCCAGTCTCTCCTCCACCAGCTCTAGTGTACACCATCATCTGATAATCCTCTTGATTCCAAATCTGCAGTGGCATTTCAGCCACTCCTCAGCGGAGGCTTTGAATTTCTTCAATGTATTACCTGTTGGTGCATGAGTTTTAAACTTCTAAAAAGTAAATACATGATGGAAGTACAAAAAATAAAGGCATTTGAACCCTCTTTTAATTTGATGGTTTTTTACGTATTTCAACTCTTTATCTTAAAAAATAAAAACACTATAAATAACTAGTAAAATATGCGGAAGCAACGCGAGTTGTCAATCACACCTGCAACGACTAACTACTCGATTTTCTCCCATCTCAATTCTCAATTGTATTCAAAATTTGGAAAAGAAGCGTCAGGTGGGCCGGTACATCATGTTCTATTTGAAGGCAACAGAAGCCACAAGGACAGGCATTTTTTTTTCCCAAATATAAAGATGGAGGAGCCTCTTGGCTTTCCTCCCTTTTCAGAAATGAGGGCAGCGCTGATCAAGAAAAGTTTTTTTTTTTTTTTTTTTTGCTCTGTTAACTGTTTCTTTATCCTTGGAAAAAAAATTCGCACATGGATTCATGTCGACTACACTGGCTTTATCAGGTCACTGATCCCGTAATAGGGCACGGATTGATCGTGTGGCAGAGTGCAAGCCTCAGATAGTAGGCAGGATGTTCAATCCTTCATATCCTTCATATCCTTTTCTCGTTTTGGGTTCTACTCAAAGATTTGATTCACCGACTGTAGAAAGGTGTGTTAAGGAAAAAACTACATACAATTTTTCTTTCCAAAGAAAAAGTTTGAGTATGCATTTTTTACATTTTACAATCAAGTTTGGAGTATGTCAGTTGGAACCTGAAATTCTATGCTATTTGATAACATAACAAGGGCACACAAGATATTTTCGTCCCAACTTGTTTATCAACTATAAATATGTCACCAGCAAAATCTTTACACGTGCTAACTTCGCACAAATTCAAACTTGCATGTAGCATGTGTCAATCATGTATAATTTTGAGGGGTATGTATGAAATTCTTTTTTTTTTTATTAAATTATGAATTCTGTAAAAGTTTGAATTTATTGAAATTGAGGAAAGTAGATATTTCGTAAGATGATAAACGAGTTACGAGCAAAAATGCTCTAGTTAATTGAATAAGTCATACCATTTGTAAAAAAACAAATTCCATAAATTTTGAAATATCTGTGACAAATATTCTGTGGCTATTTAAAGGTAAAGACTTATTCTTTTATCTTTATCTTCAAAAAAGAAGCTAGATAGTCATGCACGAATTTCATCTTGAAGATTCAATTCCAAACCTTTTAAAAAATAAAAATAAAACAAACAAACAAAAATACATTTTATAACAGAGAGAGACGACAGCTTCTTTAATTTGTGAAGCGAATACAGTTTTGTTGAGGGTGCATGTGCATAATTATGACTCTCTATTCTCTAGTCTCTACTGTCACTTGAGAGTAGGTCCGATGGGCATCGGACCTACTCTGGTTCGATGTGAGACGACAGCTTCTTTAATTTGTGAAGCGAATACAGTTTTGTTGAGGGTGCATGTGCATAATTATGACTCTCTGTACAAGGATAACATAATAAACAAAACATTAAGCTACAAAATTATTCCTGTAATTTAATTTCCTTATCGGCCCCGATTGGAGCGAATTGGAGAGCGGGAAGATCAGCCATGGCGCTCTCCTCCATCCACTCCTTTCAGCTGGGCCTCGTCGCACCCAAGTCGAAACCATTACTATCTCAACCTCTCCATCTCATTTCAGCTTCTATCTCTTTCCAATCCTCGATTCGGCCTCTCTTCATCACCAATCGCATCCCTCATCGCCGCCTCTGCGCCATAGAGAAATCCAACGACTCCTCCAACCCCGCATCTGAAAAGATTCTATTAGAAGAACAATCGCAAACTCCAACTCAAGCGCAGGCTCAATCTGAGGAGAAAGAACCGGATTCCTCGACTCAAGTGGCATCCGAGCTGAAGCAGATGCTGAAGGAAAAGAAGGAGAGAGAGCAACAAGGAGACAATTTGTGGACCGGCGTTGCACAGGAAGTGAGAGAGATTGAATGGCCCGATTTGGGAAAGGTGCTGGGGCTCACTGGAGTTGTATTAGCTGTGATTGCGGGGTCCACAGCTGCCTTGTTGTCAGTAAATGCGATTCTGGCTGAGCTCTCAGATCAGGTGTTTGCTGGCAAGGGGATACAGGATTTTTTCTGACAAGCATCTCTTTGTGATGTTCTTCTTTTTCTTTGGGTGATGCTCTCTAATTGCACATTTGAGACAGCTAATTAAGGTTTAATTGATAAATTATTCGTAATATTTGGGTTAATTTGTGCAAATTTGATTTTTGTTTGGCAGTTAGCCTGAGGCTTATATTGGCGGATTCCATTAAGTATCGTACACTTATACTAAATTGGGTACTCTTTATGTATGTTTTAGTGATAGGTTAGGTTACTATGCTTTTGTGGAACACCAGAATGAGCATTTTATTAGTTAGAATTAAAATAGGGCTAATCTTAATAAAATTGATCATACAAACGAGAACCTAGTCCATGATTTGAACAGTGGTCGGACCATTTGTTTAAATTGATCATACAAACGAGAACATAGAAACCAATCCGGACCATTTGTTTAAATTAAGTGGTCGGATTTGAACAGGAGGCCCTGTTTTCTCGGCATGAAATGTATCTGTTTTCAATTGTGCACTACTTGCATGAGCATCTGAGACAAAAGTCAAGCCTATTTAAAAAAGGCATGTTAATTAACCCCAATTCAAGTTCCTGAATCCAAACAGTAATTTGTTGTCAATCATTTCTAGAATGTCAACACTGATTTGACCCCTCAGTAATTCCACTTGTTTCATTTAATTGTCTTGAACTTTCTCTGTTGCACTTAATACTGTGTTTGGTGGCATGCCATGAGGTGAGGGAAAAAGGATGTTAGAGAGAAGAGGTAACAGAGTGGACGGAAATGGAGGTTACTATATTTTTCAAGCTTTATGGCAACTCATTTTCTGTAGTTTAATTTACTCTTAGCATCTCAGTGAGATTATGCTTAGAATTTTGGCACTGTAATGAACATGTAGAATTGCTTTTTGTAATTTTTTAATTGCAGGTTAGTGTTGCTGTCTGTCATGTTACTCTCTCTGTGTTCATAGAAAAGCTGGAAGCTTTTATTTTTTATTCCTTGTTTTTTTATTTGGGGAAATTAGACTTCCGATTTGTAGCGACCTTAGGAATACAAAAAATCATGCTTTACTTGGTTTCCTGCTGTATCCGTGCATTTTGCAGTTAGAACTCTCTTTTTTTTTTTATGTGAAAGATTTAAGTAGATATTCTTACTGGCATTGAAATTATTATTTTCTGAATGCATGGTAGTGTGTAATGTTTTTTCTTTTGCTGATTTGTTGTCATAGCATAAGCAATTAAGCATAGTGCTGAGCATTTTCTCTTGATCTGAATCAATAAGATAAAAATGAACATTCAAAAATTATCCACATCAATGTGTTTTGATGAGCTCTTGATATCAATCAAAACAAAATTAAATTGTTGCAATTTTTTACATGTGTATAGAGAATTTTATTTTAACATTTAAATTTTAGAGAAGTGATGATCGGAATTTTTTTAAAAAGAAGTAAAATTTGCTTCATATTTCCATATAGTAGAACAAATTAAGATGGATTCAAATTTTATATGTACTTGTCTAGGCGCACACCCCTAGTCTGTCCCAGCTAATTGATACAGCAATGCATCCTATGTTTTGGGCTAATGTAAAAGGGATAAACATCCACTCCAAATGATAACAGAGACCAAGTGAGACTCCAGTGAAATTTCCATTTAGCAGCACAACACAACGAGAAATGCTGAATAAGCTAACATTCCAACATATACAAACAGAGAAACAAAAGCACCATAAAATACCACACTAATTATATTTGTTTATACTACCAGCATAACAGTGCAATCATATACATTGCAAGCGCACCAAACGCTCGATGATTACAATTACCTTAATGACATGCAAACCAGAGTTATTACATAGTTTCTCCATACTGCCACACACAAGTTACTAGACAATCTTCTGATTTTGATACTTAATGACATGCAAACAAGAGTTATTACATAGTTTCTCCATTCTGCCACACACAAGTTACTAGACAATCTTCTGATTTTGATTGCAATTGTTCATGACAAACCTGCAATACAAAGATGCCATCAGTATTTAATATCAAATGCATGATACATGGTATCAACATACAAAAAAAGTAATCTCTAAGCAGGCAAATGAAAACTACATAATGATCTCAACACAAATTTTTATAGTAGTGAAACCCTGCTTGAAAGGCTTCTTTAAAGATCAGTGCAAAATTTCAGCATTTTAAAACAGTTTCTTAGAAACCCATAAAATTTCGTTCTAAATCAATGGTATATTTCTATCGAACCAGACATCCAAGTTACACATGCAAGCAAAAGGAAAAAAATATTCAATTTTACTTTATCTTCTTGTAACACAAGTTGAACATAAAATCCTAGCCTCAAGTACATATGCACCCCACCAACAAAGAAAGTGTTTGCCTATCTATCACTAAAGGAGAAAATACTAATGCATGACGTCCTACAACAAAGAAAGACACAATGTGAAATGTGTTATATGATGTGCGACTGCTGCCCCATTGAGACAAGCTTGCACCTAATCTTTCACTGCCCCTATGCGCTAGATGTGTGGAATAGCATTTCGGCCAGCCTGGGAACTACCCTCATGGTACCGGACATAATGATTCAAGAGACCCGGAGTGCCTCCTCAAGAAAAGCTGCAAGGGGAGGCAAGATGACTATGACAGGAATGGTCCTCTTGGTTTATGTGCACATGCTGGAATATTTAAAAGCAACAGAACAAAGTGATATTTGAAGGTTCCCGCACAGAGGGTAGCAGATAGAACGACACAGGATTTGAAGTTATGGTTGAAATACTGCTGAGAGATAAACACGTGTGCAAAGAGAATTTAATTGCCAGTAGAGGTTGACACACAATTTTCATAATTTTCTCAGGGCTTCTAAATTTCAAAGGATGTCAAACAGTGTAGCTGTGGTTCTTTTATGTTAATAAAATAGTCTTGGCAGCATCTACAAAGTTATTTTTTTTAAAAGTACATATGCACCCCATGCAAATTCAAAACTCTGCTTGCTTCTGTCTAATCATAAGACATTTGTAAGGGTATACATGCAGGAAAAGGCACAATTCTTTCTTGATTTAGTTTTCCTAATATTGCACGAAAGCCTAACCTTAAGTTCACAGGTGCACTTTGTATAATTCACAGAGACAGAATTGTAATGCACCGGAAAACCTAATCAAAGCATAGCTTAATCTATATGTGCATACAGATCAAAAAGGTATGTCTATCTCATCTGTTTACAGTTGCAAACGAAACCCCAACCCCTAAATACATAACTTGTATAATTGAAAATTTAACGACCTGCCAACTATTATAACCTAATTTAATTTGGAAGTTATAATTACAACAAAATTGAAAGATCAGATAGTTAAATATATATTTCAATTTCAATTCAAAACAACCAAATTTCGATAAAAATTTAACACAAAACCCCACATTATCTTAATTTTTGGTGACCTTTTGTCACAATTAAGTACCAGGAATAAGCACAGAGATCATACCAGGAAATCCTCAATTGTAGTAGAGTTCCAGCCCCATCCCATCATGAACCTCATAATCCTTGAGCGTGATGTGGTCCTTGTAAATGTTATACCACTTCTGGATCCTGATCTTATCGGGACGAGTACCCGTTTGTGCTGCCACGAGCTTCTTCAGGTCACCAATGGTGTCGTCTTCATTGCACTTGACGCGCACCTTCTTCCCCAGCCGGTCATTCAACACAACCTCAATCATCTTGAGGTGGTGGAACTAAGATTGCAAATTGGAAGAAAGAAAGAAAATCACAAATCACAAATCAAAACACTTTCTAAATTACAAATCACAAATCACAAATCATAAATCATAAATTGGTATATATTCTAAATTACATATTATTAATTACTAATTGGGCATTTATGAAACTATTAACAGATTTTATAATTTCATTTCAAATCAGCGTTATTTTGGACTTTTGCAAATTGCCCCAAAATTATTACACATTTGCACCTAATAGTTATGCTTGCATCTTAAAAGTTAAAACCAAACCAGTGGACACTTTTGTTTCAGTTGAAAAATTGCAAAATTGCATATGCATAAATGCACAATTTAAGAAAGAAAATTGTAAGAGAAGTAAATGAAGAGTTCTGGTTGATACATGAACTAACGGAAAAATGAGAATTATGAGACTATTATCCATTAATTAGTTAAATCAATAGTTCAAGATACAGGTTGATAACAAAATAGCTCTATTAAGTGTCTGAGCAAAACAAGTTTTGTTATGCTGTTCAATTTAACGATTAATTGATCCTCTAGCAGTTCAATCAGTGATGAAGAACCATAAATTGCAAAAATGCATATCCATTTCTTTCAAAGAATTAACCAAGAATTTAGCATGATTGGCCATGAATATCTACTACTTTCCAACTGAGCTCAAATTGGTAAAAAAAAAATTGCTTATCAGTAAAGGATCCACCGATCCAGTATGTTAATCCTTCAGTAAAAGAAATTAGGGTTAGCGACTTCGAGTTAAGAGCAAAGAGAAGAGGCGGTACCAGTCACAACGTCGGCAGCAGTAGCAAAGAGAAGAGGCGATCTCCTTCGCGCGCTACTTTTTCTTCGCCGTCTATCTCTTTTTCTCCTCCGCGCTTGCTACCCGCGATCGCCTAAAATCGCCTCAGTTCTCTCCTGTCTCTCTCTCTCCGCGATTAAGAAAGATTGCGGGATAGTTAATGATTAGCGGGTTTGGACATAGAAGGGTAGCGGGTAGGGTATATTAGAAGTTGTAAGCCGAAAAATAATTAACAAGTTTGGGCTGGCTGGGGTTTTGTCATTTAGAATTGGGCTGGTCTGGTCAGAGGTAGGCAGATTTAGTTTCAGGGGCTGGGCTGGTTTGGTCTGGTCTGGTCCGAATTAGATATTCACCGGTTTGAGCTGTTAATAACACTTATTCTATTAGTAATTGCTTGCCTTCCAAGTTCCAACTTGGAATACGTCACAGTTGACTGATTTTAAACTATTATTTTTTATTAACACAATATTTTAGAAAAATCACATGTACGATCAATTTTAATTCTCTTTAAATATGTATATCTTTCAAAAAAAATTATAATAATCTAAAAAATCGTAGAAAGAGACATTTGCAGGGATTGAAAAAAAACACGCACAAATATTAAAGCGATTCGGATATAAGAGAGCAGGTATTGAACCGATTTGAATCTGATGGAAATAAATCTGCTGTGATTCCGAAGAATCACAGGGACCCTGCAATTCCCAATCCATCTATTCATTTCCCTTCAAGCACAAATCTCAAAAACAGATAGTTTATATACACAAATCTCAAAGTATATTAATGGGTGGATTGGAAATTGCAGGGTCCCTGTGATTCTTCAGAATCACGGCAGATTTTGTTTCCGAATCTCATGCAATCAAAGACGCCCCCAGCTTCTCATTTACAGACCCTTCGTAAGTATATAACATTCAGACTTAGTCTCTAAAGAGTAAATCTTAAAATAATAATTCATAAGGATTGCTATTTTGTTATTTGATAAAATCTTTCAGTGTCACATCCAACTGATTTCTTTTTGAATATTTAGTAATATTGATCCTAGCTGGAAATTTTCCGTGACCCTCACTCATAATATTTTTTATTTAATTAGTGATACAACACAAAAAAAAGTTAGTAAATATATCAATTCACAAAGTTATCACTATATTTTTATTTATTTATTTATTTATGTCATATCACTGACTTCAAATAAATATGTATGATATAACTTTTCTTTATCTTCCCCTTCTCTTTCGTTTATCCAGTTGTGCTATTTAATTTGGTTTTCAATTCTTATTCAAATTGAATCACTGCCTCTGTAATAAACTTAAATTACACAAAAAGTGTAAATTAAATGCTCAACTTATTAACTATTGATCTTGTATCAAGTCACAAGTAATTAGCTTTACCTGTGAAGTGAAGAATCTCATAATTTATTTAATAATTATAGCTTAACTAATTGCTCAACTTATTAGCTGATTGTTAATTTTTGAAACAACTTGATGAGTACTCAATTGATTTTCAAATTGTGCCAAATTTGATATTCAATATATTTAAACTTTAAAGAAGACATCTGCAATTTTATTTTTATAACGATTCTTTCTAAGATTATCAAATAAATTGGTCGTCAATATTTCAATAGAGCTATAGTTTAACCGAAATTTTTATTAATACCCTAAACAAATATCAAATGTACCCTCTACTATGAATTTTTTTAAAAACGCCCTAACCGCCCTACGTTTGGGCGGTCAGATATCAACACCAAACCGCCCCCACAGTGGGGCGGTCAGCTCCAGACCAAACCGCTCCCTAGTGGGACGGTTTGGTTTTGCCTATATATTCATGGCTACCCCTCCCATTTTTCACTCCATTGATTTCAAATTTTCACTCTCTCTCTCTCTCCTCTCTTTCTCTCTTTCTCCAACAGATCGTCTCCCCTTTTGCATGTAAGTCCCTCAACTTTTTTGTATTTATTTTTTTAGTCTAAAATTATTTAGAAATTGTTAGGAATTAATATAAATTGTTAGGGTTTGTTAGAAAATATCCAAAATTGGTTAGAAATTGTTAGAAATTGTTTCGAATTAATATCAAATGTTTAATCCATCACTAGCATTTGAAACCCTAGATCTTACCATGGCACCCAAATCCGAACTTCAAAAAGGAGGAAGTGAAACTGCACGCAATGCTCGCATATCCGTCGCTAAATTTTTTTTGACGGGTGAAGCCCACTTGAAGAGACATTTATCTCGTTTTCTTCCACCCAAAGATGTTGAAGAATACATGATCACGGATGATCCGACTACTAGAAACGTTCTTGACGAGACCCCAAGTTGTGGTACCCCGGGTTGTCATAACCCGAACTCTCCTGGAATATAAATCCATTACCGGGTATCCCTCGACTCAAATTGATTGTAAACACCTATCCATAACCCCTCATCTGTTATTGGATACTTGACAAATAAAAGGTCTATTACCCCCCTGAATATGTCAATCTGAGTAACTAAGTCTAAGTCATACTAGTTGAGGTTTACACCAGTCTTTTCATATACCATTTGTTTAAGTTCTAAAAATGTGGTATTTTCATCAACCTCGAAGCCATAGGCTGCATCTTTCGTGTACTATGCTCCCTCCGCGCCCCGGATAATCTTCCCGCCCACATACAGTGCAGTCTCTGTGTGAGGCTGTTTGGTACAGGCAGCAGACTGCTCCAATGTGGGACGGTCAGGTATCAAGATCAAACCACCCAAACGTGAGGCAGTTAGGATGTTTTTAAAAAAAATTCACAGTGGAGAGTACATTTGATATTTTTTTTAAGGGTATTAATAAAAAATTCGGATAGTTTAATGACTCTAAAAATTTATGCCTTTCTACTTCGTAAATGAATCATTGGTTTTCAAAACAACTTTTAAACAATTAAAATGAAAATACTAATTTTAATTAACATGTAAAAATATTGTTGGATACTTATAATTAATTATTGGTGCAACTATTATTCGTTCTTCGTCACATGACATATATGATATGAAGTTGGAAATAATCAAAACCAGTTGAAAAATCACAACTTACAAAAAAATAAACACTCTTAAATAAAAAAATATATATATGTATACATCATGAATAGTACACTCTTAAATAAAAATTATTCATACTCTTAACCCCGGGCACGTCTTTTTGTCAATGCAAACATAAAGAAACCAACCGATTTATCCAGCTCAACGTCAATATTTTTTTATAAAAATATCATCAGATAAACATTTTTCACGAGGGAAAGAGATAGGTGCTATACGACCGAAATTTTTATTAATAGAAAAAAAAATAATGACATTGAAGAACGTTTGGCTGGAATTCGAGATGTAGCAAAAACGTGATGGTTCATAACGTCCAGGGCAATGTAGTTAGACGTTATGGTCGATAACGTTCAGCTAATCTGATCGCTAATGATCTCTAATTAAAAAAAACAATATAGCTGGTCCATAACGTCCAGCTACAGTATTTTTTTTTTCTTGCTTCAGTTTGCAATTTTTTTGAAAAAAAAAAAACACTGTAGCTGGACGTTATGGACCATAACGTCCAGCTATAGTGTTTTTTGTTAATTAAAGATCATTAGCGATCAGATTAACTCGACGTTATGGTTTATAACGTCCAGCTACAGTGCTCTGGACGTTATGGACTATCAAGTTTTTGCTACATCTCGAATTCCAGCGAAAACGTTCTTCAATGTCGATATTTTTGCTACATCTGAGGATTTGAGAGGGAGAGACGGAGACACAGAGAGAGAAAGACGCTAAGTTGAAAATGAGAGGCACGAAATGAAAATAAAAACTAAGCAGGAGTTATTAGGATCGGTTATTTCGAAATAGCCGATCTTGATTGTTTTTAGAATCGGTTATTTCGAAATAACCGATCCTGATTGTTTTTAGGATCGGTTATTTATTGAACCGATCCTGATACCTTTTTTTTTTTTAATGTTGGTTCTGAAAAAAAAAAAATCAGGATCGATTGTTTTGAAAGAACCGATCCTGATACCTTTTTTTTTTTTAATGTTGGTTCTGAAAAAAAAAGAATGAGGATCGGTTGTTTTGAAAAAACCGATTCTGATACCTTTTTTTTTTAATGTTGTTTTGCAGAGCCAACATTAAAAAAAAAGGAATTAGAATCGGTTGTTTGTTAGAAGCGATCCTGATACTATCAGGATCGGTTTTTACAAACAACTGATCCTAATATGTGTTCCATTAGGATCGGTTGTTTGTAAAAACCGATCCTGATAGTATCAGGATCGCTTCTAACAAAAACCGATCCTAATAGTTCATAAATTAGGATCGGTTAACCATAAAACCCGATCTGAATAGTTTTTAGGATCAGTTTTCTTAAAAAAACCGATCCAGATAGATATTAGAATCGGTTGTTTCATATAGCCGATACTATTAGGCCGATCCTGATTCCAGTTTTTCCACTAGTGTTGGTATTTAATTTTATGCAACAGGATAATGTCAAATGTTATTATTGCAATTAAATGCGTTAAAATATTAGAAATGATTAGTTTAAACAAAATAGAAAATGAAAATTATTTATTACTACCTCCTCCAAGATTTGTGATAATTGCGAACCCCTACAATCAACTTGCAACCATTGACTTCTGATATCTATATATCCAACTAACTCAAATCATCTAAATCAAAATACTGATCACTTTGTTAAACAGAAAAAAAAAAAAACCTAAGAAAAAATGGCTGAGGAGAAGCACCACTTTGGTTTCCACCACCACAAGGAGGAGACGCCGGAGGAGTTGGCAGCGAAGCAGAAGGAGAAGGAATTGTACGAGAAGTACAAGGAGGAGGAAGAGAAGCACAAGCACAAGGAACACAAGGGGGAGAAGATTGCAGCTGCTGCTGGTGCCTTCGTTTTGGTATAATTATTATTCCACAAGTTAAAATCTTAAATAATTTCCAGAATACATAATCATGCATGTATTAAAAAGATTAATTGATCGCTGCACATTGCGCTATTAATTATATAAAATCTAAGATGGTTGTGTCATGACACATGCAGCACGAGAAACACGAGGCGAAAGAGCACCACGCCTTCATCCACAAGACTGAAGCGAAGGTGGCGGAGACAGTTGTGGTGGCGGCCGGGGGATATGTGCTTCATGAGCACAAGGAAAAGGAGGAAGCAGAGGATGAGGCCAAGAAGCACAAGGAGCACCATCACTTGTTTGGATAGAAACTCATTACTTGAATATTATGTTATATTTTTAAAAGAGTATATTTTGTGTTTGCTCTTTTCTTTTAGTTTGATTTACTTAGTGTGATCTGGATTTGCTTGGTGTCCTTCCTATTTGGACTTCTTTTTATTTGTCCTTCAATAAGAGCTGGATCGATTTGGATCTTGCTCTTTTGTGCTTCATCAGTTGTATTATTAATACCTATTTGTTAGTAATAATTTTTTTAAATTTGATTTTCAGTTGCATGATTTTGTTTCTTGATCACACTTAATTGGTAATTTCATGATATATTTCAGTCTCAAATTTTTTATTGAACCAGGACTAATTTCCTTTCTAGAATTTTGAGAGGGAATGCAGGGCTCATTTTCATAATCTGTTCATAGAATTTAACTTTTTTAGATGTTATTCGTAATAAATAACTGCTTGTGAAACTATGCTATTTTTTTGTTTTTGCACAAAAATGGTAATTTCACCGCAAAATTTTCCATTATGAAAAGTTGAAAACCATCAATTTTTTATCCACATTATTGGAATAACATGGTAGCTAAAGTAATTAATTTATTCGAAGAGTAAATATAATTTTATTTTTATTTTTGTTAACGTTGCTACGACTACTTCTGTTGTTTGACAACTAACAAGTCATCTAATGAAAAATATTTAGATGGAATATATTATAAAGAATAGCAGAATGGATATTCCATTATTCCAGGCCAACTTTCCAAGGCAATAGAACAATATTAAATTTGCGGCAACAGTAGTAGGAATAGTGGATATGATAAAGCTTGCATTAGTGCTCGAATAGAATTGACTGTACCAAAATGCCATCACCATTATTATTAAAGATTTCATCCCGCTGTTTGGTTCCCTAAACGTCCCCTGATGATAACTATTTATGTTAATCATTAATTAGTAATTTTAACGAACTGTAAGTGGTCTCGTCTAACTGTCATTATTCGCTGGCGGTGCCTCCATCTTTATTACCTTCTTTTTTTTATTTTTGAAAGTTTTCTTCTCTTGCGCGCTTTCCTTCTCATGTGTGGTTTTTAGGCGATTTTGTGGCGATCGAGATCGCACCTCTCTCTCTCCGGTGATCTCTCACCTTTCTCTCTCTCAAGCGAGATCGCATCTTTCTTTCAGTCGATCTCACACCTCTCTCCGGCGATCTCTCACCTTTCTCTCTCAAGCGAGATCGCATCTCTCTTTCAGTCGATCTCACACCTCTCTCTCCGGTGATCTCGCATCTTTCTCATCTCTCAGGCGATCTCTCTTGCTACGCTCATGTAATGTTTTTCTCTTTCATTCTTTTATCATCGATTTTCTTTTTCTGTCATTTAAATCATCGATTCTGTTTTCTTCTTTCAGTTTATCTCAAGCAATTTCAGTTTAGATTCTCATCCCTCACTTCTGAAAGAAAACTCAGGTTTGAATACTTTATAGTAATGCGTAGTTGACTCTTTTTATGTTTTTTTTTTATGAATTTAATCTTTTAATTTAAGATGATGATGATCTTTATTATGAACATGTGATTGAGTTATTGTTTTATGTTATAAGAATATATGATAATGTTAATATGAATACTTGATATGTTATGTTTTATATGATACAAATATCTCCTATATCTGGTATGAACAACTGTTTATTTATATGTTTATAGGTGATATTTTATTGATTGAAACATGATATTATGGTATGAATACTTGTGTTGTTAATACCTACAGTTTGTTACTTTTGATATGAATACTTCAGCTGTTTGATATGAAAATTGTATCATATGGTAGGTAATACCATAACTGTTTTGTAAATATTTTTTGCATGAATCATCCATAGTAGATCTGTTTGATATGAATCTCTGTTATTGTTGTTCATTACTTTTTTATTTTCTTATACCAGAATGAATTTTGATCTGAATGAAGAGATTGGTGAAGAATTGTCGATAGATGAGGTTGATATCTATCGATATTTTGAAGAGCAGCATCGTGCTAATGAAGCGTTGAATGATGATGTTGGTCAGAGAGAATATATATGGGTGAGATTTGAATGTTGAAGCTCTAGATGAATTGAATGCAGTAGAAAATGAACCAGAACATGTTAATGGAAGGGTATAGGGTCAAATTGAACCAGAAGATGTGTTAAGTGATGGAGATAATGAGTTTCATGAGTTAAGCCCATATGCTGGTGATGATTGGTTTGAAACACTTGAAGAGGCTTGCCAGTACTATGAACTTTTTGGAAAGCAGTCTGGTTTCGGGGTTTTCAAAAGATCAAATCACAAGAATAAAGACCTGAGCCAGCACTATACATTAGCATGCAACAAGTGCAAGAAGCCTAAAACAAGTAATAAGGGTTGTATCCCAAAGAGGAGGAGGGCTTGTGTAGGGACATGTTGTAAGGCATGTATAAAGTTGAAAAATACAGATATTACTGGAAGATGGGTGGTCATCGAAGTTAATCTGGATCACAACCATGTTTTACAACCCGAGTCAGCCTTTCTAATTATTGTTTAATATCAATGTATGCTATGGATTTTAATACATATATTTTGTATTTTTATATTTCTTGTTCATTTATATATTATATTTTCTTACATTGAATTTAATATTGAATACCACATTGTATCGGGTTGAATACTAGTTGTGACAAATAAAACAAATAGAAACATTCATAAATAATTTTCTTGATCAATATAAGTTCTTGATGAATTATTTATAAATAAAATGGTGTAGGTCATTTAAAATCTATGACAAATATTTGAAGATATTGCAATTTAATTAATTTGTCGCGATTGAAAATCATATATTTAAGTGTTTAAATTAAAAATATCCCAATTTCATATTAACTTTACCTTGTGAAGTTATGAATACCTCATTAGGTACAGTACGACATACCGATTCCTACATACAACCATAAATTGATTAAGGTTGAGTATACTTGGATAGGTTGTTCACGCCAAGAAGGTTCGAATGATTGTAGTATTTTTATCATTTGAATAATGGACTGCCTCAGCAGAATGTGGCATTTGATTTTGATCAGGTTATTTCTATTATTTTACCTTTTAAAATTTTTATGATTTGATTAGGTTGAATACTTGATAACCCTAATGGTAATACTTCCTAAGTTCATAGTTCATATTTGTAAAGGTTTCATTCTTTTTTGTTAACTATTTTTTTTTGTTTTTGTTAAAAATTTCAGACCATGATAAGGAAGGAGTGTCTCCTTCTTGCTTTTCGTATTATGGTTGATGATAGGAATATTTACACTTTTCACCTAATACATTTTGCTTGGTCTTACTATGATGTTTTGTGCATTGGTAAACTACCATTTTTTCAGTATACTATGATGTTTTGTTGTTATATGGTTGGACATCCTTGGGCAACTATGAACTATGAACTTGTTTTAATACTGTGTTGTTTTAATTTTTTGCCATGAATTTGTCTTAATATTTTCTTATATATTTGTTTAAAATTTGTCAATAATTTGTCTTAATAATTTCTTGAATACTTGAGATTTTTTCACTCTTAGAATGACATGTCAGTTTTTATCTATGAATAAACTGTGATTACATCAAAATATCACGCATAAACTGTGATATGTTGAGTATTCATAGGTATGAATTTTTAAAGTAGTTATGAATAATTCATTGCTAAAGAATTGTTACCTACCGTTTCATATATTAAGAGTTTCAAAATACAAACAAATATGTATGGATATTTTTAATTTAAAAATTCACACTTTAGCAATTAGTTATGAATACTTGATGTGATAGAGATCCGTATAGGTTCTTCATTAACATATTGGGTACAAAATAGGTAGTGGTCCCCAGTTACACATTCATAATGTTTTTTTGAAGAAATCTTTGTGACATATATATATTCGTACTTTAGTTTGTAGATATGAACACTTAAATTTTGTATGTGAATTAATTTAAAATAATTTAATAAATGAATGTAGCGCTAGAAGTGTGATCCGCGTGACTTTTTTGGTTGTGGTCCCCAATCCAGGCGGTCGCTTTCAAAAGACGTTAGCGGTCCCCGCTGGTCATTACTGGTCCTGAAAAGCAATGGTCCCCATTTAGATAGTGGTCCCCAAATGTTATGATTCCCTCTAGTTACTCTGTTTTTTTTCAAATATTATACAACATAAATATTCTGACTTCATTGCGTAGGTATGAATACTTTAAATTTTAGTGATGAATAAATGTTTGACAAAATTTGAAATTTGCAACTTGTGCCGGCACTAACTGTAATTAGCGCGTCAGTTAATAGTCCCCCGTCATACTTTGTGCGTCAGTTAGCGGTGGGACGTTTAGGGACGGAATGGGGGGACTGTTAGTCGATCCCTTAAAATTAATTATGGTAATTCTATTTATTGTCTAAAACATGATACATGATTGAGAGGATACTGTAAAACTGAATAAATAAAATGAAGTAAACTATAAGAAAAATTAAATAAATTTTTCAAAAAAAATATCTTCTGTTACGTACTTCGGATTTCGTTATTCATTATTTTATTTTTTTTTGAGGAAAGGATCCCCGTTCTTTTATTGAATCGGTGTTTTGTTAGTAATTATATCTACATATATGTTTTAATAATATTTGCGAATTTTACAATATATATATAACTGCTAATGCATAAATTCTGTAGATAAAAATGTACTATTTTTAGAATATTGGCTATTAGAAACACTTGTGTCTTTTTGTTAATTGACAACACAAATGATTCCTGTGTTTTGAGAAACTGCATAATTTAGATAGATACGGCACGCCATCACGTTTATATGTTTGTACACTGATTAGGCCCTTAGCTGACTAGTAATTATTGTTTCATAACTGCAACTGATACATATTCATCAATTTTTAGTCTAATAAATGGCAGTTTTTTTAATTAAAAGGTTCGGTAGACCCCAGAAGATGTTATTCTCAAGAATTGAATCTTCTTTTATCCGTAGAGAGATGGGGTTCGTAAC
This sequence comes from Carex myosuroides, assembly GCA_028015225.1. Lineage (NCBI taxonomy): Eukaryota > Viridiplantae > Streptophyta > Magnoliopsida > Poales > Cyperaceae > Carex > Carex myosuroides. The sequence goes on from CM051488.1 coordinate 8,224,982, forward strand.
ACTACACTAAGCCCGCGGTTCTCCTAATAAATGACAGTTAGCGTGCTAGATTTACTGCATAATGTTATGACATTTATATCATAATGACCTTCAGATATGATTTACTAATACCCGTGCACTACATTAATTACAAATAATGATCAGCTCATCAGAAAAAACAAAAAAAGGTGACATTAAAAAAAAAAATATAACAAAGATCAGCTCATTAGAACGTGCTACAAGAATCATGTACAATGGCACCTTAAAGGGACCACAACTCCCTCTGGCCGCCTCTTCTCTCTCAGAATCGCCTGCCTTACATTAGGCACTTTCTGGTACACCATCTCCCATATATGATTCACTGCACCATCTCTCGGCACCGGGCCCACCCCGCCAATAAACCCGTTGTCAAACTCAAAATGACTCTGCACCCTGGCCATATTAGCCCTCAACCTCTCCTTCCTCTTCTCCGAAATACTCCTCAGATAAGTCACCAAATAGTTCTTCTGTAGTGCTTGGCTTTCCGATATGAAAAGGGAGAACTGCGAATAATCAATGATTCCCTCAAATGGAAGGGGGATGTTATCAGATACAATGACTGGGATGCAGAGGCTTGCGACTGCATCGAAGAGGCGGCAAGAGGTGGGGGTGTCACCGGCCGGGTGGAGGCAGAACTGGGATGAGCGCATACCTTTGATTGATTGAGAGCGGCCTGTTGAGTTCGGGAAGCCTTCTTCCATAATCACATCTGGTTCATTTTGTAGTATGTCCCACAGTTTTTCCCGGACTAAACCTCCCTGTAAGTCAACATTTCAAGGTTGTTTGAGAATTATACCCACTGTTATACCATCTTTGCAAACAAAGTCCAATGACTTGCGGAAGTGGCAGATTTAGTCAATTCCAACCTAGATCTGATCAGATGCAGTCTGAACCTGACTCACAGGCACATACTAATTTTACTTGTACATAAATACAGATATACTGATATACACATATAATGATACGAAGTTAATATGAAACTAACAGCTATAGTTCTTTGGGGGGCACGTTTGTGGTGTACTTGTGTTTGATCAATTTTAGATGCAAAATGTACATTTTAACAAACTGTATTAGATACTCACACTTATCTATTTTCCTAATCAAGATAAAACTGGCACATTTCCTGCACACCAGCAAATTAACATAAACGGATGCATCCATTGTGACACACACATTTGATCTCCTAATTCAATTAGGCTAATTGTACCATAGCAAACAGTGCGTGAGGTATTACCAATGAAAAATATAATACTTAGTGAACTGCTTTTGTTTGTGTGTGTGTGCGCGCTCGCGCATGCTTGTGGCTGTGCATATAAGTTTTGCCTATTCTAGACTGATGTACTCTAATTGTAAGGACAGACCACAAAAATCAGTCTGTACCTAAAAATAGTCACACTTCATTTACTTTTGGTACAAAATAACTAATGTAAGTTCAAGGAAAGGGGACAAACCCGATGACGGTGCTTCGCTCCTTTGAAGTATAACAATATATGGCGAGTCACTGTGTTTTCCGAAATAGGTAGAGTAGGCAATAGATGTGTGTAAGGTACAATAACATCCTTGATCAAAGATACTTGCGTGTGTTGAATCCTTTCTGGAACTGTACCATTTTTCATGGATTGAGAGTCGAGCTTGTACCAGCCACCAAAATCAACCACTAAAAGCATGGCTGGTGCTATATCGGCCTTCGCATGCCACATGGCCACTGGGTCTGAGCTGTCAACAACATCCAATGCAAGATTTAATACAGAAAAATAATAATGGCCTTTTATACAAGTAGGGACTGTCTTTAGGTTAAGAAATTCAATCATCAATAAAGCCAGACCGTACCAATCTGATGTTGCTATTACAGAATTGTTTAGTTGGTACCTTTGTTTTTCCTTTTACTTTTTTCCCAATATTGTTCTAGTAGTTTATATGAAGCTGCTTACAACTTCTAAACTTAAAGGAGTAACTTGGTACCGGTATTAAAAAGCATTAATGCAATTCCTGGTCTAACCGGCATCTTACAAAAGTGGTATGTCTAGGTTCTTGTTATAACTAGTAGTTTACAGTCCACTGCATCTGAGTGCCATTTAGGCCGTCCAGTCCAGCAAGTATTGGCTGAAGGTCTATTGAATACCAGTCGGTACCACTAACTAGTCTAATATATCACTTTGATGTTAAATATGTAACTTATTATATATGCAATCTAAAATTGTTTCATACAAGAGCAGATCGGGAATCCTCTATCTTACCAGTTAATACAAAAACATGATCTCTACCACCTGAACGTTTCCACGCTTCTGACCGCTTAATTCTCTCCACAACCTCCTTTTGTCTCTTATAATCCAAGTTGGAGCTCTCGTCCTTCTTCAAAAAAGCCCCCTTTTTGCCCCATCCGAGCTGCAATTCTGCACTCAAGGTCGCAAAAAATGGCACGAAAACCACATCCGATTCCTCCAAATCATAAACCCTAACAGCGACTGAATCCCTCGCCCTCAAATCCGGAGGCGTCTCGAGATCGCCGAGCAGCCAGTACTCCGCCGAGTACTGTTGCATTAATGGATTATCGGGGTATGGTGGGTAACTTGGGTCAGGATTAATCGGTTTCGGGTTCGGGTTCGGGTCGGAGGTAGGATTTGCAATGCGGGAATCAGGGGTCGAGAGAGACCAGAATTGATCGAGGAGGCCATAGTTGAAGGAGCGAGGGAGGTCGGCGACGTATACCTTGAGAGGGGGGTGGTGGAGTGTAGGGATAGGGTATGGAGAAGAGAGAGGGAGAGAAGAGAGGGGATAGGAGGAGAAGAAAAATAGACAGAGAAGAGAGAAGGCGAGAAAGATGGCGATGGGAAGAGACAGAGATCTCCACTTCATCGCTCACTGAAAGAGAGGAGCAAAACAGATAGATCCGAACCAGCGCTGTTTTGTCTATTCATTTTCTTTAGTCCTTCCATGCTTTTTTGCACGAATAGGACGACGAATAGGATGAGGCTTTCTGTGTCTGTCTTTTTGTAGTGCCCCGCGTGGCGGGTCAAATTTACTGTCCTTACATTCTAAAATAAAATAAAAAATACGTACTGTATAATGAGAAGAATTTTCAATTTGATGCTTCTGAACTGGGAATTTTTTTATGTGACATTTTTCAATAATTAAAAAATAGAGTATATAATATTAGTGAAACTTCAGCACTGTGGATAGCATATATTGGTGAAGTGTAGGATATGGTATGGAGAAGAGAGAGGAAGAGAAGAAAAATAGACAGAGAGGAGAGAAGGCAAAAAAGATGGCGATGGGAAGAGACAGAGATCTCCACTTCATCGCTCATTGAAAGAGAGGAGCAGAACAGATAGATCCGATTGTCTATTCATCTCCTTTAGAGTATCTACATCCCTGAAACTATCAGAGTTTCTAATCTGATGTGGCAGTTTCTAAACCAGTTTTAGGGATGTAGACCAGTTTCTTATTTAGCAACTGTGCTCAAGAATTTCTTAATAAGAAATCGTTTATAAACTGTGAGTTGGCAAAATGATTGGCCGGTGTTCGCTTAATTTTTTTCTTTATTTTATTTTATTGCTGATGTGTCATTTTAGAAACTCTTAAATTAGTTTCAGGGATGTGAACCCTTAGAAACTCCATAGCCTATAATTTTTGAAAATTAGTTAGTAGTTACTTAGAAACTCTAAGAGTTTTAGAGATGTAGATGCTCTTAGTCCTTCCTCGCTTTTTTGCACAAATAGGACGAGGCTTTCTGTGTCTATCCTTTTGTAGTGCCCCGCGTGGCGGGTCAAATTTACTGTCCTTACATTCTGAAATGGAAAAAAAAAATACGTATTGTAGAATGAGGAGAATTTTCAATTTGATGCTTCTGAAATGGGAATTTTTTTATGTGACATTTTTCGATAATTAAAAAGTAGAGTATATAATATTAGTGAGGCTTCGGCACTGTGAATAGCATATTGGTATATACTTTGAATCGATATCCCTATTTACAGAGTTTAAATAATCTTAAATAATCGATCTGAACCGTTCATGAAAATGTACTTGTAGCTCAAATTTTATCATGTTTAGAATTTATTATTATTATTATTTTAGATAGATAGAAAATAACTTTATTTGATTTGTATGTAGTGATTTTCTACCTATCAAAAAATAGTATTTTTTTTAAATATATATAATTTAGTATGTAAGTACATATGATAATTATATTGAACGATTTTAAATCAGCTGTTTGAACTTTGACTTTAATATTGATTCAAATTACTAACTGATGTGCTCTATGCATAGTACGATGTAATCCTTATTATTATTATCAATATAATGCCTACGGGTTTTCTCAAAAAATAAATAACCTCGTCCTATATAATATTATTATTCTACTTCCAACAATAAAAGATATATAATAATTAATAGTAATTTATTCATTTAATGATTTATTTACTTAAGAATTTTACAATTTCAAATATTTTAGGAGAAAAATAATTCATCAAGCAATAGTCTTGCAATAAATACGAATTTTTCATTTTTTAGAATAAATTGTTAAGATTCGTAACACTGAACAAGCGAGATGACATGGGATAAGAAAAGAGGGAGAGAATTTCGTTTGACAATTTCGTCTTTTTAAATCATTAATTAAGAATAATATCTTCGGTTTAAAAATGTTTAATAACTTTCCTATTTCAAAACGAAGATATTATTCTTAATGATTTAAAACGATGGAATTGTGACCTTAAAAATCAAAGATGGAATTGGCTTATTGGCAAAAGAAATTTTCTGTAGTCTCCCTTCTTTCTAATAAATTATTATGTGTCTACTTTTTCTTTTTTCATAAAACAATAGAGATCTGGTTTTCTAACTTTTATTTAATATTCATAGAAAATTTTATTTAGATTTCAAACTCAAATATCTTATGCAAAAAGTGTTGACTTTTGTGTTTTTAGTCGATTACAAAAACAATATCTTTCGTGTGTGAGAGATTATATGTTCGAAATCTAAACCAATTTTTTTTATAAATATTAAATAATTGGGTGATTTAACCTCTAATTTTTACTTAAAAAAAGAAAAAATAAATTTGGCTATTTTTTAAATACAACATTCACAAGACTATAAATGCATGCATATATATAATATGTATTCTCCGAGGATACAAAATATTTCTATTTGAATCACGGCCGTCCGATCGGAATTCAAGTCAATCTAGTCCGAGGTGAAACGCATGAGACCGTGGATTCTGATTGGACGGTCATGATTCAAACAAAAATATTTTGTTACCTTAGGTGATACGAATTCTTATTTTTGTTAGTGATACGAATTCTGCATGCATATGGGTAGCAAAGTTGAAATGAACAGGGCAGAGGGGACGAGAAACGAATAGTGACTATGCAACCATATAACCGTCAACCGTAAGATAGGACTGGTCATTGGGACAATGCAGAAAGAGAAAGCTACTGTAGACAAGCAATGCTCACCCAGTCCAAAATTAAATATATAAAAATAGATAACGCATGTGCTTACGCTTCTAACAAGTCGGTTGCACCATCTTTAATGCTTGCCTCCTTTGTTTTCGTCTTTTCGGCAGAGTACAAAGCAGCAGCTGATTTTTTTTTTAATATCCAACATTAAATAAAAAACAATAGAAATATTCCCGACATTTTTATTAATATCCAAAGTTTAATACAAATTATTACTTATACCCAGAATCCCATCTGATTTCGAAATATACCCAAGCCGGCCATTTTATGGCCGGCTATGTACTTTCTTTTTTTTTTTTTTTTAGAGAGACACTATGAAGATCAAAATATTGAAATCTAACTCTGAAAATTTGAAATTGTTGTTTAAATTATTTGTTATATTACTTCTTTGATGTATAATTAGCATATTTATACTAAAATACGATAGATTAATTGAAATTATGTTGAATAATACTAAATTATGTTAAATTACGTTAAATTACATTAAATTACGTTCAAATACGCTATATTAATTGAAATACACTATATTATTTTTTATGTTGTGCTACTATTTTAATGTTGTAATATTTTCTGTTTAGCATTATCATGATAATTTATTTTGATCTGTAAAATATAAAAATAGTACCATAAAATCACACATACACAAGAACCGAAATATAGGATAATCCAAATATACCAAACATAAATAGTATATGAAATAAAATAGTACAAAACTAGTAAAAATACAACTAAAACAGAGATGGGGAATATCGCTGAGGCGGTACTCCGGCGTTCGCCCGGCGCCAGCGCGGCCAGGCTCTCTCTCTCTCTCGGCCTCCCCACTAGCATCGGCAGACCTGAGTATCTGGTCGGCACTATCCCATATGGCATCGCCCGTGGAGACTGTCGGTACTGGCGGAGGTGTAGCGAAGGTAGATGCGGCAAACCCAGTCCCAAAGTCAGGCTGAGTATGAGACCCGCTACCACTAGCCTCTCCATCATGCGGCATCTCTGTGCCATATCGGGGCCATGCCGGTGCTGACATGAAACTGTCATCGAATACCCCGAAGTCCTGGAGACTGCACGAGAGGGACTCGTACTCAGAAGTATCGGTCTCCGCAGGTGGTGGCTGTGGTGGCATCTCTGCTGGACCCTGCAATCATACACATAAATTATTAAATTTGATCTGAATGAAAAAATTTATTAAAACCTGACAGATACTGAAGTATGACATACATGAGGCTGCACCGGACGTCCATGCTCGTCGTACCATGCCGTCCACCCAATGTCGGACAATACCCAACGATGGTAGTCCCACTCTGGATGTGAATCGGGGGAAGATGGCATATCATCAAGCAGAACCGGGGTCGGATCGGGCTCCTGCGGATCTATCTCACGCCAGTTGATGTTCTCTCTGGCGTCTCGCAGCATACTGATGATCTTTCCACCGTGCCCGGCATCCTCAACCACATTCGCATTCTTCTTGAGTGTGCGGTACCCAAGCCGTCTCCAGTTCTTCCTTCCTAGCATGCGGATCCCATGCCCGCACTCCTTGATCGCGGCCAAAAGCTGAAAAATATTTGACATGTCAGATCAAACCTTGATGTACTACTAAGTTAGACCAAAACTATGTGGTTTTAGGTGTTTTACCTGGCGAGCCCATGCACGACCGTTGGGATGGTAACCGTCATCCGTTTTGATCCTGTCGCGGAGATGGGCACCGTAATCACCTTGCAGATAGACACTCGCCATGCAGACATGCGTGTACCATACATCGTACCTCAACTGGGGATCTCCCTGGGTCTGAATGATCCCATCTGGCTCATGATAGAAATGGGTCTGCTGAGGATCCTGGGCCGTCCTGTAGTATGGATCGAAATGAGTGCTCCAGTCCTTATCCAGTCGCGCTCGGTGGGTTACGCTGTAAGGAAGACGTTAGTTGCAATACAAAGCTATCAAGTAATTTGATGTATTTGACAATAAATACAATAGACTACGACTTACCTGTGCAGGGCTCTGTGCGTGGAAGGCGGCAACCGTGGGTCTGCAGGGATCAACGCCGCTCGACCAAACTGGCGGAGCACCCGATCTGGGTAGTGGTGCACCACTGTCCAGAAATATATGAGTGGACCTCGATAGAACCACATCGCCCGCTCCTGCTCGTCAGTCACACTGCCTGGCAAGAGGAACTCTTCGTACAACTGATCGTACGGCGTCCACTCAACAAGAGGCTCAGGCAAACTCTGAAGCTCTGACCGGACTGGCCTGATCCCAACGGTAGCACCGTGGGTCCGATCCTGGTAGTGGTGGAAACCGTGCCACTTCTTGGCGTATGCCGGGCAGTGAAACACATCTGGCTCTCCCCAATCCGGCGCCTCATTGGGGATAGGACGGCCCATCGGTAGCCGTGACCACGACCAGTGCTGAAGCAGGAGTACCGGCCCGTACATCTGCTTCGCCGTCGGCTTCATTTTCAAGAACATTACACGTCAGTGTATTTTGATGGATTGATTGATTAAATAATTTACACTAAAATAAGAGTTGGTGACTTACCTCACTACTACGACACAGGTGGTAGTACAGATGCGCCAGGACAGCTCCACCCCAGTTGTACGACGACGGCCGCTCAATGTCCATCAGCAACGGGAGATACATCATCGGCATCTGATCACCGCTGGAATCAGGAAACATGACAGAACCAAAAAGGTCCATCACGTATCCCCGTGTATATCTGCAATACAAAACATATAAAAATTCTAATAGAATCATCGTATTATAAATTAATTAGTAGATATTAATAAAAATTTACCTCTGAATCTCCAGCTCGGTGGAATATGCCGAGAGACCCGTGATGAAGTGCTGCCGTAATCTCGTCATCCGCAAATAGAACTTCGACCTCCCATGGTCCCCAATGATATATGAAGGATCAGCTCCCAATAACTCCTCGACATAACCTGCGAATCTGGTGCTGTCAGAGACGCCGCCGACGGGTGTGCCACGGATAGACAAACCCCAGAGAGCACTCACATCCTGGAGAGTCACTGTCATCTCTCCGAATGGCATGTGAAACGTGTGCGTCTCGGGACGCCATCGCTCCACCAGTCCAACGATGAGAGATGCATTGATGATGCTCTTCTCTGTCCGCACGATGTCCACAACCTGGTAGAGACCCAGATTGACGAGGTACGGCTCCATCACCTCGTAGTACCTCATGTGAACGCACCTCAACTTCACATCTAGAAGATCCGTGTCCTGCGTTGAAAAATGTAATCCGCATGGTGACAACATAATAAAATTTAAATCCAACAAAATTTAATGAAAATATAAGAAAAGGAACGTACCTCACGAGAAGCCAGTGAGACTCGGTGCTCACTGTGGGGAATCCACAGGAGAGGACTGATGTGCTCCGTGCTGCTAGTACTGATCGGCTCGTCCACTACTGGACGTTGGGTAGGCCGTGCTCTAGGCATCCTGATATCTAAAATAACCTAAATTCGATGAAACTACGCTTAATCAGCATAATTATGGTAAAAAAGGCCAAAATACCCTAAATATTGGTCATCTGTGCTAATTACACTAAATTATGCTTGATCAGCATAATTATGGTAAAAAAGGCCAAAATACCCTAAATATTGGTCATCTGTGCTAATTACACTAAATTATGCTTGATCAGCATAATTATGGTAAAAAAGACCAAAATACCCTAAAAATTGGTCATCTGTGCTAATTACACTAAATTATGCTTAATCAGTCTAATTATGGTAAAAAAGACCAAAATACCCTAAAAATTGGTCAAACGTGCTAATTTTGGTAAAATTACGCTTAATCAGCATAACTATGGTAAAAAAGGCCAAAATATCCTAAATATTGGTCAAACGTGCTAATTTCGGTAAAATTACGCTTAATAAGCATAACTATGGTAAAAAAGTCCAAAATACCCTAAATATTGGTTATCTGTGCTAATTACACTAAATTGCGCTTAATTAGCCTAATTATGGTAAAAAAGACCAAAATACCCTAAATATTGGTTAAACGTGCTAATTTCGGTAAAATTACGCTTAATCAGCATAATTATGGTAAAAAAGGCCAAAATACCCAAATATTGGTCAATTATGTTAATTACACTAAATATTGGTTAACTTAGCTAATTACACTAAATTACAACAACATAATCTAAATTATAACACCTAAAACCTAAATCCTAAATCCTAAAATAAATAAATTAAAAATTAAATTAGATAAAAAAAAAATTTACCTTAAAGAAGAGAGAATTCGGTTGAAGATGGGAGAATTGTGAGAGGAGAGAGAGAAAAAGGGGTATATAAAGGGTGAAATGCGGGGAAAAAAAAAAGGTACATAGCCGGCCATTTTATGGCCGGCTTAGGGAGGGAACATAGCCGGCCATAAAATGGCCGGCTTGGGTATATTTCGAAATCAGATGGGATTCTGGGTATAATTAATAATTTGTATTAAACTTTGGATATTAATAAAAATGTCGGGAAATATTCAAGTTTTCTGAAAAATTTTAAAAATGCCTAGGCCGTCCAGGATCTTGGCGGCCAAGAAAAGAATAGGGTCGCTGAAATTTTTGGTGGCTAACCAATTTTTTTTCTGTGAAATAAACTATATAAGGAGTGTTTCTCTCTCCTCCCATTCACAACTAGAGCTGCAAACGAATCAAACCAAATCGAACTTACTCCAGCTTGAGTTTGAATTTAAATAAGATTCGAACCGAACTGGTTTGATTTGTTTCAGACCAAACTTCAATCGAACGAGTTAATTATGAATTTTTTTTGAATAGAATCGAAGTCAATCGAATCACGAACTACGAATTCACACCGAACAAAATTCACACAGTTTCCTTTTATCTTTTATCTTTCACGAATTCACACTGATGGATTATGGGCCAACCCAAAATTCCCTAACCTTTTACGCTGCTGGATTGATTAAAATCACAGCATGGACCTAGTCAAATGGAACTTATTCTATTGTTAATTTGTTACGTTGCTGAAACATTTTCCTATTATAAGTTACCATTATATTAACAATTTTGAGCTCTGATATAAGTTTGGTTCCTTGATCAGAGTCAAAATAATGATGATTTACGTAAGGTTTTGGCTTAGGTTTTGCATATTTTCTCACACTTATGTTTAATTAATTAGAGAAAAAGGCTACTGTCACCCTTCTTTGTGTTTTATTGCAGAAAACAGGTTTTGGGACTATTTTACACTAAATGGAGCTAGAATCGGGTCAATCGGATCAGCAACGCTCATCGACTAAGTCCCTGTTATGGCCCGTATTGCCTAATACGGACCAGGCCTAGCATTGACCAGAAGATAGCGCTGGAAGCATTAAAACCTAACCGTCAAGGTCCTAATACGGACTGTATCACCCAATACGGTCCGTATCCGAAGGCGTCTCTTGGGGAATAACTGCCGACAGCTGTTTCCAGATCAGTTTCTTAGCCCCTACTCAACCTCTACACGTCCCTACACTCCTATATAAGGCCCCTGGGCAGAATGATTAGTTATCTTTGTAATTAGGGTTAGATTTGATTAAAGTGAGAAGAGAGGAGTCCTTGTAACCATGCCGTTCCGCGGCTAAGTTCCTTTTCTTAGGGCTAGGCAGTAAACCTTGTTACTCTTGATGTTTTGATATATATATTTCTGTTGATTATGATTTCTTGTTGTTGTGCTAAAATGCTTTTGTGATTTATTATCTCTTCATCTAATTTCAATGATCTAGTTTGAGTCCGTTAGGGTAGTGACAGTGCTTTAATGGTAAGAGAAACTATTTGTATGAATTAGCCTCGTTGAGATCTATTAGGTTTATGTAAAGAAAACCTTAGCGGGAAAACCATAAACCAGACCAACAAAACGCGTACCAAATTCCATCACTTGCGTAAAGTAAATCGCAGTGATATGTGTAGTAATTTGGGGTATTTGAGAGATCAGACATTTGCGTAAGGTAAATCGCAGTGTCCTATGTAGAATCTCGGTGAAAGATCTGTCATTCTTGCGTAACATAAATCGCAGTGACCTATGTGGTATCTTTCATTAAACAACAACAGGAGATCAGACGCAACATGAATATATTGTCAAGGCGGATTGAGTGGCAATGGTGTGCCGAAACCCTAGGAATTCTCATCTCTATCTTTATTTTAATTACTTTTAGTTGCTTCCTAATTTACATTGATCAAAACAACATCTCTCAATTTACAGATTTCGTCTAGCCTTTCGAAAGATTGTGATTCGATCGCTCAAAGCATTGAACCAATATTCCCTGTGGATCGACCTCGTATATACTACTCGATAGGATTGTGCGCTTGCAGTCCGAACCGATAGCATTTCCGAGTTTATAAATATTAAAAGAAACATTACTCTCTTTTGAGTGATCATTCCTGCATTATTAAAGATTGATGGTTGAAGCCATTAGTTGCATTATTTGAGATTCAAACCTAAATAGTTCGTGAATCAATTTCGAACGAATTATACCCAGTTTAGTTTGAGTTTGAATAAGATTCGAACCGAACTGGTTTGATTTGTTTCATAATGAACTTCAATCGAACAAGTTAATTATGAATTTTTTTCGAATCGAAGTCAATCGAATCACGAACTACGAATTTTTTGGCAGCCCTACTCACAACTCACTCAAACCCAACATAAGAGAAAAAAGCAATTTCAGAGTTGATTTGAGGTGAATAAGATGAACAGTAACAATCGAGGTAGATCATCCAATCGTAACATAGTGAGAGGAGGGTCAATACATAGTCAAGGTAGAAATGAGGAAGAAACTGTCAAGTATGTTTTAGGAATAAAAAGAACTGTCAAGTCTGTTTTATGGAGGAACTTTTTAGGCGGTCTATTCGGTTTGAAATTTCAGACAATGACTTTGTGAAAAACCCCTATGGTTATGGTTTGAAAAAAAAGGTTGATCCAGAGTCTCTAATATCGGACAATGAGTTTGTTCCATGTACTTATACTGGTAAGGCTAGCACTTTGTCTACTGTCACTGATCTTGAGCCGCCTATTAAGAATTTCGGAGTTGATTTGAGCCGTCTACTGCCACTGATCTAGAGCCACCATGATTGGACGATCTACCTCGGTTGTTACTGTTTATCTTTTTTGCCTCAAATCAACTCCAGAATTGCTTTTTTCTCTTCTGTTGGGTTTGAGTGAGTTGTGAGTGTGAGGAGAGAGAAATAACCCTTATATATAGCTTATTTCACAGAAGAAGAAAAATTGCTCGGCCGCCAAAAATCTCGGCGATCCTATTCTTTTCTCGGCCGCCAAGATCCTGGACTGCCTGGGCATTTTTAAAAATTTTCAGAAAACTTGGATATTGTTATAAAATAAAGACAAACAAACATAAACAAGATAGAGAGAATACATAAAAGATGGCAATCTCTTTATTCATACATTTCTCATGTGTACAATACAAGATTACAATGCCTCTATTTATAGGCCACAAGTTGTAAATGAAAAGTCATTACAATAATAAATAAGAAAATAAATTCTAAATAGTAGTGGGACATGAATTCCAATAGTAGTGGGGTAGTGGGAAAGTGAATGAGGATTAATATTGGGAGTTACAAAATGAATGGACCATCCACTATTATATTCATAACACTCTCCCTTGGATGTCTATTTCATAAGAATATGCCTCATTAAAACCTTACTAGGAAAAATCCTATGGGATAAAAATCTAGTGAAGAAAAAATAGTACAATATTTCTTTTAATATACAACTACAACCTTACCAAGAAAACCCAGTGGGAAAAACCATGGTTAAGGAAAAATATAGTGCATATTAACTCCCCCTCATTACAACATCAATCAAGATCTTTAAGTTGACGAACTCCAATATTACGAGCTAGCTTTTCAAATATTGCAATAGGGAGCGCCTTAGTGAATTAATCTGCTAGATTTTCACTTGAACGAATTTGTTGAATAATAATAACATTATCATCTTGGAGATTATGTGTGAAAAAAAACTTTAATGAAATATATTTTGCTTTATCTCCTTTAATGTATCATTCCTTTAATTGAGTAATACATACAATATTATCTTAATATATGATCTTCAGGATAATTTCTCCAGAAGACAAACTACATGTCTGACGAATGTGTTGAATCACATATCTTAACCAAACATATTCTCGGTTTGCTTAGTGTATTGCTAAAATTTCTCAGAGTTAGCGAAGTATATGTTTAATTTCATTCCAATGTCTTCGCATAGAAGAACTATATCTTGCTAATAAATTTACAGCAAATGATATATTAAATTTTGTATGTCTAGCAAGATACAGAAATGTTACTATTGCACTAAGATATGGTACTTCAGGACCAAGTAGTTCTTCATCACTTTCTCAAGGTCTAAAAAGATCTTTATTCACATCTAATGATCTTACAACTATCAGAGTGCTCAATGAATGTGATTTTATCCATATAAAATTATTTCAGCACTCTTGCAATATAATTTTCTTGATGCATAAATGTCATTTTTAAATGTTCAATTTGCAATCCAAGGCAAAATTTTGTTCTCCCAAGATCTTTCATCTCAAATTCTTTCTTTAAATAATTTATTGCTTTTGGAAGCTCTTCAGGAGTTCCAGTGATACTTAGATCGTCAACATAAAACTGCAATTATAACAAAATCATTTTCATATCTTTTCATGAAAATAAATGGACAGATCGTATCATTATTATATCCATATTTCAATAAATATTCACTTAGATGATTATACCATATGTGTCCAGATTGCTTTAATCGATATAAAAATGTATTCAATTTAACTAAATAATATTCTCGAGAACATAAATTATATGCTTCAAGCATATTAAATCCTTCAGAGATTTTCATATAAATATCATTATCAAGTGAGTTATATAAATAGGTTGTAACAACATTCATTAGACGCAAATCAAGTTCTTTATGTATTGCCAGATTAATTAATTACATAAAAATTATTGCATCCACCACAGGTGAGTATATCTCAAAATTTCACCTTTCTCATTTGTTTTCACGTAAATATCAATTTCTATTATTCGGACTTTATGCCTTCATGTATTAGAGCTACGGACCAAATTTTTTTTGTTATTATTATTTTTAAGAGATTTAAATTCTGTCTCACGTAAAAATTATGCCTTCTATAGATTTCGAGTCATGATCCTCATTATTCATTATATTTAGCGCTATATTATATGCAAAAACATCATTGATATCAATTTCATCTCGGTTCCATCTTATTCCATTTATGATATAATTTATCGAGATCTCTTTAATTTTGTGAATTTCAGATACCTGAGTTTCTGCTAGAACTCCAATATTACTCATAATTTGATTCTCTTCTGGAGTTTTATCTGAAATTAGCATATCCTCGACTTAGCCATTTTTATTTTTTGCTCCTTTTCTTTTTTGAGGATTTTTATCTTTGGAACCGATTGGTCTTCCATGTTTCATGCATATTATAATTTCATTAGTCTGTGCAACAGGGAGATCGACTTTAATTATAGCATTAGCAGCTGGTACATGTGATTTGGTCACTTTCTTTGTAAATGCATCTGGAAATTGATTAACTATATTTTCAAAATGAATTATCTTTTAAACATCTAGTTAACATTATTTATGAGGATCAAAATTAGACAATGATAATTCATTCCAACTAATATCTTTTTCCAGCTGATTGTTTTCTCCCCCTAAGGTTGGGAATATTGATTCATCAAAATAATAATCGACAAATCTAGCCGTGAATAAATCTCTCATCAATGGTTCTAGATACTCTATTATATATGGAGATTCAAATTCAATATAAATTCCCAACTTTCTTTGATGTCCCATTTTAGTGCATTGTGGTGGGGCAATTATATGGGAAATATAATTCTTATATGGGAAATATTAGGTATGTGACCAAAAACCAATTATAATGGAGAAGTTTTATAATAGCTAGTTGGCATGATGCGAATTAGTATTGTTGCATGTAAAATATCATGTCTTCTTTTCATATATGAACATCTATAGGATGTTCAACATTAATTTTGGCATTGTCTAGACGTATTTTCTTAATTGATAATAATAAAAAATTATGCTCTTAATCAAATCAATTGAGTAAGTAATCTCGCAAACGCCAGGTTGCGATTTGATAATAAACATACATGTGACAATTTTGTTGATGCATCAATTAAAACCAAAGTTCTAAATAGCGATTATAGCGCTATAGCTTTTAAGGTCCGAAAAAGCTATAGCGCAGCTATAGCTAGCTATTTAGAACCATGATTAAAACCATAAAATATTCAAATAGTTCACATGGTGGATATAATGTTCCACAAATATCACATTGTATACGTTCTAGAAATAAAATAACACATAAAAAATTCATTAGATTAAATAATCTTCTAGTTCTTTAATGAATATCCATATTAAATTTCTATTATTTTTTCGCATCATTATTGATCCGGTATGGCCCAACCGGTCATGCCAAACTATAAACTTATTCTTATATGTAAACTTCTGGTTTACAATAACTTATGCTTCAATTATACTAATATAATGTGAAGTACAAGCCGGAGAAAAACATATGCAACATTTCTAATATGCATTTTTTAAGATTAAGCTAGTAATATAAAAATATTTCTTCATTGATTGTCTCAACATGATATCCATTTCAGTGGATATTCTTATAACTTAATAAATTCTTTGAGACTTCGAAGAATATAATGCATCATCAATTTAAATTAATGCTCCTCCATATAACAACAAAGTTGCTCTTTCAGAGCCTTCAATCAAATTGTTTATTAACAACAATTACAATTAACAAAATAAAAAAAATACCACCACAATAAACATTACTTCAACAATAAAAAAATATACATATATTTTTTTTATAGTTTATTTATTACTATCATCATTCATCAATTAAATAATTTTTATTTGCAAATTCTGTTGGGAAGACAAATTATTGAGTTTAAGTCGGGCCTAATCCGGTACATGTTAGGTCATGTAGTTCATCGGAAAAAAATTAAAGTAGATAATAGTACGCAATATCTGTTACTGATTTGGACACCACCCTTTTATTAAGGCTATTTAAAATCAAGGCGTAACAGTTTAATATTTTTGTTTTCTTGTTAAGAAAAATAATGTCAATTACTTAAAGCTTATACTCTTCTAGTTATGTTGATTTAAAAAAAAATCGATGTTTCCGATGCAAAATCTAAAATCAAGATCCTAGCATTAATAAATTCATTAAAAAAAATCAACAACATCAAAATGAACAACGTGCATCAATTTGGCTAAGATTGAGATAATCTTCACAAATAAAATTTGCCTCGATCTTTTTTCTCCTTATTTTTTAGTGATGCTTGACGTAGGTTTATATGATTTTTCGGCGTACTACAAGTACATTGGCGTACGACGGGTACGTGACCTATGAGCTTTAATTACAACCATATGATAGCATGAATTCTCTTGTTCGCTATTCTGTCACTTTTCTCATTCTTTTTGTTCATTATTTTTTGTGGTAATTCTTTTTGTTCATTTTTTTCTGGTGGAATAATACGTCTTTTCTTCATTACCATGTCCATATTTAAGAATTTGTCCATATATTATTATCATATTATTTTCCACTTCTGGTGGAATTATTATTTTGTTCAACTATGAGAAGACAAGAAATATACTCAAAATATTTTTAGAAATCTTCTTCAGGAAGATTAAATTATTCGAAAGAAAGTAATATGAATTATCATGTAAAATTTGTACATTATATATATTTTCTTGAAATTTCTTCAGGAAAATTTCTTGAAATCTTCTTGAACAAATTATATTTCTTGAAACCTTCTTCAAGAAGATTATATCATTGAAAAAATAAATTAATATGAACATTATATTAATTTTCTTAAAATTTCCTTCAAGAAAATTTCTTTAAATTTTCTTCAGAAATATTAAATTAAAAAAATTAATATGAACATCATAAAAAATTTGCGCATCGTATAAATTTTTTCTTGAAATCTTCTTCAGAAAAATATTTTTAATATTTCTTGAAATCTTATTATATTAATTTTGTACATCATATAAATCTTCTTCAAGAAGATTTCTTGAAATTTTTTGAGTCAGATGTAATATTGCACATTATAAAATTTATGATTAACATATTTGATAAAATTGAGAATTTATAATTATTAGATGGCTTCGGGCCAAAGGAATTAATTTATACTCAATTTGAGATAAATTCTCAATTTTATCTCAAATTAACCAGATTGGTTTTCGGACCATTTGAAATTTATGTTTAATGCAGAATAAAATCATAACATATATCAAACAGAATATAAACGTAATGTAATATAAAAGATAACTTATGACTTCAAATTTTTTTTTTTTTACGTTGTTATCTTGTGACAATTGCTAATTTGAAGTGTTATGATATTAAAATAAAAAATATATATTAAAAGTTTACCTTGAATCTTCAAGAGTTCTCGTGCTGATAACGTGTTATAAAATAAAGACAAACAAACATAAACAAGATAGAGAACACATAAAAGATGACAATCTCTTTATTCATACATTTCTCATGTGTACAATACAAGATTACAATGCCTCTATTTATAGGTCACAAGTTGTAAATGAAAAGCTATTACAATAATAAATAAGAAAATAAATTTCAAATAGTAGTGGGATATAAATTCCAATAGTAGTAGGGTAATGGAGAAGTGAATGAAAGTGAATGAAGATTAATATTGGAAGTTACAAAATGAATGAACCATCCACTGTTATATTTATAACAGATATTTCTATTTTTTTTTATTCAATGTTGGATATTAAAAAAAAAATCGGAAGCAGCAGAAGAAACTTAATGGCTCTTTCTACGCATATCATTCATTTTAGCAAATTTTAATCATTTTATCGTTCCAAATTGAAAATATCACTTTCCAGCGGAGAGTCGTTGATCCGTAACACAAAGATAAGAAATTTGTTAGTTTACATTATTGTTTGGTTGTAATGATTTAGATATAGAATTAATTTATTTTTAAAATTTTAGGCCCATATGGATGCATGAGGTCATGATAGGGGTGAAAACGGAGCGGACATTGGTAAAACCATATTCATATTCACATTACATTTTAAAGAGCGGATACAAATACGGATACGGATAGTAAACAGATGTCAAAATGTAAAATCAAATTCACCTTAAACGGATACGAAACGGATAATCTACTAATACGGATTCGAATACATATACAAAACAAATAATTGTCGGATAATAATGTTATATGAACTTTAAAATAAATAATAATTAATAAAATATAAATATGAAAATAAATAAATAATTGTAAGTTGATGAAGAGATTGATGTTGAAAAGATGAGAGATATTCCATTGATATGATATATAAACAAAATATAAGAAGTAGTAACAAAAGATAGTATGGTGTAATGGTTTGAAGCTTGGTGGCCAAAACTCTCATGCCACAACACAAGGGTTCGAATCCCCTTGAAGGCCAAAATTTTTTTTCTAGGTATTTATAAATTATCCGCATCCGTTTAAATCCGGATTCGGAAAACCTCTTAAAGGCTAAAACAATTCTTCTAGGTATTTAATAATTATCCGTATCCGTTTAAATCTGAATTCGGATAATAAACGGATATCCATATCCGTTTACAGCCCTAGGTCATGGGGACCAGTATTATTGGAAAAATTGAACTTTGTTTTTTTTTGTGGATCTCGAAGTTCCTATGTTAGTGCGAGATATTATTGTTTTATCCAACTAATTTAGGTTATATGAATATACAAAATGGTAGGCCATAAATATTTAAAATTTTCATGATCCGTTGTTAGCAATTTGAATGAGTTTTAATTTTTCAATATAGCCAATTAAGTAGCATCCAATACCAATACTAATACCAATACCAACACCAATTTTGTGCATATCATGAACACATCCTAATTAAAAAATATGGATATATTTCCGCGGAACGGATGCTACATGTTATCCATAGAAACCCGAAAATATGGTTGATGAACTCAGGATAGCAATTTGAATGAGTTTTAATTTTTCAATATAGACAATAGAGTATCATCCGGCACCAATTTGTGTGCATCCTAATTAAAGATTTTATAATTACTTTTAAAGCAAACTTGCTAATTTAAAAACTGTGGTACATTCCAGCAATTATATTAGCAATTAACATATCAAATTAGCAATTTAAAAGAAATCACAGTTGTAGATGCTCTAATGGATATAATTCCGAAGACTCTCTCTATAAATTATTCATTACACAAAAGAATAAAAAATTTAGAGATGGACCACAATGATATAAAAAAATCAATATAAAGGACGGATTTGATAAATTTAAAATATTTGAGACCCCAAAGTTTTTGCATTGAAACACGGAGGTCATGTAATTTTCATTTTTTTTTTGTTATTCAAAGCCCGTAGGCAAATTACAACTTTCTTCTAAATCCACAGAAAACTCCCGTATAACATTTGATTTTAGATTCTGTAACAACCAGCTACTGCATAAAACATGGAAGGGTATACCCCGAGCATTCCCAACAAATCAACCATTCAATCTCCCGTTCATCGCCAAATTGTCATTTCTACCTCCAATTGGATGAGTCCGGATCCCCTAAAGTAACACAATTTTTTAGTTTAGACGTGTACGGTGCCTATTCGGTGGTAGCGCAGGGGTCCAGGTTCTTTAAGATTCGTGTTAGAGCACCTTGGACGGTTTGGATCAAAACTCAAAAATTGGGTTACTGCACTGGATCTGAATTCCAATTGGATGGGGTGTATTAGTTGAGACTTGAGAAAGATACTGCGCATTCTACTTCAGATCGGATTGGTCAGAGAGTTATGATGGACGGTCCGGATCTAATCAAAATTTGAGTTCCGAACTTAGTGACTTACGGTCAGACCAAACCTTTCTATGCTTTGAATTGTAGTAGTATATGAATGCAAAAAAAAAAAAAAAAAATTGTAGTAGTATAAGCAGAATCTTCTTTTCTGTTTATTTTCTCCGTAGAATCTCGTTCAAACGGAAGCAGAGACGTCATACTCGCTCCTGATAAACTCCGAAAGAGAGAGGAGAGAGAGACTTGCAGCCGCTTCCAACTTCCAAGGTTTTCGATCGATCGTTCGAGAGAGGGAGAGACAACGACACAGAGAGAGAGGTAATGGAGACCAGCGGGCCACCAGCAAAGCAGGAGTTTCTCCGGAAGTTTGGGAATAGCTACGGGTACCCCGATGGTCCCAAGAGCATCGACGAGATTCGAGCCACCGAGTTTAAACGATTGCAAGGTGCTAAATTGATAGTTACGTTTTGTTTTAGAGTTCTTGTGTGTTACGAATTTGTTGTACCGGACTTATATCTGAACCACTCGAGTGTTCGACTACTTAGTTTATTTCAATTCCTTTTCCATTTGTACCTCAATAATGTAGCACTGTGACCTACCAAAATTTGGAGTTCCCTGCCCAGAATCAAAGAGGAATTGTACCGGCTCTTCTAGAATTGAGCTTAATCCAAGTGGAAAGAAGCGGGGCTTCCTGTGGAGCTCAGCTTAATCTTAAATCCTTTCAAGTAAAGAGAACATAGGGAGAAGAGATGGTACAGTCAAGTGTTGGTTGGTTTAATTAAAGGAGAGACGGGTTTATTCCAAAGTGGTACTTGGAAGTAGGAACTCCAGACTAGTGACCGTCCAGTTCCAGAATTAGTTTTGTGTTTTGCAATAGCAAATTAGTACTTAATAGGGTTGACTCCAAGCATTCATCCAGCCTGATTCCCTCACCAAAGGTTTTCTAGAAACATCTGAACTTTAAATGAATGCAATTTGTTGGAGTATTCTTCAATTATAACTTCTAAGAAGTAATTACAGGGAAGGTGTATTTGGATCATGCTGGCGCAACACTTTATTCAGAGAAACAAATGGAGGAAGTGACAAAGGACCTTCTTTCAAATGTCTATGGAAATCCTCGTATCCTGAATTTCTTTCTAACATTTTTTAGTATAATTTTAAGAAGAATTTCAGAAAAAGAAACCGTGCATTAACATGATATTCTATATTACACAATTGTGTTGAAAAAAATAAGAGATATCCCTTGTTTATCCTTTGCATTTTCACTTAAGTATTGATGTTATATTTTATTTCCTTTAATTTATTACAGAAGTTATCATAACTGTACTGAGCTTTCGTATCTGCTACGACCATCAAATATTATTGGATATACCATACTTTATTTTAAGATTTTTTTTTAATCTCCTGAGAGATTGTTACAGTGAATTCTCTCTTGATTCTTTAATTATTTTATATAAGATAGCCAAAATGACTCTAGTCTGGCCACTAGTGACCTCATCTCTGAAGCGCGTCAACAGGTGCATTTAAATTTTTGTTGTTGTTGTTGTTGTTATTCTATTAAGGGAACATTTTGGAAAAACGTTTATCGTCATGTATCCTCTGTTCTTACTTTCACAGTATCTGGTACTGATATCCTAAGGCCATAGCTTATGTTAACCAAGAGTTATTGTCTCAATTTTTGATATGAAGTGGTGATCAGGTACCTGCATTTCTGGTCAGCACTAGATTAGATCTGGTTCAAGTAAGAATTTTAACCAAGTTCATAATAAAAGGTCGTTTCATAGGTGCTGTACTGTAAGGTTGGTTACAGTGCCTGTAGAAGCCTGATGGAACAGTTCTAAAATGAGATAGGAAGCTTAACCACTATCTTTTCATATTTGTAAGTCCAGTGATAACAAAATCTATTTCTTTTGGGTACTTGCTAATTCCACCTTAACAGGTGTTGAGATATTTTAAAGCATCTCCAAAAGAGTACAAATGCATATTTACTTCTGGTGCAACTGGAGCTTTAAAGCTTGTTGGTGAATTCTTTCCCTGGAGTAAGGAAAGCCATTTTATGTATACTTTGGAGAACCATAACAGTGTGCTTGGCATCAGAGAGTATCCTTTTTCTATAAGTATAAGTAAACAAGCTTCCTGCTGTATTGAAATAATTTCGTCAATTGCCCATAGAGAGCTCGAGGTAGTATAAAGTTCCAAACAAGAAGTATTTACATTTGGAAAGTAATTTTCGGCCCCTTATCTTCCTTTTTCTTCAAGGAAAGCAAAGTATAGGAAAAAGATAAATGCAAACTGACGTCATTCAAGAGAAACATGGAGATGTGGGGGTCTTTTTCAAGAAAATGGAGTAGGGATATATTTCAATCTCTGCTGTGTCATAATACCATATTTCTCTAAGAATGTGCGAATAGAGGTATGTACGTGAGATTATCTCTTTTCTTTTTGATAGTTGCGTAATTCCTAATTTAGATATATATGTGATGTTACATGCACGCGCGCGCGCACACACACACATCTGTGTGTGTGATTTAGTTTTTCCTTAATGGAAATAATGATAGATACGCTTTAAACAAGGGGGCAACTGTGTTTGCCGTGGAAATTCAAAAGAATGAGAACCAGTGTGCTAAAACTCAATGCAATGAATCTTCTATCAAATTTGTGAAACATAAGATCCAGAGAAGAAGCCAATATGTTTTGCCAGAAAATGCTCATAATGGTGGTCTTTCAGGTACGAACTAATATTGCCATCTTGGAAAAAAAAAAAACAGAAAGAAAGAAAGGGATATATACAACCACACCGACACATTACTTTAGATGCCCCTGTAATAACATACAAATACGCAAATTATGCACATTTTATTGAAAAAATATATCTTTTGTCTTCTGTCTTTAAGGATTATGCATCTCAATTCTGTATGGTTATAATTCATATTCGGACATTGGGCAAGAACTAATTGTTTAAATTAGTCAACAAAAAAAAAAGAATTCTGAAAACGATCTTTATGCATATGTTTCTATGGCTGCTGCAGTGTGTGCGTGTATGTGGACAAGGGAGGTGGGTAGGTGTGTGCGTATTGTTGTTGTAATGGTTAGATGCATGTGTATTAAGTACAATTGATAATTTTTCTTCTTTTGTAAATATCAAATTCTAAGTAATTACTCGTTGAACTTTTTTATCCTTGTGCAGGAGAGGTGTACAATG
This sequence comes from Carex myosuroides, assembly GCA_028015225.1. Classification (NCBI taxonomy): domain Eukaryota; kingdom Viridiplantae; phylum Streptophyta; class Magnoliopsida; order Poales; family Cyperaceae; genus Carex; species Carex myosuroides. The sequence continues at coordinate 8,248,473 of CM051488.1, forward strand.
TATTTGCATTTCCTTCTGAGTGCAATTTTTCAGGCCAGAAATTTCCTCTTGACATAGTTAACTTGATAAAAAATGATTCCTCAAGAATTCTTGGGGGCCAACATAAACGAGGGTAAGTCTTGAGCATTAACTTTGCCTTATACTCTACAGTTTGAATGGTACCAGTAACCACAATTTCTTAATATTGTTTGATCAACTCCAAATATTAGTCAATTAACTCTCAATTCTAAATCACTCAATTAAGCTTTTCCACTCTAATATCTAGAAATACTTGGGAAAATGATGCATTACATAGATGTTAATTTGAACTCTATTGTAATAATGCATGACTAAAATTTTTTGTTCTTAATAAGAAAAATGTTTATTTACTGTAGGGGCCAGTGCATGGTATTAATAGATGCTGCAAAAGGGTGTGCAACTGACCCACCAGATTTGGAGAAGTTTCCAGCTGACTTTGTGGTTTTATCTTTCTACAAGGTGAGAGAGAAAAATGAAAAGGAAAAGTTCTCTTTGATTCAATAACACCTATTTGTAAGAACATTGTTCAATCTGACCATATTTTTTCTGTTTTCATCATTTTTTTTTGTACCCAACTCTAATTGGCCACCATTTATAGGTTATTTCAAAATTACACAGAGCTTAAATAAATCAATAATTGGCAAAAAAAAGGACTAAATTGCCCCTGATGTTTTTTCATATATACTAACTGAAGATATTACAACTCATTTCAGTGCCGATATTGTTTATAGAGGAAGGATCACTGACAATGGTTATTTTGACAATCTTGACAATGAGTTATAAAACAAAAATTCAAATAAAATTGAAAAGTGAAAAGTAAATTTATAGGTATGTTATTGGAAATATTAATAGCCTAACATTTAAATTTCATGCTATTTAAGTATTGTTTGATGATGCATCAAGGACTGTTAATTTTGGCTCATTTAAATTTCAAATCACTTGATGTACGGTAAAACATACATTACATCTCATTATTTTTCATAGACATGATATGTGGATAATTTAATCACGCATATAATGTTGGATTTTAAATTTAACTTTTATTTTTATTGTCAACATTGTCAAGGGCCATTTCAAACACCACCTAGTATTTCTGTATGTACAGATCACTCCTAGTATTCTTAGTAAAACCAAACATCTTAGGTCAGTTGTAAATGACACAACCCTAAAACAGAATGTTAAAAGTTGATAAAATAAATGCATCTGATTTTTTCATGTTAACTCAGCTTGCTAGCTTTGTAACTACTACTTACCCAACATATAAGTATGCTATTTTCAATTAAGTTAAATTGAACTTGATAGGAAGGGAAGGGCTTTTAGGGGTAGGGTTTAATAAGATTGTTGATGTCTAACGAAATAGACCTCCTTAGGAATCTGTTGGATCTGTGTTGCAAATAAGGTAATATTGGCATAAATATTGAAAAAGTTCAATTTTATGTCATGATCTATTAAAACAAATAATTTGAATTTCAGATATTTGGTTATCCAACTGGTCTCGGTGCATTGCTTGTCAGACATGGTACAAATACAAAATTTGTCTAATACAAAATTCTCATGCTATCAATTCATTTATGCTTATGTACTTATTAAGAAAAAAATTGACAGATGCTGCCCGTTTGCTAAACAAGACTTACTTCAGTGGAGGTCGGTGGTGTACTTTTCTGATCATATTTTCCCACTTATTTCCTTTTGCAAGATTAACACTCTATTTGTCATAGTTGTAAACAAGCCAAACATTTTTTTTCCTTGCAAATGTTTTCCAACTTTAGAGAAACCACTCTTCTCAGAGAATTGTAAACTTTCTGCAATTTTCTTATTGGGTGAATATAAAGAAACTTCTATTAATGCAAGTCAAATGAGAAAGACATTCGTATTTGTTGTAAAATGTTGTGGTTACTTTGCGAAAAAGTTATTAAAATCTATGTTATGTAGTTTTCATGCATTTTTTATTGGAAACTATGTATTTTCTTATTGAAAAATAATCCAGGTACAGTATCTGCCTCAATTTCAAACACGGACTTTGTCAGAAGAAGAGAGAGTGTTGAACAATTGTTTGAAGATGGTACGGCTTCTTTCTTGTCTATAGCTGCCATCCGTCATGGCTTCAATATAATAGACTCCTTGTCTATAGCAGCCATATCACGGTACGTGAATCTCAATTACCATCACACCAGCTGCTTGTAAGGGTTCCTGACTGACTATTTGTATTGATGTTGACCTTTTCCTTTTGGGAGCCAAAACCTGTATTGTATAATAAATTCCATGCAAACTCAAACCCTAAGACTCCAAGAAGAGAGGAAAGCAAAAGAATATTGCTGATTCTGAAAGAAATGGTATAATGTGCATCAGAAGTAATTATGAATACTTAAATTAAGAGAGAATTATTTGTTTTGAAGTGATGCTACCAAAATTGGAAGCTTATAACCTATGATCTCGTATGACAATTGTTATGCAGGCACACAACATCCCTTGCGTCTTATATGAGAAAAAAGATGTCAGAATTGAAGCATGGAAATGAAATTAATGTTTGTACAATCTATGGAGGAGAAAATATCAAGGTGTGTTCTAGTCGTGTACGCTAAATCACCTCCTTTTTTTTTTTTTCTGATAAAGCCCATAGGCTATAAAATTCTGCAATAATTTGACTTCATTTGCTGACATGAAAAGTTGGGGGTTGTTTCTGTAATAAATCCGTAGTAAATATCGTCCAAATAGAAGCAAACAGTTAGTATATTATTATTTTGTATTTTTCTTTTTGCAACATAACAATATGTTCCTTATTGTTCTTTTGGTATTGTACTTTTCCAGAAGCATTTATTTTTTATTAACTTCCTCAATAGTACTTTCTTACTAATAACTCCATATATCAGCTTGGTCCTACTATTGCTTTCAATTTGAGAAGAGAGGATGGATCATGGGTTGGATATCGGGAGGTGGAGAAACTAGCCTCATTATCTGGAGTCCACTTGCGTGTAAGTCTAGATGCACAATCAAAATTCATTCCCACCGAGACTATTACCCTTAATTTGTTAGGTTCAATTATTTTTTATTTTTTTAAGGTAAATAGGTGACAACCAACAAATAAATAGGAAATTAGGTTAACTTAATACTTCCTAATACATCACATGTTACATGTTGAGAGATTGCACTTATGGGGTTCCTCTTTCTGAATCAACCATTTAACACAAATTAGTATGTAATTAATGATCAGTAGCATTCATACTGTATCAGAAACGCCAATACTTAGAAATTAGCCGATTAATTGACTTTATTTTTTTTTATCATGACATTTGTTTTCCTAAATATTACTATTCTGTTTTGTGTGTACTTTTTCTGTCAGACTGGTTGCTTCTGCAACCCTGGTGCATGTGCAAAATATCTCGGTTTATCTCACTCAGACCTTATTTCGAACTTTGAGGTAAATCTAAGGTTTCAAAGGCCCTGAAACATTGTTTAGCTTTTATCATCTCTTCCTGTTCATGGTTATTTTAAAATGCAGACTTTTGTTCATTCTATGATTTTCACATGCTAGGCTGGACATGTTTGTTGGGATGATAATGATGTGATAAATGGAAAACCAACTGGTGCTGTTCGAATTTCATTTGGTTATATGTCTACGTATGAGGATGCTGAGGTGCCACACCTATTGCACTTAAAAAATTGTTTGATTTCTTTTGTCTGTTTTCTGTTTATGCATGACTGGTTTACCCCTGAAATAAATTAGCAAGAGTAAGAGACTCGTAATGCTTGGATCTCAGTCCTCTCTGTGTTTTTTTTTTTGGCTTATCTTAGTATTTAATTTTTGTTTTAGTTATAATTGAGACTACAGGCCAAAACAACACAAAAATGAAGGGGTGATATTTTAAAATAATTTCTTGCAATCTCATTTGGTGATGTACTATTTTGGTATACTGGTTCAGCAGCCCTCAAGTATAAATATAACCATTCTGGATCGCTGCTGATTTCTACTTCTTCAAATAACTAAACTAACAGTTTTACGAAAGAACTATCTATTGATTCATGCAGCAATTTATGCAACTTCTGGAATCTTCTTTTTTGTCAAAATCAAGAAAGCCATTTGAAAATGGGTTGGTCCCAAGCTTGAAGGCTCTCCAGTTGTCAGGTATATACAGTATCTAGATCTGATGTGTGCACCTTTGTTGTTATTGGTATGGATCTGCATGGCAGTGGATTGTTTCTGCTACCAATAAAGCATCACCAATGTATCTGGTATTGTAACCAGTTAATACTGGTATAGGAATTAACAGGAAAATACCAGAAACTAGATTCATATTGTTTTTATGGATATGGAACTGCATGACAGTGTATTGTTTCTGCTACAAAAAAGCATTACCATTGTATCTGGTATTGGAACCAGTTAATGCTGGTATAGGAATTAATAGGCATATACCATAAACTAGATTCTTATTTGATGTTGTGGTTTATCGGAACAAACCAAGAAAAAACCATCAGTGGAAATTAATAGTTATAATTTAATGAACGATGGAAAGTAATTTGAACTGACAAAATTGTGAGTGTGAACTTTTAATAGACATTTAAAAAATTAACTCAAATTTTATGAGTATAGGGGCTATTCAGCTAAAATCCATCACTATTTATCCCATAAAATCTTGTACCGGCTTCAAGGCACTGAGCTGGCCTTTGTGCAATGCTGGTATGTTCTAGTCTCTGCTATGCAAATTCGTTTCTTTTCTCTTCAAATTTTTTTTTCTCATGTCTTGTTTTACTTATTTTTATGTTTACCATTCACACAGCTTTAATACCTTTGCTCTTATTGTAGGATTAAAGTATGATAGAGAATGGCTACTTAAAGGCCCCAGTGGTGAAGTTTTAACTCAAAAAAAGGTGCATAAATGCATGTGAAACATACTTAAACATTAGTGCTCCTAAATTTGCAATATTGCCCTCATTTTTTTCAATTATTTAACTGACCTTATCTTCATATAAACTAAGGATGTGCAAATAAGCCTTCATTTGATTCATCCTTGCATCAGTATATTATTCACTAAACAGACTAAAAGCTCTATTAACCTAATTAAAACCAGTAACTTGTGCATACTGGTATTTCAAAAATTAACTTGTGAATCTGTTGTAGGTTCCAGAGATGAGCTCGATCTGTACTTTAGTTGATTTGAAACAGGAGAAATTGTATGTCGAATCGCCAAAATGCAAAGAGAAGCTAGAAATATCTCTTTTGCTCAGTTCTTCTTGCGTGGCTGAAGAAATTGATGTCTATGGCTACAGGTACTTCCAATGTTTACGCCTATAATCATTAAAAATTGCCACTCTAATGGATGTTGTAATATAATAGATGGCTCTAATTAAATTGTGACTGAGATAGTAAGGGAGGATAATAAATGTATGAGCAGGACATAGATAGTAGGACCTTTCTTTTTTATATGTAGGCTACTTAAAATGTTGTACTTACAGGCATGCAACTAGTAAGATTTATTTTTATTATTTTTGTCCAAATATTTCGTATGATTTAACTCTATTGTTGGTACTAATGGGTTCAACCTCCATATCTGAGTTACTTCTGAGAAAAGTCAACTAAGCCCATCATAATAGGAACAAACTCAATCCCAATAAGACCCATTAATTTGGAAAAAACTAATTTCTTAAAAAATATGTGAACAAACTATTAGTAACGGAAATTTTGCGTAATTTTATTTCCTAGAGGAAGTGAAGACTTGGGTTAATTTTGAGGGTAAAAACCATTGGTTCCATCGTTTTTGTAAGCCTTGTGACATTTTTCAAAGAATTACAGGAAGGCAGATGTGCAAATGGAAAAAATTACAAATGGCATACAGCCAGAAAAACCAATTTAGTGGGAACACAATTCAGTCCTGACAAAGAGGGTTGTTTTTGGTTACTCCAGCTTGACACCCAAAATATCACTCTAACGTATATTTTCATATCTCATTTTTACAATTTGCGGCACCGGCAACAAGAGTGACAATTTTGATTACTAGATATAATCTACTGTACAATCCTTAATGTACTAATCTCTAAAAATTCTTGCCCAGGTACCAAGTACATGGTTATGACGATGGCATAAATGCATGGTTCAGTAGAGCAATTGGTCGACCTTGCACACTTGTAAGATGTACCAGTTCAAAATACCACTTATGCAACAGCAACCCTGTACGAAGCACAGTTATGTGCAGAGAAAACCGAAGCCTTCTCAGCTTTGCAAACGAGGCACAACTGTTGTTAGTGTCAGATGATAGCGTGCTTGATCTCAATAGTCGATTATGCTCAAGTATGCTTTTATTGCACTTGAACTTAAAATTCTTCTTCTTTTACATCTATCCCACCCTAAAACTTCATATATGCCAGTTATAATTTCTTTATGACATATGCTGCTATCACTTGTTATTTGAACTTTTTGAACTGAAAATCCTTCTAAATTCAATCTGAAGCAACTTTTGTATAACTTTGGAAGGAAGAAAAATATAGGTGACATGTATGTGTATTTATATAAAATGTTTCAAGTGATGTTAGCGGAAGGGTTGGGATTCATTGACAATAATATTTTGGTATTAGTGGAAGGGTTGGGATACTTTGACAACAAATTTTATTTGACAGTCTTCACAGTGGGATAAAGAAATATTAATAATCTATATGATATGCATCTCATACTCGAACAGTCTGTGTTTCATGCATGTTTTACAAGAGGTGGCATTAGGGCAGGATAGATTGGATTTTGGGTTGTTCAGATAGATTGAATCTTGGAATTTATTACCAAGCACTTTTTTCTAAAGCTCAATTCAAAGTAATATCAAGACAATAATTTTGGATGCTGAGAAGCACTTTGGAGTTTATATAGACTCTATACAATTGTGTTGAATGTATCTGTTTCGAGGGAGTTTAGTCAATTTTTGTTTTGGTTTAATTTTATTGGCAAATACACCAAAAATCTTTTACTATTGCCCTAACAATAAGAAATACTGGATTTCTTGTTTGTACATTTGAGTTTCAAAGACACCCTATTTATTCATGTCCTGCAAACTTTGGGTGAAGTTCATCAATTTGTGTTTAACTCTAGTACTGAAGTTTATCTGATCTAGTAGTCTGCCTGATGATTGTGCTCTTTGTTTAGATGTAAAAGAAAATGAATAAAATAAATTTCTTGAGAAACGAATTGATCTGTGTACTCTTCTCTTTCCAGAAGTTCAAAAAGATCATGTGAATGTAGATGCGACACGGTTCAGACCCAATTTGGTAATTTCAGGTTCAAAACCATATAGTGAAGATAACTGGAGAAGCCTTCAAATTGGAAATGCTCTCTTCACTGTGAGTTTCCTATGTATCTTGATTTTTTTTTTTATTACCATTTTCTTAATGTACTCTGTCCAAGACTCCAAGCAATGAGTCCTGGATGTTGGAAAAATACCAGTTTTCTGGGAACAGTAAAATTCTATTATTATTTCCTCTGTACTTTTTAACTTTTTCATTAATTAAGTTCGTAACTTTATATGCTCATTTGGCTCTATGGGCTAATGAATAATTAGAGCTGTATAATTTTGTGTTTGCTAGAACCCTGATGGTATATTGCTGTACCAGTCAGTTCTGGCTAATATATTAGTCCCTTCTTTGATATAAAATTTTCTAATTTGACAGTCCTTAGGAGGATGTAACCGATGCGAGATGATAAATCTCAGAAATTCATCTGATCAAGTGCACAAATCGAAGGAACCTCTTCTTACCTTGGCATCTTATAGAAGAAACAAGGTATCACATAACATTTACATTTTAGTTCCATTAGTTTTGGAAAGCCAATTTGGTCAGTGAAACATTATTATGTGCAATTCCTGTCAATAACATATTAAGAGGTTTAAAGATCGCTCATGGGTGTAAGAACATGTGCACATGCAAAACTTTGGTCCAGTTGATTTACCCATTCAGTGGTGCTATCCTCTAATTCCCAGTAAATGGAAACATATCCTAAAATTTGGGGAATGTAGTTCTTGTTTTAGCAAATGCCATAAGCCCAGCTTGTCTCTGAACTCATCCACCAAGAGAGACAAAGGAGGTGTGGGGTATATGTCATTACTGTCTCATTCGCATGGATACATAAGATACTTATGACTGATGAGGTTTTGTAGGACACCTATAAGATTTTTTATCCATACAGTTTTTCAAGTGGGCACTTTGTAATACATTTTTTTGTGGTGAAACAGGGAAAAATATTATTTGGCATCCTATTAAGATACGAAGACAAAGTTGGAGACGAAGAAGGGTTGATGAATGGGAAGAGATGGCTCCATGTAGGACAAGAAGTTTATCCAACGATCTAGGTCAAAAGATGAAAAAAGAAGGAAAAGAAGCAAAAGAAAATAACATAAAAAAAGTCATAGATGGATGACAGTCAAAAGAAAAAATAAAAAAGCAAAAGAAACACATTAAAAAGGAAGTCATAGATGACAAATGCAAGTTGTATTGAATCCAAAATAAAGTTGTATTGAACTACATACACGTGTGTACAAATGTAATAAATGTGAGGAACTTAGCTGTCTTAAGTGCACAGTACGAAAACGATAGCAAGTGTCAAATTAAACCCTTGTACATGTGTCTGCATTTATTTCTTCTATTTATCTTTTGAAATCAGAGGAAATAATAGAGGCATCATACCGGAAATGGGGATCCCCACCCCGGGCATGATGCTTGATTAGTGTTTGAATGGCCTTAATTTAGCCTAGTAATCTTTTATCTAATCATATCATATATAGTGTTAACACGACTTGACATATTAGAGCATCTATATCCTTGATATTATTAGAGTTTCTAAACTGACGTGGTAATTTCTAATCTAGTTTCAGGGATATGGGAGAGTTTCTTATTTAGAAATTATGCAGTAAAGTTTCTTATTAAGAAACTGTTTGTAAAATTAATATATAAACAGTAAAGTTTAGTCAAATGATTTGTTTAAATTATTTCTCTTTTTTAATTTATTACTGACGTGGCTTAATAGAAACTCTAAAATTAATTTCAGGAATGTGAGAGTTAGAAACTTTAGAGACTTTAATTTCTAAAAAGTGATTAAATAAAAGTGGTTAACAGTTATTTAGTAACTTATTTGAGTTGTTGGGATGTAGATACTCTTAGGTATGATCTTCTTCTTTTGGGTGGCCATGTTGTTAATACCTAACACTTGGTTTTACGCCTTTTTGCCTCGTAATTATCTCGTAACTAATATCATTTATTATAATTAAAGATTCTCTTTGGTCAATTAGTAAGAGATTAAAATTGAGTAAAAAAAAGTCTCATTCTGTTTTGATGATCTTCTACAAATGAATGATTGCATGTACATATTGATTTTTTTTTTAATGGTTGTTGGCAATTGCCGACAACATATATATTGATTTAAAAAGAGTATTTACTGGTAAACATAAAGCCCCTCGGCTCACTAACTATACAAATGAGGAGAAATTTTTATTACATTTTGCAAATTCCGTTAAGCGACTTCGAAAAAGAGAAAAATAAATAAGTAAATTCTCAACAACTACCGTAGCCATTTCTCAACTTCTAGAGCAGTATCATTTTTAGAAAGTCTAAAGCAGTATCATTGATGAGATGAGGAACCGCTTTTTGCTTGTCTGAAATCTCCACAGTTCTCATGCACCTGCCGCCCATACGAATTCACATCACCTCCGGTACCGTAATAGAGAATCTTTTACAATTACTTGATCTGGACCGTTCTTTTTAACTTGGCACGAATCTCAAAGCCCAATAATACTGCCCCCTCCGTTAGCCCGAATCCCAAAGCGGCTGGGAGTTAATCTCAAACCGTAAAGTGAAGGGAATCTTTTACGGTACCGGGGAGGATATGGATCCCCGCCCATACCACATGCCAAAGAATTCTACACCGTTTTTGGAGTCCTATGTGAGACATTCCGTTGAGACGGGGTACCCTCTATAAATCAGAACCTCTTGTGTTAGAATTTTATCATCCAGCATCAACCAGATAAAGATCCTAACCTTGGGGACCTTAATTCTCCAAAGGGCTTTTTGGGTAGAGGAAATGATACCCTATGGTGCATTGCCCCATACACTGAGGAGCAAGAAAAAACCGGACGGGGTCCATCCCCATTTTGAACCCCTATGGTGTATATATTGATTTTATCAAATGGGGCACGTTTAAATTTGAGGGGGGATCACTTGGCAACGAGTTTCTTTGACAATCTAATCTGAGCCCTTGGATCAAACCTCATCAAACATTTTTCAAGCTAAATTAAAGATACTGATAAGTTGCTCATCAAATATTAGACTAGAAAATTGAGCAAAAAGATTACTTTATTGATCAATGGTTCGGGCTTATATAAGCCTTACAACGCACTCTTACAAATAACACCCTAGATTATCCCGTAATGTCCTATTTGCCAATAGGTCCCTAGAAAACCCCGAAAACACGTAAACATACAAAATATCTCAACACTCCCCCTCAAGATGGGCGAAAGATATCCACTAAGCCCATCTTGTCACATCCTCTCGCTAAGTCCAATGAATTGAGTCCTTTCGTCAGACAATCTGCTGCTTGGTCTTTGGTTGCAACATGACCTAACTCCAGGAGTCCACTGGTCAACTTCTCCTTGATGAAGAACCTATCGATCTCGATATGCTTGGTTCTATCATGCTGTACTGGGTTGTTGGCGATACTGATGGCTGACTTGTTATCGCACCACAACTTCATTTTGGCTCCTTGGTCCATCTTGAGCTCCACCAGCAAGGCTCTCAACCACAACATCTCTGCCACGCCTAAGGCCATGGCCCTGTACTCTGCCTCGGCCGTGGATCTCGCAACCACTGTCTGCTTCTTGCTCTTCCAGGAGACCAAATTGCCTCCTACAAACATGCAATATCCAGACGTGGACTTCCTGTCATTAGCACAACTAGCCCAGTCTGAATCACAATAGCCCTCAATGTTCAAATGCCCATTCTTCCTGAAGATCAACCCCTTCCCTGGTGCACTCTTCAGGTACCTCAGAATATGGTACACAGCATCCATGTGACCCTCTCTAGGGTCATGCATGTAGCGGCTCACCACACTCACAGCAAAGGATATGTCGGGACGAGTGTGGCTCAGATAGATCAAGCGGCCCACCAATCTCTGGTACCTCTCTCTATCAACTGGCTCTCCTGCCTCAGCACCCAGCTTGGACTTCTGGTCAATGGGAGTGGTCGCAGGCTTGCACCCCAGCATACCTGTCTCTGTGAGCAAATCTAGCACATACTTCCTTTGAGATAACACAATCTCCTCTGCACTACGAGCTACCTCAATCCCAAGGAAGTATCTCAGATGTCCCAAGTCCTTTACCTCAAACTCCTTGCCCAATCTGGCCTTTAGCTGAGCAATCTCACTCTCATCATCACCAGTGATAATCATGTCGTCCACATACACCGCAAGCATCGTAGTGTGAACTCCATGTCGCCTAAAGAACACTGTATGGTCTGCATTGGTCTGCCGATACCCCATGCCTACCATAGCTCTCCTAAACCTGTCAAACCAGGCTCGAGGAGACTGCTTCAGCCCATAAAGAGATTTCTTGAGCCTGCACACCTTACCAATCGTCTGTTTTGTGCCAAAACCTGGTGGTACCTCCATATACACCTCCTCCAACAAATCACCATGGAGAAAGGCATTCTTCACATCGAGCTGGTGTAACTTCCAACCCCCATTTGCTGCCAAGGAAACCAGTGTTCGCACTGTGCTCATCTTCGCCACGGGTGCAAAGGTCTCATCATAGTCGATGCCATAAGTCTGACTGTACCCCTTTGCTACCAATCGGGCCTTGTAGCGCTCAACCCGCCCCTCTGGATTTTGCTTCACAGTGAAGACCCAGCCAACTGCCTTCTTGCTTGGTGGTAGTGACACAAGTTTCCAGGTTTTGTTCTTAGCAAGAGCCTCAAGTTCCTCTAACATGACAGCTTTCCACTTTGGATCCTCCTTAGCCACCTGCCAACACTTAGGGATAGAGACAGTGTCCAAAGATGCAATGAATGCTCCATGTACTGGTGATATGTGAGAGTAAGAGACAAACTGGACAATATCATGTGGAAAGCCATATCGATCAGGTGGAACTCCCGCATTGCTGCGAGAAGTCCTCCTTACCGATAGAGGAGTGGGAGGAGAAGAGAGAGGAATCATATCACCTGTGTACTCTGAGTCTGAGGTGGATGGTGTAGGTGTCTCATGAGTCAGAGGAGGCAGGGACAAGGGACTTGGCACAAGTGGCACTGTAGGCACGGTTCCCTCATTCTGCTTTCTTCTCCTTGTGTACACTCGCAGCTCCCCCTGAGCCTGAGTTCCATCATTCTCGGGTTCAACCCGTTCCATCCGTTCCGGCACCACAGCCGACTCCTCAGCAGCTGACTCCACAATCGGCGCAAGCGGAGGAGGGACAAGCGGACAAGGGATATCCCCCACACTCACCAACCTCCTCTCACCACTACTACTATCCTCCCCCTCTCGCCTCGTACCTCCTGTATCGAGCGAGTCCCCAAAGGGCGATGCAACCTGAGAAGAGTAGTATGGCTCAAGTTCTCTAAATGTGACATCCATACTAACAAACAACCTCTTCTCCACAGGACTCCAGCAAACATACCCTTTCTGAGTAGCCGAATACCCGACGAACACACACTTCACCGCCCTTGGTTCCAGTTTTCCCACATTTGGTCTGTTGTCTTGCACGAAGCACACACAACCAAAAGTTTTGAGAGGAAGAACATCTTCTTTCTTACCTCTCAGCATCTCAATCGGAGACTTCCAATCCAATACCCGCGAGGGCATCCTATTGATCAAGTAAGCTGCTGTCAAGACTGCTTGCCCCCACAAGTACTTTGGTACATTCATCGACATCATCATACTCCGGGTCACCTCAAGGAGATGCTTGTTCTTCCGTTCGGCCACCCCATTCTGCTCTGGTGTGTACGGACAAGTGGTTTGATGCTGTATTCCCTGGGATGACAAGTACTCCCCAAACACCCCGTTGGTGTACTCTGTCCCATTGTCAGACCTCAATACCTTCACAACTGCACCGTATTGAGTCTGAACCCCTTTGTGAAAGTCTTTGAAGCAAGCAAACACATCACTCTTGTTTTTCATCAGATAGAGCCAAGTCACACGAGAAAAGCAATCAATGAAAGAAACAAAGTACCTAAATCCATTCACCGTAGTTGTGGGACAAGGCCCCCACACATCGGAATGTACCAGATCAAAGGCATGAGAACTCCTACTTCCTGAGCTTACATACGAACTCCTCGTATGCTTCCCAAACTCACATCCATCACACACAAGTTTTTGTTTGTCAGCTTTCTCATACTTTGATGGATACAAACGTTCCAGTAGGCTGAAGGAAGAGTGCCCCATCCGCCTATGAATCAGAAGCAACTCATCCTCCACACTCATCCCAGATCCTCCTGCCCCACTTTATCGACCACAGATGCCAGCGCTGTGTCCATCCCTTTTCTATCCATGTACCACAACCCATCACGCCATGTGCCAGTTCCAAGTATCCGACCTGTCCCCTTCTCCTGAAAAACCATCTTCGGAATATCAAAGGTCACGATACATTTCTGCTCACGAATAATAGCACTAATGGACACCAGGTTTACGGGAAAGGAAGAAGCATGCAACACATTGGTCAGAGTCACTGAATCGGTACATCTCACAGTACCCTTACCAACCACGGGCTGGGCCGTACCATCGGCTGTCTGGATGCTCTCTGGGACTGTTAGGTGAGTATAGGAAGAAAACTCCCTAGCAGCACCAGTCACATGGCGAGATGCACCAGAGTCGACTATCCACTCTGGTGATCTAGTGGTGGATATCGAGGCAAGAGCAAGTGGATCACAAACACCTGTGGCCGAGTGAGCAAAACAAGCAAAGTTACTCCTGGGTGAAGACGACCCATTACCTGTTGCTCTCTGCTTCCTCTTCAGTATCTCCTCACTCTCGCCCTCTGCTACCATCAGATTTGCCCGGTAGCCCCCTCTTCCACCACCTTTGTGACCTCCACTGCCGCGATCGCGACTCCCAGACTGTCCCCGCTCACATGCATCTCTCTCCTTTGGTGGCTTCGGACAAGTCTGTCGCAGGTGACCTATCTCCCCGCACTTGTAGCACTGCCGAGTCTCGCTCCTGTATCCTGTGCTACCTGAATCGGAGGCCACTAGTGCTGACTTCACCCCTGGAAGTCCTGCTGCACCAGACTGGAGCCCAATCCTGCTTTCACACGCAGCTGCACTGAACGCTCGCATCAGCATCTGGAGCTCAGTGGCGCCCAGCTTTGCCATAATCTCCTCCATTGAATTCTTGGCCTCCTTGCCTGAACCCTCGTGAGCCATCGATCAAACTCAATCTACACACACAGTTTTATCTCAAATCCTCTATCTTCTTTCTCAAGACCCGATCTTGCACCCTCAAGATCTAGATCCTCATCACCTCTAACCTCTCATCTTCTTATTTTAACTCGATCTTGATTTTATCGCATCAAGATTCGAGCTCGAAACCCCGATCAAACCAGATCCAAACCCGCTCCTCGGGTATCGTGGGGTATAGGCCCCCCACGCCGGCCAAATCACCCAAAGAACAACCCCCCTTACCTTTGCCTTTAGAAGAGGGGCTGTTGGAAGAGAGAGATAGAGAAGAGGAGGCTGTCGGTTAAGAAAGAGAGGTGATCGGCCTAAAGAGTGGTGGCTAAGGGAAGGGTCGGTTGGAGGAAGGTGGCTGAGGGTCAGCTAGGCGGAGGGTTAGCTGGAGGAGATTGGATCTGTGGTGGAGGGAAATCGGCTGGGAAGGAGGATCGGGTTTAGGCGGAGGTTTAGGCGTTCATAGATCGGGTGGAGATGGAGGCGCGGCGGCCTGAGGTGGTCGCGACCTGGCGGAAGTGGCAGCGAGACCTGGCGGAGGTGGCCGCGACCTAGCAGAGACAGTAGCTGTCTAGGCGGAGACAACTACGTCCTGGCAGCGGCAGCGGCTCCTGGGCAGAGGCGAAGGTGGCTGCGGCCTGTGAGAGGCGGCGACCTAGGCGGAGCAGCGGCGGCGACGGCGACGGCGACCTAGGCGGAGTAGCAGCGGCGGCGACTTTGAGGTGGCGCTACAGTAGCGGAATGCTACAGTAACGAAACCCTAATCCTAATTTTTTTTATTTTTTTTAATTTTTTTAGGCTCTGATACCAACTAGAAAATTGAGCAAAAAGATTACTTTATTGATCAATGGTTCAGACTTATATAAGCCTTACAACGCACTCTTACAAATAACACCCTAGATTATCCCGTAATGTCCTATTTGCCAATAGGTCCCTAGAAAACCCCAAAAACACGTAAACATACAAAATATCTCAACAATTAGCATCAGAGATCTTTGCCTACATCAGAGAATAAAAGAAATAGGTGTAAAAGAACAAGCAATCATAACTCAAAGAGACAAATGTCATTTGTCATCATTCTTGTAATAATATCATACAGAGAACAAAAGAAATTTCTTTAAGTTGACCAAATTATTACAATTTCAACCAAATTAATAAGCTGAGACATAAAAGATGAAATAGCAAGTATTTCATGGCCATACAACTGCTTGAGTAATTGGAGAAGGAAACACAATTCGTATTCAATGACTGAGAAAAAACGGATACAAGAAAACCTTTTTTAGGCTAACAAAAGTTCCTAACCCTAAAATCTAGCAATAGCCAGTTAGCCACTGCATACGGTGTGTTGAAAAAAGAATTAAAGAACAGATAAATCAGAAGTCTAAAAAAAGCGCAGTTTTAGTAACTAAGCATGACACTTCAACTTGCTTTTTTCTGCACAATTGTTACACCATGTTCGCTTTAATCAAGAACACAGAAAGGACCTGACAAATCCATCCATACCCGATAAGCAGCACCCCTGTATCTTAGGACACATCATGTTAGATCTAACCATGCATACCCATCCCAAATGGTGATTCATCAGTTCATCCAGAAATCCACATCAGGACAAGGGACCTATATTACATTCACTAAAAGAAGACATAAAAAACCAAGAGAAGAACCCTAAATACTAGATACTCCCTGCTACCAGAGGCTCTGATATAACACTTTCAAATTCTTCCGGTGCCAACTCATTTGACCTATTTATGCTTGAAATCTCCTCTCTCAGACTCGATATATCGCGTTCAAGCTCAACTGTTGAATCTAAAACTCCTGCTTTTTCCTCCATTAAGGCTTTCTCTTTTTCTTTTAATTCCGCAATACTCTTTCTAATATATTCCAACTGAGCTTCATAAGCATTGGCTGTTGCATGTGAACTCATGTTCTCCATCTCTTTTTTTACAAGCGTGTTCTCCAATTCGACCCGTTTTACCGCAGACTCTGTGTATTTTTTCTTTATTTCAAAAAGGCGCTGCAAGCGACTTCTTATTGGGTCTACAATGAACCCATTCTCCTCTAAAGACTCAAGGCAGGAAATTTTCTCCTCAAAGACTGTCGCTTCAGTGTGAATTGATAGCCTCTTGATCGACTCTGACAGGCAATCATAGGTCACCATCATGCCAATAGCTAAACCTTCCCTCTTCTCCTTGCACTCACTGCATTTGGAATAACACTTTTCATTTCAAGCTGTAGACATACTATCTCATACAATTCTGTACCAGTCAGGTACAGATCCTAGCATATGTTACTTTTGGCTAAACTTTGGAGATATACATTGAGGTTCTAACATCAAGTTATGATTAAAATGGTAGTAAAGAAAAGTAACAGCGGCAAATCTATCAGGTATCATACCAATCACTATAGGTACACTGTGCACCAGGTACCAGTCAAGACTCAAATTCTTAATCAACATTGTCTTTTTCCAAGAGTTGTGTTGTTATAGCAAGTACTTAAAATTCTGACCAGTGACTCAGGTGTCTGGTCAGCTTTGATAAATAGAGTACCTCTCAAGCTTCATGAAATGAGGCATCTGAGGGATACGACTGAACGCCTTGAGTATAGTTTCTAGGGTTTTCCATAGGGATGAAGTCTTTTCAAATGGTAATAGATTGTCATAAGTGATTGATTCGACTGGAGTGTGCTTTTTAAATTTAGAGTTATGATTTGTCTCTGTTGAGACCGAATTCTCCAAGAGAGATAGTGGAGCTGCCTGGTTACCACTAGAAACTGGTCTGCTCAGGCTAGGGTTTGAACTCTCGTCTTGGCTTCCTGTCAGATGCTCCATAGTTGCACTTGAGTTGAGAGGCTGTGAATTGACCAATTGGCCCTTGCTGATTTTAGCAACACCATCAGTAAAAGAGTCTGCTAGGAAAAAACACAAGTTTTGCTGACAAGGACTATTGTTTTTTTACATTAATTACTTAATTCCTGTATACACACAATGTTCCCTCTGTTTGTTTAGTTTCATATTATATTATTTTACTTTTCTAAATTGTCAGGTAGGACCCACATAAAATGAATAAATGATCATCTTTGTTTCGTGTTTTATCTTTATGCTCCACTCTGTTTAGGCTAGGTTTGGCCTGTTTGTCTAGAAATTGTAATCTACTAGAACTGCCTGTTCACAAATAATTTCTCACCTCGAGTATTAAGCAAGCATTGGCTCTCTGAACCTACAATATGACTCACTGCTCTGTCATGGGATGAGACTCCAATTGCATTCTCCCCAGCAAGATTAGCAGTATAGTTTGTATTAGAAGCTGTCAGAGGGATTCGTTATGCCATACAAATAAGTTCCAGGTAAATAAATTAAAACTGAAATACAGGAAAATAAAATAAAAATAAACAAATGGCATTTCTCAATTAATAGTTATTATCAGTTAAGCGTACACAGGTGTTGTTGACATGATGTGGTACCCACACAAGCTGCTCACCTTTTGTATTTGGCTGAGGCACATCACTAGAGCTCTCATTAGATAAATTCACATCCTTTTCCTTTTCAGAAGTAGTTCGTCTATTGTGGTTCACCTCATCTTCTACAAAAATGTAAGTAATTAAGGTTGCATGAAGTGCACTTAACAGTATTTTACGTACACAGGGTGTCGATAAAATAAATAAATCATCATCTTTGTTTTGTGTTTTATCTTTATGCTCCACTCTGTTTAGGTTAGGTTAGGCCTGTTTGTCTAGAAATTGTAATCTACCAGAATTGCTTGTTCACAAATAATTTCTCACCTTGAGTATTAAGCAAGCATTGGCTCTCTGAACCTACAATCTGACTCACTGCTCTGTCATAGGATGAGACTCCAATTGCATTCTCCCCAGCACGATCAGCAGTATAGTTTGTATTAGCTGTCAGGGGGATTAGTTATGCCTTACAAATAAGTTCCAGGGAAATAAATTACAACTGAAATACAGGAAAAAAAAATGGCATTTCTCAATTAATAGTTATTATCAGTTAAACGTACACAGTTGTTGTTGACATGATGTGGTATGCACATGAGCTGCTGCTTTCTCACCATTTGTGTTTGGCTGAGGCACATCACTAGAGTTCTTATTAGATAAATTCACATCTTTTTGCTTTTCAGAAGTAGTTTGTCTATTGTAGTTCACCTTATCTTCTACAAAAATGTAACTAAGGTTGCATGAAAGTGCACTAAACAGTATTTTATGTGCACAGGGTGCCAATAAAAGAAGATGGTATATTTGAACTTCAGCTTTTCAGAAAGCTTACTCTAGTAAGAAATCATCACCAAAGCAAATAAGGAAGATTGACTTACTTTTTTTGTATGTCACCCAGCTCTTCAAATTTCTTTTGCATGGGCTGCTTCTCCGTCCTGTACTTATCTTCTGAGCCAATAAAAAATACAATAGTTATAAAAAGCTCGGCTTCCTACTAGTAGCATACATAAAAGCCAATATACAAATAACAGAATGGAAATAATGTGATAGGGAGCTACTCACAGATTGGCAGTCCTTTAATTCTGTAAGCAGCTTGTGAGATTTAGATATTTTCCGCACAGCATGCCTAATTCTTGGACTAGAGCTACTAGTATTTTTGCTTGATTTTGATTCCCCAAAAAGTTCAGAGATGAAGATTTCGTTATCAGATTCTAAGTCCTTTCTGCTACAGCTGAAAATTAGGATAAATTTTAGTGTCATAACGGTAAAACAATGTAGTAAGAGGTAATTATACGGTAAAATAAGCTAAAAGAATTTTGCATTGGTAAATGACCTGGGTGTAAATACGTTTCCTGAGGGGCTTTGCAGCTCTTGAACTTCTTTTTGTCTACCCTTCTTCAGTTTTTTGCCCGTGGAAGTCACCGAGCCAGGTGTGGTTTCACTTTCTTCAGTCAATGTAATGTCAGAGGTAAAACTTTTGCTGATATTGACTGATTTTCTCTTCTTCACCTAAATTACAGAAAAGAAGTAATCTAGTCATTATGGGTAAAGAATGCAGTAAGTTTGAAGAGAGAGAAGAACAAAAGATAGAATCAACAGTTAGAAGTACAATGTAGAAAACCAAAATTAACATAAATAAAAAGAAGCAAAGAAAACTTAAATTAAAAGAACAAAACACAAAATGAAAGTAACAATTCAGGAGATACCTTAGAAGGGCTGCCCCAGTTGCTCCACCTCCTGCCATCCCAATCCAACCACAACCGCATGTTAGAAACATCGAAATGCATTGTCATTGGTTCGCCTTTAGATTCTAGAGTCACGGCATAATTGGAACCATTTGGACCACTCAACACAACACCATGAGACCAACACCCTTCGTGAAAAACCTCCACATGAGAATCCACCGCGAAGGGGTTTGTCCCGGGCATAGTGTCCTGGGCAGGCCTCAAGAACTGAGGGTCAAGGATCTCAGTCTCGTCGCCATTGGGCAGTGCACTCACGCTTGCATACTTGACCAGGTAGAAGGAGTTGCGTATCACTTTCTCGACTTGTGCAGGATAGTATGAGAGCGCATAATTATCTCTCAAACCATACACTTCCACTTTGTCGCCTTTTTTGAAAGTTTTTCTTTTCTAAAAAATAGATAAATTCAATCTGTCAACTTTGCCTCAATGAAAACAGTTCAGCCGAAAATTCGCAAATGAACATGAAAAGAGAGTAAAAAAAAGAAACTCAAAGTCAATAGTTGTTTGTACTGGATCATTGAATTCACTGCTCTCAGTTCTTGTTTCCCAAAGAAATGTAAGGCCTAGCTCCTAAATATGCAAAAGTATTGAAGCTCTGGCCACATGTGGCCATCTCAAACAGGTTAGGACTCACATGCAAGCAGATCTATATGTGAATGCTTCTTAATGAAAAACAAAAAAAAAAGTTCTGTAGGTTGTTGTATACTAGGCATACTTGTTCGTTGTTTCCAATTTTTTAAAAAAAAAAAAAATCAGACAAACACAACTGAAAAACTCTCAAGTAATACCTGTGCTTGTCCTAGAACAGGGACCCACTTGCCATTGACATAATCTAAATGAGGCCTGATTTCAGCAGACTTAAATTGGAAGACCTCCCTTGAGTTGGGAAAAGATACCGTGTATAGACCCGTTTCAGGGTTTCTTAGACCTGATACCACTCCATGCCACCACCCGTCACTGTGGTATGCCTCAACAAGGTCATGCATCTTAAAATTTGGGTCTTCATCCTGCACAGAGAGAGAAACAAATTATTCTAACTAGAAATAGATCAAGCCATA
This sequence comes from Carex myosuroides, assembly GCA_028015225.1. Classification (NCBI taxonomy): domain Eukaryota; kingdom Viridiplantae; phylum Streptophyta; class Magnoliopsida; order Poales; family Cyperaceae; genus Carex; species Carex myosuroides. The sequence continues at coordinate 8,269,129 of CM051488.1, forward strand.
AACCCTATTTACAAACCTTTACTCACCAAAAGTACCATTCTTCTAAAATTACTCTAAAAATTTCCAAACAGAACTCCAGTCAATATAAAAAAGACAACAAAAAGTGCCACAGATTGATACCTCATTACCAGCATAATGTGTGCTCAAACGGCGTGGGGCCCGGGGCCTGACATTCTTGGCAAAGACATCCTCTACTAGCGGTTGTTGGGATCCATCATCCAAAAGATGGAGGTACTCGACCTTGTACTTGACACTCCGCGTTGTAGAGTAACGGCTCAACACCTTGGCCTCGTACCGGGAGTCATAAAACCCTTCCGAACTGATTTTCACCTCCACCTCTGCACCAGCCGGAAAAGCATCCCCCGTTGAACGCGAAACGGAGGCTGATCCTTGAACTTCAGTGGTATCCCTCGATGGAGCTTTGGTCATGGGATCTGGCTTCATCATTGGAGAATTCCAATCAAGAGGTAGAAGAAACAAGGGAGGGTTTTAGAGTAGAAATAAATGTGTTAAATTAAAGAAATTTAAGAGAGGTCAGGTCAGGTTCTTCTTCCGAGGGAGAACACAGACAGTCAGTCAGACAGAGGTTGAGTGTGTACTGTGTAGTGCGTACATAGCAACTATAGGATTAAGAAGGCGTAGCTTTTCTGGCGCGAATTATGCAAGCCAACTCTGAAAATGGGTCCCGCGAAAAAATATGAATTATCGGTACAAGAAATCAGGTCCCGAGATGAGCATTTCTCACTTACCAGAATCTCAAAAGATCGTGTTGTTATGTAATAAAGTGGGTGACGGGATTGGGAGTAGATGGAATGATGGATAGAGCCCGGGTCGAGTCGCGTGCAAAGGCGGAGTCGGGGAGGCGGATCGAGATTCGAGAGGTCGGGGGGAAGCGAGTGAGGCCCGAGAGAGTGAGAGACTCAGAGAGAGAGACGGAAGGAGAACCCTAGCCGTTTTTGTTTTAACTTCTCCGTCCCCGTTTATCCCGAAATTTTTATTAATATCCAAAATTAATAAATAATTTCAAAATCTACACTCCAGATATAGGAATTTCGAAATCTGTTCAAACTGGAGATTATAGGAATTTCGAAATCTGTTCAAACTGGAGATTAAATTTTCAGTTTCAGACAGTAAAACTGAAAATTTATTTTCTGGTTTTCAAATTCTAGAACCGAAAATTAAATTTCCATTTTTTATTTTGGAATTCCAAAACCAGAAATTATATTTCCAATTCTATATTTTTTTTTCAAAAAAAAAATATTATAATTTTTTTTTCATTAAAATATTAAAAATATTTTATATATTTCTTTGAAAATAAGTGGAATACTATATAATTTGATTTATTAAAAAAATTGTGACAAATAATTCGGATCAACATTTTTCAGGCCGGATTTTTCGCGGCTGTAAGAACAATTAAAATATTTCTTTGTGTGTTATTGGAAAAAAAATAAAAATGTTTTGAATCTGAGTTATTGATTCCGGTTCAAAAGTTACTTCTAGGTAAATACAGAAAATATTTTGATCCTTCTATTTTTGAAAAAAAACTAAAACTTTAAGTTACTTAAATATTATTTGTCAGAGAAGTCATTATCAAAAATTTAAAAAAATAGAAGAATTTAAATATTTCCTATATTTGTCTAGAAGTGACTTTTGAACTAAGATCAATAATTCCGATTCAAAATATTTTTATTTTTTTCAATATAACACAAAGAAATATTTTAATTTTTCTTATAGCCGCGAAAAATCCAGCCTGAAAAATATTGATCTGGGTTTGTAGCAGTCTTTCTAATAAATCAAATTATATAGTATTTCATCTATATTCAAAGAAATATATAAAATATTTCTAATATTTCAATACAAAAAATAAATAAATTATAACATTTACTGTTTAAAAAAAAACATAGAACCGGGAATATAATTTCTAGTTTTGGAATTCCAAAACTAAAACCGGAAATTTATTTTCCGGTTCTAGAACCGCAAACTAAATTTCCAGTTCTAGGCTCCGGAACCTTAAATTTAATCTCCGATTCTAGAAACTGGAAATTTAATCTCCGTGTTGGAGAGGTTGGAACCGGGAATTTAATTTCCGAAAATAAGGCTTAAACCGGAAACTTTTTCTCTGGTTTGGGCATTTTTCGAATTCTTCAGCGTCACGGTGTAGATTGTAAAATTGTTTAATTATTTTGGATATTAATAAAAATTTCGGCCGTTTATCTCATCCAGCGTTTCATCGGAACGCAAATGTTAAATCCAACGGTTAAGAGATTCAAAAAATGTCTCCGCTCTAATACGTCCCTTCCCCGGAGGGCCGGGCCGTACTTGGACTCGGTCCAGTAAGGTGCGTGCACGTCCTGTTCCTGGGAAGCAGGCCGTGCGGAGGCTGGCTGCCGAAAGTGTAACTCGTCCCGGTTCAAGCGAATCGGGCCGAGAGGGTGGACACGCGGGGTGTCGGAGGGGTATTAACGCTCTAACCCTTTTTAATACCTCCTCTGGTGGTGATAAAATATGCGGTCCCTCTCTCTGGGGATTTCTCTGCCTTAAATAGGGGTCGCCTTTACTGTAGCGAGGTCTTGTCATCATTAATGACGGGGGCCCTCATGACTGTTCAGAGGCGTCCGCATAATAGGCGATAATATCCGCATAATCTGTCACGAGCCGAATCAACGAGGCTGTATGTCGGCCTTTTCTGGTTGTTCGGCATGTTTAGGCATTGAGCCTCGTTTCATTTGATTTCGAGCTGACCCCTGGGGGTGGGGTTCGAGTCTCGGGCTTTTTTGGCCTCGGGCTGGCCCCGGGAGGGGGTCCGAATCCCGGGCTGTTTTTGGCCTCGGGATGGCCCCGGGAGGGGGTCCGAATCCCGGGCTTTTTTGGCCTCGGGCTGGCCCCGGGAGGGGGTCCGAATCCCGGGCTGTTTTTGACCTCGGGCTGGCCCCGTGAGGGGGTCCGAATCCCGGGCTGTTTTTAACCTCGGGCTGGCCTCGTGAGGGGGTCCGAATCCCGGGCTATTTTATACTCGGGCTGGCCCCGGGAGGGGGCCTCTTTTGTTTTGTTCTATTTTGGGCCGGCCTTTTATGTATTTAAATCTGGGAGTGCTTTATTGGGCCAGGCCTGGGCTTTTTACGGGCCATTGGTATATGGACCTATCATTAGCCCCTGAAGCCGAAATGTATCAGTATGATGCTTTCGGTTTTTGACTCCGGTGATAGAGACGACTTCGGTAAGTTTTTCGTTTGTTTTGGCTTCTTAGATTTTTCTTAAGGTTCGAGTGTTAGCCCCCGTGTTGGTCTTGGGGTTTTTGTGGGTTATTCGTCTGACCCCCGGGGTCTTTGTATTTTGGTTATCCTTTAATTCCTGTTTGTATGGTTTCTTATCGTGCCGTTTATTGATTGCGCGTAGTTTGTGCTGATTTTTGCTTTGTCGTGATTTTGTTATCCCACAGGGTTTGCGAATTGTTTTGTACGCCCTATCTCGGGTGTATGTCCCGACTAATTGTGTTGGCGTGTTTTTAGACGAGTTACGCTTGATGTCACGCATTGTCGTCGCGGGGTTTTTTTTTTTTTTTTTTCAGGCGAGGTTATTGCGGAGATGACAAACAGTTGTTAGTATTCTGAAAATAATCGAAAAGCACAAATACGTGATAAGGTCTAGATCATACAACACCGATAGGTAAAGAAGTATTGAAATCAGACAACGCGCTCGTTGTCAGTGTCCTCAAAGAGGTCATCCTCTTTGATTTCCTGTCGAGTAGCGGTGTATAGGCTCGGGCCTCCAGAATTGCGGGATAGGCATCCAGGGCACCTCCAAAATAGACGTCGAGGATCGGAGCGGCCGTGGATGTCGTAGTGGTCGAAGCAACTCCACTCATAGCACACCCGGCATTTCACCATCTCGTGCTTGGGTCCCTGGTCGCGGCATAAGACACACCAACGCAACTTGGGCTCAAAATTAACGTCATCGTAGAGATTGTTCTCGTCCTCCTTGGTGAACGAGGGTACCCCGGCGAGGGTGATGTCGATGAAGTCGCAGATTTGAAGGTCCTCGTTATGGAGCATCCACTCCAAATCCTCCTCGGAGAATCGTTGACGGAGGGCCCATCTCTCGGCAGGAGAGAGGACTTGTCGTGGGTTATAAGAGCGACGGGATTTGGGGGGAGGTTGGTCGCGGCTACTCTGGCCTTGATCCGCGGGCCTTTTAGTTTTTGAAACGACTTGTTTGAAAGGCATTTTTTCTTTAGAGGGATGGACTTGAGAATGAAGGAGATGGTTGTCCCCTTTTACATAATGTGAGGTTGGTATTTATAGTTGTAAGGCGCTATTGTGGCTTTAAATGACGTGGGTCCCAGGCGATCCTTGGCATCTAGCCGCCGATTGGCCGCTTTAACTATTATCGGGTGCCGAGATATTGAGTTGGCACGAGGGCCTGCGTATGTGTCGGGAGGTTATGAGATGGAAATTGTTTGTCGATGTGATATATAAGATGGGTTGTGTGAGGGAAGAGGGGGTCCCGACAACGAGATTACTTTGTATGATTTTTATAAGTTTAATAACATGACATCGGAATAATACATATTTTGTAGACAACCTTTGTCTTTTGTTGATACACAATAATAGATACATTTGTTTTAATAAACTATGATATGCAGGGCGACTAGTTCCCTGTATACCCGCATGGTTGCCGAGGAGGATCCCGAGGTAGACTGGGAGGGTGTTTCCACTCTTGTCTGTCATGTCGCGGTTTCCTTGTTCGGCAAAAATACGGGTGTGGTGTCGCTACCTGGGGAGCGTTTAGGCGAGGACCTCGTTGTTGGTGTCCTTGTAAGTATTGTCCGCTTCGAGCTCTTCCTTGGTAGCCGTGTATAAGGTTGGTCCTCCGAAGTTGAGGTCGATGCAACGGGGGCATCGCCAAAACCGGCGGCGGGGATCTGAGCGGCCTTTTATGTTATAATGGTACATGTGGTGCCACTCGAAGCATGTTCGGCATTTGACCATTTCGGTCTTGGGATCTTGATCATCGCACCCAAAGCATGTGCGTAACGATGGTGCGGCTGGTTTGAGGGCGTTCTCGTCCTCCGGGGTGAACTTCGGACATGAACTAAGCTTGACGTCGAGAAAGTCTCGAATTCGGAAGTTTTCGTGGTCTAGCATCCATTCTAAGTCTGGGTGGGATATGTCTTGCAGCAATACCCACCTTTCGCCTTCCGAGAGCGTCCGCCGTGGTGGTTGTGAGGGGTTCGGGCGGGGTCGGTGGGGAGGTGACTCTCGGGAGAGGGTAATGTCGAGGCGTCGCGGCTCGGGTTTGTTAACCGAATCGCTTGACGACATTAGGAAGGTGGATGGAGTGAGGATTGGTTTACAGAGTGGAGAATCAGTTGGTGAGGAATGATCTTCCTATGGCTGAATGGGTCAATATATAGGCGGAGTGGTGCCATTGGTTATCGCGTCCGGGCCCCACTGACTCGTAAAAGCTGGGGCTAGGTGACTTGACTGGACGGGCGTAGGCCTGTCGTTTGACTGGTGTTACTTTCGAAGCGTTTTGGGCTGACGGGGCGACTGTTTCGAGGTGTCATTAGTGAAAAAATTCATTATTTTCGGAGTGCGTGAGCTAAGTTATGGTCTATTCGCTGTTGGTTAGCTCATATTCGGGAAATGTGCGTAGTAACCGACAGGGGCCCCAATTTCGTGATTCATTATTTTGTCCGGACTATTTAAGTCGCGTGGCATGAAATGTTCGGTTACTTTTTTCGAGGTGGCTTTGTTTTTGTGCTATTGGTAAGATTAGAAGTAAAGCATATGTCCCCGGGACTGTCCTGAGACAGGGGGTGCACCAACTTGTGCTGGTAATCGGATAGAGTTGGTGTCGCTGGGTGGCTAGTTCGGGTAGCATGTCCGTTAATGTTTCGCGATCTACGTTGGACCGAGAGGTCGCAAGGCAGACGGCGCCAGTTGGTTTATCGGTATGTTAAACCAGCATTGTGACGCAGCGTACTGTTTGGCTGCGATGGGATTGCAATACAAGCGACGTGCATTTAGTAGTCTGCCTTAGTGCGCCGTTATATGGACATGTTTTTAGGAACTTTGCAACATAGAAAAGATTATAACTATAGGTAATGTCATGTGGTTTATAGAGTTTTCCTTCTCGACAAAACAAAGTAGTTCACAGGGTTATCATAAAATAAAAAATGTGCTATCCCCATGTCGGGGAACAAAAGAGAAAGTAGTGGATGTCCGGCCAGGTTGGTGGGGCGGCTTTACGCAATGCGTCAGTCGCTGAATTCGCCGTCAGTGGAGGATTCCTCCTCGGGGTCGGTGTCGCCAGACCCAGTGGGGTGGTATTGCGGGCCATCCCCGTCGTCGTCCTGGTTGCCGCCTTCATCGCTGTCCTCGTTCATGTCGTCCAGGGAGTTGAGGATGGCGGTGCATTCGTCGCAATGCCAGCTCTCCAGACCCGGGATAGGAAACAAGTAGTGAGTCTCCTCAGGTTGACAGGCCTGGTGGAACCTCTGCCGGCATCGGTGGCACCGGGGCATCTCTGACCGATTGCCCGTTTTTCCACATGCGGGGCAGGTACGGAGGATTACCGGCTTGGGTGGGGCGCGCTGGGGGGGTGCGGGTGGTGGTTCATTGCGGCGAGCCCTCGGGCAGCAGGGACAGTGCTCGTAGGAGCGTACCTCTACGTCGATCAGGTATTCGATGAAGTCCTGAAGCTTTTTATTGGGGATTGACAGCATTCGGTCGAGGCGACGTCGCGGGAAGAAACGGAGCCAGCTGGAGCGGATCTGGGGGGGTAGGTCTCGGACATTAGTCGGGCGCCTCGGCCTTGGATTACTGGGTTGGCCTTGGTCGAGGGGTTTCTTGCCGCGGTTGTTGGATGGTTTTGGTGCCATGTCTCCGAGACTTTTTATTAAACGGATAATTGATGGTTAGGTACGGAGGGTCCGTGGGTATATATATAACGAGAGGTTACTGTAGGTGCAATAAATGAACGTGTCAGACCATCATGAACGCTCAAGCGTGCTGACGTCATTGAGATCCGCTGCTATTTTGATCACGCCGCCCCTTGCTTCGGGTAAACGGTGATCCTAGCATGGGGTCAGGATTAACTCGTTGCAACGGCGCGGGATTACTGTCTCGAGAGGCAGTACGCTTCAAGGTTGTAGGGGATCTACGTCATGGGGATTTTTGTATAGACAAAGCCGAAGAGACGCGACGGTTCGATATAACTTCGGATATTGGCGCCAAAAGGCGGGGCGACGCGACGTTTTGAGTTTTTGAAGCGACTGATCGAAGGGGTGCGAGACACGTGTCGAGGGTTGTCTCTTGAGATTGGTGCTGATTTTTACGGTTTTTTACGGGGGCCCTATATAAAGGTAGGCGGGCCCGTGCGGATGTCCGCTTTCAGTAAGTTCCATTTTCGGAGTAGTCTCGCTCATCGCTCTCGCTGATAAGGACAATCGGCGGGGACGACTGCACGAACATCTCACAGGAGCGTCGCTCGTTATCCGTAAGTATTACTGTCGCAGACATTACGTTCGGGATCCAGTATCTCAACCGATATCGTGAGCCACCAAGTCGGTATTGTTCTACCCTTGCGCGTTTGCCATACGCGAGGTCCTACGGTCGATCCGTAAGACAGTTTCTGGGCAGGTTCTGTTAAATGTCGGAGGCAGGCGTTAATTCGGGTTCCGAGGGAGATTTCTTCGATTGGGAGGCGGCCGTGGATTGGGGTGATATAGGCCCGGAGTCGTCCGTTGATTGGAAGGCGGCACAGCCGGAATCTTCCGTGGACGGGGCCGCAGCGGAACTGGGCTCTCCAAACGAATCCATCGATTGGAGTGATCCCGCGATGTGGGATCAGGGGATAGGGGGTAAAGGCGCCGGGAAGTTGAAAGCGGCCTTAGAAAGGGCTTTTGCCGCATCAGGTAAGAGGATTGTGCCCCCGGTAATATCTCCCGTCGCTGACCATCTTATTAACTTGCCTTTGCAGTCAGCGAAGATGGGAGGGAAGAAGGTAGTTAGGGAACGGGTCCCGTTGGAGAAGGCAGATCCCTCGTATTATTCTTCCGGCTACAGCGATAGCCGTTCCGTTGATGAGGATGGGGAGTCGGAGGAAGTCGAGGTGCAAGATCGCCAAGGGTCTTCTCGGGAGACGTCAGTTTCAGCACGCCCGCGGGTATCAAAAAAGAAAAAGAATTCTAAGGAACCCCCCTCCTCGAAGAGGAGGCGCGCCGGGCACGCGACTGACGCGCAGTTTGTGGAGGTTAGTCTTCTGTTCCCGTCAGCAACGGGTTGTCGCAGTCAGGGTTGGTGGGTCAACGTTTTTTATGGCGAGCTCGTGAAAAAGGAAGCGAGAGGTCGCATTTCCTTGGACCGGTTGGGGTTCTTATTGCCGCAAGCGGACGATCGAGCCCATGATGATGAGAAAGGGCTATGTATTTACTGGAAGATGCCCCGATGTGGGTTCCAGCTACCTTTGACCTCGTTCCAGGTTACTTTCTTGAAAGAGTTGGATATAACCCCCGCCCAACTGACGGGTGTGGGGTGGTGTTATCTTGTCAGCTTCGAGAAGTTATTCGACGAGTTTCAGGTCTATTTTGCCGAGTTACGGCCGAGCATGGCCCTGTTTGCACATTATTTTAGTCTGTGCATGGCTTCATCGGATTTTGTCGCCGTGAGGAGGAGAACTGACGCGCCGGAAATTTTCGACTATGAGACGCATAAGAAGATTTTGAGGAAGATTGATGGCTGGAATAGGGGCTGGGTGTATTTGACTAAACCCGAGGAAGTTGAGTCGCTGCAAGGTATTCGTCGCTCGTGGCGACAGATTAAGAAGGGTGACGATGATAGTTCGTGGGAGGGGAAGCCCGACATGAGTCGCTTCCGGATGAGCGCTGCTGATGACCTGGCTGTCGAGGTTATCGGGCAGTTGTCGCAAGGTAGTCCTTCGCGCATATATACATATATTCCTTTGATAAAGAATCTTCAACTGTTTCCCTATATATATGACCCTTGAGTTCATATTTTTGTTGCAGCTTTTGGCCTAATGGATTTCTCCTTCAACGAGCTGAAGGCGATCCCCGAGTTGGTCTGTTCGCACGCGGGTGGGCTGTACTCCGGGTCACTAACGACCAGGGCGGCTCCTGCTCCATCACCCGCTGGCGTTGAGGAGCGTGTGGTGAAGAAGGGGGCCGGAAGTGTAGAGTCGAGGAAGCGGAAGGCGACGCACGAAATTGATCGTGACGTCAAAGGGAAAGGGCTGACTGTAAACAAGAAGAGGATGGCGCGGCCACCTTTAGCCCCGAGTCCGAGGGACGTCGCCACTACCCCCTTGTCGGGAGCAGCAGTCCCTCCTTCGGGCGTGGCTTCGGTCGTGTTAGCTCAAGAAGTTCCGTCCTCAACTGGAGGGCCAGGTGGAGGCGGGAGTTCAAGCACGACTGCTTCTCCTGAAACCACCCCGTCCGAGGGATCTCGCAGGATTGGTCTTCCGGGTAATGTTGGGGTAGGGACCATATGTAAGACTCCCTTCCCGTTAAGTCAACCGGACGGGTGCCTCGCCTTGTTCCCTCATTTGGCTAAGATGCAAGGTGCCACGGAGCGGCCTCCGGAGTGCGCGATGTATTATAGGGAGGCCTTCCGCGCCTTGGAGCCCCCTTATTTGGGTCGGCTTATTCAGAAGCGCGGGGGTGGTATGATGCTGGATGCGGTGGGTCGTCTTTTCGAGATAGGCTGCCTGTTTGCCCGCGCGACGGAGGCGATGACTGCCAAGAATTTGTCAGTGGCCCAGTCTCCTGTGGAGCCGAGGGACTTGACGGCGGCCGTTGTGGAGAGGGATTATTGGATGGAGAAGTATAAGTCTTTGAATGATGATTACCAAAAGTTTCGGGGTTCGGTTGTCGGTAGCGGTGAGGAGGTCGATAAGCTGAGGGGGGAGGTGGACGCAAAGGCCCGCGCGTTGGAAGAAAGCGAGATCAGCGCGAAGAGGAGCACGGAGTTGCTCGAGGAGGCCGTTGCTAAGCTCGTTGATAGTGAGGCGGAGGTGGAGGATTTGAAGCGAACTAAGGAGGGACAGGCTCGGGAGTTGACGCTCGTACGGGAGCAGTTATCCCAAGCCTTGCTTGCGATCAAGAACTCGCAAGCAGAGCGTCTCGATCACGAGAAGGAGGTGATTCGAGAATTCCTGGTTAGCGATCCTTTTAAGCTTGCGGCGATGTTGTCACTAACGGGGATGATTAAGAGGCAAATTTACACTGAGTTATCCGTTTTGGCTGGCATTTATCCTTTCGCCCCTGAGGACCTCGGGTATATGCCAGTGGCAGACGAGGACGGGGCCCCCCAAGGTCTAGTAGGATATGAGTGGGATAGGGCTAGCGGTCAGTTGCTTCGCCCTGATGGCGGGCCCGTTCTTCCGAGCATGGATCTCGTGAGCTGTGATCCCAAGATGCCTTTTCATACTTGGCGTAAGGTCGCGCCGTGGCCTCATCATTTGGACAGAGATGATACGCCGCCGCAGTCTCCTCAAGGTCCTGCGGAAGGCAGCGAGGGTCCCACGGTCCAAGAGACCGCCTCGGGTACTGCCGAAGGAGAGGCTTCGTTGGACCAGGTGGATTACAATCAAGAGCCAGGAGATGACCTTCCAGGAAACCTCGAAGTGAACCAGGTATAACTCTGTCCTTTGTATATCGCCTCGCGGGTTTTTATGCTGAATACTCACTCGACCTAATTGCACCTACTGCAGGATAAAGACGAGTAGGCATGTCGCGGATGGATGGTCGGGTTGAGCGGAGCCCATTCTTCTTCTTTGTTTTTTATTTTTTATTTTTATCGGAGCGTATTTAGTGCGAGGAACCCTCCGAGATGTGGAGGTGTTTAACAGAACTTGTTGTATGCTTTTGCTCGGGTGGTTTGCTGAGGAATGTTTCTCAGCCATCCGAGATACAGTTGTTTTGATCATATTTATGTTTATGTTTTCTGCTTACTTCGTTACGCGATTATTGTGACATAAGCCTCAGGGTCGTATAGGTCCGGGGGGGTTCTCATTGAACGGCCTTACCTTTGTTTACACCGCGATAGCGGGCGACGTTTTATCTGTGTCACTTTTACATTATCCAGTGACGTGTTTGTCTGGTATTTTTCTTTGGTTCGGGGGACTCGGAATACTTTCCTTGTGCGCGTTGGTACCGCAAGTATAATAAGAATAGACCATTTTCTTTACCTCATGAGGCGTGCTTCCGCGACTTCTCGGTCCCCTTCTTCCTATAGCTCATCCCGCGGAGGTGTCTGCTTAGGAGTTGTCTGCGCTGCATATTGTACTATTGCGCCACGTCCCGTAGGGCTTGTCCTCTGTATTGGCGGAGCTAGTGTGTATGTTCCTGCGAGACTTTTGTTCAAGCATGTAATAATGCCGACTCGTTTGTCTTGCGAGGCCGGTAGATTATTCCTGCGAGACCTTTTGTTCGGACATGTTGCCATGCCTAGTTGTCTCGCGAGGCCAGTAGATTATTCCTGCGAGACCTTTTGTTCGGGCATGTTGCCATGCCTACTTGTTGTCTCGCGAGGCCAGTAGATTATTCCTGCGAGACCTTTTGTTCGGGCATGTTGCCATGCCTACTTGTTGTCTTGCGAGGCCAGTAGATTATTCCTGCGAGACCTTTTGTTCGGGCATGTTGCCATGCCTACTTGTTGTCTCGCGAGGCCAGTAGATTATTCCTGCTTATTCCGCACGACTTTCGTTTGTACCTATTGTATAGGCAAGCTCGTTGTCTGTGCAGAATAGCAGAACGTTTTATCCGGTTTTGTGCGTGTTCGTTGCCCCGTCGGGCTTTCGTTTACGCTGTGCATCGGGATCCTTGGAGAGATTTTTTCGTTACCCTGCGGGTTTTCGCTATTGTCTTTCCAAAGCAGAGTTATGCGCATTCGTTATCCTTTTGAGATTTTCGTTCGCTTTTTGCATAACTGTCCCTTTTGATTTCGCGAGTCAAGTGTATTCGTTGCTCTTTGCAGAGTTTTTGTTAACACTCTTGTGACTCGCGCCTGTGTTGCCATGTTCGAGAGTCATGTGTATTTGTTGCTCTTTGCAGAGCTTTTATTCACACTTTTGTGACTCTCTTCCTGTAATGCCTTGGAGATTTGTTTTGCCGCTTCGTACTTCAGGTTGTTTGGCCCGAGGATAGCACGAATTTTCCTTGTGGGGCGCATCGTGTGTACTTCGTCATCTTTTCAGAGTGTTCGTTTGTACTTTGCACGACTAGCGCGCACTTGCTGCCTATGGAAAAGTTGATTTCGGCTGTTTTATGCTCGAGGGCCTTTGGTCTGAAGTTATTTATGATGATTTCCGGTTTTGTCGATGGTGACATATGTTGCCCGTGAGTTTTTATCCTTCTGATATGAGAAGTGCTATTGTTTTATTGCGGAGGCGTTCGTTGCCCCTGGGGCTTTCGGTTATCCTCTTAACGCAATAATTTTATTTATTTTTTTATAGAGGCATTTATTGCCCTTGGGCTTTTGTTTGCCCTTGTGATAATCAGTTGTTTTTTATGAGGTGGTTCCGACGGCAATTTTGTGTCGTCGGGCCTCGAATTTGTTAGTCAGACATCGCACACCGGGGCCGTGCTTATAATGTCGCACAGGCGCCCTCGACCACTCACGGGCATTCCCGTGTTGATCCAAAAGTATGAAATGTCAGGCCGTGCTTATAATAACGCACCGGCGCCCTTGACCTTACATGGGCATTCCCATGCTGGTCCAAAAAAGACAAAAGATAGTAATTACATTTTTGCAGACGGCATGTCCGCTGTTGTACCTGTTCTTTCTCCCCCCCCCTCTCTTTTTTTTTTTAAATATAAAATTTGCGGAGATGGACGACGTTCCAGGGCTGGGCGAGCATTCGCCCATCAGGACCTTCGAGCTCGTAAGCTCCCTTGCCGCAGGTGCGAATTATCCGGAAAGGTCCTTCCCAATTAGGTTGAAGCTTACCAACATGATGTCCGGTAGCTTCTATCTTTTTTAGTACCAGGTCGCCTGGTTCAAACGCACGGGGGGATACGCGCTTATCGAAGGCGTGTTTTACCCTCCGCTGGTATTCAGTGGTCCGAATGCGGGCCTTGTCTCGGAGTTCTTGCACTAGCTCGAGGTCCACTGCTCGTGCTTCAGGGTTGCTTTCTGTGGAATAAGCCGTCATCCGGAGGGAAGGTGCAATGAGTTCGAGAGGTGTGACAGCCTCCATGCCATATACTAGGGAGTATGGTGTTTGCTGGGTAGCCTCGCGGGGAGTTGTTCTGTACGCCCAAAGGATTTCGTCGAGTTTATCGGGCCAATTTTTCCTGTTGGAGGCCACCTTCTTTTTCAGACCATCCAGAATGGTCCTGTTGGTGACTTCGGCCAGGCCATTGCTAGCGGGGTGACTCACCGAGGTAAAGTTGCTGCGAATGCCTAACCTTTCGAGGAAGGTCAGGGTGATATCTGCATTAAATTGTGTGCCATTGTCAGAAATGAGCGCGTGCGGAATGCCGAAGCGGCACACGATGTTGCGCCAGATGAAGTTCTTGGCGGCTTCTGCTGTAATGTGAGTTAATGCTTTGGCCTCGACCCACTTCGTAAAATATTCCACGGCCACGATGATCCATTTTTGTTGTTGGGCAGCCATGGGGAAAGGGCCTAGGATATCGATCCCCCATAGGTCGAAGGGCCAAGCTCCCGAGATTGTGATCATGTCGTAACCCGGGACGCTGGATAATCGGCAATGGTACTGGCATTTTTCGCATTTCGCGCCATATTGGCCGCATCTTGCTGCATTGTGGGCCAATAATATCCTGCACGCAGGACTCTCTTGGCCAGAGTTTTCGCTCCTTGATGGCTACCACAAAGTCCCTCATGGGCTTCCTCCAGCATTGCCTGAGCGTCCTTCTCTCCGATGCACTTAAGCCATGGGCGGGCATATCCCCTTTTGTATAGCTGGTGGTTATGTACCGAGTATAAAGGGGCAATCCTCCTCAATCTCCTGGACTCCAGCGGGTCCTCAGGCAACGTCCCCGAGGTGAGGTATGTCCACATGGGAGCGTACCAAGCATCCCCAGGTTCGTTAATAACATGGACTTCCTTTACGTCACCCGATATACTTGATTCGGGTATGTCCATGACTATCACGGGACGATCTTTGTCGAGGTTTCCATCCGCTCCTAGTTTTGAGAGGGCGTCTGCCTGATAATTTTTGTTTCTAGACACGTGCTCGATCACCACTCTATCGAATTGTCCCTTTAAGGAATGGAACTGCTCACGGTATCGTCGTAACTTGTCGTCATGCACACGGCACTCATCGTTGATTTGCCTGACCGCGAGCTCGGAGTCGCTATGTAGATGGACTTCTCGGGCTCCCAGCCCGGCAGCTAATTTGAGGCCAGCTATCATGGCCTCGTACTCGGCGGTGTTGTTGGTTACGGGGAACTGGAAATGGAGTGCGTAGTTGAGAGCTTCTCCCTGGGGGCCTGTGAGAGCTACTCCTGCTCCCGCTCCTTGATGGGAGGAGGCGCCGTCAACGTAAAGTGTCCACTTGCTGTCCAATCCTTCCGGCGCTCCCGAGTACTCCACGATGAAGTCCGCGAACACTTGTGATTTGATGGCACTTTGAGGATGGAACGCGACATCGAATTCGGTCAACTCTAGCGCCCAGGCCAACACGCGGCCCGAGGAGTCAAAGTTCGCAAAGGCTTTCTTCAAGGGTACACCTGTATATACTTTGATCGGGTGGGACTAGAAGTACGGTCTCAGTTTTCTTGCCGCGATGATAAGAGCGTAGGCCGCTTTTTCTATCTGCGTGTATCGGGTCTCGGCATCTCGGAGCACGTGTGACACGAAATATATGGGCTTTTGCTCCCTCCCTTCTTCTCTTACCAATGCGGCGCTGACCGCGTGGTTGGTCGTGGCCAGGTATACGACCAGTGTGTCTCCGTCGATGGGTCGGCTGAGACAAGGTGGGCTGGCCAGGTATTCTTTGACTTTCTCGAAGGCGATCGCACATTCCTCGGTCCACTCAAATCTGGCGGATTTGCGCATCGCCTTAAAGAAAGGGAAGCAAACGTCGCCGGATCGGGCGATAAACCGGTTCAATGCTGCAAGTCGGCCCGTGAGCGATTGAAGTTCCTTGAGGTTTCGGGGGGGCCTCATATCTAGGATGGCCTGCGACTTGGAGGGATGTATCTCTATGCCTCTCATGGACACCATGAATCCGAGGAACTTTCCTCCTGTAAGACCGAAGAAGCTCTTCTTCGGATTGAGTTTCATGTCAGCTTGATTGAGCGTCGCGAATGTCTCGCACAGGTCCTGCACGTGGTTGAGGTCGGACATGCTCTTTACTAGAAGATCATCTACGTAAGCCTCTACATTTCGACCTATCTGCTCGTGGAACACCTTATTCACCATTCTTTGGAAAGTAGCTCCCGCGTTCTTCAGCCCAAAAGGCATCACTCGGTAACAATATAGCCCGGAGTGAGTCGTGAAGGCCGTTTTGTCTTCATCTTCGGGGCACATCCTGATTTGGTTGTATCCCGAGAATGCATCCATGAAACTTAAGAACGCGTGTCCTGAAGTGGAATCTACCAGCTGGTCGATCTTTGGCAAAGGGAAAGGGTCCATAGGGCACGCCTTGTTCAAGTCAGTGTAGTCTATACACATTCTCCAATCCCCGTTCGCTTTTCTCACGAGCACATGGTTCGCCAACCATTCCGGACAAGTCACATTTCTGATAAAACCAGCGGCTAGTAGCTTGGCTACCTCTGCATTCACTGCCGAACGCCTCTCAGCTCCCATGTTCCTTCTTTTCTGCACCACAGGCTTCGCGCCCGGTTTGATATGTAAATGGTGTTCCGCTATAGATCCCGGGATCCCGGGCATATCGGCGGCGGTCCATGCAAATACTGCTTGGCTTTCTCGAAGGAAATCAATCAATTTCTGTCTTGCGCTTCCCTGAATTGCTTTGCCAATATTCAAAAACTTGCCATTGCCGAGGTCGACTTGGTCGACTTCGTCGACAGGCTCGGCGAATGCGCTTGACTCCCCCCTGTCCGTGGGATCCAAAACCATGGGTGTGTGCGGGGGTAAGAACTCTTTGCTGGACTGCAAGCGCGGGCCAGCGGGATCTGACCTCGCTCCTGCTTTTACGTCTACTTGGTGAACCGCTCCTCCTCGCCCTTTGAGGGAGGTTTGATAGCACTCTTGGGCCACCTGCTGTTGCCCGCATTCCTCTCCCACCCCATGGATGGTAGGGAATTTGATCTTTAGGTGGGGAGAGGACACTATGGCTCCAATTTTGTTTAGGGTGCCCCTGCCGATGATCGCATTGTATGCGGAAGGGGCATTCACCACAAGGAAATCCACCATGACTTCAGTGATGCGAGGCGAGGACCCGAAGGCTACTTTCAGCCGGGCGATCCCTTTAGGCCGGAGGGAATCGCCAGTGAATCCGACTAGCGGTGTCACCTTCTTCTGGGATTTCTCAAGTTGTATTCCCATATTTTCGAAAGCCGAGAAGTACAAGATGTCAGCCGAGCTTCCCGTATCTACGAGGATCCTCTTCACCCCGAACTCCTCTATTTGGAGCCTTAACACTATGGGGTCATCGTGGGGCCACGCGATGGTGCCGAAGTCTTTCTCGGAAAAGCATATGGCTTCGTCCATCCGGGGCCTCTTCCTTTCAAAAGGCCGTTCAACGTTCAATATGGTCGGGTATAGCTTGGTGGTACTTCGGTTATGTTTCTCAGGAGCCAGCACCTCGTGCCCTCCGCTGATAACATTGATCTCCACGTTTGGCCGCCTACCGGATGTTCCTGGTCCTTTTCCCTTATCTCCTCCGGGCCTTGGTGCCGTATCCCTGGGCCCCTTGTAATCGTTCCGGTAGGAGGCTTTCTTCTGGTGCTCAACTTCCCCATTGTATTCTTTTGTAAACTTTTGGAAGAATTCCGGCTTGATGTACTCGATCAGTTTCCCTTCTCTGGCTAGTCTTTCCAACACGTCCTTCAACTGGAGGCAGTCTCCCGTGGAGTGCCCATTGAAACGGTGGAATAGGCACTTTACCGCCTCGTCTTTTTTCTCGAAAATACTCTTGCGCAGCGGCCTTGGGACTTCAGGCATGTCTTTTATGACATGATACATCTCGCTCCTCTTCTTGATAAAGGGGGCGTATCGCACATAATGGGGTCGATAGCCCTCTCTACCGTCTTCGCGCCGTTCTTCTTGTGGCGTAGACAGGATATTTCTGTTTGGCGGCTCTCGCCTTCGGGACGGACCGACGCCGGGTTGCCGGTCACGCTGCTGGGGTTTTGGCGATCTGGATCGCGGCCTAACGAATTGGACATCATCCTCCTCAGCCCGGATGTATCCTTCGGAAAAAGCCAAGAATTCCGGTAAATTCTTAAACTCTCTTTTCCGGGCATCGTACCGGAGGGTGCCCGGTCCTCCTTGCCAGAGCCCATTCTGTACAGCCGCCAGGGCGATATCCTCGCTGTAGTTTCGGACCTCCCTAGAGGCCTTTACAAACCTATTCACAAAGGTCCGGGTGGGCTCCTGGTGTCCTTGAACATACTTCAGGAGGGAGTCACACGTCGCCCGCGGAGGTCGGAGCATGTCGTAGCGGGCCAGGAAGGCTCTCGCTAATTGATCGAAGGTTTTTATGGATCCTTGCCTCAGTCTCATGTACCATTCCCACGCCTCCCCCGTCAGACAAGTGGTGAAAATGCGGCACGCGACGGCGTCCGATGCCCCGTGCAGTCGAAGCCTTTCATAGAACCCGTACACAAAGTTCTGCGGGTCCTGGGCGTCGCCGCTTCCTTGGAAGCACGGGAGGCCGACAGGGTATTTGAAGTCACCCATGGGGGCCTTGTAAAGTTCCGGGGCTAGTGGTCCTTCCAGAATATTCGTCGACCCGGAACGAGTCCCTGCTCTTCTTCTTTCCCTCCTGGCTATCTCTTTCTCCACCCCTTTCTTGATCATTGTGTTTATCGTTGTCATATTTACTCCTGCAGCCCGTGGTGGGGTGAGTGGTTTTCGCCGCCTCTTAGGGGGTGTGTGGCGACGCTCCTCCCGCGAGTGATGAGACTGATCGTCTTTCCTCGAGTGGTGGGAATGATCGTCCCTCCTTGAGTGGCGGGACCGTTCTTCGGTCTGTTTGCCGGGGCCTTCTCGAGCCCGCTCTGTTCTCGCTTGACCAGCACTCCTTCTCGAGCTGGCCGCCGCGGACGATCCTTCGCTTTCTTCCCGTTCAGCCCCAAAGGATAACCTCCGCCTTGATCCGCCGGCCTGTCTCGTTTCCCCCTCGCCTGCAAGGGTCTCAAGTTTGGGGTCGGGGTTGTCAAAGTCGCCTTCTGTGTTGTGCAGACTGGGCTCTGGGTTGTTCGATCGGGGCCCAGTTCGGATTAATTGCACTACGGGCGGTGGGGGATGAATCATTCGTACTCCGGGAGCTGAGGTGGGGGTTTGGGGACAGTATAGCGGGTTGGGATCAGCCTGTGGAGGGTAGTGTGCTAAGGGGGTGGCCGGATACGGTGAGTATGGAGGAGCATACTGCTGGTATGGAGGATAGTTGTAGGGAGGTGGGTATACGTACTGGGGGACGTACGGAGAATGGTATTGGGCATAAATCATCTGGTTTTGTGTGTTTTGGGGGGTCGACCCGATCGGCCCAGCGGCCTGGGCGGTCACGATGGTCGAGTCGATCGGTCCCGCCATCGGTGTGGACATACCGAGGGACTCCACGTCTATCCCGGAGGGGTTAATCGGTACCCCTTCGGGTGGCATGCCCAGGGAGGGGTTCAGCGGGATACTCGGGTTAGGAGTCTTCTGACCCGTCTTGCCGAGGGGGTTTCTACTCGTTGCCCCCACAGTCGGGTCATCTCGGGGAGTTTTCTTCGAGGGCTCTCTGGGTCGACCGCCCGAGGTTAGGTCGGTCGGGGACTTCACGTTCTCAGCTCGTCGGTTAGATTGTTCTGTCCGCCGAGCTGCCTCCTCGGGGGCGGTCTTGCCCATGTCCGTTTGTTTGGTTGCGGAAGTCATCTTGCTCAGTTGGGGCTTTAGGCCCCACGGTGGTTGATACGTCCCTTCCCCGGAGGGCCGGGCCGTACTTGGACTCGGTCCAGTAAGGTGCGTGCACGTCCTGTTCCTGGGAAGCAGGCCGTGCGGAGGCTGGCTGCCGAAAGTGTAACTCGTCCCGGTTCAAGCGAATCGGGCCGAGAGGGTGGACACGCGGGGTGTCGGAGGGGTATTAACGCTCTAACCCTTTTTAATACCTCCTCTGGTGGTGATAAAATATGCGGTCCCTCTCTCTGGGGATTTCTCTGCCTTAAATAGGGGTCGCCTTTACTGTAGCGAGGTCTTGTCATCATTAATGACGGGGGCCCTCATGACTGTTCAGAGGCGTCCGCATAATAGGCGATAATATCCGCATAATCTGTCACGAGCCGAATCAACGAGGCTGTATGTCGGCCTTTTCTGGTTGTTCGGCATGTTTAGGCATTGAGCCTCGTTTCATTTGATTTCGAGCTGACCCCTGGGGGTGGGGTTCGAGTCTCGGGCTTTTTTGGCCTCGGGCTGGCCCCGGGAGGGGGTCCGAATCCCGGGCTGTTTTTGGCCTCGGGATGGCCCCGGGAGGGGGTCCGAATCCCGGGCTTTTTTGGCCTCGGGCTGGCCCCGGGAGGGGGTCCGAATCCCGGGCTGTTTTTGACCTCGGGCTGGCCCCGTGAGGGGGTCCGAATCCCGAGCTATTTTTAACCTCGGGCTGGCCTCGTGAGGGGGTCCGAATCCCGGGCTGTTTTATACTCGGGCTGGCCCCGGGAGGGGGCCTCTTTTGTTTTGTTCTATTTTGGGCCGGCCTTTTATGTATTTAAATCTGGGAGTGCTTTATTGGGCCAGGCCTGGGCTTTTTAAGGGCCATTGGTATATGGACCTATCACGCTCCATTCAACCATAAGCGTTGTCTCCGCCAAGGCGATCCGCTCTCACCTATGCTTTTCGACATAGCCGTCGATGTCTTACAAAAAATGGTCCAAGTGATTAATCCGATACTAAATACTCCTCTCTCTAACAAGCTTACTGAATCGATCATTGCTCTACAATACGCCGATGATACGGCTGTGGTAGCAAAAGCTGATGTTGACACCTTGGTATCTCTCAAACTTATTTTGCGCCTCTTCTCATTGGTTTCTGAGCTACAGATTAATTTCTCCAAAAGCTGCTTCATTCCGATCAATGTCCAACAGTCGGACACACATTGGATCCGAGCAGTCTTGGGCTGTTCCCAATCAGCCTTCCCAACTGTGTACCTTGGTCTACCCTTGACTATCCGGAGACCCTCTAAGGATCAATTCTTACTGCTCATTCAAAAGGTAGAACAGCGAGTACAGGGATGGCAAGGGCGACTGCTGAGCAGAGGTGGAAGACTACTGCTTATTCGATCGGTTCTTGTGACTATCCTCATCTACTTCATGATCTCATTCAAGTTGCCTACATGGGTGTTGCAAAGAATAGAAAAGGTTTGTCGCACTTTCTTATGGCAAAGCTCACGTTCATCCCGGAGACCTATCTCTCTTTGTAACTGGGGTCTGGCTTGCATGCTTAGAATTGGGGGGGGATGGGAATTCCGAATCTACACATGAGAAACGTATCCTTGTTGTTGCGTTGGTGGTGGAAGGGCTACTGGGAGCCTCATTCCATGTGGGGCCTACTGATATCCAAAATTAGATGGCAGGGGGCTTACTCATAGGGCCCATTCCTATGGTCCAGAAGGGGATCATTTTTTTGGGAACATTTGATCGGACTCAAACACCTCTTCAATTGGTCAACATCTTGGAATATTGGCAGTGGGTACTCTATATCCTACTTGTAAAGAGAGAGAGAGATAGAGAATTGAGAATTGTAATCTTTCTTATTATCTTGATTGAATCTTACAAGAGCAGCTCTCCTATTTATAGACTACTGCTATTTCTAACAATGCCTCTAATTACAGTAGCTGCCATTACTAACTAACTGTAGCAGTAACTATTTACAATGTAACTAACAGTAACTAACTAACTGCTCTAATACTCCCCCCTCAAGCTGAGCCGTGGGTAGTAAGGGTCAGCTTGGAAGAAAGATGGTTGAATCGGGGAGAGGCAAGAGGTTTGGTAAATATGTCCGCAATTTGATCCTTTGAAGAGATGAACCGAATGAGAAGAGACTTGTTCGCCACACGCTCACGCACAAAGTGATAATCGATTTCGACATGCTTTGTGCGAGCATTTACCATAGGGTTAGAGGCCAAGAAAGTAGCCCCGATGTTGTCACACCACAAAGTGGGAGGAGAAGGAAGAGTGATGTGCATTTCGGCCAACAAAAACTGAAGCCAACTAAGTTCGGCACTCGTGGTGGCAAGGGATTTGTATTCCGCTTCGGTACTCGATCGAGCCACAGTGGGCTGTTTCTTGGAGCTCCAAGAAATAATGTTAGCTCCAAAGTAAACACAAAAACCGGAAGTTGACTTGCGATCGTCAACGGAACCGGCCCAATCCGCGTCACAATAGGCATGGAGAGAGAGAGAGGGGGCCGGTTGGAGGGTAATACCATGAGTTAAGGTGCCATTTAGGTAACGAAGAATGCGCTTCACGGCAGCCCAATGAGAGGTAGTGGGTGATTGCATGAATTGCGAGACCTTGTTGACCACAAATGCAATGTCGGGTCGGGTGAGAGTGCCGTATTGGAGAGCGCCAACAATAGAGCGATAGAGATGCGGATCATCAAAAGGATCACCATGAAACTTAGAAAGAGAAGTGTTAGGTACCATGGGAGAAGGAAGGGGATTGGAGTGAAGCATGTTAGCTCGACTTAGAACATCCTTGAGATACTTGGTTTGAGAAAGGTGCAATCCTTTGGAAGTCGTGTTGACTTCAATACCAAGAAAGAAATGAAGTTGGCCAAGATCCTTGATGGGAAATTGCTTTTGAAGGGTATGAACTAGAGAGTGAATGACCTCAAGATTAGAACCCGTAACGATGATATCGTCAACATAAACGAGAATGATGAGAGTAATGCCCTTGGAGGATACAGGGACTAGACACCACAATCATGCAATCTCCCTCAGACATGCTTACGAAAGAGGTTTCCAGGGCAATTTTCCTCAGTTTACGGAAAGTTCGGATGAATTGCTGTGGAACTGGAGCCCCAATGGTCAGTACAGTGCAAACTCATTTTACAAAATCAGAATCGGAGGTGGCTTAATCAATTGGGAATTCGCGATGATTTGGAAGTTCAAGGTGCCTCCGACAGTCAGGGTTTTTCTCTATTTGCTGCTCACTGGAAAGCTCCTTACGAGAGAGGTACTGTTGCATCGCAACCTACTACATGGAGACATTTCCTGTGTTCTGTGTACTGAGAATCACCTGGAATCGGACCAGCACTTGTTCCTCACTTGCCCATTTGCACAGCTACTCTGGCACAGGTTCATCCTGGTGTTCATCCTGGAATACTCATCTCAACTGACTCGCTATCGAATGCCTGGTGTTCATCCTTTGCCGCTGTACGCAACTCGGCAACTGCGTGCAACAGATGGAAGATCTTCTCTTGCGTATGCTGGGCACTCTGGAGATGCCGTAACTCATTGATTTTTGAAGGAAAAAGAGCATCGGTTGATGTGGTTACCAATTGGATCATTAGAGAAGGCACCCTTTGGGAAAAGTACTGTTAGTGAGTGAATGGGTGCGTTTATTTAAACGCACTACTATTTTTGTTCAGGAAAAAGATGTTCGGAAGACAGGTTATGGTTTATGTGTTTTTTCCTTTTTCTTTTAAACATCATACTTGGGCCTATCTGTTGAGGGCTACTGAAGCCGGGATGCTGTATTTGTGAACCCTGTGCATTCTGTTTTCTTAATCCAAGCACCTGGCAGCCTCTGCCCGGATTTAAAAAAAAATGAGATTCAAAAATATATTACTTGCTGAAATTCAAACGAAAACATATTAACCAAACTATATATTAATAATTTACTTTTAATTACATTCTTCAACTCTTTAATCTGTATTCCATAAGAATAATTAGGTTTCAAAACTTGATCATGTCCGTTAGGTTCATTGTTAACCATTGGAGATGTTTATCTCTTATTATTTATCTTGATCTAACGACTTGTGTTATTTTATTTTCTCTTCAAAACTTAAGAGATTTTCACACAGATAGAAGTTTAAACATTTTAAAACATATTTTTATATATTTTTAAATTTGTCGCATGCAAATTTTTTTAATAGAAAACTTGTCTCTTTTTAAAATTTTAACTTTCTTCGGTAAATATCTTTTGGGTTGAAGCCTGTAAACAAATTATATTATATTATAATTGTTTCATTCTTTATTTTCTCTTCAAAACTTTACATATTTGTCCATCAACTTATTTTATCTAACAAAAGTAAATTAAAATAAAGTTCTCAAGAAAATTAACAATTATATATCGAAAAATATGAAGGACGGATCTTAAATTCCGTTTCTAATTTTTGACAAAACAAACATCACCCAACAAAAATATATATAAAAGAAAAGAGAAAGATAGATGCATCATGTCCAAAACATAAAACAATTAACAAATCCCCCATCCACAAAAAGCAATCCCGCTCTACCATTCTTTCTCCCACTGGGTTAAAAGGTGGAATTTAAATCCGCTGAAATTCAAGATTCATGAACAGTACCTTTAAAATTTTTGAAATTTTGAATTCAGCCGTTCAATTTTTTCTGTACACGCATCTAGAAACAGTTTGACGGCTAGATTCTGGATTTCAAGAACTTCAGAGTTACTGTTCACAATCTCGAATTTTAGCAGATTTGGATCCTAAAAGGTGTTAGGATGAAAAAAACATTATCCTTCGCAAGTTGTAAAACGCAATAGCATCATATCATTTCTAATTTTTGCATTTTTTTTTAAATTGTGCGTGTTAGATCAATTTGATTTATGACGTAATTTTATGGTTTAGCATTCACATATTCAGAAACATATTTATTATTTTGTAAAAGTTTAATTTTAAATTTAAGTTTTGATGAAGAAAAAAAAATCAGTTAAATGACCAAAATATACTCTCAATTAACATACAAATTGACCCTATTAGCTTTTTTTTTTTTAACAAAGCACCTCTTTCTAGGGATGGCCATGGGCTGAGCCCACAGGTATTTTGCTAAGCTCATGCCTGGCTTGCTGACGGCCCACCTGCCTGGTCCAATCTGATGGGCTTAAAAATCTATGCCCGGCCCGCCCATGGGCCTTTCCCCCAAGCCCATGCCTGCCCTTGCCCATGGGCCTGCTAATACCCATTGGCCCATCCATATTCAACCACATCAAATAGACAAACAAGACAACAAAACAATTCATAATATGTTTTTTCTAATGGAAGAAAAAATAATTCATAATTTAACAACAAACAACAGTGTGATTTTTCTATTAGAGCACAAAATAATTCATAGTTTAATAGCAAATAAATGTTGTTGTTCTGCTTGTTTTTTTTTTAAATAAAGGCCCATGGACTACCTGTGGGTTTCGGCATAAGCCCAGACCTGGCCTGGCCCGTCTCTAGGACCGCCTTACCTAGCCCATCACAGCATTGGACCGACCGGATAAGACCGGGCCGCCGGGCCAATCGGGCTTTTCTGCCATCCTTACCTCTTTCCCTCGTTTTCCTCCATTGTTTTCATTTTACTTTTTTTTTTTAATCTAAAAAATTAAATTACATTAATAGGTCTTAAATTATCACTCGTTTTATCGTTTGGTCCTAGAATTATTTAATTTATAATAAACTTGTAACAAAATAGTCCTATTGTTATCACCGGTCCAAAGCTAGATGATGATCTACAATCACATCCATGTCTAGATTGAGGATCCATTGACATTATATTAACTGATAAAAATTGACACTAGTACAAAATAATTTGTAATCTTGAAATCTGACATTTATAAAATGTAATCTATACCTTTTCTATATGCATATAAAAAATGATAAAATTCAAAGCAAATTTTAACGTTAATCACACAACTTAAAACTTATAACAATGCCACCGCTGCAATAGCACAACGGGTAATGACATAGCCCTTCGTGTGGAGGGGTATAAGATCAAATCCCACTTGTGAGATGGGTCCTGAGTGTGTGCGTTATGGTGTGAGTGGAGAGCCTACGTGCCTTTATAAAAAAACAAAAATATAACAATATATATTAAATGACACTTAAATCGCATTCAATTGTATTTGACAGTCTTTCAAGATTGTCAAAATATAAGATTAAATCCCATCTTATTAATATTTGTTGATATAAATAATTAAATTAGTTTCCATGTTATTTGTGTTTTCTGGCAACTACGTCTGTACTATTTTTAATGTTAAAAATGATTATATGAGAGTTGAAAATGTCATTTTTTTTATGTATATTGAATCAAGGGCAGAGCCAAACATTTGATAAATACACTAGAGTTCAATCACATAAAAATTTTCTGTAGAAAACATAGGTTAATATTACAATATCACGACATTTTACTCTAAATTATACAGAAGATTATATATAAATATAATTTTTTTTAAAAAGAAGTTAACTGACTCTCATTTTTTTCTACTAAAAAATCCACCACTGTATTGAACGTATGACCAATTTAATATGCATTAGAAAAAAAAAAATAAGAACCTGCATAATACTTTTAAAATTTTAAGAGCTAAAATGAAATAAACAAGTAATAATTACTGGATGGTTAATGTAATTTAGTGATCTCAAACTATACAACACCTCTAGTTAAGCTTCCCAAGGAAAATATTGAAACTTCTCATACATACATATAATGATATAAACGAGAAAAATCATCCGACAAAGCATCATGCCATGAAATGCGATTACCCCTGGGAGAAGAAATTAGACTCGATTATTTGCTTAGGTTGTGTTCTAGATTCGAGGAGGAGAAGAACTGGAAGGGAAATGAGAATGTAAATTCTTCTCAAATTTTTAGTTCATTGAAAATTCAACTCATACATCGATGTTGCAAGAATTTTAAATATATATGTTCCGTTAAATAATTCAGTGGGTCAGACCCGCTGAATAATTCAGCAAGTTAAGAGCATCTACAATAGTGATTTCTTTTAAATTGCTAATCTGATGTGTTAATTGCTAATATAACTGCTGAGATGTACCACAGTTTTTAAATTATGCTAAACGTTTGCTGAAATGGAGAAGCTCTAAGTCAGATATGACCTAATGAATTATCTAGTGGGCCAAGTATATTTGAAATTCTTACCAAAATAGTTGTATAATTTGAAATTCTTTTTCCTTTTCTCTGTTTTTTTTTCCTCTCTTCTTTTTTCTTCAATTTTTGATGTTGTGAAGTAAATTGAAGTCGGCCAGATCGGATCATCCCTTCTCTTTTCTCTTTCCTTCTATTTTGAAGCTGGCCCTTAATATCAAGGCAATATCCAACATTTTCACGTAGCCTAGCTGCACTATCTGTTTCGAACTTGATAAATATTACGACACTAAAATCTGAGATACTGGTACGTGCATTAAAGGTCCTAATTAGTACCCACAATATGTAAAATACAATGAACAGATTCTGATTTTCTAGATAAGTTATGATGTATTCGATTAATATATCCAATTAATGTTTGTATAATTTTTGTTTAATTTATTTGTTATTGTGCACCTCGTCTTCTTCCCCTCCAATTACAAGCCTTCATGTGTGCAAAATGTTCAATTCGATGCCTCAAAGAGCAACACTAATCTGATCCAAGGGCTCGATTTGGTTGTTAAGATTGTCAAGTAATCCCTCTTTTAAATTTTTATTTATATTCAGAATTAACCTACATTTATTATTAATATATGAACTTAAAATATGTGATTGTCAAATATATTTTCATCAGTTTACTTTATTAGTAGATAGATAGAAACAAATAATTTGCATTAAATTTGTGATTTAGATAAAAAGATACTCAAATCTGGTTTGTTATTAGAAATTATTTACTATCCTTTAAAATTTGCTGTTATTATTCTGAATACATACTAAGACGTGCATTTAATTAAACTTGTATATAGACTGATATTCTTATCAAATTTGTTCAAATACATAAATGATAGAATTGAAAACTGAGCAGATAATATCTGATTCATATTCGAAGATTAAATATGAATATTCGATATCTGAATATCCGTGCAGATACAAATATCAATATGAATTTTAATTTTAATTATCTGTACCCGAATAGTAGATATATACTACATAGTTTAATATATATTACGACAAAATTTATTCACCATTATAATTAAATAAATATTATAAATTTTAGTATTTTTTAATAATATTTATATATTTTTTTAATAATAAGCATTCGATCCGAACTGTATCTGTCTCCGAAAAATAAAATCAGATACAAAATATGATTTTACTACTATCCTTTCTATTTTCACTCCTAAATTCAAACATCAAACATTTTCATAATTCTTTTACTCGTAATATTTTGGAGATTCTGTCATAGAATGTACATAAAAAAAGTTTCTCCAAAACTTCACTAGTAGGAGTCAAAATAAAGAGACCAAAAAGAAGGGACTAAAAATGAGTACTGTAACAATTATAAGGAGTTTGACTGCAAAATTTGGTCATAATTATAGTTTTACTTTTCTATAAAAGGGTTGTAGATCTAGACCCCGCATCAGCAGAGTTTAATCACAGACTGTCATATATCCGGTGTGAACGAGTACGATAAAGGTCGGCGGAAGCATTTTTATATCCGTACTTGTTATAAATTATTTTTATCGGCTACAAATTATTTTACCCGTACTCTGCTCTTACCAGTTATGGTTATCAAATAATAAAACAGTAGCGGATAAATAACATATAATACTAATATAATAATTATTTTTATTATTTATTAAATAAAATATTAAAACATATACATTTATTTTACACATGTATAGTACTTTGTATCCAAGCAAATTTTCATATGAAGATCATATTGAGCGGTTCAGATCGACTGTTAATACTTTGAAAATAAAGATAACGATGTTGGAGCATGATGAGGTACACAAGCAATAAAGCATTATAATCCTACTCTATTAATATATATAGTATATATATATATTTTTTATAATTACCCGATAACAGATAAAAAATAAACTTTATCTGTACCTTTACCCGTTTAGATAACAAAAAAAAATATTTATCCGTACCCAATAAATTTACGAAAAAAAAATCTTACCTATACTCATCTTATCGAATACGGTACGATCGGAAAAAACGAAAAAAAAGGTGCCATTCCCACGTAGAACAGCTTAAGACTCTTTCTTATATATTTTTATTTCGTTTAAAATACAAATTTTCTAAAACGATAATACACCCGTAACAATATATAATAAAACCAGTATATTCTTATAGGACGGCCTCGGATTTCGAACGAGTTCGTTCTTATCCATAGAGTTACGAGAGTCGACGAAACTAAAAGCGATTTCGCCGCACCCCCCCCCCCCCCCCCCCCCTCTCTCTCTTCCTCTTCCGTTCCGTTCGAGCAGATGTTTTTTTTCTGTTATCCGTCTGAGCAGGTGCTTCTGCTCAGTGAATCTGACTACTGCTTTTCGATCTGTCTCGACTTTCTGGTTCGACTGAGGGTGATGTGAATTCGTTCCACTCCTGTAGTATCTACTATAACTATATATGAATAAGATTTGTGTTTTTATGGTTGTTGCCGATGACAATGATGCTAAGATGTTGTCTTTCTTCCTCATCCTTCTTCTCTTGCTTCCAAGGTTTTTTTTTTTTCTGGCTTCCACAATGACGGCTCTTCCTCTGAGAGATGACTGTCTTGGACTGGTTGATTCAGTTCCGGTTCGGCTTGATTCAATGTCTTTTCGACTGCACATTTATCTGAGCGGTGACTGTTCCGGTTCGATTGATTCAGTTTGCCGTCCAGTTTGATTCAGTGCTTTCTTGTCTGCACTCAGGGGCGGACCCAGTGTACTCCAGGGGGGGCAGCTGCCCCCCCTGGATTTTGAGTTTTAGTGGAAATTTATCGGTTCCGATCGACTCTGGCCCCCCCTGGAATTTTTTTTGCCCTCCTCTGGACGTTTAATTTGTATTTCAAGTTAAATTTAGGGTTAAAATTGAAATAAATCTGTTGAATTTTGATTGGTAATTAGAATTATAAGCAGAGCATCAGAAATTACAAGTCAAAAGCATTCGAAAATATAAGTTAAAGCATTGTTTTTTGTCGAGTACTCAATTGGTTAATGGATTTAAACCCGATTAGATATTTAAACCCGATTCGATATTTTTTTGCCCCCCCTGACGAAAATCCTGGATCCGCCCCTGTCTGCACTTTCCTCTAAGTGGAAGATGCTTTGTGCGCAAGGGTTCGATACGGCGTCATATGCCAGAAGGAACAAGACAAATATGCACACAGATGTAACAATCACTAGGATTCTATCATTACAATTAAGCAAGGATGATCAAATTTGTGTCAACGGAATGCACATACACCTGTATGAATTTATTTGTTTACAGCTGAATGCTATCAAAGACTCGTTGTCTAATATTATGTAACAACTAGCTTGTAACTCTTTGAATCAATATAATCGCCTATGAGCTTTCAACAAAAAAAAATAAATTCTTACATAACAGAATTCCTATCACTTGAGGTAACAAAAAATTTATGTTTAGATCCGGACCGTCGATATGCTTTGGCACGATATTAAATAGGCCCGTGCATTCCACCTCTTGGCCCGGATTCTGATCGGACGGTCCGATCTAAACTCAAATTTTCTATTACCTCAGACAATTCGAACTCGGACAGGACAGGACATTAAAGAGCCGTTTCTAGTGTGTAACGGCTTTGATTTCCAGATTTCTTTTTCAAATGAATCCGGTTCAATCTGCAATCTTTAAAACTTATCCGGTTCCGCCCGGTTCAATTCCCATAGCTTCGTTCTTAGTTCTTACCCATTTAAATTTCGAATCAAGGCCATAATCTGTTTCTCTCCCTCTCTCATTCTCTCTCCACTCCTCTTCTCCTCTCTTCCTCCCAGAGCATTCCAGACTAGATTCGACAAGGTTTCCGCTTGATTGATGAATTGTTTCCGGTTTGCTGCAATCAAAGCTTTCGTTAGTTTCTTTCAATCAGTTCTCATGGGGTGTTTCGTTTCCTGCTTCCGAAGTAAGGATCGTGATCGAAAGATTCAATCAAGGACCCGTGCTCGCTCCAACTTGGATTCTTACTTTGACATGGTTAATTATTCTTTGATTTCCTTTCTTCTTGATTTGTGCGTATTTCTTGAACAGCAAAGATATGATCTTTCTTGATATTTCTATGCAGGAGAGGTTAGAGGAGCGATTGGTGGTAGAGAATCAGTCAGTGACTGGTTCTCTCTTTCTCAATGGAGAAAATGGTGCGATTTTTTTCTCTAAAATGTTATAAGATCTTTAGCGATAATATGTATTTGGTAATAATATTGCTTGTACCAATTCGTGTTTTTTATAATGTTAGATTCGGAGGAGGATCTTACTCATCCTCATACCTTGGAGGAGGAACTTAGGCTAGAGGTGTGTATTTAGTTTTGATTTTCTTTGTGAACTATTGTTTAACCGAGGAGTTATGTTTACTTCAGACCTTTTAATGCAGTGATGTTGGAGTTTAATTTCTCAATAATAATGAAGAAAAAATGACATGTCTAATTCCTATTTAAATTTCCCTCTTCAGATTAAGCAAGTTATACAGGAAAAAGAAGATACTGAACTGTTTTTTTTCCCTTGTTAACACTGTACACTCTGCTTGTAATGAAAGTATTGCTCCCTCAACAAAGAAGAAACTTATATTTTATCAGAAAGCCAAATGCATTTCTGCTGTACTGCTACTAGGTCTACTTTTCGAATTAACGTAAGAGTAATACAATATTACTATTCTTATTTCTGTAAAAACAGGCCAAGCACTTGAAGCTATGCGGTGCAATATTAGAGACCCCAATGGAGATTTGCAAATCAAACAAAAGAACAGCTTTACGGGATCTTAATGGGTCGGATCAGTCTCCAAAATCTGCTCATACCTCGTCCAATAAGAAGATCCAGTTGTATGCACAGTGTGAGCAGGAAAACAGCCCTGACCATGCAATAACGGGTACACCTAGTCCGGGAAAGGAAAACTCAATTTCACACCAGAGCACACCTGGAACGGGACGGTACGAAATTGCAGAATTTATTAAGCCTTATAAATCAGTAACTCACCTTAATTTAAATTAGATCAACAATAAGGGTCCTGTGTCAGTTCTTAATCAAATAAATTGTGACTTATACGGTGTGTTTCATAAAAGGATAAACAACACATGTATTTGTCAGAAGAAGCAGAGGGTATTACTTTGAAATAGTCTAATGGTTGGGAGTTACTTTGAGGTGCTATTTTGCAACTATTGGAAATGTTGGTTTAAATGTGCAAATGTGACAGGATATCAAGTGGTAATGGCAACAGCTAGAGAGAAAAGATAAACTAATTGATTTTCTCAAAATTTTGTTATAACAGTGCTGAAGTGATGGGAGGTGATAAGTTGAAGCTAACACCAGTTAGGTATGGTGTGGGAATTCGGGCTTCAGATCCCAATTCACCATACCCGACTCCAATAGCTCTCAATGATGATATGCAGACACCAGCAACCATTTACTCTTCGTATCAGGAGACCTCAGCAACTGGCAAGCGGGCTCGTATCCGGGCGCAATATGTCTACCCTGCATCAAAACCTGCACACAGACTGGAGATTTCCAGCGGCATCAAGTCGGTTGAATTGGAGAATGAAAATGAGGCGGCTGGAGAATTTTCTTTCGGTACCAAAAAGAACTCCGAGGAGACCCCAAAAGTTCTGGTTTCAGGCCTTTCTGGGTGGCTGAAACCCACAACAGCTTTGAGGGGTAGAAATGGAATTCCAAATTCCACAACCAAGTATAAGGAGGTAATATTAACCTTCCTGCAAAAATATTTTGATTGGTGTAGAATAATATTACAAGTAATTTAATATGGTGGGTTTTGATGCCATGGAGATGTGGTCAGTACCGGTATGTACTATCTCGGTCAGAATTGCACAGTTGTTTAAAAACTGATCTCTGACAAGTGTTGCTGGATATAGGTATCTCTTGGGTTTTTAAATTAAAGCTATCATGTTTTTCTTGTCATTGTTAGAGAACTTATATTTTGAATATACATCAGGATCAACAGATAAAGTGGCATACTACCCCTTTCGAAGAGAGACTCGAGAGGGTTTTATCAGATGAGAAAATGCCTGTTTCAAGGTTCAACTACTTTTTTCTTTAATTAGTTCTCCTTACTTTCTTGCCTTCTTATTATTTTGGGCCAGACAATTGTACGTCTTTGTTCCATCTTGAATTTTTCTTCTCACAGTTACTAATACAAAATCAATAGTGGAACTGAGAATTATATGTTAAATTTTCATTTTGGTTTAATAGGAAGTATATTTCAGGCAGGCCGATTGAGCTCGAGGAATAGCTTGAAGAGAAGTGAACCTGGCTGATTCAGGCTGAAATAAAAATAGAAGGGCTCTGTTGAAAGTAATGGAATAGATAGACATGCAAATATGATGTTTGCAGAAAATTAGTGTTGTTTTAGTATGGTGAACTTTTTTATTTTTTTAATATGAATTCATTTACCATTGTTGTTGTTGGACTAGCTTTCTTTGTGCATTGATGTGCTTGTATTTGAACCATGTAATTAGGATCTTCTGGTCTGAATTTTTTTGTCAATAAACTTGACAGCTGTTAGCAAATACTGAGAAACACACATTGGGCTTGAAACTGTAATTGAGGAGGCCCGATATAAATTGGGCCAGGCCTTTGTAAGCCCGATATAGATTTACAGGCCGACATAAAATAATGATGAGCTATAATGAGAAGGTTCACAAATAGCACAGGAAAGGGTCTGTTACTTCTGTGACGAACTGCGGGATTTAATTTATGGAAACTAATTATAATTATTTCGTAAAGTGAAATAGCCGTTGTGTTTTCCACCGACATTTTTATAATATCCAAAGTTTAATAGAAATTAATTATTATATCCAGAATTCTCGGGTTTCGCCAAAAATGCCCAAACCCAAACCGGCCATAAAATGGCTGGTTTACTCTCCCTAGAAAATAGCCGGTTTACTTTTTGTTTTTTTTTGGAGACACTATGAAAAATAATGAAATCTAATATTGAAAATTCGAATTTTTTGTTTAAATTATTTGTTAGATTACTTCTTTTGATTTATAATTATCATATTTATATTAAGAGGAATGCTTCTATGCACTACTGCTACAGTCGTTACTGTGTATTTAATGTTGATCGAACGGTTATTAGTTTGTCGCTATTTTTTCTTCCGGAAAGGTCAAAATGGTAACGAGCACTAGCCCACTCCACTGGAGGCGTCAAGTACACTCCCTTCCCTCTCGCGAATTTTTTTTTTTCGGAAAGCACTCCCTTCCCTGTCCCTCTCCCTCTCGCGATCCATGGACTAATCCCTCAATCCAGCACTCCCTTCCCTGTCCCTCTCCCTCTCCCTCTCGCGATCCAGCGGTTCCTCTCCCTCTCGCTAGCCCACTCCCTCTGGCGACCCAGCACCCCCTCTCCCTCTCCCTCTCGCGATCCAGCAGTTCCTCTCCCTCTCGCTAGCCCACTCCCTCTGGCGACCCAGCACCCCCTCTCCCTCTCCCTCTCGCGATCCAGCCTTCGACGCACCCCTCCCGCTGTCTCACTCTCCACTGCTCCTCGCCTCTCTCACTCTCCACCGCTCCTCGCCTCTCTACTAGCACGCGGCAGAGGCTCTCGGTGCTTCCTCCAGTTGCCTCCTTGCACCTGTGATTGCTCCTGTCAACCACTTCTTTCTATTCCCCGAGGAACCATATACGTCCTTTGAGCAATTTCTCGATTGCAGGTTAGTGTATGATTTGGGGATTGGTATTAACCATGGTTGCGCCTGTGATTGCCTCCTTGGTATTAACCATTATTATTAGTGCATAGAAGAATTATTTTCCTTGCACCTGTGATTGCAGATTATTCATGGTTATTTAGTATTAACCATGAGGGGTTCTCATTATTGTGGCTTCAAGTGATTAACATGCAAATTATAAGGGCAATAAATACAGTACCAGTGACACCCAAGTTCCTTGTGGTTGCAATTTTTAGATGTAATAATATGGGGGTTAGATGTAAGTCGTTTGCAATTTTACAAAAATTGGGGGTTCTCAATGACGCTTGATTCATTAGCCTACAAGTACCAGTGACTAACAATTCTACAAAAATTGGGGGTACATACAAAAATTGGGGGTTCTCAATGACGCTTGAGTTCAAACTGAAGAAGATTTCAAACTAAGAACAATACATTATTTGCAAATGACATATATAAGTAGAATTCTTAGTTTGTAATAATATGCCAGTAGGATTACTTTTAGTAATATGCATCAAGAAAAAAAGAGATTACCTTTTTTTTGTAGGATTCTTAGTTTTGCTTTTGATTTTGCTTTTGATTTTGCTTTGAAGGGATTAATTGACTACATACAACAAGCTTTCAAGAGGAAGGAAGATGACAATGGGCCCGGGCTGACGCGGAGAGATGTCATAAAATACATACAGTTTGAAAGGCTTCGATTTCGCGGTGTTAATTTGCCTCGGTAGCCTACTGCTGAAGCAGATCTCATGGTTAGTTTTCGATTGAATTTTATTTAGAACTGGAGCAAAAAAAATCATCATATGATAAATCCCACCAGGGGCATCTAATGGAATGGATGTTGGGATAAATGGGGCTCTTATTACCAAAAAAAAGTGACTGAAATATTGAGATAAATGGGGCTCTTATTACTGTGGGTATACGGATCCCATATACTCTACCACATAAATTTAAAATAGTGACTGAAATAAGTTTGCTCAAGAAGCTGTGGATGATACTGCTCTGTCCTTTATGGCCATATTGGGATATAGAAAAAGAATATGATACACTGGCCTCAATCAGATGGCAAACTGGGAGAGGAAAACAGGTCAGTCTTACCAATTAAGGAGAAATTGGTGAAGTAACAACGTTGAATTTCGCCCTGCAATTGAGACTCAACCAAGAACATTTCACAATTGGAGGAACCAGGAACTAAATGGTAATTTTTAGTTGTTTGAGGAAGGGAAGTAGAAATGATGGAAGGAGAACAATCTCTTACCAGCAAATACAGGGAACAAAGCTACAATGCCATGTTAGAGAAGCACTGTCTTTAGTTTTTCATTTAGTTTCATGTTTGGATGTTTTTTCTTAGGAAATAGTTGTTATCTGTTTTCATATTTAGGCACTTAGATCAGTAGTCAGGGCTTCAGTATTTACTTGAATTTTATTTTTATTTTTAATTTTTATTTATAGCAATTCTCATAAAATACTAGATGTATATTACCAAAAATGGGGCTCTTATTTATAGCAATTCTCATAAAATTTTTACTTGGGATAAATGGGGCTCTTATTACCAAAAAAAAAAAAAGGTTGTATAAACCTCTGTAAATAGCACCGTTTGCAACTTACATCTAACAATTCTACTTATACAGTACCAGTGACACCCAAGTGTCATTTGCAAATTTTTTTTTCATTGTCTTTGTCTGTACCCCCAATTTTTGTAGGCTAATGAAGTCGATGTAGCGTCATTGAGAGAGTATGAAAGAGTTATTAATATGACATTTTCAAGCCAAGAAGAAGCTTACGAGTTTTACAATGATTATGCTAAAAAAATGGGTTTAGCATAAGGAAGAACAATATTACGAAGGATCGAAAGAATGGCTCCATTACATTTCGTCAGTTTCACTGCAGCAAATCTGGTTTCCGAGAGAAGAAGTATTTGGATAAGCTGGATCGGAAAAGAGCAGCCCCAGCACTCTCTCGTTGTGGCTGCCCCGTCAAGCTCTACGTCAGACTTGATCCGAAAATTGGTCGATGGTGGGTGGCAGACTATGTAGATGTTCACAACCACAGTTTAGCGGCTAGTGATATGGCTCCTTTCCTCCGATCTCACTGTTCTATTAATGAAGCTGAGAAACACGAGATAGTCACTTTTGGAAGCTCAGGTATCCGCAAATGTCAAATATTAGATTACACAGAACGGAGGAGTGGCGGTTACGAACACCGTGGTTATCAACGGAAGAATTTGTATAACTTTACCTCCATGCATGAGCGGTCTGCGATGCTTGCAAATGATGCGAATTCAGTGATAAATTACTTCAAGGAGAGGAAGAAAGCAGATGCCGACTTCTTTTTCAGATATGACACAGAAGAAGGTCATTTGACAAGTCTCTTTTGGGCCGATGCTCAGTCAGTGCTCGATTATTCTAGCTTCGGAGATGTAGTTGTCTTTGACAGCACATACCAGTTGAACAGGTATAAAATGATACTCGTTCCTTTTCTAGGAGTCAATCATCATTGGAGCACAGTTATTTTTGCATGCGGCATTGTATCTCGCGAGAATAAGAAAGCATACGAATGGCTTCTTGAAGCATTCATGGCGGCCATGTATCAGGTACGACCTGAGGCTGTAATTACGGATGGTGACCTTGCTATGCGCGAGGCCATTAAATCGGTATTACCAGGCACCGCACACCGGATATGCGCATGGCATATGGGGGAAAACGCGAAAAAGTATATTCGTAATTCGGAGGTCATGCAAATGTTCTACAAGCTGATGAGCAAGGCGTACAGTACTGAAGAGTTTGAGAACCGGTGGCAGGAGTTTGGTGATAAAGTGAGTAAAAGGCCACAAAGCAGACAGTGGTTGCAGAAGATTTACGAGTCCAAAAAATTATGGGCGGGATCCTTTGTAAAGAAGAAGATGTTCTTAGGAATGTCCACTAATCAGAGAAGCGAGAGCCTCAATTCCAAGATCCGGGGGTACTTGAATAGCAGGTTGTCTTTGTGTACGAGTGTACAGCAATTGGAGCGGTGTCTTACGGACATGCGCACAAAAGAGGCCGAGTTAGATTGCAAATCATCTCAGACCGAACCTGTTTTAACAACTCCGTTCTACAATATCGAGAAATCTGCCGCAACAAGCTTCACACAAGAAGTTTTTCTAATTGTTCGTGAGGAAATTGAGAGGTCAAATGAATTGGTTGTTTTTGAAAAACACGAGAGCAAAGCTTGTTTATCGTACACCGTTGCTCAAAGAGGTAAACTGGAGAGTCGGGTAGATGTGGACTGCTTTGTATCTGAGGGCAATATTGAGAAAATCACATGTACGTGTTATAAAATGGAATGTGAAAAAATACCATGCCGTCACGTGTTAGCTGTATTGATATACTTGGAGATCCCGTTAATTCCGCAGTGTTGCATTGCTGAAAGGTGGACCAAAACTGCCAAGTCTTTATTTTCTTCGGATAGGAAGGGTGGGGATTTTGAGGTTTCTGAACAGGTCCAAATGTGTCATGAGCTGACAAAGCTAAGTACACAAATAAGCTACCAAGCATCTAAGTCGAGGGACGAATATGTGAAAACAAGAGAGTTGTTAAAAGAAGAGAAATGTCGGCTTAATGAAGTTGAGAAAGGAAATAAGAAGCCTAAGGTGGAAAAGGATGACGTCTCAAGTGAAAGGAAATCACCCCAAAAGATTGAGAATCCAAAACCTGTTGTGACGAAAGGCGCACCAAAAAAGAATAAGTACGAGCGGTTGAAGTCTTCACTTGAAGGAAGGAGGAAGAACAAATGTGGGCATTGCGGTATGAAGGGCCATAATCGACAAAGATGTCAACTTCTCCAAGCGGTACGTGAAGAACGACTCTATGTTTTTTTTTATGACAGTTTCAACCTCTTTAATGGGTTATTTGGTTTAGTGGTGCCTATCATGATTTAGTATTATCACTGTAACAGTGAGTTACACAAAATAAGGTTCTTACTTCATAAAAAAAAAAACTGAAATTACAAGATGGGGTTGTCTTGGATTTTTTGTATTTTGTTCTTTTTACAGGGACTTTTCTGTCTTGTTTTTTGCTTTTGTAAATTTTTAATGTTTAGGGGCAGTCTTGCATAATCACACTAGGAAGACAGCCCCTAGTGTGAAAATTATAGATAAGACAGCCAGAAATTCTATTATTGTGTCTTGCATAATCACATTAGAAATTCTGGTACTGTGAAAATTATAGGGCTGTCTTGCATAATCACACTAGTAATTTTCTGCTACTGTGTCTTGCATCAAATTTACTGCCTTACATTATTTTCTGGTACTGCTTTTGTAAATTTTTTATGTTTAGGGGCTGCTTTTGTAAATTTTCTGGTACTGCTTTTTCATCAAATTTACTACCTTGCATAATTGAAAGAAAGTAAATTTGAATATTTTTTTTTGCATGCAGGTGCAAGGCCAAAACTACATGGATACGAAGTAACATGAAGGCGCAGAAAGGATCATGCAAAAACATGGATACGAAGTATTTTTTTTCTGGGGTTCGTGTTATTTTTGGATGGAGAGAGCAAGGAATAATGGTTTTGGGGTAGTAAGAGTTTAATTTTGATGTTATTTTGTTTTGAATTGAATCTGAACACTAATTTTAAATGTCATGTTATTTCAGTTTAGTTTTAAATTGTTAATCTCGAAATCTGACATGATAAGTGCCATGTTATTTCAGTTTAGTCTCGATATCTTGAATTGAATGGAATGGTATTGCAAATGTAAATTTTTAATCTCGAAATCTTGAATTGTATTGCAAATCTTGAATTGTATTGAATGGTATTGCAAATTTTTAATCTCGAAATCTAATAAATGAGACAGAATGCTTGTTTTAGTTCAATCTCGAAATATTGAATTGAATTGTATTGAATGGTATTGCAAATTTTTATATCGATAGCAGTAGATGAATGCTTCCTTGTTTTAGTTCAACTTGTATTTTTTAATTTCAAATTTATAGGAAGAAGATTTTGTTAGCAAGATGATCTTAGTCGATAACAGAAAGAATAAGACCATTCAAAATTTTAACATAGTTTCATCTTCATCCGATGTAATCCAATTATCTTAAAAATAGCATGTAAGTTTTAGGCCTGGCAATAACCACAGACACAAGACCATTCAGGTATGATGCAACCTTTATCAAATTAATGACAGCTCTAAGTTTATTTTGAAAAATCATGGAAAAGCAACAATGAATCATCAATCTTTAGGAGTGATAGTTGCAAAATAGTCTTTATCTGAATCAGTTTCTTCATCTCCAAGATCTAACAGATGGAAAAAGAAACAAGCTTAGCATCAAAATACAAGTTGGGTTTCAAATTTCAATATTACTAACCAGGTCATGACAACTCGATCTCAGTGTTAGCTTTTTTCTCTTTTTTTCCACTAAATGTTTGCTATTTTTATGGGTTATTTTTGGTACAAGGTACTTGGGATTAATTGAACAAGCAGACAATTCCACTTCATAGCTCATTACTATAGAAGTCCTGTCAGATATGTACAAGCTTATACCAAAAGCAAAAGAGCAATTTTCCCTTGCTCAAACCAATATTGTAGTATAGAAAGATAGTATCACCAGCTTAGATTAACCAAAAATATCTTTTTAAAACTGCGGATAATGGAAGGTTAAATGAAAGAACCTCGTGTTGCTTTTCAACTAACTGAGAGATTTTCTCAGTCAGATTCAAAGCTGCATGAAAAATGTCAACAAGGACAGTCTTAGAAAATGCCTTTCTATCCAGCCTCCATAAGAAAATATTTGTCGAGTCCCGTGACCCTTGTGACTGGATTTTCTGCAATTAGTATTAAATTGAGACTCCCTTTATAAACAATTAGAGTTAGAATGGGGAACAAACACATACCAGACCTTTAAGAACTTTAGGTAAACTCATTGTTAAACTGTAAAAACATGAAACTTGGGGGCTCTTTTGCACTTTTGAGTTTTGACACTTCAAAGGCTTTCTTTCTTTCTTTCTTTCTTTCTTTGACAAACCTAATCCTAAACAAATGATGAGATTGGAAGTGTAAAAAGAAAACATATACACAGAGAGTCGTGTGCCTCTTGCCTTAGATTCAATGTATTCATCCTTCCAAAGCCTGTACAGCATTTGATGGGCTTCTTTCTTCTCAACCTTGCTAATCTCTGCTATCTGTTAAATGAAAAGGCATTACAATATTTCAAACTCAAGCTCCAAATAACATAGAGAACAGCACAATGTATAGAGACTAATCCAATCATTGCATCATATTGAAAGATATAGAGAATGTTATTACTAGTTTCCTACACATTCATACGAATTGGGAGTTAAACTTACATGCTATTTAAAGAACAACAAAATTAGAAAACCAATTAAAAATGCAATTACTAGTTTCCTATACATCGCATTCATTTTTTCCTCGAACCGGCGAAGCATGAATTGGGTTTGCATCTGGTGAAAAATAGCATCGTCGCACCACCCCACAAATCCATGATTAGTAGTGGTACAATTATAGTATCTTCGGCCGTTGTTGTTTGCGGTATGTGCTGTTGTCACAATAGTTACTCGTAGACATCTCCGGCAAATAGGGTTTGACATCCTTTGCAAAAAGTAACACATCAACATTAGCAAAAATTTAGTCACTAGTAATTCTTATCATTTTCATTTTTTATTTTTTGGACTTTTATGCTATTTATTAAGCATTTATTATGCATTTTCTAATCATGCATTCACATAAAAAGAAAAGAAACTTGAGCAATAGACAGGCTTGTTTCGGGCCGCAATGGATTGAGTTCAGACTTGTTTTGTTTTGTTTCCCATTTATCTAATAGACTCTAGCTGTAGCTACAAAATTCATCACTTTCTGGTACATACACAAATATCAATTTATCTAATATATTCTTTCTATAAATAAATAACAGTTTCATATTACCATTGTAATCCAGAAAAATGAGAAATCAGTACCAGAAAAAAAGTACCAGAAAATGAGAAATCAGTGCGAGAAATCAGTACCAGAAAAATGAGAAAAACAGTACCAGAAAATGATCAGTACCAGCTGATAAAAATGAGAAATTGAAATCTTACAGCTAGAAATTCAAAGACGTTCAGCGTCTCTGGAATCTTCAGCGTCTAAAGGAGAAAACTACTGAATAGATCGAAATTGAAAGGTGAATAGAAAAATCTGAATAGGAACCTTCTGAATAGGAATTGAAAGGTGAATAGAATAGATCGAAATTGAAAGGTGAATAGAATAGATCGAAATTGAAAGGAGAAATTGAACGGAGAAACCTTCTGAATAGGAATTGAAAGAGAACGAACC
Organism: Carex myosuroides; assembly: GCA_028015225.1. Lineage (NCBI taxonomy): Eukaryota > Viridiplantae > Streptophyta > Magnoliopsida > Poales > Cyperaceae > Carex > Carex myosuroides. The sequence goes on from CM051488.1 coordinate 8,310,346, forward strand.
CACCTAGGTGAATAGATAGAGAGCTACGAATATGTCTCAATGCCCAGCGGGATTGGTAAAAAAATCGGGAAAATCGAATAAGTGAGAGTTATGCAGGCGGGGATTGGTAAATAAGTAGGCGGGGATTGGTAAAATCGAATGGAAAATCGGACAAGAAGGCGGGATCGGTAAAAAAATAAGTCCACGTCAGCGATCCGTGTGATCGTATTCCATTGGCTCCCAGCAGGATCTAATTAATTTCTGCACAGTGGGGTCCGCGGGTCAGAGACGAAATGTCTGAATTTCTTATAAGACAAGAGTGTTTAACCCTAAATATATATGAAAAAAATTCTAAATAAATGTTTTTATTTTTGTAAAATCTTATTTTCCTAAAATAATACTTACCAACATAGATTTTTAGAGGGTTTGATCATTTTTTTCCCATTCATATGCATAAAACAGTTTCGGACCGTTCGTTTTCACGGGGACATTCAACGGTCGATCTGCAACAAAATAAGTCGAAATATTATTGAAAATGATCAAGGTACCATATTGAACGCTAAGGTCGATCTGCAGCAGAAGTTTTATTACATTTGAGCTTCAATCGAACACGAAATGTTTACGGCCATACGATTCTTCAATTTTGTATAAACTAGATGGATGGGTAAACGACAAAAAAAATGACTAAAAAATTCATGAAATACATTAAATGCAGTGCTCTTTGATTTCAACGGTCCCGATCGGTCAACGGACCACGTCATTACGTGCGCCTTCATTAACTTACAGAGCAAGGGTACATGTTTCATGAAAGTAGAACTCTTGCTTTGTGAGACTGTGAAGAACCAGAAAAATAGTTCGACCGTTGATCGATCGGAACCGTTCAAATCAAAGAGCACTGCACTTAATGTATTTCATGAATTTTTTTATCAATTTTTTTGTCGTTTACCCATCCATCTAGTTGATAGAAAATTAAAGCATCGTATGGCCGTAAACTTTTCGTGTTCGATCGAAGCTCAAATATAATAAAAATGCCGAACTTTTATATTGGTTGCGTTCAATATGGTACCTTGATCATTATCAATAATATTTCGACAACTTTTGTTGCAGATCGACCGTTGAATTCCCACGAGAAAACGGACGGTCCAAAAATGTTTCAAGCTTTTTAATGGGAAAAAAATGATCAAATCATCTAAAAATGATGTTGGTAAGTATTATTTTGCCTTATAAGATTTTACAAAAATAAAATATTAATTTAGAATTTTTTTCAAATATATTTACGATTAATATCATGCTGCACCTCTTTAATGAAAAACGGATTATAAAAAATTAAAATACATTAAAATAATAAAAAATTATAAAAAACCAGAAAAGATGTCCCATATCAAATGTATTTTTGACATTGGGAGAAGATGTCCCACATCAGTAAAAAATTGCAAAATCATTAAAAATGTATTTTTCATTTTTTTCTGAATTTATTTGTTGCATCTCTTTAAAAAATAGATAATTAAAATTAAAAAAATTTCTGATGAAAAAAATCACAAAAACATTATTGCATCAAATTTTGCCAAAATTTAAAATAAAAATAAAAAGATTACAAAATTATATAATAAATAAATAAAATAAACATTAAAATAATAAAAAAATCTAAAAAAACTAAAAGAAATCTAAAAGAAATCAAAAAAATATTTCTGAATAAAAAATAAGAAAAATATTAAGAACTTTGTTGCATCTCTTTAAAAAATAGATAATAAAAAATTGAAAAACATTAAGATAATAAAAAATCACAAAAAACTAGAAAGTAATTTAACAAAAATTTATAATGAAAAATTAAAAATTACAATATTATATAATAAATAAATAAAATAAACATTAAAATAAGACACATTATCTGAAAAAATCTAAAAGAAATCTAAAAAATATATCAGCCAATATTAGAGAAGGGAATTGCCATCATTTGTCATTGGGAGAAGAGAATAGTCAAGGTACAATATTAGAGAGAAATGCCATCATTGTTTTTCACATTGGGATAAGATGCCATATATCAGCCAATATTAGATGTCATTGGGATACTGCATCATTGTTTTTGACATTGGGCTAACTGTTGTTAATCGGGACGTTACGATTCGTAACATTTCCTGGACGTTACGGTTCGTAACATTTTCTGGACGTTACAGTTCGTAACATCCTCTGAACGTTACGACAGGTAACGTCTTTGTTAGATTTCAAAATCTGACGAATTCTTTATTCTATGTCAACATTAATTTAATATTTTTTCAAAAAAATAAAAATTTCGGAATATTAGAGACCTTATTATTTGGAAAAACATAACTGAAGACGTTTTTGACATTGGTTTTTGACATTGGATTTTAATAGTTGGAAAATCAAAGACGTTTTTGATATTGGTTTGCAATAGTTGATTTTCGACAATATTAGAGGCCATCATTGCAAAGGACACCTAATTTGATTTTCCAATAATCTCCACAAGCAGCGGCTAGTTCAGGATTCCATTATTGGATATATTCTACACGAGCAACAATCTCCACGAGCAACAATATTTTGTCCATCATTGCAAAGTACACAATAATACAATCCAAATCAGTTCATTAATGGATAACCAGAGGCTCAATATGACAGACCAATTTGTCCCATCAATCTGATCAGTTCTCTTTAAAATAAAAAAATTAAAGTACAAATTATCAAGTATCCACTATCTAGCTCCTATATACATTGAATCAAGAATGTAGCTTTCTTCTTGAATGAATATATCAAAGCAACACTGATCAGATTGTTAAAAGACAGACATTTTTGCAAATGAAGTTTTCGTCCTGAATCAAAAATGGAGCAAAGTTCTTGTCACTCAAATTAGAGCAACACTATCTTGATCTCATCTCGGCATTGTTTCATATCTTCTACTACAAAATTCAAACAATTCAACAAGAAAGTAAGGACATTTTTTTTACAACTGCTCAAGTCCTTTCTTCTACCTCTAATAAAGGACCTTTTTTTTAAGTCAGATTTCTTATTTTTTTAAACAACTTTTTAAGTCTGATTTTTTTCAGTTCTTTTTCTGGGGTATATGAAATAAGGACATTTTTTGGACCACAATTCTTTTACAAACAATATACTCAAACAGCAATCCTGAATAGGACAATTGTGTGAAAAAAGCAATAGTCAAACAACCAAAATTACAAAAATTATTGTATTTAGGGGAAGAAAAGAATACCAGTCATCTCTTGGAGGGCCAAAACGGTCATTGTCTACCAATTCCCACCGGCTATTTGATGTAATCGCCAATCCTGAAAATTGGAAGAAATTTAAGTAAGTAAAATGCTCAATCTCATCTCTATCTTGATTTAACCTCTTCTACTCCAAAATTCAAACAATTCAACAAAAACAAAGGTGTCAGTCTGGCCATATGTCATCTCCATTTTTTTTTTCCATGACTTCTTTTTTTTTTCATCTCTTCTACCACTGCTCAAGTCCTGTTTTTTACCTCTAATATAGGGCCTTTTTTTTAAGTCAGGTGCACATTTTTTTAACCAATTTTTAAGTCAGATTTATAACCAACTTTTAAGTCAGATAACCTAACTGAACTTGAAAAAAGCAAGTAGACTAAAATATCTTACACATTTACTTGTTATTTTACTTAGGATTGCTTTCCTTATGATTTTTAAATAGTAATTTTATTTTGTAGCATCTATATCTTGCTCATGGCATTGGCATTTATGGAAGTAGATCGGGCAGCTCAATTCATGCTTATGCTCGACGGCTTAAAACCCGAACAGAGGAAAAAAGTTTCAGATTTAGGGTTTGGTTGTCTTTTCAAATTACATCCAATACTGATCAGCCGTGTGTTGGTAGCAACACTCAGCAAAGTCTACCAATCGGATGTCCAAACATTTCGTCTTGCTGAAAAGAATGTGGCACTCACCCCATGGGATGCATATTGTATCATAGGTTTGAGAGATGAAGGCATTCACATCGACATGTTTAAGAGAGAAGCTCCAAACGAGGATCTTTCCAATCAACTTGAAAATCCTAATACCCACAACATCTCTTTTCGCGATCTTAAGTCCCGCATTTTAAATCTTGGCACAACGGATGAGAACTTTGTTAGATGTTTTGTGCTCTTGATGATTGCTGGACTTCTAGCCCAACCGGTGGATGATCGTATACCATGGGAGTATGTTAGTATAGTGGAAAATGTCGATCTCGTATCTAAGTACAATTGGGCCGAGTTCACCGTATCGTTCTTGCATCGCAGTATCAGACGAAATAAATCTACAAAGATGCGCCTAGAGGGCAACTTCATATTACTCCAAGTAATTTTCTAACTCTGGTTTGTATTATGACTTTTCAGCTTTTATGGTACTAACTTTTATGGTACTACTGTTAACCACAAGTCAGATTTTGTGATTCCCTATGCAAAATAACTTTTTGTGTCATGTGTGCTTTAATGCAGTTGTGGTACTATGAGCATGTACAAGAAATTGCAGCCAACAACTATTTCGACCAAAATCGTCCCTTAATGTCCAAATGGACCCGTGAAAAGATGAAATGTAGGGAAGACTATGAGCGTCGACATGGACGGTTTCACGGAAATATAATTCAGGAGCTTACAATTTCAGAAGTTACAGGAGATAACAATGCATATCCTGATGAGGTCCAAGTTACCATTTCTTTTTTAATTATGAGCCTTCTTTGGAACTTTTTGGCACACAGTAGACATCTTCAATATGTATTTTTTTTGCATAAGTTTAGTTACTGTTTTTTTTCCCTCAACCAAAGCTAATACTAATCTCATTTCAGATAATTAATTCAAATTCTAAGATGGACCACAATAATGTTGGTAAGGACTTTGAGGTGAAGCAAATTAGTAAGGAACTATGGACATCAACCCTTTCAAACAAGGTAACACCGTAATTATCATAGTAGGACTCATATCTTGGTAACAGATTATAACAACCACATGTCTTGCCAACATCATGTAATTTATGCAGAAAATGAGGCATAAATCTATATGGCAGATGCCGACCAAAACTCCAGAGAAAATGACAGAGAATAAAAAGAGACAGGTCATTATGGTGTATGACGATTATGAAGATCAAAGTGAGAAGCCTATACCGAAGAAGACAAAAGAAAGTAGGCTGAGAGAACAAGAGAGACATACATATGGATTCATTCAACCAAAATATGGTATGAAGTTGACATTTGGTAGTCATACAACTAACTCTGTTATGCATTAACTATAGTAATCTAAATCTACCAATTTGCAGCCATGTTTTTTCTATAACTATTTCAGTCATTTTTATTCAGATATACATGACATCGGATTAACTAAGGATGAGATGGCAGCAGTACAGTATGTGAGAAATATAGATCCTACGGCTGAAATTGTCATAATGAACTGTGAGATTGGGCGTCTTACATTGACAGGCGACGACATGAATTGTCTTATCCGGCCTACCAACGAGACAGGCCCTTTCAAATGGATTAATGATAAGGTACATTTTTAAGTCAACCTTTTTCTTAATTCATGCATTATGAGACCAGCATTAAATCTCACGTCGATTTTAATAGGTACTTGATTGTGGGATCAGCATTATGGACCCTACTCGGCACTGCCTCCTCCAAGTTATGGCAGTGGATACGTGCAACACTTGTGTGTACGCTCAATCTGAACTAAAAAATTGTACTAATGGACGGGATTTAAAGAGGTGGGCACAAACCGGAAGTCAACTTCTGAATAGTGATTTGGTACGTAGATGTAAATTATATGATTTTTTTTCTTATCTACGTTGGAAGAAATATTAACCCGTTTAATGAGGATGTTATTATGTAGGTCTTCTTCCCTATCAATCTTCATAACCAGCATTGGTACGTAGGTGTCCTTAATCTCGGATTAAAACAGTTTCAAATTTTGGATTCTAAAGCTAAGCATTCGAGTCTCTATACCGAGTGGACGCTCAATTTGGTTAGTGTTTGGGAACTATATATATGTTTCGTACAACATTGTGCATTATTACAATTACTAATTTACTTGTAAAATTGTAGCGCAATGGTATCCAATTTTTGATCTCTCTTGCACTCGACACCGACAAAGCCCTACGGACCAAGTACTTGCACCTAAATATTACCGATTGGCCTGTGAAACTGATTGAGGCTCCACAGCAACAAGATAATCACTCTTGTGGTCTATTTACTTTAAAATTTATTGAATTATGGGAGGGCGATGATAAGAGTAACTCGGCTATGGAGGTAGTTATGTCATTTATAATATTCTACTTCAGTTTTTGGTTTCACTATACTAATTCTGTTGCATACACTTATTCAGGTACAAGCTGATCTGTTTCGAAAACAACTCGTCCACCAACTAATTTTTTCGGAGAAAAATGTACTAACCAATGTCCAAGATGATATTAGGAAAATGGTCCAGACATGATGATGAATCAATAGACAATTTAAATCTATTATTATTCTACTTTTTTGGGCTGATGCGTGTGGGTTAGTATTAGGAAAATGGTCCAAACATGATGCATGCGTTTGTGCTCCTATCATGTTTCTCCTAAAGATTCAGTATTTGTCTATTTGGACTGTTGCCAAGTTTTTGTTTACTGTATACAGAAAGGATCATATGGGTTTGGTCAATCACTAATTTTGGATGTCAAAAGATGTTTGAATAAATTAAGTTGAGAACAGAGAAGGGAGAAGAGAGAATGCAAGAATTTCTATTAATTTCGTGATTAGTTTGTACAAGCACAGATCATGACTATTCATAGGCCATGATTAATTCCTAGTAAACTATAATTAGACTCTTCTAATCAAAGTTCTAACACCGTGGTACTTACAGTAACTAACTTTCCTAACAATATCGCTAATTACTAATCCTAATAGCACAAAATTTTTATGCATCTATAAGTTCACTTCATGTAAATTGGATGCATAATGCAAGTAAATTCTGACCTGGAATATCTTGAGCACTATAGTTAAAATATTTGGCACCTCGTGCACACTCAACTGCTCTCACATATGCCGAGCACGTCCCGAACCCTACATTGTAGTCTTTCCCCTGCCAAATACAAGCAAGCATATAAGGAGTTAAACTTACAGGGAGCTTTTGTTCAGCTAAATGTCGACAATTTTGTCCTACTCATAATAAGCCACTATCTACAAGCATATTTCTTAGATTCGGATATCAAAACCAGCACATTAGCACCCAGCAATGCACTGATTGCAGATAACTGAAAATTTCTCACAGTTGTGACTGACACCCAAATTTTAATGAAATATGTTCAATTAAAACCCCCCCTTTAAACAAAGTTAACCATGCTTCGTTCGGTTCAATGTTAACAATTTGTCCCTACACATAGTAACCACTATCACATAGGATTTGGTTAAGCTTCAAATCAAAGAGGATTCATATGTTCGGGTAGAGGATCATATGCACTAAAATAGTAAGCAAATTGGTCCAGTCAAGATAACTTTCTACTGGTTGCACGTTAATTGTCCACAACCTCCATAAATGCAAATATCTGTTCCTTACATATGAAATGCTCGAGTATAAATTTCCAAATAACTATATGTACCTTTCTCCGAAAGAGAGGAAAGAAGAGCGAGGCGACCACACGAGGCAGCTTTTGCACCAGCCAATTCTAGTGTTGCTTCTGAGAGCTTAAGAACACTATATGTGGCACTTACAAAATCAAAAAAGCTACTTCTCTGTTAAAAAGTTGCAAATTAAAAATCATATACACTCAGAGCTAATACAACTCAAACAAAACAATAAAAAGAAAATAAAAAGGAGGTACGCAGGTACCTTACTAAACCTAGGTGACGTTGCGGGTGCCTCCTCAGAGGCATTTTCATACTTTGGAGACAATGCATCATTGCTGGAGCCTGAAGAAATGGACAAATCAACAGTGCTAGCTGTTGCTTCCAGTCTGAAAAGGCAACAAAGGAAATCAGGATGCAGTTGTCAGATTAATTCAAGTCAGTAGTGAACTAAGTTCAAGATTTAACCTTGCATATTTCCCATTAAGACTTCTGACAAAAGCAACTTTATCATCATCTTCACATGTCGCAAATACCACCTTTTCCTGCACAATGGCAACAATCTCTCAGTTTCCTCCAAATTTAACAGTAAGCAAAACTAACAAACATGAAGGAACAAAAACTGACTTGTCGGGCTCTGACACCAAGATGTGACAAGTGAGGCAATTCTTGTAGAAGGATGACTCCAGCTATGTTTTCACCGGCAGCTTTAACCTGTCAAAAATTTGTTTCTGTTTATATCAAATAGACACTTTGATTAAGAAAACAAGTTGAAAGATGGAGAGGGAAAAGAGATTAGTTTGTACCTCCTCATCTCCATCAGCCTTGTTGACCACTAAAATCACAGGGCCTTCTACAGAAGGCAGCGAACCAGGAACTATACTATCCACCTAATACAGTAGTTCAATAATATAACATATTCATCTTTCTCTCTCAAAAAAAAGATATAACATATGCATCTCAAAACTTAATGTCATATGCCTACTTAGCAGTTAGATTTCAAATAATACCTCGACAATAGTACCATGAGCTACTCCTGGAGCAAGCACATCCCAGCCCGACGATCCCAATATAATTCGAACAGCTTTTAAAAGCATGGTACAAAGTTTTGAAACCTGAAATATAACACTAACAAGCAGCACGAAGCAACTTAAGATGCATTACATAAGCTGATGTCTCATAGCCAAATTTAGAAGGAAGAACGATATGTTACCCTGCACGAATCTCTGCTTCAGTGTAGGTCCTGACATTCTCCTCTGGAACTCCAAAAGCTTTTCCTAGAATCTGAAGTTCAGAACAAGAAAGAAAGATTAATATACTGTAATATAGGGAATGTTTGTCAAAGGATCATCAAGTAATTTACAGTAATATAGGTTCTGAAAGCAATTTAGGATTGCACAAGTCATGCTATAGTTTTCAATCAATAATTGAGCCTTAATTCAGCCTCAACTGAAAAAAAAGAAAAAGAAAAATAGGCAATACTATCAACCTGAACTTTGTCCGGGAAAATAGAAAGGAGTGCTTCAGAGTACTCTTCTGTCAATCTCCTAGCTCTGTCAAGCGTAGCCTTCAGTCTCAGTGCCCAAATGTACTTCCCATCTTCACTTCCTATCAAATTCATAAATGACAATAGAGAAATTTGAGACTTGCAAAAGAAAACCCTTCATAAATTGGAGCTAAACTCAATTATTGAAGTACCTTCTTTTTCAGATAAGCCTTTGTCTTTCCATGCATCAAGTTCACTAGATATTGCACTACACTCATCGGGCCTCCAACCTGATAGCCTTACTTGCTTAATTCCAGCTATCAGCGCATCAATTGGGTCATTCCATGGCCCAGTATTTACTGACTCAATGCTTTGAGATAGCCAAGATGAGCCACCAGAGGATTCAATTGAATTGATGAACCGGCTCAAGAGAACAAAAGAATAATCCTCCAGACCGATTTCACATAGGCGCCATTTTTGTCGCATAGCAATGGCTGTGTCTGAAGCATCATTTCGTAGGCCGCTTTCAAGGCCTTTTGCAATAGCCGACCTTAGAGCAGTCAGAGATTTTAAGGTCTTCATTAAGAGGTCAATGCCAGTGGTTGCAAATTCTTCAGATTCTTGCTTCTTGTCAAGACTCTATATAAAGGTTTAATAAATTAGCAATTAGTGATTAAAAAAATTACAAAAGCAAGGTGAAGGGAGATACCTTTTTGCACTCTAAGAATAAGTCAAGAGCTTCTAGGTTCTTCTCATCAAAAGATTCTTTGATTGATTCCAACTGCTCGGCAAGGCTGTAAGTTGTACATCCAGAAATTTCACATAAATCAGATGTGTAAGCATGTGATTTGTATTTCACTCCCAAAGTGCATAAAAATACAACCATAACATGTTGCTTTCAGGGATACTAAATACAATTACACAAAAGACCGTTTTGATGATTTTACAAGCGAGAACAAACTGACAATATAGATAGAGATAGTAAAGTAGTAATAATAATTAGTGAATTAGGTTAATGTTCATCAAACCTCCCAGCATTGAAGAAATCCACTAGTTCCCCGTAAATATCTTAAACTGCTCGATGAAACTTTCACTATATTCCCCAGGGTTCGTTTAATTCGAGCCAGCATGGCCTCTGTAGCAATGGTGAAAAAAATGAAAAAAAACAAATTAAGAATGCAAAGTTGTACCAGAGAGGGTTAGGTCGCCAAAGCGGTAGGTGCTCGGTTCACAGAGAGAGACAGCGGGGGGAGGGTTTCTGCTCGGTGCTCGGACTTAGAGAGAGAGACAGCAGAATCGCGGGTTGGCACCAGCGCAAGAGAAATTAGCGACGACGGAGAGGCGGAGAGGAGAGGCAGGGGGAGAAGAGATCGCCTGCGTAGTGAGATAACGGGTTGCGATCGGGAGGGAGATCACGGGTTGCGATCTGCGGAGAGGAGATCACGGGTTGCGATCGGGAGGGAGACAATTTCTTGTAGTGAGAGATCGTGAGAGAGATCGCCTGCGTAGGAGATAGGAAGATCTTGTTTTTGAAATGGTAGAAGCAGAATCGCTTAGGTCTCGCCGCTTTTTTTTTGCTTTTGAGATCGAATCTTGTTTTTGAACTGGGGAGAAAGGAGATCGCGGGAGAGAAAGGAGGTTGCGTAAAATTATATTTTTGCCCTTCCGATAAAAAATCGAGTGAAAATTTATGAACTTAGCAAATTAATATGAACCGTTGGATTAACCACAAATGAACAGTACTGGCGATAGTATTAGTGCATAGAAGAATTTGCCTTATATTAAAATACACTAGATTACTTGAAATTATGTTGAATTACACTATATTGTAATAAATTATGTTGACGGTGATTCTTCGAGTTTCAGCTTTTGAGAAAAAAAACGAAGGTCCGAGTGAATTTTTATTTTTTCCAACAAAAGATAGGAATTCGGACCCAGTGAAGGAACTCAATCTTTGAGTTTTGGATCGAGACCGTCCGATTTGAATTTGCGAAAATCCATCCCGAAGTGAGCGCACACATCCCAACGAAGAATTCAAATTCCGAGACAATCCCGAGCGACGAATTCGAATCAGACGGTCTCGATCCAAAACTCAAAGATTGGATTACTTTAGAGGATCCGGATCCAAAATTGGATTACTTTAGAGGATCCGGACCCAAAAGATAGCGTAGAGAGAAAGATGGGCTCCAAAATAAATTCGGTAATGAGTTTCTTAATGAGCTGTCAAACACTATATAGGTAAAAATACCATTACCACTAATTTTTTTCCTTTAAAACCCACAGGAATAGGTGTCACCGAACAGGAGTTTAGTGTCATTCTCATTCAGTGCAAAAAGGAAAATTTGGTCAGGTCAATTGCCCATTTTCTGATAAAGACAAACAGTGAAAGAAACATCTAAAAATTGAAAGGTCGGTAGAATTCCCGCACACATTCCATCTCCCTTTAATGCTTAGTTTTGGTTGAACAAAAATTATTTCCATGGATATCCTTTTCACACTTGTTCAATTGATAAGATAGTAGAAATTTTGGTGCAAACTTCATTCATAAGCTAAACAATTAATCGGATAAATATCTTTCTACTCTGTCATATCATTCTCTCTTTTATTTTTTTGTTCTCCTTCCTGGCCCCTAATTTAAAAGCAATTTAGACATGTAATAGTAGGGTTACCTTTCTCCAGAGAAAAATATGTTCATCTTATAAATTTCAAAGATTTTGAAAAGCATAATATAACGAATTCAAAATTTATTTGAGTACTATTTACTAATTTTTGGTTCCTTTAAAGAAAGTATTAGCCGTAAAATTAATATATATACAAATCATCTAAATGTCTTTGTCTAAATCTTAAAAATTAAAATACACTCAGTTTTGCTTTTCTTTGAGAAACATGAAAATTGTTTTTATTATTTTATATAAAGAGGAATGGAAAAAAAAAAAGAGAAATTAAGTTCATTAAATTAAGCGTCGTTGTAGCTTGTTCGTTCGTAGTTAAATTGGCATCTGATGCATGCTAGACTGAAAAACGAAGGATTCAATCTGAATAGTCAAACTGTCAAAGTCTAACAAGGACAAGCTGCATGTAGTTCAAAATCTATAATCATCAAACTATACACTAATTCTCATAAAATACTTAAATAGCGTTGAAAAAGCTTGGGCATCGTACAAATTTCTTTTGTTAGAAATTGTACCGGAAGAATGTTTACACTTCGCACGTGTATTATTCTGGTATAGAAGAATAAGAAAGAAAACTGTTGTTTTCCCAATTTGCATTCTATTTGCTCCTAAAAGCTCCTTGAAATATATATATATATATATATATATATAGATGATCTATGCTACTCCATGGAGTAAAACGCGTTTGTACTTCACGCCGTATTTTTATTTTGAAAGTCCAAACGACCGATCCGAACCGCTCAACATGATCTCCATATTGAAATGTGCTTGGAGACCAAATTTTACATTTTTTAGAATTTTTTTACTATTTATTAAGCCACTTTGAAAATCTGAAAATCCGGGTGAACAGTAAAAAACAGTAAAAAATTCTGGACTGCCGGATCAGTGATTTTCAAAGTAGCTTAATAAATAGTAAAAAAATTCTAAAAAATGTAAAATTTGGTCTCCAAGCACATTTCAATATGGAGATCATGTTGAGCGGTTCGGATCGGTCGTTTGGATTTTCAAAATAAAAATATAGCGGCGTGGAGCACCAACGCGTTTTACTCCATGGAGTAGCATAGCTCAATTATATATATATATATATATATATATATATATATGGTGAGTTGTGAAGTAAGATGTCATTTTTACTTCACACTCATATTTTCATTTTAAAAATCCGAACAACCGATCCGAACCGCTCAACATGTTCTCTATATTGAAATGTGTTTGGAGACTAAATTTTACATTTTTTGGAATTTTTTTACTATTTATTAAGCCACTTTGAAAATCGCTGATCCGGTGGTCCAAATTTTTTTACTGTTTTTTACTGTTCACAGTGGATCAGCGATTTCAAAGTGGCTTAATAAATAGTAAAAAAATTCCAAAAAATGTAAAATTTAGTCTCCAAGCACATTTCAATATTTAGAAAAAGTTGAACGGTTCGGATCGGTTGTTTGAATTTTCAAAATGAAAATATGACGTGAAGTAAAACGACGTTTTACTTCACAACTCACCATAGCCTATCTCTCTCTCTCTCTCTCTCTCTCTCTCTCTATATATATATATATATATATATATATATATATATATATATATATATATATATATAGATAGAGTTGGGCTACGGTACTTCGCGAAGTAAAACGAGTGTTTTACTTCGCGTCTATATCTTCAATTTGAAACTTCAAAACGTCGATCTGAACCGTTCAAGTTGATCTCCATATTAAATTGTGCTTGGAGACCAAATTTTACATTTTTTGGAAATTGTTTACTATTTTTTTAGAATTTTTGAAAATCGCTATTTTTCAAAAAATCCTGGACCATCAAAAACAATAATTTTCAAAAATTCTAAAGAAATAGTAAAAAATTTCCAAAAAATGTAAAATTTGGTCTCCAAGCACAATTTAATATGGAGATCAATTTGAACGGTTCGGATCGACATTTTAAACTTTGAAATCGCAAAATATGAGTGTGAAGTAAAACACTCGCTTTACTTCGTGAAGTACCGTAGCCCAACTATATATATATATATATATATATATAAATAATTTATTTCTACAAGGGATATTAAGTAACAAATTAAATTATCACACCGTATATATACCTTACAATATTAAGGTAAAATTTTGTTACAAATTTCTTCAAATTAAGCGAAAGAATTGACGTATAAAGGCATCCACACTATATTTAATTTTACTTGGAAGAGCTTTTTTAATGGTATTTGAAATAGCAATAATTAATCTGATGCGAACAAAAAAAAAAAAAATGCGAATTCTTTGATAATAACTGTTAGGTTCCTCTCTGTCACCACAACAGTTAATTGAAAATGAATTCTGTTGACCAGTGATCAGAATTGCATTATTTCTGTGGTAATCAAGTAGAGAAGATGTACTGTAAGTAGGTTAACTGTAACATCATGAATTTCCTGATTTGCTCACTGACAAACAATAATTGGCTTCAATTTTGGCTTCAAATTGACTGCAACAAGTGTATCGATCGATTAATTAAGATGCCTAGCGTCCATGTTCAGTTACTACTAATTAAAATTTAAAAAGGATTAAGTTTTTTTACTCGATTTTAGTCATTCTGTATTACATCTCGTTTGACAGTTTAAGTCATGACTTAAATTAATTTGTCTGAGTAAAATAAAAAAATGAAAATAAATCTTTATATATGACCCTAAATTAATCTGTCTAAAGAGGTAGTTTAACTTGCTACATCGTAACTCCATTTTACTCCGCAGCCAAATATGACCCTTCAGATTATTATTTTTGGATTTGGTTGGAAATATCACTAATCCTCCCCCATAAACAACTTAATTAGCATGCACAGATGGAAAATAATGTTGATTTAGGTGAGCGAACTATTAATTTCAAATTATGTTCCGTATTTGACTGGGTGAGTAGCTGTTAAAAATAGTCGTTAACCCCGACTATTTTGCTATTCTAACAAAAAAAAATGTGTTAGCCATGCACACTCATGTTTCAAAATAGTGGTTAACCTCGACTATTTTGCTATTCTAACAAAAAAAATTGAGTTAATTAACCACTGTTTCAAACAGTAGCGTGCTAACCCTAACCTCACTCAGCCACATTCCATTCAAACATAAATATCTACCCAATTATATATCTTTATAATTTGCTTAGGTCATGATAATTTAATTTAGCTAATAATTTGTCAAACTAGGAACTTTTTTCTACGCTGACTTTTCTTAATACAACTGTTCCAAAAGTAAACAACACACTAATTTTGAAATTTGCGTTAATTACCTTGACCCAACTGCCGATTAATTTATTATTAATATTGGATAATTTCCGGTTAATTTGGCATGTGGTGCATTCCAATTCGTGGGGCCATCTGCCGGAATCTAGAATCAATTTCTCCATCATGCACGCACGTGCCTAATATATACATGAGAAAATCAATTTCCTTATCATCAGGCTCTTGTCATAAGAATATAATTTAGATTATAATGCATGCACTCATTCAATTTCTCCGTACGTACTTTTCTAAAACAAGATAGAAAAATTCGAGAGCAGTTGTTTAATTAGGACAACTGGACAAGGAAAGAATTTGAATTCAATCATCTCCAGTTGCAAAAAACTGTAGGCTTCCATTAACAACCCTATATATATATATATATATATATATATATATATATATGTGTGTGTGTGTGTGTGTGTGAAATTAGTTGGAGTATATACATGAGGAATAACAAGAGTATATACATAATAATTAAGATTGAAAAAAAGTCTGTTTTTAATCTCTATTAAATTAAATTGAGTCCCTAGACTTTTTTTAATATTGAATCACCGCCTTGATTAAAATTATTTAAACTTGATCCACATAATTAAACCCTTCTGTTAATTTGCTCCGTTGTTAAAACTTAAAAGTCTTAAAATATCAGTTAAACTTGATCCACATAAAGGCCTTCTGTTTGCTCTCTTTTATCTTATCTCGTCTCTTCCCTTGATCGATTTCTTCTGTTCGTTAGTCATTTTTTTTATCCTCACCTTCAAAATATATTCTCGTAGTGTGAGGCATGGCATGTTATATAATTCGATAATATGTTCTCATATATACAAGACATGAGTGTGTGTGTGTGTGCCCTTACTAGTTTCAGTTTGGGACCAATCTGATAAATGCAGTCTCAATCTTTACTTTTTTTTTTTTTAGTTCAGTTTGTGTTTTATTGCCGAATTAGAGCTTCAATTATGAGGAACCGGAGTACACAATCCAAATTGAAATTAATGGAACCTTTCTTTCTTATTGTATTAATTATGTTGTATCAATTTGGCATATTTACACAGTCCAGTAGTCCAATAGTTGAATCATATTGAAACAGAGGGCTAATAAATAATTAAAAACCTTCTTATATTTTGTCACTAAAAAAATGAATTCAAGTAAAGAAATTTATATAATTAATTTAAGTTAGACGTACGTCAAAATCTAGACTTTTTTTTTACATCTATTGAAATTCTCAATCTTGTTATAAAAATATAATGATATATGATTTATACTATAATTTTTTGAGTGAGGCTATGGTGCTATGCATAGCACGGATGGCTAGTGTACTACGGCTCAATATGGTACTTTTTAAAATCTTAACGGTCGATCCGAACCGTTCAATGTGATAACCATATGAATATGTACTTGCAAACTAAATTTTATATTTTTTCGAATATTTTTACTATTTTTTTAGATAGGTAAAATTTGATGGTCCAGAATTTTCAGAAAACACTGATTTTTCTACCTATCTAAAAAAATAGTAAAAAAATTCAAAAAAATATAAAATTTAGTTGCAAGTACATATTCATATGGATATCACATTGAACGGTTCGGATCGACCGTTAGGATTTTAAAAAGCACCATATTAAACCGTAGTACACTAGTCATACGTGCTATGCATAGCACCATAGCCTCACTCTAATTTTTTTTTGTAAAATATAACTCGCACATCCTACAATTTTCATGCAAGTCCCGTGAAACAATTTTTTTTGTGTGAAAGGCTTGAAATATAAAATAGCAGGATGTGCAAAGTGTGTTGCAACTTAATTTCATGCTACCCAGCGTTAATGTTGCACAAATGCATGTGTAGCAAATTGAGAAAAAAATAGTAACACCAAGCAATACTTATGCAATTAATAGTGATGCGACATTTCATTATTTTGTCATTGGGATAGTAGTGTTCCAAATTAATATTATTCTTGGTGTGAAAGGTTTGAAATCTTGTTTCAGCTTAATCAAACTGAAGGTTTTTTTTTTTCCAAAGGTACTTATTGACTAATCAGCTTGATGATGTAATTAACACTTCGAATCTCTCTCCATTAAGTTCAATTCCGTACGTAAACTTATGATTTATATATAGAGTGAGGCTATGGTGCTATGCATAGCACCAATGGCTAGTGCACTACGGCTCAATATGGTACCTTTTAAAATCCTAACGGTCGATCCGAACCGTTCAATGTGATATCCATATGAATATGTACTTACAAACTAAATTTTATATTTTTTTGAATTTTTTACTATTTTTTTAGATAGGTAGAAAAATCAGTGTTTTCTGAAAATTCTGGACCATCAAAATTAATAATACTTATATCAAGATATATGTAATTAATTGCAGCCGATATTATTTTAATGTGCGATAATGAATTCATTGAACATATATATAAGAGCGAGGCTATGGTGCTATGCATATATATTCTTAAAGCATAAAACAAATTTCCCCTTCACATAAATTTAAAAATTTGTGCAATTGTATTGTAAGTAGTTTTTTTGTTCTAAAATTGAGAAGAGAGTGGAGGGATGCTATATATAATTAAGAAGTACATAATTATACATATATAGTGATAAGTTACAGGTACAGGTACAGGTGGCAATCCGACGGATTTTGGTCGAATTCAAATTAGTTTGATTACAGATTATCATCATCTGATCTGATCAGGTTGTACTAGCTAGGTAATCGTCCAGCTGTTGATCATCATGTATTTCAGATTGGATGAGGTTTGAGTCGGGTTGGGTCGGACAGATTCGATCTTCATGTATATATGTTAAGTTTTGCTATTATAGTGATGATAATCAAATAGGCCGAGACGCTGAGTTAGGTTTTCAAGTCATATCATTGTCAGATTTTGGTTTATCTCAGGTTGGGTTTCAAGCCAGAAAATTTCAGGTCAGATCTATATATAGCTAGCTAGTTTGCATCATTTTGGCCGACCATCATTGGGTTTTGATTCATCGAGCTAGTCAGCTGGTTGGGTCGGGTTTCTAGTCATCCAATACTAGCTGAATCGTTTTGAGTTTTCAATCAATCATTTTGAGTCAGATCATATCGTTTTCAAATCATTTAAACTTGTTGATTAATTAACCAGATCGAGTCAGATTTGAATCCGATTTGAGTCAGATGCATGGCTCCCGGGAGCAAGCCGGGTCAAAATATGCCTCTCTAGCTACATGATCTAGTAATATCCTCACAAGCCAATAACTAGCTAGCTGGCCAAAATTATATTAGGGGCAACAAGGAGAATCCGTTTTTCTTAGGCTTGAGAGGAATGTAATATTAATAGAGCACGTTGCAAAAAAAAAAAGTGGGTACCGTCTTTTGCTGACATGAAAATGATGGCGCCAAAGGTAGAATGAGAGCTTCCTTATAAGCTAACTATCTAATCTAGCTATATATCATTTTCACATGAGTTCCTAACTTCACTTTTCTTCCTATTAATAATTCTTTTTTTTTTTTTTCTATTTTTGAGGGCGGAGAGGATGTGGCGGTGGCATGGTTTGGTGGATAGGGTTATTTAAAGTCTAATATCTTGACTTACAACCTCTACTTAGTCACATTTTCTTTCTTTAGCAGTTAAACCTTTGAAATTGGAAACTATAGGCTTAATTACTTGAGTGAGAGAGAGCACAAAAGACTCATTCAAAAGATAATTTAATCATGAGGGTTCAAATGCCTCCATTTTTCATGCCTCCACCATGCCTCCACTTTTAAAAACTTTAATAACTCAAAATTTAAAACTTAAAAGTCAAAATAAAACCGTTGGATATGATCTACATCATTTTATCAATGTGCTCATAAAAAATTATCACATTTTGATTTTGTTTTTATGTGAATCAATAAGTTGAAAAATCAACGTCTAGAAATTATCCACATTAGTGTGTTTTTTACAAGCTCTTGATGACAACCAAAACAAAATTGAAATGTCATAATTTTTTACACGTGCATAGATAAAATGATTTAGATCATATTCAACGGTTTTATTTTGATTTTTAAGTTTTAAATTTTGAGTTATTAAAGTTTTAAAAAATAGAGGCACAGTGGAGGCATGAAAAATGGAGGCATTTGAACCCTCCTCATTTAATCATATATATACAAAAAGAGACGGACAGGTTAACAAAACACCTAGAGTAGGCTAGCTAGAGTTAGGTTTTTCCTTTCTTGGTTTCATGTATACCCTTCAAAAATTTATAAATACCCTTCAAAAAGATAAAACACAAACAATGTTTTATGTATGGCTGCTCATAATTAGCTCATAACTCATGCTTGGTCCACAGAAATTTGGCTTGACATTAATTAATTAGCTCTATCGATCGTTTGAACTCAAAATAAGGACCAATATTCTTAATTGCTAAGCTTGCGTTGGGTCGAGCTTAATAATATCGATTATATATTTAGCTAGTGGCGGATTAAAGGGAGGGATGGGACTTAGATTATATATATATATATATATATATATATATATATATATATATATATATATATATATATATATATATATATATATATATATGGTTCAAAAAATTATAAATTTTATGTATAACTCTTGTTATTTTTGATAAATTATTATTGTTCGTCTTCTTTATTATAAAGTATTTGATTGATTAAAACAATGAATATGTTTTGTTTTATATACCACACTGAATATATTATTTTCTATCAAATTCAGTCTCTATTATGTATAGTACATATTTTTATTCCGTTTTTAATTTAGCTCGAATTAAATTATCAAAATTCATCTACACTCTTCTATATTCCAGTCCATGTTACATTATCCATTGTGAAACTATTATTGAGCTGTGTTGTGTACTCAAAAGAAAAGCTATATATATTAGAGCCTGATAATTACCCAGTAAATAAATCTCAGAGCACGTCTCTAAGTATTTAATGTCTAACTTTCATTTTCAGCACTCATATCCAAGCATTTAAAGCTCTATTTATAACTTTTTACAATGCTACTCGCAAACATTTAAACATATATTTGCAAGCATTTAAATTCTAAATTTGGATAGTTTTAACTCCTAATTACTTTTGTCTTCAAGCAAAAAAAAGAAAGATTCCTTTCACCAACTCTTTTTTTTCCTCTGATTATTCTCGTCTATTTTCCTGACGATCCGTGATGAATTTTGCGAATCTAAAAATACAAACGTTTTTTACTCGATTTTCTCTTTCAAATGAGATTCATGAAAAAATATTTTTGAGTTTTTTTTTTAAAAGTAAAACCCACGAGCACTTTAAATTCTCAAGTTTTTAAACCTGACATGGAAACTATTTAAATGTTTGACACAACTACTTTAAACGGTTGTATACAGAGGTTTAAATGCATGATACTATATGATCGACATCAGAGGTTTAAACGCTTGAACATAGTAGTTTAAATGATGACATCAGAAGTTTAAATGGTTGTAGACTGAGGTTTAAAAGTTTGAAAATTTAAGTGTTCATGGGCTTTACTTAAAAAAACGACTTTAAAGTAACTCAAAAGTATTTCTTCATAGATCTCATTTGAAAGAGAAAATCGAGTAGAAAACGTTCGTATTTTTATATTCGTAAAATTCATTACGGATCGTCGGAAAAATGAACGAGAAACACTTTAATCTTTCGTCTCATATTAAAGAAAAAATAAATATGTACTGTGTAGATTGAATAATCATTCGTCTCATATAAATTATAATTAAAGATAAAAGAAACACTGGTTTTATTTTCTAGTCATGTTTGCAGGCTTGCAGCACAGTACCTTAACACAGTGTGCTAGCTTCCTAGGTAAAACCTTGCATAGCCCAAATGTCCCTTGAACTTTTACTTGATGTTGAGGCAGAATATCTAATTTTAATGACGAACGAGACATATATAAGAAAATAAATTAAAGTGATTAAAATTAGATACTGTACATATGACAGAGCCCAAATGATACTGTACAACTAATTAATTAAGTGATACTGTACATGACACATGACAGTGATTTTGCACCCTCCTATACTTCTTCCTTTCTCAGCCTTCCATTTTTTAATGGCTGTAGAATTGTGGTAACCAGGAGTACTGTTTGCAGCTCTGGGTTTTAACATATTTTTTTCTGACCTCCATATTATTCTTTTGGGAGAATTTCATGTATGAAATTACTATTCTAAATTCTAATAACTCACATATTTACTCAATTAATAAAAAACTGAGATTAATTATGTTTAATATTATATAAAATATAATTAATCACTCAATTAGTCTCTTCCCCTTTCCCCTTATGCACAAAATCGCTCCCGCATTCTTTTGACGCGAAGACTCTTCGCCCCTTATACGCAGAAATATCTTATTGTCTCTCCCGCTCTCTTTAATGTTTGTGCATTCTAATTCTCCAACATCAATTCAATCACTGTCGACTATGGGATACGAAGAGGAAGAAACATTAAAATCTAAAAGGGAGCTCATGTCGGAGGAGGAAGAGAGTTCTAGATGGGAACTCTGAGTAGATATGCAAATATATAATGAAGAGAGAAATAGTACTGGAAGTATGTCTAGATAAAGAGAGTGTGTACATGATCACAAATGAGAAATGCAGATATGCAGATATCCCTATTTTTTTGAGGAAAAGAAATTATCCCTATTATTTTTCATGTCAGTATTTTGGTTGAGGAAAGCAAAAATTTAAATATATATCTTGTCCTTTTACACAATAAATATTGCAGACGTTATGGCTTATATCTTGTCCTATTTTTTTTAGTAATATATCAACGTATGATTTGTTGAAAATATATGAAATATTATTCTTACCTCCTCACTGTTTCGATTTAGAAAATATATATATATATATATATATATATATAGAGTATGGCTAAATTGCTGCCGGCAGCATTCTGGCCAGCTGCTGCCGGGGGCAATTCGGTCATTTCCGGTATTCAAACAACAAATCTGAACCGTTCAACGTGTTCTAAATATTAAAATCTACTTGGAGACCAAATTTTACATTTTTTGGAATTTTTTTACTATTTATTAAGCCACTTTGAAAATTTCAGATCACATGGTCCAGAATTTTGGTGCACTGTTCACCCGGATGAGCCAATTTCAAAGTGGCCTAATAAATAGCTAAAAAATTCCAAAAAATGTAAAATTTGGTCTCCAAGTAGATTTTAATATTTAGAACATATATGTATAAAAACATTTGTTGTTTGAACACCGGAAATGACCGAATTGCCCCCGGCAGCAGCTGGCCAGAATGCTACCGGCAGCAATTTAGCCATACTCTCTCTCTCTCTCTATATATATATATATATATATAGAGTATGGCTAATGTGCTTCCTCTAGAACTTCGGCCTCGTGCTTAGTGTTTGATGTTCAAACAACAAATTCAAACCGTTAGATGTTCAATCTATATTAAAATGTACTTGGAGACCAAATTTTACATTTTTTGGAATTTTTTTACTATTTATTAAGCCACTTTGAAAATTTCAGATCATATGGTCCAGACTGTTTTTACTGTTCACCCGGATCTGAAATTTTCAATGTGGCTTAATAAATAGTAAAAAAATTCCAAAAAATGTAAAATTTGGTCTCCAAGTACATTTTAATATAGATTGAACATCTAAGGTTTGAATTTGTTGTTTGAACATCAAACACTAAGATATGTCCCCGGAAGCACGAGGCCGAAGTTCTAGAGGAAGCACATTAGCCATACTCTATATATATATATATATATATCAAAGTATATGATATGTCGACGATTCTTAGTGGGTTTGATACGGAATAATTGATTTTTTTTTTTTTTTGACAATTTCATATCTAAGTCTTAATATGAGACATATACTACTGGTCCGCAATATGAATTTGAAAAGACTTAAAAATGCATTCTTGACTTGAAAATTTTTAGCCTACAGAAGGTTGTCATATACTTGAAAAAGCAAGGGTTTGGAAATCAGTGATAGGACATGCATTTAATTGTCAAAGAACCTCGTTCGCAAACTTGAAAGTCATGATTTATAAAATCCAGCCAAATTGAAAACCTGGAGTTAGCTTAGAGAAATTTCATCCATTTTTAATTAAATACAATATTATAAAAAATTATATGCATATACAGCTAGTTCAATTAATAGTGTTGAATATTTTATGAAATATATGATCAGTCTTTTTGAGTAAAGGTTGGAGGTCAAGCCACCTGATTATTTAATATCCACAAATGATTGCTCATTCCGAGTTTTGAACTTACGACTTTCCACACAAAGAGCATTGTTTTTGCCATTAGACCAAAGGCCGGTTCTCTTAAATACATGAGTCTTTTTTTATAATAAGTTATATGATTTAATATTCCATGAATTCTCTTCATATTGCTAAAGGCTTATTTAAAACAAAATGTGGAATATAATCTATTGATAGATTTTGGAATCTTTGAAAAATAATAAAATTACACGGAGTCATTAAATTAATAATGGTCTCCCATTTTTGGCCCTCAAAATTTCACACGTCATTTTGGTATAAATTGAAAATTTGAAGGACTAAAATGATATTTTTAAGTATTAAGGACTAAAGTAAAAAATGAGTGATTCTTCAAGTTGTTAACTGAAGTTTGCTACTAAACATTTTATATTTTTTATGTTTTTAATAACTGGATGTATACTGCATCCAGCTGTACTGTTTGAATTAATAAAATACAGATACCATAATTTTTTTACCTCACAGAAAGCGATTCGTGAAGACATTTCTTTCGGAAGAAGGATTCTGTCTTCATTTTGTGTATGCTTCTATTTTTTAATAACTAAAATTATAAAATTTATATATCAAATTTTGTGTCTTTGTCATACTTTTATTCTATTTTTTAAATTTAACATATGCCTGATTTTGTTAAATATATTTTTTAAGAGGAGGGATCCACTTATAACATTTGTAAGTTATAACATCTTATAACAATTTAGTTTTGCGATTTTCAAAGTCCAAACAGTCGATCCAAACCGTTCAACATGATCTCTATATTAAAATATGCTTGGAGATCAAATTTAACATTTTTTGAATTTATTTACTATTTTATTAAGTATTTTACAAAACCGCTATTTTTAGACAATTTTGGACCACTGAAAAACAACAGTTTTACAAAATACTTAATAAACAGTATTCAAAAAGTGTAAAATTTGATCTCCAAGCACAATTTAATATAAATATCATGTTGAACGGTTTGGATTGACTGTTTAGACTTTGAAAATCACAAAACTGAATGGTTGTAATAAGATATTGTAACTTATAAATATTGTAAGTGGATCCCTTCTCATTTTTTAATGTCATATTAATTTGCGCACAAAATTGTGTATGATTAACCACACTAACTTAGTGATATGTTTTTCGTTGAAAACCAAAATGACAAAATTATCCTCTGATGATAAAGTTTGAATTTTTCATTTCATTTTCATACTTATCTGTGTGTAGACATGCTATATATATATATATAGAGGAGGGTTCAAATGCCTCCATTTTTCATGCCTCCATCATGCCTCCATTTTTAAAAACTTTAATAACTCAAAATTTAAAACTTAAACGTCAAAATAAAACCGTTGGATATGATCTACATCATTTTATCTATACACGTGTAAAAAATTATGACATTTCAATTTTGTTTTGGTTGTCATCAAGAGCATGTAAAAAACGTACTAATGTGGATAGTTTCTAGACGTTGATTTTTTAACTTATTGATTCACATAAAAACAAAATCGAAATGTGATAATTTTTTATGAGCACATAGATAAAATAATGTAGATCATATCCAACGGTTTTATTTTGACTTTTAAGTTTTAAATTTTGAGTTATTAAAGTTTTAAAAATGGAGGCACGATGGAGGCATGAAAAATAGAGGCATTTGAACCCTCGTCATGTATATATATATATATATATATATATATATATATATATATATATATGAAGTGTATCCATCTCTAGCTAGCTAGCATGGGGATATATACCAACCGCGGACTTTAAAGTTTAAACATCCTACGATATAGCACGCAGCTCTTTTGGCAGCCACAAAATGCACAAAAAGCCTCAATAGAGCACGCAATTTGTATGGTGATAAAAGCGATGGCGTACGAGGGGATAAAAGAATGTAGAAAGCTACCTACGCTATATATGCTATGCTATCATATCAGTTTTGAAGATATTTCGTTTTGACTCCGCTGGGAATGATTTATGATCGATTTGTTTCTACTTTCTAGCCGTACCTATATATATGGCTAAGACTAATTAAACAGCCTAGAAACATTTCATACGTGCGTGCACCGCAAGCAATTTTAATTAGCTAGCCTCAATGTCGTATAAGAAATTGTAATTTTTCTGTTTTTGGTATCAATATGCAATTTGGGGATTTGTGAACAAAGAATTAATAGAAGCTCATGATATCAGAATTTGGTATAAATGACCTACCTGAGAATTAAAAATTAAACTGTAGCGCTTATCATATTAGTAATTAAGCTTATATATATATATATATATATATATATATATATATATATATATATAAAAGATTCCTTATTAAAAATTGTCCTTTTTTGTCTACAAATACTGCACACAAAATATTTAACGTTTGATCAAAATAGGGAATTATATAATTTGAATTATGGACGAAGTGCATTCATTAGGGCTGCAAACGAACCGAACCGAATTGAACTTACCTCCAATTTGAGTTTGGTTTGAATTAATTTCGAACTAAGTTTGGTTTGAATTAATTTCGAACGAACTCAATTTCGAACGAATTCAATTTCGAATCGAATTTTTTACGAACTCAATTTCGAACTTTTACGAACTTTGTTACGACTTACGAGTTATGACTTATGGTTGGGCCATAGTTCGAAATTACAACACTTCAATAAAAACTCAGGCATTCTGAATTCTAATTACACAGTACACTAAAGTTTATATCAAAGTTCATTACAAATACCAAAATTTATATCAAACACCAAAGTTTAATCAATCAATCAAAGTTCAGTACAATCACAGAATTCAAAGTTTTCCAAATAGCCAACAGGAGTAACATCACCAAAGTTTTCAAATATTCAAAGTATTCAAAGTACAGTTTAAATATCAATAGAAGTACAGAACAATCATGCACCAAAGTCTTAGAATTATTACAAACCCAAATATTAACCTAAATAAAACATTAAAGTTCATTATCAGCGGAAATTAACGGTCACGTTTGAGTTAATTTCGAACTAAGTTTGGTTTGCAAACCTATTTCGAACGAACTAGGTCCAGTTTGAGTTTGGTTTGAATTAATTTCGAACTAAGTTTGGATTGAATTAATTTTGAACAAACTCAATTTCGAATCGAATTTTTTACGAACTTTTTCGAATCAAACTCGAATCGAATTACGAACTACGAATTTTTTGTGCAGCCCTAGCATTCATAGATTAGAAATATATATTAATTCACTTTTCATTTATATAATTATATAAGACAATAATTAATATCAGGAAATACAAATTTTCCACAATATGACCACGCACTTGGCATTTATTTACGGGTGGGGTCCATTCATTATTAACTATTGAATTAAGTTGTCAAACTTATAACTAGGCAACACGCATTCTGACTATGGAAATCAGAAAAAAGAGAGAAAAAGAGTATATATCTAGTGATTATGGAAATCAAATAATTAGTAAATGATCACAATATTAATTACAGGAACCGAATTTTCTGCCCACACATATAGGTAGGAAATTCCTGCCAATACAGTTCATCCATCCACATTCAATTTTGGTTCCTTAATTACAT
Source organism: Carex myosuroides (assembly GCA_028015225.1). Taxonomy (NCBI): domain Eukaryota; kingdom Viridiplantae; phylum Streptophyta; class Magnoliopsida; order Poales; family Cyperaceae; genus Carex; species Carex myosuroides. The sequence goes on from CM051488.1 coordinate 8,337,035, forward strand.
TAAAAAAAATTTATGACAGTTAGAAAGACATTAAAAGAGAGTTAAAATTGTCTAAATATTGCATGTTACACTAGTGGGATGGGATTTGCTGCCAATTAAGTTTAAAAAAGAAAAAGAAAATGTTACAGTGGGATAGGCACTGCTAAGCTACATGCCCATGAGTCCAAATCTATCAACAAATAAAAAGTTAATTCCCCACAAATTATTTATTTTAAAGATATATAAACTTGTCTGTTACTTTGATGTTGAAAGATATATGCTACATCGATCAACATCTACAATGCATGAAAGCAGCAACAGGAAGAGAAATTTCGACTAACTTGTAACTGTTATAGCTAGTGATGGAGCACTTTATTTCATCTGTTGGAAATCTGCACAATCATGGATGCATCATTAATTTTAGTCTCAAATTATCCCTCTAATTGACTAGCTTAATTAATTAATTATACTGAAGGGCATATATATATTGGTCGTTGTGTGGCCAGCCTTCAAGAAAATATTCTAATTTCATTGTGTAAGTTTGTAAAATTGACCATTGTAATAAATAAATCGTACGTACCTTCATTTGTTTCTGAAAGTTAGGTTCAAGCCGCAATTATATAATATTCATGCTGAGACTTTTGGAAGCAAGAGATTAGTATATGTTTGACTGGACTCAGTCAGAAAAGTGAAGATTATATTCATACCCCTAACCTTATATAGAGAGACTCCTTACCAAATTTAGGAGGATTTGGATACGTAATTAAATTCTTGCCAAACTTAACCTGATCCCCAAAAGCTGTTTCTAATTAATGTCAAAGAGGTTTTAGGTTGGAGGAAGACAAAAGCAGGTATTAACAGAGAGAGAGAGAAAGAGAGAGAGAGCTTGAAGAGAGAAGATATATATATATATATATATATATGATGATGATGAAAGGAATAGACAGAAGAGGGGTACGGCAATACAACCGATCAGATATACCGCGCATGAGATGGACGGAGGATCTTCATCGTCGTTTTGTTGATGCTATAGATTGCCTTGGAGGGCCTCACAGTTTGTACCTCTTTAATTTCTTTCTCTTTTAATACTTTTCATATATATGCTTTGATCATTTCAATGTAATTAATTAATTAATTAATGGATATGTAAGATTAATTCTTTCGGTTTAATTATGTATCATACTTGCCTATATATATATCTTAGACCCCGGAGATATTAGCTAGAATGATGCATGGCACATCATCAGCAGAATTAATTGAAATGAAATAAATGTATAGTTTATTTCGAAAATAATTTGCTTGAAATTTTATTTGAAAAGATACTTAATTAAGTTATATATGTTCTTAGCAACTTAATTATGTCTGTCATCGTTATCATTATCATTATCATTAATTATCGTAATTTGCAATTGTAGAAGCAACACCAAAGATGATTTTACAATTAATGGGGGTGAACGGAGTTAGTATTTCTCATGTGAAAAGCCATCTCCAGGTACATATATATTAGCAGCTTACATATACTTTCAATTTTCTTGTTTTCTTTTTCTTATATTAAAGGTTCCTAATTTTTTTTCATACCTAATCTATGACTTATTTTTCCTTCTTAAATATAATCAAAGATGAAATCTAATTTATTAATTAGTATAATAAAGTCGATATTAATGAATTAATTGCGGCAGTCAAAATATTATTTCCTGTTAAATATCCATATTTTTTTATTGATTGTGTAAATTGCTGTTCTATCCGCTTTAATTAATCGTGATTTCTTTCTTATTAATTATCAATCTAGCCAACTAATTGTTAATTAGCCAATTTTTAAAAATAAGTTTAGAGAAGCAACATATATATATAAGAAGTTTACATGTAATATAAAACATATATATAGTATATGAATGTGATTTAATTAATTCTGACAGTAATTAATATAATTTTGATATAATTGCAGATGTATAGGAGCATAAGCGAGCATCCTAGTGTCCAGAAACAAATTATATCTATAAAAGAAACTTATGGACTCAAGCAAGTAAAATGCAAAGAGTCATCAGTTTCCCAAAAATACCTCGACTTATCTGAAATGTGGGTACTTAACTATACATACATTTTCATTAATATATACTTGAATTTATTAGCCTAGCTAAAATATATATAGATATTTGTTTTGGGATTTCTGATTTCATATATATTTTTTACTCCAATTTTGGTGAACAGAAGCTCCATTAATCCAGCTCAAGATGATTGTATGAAGACAAAAGATGAGGTAATTTGTCTATTATTCCCAAATCCATTAATTAACAACACTTCCCAGCAGAAATTTCTTGATATATATACTATCAATTTATATATTGATCTATTATCATTAGTTAATTGGGATAATAACTTTTCATTTCTTTGAATTAATATACCTTGAAGATCCCAAAGCCCAAAGTAATTAATAACTTTCGAGTTGCAATTGAATAAATTTACACACCTACAATTAGAGATTTTTTTCTGCATAATCATCTGGTCAGAAGTTAATTATAACACTTGCTAATTAAATATTTTTCATAACTCAATGCTTAAGGAAATGATACATTATGCCTAATTCAGTTATCTTAATTTTTAGATTGTTTAAATCAGGTGAAATAGGCTAAAATATTTGTTTTTGTGTGAGATAATTAATGATGATCAGGTTAAGTTTTCTAATTTAAATATTTAAAAGAGATTCTCCTGTAATTAAGGAGGCAAGTAGAGACTAAAAAATCTTGAATTCATTACGTTATTGAACCTCTATTTTGTTAATCATACCACAATGACCTTCACATCTGATATGGTTTAAAATCTAATTACATCTTGATAAGTCCTGACCTGAAATATAAAACATAAAAAAAAAAAAAAAAAACACCACATGGATGCAACACTAGCATAAATCAATGCATGCATGCATGATGAACCTTAATTAACTTGTTATCTTGTCAAATAAATACCTGATATCAAGAACACCAAAAAAGAGAAGTAACTAGCTTCTGCAGGCTTAACAAATATATATATATATATATATATATATATACATGCTGCATGATATTCAGTAACATATACTAATTCCACACGGTTATGTCATATCTACAGTTATTTCAGGCGAGACATTCTCAACAGATACTGCAAGAACGAAACATGAACCGCAGCCTCAGTCTATCTTCATCCTTCATGCAGAGGCAAACGCCCGATCAAAGAACCGCAGACGTTGATTTTCAGGGCACCGAAGAACTTTTACATTATTTGAACCACAAAAGAAATGGGAATGAAAAGCAGCAGAGCAAATATGAAATGCAGCATAGCATAAACCTAGAGCTTACCATTTCATCCCCTAGTTGTTCTTATGGGTTGCTTCTTAATTGAGGTACCGAATCAGTAGACTGTCATGCATGTAAATAAAATGACATATAGAGAAGAATTATATTCTGATATACATCATGTTAATTATAGATAGATACAACAAACATTGTTTTCTTTGTTCACTGTGATACTATATATTTTATATAACTTGAGAGATCATACTGGTTCCGACGATGATCATTTTGTTTTTTTTTGATAAAAATGTGGGTCTAGCCCCCATTTATATTGAAATATCGGTTATGTTACAAAAGGATGGTAACTACCAGCAAAATGTAAAGAGAATGAGCTCAGACATTTGAGCTCAATTGAAATGTGAAAAGTAAAACAAAACCAAATTAAACACTAGAGTGAGATGAAAGCAAAAATGAAAATAATAAATTAAAATTAAAAGAAGTTTGATGTCCTGTGTCGTGCTATTTGAAGTCCTTCAATTCTGTATACCACAGTTGTTCCTTCACTTCCTGTGCCAGTTCCCGTGCGTCCTTGGTCAGGTCTCTGAAAATACGGGTTCCCCGTTCCCGCCACAATACAAATTGCGACATCAGCCATATTGCTCTGAATTTCCTACTGTAGCGTGTCTCCGTGCTGACAGCCTTGTGGTCGGGTACTGCCATATGGCCCGTATTTTGTTGCTGTGTGATAATTGCTACCTCGGCATAAAACTCCTTTGTAAATGGGCACTCATTGAACATGTGATTTACTGTTTCCTCTGCCCTTTTACACAAGACGCACCGATTGGCCATATTCCAGCCTCGCCTGATTAGGTTATCGAGTGTAAGTATTTTGTTGGACCTCATCAACCAGCCGAAGACCTTGATTCGCGGGGGGACTTTTAGCTGCCAGATTTTGGCCAGTTGTGAGCCGATTGAAGGTCCCCGGATCATTGCCCGATACGCACTTCTTACCGTAAACTTTCCTGTGCTGTTCCAATTCCAATGTATTTCATCGTTGACTGCATCACGTAGGTGGTATCCTGTGAGAACTCGTGAAGCTTCGTCAAGTTCTTCCTGTGCTTGTAGTGAGAGTCCTTGTCTTAGGAAAGTTCTTAGTGACCGTGTTTGTTTTGCCTCATGTAGTGTAATGTCAATGTCTAAGGCATAGGTATATAGAATTGGGAATAAATATTTGAAGATGCCCGGTCCCCAGTTGTTATCCCAAAAGCTTATATTTCGGCCATTACCAGGAGTAAAACTGACCGAAGCCTTGAAGAACTGCTGCAGATTCTTGTCATTGAGCGAAAGTCCTAAAGCTGATGTCCCTGTAGAGTTAGTAATCCGATATATTGGCTTCCATAGTTTGTTTTCCGTGTTTGTCCAATACCAATGCCACTTTAGCAGCAATGCTCGATTGAAAGTACCAAGATCCGGTATTCCCAGTCCCCCATCCGCCTTGGGCTTGCACACCAATTCCCATTTTGCAAGACTGATCTTGCGGCGCTCCTGAGTAACTCCATGCCAAAGAAACCTTCTTCTTATTTTGTCAATATCTCTAATTATCCATTGTGGTAATTTAAAGACAGTCATGAAGTACGTGGGAAGTGAGGATAGGACCGCATTTAAAAGAACTATCCTGCCCGCAATTGTCAGGTGCTTGGCTGTCCAACCTGCTAATCGTTTGTTCATCCTTTCTATCAATGGCATGTATGCTATCTTTGGCAATTTCTGGTTTGAGAGCGGCAGTCCGAGGTATATAAACGGGAAGGTGCCCTCTTTACATCCTAAGATGGCCGTCAGTTGATGTCGCTGGTCATGTGGTACTTCAGAGTACAAAATTTCTGATTTCTGAAAATTGATGGACAAACCCGATATTTGTTCAAAAGCCAAGATCAATACCTTTACTGCCTGAAGCTGCTGCATTTCGGCCTTGATAAAAATGAGAGCATCATCGGCATAGAAGAGGCATGGTTTCATTTCTCTGTACGGTAGCCGGATTGCCCCGTTTGCAGTTAGCTTGTCCATCCATCGCCCAAGGAAGTCCATCCCGATGATAAAAAGAAGCGGCGAAAGCGGGTCTCCCTGTCGTACCCCGCGTTTGAGAATTATCTTCTTCCCTAGTAATCCATTGATGAGCACTTGCGAGGTCCCTTGCAATACACTCATTTGTATTGCCTTTACAAATTCCGAAGGAAATCCGAGGTGGAGGAGTGTTTGAAGTAAGAAATCCCAACTTAGAGTGTCAAACGCCTTTTTAATATCTGCCTTAAACACTGCAATCGGGATTTTAGCTTTGCGAGAGTGATGTAGTATTTGTTGCGCATACACGAATCCCTCGGTGATCTGCCGTCCTTTGATGAATCCTGTCTGCTTGTCATCTATTAATTCTGGCATCTTGTCCTTAATCCTGTTAGCCAAAATTTTCGAAAATATTTTTTGGATCCCATGTAATAGGCTTATAGGCCTGAAATCATTTGGTGTCAAGGGCGCTTCTTTCTTGGGGATTAGAACTATGTGTGATGTGCTTAAAGGACCTAGTGGGAGTTGGAACTGCAATACTGAATTGAGAGTTGCCACTAGATCAGGCATTAAGCTTCGTAACAATTTTTTGTAAAATTCACCGGTATATCCGTCGGGCCCCGGGCTTTTACCATTCGGCCACCTTGTAACCGCTTCCGTTATCTCCTCAATTGTGATAGGTGCCGCAATGTCCTGTAATTGATGACTGTTCGGGTATAAACTGTACCAATTTACTGTCGGCATTGGTGCTGATTCCTTACCCATTAATTCGCAGAAATGAGCAAAAAAGGCAGCAGCTTTGCTTCTTTGATCATTGGATTGCTGTCCATTAAATTCGATAGCTGTAACTGTACCTCTTCTTTTTGCGAACGAGGCCGTGGCATGAAAGAAGCTCGTGTTGCGGTCCCCTTCTACTTCCCATTTGATTTTTGCTCTTTGCCTCCACTTCTCTTCTTCGAATTTAGACAGTACAGTTATTCTTCTTTTGAGCACACAGGTCATGAATTTCTCCAGAGGTGTAATGGGACGTGACTCAATCACCTTATCTCTCCAACTAATGTAGTCGGTGCAGGTTTTGAGTTGCTGCCGAATGACTCCTTTTTCCTTATTCGTCCAGTTTTTAATTTTCCTTTGTAGATCGGTCAGCTTGGCATGTAGGTTTATGGGCTCCGTTGCTGTTGGCTGCGATTCCCATTCTTCTCTTATCATTTGGATGAATTGCGGCGACTTAAGCCAGAAATTTTCAAACCGAAAGAGTCTCGATCTTGCGAAAGCTGTTTTTGCCGAATACATGATCGGACAATGATCCGAAGATGTATTAGGTAGTGCCGTTTGTTCCCCGTTTGCAAATTTCATACACCATTCATCTGATACAAGGAAACGGTCCAGTCTTGCCAAGTGGGGGTTTGCACGCTCGTTTGACCATGTAAACCGGCGCCCATGAAGTGGCAGATTTATTAGGCCAAGTTGCTGAACTAACCTTGCAAAATTTGCCGTTTGCCTCCAATCAATTGTGTTGTCTGTCCTATCTTCTGCAAGAATGGTTAAATTGAAATCTCCGCAAAGTAACCACGGCATGTCATCCATCGGTTTTGCCTGCCTTAATTCTTGAAAAAATCGTCGTCTGCCTTGGCTTGTACATGGTCCATATACTCCAGTAACAATGAATTCGCTGTCATCTTGTGTATTTTTAAACCTAATTGTGAGGCAGAAGTCTCCCTGTACCATTTCTAGCTGCTGGAATTTTGATTGAGACCAAGCCAGTAGCACTCCTCCCCTTGTTCCCCTAGCATCAATTGTCTGATATCCATCAAATCTTTTGCCACATACCTCATTCTTAATTTGAGCATCTATACTAGCCATCTTGGTTTCCTGGAGACAAATGAAATCTGGATTGTGTAGTCGAAATGTTTGCCGGATTGCCAATCTCTTTTCCTTTTCATTAATTCCCCTCACATTCCATGTTATAAACTTGAATTTTGTGCAATTCATTAAGACAAAATAACGTCAATACTTCCATTGATGAAGCAACCAAATACACCTCTTAATCCCATTACAATTTCAATTACTCCCTCCTTGCTGCTATCCTTGCTACCCGGTCCCCTTTCCCAAATTAAAATTTGCTTAAACATAAAGAGATAATGACTTCCTAACACAAAATACACAGCACTGATCCCATGATGAGGATAGCACTGACCATACTGGGCTCGGCCCTTTCTCTATGCATCTCCGGCTCCCGCGGCCACCAACGGAGCTCCCGCGGCCACCATCGGAGTTTGCATGGCCGCCAGTTTTGAGATGTCGTCCAGCAGGTTGTCTTCTAAAACGATGCCAGCAGTGGCAACGATCGCCTCTGCCTGGTGTGGTGTTAACGGGTCGGCACTGTTAAGGTAATCCAACTGCACCGGCGGCTTCATGTGTGTCCTTGCCTTTTTCTTAGTTGGTACCAGTGGCCCTTCTGCCTTTGTATTATCTTTCAGCTGCTGAGCCCTATGAAGAATAGATATATACTTGCCTCCGTGTTTTTCTATCAATCTCGGGCTGCGACGGTGTTGGTGAGTGAAAGCAGGCGGGCCTTCAAATCCTGGTGGCGGGCCACTATCATCTTGTGAAGTGAAGTGTTGTTGAGTAAAAGCTGGCAGGCTTTCAAATCCCGGTGGCGGGCCCTGTTGGGAGATTATCTCAAGGTTCAGTTGTGTGCTTCGGTTGGGTTCAGGTTCCTGGATTTCCGATGGGGCCTGCTGTGAGTCTATCTCCTGAATGGTCGGTCCAGCCCGAGTTACTTGGCTATTCGGACCAGCGGCTAGGGAGCTGATTGGATCCATGTGGCTTAAGTGAATGTTCGGCCCAGATGGCAGGAATTCCACTATGCAAACTTGGGCCGAAACGGCCTGCTGAGCAAATGACAAATTGTTTTTTGGTGCTGGAACCAAGGGACTGGTCGGTTCTGAGAAAGGTTCTAGCCACGTGATTAACTGTGTAGAGCAATTAATGTCTCCAGCTTTATCAGAGTGGTCCTGCAGAGATAGCCGTTTGAACAAAAGGCAAAATATCCTGGTGCTTTCCTGAATTAGAAATGGCGCAACTTCCTTTTGCTTCTCAGTGCGTCTCTGCTCCTCCAGTTCGTCTCTGCAGAGATAGCCGTTTGAATCTAGGACTTTGTCTCCATTTGGTGCAGTTTGTGTGGTCTCCAGTGTCTTCTCCAGTGGTGTTCGGCGTGTGGCATGCCTCCCTGGCGCGTCACCGAAGGTCTGAGATTGCTCGGTGGTTGGGGGTGTGGTGATGATCCGATGTTGCCGCGGTGGCCTCTGCGCCACGACCTGTTGTCTGCGTGGGCCCTGTGGTTGTCCGCCAAACGGGTCCTCATCATCATTAATGTTACCGACGTCTCGGGGAATGTCTGCGGTGCCGTCATGCATCCACCCCTCTAGGACCACATTTACCACTGTCGTGTAGGGTTCTTCAGACAAATCGATGGTGTGTGGAATGTTGATTGGGTGGAAGCACGCAACTAACACCCGGAGCTCGTGGTGATTGCCATTTCTAAAGAAAGGTTCGACTCGCAGAAGGTGGCCGAACCCTGACACTACAATATCCAGGTCATGAACGTTCCAGTTGTGAAGCGGGAGTCCATACAGCCGTAGTCGTGCTTTATGGGTGACTGGGTCGAACACCCCGCCTATTTCCGGGGACCATTCGACCAATTGCAGTTGTATGTTTGGGCCGATAGTGAACGCGCATACAGCAACCGCATGGTCTCTAAGGGTGACATTTGGGAACCTCACAATGAAATCCCCGTAGCTCTGATGCACCCTGGTGACATAGAAATCTCTCGGTTGCATGTTGAAATAGTTCGCGAGCTTAACCGCGAGTCGGTGTGCCAAGTAACGTGTGATTTGGTGAGGTCCAGCCAGTACCATGGCCGATCTTGCTAAGAAGGAGTTGACCCGCCTGAGTGGGCCTCTCGGTGGTAAGAAGGCACGAATAGATGCTCTCCTGCCCGCATCAAACTCATCAGGATCCATGAGATCCATGGTTTCCCAACTATGTAAGTGTTCCATTTGATCACTTTGATAGTTAGACACTGGTGGTTCTGTTTGATTTGTGTGATTTCGTTGGAGTGTCTGTTGGGGATTTATACTGTTTGTAAGGCTGTGAGATGGCTTGGCCGGTTCTCCATTAATGGTGGTAGATGTGCACTGCCTTGCTATATGGCCCTCTTGATTACAGATCAGACATTTAACCAGTCTCTGGCATTGATTTTTCTTGTGCCCTTTGAGTAAACATTGAAGGCATTTGCCTTCTTTCAGGAGTCGTAGGTGGTGATTCTTGAGAAAGCTCTGTGAGTTGTGCATATCTCTAGGCCTGGGTGTGGTACTGTTGAAAATCTGCTCCTTTGGTGAGTCATTTTCTTTGCCTTTTCTCTTGTCTGAGCTGGGAGATTCTACCTCTTGTGTGTTTTGAGATTTGCCTTCAACTGGAGCAGCACAGTGCTTTGATATATGGCCAGCTTTGTTGCATCGATGACATTTAATCTCCCTTCTACATTGATGTTTTTGATGTCCCTTAAGGAAGCATTTAAAACATCTCTTCTGTTGGATCAGCCATGTGTGCTCCCTTTTAAGCTTACTGCTTGAGTCAAAGGTGTTCCTTCTGGTTAAAAGATTGCGTTTCTTCCTTGTAACCAATGTCCATCCATCTTCACCATTGTAGAAGTTGTCAGGTTCTGCCTTTTGTGTTGGAGAGTTAATGGGGTTGCTGTTGCTTCCATTAATGCGTTGCGTGGTAAAAGGGGCAGGTGGGACGTGGGTAGGATTGAGTGGGGCAGTTGGGACGTGGGGTGTGTGCTGTGGGGGAGCAGGTGTAGTTGTGTTGAGGGGCTTGTGTTGGTTTTTGACCACCGCTGCATACGTAGCTCGCCGGCAATTCTCTGTCGTCTCTGCTTGTCTCCTGTTAATCGCCTTGAGGATCGCCTGCTTGCTCTCGAGGCGCGCTTCCAGAGGCATTTTTTCCGCCTTCTCTTGTATCAATGACTGAATTCTCACGATGATCATTTTGTTCACTGTGGTACAATTTGGTACGGATCATTTTATGTGCATTATCTGTGTGTGTGTGTGTGTGTGTGTGTGTTTTCCCCTATTCTTTGGCTGATATATATATAACCGGATAACTTCACGGATGATCGATGTTGACACTTTTTGAAAGAAAGTCAGCATGGTATATAATGTGGTTCTGTACGTACATCCATTTTACGATTAGATTTATATATATATATGAACAATATATAGGGTCAAAGAAAACTGGAATCACTAAGAGCTATGTTGCAAGGATACGGGGTACGGGTATCGTATCGTATCCGATACGGATACGGCGATACGGCAATTTTTAAAAATTTAGGAAACGATACGTCTATTATATATATATATATTATTTTTTATTAGTTATATATTGTATTTAGATAATCATAAAAATTCTAATTAAAAAGGTTAATATGTCACAAAAGTCTTATTTACTTAATCAAGCTACAAGAAAAGATTAAATACTATATAGTTATTGGGATATATCACAAACAAAATTGTTGGGGAGTGGTTAAAGGTTTGGTTTCCAACTAAGAGGTCCCAAGTTCGAATCCCACTGGGCACAAAAAAAACTCGGTGTATGCGCGGCTCACGGGTGCGGGCCCGGTTCACAGTCGCGGCTCACAGGTGCGGGAGCGGTTCGCAGGCGTGGTTCACCGTATCCACACGTATCCAGCCGTATCCAGCTATTTCAACAGAGTTTCGGCGATCGTATTGGCCGAGTAAGGATACGCCACGTAGGCGGATATGCCAGTTGGCGTATCGGATACATATCGGTGCCGTATCGGACGCGTATCGGTATCCGATACGTGTCTGATACCGATAAGGCGCCTAAACTGGCGTATCCGTGCAACATAGACTAAGAGTAACAGATCGCTCATCTTCCTCAAAGCCTATCTGCTTCAGTTGTGTAGAGCGTGGTCAGTGAGCTCCACCGCTTTTTTGGAATTTTCTTTTCTTGATGTAATTAGGTTGTAAATCTTTTTTATCGAAACTTAGCCAATAGCTATTTGAGTATTTATTGGGATCATCCATTTGCTTGATAAGAATTGGAATTAGTATATATGTTGTCTGTAAAAACAAAATCAAATGATTCAGCAGGGATCGGCTAGTTCAAATTGGAAATATATATATTTTTTTTAGAAAAATATTTTGAAATTTATACAATAATTAAAAAGTATAAGAAGTTGTTTACTAATAATATGTAAAAGGAACTCAATAATTGATCCAATTATATTATACAATACAAAATGTACATAGTACATAGAATCTGATGTAGTTAATTATACAAAGGCAAATGAAAACAAAATATACAATATATAATGAAGAGTCCGGCTACTATACCACTAGTGTCATTTCAAATTAAATAACACCACATCTTAAACCATTGGATCTGCTTTAATATTCGTGTACAAGATAGTCTGCACGAATATTAAGTGTCTTGCACGAATATTAAAACAGATCCAATGGTTTAAGATGTGGTGTTATTTAATTTGAAATTACACTAGTGATATAATAGCCGGACTCTATAATGAAGAATAGGAGATATAAGCAGTAGAGTAGTATACATGTCAACTGCTAGATTAGAAAATTTAAAATAAAAAATAATGGTTTAGCCGTTGCCCAAAACAAGAAGTTTTATATGCTCGATCGAAAAGATAAAAGGTTCATATATATTTAAACCGTTTTTTTATAAACAAAATCGTGTCAATGAAATTTTGTTTACGTAAAAGATTGATACATATCGGTCTTATATATATCTATATATATATGAGAGGGTTCAAATGCCTTCATTTTTTATGTCTCCATTATACTTTCATTTTTTAAAACTTTAATAACTCAAAATTTAAAACTTCAAAGTCAAAATTAAACCGTTAGATATGAGAGGGTTCAAATGCCTTGATTTGAGGGTTCAAATGCCTTGATTTTCACTACGTGCTCATAAAAATTATCACATTTCGGTTTTGTCGCACAGGACCTCAGGTAAATTATGACAAAAATAAATTATTGCACCTTCTGTCTTATTCTAACCAAAATTAAACAGGCCCAACACTAAGGCCCAAAGCCTACAATTAACTCAAATAAAATTTGGGCTCAAATTTTCTTCTCGAGGTCGGTAACCCTGCTGAATGGACTGACGGCCCGTGAATAAACGGAGCGAATAGTTAATAAACTAATATTGGACGAGTTGTAATACAATCAGGGCCCAAAATTCGATTCATGTTCAAATTAATGTATAGAAGAACGGCCTGTTAGAGCAGCTCATTTCCTGTCCATTGAGTTGTTCATTGAGCAGCCCGTTTGAGCAGCTCTTTGGTTAGATCGATCTCCCCCCGCCTCTCTCAATCCGATCCAACTTGCCCCCTCTATTCGCTGCTACTCTCAGTCCGCCTCTCTCTCTCTCTCTCTCGCCGGCGCCGCCTTTGCTCCGTTGCGCCACCTCTTCGCCTCTGCGTCTCTTGGCCTCTGTTGCACCGCCTCAAAGTAATTTTCCTGCGCATTTCATCTTTGAACCTAGGTGAGAATAACCTGTTGTCTGTTCCAACTGATATGATGAAATCCTTGTTGGGTAGGAATAATCTGAGGATTCAGTATCTTAAACGATACTTATTACTTAATTTCCAGTGAACAGAAAATTTCTAGTGATCTTAGATTTGGATTTTTCAATACTAGGTGCATATGAAATTGATATGTTCTTTGGCTGAGGTTGCGAGCATTTTTTATATGTTCTTCAGGAGGTAGATGAGGACCAAAGGTCATCTCAGGGTGTGGAAGAGAGATTTAATTTAATGGTCTAACTTTTTATGAGGATGAAATGTAATTTTGGTTTTAATAAACTGTGTCTATTTTTGTGCTAGCTTTAATTGTTGTGTAGTATCTTTGGGTTCGGTTAATATGGTTTTAGTACTTTCGTATATTTTGGTTCAGTTTGAAAATTACATTAGTTTTTTTTTGTTTCTTTCAATTTTGGCAATTCATAAAGTACATAGAAACTGAGTTACATAGTTAATAGCTATATTATTACTTAGCTTGCAAAATTGAGTAATTTATGCTATTTTGGTTAAACCAATTGAAATATCCAGTTTAACTAGCGATTCAGTTTATAAATTATTTGGGCTAGTTCAGTTTATATTGCTAAATTCAGGTCGGAATAGAAGTTTAAACCAACCAAATTAGTTCTCCTGGTAGGGTTGAGTTTTTATTTCACAAGTATGAAAGATATGGAGATATAAGTATCTATTATTGTCATCTCTTTTGTGTATTTAGAAGTTTTTATTATGGAGATACAAAAAACTATGAAGTGTATATTATTTAGTAGTTTATTTTGTGTATCTATTATGGTCGCCTCATGTGGTGTCGGGTCTATTATGGTCGTCTCTTTTGCTAATTCAGTTTATTTAGAAGTTTTTCTTGTGGAGATACAAAAATTAAAATTGAAAACTCAACTCTTTTGTGTATTTGTAATATGTACGATTATACATGTGAGGATATAAATATCTTGACAGAATCTTAGAAATTACTTGTGTTGATTTGTATCACAGAGAGATCACCCAGTAAAGATGCATTAACCAATCTCTCCCAGCAACTACGGACCGAGTCTGGACTGGACAAACTTTGGTATGGGCATTTCTGAACTGAGTTTGTTATGGCATGAATTGAACTAGACAGAGTCCGGGCTTTTCTTGCTCAAGTACAGGCCGAGTCTGAACAGGACAGGCTGTTCAAATTACTGGAGTGCACATGGTTTGAGCCGAGACCCGTCCATTTAGCAGTCCTACCGGAAATTTCTCAACAACCTCAACAAAGAGAGAGAAATGTCTGTGCTGATAGTGACCAGTGTAGGAGATTTAGTAATCGATCTGCACACCGACCGGTGTCCGCTCACCACTAAAAACTTTCTCAAGCTCTGCAAGTACATCTCTCTCTCTCTCTCTCTCTCTCTCTCTGTGAATGAATGCTAAACTTTGGTCAATCAGTGTCATGACTCATGGAGCGTTCAAACCTCTGGGATTTCTGATCAGCATTCACTTTTTGGGGTGCACAAAAGTGCTACATAGCTTGATTAGGCTTTTTATTTTGTCCTTTTGGCCTGATTAGGTTTCGTAATCACCTATTGTGGTGTAAAACTCGAGTACCAGATCGTTCTTATACCTCTTCTGGTGTACCCTGGTATCAAATTGTGTGATTAATGTTGCTTTATATTTTGAGAAAACAAGCTGTTGCTGAATTGCATCTAAAAAAATTACTGTCCTTACACATCATCCTTAAAGTTACTCTACTATCTCAAAAAACAAAAACCTTCTAGAAAACCCAATGGGTACCCTTTCTGCCTCAGCCACACACACGCAGTATCATTAACTAGCTACTGAACCTAGCTAACTGGCCCATTAGATAGGGAGCAAGGTTTCAGCACATCATTACATCATTGGCAGGGTACCCAAATACAAAATCCTTAATAAGCAAAATAAAACTCACAATCTGTTTGTTGAGACCCTCAAACCCAGTTTAGAAACACACTTTTTACAGGCACATTCAAAAAGCACACATCAAATGCCGTGTGTACTGCTAAATTCATCTTTGGAGGTGCCTGTGCCAAAACACTGCTACAGTTTATAATAGAAATCTTAAGGTTTATCGAAGTACCAAATAGCATGATTATGTCTGCTAAGTTCTACTTGTCTCTTTTATTGTCCCCTTGTATGAAAAGTCCTGATTATGGTTCTGACTGCCTCTTGTGCTGTACCTGATTTGGGTTTATCATGTCTATAACATTTGTTACAAGGGAAAGAAATTGTCATGAGAATTGAAGAACTTCTCTTTTCTTCCCCTTTAATGCATTCAGGCATTCAGGGAAAGAAATTGTTAATTTGTACTACATTACAGAATAATGTAGTAATTTCATTAGATATCTTTTCTTACTCTTTGCTAAAATTTGGCAGGATAAAGTATTACAATGGGTGCTTGTTTCATAAAGTGGAGAAGGATTTCTTGGCACAGACCGGTGACCCTACCGGTTCGGGAACTGGAGGGGACTCTATCTACAAGTCAGTGTCATTTTCGTTATGCTTTGGATTCAATTGGCCATATTCAGTTTTTTTTTTAATATATATTAAGCTTTAGTTGCCAGTAGTTCTGCTAATACAAACTAAGCAAACTTGATAAACCCCCATCTAGCCACCTATGATTTTTCTTTTGCAGAGGTTCTTATTTGTTAGTTTCCTTTTTTTGTATTGCCTATTGTATTAATTTATTCCCCTCTGCGCCCTGTAAAATAAAAATCACTAGTAGACTTTAACCTAATTGTTCCAAAAAAAAAAAAAAACCCTAGATTTGTGTGTTGTTATCCATCCCATAACTGTAGCTTCCACTGCCACATAACTTGTGTGGTAGTTCA
The DNA here is from genome assembly GCA_028015225.1 of Carex myosuroides. NCBI lineage: Eukaryota > Viridiplantae > Streptophyta > Magnoliopsida > Poales > Cyperaceae > Carex > Carex myosuroides. The sequence goes on from CM051488.1 coordinate 8,352,811, forward strand.
ATTAATGTTTATATTGCTACTCAGTTTTATTATATATACCAAACTTCAGGTTTCTGTATGGTGACCAAGCACGCTTCTTTGAGCATGAAATCCGCCCTGAATTGAAGCATTCAAAAATGGGTACAGTGTCTATGGTCAGTGCTGGTGAGAATCTTAATGCATCGCAGGTAAATTGATACATTTCTTTTACTCTTTCTAAACTATATTTTGTTTTTCAACTGGTTCAAATACTGTAAAAAAGTTTCTTACCAACTGAATTTTGCTTCTTGGAACACCTCCTGGAACAGTAAAAAGTCACCAAAGACCATTTTGTGTCTTTGTTTATTGACTTGTATTTTTCATTATTATGTGCACAACCTTTTTGTAATTTTGTTTCTCCAAATTAGTTTGCCAGCTTATTTTGATTATCTAGTTAATGAAATTATCTTTTTGTGTTTCAGTTTTTCTTCACACTGAGGGATGATCTAGATTATCTTGACGAGAAGCATACAGTACATGCATTTCTTTTCTTTTTTTTTAAGGCCAAGCTTCATTAATTGTTTATTTATTTTCAATGAATACGCATTTTTAACTTGAATTTGTGTACATAGGTATTTGGTATAGTGGAGGAGAAGGAAAGTTTTGAAACCTTGGCAAAGATAAATGAAGCATTTGTTGATGACAGAGGAAGGCCTCTTAAAAACATCAGGTGATATTATCAATGTAGTATGATTTCAGTTTGGTTATCTCTTTCAATGGTATTAGGTCAAAGTATTAATGTCATATTGAGGAGTTGAACTCCAATTAGCCAAATCAAGCAATCAATCTACGAAAGAAAGAAAATAAGTGATTCCAAAAGGTAAGTAGATGTTATGCTTTCCTTATTGATTGGTTCCAGCATTGGTACATAACCTCTGTCAAAGTTTAGTTTTAGCGTTAAGTGTAAAGATGAGCTCCAATTAGCTCAAATCAAGCAATTGAAGAATAATAGAAGAAAGAAACAAATAATGAGTTTAAAACGTAACTACATATCATGGTCTTATCCTTGCTTGTACTGGTATTGATACTACCACTCGTGCTAATCTGTTTTGAGATATTAAATTGTCTTCTTCTTAATTCACAGAATAAAGCATACATACATACTAGATGATCCCTTTGATGATCCGTCCCAGCTCAGTGAGCTTGTTCCTGATAGTTCTCCTGATGGAAAGCCACGGGATGAGGTGAATCTTTTAAATTCATAAAACCAATGAAGAAAGATGCTAGAACTTACAAGCTAGCCTATAATATCAGTAGATCAGTATTGTTCAATTGTTAGTGGTGTCAATACCATTATTGGTTTGTAGATTGTGGAATGCTGTGTGGTACATGGCAGGAGTTTGAATCAGCATATTTATTAACTGAACTTTTCGACCTTATTGTTGGTATGATTGTGGAATGCTGTGTAGATTGTGGAGGAGCGTTTGGAAGATGACTGGGTGCCACTAGATGAGAAGATGAAGCCAGGGGAGTTGGATGAATTGATTCAATCCAAGGAGGCACACACCAATGCAGTTGTTCTTGAGAGTGTAAGAAATAATCTCATTTTTTCTGTTATTTTTTTCTACTTGACAGAAAGTAAACTTTATTATCACAGACTGTAGGGATGTTAATGGGTACAGTACGGGTCGGGTGGAGGCCTTTTCGTACCCATAACCATCTAAAATAGTCTTATCTGTACCCTAATTTTATCTATTGAGATTAATGAATAACGGATATTTACCGAATTAATTGATAGCTTTATTAATCTAACCCAAAAATATAGAAAACAAAAAAATATATTAGTTTAAACGCATCATGTACATTATATCATAAAATATTAAAAAATATATATAATTAGTAGTCTCATTATTTTTAAAAGAATACAAATTACTAATAAAGAGAATATAGCAAATCTATATGAAATGTTTTATAAATCAATCCTGTCATAAATCCCTAATTGGAAAAACTATATAAAATGTTGTATAAATCATCTCATCATAATAACAAAATATAGTTATATGTACAAATAAAAAATTATCATATATAATTTTATATTTACTAACTACCCTATAGGATAATGGTTACTAAATAGCTCATGCCCATGCCCTTACCCGATAAGCCTTGAAAATTTCCTTGCCCATAACGTGACCTGATAAGCTAACAAAATAAAATCTTGCCCATGTCTTTGTTCCCAAATAAGATGTGGGTAGGGTATACGGGTTTCATTGACACCCTTACCAAAGAGCAATTTTTTGTTCTAAATTTTTGGCAGCCATGTAATATTGTATTTGAAATCCTGTGATTAATGACTAGTTAATATGAAAAGTGTTTATTGAAAAAAAGAACACCATAATTATATGCTATTGCTATCTCTTTTTCTGTTTATATATCTTTTAGAGAGTAGACAGCTTCAAAAGAACAACATAAGAGTACCTTCATATTGTCATAAAGAATAAAATGAAAATAACTTTACATGAAATATAAGAAACTTTTATTCCTAGTTATCGGTGCTGTGAATACATTCAAATCAGTTTTCAGAAAGGCAGCATGTGAAAAGCATCAATAACTATGCAAATTTATAATACACCACAACATTCTCGGTTGGTCAGTTTTTTAATCTATTTAGTGATATTATGGTTTCAGATTATTTGACTTTTTTTTTCAATTTTGTTTTTCAGATTGGGGACATTCCTGATGCAGATATGAAGCCTCCTGAAAATGTTTTATTTGTTTGCAAACTTAACCCTGTTACTGAGGTACACCAAATAATTTGCAACTTAAACAATTACTTGCACAAGCTGTTGCACAGAGATGAGTGCCCATATTTATTGTCAAAACATGCAGTAGTTAAGAGCTATGGTACACCATGTGTGTACAACTGGTTGGTTCAAATATGAATGTATGCCGAGTGAAACAGTAATTTCCCCCTTACTGTGGTTTGAGTATATGAGGTTAGTTTGGACAGTACATTAATCACTAAAATAACCAATTGACTAGTGTCACTTGGCTTCCCACTTATATTTTGTTTTTTTCCTTCCTTTTTTTGTTCATTTTTTTTCAATCTTCTTTATTTAGGACGAGGATTTGTTCACCATCTTCTCTCGGTTTGGCACTGTTACTTCGTAAGTTGTACTTTTAACATCCAGTCTTTTGACCAAATTTATTGCATTTTTACTCGTGCATTTGTTAAATGTTTCGAGTTTGATCCTTTGCTTGCAGAGCGGAGATTATCAGGGATTTTAAGACAGGCGATAGCTTGTGCTATGCATTTATTGGTAAGATTTGACCTTTCTGTCCTGTTGTTTTTGTTGGTATCTAGTTTTCAAGTATCCCAGATTTTTGTATTATTAAGATTGGGTTTTAAGTGCTTCTTAATTTTTCATTCTTCAGAATATGAGAACAAAGAAGATTCTGAAAGAGCATACTTCAAGGCAAGTCCTTGTTGAATTTGTTCTTGATTCTTTTTTAAATTTTCTTTGTACATTTTTATACCCCCTTCTAAAGGTGAAGATACTAGAATGCCAAATATATAATTTTCTTCAAAACAGATAGTTCCTTGAGTTTTTATTTGTTATAACTTTACAATGACAACCCCCATATGACCTAAACCCTGGATCCATCACAGACAGCCTTACTAAACAACTTATGATAATTCCTTTTGGAAAGCATTCGAACACACAATAGTATTCTGAACTGAATGGACTGAAATAGTTGTGTTGTTACAGATGGATAATACTCTCATAGATGACCGAAGAATTCATGTGGATTTTAGCCAGAGTGTTTCAAAGCTATGGGGTCAATATAGACATGGAAAGAAAAACCAAAAAGATACAGGTATATGTTTGAAGACTTTGTTTTAGACCCTCTTCCACTTTTTGAGTAGTAATTCTTCCATTGGATAACACAACACAAATAGCAATTGAGAATGCCGCAGTGTAACACTAGTGTGCTAGAGTTGAAAATTAAAAAGTGCCTCTTATGCCCTTGTAAATATATAACATGTTATATTTATAATGTATATAACATGCCTCTTATGCCCTTGTAAATACATAACATGTTTTAAACCCTCTTCCACTTTTTTTTTCAGTAAAATATTCTATCATTGGATTCCACTCCACAAATAGCTGTGTAATGCTGCAGTGTAATACTAGTGTAACAGAGTTAAAATTTTAAACTGGCCTGCTGTGGTCTTGGAAATACATAACATGTTAAACTTGTAATATATAACAGTGACTTCTGTAAACAGAATCCACACCAAATTCTACTAGTTGTCATATTTCCATTGAATATTTTGTGGTCAGTGTAATATGGTGTTCTAAACCTCAATTTAATACAATCTTGCACTAATTTGACCCTTGCTTATTAAATTGGGCTAAAATAAGTGTAGAATACAGCACCATTCAACACAAGTCCTGAACAAAATTATATCAGCATCTGTTAACAGTAATCTTGACTTATTCTTAGTCCCATCTTATAATTTATTGGGTTAATTGTTGGCTCTATTTATATTTTCGGCATACATTGAATGGAAGTAATTCTAGAAAATGTACTTGTTGCAGGTGGGTGTTTCAAATGTGGTGCTATTGACCATTATGCAAAGGATTGTGATGGGAACAAAGATGGCAAAAAATATGTTCTAAAAGATGAAAATATTCAGCGTGGCGGCCTTAATAGTCAGAAGTATCTCCTTTTCTCTGCCCCACACACATTGACACACATGCACATGCACAAATGTTCAAATTTTTGGCCCAAACCAGCCTACCCAGAATATCCAGTTAGGCTCTCTTACTGTGGTTGCACAAGTAACAATGACTACAAAATATAAATGAAATGGTTGGTACACTATCATAGGCACCGAACAGGTGACTTAGTGTTATACCAGACAATACCTAGCTTCATTGGGAAGAGTATCCAAATCCCAGATTTCATTAACTCTCACATATCTTGGCCCTGTGCAGGTATGACATGGTCTTTGAAGAAGATAGACGAGAAAGAGGAGAACGAAAGAAACAAAGAGTACACGAAGACTCGACAAGGGAAGACCGTGCCAAGAGAGACTCAGATAGAGGCCATCATAGAAGTCAGTATAATGAAGAAGAGAGAGATCATAAGAGTAGAGATAGAGGCGAGGATGAAGACCGTAGGAGAAAGGAGAGCAAAGGGAGAGATTATGGGAGTAGAGATAGAGACGAGGGTGGAGATCGAAGGAGAGATGAGAGAGAAGAGAGAGTCTATAGGAAGGGAGGTGGGGAGAGAGAGAGCAAAGGGAGAGATTATGGGAGTAGAGATGGAGACGAGGGTGGAGATCGAAGGAGAGATGAGAGAGAAGAGAGAGACTATAGGAAGGGAAGTGGGGAGAGGGAGAGATACAAGCATCATGAGGGACATCGTCATAAGAGAGATTATGATGAGAGGTCTCTCAGGGACAGGGGAGCGAGAGATAAGAGAAGGTGAAGTTTGTGTAATCACTAGGTAATGAGCACTGGTATAGGCCTGGTTAAATACCAGTCTGCAGTCGTGAAATTGCCTTTTGCCTTTTGCCTTAGTGACTAAAAAAAAATTTGGATTTTGGATCTAGAAAGTAGGTTTGTGCTTTAGATGTAAGATTTGAAGATAATAGAACTCATGTTGCTCCACATTTGTAGTCGTGGGTCCTTGTAACCAACGCTGTATATTTATTTATTTATTTTATTTTGGATAATAGATCTCAGAGATGTATGGCTCATTGGCTCCTGACATGAAAGAAGATCAGAAATGTAGGTATTAGTGGAAGCAGTTGGAATAATCTTGGGCTTAGTTTTTCCTTTAATAGAACTAATCAGACATGGTCTTTTTTATCCATACAAAATTGAAGTGCAAGGGCAAACCGGCAAAGCAAATGTTTCCAATCTCTGTTTGGGGGTGCGTCTGTACACGAAATTGTCTGAAGTTCATGGTTGGGTATAAAATGGATGTAATTCTCGGATATTTTTCGTTTAATACAGTACAAGGAAAGAGGACTTGAATGAACACTGCATGCTCTTCCTATCTGATCCCGGTTTTACTTATTCTGCATTTATTAATAATTAATGTCCCTTTATCGTTCAAGTAACTTGATTGATTGGATTGCTCACACAATATTTCTATGTTACAAGTTGCCAAACACTTGATGAGCACTGTATAGGACAATTTTACGAGTACCTCATGAGCATCAAAGGTTTCTGTGAGACTTTGTCAAATAATTTGTAGGGACTCTGAGAAACAAGTCAAGAATCACCTTATGTTCACCCAAACCGTCATGCATAGTATGACCACTAGAAAGCATAAACCAAACAGCCATTCAACCGACCACTTAGTTGCAACCATACGAACAATAATCAAGAAACCCAACAATTAAAGAAAATTATACATGGGCAATTAAAAGTGACAGCAATCAAGACACTGTCACATCCGGTTTTGGCAAATAAAGAGCCATCTCCCTCTAATAATGGTGTCCTTACAGTCTCTCTCTATAGATCTGAAACACCAATGAACTACTCAAACAACCATTACAATAAGAGAAAAAATAGTTCTTCCCATAAAAAATTTGTTGGGCTTTATAGGTCAAATCTGGGCCCGTCCAATTTGGTAATATGTGTTATTTATTGGATTGAACCAACCTATCTCTATAGTATATATATCCAAGAGAAATTACGATGACTTAGTGCAAATTGAATATATCATAATAGTAGTTATATTATACACCTTGTATATGTTAATGAGAACAAATATTCAATCACTACAAGATTATATATGTAGATGTACTTTTTCAAGATTTTGAGAATGCATGACATCTATATCATATATTTTTTTTTCAAATACAAATAGGTAAAAGAAAAAAATGTTTTCTTTTTTCTAATACTTTAATCCGTGCGATTTAAGAATACTCGTTTAGGAAAAAAAAAATGGAGAGATAAAATTTTGTGTTTCGCATTGTTCAAATTGGTTGAGTGAAGTAGTTCAACTAATAATTAGTTCTTCTTTATGTTACATTTTGCAAAATATGTTGTTTAGTCGATTGGTTTAGTTACAATCAGATATATATATATATGAATTTATAAAAAAAAATGGGAGTGCAGGATATAATATTTTTATTAATTTGTAGACCTTTAAAAAGTATTGTATTTTGTTGCTTGTCAGATTACTGATGTTGCTGGTTTATTCAGTTTTTTCTTTGAGAAAAGTTATGTTTGTTTTTTCTTCTTAAAAAGGTTGTCTTTCATTATAAATACTTTGATGTCTAGATAATTTTTTTTTTAGTTTTAAATTTATTTGAAAGTTCCACTTTAGTAAATATTAGCACATGACATATTGACATAAAATGAAATCAAGAATTACAAGGATTAATGTAGATTTGTATCTATAAATGACATTTAAAAAAGAAAGAAATACCAACCAAATCGAGTTTATGACAATCAAATAAGAGGGTTTCAGAAAGTTTTCGAATAAAAATAAAAAAATCTAAACATCTACATGTGGCAAGTATGTATCTAAATAAATTTAGACTTACTCCAAGTAAAAAAACAACAAAAAAATGTATAAAATAAAAAAAAAGATAGAATATTTGATTGAAAAGTTGATATTCAATGCAAAATTTTATTTTTTAATCTAAGTCGTTGGAGAATCAGGAAATACCGAAATGTTGATAAGTTTAATGAGCAAAAAAAGTATATCTAGAAATAATGCTGACCACGCTTATGAATATAATACAACACTATTGTTATTGTTTCGCTTTGAAGGATGTGAGCCTGTGAGGCATTTTCTTTGAACGAACCCGTGACTCAGGACCGTTTCCTGAAGCTGTCAGAAGGGCAATTTTGTAAAATAGTCTCGTCCTCTTTGGACACCGCCAGCCTTCTGTATGCACCCGAGCCGAGATATTCCCTTTTTACGGTATCAGATAGCCCGTGCAGTTGCGCTCTCTTTACAACAAAAAAAAATAAAAATAAAAAATTCCCAAAAGAAAAAATCTTAATCTCACTTTCTGTGTGCTCGGTTAGTATGGTTCCAATATATTCTCTGAATTGCTATTGCTGCAGAGTGTCGGATAATATTGAAATAGTAGCAAATAGTGGCTCATCTGTGGCGATTCAATTGGTTTGTCCTCTTAATTGAGGTTGTTGAATTGCTTGTTGTTAAAATTATAGAAGAAATAAAATAGAAATAGATCTCAGATGTTCATCATTGATCAAAGAGCTAAGATTAGATCAAATAGGAAATTCTATTTATAGAAAGGAAATAAACGGTACCCTACTGTGTAGGTACCAAAAGTAGTTAGATAGAGCTCACGGTAAAATTGTAGCATCTCTATAAGAGAACTTGTAACCTCAAATTCATAATAAGAAAGATTTTTATCTCCTCAGAATTCATATTCATATAATTTCAACACTTGTTTTGTTTTCATCATATTTATTCTTTGATGTCCACAACATTAATCATTCATGTAGCTTTATCTGAACTAGTGTTATTTAATGTATGATGCTATTTTAAAAATGATCTAATGGCATCTCTTCAATTTGGCATGGTCCTAGTAAAGTTAAGCTAGTTGCCATACAGCCTACACTGCTTATTTTATTTAATAATGCCACGATTATGCTATCAAATTGGCTTAGACAGTACACGTTGTTGCCAGCGAAACTAGACTTAAACAGCTGATTAGCTTAGATACAAATTGTAGTGTCTTAAATGCAACCTGTGCCTTGTAAAATTAATCTTGAAAATCTAAATACAGAAAATAAGAATTACTCGTGTCTGAGTATCCATACTATTCCACTTAAAAGTTCTTTCAATAACCCAAAACTTTATTTTTTGTTCTCATTAAACATTTTTTGAATAACATATATGCATACACAATTAGACAAACATAATCAATCAATCAATTGATTGTGTTATTCAACATTCTATGCACCTTTTTTTATTGGGAGGTAAAACATTTTATGCACTTGGTACAGCAGTAGCTTGTTTAGCCTCAAGAGACTTCTCATATTCCTCAATTGATTTGAATAGTTCAGAGAAGTTGCCTTTACCGAACCCACCGCATCCACCCTTCTGGTACTCCCTTCCTTCGTTGTCCTTCATCATGCACCCGACCCGTTGTATTATCTCCACAAATATAGTTGGTCTACATAAAATGACAGAAATTAGGTGAAATGCTTAACTTACATAATATATGACTTTATTCTATCTATTTATGTTGTTACTTTTTTGGAATAAAAAATCATCAAACTAAGTCCAGCAAGATATTGAAAAATTAGGTAGTCTTTAGGGTCACGTAGTGTCAATTAGACACAAAACTAAAAATGGGCAAACTGGGATGCAAACCTCACCACTGAATTTCGGCCGACCACACGGTGGTTCCCTCTAAATCTATGTAACTAGAGTCTGGTTTTAAAATTTCACACTAGCTGGGAAGAGCAATCGACTTAGACCTAACTGCAAAACAATGATTTTTAAAAATCCTTGATAGTACCTGTCACCAACAGGCTTAGAGAATATTTGCAGCAATACCCCTTGATCATCCCTATCCACAAGCACACCCAACTCCTGGCACTCTTTGATCTGCGCTTCTGACAAAACATCCCCGGCCCGGCGTCGGACCCCATCATAGTAATTTGGGGGAGGCGCAGGCATGAACTCAAATCCCCCAAGTGCCGTCCGAGCCTGCATCTGTCTCAACGTTTTGAGCACATCATTTGTTGATAATGCCAGGTGTTGCACACCGGGTCCACAGTTGTAATCTAAATAGGTCTGTATCTGGCTCCTGCAAAATATGCAATTTCAGAACTGTAATACCAAATTAATGCTTGGTCATCGAAATGTAATGCATTTATCCAGTATAAATTTGTGCCTTCACCAGTTAGACTTAAATATTTTGGCTAGTAATTTCCATTATTGATTTGAGCAGCAGTGTGATATCAAATTCCCCCATTATTCAACTAACAAATATTAGGCTGTATTACAATTAACGTAAAATTTCAAAAATAATATAAAATGTGAACCCATTTTTGAAAGATTAATGTAAATTAGTCAGTTCAACATGAAATTTGAAAATGTGTATTTGGCTAACCTGCGCTTGGTGCCATGGACAGGCTCATTGAGCGGTATTAGCACCGTCTCTTCATTATTTGCAAGCACCACCGAATTAAGCCCACTCTCTGCTGTGCCCACATCCTCAGCCACAAACTCTGCAAATTCATGAAATCCTGTGAATTTTGCAATATACGCCACGGTCTCCACCAAATTTGGCACATTTCCGACTGCATGGTCAAGCCGCATCAGCCCAAAGTCTGAGAAGGTTGGTGATACATCCTCAAAGCCGGGGAGGAAGGAAGGGGCATTTGGGGGGTTGTTTTTAGGAAGTGAGATGAAACGAAGCACAACATCGCCATACAGGGATATCTCGGCGAGAGTAGACCCTTCTGAGAGTTGTTTCGGAGAGAAGGATGGGATGGCCCCATTGGCAACACTTTTCTCAAATGCCTCTGTGGCATCATCAACCTGTAAAATATTTCATATTTAAATTGGCATAGGAATTATATTTTGGCATGGTACTACAAAACCTCACAAAATTTTGGTAAGGAAATTCCACTTACCGGAGTATTGGAATTTAACAAATTGGTTCCCAAGTTGATTAAGATAAATTATTTTTACTTTCAGAAAAAAAAATATTAGGATAAACTATTCTACACTTTTCTTCTTCTTTTTTTCTTTGAGAGGAATCTCTAGCCTTTTTCCAGGCTGGCATAATTAAAATCTTCAGATCTCTTTCCTTTTCAATATATTCCCACAAAAATATACCATGCTAAAAAAAGGACTTGAATAAAATCTAATCACATGTACGCAATAAACTCCATACTCAATAAATTATCCCAAAAATAAATTACTTGTTTGTGATTAAAGATTCTTTTGCTTTGGGTTTATCAGTATTGATTAATTTCAGTGTAGAGTGAAGTATTTGTATTACTAACCTGTATAGCAATTGCCCGTACAGCAAGCCCATGATCAACAAAAAAATTCCTACACACCTCCGCATCAAACGACGGTATGGCCGCGACCCCACCTCCAGCAAAATCCACAGCACCATTACCATAAGGCGCCGTGAACAAAAATTTTAACGAGCCAGACTGGACCAGGTAGGAGGCGTGAACCGGGTTACCGGTGGAGAGGTCGGACCGGGCCGTGAGAGGCATGCCGAGGCCGAAAGAGAACCGCCCGGCAGCTGTGGATGCATCGCTGGTCCAGAATTCAATGTGATGGAAGCCGAGAACTGGGAAGCGGTCGGACCGGGGGTTGGACCGGGTGAATTGCTTGTGACCCACTAGCTTGAACCCGGTTTGGGGTTCTGGGTTTGGGTTGGTTTTCATGGCTGCGTGTTGCTCTTGTGTAGCTCCCATTAATTGTGGTTTGTGGAATGTGATTCAGATGTACTTGGTGTAGTTGGTGTGGTACTTGAACTGGTATGGAATAATGGAACTGTGGGTGGGTGGTAGAGATAAAGTCATAAAGGCGGGGTGTTTTCAGAGAGAGGTTTAGATCGTCTGTTATTTCACAGTTTCTAAAAGTTTGCAATTTTTTCTTATGTGGGCCGTTTATTGGGGTAAAGATCTTAACAGAGCATCTCTGTCTTCATGCAGCGTAAGAACTATAAATCAAAACAACACTGCTTAATCGTTCGTGCGCTGCGTGAAGGTAAAACTGCTCTGTTAAAATATTTACCCCTGTTTATGGTGGTAATTTTAAAATTATGTTTATGATTTTATTTCCCAATATATCATTATATTAACATCAACGTCCTAAAGAAATTTTGTTCGTATTGGTAGGGAACTTTACTTAATTTAATATTATTCTATAGTAATGTGAATTTTTTTGTTATTCTTGATACTAATGTTACATAATTGAATGATTGAAGTCATTAAAATGAATTTGAATTAAGTCAGTAAAAGAGAATAAATGCTCTAACATAAAAACTTTTAGTGAAGAAGACTTCAGTTCTTTTGTATTCTGGAATCGATTTTAATTGTTAAAATTAATTTATAAATCATCATAATCGATCTTGTCATTAAATTATGAAAAATCATAAATCATATTTGTTAAAATTAAGTACTGACAAGAGCTTTGATGAAAATGTTATGTATAAGCATTAGCATTATTCAGACAGTAAATATCAACATAACATTGGATTGTCCTAGTACTTAGCACAAGCATTGACGAACTCTAGAAAAAATGAATATACAATTCTTTAGGAGTTTGGTAGATATTTCTGTTTAATAAATAAATTAGTTCTTTTAAGAAAAGAAGCTTGCAAAAATACTCATACTTTCTTTTTTCTTTTTGCAGAGAATTTTTTTAGTGTAAATGCACTTTGAGCATATTGATCATAATATTTCTACGAAAAGAGTTTTATATGTCTTATATTCTTTATTTCTGTTTACAAAATTCAAATGATCGATTTAAACCAATATTTCCATATTAAAATGTGCTTGCAGACCAAATTTTATATTTTGTGAAATTATTTTATAAGTAGAAATGGTAATTTTGTATCTATCGAAAAAATAGTAAAAACAGTCTTATTTTTTTTTTAATAAAATTTGGTCTTCAAGTACATTTTAATATGGAGATTATGTTGATTGATTCAGATTAACTGTTTAGATTTTGAAATCGGAAACAAAATATATAAAGTACAATAAGATATGAAAGACACGAGAAATTTTATTCCCCTCCATTTTTAAACTCAGTAACTAATAGATTTGGTTATTATATGTGAAAGCTAAAAAATGAAAAAAAATTGTCATCGTAGAAAGGAATAATAAGAAAAGTGCATCGTATTTTACAATTCGATGCATTGCAGAGTTATTGAATATTAGGGAGAGAATGGTGCATTGCCACGTGGAAGGATTGACTCATGGGGTCGGAGTTACGGGTGAATCTTGTCTTTGTGTGACTCAGCTACTGTGTGTTACATTTGTCTATTCTGGTGCACTTGCGAGTAGGTCCGATGGGTATCGGACGTACTTTGGTTAGATGGGTTTAATCACCGTCAATTATCTTTAAGATACGTGTGGAACGCTTTAAAATTCGTGTGGTATGTTTCAATCTTCATGCGCACAAATCTTAAATTAGATCGGACGGTCATAATTCTTGTTGAACCTAAAAGTAGGTCCGATGGGCATCGGACCTACTCTGTTGTCTGGTGCGTGATGCAATGGATATCCGACTACCAAAGCAAAGCTCACTTTGATCTATTATAAACTAAACAGCGTAACTTCATGTGTAGCGGATTCCTTATATAAAATTTCTCACTTAAGAGTTAAGAGATCAAATACAAATTTTTGTACAATTATTATGGAAACAAGAGTTCCAGTTTTATATAAATCTGAAGAAAGTTGTAAATTGGACTGTGGAGTGCTTCGACTTGATTTATTTCATTATATTTTTAATTATATATTTTCATAAATTCTATTTTGTAAACCATGAAATTAGTACAAACAGCTAGCAATACTTTTTAGTAAGAACATAATTTTTAAATTCATTCAATTCAGATAGCCCAACAGAGTTGCACAAATACTGTTGTTTTTTCAAAGTCTTGTGAAGTTGTGATCGCATATTTTTTTCATCTAATTTATCAAAATATATTGTGATCGCATATTTCATATTCTAGTGTCACACTCCTAATCTGAAGGTGCGACAATTTTACTCTGTCTATTTACTATTCAATATACGTAATATAAGACAAGAATCTTTTTTATGCCGAAATTTTTTTAGTTACCACAGTAAAAAATCAAAATTAAATGATTACCACCCTCTCCATGATTTTTTCAATACTACCACTCATGCGGACCCAGTTCGCTCACCAAAATGAGTTGGTGCGCGGACTGGAGAGGCGCACCAAGTTGGTGCGCTGATTAAGCTGGCGCACCAAATTGATTATTTTATTATTTTTTTGTTTTTTATTTTTTGGTGCGTGGACTGAGCTGGCGCACCAATATATATTTGTTTCTCTTCTGAATTGTTTGAATTTTTTGGACTAAATTTTTTTTTTCTGTTCTGCGTATAATTTGTAGTATAAACCGTTGATCGAATTGTGCGTGTAATTTGTAGCAATTTGTGCACCAACTTACTTAGTACAAAACGTTGCTTAGATTGTACGTATAATTTGTTGTAGTAATTTTTAGTTCAAATTTAGTCCAATTTTATTTGTTAAACAAGTGCGTTTTATTTTCTACAATTTCACCGTCAAATGTTACGTGTACTTATAATTATAAATACCACATAATAAAATAGAATAGAACAGAAAAAAATTTAGTTCAAAAATTTCAAACAATTCAGAACAGAACTAAAAAAAAATATATTGGTGCGCCAGCTCAGTCCGCGCACAAAAAAAAAACCAAAAAAATAATCAATTTGGTGCGCCAGTTTAGTCGGCGCACCAACTCATTTTGATGCGCGAACTAGATCCACGTGAATGGTAGTATTTTGTATCTCATAAATTTCAATCTCTAACATCCGAATATTCACTTTTAATTAAATTTAGAAATTTCAAACTAATACCAGTCAAACAGAAATTTAAAAATCCTCAATACTATATTAATTCACTTCAAATAAAGAATTTTCTAATCTAATGTAATATATATTTTAAATTCAATAAATCATGATCTCATTTTTTTTTTATAAGACAATCAAATGATAAAGAAATTTTCTAGACTTCAAATTTTGAATTTGAACACATAATTCAATCTAACACTTCAGGCTAATAAAATCTTTTCCAATGAATGCTACATGTTTTTTTTCTTGAATTTTTTTTATAATTATTAATTTTATATTTACATTTTGTTTAATGTTACACCTAGGATATAAAATATAATTAATACAAATAGTAATAAATATTTAAATGCATGTAGGATGGAAATGTGAAAATTTCTTCCACCATAAAATGATTATTTGGAATATACAGGAGGTGAAATTTTCTTCTTTTATATATTAGGGCTGGATTTTTGGGATTTGTCCCGAAAAAAAGAAATATATGTTGAAAAAAATGTTAACTTTGAAATTAAACAATTTCTATAGAAAATTATTTTTTACACTGTTTCAGCAGAGTAACACAACAAATGAGGTAATAAAGAATTATGATAATAAAAAAAAGACATATCTTAGACACATTGTATTATTTTAGAATTGTATTATATTTTAGATATATTGGATAGCACATCTCTTACATGAAGTGAGAGAAAATTATGATAAAAAATTATCCTATAAAAAATGAGTAGAGAAAAACTGAATCGAACGAATAAAAATATTAATAATACGATATAATTAAAAAGTTTGAAGGATTAACACTCTTTACAAAATATTAACGTGCTGAAGCAAAACCTAATTAACATCTTTCATTTATTTTCTCTTTCCTTATTATATCTTAGATACATAGCGCTGTATTGTTTTGCTTCTAAATTTCAACTTCAGAAGGTTAATAAAGCGGAATATACAGGATATTAGCTGAATTGGTTTATATGCATATATATATATAGAGAGAGAGGAGGATTCAAATGCACCATAATTTTTGTGCTCCAATATACTCCACATTCTTTATTTCTATTTTCAAAGTCCGAACAGTCGATCTGAACCGTTCAACATGATCTTCATAATAAAATATGTTTGGAGACCAAATTTTATATTTTTTAGAATTTTTTTACTATTTTTTTAGATAGGTACAATATCACTTTATCGGATGGTCCAGAATCTCCTTAAAAAAGTGATTTTGTACCTATCTAAAAAAATATTAAAAAATTATAAAAAATATAAAATTTGGTATTCCAGCATATTTTATTATGAAGATCATGTTGAGAGATTCAGATTGACTATTCAGACTTTAAAAATTGAGATAAAGAATGTGGAGCATATTGAAGCACAAAAATAATGGTGCATTTGAACCCTCATATATATATATATATATATAGAGTATGGCTAAAATGCTTCCGGAAGCATTTCGGCGAGGTGCTTCCGGGGGCATTTCGGCCATTCTGGTGTTCAAACAGAAAATCCGAACCGTTCAACGTGTTCTAAATATTAAAATCTACTTGGAGACCAAATTTTACATTTTTTGGAATTTTTTTACTATTTATTAAGCCACTTTGAAAATTCCAGATCATATGGTCCAGACTGTTTTTACTGTTCACCCAGATCAGCAATTTTCAAAGTGGCTTAATAAATAGTAAAAAAATTCAAAAAAATGTAAAATTTGGTCTCCAAGTAGATTTTAATATAGATTGAACATCTATATAAAAAAATTTGTTATTTGAACACCAGAATGACCGAAATGCCCCCGGAAGCACCTCGCCAAAATGCTTCCGGAAGCATTTTAGCCATACTCTCTCTCTCTCTATATATATATATATATATATATATATATATATATATCTCTCTAAGTTCGATTCATCTCTAATTAGCGTGTAAGTGTAACTGATTTAGTTGAATTGTTCCTTCTCTTTTCTTCCAATGTTGAAAGTGACTTCATTGTCCCTAATCGAACCAATCAACGTGGAGTACTAAAGTATATTTTGCTGACAGTAACAAATTTTAATTGTCCAAACAACCATATGCGTGTTAAAATTAGGGGTGTAAACGGAGCGGATAATGCTAATATCAAATCCGTATCCGCCTTTCAATGAGCGGATATGGATACGGATACGGATAGTAAACGGATATCAAAATTTAAAACCATATCCGCCTTAAACGGATACGGATACGGAGTGGATAATTTACGGATACGGATTCGAATACGAATATAGAACGGATAATTGTTGGATATTGAGTTATATGAACTTTAAGATATAATTAATAATTAATAAAATTTAAATATGAAAATAAATGAATGAATAATTGTAAGTTGATTGAGATATTAATATTGGAAAAATATGAGATATATGATATTCATTCTATTGATATAATATATAAACAAAATAAAGTAGTAACAAAAGATAGTGTGGTGTAGTGGTTTGTACCTTAGTTGCTTAGACTCTCACCTCACATGATATGGGTTCAAATTCCCTTGAAGGCAAAATAATTTAAAACCTCACATGATACGGATACGGATAGTAAACGGATATCAAATTTTAAACCATATCCGTATCCGTATCCGCATCTTTTGTGAATAATTGATAATTATCCGTATCCGTATCCGAGATATCCGTATCAGTTTAAATCCGAATATGGATTATATGCAGATTTGGAGCGAATATCCGCCCGGATATCCATATCCGTTTACACCCCCGACTCAAAATCCTTTTAATTTTAATACGAACCTACGAGCTCACAAAAGCCCATTATAAGGCCCTCAACAAAGCCTAGTCGATGAAATAACATGAACCTGTTATTCCGATTCCAACAGTTGATACTTGATATTCATTGAAATTTGCGAATGACAACAGATTTATTTCCTACTTAGATAGCACCTCTACCTTCTATTTCCAAATTAAAAGTTTGGCCTGATATTTGGTAGCCGGTGATAGTTTGGAGCTGTTCGGATTAATATCACATTTGACTTGGTTCAATTATGTCAGTATTCGGTACCAGTTTTGTTAATGTTTTGATTACAATTACATTTGTGCTTATAAAATTTATATTTAACTAAAATACTGATCTGGGAATGTAGAAAGAGGAGGTGAAGAGTCTCCTCAGTAAATCTTTTTTTTTTGACATAATCTCCTCAGTAAATCGATGCTTGCTTATTTAGATTCCATACACCATACACATTTGGATGGTGGGTCCTGCTGCCAAGCTGGCACCTGCTTCGCAGACTATATATGTCAGCTTGATTGGAACATGGAACCGTTGCTCTTTGGTATTACTCAAGTAGTGTTATTTTATAATTATTTTAAGATAAAAGTATATTTTTGCAATTATTTCTTACCGCAGGTTTTATTTCGCAAATATATTTTTATAATTACTTTTGAGTGAGGCTATGTTACTATGCATAGCACATGTTGGTCTTACTATGAATCAATATCTTCATTTTTAAAATTCAAAATAATTGATATGAACCTTTCAATATGATTTTTATATGAAAATATATCTGCAGACAAAATTTTTCATTTTCTAGAATTTATTTACTATTCTTTAGTTAGGTAGAAAATCATCATTACTTTTGAATGGTCTAGAATTTTTAGATCATGTGACTTTAAAACTTGTAACAGAAATAGAGAGTAGAGCTATATGAGAAGAAATTTATTCATTCTGTTTTTCATACTTGTACAATCAAGTGGTACAGTATATATAGAGATTGAGTACAGTAATGCTAACTATGAGTTAGACTCTAACTAGAGTTCTAACTAACTACTAATCATAGTTCTAACAATCTTATAACAGCCTAACTAACTTTGACTGTTGACTAATCCGTAGACTGAGAGCTTTGAGCTGCTGGTAAGCTAGGCTTATTAGACTTTTTATCCCTCTAAAATATAAAATTTCATCTAAAAGTACATTATTATATATAGATCATGTTGAAAGGTTTAGATCGACTGTTTAGACTTTGAAAACAGATAAAATGATTCAGAATATATATAAATTCGCTATGCACAGTACCATAGCCTCACTCATTATTTTTTTATCATAAGAAGACAAGTGCTCCATTTTGCCTCCACCTCTCCCCGCCCGGTTGGAGTGAAAAACACCATGCATATTATGTGGATTTAATTTCATAGCGTGCACATTGAGTTAATTAGTTCTTCTGTTAGATGGGAAAAATATTTAATGCACATATATATGTCATGATAACAAACTTGAAGGAGAGAGTAACGGAAAACATATGTGATATGTTGCAATCTAAAAGAGACATGTACCTTATTTCCATGTTTTTGTCGCCTTCACAAAAAATTGCCCATTCAGGTCTTAGGTTAGCAAACAATTTGTATATTTTCATGGTATATAATTCAGGTCTTTGGTTGGCGTAGTTTTCACAACATAGGTTCACTAGTGGAAAAACACGAATCAGGATCGGGTATATTCGCACATCAGGATCGGACCTACAGCCGATCCTGTTCCAGCCGATACAAGTAGTCAATCTCAACTGTATCGGTTAAACAACCGATCCAGATAGACACAATCTGGATCGGATAATTAATAGAAGACCGATCCCGATTGGTAGGTATCAGGATCGGGTTTATTAATTACCCGATCCCAACAAGCTAGAATCTGCATCGGTTCTTTATTCCAACCGATCCTGACTTGTTAGTATTTGGATCGGTTAAAACTACAACCGATTGTGAAATGTAAGTAGCAGGATCGGTTTATTATCAACCGATCCTATATTTATTATCTGGGCAAATTAATTAAACAATTGGATCGGTTGTTAACTAACCGATGCTATAATTGGATCGGTGTAATTATTAAAAACCAATTCAGATAACTAGCAGGTTCGGTTTATTTATACAAACCGATCCAGAAGGTTGTTATCACGATCGGTTTTTTATTAATAACCGATACGGATAGTTAGCTGAATCGGTTAATAAATTAATAACCGATACTGATATGTTACCGTGTTTTAAAAAAAATTATTTTATATTTGGCCAGCTTCCAGTATATTTTGCTGGCCTATATAGGATATCACATGCATCAGGAATTATCACAAGAGACCTATCATATATGCATCAGGAATCACCACAAATCGATACACATCCTAAATTATTAGAAAAGTATCACATCCTAAATTATTAAGCTCCTAAATCGATACACCATCTCTTAGAATTATTAAGCTCCTAAATTATTACAAATTATTACAAATTATCACATCCTAAATTGTTTTACTTTTTTGAACGATTACCTCCTTTAAGAAAAAGTTACACCACGAGTTGCGAATCTCGTCCATTCTGTAAACCGGGTACTTAGTGGGAAAGTCCTGCATTTTTTAAATGATATAAGAGCACAATTAAATATGTACTTAATTATATTTGAAGCAACTGCTTACTTTTGGAAAATATATAAATGTATATATACCTTCATTTTCGGAAAATCACGGATGAAGCGATGTATTATGTCGTGCATGAACATCATGACATAATATCCACATTCCCAACGTCCATTTTGTTGTGGGCACTACATTACACATCAAGAGAGTTAAAAAAATTAAACATTTTTTGCACATATAGATTTTGACCAATTTTAATTTGCAGCTAGGTCCCTATAATCATATCATAACCAAATTTCACCATTTTTTACATCTAAGTCCCTCGTTTAACATCACCAACTTAGCAATTTACAAACAATAAGAGAAGTTTAAAAATAAGTACTTACCCTGCAATAATTAATCTTCAAATTAGAGCCTTTTCCAATTCCTCCAATAATCTGGTCCAATTGGTAGGGCCTGTTGAAAAAAATAGTACCAATTCTAAGAAAAATATTAATGGAAATCTATAGATTTGACAAATAAAAGTTTGAAAAGCATACATTTTGAGCGCATCGATGATCTTCGGGTGATGTGGAACCGATTTCTTACCAACGGTCTTACCGGAACAATAAACACTGAGAGAATTGAACACGTATACCTCACTCTCGCTTGGCATAAGCACGACCAAGAGCCAATGTGTTCTGCAAATTAGGTTTTGTATCATCTCACATTCTATAATTTATACGAAATGAGAGAAACTTAATAAAATTAGAATGTATATATAGCACTAACAACTGATGATACGGTATGAATATCAATTTCTTCCTCCGGTTTTCTCTCAGTGAATCCTTTATGTATTTCTCGACGAATTCTTTTGATTGGGCATCACTGTCCAACAAGTATTCATTTGTTTTCATGGGGTCCATGAAACCAACACGCTCATCTTCTCGATGTTCCTCCTTGTTGTATTTTTGCAGATACCTGCAAAAAAAGGCATACATGTGATCTCGATTTTTTCATTTTGGATTAAAAGTACTACATTCTACCATTATTACGAATGTTAACTCACATCATGAAGATCTGAATAATCGGTCCGGTGAGCCACTCCTCTGGTTTAACCAACGTCAAAAAATCGTCTGCATTGACTACCAGGGGTTCTTCATGATGGAAAAGGTCAGGTGGCTGGTTGACGTGAAATGCTTTGTTAGGTTGGCTCAAGAACCGATCACGCAGAAGGGTATAAGACTGTGGAAAACGGCAAAAATCGATACCACCAAACATGTTTGCGCCAGTTTGTACCGCATCCCCACCAGTACGAACTTTGGGTGGTTCCTGCAATTAAGATAATACTAGCAACTAAAACTCTACCATATAGATACAAATTTATAACTATAAGAAGTTGTAATAATAATATGCATTTTTTACCTGATCAATGGATATCAGCTCCATCGGCCATGCGGTGGAGCTGCCAACGGCTGAGATGATGGTTGGCATGTCTTCATGTGGTACAGGTAGAGAGGTGTTTTCTTCACCCGGGACCACTTCATCCACCATTACCCTTGCATGGTCAGGTGGTAGAGGCCTCGTGTGAATGGTCTCTCCAGGATTTACTGGAACATTAATTGTCCCCGAAGCCACTTCAACCTTCTTTCCATCTCGATGCATGAGAAGTCTGCATACTCGTTGCGACGGCTGTACATGCTACAAAAATTCATTCGAAGGAATAATATGTATAAAACTAAGGCATGTACGTAATAGAATTATTTTTTTTATTTGAATGGAAAAATATGTATTTATTTGCATTACCTCCATCGGGAAAAAGAGGGAAGTCCGTGGTCCAACTGACTGGCAGCTGCTCTGAACGGCTGTTGGGCTGTAAGCGGCTGTTGGGCTTTCCGCGAGTATTCCTCGGCCCATCAATGTTGCCATTTGCTCCGCTAACATTCCTCTCATTTTCTCCTCCATTTCTTCCTTTATTCTCGCCTCTGCAACTTCTACTCTCACCGCCACTTCTCTCTGTATCCGCTGTTCAATGTCCGCGCCAGACCCAGAAAGCACGTGTCTCCTCCTTTTTCCGCTTCCCTGATATGCCTTTTTAATACCCACCAGAGCTCCAAGGCCTCTCACCCTCCCAGCATGTTCCGGATTCGGCAGAGATTTTCCTAGAACATCGTCGTAACGATCGACGGGCAACAAGCCTTTGTTGAAAGCCTCCTGTTGTTCTTCCTGAAATGACAATGGCAACCTGTTATCACATAATAAATTAGAGTTGAATTTCAAGGAATGAAAATATCTAAATCCTCACAATAGTCTTGACGATTGCTTCTGTGTCCGGGTTAGGATGAAGAAGTTCCTCGCCATCGGCTGACTGCTTCGTGTGTCCTAGTGTCCACGAGACATGCCTATACTGAACAGACATATCAAGAAACTGCTCCTGTGACAGTATAGTAGTTGACCCCTGGGTAGACGGATCACTACTTACTACTTTATCGTTTGCAATTTTCTGGAATGCTTCTTTGAGCCTATTCTGGAATTTCTCACCGCTGTACCCTCTGGATCCCAGGTAATGTTTATACTTGTTCTTGGACTGATTCTCCTTCCCCTTACTGCTTTTATTCTGTAATTTACCCAAAGAAACAATTACGAGTTATGAAAATCGTTGAACAATTAAACAATTAGGTTCATTGAACGTTTATAGTTAAAAAAAGTGACCTTGAATTCATCCGACCGACGGGACTCGACAAAGGCATCCCAAGCTTCTTGTGTGATCGAGAGCTTCTTAAGGTCGGGCGTCGTACCTGCGTTGACGTGCTTAGTCAGAGCTACTCTGTACTTTCCTTGCATGGTTTGTGGTGGTTGTAGTAGAGATTGAAGGGCTAGGGTGGCGGAGAGAAGAAGAGAAAAGAAGAAGAGAAAAGAAGAAGAGAGGAAGAGTCGGTTCGCAGGGGGCGAAGAGGAGCCGAAAACGTCTCGGACGATTATAAAACGTCTCACAACGATTTCTTCTGGACATTTGAAGATGAAAATTTTGGTTTTGAATTTTGATTTTAACATTAAATCGTTAGGACGTTTTACAAATCGTCTAGGACGTTTTTGTACTTTTTGTCATAATTAAAAAGCTATTTGGAAATCTGAGAATTTAATTAAATTGTCCAGACGTTTTGACAATCGTCCGGGACGTTTTAGAATGTTTTGTACCTGCGTTGACGTGCTTAGTCAGAGCTACTCTGAACTTTCGGTGCATTTCTGCCATTTTTTGTATTATCTTCTT
This sequence comes from Carex myosuroides, assembly GCA_028015225.1. Lineage (NCBI taxonomy): Eukaryota > Viridiplantae > Streptophyta > Magnoliopsida > Poales > Cyperaceae > Carex > Carex myosuroides. The sequence continues at coordinate 8,375,973 of CM051488.1, forward strand.
CTTCAAATATTGATCATCACCATCAATATTCCAGTCCATCTGCCAAAGAAACAGAAATTAATCAAGGTTTACGTGAGTTAAATTCAACTTTGCTAGCTTGTGAGCTTAGGACCATGTTATTTACCTGGATTTGGTTCCATATCTTTTCCTTCACGTCGTCTTCTACCTGAGACCACTCTAGGCACGTTATAGGAACGTTCCTTCTTACCAATATCCCAAGGTGCGAGGGGTATTTAGTGGTTTGCCTATTAATAATAGGCCTCCCAAATGCATCAAATTCAACATGCTTGCCGGTCTGATTAACGCAGGTAGCAAGTTGGGAAGGCCCTCTTACTCGCTTCTCACCCGAGGCGCGCTCGCTACCGCCACCACTAGCCTCACCAGCACCACTAGCCTCACCAGCACCACTAGGCATGATAGGAGCAGCTCGATGACCAGCACCACTAGCCTCACCAGCACCACTAGCCATCTGAACGGTTAGATAGAGAATAAAAAAACAACCAATTTAGAGTGAAAATTTGATTTATTTGGATTTTTCTGCTATTTTTAGTGAATTTTCAAAACTGGAGCAGCATGTGTATTCGTGCTGTTTTTTCAAAACTGGAGCAACATGTGAATTTTCTAAACTTGGGGAAGCATATTACTTTGAACAATGTAAACCTTGATCCCAATATAACTTTGAACAATACAACTTTGAACAATATAAACTATGAAAACCAAGTCCGGTACCAGCAACAGCAACACAGTGAAATTAGTGCGAAATTAGTCCAGTTAAATTAGTTAAAAGGTACCAGTTAAAAGGTGAACTCAAGGTACCAGTTAAATTAGTCCGGTACCAGAGGTGAACTCAAGGTACCAGTTAAAGGTACCAGTTGAAAGGTGTTTGAGCATTTACCCGAAATTAGTGCGAAATTAGTTGGAGAGAGATGGAAGCACCACCGATAGCACCGGCACTGGAGGTGCCGGGGAGAGAATGAGCGGCGAGAGAGGCGGCGGAGAGGCGGCGGCGTGAGCACCGTAAGAATACGAGAGAGGCGGTGTTAGCACCGAGAGAGGCGGCGTTAGCACCGAGAGAGGCGGAGTGCACCGAGGGAGGCGGAGTGCGCCCGAGAGAGAGAGATTAGCGAGAGAGAGAGGGACAGTGAGCTCAGATCGAGTTTTGAAAATGAATTCAGGCGACCAATTTTCGCTAAGTAGCCAGAGAGGCGCCAAATTAAATCACCGCGAAAATATATCATCATGATCGGTTTTTTGTTAAAAAACCGATCCTGCGTACTGTGATCAAGTTCGGTTAACTTAATAACCGATCCTGATGCATATATATTTAATCCAGTACTTTGAAAAACTAAATCACTGTTTACATAATTTAAATGGATTTATGTAATGCATCAAATATACATTCACATAATTTATATTTACATGATTAGCATCACATTTGTATAATTCAAAATTTACTAAATAACACAATAATTTACCAAACAACACAATAATAACACAAAAAAGCCTAAATATTTATGACACCTTGCATGCAACCCCCATAGTCAAGTAATTATAATGCCTCCTGGACAAAAATTAATATCCACATTAAGTCAGGAACATTGAAGTTTTTTTTCAAGTCGGAAAAGATTAAAAAAGTCTAGATATGACATACCAATAAAACATTGAATATCAAATTTATTCAATCCATTCTCCTTCATTATGATCGTTGCGCATGTGACTTGTTTCATTATCCACGACAGTTGGTAAAGATGTCATGCCAGTGGAAAAAGGAGGTATATCATCAAAATGATCGTACGCTTCTTCGTCGTCTACATTATCAATCCCGACAATACGTCTTTTCCCGGAGAGGACAACATGTCTTAAACGATCGGCCGGATCAGTTATGTAGAACACTTGTGTGGCTTGTCTTGCAAGTATAAATGGATCATCCTTGTATCCAACCTTATTGAAATCCACCAAAATGAAACCATCGTTGTCAACTTTAACGCCCTTACGGTTGTCGACCCATTTACACTGAAATATCGGGATCTTAAATTTTCTGTAATCTAGCTCCCAAATTTCTTCGATAAACCCGTAATACGACATCGAGGCATGCGATGGTCCGGCACCTTTAGCTCCTGAAAAATCACTCGACACGGCTACCACAGTCACTCCACTGTTTTGCACGGTACTCTTCAAATCTTGACTTCTTGTGTAAAATGTATACCCGTTGATGTCAAATCCTTGGAAGGTTTTCACGACATGGACTGGACCGAGAGCCAACATTTTGACAACTTCTTTAATGTTTTCTCCCTCCGGAGCTTTCATGACTCTACGTGTAAACCATCCTTCGAACTTTTCATTGTGTTCTCCAATCAACCACTTATCGGGTTTCCTAGGATTCTGTTGACGCAATAAAGTCATGTGCTCGTCCAAATAAGGATGAACGTCGGTGAGGTGCTGCAAAACATGTAAATGTGCTAGGGTCATCGTTGTATGTAAGGGCACGATTAATTTCGATCCCAAGGTGCCTACCCCGTGAAGTCTTCCGCCGTGCCGAGGTTTAGGGATGCCGATGGCTTTTAAATCATCCAGATAATTAGTACAATACTCAATCACCTCTTCGGCAGCATATGCTCTTACAATGCTGCCCTCAGGACGATATCGGTTCCTCACATATCCCTTTAACAATCCCATGTATCTCTCAAACGGATACATGTACCGCAAGAAAACAGGCCCACACATCTTAATTTCTCTAACTAGATGAACAATTAAATGAACCATTATATCAAAAAAAGACGGCGGAAAATACATTTCAAGGTGACAGAGAGTGACGACAACCTCCTTCTGCAAAGCATCTAACGTATCAGGATCATTTACTTTGCAACAAATGGCGTTGAAGAAAAAACAAAGCTTTGTGATCGTCTGTCTAACGCACGGTGGCAATATGCCCCGAATTGCAACAGGAAGAAGCTGTGTCAGTAAAACATGACAGTCGTGGGACTTCATACCTATCAATTTTAATCGCTCCAGTGAAACCAGGTTCTTAAAATTTGAAGAATATCCAGATGGTACTTTTACACCATGAAGGCATTCACATAAACTTGTTTTTTCTTTTTTTGACAACGTATGCATGGCGGGTTTTAGGTATGTGCAAAGTTTACCCTTTTCTCTTTCCTTCTCTGTCGGTTGTAGATCCGGCCGTATGTTCAAGAATTGCATGTCTTTTCGGGCATTGATACCGTCCTTAGTCTTTCCCGGAATATTCAACAATGTTCCAATCATGTTATCACACACATTTTTAACCACGTGCATCACATCGAGACAGTGTCGAACCTCTAAATGCTCCCAGTATGGCAAATCCCAGAATATTGATCTCTTCTTCCATGTAATTTTCGGAGACCCTTTCTTTCTCACCGCCTTTTTTTTCCATTTCCCAAACTGATTTTCAATATCCTTTACTCTCGAATAAACTTGTTGGCCGGTAAATGGATAATTTACTGTGACATTCTCGGTCTTTCCATTGAATGCTTTCTTTCTCTTTCGGTGTGCGTGGTTGGCAGGAAGAAATCTACGATGACCCATGTACACATTTTTCGAGGAATGTGGTAGCCACATATCGACTGTATCATCCATGCAAATAGGGCACGCTTTTTCCCCTTTAACACTATAACCCGACAAATTACCATAGGCCGGAAAATCATTAATGGTGCAGAAAATCATGGCCCGTAAAGTGAATTTCTCCTTGGTATATGCATCAAATATCTCCACTCCGGGATGCCATAACTTGCTTAAATCCTCAATCAACGGCGCTAGATACACATCTATGTCGTTTCCGGGCTGTTTGGGTCCTGATATCAGCAAGGTCAGCATGATGTATTTGCGTTTCATACATAACCACGGCGGAAGATTATAAATGCACAAAAGAACCGGCCAACTGCTATGCTTACTGCTCATGCTACTGTGCGGATTCACTCCATCTGCACTCAGCCCGAGCTTTAGGTTTCTTGGGTCACCGCCAAATTCGGGAAATCTTCTGTCAATATTTCTCCACTGAGGAGAATCAGCGGGGTGCCGTAATTTTCCGTCCCTTTTCCGGTTATCGGCATGCCAACGCAATAATTTCGCATCTTTGGCATTTGAGAACAAACGTTTGAATCTCGGTATCACGGGGAGGTACCATAGTACTTTTGCCGGAGGTCCTTTATCCGGTTTATCACTCCCCATTTTATCGCTGGTTAGATGCTTTCTACTATAACGTGATGCACCACATTTTGGACACTCGTGGAAATCTTCGTACTCATTTCGATATAATATACAATCATTTGGACACACGTGTATTCTCTGAACTTCCAAATCCACTGGACACAACATTTTCTTCGCTTCGTAAACATTATATGGTATCTCGTTTCCGTCCGGAAGCATTTCTTTCAATGTTTGTAATAACGCAGTAAAACTTTTATCACTCCAACCGTTTGATGCTTTAAGGTTATACAATTTTAATACACCTTTCAATTTTGAAAATTTAGAACAACCGGGATACAATTCCTTATTAGAATCTTCGTACAAATTCTCAAATACAGAGTACTGCTTATCATTATCAAAATCCTCTTCTAAATCACGTAACATTTGATCAACATTCTCAGTTTCATCTACCACCGCATCATCGGTCCCATCGTGTGGTCCATCACCACTTCCGTCACTCCCACCAGTATGGTATTCCTGATGCTCACTACCTATATCGGTTTCCAAACTCTCGCCATGCCATATCCAACGCTTATATTGTTGCTTGAATCCACGTCGGATTAAATGGTTCCTCACTTGGTTGGGATTGGAAAATTTATTCATATTGTTACAATCACGACAAGGACACGACATCAGCCCAGTCCCATTCTTCGCCGTATCTTCCGTAGCAACTTTCATAAATTCATCAACACTGGCCATATATTCATTGGATATACGTGATGTTCCGTACATCCAACTGCGGTCCATCTGCAATTATAAGAAAAAACAATTAAGCACAAGGGAATATATGGTACTTTAAATGTATGCTCAAGGGCTTACATGGGGCCGGTTACCATCCTATCCCACTCTTTGAATACTTTGTCTCAGTAGTGACCACTTGGTAGTCGTGTTTTAGTATTTAAGGGAATTTCGGCAGCATTTCCCCTTAGTTCCCCAAATATTCGGGGAACTAAGAGGAAATGCTGCCGAAATTCGCTTAAATACTAAAACACGACTAACAAGTGGCCACATCCTAATTGAGACAAAGTATTCAAAGAGCAGTCCCAAAACGGGGACTATTCAAAATTAATCCCTAATGGATTAATTTTGAACGGGTTTTATGACCTAAAGGCATTATTCATTGGGTTGTGGCTCGTAAGACAATACTCTAGCTAGATACCTAATGGTGGAAATACCTTTAATTAACTATATATACTATTATCAAAATACATGATCAAGTTTCATTCACAAAGCCAAACACGAGGTTCATGTTGCACTTACAATTTTTTTCGACGCCGAATCGAGTGAGATGAAGATCGTTGCACCAGATTCCTCAATAATAGCCAATCTACAAAAATAATGAGAATTGAGTTGAGCTTTTGAAGCAAAATACACCACATGAGCCCTAATATAAAAACAAATTTACCATTCTTGAGTCTCATCAATCCAAGTTAATTTGATTGATATGTGCTTGTAGAACGAGAATTATAGATCAAATATAAAACGTACACTTGAATTTCCTAATTTCTTGATTCTCTATGGGATTGTGCCTAAAATTAGTTAGCATTTTAAATTAAAAATGAAGGAATCGGGTTTATATTACCTCAATCAAACATCAACCGAGATAGATCAACAAATGAGGAAGAGAAACAATTGTTTCGGGTAGAGAGAGTTCAGAGAACGAAAACACCTCAAAGAGGGCAGAGACAGATCGCGCACTGGAAATGGAGCAAATTAAAAGACCTCGTATTGCGGAAAGGGAGAAGAAATTAACAAGGTATCTGGATCGGTTAAGTTATAATACCGATCCTGATAATCATCAGCACCGGTTAATTTTTTAGCCGATCCTGATAATCACCAGCATCGGTTTGTTATTAACCGATCTTGATGAGTATCAAGAACGTGGTGCTATATTCTTTTATAAAACGTCCCAACGTTTTGTAAAACGTTGAAAACGTTTTAGTTTAACTTAGGTCAAAAAATTCAAATTTCTGTGAGAATTCTTAAAACGTCTGAGACGATTAAAAAACGTCTCAGAACGTTTCCTCTGGGTAAATGCTTGATAAATAACTTGATGATTTCTTCAGTCCAAGTGCTCTAAATTGCAATTCCAATTGTCTTGAACATGCATATCATCACAAATATAACCATACGAAAGATAATCAATTTAGGATTAAACATGCAATCATATACCTAACAAAGTTCAAGTCAAATAATAAAAGTGCAATCATACAACATAGAAATAATAAAAGTTCATGCAACACAAATAACATAGCATAGCAATCACTTAGCAAATTCTAATTGTAAAAGTTCATAGAGGATTAAATTTCGGGATCATCGTCATCATCTCCTTCGTCACCCTCTTCACCCTCTTCATCATCTTCATCATCATCATCTTCGGAAGGTATGTGAGGGGCACTAGTGGACGCACCACTAGAAGCACCATATTGCTTCACAAAGCGCCGAGCGAGTTCCGAAGTGGTGAGATCAATATCATAAATTGCTTCGGCGTTTTTGTGACCTTGAATATGGATTTTGCGTGATCTTGACTTCAAGATTTTAAGATCGTTGTTGATCGCGGTAAATTGGTTGTTATTGGCTATTTGGTATTCTTGCATGTGTTCAACAATCCAAGCCAATTGATTTTCCGCTCCTTCAGGAAGTTCATCTTGAGCCATTGGTGGTATTGGTGGTTGTTCAGGTTGAGCCGGCGATTCTTCTACATCCGGATCCCAATATTGGTTAGGTAGAGCATTTGGAGCATTTATCCAATCATTGATAGGTCTGATGTCAGGTTTTATCATTGGTAAACCCGAACCCGATACACTTTTGACCCAACCATGTTTGGGTAGAATATCAAGCAAATGATTAGGCTCATTTTGAATGAGATGACTTGGGACGGTTATGCCATGTAGGCGAATCATGCGATGAATTAAATGGCCATAGGGGAGATTGGCAACAGAGCTAGAATAGCAAGCAATCATGTAACGAAGAATGATAAAAGGGATGTTGAACCGTTTTTCATCCATGGAGATGAGGTGCCTCAAATAGTACATTGGACCTCTTTCAATGTTAGATTTGATCGTTGCTTTGGGTATGAGAATATTGTTAACGAAAAGAAATAGCAAACGATGTAAAGAGGGAAGAGATGAGGCATAGAGGGATTTAAGGCCAAAGTTACGGCGAGCAAACCAGGTTTTGTAGTGATCGGATGATTCTAAAGCAAGTTCGGGCCAATTCCGAAGAAGATAGGCTTCTTCACCTTCATTGACTAACCCAAGCCAATTGGCGACATTGTCCAAAGAGAGAATGATTTCTCGGCCACAAACATAGGACTTGACAAGAAATGGGTTTTCGGAGAAAGTGAGATTGCAATAAAAGGTTTTGGTAATCATCTCACTATAGGGTTCATCACACGTGATCAAATTTTCCCAAGGCCAATGACGGATAAACCCGATAATTTTGTCATCCTCGGGAAATGAGAAGGTAACCGAGGCCTTGTTGAAATAATAACAATTCGATAATTTTCGATCCGAAAATTGACCCGTGAAATTGGTGTGAGCAATTGGATTTCTAAATAAATAGGTGTTGGATCGATAAATATTGGTATCCTGTTCAATCTCAGTGGCACTAGATTGACCCGCATCGTTGCGAGACCTCTTCTTTCGAAGGATATTCAATTTGGAGAGTTTTGGTGCCATTGATAGAAGAGAGAAATTGAAAATTACCGATTGAATATTGAAGTACAAATCCGTGAAGAGAACGACTCAAGAAGTGCAATGATGAAGACGGATCGTCGATTGAACGGTCGGATTGCCGGATTTGAAAAGGTGGCGAGATTTAGGGTTTTGGTGGAGAGAGAGAAGGAGGGAGAAAACCTTGATTTTAAGAGGAGAAATGGAAGGAGGGTTGAGAGGAGAGGAGAAATCACTTTAAAATAAGTGATTTGGTGGTTTGTGGTGGTTGTAGTAGAGATTGAAGGGCTAGGGTGGCGGAGAGAAGAAGAGAAAAGAAGAGAAAAGAAGAAGAGAGGAAGAGTCGGTTCACAGGGGGCTAAGAGGCGCCGAAAACGTCTCGGACGATTATAAAACGTCTCACAACGATTTCTTCTGGACATTTGAAGATGAAAATTTTGGTTTTGAATTTTGATTTTAACATTAAATCGTCAGGACGTTTTACAAATCGTCTAGGACGTTGTTTAAATATTAATGACACGAATCTCAAAGCACAATTATTAAAAATACAAAATCTTGAAAATACAAAAAGACTTTATAACCGATCTTGACACGAATCTCAAAGCACAATTAATACTAGACTCTTTGAGAGTAAATCTGGACCGTCCCTTTCCATTGTCTTGAGACAAGAGCTGATACGGATCCCAAAAATATCGGGTAGATGGATATTAAATGCAAAACTAATCTCAGGATCGGTTAATTATGGTGAACCGATCCCGATACTATCCCGATCGGTCTTTTATTTGAAACCGACGCCGGTAGTGCTCATACAGGATCGGTGTATTATTAATAACCGATCCTGATACGTAAAGGTGGCACGTAAAATGAGACGCCTTCCCCTCTTCCCCTCTTCCCATCTTCACACTCAAACCTTTCAACTTCAATTCAAAAATCTGCCATTTTCTCTCCTTCAACACTCGCCATTTCTTGCAGTAGGTTTTCATTGATCACTTTTTCAAGGTTTTAATGTCCTTATTCCTTTCTTTGATCACTTTGTTTTCATTATTTTTTACGTTGTACGTGTATTTTCTCGTATTAGAAATGCCTCCTCGCCGTCGGTTCATAACCAGCAAGGGCGATGACTTTGCACAGCACTTCAACAAGCGAGAGTTGAAGGAGTTCTTCCATAGTGATGACCCGGCCCTGGCACTCCTAGCTGACTGCATTCTCGATTCAAATCCTTACCTCGATCCGGATAGTGACGGTGATGGGGACAGTGAGGGTGAAGAAGTTGAGCTCGAGGTGAATGCTCTTCCAACCTTTGCTGAGATGGTGGAGTGCTTCGAGTGCCTCTTCTTGGCCAAGGAGGATGCCGTGCTCCGTTGTGAGACATGTCGCAACACATTCCATCCGGAATGTGTTGGCGAGGAGGAGAAGAACAAGGACCTCCGACTTGTCGAATGGAGTTGCCCAACATGCATCGACGGCCCTCTTGAAGACTAAGTTTATTTTTTTTTGCAACTAATTAAGTTTATTTTGAGATCTAGCGCTATATGATCTAACTTCTTATATATATATGGTATGAATTTGTTAATTTACTTCTTTTGGATATGAACTTGTCATTTTGAGATCTATATGATCTAACTAAGCAAGTTACCTTATTATTGATATTATGGTTGTTTTTATTTATGGTTGTGTGATGCTTGATTAAATTATGATATATTTGTATGTCATGTGTGAATAATGGGTGTCAATCACAAATGAGTTGCTTGAATAATTGGTGTGGATAAGAAATTATATGATTTTCAATATACATATATATCTATATCTGCCTGAAAAGAAAAAAAAAAAATGGCAGAAAGATATTCATCAGGATCGGTTTTTTAATTGTTCACCGATCCTGGAATCGAAAAAATTTGAATATTATTCTATGGAATCAAAAAATTCATATGTTTCCAGGATCGGTTATTTATTTAGCCGATCTTGAATGTTAACTTTAGGATCGGATAATAAAAAGACCGTTCATGATACTTGACAATCGAGATCGGTGTATTTTGGACCGATCTTGTTTATTATCTGGATCGGTGGATAGATATCCCGATCCTGATTACTAGTTATCTCAATCGGGTAAACCTGTAACCGATCTTGATACGTAACAATCAAGAGCGGGTATCTTGTTTACCCGATGCAAAAGGTATTAGTGTCAGTGTTTTAATTTAACCGATCCTGATGAGGCGATACTGTTTGCACATTTTCCACTAGTGGTTCTCAGTTCTTTTCATATTAGGCCTAATCAGGCAATTCAATTTTCCACCGTCCTTTAATAAATGTCATGATCTACAAACAAATTTACACTAATGACATGCAGCCAAATTTTATTCACATATAGCCTAATTAAATAGGACGAAAACATTATTCTCGCCCTTACAAACCACTCAACATATTAGTTATTTGAAATTATAATGGAAGAGCACTCTTTTGCTATTCCACAATCAGGAGCGAACGAATTAGAAAGAAAAAAGAGCTAAGTTCTTCTACAAATTAGATTTTTTATTATTGACCTTAAAAATTTTAATTTTAGAAAAATTAACAGTATTAATTTCCTTCATAAAAATCCTTGTTATTTTGAGATAGAATACTGGAAGAGCACTCTTTCGCTATTCCACGATGGTTGTTGTCAAACACGAAATTAACTATTTAGAATAGTGTTGAAAAAGCAGATTGTTGAACAATAGAAAGAGTTGAAAAAGAGACATAATTAATGCTCATGTCACCAATTAACAATCAATTTTACATGTCAAACATATTATTTAGTGCAGACCCAAATAGCACCTTGTCATAATCTTCCAACTACCACTCTACCTACCATCTAGTGGTTTGAAAAAAACCGGACGGTCCAGGACTAGACCGGCCCACCCGCGGTTCGTACTCGGACTGGACTGTGCCCGTGTTAACCCGTGGACTAGACTGTCAAAACGGGTGGGCCGGATTTAGCAAGGTGGAGAAATGGTTTTTTGGACCCAACCCGTGATTACCCGACCCGTTTGAACCCCCGGGACCGTCCCGGACCAGACCGAACCCAACCCGTGCCGAACCGTGCCAAACCGTACGTGCCAACCCGGACCGAACCGTGTTAACCCGGACCCAACCCGTACCCGAACCGTCTGAACCCGTTTGAACCCCGGAAAATTCAAAAAAAATTTAAAATATGAATGATTTTATGCTAAATATGAATTAACATATATACATATTATTTGACATCTTAATTAAAATTAACATATTCATATGTTAATTGATATGTTAATTTTATAAAATTTAATTTGAATTAACATATGTATCTTCTTAATTAAAAATATTTTATACTATTATATGCAATATATGAGTATTGGAGAGAAGTGTTATTAGTTTGCATTAAGGAAATTTTATACTCAATATATAAGATTACAGATCGGTAAATAATTGTCTATTATAATATTTTTAATTAAGAAGATTCATATGTTATTTTTTTAATTAAAAAATATTTTACAAAATATAAGATTTTAAAATCTTTTTAATTAAGAAGATTCATATGTTAATTCAAAAAATTTACAAAATATTTTAAGAATTAACATCTTAATTTTTTTTTAAATATTTAATGCAAACTACTTTACTTTCGAATTAACATAATTCAAAAGATTCATATGTTAATTCAAAAGATTTTACATAATAAATTAATACCATGCATTACAGCGATTGTTATAAGGATTAAGATGTTAAAAATATTTTACAAAATAAACTAATACCATACCTGTATCAGTTTGAGTTTATCTAATAAAATTCTTCATTAAGAAAATTTTATACTTAATATGTTATATACAGTATATGAGTATTGCTGAGAAGTATAAGTAGTTCGCATTATATAAATTATATACTAATAAGACTTCAGATCTGTAAATCGTTTGAGACATTATAAATATTTTATACTAATATATGCCTAATAAAATTGAGACACTCATTTGATGTTATAAAAAATGAATGATGCGAGGAAATTAAATTATTGTGATATGATAAAGTTAATAATATCAAAGTAAATGATGGAGCCTTTCTTATTTGGTACTTTTTAAATTTAAAATCACAGGAGAGTAATGTGGATTGTAGAAAGAGAGTAGGGAGAGGAATGAATAGAAATCTTTAAGAGCATGATACATACGTATATATGGAGAAGTTACAAAGGGTCCTCTGTTACAGTGGCACACTAAGTACTTCGTTGCATTTATTTTTGTTTCTGAGATTAACAGGTTGTTTGGTACCAAAACTCCAGATACAAGGTGCAATATAGGGGTGTCAATGGGTACGATGGAAGTATTAATTTTTATATTCTTATCCGTTATGTTAACGAAAAAAAACTTAATTCTTACTCATACTCGATAAGCTAAACGAAATTTTTTTATCAGTATCCGTCTTATCAAATACAATACAAACATCGAGTAAACGGATAAAAGAGTGTCATTGAATAGATATATATAAACCATGAATACAACTATATCATTATCATATCATTCATCATCTCCATATAAATATATCTAGTAATTTTATTATTTTTATTTTTACCGTATAAAATAACGGGTAAGGAATAATATTATTTTTATCCTTATCCGTTATGTTCACGAAAAAAAACTTTACCTTTATTCTTACTTGATAAGTTAAACGAAAAACCTTATCTGTATCCGTTTGTCGAATACAATACTGGTCGAGTAAATGAATAATAGGGTGTCATTGACACTCCTAGCTAGTGCAATAGAAGATTTTACAAAACCGCGACGTATTACATGAGTTTGGAGCCTCTCTCTTTCTCTCTCTAACCTCTAGAGGAACGTTTACCCTCACTTAACTGACATGTTCTCCACCTCCAACAATCTACTAAATTTTTTTATTATTGTCTCACAATCCATCTGTCTGTACTCTATCTCTCAAAGTTTTCTTCCTCTCATCTCATTTTTTTCTCATAATAAAGAATCATACATAGATATAGTATGAACCAACAATTAGGAGCATGGTTTCATTGGACCTTTACTACTGAGAGCAATACCAAAAGATAAATGGAGATCACAGATCAGTCATCTGGAGTTTGTTCACAGAAGCGTCGTTCTTGGGTGAGTTCTGTTTTTCTTATATTAGTTTTTTCATCTTTTCATTTAATGAAGTGTAATTTACTTAATTAACACCATTTGATTTCAAAAAAAATTCTTAACACATTTCTAATCCTGGGAGAAACTCCTAATCACAAATATATTGCGTTTTTTGTGGATTTGAAATGGTTGTGCTCATGAGTTTCTTCTGATTAAATGGTGCCTTTCTTTTAATTTTAAATGAATGATAAATAGTTCCAATAATCCTACTAACAAACATAAATATGAGTGAGGCTACGGTGCTATGCATAGCACGGATTGGGTCCGTACTACGGCTCAAAATTTGACTTTTCAAAATCCTAACGGTCGATCCGAACCATTCAACATGATTATAAAATGAATATGTACTTGCAAACCAAATTTTACATTTTTTCGAATTTTTTTACTATTTTTTTAGATAGGCTGTTTTTGAATGGTCCATAATATTCAGATCAAGTGATTTTCGAAAAAATACTGTGGTTCTGAAGTTAGAAAATGTAAAATGTAGGGGATAGTGGAGAAATTAACTTAATTCATGATAATTACTGATATGGGGGAAAATGAAGGACAGAGGATTGAAGAAAAATTCTCATTGCAGTCATGTGCTTCAACTAATTAGAGAGGAACAAGTTTCTGAATTTTCAACATGTATATTTTCTTTAAACCAATTTCAACTAAATTAAATTTTGTTAGAGGATTATATATATCAGATAATTAATTGAAGTAATGCACAGGTTTTATTTATTCTTTCCTTGATTTGATGAATCAATTAATTAAAGTAATGACTTTTTCTGTTTGATATGGACTTCTATAATATTCAATGCATAAAATATAATATGATACAACGTGATTTTCTGTCCCTATATATGTTTTATAGCTCCATCTCACCTATATTTTTTATTTACAAAATTAATATGAAAAGTTCTTAATTAAATTATTATAACAACGTAAATTCGTTAGATGTCATGTATACCACTACTCTGACGTGCTTTAAAATACAAATTTTATTGTTATAGTTTCATGATTTTTCACATGGACAATATTAAAGTAGAAAGATCGATCAGTACGTGTACATATATGTAGAACTAGGGTGCTCCCAAGCTCACCAAGCCCTTTGTGAGCGCGACTCTAAAACCTATCAAATTGACTTCAAACGATATTTTCAAACCGTTAGATGTTCAATCTATATTAAAATGTGCTTGGAGACCAAATTTTACATTTTTTGAAATTTTTTTACTATTTATTAAGATGGTTTGAAAATCGCTGTTTTTATTAAAATTTTGCACCATTGGAAAACAGCGATTTTCAAACCATCTTAATAAATAGTAAACAAATTCCAAAAAATGTAAAATTTGGTCTCCAAACACATTTTAATATAGATTGAACATCTAACGGTTTGAAAATGTCGTTTGAAGTCAATTTGATATGTTTTAGAGTCGCGCTCACGGAAGGGCTTGGTGAGCTTAGGAGCACCCTAGTTCTACTCCATTTTATATATACCTAGAAAAATTGTTCTAGATGACATTAATTTACAAAGATCTTTGTATTTTAATTCTAAGTAATTATTTGATGTTACTTTTCTAAAAAGAACAGGTGGAGGCTTGATGAGGAAAAAAAATTGAGGGAATTAATTTACCCAATTTGTAACTGAATGCATATGCAAGTCCAGAATTTGAATTTCCCTGTTATAGACCAGCATGTGAAATTTTTCTCTTCAACATATATTTATGAGGACATGTTTACATCTTTTTGTTTTTGTTTATATCAGAACTTCCATAAATTTGAAGGAAATTTAATAAACAATTAATCGGAATTCAATTTTGGGATTTCATATACAATACAAGTTGAAAACTATTAATTAAATTATTTCTTCATTAATTACAGAGGTTCCCCAAAGAAACCTTACTCTTAGCATACCAGAGCTTCGGTATTGTGTATGGCGACCTATGCACATCACCGGTATATGTATACAAGAGCACCTTTTCAGGTCGGCTTCGCCTCCATGAAGAAGATGCTGAGATACTTGGGGTTCTTTCCTTGGTCATTTGGACACTCACACTTATTCCCCTACTCAAATATATGGTTTTCGTTTTGACAGCAGACGACAATGGTGAAGGTATGTTCAAATTTTATTATGTTTTTTTTATCATTTTAATTGGATTTTATAATGCTAATTTATGGAGATTGTCAATCATATTATGGGACCTCTGCTGTAATTTACAGCACATGCAGCCAGTGGCGGAACCAGAAATGATTGGTAGGGGGGGCCTAACTAGTTTCCCTCAGAATATCAGTTTTAGTTTCATGTTACACGATTAAATGATAAACAAAAAAAATTCAGCAATTATCAATTGTCATAATCTTTTACTTCTAAAATAAAATATTTAACCAAAATAAATATTAGATTAAGTAACAAAGCACCTATTTGATGAATCGTTCTTCATGTCTTGAAGTCAAAACAAAATAACAAAACAACCTACATAGAAAAAATTAAAGAAATCTTACAATGAATCCATGTCTCAGCAATTTCAGGGCTACTAAGGGACTAAATTGCTAAATATCGTCAATTTCAGGGACTAAAGTAAAAAAATAAGAATACAAAATTCGGTACAATTTCCATCTAGAATTCAATTCTCTTTTCATTGTTTATTCAAAATCATTAGTTAGAACTTAGAAAAGCACCAAGTAATCGGCCGTGCGGAAACTCAGTAAGGCTAGTTATTCAAAATTCAAGTGCCTTTTCCCTTTCTCTATCTCTAGGCTCAAAGCCCAATCCCTTTCTCTATTCAAAATTGCTTCTTATAGGCGCTGACCAGTAGACAAATAGCTCAGCAAAAGTTGGTAATTTTAAGCCAGCGACTGTACGGAATACTTTGGCGTTAAGGTCCTGCAAGGTTACGAACAAATAGAAGAGACCAAGTTCGGCGACGCGTAATGTGCAAAACGATGTCAGAAGTAGGCTCACCAAGGTTTCCACTGAGGAGAAGCGTGCGGCCGTGTTGGCGTGCAGCCGTGCGGGGTGCCAGAGACGAAGCGGGGAGGAAGACAACTTAGACAAACGAAGCGGAGAGGAAGACAAGCGAGGCGGGGGTGCGGGCGTGCGGGCGCGCGGAAGAGCGGGGTGCCAGAGGCAGTGCGGAGAGGAAGAGAAGGAGGTGCCTATTTTATTTTTTTATTAAAGAGGGGTCCATTTTTTCTGTGGGCCTAGGGGGGGCCAAGGCCCAGGCTGGCCCAGGCCTTGGTTCCGCCCCTGCATGCAGCATCCAGGGGCGGATCTACTGTAGCACAGGGTAGGGCAACTGCCCTACCTTGAAAATCCAAAACTAATTTACAAAGACAGGATTTTGGGCCTTTGTCCTACCCTGAAAATTGATATTGCCCTACCCTGCAACCCAATTAAAATAACTGGCCCATTGTATATTAAATTTAGTAAATTATATAAGATACGGTCCAATTAAATTCAATTCGAAACCCGATTCAATAATTTCTTGCCCTACCCTGATCAAAATCCTACATCCGCCCCTGGCAGCATCGATCACAGCCGTTGCTAAAATGTTTGACATCTTTGATCTAAACAAGGTGCACCCCTACACCTAGCTTGTATGTATCAACCTGACCTAACCCACTTAAATTAGAGATATACATTAAAAATGTAATTTTTAACTTTTCTTTTTTAATATGGTAAAACAGTTCATTTCTCTCTCATTAGGAATGGATTTGAGTCCTCTTGCTCCAATATTTTTTTTCATCAAATTAGTCTATTCACCAAGTTTTTTCATTTTCCAGGAGGGTTGGTTGGGATGAGACGGTTCAATACATCTAAATCTGTAAGCAACCGATTTATATGAGAAATTGACACCCTTAATTAGATGAAAACAACAGCCCAAGTAAATGTCTCCAGGCGTAGCTTTTATAGAATACACGCATGGAGAGCATTGCTATCATGCTTGCATGTTTGTCCCAAAATACACAGTGTTTGGTCGGTTGTGTATAGTGTATACTGTATACTGTATACCATGGAGAGAAATTTCTCAGTGATATCCTCTGTGAATACATGAATTATTTTTTTGAGAGGACCTACATGAATCATTGCATCTACAAAACCCACACTATACTTTGTTTCTTAGGCCCAAATTGGAAAAACCTAATATGGCCCATTACTGATACTGATAGTCCCCCTACTTGTGCAAGTATCAAGTGAGAGAGCGGGAAATACCCATTGTGAGGAGAGGGGTAGTTTATTAGTTTTGGGCCAATTTGGATGAGAATTGTTATGCTCAAAGATTATACTTTGTACAGTCAGTCGTACGTACTCTCCCTTGTGAGAACTGTTAGATTAGTTCTATTCGTTGCATGTCATGAGATAGACTAGGTAAAGCAGAACTACTTATTATCGGTTTTCTCTTGCTTTGAAGTATTTCTTTCTATATGCTTGTAGTTATATTTTGTATATAATTTTTGGTAGCGGCCTCCAGTGCACAATTAATATTGGTTAAATT
The DNA here is from genome assembly GCA_028015225.1 of Carex myosuroides. NCBI lineage: Eukaryota > Viridiplantae > Streptophyta > Magnoliopsida > Poales > Cyperaceae > Carex > Carex myosuroides. Next base: position 8,393,496 of record CM051488.1, read on the forward strand.
GATTTTTGTTCTCTTCTTGTGAGTGACTAATAGGTGTTCGACAAATTGCCTCACAGGACATATTGTGTGCAGAACAACCTAATAGCCTTGATAATTTCATAATAAAGATTTCTGCACCTAATACTTGTCCAATTTCATAATTTTCTTTCCTTTGTTTTTTTTCCTGTTGATCAGTTGAACAAATATTGTTGTTGTATCATGTACGACATTGTTTTTCATATGCTAATCTTGAATTTGACAAAACTGCAGGGGGTACATTTGCTCTATACTCATTGATGTGCCGCAACTCGAGAATGGGGCTCGTAGGTAATTCCCAGATGGCAAACAACAATCAAGCAGCTATTGATTGCAAATCGGGGCTGTATTGCAAAGAATCAAATGCCGGTTTGTTAATAAAGTGTTTCTTAGAGAGGCATCGGCATGCCCAGATCGCACTCCTTGTGTTTTCTCTTCTTGGTGTCAGCATGGTTATTGGTGACGGTGTCTTCACACCTACCATGTCTGGTACAAGAACTATATTTGTTTATTCACCCAGTCAACCCTACTAAGTTGACTTTCTGGTTTTGGTTTGAAATTCATCACGGTTTTGTTTTACCTGATCAATCCTGTTAATAAGCTGAAACAAAGATGACCATATAACATAGTAGCAGTGCAATCCCGGAATTTTACTATATAAAACTAGCATGGTAAACAACAACTCAGCAAGCTCTGTATGTAGAGTACAACAATGAGATTCTCTTTTTTATCTTCTAAAATGGAATTTAGATTTCCGTGTTGGTTAAGCATAACAAAGCCAAGAAACAACAAAAAAAAGAAAAAAAAAAATGTATATCAGATACAGAGATAAATGAAGTGCCAGAACTGCCATGTACCATCCAAGGTGTATTCTATCCAGCTTAAAGCCATAATAATCTCAGATTTGATTGACAGAAATTTATATGTACATGTATCATTTTTCTTTCATTTTACAGAAGAGGCTCAATTTTTTTTTGAAAGCTAGAGGCTCAATTAATTTTGTTTCATTCTCTGTTTCCAGTGCTCGCTGCTGTGTCTGGTCTTCAAATTAAGTTCCCTGGTCTACATCAAAGTATACACCTTCGTCCTTAGTGTTAACAGTACATTATAAATTCAATAATTGATCTTACCATTGACTAAATTATCAGACATGATCCTTGTTTTTCCTAGTTGATGGACTTGGTATGGTTTTTGGAGCATGAATTCAGCTTAGGTTGAGAACATACCATGGGCTTTGTAAGCCACAAAGGCCTAAAACCTAAATTAGTTGAGCCATTAAATACTGGTAGATACCTTGGGTTCTATGTATGTTCTCATTCAGATCACAAAAACTTCTTAACCATGCAGATTGCATCGTCATCATAGCATGTGCGATCTTAGTGGCTCTCTTTGCGCTTCAGCGCTATGGCACACGCCGGGTCGGGTTCCTCTTTGCACCTGTTCTGATCACTTGGCTTGCTTGCATCACCATTATAGGTGCTTACAACATAGTCAAGTGGAACCCTGGTGTGTTTCAAGCTTTATCGCCTTATTATATCTACAATTTCTTTAGAGAAACTGGGAAAGACGGGTGGAGTTCTCTTGGAGGAATTGTTCTCTGTGTAACAGGTGATTTTTAGAAACAAAAATAAAAAGATTCCTTGGTGATTATTACAAGTCTTGGATATATATATTATAGAGATAGGTTGGTTCAATCCAATAAATAACACATATTACCAAATTGGACAGGCCCAGATTTGACCTATAAAGCCCAACAAAATTTTTTTGGGAAGAACTATTTTTCTCTCTTATTGTAATGGCTGTTTGAGAAGTTCATTGGTGTTTCAGATCTATAGAGAGAGACTGTAAGGACACCATTATTAGAGGGAGATGGCTCTTTATTTGCCAAAACCGGATGTGACAGTGTCTTGATTGCTGTCACTTTTAATTGCCCATGTATAATTTTCTTTAATTGTTGGGTTTCTTGATTATTGTTCGTATGGTTGCAACTAAGTGGTCGGTTGAATGGCTGTTTGGTTTATGCTTTCTAGTGGTCATACTATGCATGATGGTTTGGGTGAACATAAGGTGATTCTTGACTTGTTTCTCAGAGTCCCTACAAATTATTTGACAAAGTCTCACAGAAACCTTTGATGCTCATAAGGTACTCGTAAAATTGTCCTATACAGTGCTCATCAAGTGTTTGGCAACTTGTAACATAGAAATATTGTGTGAGCAATACATCAATCAAGTTACTTGAACGATAAAGGGACATTAATTATTAATAAATGCAGAATAAGTAAAACCGGGATCAGATAGGAAGAGCATGCAGTGTTCATTCAAGTCCTCTTTCCTTAAACTGTATTAAAATGGATGATTGAATCAGGTGCTGAGGCGATGTTTGCTGACCTTGGGCACTTCTCAAAGTCCTCAATAAGGGTATTACTTAACTTGCCAGTTTGACATTCTTAAATTTAACAATAATATGTATGAATTGGACGATATAATTATTCAACCTGTATATTTTGATTATTAAAGGTGGGATTTACAGCAATAGTATATCCATGCCTCGTTGTGGCATATATGGGGGAAGCTGCATATCTCTCCAAGCACCACAAAGATCTCGAGAAAAGCTTTTTTATGGCAATACCTGGTATACATATCTTGGTTCTTAATTATATTACATATTGTTTATTTATCTTAAGAATTATTGCAAGATTTATTTTCATTAAAGTAGCTCTTATCAAGGATTCACCATATATAGTACTAGACTAAAAACAACGGTACCAAGCAGGTACATTGATGTGCATTATGCTTTTCTTGCAAGCTTGTCAACAACACCTAACATTTGAAATACGTGAAACTTACACTAATTGTTTTTGGTTGGCTGATTCAGAGGGAGTCTTTTGGCCAGTTTTAATTATAGCAACTCTAGCAACAGTAGTCGGCAGCCAGGCAATCATCTCAGCAACTTTCTCCGCAATTAGCCAGTGCAGAGCACTCGGCTGCTTCCCACGTGTCAAGATAATTCACACGTCAAACAACATCTACGGACAGATTTACATCCCTGAGGTGAACTGGATCCTGTTGTTACTGTGTTTGGCCATTACTGTTGGTTTCAGAGATACGCACATGATTGGAAATGCTTATGGTAAAATATTATTAATTTCTATTTGTTTCAATTTCATGATTAAGTATATGTGCCTTTGGCATAGTTCGCTTATTTGTACTAGACATCCCATCGACTCTCATGTGAATATGATAGGAACTTTAGTCATAATCCTTACCAGGGTATTACCATCAAAAGGACATGCAACCAAGTGCTGGGCTTTGGTTTCTTGTAAAAGACCTGATTTAGTTGTTGGAACTATCATCCTCGTTTAATGTATAAACATGTCATCTATGATGTATGCAAAATGAGATCTTAGATACAAAGAATTACATATTACAATAGCATATTGTAGATCCAATGGTAAAGTAAACTGAAATATCTGCATATTGCATAAAAACAATGCAGGAATGAATTTACATATTAGATGGTCATATTTATTCAAAATTGACACACACTTCAAAATGTTATCTTATTTTTTAGTACAATTTTTCTAATTGATTCGACAGGCCTAGCGGTTACCATTGTGATGCTGGTTACAACCTGTCTTATGTTCTTTATCATAACGACTGTGTGGAACCGGCCAATCTTGTGGGCTCTCCTTTTCGTCCTCATCTTCGGATCCCTTGAGCTCCTTTACCTATCTGCATGCCTTGCAAAGGTGCACCATGGAGGGTGGGTCCCACTCCTCCTATCTTTCCTCTGTCTCCTCTCCATGTCTTCATGGCATTATGGTACCATTAAGAAGCGCAACTTTGAGCTCCAAAATAAAGTTACGCTTGATCGACTCCTTGACATGGGCCCCACTCTTGGCCTGGTGCGAGTCCCTGGCATCGGCCTTATCTTCTCTAACCTCAATAATGGTGTCTCCCCAATGTTTGCACATTTTGTTACCAATTTTCCCGCATTTCATCGGATACTCATTTTTGTTGCTTTAGAAACCCAAGTTGTGCCAAAGGTGCCATTAAATGAGCGATTTGTGATTGGGAGACTTGGTTCACCTGAGGACCATATTTTTAGGTGCTTAGTGCGGTACGGTTACAAGGATACAAGGAGAGATTCTCACAATTTTGAGACCCAACTTCTCATGAAAGTAGCCGAGTTCATTCGACAAGAAGGAGATACAGATATGGCACAAATCACTAACTCGGTCGTGGTGGAAACGGTGTCCGACCAAGTAGCAGGTGCACTTGAAGGTCCCAAAAATGACAAGAAGAAAAGGGTGGCTTTTAAAGGGGTGTTTGAGAGAGAGAGAATGAAGGCCGAGGTGCAAGAACTCGTGAAAGAGAAAGAAAGCGGGGTTTCATACGTGATCGGTCATACAATTGTGATGGCGCACGAGTCATCATCGGTTGTTAAGAAAACTGCAATTAATATTTATGGGTTTTTAAGGCGAAATTCACGGAGGTCATCGGTTTCACTTGGGCTACCTCATACTTCAGTTGTGGAGGTTGGCATGGTTTACCGTGTATAAATCGGCTTTGCGGCCAGTACATATATTGAAACATTGGATGTATAAATACACAAGGTACTGTGGCTCATACATTGTTGAGATTTGATTATTGAATATGTATAGTTTAGTTGTTTTGCTGTTTTCCTTTAAGGAATAGATGTACACAACCTGATAGCCTCTATCAGGATTTAAAAATAAAATAAAAAATACACAAGGTATAGCTAAGACAGAATATAAAAAGTAGAGTTTGATAATAGAGGGATGCTTCTGTGCACATAAGGACCTATTTGTAAAATGAGCATATTTTTATTTTTAAAGTTCAAACAGTCGATCCGACCGTTCAACATTATCTCCATATTAAAATGTACTTGGAGGTCAAATTTTATATTTTTATGAATTTATTTACTATTTATTAAGTATTTTACAAAACTAGTCAAATTCAGACCATTGAATTTTGTACTCATCTTAATAAATAGTAAAAAAATTCAAAAAAATATAAAATTTGACCTCCAAGTACATTTTAATATGGAGAAAATGTTGAACGGTCGGATCGACTGTTTGAACTTTGAAAATGAAAATATGCTCATTTTACAAATAGATCCTTGTGTGCACAGAAGCATTTGCCTTGATAATATATATGATTTTAGATTGGAATGATCACTACTACAGAAAAACAGATTGCACACGGACATTAATGGAAGAGCTACACGGATTTCCTGCTGTGTTTAAAGCCAGGGTGTATGAATAGGTCAGACTACACACGGATATTTAACCGTGTGAGATTATAACAATTTCTACACGGATTACTTTGTAAACCGCCGTGTACAAAGACCTGGGGTGTCGCTCTACAAGTTACCGAGCTACACGGATATCCCCTAATTAACCGTGTACGATTCCTCTTTCTACACGGCTTTGTATTAAAAGTCCGTGTAGCTCTCTTAGCTATTATACACGGACTTTTGGTAAATATCCGTGTACAAATAGTTGAAGGTTTTTTGTATTTCGCCTCCAGCAAGGCTATCATACACGGATTTTTCTAAAATATCCGTGTATGATTAGTATTGCACACGGTTTTTTATAAAATGTCCGTGTAGCTCTATGCTATTGTACACGGACAACTGTTAAATAACCGTGTGCAATAGCTAATTTTTTATTTTGTTTTTTCTATCGTACACGCACAATTGTGAAATATCCGTGTATAAATACCTTTTTTTTGTATATTTTGTTTTTGGGCTAGCCTCCAGCTCTGCTAGCCAATTTTTTGCAACAGAAATACAAATATTCATTCGAAACAGATTAATTAGCAAGAAATTACTAAATTTATACAAAATTCATATAACAATAAATTCATTCGAAACATATTTTTATTACAAATCTATGCAAATCCATATCGAGGATTACAAAATTCCATGGCAAACCACCTTGCCCACATGCACCGCACATCGTCGATCTGATCCTTGGTGTAATGCGCTTGCTTTGTCACATTCTACAAAATTATAATTTGATAATAGTTAGTATTTCAGAAAAGGTAGATATCAATTGCTTATTATATATGAAATTAATATGAAGTACATACCGCTTTTGGGAAATCGAATTGTATTCTTTCGACAAAGTCAAACATGAATATCATCGTGTAATAAGCGCATTCCCATCCCTCCTCCTGTTGCGGGCTCTGAAATTTACATTTAGCGGCATTTGTTAGAATGACAATAATTTTTTTAACAAGATATGAAATTTCTAACTCATAAAGTGTTCTCACCAACATCCACTTCCAATTCAACTTGCTTTTCTTGCGTGTGCCCGTGCTATCTGATCCTCCCTCTTTAATATATTTCGCAAAAGTCCTTACAAAATTGAGTGAATGTAATTAGCAATTTTATAATTTGATATGATTGAAAGAAATGCAAACCTATAGAATTATTATTGCTTACTTATTCACAAAAGGGAAGATAACTTTGCACTTGTCAAGCGCGATCCTTCCTTTGGGCTTACAAGAATCAACAATTATGCCCACATTTAGGTACGGCACAATGAGAATCGAACACCAATGTTTGCTGTGGGATCGAGGAGAAGAATTATAGTACTTTAGCATATAAAAGTGACACAAGTGCTTGCTATGATTGATGGTGTGATTTCATTTTTTTATGTTTAACTTTTATTTCCTTTATACAATTCTTTAATTTAAAATATAAACAACACATAAGTTAAGATTATAACTAACCCCTCGTGGTATGGCATGAGAATGAATTTCTTCTCCTCCGCCTTAGCACGATGCATCGCAGAACACATGTACTCGATAGCCATATCCGGATAATATGTCACTGCCGTAGAACTCACTTTCTCCGGGTCCAGAAACATGCACAAGTTCTTCTTTTCAACCATCTCATCACAGTTTCGGACTAGCTTCCTGAAACTCATCATATTGTAATTAGAATATATATTTGAGTTCTATACAATAATGAAAATAATTTTTGATCACTAACATGAGGAAAATGGTGATGTGTGACACATCGAGCCATTTGTCGGATGACGAGTGGTGGAAGAGGTCCTTGAAGTCTTTGAACGACAGCAGGAGATCCCTGCCTTCGTGTAGAAACATCCCAGGTGGGACAGGGATGATGATAGCCTCCATGCCTTCGGGCGCCGTCATCAAGTAGTCGTGGAGAAGGCGCAAATCACTGGGCAAACGGCTGTATTCTTCTTCGGTGACCATAGGACGGGGCGGTGATTGTGGTGCGTCAGCCCCGACGTCGCAAGCCACCTCCTGACGTACCGGTGACATCGCCGTACCGGTGACATCATCTCCTCGTGTCTGTATCAAATTATAAATGGATTATTCTAGTATTTCAAAAAGAATGAGTTGAATGTAACAAATAAATGGATTTTTTTATGGATTACCTGATCCAAAATAATCTGACTCTTGGGCCATTGGACAAATGACATCCGTGCCTCATCAAGCACAAGCATGTCGTCGGTAGGGACAGGAAGGGGTACGCGCTGCCATCCATCCACGACTAACTCAACCTGCACGCATGCATGGTCGGGCCTTAGCTTACCAAAGTGTACACTCTTGGCTCCTGGATGTACAACACCCTTAGCAACGGTCAGAGGAACACTATCAGGCCACAGGACGAGGTCGCATGCTCTGGGGTCCTGCAATTATCAGAAAGTTGTTTATTTTGATGGTGCGATATTGTCTAACAAGGTTACAAACAGGTTTTAATTACCTTTATATTATGAACAAGTATTGATTACCTTGAGATTATTCAAATCGTCTAAGGCCCACGTGCCGGGTGCTTGACTACTTCGCTGAATTCCCGGCGAAATGGGAGGTGGTTGCTCGGATGGCTGCGTAGTTGCTGATCTAATTTGTGTCAACATTGCTTCCATCTCAGCAAACCTTGCGTCGTACTCTTTGCTCACCTCCGCGCGTATCTGCGCAACTATCTCGTCTTTGTTTACCTTGGCACGAGATTTTCTTCGAGGTTTTTGTCCCTCCACTCGGAACACCTCCTTCCAGCCCCTGTAGACCCCTACACCCCTTACTCGACCCGGGTGTTCTGGATTCTCGAGCGCTGCGGACAAGGAATCATTTTGTCGTTCGACACTCCGGGCACCCGAGTTGACCTCCTCCTCCACTTCCAACTGTTCAAGTAGAAGAATTAGTTAAAGCAAAAGAACAATTGATGTACTTTCGGAGTTATAATTTTCGGATGAATGTCACAAAGTAAGTATAAAGGACTCTTACCATTCTTTGAGCCACGGGTTGCAAATCCTTTGGGAGTACTATCCTCCCGTCAGCGGTTACCTCGGCTCTACCCATGACCCAATCTTTGCCCCTAGGATTTTGGATCCTAACCACGGGTGAGTCAGAATCCTTGTTTTGCTCCAGGACTTTCCTCCATTCTGCCGACTTACCCTCGTAACCAGCTGACCCTAGATGGTGTGGATACTTGTTAAAGGCAACGGTCCTCCTGCCTTTATTACTTTTTGCCTTCACATAAACAAGACAATAACGATCAGTTAGTTTTAGAAAGATAAGTACATATCGAGAAAGAATAAGCACAAAAGAGGCACGAGTTAGAAACCTGGAACTCTTTGGTAGACTTCAAAGCTTGAAACGCATCCCAGTTCTCTTGTTTTAGCCATTTGTAGTAGCCGATCGGAGTTCTCCCTTTCTCCATGAACTCCGTCTTCAACGTGCTCTTGAATTGCTTCCAACCATTGTTCATAATCTTCAAAGTCTTATCCTTTGGAACATCATTCTCGATGTTCCACTGAGCCTGATTAACACCAAAATTTAGTGTATTTAAGTATAGATCATACATAAGTGAAAATAAAGCAAAGAGTTGTTAGGCACTTTACCTTCACCATGTTCCACCACTCGTCCTTCACCGCATCCTCAAAATGATCCCATCTCTCAACAAGGATACTCGCTTTTTGCCTCACCAAACTCGTACACCAATTTGAGTATTTCTGCCGTTTTTCTCCCTGCGCACGCCCGTCTTCTGTGAACCAGATTTCTTGATGGGTCTGCTCGGACATGCTCGTGCACATTGTCGGCCCTCTTCTCCTTCTTTATGATGAGGCAGTAGCTTGCTGCTCCTCTTCTGCCATCATATCGACGTACTCATCCTCATCCGACATGGTTCTGCATGAAATTAAAGATCAAATCATAAGTGACCAATAATTGATATTCTTGTACAAAAATTGATATTCTTGTACCAATAATTGAAATTAAAGATCAAATCATAAGTGACCAAATCATGAAATTAAAGATCAAATCATAAAATTGATATTTTGTACAAAAATCCTATAATCATAAAATTGATATTTTGTACAAAAATCCTATGAAATTAAAGATCAAATCATAAAATTGATATTCTTGTACCAATAATATTTTGTAACTTGTGAAATTTGTTTCCGTTTCTCAAATATATTTATTTATTTATAAAGGGCTGATTTGGTATTTGATTGAAACAAATACATTAATTAGAGACTCAATCGATCAAATTCATATTAAATTTCAAATTAGTGAGTTTTTTTTAAATAATTATTAATATTAAAAAAAACTTATCTATAATATTTTAATCTAAATAATTGAAAACACATCTAATAGATGCTATTTTTTTTAAATTTAAATAATAGTTTTCAAATATACACACCGTAAGAATTAAATGAAATGTACTATGAAATATAATTATATCAAAAGAGGGGATGAGGTGGTAAAAAAACAATGTGTCGGTCAAATAGAAATAAGAATATATAGCATGCATTGGTTGTTTCATTAACTTATAGTCTAATAAGAATATATAGCATGCACAATTTTTGACATATAACCTAGATTAATCAATTAACCTAAAATACCCTAAAATACCCTATATCAAATTAACCTAGATTATTCAATACTAACTCGGTATAGCACCATAAAGATAGCCGGTAACAAAATTAGCCAACCATGGCTAACGGGTTCAAACCCAATAAGAAAAATAACGAGAGAGAGAGAGAGACGCTAACCACGGGTGAGAGAGACCGCGGGTTAGAGAGAGAGAGACCACGGGTGAGAGAGACCGAGGTGGTGAGGCGGTAAGGCGGCGAGGCGGTGAGGCGGTGAAGAGCTAGGAGAAGGCTTTCGAAATTCTCTGTGAGGGTTTTTGGAACTGAACCGCTTAATATTCTCTGTGAGGGTTTTCGGACTTGTGAAAATTTTGGCAGAGAAGGATTTCGAAATAATAGTGTTTTCCCCATTATACACGGACTTTTAACTTAAAAGACCGTGTACAAAGAGCTTTCTACACGGACATAACTCTAAAGTCCGTGTGCAAATATCCTTTCTACACGGACATCTAGCTAATAGTCCGTGTAGCTCTCTTCCATTTCTACACGGACTATTAGCTAAATGTCCGTGTATAAATAGGTCCGACAGGCGGGTCCCAGGTTCAGTAAAATTTCAGGAGGTGAATATTTATAAAGTAATAATAAATTAAGTAAAATTTCAGATTTCTAATATTTCTAAAGTAATAATAAATTAAGTAAAATTTCAGATTTCTAATATTTAAAAACTTATACCGATATTTGTACCAAGCAACTAATATTAAAATCTAATAATGAAATTTTATTTATTTTATTTTATTATTAAATGTTTTAACTAATATTTTCAAAAACTAATACTAATATTTGATAATATTATAAGCATTAAACATAATCCTTCATTGTTGCAATATTTGATAATATTTGATAATCCTTCATTAAACATAATCCTTCATTGTTTCAAAAACTAATACTAATATTTGATAATACTAATACTACATTATGCTTTTTTCCTTATTTCCCTCTTTTTTTCCTTTTTGATTTGATATATTACAAGCTAAGGTTGCAATATTAAAAGCTACACGGTCTTAAACAAAATAAATATTATACATTATGCTTTTTTTTCGTTTTTCTTCTTTTTTCCACTATTTGAATAGTACTCTCGGCCCATAATCCTTCATTGTGGTCGGACCGCATGTAGTCAGCTTCGTCTACCCCTTCAAGTGTTGCTACCTCAGTTTGCACATCGGTACAAAATGGAGGTACTTCGTCGAACTGGTCGTACTCTTCTTCATCGACGACATTTTCTACCCCGACAATCCTTCTTTTTCTGGATAGGACGACGCTCAACCTAGCATCACTCGGGTCAGTGGCATAAAAGACTTGGGTGGCTTGCTTGGCGAGTATAAACGGATCATCAACATGCCCAACCCTGTTTAAATCAACGAGTGTGAACCCGTCGTTGTCAACTTTAACACCTCGGTCTTCGACCCATTGACATCGAAACACGGGAATGCTCAGGCGAGGACTGTAAATGAGCTCCCAAATTTCTTGAATAACGCCATAATATGACTTTGATGCTATTACAGCCCGGCCATCTCCGGATCTACTGAATTCTTGAGAGGTCGCCACCAACGCCACCCCACTGTTTTGCATCGTGCTCTTATCACTCTGGGATTTAGTGTAAAATGTATATCCATTAATCTCGTATCCTTGGAATGTTCTAACAACAATTTGGGGTCCTTCGCCAAGCAGTTTAACAATTTTAGGTACGGGGTGTGACTGCACTCTTTCTTTCAGCCATCCTATAAAAGAAACGATTATGCTCGTTAGTAAGCCACTTCTGACTCCTCGTGTAGTTTTGTTGTTGAAGGATTGTCATGTGCTCATCTATATAGGGAGCAACATCTGTCATGTGTTGTAGTACAATAAAATGTGCCTTTTGTAGTTCATTTAGATCAGCAACTACGGCTCTCAACCCAATTATCCCGACTCCTTGGAGCCTTCCCTCGTATCGAGATTTTGGAACGCCAATAGGATCCACACCGATCAAGTAGTTGGTGCAAAAATCAATCACCTCCTCCGTAGAATATCCTTCTATAATGCTGCCTTCGGGTCGATGTCGGTTCCTTACGTATTTTTTCAAGATGCCCATGTATCTCTCGAATGGATACATATACCGAAGAAACACGGGACCACAAATCTTAATTTCTCGCACAAGATGAACCATGACATCGAAAAAAGATGGCGGAAAATACATCTCAAGTTGGCAAAGAGTCACGACGACCTCCTTTTGCAAAGAGTCCAATTTTAGAGGGTCTATCACTTTAATTATTGCATTGAAGAAAGAACAAAGCTTCGTAATGGTTTGACGAACATGCTTTGGTAAAATTCCCCGTATTGCAACGGGAATTATGTGTGTCAATAAAACATGACAGTCGTGAGATTTCAGACCGACCAGTTTCACGTCCTTCATCGACACCAACTTCTTAATATTCGAAGAATATCCTGATGGGACTTTTATACCATTGAGGCATTCACAAAAGCTTGTTTTCTCTTTCTTTGACATTGTGCACAGTGCGGGGGGTAGGTATGTGCGCTTCCCTTTCTCCTGCGGTGCGAGCTCGTGTCGTATTCCCATCTCTACCATGTCTTTTCTCACTTTAATACCATCTTTAGTCTTCCCCGGAATGTTCAATAATAAACCAATTAAACTGTCACAAACATTTTTTTCGACATGCATGACATCTAGGCAATGGCTCACTTCTAAATATTTCCAGTACGGTAGCTCCCAAAATATGGACCTCTTTTTCCAAATATTCTTCGGTTGTGCTTTGGCGCATTTTCCAAAAACAACATCAATGTTTTTTACCCGTTCGAAGACACTCTCCCCGTCTAATGGATGACGAGCCACTCCAAGCTCAATTTTCCGTTGAATGACATCTTCTTCTTACGATATGGGTGATTATTAGGAAGAAACCTACGATGCCCCATGAATACATTCTTTTGACAATTTTTCAACCTCAGCACCTGCGTGTCATCTTCACAGATCGGGCACGCTTTTGCTCCTTTACAAGTGTAACCCGACAAATTCCCGTACGCGGGTAAATCATTTACGGTGCAAAACACCATGGCCCGCAAGTTAAAGGTCTCTTTCATATACGCATCCCACACCGGGACGCCATCACGCCACAATTTTTGGAGGTCCTCGATTAATGGTGCGAGATATACATCTATGTCATTTCCGGGTTGTCTGGGTCCTTGGATTAGTAATGACATCATTATATATCTGCGTTTCATGCACAACCAAGGAGGAAGATTGTAGATGCATAAAAGAACTGGCCAAGTACTGTGCCGACTGCTCATACTTCCAAACGGACTCATTCCATCTGAGCTCACCACAATCCTAAGGTTCCTCGTTTCAGAACCAAATTCTTTGAAATGTCTGTCAATGTTTCTCCATTGAGAAGAATCAGCCGGGTGCCTTAGTTTACCGTCATTTTTGCGCTCTTCTTCGTGCCAGCGCAATAATTTTGCATCTTTGGGATTCGCAAACAACCGTTTGAATCTTGGTATTATCGGCAAATACCACAACACCTTAGCCGGAGGTCGGCCATTTGTGTCCTCGTTACAATCATCAGTGTCCTGGTCCTTACGACGTTTATATCGTGAAACACCGCATTTAGGACAGACATGCATGGCCTCGTACTCGTTACGATACAATACACAGTCATTCGGACATGCATGTATTCTTTCGATCTTCAACCCCATTGGACATATCAACTTCTTTGCCTGATATATTGTACCGGATAACTCGTTGTTATCTGGGAGAATTTCTCCTAAAAGCTGTAATAAGAACGTGAAACTCTTATCGCTCCAACCATTGTCTGCTTTTAAGTTTAATAATTTCAACACAGCTGACAGTTTTGTAAAATTGGTACACCCGGGATACAACGGCTTCTTGGATTCATTAGACAAATTTTGAAATTTATCATAATTTTTATCACTAATTTCATCTTCCACATCACGTAACATATACTCCAAATTTTCAGTAAACTCGTGTTCTACATTTTCATCAAAATTCCTCTCCATCTCATCATCGTCATTTTCGGGTTCGACGTTATCAGAATATTCGGCACTCTCATAATCCTCGTTCCAATCAAGTTCAAAATTATCAGAATTTCCAACATTCTCATCATTCAATTCACGATTACAATCTTTATTGGCACTACTACTTTCCCCAAATTTCTCACCATGCATGAACCAACATGTATATCTCTTCTTAAATCCCCGACAAATCAAATGAGCTCTAATTTCTTCGATGTCCAAAAATCTTAATAAATTTTTACAATCTTTACAAGGACATAAAATGTCTTCTTCTTTTTTCTTCACTCTATAACTCTCAGCAAATTTTATAAACTCATCAACGCGAACCAAATATTCTTCACTGTCACGTCACATTTCATACATCCAGCTTCGATCCATCTGTAAATTAAATTAAAAAAATAATTTGATCAATTAATCATGCATGGTCAACATTCTCCTTCGTGTACAAAATTTTGGGCTTACAAAGGGCCGGTTTACAATCCTAACCCACTCTTTGAATATTATGTCTCATATGTGAACACATATTAGCGAGATTTAATTAGTATTTGAGAAAAATTCGGCAGCATTTCCCCTTAACTCCCCAAGTATGCGTACGAACCACATACTCGTAGGAGCAATAAGGGAAAATACTGTCGAACTTTCCTCAAATACTAATTAAATCCCGCTAATATGTGGTCACATCCTAAATGAGACATAATATTCAAAGAGCAGTCCCAAAACGGGGACTATCCAAAATTAATCCCTATTGGATTAATTTTGAACGGGCATGGACCTAAAAGCATCTAAAGGTCGGTTATTGGACCACAATACACTAATTAATTACATCTAAAATTAAGAAATCAAGCATGCATGAAATGACCTAAATAAGCCTAAATAACAGAAAATTAGAGGAAGAAAATGATTTAAATACATATTACTAACCTTAGAAAGATGGAGAGGAGAAAATACAAACTTAATTCAAAGATCTCAGATCTCAGCTGCTGGCCTCGATCAATTCGCAGAAATCTGATAGGAAAAAGCTCAGTTCAGAGAGATGTATTAACTAAAAGACTTGATCAAAACGGCGCTGGAAGGGATAAGACATTAAAACCCTACACTATTATACACGGCTATTTAGTTATAAAGCCGTGTAGCTCTCCAACTAAACATACACGGCTCTTTTGTTATTAATCCGTGTACAATTATACTATTTCTACACGGATATATTATCAAAAAACCGTGTGTAATATTCCTACACGGCTTTGTATTAAAAGTCCGTGTAGCTCTCTCAATTATTTGCACACGGACCTCTTTACACACGGATTTTTGGTTTCTAATAAACCGTGTAGCTCTCTCTAATAATTCTACACTGATTATTAACTAATTATCCGTGTAGAAATCGTGCAGATCTTTTGAACAAGTAAAAAATCATATTTTGTACACTGTTTTTAATATAATTGCCAAATCCGTGTATAATGTGCAGTGTACAAAGCCAGTTTTTGTAGTAGTGGATCTTGTATAATGTAATATACCAAACCCATGCTCCATATAACTTTCATCATAAATTTTGCTTCTTTGCACTTCATTCTTACTGATGAAACAGACAAAGACTCTTAAAGGCTATATATATGTTGATAAAGAGGTTTATAATTGGAATTCGACCTAAGTTTCTTGTTCATAGCAACAATTGATCCAACTTGGTTAAAAGGACAGCTTATCTTCTATCATTTATCCTCTCTGTTTTTTTTTTTTTCAATTTGAGCACCGATATAAATAAGGGTACTGGTCCAATCAGCGACAGAGATGTAAATTGGGTAATTAATGGATCAAAGACTATGAGGTCAACATGCCTCGCTGGATTAGTATTTTGTTAAAGGCCTCCATACTAATTTTTCTTGGTATAAATTGTTGAACTTTAATTTTAACTTTGCAGTAATTTTCTGTTTGGTATTTTTCTATTATCTATCTATCTATCTATTTTATTTTATTCACAATTGCTATTATATATAATTCCTATTTTGCAAATTTTTACTTTTGTTAATATATTGTTGGATGACAATTATAGCCAAACTTCCAGAAAAAAAAAAGGTTAAGATATTTTTCCATTAATCCTTTTTAAAAGTATTTTACTATTCACATGGAAAACATTTAATTCTAATTTGGTCTGGAAAATGTGAGAATTCAATGCTGGTATGAAACACGAGTTGCATCATGCTACTTTTTTGTGAGTTTAGCGGTCTCATGTTTTTTCTTTAACCTTTCAGTTTGTATACAAAAAAATATTTATTCTTTTACAATTTGGGTCTCTCTCTCTCTCTCTCTCTCTCTCTCTCTCTCTATATATATATATATATATATATATATATATATATATATATATATATATATATATATATATATATAGGTAATTAGTATATTTCTTCAAAAAAAAAAAAAGTTAATTAGTATCGTTTTCCTCCTCACATGGGGTAGTACAAAAGTTGGGCACAAAACTTTCCAAAGTCAAATTTCCAGGAAGTTCACTTATAAATACGTGGGACCCCATTTTCTCAAATTCTTGTTTTTTTTTTCTACCAACTTCTGATAAGTTTTATAAGCTTACAAGTTTAGGTTACCAAGTTTCATAAAGTATGAATTTTATTGTACTTTATTTTTAGTTTTTAAAATTTTGAAATAGGAACAGTTGATTTCAGAAAAAAAAAAAATAAGAAATATATCCAATGATTAAATAACCTCAAAGTTTGAGCGACTTCAGTTTTTAATTTTTATTTATTGAAAAAGTGACGCTAGAGGTACCATTTTATTTGAAATGCATGAAATATTTGACAAAAGACATGATAGTTTAACGATTCAATCACTAATACGGTACCATTTGTATCCACTAAACAGCCTCATGGTACCGCTCCAAGTCATCTTTTTTAGCTAAATAAAAGGGAAGATATATCAAAGGTTCTCATGAGATGAATGAGAATGTTCTGATTCCTACCTCAGATTGACCCCAAAATACTAATATGATGCAAATAAGTTCTAACTAAAGGATATTTTTGTTTAACTTTTTTAAAATATATATTTCATAATTTGTCCCTTATTGTACCGGAGAAAGTTGAAAAACTTTCAACTATTATCTCATGCCCAAATAGGTTTAAATTTACTTCAATTTTCACGCTATGATTGTACCTAGGCATTTTGATAGCGTGAAAAGTAAATTAAGATTCAATTCATTTTCGGCAGAGAAATTAACGCAATGATTTAATCGATATAGATAAGAATTTTAGTAACATGAGGAATCATAAATCAAAATTCAGTGCTCTATTTATGATAATGGAAATAGCGATTTAGGGAGCTACAAGGCAGGGACGAAACTAGAAAATTTAAATTGGAGAACATACATGTAAATGTTATGAATAAATTATTAATGTGGATGTCCATAACTCCCAACATTCATTCTCCACTACCCCCACTACTATTGGAATTCATATCCACTACTATTTGGAATTCAATTTCTTATTTATTATTGTAGTGGCTTTTCATTTACAATTTGTAGCCTATAAATAGAGGCTTTGTAATATTGTATTGTACATATGTAAGACATATGAGAAATATATGAATAAAGAGATTGTCATCTTGTGTTCTCTCTATCTTGTTTATTGTTTATTTATCTTTATTTTATAACACGTTATCAGCACGAGAGTTCTACTAGTTGAAGATTCGAGGTAACTTTGACATCTTTTATTTCAATTCTATTTAAATACATAATACTTCCAATAAGTAATTGCTAAATGAAATAAGTTATCAATTTATGTACATTTATTTTAAGATGTTTAGTATGGTTCATATAATTTTATATGAAGTGCAAATTTTATTTTAATCTTCCGGAAGAAGATTTAAAGAGATCTTCTTGAAGAAGATATATATATATGATATAGAAAAATTAATCTAAGAAAATTTTAATAAATCTTTCTGAAGAAGATTTATATGATGTACAAATTTTGTATGATATTCATTTTGTTATTTTTTTTTCAATAATTTAATCTTCTCGAAGAAGATTTCAAAATATATTAAGGTCTTCCTGAAGAAGATTTCAAAAGATATTAAGTTCTTCTTGAAGAAGATTTCAAGAAATTTTATATGATGTCCGTGCTAATTTTATTTTTCAATAATCATCTTCCTAAAGAAGGTTTCAAGAAATATAATTTGTTCAAGAAGATTCTAAGAAATTTTCCTGAAGAAAATTCCAAGGAAATTTATATGAAGCACAAATTTAAATGATGTTTATACTATGTTTTTCAATAATTTAATTTTCTTGAAGAAGATTTTTAGAAATATTTTAGATTTCTTGTATCCTTATGGTTGAATAAAATAAAGTTGCTGATGATCATGAATTTTGTCCAATTAGTTATGTAGCAACACATAATAATAACAATAATTTCAGGACAAACTCGTCGATGTGTACGTGATAATAAAGAAAATACACATCTTTCCACCGGAAGTGGAGAAATAATGAGAAAGAGAAAAATAGACATAATAGCTAATGAGAGAATTCATGTTATTGTTGTGGTGATAAATGTCATTAGTCACGTACCTGTTGTACGTCAAAATATTTTGTTGACATATATCAAGCACCACTAATAATAAGAAGAAGAAAAAGATGGAGACAAATTTTGTTTAGGTGATCTGGATCTTATTTGATATTTGCTCATTTGAATTTTCTTCATAGTAATTACAGAAAATAAAACTAATCACTTGATTAGTCATGATAGTATCCAAAATAAATAAATTAATAAAAATATTTTTGTTCTTGTTATTGTATTTTTTATTTTTTATTTTTGTTTATTACAAACTATTCGCATATAAATTCAATATGCATCGAATTGTACAGTGGCTATATAGTTAGAGCCAAGTGTCGGCTTGAAAATGGCTTCATCCCGCAGTGCAGAGGTATTTCCTAGCTAAGTTTCTTATTGTGATTTCTGGACTCTTTATTTTGAACTAAAAAGTGGCAAGTTTGTGCCTTGCACATAGTTGTAATTTTATTTACATCAAATCATTATATGTATAAAAAATAAAAGCATTTTTTCGGAATTACTTTATCACCCAAACTAGTCTAGTTTGATTGGATTTGTCCAAATTTTTTTTAGTGATTTTGATAAACAAATAAATTATTTGCATTATATGATGCATCAAATATATACTGGCACCATATGATGACTAATATATTGAAATTTTAAACCATTGCATCATACTGGAGCTATAGGTTCATTATATATTGTATTCAACCAAGTTATTTCCAAATAATTTTATCCTGCCTTACCTCAATTTTATATTTCTTTGCTTCATGCCTTTATCCTAAAATTAGAATTATAATCAACTCTGAATCATCTTTAAAATTATTTGTTTTTACTGGGAAATTGTTGAAAAATATATTTAATATATTTTAGTCGAATAATGCATTTTAGTTGACGTATTTATATTTTTATAAGAGATTGTAATTGTTGGAAGTGCAAGTTATGCACCTTGATAATTATATATTGTTTATATAAAAGAGATGATTTTCTTAAAACCAGGTATACATATATTTTTTTAAATGGACAATTATATACTTATTTTATGAATGTATGTATTCAGAATTATATTTAAATACATATATTTCTTTACGAGATTGTAATTGTTGTTAATAAAAAAAAAAAAAATTGAAGGCTCCGGAAGAGCAACCTTGTTGTTACATGGAGGAACACAAATTTATATTGATGATGCATTATATTTTTCTAAGTCTCAAATAAATTTGTTAAGTTTTAAGGATATCCGCCGAAATGGATATCATGTTGAGACAGTCAATGAAGAAGATGTTGAATATCTTGTTACTAGCTTAAAAAGTTGCATATTAGAAAAATTGCTTATGTTTTCCTCCAACTTGTACTACACATATATTAGTACAATTGAAGCACATATGATTGTAAATCTGAAGTTTACAAATAAAAATATGTTATTAGTTTGGCATGACCGGTTGGGCCATTCCGGATCAATAATGATGCGAAAAAATAATAAATAATTAATATGGACATTCATTAAAGAACCAGAAGATTCTTTAATCTTATGAATTTTTATTTGTTGATTTCATTTCTAGAACGTATACAAGATGATATTTGTAGACCAATATATCTACCATGTGAACCATATAGATATTTTTATGGTTATAATTGATGCATCAATAGTATGGTCACATTATCAACTCGCAACCTGACGTTTGCAAGATTATTTGCTCAATTGATTTGATTAAGAGCATAATATTATGATTATTCAATTAAGAAAATACGTCTAGACAATGTTGATGAACTTATTTCTTAGACAATGCATGTCTATTAGAATTGATATTGTACATCATGTAGCTTATGTTCATATACAAAAATGAGAACTTGTTATTTTGCATGCAACAATATTAATTCGCATCATGCCAACAAGCTATTATAAAACTTCCCCTTTATAATTGGTTTTTGGTCACATACTTAATATTTCCCATATAAGATTTTCTGAATGTGCGATATATGTTATAATTGCTCCACCACAACGCACTAAAATGGGACATCAAAGAAAGTTGGGAATTTATATTGAATTTGAATCTCCATATGTAATAAAGTATCTAGACCATTGATGGTAGATTTATTCACGGCTAGTTTGCCGATTATCATTTTGATGAATTAATATTCCCAACCTTAGGGGGAGAAAAACAATCAGCTGGAAAAATATATTAGTTGGAATGAATTATCATTGTCTAATTTAGATCCTCATAAATAATGTGAACTAGATGTTTAAAAGATAATTCGTTTAGATTAGTTAATCAATCGCCAGACGCATTTACAAAGAAAGTGACCAAATCACATGTACCAGCTGCTAATGCTCCAAATAAGGTCAATGTCCCTGTTGAACAGACTAATGAAATTATAACACGCATGAAGCGTGAAAGACCAATCGGTTCCAAAGATAAAAATCCTCGAAAAAGAAAAGGAGCAAAGAATGAAAATGGTCAAGTTGAGGATATGATAATTTCAGATAAAACTCTAGAAGAGAATCAAATTATAAGTAATATTGGAGTTCCAGCAGAAACTCAGGTATCTGAAATTCATGAAAATAAAGAGATCTCGATAAATTATATTATGAATGAAATAAGATGGAACCGAGATGAAATTGATATCAATGATATTTGTATATAATATAGCGCTAAATATAATGAATAATGAGGATCATGACTCGAAGTCTATTAAAGAATGTCGACAAAGAAATGATTGGCCAAAAACGGAAAGGCGCAATTGAGGCAGAATTAAACTCTCTTGAAAAATGAAAAGTTTTTGGGCCTGTAGTCCCAATACCCGAAGGCATAAAGCCAGTAGGATATAAATTAGTATTTATGCGAAAATAAAATAGGAAAGGTAAAATTTTGAGATATACTCATCTGTGGTGGATGCAACAACTTTTCAGTACATAATTAGTCTGGCAGTCCATGAATGACTTGATTTTCGCCTAATAGATGTTTTTACAGTCTATTTATATGGCTCGCTTGGTAATGATATATATATGAAAATCCCTGAAGGATTTAAGATGCCGGAAGCATATAATTTAGGTTCTCGAGAACATTATTCAATTAAATTGAATAAATCTTTATACGATTAAAGCAATATGGACGCATATGCTATAATCGTTTAAGTGAATATTTATTGAAACATGGATATAAAAATGATACGATCTGTCCATGTATTTTTATGAAAAGATATAGAAATAATTTTGTTGTAATTGCAGTTTATGTTGACGATCTAAGTATCATTGGAACTCCTGAAGAGCTTCCAAAAGTAATAAATTAAAGGAAGAATTTGAGATGAAAGATCTTGGGAGAACAAAATTTTGAATTGGATTGCAAATCAAACATTTAAAAATGACATTTTTATGCATCAAGAAAATTATATTGCAAGAGTGCTGAAATAATTTTATCCATTAAGCACTCCGATGGTTGTAAGATCATTAGATGTGAATAAAAATCTTTTTAGACCTTGAGAAAGTGATGAAGAACTACTTGGTCCTGAAGTACCATATCTTAGTGCAATAGTAACATTTATGTATCTTGCTGGACATACAAGATATAATATATCATTTGCTGTAAATTTATCAGCAAGATCTAGTTCTTCTCCTATGCGAAGACATTGGAATGAAATTATATATATACTTCGCTAACTCTGAGATATTTTAGCAAGACACTAAGCAAACCGAGAATATGTTTGGTTAAGATCTGTGATTCAACACATTCGTCAGGCATGTAGTTTGTCTTCTGGAGAAATGATCCTGAAGATCATATATTAAGATAATATTATATGTATTACTCAATTAAAGGAATGATACATTAAAGGAGATAGAACAAAATATATTCCATTAAAGTTCTTTTTCACAGATGATCTCCAAGATGATAATGTTACTATTATTCAACAAATTCGTTCAAGTGAAAATCTAGCAGATCAATTCACTAAGGCGCTCCTATTGTAATATTTGAAAAGCTAGTTCGTAATATTGGAGTTCGTCGACTTAAAGATCTTGATTGATGTTGTAATGAGGGGGAGTTAATATGCACTATATTTTTCCTTAACCATGGTTTTTTCCACTGGGTTTTCCTGGTAAGGTTGTAGTTGTGTATTAAAAGGAATATTGTACTCTTTTTCCTTCACTAGGTTTTTATCCCATAGGGTTTTTCCTAGTAAGGTTTTAATGAGGCATATTCTTAGGTAATGGACATCCAAGGGGGAGTGTTATGAATAAATTATTAATGTGGATGTCCATAACTCCCAACATTCATTCTCCACTACCCCCACTACTATTGGAATTCATATCCACTACTATTTGGAATTCAATTTCTTATTTATTATTGTAGTGGCTTTTCATTTACAATTTGTAGCCTATAAATAGAGGCTTTGTAATATTGTATTGTACATATGTAAGACATATGAGAAATATATGAATAAAGAGATTGTCATCTTGTGTTCTCTCTATCTTGTTTATTGTTTATTTATCTTTATTTTATAACAGTAAAATATATAATGTGTAGTAGCTCGAATTTGAAATCAAATTTTCACACAATCACAAATTAGAGTACTAACTACTAAGTTGGATAACTAGTTAAGGATGTCTGGTGTGTGTTACTGAGACTATTCAAAGGCAATCTGGGGTATTTTGATTAGGGGTAGAATTTAGGTTATTCAGTTTAGTGTCTCTTGTAGTTGTCAGACTTTGATTAATGGAAGGGCTTCATGTCTCATTTTAAAAAAAATATTTCTAACCACTAAGTTTAACATTTTATAAAGAAGGCTGAAATATATATGTTTAAAAATTATAAAGTGCATAGAATAAAATTGTTGATTTGTATTAAAGGGTTTGCTTAGTCGCCCCTAATTTTTTAGGAAGCTGATATGAGTACCCGCACTGTACCCGCACCTAAACTGTCATAACTGTTTTTGGGGACCGCAACCGTTCCAAAACTGTAATTTTGTTTTACAAGTATTAATAGTAACATCAAGGAAAACCCTACTCCGCTGCATGAAGATAATGCAACATGCATTGCACAAATCAAAGAAGGATATATCAAAGGAGACCGGACTAAACATATTGCGCCAAAGTTCTTTTCAACACATGACCTACAAAAGGAAGGCGTAATCAATGTTTGCCAAGTCCGATCAATCGATAATTTGGCAGACATATTCACAAAATCTTTGCCGACGAAGGTTTTTGAACAACTCAGAAAGAAGATAGGTCTACACCGATTGAAGAATATTCAATGATATCTAAATGAGGGGAAGCGTTATACGCACTGTACTCTTTTTCCCTTAATCAAGTTTTTATCCCAATGGGTTTTTCTTGATAAGGTTTTTAATGAGGCAGTACACGGTCCGGAAGTATCGTGTTAATATTGATCCTGAAGTATCATGTTAATATTGATCCTGAAGTATCATATTAATAGCGTATAATGAAAGATGAACATCCAAGGGGAAGTGTTGTAAATCAAATTTAATATGATTTATGTGGATGTTCAATTCATTGCCCCACTTCTCCACTACTCCACTACTCCACTACTATGGATATTTATTTTATTCTTTATTATTGTAACATCTCTTTCTAGCCTATAAATAGAGGCTTTGTAAAAGCAAGAATGTACATACAATTAGAAGAGAATAAAATTCTGCAATTGCTCTCTATCTCTCTTGTCATTTACTTTACTTTTGTTGTAACTTCATTTTAATTTTACAACAAGGAAGATATTGACTTGATAGAAGTCTTTCAGATTGAGGCAAGACAATCAAATTAAGTTCTGCAGAATCTTCTCTCTCAAAAAAAAAAAAATTACAGAATCAAAGTAGTTTTTTTATTTGGATTTTACTTTATTATATATATAATAGCGGTCATAGCAACTTGCATGAGATGTAAGTATTTTACCAATATATAATTATATAATTTTACTTTAAAACATTTCTTGCAGAAAAAAAAATACACAACATCAACGATATGAATTTGACCAAAGATTTATGTTATTATATAACAGTCATAGCGACGTGAGAGATAACACACTTGACATAATTAGTTTCTAAAGGGTCCGACTAATTGTCCCCAAGCTTCTATCCCCGGATTATCCCCAAAAAAACTGTCATTTGACTTGCGCGAATACTGTAAAACTCTACAACCAATACTGTAACTTCAACAACATATCATGTATAATAAGAAGTTTAAAAGTCCAACAATCCAAGTTAATTGGAAGTGGTTCCCAAGTTAGTTGCAAACAGTTAGCAACTTGCAAAGCCACTGTACTTCCGACTGAACTTGAAAAACTGACGGCTTCTAGAAGGTTTCAAAAACAAACAATTCTCAAATTTGTAGTTATTTACAAATAACACCTAAAATTGTGCAAAATTAATTTTTTTGCATCAAATTTTTTTTTCGATATTAAAATTTAAATTTTATTTTTATTTTTTTCGTATTTATCTTTTTTCTTCAATTATTGATATTTGTATATCGATCTATATCATGTAAAATAAGGCTTACATATTGTAAAATTAACATATGCAAACTATAAAACTGACATATGTTAATAGCAAAATATAAAACTGACATATATTAATCACAAAATAAACTGACATACTGTAAAATAAGACTTACGTACTGTAAAATTAGCAGATGCAAACTATAAAACTGACATATGTTAATAGCAAAATATAAAACTGACATATATTAATCACAAAATAAACTAACATACTGTAAAATTAGCAGATACAAACTATAAAACTGACATATATTAATCACAAAATAAACTGTTCAAAACCATAAACTATAACAATCAACTATAAGATGTCACCACCCATAACTGTTACCACCCATAATTGTTACCACTGATTCACAAGCACAGAGAAAAATTCAACAAAAAAACATGGCTAATACATCAATACAAACATGGCTTCTTCACTTCATAACCCTCTGGTGCACATTATTCGGATGAGTGAGAAGTTTCATCGCTAGAACCACACGTTCTTTTGATATATCATCCTGCAAAAAAAAAAATAAGCAAGGTTAAAAATTGGAGTTATGAACCATTAGCAGATGCAAACAATCAAAGCAACTTACTGTAAAATTGTTATATGTATCCTGCAAAATTGTTGATGTATCCTGTGAAATTTATCATGTAAAATTGCACAGTAAAATAATACTATAACCAAAGTGAATCACAGTAAAAACTGTCTAATACATAATTTGCATCTGCTAATTTAACAGTATCGAAGGCTTATTTTACATGATATAGATCCATATATAAATATTAATAATTGTTATATATACCCTGTAAACTTGTCGTATGTATCATGTAAAATTGTTATATGTATCCTGTAAAATTGCACATATGCTGTAAACTAAAGTAAATACCGTAACTCTAGTGACTCATAGTAAAAACTGTCTAATATATAATTTGCATTTTCCAAATTTACAGTATTCAAGGCTTATTTTACATGATATAGATCCATATATAAATATTAATAATTGGTATATGTATCATGCAAAATTGTTATATGTATCATGTAAAAATGTACTATGTATGCTGTAAAATTGTTATATGTATCATGTAAAATTGCACATATCCTGTAAACTAAAGTGAATACTGTAACCCAAGTAAAAACTGTCTAATACATCCTGTCAAATGTTGTTTATGAGTACAACTGTTAAATAGATGCTGTAACTATGATTAACCAAAGTGAATACTATAAACTGTTGCACATATCCTGTAAAATTGTTATATGTATCCTATAAATTACATACTGTGATAAACTTATACAACCATACTATAAATTGTTACATGAATCTTGTGAAATCAATGTATCCATACTGTAAATTGTTACATATATCTTAGGAGATAAATCCTATAAAATATTGTATAGATCATGTAAATTTATTAGATAGATCCTGTAAATAGATGTTGTAAACTAAAATTTTCAAATATTGATCGAGAGAAGCGCGATTTGGTCGAGACAGTGGTGATCACCAGAGAAATCGAGAAAGTATACAGATTGTCGATTTGAAGAAAAAAACCAAAATTAGCATATCGACAATTGCATTGTGTCAAAAATCAAAATAGTGGAAAATCATAATCTAAATTTGACGAAATATTAATTAAAAAATTAAAAACTCTAGATCCTTCGAAAAAATCGAATCAATGACAAATAAAATCTGAGAAAATCAATCAATCATAACTAGACCAAAGTTTGAGATGCAATATCGCGATTGTATGATTTTGAGGGCTAAAATTGAAGGAAAATCGAAACCGTGATCTGAAATCAAAACTACTTCGATATTCAAGAAAATTGAGGTATGAAATGAAAACCTGTAGCGTGACACCACCGCTGTCTTCTTCGTCGTTCAAGTGGTCCAGTATTTCGTCGCCGTCGCTACCGTCGACAGGTAACTTTCTTTTTCTTCACCGTCACGCGTCACCGTCGCTGCCGTCGAGTGTCACCATCGTTGCCGTCGCTGCCGTCGCTGCCGTCGCGGCTGTCGCGGTGCCGCCGCGGCCGTCGCTGCCGTCGCGGCTGTCGCGGATCGGATTTGGGGCGCTGTGCGACGACGAGAGAGGATTTGGGGTGCCGCGGCTGCGCGAGAGAATGAGAGAAATAGAAAGAGAAATGAGAATGGGACGGGGAGTCGCGACTGAATTAGAAAGAAATGAGAATAGAGTTTTTGATGTTGGACCGACCGTTAAAAGACAGTTAAAAGCTTATCCAAAACATCCGGGGATTTTCCGGGGATTGATAAGAGGGGATTAATACCTTTTCTCAAAAAAAAAAAAATTCCTAAATACTAAGATGTGTATAACACAATTCGTCTCGCAATATGCAATGCAAACAACACAAGAGATTGGAATTTATTTAAGAATTATAATGTACCTTAGCTATATCAATTACATATTTATATTAAATGTGATAGAAGCATAATACATGAGCCATCCTATCAAAATAAATGAGAAGAGATAAATAAATCAAATAATTGGCATAGTTCATAAACTTAATTGCTTAACCCTCTTTATGTATTACTAGATCTATCTTTTGGCTTAATTTGTCTCGAAAATAAAAATACATAGTAAAAGAAATTTTAATTTTCAAATTGAAATAAATGCTCTCAGATAGAATGCAATATGATAAAATGTATAGAAACATAAACAATTGTTCACATAGTAAAATAACTAATTTTTATTTAGATACCCAAAAGATTTATAAAATTAATACAATGTTAAAATATTTTTTACCATACGATTAAATTTGATAATAACTAATATATCATCCAATAATAAAAAATAATTAACGACATGATATATCTTAGAAGCTTTAAAAATAAATATGTAAGAAGTATCAATATATATTATCTATGTTGCACGGATACACCTAAACAGGCGACGTATCGGTATCGGACACGTATCGGATACCGATACGCGCCCGATACGGCACCGATACGTATCTGATACGCCAGCTGGCATATCCGTCTACGTGGCATATCCTTACTCGGCCGATACGGTCGCCGATACTCCGTTGAAACAGCTGGATACGGTTGGATTCGTGTGGATACGCCTGCGAACCGTGAGCTGCGCCCGTGAGCCGCGCGTGAACCAGCGCAAATTTTCTGCCCCGCGCGTGAATCAAACTGGGGCTTCTTCTGTGAGGGTCAAATCCTTTGACCACTACACCAAAGTTGCATTTGTGATATATTCAAGTAACTATAGTATTTAATATATTCTTATGTTATGTCTTTAATTTTTTATACAAATTTGATTTAAGTTATGATTATCTAAATACAATATATAAAATAACAAAAAATAATATATATATAACAAACGTATCGTATTCTAAATTTTTGAAAATTATTGTATCGCCGTATCCGTATTGTATCCGATATGATACTCGTACCCGTATCCATGCAACATAGTATATTATGAATTGTGGTGCGCTATGGGGGTTAGAATCTTGTTCTAATAGTTCTGTATCCTTAACAAAATATCTCTGCCTCAATATCTTCTTTATTAATCGTAGTAGCTTAATTAAGCGACAACGCATCCACAACCTCGATCCTCTGTTAAAAAAATCATACAAGAAACATTTTTAATTTTGTTGAATATCTCTTGTTATTTGTGAAGGAAGATCAGTTGTTATTTGTGAGTTTACTTGGATTTTTTTTTTTTCCTTTTTGTTGACCGTGTGGTCAAGTCTCCCTTGTTATAATTTCATAATTACCAGATCATAGAGAATAGAATCTTCTAGAAAAAAATAATCACTTGTTACGTACAATCTTGTAAAAAGTTTAATAATCATCATTTTATAAAATAAATAAGTACCGCACAACAAGTTATTGCAATCTAAGAACCAGTCATTACTTTAATGACCAAAATAATATTCTTCGTATAAAAAATTACACAGTCGTCGATAGGGGTGTCAACGGGTACAGTAAGAGTCGGGTGGAAATATTTTCATATCTATATCCGTTACAAATTGTCTTTATCCGTACTCTATCCTTACCCGCTACAAATTATCTTATCCGTATTCTACTCTCACCTATTATGATTGTCGGATAACGAAACGGTAGCGGATATATAACGGATAATACTAATATAATAATTGTTTTTATTTTTATTAAATAAAACATTAAAACATATATATTCATTTCAGGCATGAATAGTACTTTATTGGAAAAAAAATTTTGATCATACTAAGCACAAGTAAATTAATTAAAGTACTCTTTTCAATGCTTATTAATATATATAATATATATAATCTTTTTTATAATTATCCGATCGGGTAATGGGTATGACATAGACTTTATCCGTACCCTTACCCATTTAGATAACGAAAAAAATCTTTACTCGTATTCGTACTCGATAAGTTTACGAAAAAGAAATCTTACCTATATCCGTCTTATTAGATATGATACGGATCGGATAAACGCATAAAAATGTGTCATTGACACCCCTACTCACAGATTTTTAGTTATTGTCAACCTATGGCACTTAATGGGAGTGGACTCCACGTCAGCAATACTATCCCATGATTTATTAAAATATTGATTATCTAAACTTGAATAATTTGTCTAAATCATCCGTTTGTTGAGTATTTTTATTCTAAAATAAAAATCAAAATCAAAATTATATATGTGATATGAATGTATAATCGTACTGCAAGGGTTCGATCGTAGGATATAGTGATACAGATCAATTGTAATTTATTCAATTAATCGCTATCTAACACAGAATTTATGTGTAAATTAATTTTAAGAGATATAAAATTTACCATTAGATATGCAACGAAAGTTTTTGACGATTCTATTTATATATAGTATCCGTAGCCTTCTCTGTTTCGCTTGTGTATTGGAAGTACGCAGTAATCACAACCACGTCTCTATCTACCACGTCTCTACCAGTATTCACATAATTAAACTTGTGTCTAATTTCTATTTTGGATCAGATTCAAATCTGAAATAATTAACACACACACACACACACATATGAGATGTGCTATAGTGAGTTGCGAAGTAAGGATCTTGTTTTACTTCACGCTCATATTTTTGTTTTCAAAAATCAAACAGTCGATCCAAACCGCTCAACATGATATCCATATTGAAATGTGCTTGGAAACAAAATTTTATATATTTTGGAAAAAAATTACTATTTTTTAGATAGGTAGAAAACTGCTGTTGTTGAATGGATTCTGGACCATAAAAAACAATGATTTTGAAATATTCTAAAAAATTAGTAAACAATTTAAAAAAAATGTAAAATTTGGTCTCCTAACACATTTCAATATGGAGATCATGTTGAGCGGTTCCGATTGTCACTTTGATGTTTCAATATAGAAAATATGAGTGTGAAGTAAAACAAGACCCTTACTTCGCAACTCACCGTAGCTCAACTCATATATATATATAGGAGGGATCCACTTACAACATTTAAAATTACAACATCTGACAACAATTTAGTTTTACGATTTTAAAGTCCAAACAATCGATCCAAACCATTCAACATGTAATCTGTACTAAAATGTGTATGAAGATCAAATTTTACATTTTTTTGATTTTTTTTACTATTTATTAAGTCTTTTACAAAACTGTTGTTTTTCCGTGGTCCAGAATTATCTAAAAACAACAATTTTGTAAAATACGTAATAAATAGCAAAAAAAATTCAAAAAAATGTAAAATTTAATCTTCAAGCACATTTTAATACATATTACATGTTGAACGGTTTGGATTGACTGTTTGGACTTTAAAAAATCGCAAAACTAAATTGTTGTAAGATGTTGTAACTTTCAAATGTTGTAAGTGGATCCCTCCTCATATATATATATATATATATAGGACAGTGCTACGGTGCTATGCATAGCATAGAGGCCTCCGTGCTACAGCTCACTTTTCAGTTTTCAAAATCCTAACGGTCGATCCGAACCGTTCAACATGATCTCCATATGAATATGTACTTGCAAACCAAATTTTACATTTTTTAGAATTTTTTTACTATTTATTAAGCCACTTTGAAAAAACACTAATTTGTACACAACAGTAAAATCTGCTGGACCATTGTATCAGCGATTTTCAAAGTGGCTTAATAAATAGTAAAAAAATTCTAAAAAATGTAAAATTTGGTTTGCAAGTACATATTCATATGGAGATCATGTTGAACGGTTCGGATTGACCGTTAGGATTTTGAAAACTCAAAAAATGAGCCGTAGCACGGAGAGGCACTTATATACGCGTAGCATATTAGCCAGATTCTATATATATATATATATATATATATATATAGAGAGAGAGAGAGAGAGGATATATATATCTATATATATAGTCCGGTTGCACTTTCTCTAGTATTTCAACAATATACTTTTGATCTCCAAAATATATCGAATCGGCTTCAAACGATAAATTCAAACCGTTTAAACCAATTTCCTTAATGAGACCTTCGTTTCTATATTAAAAAAAATTATTTTCGAATTTATTTACTATTAAGTCAAGCGGTGAAAAAAATGAAGGTTTTTAATAAAATAGTGCATTAAAATGGACATAAAATCCTTCATAAGTTGATCTCCTGACTTGATAGTAAATAAATTCGAAATGAAATTTTTTATATGGAAACGAAACGAGATCGGTTTGGATTTATTGTTTGAAGCTAATTCGATAGATTTTAGAGATCAGAAGCATATTGTTAAAATACGAGGAAACGCGTTAGCCGAACTATATATATGTGCATACTAATACACAAATTGATCGCACCACTTTGTTCACACCAATTCAGTCAAACATAAGACTGCAAATTTTCGGACGACATCCAATATAATTTAATTCATATTTAATTTCATAAATTAACTCTTAATTTCGACCTACAACTATTTAGCAAGGACATTATTTGTTGCACATACCTCGTACGTAATAGAATCACTGTCCACTATGTATAATAAGAATTCGGATCTCATAGAGTAATTCAATTTTTTAGTTTAGATCCAGCCCGTCCGAAATGCTCTAACACGAATTTTAAAGAGCCCGGATCCTTCAAATAATACTGAACTCTTGCACTATCTCCGAATAGACACCGGACACGTCTAAACTCAAAAATTGAGTTACTTTAAGGGATCCAGACCCGTATAATAATCGGCCATTATGGATTCGTTACCTATTATTGATGAAATCTTTTAATTCGACATTTAAATGCCAAATTTGACAAATAAATGCAAAAAAATTACGGCATATTATGATACTATATATAAACTTAAAAATAGTACCAAAATGCTCCTCTTCAAATAGATTATGATTATATATGATGCATTTGAGCTCTAAGCTTTAGTTATGAATGGTCGTATTAATTGCAACTTTCAAAGAAATTGAACACCATATTAAATTAATTGTAAATTATTTTGCAAAATCATGCATGCATAACACATGCAGCTCAATTAATGAAATCAGATAAATTCAACATGAATAAATTATAGTTAATTTTGTATGGAGCATTAAAATAAATCTCAGTATCTGTACGGATCATTTATATTTATATAATAAGTTTTTTATTGATGGATTGTCCTTTAATTTTGAGTGAGATATTACATTTTTTTTATAAAGTAATAAGGATCCAGCTCCTATTCAGAATTTCATTGATGGTGTTATAATTTTGAAATTTAATGTTTGTCACTTAATTGATTTGAAAATTTTGACCATCATCTCATCTCATGCTAATTTTTTTTTTATAGAATTAGTAGTTACTTGTTTCTGCATAGTTTCGGTTCAAAGGCTAGCTATTTCAAATTAAAAACTGAAACAATAAATGATTTAATTAAGTTAAAAATGATACTACAAAAATTTCTTTGATTGGTCTAGGGCTGCAAACGAACTGAACCGATTCGAACTTACCTCCAGTTTGAGTTTGGTTTGAATTAATTTCGAACTAAGTTTGGTTTGAATTAATTTCGAAACGAACTCAATTTCGAATTGAATTTTTTACGAACTCAATTTCAAACTTTTACGAACTTTGTTACGACTTACGAGTTATGAATTATGGCTGGGCCATAGTTCGAAATTACAACACTTCAATAAAAACTTAGACATTCTGAATTCTAATTACACAGTACACCAAAGTTTATATCAAAATTCATTACAAATACCAAAATTTATATCAAACACCAAAGTTTGGTACAATCACAGAATCCAAAGTTTTCCAAATAGCCAACATGAGCACCATCACCAAAGTTTTCAAATATCCAAAGTATTCAAAGTACAATTTAAATATCAATAGAAGTACAGAACAATCACCAAAGTCTTAGAATTATTACAAACCCAAATATATATTATCCTAAATAAAACATTAAAGTTCATTATTAGCGGAAATTAATAGTTCACGTTTGAGTTAATTTCGAACTAAGTTTGGTTTGCGAACCTATTTCGAACGAACTAGGTCCAATTTGAGTTTGGTTTGAATTAATTTTGAACGAACTCAATTTCAAATCAATTTTTTTACGAACTTTTTTGAATCAAACACGAATCAAATTACGAACTACGAATTTTTTGTGCAGCCCTAGATTGGTCCTATACTAAGCTAGATAAACTAGGTACATATATATTTGAAACTAATTAACATGTAAAGATCTTCTTTTATCAAGGCCTCACATGCATAAATAACTTACGTCTTTTGTTGGCAATGATTGGGAAATAATTAATCATTATTCTCAGATTGAATTATCAACTAATTAATCATGGCGAGGCTTATTAATTATAATGCACTACAGTCAGATAACAGTTAAATAACAGTTGCCAGTTGGCCTGACTGAGAATTGAGAAATCACATTTATACGAATTGCTACCATCTCATGACCGTATCAGACTATCAGTAAGATATGAAGTTAATTTAATTGATCATTTTGTAAAATTAATAATAAATCACATGCCACGGTAGTTTTCTTGTTAAATTAATTAATTTATAAAGACAGATTGTACCTATTTGAACCAAACTTAATTTCAAAGTCAGCTTTTCTCCAAAGTCATCAAATCTTTTTAAAAAATTGTGAAGATTTCTTATACTCAGGATATACTTCGCAGCGTCGTTTTCAAAAAAAAATATTTAAAACAAACAAGGCAAATATTTTGTAATCTTTTTTTATTGGAAGTTCGGTTAGCAAATCCTGATGGTAAGTTGAACCAATAAAATCAACAATACTATCAAAGTCTTAACGAACACCAAATTAAACAATATTATCAGACAGTATCACATATATATATATTAGCACAATAGAAAGCAAGAGATTTATTTGTAGATCAATTAATTTGATTAATTGTTATGAAAGTAATTAGTTACTACCCACCACATAAGAGATCTCAAGTTACATTTCCCATTGCTCTCATTGCTTTCAACAAATTAAGTAGTTCTCAAAACATAATTAATAAAACCATGCATGATGCTAAATTTCTGTTGCATTCCAAAATGATAAAATTTACATTCTGGATGAAATTAGAAAGGACCAAATTAAGAGAAATTGCCTCCTGATCGGCCTCTTATCATTTCATTATTCTCTCTCTTCTCTCTTTTTCTTTGTCAAATTCTCTCTAAACACCCAAACACCTTTCTGCTCTAACTCAAAATAAGCAAGAGAGAAATTCTCAAAAGACTTGTTATGTACATTTCCAAAAATTTCTCCTTTTTGAAGTGGGTGCACAAGATATTCTCAAATTTGACATAAATGTCACCCCTGAAAGTTCTACAATCAAAACTAAAAATCGAGATAATTATATCTACAGCTGTTCTGCTTCATAGACCGCTCGGCTGATCAATTGTTCGAAAACTGACACCGAACAAGGAATCCGTAATGCACCCGAATGATTGTACCCGAACTCGTCAGCAACTTGGCTTAGCAGCTCGGCAAAAGCCGGCTGAGATAGAAGCTCGGCTTTTATGACGAACCGCTCTGTCTGTT
Organism: Carex myosuroides; assembly: GCA_028015225.1. NCBI lineage: Eukaryota > Viridiplantae > Streptophyta > Magnoliopsida > Poales > Cyperaceae > Carex > Carex myosuroides. Next base: position 8,428,436 of record CM051488.1, read on the forward strand.
CGTCTGCGTCTTCTCCCACATAGACCGGCACGTGGCCGCTAGGTACACGAGCGCTCCGCGGCCGACTGTAGCCCGTTGCCGACTTGGTTTTTCGGTAGAGAGGTTGGTATTGGGAGGAATCTCCTACTCTGGACAGCCTTCTAAGTATCTTCTTCATGGATTTAGAGAAGATGAGAGTGAGAGAACTAAAAGCCAAAGAAAAGCTTAGAGAGAGAGGGGGATGAAGAGTGAGAAAACAGAGGAGCTAGTGAGATGATGGTGGTTGCATTTGCATCATGAGGGTATATATAAATACATGAGGGGAAGAGGGGCTGAGGGGGGGAAGTTATTAAGAAAAGAGGTGTTTAGGTAAGTTAGGGAAAACACAAATAGGTGATATATTTTAATTATTAATCGAATGGCTTTGGAAGTGGTGGTACCCGGATGACGGATGTGTACTAACGAGTACGAGTTGGTATTAGTGGCACAACTGGAATTCATAGTCTTTCTTTTTGTGTATGTAACTGTGAAGATATCATGTAACGGGTTGATTTATTATAACATCTAATTCGCTTTATTTATTGAGATATGGTTAAGGCAGCAGAATGTAGAAGTTAATTAATTTCTTGTTGATTCGCCACCTCATATTTGTACGAAAGCCCGTTTAATTATGAAAATATTAAATCCTTTTTGAGTTCCGGTTTCTCATGCAAAGTTGTGGGGTCATGACTCTCATCATAATACCGTGTTCACACATCAGCATACAGTTTATAAACAACCAAATTGCATGCATGCCCTATGAATTATGGAAAATATTATCCTTACCCCAATAGGATCCTAGTTGGCTAGTTGCCATAATTTTAATCTTAACTGAGTAACTCGCACCTTAATTTGAAGTGGGAATTTCACGTATACCCCTCAAAAACATCAAAATTACGTATTTTCCCTTTAAACTTCATGATATCATATTTACCCTTCTAAACTTCAAAACTCACAAATTTACCCATTTTATTGTCTTTTCTATTAAAACTCATTTTAAATTTATAAAATGCCTATTTTACCCTTTGTATATAACTACAGGTATTTCCTAAAAAAAACAAAACTTAGGAACAGACCTTACAGCCCGTAGGCGTTTAGATTACTTAAAATTTGAAACATTTGAGTACATCAGACCTTATAGCAAAATAATAAAAAACAACTAACGTGAAAAGTTCATTTTAAATTACATAATCATCATAAAGAATACTAATTTAAACTAAAATAAGTGTGGCCAATCTCCATTTCAATGTTTAGGTCATCAGTGATGGTACTGGGGCTATCAATAACAATACCAGTAACCTCCTTTTGAGCAGTCTATCCATATGTTCGCGTCCAATTGGCCAGTCGATGAGGTGTTTGCAACGCTTCTCGTGGCAAATCCAGATATGCAGCCGACTCTGATTGGATTAGTATATATATTTGCATACACCTCACCACTGTTTAGATATACTTGTTCTTGCAAGATCCAACAGAGTATGTGTTATGTCATAGACATAACGAAGCAACAAAGAACACGAATTGAACACGAATAGTGAAGAAATAGAATCAATTTAATTGAAATTCAAAGAAATGGGATACCACAGCCTTAGACCAAACCTTAGTTCAAACTACAAAATTACAGTATGATAGTCTGATTTGAATCCATAAATACATTTATAGGCGAAACTAATACCAAAGAAATTATCTAAAATCATTATGTAGATTTTTGTATTCGTTCTATGGACAACACATCAGCCTCCAAGTCAGACTTTGGCCCAGCAGCTTTTTTGGAGAATTTTATCATTTGGTCTCCAGTTCGTGAGTCGTGACTTCATTACTGAACTTAGATTATCCACACGTCATCGTCCGTAACCTTCCCACAGTCATGGGCAGATCATTAAAAGAGGGGCCCAGTCGCAGTGTTATGTCTTTTAAATAATTTCTTGAGCGTGCATCTGCCCCGCCTGCCCAAGAGCTTGTCTCTTTCAATCAAAACTTTGACGGAGTGAAAATCAGAGCCTAAACGGGTCGATCGCAACCCGGGTTGTGACAGTATATGCCACTGATCTTATCGGAAACAAGTATTCAGACAAACCTAACCCAAGAGAGCTCGGTGATAGCTTCTATACATTTGAGACATGGACTGATCAATTCAACGGCTTCTGCTTCTGTTCTGACGCGCTAAGAGAAATACCTGTGACTGTGAGAATACCTGAGATATTTTATTATTAGTTTTTTTTTTAAAATAAATTCTCTTTTGGACGAAGCTCCTCAGTGAGAGGTCCATTGGAGTATAGCAAACAAACTTAACAAACACATTAGTTGTATACATTAGCATCTGCAATGAAAAAAGCTTCCCAAGAGGTATGTTCCTGAGTTACATACAAAGGGTAAAATAGGTATTTTATAAATTTAAAATGACTTTTAATAAAAAAAATAATAAGATGGGTAAATTCCCGAGTTTTTGAAGTTTAAAATGGTAAATATGATATTATGAAGTTTAGAGGGGGGAAATACGTAATTTTGATGTTTTTGAGGGGTATACATGAAATTCCCCCTAATTTGAAAAATGAATTGACCAAGATTTGAGCATTGATCACATACAATGGAAATAAATCAGCACCAACAAAATATCGACTATCCCACAATCAAATTTTTTCTTAAATGGCATTTAAAAATGAAATAAATCAGGACCAACAAAAATTGACTATCCCACAATCAAATAAAGGGGTTTAGTAAAGATTTCAAAAAAAAATAGAAAAAGAGGAGAAAGTGTAGATTATGTGAGATAGGGAGCGCTAGAGAGGCGTCAGCGAGTACGTGTCTAAATAAATATAGACTTCTATACGTAAAAATACATAAAAAGATGTATAGAATAAAAAAAAAAAGGTAAACTATTTGATCAGAGAGCTGATATTCAATTCAAAATTTTATCTTCTAATCACAGCTGTTGACGGAACAGAACATGTACATGCTTAATAAGAAAGAAGAGATTTATAGATTTTATTTTGAATATGATCTGATTAACACTCAAAGATTTAATAGCGAAGGGATAAGAAAAATCCAAATAAATTAACAACAAGGCTTGAATCGTTTCTGACCGAACCAATTATTATAGATATTTATTGTTCATTTAAAGAGCGACATTGTTTTATAGATTCTTTTATTAATTCGGTGTATATGAATTCATAATATACCGATTCAGTTCAATTGATAACTAATAATAATAATTGCAATGAAGATATATAGCGTGGCAACATTTTTTTTTTATATAAAGAGGTGATATATTCAATGGAGAAAATTAAGTACAACATTCTTTGTTTTGTAATTCTTCCTTGAGTTAACGAACTTTAATTGAAAGTCTTATTTATCAAAAAAAATATTTTCAAATAAAAAGGGTCTGTCGTGAAACTTTCTTCCCAGATTTTTATTTCGTTCCGGTGCTGCCGTCAAACTTTCTTCTCTAATTAATTAAATTTTACTAATTAAGTTAATTATGCGACTACATGAACCCCATAATCACTACTTTATCGTTCCTGATAATTAATTGCCATCATCAATTTAAATTATCTCTAAACCATTTTATCTATATTTTTGGACGTACTCTAACACGGAACAAACACTCATAATGAACACAACTGAGATTACTTCCTATAAAAATGTCACGTGAAATTAAATGGATGTAACATAATTTCTAAAAGCACGTGTTGCAATTTTATTTTTATTTTTGGTATATAACATAATTTTTAATTTAGAAAGTTTTATTTTCAAGAAATCATTTTTTAACTGTGGCTTCCGTTCTTTCTTTCATATTAATAATTGCTGACGTGATCACTAAAATAAAATTAAAGTTAATTGCACGAGTGTAGATGTTTATAAAATTAAAATTAACATAATTTTTATTTAGTGCTTGATAACTATTTTTTGTTTCTTCTCAATTTTGATGTAGATACTATATTGTTTGCCAGCAATTTGGAAATTTAAGTGTTTTAACATTAACTGACATACATACTTTGATAAAATATTTCGTTAATACTACAATTTATATTTTTTTAAATTAAAATGCACACTTTAAGTTCTAGACTATTATGTGTATTTTTTTTAAGGCTAAAATGCACTCTATGTTCTAGACTACAATATTGACTTATATATATATTTTTTTTTTTAAACTAAAATGCACACATTTTATAAATAAAACATTTTTGCTGTTTTTGAAAATATTGTAATACGCGTTTTTGCCAAAACATACGAAGATAAGTTGGGACAAAAAATTGGAAGCCAAGTAGAAAAATATTTAATATATTATGCAAGAATAATAATAAATGGTTGACCAAATTAATTAATTGTATCTCTCACTAACATTATTGACGTGTCACATGCTAAAGTCTAATTACAATCTCTGTCTTTGTTTTGAAAAAGTTAATTAGCACAATAATTTTATTGAGTTTAGAATTTCATATATTTCCAGCTTGTATCTTTATACTTTATAGAAAAATAAAACATACAGCTGCAATTTTGGGTTACCAATTCACCTTTTATTTTATTTGGATGTTTGATGTTCTAATTTTGATGGTTGAGATTCACTAATCAGGGATGAGGTCAATTTGCGTCCGATGCCCATCGGACTCAAAGTGAGTTCGATGGGTTTGATGACCGTCCGATCTGCTTGAAGATTCGTGCCCACAACTTTCGTGACTTCTTTAAAATTCGTGCGCACAATCTTAAAGCAGATCGGACGGTCCCGGAAACCTGCTCTCATGAGGGATTCTCTTCTTTAGCGTCACTATATTTCCTTCTTAGATGCTTCTTTCCACTTTTGTAGAATAAATTATTAGGCTTATGTCAATTTAAACTGTTAGACATTATCAGGATTACTTTCATAATTTCTATAACTCACGAAAATAAAAAAAAATTATATTAGCAAAATAAAAAGTAGGAGTTTGCAATGGTCGGATTAACAAATATTATCAAAAAAATTGGACTAATAATTTTAAATCCACCCAAATTATCTCATCTTTTAGATGCAGGTTTCGTGAGTTATATAAATTGTTATTTTGATTGAATGTTTATTTTTGGATAAACTTTAATAAAGTTTTATATTCAACATATTAACAAAACTATAACTAAGAATGAGATAAATGCTGGATAAAATAAGAAAAAAATAAGTGTTGTAGAAAAATATGCGCTCGCTGGACACAAGGTACCACGAGCGGATTTATGTACAAGGAATGTGGGTCAATTGACCTCTATTTTTTTTTATTTATATACGATTTTCTATATAATTAATTAATTTAAATTTAAAATGTCACGTTATTGTAAAATTGACCCCTATCCTCCACAGAAAAAAAAATTATATGATTCACCTTTAGAGTTCGAAAGTCTGGCTCCACCCCTGTGAGTTACCACCAAATGATTAATCGTTATGTCTATTTATATTAATACATAAATAAGTATTTTTTTTTATTATGTACTTGCTTCAGAATTGAATGTACTTATTTTTATGTCGAAGCAACGACTAAACATAATTAGATGTCGTAATTAATGATCTTTTAGATATTTTGACAATATAAACATGAACCTATTTGTAATTTCTTTTGTGAACTATTTATAGTGCCAAAAAACAATAAACTTACAAAATTATTGAAATGCTCTTGACATTTAATTAAGAAACGAATACACATTTATTTAACTCTAGATATTTATAAAATATAAAAAAATTCAAAATCCATGTTTTTAGTCGGAGTGAAAAAAATAACAAAATAATTATCTTTTTTTTTGTAATTGCCATACAACAATATTGATATTTTGATATGTAAATTACAAACTTTTACGGCCCTTGCAAGAACACTATTCATAGATACAAGTACACAACTAAAAAGAACTAACTTTTAATCTAGTGATAAAAGCACGTGGTATTTGATGTGAGAGGTCATGAGATCAAAAATCAGATAGAATTTTTTTTTTATTGAAATAATAAAAATATTAAACAGCTGAATAGATTGATCTCCAATCTTTACTCAAAAAAATACACAACTGAAAATGTTTAGATAGCCATCATCGCCACAATTTACAGTACGTTTAAGTGATTTTTTTTTTGTTCTTAGCAAAGTGACAAGACTCGCGAGAAATTTGAGTTTTATTCGCGTATTATTCGTTTTTTCAACATTGCCGAACCGAACTCCGTATAAAACGCAAAAAAACGTAAAATATGTTTTATTCGCGAATAAAACGCGTATAAAACGCAAGTTGACGAATTATTCGCGATAAAAATGCGAAAAAAAAAATTTTGAATTCTTTTTCAACTTTTTTTTTATGATTTTTTGGAGTTTTTTTTTCTTTCTTGTTGTACCGAATTATTTCCGAATTATATCCGAATTATACTCAAATTACGAATTTTTGACCTCGTCAAGCCGAATTCAAACTTTTAATTTGTGACTATGGTTCTTAGTACGTAAAGTGATGATACACAGCTAGTGCACAAATCGAACAAAGTTGTTTATGCGAAGGATTTTATGGCAAGTAAGATTAGATAGGTAGTAGGTTTTCAATTTGGTCAAAATTGTCATATTCACATTTAATGAACTTCCTTTATGAGGCAAGACAAAACATCAACGCCTTTTATGGAATGAGATCTGCTGCGATCTGAGTATTGAGCACAGTAATCCTGCCATCTCTGTTTTTTTAAATCCAGCCGTCTAACTTTTTAGTGCACGCATCTCAAAACAGATGATTTTTCTGTGCGCGCATCTCGAAACAATTCGACAGCTGGATTTGGAAAAGCAGAGATTGCAGGATACTGTTCACAGTACCCGGATCGCAGCAGATTCTCACCCCGCCTTTTATATATCACGCATCAGCAGGTTGCACAAAACAGCAATATAAAATAACTATAAACATATAATTTCAAAACAATTCAAACCTATTATTTTCAAAACAATCCAGATGTGGAAAATTATTTACATGTACAATAATTCTAGATATCTAACGAGTAATACTACAAAGATTATAATCATGTTAAAAATGCTTTGGAAAACATAAGTACTATAAAATTATTGAAAATATGTAGATTTCCTTCGCTTTATTATATATTAATCAGTGTTTTAAATAACGATATGTACTCGTCGGAAAGACGAGTACTGCTAAGCAATTAATCAACATACGACTGATTTATCGAAATTTTGCAGACAATTTTGTGTTTTCATTAAATTATGTACATATTCTCTTAATTTATTGATTAATTTATTTACCTTATCAAATTTATCAAACAAACTTATTTTAACTTACTTTCCTTGTTAACTAATAAAGTTTCATTACGAATAAATGCAGAAAAAAATAATAAAAATGACTGACTAATCGACCGTATAAATTGAAACGGATGATTAATCGGGTCGTTTAATACAAAACAAGCGATTAATCGGAAAAATCGGAAAAATCGGCCCATTAGTCGGTCCAATCTGCAAATAACCTTTCGACAAGACTCTTCGTGACGGTTTGATCACCACCACCGACTAATTGACCGATTAGTCTGACTAAATGACTCTTTTTCACAGTTTTTAACATCTACTTGAGAAACATATCATATGAAGATTTTTTTTTTTTTTTTTTTTTGAGAAAGCATATTATATGAAGAATTAATTGCAAGTGGATGAAATACATGGACATTTTAGTAGAAAGAATGTCACATGATCTTAATAGAAGGAAAAGGCTAGAAGAATTTCTCCCATAGTCCCATGTTTTGGTGAGACCTGGACGCAACTATACCAAAATTGCAAGCCATGGTCCTTACGCAAGTTAAGAAGACAAAAAAGAAGAAGATAATTAAAAACAATGTTGCAACTATTGATGCATGTTGAATTAGCAGTGCACATGCTATTAAAATAGTGCAAGTAGAAGGAAGGTGGTGTCAAATTGAGTTATGACCAAATGCACTATTGTTGAATTAATGTATTTCTCCCCCAATTTAGCAATTTTTATAACATGGGTTTTTCCCTCGTGTATCTTTTTCCTCGGAAACTAAGTAATGCTGCTACTTGGCAATGTTGGCTTCTTACCTGAGTCCACTGGTATCAAAATGGAAGAGGTTGATGATGTTAGATCGGAAATAAATCTGCTGCGATCCTCTGGGATCGCAGGGTCTCTGCGATTCTAATTCCAACCGTTCATATGTTTCGAGATTCGTGCACAAAAACTGACTTTTCAAAAGAATTCTGAATTTCATCGTTTGAATGGTTGAAATTAGAATTGCAGACCCTGCAATCCCTTAGAATCGCAGTAGATTCGCTTCCTGTTAGATCAGGATTGTACAGCTTGTTTACTTAAATAAAGCCGTACAAGTGTACACAGACTTGATAATGAATAGTACAATTAATATATTATGTATAGTTTACTTTATTGACAATTAATTATCTTATAAAATTGACAATTTGTCATTAAATACAATTAAAGAAAATTTTACATTTACTGTATATTTTAGGCAAAGATCTAAGATACTCATATATGTGTGTAGAATTAAATTTAAATGTCATGACCAACATGCATCTAAATTTATTAGGATTTAAAGTTTGTTATCTCTATGATATTTATTTCAGAATTATCTGGTGAACTAAATTTAATTTCTCCAATTGAAATCTTTTTAGGTGTGATCGATTCCAAATCCATATTGTGTTAGCAAATCAAAAACTCATTTTAATTTCCAAAATCATAGAGATATTGCAATATACATTATGACTACTCAAACAATAAAGATGATACATGTCATTCAATATCACAATCCACATAAACATAATTGTTCATGTTAATTCTTCTCATAATATCGCAAATAAGTTTAAGATAGAAATGTGTCATTCTTGTGACTTATTACTTTCGTGATTCCGAAATAGATTATATTTTATGATTAACTATTTAATAATATTACGTGCATGTAATTCTACTTCATCATGGGGCTCAGAGATATCATCACTCGCATAATAAACACGAGAAACATTAGTCGTCTTGATGACCACGTTCCCTCCGCACAAGTCATGCACACTGTAACACTATCTTTATAATCATAATCTCAGGTCAATGCAAGTATTGGACAGTATTTACAAATATACTCTTTTCATGTATGAAAAATGAACAACATGAAGGTAAGATGTGTTTGTTTTATTTGCATTTGTAATGTATTAACACTAAAATTTAATTTAGCTGACAAGAATGGACATGGACAACTTTGATGACTTCATATCCACAGTCAATTAATGCAACTTGGATAAAATTAAAGCTTTTAATTGGATTGGTATACTCAATCCAAACTTGTTAGGCAATTCCCTTACTACTAACACAACAAATTTTTTTTTTTTTTTTTTAAGGTTAGTGGAAGTTTCCTAACACAACAAGTTAGTCGAATCAATATTTGGGAAATGTATTTTTTGAAAAGAAAATGTGTTTTTTTACAATTTTTATCACTTAAACATGTTGCTTATCAAATATGAGTTTTTCCAAAAAAAAAAAAATATCCCTGGTCAAAAGATAATTAAAAGGTCTACAAAGTTTAAATTTTCCATGAATAACTAATCCTTATTTGAAAATTATATCAGATTAGTTAGATATATAACATCATTTAACTGGCAAAAAATGCATTTACAATTTAGATCATTTATTTTAATGAGTTTCTACTTTAAGCCGTCTGAATCTTAGAAACAAGTAGTAATTAATTTTTGTATTTGTAGCATTATTCTACTGAAAGTGCCTTAAATTCATATAGCATTTGATATCAAGATCCATGACTGTAGATTAATGTGTTAAGATCTATATAGTGAAAAAAAAACAAATATAATTGCCTAGCATGATATAACAAAACAAACAACAAAAATGATGATGATGATGATGATGATGATGATGATGATGATGATAATGTGGGAGCATGGGCGGATCCAGAATTTTCATCGGATGGGGGGCAGAAAAATAGTGATTCGGATTTATATCCATTAGCTAATCGGATATTAGATAAAAACAATGCTCTAACTTATGATTTCCAATGCTTTGACCTCTAATTTTCAATGCTTTAACCTCTAATTTTCAATGCTTTAACTTCTAATCCTAATTACCAATCAGAATTCAAGAAATTTATCCTAATTTTAACTCTAAATTTAATCCAAATTACAAATCTGAATACCAGAGGGAAGCAAATAAAATTTCAGAGGAGGGTAAAGTTGGTCCAAACCTATAAATCACCAACTGTCCCACCCTCCCTCACTCAATATGGGTCCGCCATGTGTGAGAGGTCATGAGTTTGAAAGCCGGATGAATGAAATCTTTTGTTGTAATAACATGAGATATTAAAATAGTTGGATGTTTTGACCTCCTACATTTACTTAAAAATAATAATAATAATGACAACGACAATGCCTACTCTCATAAGTTATGTTATTATCATTATTTTCATAAATTATTATTACTAATAATATTATTCTCGTCGATATTATATAATCTTATCTAATAATTTTCTCCTTTTTAAACAGCAGAAAGATAGCACTTTGATTTCATTTATATAAATCTACTGATTAATTTACTTTGCCTATTGAAATAACACTATTTTAGTAATAATATTTTTTTATTTCTCAAATTAGTAAGAAAAAACAAAAACAAAAAGTCATACTGAGGCCCAGGCACACATTGAAAGATGTGCAAGGATTTTTAGAGAAGAATATAAGGAAATTCAAGATCTAGTACAGGAGGTTATAAATCAATGGGTTTGACTACAAAGTGATAGTTGATCTAGATGAGTTTTATTATTTTCTTACTTTTTTTACTGAGTGTTTGTTTTTCAATGTGTTTTGTTTGTTAATGTGGTTCAATTTACATTGAACCTATTTGTAATTTCATTTTCAGATTTTTGTACTGAAACCTAAAACCTTTTCAAACCCAATCAATAAAAAGCAAATAAGGACTAAGTGAACGGCATTTAGAGGGAGGTGAATATGAAATATTTTAACATTTTAATCCTAAATAGTTTGATATTCACTATAAAGATATATTTAATGTGTATGTAAGTTGCTCTCAGCCGAAATTTGAGACAACTAGAATTTAATGTGTATGTAAGTTGTTCTTGCTTCTAACTGTTGATGTCAGTGTATGTAAAGTAAATAGAAGAGTAAAGAGATACTTAACACGAGATATGTTTACGAAGTTCGACACTAACGCCTACGTCTCCGGGGCTTCGTGACCTTCTTGATGGCGCACCTTTTTTATCCAATGAGAAATGAGTACAAGGTGAAACCGGTGAGCCCTTACAAACTCCGGAAAGTCACACGGCCCGAGCACGGAATTGGCTCTTGAGCACTAAAGGCTCTAGTGTTTAAACAAACAAGAGGTCTCACACAAAACACTCTAATTTTTACACAATATTGAGTATGGTGGAGTATGCTTGAGATTGTTGTAAAGATATTGAAGTTTGATGCACAAGCAACAATGGAGAATTCTAGATCTGTTTCAAAAATGTTTCAAAAACGTAGTATTGCAATTTGAGGCGGCTAGAAGAGATGTGTAAAACCTAAATTTTGTTTATATTTATAGAGAGAGAAACAAAATAAGGTAACTAGCATCAACCGTTATAACGGTCAATTAGCCGTTGTAACGGTTGGTCCCATTTAGTAGGTTTTACCGTGCTGGAACCCTAACGCTTATTAAGTTGCAGCAGTTGTCACAACGGAACTCTCTGGAGATTTTGGGGTCCGAAATGAATTGTTTCGTTACAATGCCTGATTAGCCGTTATAACGGAATAAATCGATTACTCTGTGAATTTCTGAATATTGCTCCGTTGTAACGCCTAATTAGCTGTTGTAACGGCTTAGGTCAATTATCTCAATCTCAAGCATATTTGATCAATTTCACAAATTTCTAATTAACAACTAGTCTTGAGTTAAGTGTTCTAAGTTCATTCATTGGTTCATTATAGCACATCTTTGATATGTGTAGTAATTGATAATTCATCCTTGATGTATATAACAATTTATGTCATTATGAACCTGTATAATATCTCAAGAAAAAAAACTATAAAATTCAACTAATATATGTTTTACAAATCTAGTCAAATAGACTAAATAAATTATTGTATAGTCCAACACTAAGATTCTTATTTTTCCTAAAAAATAAATACTGAGGCCCAGCCAGTCAGCCGTATCCACATTGGGATACTTGGTGATTTCTGTACAGTACTGAGCACCGGGAGAACTTTGTATTTATAGAAAATATTATTAAATAATAGAAAGAAAGAGAAATACTACTTTAGAATTTATAATTTTAGATGCATTGATGAACAAAATAATTTCTCCTGCTCAAAAAGTTCTCTTTTTGTTGTTTTCCGTTTGCCTTGGATCTTTGTGATCTTGGATAATTACACAAAAAATGAGTAAGTAGAATTTACTAATTACTAGTGTGATCACAAATGATTCAAAAAAACCTGAAAACAAAACAAAAAACACTGGATGAGAGAAATATTTCCTGTCCAAAGTTAGAGCGATAATTTTTTTTCCAGTTCATCTATACCTCTAAATTTTAATTATTCTTTTTTATATTATTTTATAATATTTTCTATAAATAAAATATTCTGTAGCACCGGCGTACTGACGCGTGATATGGTGGGTCTACCATGTTACCCTCTGTTTGTTTTTGTTAATTTGTTTTTTTATAATTCAAGGAAGTTGGGTCCCAAGTCCCAACTACCATCGCTACCGTTAATTCACTGATTAAACAACTCTCATCTAATCTGCACAAAGACCCCAAGAATAAAGGGACCTATAGAATTGAGTTATTCACATTATTGCCATTGTTGAAATGTTGAGGGATCACGTGGTTAACAGGATACCTGTCTTTGTTTGTAAATTTGAACTTAGATTTTCGGTAGGCCCAGCACCAAGCAGAAGCATCATTATCTTTTATTAGATTCATTTCAGACAACGTTAAAACATCATAATCCTTCTCTTGTAATTAATTAATCACATGACATTGTTAAATTGAACATGAAGGATTCAGCGATCGCACTACATTCAATCATAAGGTTTATAATTTGGCTCATAATAGTAATTTATCAGCCGAATTAGATCACAATCACTAACTATACTAGCTGAATTATATCATATTCTCTTTTCTTTTCTTTTTTTGAAAGTCTTCACAGATACTGTGAAATCATGAGCAAGGCTCGAACTCTCAATTTTTGAGTAACCACAGTTTTAAAACTTTTTTTCTAGCCAACTCAGCTACCGCCTCATTTCTATCATAATCCCTTTTCAATCATATTATATCATAAGCACTAGTTTTACTAGCCGAATTAGATTAGAATGCTTTCAACCGTATTTTATTAAATCACTAATTAATTTTACTAGACGTCTTTAACTACAAGAATCAATGACTATATGTAAAGATAAAATATCATTATTGTCGAATGTAAGCCGACAGAAATTGTTATTTCTAAGAACATCACTTTTACTGGCAGAAGTATTTGTGAGAATACCAACACTGTTTAGTAATTTTCGAATTCTGAATTTGTCATTACAATCATGAGTAAGTGTAAATGTTATTCAATTATGAATGTAGCTAGTTTTATTATTGTGCTCGTCCATGTGACCTATAAAAAAAAAAATAGATGCTAATAATTAATCACATGGAGCTCTCACTCTTCTCTCTTCTGAATTCCCCCTTGACTCACAAAAATACAAAAGAATCATATATCCTATATCTTCTAAAGGACCCTACCATTTTTTTTTTAAAAACACTTAAAATGTGGAATCAAGTGGATGATTTTAGCGACTGTTAACAATCTTGAAGTTAATTAATTAATTTTAACATAAAAAACCCGAAAGAGACAATTAATGGAGATATCGTACGGGAATACGGGAATTTTCCCAGAATATAAGAACAAGAGTTTCATGAGATGCCAAATATCAACGTGACCTTGCACCACAGGGATCCGACTCCGCTGCTTTTCTTAGAGAAAAGCAACAACCTCCTTTTCCGATCCGAACCATTCAAAAATTTGCATTCACGTATCTCGATAAAATAACTTTTTCATACACAAATCTCAACGAATTTGAATGGTTCGGATCGGAAAAGGAGGTTGCTGCTTTTCTCTAAAAAAAGCAGCGGAGTCGGATCCGCACCACAGGGGTCATTCTCGTGTTCCTCCGCATATAGGACCTTGTACCACAGGAGTGTCATTTCAGCCACACACAGCAGGCTCTGGAAAATTGTTACGGACTGTTGTGAATTAATCAATTTAGATTGTAAATTGTTCACAAGTAGATAAATGTTTTTACAAAGGTAGACAATAGTCTGATTATACATAAATCTATACTTGTAAACTTATGTGTTCATAAAATAATCATTATTATGAGAGTTTCCAAAAGAACAGTATTGTTGTTGTGCCTCTTAAATATTCGGGAAGTTAAAAAAAAATTGTATGTGAATCCATTGAGCTGTATATATACTTGTATTGTGTGTTACTTAAAAGAGTCCAGATCTAGATTCTCTTGACTAAATCATTAACACTATTTATCACGTTGCAATAAATCAATTTAACACATTTTGATAGATATATAATAATTATTAAATTAAATTATAGAAAAATTCCGTGTAGATCTGTCCAACAAACGTGTAGCAAATGATTTGAAAAATGAGAAAAAGATGGCAGATACTAGATAGTGCAAATCATTAAATTGCGCTTATGGATTGAGATCACCGTCGTCGCAACTTGCCACACAATTAATACTCCGTGTGTAACCGTCTCCTGAATTGTGGGCTCCACATTGCAGCAATTCATGACTTTGTTTGTGGGACTGCCGGATTGAGGTCTCCTTATCTTCTGACAAGAATTCTCCAAATCCCCGGAGGTCAGAGAGAGGGGATGCATGTAATTTCTCTTTTCTTTGCTAGATGACACAAAATTATTGTCATTACTTAATTTTGTTTCTTTATTTAATCGAAATATATACATTTTTTAATACTTTTCCTAAAATGAAAAAGCTTGTATCGCAATGGTACAAATATATGAATATACTAGTATCATACCGTTGCAACATATCTTGTCCGTACATTGTGATATATTATAAAAAAACAAAAAAATCTCGTTAAAAAATAACATATTTTCATAATATAAATAGATCAATGAAAAAAAATAATTATTCAACAATATCTATAAATAATATTAAAATAGATTGGAACTTGGACATATTATAAGGAGTGAGGCTATGTTAGGATTTTGAAAAGTCAAATTTAGAGCCGTAGCACGGACCCCATCCGTGCTATGCATAGCACCATAGGCTCACTCTATTATAAGACAACATATATGTTCAAAATTCAGTATTACATAGAAAATAAGTTGGACTTTTAGTTCATACGTACGTTCATTTTGTGTGGTATTTTCTATTATAATAAAATACTGCAATTTGTTATTTCATCATTTTTATCAATCTATAACCGTCTTGTTGCATGAAAATTTGTATAGTCTTTGCTATTAATGTGGATCTGTAAACTTTCTTGCTATTACGTATGGATATATATCTTTATTACTATTAATGTGGATCTGTAATCCCTGTTGCTATTATGTGGATCTGTAAACTTTCTTGTTATTACGTTTGGATATGTATTATCCTTATTGTTTTGTATGTAGATATGTAATCCTTGTTGCTATTATGTGATTCTGTATTCTTAAATGATATACAATGACAAGAATTGCAGCAATTACTGTGGATGTGGATGGATATCTTTAAATAATATTTTAAAATGAAAAGGAATAAGAACCAATACGAAAATCAAGTATCTAACAATTAAATAATGAGAGTTCAGGAAAGTTAAAAAAAATAGAGAAATTATGATATTTACATATAAGAATACGTGTCTAAACAAAATTTAAACTTCTACACATAAAAAAATATGTGATTAATATAATTATACAAGTACTTTTTATAGTTTCAAACAAAATCGTTCCAATCTCACCCACATGTAGTGCTCTTATTGGAATGCAAGAGCTCAGGATGATTTTATATATACTAGATGATTGCCTCTATAATTATGAATTAATTAATGGCAAATGCTTCTGTGCATACAAGGACCTATTTGTAAAATGAGCATATTTTCATTTTCAAAGTTCAAACAGTCGATCCGACCGTTCAACATTTTCTCTATATTACAATGTACTTGGAGGTCAAATTTTACATTTTTTGAATTTTTTTACTATTTATTAAGATGGGTACAAAATTCAATGGTCTGAATTTGACTAGTTTTGTAAAATACTTAATAAATAGTAAACAAAATCAAAAAAATGTAAAATTTGACCTCCAAGTACATTGTAATATGGAGAAAATGTTGAACGGTCGGATCGACTGTTTGAACTTTGAAAATGAAAATATACTCATTTTACAAATAGGTCCTTGTATGCACGGAAGCATCCCTCTTAATTAATTGTCTATAAATTTTAACCTCTTAGTAATCTCTTGTAGCAGGTCACGGAATTACGGATACAATGTCCAAGTCAAATATAAGCAACAATGGATGGTGGTATTGCACCTGGTAGTGACTAGAGTGGAAAAAATGGCACGACGGAATTGGCTCCGTCACGGAACGGCACAGAACGGCACCGCACGTGTGTCAGTTACGTGCCGTAACTCGCGTGTCCCGTGCTGTGACCATCCGCATACCGTGCTCATTTTTTAAAACTTTAGCACGGCATCTGACAGTATAGTGCAAAGACACATCTGACAGTTCGAACTCAAAAGGCTGTATAGTACGAAGACACGGCACGGAACTCCTGCTGTCATCCTCTTATTAAAAATTCAAATTTTGAATTCAATTAAAAAGTTCGAACTCAAAAAGCTGTATAGTACGAAGACACATCTGACAGTAATATGATATGGAAATGCATCTTTAAGATTCGGTGTCTCCTACAGTCGTTTTCACAATCACACAGATATCCCAAATTTTGATCAGCCAACAGTTCAGGTCTAAATTATAAATTTGAATTATTTTAGTAAATCCCAAGTTCCCAACTCAAAAAAGCTAGAACGAAGATACATCTGACTATCATATAATATGGACATGCAAGAATCGGTCTTTAATTTAGTGACAAAAGATAATACTTTACATATGGAAGGTTGTGGGTTTGAAATTCAAATAGAAGATCTTTTATGGATAATTAAATGTAAGTTGGTAACATAGATCTCTATCTTTCTATCTCAAAAAAAAAATAACATGGACATGCACAATTTTGACCTAGAGTTAGAGGTGTTCATCGGGTCCGATTTAATCGGTTTTAAACCGAACCAAGAGAGTTCAAATTAAACGGTTCGATTTTCTGGTTAAATGGATCGGTTCGGTTTAGAAAATTTTAAAACCGATTAGGCCGAACCGACCGTAACTTTTAAACCCGTCCCCCGTCCAAACCAGACATTTATAAAAAATAAAAATTCAAAAATTACGACGTTATGTATATTGCTTAGTTCATTTATAACAGTTAGATCACCGTGATTTTATTTTTACCCAAAAAAAATATATTTTAATATAAATAATCAGGTTTTTAAAATATTTTTAATTTTACCCAAAGCGCTAGGAAATCCAGCGCTCCGAATTAAAAATTCGGAACGCCAGGAATATTAGCATTCCGAATTCTTAATTCGGAACGCTAGGAATCCTAGCGTTCCGAATTCTTAATTCGGAACGCTAGGAATCCTAGCGTTCCGAATCTCTGTTTTTTTTTTGAAAACTTATATAAGGAGCTGCGTGGAGAAGGGAAGAGAAAAAAAAAAGAGAAAGGAAGAGGGAGAAGGAAGAGAAGAGGGAGAGGAAGGAGAGGAAGAGGAGGGGAGCTGAAGGAAGAGGAGGAGGAGGAGACGGAGAAGTCGTCAGGTAATTTTTTTTTACATACGTATTTACTGTTAATTACATACGTATTTACTGTTAATTACATACGTATTTACTGTTAATTACATACGTATTTACTGTACACTACTGTTCACATACGTATTTACTGTACAATACTGTTCACATACGTATTTACTGTTCACATACGTATATACTGTTCACATACGTAATTACTGTTCAATACTGATCACATACGTATTTACTGTACAATACTGTTCACATACGTATTTACTGTACACATTTACTGTTCACATACGTATTTACTGTTCACATTTACTGTTCACATACGTATTTTACTGTTCACATACGTATTTACTGTTCACATTTACTGTTCACATACGTATTTACTGTTCACATTTACTGTTCACATACGTATGTACTGTTCACATTTACAATTGAAATCAGTAAACTGACCAAATATTTGTTATTTATGAATATAGTTTATTGGCCATGTCTATTGCAATTTCAATACATTTTGGAGGAAAGTTCATAACTGACCAGTATGGAGTACGTTACTCCAAACCTGCAGCAAATACGTATTGGGTTGATGAAAATTTCTCATTTGAGCAGTTGCAATCGCTTATTTATGAAGCGAGCGGCTACAATAGGAATCGTTGCCAATTACAAATTCAGGCCCGAATGGTCCACGCAGGAAAGTATGTCAAAATCACATTGGGAGATAACGGGGCATTGAGAGGTCTAATAGCGCAGGTTTTGAGGTCTGGCGAATCATTATTGGAAGTTTTTGCACGCAGAATTCGCGAAGAGCCAGGGGCCGGAAGTTCAGGCCAAAATTCGGCTGCCCAACATTATCAAGAAGATAATGAACCACACACTCCTTTTATCGTAATGCCTGTACCAGAACCGGAACCAGAAATATACAATAATTCACCCCAATCTCCACCTTTTGTCCCACAACGAGTACAATCTCCACCTTTTATCCCACCTATATCCTTACCTGGGCCTGAACCAAATCCTCACCCCAGACCGCCACCAGTACAGGAAGATCCAAACGAGTCGGAATTTGAATTTATAAACGAGGTACCGGAGGAGAATCTGCAAACTGGGGATGAATTGGGGGAAGGAGACTGTGACATTAATGATGAAGGAGATGAAGAAGATGAAGAAGAATACCCACAGCCCACTGTGAGGCAGAATAGAGAGAATATGCCGTTAGGTGGCCGTTCTGAGACTCACCCTTTTGTAAACTTCAATGACACATCAGCTTTCCGAGAAGCAGATGTTTCTTACTATGGTCGTCGGGTTGAGTACAGGAGTGAGCTCGCAAAAGGCCAATATTTCGTAAGTAAAAAGCAACTGACGAAAAAGATCAGAGAGTACCATGTTGACAAGAACAAGGAGACATATACGAGGAGAAGTGACACATCCCGACTAGAAATTAGATGCAGCACTCCGGGTTGTCGTTTCAAACTGAAGGCAAGAGCAACAAATGCCGGAGATACATGGATGATAACTGAGCAAGACACGCCTCACACATGCGAATCTGAGTACACCAGGTCAGACCATGCACAACTCACGGCATCAATTATCGCAGATATCATCGAGAGCAGCATTAAGGAAGACCCCACTATGAGCATCCGGAGTGTGGCACACTGCGTGAGGGTTAGGTTTGGCAGTATAACCCCGAAATACAACAAACTTTGGAGAGGTCGTGAGATTGCAGTAGCCCGGCAATTTGGGAGTTGGGAAGAGTCGTACAATTTTATGAAACTATTGCTTATCGGGATATGTTACACGAATCCCGGCTCAAAATACCAATTTCTGACAAGTCCGAGCATCGATAAAAATACAGGACTGGTCAAAGAAGGTGTTCAGACATTCAGGGCCGTGGCATGGGCTTACGGACCATGCATTACCGCATTTGATTACTTAAGACCGGTGATCAGTATAGATGCAGCCTTCCTTTCTGGGCGGTATGAGGGCAGACTTTTGATGGCTTGCGCCTACGATGCCGATAACCAATTGCTGCCTCTAGCATTTGCAATTGTACATACGGAGAATGAAGAGAACTGGGGTTTTTTCTTACAATGGCTTAGGATTAATGTGATTGGTGTTAATAGATTCGTATGTGTTATATCGGACCAACACAAGGGTATCAAAGCTGCATTGAAACCTGAATACGGATGGGATAGGGATAATTTTGTGCACAGGTATTGTATCCAACATGTTGCAGATAACCTGGTCCAGGCGTGTGGGAAGGACAAATGGTACGGAACTAGGTTCAAACAAGGAGCCAGGAAGAAGAAGCCAAGAAGGCTGAAAGAGATGTTCGAAGATTTTTGCTCGGTATGTCTAATATTGTCTAATTTATATCATTTTTGTTTCTTTTAGATGCATTTTGTCTAATTTTGCTTTGTTCTATTGCAGCAAAATCCGACGTGCAATGCTTTTCTGAGGAGAGTGGGCAAAGTACGTCCTGATGATGTCATGGAGCCGTCCGGTACAGCTAACGAAGCGCAAGCAGGACCGTCCAGTACAGCTAACCGGCAAGACGAAACTGTGAAACAAGATAGAACGAGCACATCATCATGGGGATCTGGTTGGCTCAGGGGCCTTCCTTTTAGAAGGAGTCGTAGGAATTAACTTTATTTTGTGAACTTTATTTGTATGAACTTTATTTGTATGAACTTTATTATGTTGCAGTTTTTTTTATTATTATTTTCCAAATTTATTTGTAGACGAGAAGGATGGACAGTAACAACCGAGGAAAGAGCGAGGAAAAGAAATGCAATTGGGGCTGCGGAAGGAAGAAAAAGGACTGTCCAATTTGGTCTGGGAAATGTGTGCAAGGATCTGCTGATGATTTTAAACGAAATGACATATCTGATGATGATTTTGTAGAAAACCCCTACGGCTATGGATTGGGAAAAAAAAAAGATGATGTACAGACGCCTAAGACGAAGAGTAAGGCTAAGACTAAGGCTAAGACTAAGGCTAGCACGTCATCTGTTGTTACCGAGCCGTCATCGTCAACCTCGGACGATGATTTTGTTCCATGTACGTTCAAGACTGGTAAGACGAAATAGTATGTTGTATGATCGTTTGAAGCAGATATTAAGTTTGTATTTTATATTTTGGATGTTATTTCTGGATGTTGTATGATCATTTTTGGATGTTATTTCTTTTTGTTGTATGAAACATAACGAAACTAAAATAAACTACACTAAAAAAATCCAACATAATAAAACATAACGAAACTACACTACACTAAAAAAACAAACTACAAAACTAAAGTAAAACATAATAAAATATAACATAGCACAACTAAACTAAAACTACCAAACTAAACTACACTACACTACCATCATAAAACATAACATAGCACAACTAAACTAAAACATAATAGGTGGTACCCTCTATCCATCGTACTGCGAAGGGGAGAATCGGTGAGGTGGTATACCCCTGTTCTCTCTACTGAATATGCGCTCATGCCAATCCTCCCACTGAGGCTGTCCTGCCTGCGGAGAGCGAGCTGGTGTAATATGATCCTCGAGACTGTCCTGCCTGCTCATCGTAAGTGCTGTCTCCCATGGATCCGAGGCCACGTGGGTAGCTGGCGGTGGCGTGGGAGTATGGAATATGGATGCCACAAACTGAGAGTCATAATCAGCCTGAGTCCGGCTACCAGAGGCCTCCCAATCGTGAGCCATCTCTGAATACGGATGACGCGGTGGCGGGGAGGCGGCTGTGTCGGCATCCATGTCTGCAAGGCTAAAACTCATCCTGTCATCATGCACAGACTGGATCTCTGGAGACTCATGATGCTCAGGCTGCGTCGGCATGTATGCAGGACCCTGCAAGGATACCAAAAATTTAGTAAATTTTAACTATCTTTACTTACAGTAAAAGAATAAATAAAATAAAGAATCACACACCGGGGGAAGAACTGGACGACCGTACTCGTCACGGTAGGCGTGCCAACCGGCCATGCCGACCACCCAACGATGATAATCCCACTCTGGCTGCTCTGATGGCTCCGGTGGCATCTCACTGGCCATAACATGTGGCGCGTCAGGCTCGTCCGGCTGTACTGCGCGCCAATCAATATTCTCTCCGGCGTCTCGTAACATGGTGACCAGCTTTGCCTCCTGGCCGTGGTCCGCAATGCATGGGGCAACCAAGTTCAACATCGCGTGCCCGAACGCTCTGTAGCCACGTTTTCCAAGACAAACGATTGAACGCCCGGCACCTTTAAGCGCTAACAGCAGCTATAAAAAAAACGTTAGAAAAAAGAAAGGTTATGATAAAATGTTCATAACGCATAAAAATGTGTTGTTTTAGATGCATTACCTGGCGAGCACCTTTCCGGCCAGTAGGGGTATAACCATCGTCTTCGAATATCTGTGAGCGAAGAAACTCGCCGTAATCTCCCTCTATATACACCGAAGCCATGCCGACCCGCAGGTACCAAGCCTGATATCTCAATAGGGGATCTCCCTGGAACTGCATCGTATCAATCTCCGGCATCTGCCATAAGTTGGCACCCATATCGCCCGCCTTGCTGTAGTACTCCGAGTGATGCTCACTCCAATCTCTATCCCAGTGATTACCGTGTGTTATCCTGTAATTCATATGTCAGTTGCAATTTAAAGAGAAGAACTAATGTTAAGTACAAAAATGCTAAAATTAACATAACTTACCCGTGTAGCCTCATGATCACATATCTCGGGACGTCTGGATCTGCGGGGATGAGTGGAGGAAAATGAAACTGACGGAGCACCCGGTCTGGATAGTGGTGCTCCACTATCCAGAAGCAACCAGCGGTCCCCTGTAGAGCCACATCTCCTGATCATCCTCTACAATCTGCGGCAGCCTCCCCTCAGTGTATAGCTCATGGTACGGAGTCCAGCGCACCTGCGTCTCACCCAGACTCTGAATCTGAGATCGGACCGTCCTGATTCCTGCTGTCTTTCCGTGAGGGTTGTCCTTGTACTCGTGAAGTCCGTACCATTTCATGCCGAATGCCCATCGATTTCCATTTTCGGGCTCTCCCAATGGACCCTCGTCCGGCTGAGGTACCGCCACCCATGGATCCTCGTTCGGCTGAGGTACCCCCACCGGTAGCCGTGACCATGACCAATGCTGCAGAAGCAGTATTGGCCCGTAGATTTGCTTAGTTTTCCGCTATATTTTTGAAGAATACCAGCCATCAGTGACAAGTTAAATAATTAAAATAATACAACAAGTGCATGACAAGGTAGGTAATTAAAATAAGACATAAATAGCGTACTGACCTTGCAACCGTGGCACAAGTTGGAGTAGAGATGTGCTAGGACAGCCCCACCCAAGTTGTACCTGCCGCTCGACGGCTGAAGGTCTCGCAGCAGCTCTAGATACATCATCGGGATGGTATTACCACTAGCATCAGCAAACATGACAGAACCAAATAGGTCCATCACGAATCCCCGTGTGTATCTGTAATATCAAAATTATAGAGCAACTCATTTTTCCGCATGAAACAGAGTACAAAATAAATGTAATACAAATAGTTTGTATGAGTACCTCTGAATCTCGATCGGAGTGGAATCGCTACCTATACCTCTCGCAAACATAGCTCGCAGCTTCGTCTTTTCCAGACAGTACTTGGACTTTCCCCCGTTGCTGCGTATATCTGGCTCCGCTCCCAACAACTCAGCGAGCATGTAATTAATCGTCGTGTCATCTGGATCTGTGGGGTCAGATATGCCACCAACGGGCACGCCCTGGATAGGCAAACCCCATAGAGCACTAACGTCCTGGAGAGTCACTGTCATCTCTCCAAAAGGTAAGTGGAACGTGTGCGTCTCGGGGCGCCATCGCTCCACTAGTCCTGCAATCAGGGACGCGTTGATGGACTTAGCCTCCGACTGTAGAATATCGACCAAATGCTGCACCCCCAAATTTTGCAGATACGCCTCCATCTCCGGGTAGTACTGCATGTCCGGAAACCGACCCCTGGCAGTTATAATTGCCTCACTCTGCGTTCAAAAAAGTGAACAACATGAAAACCTAAAAATACAAAAATTCAACAAAATCCAAACTTAAAAAAAAAAAGTAATCAAGTACCTCTTTAGATGCATCTGAGACTCGGTGCTCACTGTGAGGCATCCATAATAAAGGACTGAAATGATCCTTGCTGTCAGTGGGAATTGGCTCATCAACCGGGTCGGCTGCGGGTGGTCTCCTAGGTCGTCCCCTAGCCATCCTACGTTAAAAAATATGTTAAACATGCTACAATTGGCTAAAATATGCTAATTGCGGTAAAAATATGCTAAAATACGCTAATATGCAAAAAGATGACTATGGAGTCAATCATAACATGCATTATGCCAATAAGAACAAAGAACCACTCCATACAAGCATATTTTTATAAATTTGTATTTTTTTTGGAAGATAAAGTTTCCATTAGAAATGTATGAAATAATGCTTGAAATTGCACAAAGCTGTCCAGAAATTGCACAAAGATGATTGAACTGAATCATCAAACCTACTTCTAAGTTTACACATAAATTACACAGAAATTCAATCACATAACCGTATTATATAATAATATTTTATACAATTTCGCTAAAATATTAATTAAATAAGATTTAAAAGGAAAATCAATTCTTGAATAAATAAATCTATATTAATTGATTTATTTTGAAAAAATAAATATATCCAATTTTACCGATTAAAAATTTGAATTTAATGGGAGAATTTGGTTTTCAATCAGATTAGAAATTTGTCTTCTAAATATATAACATTTGAGACTTTAAAGGTAAATTTGGTTTTCAATCAGACGGTTCGAATTAATCAGACGGTTTGATCATTCTTATTTTTTTTGGTTTTCATCATTCTTATTTTTTTTCTTTCTTTTTTAATTTTCTTATAGTCGATATATACATTGCTGCCAGCTATAGGATGATCTATATATCCTCTTTCCTACCAATCAATATATATCTCATTAATACCATTAGCAACTAATAAATGAGCATATGCTAAAGGTAAATAGGATCTCAGTCCAAACAAAAAAAAAATAATGAATAAAAATGATAGTATAAAAAAATTATTAATTATGCTCAATTGCCGATTAAAAATCAGACGGTTCGAATTAATCAGACGGTTCGATCAATCAGACGCAATCAATCAGACGGTTCGTCAATTTGGCTTAAACATTTCTAATTCATCAATTTGGCTTAAACATTTCTAATTCATCAATTTGGCTTAAACATTTCTAATTCATCAATTTGGCTTAAACATTTCTAATTCATCAATTTGGCTTAAACATTTCTAATTCATCAATTTGGCTTAAACATTTCTAATGGCTTAAACATTTCTCTAATTCACCGATCAGATCAGCAGAGAAATACGAAAAGAATTCTAATTACCTTCAAAGATGATTGAATCGACGATCGGCGGTGAAGAAGCGGAGGGACGGCCTAGGAGGGGTGAAGAGGCGGAGAGACGGCTAGACGGCGAGGCGGCGAGACAGAGGGACGGAGGCGCAGCCTTCTTTCTTTTTTCCTTTCTTCTTTCTTTTCTCCTTTCTTTTTTTCCTTTCTTCTTTCTGGCGGCGAGTAAACCCTTCTGTTTTTTTTTTTTGGCGGAGAGGGGACACAGAGAAGAAGGGGTCACGGGTCCCTTATGCGGTGGGAATTAAATTTTCGGAACGCTAGGATTCCTAGCGCTTTGGGTAGAAATAAATTTTTTTTTAAACCCTGGTTATTTATATTAAAATATATTTTTTTTTGGGTAAAAATAAAAATCACGGGTTAGATCAACCAAACAAAATATTTAAAATCATCTTATAAAAACTTTAAAAAATTAACAAAAAATGGATTTTTTTTTTTTTGAAAAATAGTGCGAAAATCCACCGACTTTTATGAAAGCAACAAATACTACATGAAGATACCTAGTGTATTGAAAATGACCGGCCGGTTCAGAACCGGACTTGACAACCAGCAGACCTGACCCGGACCGGGGTTCAAACACGTGGTGGACCGGACCGTTGCTAGGGATTGGCCTAGCACAGTTTTTGGCTGGTGTTTTCCACAAGACCCGGACTAGACCGGACGAGTCTTGACCCATGGACCGTGGCAACCCCGACCGTGGAAAAACCGAACCAGACCAGACAAAATCGTGTCAACCCAGACCTAACCCGTGGTGGACCGGACCAAAATCGTGTAGACCCGGACTTACCGCCCCAAAACCGTGTAAACATGCTAGAATTTTTTTTTTTAATTTCAAATTTCAAAGTTCAAAATTTTAAAAATAACTGCTAGTTTCCCCCTCAAAAAAACCTCCATGAACCGAACCACACCGAACCGGACCAGACCGGACCATGGAATGGACCAACCCGTGTGGGTCTGGACCATGGTTCTTAGCACGGGTTTGGGCCATCCCTCCAAATTTGGACCGCCTAACCTGAACCATGCAGTCCCGTGGACTGAGGAGACCCATGGACCGAGGGATTTTTGATTGACCAGACCGGACCAGACTGTTTGCATAACACTAAAGATACCTTATAATATCAGGTACCTACAAAACATCACAGTACATACCAGTTTCACGTAAAACAGAACTACAATCATACCATTACCATAGCACTTATCAACTAACTAACACATAAGCAAGTAAACACGTTATGCGGTGCCTGCCCATCTGCAACCGTTCAAAAACACAAAATAACCATAGCATAAGCACATAACACAAAAACTACAGTACTGTCAACATCAGCATTCAGAGCTCAATAAAAAAATAGAAATTAGTTAGACTTTGCATCTTTAGGTGATCCTCTTCTCCAGGAATTCGGATCCAGCGAAGTAACTCAATCTTTGGGGTTTGGATCGAGACCGTCTGATTCGAATTTGCAAAAATCCATCTCCAAAGTGAGTGCACACATTCCGATGACGAATTTGAATTCCAAGACGATCCCGAGCGACGAATTCGAATCGGACGGTCTCAATCCAAAACCCAAAAATTGAATTACTTTAGGGGATCCGGACCCTTTCTCCAGACATTAAATGGAGAGTACTGGTCCCATCTTCCATGTCCATAAGGGTCTGAAAAAAAATCCTCAATAAAATCCTCCGAAGCTATCATTGCTAGTAGAAGGGCTAGTTTCAGTTTGAACCGAACAATCTCAAATTTAGTTCTGTTTATTCGGATTAGTTTTAACTCGATTAATAAATTTATATCAACCAATTTGATTGTATTTTTTAAAATATATTAAAATTTTAATTTATTTATTTTATTTCAGTTTATAACCAATTTTTGTACTGAAATTTGAATTTTGTATTTAGGACCCCAATTTACATCATTATTGCTCGTTCACCTGACGTCCTCGTTTGGATCAATTGGGTTAAAACTAAGATAACTCTTGATTGTTTTCTAATTGCTTTTAAATTGAATTAGTGACTTCTAAGATAATTATTTCTGTATGAGATGTTGAGTGCTTGAAATATAGTTGAGATATTTTTTATAAATATTTTAAGTTAAAAGATTAGACTTGACTAACCAAGAGGAGACTAACTTTGACCAAACTTTGATCAGTCATAACTTTCTGTAGGAAACTCTTTTCCTTTTTGAGCATTCAATCACTCGGAAAATTTGGAAGGAGGAGATATGGATTTTGAAAATAAACTAAAGTTTACCTTCCAAAATGTCCTGCGCACTCATAATTACAAAAAAACATTGTTTAGATTCTCAAAACTGCAATTGAAATTTCTAAAAAATAACGGTAAGTTATAAAATTGATTTCAACAAAAATAATAAATGTTATATTTATAATAAAATAAACAAATTTGAAAATAAACATAATATTTTTTTTTTTGCAATAAGAAAGAAACTTGTACTTATAAAATATTTGTTGTATAAACAATCTAAATTGTATTTGATCAACAGACAATTTTCTCGGTATTATTGAACCGAGAAGAAGTAAGCATCCTCAATTTTCGAAAAAATATGTATATTGTCCAAACCGCCGATGTATGCATAGGTATTTTTAAAAATTCTTAAAAATTGTGGGCATTTTTGTTTTTAATTTTGGATATTAATAAAAAAATGGGGAACAGATGTATGCATAGGTAACAATATAAATGATATGTTTGTTCAAAAATGTGCAAGACATGAAAACAAATAGTGGTTGAAGATATAATGCATCAAAAGAGAAGTTGTGTCGTTAATGTTGCTTAATTTGAAGGCACTCAATAATAGATGCACATATGTCAATAGAGATGATATGAAGTTTTTTATTCTCATATTTTAATAAAATTTTAGTTAATGCAAATTCTAAAATTATTAATGAACTTTACGAATTTGATAATTTTTCATAAATTATTTTTTAAAGTAATTTTTAAAATTCAAATTATGTTCAAATTATTTCTGAATCTCAAATTTATCACTACAATTACCACGCTCATAGATTCTACTTATAGAAAAAAATCTTGTGTATTTATATTGTGTGCTAAAAATGTATGGGGATTTTTAAATGTTTCATCCCTTTATAGCCATTGCTCTTGAAATTTTTTCTGACAAAAAACTGTGAAATGATGGCACTAGAAAAGCAATAATTAATGGAAGGAAGCTGTTATGGCGGTGCTATTTGGTCACAACTCACCAGCTGGTCCCTCTTCTTAATTTGGTTAGTGTAGATTGTCATCAAATTTAGAGACAACGCCTTCAATCCTTGTAAAATCTAACCTGGCTCTCTCTTTTCTGCTCAATGTCCTTCTGGTACAGCAATCCTGCTGGTACGCGTTGTACGGTCCTTCAAAATACGGACAGAGTCAGAAACTTTATTAAAATAGAGTTTTAGCAATTTTGTAATTATTTAAAAAAATTAGTAATTTTTTTTTCAAAGTATATTTTAATATGGAGATCACGTTGAGGTTTTTTAAGACGGAGGCGTGATTGAGGCAGAAAACAATGAGGTATTTTAATCCTACTCATATACTTATTCATTATCAATTTTCTTATTTTTGTAATAATTAAGTATACTTTTTTGGAAACAAATAATTTTTACAATGGTGAGTGTTTCATAGTTATGGCAAGTAACATGGTGTTGAAATGTTGATTTTGCTCTTTCCTTGTAAACCAAAGGAATTCCATAAGTTATTGTATGCAACCACCTCATTTTATTACATGTAAAACTTGACACCAGCATGTAAAACAAACAGATAACATGTAAAACTTGACACCAGCATATCGGAAACAGGAATAGAAAAGACGGCCCATATCAGATGCTGACAACAATTTTCATGGTCTAGTGGAGGACAGGTTAGGCCGTACATGGGCCTAACATTAACAAAAGCCCATATCTCTTGATTTAACCTCTTTCAAAAGATGTAATATACAATATCAACGTCTAATTAAAGAAGGTATTAGCGTATTACTAAACAAGCAAACAACCAACCCCTTCCCTTCAACATAGTATTGATAGGGCTGATTGTTATTATAACGAATCGTATTTTTTATATATACCTGTATTATAAATAGAAATTGATTTTAGCATTATTTGCAATATTATGTTTCTCTTACAAATATGGCCATCCGAAACACCAAATCTCAGTGGGACCAAAATTCTAATATAATTTTAATTTTATTTGAGAAGTAAAAAAACTATTTAAATTTGATATCTTGCAAATTTAAATGAGAACTAACAATAAAAACAACAAACAACAACTGCCACGTCTCCATCTTTCTTTCAAAAAAAAAAAAAGAATGTTACATGTTTTGAAATTGAGAGGGATCCAGTTACACCATTTTATGATGACACATCTTGATACCAAATTTTTATAAGTCATTTTTGCCATTTCAAAATTGAAACAGTCTATCCGAATTGTTCAACGTGATGTCTATTTTTTTTTTAACTTGAGTCTTTCAGACTACAGAATTTTAGTCGATAAATTGAACTTTAAATTTTTGGTAGAAACTAAAAAAGATAATAAAATTTAAAATTTATTATAACTTATTATGTAAACTGTTCTGAGTAATTATTACGATAATTTATTATTTTATAAGTTATCTTTTTAAATGTTTCAATTATTCTTTCAATTTAGTCAAACGCATATCTTTCTTCATAAATGATAGTAATATGATCCCAAGGGCAACATCAATGTTATATATTAAAAAGAATAATATAATATAATTCTAAATTTGACTTGGCAACTCGATTTTCCGTTGCACTTCAATGCTTGCAGCATTGGAACTGCAATTAATTTCTTAACAGATGCAAATGTAATATTAATACACTTTTTATTCACTTTGTCAATTTAGTTCTATTTGTGATTTAAAAAAAAATATGAATGGAATTCCCTATCTATAACAATTTAATTCTATTTTTTTTTACTTCGTCCCAAGAAGAATTTTTTATAAAAATATTTTTGCATGTGTTAAAGTTCAAAATAATTAAACTTTTTATTCTTTTGAAATACAAGTGATGAAGTGAGAACAAAATAACGCAACAAGTTTGATAATTGTTTCTGAATAGGATATCAACTCCTGCCCGCTCCTAAGAGGTCAACTCGGCCCAATTAGAAGAGGCCCACCGGACCAGACCTAAACCTCCGCATTGATACCCCTAGTTTCTAATTTACATTCATGAAGAGCAATTTTTATATTATTACAAATTTCAGAATATTTCCAATACAAGTTATATTGTGAAAATCATCATTATACCATATGTCAACGCAGAATCCAAAATTTCTGTTTGAATACCAGAGGATAAAACAATACCAACAACAACAATACGAACGAAATGGATATAGTAAATAATTAAATAAGACAAATCAAGCAACTCACTTATTACACATGCAAATAGATTAACACTTATTCTATTTGCTTATTCACGAACTGCTGTAAATTCTATCACAAAATGTGATCATACATGCATATTTGTTGCCAATAACGTACTAGTTGGCAGCGCTGAATTTAGCCTGGAGCGAGTCAACAGTCTTTTTGTCCAGTTGGAATGCCTTGGCAAGCACGTCGTCAGTGATGGACGGATTTGACCCGAAAACTGCATTGGCTACTGTAACAACACCCGGGTTCTGACTACTCAAGCCTGACAACGCAACTGTATTGGTCCAACCATTATTGAACTGGAAATGGATCAGCCCCTGAGGAAAGACGAACACATCACCCTTGTTCAACACCTTTGTGAAGAGTTGATTGTTTGTCGAGGCAACAAAGCCGACATAGAGAGTGCCTTCTATCACAACAAGTATCTCAGTGGCACGCGGGTGATAGTGAGGTGCAACCAAGCCGGCTGGTGCAAAATCTAGCCTGGCCAGGGAGATACCGAGTGTGTTGAGGCCACGGAGGTTGGCAGCTGACACTGGTGTTACACTGGAGCCCAAGTTATTGGAAGTGTTGCCGGCTTTGTCGAGGCCAGCAAAGAAAAAATCATCTGCGGTGACAGCATTCGGGTTCTTGCAAACAAACCCATTTACAAAGACTGCATAATTAAATTCATATGCCTAGCTTGTTAGATGCTGTCTAATGAAACGTATAATTATATATAGATTTCGACAAGTAATGACATGTATGTATACCTTGAGACATTGGATCAGCGACACAAAAGTCCTGAAGTTGGCTTGGATCAGAACCAAAGGCATGAGAAATGGCAAGTGCAAAGAGAGCAAGGAACAAGAAACGGGAAGCCATCGTTCTCTTTTCTTTTCAGATAGTGTGTAACTAGAGAAATTGTGTTGATCTGAAAACAAGCATTCATGAGAGTATATATAGAGAACAGGATTTGAAATTTTGAACTGGTAATGACGGGGGTCAACAGAGCTGGTGAACTTTTGAAATGTTCACATGTTTAAATTTGAACCATTCAAACTGTAATAGCTTAAATGGTACGTAATTAACTTTCAAAAGTGAGTATCGAATTATTCAAGACTGGTTGCTTTCAGGATTATTAACCTTTCTAATTAACCACATAGAATTATGATACAAAGTTACAAACTGATCAAATTAAGTACAGGATATATCGACCAATCCATGGGATATTATGAATTGTACAGTTTGAATAAGGCAAAAGTATTTAATTCCATTTGTGCAAGTAAATGAATTATACCGTTTGGATTTACATCCCAGCTATAATTACCAGATCTCAGTTAATCCATTCAGAGATATCTGATTTAAATTGAATTGAAACAGACGTACTTGTCTGATCAAAAATCTACTTCTATTTTATTATGCATATATTATGGTGGTTATAAAGATCTAATGAGATCCCCTGATTTTCTTTGAACAGCTATCTTAGATAACTTGATGCTACAAAGTGATTAGCAGCATATGCTGATTCCAAATATAGTCTTACCAAACGCCAGGAAAATAAGGCCTAATGACATCAGGCATGTCTCTACAAATTAGAATTGGTCCTGTGATGCGACCACTGGGCAATTTATCCATCAATTCTAAATTCATTTGTTTGCTAAGTAATTAATTTTATTTTGACTTCTTCAAAGCGACAGGCGGTTAGCTGCTCAGGTTGATATTAGTTCACTTTTCCCATTTTCCGAGTAAGTTCTATACACCAACCTTTGGATCCGTATCCTCCCAGGTACCTGACTCAAGGCAATTGAAAGGGACGGCCCAGGATTGTTCTTTTTAACTTTGCACGAATCTCAAAGCACAATTAATACTGGCCCCTGCGCTTTCCCGAATAGGCACCGGCTAAGAGTAAATCTGGGCCGTCCCTTTCAATTGCCTTGAGTCAGGTACCTAGGAGGATACGGATCCCCAACCTTTAAGGGTATGTTTGGTTGGGTTGAGAATAGTCTATTTTTGGTATTAGACTATTTGGGAAAGCTTATTCGGAGTTTGGTTGGGTTAGAATAGCTAAAATAGAGAATTCAAACTTTTTGTCTTATTAGAATAGACTATTCCTAAGGGTTTTGAGATTTGGCTATTCTAATAAGACAAACAATAACTATTCTTGATTTAGCTATTCTAGCTATTCTTGTTTTGCAAACAAACATACTCTTAGGCTATGTGTGGATGACACAAGAATAGAGGCTATTTTAGAATAAAAACTATTCGGAATAACAATGCGCATCCAAACAACATTTTTACTATTTAGAATAGCTAAAATAGCTGTTATTCTCTATTCTTTGTAAATGTTGGAATAGCTACTATTCGGAAATGTAAAATAAGAGGAAAAAATGCTTTCTTTTTTTATTTTTGCCAATACAGTTCCAAAATGACAAATTTGATACCACTTTTTGCTATCTCTACGTCATGACAATTCATTTGAGATTCCACTTACCTATCTTTCCTCTTAATTAACACATTGTTAACACTATTCTTTATTGTGGTTACATCTATTCACTATTCCACATATAAAATCCAAACAACATTTTTATTAATCCAAATAGCACTATTTTCACACTAATATAAAAATCACTATTTTTTCTCTGTTCTTATTTATTATTCTAAAATTTTGTTATTCTAGCTATTCTCACTCTCATCCAAACGTACCCTTACAGTCCGTTGGATTGTGATTGGGGTATGAATGTGATCCGCGTAATATTATCGTTACCTTGCCCTTATTTAAAATGGTTGGGTATTTATCAAATACACTCTTTAACATATTTTAAATTTTCCATTACATACTTTAGTACACCAAGATAAACATTGTTTTCAAATAACAAAACTTGTTTTTCCTCATTGTATGAAAAAAGCTTTTAAATGATAGATATCAGTGAATGTTACAAAATAAATCTTGTTACCTACAGGCATATTTAAGTCTGAATGACATATCACATTATACTATTCATCATATACATATATCACCTTCCAAAACTCAAGTCCTATAACTCAACAAGATCCAACTCCAATATGTCTCAATTTCGAAAAGAACTGAATATGACACAAAAGTTCACAGGCGTCAGTTGAATACCAAGTGAAAACATTTCAGCACTACAAAACTTAATTTGGGCCTAGAGTCTGCATTTCGGCCTTAGAACGTAACATTTAAGAATCAGGATTACTAGGCAAAAGACAAAACAAAATTCCTTCCAGCTTAATTCCCATCAAAACCTGAAAATGAAAAATTACAAAACAGTTCTATTTCCATATAATTACCACCAGCTCATTACAGCTTACCTCCATACTAGACAGTTACACAAACAAAACCAGTAACACAAATACCAAATTAAGTTCCTGAATCAGCATATCTCAAATCCTCACCTCACCAAAGCACCTCATCAAAGAAACAACATCTCATTGATTTAAGCAAGTGTACACAGTGTGGTTTTCAAAAACAGAAAACAAAAAAAATTAGATCTTGTCGATGTCCTCATCCTCGAACTCGACATAGTCATTTTCGGCATTGTCATCCTCCTCATCGAGGCCGCCAGCAATGCCCTCGTTCAGACGTGTGTTCTCAGGCAGCTCTCCATATGCCTTCAGCAGCCTCGCCTCATCTGGCATGTACTTCAGTATTACATCGGCCTTGTCATCCTGCATTTTTAGTTACACAATTATATGAGGTTGAGAAGGAATTACTGGTTATATAATCAGTTAAAACACTGGCTTTTCAGATTACTACCAGAGTTGAGTTTCAGATTGTGATTGTATATACAGGTACCCACTCAAAAAGAAATAATGCAAACTTATGATGATTTTATGCCATAAATTGGCAACTTTGTCGCAAAAAAAAAAGCAAATAACTTTTCCCAAGTCTATAACAGTGATTGGAGACCATAACAGACAAGTCACTGATCTTAACCTTTGGTTATCAAAATAAGAAAATAAGAATTGCTCCATCTGATTAACTGAAGTTCATCAAATTTTCATCTTGTTTCAAAATCCGCCAAAGTAACAAACTTGTTGCTGAAATTCAATCATTGGTCTTATAAGAAAAATTATGAGAAATTATATTTGCAACACTGGCTACTAACACAAATGTTCATTCTCTATGGCTTTCTGAAAAATAGAAGAATAACATGCTTTCTGAAAAATAGAAGAATAACATACTCCCCTTCTTCTGCATCCGCAATGCCCAAATTGTTTTTTTTTTCTATCTATTCCCCTCATTCATCTCCATCCATACTTGACTATAATGTGTCCAGCATTACCCCAAAAGTCAAGCGGAGATAATTTATGGTTGTAAATACTATCAGACCATGTATTATCCAATGATCCATAATCTAAACATTAAACCAGAGGGTATTGTTGCAATTATTCAAAAATAACAGACCCAAAAGATAGAGAAACAAAATTGCCAGTCCAAAAATGCCAAATCCTTCATCCCCAAATATCATATTTAACTCAGAGACATTATGGCAAAAAAATAAATTAACAAATAAATTAAAGAGAATTGAATTTAAATAAATAAACATATACACACACCTGAAAGTCACGAAGACCAACAAGAATAATGTCACCCGCGGCAATCCAGACCTTTTTGTGCATTTTCCCTCTGATATGGCACAACCTCTTTGTTCCATCTATGCACATCGCTTCACACCTCCCGTTTCCAAGCATCCTTAATACCTACTTTCCATAAGCAGTTCGAGAATTTTAGAAAAAGTTATACTGTTGACTACAGCTCAACCAGTGGCTCAATTGGGTATTTCTCCTAGTTAATTAAGGCAGATCGAGAGCTCTCTTTAAATCCTAATTATTAATCTACCATGCAATAAAATTGCAAGAATACCCAATACAGGTATTAGCAGCAGATCAACCACAACAGAAAGGTTCAGGTTTATGGTAATAAATTAACCTGGCACAACACAAACACATAAGAAGTTTCAATTCTGATGCGCTGAAAATTCCTGGAACAAATCAGATCTCAAATCTGTCTCTTCTCTTTGATCCACTTTCATTCAGCTAATAATTGGGATTAAAAGCCATAAGCCAAAGAGAAAATCAAAACAATTATTCCCCAGTTCAAGTTTCCAATTTCCTTCTTATTCCAATTCAACTTTAATTACAAATAAAATACACAATTGAAAAGGATCGGAATTACTTGAGCGTACTCCTGGCCGTCTTCTTTGAAAACCAATTCTCTCTTTTCATCGTCAGCCTCGTTCTTTCCTCTCTTCCTGTTCTTACCTCCCTTTCCCTTGTTCTTCGGCATATTGTCAGAAACCCTAACCCTAGAAAGATCGAGAGAGCGAGCGAGAGAGAGAGAGAGAGACAAGATAAGAGAAGAAAATGGGGAACGGTTTGTTCTGGAACCACGACACGCGGTATTTTGCTGTTTATTTATTTCCCTTTTTGCACTCGTGCCCAGAGAAATCTAATTTTAGAAACTAGGGA
The DNA here is from genome assembly GCA_028015225.1 of Carex myosuroides. NCBI lineage: Eukaryota > Viridiplantae > Streptophyta > Magnoliopsida > Poales > Cyperaceae > Carex > Carex myosuroides. The sequence goes on from CM051488.1 coordinate 8,464,581, forward strand.
TTCCAAATAGCTCCAGAGTCCAGACTCCAGAGCTTCCACTCGACTCTGATTCTCTGTTACGTCTTGATGGATCAGAATTTATATAACCTAACGTAACAGAATATTTATGTTTAGATCAAGACCGTTCGATCGGAATCCAAACGAATATTTAAGAAACCTGGTGCATTTCAACACCGACCAGATCGATTCGGATTTTGATCGGATGGTGCGGATCAAAACAGAAATATTCTGTTACCTCAGAGGATATGGACCGCATCAAAATAATCGGTCAATGACGGCATGATTTATCAAATGCCGACGGTTCTTGGTAGAGAAGGAAATACATGACACGCTGTGGCGTGACGTGACGTGACGTGATTTTTTTTTTCACATGACGTGATCAAAATAGTGGTAGACGGTCACGTCACACGAATGGTCACGTCACGTGTAGTCACGGCGTGACTACACGTGACGTGATATGACGTGACGTAAATTAATCACGTGAATTTCTTTTTATATTTTAATTTAAATTGTTGAAATTCAGAAAAAAAAAATATAAAAAAATATGAAAATTATAAAGTTTGTCAAATAAGTAAAAAAATGTTGTAATTTTTTTTAGGAAAGGCGGTTGGATATCTGACATTACTTTAAATTTCAAATATTTATTGGACTAAACTAGAGAAAATAAAAACCAGTACTACATGAGTACCGGTATCACTGAACCTACACCGTAAGAGAAACATGGATACTCTATGCGTATAAAAAAAATCTGAAAATTAACTAGAAAAAACTGGATACTCTATGTTTCATACCATGACGTGACGTGATTGGTTCGCGTGACGTGATTGGTTCGCGTGACGTGACGTACAATTTTCGCTCGAATGCGGTCACGTCACGCGAATGATCACGTCACGCAATACACGAGTCACGTCACGCAATCGACGTGACGTAACGTGACTTTCTGTGACGTGACTGATCACGACGTCACAAAATTTTCTTGTCTAATTCTCGGATCCAAACCAATCTTAACCAAAGTATGTTTCGTTCCAACAAAACGAGCACTTGTTTAAATGGGAAGGCATATCAGACGGAGATCCGAATAATTATTTTTTTAGATTTATGGTTTGGAGTTTGAACTTACATGATGTTGTGTTATGTTCATGTATTTTGAACAAGTTATGTTATCTTATGCTATGTTATGTTTATGCATTTCGAACTTGTTATGTTATTTTTATGTAATTCAGACTTTTTATGTTATGTTTGTAACTAATTCAGATCACTTGTTATGAATATTACGTTATATTCATATTCATGAGGTAACAACTAATTTTAATTTCTATAAATTTTTAGAATTATATGTCTGTAGCTCTCATTTATCTTTTTATTTATTTTTCATGAATAGTTAAACTATCTAGTTAATTATAATGTTGCAACAAATAATAACAATCTAATGTTTTACTTGTGTTTTGTCGAATAGTATTGTTGAATCCATTATGTCAAAGACAAGTATAATACAACATAATGTTATTTCCGGTCAGCTATATAATATGACAAAACATAGGTAAAATATTGTTATTTCTGGTCAGCTATATAATATAACAAAAACACACAATGGATTCAACAATGTTATTTTCAGTCAGCTATATAATATGACAAAACACAGGTAGAACATTAGATTGCTATTATTTATTGTAACAATATAATTAACTAGATAGTTTAATTATTCAAGAAGAAAAAAGAAAAGATAAATGGGAGCTACAAACATATAATTTTAAGAACTTATACAAACTAAAATTAGTTGTTGCTTCGTGGATTTGAACATAACATCACATAACAAGTGATCTGAATTAGTTACAAGCATAACATAAAAAGTCAAATTACATAAAAATAACATAACAAGTTCAAAAAATATGAACATAACATAGCATAACATAACCTAACATAGCATAACTAGTCCGAAATACATGAAGATAACATAACATCACATAAGTCCAAACTCCAAGCCATAAAACTAAAAAAAAAAAATCGGGCCTCCATCTGATATAGCATCTCTAGGGTGATTTTTTTTTTTTAGGGCAGAGCAGGGGCCGCCGGTGGGTATGACATCCCTGCGAGTCACCATATCAGATACATGTCTTCTTATTTTTAAAATTTGCCCATAACTTTTTTTTCATTTTTAATTTTCTTTCTATTTACTATGAATAAAATTTGGTAAAAATAGTTTTAGTAAAGATATTAATATCTAAAATTGGATGCGTAACCACTACACAATTGACAACACTGTAGTTTTAGTAAAGATATTAATATCTAAATTGTAAGTATTCATACTTACGTATTGAAGTATGAATTGTTATATTGTAAAGTAACTTAATTAAGTTAATCTGTTTGGTTATTGAATGTATTGATAGTTATTGAGGAAAGTATTCATACTTCTAACCGAAGTATGAATTGTTAATTGTAGAATATCTTAATTTAATATATTCTTTTTTACAAATGACTCTATTTGGTGCTTGATTGTATTAATATGTAATATGAAAATTATTCACACTTGTGCATTGATGTACGAATATTTACGTTGTAGAGTATTTTTTATCAACATATTGTTAGAGAAATGTATTTTGTTGCAAATATCTTTTTGGAGATTAATAATATTAACATGTAACCCTAGAAGTATTCATACCTATACGTTAAAGTAGGTATATTTATATTGTAAAATGAGGAGGGTTCCACTGCACCCTCTTTTGGTGCACCTAACGTGCACCCAAAACTCATATGGTGTATTTTCAAAGTTCAAATAGTCGATTCGAACCTTCCAACGTGTTCTTCATATTAAAATGTGCTTGGAGACCAAATTTTACATTTTTTGGAAATTTTTTACTATTTTTTCAGAATTTTTGATTAAACTAAACAATAATTTGAAATTCAGCAAAGTGATGATTTTCAAAAATTCTGAAAAAATAGTAAAAAATTTCCAAAAAATGTAAAATTTGGTCTCCAAGCACATTTTAATATGAAGAACACGTTAGAAGGTTCGAATCAACTATTTGAACTTTGAAAATGCACCATATGAGTTTTGGGTGCACATTAGGTGCACCAAAAGAGGGTGCAGTGGAACCCTCCTCTTGTAAAATATGTTGTAAAGTAAAACTAATATTTACCAATTGCTCCAAAGAAAATAGGTTTTTGAATATAGAACGTAGATGTGCCACCTTCTTTTTTATGAAAACCCGTAGGTATTAGCTTTTAATTGAAAAGAGTCTTACAGGAATTACATAACCGGAAGTAAAAGACAGATAGTAAAGTAAAACAACAATAAAACAGCTAGCTAATTTAAATTCTCCTACCAGGTCAGAACAACCTCTATCTCATGTTAAAAAATAGAAGCCCCTAAATTGTCCCGCTTTGTTCCATTAGTAATAACATAAACAAATAGGGGGTTCCTTGAAAAAATTTCTTTCCTTGAGTCTGACAGCTCTTCTTCTTACCAGTAAGTTGAAGTGGTTCCCTGCCTCCGCACTATGACCCTGATTTCATACCAGTAATCAGTCCCCTAATTTGAAAAACCTCTGGTCGATCGTATTTTGCAGCTGGAGCAATTGGTTTGGAGAAATCTATAGCGAAAAAAAATATAATGATATGATTAAACAAATTGAACTTTTTGTTATGAGCACAGACTTATTAGTCAAGATGTCTCAGGAGCAAAAAATTGGTTTCAGTAACCAGTTGATATATATCAATTACTAGTGAGCTGTATTGGCTTAGCTTAACTAATAAAAAATAAAGCACAAGTTGAACTTGATTGGAGCTCAGGCAATCAACCCTAAGCAGAGAGGTAACCTAGTTTAATCTCAATTATAAAGCAATACTAATATTTAACAAATCAAAGTTTCATACAAATACTAAACACATTTAATCACAATAGAAAAGTATTGATATTTATGAACCCTAACTCCTAATCATATATAGAAGTGTTCATCTCCAAGTATTGATAGCTATGCAAAGAAATATTGTTATATAAGAAACTGATTCCACCTAGTATAATTATTTCACATTGCATCAAAACGTATTCAAGCATTCACACATATATTTATAAACAAGAATATACATATATAAGATGTAAAATATTCATATCATCTAATAAATACTTATGAAAGCACTGTACATTATTCAAATTAAAAACTAAAATTATTCATAACAAATAAATAACAGGTACCATCCCATTTTAGAAAAAATATAGAGAAAATCAAGTATGTGCCAGAAAACATAACAAAAACGCATAACCTCATGCTTACATATACAAAGCTTTCATTTCAGTATCAATTCATAGCATGATAAAACTCTAATTTTAATATAACTATATCTTACCATTGTCTCTCATTTTCTCGAATAAAAATGATTTGACTTGCTCCTTGCCTATCCATCGGCACAACTCAAAGAGTCAGCCCTTTAGATGATGCGTTGTGGTGAAAAATCATATGTTTTCACACAAGAAGAATATTAGCTATGATTATGTCAATATAACTACAACCCAATGAGTGGACGAGAGCTTAATGACCAAACACGAACTGATCGAGTCGGTGTTGGATCTAAACTCAATTTTAAATCGAGTACCAAACGAACTAGTTCGGTGACAAATACTTAGAGACTTAACAATTAGAAAGGGGTTGGAACAATGGATTATGAGCTAACCTATACTGGTAAATCAACAATAGGAATGCAGTTAGAAAATCAAGCTAGTACATATCAGGGTCAAACTATAAATTAATGTATACATATAGTAGATGTAAGCACTAGACTTATTTATATATAATAATCCTTACTCCCCAGTCAATCCTTATCAGTGTACATGAAACTGAAAATACACAGATCCAAATTAAGCAAATAGTATGGTATTGACAAGAGCGTTGACAACTATCAGAAATTTTCCATTACTGGTATTATACCACAATAGCTTGGTCTTGTACTGGTATGTACCAGCACCTAGTAGTTTACTGGTCCCTCCTAAGACTTAGATAGTGAGGCTGATAATTGGAAAGATGAGACTACATTGCTTGCTCTATAATCCTAAGTATAATACTTAATCATCAAGAAATCAACGTTAAACTCAAATTTCAAAAGTTTTACCCAAATTTCTTGCGTTTGGGAGTGGAGGTGAAGAGAATCTTGACAGCTTTCATGAAATTGAGATTTCCGTGCTGGTTGTACGCATCTAACCTCGCCTCCGTCTCTGTGGATCGACTCCATTATTGTAGCAATGGTTCAGATAATGTTCGCAACTGCACCTCCAACTGCTCTAACGGGATGAGAGAAGGCGTCCAGAATTGGTCCCATCGGCGGCATCGACGCCTGAGGCGAGCAGAGGCGAAGGTGGAAGGAGGCGGAATCAGTGAGAGAAGGCGCGGCAGCGAGGGAGGAGAGAGAGATTTGATCGAAAGAGGGATGAAGGCGGCAGAAATTGGAAGACGATATAGTGTCTAAGGGATTTGATCGAAATTGGAGAGGGTTTTATCCTAAAAAAAAAGTGAGATCCGTACGAACAGTTAGGTCGTTAGGGGAACGATTAGAGGACCAACTCGCAGGGATAAAATCTTTATTCAAAAAAAAAAAATTTTAATAATTTTACTAAGCGTACGGATAAATTTGTAGGAGGGTGATTGCTTCAAAATTCACATTAAACAATCCAAATGTTTCCCACTTCACTAGCTACAAACCTCCAAATTTCTTATTTTTACGATCTTTGAAAAAATTAAATCAAATAATTAATTTTCTTTTTAAATTTTATTTTTACTACGTCTGCAGTCTAAACCTGCAAAATCAGAAGGTTGTTTCGCATGTTTAGACTACAGACACCAAAATGTATTAATTTAGTTCTGCAGTCTAAACCTGCGGAACAACCTTCTAATTTCGTAGGTTTAAACTATGGATGTGGTAAAAATTGAATTTCTCAAAAAAAAATGATTAATTAGTTTTTTTTTTCAAAGATGATAAAAATAAAAAATTCGGACAAACCAAGCACAGACTCAACACAGTTACAAACCAAGTATATTATGCGCAAATCAGATTATTTTTTTGGATTTTCTTATAAATTATGTAGGGAGCATAAATGCTTTACTCAAAAAGCCGAAATTTTTATTGTTACCATCAGAAAAAAATCAAAATTAAATCAATACCACTCTGTTGGGGTCCTTATCAATTCTACCACCCTCGCTAACCCAGTTTGCGCACCAAATAGGCAGGTGCGCGGACTGGGGTGGCGCACCAAGTGGTGCGCTGACTGAGTTGGCGCACCAACCTCTTCTGCCTATTAAGGCACCAACTCAGTATATTGTGCTCATTCCATTCGACCCAAGGCAGCAGGCAGCAAAGAACATTCTCGCAAAGACCAAAGAGTAAGTTTTTTTCACTCTAGTCCTTTATATTTTTTTAATTATTTAATTACTTTTTTAATTTTTTGTAAATTTATTAAATGTTGGGTTTGTTCTGTAATTCAGGTAACTATGATTGGAATTGCTTGTTATTTTGGTGGTGAAGTACAACAAGGGCCCAATGGTGCTTATTACAGTACCCAACCCCAGAAAATGTTCAATATCGGCTCGGATTTAGATTTCACCGGTATAACTAGGGAAGTGTACCAGAAACTTGGTATTGACCCGAATTATTACGAACTGGTAATTGCCGCCAGAATTAATATTGGCCAAGGCAACCAAACATGGTTCCAATAGCTCCCGGTACTAGACGATAGCAGTTGGGGGTTGTATACCCAAATGACATTGAATTTGACAACACCTTTCAAGTTCCTAGAGTTATATGTGGTTGCCAACCCCAAACAGAACCGTAGACAGAACCGTACACAGAACCCTAGTCGGGGCATGGATCAGTCAGTGATGGGTCCTACTCGGGCCCTAAATATAGCGGGTACTAGTCGGTCCCCATCCACGGGGGCTGATACTAGTCGGTCCCCATCCACGGGGGCTGGTCCTAGTCGGTCCCCATCCGTGGGGGTTGGTTCTAGTCGGGGCCGATCTCGGGTTGCATCCTCCAGCTCTAGCCAGAACCGATCTGAAACTCCAGAACCATATTATTATACTGACAATACAGACGAGGATCCTGAAGAACGGGAGGCAGAGGAAAATTGGGATGCTAGTGACGACGGTGGGCAGACAATAGATCAAAGTGATGAGGAAGACAATCGTCCCGTGCTAGGTATGCGAAAGTGGCCGATATCGGGTCGTGGAGAGAGACACCCGTTTCTAGCTTTTCATGACACTTCGGGGTTTGAAGAGGCTGACCACATTTTTTTTTGCGGGTTCAGAGGTTCGTTTTTGAACTTATATGAATTTTTTATTTCTTTGAAATATAATAATTTAAATTTTTTGAATTTTCAATTAGGTTGGAGAAAGAACAATAGTTTCTGAGGGGATGACGTACAACGACAAGGATCAAATGAAAGAAAAAATTCACCACTGGCACATAGAGAAAAATATCGAGATCATATAGACACATAGCGACAGAACAAGGTTGAGGTTTAAGTGCCAGAGCAACAAGTGCAAGTGGAGGTTGTGTGTTATGTTTTAATATACTATGACTGCGGAATATGTATCGTTGTGTGTTATGTTTTATCTATATCGTGTTCTTATGTTTTAATGTATTATGTATTGCGGGATATGAGATCTAAAATACGCAACATAAGAAGTAATATGAAAATAATATCTAAATACGCAACATAAAACTAATCGATATAACGATCTAAATACTCAACATAAAAATAATACTGAGTTGGTACCTTAATAGGCAGAAGAGGTTGGTGCGCCAACCCAGTCAGCGCACCACCTGGTGCGCCAACCCAGTCCGCGCACCAACCTATTTGGTGCGCGAACTGGGTTAGTGAGGGTGGTAAAATTGATAAGGGCCCCGACAGAGTGGTATTGATTTAATTTGAATTTTTTCTGATGGTAACAATAAAAATTTCGGCTCAAAAAGGAACAAAAAGATGGTAGGAGATCTATCTGTGAAGGAAAGGTGAAGTTTGGTATTGCATTCAAAAGCAGATTCTTAATTGACCTCTGTAATCTCATTTCTCATCAGCCATAATTTGTTTGAAAGGGGTTGTTAACCCATTTCCATTTAAAGGAACCTAATCTAATCTCCTTTTTGTATTCTTTCCTACTTGTATCTTTTCTCCTCCTTAATTTCCCTTTTCTATTTTCATTATATATTCTCTTGACAACTGCAAGATAACAAAATACAGGATTAATTGGGCTTTGCATATGTCCCCCAATTAAATAGGAAGAATCTGACTCTTTTACCAGTTTGTAGGAAACAACAAATGGTTAGGTTTAGTGAGCATTTACGGTGTAATTTGCTAGCAAGTGCTTCGGTATTTTGATATATTGCAAGTTGTTTGTATAACATTTTATTCCTTTTTCTCTTTGGCTTCTATATTTTTAATGCCTTCTTTTCAGCCAGCTAAGAAAATGTTTAATGAAATTAAAATATCAAAATTAGAGGAATGTAATGATGAAAGACTTTTTTTTTATGATATATAATCGCCATAATCGATAAAATAGTTAAGAAAACAAAAATATATAATTATACAAATGTTCACAATAATTTATATAGGTTGTGTATCAAACTATGTATAATTTGGTAATCAGTTGATTGCCGGTAAAGTGTCAATAAAATATTTTCAAACAATTCTTGACGATCATTAAATTGCATATCAAGTTTGATACATTTTATTCAAGATATATATGTAAAGGAGGAGGGCTCAAATGCCCTATTACTTTCATGCTTCAATTATTTTCTACATCTTTATCTCTGATTTTAAAGTCTAAACAAACGATTCGAACTACTCAACATGATATCCGCATAAAAATGTGCTTGGAGACTAAAGTTTATATTTTTTGAAAATTATTTACTTTTAGGGTAAATTTCATTGGAGGTCACTAAACTTTGTCATTTGTCCCAATCAAGTCACTCTATATTTTTCCGTCTAAAATGCTAACAGAATATGCTCATCCCGTTAGTATTTTGGACTGAATATGCTCATTCCGTTAGTATTTTGGATGGAATGAGTATATTCCGTTAAGATTTTGGACGGAATGAGAATATTCCGTTAAGATTTTAGACGAAAAAATATAGAGTGACTTGATTGGAACAAATGACAAAGTTGAGTGACTAAACAAGGACAAATCAAACTTCAGTGACTAATTCGTGACAAATGACAAAATTTAGTGACCTCCAGCGAAATTTACTCTATTTTTTAAGATAGGTAAAAAATCACTGTTTTAGATGATCCAAAATTTTCTGAAAAACAGTGATTTTGTGTCTATCTTAAAAAATAATAAACAAATTTCAAAAAATATAAAATTTGGTCTCTAAACACATTTAATGTGGATATTATGTTGAGCGTTTCGGATCATCTATTTGAACTTTGAAATCAGAGATAAAGATGTGAGATATAATTGAGGCATTAAAGCATTGGAGCATTTGAATCCTCCTCATGTAATTTATTTTATTTTGAAAAGTATTTGATCTGTTGTTACATTTGTCGAATAAGTTTAGTGTCAATATAATCTATTTTTATATATATTGTCAACTCTAAAAGAGAATTGTAGCATTGAAATATGACATCGGATTTATTCTCTTATTTTTTTTTTACCCTTATGGCTCCTTAAACATATATACTAACAATAAAAATCTTCTGATTTCTTATATGCACATTAATTATACAAATTCACTACATATAGAACAAACAATTTAATTCTAATTATAATTTTGCAAATTTTCTGAACAGAAAATATGTTCCGAGATAGAAGAGGTTTTACCTGTTTTCTCATTCCAATTTTAATTACAAGTTATATTTTGTGTTTATATATTATAAAATAGTTCATTTTATTTTATAGAGCCCAAGTGATGTTAGATTTTGAACAATGACTTAATTTACTTTTTATCTAAATTGCACATATCTTCTCTTGTAATGTTCGTTTGATGCCGATTAAAAAACCACAAATAAAAGGTGTTTAATTGTTTTACATGTTTGTTATTCAATGGACATAGGTATAACTATATTTACATTTGTTTAGTTGAAATGTAGGTATTCAATGTTAGTCAACAGATTAGCTAGCTAGACATATTTTATTGGGACCAACTAAGCTTATCGATTCGATATATATATATATATATAGAGAGAGAGAGATGGGCTAGGGTACTTTGCAAAGTAAAACACTCTCTTTGCTTCGGGTCATATTTTTATTTTGAAAATCCAAACAACCGATCCGAACCGTTCAACATGTTCTAAATATTGAAATGTGCTTGGAGACTAACTTTTACATTTTTTGGAATTTTTTTACTATTTATTAAGCCACTTTGAAATCGCTGATCCACTGTGAACAGTAAAAAACAGTAAAATTTTCTGGACCACTGAATCAGCGATTTTCAAAGTGGCTTAATAAATAGTAAAAAAATTGTAAAATTTAGTCTCCAAGCACATTTCAATATTTAGAGCATGTTGAGCGGTTCGGATCGGTTGTTTGAATTTTCAAAATGAAAATATGAGCGTGAAGTAAAAATGACTTCTTACTTCACAACTCACCATAGCCCAGCTCTATATATATATAGAGAGAGAGAGGGAGAGAGAGAGAGAGATAGGCTATGGTGAGTTGTGAAGTAAGAGGTCAGTTTTACTTCACGCTCATATTTTTATTTTGAAAATCCAAACAACCGATCCGAACCGCTCAACATGTTCTAAATATTGAAATGTGCTTGGAGACTAAATTTTATATTTTTTGGAATTTTTTTACTATTTATTAAGCCACTTTGAAATCGCTGATCCACTGTGAACAGTAAAAACAGTAAAATTTTCTGGACCACCGGATCAGCGATTTTCAAAGTGGCTTAATAAATAGTAAAAAAATTCCAAAAATTGTAAAATTTAGTCTCCAAGCACATTTCAATATTTAGAACATGTTGAGCGGTTCGGATCGGTTGTTTGGATTTTCAAAATGAAAATATGAGCGTGAAGTAAAAATGACCTCTTACTTCACAACTCACCATAGCCCAGCTATATATATATATATATATATATATATATATATATATAAGAGAGTGGCTAAGGTCAAAGTGGTATGACCAAGGCCTTGGTGCTACCAATTAGTTTTTGTAATTTTAAAATTTAAATAGTCGATTCAAACCGTTAGATGTTCAATCTATATTAAAATCTGCTTGGAGACCAAATTTTACATTTTTTGGAATTTTTTTACTATTTTTTAAGCCACTTTGAAAATGGCAGATCAGGGTAAACAGTAAAAACAGTGCAACCAAATTCTGGACCATGTGATCAGCAATTTTCAAAGTGGCTTAAAAAATAGTAAAAAATTCCAAAAAATGTAAAATTTGGTCTCCAAGCAGATTTTAATATAGATTGAACATCTAACGGTTTAAATCGACTATTTGAACTTTAAAATTACAAAAACTAATTGGTAGCACCAAGGCCTTGGTCATACCACTTTGACCTTAGCCACTCTCTCTCTCTATATATATATATATAGAGAGAGAGAGAGAGAGAGAGAGAGAGAGTGGCTAAGGTCAAAGTGGTATGACCAAGGCCTTTGGTGCTACCAATTAGTTTTTGTGATTTTAAAGTTCAAATAGTCGATCCAAATCGTTAGATGTTCAATCTATATTAAAATCTGCTTGGAGACCAAATTTTATATTTTTTGGAATTTTTTTACTATTTTTTAAGCCACTTTGAAAATTGCTGATTACATGGTCCAGAATTTGATTGCACTGTTTTTACTGTTCATCCGGATCTGCAATTTTCAAAGTGGCTTAAAAAATAGTAAAAAAATTCCAAAAAATGTAAAATCTGATCTCCAAGCAGATTTTAATATAGATTGAACATCTAATGGTTTTGATCGACTATTTAAAATTTAAAATTGTAAAAATTAATTTGTAGCACCAAGGCCTTGGTCATACCACTTTGACCTTAGCCACTGTCTATATATATATTTATATTATACTTAATACTAATATAAAATCAACGGCAAAATAATACGCTGCTGGTGGATCTGTTTGCAACTGTTCCCATCTACAACTAAAGCTTGTTATTTAATTTCAAATCAAAATGCCGCCTCTGTACTTGCATAACCATAGCAGTCGGTTCTTTCAAGTTTTCCTTGAAGTAGGTTAAGGCCTATATAAATTTTATTAAGTTGTAGGGTGTAAGAGGTTAGGTTGATCAGGTATTATATATATTTATATTGTCGGATTATAATATTTTTAATTCGTAACTAATCTGAATATTAATTATTTGTATCCGAATATTAAGATATATACCATATAGTTTATATATATTATGAAAATATTTATGTATATATCTACGGATATCCGATATCCAATCCGTATCCGTATCCGAAAGGATATTCGGATATCAGATATCCGTATCTAATTTTCGGATACGGATCCGGATACGGTCGGATTTTATCGTACTTCTTTTATGCCATCGGATTTTGTGGATTTCATTCATGAATGAAGAGTTTAATATGACAATGAAAGTAACAACTAGAAATTTTCAATAAATAAACTTCAAATAACGAACTTTTCAATAAAAAAAATTACAATTGAAAAACACAAGGTACTGCTATCACATCTTCACTCGTTTGCAAACATGACGTAAATTTAACACTAAACTCATGTTTTATTAAGGCAAGATGGATTCATGAAAAGTTATTTGAATATGTCAAATAATTACTTTTTCTGAATTTTTTATGAACAAAACTTGTTCAATTATAGTGTACAGTAAATTATCAGCACTATTTTTTTAATGAGCAGGGTTAAAATGCACCATTGGTTTTATGCTTCAATCATGTTCCACGTCTTTTTCTCTGTTTTCAAAGTTTGAACAATCAATCCGAACCACTCAATATGATCTTCATATTAAAATGTGCTTGGAAACAAAATTTATATTTTTTGAAATTTTTTTATTATATTTTTAGATAGATACAAAATCACTATTTTGGATGGTCCATAATCTTCTGAAAACATTTTCAGTGATCTTGTACCTATCTAAAAAATTAGTAAAAAAATTCTAAAAAATATAAAATTTGGTCTCCAAGCACATTTTAATACAAAGATCATGGTGAACAGTTCGGATCGACTGTTCAGACTTTGAAAATGAAAATAAGAATGTGGAGCATGATTGGAGCACAAAACCAATGGTCCATTAATTTTAACCCTGCTCTTTTTTAATTTAGCAATTGTTAAAAGTTAATTTATGGAAGTTATTGTCTGCTACTTATAATGTGTATAGTAACAAGAGGTCATTAGCCCTTATTTTAGTTATTAAGCATGCATCATCATAATAAAAAAACAAAGATTCAAAACATTATTTATTTCAACAGCAGTAAATTTAAATACTTGTCTTCCCTCCTATTGGGATCTCTGTGTTTATCTGAATTATTATTCAAAATTAGTTCTAATAATTGATTAAACTGCTTTCACTTTTTTTCTGTCTTAAATGGAAACAAAGTTGTACATGATCTATCATCTATGGCCCATGTTTCAACTAATGCCATGTGCTGCCAAGACCTTTAGGTCAAATTCTGGCCTATAAATTGTGTTAGAATGCTCAAGGCATAAAACAAACTCAACGAGACATATTAGTACCAGAGAGAGGGAAAAAGAAAAAAAAACAATGGCAGCAAGGGTTTTTGTAGTCATAATTCTCTCCTTGGTGGCAGTACAATCTCTTGCCGGAGATCCAAGCCCGGTACAAGATTTCTGTGTCGCCGACCTCAACTCCGAAAGTACGGTTTTGAACTATCACACTCATATATACTCAACTGGTTATATGTTTAATACCAATTAATGTTCTTTTTTTTTTTTTAAATTAGTTGAATTCTCATACTCCCAACATGCGCATGCATTTGTTGTTTTTTTTTGCTCTAAATTATCCAAATAATTAAACATAATTGTGACCTCTCTACCAGTTTATATCTAATGAGTTTAATAATTGTCGATATATGTCTCTATCTATTAATAGATTGTTTGTTGTCAACATGAAAAAAGAATGATGTCGCCTAGTACAGCATATATATATAGTATATTAATTATATATGAAATGCATTACAAAAAATTTGATGGCTTGATTAGTTAAGTTACCTTAGCAAAGTGCTTTACTTTCTGTAGTTGTAAATTATGAGATTCCCATTAGCTTCAAATAATTTGAACTAATGAAGTTCAGTGACTAACTTAACACACATATATGCAGTTTTCGTGAACGGTTTGCCATGCAAGAACCCGAAGCAGGCAACTCCGGATGACTTTTTCTTCTCTGGCCTAGACAAGCCCGGCAACACTGACAACAAGGTGAGTAAAAAATATCATTAATTTATATAATTCCAAGCATTTTCACCATCAGATAAAGAAAAAAATTCATTTTCCAATATGTAAAGGTTGGATTCAACGTGACACTAGTAAATGCTGCTCGTTTGCCCGGTCTAAACACATTTGGCATCTCCATCGCACGTCTTGACTATGCACCATATGGCCTCAACCCACCGCACACCCATCCCAGAGCCACCGAGGTCTTAACGGTGATCGAAGGCACTCTATTAGTCGGGTTCATTTCTTCCAGCCCCAACAACAAGCTCTTCCTCAAGACCCTCCATCCGGGCGATGTCTACATTTTTCCCGTTGGTTTGATCCACTTCCAATTCAACGTCGGTGATTCTCCAGCAGTTGCCATTGCGGGGCTCAGCAGTCAGAACCCAGGACTGGTTGTCGTAGCTGATGCGCTTTTTGATTCGAATCCACCAATCCCGGATGATGTGCTTGAAAAGGCTCTTCAAGTTGATAAGGAGATCGTTGAAGCCCTGAAAGCCCAGCATAAAGTTTAATTAATTTATTGTTTTTTTCTTTAAGAAGGAGGGAGGTATAAATTATATGGATCCACATCTGCTGCTCGTCTTAAAGAAAAGCAGCTTGCTGTTTTTCTCTATCTCCACCGTTCATTGATATTGATGGTTGAGATTAAAGTGGTGAAATAGCAGCTGCCCGTATGAAATATATTCTCAAATTTCACGGTGCCCGTATGAATTAAAATAGCATGTGCTCCTCACGTGCAAACCAAATGAACCCCTCTCTTCGTCTCCTCTCCTCTCCTCTCGACTGCTCCCTCCGTCTCTCTTTTCTTCCACGGCGCCTCTGCCTTCCCGTTTGCTTCGAGAAGCGTCTCTTCAAGCACCTCGTGTTGCTCCTCTCTGCTTTTTCTGTCTTTGCCGCTGCATCTCGACTGAACCAGATTGCTTCCTCCCTCTTTCTATCGGTGTCACTAACTCGCTAGTCCACCTGAGCACTCCATCTCCTCGCACTCTGCTTCAATAGGTGTGAAACCTTTTTTAAAGAATTTTTGTTTCACTTTTCATGGCTTATTGCAATTGTAGTAATTTTTGCTCAATTTCCAGAAATTGCTAACATCAAGCTTTCAATTTTCACTCGGAGGAATTAGGCCTTAATTAGGGATGTCATTTATCTTATGTCTTTTCAATGAATTCTTTTACGTATGCAGAATATTTGTTCTTGTTTAGCCCAAAATTTGCAATTTAGTTGATTCTTGTCAGTACAGTTTCTCACTGACAATGGAGATGAGACTCAACAAGTTATTCCACTATAAAATCTCTATACACTTGACTCGATTTTAGAAGGGTGATAGCGTTAAGGTGATAACAAATAATGCTAAACTTTGTTTAGTTGATAACTATACCACATAAAGTACAAGTTTTTATGTGGTTAATTACTCGGTTACTCTATTGGAAATAGATTAGATACTAATAATAAATACCCTTACTAAAAGGGGATGGGTAGAGAATTTACATTGCCCTTAAGAAAATGTGACAGAATCTATAGAAGTCACTGTACTAGTGTTAGGGTCAATTTACCGTATCCATAGCATCTTACTAGCGTTCAATAATGTCACTTGTTTCAATTTCAAGAAGTTACTGACATCTATTTATTTCTTATTTGAATAGGTTTGATAAGAGCACGCTAGGCCTGATCGTGTGCTCATAGCTCATCATCTTATGCTAAGATAAGGAAATTGGTACCTACAGCTTAGAAATGATGAGGAGTTTGCTGAAGTTATTGACAGAAACAATACATGTAGTTCAATTAATTTCATTTGATGTTTAATTGTTGATTCATCGGTTACTTGTATTGTAGATTTATGGAATAAAGATGATGTGTGATGTACGTGTAAAATGTAATATGAGAACCAAAAAGAGCTTTGTTTTATGTAAGATATGAGACTTGTAGTTGATTTTTTTTAATTAACTTTGTCTAAGAGTTAAATATAATGTTTTATGTCAAATATGAGACTTGTTGATTTTTTTAATTACATGAAAGGATATAGAAATATGTGCAGTATTGGTACACTAGTAATGATCATCCATATTGGTCCTGGAGTGCATATGTACCTTTCTCTTTATTGAATTATCAAGTTAGAGACTTTTAGCAATTTTTATTGCATAGTTCATATGCTGACAGTTCATGATTTGATCCTTAAATCTTGATTTTTGAATGTGATCATGTATTTTTATTACATAATTACGTGCTTAGCCATGTTAGGCACTTCTGGGTCAAATTTCACATTTTTAGGAATTGTATTTATATTTTTAACGCATTATTTAGTGACAGAAGGGCATCAGCAATCTTTTTCTCAGTCATTTACTTATGAATTTATTCTGAGCAATTGGCTACATGAAATTTGGATTTCTTTTCATGAAAATGTACATATTAGTCCATATTACTTGTGTGTTTTATTTCATATTTTTCTGGTCTTCCTACATCGCGTTGGTAAGGAGTTTAGTACCATTTTCCAGTGTACCAGCAACAAAAAAAAAAAAAAAATTCAGATATTTGGAAAGAACTTCAAAAATTCATTAAAAATAGTAGAAAAATCCTTTTTGATCAAAATTTGGGCCTAAACCGTATGGAATGAAGTCCTCTATCTGCCGGTCATATTTATTTTGACAGAATCAGAGTTTTTGCCCTCTGATTTGCCAGTTTTCAGCAGAAGGGCATTTTGAGCCTTTTTGATGACAATAGAGGTTTGCAAAGGCTCAACTACTGATCCCATGCAGTCAATGCACTGCACATCATGCCAGTATGACTGTGCTAGTGATGGAGCACTGAGATTAGTACCAGAATCCTTCCTTCTACATTTTTCTTTACCAGCAAGTGTGTTAAGCTTGATTTAATGATTCTTCTTGCATTTTTTCATGGTTTTATGCAAGGAGACCCTTAAAAGTTGCTTAATTTCATTTCTTTGCCATGTAAGCTTGCTTTTACATACAAAATCATGATTTACCGATTATCAGACTTTAGCTTTGATCAAGCCTAGATGTCAATGGATTAAGACAGTAGGCCTGATTTGCCATTTTCAACATGATTGTGCTTGTAAAAACTTGCTTCCTTGCTGGATCAGTGTAGAAGGCTTCCATATAGAAGCCCCAATTTTGATTCAAGGCTAAGAACAATACAAATCCAGTCCTCTAAGCAAAGTACAACCACTAGCATATATCAAAAGATAGTATTCAAAGTTGTATACAAAAAAGAGAGCTCAGGTGGACTAGCGAGTTAGTGACACCGATAGAAAGAGGGAGGAAGCAATCTGGTTCAGTCGAGATGCAGCGGCAAAGACAGAAAAAGCAGAGAGGAGCAACACGAGGTGCTTGAAGAGACGCTTCTCGAAGCAAACGGGAAGGCAGAGGCGCCGTGGAAGAAAAGAGAGACGGAGGGAGCAGTCGAGAGGAGAGGAGAGGAGACGAAGAGAGGGGTTCATTTGGTTTGCACGTGAGGAGCACATGCTATTTTAATTCATACGGGCACCGTGAAATTTGAGAATATATTTCATACGGGCAGCTGCTATTTCACCACTTTAATCTCAACCATCAATATCAATGAACGGTGGAGATAGAGAAAAACAGCAAGCTGCTTTTCTTTAAGACGAGCAGCAGATGTGGATCCAAATTATATATTGTATTTTACTTGTGATAATGTGAGATTGAATAAGATATATAGTAGGTTGTTCTACTAAGAGAATAGTTGGTACACAGTACTGTGCATCGTTCGGTTAAGCAGGTTTGTACAATGGGAATTTAATTTTCATTGTTTTCAAGGTTTGTTATCTGGTTGACTTTTGGTTTTTTAATCAATGGCTCTCATGAGATGCAGATTATTTTTTATAATATATAATTTCTTAGCTTAACTTCTCTAGACCAAATATTTATGCAAAACTATATGAAAAATTGGTATGACCGGTATCAATATATTTACAATATATATTTAGCATGTTCAAGCTAGGATCACCACATCAAAATTAATTGGTTGGCATATATTGGATCCAGATGCATGATTAACAAAACATGATGCATATTATATGTTGCATTAGAGCAATAAATCGAGCCATCCGATCGATTTGGATTTGGCAGTATCGAGTTTATTTTAGTACCAGTACCGAGTTGATAGCAGTAAGTAGGACCTGCAGTAGCTGAAACAGATTCCCTTTCTTCTTCTCCTCTATTTTTTTTTTCTTTTGAGATAAGATGTAGGTCAAGCATTCTAATTTTAAATATTCATAAAAAATATTCTAATCGGATTTCAAATCGAAAACCTTCCACACAAAAAATATTGTATCATATATGAGAATTATTTAACGCTCGGCTTCATATATAAATTAATAACTTCTCTTGTTAATTATTGGGCCATCTCTCCTGTTAAATCCAATTGAGCCCAATTCAAAGTTTGAAAATGGGCTTATGGAGGAAAATTAAAAAAGATAGACCGATCATCAAGAAAATAATCCATGAAATGGGCTTTTGGAGCATTTATTTACAAAGAAAAAGAGCTCTGGTGTGGTGTGTATAATAACATCATAATGACAAACCGAGAAAGCATGTGAAGGCATGGTGCCTCAACTCAATGCTTTATCATACAATTTCTCGCTTTGTAAATAAATGCTGGCAAACAAGTTGTAGATGCATTGATTCTCAGCTGTTCACTTCAGGATAAGTGCATTTATTTCGAGTAGACTCTTATCAAAATAAACCTAAAACAATAAATTAAATATATATATAATTTATTGAAATATGAGAATAAGAAGAGGAGGGTTCAAATGCCTCTATTTTTTGTGCCTCCACCATGCCTCCATTTTTAAAACTTTAATAACTCCAAATTTAAAACTTAAAAGTCAAAATAAAACCGTTGGATATGATCTACAACATTTTATCTATGTGCTCATAAAAAATTATCACATTTTGATTTTTTTTTTATGTGAATCAATAAGTTGAAAAATCAACGTCTAGAAATTATCCACATTAGCACATTTTTTACAAGCTCTTGATGACAACCAAAACAAAATTGAAATGTCATAATTTTTTACACGTGCATAGATAAAATGATGTAGATCATATCCAACGGTTTTATTTTGATTTTTTAGTTTTAAATTTTGAGTTATTAAAGTTTTTAAAAATAGAGGTATGATGGAGGCATGAAAAATGAAGGCATTTGAACCCTCCTCGGATAAGAAATATTTAGGTTAAGAAATCAATTTACCGTAAACATTATTTTCTACATACTTTTTTTGGATATCAGGAACATAAGGCGAAAATTAGATTTCAATATGATGTCTTAGTTTCAGATCTTGATTTATTTTAATTTGATCTGATGTAAAGATAAATTAAGCAGTAATTGGGCCATTTCATTTAAGCATTCTTAGTATCATAACTTGAGATAGCGTTTTACCTTATAGATTTCGTTGTTTTAATAACGAATTTATTTGACAATCGTGACAATGGTAAAAATAACTATCAATATTAAAACTAAAATTATATGTTTTGCATAATTTAGATAGTTTCATATCAAATTACAGACAATTTGACAACCAATTGATCATCTATTAAGCAATTAATTAACATCTTAATTTTATCTATCAGAAACCAAAAATTATTATTATTATTATTATTATTATTATTATTATTATTTTTAGATAAAAGTGAATAGATCGCCCCTCTTCAATTTAACCGTCTAAGGCGTCCAATTGTAGCTGGCCGCAAAATTTAACCCCGTTCAAACAGTTTAAGGCCGAAATTTTTATTAATATCCAAAAAAAATATCAAATTTCAAAATCTATCTGATTCTAAAAAAATTCAAAATCTGCCCGAACCGCAAAATAATTTTGTTCAGCGTATTTCCGTAAAATTATTTTGCGGTTTTAGAATTTTCTGATTTTTTTAAATTAAACAGAAAATGTTATAATTTATTTATTTTTGTATGAAATATTATAAATATTTTATATATTTCTTTGAAAATAGATGGAATACTATATAATTTAATTTATTAGAAAGACTGCGACAAATAACCCAAATCAACATTTTCAGACCGGTTTTTTTGCGGTTGTAAGAAAAATTAAAATATTTCTTTGTGTGTCACTGGAAAAAAATAAAAATATTTTGGATATGAGTTATTGATCTCGGTTCAAAAGTCACTTCTGAGTAAATAAAGAAACTATTGTGATCCTTTTAGTACATTTAAATTCTAAGATATTGTATCCATTTTGAAAAAAAAAATGATAAGAAATCATTTCGTCTGACAGAAGTCAGAGAAAATTCTTATTTTTTTTAAAATAGAAGGACCACAATATTTTATGTATTTACCTAGAAGTGACTTTTGAACTGGGATCAATAACTCATATTTAAAACATTTTCATTTTTTTTCAATAACACACAGAAATATTTTAATTTTTCTTACAGCCGCAAAAAATCTGGACTGAAAAATGTTGATTCGGATATTTGTCGCAGTCTTTCAAATAAATCAAATTATATAGTATTTCATCTATTTTCAAAAAAATATATAAAATATTTCTAATATTTCAATATAACAAAATAAATAAATTATAACATTTTTTGTTTAATTAAAAAAAATCTAAAAATCCTAAAACTGCAAAATAATTTTGCAGAAATAGAAATTCCAAAACTGTAAAATAATTTTACGATTTGAGCAGATTCCGAAATTTTTCAGAATCAAGTATAGATTTCGAAATTTGATATTTTATTTGGATATTAATAAAAATTTCGGGTTTAAGGACTTTTAGAGCATATTTAGTTATCACATAGTTATGCAAGATGTAATTTTATAGATATAGAATTTCATAAATTAATTTATGATAATCTATATATAGAAATATGCACTGAAATAGTTATACAAATATGCATAAATAAATAATTGTTCGGTTGTACTATGAGAATAGTTGTGAAAATTTGAGAAAGATATTTATGAGAAATAATATTTTTTTTTAAAGACTTGTTATCAAAACTATTTTTTTAATAATTCTAAGAATTAACATATAATAAAATTTAGAAAAATAAAAAATAAAATTGTATATTTCAAAGAATAATAAAATAAATTGATAAAAACTAGTTAAAAAAATATTTAATTAAAACTTAATAAATTGAACACATATAAGCTAATTATTTTTAAAACCATCTCCAAACCTCACAAGCTCTTGTGAGAAAAAAAAAAATTGAGTTCAAGCTAATTATTATTTTCCCATCATTTTAAATTTTGCGTGGGAATGAACTTGAGAATAGAAACTCAAGATGGCTTAGAAAAAAAAAAATCCATCGAACTCATCACAAGAAAAGTTTCTCATTAATCCAAAAATACCACACAAATTCACAAGGGGCCTTGTTTATGTACTTTATGTTATTTGACTTGGCTTAAGAGGTGAGGGAAATATGAAAACAAAACAAATCTTAATGCGTAAGAATTAAGTAATTCAACAAGTTATTTGGTTTAATGTGTTAAAAATAGTGGGATATGAGTGTTCTATTTTAGATAAAGATGGATTAAGTAATATATAAAGTATTTTTTAATCGGATGTTCTCCCACACTACTAACCACTATATCGGAACTTGATTTTATAGTGTGAAAAGGTGTTAATCTAAATATTGTAGAATAATATTAAATTTTTGTACTATTTATGATTTTGAAAAATATTGTTTGTATTGTGTAATTTAAAATAGTGCTAATTCAGAGAGAGTTAAGTTGTTTTTTTCTTTTTTCTTTTTTGAGAGATTGATAGTAGAGTTAAGTTGTTATTCCTATAAAATATTTAATTAACGGATTAGCGCTAATTAAGTTAGTATTATTTTAAAAAGAGAAATGCATATAGAATGTATTCAAACAAAGGGTGAGCCTAGTGTGTGCTAATGTGCTATTTTTATCAGAGCGCTTGGGACTTAATTTCAAAATGTATTGAATTGGTTTCAAACAGCAAATTTAAACGTGAAAAATAAATGATGTGTGTGCATGCAAAAATTCAAATACAAAGTCCAATGTTAAAAACAATAAATGTTTATATGTTATTTTAAAATAATAAATGTAAAAAAATAAAAAAAAATGAATGTATTAAAATAACTTATAAATTTTTATTGTTTTTTAAGGCTCGACTTTATATTTGAAATGACTGAGAAAAAAATCACGAAGTCAAGAGCCAATATTTTTTCCAGTCGTTGTCTCCTCCCCCCGAATTCGGATCTAGTGAAGTAACCTAATCTTTGGGTTTTGGATTCAGACCGTCCGATTTGAATCCGCGAAAATCCATTCCCGAAGTGAGCGCACATATCTCGACGATGATTTTGAATTCCAAGACGATCTCGAGCGACGAATTTGAATCGGACGGTCTCAATTCAAAACCCAAAGATTGAGTTACTTTAGGGGATCCGGACCCCCTCCCCCCTCCCCTCGCTTTCTTTCCGCTCTTTTCCATTTACACCTTGTTTGGATAGAGAGTAGAGGAAGGAAGAGGAGGTGAAGAATAAAAGGAAATGGAATGGAATAGAAAGGAAGATTAACATATTTAATTTCTTTTTGTTTGGATGATTAATGAGGAAAAAGAAATTTAACTTTTATTTCCGTCTTATTTTTTGTTTGGTTGATTAAAATTTAGAAGGTTAATGAGAAATTAAGTGGTTGTTGTAGGTTTGTGACAAAAAAATTTGTATGAGAATTATATAGGTAAAATATAGAGTTGGGCATTTGTGTTTTTTGTTTTAAAAATATTACAACAAAATTTATTTTCATCCGTTACACTCCAAATCGGGAGGGAAACCGATTCTATTGATTATAATGATATAAGGTTAAACCTTTCACCACCTGTACCCTTCACCTCCAACATAATTTTGTCAACCAAACACAATTCGACGGAAAATTTTCTTTTCTTTCTATTCCCTCCCTTCCTTTACTCTCCATCCAAACAAGGTGTTAGGCCAACTCCTAGAGTGTATATATAAGTCTCTCTAGTACATTTAACTCATCCTTGTAAAGCTAACCGGATTTGCTCCGAATTTTACACTTTCCCTTATGTCTCTGTACATTTAACTCATCCATCTCATTAATTTTTTTATTTAATTATAAAAAATAAATATTTGTATTTTCTGAAGTAATAGTTAATAAGTATTGTTATTTTTTAATCCACTATATTTAATTATAGTAATTATTTTATTAATAAGTATAATTATATGATATCAAGTATTTTAGAATCAAAAATGCAATTTTTCACAACTAATCTCACGATACAATCAAACATTCATTTCAACATCACATTGTCGTATTCATTACCGCACATACCCATACCCATGAGTTTTCGTAAATTCAATAGTGAATTCTTATTTCCGTCAAATTCAATCTTATGTAATCCAATAACAACTAAATATATCCTAAGTCATATTTTCTTTTTTGATAAAAGTGATTGCCCACCTGTTTCATTACGAAACCAAATTTGTTCATACAACTAATGCCTTAACTAAAGTTCCAAAAGACAATAATAAAGCAAGTACATATCACAAAACAACAACAGCAACTAACGAGACAAAAGCTACAAGAGATAACATGCTTAGTCTAGCAACAAAACACAACATACATAGACTAGCAATATAACAGAACCACATGGAGTAGTAGAATCTGACTCAGAACCAGAAGGAGAAGAATGTGATGGCAGTAAACCAACAGCTCTATCAATTTGATTGTAAACCTCAAGATCTGCTAGGAAATCATCCAAATCAGATCCTTATAATCCAAGTGCGGGATCCGACCCCAGGGAGCTTTCCTCTTCCTGGGTATTGGAATCTGATATCACTATTATTGTACCTGGCTAGTTCAAAGAAAACACATCAAAAGATAAAATTAAAGTTAATTTAAAAAAAAATTATCATTTCTAGCTTTGCACCAATAAGATGATAAAGAAATAATGGAGGTAGCAACAGATGCAATTGAAGGGACAGTAGCATTATTAAAACATTTTATTTCTAACTAACCAAATTGACCATAAGGTAGCAGCCCTAATTAACTCTAAAAGCAAAGGTTCTCTAGTATGTATATCATTATCAATAGACAATAGATCTAGAATAGAATTGCAATTAAACTGAAATCCATTATGAGCTGTTATCCAAGACCATATAGTAGAAATAAAAGGGAAAGTAACAAATAAATGGTCAACTGATTCAGGTGAATTACAAAATAAACAAGTATTATCACCATGCTAACCCCTCTTAGCTAAATTGTCTCTAGTTAAAACCTTATTATGTTTTACAAGCCATAAAAAAATCTTAATTTTAAGAGGGATATTAGCCTTCCAAATTGTCTGATTGAAAGTATTAGGTATTCCACCATAATCAAGCCACTGGTAAAATGAATGAACAGTAAATTTAGAATGTGAAGACCATCTCCAAGCAATGGTATCAGGTACAGATGGTTGTAGAAAGATAGAGTTTAGGGCATGTTGTAATTGAACCCATTCTTGTAAAAGAATTTCAGATAATTGCCTATTAAATTACAAAGATAAAATAGAAGTAGAAAAGGCAGTAGAAACAGTAATTGCTGGTTTGTAGCAATCCTAAAAAGATTAGAAAAGACACAATAAAGAGAGCATTCTCCAAACCACCTATCAAGCCAAAATAGTATACTATTCCCATTTCCTAAAGACCAATTTAAGCCTAAGTTAACCATATCAGTAAGATTAGTGATACCAGACCAAAAGTGAGAAAATCTAGAGGATGCATTTAGTCCAAAAGAACCATATTTACTAAGAATAATGGAGTTCCATTTACTATTAATGGTGGGGTCTTTAAACCTGAACCACCACTTAGCTAGTAAAGCCAAATTCATATTATTGAGGTCTAAAACTCCAAGACCTCCTTGTTCCTTACTAAGGCAGACAGCCTACCAGTCTACCAAATAGTATTTTTTTTCTAACAGTAGAACCACCATACCATAGAAATCTTTTTCTAAGTTTATCAATCTATTTTCTAATATTAACAGACATTCTATAAATAGATAGCCAATATAGAGGGATAGAGGAAATAACATAATTCAAAAGTGTGACTCAACCACCTAAAGAGAGCATAGAGCCTTTCTAACTATTCAATCTTTTAGTAATTTTATCTATAAGAGGAGGACGAGTAGGACTGTGCACTTGCAGTCTTAAGCGAGAGTATACAAAGGTTTTAAAAGGTACAGATCATCTGTACCGAAACTTTTCTACCAAGAACAAGTTTTTGGCGCCGTTGCCGGAGACACCAATCATTTTCTAAATTTTTGCTTTTCATAGTTAATCTAGATTTTAATCTGTATCTTTTATTTTACTTTTCTTTAACTGAAAGCTGGCTTTTGAACAACCTCCTGCAGGTAAATACAGACTGAAATACCAATTGAGGAGCAGAGGGCCACTTTTCGACGAAACTCCTCCAGACGAGACTGTTCCTGCTCAGCCACCTCTTGACACGACCCGCACTGAAGTTGATGCGACCCGTGTCACATCAGACGCGACCCGCATCACCTTGGACGCGACCCGTGTGGAAGAGATGTCAGAACATCCGAGCAGAGAAGACAGGCGTGAGGAGGACAGAGAAAGAGACAGGGACGAAGTCCTGACCTACCAATCGGAAGATGAGACGGATGTCTTCATGCCAAGGACACTTTGAGAATTCAACGTGCCACGAGCAGGAGATGTCAGAGGTGCAATCAGGTTGCCAAGAATTCCTGGACAACAACCGAACTTCAATCCAGGAGTGGTCAACATGGTTCAGCAGAACACCTTCCATGGCATGGATCATGAGGATCCTCATGCTCATCTCCAAACTTTTCTCGAATGCATAACAACCATCAAGACTAATGGGGCGACCGCTGATTACACCAAACTTGCTTTATTTCCTTTTAGTCTTAGGGACAAAGCCAAGAAATGGTTAGGGTCGTTACCAAGGGATTCGATCACCAACTGGAGGGAATTATCTAAGTTGTTTTTGACTAGGTTCTTCCCTCACAAAAGAACTGCCAAGGTAAGGAACGAACTGACTAGCTTTAGGCAATTGTTAGATGAACCCATGAATGAGTCTTGGGAAAGGTTTAGAGAGTTGCAGTATTCTTGTCCACACCATGGTTTACCTGACTGGTTGTTGATCCAAACATTTTATAATGGTTTGACTGAGAGCACTCGTTCTTATGTAGATGCAGTTGCAGGTGGAGCACTCATGTCCCGAGAGCCTCTTGAAGCCATGAACCTGATCGACAACATGGCACAGAATCAACAGTGGTCCGACCGCGACAAT
Organism: Carex myosuroides; assembly: GCA_028015225.1. NCBI lineage: Eukaryota > Viridiplantae > Streptophyta > Magnoliopsida > Poales > Cyperaceae > Carex > Carex myosuroides. The sequence continues at coordinate 8,491,220 of CM051488.1, forward strand.
GCTCGACCGAGAGGTGGCGGCAAGTTCGAGGTCGATCACATAACTGCCTTGACCACCAAGATGGATGTCATGCAGAGGGCGATGGACAAGCTGAGTGTGAAGGCAGTCGAACAACAACCGCAGAGCTGTGTCATGTGTGGAGATGAGAGACACAGTTATGAGCAATGTCTATTGGTGGAGGTCGAAGAGAGCAACGAGCAGGTAAGTTCTCTAAACAACGAACCTTCATTTTTTCCGAAACCTCCTTTCAACCGATCCTACTCCAAGGACCCGGTTGAGCAACAAAACTGGAGGTGGAATCAAACAATTCTCCCAGACCTCCTTTCAACAACTCATTCCACAATCCCTCTTCCCACAACTCTTTCAATCATCCGTCTTCCAGCGACAACAACAATTCTTTCAATCATCCGTCTTCCAGCCACAATAATTGGAACAATCCCTCTTCCAACAACAACTCTAACAATAACTTCTATCAGAACGCTTCCTTTCCCAATCAGAACAACCGAGCATCTCAAGCCGGTCCTTCCAATACGTGCCTCCATATGCGAACAATTTCACACACGAGCAAGAGAAGATGAACCAGATGATGTGGGAACAGATGCAGAGCATGTCCACTCAAATGGCTGCTCAAAACAAGTTGTTGGAGCAGTTGAGTCACATCGTCACCTCAAGCCAACCTCAACCTGGAAAGCTGCCAGCTCAGCTAGAACCCAACCCCAGAGGAGAAGCTAAGGCGATCACACTGCGAAGCGGGACCCAATACGAAGAACCAGCCTTCCCACCATATCAGACTCCATCAGACGCGACCCGCATCATTGAGAAGCGACCCGCGTCACCCACGGGAGAACATGTGGACCCAGGTCGCATCAAGCCAAGTCGACCCGCATCACCACCTGAAGAGCCTGTGGACGCGACCCGCATCACCCCAGATGCGACCCGCGTGGAAGAATCTGACAAAGGGAAGAAGAAAGAGGCTGAGAAACCTCCACCATACAGGCCACCTGTGCCCTTCCCCCGAAGACTAGCTGCAACCAAACTGGACGCACAATTCGCAAAATTCACAGAAGTTCTGAAAGGACTGCACATCACGATCCTATTCACCTAGGCCTTGACCCAAATGCCCTCTTACGCCAAATTCCTGAAGGATATCTTATCCAACAATCGAAGCTTGGGGGGGTAATGAAACGGTGAAACTGACGGAACAGTGCAGTGCCATTCTGAAGAGTGACCTACCTCCCAAACTGAACGACCCTGGGAAGTTTTCCATTCCTTGCATCATCGGGAAGGCCACGATCAAGAGAGCTCTATGCGACTTGGGAGCTAGCGTGAGCCTCATGCCGCGCACGATTTTTGATCGAATGGGAGTAGGAGAGCTCAGGCCTACGCGAATGATGTTACAGCTGGCAGACTCCTCGGTACGATTGCCACTTGGCATAGTGGAAGACGTACCAGTTCAGGTCAGTAAGTACTTTGTACCTGTTGACTTTGTAGTCATGGAAATGGAGGAGGACAAGGAAGTCCCCATCATTTTGGGACGACCTTTTCTCAGGACTGCAGGTGCAATTATCGATGTGTCTCAAGAAACACTGACCTTGAACTTTGGAGGAGAGAAAGTGTGTTTCCAAATTGATCGAGCCATGAAGTACCCTTCAGCCGAATCCTGTTCCCGAGTGGATGTGCTCGAAGAATGCTTAACAGATTTGGTAGAAGATTACTTTCTTGATCGGATCCATGAGAGCATGAATGAACACACTGAATTCTTGTTCGAACCAAAAGATGAAATAAGCAAACTGAAAGAAGTCAGTGGAGCAGAAGTGAAAACAGCTGACCTGGAAGAACCTGATGCGACCCGCACGCCACCTGATGCGACCCGCATGCCATGGTCTGAGGACCTGGAAACCGAAGGAAGCGAGTCGGATAGGTCAGCACGCGATGCCATTTCACTTGATGCGACCCGCACGCCACCTGATGCGACCCGCATCAAGACCCAAACAAAGGGGCCAACTCCTGAACTCAAGCCTCTACCAGCCAACCTCCGGTATGAATTCCTCGGTCCAGATCATTCCTTCCCCATTATTGTAAATGCGAATTTGAATCCCGATCAAACCGCCAAACTCTTGGAGAAACTAAAGCTTCATCGAGGCGCAATCGGGTATTCAATCAACGACCTGAAGGGGATCAGTCCATCCATTTGCTCACACAGGATTTTTCTGGAGGATGGTCACAAGCTATCGGTTGAACACCAGAAACGGCTCAACTCAAATCTGAAAGAGGTAGTCAAGAAAGAGATTCTCAAGCTTCTGGACGCAGGTATTATTTACCCTATCTCTGACAGTAAATGGGTGAGCCCAGTCCATGTGGTGCCAAAGAAAGGTGGTACAACAGTGGTGAAAAATGAGAAGAACGACTTGATTCAAACACGTGTGGTGAATGGTTATCGAATGTGCATTGATTACAGGAAACTCAACACGGCCACACGCAAAGATCACTTCCCTTTTCCATTCGTTGACCAACTCTTGGAAAGGCTTGCTAACCATTCTTATTTTTGTTATTTGGATGGTTTCTCTGGCTTCTTCCAAATTCCGATTCACCCACAAAACCAAGAGATGACCACTTTCACTTGTCCCTATGGTACATACGCATACCGTAGGATGCCCTTTGGTCTGTGTAATGCACCAGCAACCTTTCAGAGAGCCATGATGGCCATCTTTTCTGATTTTATCGAGAAAGAGGTTGAGATTTTCATGGATGACTTCTCCATGTATGGTGCATGTTTTGATTCTTGTTTGATCAACTTGTGCAAGATTTTGAAAAGATGTGAAGAAGTCCATCTAATTTTGAATTGGGAAAAGTGTCACTTCATGGTCCAAACAGGCGTTGTCCTTGGACATATTGTGACCTCCAGAGGCATTGAAGTCGACAAGGCAAAGATCGAGGTGATTGAGAAACTCGAGATTCCGACAAACGTCAAGGGTGTTCGAAGCTTTCTTGGACACGCAGGTTTCTACCGCAGGTTCATCAAAGACTTCTCCAAGATTGCGAAACCACTGACCAATCTGCTCATCAAAGATTCTGACTTTGTTTTCACTGAAGATTGTGTCAAATCTTTTTGCAATTTGAAGGAAGCCCTCATCTCAGCACTAATTTTGCAACCACCTAACTGGTCTCTTCCTTTTGAGATCATGTGCGACGCAAGCGACTATGCTGTAGGAGCGGTTCTGGGGCAAAGGAAGGAAAAGAAGCCGTGTGCTATTTACTATGCTAGCAAGGTGCTAGATCCAGCCCAGATGAATTACACAACAACCGAGAAGGAACTTCTCGCCATTGTGTTCGCTCTCGACAAGTTTAGGTCGTATTTGGTTGGCTCCAAGATCATTATCTACACCGACCATGCCGCCCTCCGGTATTTGTTGAGCAAACAAGATGCCAAACCTCGATTGATAAGGTGGATTCTTCTCTTGCAAGAGTTTGATCTTGAGATTAGGGACAAGAAGGGAGTCAAAAACACCGTGGCTGACCATCTATCCATACTTCGTTTAGAGGGTGAGGGCTCTGCCAACTTGCCAATTAATGACTCGTTCCCTGATGAACAACTCTTCTCTGCTTCCGCGCTACATGCCGTCGATACGACCCGCGTAAGCAACCAATCAGACCCTTGGTATGCAGACATTGCCAACTTCATTACTTCCGGGACTCTACCTCACACCATGACCTACCAACAAAGGAAGAAGCTCAAATCTGATGCAAAGTATTATTTTTGGGACGAGCCCTTTCTTTTCAAGGTAGGAGTCGATGGCATCTTCAGACGATGTGTGCCACACGAGGAGTCACGTTCTATCCTTGCGCATTGCCATTCATCTGCTTATGGAGGCCATGCTTCTTTCTCCATTCATCTTGCAATCTGGTTTCTTTTGGCCTTCTCTTTTTAAAGACGCAAAGACCTTGGTTGAAACTTGTGACAATTGTCAACGCACTGGGAACATTTCCAAACGCAACGAGATGCCTCTTCACTCCATTCTCGAGGTAGAGATCTTCGATGTGTGGGGAATCGATTTTATGGGACCATTCCCAGTTTCATGTGGGTATGAGTATATCCTGGTTGCGGTGGACTATGTGTCTAAGTGGGTGGAAGCAGTAGCATGTCGAAAGGCAGATTCGAGTGCAGTGAAACGCTTAAATTTTAAACCTGATAGGTTTTCAAATCCAAGCTATAAGAATTTAAGTGTTTTCTAACATAGTAGGATTAGCCTCTAAAAATAGCAAGGTGTCATATGCAAAATGCAAATTTAACACCTTGTCTGCTTGAGGAAAGTTACCTAAGCCAGCAATTTGAGTTCTAGAAAGTATTTTATTAAGGACATCGGCAACTAAGTCAAAAAGAAGAGGAGATAGAGGATCTCCCTGTCGAAGACCTCTCTTACAATCAAAATAAGGTCCTAATTCACCATTAAAAAAATACAAGATCTACCTCCATATAGAATAGATTTAATCCAAGAGATAAACAGATCACCAAAACCTCGAGCTTTAAGTACCTCAAAAAGAAAATCACAATTTACTCGATCAAATGCTTTTTCAAAATCCAATTTGAAAGATACCCCTAACTGTTTGGAAATCTTACCTCATGTGCACAAACAATATTATCACCAATAAGCCTACCTTTAATAAAGACAGCTTGGGAGTCATCTTTGAAATCGATAACTAAAGAATCAATTATGTTAAACTATTCCTTTTATCTGTATATATTGTTTGAAAAGAATTTAATGTCAATAATTATTGGTGTCAACTGTGTCAACTTTGTGACTTGTATTTAAATTAATATTTTAAATCGTTAGATGTATTTTATATTACCTCACATATAGTCTCTCCCAAAAAAAATTACATATATGAAAAAAAAATATAAGATTTTGACTTCATTTTGATAACCATCAAGTAAGGTGATGAAATTGTGAAATTTGATCCATTGATATTAATTATTGATAAATGTCAGAATATAAAAATAAAGTCAAAATGATGTAATTTTTTTGTGCACGTTGTGTATAATATGTATAACATATCCAATCAATTAATTTTCTATTTAAAATTTTAAATAATTATTTGAGTTTTATTTTTTTAATATCTATTTACACTAAATTTTTTTGGACATAAAATATTCCTTATATTGTTTACAATTAGTCCAAATAATGTGAAGACAAAAACCGATTTTTGTTGTACCAATAGAATAGCAACGGCTTGACCTTGAATTAATTATTACAGTCATGTCAATTTTGAATATCATAAAAAAGTATTACCAAACAAAAATTCTGAATATCTTCAATTTGTCTTATTTAATTACGTGAAGGCGCTGAAAAAGCATTGCTAAGTCGTCGAGAAAGAAAAAAAAAAGTGAAACATGGATACCTTTGGAATTTTGATGCACCAGATGTAGGGATGTAAACGGTCGGATACGGATCAGATAGTGGTTAAACTGTATTCTTATTCGTTATAATTTTTCGGATACGGATACGAATATGGATAGTTTCGGATACGGATCAGATATTAAACAGATACAGATCGAATATCGAACGGATACAAATACAGATTTGAATATAATTCGGATAACTACAAATAAATTACTAATGTACATTCTAGTAAAGAATAACATCTAAATATAATTTTTTCATTCATAAATTAAATCTAATATTTTTCATAATAAGTTTGTTAGTTACAAAACATATATCAGAGTGAGGCTATGGTGCTATGCATAGCACGGATGGCTAGTGCACTACGGCTCAATATGCACTTTTTAAAATCCTAACGGTCGATCCGAACCGTTCAATGTGATATCCATATGAATATGTACTTGCAAACTAAATTTTATATTTTTTTGAATTTTTTACTATTTAATTACGTGAAGGCGCTGAAAAAGCATTGCTAAGTCGTCGAGAGAGAAAAAAAAAAGTGAAACATGGATACCTTTGGAATTTTGATGCACCAGATGTAGGGATGTAAACGGTCGGATACGGATCAGATAGTGGTTAAATCGTATTCTTATTCGTTATAATTTTTTGAATACGGATACGAATATGGATAGTCTCGGATACGGATCGGATATTAAACAGATATAGATCGGATATCGGACGGATACAAATACGGATCGGATAATTTAAGTAATTTTCCTGATTTGGATCAGGATGAAATCAGATAATATCTGATCCGTTTACACTTTACACCCCTAACCATATGAGACATCAGATGGTAGCAGTAAGCGCAATTACAAATGATGGATGTTTAGACGCTACTTTATTATTAAATTACTATTATAATTATTAATATGATGAGTGAGGCTAGTATAATATGCACCCCGCATATTGGTCTGTATTATATTTTTTTTTAAGTTCAAATAATCGATTCAAACTATTCGACATAATCACTTTGAACGGTTCAGATCAAGTTGAACAGTTCAAATCATGTTAAAAAAAATAGTAGAGTAATTAAAAATAATAAAAATTACTATGCAAATATATTTTCATATATAGATCATGTTAAACGGTTCAAATAGATTATTTGAATTTTGAAAACAGAGATATTGCTTTGTAGTACAGACCAATCTACGCTAAGCATAGTACTATAGCCTCACTCTATTATTATTTATTATTATTATTAAACCGTGATAAATTAAATAAATTAAATAATAATTTCTACTAACTAAACAGTTCTTAAATTATATGTAATTTAGTTCGGTCAGAATCGATTCAACATTCTTTACAGTTTAATTTGTTGTTTTTAATTCTTTGCTATAAATTAAATACGAGAATGACAGCCAGTGGTAGATGGTAATACAAGGTTTAATGGTGCTAAGCTATATATCTCTATAAATTGAAAATTTGTAATTTGTTCATTAAATTTTATAAATTATGTATCAATATTGTTAGTCCTTTATAAAATAAAATTACAACTACATTTATATTGTTATAAATCGCCATACAAAGAGTAAAAAGGAGTAGATTAATATAAATCGCCATACAAAGAATAAAAAAGAGTAGAATGGAGTAAGAGGTGATAAGTTACTTTATTTTTTCAGGTGAATTAACTTATTCCATCTAAAGAGTTCACTATTATAGAAACAAAAATTCATCTTACTCTTCTAAGTAGATTAATATAAATCATAAATTCAACTACCAAATGAAATATAAAAATGAGTAAGATAGAGTAAACAATTTAATCCTCGTTAATTTTACTTCACAACGTTCAAATATGACCAAAGATATTTTTTTTGAGAAACAATAAGAGTCAAGCTCTCATTTTGATTAACCAAAGTCGGTTACATGGTTGTCAGGTTTCCGGGAGTGGAAACCTTGTGCTGTGCGTGATAAAAGATGTAAAACAGAAAAAAGGAAAAAAGGAAAAAGAGTCATCCTAGTACAGGAGGCTAGGTGTGAGGGAGAAAATGAAATTACAAGAAGAATTAGGAAGAAAGATTGACTAAAAACAAGAAACCAGTTTGCTATTGCCATGACAAATTTTATATTGGCTATTGCCATGACAAATCATGTGTTGCATGCATAACGGGCTAACGGCAATATAAAGCCATATCTTATAAGCAAAGCGAACCATTATTACCTAGAATTAATGATTGTAGTCGACTAAACTAATCAGAGCTAACATGTTTTATTAGTTCGATAAGGTACAGTTAGTTTTGACTTTTCAAAACGGAGGTTTGGAAAATCCGTGGTCCAATCAATCGCACCTGCCTTATCCCATTCCTTATTTTTCGATGTAAACAGAAAGAATATGCTTCGTGGACAAATATCCTCTCCATTACTGTAAAAGATTCCCTTCACTTTACGGTTTGAGATTAACTCCCAACCGCTTTGGAATTCGGGCTGATGGAGGGAGCAGTATTATTGGGCTTTGAGATTCGTGCCAAGTTAAAAAGAACGATCCAGATCAATTAATTGTAAAAGATACCCTATTACGGTACCGGAGAAGATATGAATTCTATGCTTCATGCACTTCTTCCAAAATATCACATAAATCCGTGTAAGCAGAAAGAATATGCTTCATGCACTTCTAACCGAGATCAATTTGGCGATGCCCATCGGACTCAAATGAGTTCGATGAGTTCTATGACCGTCCGATCTACTTTAAGATTCGTGTCCGCAACTTTCATGTCTGCTTTAATATTCGTGCGCACAAATCTTAAAGCAGATCGGACGGTCCCGAAACCCATCGGACCCAAGCTACTCTCCTTCTAAGCGGCTAAGCTCCAAGCATCACACTTTTTTCTTTTCTTTTGTTGAGCGCCTCTCTCCTGGGAGTTTAAATGGATCGAATTAATTTGATTTTAAATTAGTTTGTCAATTCGATTAAATATTTGAGTTATAATATTTTAATTTATAATTACCCAATCAAGATAAAATCTATTTAATTCGAACTTTATAAAAATTGTTATAAAAAACATGAGTAAATATAAGTAGTAATTTTAAAAATTATAACATGTTCTAAGTTCTAACTAACAAGTAACAACAGTATAGAGAAAGTTCTCATTAAAAAAATAGAATTAATTAGATACGCATTTTTGTATTATGTATCAAATCAAATTTCCACCTTTTTTATGAAATCCATATCCGAAACATATTATTTGGGTTAATAAAAAACCCCATACTTACACATATGCGTCATTCTTAACCTAAATTGAACCGAGACGATAATTTTTTGTGTGCACATATAGTATAAAATATAATGCATTTAATTAACGTCCTTATTTTAATATTTGGTTCTATTAGATTTGGCACCAAAACTTTTTTTTTTTTCCCATTGAACCCATCCTCGTAATTTAATTGAACATTTTTTAGGGGGTTACGTGAATTTTCACCAAATATAATTAAAGAAGTAGAAAAAATATGTAGAAATTGGTCCCTTGTGGTTGTTCAAACTTCAAACGCATATCTTGTTATAATAAAACACTAAAAAGATAGGTATATAAAAACAGGGTCCCCATTGGGTTGTTAAAACGCTCCCGTTAGCACGCCATCCGTGCAACTTTATGGGTAAAACTAGAACACGAAGATGCATGTATGAAAATAGGATGGTAGGACAGTTGGTTAGGAGAAATTTTTTTTTTTTTTTTTAAAAGAGACAAAAGCCCATTTCATTGCTGAAACTGTTAAATACATATATATGTTCCAGCACAGCTGGTCCAAGCATCCCTTCATAAAGGGCGTACTAATCACATAGCAGCAAAATATAAAGTAGGAAAGTAAGGACATAACCCAAGTTTTTGAGATTGCTAATCTCCAAAAATATGCTAAGTTGGCACTGACTAAGCCACATAATAGAGGGCTGGATATACTAACTAGATACAAAAACTGATATAGCGTCCACTGCATGATTAAATGGGGTTTCCCGGTGGCTGATAAACCACCATCTCCAAAGGTATATACTGCGCTAATGGCACTGCATCTTCAACCACTGGAAGCCATTCTTCAACCGTAGGCTGAGCTTTCTTCTTGGTATTACCTGTCCAAAATAGTGCCAAATATTTAATTAGAAGAATTAAAGACCTAGCTGTTTGTAAGGAGCAATGATTAAAGCAAATATCGTTTCGATGTTTCCAAATCACCCAGCATAAGGCACTTAGTACAACCAGAAAACCTGTTCTTTGTTTGCCAGGGAGTTGAACAGCAAAGTCTATAATATCGGAAAATGAGTTCCACTGTGACATAATAGTTTGGGTCTTACCTAACCAAAACCAAACTTGTTGTAATAGCGGACAGGTCAAGAATAGATGTGTCACTGATTCATTGGCAGTACAAAAGGCGCAATTAGGTGAACCTGTCCAGCCTTTGATAGCTAGGTTATCCTTGGTAAGAATTTTATTGTGTTGGGTCAACCACATAAATATCCTAATTTTTGCTGGTACTGGTAAGATCCACCACATGAGAGGTATAATAGGAAAATCCCATCTACAGTTCAGAAATTTATAAAGAGATTGAGTAGTGAACTTCCCTGAGACTTCCCATCGCCAATTCAGTTTATCATGCGTATGAGTGAAAGAGGTAAAACTGAGTATATGGAGGAGTTCCCCCCAATCATGTAGGTTAGCCCCATCTAAAGTTCGTCTAAATACCAAGTTGGCCCCTTGAGAGTGAATGACATCTGTCAATAGGATTTGTTTGTTGCTACAGAGCTGATATAATTGGGAATCTAGTGGCTAAAGAGCAATCTAAAAACCAAATATCAGACCAGAAGCTAATTTGTGAATTAAAACCTGGCTCATATGTTACACTAAGCTTACCTAAATATTCTAATTATAAAATAGAAGACCAGAAAGGAGAGTATGGCATGGGTGCAGCATTGTAATATTTATGAGTGATAATTGTTTTCCACAACCCATGGAAGTTATAATTCTGAAATTTTCACCACCACTTAAGAAGAAGTGCAATATTCATGTGATTGAGATCTAAAACTCTCAAACCTCCAAACTGTTTGGCAATACAAATGGTTTCCCAATTCATAAGAGCGTATTTAAATTTTTTATCTGATCCCTGCCACAAAAACCGTCTTCTAATCTTATCTATTTTTTTCAAAACAGTGGCAGGAACTCGAAAAACTGACAATGCGTATAGGGGAATGAAGCTAAGAACAGAATTAAGTAGAGTAGTTCGACCTCTTATAGATAAGAGTTGGCTTTGCCAGCTAGGTAGTCTACTTTCTATTTTGTCGATAAGGAAGTTCCAATCAGCTACTAGTAATTTGTGGTTATGTAAGGGTAAACCTAAATAAGTAATAGGAAATTCTCCTAATTGACACCTAAAAATCTGATGTAGGTCTACACCTAATAATTTTATGATTATAATTGTTTAAAGATTGAGAGTTCGAAGCTCACTCACGATTTCGCAGAAGCTGTGAAGATTTAAAAAAATATATATATGCACATATAAAATCATTACTTATCATAAAAAAATACAAAAATAGTGCATATTTAAATAAATAGCCTACAATTAAAAATTAAATAGTAAGTGATATTATAGTGGTAGAGTCACGTTGAGCCACATTAAATATATGGGTAGGCAATAGGGGTGTCAACAAGTACGGAGGATTGGGTGGAAGCATTTTCATATCCGTACCCATTATAAATTGTCCTTACCTTTATCTTACCTTTACTCGCTACAAATTCCGCATCCTACCATTATCCGTTATGGTTGTCGGATAATGAAATGGTAGCGGGTAACTCACTAGTTGTACCGGTAAAATTTGTGTCTATTCCTGATAAAAAAATACTGACTACGCCACGTGATATTTTGTAATTTGGAATAATTACTCATTGCCCATCATCAAAATATATATCAAAGTTCCTATTAACTTATTAAAATATAAACAATGTTTATATTTCTCACAAACTTTAAAAATCTTTAATTTTTTTTTTGTTCGGTTAAAATAATCTTCATAAGAACTCATTTAATTCATTATTGACCTTTTGTTGAAGCTTAAAATTATTATTTCATCTCATCGTTGAGTAAAATAAAAATTATGTTACTATTATCTTAAACCATAAAAATGGAAGCTCTATATCACGATAGCGAAGAATTATATTGAAGGGATGGAACTAGATCACCTGCCTTCTGTGGGCAGGAAATTTCTGTTTTGACACGTGGATCCGGGGTGAGTTTTGACATTTAAATATTAGATATAGTTTTGCCTCAAAACTCACTCCGGACCCACGTGTCAATGACTTTAGGGGCAATAATTTCCTGTTCACATGGGGCAGGAGATTCAATTCCTTGAAGGGTGTTGGAAATGAGTCAAGGAGAGGAGGGCTAGTTTTTGTTATTGGTTTTAGTAGCAAACTAGCAACAATGGAATGATAATTTTCAATAATATTTTGGTGATAAATTATATTAATTATAAGTATAAAAAGGGACATTGTGATGAATTTTTGATAAAAAAAAATAGAAATCTTTACAAGTTCTGATGAGCATGAGCAATTAATTCTATTTTAATATTTGCATTGACAAAATAATAAGCTCTCTGTTTACTTTTCAATTTTTTTTAAAAATAACAAGTATAAGACTGTATAGACCATATTAGAGACAATTTTGATGAATTGATGATTTTTATATATTTTCCATATTTTTTAAAAGGAAGGTATTAATCAGTGAAATTTGAACGTTTATTTATTCACAAACTCATGTGATAAAATATCATTTTAATAACATTCAGGATATATCTTTGAAAAGCCATCATTTCTCCCTACGGTTCTTTTGTTCCATGTCTATCCAAATTCATGTATGGATAATTGAGCTGTCAAATCTCTAGAAAACGGACAATGGTGCCATTCTCCGTTCCAGCTATTCGCCAGCAACAGCCTACCTTCTACGCGCGCAAAAGTATACACCGAGAGATACTTGTATCCGTTAGATGATTATATCTCAACCTTTGCTTACTGATCGACGGTTCAAATTACTTGTGTTTGGAAATTGGTTCATAATTTTCTGAATGGATGAATCTATGGGAAATTCCAAGGTTTTAGGTAGGAGTTCAAAATCTGCAACGATCAGCGCGGGTTAAAGTTACCTCCCGGGATAATTACTCTTTTTCTTATATACCCTTGGAAAAATTTATGCAACTGTTAGTGAGTTTGAAAACTTCTAATTTTACATTATGCTTCTATGGACATAATGACCTATTTGTAAAATGAACATATTTTCATTTTCAAAGTTCAAACAGTCAATCCGACCGTTCAACATTATCTCCATATTAAAATGTACTTGGAGGTCCAATTTTACATTTTTTGAATTTTTTTACTATTTATTAAGTATTTTAAAAAACTAGTCAAATTCAGACCATTGAATTTTGTACCCATCTTAATAAATAGTAAACAAATTCAAAAAAAATGTAAAATTTGACCTCCAAGTACATTTTAATATGGAGATAATGTTGAACGGTCGGATCGACTGTTTGAACTTTGAAAATAAAAATATGCTCATTTTACAAATAGGTCCTTATGTCCATAGAAGAATTTGCCTAGTATTATCACATTCATAAACTCTTTTGCTTATAAACTTTTTATTATCACATTCATAAACATTATTATCATGATAATATTTTGAAATTTAAAAATTACCACGAATTAAGAAAAGAGCTGTGCTTTTACATAATAAAACTATCTTCAGTAATTTAAATTAAAAATAAAATATTCTCTTAATTACATGCTCCAACAATGAATAGATTATGAATTTTCAAGTACCCACACTAATTCATTACATCAAAAACTCAAAGTAAAATATTATTAGTATATATAATGTTTAACTTGAGCTGCATTTTTATGTATATCTAGTGCGAAGCGTAAAGAATCATTTACATATCGTTAAAAATTTATCAATTATGTTTACAATTACTCGTTGAATGAATAGATATTATTAGAGTTGTTTGTCAATTGAATGAAAAAAATTTCTTAATGAAATTAATTTTTTTAGGAACATTATTTTAATTTTACCCGCCTAATAATATGTTTGAACATTTGGCCTAATTTGTGAATTTAGACAAGCTCATAACGCATATTGTCAGAAAATATGATATATAAACACAAGTTTAGGATCTGTTCGGATGACTGATTTCGTACGAAAAAGGAATAGAAATTTGGACTGACGGGAGTAACTTTCCAATAGTCCGTTCGAATGACAAGTTCGCTTGAAATGAGATCGTATCTCTTTTCTCATTCTTAATCCCATCTAATGTAAATTTTTGGGAAATGAAAATAAAGTTAGACATGATATTTTTTTTCCCACGACTGAAGAGCTGAGTCATCCGCTCCATTCATTTCCATATTGGATAATTCAATAGATTAAATAAGATTTCTTTTGTATTAGGATGGAATTAAATGAATTGGAAATGAATAAGTCTGTAATTTCTCAAACACATTTGATGGAAATAGAAAAAGGATGAATTGAAACAAAAAATTAAAATTAATTATGAAACAATGAAAATAAATGGAAGAAGGTTCATATTGATTACTCCATCTTTTTCACAGTTAATGACTAAAACATGAGGTATTATAGAAAAATATTCATATTGATTAAATTATATAATTTTCAAATTATAATGCCAGCATTAAAAGAACGAGGAGAGTTCTAATACTTCATGTTTTTCCTACCTCATCATACCTCATATTTAGTATCTTCATTTTCAAAGTCCAAATTGTCAATCCGAACCGCTTAACATGATATTCATATGAAAATATACTTGGTGATAAAATTTTATAATTTGGAATTTTTGTTTTTACTATTTTTTAAGATAGGTACAATATTACATTTTCTGGACCGTTCAAAAACAGTGATTTCGTACCTATCTAAAAAAATAGTAAATAATTTTCAAAAATTATAAAATGTGGTCTTCAAGCATATTTTAGTATGGATGCCATGTGGAGCGGTTCGGATCGACAATTTGGACTTTAAAAATGAAGATATTAAATATGAGGCATGATGAGATATGAAAGGCATGAGGCATTGGAACCCTCCTCTAAAAGAACACACACAATAATCTTAGAAATATAGATATACATATTTTGAATAGATATATACATATTTTTAAAATAAAACAAGATTTCCCATAGCTAATTCTATAGGACAACCGAACACTCATTTCAACGCAATTCCATACATACCCATATCTATGGAATCTCACTTTTCATTTCCGTCAAATTTCATCCTGTGTAATCCCGTGACAAACGAACATGTCCTTAGACATTATATAAAAAATATCGAATTCAAAGAGCTATGCATGTCATTAACTTTTGAATAAAAAAGATAGCTACAAGTGTCCACCTCTTCTAACTATATTAAAGCAAGCCTACACATTAAAATCAAGAGCTTTAATTTATTTGAGATAATACACTAATTAGCTTGATACTTATGATTTAAAATTATAATATTACTTGTTATTTAAAATTATTTGATTAATTTTATAAATTATATTCGAACCAATGGATTTTTAGATTTTCCGAGTTATTTTCAAATTTTAATTTATACGGAACCTTCAAGATTGCGACCCAAAAAAAAATCTGTCTACACCCAATGCCAGGCTTGCCAGCGGTAACCACACCATAGTGTGACGAGATTCACAACCATCTCTCAGTAATATAACTCTCACCCATCCCCAATTTTCCTTAGTATCTCCGTCTTCCTTTTCCTCTTTCACGCTAGATCCTCGTTTCGTCTATTTACCAAAATGCGTGAGATTCTCCACATCCAGGGTGGCCAATGCGGGAACCAGATCGGTGCCAAGTTTTGGGAGGTGATCTGTGACGAGCACGGCATCGACCCCACCGGCAAGTACGCTGGCGATTCAGATCTCCAGCTTGAGCGCATTAATGTGTACTATAACGAGGCCAGTGGTGGCCGGTACGTGCCGAGGGCCGTGTTGATGGATCTCGAACCCGGCACAATGGACTCGGTCCGGTCGGGTCCGTTTGGCCAGGTCTTTAGGCCTGACAACTTCGTCTTTGGACAGTCGGGAGCTGGGAACAACTGGGCCAAGGGACATTACACCGAGGGAGCTGAGCTGATTGATTCGGTCTTGGATGTGGTGAGGAAGGAGGCCGAGAATTGTGATTGCTTACAAGGTGAGATCTTCTCCTTATTTTGTTTATGTGAAAAATTATGTATTTTTTGGAATTTTTTTGGGGTTTTCGGTGTAGATACGAGTAGATCTGGTTAATGGTTAAGATTGTTGAAGGCAGGGTATTGTTATCATCGAATTTTGATCTAAATTGTGCTTTCAAGATCAGTGGATCTACTGTTTAAGATATATACATGTGATGTTCGTTTCCGAGCTTCATAAATACTAGTTAGATCTACGGTTTGTCTGTGTATTGATTGCTCTCTTTTAGTCTATTCGTTTTTCTATAATTTATTCTGGTAGCAAAATTAGTTTGAAAAGATATTGTTTATAGCACAATGGATAGTAGATTTCCTTACCATGTTTTCAAAATTCAATAGTTGGAGCATGAAATCTTAGGTTTAAATGTAGTGTCAAATTTATTGAGTCAATGTTCTCTATTATCTTCTTTTGTTATGCATTCAGAAAAATTATGAATTTTTGTTTAAGAAAATTATTCTATTTATCCTATAACAGTGCTAGCATTTCTACCAGTTTTTGTTATTTGTCTAAAATGGTAACTGTGGTTTATATTTATTTCTCAATGTTGGTACTGTATTTCAGTACTTGGCAGCCTGATATGCAATCTGTTTCCTAAATGGACCATTTTAGCTTTTGTTTCTGTGTAATACCTCAAGTAAAAAGAAAATTTTGGGATAACACTGGTCCAAACTGGCACCGGTCTGTTTTTACAATTGGCTCTGATTGTGATTTGAGTTTTCTTATAGGGCCTGAGTATAAATTTGCATGACTTAGCAATGCTTCTAGAATTACTGGCAGTGGGCACTTTCAAATGCACCCTTGTAAAGTCTTACAATATCGCATATGAGACATGCATATGTTATGTATACATACACAACATACTTTGTCTGCCTTTTGCATCACTGTTTGCAAGAAAAGATGCCCATACAACCATATACATCACTTGGAGGCTCGGTCTTATGTACCCATTATAGAAATATTAGGGAAAGGGATTGTGCCATTTTCCTTGTTTTCTAAAGTTATGTGTAGTATTGACATGCAAATTTTCCTGTAAGAAAAACTGAATTTATTGCCATAAATAAAGCTGTGTCAGCTTGAATTTAAAGTACTTAACAGTGCCTCATTTCTTCTATGTTCATTTCCAGGTTTCCAAGTGTGCCATTCACTTGGAGGTGGGACTGGTTCGGGAATGGGAACACTACTCATATCCAAGATACGCGAAGAGTACCCCGACAGGATGATGTTAACGTTCTCTGTCTTCCCATCCCCAAAGGTGTCTGACACAGTGGTCGAGCCTTACAATGCAACACTCTCAGTGCACCAGCTTGTCGAAAATGCCGATGAGTGCATGGTGCTAGACAATGAAGCTCTCTATGACATCTGCTTCCGTACTCTCAAGCTTGCTACCCCTACTTGTATGCTCATTTACTTCATTAATTATTTTTTGAATAGTCTGTCTGCAAATTGCACCCACAATTCTTATATTTTGTATTGAATTGGGTTATTTGCAGTTGACACGTGACTGTTACACCAGTTGTGATGAAAAGTTGTACTTTGTTGAATCTGGCAAATTTCTGCTCCATCAATAAATTTATTAATCATTTTTTTTTGCATTATCAGTTGGTGATTTGAACCACTTGATATCTGCCACCATGAGTGGTGTCACCTGCTGCCTCCGCTTCCCTGGACAGCTCAACTCTGATCTACGCAAACTTGCGGTGAACCTCATCCCCTTCCCTCGCCTCCACTTCTTCATGGTTGGTTTTGCCCCCCTCACCTCCCGGGGGTCCCAGCAGTACCGTGCACTAACTGTACCCGAGTTGACCCAGCAAATGTGGGACTCCAAGAACATGATGTGCGCTGCTGATCCTCGCCATGGCCGGTACCTCACTGCCTCGGCCATGTTTCGTGGCAAAATGAGCACAAAGGAAGTTGATGAACAAATGCTCAATGTACAGAACAAGAACTCCTCTTATTTTGTCGAGTGGATACCAAACAATGTCAAATCGAGTGTTTGTGATATCCCTCCAAGGGGGCTTAAGATGGCGAGCACCTTCATTGGTAACTCTACTTCTATCCAGGAGATGTTTAGGAGGGTTAGTGAGCAGTTCACAGCCATGTTTAGGCGCAAGGCGTTTCTTCACTGGTACACTGGAGAGGGCATGGATGAGATGGAATTTACTGAGGCTGAGAGTAACATGAATGATTTGGTGGCCGAGTACCAGCAGTACCAAGACGCAACTGCTGACCTGGAGGAGGAGGAAGAGTACGAAGAGGAAGAGGAGGAGGCAGCTTGAGAGTTACTATTGTTTGCATTATATGTTTGGTTTTTGCAGTTGTGGGTTGTGGTGTGTGTGTGGAAAGTAAGGAAGATTTGTTTTTTTTCTTTTTCTTTTTGTTTGTTAATGGATGGTTTGATTATTTGGTAGTTAGTGCTAGTTGTAGGAGACATGATCTCTATGTCTTGTAAGTTGTAATCAATAATGCTGGTTGTATCTGTATGGAACTAGTATAAATTTGTGGTGCTTGAGTTGTTGCGTGAGTTCTTCTCTTCATTTTTCTCCTCAAAGTGAGTGTTCCTCGTTTTAGATGATCAAACTGCCAGAATGATTGTGTTTGTTGTTTTCACAGGTAAGGTTATCAAGTTTCTCAAATTTATATTTCATGATTCAATTTTGATACATGCAAAGCAGCAAATGTTACCCTTAATCAATTTCAGTATTTGTTAATAAGCATTTACATTGGTTGAATCTAAATAGTGCCCTTCATTGTAGAACGAGCTTTTGACCGGATTAATACAACGCCAGTCCTAATCCGGCTGATCCTCTCCGCACTAAAATTCGCACGGATGATTTAAATATGTTGTACGAATCTTAACACACATCAAACAGTTTAGATTTAGCTTTGAACAGGATTTTGTCCAAAGCCCTTTGGACAAATCCCAATTCAACCCAATTCCTAATAATACAAAAAGGGGATAGGAGAGGAAGCGGGAGAAAACCTTGCTCCACAAAAAGGAAGTATCTGAGGATCTTACTTTTCTGCCTTTCAAATGTTCATTATTCGCAATTTCTAAGATGGATTTATTTTTTGAGATAACGATAGACTCAAGTCTCTTAATTTTAAATATTTACAACAAATCGTTAATCTGTTAAGGAGTTCGGCATTCGCTCCATCCTCTCTTTTTTAGTTTATATGCCTTGGCTCTGCTTTCTCGAGCTTCTTTTAAGCTCAACCTTAGGTAATAATTCCCTTCTTCATGTTCATAGTTAGATTTATAGAGATGTCGACGGGTCCTAAGGCGTCGAGCAGATCCTACAATCTCGGCATGTGTGATGCCTCCTTTCCATTTAAGATCCCTACTTATCTTGAACTGAGTCACATGTCCTGTTTGAGCCCTATGCCTTTTCCACTTGTCAGGTCCCATTCCTCCTATCCATTTAGGATCTCAAGTTACCTTGAAAGTTCACTTTGCAGAACTTTCTCCAATCAATACAAGAGGTTCTCAAATCAAACTAACAGTTGAAATTTCAAGTCAAGCCCATTATAATCAAAGAAAAATGAAACAAGTAACCAGACTCTTCCACGCATCCAAAATTTCACAGTTTGAAACTATTTTTGGCAACACTAGTTAGGACGGCAAGTGCCAATGACCAGTAAACACACGAAGACAGTGAGAAAGAAACATTGGCTCATGGATTCATTACTCACACCTTGCTTTGTTTTTCTGATCTCTTTTCTCTTCTTATTTGATCCCTCAAAAGGGAACCAAACTATCTCCAAACACTCCAAATCTCCAATGCAACCTCTGAGCCTTTCATCCAATGCCTATTGGCTAATTCCATTCCTCACAGCCTCTTATTCACACAAAGCACCACTTCCTATTCTACCATTCTGCAATCCTCCATCAGAAACCAAAGGTTCAACACAACTAGAACACCAAAACCTCTCGCAATAATTACACCTACGTTTGAATCTCATGTTTCAGCCGTCATCGACTGTTGCAGAACGAACAACGTTGAACTTAGAACACTAAGCGGGGGTCATGACTATGAGGGCCTCTCTTATGTGGCCTTTGACACTCCTTTCATTATTCTGGACATGCGAAACTTGAGTTCGATCGATGTTAACATCACCGATAACATGGCATGGGTCCAAGCTGGTGCAACAGTCGGGGAGTTGTATTACCATATAGCCGAGAAAAGCAAGAGCATGGGTTTTCCAGCAGGGTTATGCTCCACAGTAGGGGTTGGTGGTCATTTAAGCGGTGGTGGAATCGGGACTATGATGAGAAAGTATGGTCTGGCCTCTGATAACATCATTGATGCACGCTTAGTGAATGCAAAAGGGGTGATACTTGATAGGGAATCCATGGGTGAGGATTTATTTTGGGCAATTAGGGGAGGGGGAGGAGCTAGTTTTGAATTGAGATCCAGTGCATTAACCCAATTTTTGAGTTTTGATTCAAACCGTCCAAGATGCTCTAACACGAATCTTAAAGAGCCTGGACCCACAAATAATACTGGCCCCCTGCGCTACCACCGAATAGGCACCGTACACGTCTAAACTCAAAAATTGGGTTACTTTAGGGGATCCGGACTCGCTAGTTTTGGGGTCATATTAGCCTATAAAATTAAATTGGTATATGTGCCGCCTAAGTTGACAATTTTTACCAAATTATTTAATGTTAGTCAACATGATACACTAGTAGTAAAGGTAGTAAGTCAATGGCAGGATGTAGCTTATAGATTTGATGAGAGGTTATTTATAAGGCAATTTACTGAGGCTTCAAGTGATGAGAAGGGAAACAGAATTCTGCAAGTGTCGTTTGAAGCCCAATTCCTTGGAGAGAAAGAAGAATTGCTTTCTATAATGCAAGAAAAATCCCCCCTGCTTGATTTGCAAGAGAACGACTGCCAGGAGATGAGTTGGATTCAGACAGTTAAATATTATGCCGGGTACATAAACGGGGAGCCGCTTAGCGTTTTACTTGAGAGAGAAGCCCAGGTCAAATACTCATTCAAGGCCAAATCAGATTTCTTGACAAGTCAAATCCCTGAGTTAGTTTGGAGAAGTATTTGGGATAATTTACTAAGAACTAATAATGGAACACTGGCGTTGATGATTATTGACCCACTAGGAGGAAAAATGGATGAAATATCTGAATCTGAAACGCCATTTCCCCACAGAAATGGTAGTTTGTACAATATACAGTATTTGGTGGTATGGTTGGATGGAGATGAAAGCAGTGTTAAGAGAAACTTGGATTGGATTAGGGGTTTCTATGAGTTTATGACACCTTAATGTTTCAAAAAACCCAAGAGGTGCTTATTTAAATTACAGGGATTTGGATTTGGGTACTAGTAAAAATGGAGACCTGAGTTATTTCAAGAATAAAGAGTGGGGCAAAAGGCACTTCAAGGACAATTTTAGGAAATTAGCATTAGTTTCAGAGGTTGATCCAAATAATTTCTTCAAGAACGAACAAAGTGTGCCCCCGCTTGATCTATATTAACTAGCCTACACTATACTAATAGGTTTATTTTAGATTTTGCACTTTTTTATGTAAGCGTGTCTAAAAAGAGAAAAATAAAACATACCATCACCATTATACCTTTTGCAATATGGTCTTTAACTCACAATAATCTATTAAGTAAATTGCAATAACAGAATAATCTATATAATAAATAACTCATGAAATTAACTAGCCTACACTATACTAATAGGTTTATTTTAGATTTTGCACTTTTTTATGTAAGCGTGTCTAAAAAGAGAAAAATAAAACATACCATCACACCATTATACCTTTTGCAATATGGTCTTTAACTCACAATAATCTATTAAGTAAATTGCAATAACAGAATAATCTATATAATAAATAACTCATGAAATAAGTCCACAAGAAAAGATATATCTCATAGGACCCCCCAGACTTAAAAAAAGAATAATTAAATGCTACCCAGAAACCTCCCAAGCAATCACATAAAAATGAATAGAACCATTAGCACCCCTTAACAGGAAGAAACTTAGCCTTGTGCCGGTACATAACCTTCTTTTTCTTCTGAGAATTATTCTCGATTGTCAGAACAACTTTCCCAGCTTCATTATTTTTAAAGGAATTATGAACCAGTCCCTCTTGTGAATTCATCTTTTTACCTTTCCGAATTATGACGGCATAAGATCCTTCATCACTTGGTACAAATTCTTCTTTGTAATTCACCTCCCAACCTATCACAGACAGATCCCACACAAGTGTAGATCCAACCTACATTCATTTTCAATTATTCGATTAAGTACATTTTGAATTCTTTTTTCTAAGGGTAATTCTGCAAAAGTTCCCAAAAAAAGAAATTTTATTACCAAATCATAAATGGTTTCTGTTTGAAGCTATGCTGCAAAGTTCCTTATCTTTAAAAAAAAATAATAATAATAACTTTTAGGAATGTGCTTTTGTAGAAGTTCCCTTGAATAAACTCCGAAAAATCCCAAACCATTCTAACAACAGAACCTATAAACTACATCATTTAATTGATAATGTATGACTGTTGCGCAATTGAAAATATATTATCATACCTGTGGGGCAGGAATTTCAATAGTTTCAGCTGAATTGGCTTTGATAAACAACTCTGAAACTTCATCTTCCAAAGAGAACTCAGTGTCACCTTCTCTTTTGAGACCACCATATGCAACTGGCAGAGCCTCTGCTGAAATGTACCTGTTTAATGAAGTTGTACATCTTATCAAACATCAATCGAAGAGGTCAATCAATTAAACAAGTATTAGGTCCTGGATTATGGTGCCACAAATCAACCATGGTCATTACCCAGCACAAACAAATCAACCATGGTCATTACCTGTGCTGGATACAGTAATAATGAACCTGGCCTTTGCGATTGAAGGACCTCATCACAAACACTTGTTCATGGCTTTGCTGAGACCTGCCAACAGGTACATAATGTGCCTCTCTATAGTTCAGACAAACCATAGAAGCAATGCGCCATATGGTACAATAGAAGCCATTCTGGCAATCCTGCTTCCCAGTATGATCTTTTAGAGAGAGAGAGAGAGAGAGAGAGAGAGATTACTTGATAAGAGTTTCTGTTGTCCTGGCGGGACGGGATAAGACAAACTTGCTCTTGGTTCTTTGGGTTAAGAATGGAGAGACGATAGCACTCAGTGCATAGTACCAAAATGGTACATTGATGAAGATCTACATCATAACAAAGAAAGCATTTAATTAGTATTGAACAGCTATTTTCTCAGAAAATAGTCCAAACAATAATAGTAAGAGTAGCATATCTGATATTATGGATATAGTAAAACTCTGATAAATAACCAAATTAAGAACTGTTATATAAAATGACAACTACTATGTCAACAGTATAATAAGAGAACTAGAGATGCAATTCTTCAATGTTTTGTATAAAAATATCAACATTACTTTAAAGATCAAGTACCAAAATAAATGACTGCATAGCACATTTGCACAACTCTTTATGACAATTCCAAATTTGACACTAATCCCTCAAACAACACTTTTTGTATTTGCAAGCACAAATTCCCTATGTGCAATAAAAATTTAAAATCTCCCTGACAGAAATAAAATTAACCCTAAATTAGTATCAAGTACTCACAGTTCTTGCAACCATTTCTGGATAGTTATCTTGCAGAACATCCACAACCCTTTTAAGTACAGCTCGCACACCTTTCTTACCAGGTCGGGGAGCATCCTTCAGATCTACGACCTGTGTCAATGATACAACCTGTCCTGGTTCAAAATCCAACATCCCAATTCCCTTCTCCATCATACGCACTCTCCACCTCACCAGACTCTCTCTTCCCTCTTCGGTTTCAAACAAGCCTGCGTTGGCTAAAACCCCTAAAATGTTATAGCACACGGGGTGGCCTTCACGATCTCTGCCATCTATATAGCATGCCTCATCAAGATCGGTATTGGAATAATCCTTTTCATCCGAGAGTATGGAGTCAATTTTTTGGGATTTGCGCCAGATTAGGGTCTTTTGGAGCATATCAAAAGCTTCTTTGGGTTTAAATTCACGTGCACGGAGGAATTTGAGAAGTAAAACATCTGTTTTATCGGTGCCTTTGGATGGTAATAAAGGGACTCCCCAGAGAAATACCTATAAATTAAACTAAATCAGCCAAGTGTTCATCTTGCATGTCTTAAATGACTGTACTGATGGTTTTCTGCTGTAAATTTTGCAATTCTAAAGTATTGTGATTTTAGTAAATCATATGACAAATAAATCAAATTCCAAGTTAAATTATAGTACAATTAAAAGGCATAAATGAGTATTTCTTTTGTTCTTCGATCAAATGCTGAGAGTGAGATCCCAAAAAAAAAAAACTAAAGAGCTAAAATTGATCTGTGTTCCAAATTATAAAACACCTGGTGCATATAACATATACGGACCAGCAATTTTACAGAGAACTAAATATTCTTTGTTCATTATTCTTACCTCTTCTTCTAGTTTGTCCCCTTCATCTACGCATTTCACCTCTTCTCCATCTGCTTCTTTCTCTTTCTCCTTCTCTACGAACAAAGTCTTAGTTGAAATAGCCTCCTCGATTTGTGCACGCAAATCGAAGAGAGCCTTTCTCTCACTCTCCTTCAGGTCGGAGAGGAAGTTACTCTCCTCCCTGAAAGAAGCAGCCTTTTCAACCACCGGTACTGTCACCGCCTCAGCTTCGATCTTCTTCTCGGTCAGAACTGGTACTGGATCTGAATCGGTGTCGGTGTCGGCCTCCAGCTTTTTCTCGACCATTTCTTCTTGTGGGATGCTCGATTCCTCTGTCTTCACCTCCACAGCCATTAATAGAGGTAGAATTAAAAGTATGGGTAAAACTAAGGTTTTGTGGCTCTCTCTGTCTCTCTGTCGCTCTCTCTCTCCCTACTTATTTCTAGTGAAGAAGCAGGGACAAGGTGGCGGGTGGAATGAGGTGAGGTCCAGTGTAGGAATAGATGAAGCCTATTAAAGGGAGGTTGGTTTGTTTCCTCTCCAGTGTAGAACACTCCAATCATTAATATTCTACATCACGTGAGGATCTGACGGTCTACATATGAGTGTACGTATCCAGTACTTCGTAAATTGAGAGCATCACGTAATAAAGGTCAGGTCAATTAATTGATGACCTGGCGACGACCAGGAGACTTTAAGAGCCGTTAGGTCGTCCAAGGGACCGAAACAGTTCACTATACTCTCCAGTGCATAAAACACTGTTAGTTTCTATGCCTATGATTAACCTTTGGATTACATCGGACGGATAATGAAAAGTTAAAATTTTGAGAAGTTGAGTTGTTCACTGGAGAACAATGGAATATAAATGGGGCCCATGGACACGCGAGAAGAGCACCCAAAGAGCCGTTGCGTGATTAGCGGAACATAAAGGAATCCTAGGCTGGACAGCAGTTATCTTTTTCATTGGGACCTGTAACGGCTAGTTGAAGACCTGTTCTTCTAATTTTCATTTATTCTGACTGACTTCACAATGAAATTGGCTTTTGCGCTCGTACCCTTCTTAAATATGGAATTTCTAATTAATGAGAGACCAGAGTCTTAATTTAAGATCCCGAAAAATTAAAACAAAACATCAGGTTACTTGCTGTTTTCATTATGAGAGCAGTTTGGGTCTGATACCCATCGGACCCAAAGTGAGTTCGATGGACTCGATGACCGTCCGATCTGCTTTAATATTCGTGCGCACGAATATTAAAGCATACGCGAAAGTTCTGGCGTGAATCTTAAAGCATATCGGACCCAAGCTGCTCTCTTTCATTATATGTACGTCATTCCGATATTGTACGCCGGAAGTTGGGATAAAAAGAAAGCAATCTATTTTTTTTTTTTTTTGCTTTTGGTTTTCTGAAAAGAATTGATAAGATCAGCATTGAAATTACTTATTAAGAAAAATGTTATATATATCCCTCAAGTTCACTTTTTTTTATTTAATGGTATATATTCAAGAAATAAAGAAAAAAAATGTAAATCCTACAAATATATTTGTATATTTGTATATTACTAAATATAAAATGTACAATTTTATTTGCTTTTCGTTCCTTTATATTTGTATATTACTAAATGAAAAAGGTGGTCTACAATATATTTTTAAACTAGAATCGAGATGTGTGTTTTGGCAGGGAAAGACAATTATAAAAATACAAAAGAATTAGGAGGGAAAAGAAACACATTCCGATCATTGAAGTATGTGCATAACCAGCAATGGCATGTAATAAACAATGGTTCATAGCTTTGCTTTCTGGCAGCCAATCAAAACCAGCAGTGTAACACTATAGCCCAATAGTCAAATATTGCATATTATAGAAGAGTAGTAATTGTATCTAAATATATTTATACTTGTTGTTAAAAAAAATTCTAATACCTTACGTTATTAGATTAAAAAATTTAAAAGTTGTACTTTTATTTATTGAATGAATTCTTTAAACTCTTGCTATTCAGCTATAAATGATTTTCATATTAAGTATAAACATTTTTAAGTATATAAAGGTGCAACAATAATTTCTATATATATCAAGAGCTAAAATGGAACAAATAAAATCAACAAAATTTTGTTGATAATCAACTTTTTATCTAGTGAAAAATACTACATGTTCAAAATATGAATGAGAATGTCACATGTTCGAAACCTGAATGGAAAATTTCTTGTGAATTAAACTAGTTAGATAACTTGATCTCCAACTTTATTATAAGAAAACAAATTTTTGCTGACCACCACTGTCAATTTATGCAAAAGTCCTCATCTATTTTGGCAATGCCTTTTTTTTATGAAAAAATATTTTTGACAAATTTGGTCAATCGCACAGGCCGTGTATCTGGGTAAAGTCCAGCTTCGTTCAAAGGAAAGTGTTCTTTCTTGATTATATAAAAAAAATAGATCCTATCATATTTATATCGCATATAGACAATTCGAATTTATATATAATTTGCATTCGATAAAAATAAAATTCATATTATTTATGAACAAAACTCAATCACACTTGACACTTCTAAGGTTTGGTAATGAGGGATTGGCTCAATGCTTGTCTGGTGCATGCCTAAAAAATAAATAAATAGAGAAATCATATTCATATATGTCACCGCATATATGAAATATTTCATATTTGAATGTGGAATCTGAAAGGCATTACAATTAATTTGAGATAAATCAAACATAGCTTGTTTTCTTCACTAGTCGGTACCTTGGATGCCTTTTCTTAAATTTTATATTCTATTAGGATAAAGATTCTATGCTACAACTTTTATTTTTTTTTCTCTCAAGGAGACTTTTAATTTATCTAATTAACTTCATTTGTTTCTTTGATAAACATGCGATCATGTGGAGAACAATCTCAATAAGTTTCATGTTAAAAAAAATGGAAAACATCGGCGGTATTGAAATTTGAATTTTGGAAGCAGTCACATAATTGGATGGAATGGAATCTCACATGTACGGGATTATGTAATTCAATTTGCGGGATTCCATCACCACAACAAAGCACACGAAAGCATATATAGGAAAAAAAAATCAGATGGAATGTGAAAATTATAACGGAAATTTATTCAAAATTTATTCACTAATGATAATATTCAGATGCATATTCAAATTGACATAGGAACATATAGGTGAGCTTAGAGTGGAAAAAACGTGTCATGCAGTGACTAACACGCCGTGACTTTGGTCTCGTGTCATGCCGTGCCGTGACCAAGTTAATTTTTCACGTGCCGTGACCAAAACGTCAAGGGTGGTCACGGCACACACCACGTGAGTTACACCGTGCCTAAACGTGCCGTGACCATACGTGACTCGCGTGGCCATTTAATCATAAGTTAGGTTAGTTTATTCAAGATTCACCATTAAATCAATATCTAAGTCATAATTACATGTGATTCGCGTGACTACGTGTCGTGCCGTGCCGTGCCGTGACTAAATCTTTCACGTGTCGTGCCGTGCCTTGCCAAAGTTTTAAAAGATGGGCGCGACACGCGAATGGTCACGGCACGGGACACGCGAGTCACGGCACGTAACTGACATGCGTGTCGTGCCGTTCTGTGACGGAGCCGGCTCCGTCGTGCCATTTTTCCACTCTAGATGAGCCTGACTAAAAAGGACATAACACTAGAGTGGAAGAGAAGATCTTTATTACATTTATCTTGTAAAAAATTAGCTAAAACTTTTGTAAATAACTTTTTTTCTTAATAAATGAAAATGTCAGTTTCCGCTTTGATGCATACAAAAATATCTACATCATGCTAGAATTGAGAAAATTAAAACTATTGCTTGATTGATTTGAACTAAAAGTAAATCCATTAAGTGAAGTTCATAAAATTTGTACATATCATTACATTCAATTGAAATTATACTGGGAATGGACTATTAGGCTATACCATAAAATTTTCAATGAGATCGAAAAAGAAAATGTTGAATTTTCAAGAATATGAAATTATACTAGGAATGGACTGTTAGGCTATACCATAAAATTTTCAATGGGATCGGAAAAAAGTTGTTTCATTTAAAAAAAAATTCAAGTATATTGAAGCATTGACAATATTGTTTTAGAATTAATTCAAACAATGGCCATATATATTGGTAACTAGCAATGAGTTTACAATTACGTGACTAATAATCCCTTCTATGTGGGAAAAAAAAATTCAATCTGACTGAGTTATTATTTTCGGATAATATACCAGTACTGTTATTAATTGGGATGATAAAACCAATTGAAATCCTAGTCATAAAATAATAAAACATAGCTGAACAGTTCTATGAAAAAAATTCTGGTAATTAAATATCCTACAGTTACTCATTTAAAATGAACGGTAACCAGTACAAGATGAAATACAACTAAAATAAAATGAAATACAACTAGTAGAAGATGAAAGACAACTAAAATAAGATAAAACACAACTTGTAAAAGATGAAAAACAACTAGAAAAAGATGAAATACAACTAGTAGAAGATGAAATACCACTAGAAGAAGATGAAACACAACTAGAAAAAGATGAAATACAACTAGATGAACCCTGAAAGACGACCAATAGAAGATGAAATATAACTAGATAGACCTTAAAGACGACCAATAGAAGATGAAATACAACTAGAAGAATATTAAACAGAACTTGTAGAAGATGAAAGACAAATTGAAGAAGATGAAAGATAAATAGTTGAAGATGAAAAAATTAGTAGGAGATGAAAGACAACCAGTAGAAAATTAAGGACAACCAGTTGAACATGAAATGTAGTAGAAGATGAAAAACAACCAGTAGAACATGAAAGACAGCTAGTAGAAAATGAAATACAACTAGAAAAAGATGAAATACAACAAGAAAAAAATGAAGTACAACAAGTAGAACATGACAACCAACTAGTAGAACATGAAAGACAACTTGTAGAAGAAGTAATATAACGAGAAGAAGATGAAACACAACTAGAAGAAGATGAAATACAGGCAGAAGAAGATGAGTTAAAACCAGTAGAAGATGAAAGACAACCAATAGAACATAAAAGATAACATGTAGAACATGAAATACATCTAGAAGAAAATAAAAAACAACATGTAGAAGATGAATATTGGATTCGAGTGCAACAGATCATATGACTAGAAATAGAAATTTATTGACCAATTTTAAAAAATATGAAACCAAAAAATTCGTTACGGTTGCAAATGGTGAAAAAATGGAAATCCTTGGAGAGGGCTCAATAACTATATTCTCAAAAATAATTCAAAATGTCTTGTACTTAAATGATTGCTCATCAAATCTATTATCCATTAGTAAAATCACAAATGAGTTAAATTGTGAACTCATTTTTTTAACAAACAATGTGATTTTTCAGGATCGGATAACCAAGATTATGATTGGTGAAGGATTTCTAGAAAATGAGCTTTATTTTTTGAATGAAGAAAAATTCAATCTCAACACTACCAAAAATGAAGAATTAAGTATACTATGGCATAGAAGAATTGGACATCCTTCTGACAAGATTTTAAATAGTCCTTTTAATTTCTCAAAATTAGATAATAGTAGTTGCGAAACTTGTAAATTAGGAAAACATATTAGATTCCCTTTTAAATTATCAAGTTGTAAAAGTGAGAAACTATTTGATTTGGTTCACTCGGATGTATGTGTTGTCCCTTAGGCACCACTAATTTTGAAATAAATAACTAATTGCAAATAAAATAAAATAGATGAGTTTAGAGAAAATTGACACAAGGAGTGATAACGGAGTTCGGCTTAAAATGCCTACGTCTCTGGGGCGTCGCAACCGCTTCTCGGTGCGCCTTTATATTACCCAAAAGAGAAAGGTTACAACTTGTGAACCGGTGAGCCCTTACAACCAACGGGAAGTCACACGGCCGACTAGAATAGAGAACGAAGTCTCTAAGTTTGAAATCTCAAGATGAACACTCAAAGACTCACTCTAACCTAATCTAACTCGAGATTAGTGAAGTGGATTTGAGATTGTTTGAGGGATATTGAAGTTTTTGTTCTCACAACAATGGAGGAACTTGAGCTCACAGAAAAATAGCTTTTTAAAAGTTAGGGTTGGCTGTGTTAAGAAGAGGAGAACCCTAAGGTTCTATTTATAGTGGCAGCTTTGAAATGAGCTATCTGCCATAAAACGTCCCAACGTTTTGTAAAACGTAGAAAACGTTTAGTTCAAAAATTCAAATTTCTGTGAGTGTTCCTAAAACGTTGCCAACGATTATAAAACGTTGCAAGACGTTTTTGTCTGGGAATTTATCGATCAAAATGCTATTTTGAAATCTGAGAAGTGAATTAAAACGTCCAGACGTTTTGACAAACGTCTGCAACGTTTTAGAGCATTTTTCAGCTTTTAATCGATCAATTTCTAGATCTTTTACACTAGGTAAAACGTCTGAACGTTTTGTTAACCGTTCCAACGTTTTGTCCCTGTGAATCAACATCAAAGCTACTTTACTAAATATAAATTTTACAATTTAGATTCTTGATAAATAACTTGATGATTCTTCAGTTCAAGCACTTTATATTATTGCAATTCCAATCGTCTTGAACCTGCATTCTTTCTAAAACAGAGAAAATCGTAAAATTCAATCATTGTATGTTTTGCAAATTAGTCAAATAAACTAAAAGAGAATTGCTTGAAACAACAGTATGGGGACCCGCCCCAATTAACTCTTTTAATGGATACAAATATTTTGTTACATTTATCGATGATTTTTCTAAAACAACTTGGTTATATTTATTAAAAGATAAAAGCGAAGTATTTTCACAATTTTTAGATTTTTATAACTTTATAGAAAATCAATACAAAGCTAAAATCAAAATATTTAGATCGGATAATGGAACGGAATTTGTAAATCAAAATTTCTCAAACTTTTTTAAAGAAAAAGAAATTTTACATCAAACAACGTGTGTCTATACACCTCAACAAAATGGTGTGTCCGAAAGAAAAAATAGGCATTTACTTGAAATGACTCAAGTACTTTTATTTCAAAATAATATTCCAAAATCTTATTGGTCGGATGCCGTTCTTACCACTACATATTTAATAAATAGATTGCCAAGTGTTAATTTAGATTACAAAAGCCCATTAGAAATTCTTTACCAAAGAAAACTCAACATTGAGCATTTGAAAATTTTCGGTTGTACATGTTATGTACATAAAAATAATAAGCAAGACAAGTTGGATTATACCTCAATTAAGGTTATCTTTTTTGGGTTATTCATCACAAAAAAAGTGATATAAATGTTATGACCCTAAAAATAAAAAATTGTACATTTCTAGGGATGTAACATTTTTAGAAAATGAGTCATATTACAAAGAAACTAATTGTGAGAATTTTTTGAGAGAACCCTCCAAGGAAATTATATTACCACAACTTACAATAGAAAATTCTAGACCAACACCATTTGAGAATGCGAATGAAAATGGAAATGAAAGTGAAAATGAGAATGAGGAAGAAATAGAAGAAAATTCCGCAAACGAAGAAAATCATGACATAGAAGAAACACCATTGAGAAGGTCGATTCGAACAACACAACCTTCAACAAGGCTAAGGGATCTTATAACCTACAAGGTACAATATCCTATACAAAATTTTATTACATATGATAATGTTTCTTCCAATCATAGAGTTTTTTTTACCTCAATTGAAAAAGAACAAGAACCAAATAATTATGAAGAGGCCATTAAAATTTCCAAATAGAACAAAGCCATGAAAGAAGAATTGAGTGCTCTTGAAAAAAATGACACTTGGGTAATAGTTCAATTACCAAAAGATAAAAAACTAGTAGGTTGTAAATGGGTGTATAAAATTAAGTACAATAGTGATGGCACGGTAGAACGGTATAAGGCTCGTTTAGTTGCCAAATGATACACTCAAACCTACGGTATAGACTATTATGAAACCTTTACCCCGGTTGCAAAAATGAATACCATAAGAATATTATTTTCTATTGCGATAAATCAAAATTGGAAATTATACCAAATGAACGTAAAAAAATGCATTTCTTCAAGGAACACTTGAAGAAGAGGTATATATGTCATTACCACCCGGTTATGAAAAAAACCAAAACCATGAGCTAGCTTACAAATTGAAGAAGTCGATTTATGGGTTGAAGCAATCTCCAAGGGCATGGTATGAAAAATTAAGCTCTCATTCAATATCTTGCAATTTTAAAATTAGTAGTGCCGACCACTTATTATTTGTCAAAATTGAGGGAGAAAACACCACAATTATTTTAGTGTATGTAGATGATATTGTCATTACCGGCAACAATCAAAAACATATTAAAACAATAAAAGCCCAATTAAAGGAAAAATTTGACATCAAAGTTTAGGCTATCTAAAATATTTCTTGGAAATAGAAATAGCATATTCAAATCAAGGATTATTTATTTCTCAAAGAAAATATACGTTAGATTTGTTGGAAGAAACCGGAAAATTAGGTTGTAAACCGGCCTCCATACCCATAGATAGCAAATACAAACTAAATACCGAGGATGGTGAACCGTTAGAGGACATAAACCAATTCCAATGATTTGTAGGAAAGTTGATTTATCTTACGGTAACACGTCCAGATATTTCATACTCCGTAAGCCAAATTAGCAAATTCATGCATAATCCAAGAACACCACATTTAGAGGCCATTAGTAAAATATTGAAATATTTAAAAGGAACACCCGGTAAGGGAATTTTCATGAAATGCAATAATTCTAATAAAGTGTGTGGCTATTCCGATGCAGATTGAGCCGGAAGTTTCGATCGAAAATCGACAACCGGTTTTTGCACATTTGTAGGTGGGAATTTAGTCACATGGAAGAGCAAGAAACAAAATATTGTGGCACGATCAAGCGCCGAGGCGGAATATCGTGCCATGGCATCCACCGCAAGTGAGTTGACATGGATCAAGCAACTCCTTTCGGATTTTGGAATTCGAACTCAATTACCAATGCAAATGTTTTGCGACAACCAATCGGCGCGCCATATAGCATCCAACCCGGTGTTTCATGAGAGAACTAAACACATTGAGGTCGATTGTCATTTTATTAGAGAAAAGATTCAAGCGAAAGAAATTGAGACTCCGTTTGTAAGAAGTGGAGATCAATTGGCGGATGTCTTTATGAAGGGTTTAGATCCAAAACCATTTGAAGCAAATATAATCAAGTTAGGGTTACGTAATATCTACACACCTAACTTGAGGGGGAGTGTAGAAAAATAAGTAGTATTAGGGACAAATAAGCCTCAGAGCCCTTAACGGGTTTAATTACCCTTAACGGGTTTTGTTCATCATAAGCTAAATAAGAAATAAATGGAGCAACTAAATTTGGTTATAAAGTTACTCAATCTTTATTCCTTAAAATAGAAAGTTATCGTTTTATTTTCCAACAGCTATTTTCCTTTCATTTAGCTATATATAGCTCACTGTACAACAACTTCAGATAATAAGAATACAGTTTTCATCATTTTTCATTCTCTGTTTCGCATCATAAAAACTATCATGATTCCATGCGCAGAAGCACATTCAAACATGCGTTTTAAACAAGGCGAGCGAGCTTTCCAAGCTCTATGGTGGGTCATGTGTCATCATTGATAGCCCTGACGAGCTGCATCACGAGGTGCGGCCATCGAAGGAGGCCATTGAAATGGTGAACACATTCAAGAGCATGCAAAATAAGGGGGAATATGAAAAATCAACGAGTCCAGAAGAGATGTTGAGCCAGCAGGCAATAAAGACACAGGAGGAGATTGCAAAGCTGAAGCAGAGAAACCACGAGCGGGCGATGACAATATTAATGCATGAATACATGACTGGTCAACGGAGCACAAGCGAAATTGGCTCGGAGGAAGCGGGGGTCTTTTCAAGATGGCAGAGGAACAGCTCAGACCTATGCAAGCAAGGATTGACGTCTTTTTCTCAAATGCAATTAATGTTGAAGATGCAACAACACCTATTTCTGCGCAAGAAATACAAAGAATTGGAGAGTCAAGGAGGAGGATGTTCAAGAGGCTCCGCAAGAGCAACAGGGCGTATCCCTGTGCCTAACCCTGTAATAACATGGAGTATTGGATGCACAAAGTCTAGAAAAGTCACTCAACTTTATCCTATATCATATTTCGGTCACTCACTTTGATTTGTCTTTTTTTTTTTTATAACAATTGAACTATTTGATGAAATATAACAATTGATTTTTATCCGAATTGCATCCATTATTTTGATAAAGAATGGACAGAAGGAACATAATTTACTAGAATCAAAGTTCAATTTTTGTAAAGATGAGTGCAATTGGATATATGATAAAGATGAGTGATCTCCCTTATATTTCATCAAATAGTTTGTTTTGGATCTATTTCTTATATGTTACTTCTTTTCTGTTTTTTTATTTTTTGTTGAATAAGAAACAAAAATATTCTATGTTAAAAATTCAAAATAGTTAGTTTCTATATATATTTGTCATTTATCTTTTCTTTTAGTATAAAGAAGTAAATAATACAAAACAGCAAAAAAAAATCATTTTAATATTTTCCCTCCAGACACTATCTCATTTAGTGAACTGAAAACCTCCCACACCTGACAACACCCCTTCCACTGACAAAGGCATTTTTGTTCGAGCATTCTCTACTTACAAAAGATTTGTTTTTCAATGACTTACCTATAACTGATTGAATTGAAATAACTTGACAACATTTAGTAGGATAAATTGACCCTATTCCTCTTTACTTGATTCCGTCCATGACAATTCCCGACTCTCTGCGTAGATCCCTCCCATCCAACAAACAACTCCCTGATAAACTCACCCTGCCACGAACTACACCCTGATCGGCGATGGAGATTCTAACCCTCTGCAGCGTGTATATATTTTTGCGCGCGCCGGCGCACATGCACGATCCTGAGGTATCAGGAACTCCGATTTGATCCCCCATTATCACGGACATGGGTGGAGCTAGAGTGGAAAAAACGTGCCGTGCCGTAACATGACTAACAAGCCGTGACTTTGGTCTCGTGCCGTGACGTGCCGTGACGTGCCGTGACGTGCCGTGACTATAATGTCAAGGAATAGTCACGGCACGCAAATGGTCACGCCGTGCCTAAACATGCCGTGACCATACGTGACTCACGTGCCCATTTAATCATAATTTAGGTTAATTTATTCAAGATTCACCATTAAATCAACCATACGTGACTCGCATGCCCATTTAATCATAATTTAGGTTAATTTATTCAAGATTCACCATTAAATCAATATCTAATGATCCTAATTACATGTGACTCGCATAATTCACCATTAAACTCACCATTAAATCAATATCATGTGTTTGGAATGTTTTCTTTGAAGGGGAGCGCTTCAGTTACATTTCCTTTTTTACGCAGTAACCGCAAAGACTAACCGGTACACTAAAGTATCAAGTACTAAACGGTAATTAAACTATTAGGAACGAATTAGCTACGATGTACTGAAGTATCAAGAGATTACTAAACGGTACACTAAACTATTAATGACTATACAGCAACGCTGAAATTTAACTTGCGCCAAGAATTGAATTGATAATATACATCTGATTTTGTTTAAAAATCAAAATCCAATATAAATTTTCAACGGATGTAGTTTTCGCTAGCCAGCTTAACAGGCTGGAGGTGCAAAAACTTGCTCTTACTCATAAGACACAATTTTACAAAATTGGCAACCTTAGCCTGCGTCATCAATGGATCTAGCACATTAGCAATTCTGAGTATCTTGAATTTACTGTTCATGGTAATCTGAGTATTCACCAGTTACCCTGCATTTTAAAGATCAAAAGTAAAAATCCAATAAAATTTCATTTATTATTTCCTTGTGCATTCACAACATCTGCAAATGTGAACTGTTTCGAAACTTAAAAGAAATCCAAATAAATTGAATGTCTCAAAAACAGTTTCAATCATGAAGAAACAAAGACCAACAATTGAAGAGTAAATAAAAGTAAGGTTGGGTTTCAAAAAAAAAAATAATAATAAGGACACATACCGGTTGTACGTCAATTGGGCTTCTCCAATTCGGCCTATGACCTTATTCCTTACCTTCCGAACATGAACCTAATTATACAGTGTCAACAAATTTAGCATCCAAACAGTAAAAAAGCACATAAATATCCATGCGGGGATAGGGTAAGGGGGTGAGAGAGAGGAAAAAAAAACATTCAAAGAGAGACGGACCGTGACGCCATCAATTGGGCCTACTTTGGGGTCATGATTCCGGTGTATGACAATACCATTGTCACATTTGTTTATGAAATGAGCACTACCGCTGATGTCATACAGACTGGGTGCACCTCCATTCCAGTTTTGCAACTGTACAAACAAATGGCTCAAATTACAAGAGATACATTACGTCACAATATTCTCAGAATCATAGCAGTCCGCCTTCATGTACGCGAACAAATTAGAAAAACTCACAAGGGTGTGCTGGGATTTAAAGCTTGGCTTCGCTTTCCTTCTCTCTCTATTTGACTTTGGCTTGGTAATGCTTAAACCAGTTCTAATCAACTCAAGTATTGTACAGGTACCAGCCAGAAAACCAGTTCTAATCAACTGGAATTAAAGAAGCAAATGACTAAACTAAACACACCAATTACCACATTTCAAGGAAAACATACTAAACCTTTCAAAATATATCCAGCCAAAAAATTGTAGCAATGTCATAATTGCTCACAGTTAAAGGTGCCAACATCTAACTGTATGGTATTGTACCTGTCTCGGGTGTGCTACGAACCAAACATGGCAAGAATGGTGTTGTGCAAAGCGCTTTATCTGTGTCAGTATTCGGCTGACATACTCTGTTTCCGTTCTGAAAAGATATTGAAAAAGGATGGGAATTATAACATTAGAGGTCAATCAAACACCAAATATGCCCTAGCTTCTGGAATTGTTTGAACTTCAGTTCAAACTGAAATTTTGAACTCCTGGAATCAGTACTCGCACGCTAAGAGCACAGTAAGGTAGAAAATTTTGGGTGTTGGTACTTCAGTTGTCATGGCATGTGTTAACATTTAAGCACTGCGAAAAGGTATGCAGAATGAACAAATTCAAAGAACTTAGTTAAAGAGGACATTTACATGAGTATAAAGGTGTTTATTTTCTTTTTTACTTATCTTTTGGTTTGGAAAAAAAGAAGGAAAAGCATCTCAACTGATTAGAAGCTCGTTGGTGATCAAGCTCGTTGTAGGGATCAATGACGAGGCCCCGTACACCATGTCTCATGACAGCAGCTTTTGCAAGTTGGAGAACCCAATTTACAGACGGAAGGCTGTCATCCTCACATCTTTTATGTTTTTTTTGGTTCAAACATAAAAGAAAAATAATTCAAAAACTTTTAATTTCCAGAAGAATGAATTGACAGGTCATTTTCTCTAAACATATATTAAGGTTTTCTTACAAAATGTGCTGTTTATCGTTTTTTATTGTTTCATGCTTAAAAATAAAATAAAAAAATCAATTTTGGAAGATACAATCCTCACTGCAAAATAAAAGTATTAATAAAAGAGTATTAACTAAAGTTAGTTCATTCTATTTAATTCA
This sequence comes from Carex myosuroides, assembly GCA_028015225.1. Taxonomy (NCBI): domain Eukaryota; kingdom Viridiplantae; phylum Streptophyta; class Magnoliopsida; order Poales; family Cyperaceae; genus Carex; species Carex myosuroides. Next base: position 8,528,895 of record CM051488.1, read on the forward strand.
TACATTAGATTTCCTTGTTTCCAAAGTTCCCGACCATATCTAATGATTTATTTCTAAAATTAAGCCTGTGTGTGGTTGTTCAATGCTTGTGATTTATACATGCCCATGGCAATCTGAAATTCTTACACTTCTTAAAATAGTTTCATACAAAACCATTTTGATATAACTTTTTTGCAACTCTGCATCAATTTTTCAATCATATTCAATCTCCAAGTATTGTTTGCCATCAGGCTGGCTTAATGTGTTCAGGTCAACACCTGGCAAGTGAAAGGTACACTGTACACGTACCGGATCAAATAAAATGAATCATTCAACCATTTCTTCCCTTGCTCTAGCTCCTGTCTGCTCATTCTTTGCATATCTTCCCCGTACCTAATTCCATAAACACAAAATTTTGAATAGGTCAGTTTGCAACATGTACTTGCTGGTAAATAATGGTCCGGTAACAGTATATGGTGACTTTCATATATATTAGGATTTAGGCAGTAATAAAATCTTTATAATTCACATTAGTTAGCAATGAAATAAGAATGAACAGAAGTAATAACAAAACAGACTTGTTTACTGGCACAGTTGCATAATGCAGATACAGAGGTACCACTGACAAGTTTAAGAATGAAATAATACCCCAAATCAAAGAAAGGCTTCCGAAGGTGCTTTTCCAGAAGCTTCCTTGCATGATCCCTAACCTGTAATTACTGCCAGGTAAGTTAACAAAAGAGAACTCCCCTTTAAAGTAACTTTAGATGTTATCTGTAAAGATTCTGATGTGTGATTTTAGACAAGTGCAGTACTAAAATCAGCCTTTACAAAGTCAACACTAAGATCAATATTAAAGTCAACATTTCATCCAATGAGTGATTTTCGAAAAGTGCAATATTTAAATTCAACCTTTACAAAACCAGGCACCTAGATTTCCACGACGAAAAATAAGGAACAAACTCGCCCATACACCAGAAAAAATAAAGGAAAAGAAAACAAACTAAAACTAAAATTGGATGCAACAGATCCCGAAAAGATGGTTAATCAACACAACTGAGACAGCACATACAATTACCAATTGTGACCAAATAGAACCTTGACTTGGCATAAATTCTCGTCCCAAAATGCAAAGATGCTATTGCAGTCAGACAGCAGGGAATTTTAATCCAATGCATCCCGAGAAAACTTACTACACAGGGTTCGCTAATTACAGATTATGAATATCCTTGACCAAAGTGACAGCTTCTAGAACTTCGAACCCTTCTCTTTTCAATAACAGACAAATATAATACTGAACAAGGGACTTGGATCTTTTGCCTGGACTCTTGGGGAGACATGATTGGTACCATAATACTGGTCCTGGGTTGGGTATTCGTGGGTTAGTTACCAAATGAATAGCATTTGGTTGTGGTGGTAATTGTTTTGATGTGTTGTGCTTGGTTTCTTTCAATAGAATAGTTGGCTACTCCACTATCATCCAAAAAGAAAAAAAGAAGAAAAACAGACAAACATGATTAATGTTCTGTTTTAATCAAATTTGCATCCCCTTTTTGCTAAAATTAACAATTGCAATGTTAAAAATGGCTGCAAGAGCTCGATTTTTAAATAAATCACGCAGAAAGGCTCATTCCTTTGGCTGTGATTACTTGATAGAAAAATAATATCATACTTTAAAACTACTTTAGTTGATAGCAGTAGACAAATTGCCACTATTACTTTTTTACTCGGACACGAAGGTTAGGAACAACCTCCAATTTTACTTTGTACAGAAAACTTTTCAGCTACAAGGCAAGAGATGTGGATATAATATTACAGAAACAGAAGAGTATATATGATATTTCGCAACAAAGCTCTCTTGCTCTATAGAATAAAGGAAATGCTGTGAATTGGTCTTTCAAAATCTACTTAGTGGCCGAGTGGATCTCATTGGATAAATGGGGGTCACTTGTCACATCTTGGAAGGCTTTAGACTGTGCTCCATAAAGGGGGAGGGGAAGGGAAGGAAGGGAAGAGGGCAGTGTAAAGAGTTAACCTCCTCTACACTCTGATTTGGAGGTTACAAAATTTTAATAGTTTTGTATATAGAGTTCACCTCCTCTCCATTCTTCTCCCCCTCAAAATTTAATGTTCTGGAGCAAGTAACCAGGGTCCGGTCACCCCTCCTCTCTCCTCCCCTCCCCTCCCCTCCTCTACCCCTCTTGTGGAACACACCCTTAGTGAAATGTGTCCAATTTTCAATGGACCAACAATAAAAAATTCAGTAGCATTCCTGCAGCCACACTGACATCACACAGCTCCCAATTGCACTAACATCAGTGGCATTAAATGACACTCTAAAATTACAATTCTTAAAAACAGTAAAAATTTACAATAGCCATACCATGTTCTCCATAGAACAGAGAACAAATTTCCAGCCAATGCTGTGATTCAAATTGACCATCAGTGCGTCGATCCACTCACTCTTTCCAGAATTTGGAACACCTGATACCACCGTGAGTTCTCCAGGCATTACCTGTTAAAAGGTCCAAAAAAATATAAAGAACAATGAAAACCAAGTTGAATTCAACATCTGCTACCAGACTGCATACCAAATATCAAGTACCAACCCAAAATCACACAACTTTATCTGAGTTATGGTGCAAATTTGATAGATTGTTTTCTTATAATTTCTTTTCGTAGCATGTCGATGGGGTGTGGAATGGGGGTGCAGTTTATCTCAACAAACAATATGATAACAATAACGATAACGATATTAATATAATAATCTAATTTAAAATAAAGTAATTCTAGCTATCACAATAGCAGCAGTACGAGTGACTGTAGTTGCATTCAGAATGAAACAAATTAATAAGCATCACAATGGTGTTAATAAAAAAAGGATGATGACGATGAAGATGACATAATGATAATGATAATATTAATAATACAGTTATAATAATGAGAATAGTAACAATTAGGCTGGGTAGCACATCTCACTGAGCCAAATTTGGCCGGGAAGGTTTGGTTGGGATGCTGTCCATAGTCATGATGCTTTATTTTTATTTGCTGTGACCAGGTTTCTTTTGTCAAAATAAAATTAGGTTGATTTGAGTGCAAAACTTGTTTTTTTTTCATATAAGAAATGGAGGGTGCAGGAAGGCCCGCACTATTTTCATAAATACAAAGAGTGATAATTATTTTTATTTTTATTTTTGAGATAAAGATTGGATTCCTGCAACTTCAAACATCGACAAGAGATCCCCAGCCGGGTTTCTAACCCATGGAGTGTTGCCCTTAGCCATTTTTAGTTTGTTGATGCATCTGCAGTGCACTCAGATACTATCATACATTTAAACCAATGCAGTATATCTTACAATTAATAAAAATATGTACAGATTTTCATCTCTACCATGTTGTCATTATATAATAAAAAATTCATTACCTTGTAATATTTGTCTAAACCTTCCCAGCCAGTAGAAATGCCAAGATCAATCACATTTCCATTATAAAATTTGTCAATATCCTGAAAGAAATCATTAAATTTAAATAGACCTCTTATCGGATACATCTCTGCATTTTCTACTGCCTCTCGAAGTGCCTCTTTCCCACTATAGAAAAGCACCTGAAACAAATACGTATAAATGAACACCCGTCATTGTAGAGTCCTACAAAAGCAGTTAAAATTTTCCGAACTATTCTCACATGCCAAAACTATCACTCATACAAGATACTTTGAAGCAGCACTGGTAAAGCAAGGTATGTTTATCCCATATCAATGAGGCCCTATAAAAGATGAGTGCAAACCAGTACTAAAATCTAACAATGAAAAATTTACTGAATTCCAGAACTTCTATAATATCTGTGTTACATTATTTATAAATTATCAAATAATCTATCAATTCCTATTGTACACCAATTCCTGAATTTAATTTAGAATCAGACCTCATTGGCATCTTTGAAAACTTCTTCATTATTTTTCATCGGCCAGATGACTCTCCAACACCTGGAAATGACCCCAAAAGTTAAAAAGATCTATTCAGGTGAGTATTACAACTCATATATAGAAATTAAAAGAACATAAACAAAAATAAGGTACCTCTCTTTACCAAGCCTACGGGCCAGCTCCTCAGCCAAGGCCTGACCTGGACCGTCAGCATCAGTTGCTAGTATTATCCGAGATGCCTGCGAAATTTATTTTAATGGATGTTAATTGCACAGTCGAGGATGACTGTGGTTTAATTGAACCTGTCTTACTGGTTCAATAACAAACCAGCATCATGCCAACCATGTGGGACCAGTGTTGTATAAAAATGGCCATTTAGCCCGACTAATCAGCCAATTAGTCTTGGGGCTGACCAAACCGTTACGAATCGTCCGTTTCCGTTTATACGGCCAATTAGTTGGTCATTTTTATTATTCTTTTTTTTTTGTGCATTTATCTGTTATATGTATTATACTTTGTCTTGTCTTATCTGAGTTTTTCTAAATGACTATTTCATAAAATTTTATTAATGAAATTAAGTTAAAATATAAGTTTATTTGATAAGTTTGATGAGTTAAATTAATTATTTTTAATAATTACAAGTATATGCACATAATTTTAATGAAAATGCAAAATTATCTGCAAAATTCCAATTTATCGGTCACATACTGATTAATCGCTTAATGGTACCCCGTCCGTCCAACGAGCGCATACCGTTATTTACAACAATGTGTGGGACACATGAATCAAACAAATACATGTTATATGGTAAAACTTGGTGAAATCAAGACAGCTAGGTCCTCAATTGTACTGGAAAGGTACTCGAAATATACCGATTTTAAGTAATCCTTGCAGTTCCACAAGTATTGATACTTCGTATCCTAGCTTAACAAAAAAAACAATAGAAGTATTAAATAACAAAAATAAAGATAAATCCACAATAAATAAAACCCATCAGCATGAGCCAAGCATTCCTAAAGAGCACATATGATGCACATTGCTAATGCTCCTACAGAGTATTGACAACTTGTACCAAGCTTAACAAAAAAGGAACTACTGGATAACGTAAAATAAGGATAGATTGAAATAAAAATATGTTTCACCATGACATCAGTGACTAGAGAAGTACACATCAATTGTAAAATTATTAGTTGATGATCAAACCTCCTGTTCAGCCGGGATCTCTTTGTTGGAGATGCAAGGGGGTGCACCATCAGGTATACTCACACAATTTCTGAAACCAGCCTCCTCCATGGAAAGCTTATCTATCTCCCCCTCCACCTATATACAAAACCCACAAGAAGAGAGCATCCAAATTAGAATTTCGAAGCTCAAGATACAAAACCTTCTGAGGACTAGTAAAGTATATTTCCAGTGATGCAGTCTTACAATAATGATGTCGGGCTTATTTTTAATATCATCAAGCCCATAAAATATCTTCTCAGTGCCTGTTTCCTGTCATACAGAGAAAACATTTATAGTATATTTTTATATAAGAAGTGTTGAGACCAACCCAACCATACATGTACTTTCCACCATATAGATTAACTTGAATATGAAACTTCGTGTGAAATTTGAGAATTGTTTGATTATCCATCCCAAGCCGGTAGAACTTAACCTTAAAATTTAAATAATTTCTTAAATTGCACCAAATTTCATACCCATCCTATCTAAAAGCTCAAAACACATCTATGATTTTGGTTTCTTGGTTTTGACAACATTTGATGCTAGCCATCACAGTTGTCAAATAAATTTGGTATCAATATAGCTTCATCCCATACCCAGCTACCCATCTTCATTTATTTCATACATACTATCAAAACATCAACAACATCACATTTCACCACTGCAATTTAGCAGATTAGTGTATCCATAATTAGAATGTACTTAACATATGATGCATCTTTCAAAACAATAATGACACTCATGTTCTTAGTATTACTCTTAAATAAGATAATAATGAAAGCCTAACTAAATTGCCAAGAAATTTGGAAGAGCATAGATTTTAAATGGTGAAATGTCATATTTTGGAGTTGACTGGCAAAACAATAGTTTCTATGGGTACACAGGTGTTGATGCTTAGCTCGTACTTCCTATACACATACCATGCTCGATACAGCATAATTGCATTGTATTGCAGTTTCAGAAATAATTAAAAAAAAAACTTGCCTGCCAAAATATCTTGGGGATTTGCCGATATTTGCAACTGATGAGAGTCCCATCTCGTTGGTATGTAAAAGCAATAGCAGGCTAGCAAAGCAAAAAATTAAAGTGATCACCTTGTTATCATTTGAGCTAAGTATTTAGTTGCTAGTAGTTCAAGAAACACTCATAATATACCATAGACCTAGTGGTCACATCTTGTCCTGACCCAACGGGTCCAATCATACCCGACCTGTCTAAGACTGATTCACAAGTAAATGGGTAAATGGGTCAGTCAGGTCCAATCATACCCAACCTTGTTATCATTCTACAACCACGACTCGCATCAGGTCCTGCCGAAAAAGGTCATGACCCAACCCTGATCATCTTAATAACTTTTGTATCACCGACAATTGACAAGTGGCACCCACCTAAGGCATTATTTAAGAATAATAGAGAGATGAAATATAGTAATTCTCTAAAGTAGGGTTCAAAACCCCATCCTCTTGATACACTAAGAACTATCTTGCCACTACACTAAGCACCTCTTTTGATGAAAGTAGCAAACTTTTTTTATTACTATTGCTATTATTTTCTTAACAAAGCCAGCTAACATCAGCATCCACCAATGGAGGTCATGATTGGCTTCTTCCCTTTCACATAATAAACCAAGCTCGCAAAAATTTTCATATTAATATTTCCTGTACTTGTTACTCTTTAACTCTTACAGATCACAATCAACGGGAGAACAATACATATAGTTAGGTAAGTCATTAATTTCATCTACATATATATTTGAAGGAAAATACAAAAATGATAAATTTCTATAGTTGTTCTTTATCAAGAGCTTCTTACAAGTATAGACAAAAAACGGAAAGGTATGTTAATCAATATATTTAGCTGGAGCTTCATAGTTTTCATCTTAATACCCCAGTATCAAGATCCAAAATATGTATAATGTAATTTTTTTTTAAAAACTATATATTTACGAAGAAGATAACCTTTGATCCTTCACAAAATCGTGCTAAAATCTTTTAAATTATCACAATGATATTTCCTTTGTTAAAAAAAAGGGAAAATAAAAGATAACCTTTGATCCTTCACAAAATCTTGCTAAAATCTTTTAGTATAGTGTCTTAAGAAACTTGCCCAGAGATGAACAAGATGGCACTATAAGATGGAATGAAATTGTAAAAGTTGCAGAACAGGCCCAAAATGTGGAGTCAAATTGTTATAGTTCCAAAAACATACCCCATCTTTAGTTGGTTTTTGCATAACACGATTTCGTCGGAGTGTCTCTGCAGAAATCCCTCGTGACTTAAAGTATGCAAAAAGCTGAAACAAATAGACAAATTAAAATAAATAAAAATAGATACATAATGAACAAATAAACAGGAAACAAAAATATAAAAATTTAGGTCAAAAAAGGAAAGTGTGAATTATTTATTTTATTAACTTTTTATATCAGATGGAGTAGGTATTAATTGGACAGCTGAAGACTAACTGCGGTGTACTTGCAACATATTGTTAATTAAATGATTATGAACAAGGTATCACAACAGTCGTGCAAGAATAATAATGATGTCAATCAAACTTCTAATCCTTAAAAATACTACAATTGGATTCATGTGGTAGATGGAACAAATTTATTACACCAAAAAGTTTAACCCAGTTGATCAACAATTTAGTACAAACAGGTGTGTTATAACACACCAATAGCACATTGGTACAGCAAAACTTCAAATTGGCTGGCCTGTAAAATTGTAAAACTGAGATAATAAAAATCTAAGGAAATTGAAAGAAAAAAGAAATTGAGGCCAAGCTGGTAGGACCAGTAGAAAGAAGCTAAGTTTATTAGTACCTCAGTACATAGTGGCTCGAGCTCTAGTTCTTGTTCTGAGATTTTTTTTGGATGTTTCTGTTTCCCAACCTTCCCATTCACTTTCAACGCTTGATTTCCAATTGAAACCTCAGAATAGGGCTACAAAGGGAAGAAAGAAAATTATCTGAACAAAGCCTGTTGCCAATCCGCCAGTTCTATTAATTGACCAATTTTACCATTATTAGATTCTTTGTACAACTTAGGCAATGATCTCCGAATTATCAATTTGCTGTTTTGGTCCCTAGAAGCGTTAAAGTTCTCATTTTGCTAACAAAACTCTTATTATGTACCATTTTGGTAATTTCCATAACATTTGGCCAAAAAAGTTGCCATGAACCCTAGTCAAACAATCAGTCTTTAGGTTTAGAGTTTACTATTTGTGGCAAGAACCAATTGACCCAAATTTCAATATTATGAACAAAATAAAACATCAGCATGCTGGCCAATCACAGCTCTCAGTGGAACTAGACGTACCCGCACAAAACCTGTCAAGCCACATTTACCCCTAAAGCACTTCCACACTGCAGAATGCCTTTCCCAAAGAAAAACAAAATTTTGTCAGTGAAAGAGCATAACATTTAAGACATGCATAAATTTATAGCAGTTTTATATGTAACTAATATAATTAAAATTATGCTCAACTTCCGGTAAAATAATAAAATAGTGGAAGCTCTTTTCCAGTTGAATCCCATCTCAAACCCATTGACCAATAAAATACCCTAATCAATTGATATCTCTATGTTGCACTGTTCAATGACTTGTGTCAGAAAAAAGGGCCATGGACCATATTAAGCAACAAGCAAAGCTTAGGGGGTAATTTTAAATTTAAAAAAACAATAAAAATAAAAATTGGAGGTACCCTTCAGTGTCGATTTGCAAAGAGAGGGACCTCTCCTGTGATTGACCTCCAAGGCACTGTTCAAAAGGCAACAATCAACAATGACAAACAAAGGAAACAATATATATAACATATTGTGGATTTTAAATTTGTAATTCCCTGGTACGGTGCACAGATGGTGCAGGTTATGTACAGTAAAATGTGTTAATATAAGATGTTTCGAGTTGTGCTTGACTGAGGTTCTAATTGAGCCAGCTCTTGAAATGCTATACGCTGTTATAACCTTGTCCTAGAACAGAAATTATTTTCGGCATGACAAAACCCTTCGTGGAGCTATTCAAATACAGTACATATGCTGTAGCAGTGCTGACTAGATCCAGCACTGGGGTGTCGCTTGTCATGCCAGTTGCTATGCAAATTATTTTATATCATCATAGCAAGATATCTATACTGCGGATCCATTTTTTTTCTCAGACTAAACATAAGTCTCTGTATAAAGTATCAGTAGAAATGGTAACTACCTGAGGGCACATGATGTGATCATACTGGCCTGGCATATATGAAACAAGCTGAATCCCAGCTTTTAATAGCTTCTCTCTCAATAGGATCAGCCGTTCTTGCAATTCATTCTCTCTTTTTCTCTCTAACATCAAAGGATTGCCTACCAATGTTCACAGAAATATTTAAGCACATTTTCACAGGTAAAAAAAATAACAAGGGTGATAACAAATCATGAGAAAGCTTACCGCCTCTAGATGGTGATAGTGCTAACATGTAACAACCGAAAAGCCCCTAACTTTTTAACTTTTCTAAAGAGCTTGTTTTAGGTTCTATCGAGCAAGTATCGTCAAATATCCACATAGATTGTCTTTTCAAAAGCGCAATTTCATTAATGGCTGTCATTTTTAAATGAAAACCTAATAGTATGAGTTCATGCCTCAGGAAGGCATTATGATACCATGCAAAACTCCCCAGACTTCCAATCCATTCATAGAATTCTCTCCCTTACTTTTACTCCAAGAATTCTACATAGCTTTCAAATTAAACAACAACAAGGGAAGGCAGTCTGGGCATCCCCTAACAAGACATGGAGTAGGCACTAGAAGATTTCATCTGGAATCATGCATTTTAATTTGGGGTTTTTATGGGAAAATTCTATTTCAGTTCAAAATGATATGTTTCATGATTCTCTATGGAAAACCGTAAATTTTGCCCAATAAATAACTATAATATTTTGCTTAATTTCAGATTTGAACCTCCATACCAGATCTCTGAGGAAGCTCTTCGTAATCTACCAAAATTTAAATTATGTAAAAATTTATATATGAGCACAAGTACAAACAGATCGATAATTATAACAAAACTAACTGAAGTTAAAATTTTAGATAGGAAAATTTCTTACCTGATTCTGACAACTGCGCGGTGTGAACTACACAAAGGAAGAAAACAAAATGAATGACAAAACATTATCCAGAATGAGTTAACATTTAATTCAAATTTTGTCCCCTTCAATGTGCTTCTAGTTTCATATCAATCCAACTTTCAGTATGTTATGCTTCAATCTATTTAACATAGCAACAGAAGTTTGACAACTTGATACAAATTTAGAAAAATGAGAGAAATATGGTGGTGATAATCAGGAAGTACTTTTACATCTATCCTTGAATTCTACATTATATACCTTTTCTCCTGGATACAACTGGGCGAACTGACCGAGACTCAGCCTGCTGCAGGCAGTTCAGTATAAATTTGTGTTTCGGTTCTCTTCGATTTACTGTGATGAGGCTTGAGTTAACTACAATTAGCAAAATAGCAGACAGTTAAGGTCCTTTTAGCTACAATTAAACAAAACCATCGTAAGAAAATTAGACGAGCTTACAGGTCGTTACCAGTGCTGTAAGGCAAAACAGGATAACTGAAGAGAGACCTATTTTGCTTCATGCTCTGTAAACCAAACCTCGAATTGAGATTTGATTGATAGAGATAGCGAGACACTCTAATACTGGAGAGATGGAAAAGTCGCGAATAGTTGGAACTATGCATGTGCGACCTATTGGTGCGCAAAAGGGATTTTAGAGAACGAAGAGAACCCAGGGGCATTATGGACGAGAGGAAGAGATAGAGTAGAAATAGAGGTTCAAGTTGCCATTGTTGTACTGGTACCAGTGTATACTTTGAAAGTGGAAGAGGAAAAGAGGCAAAGCGCAAAGACCTGAGGTTTCGGCTAGGGTTTTTCGAATATATAAGTTTCGTATCCAACTTGGCAAGCGGCAAGTTCGCCGCTATTTCTAAACCAGACTGAGCTATATAGACCGGATAAATTAACGGTTTCAGGCCAAGTTGAAACAGGCCTACACGGGCCAGGCCCGATTAAAGGTTCAATTCTTCACCACACCGGACCCAAAACCCGGCTTGACAGGTAATCGAAATGTAAAAAAATAATGCAGGCTGTATTAGTAGTCACGTGATCATTCTTTAATCTTTTTTTAATAACATGTTCGTTATTTGTTAGTAGTCAAATAAAATAATGGGATAATTTCATGTATACCCCTCAAAATCAAATTTACGTATTTTCCCCTCTAAAATTCAGAATATAATATTTCTCCTTCTAAATTAAAAAAAATCACAATTTTACCCAATTTATTGACTTTTCTATTAGAACTCATTTTAGATTTATAAAATACCCATTTTATCATTTATTTAAAAAAATAAAAATATATAGTATGTAAGAAAAATGTTTCATCCCTAACTGGTCAGTTTTCGAGGATAAATGATTCATTTCTTTACTTGTAACGCGCACACAAGTGTATGTCGAAATGCTACGATGTATGTGTCACGAATAGAAATATGAAATGGGTAATTTATAAGTTAAATTGAGTTTTCACATAATGGTCAATAAATTGGATAAATTTTTGAATTTTTGAAATTAGAAGGGTAAATATGATATTATGAATTTTAGAGAGAGAAATACGTAATTTCAAATGAATTAATTGGCTTTAAATTTCCTATGCTGTTGAATGTTTTCAGTTTATACTTGTTAATAGAAACACTATTCATCTAATTCCACTAGTACAGAAAACGCTACTAACTACAGTAAAAAAATGAGTTTTTACACGGTTTCGAACCGTGTCTATGGTCGTGTACAATAGGGTCGCTAAATTTTACACGGTTTTCAAACTGTGTACAAAAACACAAATCCTATACGGTTTTTTATCAAAAATCGTGTACAATTCACATTTTTCGCTGATTTTTTCGCCAAAACACAAATACACAGTTTTTAAAGTAAAATCTTGTATAAAAACCTTAATCCTACATGGTTTTTAAAGTGAACCGTGTATAATTAAAAAATCAAATTAGACCCTAGATCTAAATACCAAAAACACTGGCCTCTTATTATTCCATGTAAACCTTTTGTTTGTAATAAGGACGTCGATGAGCTCAAGCTTGGTTATTAAGTCATTGAACTCGTTCATCAACCCAAAATTTCTCATATCTCTCGTCCGATCTACTAACCATCGAACAAGATTAAAGTCCCCAATGATAATCCAAGGGCGAGAGATGTAATTAGATAAACGTCTTGCTTCTATAATAAACTCCAATTTCTCATCATCCCGACTCAGACCAGATACATTTGTAACTATAAATGCTTTTTCGGAACTAGTTTGAAGCAATAATACCGAAATAGTATGAAATATGGACCATGAGGAAAGTAAAATAGTTCATTTTCCATGCAATAAGGCACCTTCCTGATGACCCTATCACATATATGAATGTGCACTGTTTATCAAAAAATGATGGAAATAATGTGCTACATGGGCAAACTCCAAACAATTAAGCTTAGTCTCTTGTAAACATACAATATCACAACGAGATGACTTAATTATATTTCTCACAACCAAACACTTATCCAAACTCCTTAAACCCCAACAATTCCATGAAAGAATTTTTAATATTTTGAATGACATAGAAATAGATTACTCAACACTAAGCATAATTACTCCGACTCGGATACTGTTACTCTGAATCAAAGCCTACATCATCTTCCGAATGGGGTTCAACCATAAAAGTATTATCCTCATGATCAATGCTAGAATTAGTATCCTTAGCATGGTTGTCCGTCAGAGCTCGTTCCACATTATCATCATTTAATGCCCTAATTACTTGTGAGGTCTGAAACCCTATAGTTTCTACGATTCTGGAGCAGTGCTCAAATTCAACTTGAATTTGAACTAATTCACCTTCTTTAGATAATGTTGCTTTTGGCTAGATCCCTACCTTGAAAGATTTGGCCTTGCCTTCTTTCATTTGGGCTTGTTCTCTCATTTTCCTCTTCTGTTTCATGGACTCCAATAATAGCCTCTTCCTTTCCTACCTTGTGGATTCACACAAAATCTTTAGCCTATGGGCTTCCTTGATAATCTCCTGTTGCGTACAGTTGTCTCCCACCTGACTATTAGCTGTTGCCTTGTTTTTATTGCACTGCAAAATTCTAGGTGGATTTTTAGAACTTTTAGAACTTTTCCTTATTAGAATATTCCTTTATGATTGTGGAGAAACTGTAGTGATGGGGACAAATTGCACCTGGATATCAATAATGTGATCATCATTGCTTGAAAAAGTTTTCTTCGGCGCTGACTGTGTAACCATTGGTGTGCTTAGGCTTTGATCACTGATAGCTTGATTCACTACATATACTTTTGCCCCCTCATGATCCCCAAATCCGTTAGCCCCCTCTTCACACAATTCCTCCTCAATTGTAGGAGCCATATCAACCTAAATAATTATTCCTTGATTTTCTGTGTGTAGCGTATCTCCCTCTGGAATAGCTTGTTGATTTTCTACGACAGTTACCATTGGAGCATCTTCTCTAGAATTTTTTATGACCAAGTCATGTAACCTCCGTGACCCATAATCATCCTCCGACCAAGCAGTCATGGATCTAGTACTCTGGAGTACCGCCTGAACCCTTGTCGGCAATAGTTCAAACTCTATGTGTCGGCATAGTTGCCCCAACACCTTCCTAGACCCAATGAAGTGGTCATCCCCACTGTTGAGTATTTTAGGTATAGAGTTTTTATACTCTTTAGACTTTCAAATTTATAAACCTAGTACTCAAAGATATGGTCGATTGCAAGCGCACAACCTAATCCTTGTAGTATTTGAGGTATCGATCAACAGGGAGATAAGGAAATACTAATTTTTAATAAAGAAAACTACAATTAAAACTAAACTATAAAAGTAAAAAGGGGTTTTTTTGTAATTTCATTTTTAAATGAAAACCAAAGGTTCGTAACAAAAAGCAATTAAAAGTTGGTTGTAAATCAAGTTGGAGAAGTCTAGGGGTATTCGGTCCACAATCTCTTGTTAATTCTATTTATTCGGTTTGTTTGAATTTATGTTTGATTTGATGAGGTTTCTAACCTAAAAGTGTTAAAAAGGGTCACGGTCGTGAATTAATAACGTGCCTAGATAGTTTCAGACTTCACGGTCGTTCTTCACCCTAGCTATCTATACCCATTAAGCTCTTGTTAGTCTATCATATCCTCAAATATTGATACTTCACGGTCGTTCTTCATACCAATATCCAATTCTATTCAAGATGTCCTAATTATAGGTTTGACTTCACGGTCGTTCTTCACCAAACCCTAACCTTAATTTCTGTAATTCCGGTTTGGATATCAAATTATGGTCGATTCTAATCTAAATCCTAAGATATTTGTGCTCATAATTTGGTACTCTCATATCCCATCCTAACTACTTTGGTTCTTTCGAATCCAAAGCGGGACTTGTCCAATTCAAGTACTAAACTATATAATTAACACAAATAATAAATCACAGAAATCAACAATCAAATCCTATAAAACAATCATAATAAAAACAAATAACCGAATAAGATAGAATTAAACAAGTTCATGCATTGACCTAAACCCCTAGAGAGAGAACTACTCTCTCTTGGTGAGATCCATTACAAAATTTGGCAAAAATAAGATGAAATGAAATAAAGAAATGATTACACCATTTCTTAGATCAAAAACCTCAATCTTGCCGACTTCTTGCTTGAATCTTCTTCTTCTCCTTTCTTGAAAAGCCTCCGGAACTTCGAGAATTTCTGCAGATTTTCCGCTTAATCTTTAGAAATAGACATGCACCAATGGATGATGAGAGAGATGAGATTCCTCCTTTTTTATAGCTAAAGACCATGCCCAATTTAGAGGCTAGAATGTGGGGTTAGTGGGTGCTATCTTCACATTGTTTTCCAGACTGCCATGTCTAATTTTGGTCTTTTAAAACGCGTTCCTGATGCGCTAAAAATAGAAAACCTATTGAAAATGTGTATTTCTAGCTGTCTGCGGGTTCAGTGCGTCTGCACTGGTGGTGAGTGCGGGTGGTCTGAGCCGCACTAGCTCCAAGTTTTCTTATTTGGATTTGTGAATTTTCTGCGTATTTCTCTGAGTGCGTCCGCACTAGCCTCGGACTTTTCTCTTTCCCTGAAGAATCTAAAACTTGCAAAAACAGCTAAGTAGCGAGTGCGGATGATCTGACCTGCACTTGAGGTGACTGCGGACGCATTAGGCTTGGACTTTTTCTGTGAAGTGCTGAGATGCTGGAAATTCGTCTAAGTGCTGAGTGCGTCCGCACTGAGAGTCTTTTTCTTCATTTTTCATCATTTTCTGTACTGTAAAGCCGAGCAAACGCAGTAACTTAATTCTAGGTGTATTCTATTCACTTTATATTCAAAATACAAGATATTTGGTATTATTTTATGATAAAAACTAGATCAAATGTGTATATAATTTATGATTATCACCCACTCCCTAAAAGGCTTCCCTCGATGAACTAGAAGAGGTTGGTCATGGTGCAGGTACGTGGAACTTCTTTTTAGGTTGGGGTAGTTCATCATCTTTGTAAACTTCACCCTGTGAGCATGCCTTTGGAATGACATCAATAAGGAACTCGAAACCACCGACTCTATATGACACTTGGTGTGGAATAAACGATAAGCTTGTTGCCGCTAATACTACTTTCCAGTAAGCTACATCTTCCTCCATAACCTATTCTACTGTCTATAGGTACGTGCCTATTGCTTTTGTGGCATTGATAACATTTTGTTCCCTATACAGGTCAAGGGGAATGCCTATGAGTTCTCGCATCACCTTATAGCACGGCATAACACCAATTGCATCATCAAGAGGACTCCACAGGCTAAATGAAATCCTTCCTCCCAAACTTTTGTTGGGATTGCCTCGATGAATTTTGCCGGGTCTACACCCATCGGAAGCAAGATAACGTATCGAGATCTAGTCATTATACCCACTGAGATTTCCGTTGCTTTGACCAACCCGGAGGAGGCCACATATTCTGCAACTTGATCAACACTCAGATCAACTTCTATTGAAGGGTTATACATGACCACGACCTTATCAAGTTTTGCTATTTCCTCGTAATATTTCTCGTCCCTCTCTATGAAATAAACAATCTTCTTGGGCCTATCATCTGGCAGTTCAATGGGAGCTAGCTGACCTGCAGAATCTCCTCGAAAGTAGGTTCCCTTCATATGTTACTGAACTTCGTTGGAGAAACTGAGTTTGCTTGATTCAGATCTCCATTCTTGCATAAATTTCCCGTGACCTTGGCCCCAACATCTACCACATTTATTGGGGTTTTTACATCGAGCAACACTATGACCCATGCCGCAACATTGGAAGCATCGACCCTTCCATTCTATATACGAGGTGACGGTGGGAATCTTAACTGGGTTGCACTATGAGGGGAGTGGTAGCCACCCATAGCGTGTTGGGTTGGGTTGGGTTGGTGATTGGCTGTTTAGAGTTGGTGATTGACTGTTTAGTGTTGGTTATGGAGCGAGAAGAAGTGGGAGATTTTGTGCATACCATGTCTGCGTAGGAGGGAGGGGAGTAGTATGGTTTGTAGGCAGTAGGTCTCGTGGTTGTAGTGGTGGTGACTATCCTCCATTCGCCAACATTTGCCTTCTCCCTCGCCTCTTTTCGTATCAGTCTCGATATTTTTAATAATTATTTTTGGTCCCGCAACACGAAAGTATTTCCGCCATACTGTCTGATGGGATAGAGTTAGCTTTTCGCATTAAGCCCCTCTTAACTTCTCAAACTTATAAACACTTCTTAGAAGAGGAGTATTGCAATTTTTTATGCATATATCTTCTGTTACGAATTTTTAGAACCCGTTAGCTTTTATTTATTTATTTTTTTCAATAAAATCCCTATTATCTCGGCGATCAATTCAACCAATGTTTTTGGTTTTTATTAAGTGATATTTCATGCGACAATACGTAAAAAGTAGGACCATATAGAGCTTCGAATAAATCTAATAGCACAGCAAAAAAAGAATTACTTGAACAGATTTATTTCATTGTTTGTCCATCAAGTGACTCAGTGAATTTATAAGATTTAACGTGCTATTAGCATAATCCAAATACAAAGACAAGATATCTTATAATGTGCATGAGTAATTGTTGGCCATGTTAATTTTTCATTATCAGGTCACATTAATTAAAATTTATGCAAAATGTCCAGGAAGAAAAATGCAATACAT
The DNA here is from genome assembly GCA_028015225.1 of Carex myosuroides. Lineage (NCBI taxonomy): Eukaryota > Viridiplantae > Streptophyta > Magnoliopsida > Poales > Cyperaceae > Carex > Carex myosuroides. The sequence goes on from CM051488.1 coordinate 8,546,271, forward strand.
AAAAAACTGTATCAAATATCCAAATTTGTTAATTCTTACAACATAATAACACAATGCAATAGAACTGGTATAAACTAGCTAGTGTTTAGTAATTAGTGCCACACTAGCTAGTAATTAGTGCCAGACAAACAATTGGCTTGAGCCTGCCTTGTTCTGTGATTCTTTGCCGGCCGATTCATTTCTCGACATTAAAATTCGACTTGATTTGTAAAGTAAGACATTCTAGGGATACACCAGTGCCTGCTCCGGCTGACCCATGTGAGTTCTCCATTTGTTCTCTTTTTCTTTCTTCATTTTTTCTTATTCTACAACTTCTCAATCGATTTTGTGGGAGGAATCATTATGATTACATTGAACTCTTATTGGGTACATCTCAGCGTTTTCTATTACTTCTCTAAGTGCCTCTTTCCCACGGTAGCAAAGCAGCTGTAACATGTACAAATGAATGAACCCACATCAATGTAAAGTCCTATAAAAACAGTTAAAACTTCCACCAATTCACATGCACAAACTACCCCTCATCCAAGATAGTTTCTAAGCGGGCCAAGCAGCAATGGTACAGCTAGGTAAGTTTGTCCAATTGTCCCATATCAATCAGGTCTCGAAAAAAGTGAGTGAGGACCAGTACTATAATGTTTACTGAATTCTGGAACTTCCAAATATTTTGAGTAAACTTCCTTTTTAACTTGTCAGATGTAACTTGTAATGATATACTGATTCCTGAATTTAATTTAGAAACAGACCTCATTAGCATCTTTGAAAACTTCGTCATCAGTTCTCATTGGCCACTTGACTATCCAACATCTGAAAATAACTAAAAGAAGTTAAAAGGTCTATAAAATCGACTATTACAACTCATAATTAGAAATTAAAAGAACAAGAAAAATAAGGTACCTCTCTTTACCAAGCCTACGGGCCAATTCTTCAGCCAGGGCCTGACCCGGTTTGTCAGCATCAGTTGCTAGTATTATTCGAGATGCCTATGAAGTTTTACTTTAGAAGTTTAATTAACAATCAAACTATCTTTTTTTTTAGGGTTAGTGGGTAAAAGGCCACTAACAAATATATTGAAAAAAATATTACAAGGTCCTATTTTCAAACTAATTTATTAGTGAGAACAGTTTTTATTTACACAATCAAGGACTGATTGAGGTTTAATTGAACCTAGACACCATAGGGAAATACACATAATGGCTTGTTTATTGATTATTAGCACCATGCCAAGCATGTGGGATACATGTATCAAACAAATACCTGCTTTAGAGTAAAGCTCGGGGAATAAAACAGCTAGACAACCTTGATTGTACTGAAAAGGTATGTAAAACTTTTTGTTAGAGAAATTTACCGCTTTCATATACTTCATGCAGTTCCACAAATATTGATACCTAGTATCCTAGCTTAACAAAAACAAAAGATACTATCAGAAAACAAAAATTTAACAAATTTTTTAAATAAATAGAGCATGTGTTAGCATGAGGCAAGCAGTCCTAAAAACTACACATGATAACTATTGATAATTTCAGGCACATCGGTCCAAGTATACCAATGCACAGTTTTATGTATTTTCAACAAAAATGCTACACGTATTCTAAAATTGACCCCAAGACTTTCATACAAATTTTCTATGGTTGAACTCCATACCCTTCTCGGGCAACTTTTAATTTTTTTGTGATGGCCCCCATTGTTCAAAATTCTGCATCCACCAGATAATTTTGTACCCAAGCTTCACAAACAGGTGCTAGGTACCAAAATAAAAGGATAGACCAAATAAAAATCAGATATGTGTCACCATGGCAAGCACTCACTAGAGAAGTATGCATAGATATTTTTAAATTATTAATTGATAAACAAACCTCCTGTGGAGCAGGGACCTCTTTGGAGGTACTAAGGGGTGCACCACTGGGTACGCTCACACAATTTTTGAAACCGGCCTCCTCCATGGAAAGTTTATCAATCTCCCCCTCTACCTACATATAAAACCGCAAGAAGAGAACATACAATGAGAATTTCAAGACTGAGATTACAAAACCTTCTAAGGACTAGTACAGTATATTTTTAATGATTCAGTCTTACAATGATAATGTCGCATTCATTTTTTATATCATCAAGTCCATATAATATTTTCTCTGTACCTGCTTCCTGTCATAATTGTGAAAACCCAAATATGTTAGTACCAAAAGGGTTCCAACCAACTCAACAAAATGTTGTTTTATGGTTTGTTCTGCTTAGTTTTTCCATAATTTACTTGTTAGTTATCAAAACTTCACCATGCTTACCCAGAGTACATAATGGGATAGGTTATATTTGACAGCCGAGACATCCGACATCAGAAATTGTAAAAATTAAACTAAAATTATAGATGTTTTCTCCATATTTGGATTTACCTAGATATAAAATTTGGTGCAATTTCAAAATTATTTGATAATCCATCATAAGCCAATAAAACTAAAAGTTACACTCAAATCATTGAGGTGTAGAATGCATCTAAAAGGTGTAGAATGCACTGAATTTTATATCCATCTATCTAAAAGGTGTAGAATGCATTTAGGATTTTAGTTTCTTAATTTCGACAACTTTTGATGCTGGCTGTCATAGTTGTCAATTGGTGTCAATATAACCCATCCTAGACACAGTTACCATCTTCCATTATTTCATACGTGGAATCAGAATGTCAATAATATCATATGTCACCAGACTCACCACTAAGGATTTCATAGTCTTCCGAACTTCTGTAATTTAATAGATTGGAGTAACCATAATTATGATGTACTTAAACCTGTAAAGCAAGGTTAAGGGTATAATTGCCATTTTAAATTTCCACCAGAGATGTATCATAGCTTAGGTACATTCTAGACAAGGTTAATTAAAGCCTAAATAAGCTGGGAGAAATTTCGATGAACATAGATTTTTAATGGGAAAATGTCATATTTTGGATTATTAATTGTCTTTTGCTCATAATTCCTATACACATAGTTATAAGAAAAATTCCAATATACATAACACGCTCTATACAACATAATTGTCCAAAAACTAATAAGAAAGAAAAAATTACCTGCCAAAATATCTTGGGTAATTGACGGTATTTGCAATTGACAAGAGTCCCACTTCGTCGGTATAAAAAAGCAATAGCAGTCTAGCAATGAAAAATAAATATAAAAGTACCATAGCAAAAATCGCATAATTCTTTTCATGCTAAACACGAAAGAAAAGAAAAAAAGAAATAGTTTGTAGTAAGTCAAGAAATACCCTTAGAATAATGTACAGAAGCAAACAACATCACCTTACTGTTATTTCATTATAGCTTTTTTGCTTGTTGAAAATAAAAAAATCCTAGTAATTCAAGATGCACTTTTGAGTACCAGACCAACTCATACAGTACCGTTCCATAATATGTAGTCTGGTCATTATTACATTGGTACTTCCATGTTTGACAAAAGCCAACACATGAAAACAATAACTATCATTTCCAGGTACATCGGTGGGAATGACACATACCAATTATTTTTTAACTATTTTCCGCCTTTTAGAAAATGTTGTAAGATAGCTCTAGGAGCTTTTTACTATTATTTTTATTATATTCCTCAGAAAAATGACAGCTAAGCCACCGACTTCGAAAATTGGAGGTCATAATTGACATCTTCCCTCAGAGAAAAGAATGAGCATGGAAAATTTTCATATTTTATTTTGCCTGTTCCTGTTATTTCTAACTCTTTCATATATCACAGTAGAAGGAATACATATTACTAAGATTTAAAATTTCATATACATGTATTTTACAAAAGATAATAAATTGGGTAAATGTGAGAGTTTTGAAATTTAGAAGGATAAATATGATATTATGAACTTTGGAAGGGGAAATACATAATTTCAAAGTTTTAGAAGGACATACATGAAAATTCTGACTTCAAAAAGTTTTTTTGCAAAGACTGCGTAGTAGTTATAAAAACATAAATCCAAGTTGCTAAATTAAACTACAAAAGGATCATATCTACAGATAGATTCAATGAAAATGGATTTAAGTAAATACTTCCTGTGCATATAGTCTGGCCTTATTTTAAAAGACAACTAAAGTACATAAATTTTAAATTAACACAATGACTCTTTCTTTGTAAAAAGAAAGAAAAAAAAGTCAATTTTTTTTCCTTCACAAGGGACTTTAGTAATGTCTTAAAAAAGTTGCCTGGAGACAAAAAAAATGGCCCTAAAAGATGAAGTCAAATTGCTAAATTTGCAAAACAGGCCCACAATGTGGGATCAGATTGCTATAGTTGCGAAAGCATACCCCTCTTTTAGTTGGCTTTTGCATAACACGATTTCGTCTGAGTGTCTCTCCAGAGATCCCCCGTGTTTTAAAGAATAATAAAAGCTGAAACAATATCCAGACATATTTAAATGAAAAGATAACACAAAATAAATATTGAAGTATAAGTTTGAAAAGAAATGACAAGATTATTTTATTTACTTTTTTATTAGATGGAGCTGGTGTTAATTGGACAGCTGAAGACCAACTATCACAATTTATTGTTAATTAGGCCAAGCTGAGCTAAATTTGGGCTAATTGAATGATCAGAATTAAGGCACCATAACAGTCATGTTTTAATATTAATCATATCAACCAAAATCCTAATCCTTTAGCACACTACCATCTGGTTCATTTGGTAGAAGAAACTAATTTAGAACAAAATTCGACCCATTTGATCAGTTGTTTAATACAAACAGGTGATATAACCCACCAATAGCGCACTGGTAGAGCAAAATTTCAACAGTCTGGCCTGTATAAATGTAGAACTGAACTATGAGAAAAACCAAAGAATATGAAAAAATTAAGAATCTAGGTCAAGCTGGTAGGACTGGTACAGACAACTCAAGGTTCTTATGTACCTCATTACAGAGTGGCTCGAGCTTGAGTTCTTCTTCTGTGATCTTTCTCGGCTGCTTTACAACCTCAGCATTCACTTTTGATGCTCGAGTTTCAGTTGAAACCTTGCTAGCATAGGCCTGCATAGGAAATAAAGAAAACAAATAACAAAATCAGTTGGTAAAATGAAAAAAACATTTATTTCATTTGTGAAGCATCACCTGCATTCTCAGTAGCTTCAGTACTTCTGCCCTCCCATATGCCACTATTTTCTCTCCAAATTATAGTACTGGTAATAACTATTCAAGTGGTAGTGGTAACAGTAACAAACTATTTGACCCAAGCCTATCCCCAGTCCCCCAATTCCACTCTTCTGTCAACTTTAGCATCATCTAAATTCCTGAATAAATTACACAAAGGGCCTTTAAAGTATCGATTTGCCATTTTGCTCCAAAACACTCATTATGCACCATTTTGGTAAATTCCATCGTATTTGATGTCATAAAATTGAACCCTAGTCAAAGCATTTGTCCAATGGTAAATGATGGATCGATGGCAAGAATCGAATGGTCCAAATTGGATATGAAGAACAAAACAAAAAATCAGCATGTTGGCCAATTACGAATCTCAATAGGAGCTAGGTGTACCTGCACATAACCTGCCCAGCCACATTGGGTCCTAAAGCACTTCCACACAGCTGAATGCCTTTCTCAAAGAAAAACAAAAGTTTGTTAGTGAAAGAGTAGCATTACAGATATGCATAATTAATATACAATTATATATGTAACAAAAGAAATATCAAAATTATACTCAATTTCCAGTAAAAAAATAAAAAACATAAGTTGAAGCTTCATTTCTAGTCTATCCCACTTCAAAGTTCAAACCCATTTGACCAGAAAAGTATCTGAGTAATGACTTGGTTGATGTGTGGGTCCCAATCTGATCAGCTGATATCATTTAAGTTCTAAGGTCCAATGACCTACTCAAAATAAAGGGCCATGGACCACATTAGGCAGCAACAAGAGCTTCAGGGGGAATATTAATTTTCATCAAAAAAGGAAAATAGTAACAAGTTAAGGTACCCTTTACTGTGGATGTGTAAAAAGAGGCTCTTCACCTTTGAACCCCCTTCAAGGCACTGTTTAAAAAATGATAAAAAAAGTCACAACTCACAGTGATAAAAAAATATAACAAATACTGGAACTTAAGTTTGGTAATTCCCTGGTACAGTGTGCAAAAGTGCAGAATATATACAATAAGATGCATTCATTTAAAATATGTTGAAGTTGTGCTTGATTGAAATTTAATACAAGCCAGTTCTTGAATTGCTATACACTGGTACAACCTGGTCCTGGAACAGAGATGAACTCTGGTTCGACAAAATCTTTCATGAGACTGTTCAAATACAGTACCTATGCTGTTGCAGTGATGGTACATAGAAGCCACATAGATTAAATGGTACTGGCATGTGGTATACTAGTTGCAACCGGCAACAGCTAATTATTCTATTATTTCACAGAAATACATATCCAGGTTGTTTTTTGCAGTTTTCAAATAACACAACTACACAAGTACAATACTCAGTCTCATACAGCATCAGTACAGGTTTATACTGGCAAGTACCTGAGAGCATTCGAGGTGAACGTACTGGCCAGGCCCAGTTTTATCTGAAACAAGCTGAATTCCAGCCTTGTATAACTTCTCTGTCAATAAAATCAGCCTTTCTTGCAACTCAATCTCTCTTTTTCTCTCTAATGTTGCAGGAAAACCCATAGGAACAAAAAGTATATATTAAAACTGATTTTCACAATTCCTACCAAAGGCGAACAAGCAGATAACAAGCAGAACTCAACAGAAAAGATTACCGCTTCTCGAAGGTACTACTGATTGAACTTCTATGAAACACACAAGAAAAAAAAATATGTTAGAAGACAACGATATATCACGCTTATCGTGTCATTTTCAAAATGCAAATTCACTAATTGTGGCTGTCATTTTTTAAGTGAAAAATAAGATTATGAGTACAATTTGGTAATGATTCAAAAGAGTTTTATGCAACCATCCACAATACCTTTTAGACCCTACAATATAGTACACCTAATGCACCTTTTATATAACATCATTAGAATTTGAAAACAAAACTACCTGACTTCCACTCAATTCATAGAATTCTCCCTTGCCCTCTAACCCCTTCAAATAGATAAAAAAGGAACTTTACTCGCTTTCATACTAAGCAAAGGTGAGGGAAGGTAGTTTGCCAATCTCATTATAAATTGCAGTTTCGATGGGCACATTCTGTTTCTAATTGCAAATGAGATACTTCATAACCCGAAGGAGAACCGTAAATTTTGGCCTCATAAAATTAAAAGATTTTGTTTAATTTCAGATTTGAACCTGCATACCAGATCTCTGAGTAAGCTCTTCATGATCTAACAAAAATTTAAATTATGTAAAAGATCATAATTAAACACAACCATGAATTGCTAGATACTAAAAAAGAATAAAATAAAAGTTAAGTTTTACATTGGTTTACCTGATACCGGCAGTGGTACAGTATGAACTACATAAAAAGAAAGGAAACAAAATTTAGAAGTTACCCAGAATTATGAAAACCATTTAATTCGATTTTGTCACCTAATATATCCAATGTTCGTTATTCTTAGGTATTAGAATAGCAAGCAACTTAAAAATTACTACGACGGAATAAAACCTTAAAAAAACACAAACAAAAGAAATATGGATATAATAATCAGGGAGTACTTTTACATTTATCCTTGAATTTTATATTAAATACCTTCTCGCTGAGACACAACTGAGCGAACTGACAGAGACTGCGTGTGCTTCACACAATTTAGTAGAAAGTTGGGTTTGGGTTCGGTTTGGTTTACTGAGATGAGGCTCGTGTGAACTGCAAAATCATCAAATTAGATGAGATTAGCCAAATGTATAGCCGACGATTAGAATTTTTATAACGATAAATTAAGGAAAAAGCGACGCGAAAAATGTAGACGAGCTTATAACTCCTTACCAGTTCTGCAAGGCAAAACAGGATGAAAGAAAAGAGACCTAAGTTGCTTCATGCTTCGTAAAGAAATACCGAATTGGGTTTTGGTTGAGAGAGAGAGAGGCGCTCTGATACAGTAGAGGTGTTGGAAAAAGGAAAAAAAAAAAAGCTAACAGTCGGGACTAGGCACGAGCGACATATTGGTCCGTAGATAGGATTTTACATTTTAGGGAAGAAAGAGAACGCGGGTAGGGTGCGAACGGATCGGGAACGGACGGTTCATCCGGATATTAAAATCGAGTAGTCGTATCCGTTGTTATGCAGATGTTTGTTAGGGTATGTTGTAATATTCATAATTTTTTTTCAACGACATCCGTTAAATTCGAGAGTCTGAACGCTTAACAAAGGTTTAATTGGTTGATTTCAATTCGAGATATGCATGTAATCCAACTATAATAAATAGGTTGACCCGTTTACACCCCTGCCCTGCCCATACTTTCGTTCCAGTAATTCTCGACTCGGGTTGAAGGAATGTGGGCCGATTGCAAAAGTGACCGGGCTTCATTTCCGTGTTAGATTGGGCTGCAAACATGAAAAAAAAAAAATTACCTTAGAGTTGAGAATTACCGGACCGACTATTATATAAATAAAAAAAAACTATATCAAATGCACGCGGGTTTTTTTGGATTTAGATATTAAAATTGAGTATTCATATTATGCGGATATTAGTTATCATTGTTGGTTAGGGTATATTGTAAAAATTTATTTGTATTAATTAACTATAATTTATTATAATTTTTTCAACGAAATCCATTAAATTAATTAGACTGAATGCTTAACAAATGAAGGTTGAATTGGTTGAATTTCAATTATATTGATTCTAATTGATAATGATAAAGTTATGCATTGAATTTACTGTTATCCAACTATAAAAATTTGGTTGACCCATTTACAAAGCCATACTTTCGTTCCAGAATTACCCCAGCCATGCTTTCGTTTTTTCTTATTATATTTTTGTTTCAGCGAGTTTCTAAATCACTGTTAACTATTTTTAAAAAATTAAGATCTTTAAAGTTTCTAACTCTCATATTCCTGAAATTAAATTTAGAGTTTCTATTAAACTACGTCAGCAACAAATTAAAAAAGGAGAAATAATTTGAGCCAATTATTTGGTCAGCATAAAGTTTATAAACAATTTCTTAATAAGAAACTTTACTGCATATTTTCTAAATAAGAGACTTTCCCACATCTCTGAAATTGGATTAGAAACTGCCACATTAGATTTGAAACTCTAATAATACCATAGATATCTATATACTCTAATATATTGCTTCACTACTACAAAAAACGAGATTATACACGGACAATAAAGGAAGAGCTACACGGATTTCCTACCGTGTTTAAATCGAGGGTGTACGATTATAAAATAACTACACACGGACTTTTGGCCGTGTGCAATTTTAAAGATTCTACACGTATAACTTCACAAACAGCCGTGTACAAAGACCAGAATGTGTCGCACTCCATTTACCGAGCTACACGGATATTACCTAAAAAACCGTGTACGATTCGTTTTGTACACGGACTTTTAACGAAAAAACCGTGTAGCTTAACTCTTTCTACACGGACATTTAGTTAAATGTCCGTGTAGCTCTCCTCTTTCTACACGGACATTTAACTAAATGACCGTGTAGCTATCTTTTTTCTACACGGACTTTAGTTAAATGTCCGTGTAGAAAGTACATTTTTTTTTTTTTGTATTTTTTGTTTTTCGGCTAGCCTCCAGTTTTGCTAGCCATTTTTGTTACAGAACTATATATTCCAGATTTTCCAGATTTCATATAACAAGAAATCCATATTTTTCAGATTAGCAATAAATCCATATTAGCAAGAAATTCATATTTTTCAGATTAGCCAGAAATCCATATGCAATAAATTATACAATATTCATATACACCAAATTATACAAAATTATGCAAATCCATATCGAGGATTACAAAATTCCATGGCAAACCACCTTGCCCACATGCACCGCACATCGTCGATCTGATCCTTGGTGTAATGCGCTTGTTTTGTCACATTCTACAAAATTATAATTTGATAATAGTTAGTATTTCAGAAAAGGTAGATATCAATTGCTTATTATATAGGAAATTCATATGAAGTACATACCGCATCTGGGAATTCGAATTGTATTCTTTCGACAAAGTCAAACATGAATATCATCGTGTAATAAGCGCATTCCCAACCCTCCTTCTGTTGCGGGCACTGAAATTTACATTTAGCGGCATTTGTTAGAATGACAATAATTTTTTTAACAAGATATGAAATTTCTAACTCAAGGCCGTGTGCTCACCTTCAAGTACTTCCAATTCAACTTGCTTTTCTTGCCCGGGCCCGTGCTATGTGATCCTCCCTCTTTAATATATTTCACAAAAGCCCTTACAAAAGTGAGTGAATGTAATTAGCAATTTTATAATTTGATATGATTGAAAGAAATGCAAACCTATAGAATTATTATTGCTTACTTATTCACAAAAGGCAAGATAACTTTGCAATTGGCAGCCGCGGTCCTTCCTCCTGGCTTACAAGAATCAATAATTATGCCCGTGCTTAAGTACGGCACAATGAGAATCGTGCACCAATGTTTGCTGTTGGATCGAGGAGAAGAATTATAGTACTTTAGCATGAGAATGAATTTCTTTATACAATTCTTTAATTAAAATATAAACAACACATAAGTTAAGATTAGAACTAACCCCTCGTGGTATGGCATGAGAATGAATTTCTTCTCCTCCGCCTTAGCACGATGCATCACAGAACACATGTACTCGATAGCCATATCCGGATAATATGTCACTGCCGTAGAACTCACTTTCTCGGGGTCCAGAAACATGCACAAGTTCTTCTTTTCAACCATCTCATCACAGTTTCGGACTAGCTTCCTGAAACTCATCATATTGTAATTAGAATATATATTTGAGTTCTATACAATAATGAAAATATTTTAATATCACTAACATGAGAAAAATGGTGATGTGTGACACATCGAGCCATTTGTCGGATGACGAGTGATGGAAGAGGTCCTTGAAGTCTTTGAACGACAGCAGGAGATCCCTGCCTTCGTGTAGAAACATCCCAGGTGGGACAGGGATGATGATAGCCTCCATGCCTTCGGGCGCCGTCATCAAGTAGTCGTGGAGAAAGCGCAAATCATTGGGCAAACAGCTGTATTCTTCTTCTGTGACCATAGGACGGGGCGGTGATTGTGGCGCGTCAGCCCCGACGTCGCAAGCCACCTCCTGACGTACCGGTGACATCGCCGTACCGGTGACATCATCTCCTCGTGTCTGTATCAAGTTATAGATGTATTATTCTAGTATTTCAAAAAGAATGAGTTGAACGTAACAAAATAAATGAGTTATTTTATGGATTACCTGATCCAAAACAATCTGACTCTTGGGCCATTGGACAAATGACATCCGTGCGTCATCAAGCACAACCGCTTCGTCGGTAGGGACAGGAAGGGGTACGCGCTGCCATCCATCCAAGACTAACTCAACCTGCACGCATGCATGGTCGGGTCTTAGCTGAGTATGGTGTACACTTTTGGCGAGTGGATGTACAACGCCCTTAGCAACGAGTATAGAAACACTGCCATTCCGCAGGATGAGGTCGCATGCTCTGGGGTCCTGCAAATTTATAGGAAAGTTGTTTATTTTAGTGATGCGATATTGTATAACAAGGTTGCAAACATGTTTTAAATACCTTTAGATTATGAAGAAGTATTGATTACCTTGAGATTATCCAAATCGTCGTTCGCGCCCCACGTGCCGGATGCTTGACTACTTCGCCGAATTCCCGGCGAAATGGGAGGTGGTTGCTCGGATGGCTGCGTAGTTGCTGATCTAATTTGTGTCAACATTGCTTCCATCTCAGCAAACCTTGCGTCGTACTCTTTGCTCACCTCCGCGCGTATCTGCGCAACTATCTCGTCTTTGTTTACCTTGGCACGCGATTTTCTTCGAGGTTTTTGTCCCTCCACTCGGAACACCTCCTTCCAGCCCCTGTAGACCCCTACACCTCTTACTCGACCCGGGTGTTCTGGATTCTCGAGCGCTGCGGACAAGGAATCATTTTGTCATTCGACACTCCGGGCACCCGAGGTGACCTCCTCCTCCACTTCCAACTGTTCAAGTAGAAGAATTAGTTAAAGCAAAAGAACAATTGACGTACTTTCGGAGTTATAAATGACTCTTACCATTCTTTGAGCCACGCTTTGCAACTCCGTTGGGAGTACTATCCTCCCGTCAGCGGTTACCTCGGCTCTACCCATGACCCAATCTTTGCCCCTAGGATTTTGGATCCTAACCACGGGTGAGTCAGAATCCTTGTTCGCATCCAGGACTTTCTTCCATTCTGCCGACTTACCCTCGTAACCACCTGACCCTAGATGGTGTGGATACTTGTTAAAGGCAACGGTCATCCTGCCTTTATTACTTTTTGCCTTCACAGAAACAAGACAATAACGATCAGTTAGTTTTAGAAAGATAAATATATATCGAGAAAGAATAAGCATAAATTTGGCACGAGTTAGATACCTGGATGACATCTAGGCAATGCCAATTAAACTGTCACAGACATTTTTTTCGACATGCATGACATCTAGGCAATGCCTCACTTCTAAATATTTCCAGTACGGTAGCTCCCAAAATATGGACCTCTTTTTCCAAATATTCTTCGGTAGTGCTTTGGCGCATTTTCCAAAAACAACATCAATGTTTTTTACCCGTTCGAAGACACTCTCCCCGTCTAATGGATGACGAGCCACTCCAAGCTCAATTTTCCCGTTGAATGCCATCTTCTTCTTACGATATGGGTGATTAATAGGAAGAAACCTACGATGCCCCATGAATACATTCTTTTGACAATTTTTCAACCTCAGCACCTGCGTGTCATCTTCACAGATCGGGCACGCTTTTGCTCCTTTACAAGTGTAACCCGACAAATTCCCATACGCGGGGAAATCATTTACGGTGCAAAACACCATGGCCCGCAAGTTAAAGGTCTCTTTCATATACGCATCCCACACCGGGACGCCATCACGCCACAATTTTTGGAGGTCCTCGATTAATGGTGCGAGATATACATCTATGTCATTTCCGGGTTGTCTGGGTCCTTGGATTAGTAATGACATCATTATATATCTGCGTTTCATGCACAACCAAGGAGGAAGATTGTAGATGCATAAAAGAACTGGCCAAGTACTGTGCCGACTGCTCATACTTCCAAACGGACTCATTCCATCTGAGCTCACCACAATCCTAAGGTTCCGCGGTTCAGAACCAAATTCTTTGAAATGTCTGTCAATGTTTCTCCATTGAGGAGAATCAGCCGGGTGCCTTAGTTTACCGTCATTTTTGCGCTCTTCTTCGTGCCAGCGCAATAATTTTGCATCTTTGGGATTCGCAAACAACCGTTTGAATCTCGGTATTATCGGCAAATACCACAACACCTTAGCCGGAGGTCGGCCACTTGTGTCCTCGTTACAATCATCAGTGTCCTGGTCCTTACGACGTTTATATCGTGAAACACCGCATTTAGGACAGACATGCATGGCCTCGTACTCGTTACGATACAATACACAGTCATTCGGAAATGCATGTATTCTTTGGATCTTCAACCCCATTGGACATATCAACTTCTTTGCCTGATATGTTGTACCGGGTAACTCGTTGTTATCTGGGAGCATTTCTCCTAAAAGCTGTAATAAGGACGTGAAACTCTTATCGCTCCAACCATTGTCTGCTTTTAAGTTTAATAATTTCAACACAGCTGACAGTTTTGTAAATTTGGTACACCCGGGATACAACGGCTTCTTGGATTCATTAGACAAATTTTGAAATTTATCATAATTTTTATCACTAATTTCATCTTCCACATCACGTAACATATCCTCCAAATTTTCAGTAAACTCGTGTTCTACATTTTCATCAAAATTCCTCTCCATCTCATCATCGTTATTTTCGGGTTCGACGTTAATATCAGAATATTCGGCACTCTCATAATCCTCGTTCCAATCAAGTTCAAAATTATCAGAAATTCCAACATTCTCATCATTCAATTCACGATTACAATCCTTATTGGCACTACTACTTTCCCCAAATTTCTCACCATGCATGAACCAACATGTATATCTCTTCTTAAATCCCCGACAAATCAAATGAGCTCTAATTTCTTCGATGTCCAAAAATCTTAATAAATTTTTACAATCTTTACAAGGACATAAAATGTCTTCTTCTTTTTTATTCACTCTATAACTCTCAGCAAATTTTATAAACTCATCAACGCGAACCAAATATTCTTCACTGTCACGTCGCATTTCATACATCCAGCTTCGATCCATCTGTAAATTAAATTAAAAAAATGATTTGATCAATTAATCATGCATGGTCAACATTCTCCTTCGTGTACAAAATTTTGGGCTTACAAAGGGCCGGTTTACAATCCTAACCCACTCTTTGAATATTATGTCTCATATGTGAACACATATTAGCGAGATTTAATTAGTATTTGAGAAAAATTCGGCAGCATTTCCCCTTAACTCCCCAAGTATGCGTACAAACCACATACTCGTAGGAGCAATAAGGGAAAATACTGTCGAACTTTCCTCAAATACTAATTAAATCCCGCTAATATGTGTTCACATCCTAAATGAGACATAATATTCAAAGAGCAGTCCCAAAACGGGGACTATCCAAAATTAATCCCTATTGGATTAATTTTGAACGGGCATGGACCTAAAAGCATCTAAAGGTCGGTTATTGGACCACAATACACTAATTAATTACATCTAAAATTAAGAATTCAAGCATGCATGAAATGACCTAAATAAGCCTAAATAACAGAAAATTAGAGAAAGAAAATGATTTAAATACATATTACTAACCTTAGAAAGATGGAGAGGAGAAAATACAAACTTAATTCAAAGATCTCAGATCTCAGCTGCTGGCCTCGATCAATTCGCAGAAATAAAAAGCACAGTTCGATATGTATGAACTAAAAACTTGATCAAAACGGCGCTCTGGAAGGGAAGATAATAAAACCCTACACTATTATACACGGCTATTTAGTTATATATCCGTGTAGCTCTCCTCCTATTTCTACACGGCTTGTTAGTTATAAAGCCGTGTACAATTATAAGATTTATACACGGCTATTTAGTTATATATCCGTGTAGCTCTCCACCTATTTCTACACGGCCTTTTAGTTATAAAGCCGTGTACAATTATAAGATTTATACACGGCTATATATCAAAAAACCGTGTGTAATGTTCCTACACGGCTTTGTATTAAAAGTCCGTGTAGCTCTCTCAATTATTTGCACACACACTTATTTACACACGAATTTGTGGTTTCTAATAAACCGTGTAGCTCTCTATAATAATTCGACACTGATTGTTAACTAATTATCCGTGTAGAAATCGTTCAGATCTTTTGAACTCATATTTTGTACACTGTTTTTAATATAATTGCCAAATCCGTGTACAATGTGCAGTGTACAAAACCAGTTTTTGTAGTAGTGCTTGTCTATTTATTTGATAATTATCTGTTATTTATTAGTTGCTTGTTGACTTTAACTTATGAGGTAGTTTTATAAATTATTACTAATCTGGCTACTATGTCAATTAATGTCGGCATTTCAGCCTACGCACTAATTAATAGACTCCAAAATCTGTCGGTTAAATAAAACCAAGCTGTTTTAAAATGAAAAAAATTATAAATTTTTGAATTAAATTAATTAGTATCAACTCAATTGGTTAAAAAATGATGAAATAACATCTCTTTTCTAGGAAATGAAATAACCTTCCTCGGGTGAAACACCCAAAATATTGAAAAATGTTATGAAATATTTTTGAAAAAAAAAATGTAACCAAGTTACTTACCTTGAAAAACCATTTGCAATTAATGCACGTGCACAAAAGATAATGATAGGAAAGCGTAATTGATTAGTACATGCATTAATTATTACACAGTAGCTACTAGCTAGTACATCAGAATTTTTCTAAACAGTACTTTATTTGGACTTATTTCCTAAAAAAACATAGATCACTAAAAGAAAATTCCAAACAGAAAAATAAAAAGAAATTAAACAAGTATAAAAGCTAGAGTAGCAGCTAGCTTATAGCCTTATACCAAGTACTGTCAAACTTTTATAAATCTCCTAAAAAAAGATAGAAGCACTCTTAGCTTATTTCCAACGAACACGGATAATAGGTACGTGCTGAACTTTGTGGTAATCATCGCCTTGTTCTTTGATTCTTTCAGCGATCATATGACTATGGTAAACCATCACCTCCTTGAGCTTAAGTAAATCCTTCATGCCATCTGGAATCATTTTCATGCTCTTGCACTGCCAGAAGTACAACTTAACAAGCTCTGGCATCACCAAATTTTCAATCCTCCACTCCTCCAACCTATCCAAACTAAGGTGAAGCTCTGTAAGACCTTGGAAACCATGTTTAGGGAAAACAAGGGTTTCACCATGATAAGAGGAATGTTCAAGTTTAAGAAATGAAAGCCTCGGAAATTTTGCAAGCTTGAAGACAAACTCCTGGCAAATTCCTGAGTACCGCAATATGAGCTTAGTGAGGTTAGGTAAGGTAAAGGAATTGCTATCGATCCATGCTTTCTTGCTCTTGCACCTTTTCGAGTCTCCCATCAATCTCCAAGCTCTGGAGGTGACGCAAGATTGAGATGTTGAATATGCGCAAAGGAATGGATGCTTCTTTTGAGCATTTCAATTTCAAGTGCACAAGCAACTCCAATTTCCTTAGGGCAACTAAAAGTGCGTCTGAATGTAAATTCGAGAACCCCTCAAGCTGCAACGATCGAAGGTTATTAGCCTTCTCTAAAAGAGCTAGCGGCGTCCCAGCTGGCACAATCAATGCAATGAAGTGTTTGTAGGCTATCTTTGGTCTTCATAGATCTAGGGGGTTTGATGTTATGTGCTAAAATGTGCCTTAATGCAGGGATATCCCAAAATGCCTCACCAACGTTTTTTGCATCAGTATCTTGAACATCAAATTGAAGTGGGGAGTTGTTTTAATCCACAATTCTTAACACCCAAGTACCTTAAGTGAATCATGCCCACAACTTCATTAGGTAAGCTTTCTAGCTAACAGTAGGCCTTGTAGGTAGTGTATTGATTTTATCCGGGCGGTCCAACCCGACCCGCGCAAACCCGGGACCCGGATCCGGACCGACCCGGATCCGACCAAGAATCCGACCCGAACCGTCCTAGAGTGATGGGTCGGGTCTAAAACGGGTCGGATCCGGTTTTCTGGGCGAAACCCGACCCCCCCCTCCCGTTTCAACCCGTGACCCCGAACCCGATCCGGACCGGACAAAACCCGATCCGAACCGACCTAACCCGACCCAAAACCCGAATAAACCCCCTTTAACCCGACCAAACCCGCCCAAACCCGCCCAAACCCGCCCAAACCCGCCCAAACCCGACCAAACCCGCCCAAAACCGGGTCAAACCCGGGTCAAACCCGCCCAAACCCGGGTCAAACCCGGGTCAAACCCGCCCAAACCCGGGTCAAACCCGCCCAAACCCGGGTCAAACCCGGGTCAAACCCGCCCAAACCCGGGTCAAACCCGCCCAAACCCGGGTCAAACCCGGCGGGACCCGTCCCGGACCGAGCCAACCCGCCCCCCCCACCGAAAATTTTCAAATTTTTTTGATTCTAACGGCAGTTCCCCCCCCCCCAAAAACACCCTTAAATATACCCCCATTCTTCATAAATTTTCACATCTCATACTCATTATTCTCAATCCTCAATTTCTAATTCTCTCAATCTCATATTCTCAATTTCTCACACTCTCAATATTTTTATTATTCTCAAATTTTATTTTTATTATTTAAAAAAAAAGAGTTGCAATTTATTTCATTCTACAAATACGCAAAGGAATACGAAAGACGAAAGTAGAGAAATTACGAAGGATTTTTTTCATTCTACAACCCGCAAGATTTTTCCGCGAGATTAAAAGGTTAGATTTTTTTTTAGTAATTGTTAAATAATTAGAATTAGTTTAAATAGGTTAATTTAGTAATTGTTAGGAATTGTTAGATAATTTTTAGTAATTGTTAGTAATGTTTAGAAATTTGTAGTAATTGTGAGTAATTGTTATTTGTTAATAATTGTTAGTATTTTTTAGTAGTTGTTAGTAATTTTTAGTAATTGTTAGATATTGTTAGTAATTTTTAATATTGTTAGTTTTTCTTTGTTAAATTCGGATTTATTTTTAAATTTGTTAGATAAATAAGCTACATTTATTTGTTTGTTCAAATAAATGTTATATTTGTTAGATTTTTGAATATGTTAGATTATTGGATTTTATTTTTGAATATATTAGATTATTGGATATGTTAGATTATTGGATTTGTTAGATTATTATATTTTATTATGAAATTCGGATTTATTTTGAAATATGTTAGGTTTTAATTTTTAAAATTCGAATTTATCTTAAATAGGTTAGATTTTTTAGTTATTTCTTATTTTTGAATTTGTTGGATAGTTAGATTTATTTCTAAATATGTTATCTTTATTTTTAATAGGTTACATTTGAATATTTTCAAAGATGTTAGACTTTAGATTTATTTCTAAATATGTTAGATTATTGTATTTAATTTTGAAATATGTTAGATTTTACTTTTTAAAATAAGTTATTTTATTTATAAATAGGTTAGATAAATAGATTTGTTTGATAAATATGTTATATTTTATTTTTTAAATTTTGAATATGTTAGATTATTTGATTTTATTTTGAAATTCGGATTTATTTTGAAATAGGTTAGATTTTATTTTTTAAAATTCGAATTTATCTTAAATAGGTTAGATTTTTTAGTTATTTCTTATTTTTGAATTTGTTGGATAGTTAGATTTATTTCTAAATATGTTATCTTTATTTTTAATAGGTTACATTTGAATATTTTCAAAGATGTTAGATTTATTTCTAAATATGTTAGATTATTGTATTTGTTAGATTATTGTATTTTATTTTGAAATAGGTTAGATAAATAAATATGTTAGATAAATATGTTATCTTTATTTTTTTAAAATTTATAAATTTGAATTAGACATTTTTTTAAATTTGAATTAAACTTATTTTTAAATTTGAATTAGATTTTATTTTTTAAATTTGAATTAGATTTTATTTTTTAAATTTGAATTAGATTTTATTTTTAAAATTTTAATTAGATTTTATTTTTTAAATTTTAATTAGATTTTATTTTTTAAATTTTAATTAGATTTTATTTTTTAAATTTAAATAATTTATATTTTATTTTGTTAGAGTTATAAGTTGAATTAGACTTTATTTTTAATAGGTTACATTTGAATATTTTCAAAGATGTTAGATTTTAGATTTATTTCTAAATATGTTAGATTATTGTATTTGTTAGATTATTGTATTTTATTTTGAAATAGGTTAGATAAATAAATATGTTAGATAAATATGTTATCTTTATTTTTTTTAAATTTATAAATTTGAATTAGACATTTTTTTAAATTCGAATTAAACTTATTTTTTAAATTTGAATTAGATTTTATTTTTTAAATTTGAATTAGATTTTATTTTTTAAATTTGAATTAGATTTTATTTTTTAAATTTTAATTAGATTTTATTTTTTAAATTTTAATTAGATTTTATTTTTTAAATTTAAATAATTTATATTTTATTTTGTTAGAGTTATAAGTTGAATTAGACTTTATTTTTAATAGGTTACATTTGAATATTTTCAAAGATGTTAGATTTTAGATTTATTTCTAAATATGTTAGATTATTGTATTTGTTAGATTATTGTATTTTATTTTGAAATAGGTTAGATAAATAAATATGTTAGATAAATATGTTATCTTTATTTTTTTTTAATTTATAAATTTGAATTAGACATTTTTTTAAATTCGAATTAAACTTATTTTTTAAATTTGAATTAGATTTTATTTTTTAAATTTTAATTAGATTTTATTTTTTAAATTTTAATTAGATTTTATTTTTTAAATTTAAATAATTTATATTTTATTTTGTTAGAATTTTAAGTTGAATTTATATTTTTTTTTTTTTTTTTTTTTTATTTTTTTTATTTTTTGTGAAGTTCGGCCAATTTGAATTTAGAGACTTAGAGGCCAATTTGAATTTAGATTTATTTTTGTTAGATTTAATTTATATTTAATTTAGATTTAATTTGAATTAGAGGCCAATGAGAACTTTAATTTATATTTAATTTTAATTTATGTTAGATTTATTTTAGACGTAATTTAGAATTAATTTACATTTAATCTAATTTATATTGAATTTAGATTTACATTTAAATAGGTTACACAATTTCGGATTTATTTTGATATGAATTTGGTTTTAATATGTAGAACAAATGGATCCCGAAATGCCCGAATGGATGCATGTTGCTCAAAGAGCTTCCGCCGATTTTTTCAACCCTACGCCCGATGGCCAACAACAAAATATGGAGGCAATAGAAAGTAGGATTCAACCACAAGAACCACCTATTTATCCACAAAATCCCTCCCAAGTGCAACCGCTGTATCCACAAAATTCCTCCCAAGTGCCACCACCTATTTATCATCAACAATATCCTAACTATTATCCACAAAATCCATCCCAAATGGCACCACCTAATTACTATTATTCTAACCCTTCATATGGAGCAGGTACGGCTTCTACAGGATCGACTCAATGCACCGCCCCTATAGGAAGCGGTCCCTCGACAAGTGTCCCGGAAATTGAAGTTGTCCCCGCAACCCAAACCGAAGTTGTTGCTCCCATTCCCATCGAACCACCGAAGAAGAGGAAAACCAAGACACCCGAATACAAGGCGGATTGGTGGCGGTATTACGAGAGGACATTGAATGCGAGTGGAGTTGTCCGTACTCTAAAATGTAAGGTACGCGGTTGTAAGGTTATTTACGAGTATAAACTTGCAAATGGTATGTCCACTTTTAAGAAACATGCCGATGGTCATGCGAAAAAGGGTGAGCAACCGCAAGAAAATGCGGACCCGCGGTTAGTCCAAACCCTTATGAACCCGGATGGTAGTAGAACCCACCAACGATATGATGAAAAATTAATGCTTGAAGAATTTGCCCGATATATTGCCCACAAGGAACAACCAATTAGTATGGGTAATTGTAGTAGTTTTGCCCGGCTCTGCATTCGGGGGTTAGCTCAACCATTGTATAAGAAAATCCATCATAGAAAAATGGTACGTGAAATGAAAAACCAGTTTATCCAAAAGAAAAACGAGCTACTAGCTACATTTGGATATGCCAATTATAGTGTCTCCATTACCTCCGATATATGGACTGCCGGTAAACACGGCCTAGGGTACTCTTGTATTACCGGTCATTGGATCGATGAGAATTGGGTTTTACAAAAACGGGTTTTAAGTTTTCGGGTGTTAGATTCCCCGCACACTGCACAAGTTATTTACCATTCAATTATTGAGGTTTTACAAGAATATAATCTCAAAAGGGATTTACGGAACAAGGTTTTTTCTATCTCGTTCGATAATGCTAGCAACAATGTAGCGTCCATCAATCATTTCATCCGGTCCCTAAACCCAATCATGAATGGTGCACTGTTTCACCAAAAGTGTGCTTGCCATATACTAAACCTTACCGTAAAAGATGGTCTTAAAGTAGAAGCCGTAAATGACTTGATAATTAAATTCAAGGGAGGTCTTGCCCATATTTATTCAAACCAAGAAAGAAAACAAAATTTCGCAGCGTTGTGCGAAAGAATAGGTTTGGGCAAAATGAGGGTACCTTGGGATATAGACACCCGTTGGAATTCCACCTACAGGATGCTGCACCGATGCATTCCTTACAAGGCGGCTATAGGGGAGATGTTGAGATCGACGAACGAAGGACAAGCTTTGGATCTCACCGACCTCGAATGGCAGCTAATAATAATGCTTGCACAATTCCTTGGAACCTTTTTCACCGCAACCGTGAAATTATCTTGCTCGTACACACCGACGGCACATGAGTTGCTGCACCATCTCTACTATATTTCCAAGGTGTACCGTGATATGGAAGATAGGGATAATGAGGATTCCCCTCTCCATCCGATCGTAGCAGCCATGAAGGTAAAATTTCTTAAATATTGGGAAGAGGTACCCCTCTTGACCGTTCTCGCAAACTGCCTCCATCCGGCATACAAGAAGAAGTTCACGGTAAAAATACTCGTAGCCTACAAGAAAAATCTAAAATTAAATTGGAGGGACGAGGATCCCCGCGTACAAAAGGCATTGGACGACATGTTTGCCATATATTACGAAAGAAGAAATGCCGACCAACCGCCTTCGACCGGTGGCGTGAGGTACGAATATAAATATACATATGTTTTTAATATTTATTATTTATAATATCTACATTATTTGTCCACTAATTTTTTCTATTGTTTTAATAGTCTATCCACACACAGCAGTACTGGATTGTTAGGCGATTTTCAGGATGATGACGACCCGACGGGATCCCAAGGTAACACGAACGAGTTAATGAGCTACTTATTGGGGACCACCGAAAGTGAAGGAGTTGACGTCATGGATTGGTGGAGGAGGAATGCAACTGCCTATCCAACACTGGCGATGATGGCCCGCGACATATTTGCCGTGCCCGTGTCAACCGTCCCTTCTGAATCATGTTTTAGCTCGGCGAACAGGATCCTTACCGATAAACGAAGTAAGCTGGGTGCACATGTTTTCGAGAGACTTGTGTGCTTGAAAGACTGGATTGATGCTGAAAATCGCACGCAACATGCCATGAGATTGGAAGCGTCATCATCCGGTGTCGACACTCAAGAAAGCGGTACCGAGGGACCTGAGCCTAACGAGGATTCGGACGGTGAGCAAGAGAGCGACCTATGGTATATGCACAACAACTACTAGATAGGTAGTGTCGGTATAAAATTCTATCCTCTTTTAATTTTTATTTACATTTTTTTAAATTATAATTTCTAAATATTTCAATTGTTTTATTTTAAAGAATAATTACTAACAAAAAAAAAGTTAGAACTCCGCCTATGTTATTTTACATAGCCGGTCCCAAGCCCGGAATAAAGGAGGAGGGTAACTTTTGTTTTTAAATCTATTGTTTTAAAATAATTCGATTTTAAAGATAAAAAATAATTCGGTTTTAAACTAATTCGGTATATCTCGATTTTAGAATAATTTGGTTTTAACAAAATTCGGTTTTAACTTAATTTGATTTTGTTAAAAGTTATAACAAAAATATATTGAGTTAAAATAAAATAAAAAGAAAAAATATGCAAAAAAAAAAAATTCTCTCTGCCGCTGCCCTCTGCCCCTCTCTGCCTCTCTGGAAACAGAAAACAAAAAAAAACAGAAACCGGAAAAAAAAAAAAAAAAAAAAACCAAACCGGACCGGCCCTACCCGGACCGGACCGACTCCTGACCCGACCTAACCCGCCCCGTCCTAACCCGCCGGGTTTAGACCGGGTTAGGTTCGGCCGAGTCAGACCCCAACCCGCCCCCCCCCCCCTACCCGACTCAACCCGTTGACCCAGGCTAACCCGTGCCCGAGTCAACCCGGGGACCGGGCGGGTTTGAACCGGACCGACCCGACCCGACCCCTTTTCAAACCACTACTTGTAGGTCAATAAAGGAATTTGGAAGCATGTAAGTACCTTAAAGTATGGTATGTTTGGTTGTTTTGAGGAGCTAATACTTGGGTGTTACCCTGCTTCTCAGCAAAATCACATATGAGGGAACGTAATTTTGGGAAGGATTTACTAAGTGGAACATACTTGTTAGTGTGATTTTGGATTGAGAGACGGCGCACTGTGGATGGGGCAATGACATCGACATTGTCATGGATTTCAAAAAAGTTAGCCTCCTGAGCTTCTGCTTGCACAAAAAGCATGAACTGGATTATGGACAACGATTGATCCAACATCTCCTTGAGCATCTTTGTACACTAGTTGGACCAAGCACCCCGAGACCAGCTCCTTCAAGTGCTGTTGTGCAATCTCCTCCAGGGTTCTCCCTTTCTTCGGTTTAATAAATCCCTCAGAAATCCACAGACGTACTAACTTGTGGCCCTCATGCATCTTGGTTTCTGGAAGTGCACCGAGGTACAAGAAGCATGACTTGAGGCAGTGAGAAAGGTCGTCGAAGCTCATAGCTAATATACGGCCAAGAGCGTTTACTCTCTTTCCATCTTTCAACTGCTTGAATACAGAGTCCCACTCGGCTTGTGACTCTTTCGATCTTAGAAGCCCTGCAAGAATTACAATACCCAAAGGATAACCTTGTGTTAGAGTAAACACATATTTCCCATATGTGGTTTCCTCGAACCAACTCGGGCAACCATTCATCCCAAAAACTCTATAAAGGAACAATCTCTTGCTCGATCCCTCATCAAGAGGTTCAATCTTGAGGGCAGGAAGGGAATGGTCCACAAAATTCTCCACTCCTTCACAATCTGATTGCATTATTATTAGCACTCTACTCCCATTTTCTGTAACGTCAGGCAATGTTGCTTTTATGCTATTCCAGTCGACAACACTAGCTATACCATCAAGCACCAGTAGATACCGACAATCATCTAATTCATCCGTCAGTAAATCGGTAATATTCTTTCCTGCATTGCTTTGGACATTCTTCTCATGGGGTACTTGGCTTTTAACCTTCTTGTGAATTTTACCGAGGATTTCGGTAACTCGATATTTTGGGGGCAAGAGTGTCCATGCAACTGCGTATTTCGAAGTGCTTTTGAACCTCTTCACAATCAAAGATTTTTCTAGCGAGCTTTGTCTTCCAGTGCCGCTCTCTCCTATAATAGAGATGATAGCTCGGGAGTCTGTACCGGGACCAATAAGCAGCTTCTTAATTTAATGTTTTTTCGTAACCATCAAAACCAATCATGTCTTCCTCCAAGTTATCCCTGTTTTAGTTAATGCATATTAGAATATTTATTAGATTCAATAAGCAAAACATATGTCCAGTATTATTTTTGGTGCTATTTTTGTTAACCAACCCTCAGAAATTAGAATACTTGGGTAGCTAATTTCATCTGTTTTACACTGGAATATCTCTCATTAATAATCCGTTTTTCTATAGAAAACCAATTTTAGGTATTGACCCTCATCTTTTTTCACTCCCAAAAAAAAAAAAATGCTGATATACAAGTATGATCAGACAAATTCATATTGTACTCAAAATATTTTTGTATATGATATACACGAATCTATTTTATCTTATCTGCGTGGGTAAAAAATATTATTACCGAGATTAAGTCGAGAAAAAAAATTCTATTCCTAAGGTACCAATAGGAGTATCGACAAGAGTAATGATACTACTGTTAAACACATATAAAAAAGATTCTTGTAGATGGATTGTATTGAGAACAAACATATAATTGACAAATTACCATTAAGACAACTGTCACAATATTTATCTAAAATTGAAATACATTGTTAACCTAACAATTAATAAACGACATAACTATAATTTTTCTATTTAAGTTTGACGAGTTTTGATATCTTTTATGGTAGTTGTTAAAATAAGTTTAATTGTGAGTATTCTTCCAACCTAAAAAGTCATGGGAAGAAATAATTATTGCCGCACTAAAATGTTTAAACAATAATAGTGATAATTAATATTAAAATTGTAAAATAATATTGCTACAGCCTACACATGCCCGTGCGATCAAACGATCGAGGCTCCAGTTCTATATATGCTGATGTTGCATTAACTCGAGCAAGCAGAGTCGTTAAATAGAAAAATTCCAAAAGGTAATTGCGAAACTTTTAACGACTTACTAATTATATAACTCTAAAAAAAAATGAGAATATAGTAAATTGCCATAATTAGCGACCAATAAAAGGTGCAGTTGTTAACATGACGTATATATCTAAAGGAATCATTAAGTTTCTTTTCTTGTTTAGTTGATCGATTTTTATTTTACAAAAATAGATTGAATTCTCTAGCAAATTAATAAAAAATTTAAAATCCCTTCCATAATTAATTGTTCGTTTGGGAAAAAAATAATCCAATGAATTTTTAATATATGGAAAGTATTTATTGACACAAGATGAAACTGCATGCCAATAGTCGGAGACAGAGAAAAGAATAGAACTTAATTTTACGATTGTTCCGAAAATAAAAACTACAAAAAAAGAAAAGCAAAAAAGGAAACAAAATGCAAGGTCGGTTAAACCAGCTTATAAATATCCCTGTTATGTTTTCGATTTTTCATTCATACGCTCTCCTCCTCTCCACCCTCCCTCTAAGAAAACACTCCAATTAAATCTCTCTTCTCTTCCGCAGTCAATTATCTCGAGTACTAACAAGCACATATCGCAGAGAAAATGTCTTACCCTGACTCAAACGAATATTGCACCGATTGCAAGCGCGAGACAGTGGTGGTGTTCGACCACTCTGCCGGAGACACCATCTGCTCTGAGTGCGGCCTCGTCTTAGAGGCTCGCTCCATCGACGAGACCTCCGAGTGGCGCACCTTCGCCAATGAATCCAGCGACAATGACCCTGTTCGTGTTGGTGGACCCATCAACCCGCTCCTGTCTGACGGCGGCCTGTCCACAGTCATCGCCAAGCCTAGTGGGACCCGCTCCGATCAACGTTACTCCCAGCTTGGTAGGTTGCAGAATCGGGAGTCTAATGATGGAAGGTTAATTCAAGCTTTCGGAAAAATTAGTATTATGGCAGATAGGTAATTAAAGAAATCTTGTCATTCAAATTTTGTCTTTCTTTTTTCTTTTTCTTAGTTTTGACATATTTACTAAAACTTCTGTGGAAAATTAAGAGCTTAGGGATTGTAGATAGGTATGCTTTGTTAATTCTATGTGTGAAATTTGTGGCACGTAACTTAGCAACTAATTAATTAAGATTATGAGAGTTAATATGGGGAAATTTGAAATTTTTAATTTTTTGCTGTGCTTTAGTTTTGAATAATTTTTATATTGTGTTTATTTTTATTTTTTAATTTCCCATTGATATTTTAAGATAAAAGTACGATAGGGATTTATATTTGAGTATGGGTACTTCAATAGAATAAAATAGTAATTAAGCATCATTTTGAAGAAATTAATAATGCATGCATGCATTATATATCCATATACTATATTTATTAATTAGTGTTCACTAAGCAAAAACTGGTGTGCAGAATATTTTGCCAATTGGATATATCTTTGTAAAACTTTTACGTGCCTCGAGTTAAATAAACATAATTAAATGATCAGCCTGCTTAATTTCTATCATAAACAATGAGTTAACAAATTAACCTTGAGAAAATTGTTCAACGATCGATATGCTATGTATTTTTGTTATTCTCTACTAATTTTGGAATTGTACTTTTTTCTGGCAGATTGGGACTGGTAAATACAATCAAGGTACAAAGACTTTGTCAATTTTCTTTAAATAAAATTTTTGTTCATATATGCCTCAAATGTAGATGTAGTGCAAAGTGCTTACATTTTGCGCTATATATGTCTGGATATATATAATATTATTGATATATTTTTTCTATTTTAAGGATCGAGCAAATGAGTTGTATAAAAGACTGGAAGAAAAGGTGATGAAGATTAGAAATCAAGATGCAACTCTTGCTGCATGCCTCTATATAGCTTGTAAACAAGAAACTATACCCCGCACAATGAAGGGTATGTTTACGCTTGCTTAAATCTTGTGCCTTGCATGTCATCAAACTAGAAAATTTTCACTGGTACATATATATAGCATAAAAAAAAAAAAATTGAGAAAAATACAAAACTATCAAAAAGTTCTTGTATATATATAGTTACTAGGATATTTCAAACAAGGAGGGTTATTGTACTAACTGGCCCTGACAAGCATGTATTCATAGGAAAAATCTATGATCTTTGGGATTTCACTTCTTATCTTTTTTATTTTTTTTTATTTGGAACATAGAAATGTTAACAGCTGCGCACGGGGTAAGAAAGAAGGATCTCGGCCAAGCGATATCATTAATAGAAAAGCAATTGGGAGAACATTTGTGCAAACAAACAGAGTCGAGGGCCACTATTCAGGCTGCTGATTTTGTCGTATGCATTCCTTCATTTTGGTTCCAATTTGATAGAAATGATTTCATTCATCTAATCGAATTCCTTCCAAATTTCTTCACACATAATTTAACCAACGCCAATGATTTTGCTCTCAATATATATATAATACCTCCAAACAGGGAGGTATTTCATGACTTGGAAGGAATTCGATTGAGTTCACTCGTGAATTCATCAAAATCCAAAGATACTTGACTAAACAGAATTGCAGCTTTTTCCAAATAAATTCTGTTGACATATGCATACCTATTAATTTCTCGTGCATTTGAATATTGGATTCTGTTGGATTTGTAGAGACGCTTCTGTTCAAATCTGGGCTTAAATCCTAGCACAGTGAAGACAGTTCAACAGCTTGTAGAAAAGTGTGAGGAACTTGATATAAGGTACAATTTTAACTAATTTAAAAGCATGAACTACTTGTGAGTTGTTTAAGGAATTAATTAGTCTGTTACTTAAATTTTAGATGCTATCCTATATAACAATTAATTTGCGGCTGCTGTAATTGTAATTTATTTAAATTTAATTATGCATGCTTGCTACATTCAAAATATTGAAAGGATCACTTAATTTGTTATTTTCAATTCACTTCAGGAGTTGTCCCACATCAATTGTGGCTGCTGTCATTTACATGATAACGCAACGATCTGACAACAAGAAGCCCATTAGAGGTTATATATTATTTAATTCTTTTTATATTTTGGTTTTAAATTTTGGTAGTTTCTTCTCCTAATGAAATTATCTTTTCTTTTCTTTTCTTTTCTTTTCTTTTTTCCAGATATAGCTATGGCCACTGGCGTGGGAGAAAACACTATGAGATCTGTTGCCAAGATGATTGAAGCTAAGCTTTGAGTCCATTAATTTGAGATATCCTTAGAGAGTCTAATTATTAATTTTCTGCCTTAGAGAGTTCATTTCATTTTATTTTTTTGTTATAGATTGAAAGATTAGGAGGGTCTTAGTTTTTTCCTTTTCGTAATTAAGGAGATTGGAAATTTTTTATTTTAAAATCATAAAATATATAAAGGTTTAGGCTACCATTCTTTCATCTTTTCCTAAGTAGAGGAGGAAGGATTTTGTTAGAAATGTATAGTTTTAGTCCTGTGAATTTATTCAAATGTTTATAAAATGCTTTAGAAAGGTGATGCATGTCTTAAGTTGGAAATTTGTTATGCCTGAAATCAGTTGGAAATGTGTTCTTTTGCAATCCCACTCATTTGAAGAATATGTCCCTTAATAAAAACCATGAAAGATCAATCTTCATTACAAATGCGAACTTAATTACAGTAGAAAAGATATCAATTATACTTAAATCCACGTAATGCAGTCTTATTCTAGCTATTGAGAAACAATATTTCTTTTTTGAATGAGGCTATGGTGACATGCATATTATGGATCACCCATACTATGAATTTATATCTTTATTTTTAAAGTTCAAATAATCTATATGTACTATTAAACATGATCTTCATACAAAAATATACTTGGAGAATAAATTTTACATTTTTAGAAACTTTTTTACTATTTTTTAGATAGATAGAAAATTATTCCTTTTGGATGATCCAAAATTTTCAAATCAAGTGATTTTCTAACTACTTAAAAAATAGTAATTAAATTCAAAAAAATATAAAATTTGGTCTGCATGTAAATTTCCATAAAATCATGTTGAACGGTACAGATTGACTGTTTTGGACTTTAAAAACGAAGATACGAGTCCATAGCGTAGGCCGTTGTGTAATATGCAAATTACCTTAGCCTCACTCTTCTTTTTTTGTAAGTTTTTAGCTGAAGTTGAATGCCATCAAATAAGAATTTCATCTATTTTTGGATTGTTCTGATGATATGTAATTTGGGGCAATATCAATTTCAATAATGAAATCTTAACTCAAAGATGTACTTGTATAAATTAATAGTATGTTTAGTTTCACAAAGATGTTGTATAAATTAAAGACATTTAATTTACAAACATTTGATGCCATTAGGGACAAAGTTATTTCAGGATAAAACAAGTTCAGATAGTAATTTTTTTTTTTTTAGAACGATTCAAAAAAAGATAAAAAGTGAAAATAAACTCAACTCGAAAAGTAATTTTGGCTCCTTTAAAAGTCATACTCTTCTCAAAGTCCCTTAATAATTAATACAACTCTTATATACATTTTTAACTTTCAAAATATGCCTAATTACCTCCTAAGAATAATAATAAAATAAAAAACACAACACAATATAATATAATATAATTAAAATGCTCCTTTAAATGTTATGAGTTATGACTGTTTCTAATTACAAGCATTCAAATACTATAACATATCTCAGGATCACAGCATGTAATATGAAATAATGATTTGTTTTAATGAATAAAACATGTGTACAACAAAACAGTTGAGTTAATTCAATTTATTGCCATTCGGCACATGAAAAAAAAACAGAGCCTTCCATTTAGCATATTAAAGAAGAAGAAAAATATAAGGGTATTAAAGTCTTTACATACTATAATATATATATTATTCATAAAGTCTTTATTCTTAAGCCTATTGTTCAAACAAATAAGTGCTCCATGCCGAACAGACCCATTATTTGTGCGCCAAAGCTCACTGTATAGTACATATCCTCACAACTAGCAATTGATCAGTCTAGTTTTTATTATTAAAGCGACTTAACTCTCATTATTATGGCCACTTACTCTTTAACATTCCCATACTTCCTCAATAACCAGCATACTGTAAGCAGAGCGTACATATGCTTTATTTCTTGATATCACAAGTCATTTTTGAGAAGCTTGGTAATCATAAGCCATAAATCAGTCTTTAAAAATGTTCAATACATCTCAACTTCACTTTCTTTTTATTTTTTAACAATCAGGATTTCAAGAACTCGTTGCAGAATCAACAGTCACAATGATAGCACCAGACTGGCATTCCCACTCGATCCATGACCCATCATACACCGGGACTTCTTTCTTTCCAAGTTTATGCAATCCCTGCAGCGCATATTTGAAATGTTATTCAGATATGCAGCAGTGCAATGTGTGGAATTTACATTTTGCCGTCACAGCTTTGTATTTCTCTTGAATGCTTTGTGAACTAAGAGAAATAAATTACTGACAGTAAATAATTTTAGAATAGTACTAGTGGGGTTGGAGGCATTTCTTGGTCTATTTGTATGCAGGTTCTTTTGTTCCTATAAATCATTGGTAAACTATGGCATGTAGCTTGCTAAAGTTGTAACACAGACCCACCATTAGTTCAAAAGTTCGGTTCATATTTGTAGTTGATCTATATTCCAATTATGCATATGCAAAAATAAGTTTCCTCGACAAATCGACAATAGATAATAGGACTTTTCTGGAAAAATTGTAAAATTTAAATGTACTCGGCACTTACTAAGGCTACTGTACATGCAGTGACACCAGTTGCACACGAAACGATAATTGGATTTTCAAGAGAAATCCCTAGAATTCAAACAAATAATTATTTTATAAAAGTTGTTTTCATTGAATATTCAGTTGAAAACTAGATATATCTAAATTAATAGTGTTAACGTCTGTTTAGCACGGTTTCAGTACTGCCTTTTGGTTTTGATGATTTACCAGTAACCAATAAAATATACAAGGGGTTAGCACCCTAATCTAATTTTGTTTTTTGGAAGTGGACTATTCAAACTGTACGATACATTCTGCCTGGTATATAACCCAATCATACTGGTAGTGAACTATTGGTGAAGAGTTTCAGGTCATGTACTGATACGTACTTGTATCTACTATCATTAAGTAAATAAAACCGCACCTTCCCTGTCAAACCTTTTCTGAATTTCATCCTGAGGCAAGAACAGTTGCTCACTATCCAGCATCTGAAAAAAAAGTATCAGATTTGAATACATTTTAAGCTGGAATTTAAACTGAACCTTTATTGTTTCCCCTCTCAAACCACATAACTCCTTGTAACTCTCTCTTTTTCTTATTAACAAATTCTAGGTAGGCGAAGCCTACTTTCCTAAAAAAAAGTTGGAATTTAAACTGACATCTGGAAAAGGCACACATTTGCTTCCTGGTATATGTCCACTTCTGACACCTTTGCGTGGTTCTGGTGCTGTACCATCAAACCTAAAATGATTTAAAGAATATAGTGATTATACCATATTTGTACGTATAAATAAATTTAGTTGCTTCAACATTCCTGTTCCATCTTATCATGTACTATTTTTTCGCCTGCAATTCTGATTAACTGATGCTTTATAAACTGGTTTAGGCTCAGTGTGACTTTACATCTGGTTTCAGCACAATTTTGGTAAAATAAATACCCGTGGTGCATTGGTTATTTATATGCAAATTTGGATATTTCAATCTCATATCAACATGTTGCCACTTGCCAGTGTATCACAATTTGAAAAAAAAGGGAAGAATGAAATTACCGTCCTCTCACTCGTGCATCGATGAGCTGGTGAGTTCTATCTTCAATATTCTGCTTTATCTGTAACATGTTATACCATAAAGTTATTTCCTGGCCATACTTTTTCCACATAAATCCGTAAAAGGATTTTGCCCCTTAAATTTGATGCATCAGAACATATCCTGTACCTCAAAGACCATTCAATATCTTACCGTGAATGATAAGATCTGAAAAGGCTTTTAGTTTAATAAGACAGACTATAAAAAAAATAATATAGTAATGCATCAACTTCACAGGAATATTTGAGCAAATATGTGTCTTTCTTAAGGTAAAACAATAAGATCATCATACCTTTTCAAGAGTCCAAATTAGATGAGGTCGATGCTCCACCTTAAATGTTGTGGGACTTGCCTACAAGGAGAAGAGAGAGGGAAGGGAGAGAGAGAAAGACATTTCATTAAAAACACTCATGATTTACGTGAACAAAGCTAATATTTTGTGAAGACAACTGAGAGATTCAAACTAACAAGCTTTTTGTACCAAATAATTATTACCTCTAACTGTCACTAATCTACATGCTTACATACCCTTGTTGAGATATCCTAGACTACACTGCTGATAAGCCAACTTACAAGATTTTCTTTGTAGTGCAATTGAACTACATGAGTAGCAAAATTTGACTTTGAAACTTCATCAGAAGAGGCATCACTACTTTGGACCTCAAACCCAGAATCTTTCCACTTTGGGAATCCTCCATCCAATACCCAAATATTATCATGGCCAAAAATTCTAAATGTCCTGAAATATTATCAAAATTATCTTAAAATTAAATTCCAATGCAGTAATATAAACTTATAAAGAGTTCACTTTTTTTATTATGTACACCTATTCTATCTATAGTATAGAATTCTGAATGAATACCACTTTTAAGAATAACCATACCATCTTCATAGATTGTTAAGAAAATAGTATAGAAGGTGGGGTAATCTATATTAAAAGTAGTAAAGAGTGGGTTGATTAGACAAATTCAAATCAATAGGACCTGAAATTATAATTTTACTTCATAATAAGCTACTATTTCAGAGCAAAGTTGTCAACTTACCACCAAACTCGAGGGGCACTATACATTCCCTTGCCATCATAAACTATTATCTTATCTGTGTTTGTTATACCAAGAGCTGTAACAGCTGATGCAAAAGCTTTCTCTGAAGGAAGCATGTGTGGCAACTACATTCAAATGATGCAATGAATAATGAAAAAGCAAGAAAAAGCAGACCAAATGCAAAAACTCTGATATAATAGCAGGCCTTGCGGTTTCAACAATACTTATTTTGCTGAGGTACCATACTACAATGGTGAAAATATGTGTGAACTTGTGTTGTACATTTTGGTACTGTCAACTGATGTCTGATAGAATATGCACCAATTGTTTCCACAGCTACACTTTCTAGTAGAAGATTTTTGTTTCTTTTTAGTTTCTTTTTGTTGAACTCGAGTCTGTTTGACCCTGGCATGCTAGAAAAAAAAATACTGATAGGATAATAAAACCTGAGACTGTAGCTTCTGTGTATATGGTCCCTATCCACAAAAATGTTGCAATGAATATACGAGAAATTACATCTCAGAAAGCTAGTCTTACATTAGAATTAAGGTCTGAGATACGATCAATGTCAAAGTATAGTGCACCAGGTATGTGTTCCTCCTGACATAAATATAAATAACAAAATCAAGGCCATGAGTTTTTATTATTAAAAAGGAAACCAATAGTTTGGCTACCCAATAGACCTACATAAGGAACAGGGGTCATTTTTTGTGCACCTCCAGGCACCTTAATAAACATTTTCTTTTAGACCTATCAAAATTTCCCTATTTCAAGTATTGTATTCTGACTGAAAGAGGGAAAAGGAAAGGGTAGCTTGGGTGCAACTTTTACAGAAATCTTGTGCAGAGGTGCATAAAAGGGAAGGTGTTTCTTCAATTTCCATGGTTATCAGACATTCTGCGGTTTTTCAACAGATGGAAGTTTTCCAAAGGCAAAAGAAAATTAAAAAAAATAATAAATAGAACAATAGTAGAACAAGTTGCTGAACCTTGTATTCTTGAAATGGATCTCGATTTTCAAATGGCATATACCAAGAAGCATCCAATACCTAATTTAACAAGCCATGAGTCGACTGATATCAAAATCTTTATTATCACAAATTAGTTGCTCAAATTATTTGGGATGTGGAGCATTAAATTATGATGAATAACTAATAACTACCCATGAGTCGTTAAAGGTTGTTTCAATAAATATGAAACAGGTGGTATAATGTACCACTATTTTTTTGGAAAAAAAGAAAATAAAAAATCATTATTAATATTTGAATTTAATTTTAGCAAGAACTGCTTCTTATGTTTCATTTACAGCATATTAAGCCGAGTATGGCTAAATTTACCAATAAGAAACATATACTTACCTTTATTTCAGGATTTTTCAAATTCTGATGTAACCAGTTAACAGAAACAGCTGCTTCATCTTGTTCCATCAGTTAAGTGCAGCCAAGTGCAAATTGCTGCTGCTATAGAAAACTTATAATGAAGTACTTAAATCACAGATTTTGGTACTGGATTCTGGTGAAGTTTGTACATATACAGACCAGCATTTACTGTCAGCTTTTCTTCGGTTTTCAATTGGCACAATAAGATTTAAAACAGGTGTCCAATCCAATATAGGAGGCTGATGAAAGTGAAAAGATGAGCACGCATGATGCTTTCCCAATTTAAAGCTTAATTGAGGTTTAGCTACACAGTGACAGTCAAGTATGGCTTGATTTAACAATTATTTTTTTTCATTAAATGAACAGCACTTGTACTACCAATCCACTTAAAATACTAACCAATCTGTCAAGCTTCGACCAATTTAGCTTTAGTTCAATACCCAATGATACGGTAAGTACATTAGAATCCTTGAAAATGAGAAAACCAATTTCTGGTCTGAGATTCCCTGATACAATTACAAGTCACTGACAACACGACCACAAGATTGAGGTGAACCCCTCATCTGAGGAGTATGTAACAGTGGATTTGATTCCAAGATCAATTTAACAGGGCATTTAGATTTGTAAATTACCTCCAATGGAAATAAGCTAAGCGAGGGAACCCAACTCATTAACTTAATTTCAATTATTTTTATCTATAAGATAAACCTAATTACTCTTAATATATTTAAACAGAAGCTGATTAACGAAGAGAATTGAAAATGGAGAGAAAGATTAGAGCTTACCTTGAGAGAATTAGCTGGAGCGGCTTTAGGTGGAGACTAAACTGAGATAAAGAAATCAATTAATATTTTTGAGGCGTTAATTGACCCAGTGGACAGACGAGATCTTCTGCGGCAAGTGACCCAGTTGATTGACCCGTTCGCATATCTCTCTATTAGTCCATTTTCTATAATAAGAAAATAGTTTTATCCTCGCCGGTTCGCATAATAAAATTTCGGGACCGCCTAGCTCTCCCCCGTGAACAATCCCCCATTTGATCCCCCGAGTTCGGATAAGGCATAAATAGAGGGGGGACCACAACTGCCTCCGCTAAAAACAAAAGAAACCGCGTTAAAAACATAGAAAACGCGTTATTAATGGGCGGGGACCACACAACCGACAAACGAAAACGCGTTATTAAGTGGGGGGGACCGCATAACCGAAACAGAAAACGCGTTATTAAGTGGGGGGACCGCATAACCGTCATCTCATTTTATGACTTGGGGGT
Organism: Carex myosuroides; assembly: GCA_028015225.1. Classification (NCBI taxonomy): domain Eukaryota; kingdom Viridiplantae; phylum Streptophyta; class Magnoliopsida; order Poales; family Cyperaceae; genus Carex; species Carex myosuroides. Next base: position 8,582,410 of record CM051488.1, read on the forward strand.
AAAGGATTCATCTGTGACCCAAAAAGTATTCATCCATCGGTACGCAGGTATTCACTTTTTCAATAGAAGAATATTAGGATTCATTACAACATTTGTTAAGTGGGGGACCACACAACCGACAAAAGAAAACGCGTTATTAAGTGGGGGGGACCGCATAACCGGCAAAAGAAAACGCGTTAATAAGATGGGGGACCGCATAACCGTCAGCTTGTATTATTTATAAGAAATTTGCGGTAAAGTATTCATCTGTTTCACAACTAGTATTCACCCATCTGTATGAAGGTACTCATCACCACAAACAACATACGTTGCGGACCGCTAAATCTTTTGAAACGGACAGGGGTAGGGACCACATGCAAGTAGCGAAACCCGAAATACATAAACAAGTAATAACACGATTATACTGCAAAAGGTGAATACTTATGACGAGAAGGATGAATATAACATATCAAACTATATAATATCAACAATATTAACACTAACATCAATTCATATCTGTTTCATATAAAAATTTTAACACAACAAATAAGTCATCACATCAGTGAGTAACCTAAATTGCAAATTTAAACTCATTCCTTTCATCAGTAAGTATCCTACATGCAAGCAGAAGACGCTCAGCACTGATCATTTCCTACAAAAATTAAACACAAAAAAATGTCAGTTAGTAAATGAAATTTTAATAAAATAAATTAAAAGTATACATCCCAATTGCAACAAGTATTCATCCAGTAAATGTGAAGTATATATCCCAGTAATAAGAGAAATTACAAAAACGAAAAAGAGTATACATCCCAATTGTAACAAGTATTCATCCATTAAATCTAAAGTATACATTCCAAAAATACCCAAGTTATACATTCCAGTAATACCCAGTACTATTTATACAGTAAAAACCCAAGTGAAACAAAGACTTCATCAATGAACTGTAAAGTATATATCCAGTAATACTCAGTCTTTATCCCAAGTGTAACAAGTATTCATCCATTAATCCTAAAGTATACATCCCAACAATACCCATGTTATACATACCAGTAATACCCAGTAATATTTACCAATTAAAAACAAGTAATATTAAACTATTATAGTATACATCCCAAGTGAAATAAGTATTCATCCATTAGCTGTAAAGTATATATCCAGTAATACCCAGTAAAACCCAGTAAAACAAGAGAATCAAGTATTTATCCAGTAATATTCAAATTACATAAAGCTAACAAATTTATATAATATTAACCTGAGTGAAATCGAGCGGGACCTTGCGCGTCAAACAGTCAATACACCGCAGTACAAATATTGCACAATCCTGCGAAGATTGCTGAGGAGTTTCCATCCAGGATAGCTGTACGTCCATCCACGACTCTTTTCCTATATTTTGTATAAAAACAAGAAAATTTATGAAGGTTTTCATACCTAATACAAGCTTACTGAAAAATAAAAGTAACACATAAACAGCTTAAAAACATGAATATAAAGTAAGATACAAGTACTTACCAAGCCTCCAGGAGAGAAAGTACTTCACCCAGTGCAGATAGTTGATGTGTGGCTCAAGATAGTATTGGTTCGATGAAGGGTTAAGTGAGTTGTACATCTGGATCTTTTGATTCTTCAAATCAAAAGCAGCTAATATCCAATGCTTTCGACCAACTAATGGTACAGACAACCATCTGCACTTCTCGAATTGGGGTGAAAATAATTCCCTCTGTTGACGGTACACAATATCCATTGGATTGAATGGTGCCATTTCCTACAATATTACAATAAATAAAATAAACAAACCAATATTTAATTATTTCAAAATTTATGAAAATATACTTTTTATATTTTTAAAAACTCACAATACAATCATTCGTCAAGTAGAACCACTCTTCATCAACTGGAGTCTCCAGTTGCATTATGAATAGTGCTATATCAATAGCCTGAACAAATATTAATTCATGTCAAGATTAGTACTTATCCAAGAATCCAGTTAATACATAAAGAATTCATCTATTGATAGCAAAGTATTCATCTATTGATGGAAAAGTATTCATTCATGACTACCAAAGTATTCACCCATGAACACCAATAATTGAATACTTTGGTATCAATACTTTGGTATTCATTCATTGATTAATACACAGGTATTCATCAAAGTATTCATCCATGGAGACTAAAGTATTCATCCAATTATATAAAAGTATTTATGCAGTTAATACACATTTCATACACAAGTATTTATCTATTGATACCAAGTATTCATTCATTAAAACAAAAGTATTCATCAATATAATTGACAGCCTGCACAAAGTAAAATTTTTCATACCTCAGAGCCAATTTGGTTCTTGCAAAACAGAATGTCTCGGAATTGATCAATTGTCATAAATAATCCAGACTGGGTGTTTTTAAAGGGATAGTCCTCATCACCAATTTCATACTGAAAGTATTTCTTCACCCATGAATCCAACACATTACTCACTTCAACGCTAACCAAATCCCGATTGTCATAAGACCAATGCTTGTCTGGCAGCGGGACTTTCCCGGTACAACTCTCAAATGTGGGATCCACGAAAATACTGTCAGAAAAAAAATCCCAATCTGGATAATTTAATTTAAATGGAACCTGATCAAATTCATTATATTCGTCTCCGTACTTGGCAAGGATACATGGAATCCATTCACTGGATGGTACAGCAACTTTCGCAACATCGTGGACAAAAGGTTCTCCCCGAAAAGCTGGTTTCGGTTCATTAGCCCCTCTTTTAGGCATGGTTCTACGGATTGGAACCCTCTTCTTCCTTCTACCAGCTGTTTTCTTCTTAGGTTTCGGTTTCTGTTGCTCTGGCTCTTGGGAGCTAATAATTTCAACCACGTTGGTTTCAGTTTCAGGGACTGGTTTTGGGCCTCTTTTCCTGCCTTGTCCCCTTTCATAAACAAACTTAGTACCCAAGACCTTAGGTCTGGATTTTAAATTGCTTTTCTGGACGTCCAATTTCTCTTTCTCTTTGGTTTTATGATCAGTTGGAATTTGGACTTCCGGTGAGAAACCGAGGCTAAAAGAGGGACCATCCATATCACCAAGATTACATACTGCTTCTTTCTCTTCAATTACTTCAACTTTCTTTCCTACAAATATGCATACTGTTACATTCAAAATGTAAAACTAGATAACAAAGTATGAACTGCAAAAAAATATGACAAAACTAAAATATTAATACCTTCTTTCTCTATTCCTTGTTTCTCATCAGCTTCTTGACGTCCTTCTGATTTTTCTTTTCCTTTATGGTGAGCAATAACATCTTGTATAATTTTATCAATCTTTGGATCTTGGGATTCATCTTCCTGTGTAGTAAACCCATGAGTATCTTCTTCAGAAAGTACGTTGTCCTCCACAGCTTGAGGTTGTTTTGTTTCATTCTTTGATTTCTTCACAGGTGGATCTCGACCAACCGATGGTGTTGGTGTCACAGTTTCGCCAAATAAAACTCTCTTCTTCAGAGGACTGGCAGGAGTCTCCTTGATTTCAGCAGCCTGGCTTAACAGCCTCAAAGAGCTCCTAGTGTTAACAACACTCTTCTTTTGCCCAGCTACAAAAAAAAAGGTATAAATCCCAGTTGTAACAAGTATTCATCCAGTAACTGTAAAGTATACATCTTAGCAATATATAATTCCAAAAAGGAAAAAGAAGTAACAAATATTTAGCAATTATAGTATACATACAAAGTGAAACAAGTATTCACCATTCATGTCAAAGTATTCATCCAGTAATACTAAAGTATTCAACACCAAAGAAATAGATGAAAATACTAAAAGTTTAATAGATGAATACTCACAAGGTACATTATCTTGTACATTGACAGACTTGCTTAACAGCTTCAAAGAGCTCCTAGTGTTAACACCAACCTTCTTTTGTCCAGCTACAAAAAACAAAAGTATACATTCCAGTTGTAACAAGTATTCATCCAAGATCAATCAAGTATTCACCATAAAAATTAATAGATGCAAAAAATCTTACCATCAGGAGAAAATTTAGCATCTCCAGAAACAGCACCTTCAGAAGGTACTTTACCTTCCAGCTTATCATCAACGGCTATGGAAATACCAATTGTTAAAAAGATAATTCACAAAATTTCTACAACAAAACGATTCAGTTTTCTTAAATTTGAATGTAAATATTCAAATGAACAAAAATTTATAAATCTTACACTTTGATTTCTTCTTCTGCTCATGACCAGAAGTTCCCTTCTCTGTTCCCTCAATAGCTTTGACAGCTATCCCACGAAAATAACAAAAGAAAAAAAAATTAAAGTCAATTATTGGTACAAAGTCAGGTGCTAATCACTAAAAGTATTCATCCCAATTCTAAGAAGTATTTATCCCAAAATTTTGACAGTATTACGACCAAAAATATAAGAAGTATTCATCCAAAATGAAGAAAGTATTCATCCCAATTGTAAGAAGTATTTATCCCAAATGTTGACAGTATTAATTTATCCGACCTACAAATATAAGAAGTATTCATCCAAAATGAAGAAGTATTCATTCAAATTGTAAGAAGTATTTATCCCAAATGTCGATCACTAAAAATATCAAGTTTGATATGTATTCATAAAAGTGAAATACAAAATAAAATACTTTAAATTAAATTATATAAAACATACGTGATCGAAATAATCGCTTCGATATGTGATACTGTCTTTCCGAATGAGAAGCCTGCGCCAAAAGCTTCTGTTCAGACGCTGGTGACAAAAGCGGAATACCACTTGAATCTTGTATATATTTCAGATCCTCAAACCGATGCTTGGCTGCCCTTTGAACCAGCTCACTGGAGACATTGAAGTTGAAAAGGCAGTAAACAGGTGCCATTTCGGTTATCAACTTCAGAAGATGACTGTTTTTGGATTTTCGCAATTGCACGTTGTTTGACAGCACAGAGAACTGGTCACTTGCAACAAAACCCCTCTCCTTATTGAGTAACTCAGCAGGTTCCCATTTCAGCTCAGAAGTATCAATATCACCCACCAGGACATTGTCAAGCACTTTGTTCAATGAGGATCTCCTCCAGCAGACATTCAATTTGTGATCCAGAAATCTTGGAATGTGGCCAGTGAATTTCCTATTGTTCGGAATCTTCACGTGCTAAAAAAACCAGCCCTAAAAAAATAGAAACAAAAAAACAATCTTACTAAGTATTGATTCAAAACATAATAAGTATTTATCCAAAATGCAGAATGTATTCATCCCAATTGTAAGAAGTATTATCCCAAATGTTGACAGTATTCATTCATCCGACCTAAAATATAAGAAGTATTCATCCAAAATACAGAAGTATTCACTTCCTGTGTAAGAAGTATTTATGCCAAATGTTGACAGTATTCATTTGTAGGACCAATAATATAAGAAGTATTCATCCCAATTGTAAGAAGTATTTATCACCAAATGTTGACAGTATTCATTTATACGACCTATACTATAAAAGTATTCATCCACATAGTAAGAAGTATTTATCCCAAATACTAACAGTATTCATTTAAACGACCTAATGTAGTATAGACATATACACTTGAAAGTATTTAAATTTTTTTTATTAAAACTTACAATCAATGCAAGTGCACAACCAGGGAGTGTTCCTGACTCTTTCTTCCCTGTCTTCCTCTTTGTACCCTCCTCTTCTTCTTCTGCCATACTTGTACTTCGGTTGTCCCTTTGTAACCGACACCAAGCGGCATTGTTTGGAATGTTCTCCATAAGAACACGGTGCACTGCCTCTGCCCAATTGTAATCTTTCAAACTGTCGATCTCAGCAGCATAGTGGAACAGATGCTGTGGAACTTTTCCACAAGATTGCGGGAATAGTACCATTGTGAAGAGGTACATTACCAGCAGTCCCACTACATCATCTGCCGAGGCATTCTTCTTAAGGGATTCTTTGATTGCCGTCTCAAGCGTGGCTACAGTTATCCTTCCATTTGACTTCAAATGTCGCCGCCTGAGGGGAGGATCACTAACCCTCCCCTTCTTCATCTGCACCACCTCTCCACCAACCCCAAGACCCATCACCAACCCGACTTCTTGAGGAGTAAATTCCAGTTTTTTTCCCTTAAAAACAAACGCACCTTCCTTGTCTTCCCAATGCAAGAGAATGCTATGCAAAACAGGGTTGTTTGCATGAGTTTTGTGTGGAAATGCAAACAAATGAAGAAATGGAGTATTGGCTAGACGGGCTATGTGAACAGGCTTCAAATTGGGCAACACATTGCTGTGGAAGAAAAGCATAGATGCATCAATATTACATCTGTTCTTTATGCATGAATCAGATGTCCTTGGTTTTCCAATACGTTGACCTACAAGGAAAAAATTACGTAGAGTTGTAAAATATTGATTTGAATTGAGTAGGATATTCACTAATGGATGTAAAGTATTCATCCAGTAACTGTAAAGTAACATTAAGCTATTAGAGTATTCATCCAAAGCGGCACAAGGATTCATCCATCATTTGTAGAGTATTGATCCATTAAGTGTAAAGTATTCATCTGAATTGCGTAGGATATTCACTACTGGACAACAAGTACAGATGTATTACAAAATAGAAATGTATAAGTACACATTTATGAAATTACCTTTCTTGCGACCTGGTTGGGCTCCCCTACGCCGTTTTGCTGGTGGGACATCTTTCACCTCTTCTTCTGAAGATGATTCTTCTTCTTTATATTGTTCTGAAAAATTATATTCATCCATCAAATGTAAAGTATTTATCCCTTAAGTGTAAAGTATTCATCTGAATTGAGTAGGATATTCACTACTGGACAACAAGTACAGATGTATTACAAAATACAAATGTATAAGTACACATTTATGAAATTACCTTTCTTGTGACCTGGTTGGGCTCCCCTACGCCGTTTTGCTGGTGGGACATCTTTCACCTCTTCTTCTGAAGATGATTCTTCTTCTTCTTCTTTATATTCTTCTGAAGAATTATCTACACATTTTGAAGAATTATTTGAAAAATTATATTGCTGTCTAAGTTGATCACAAGAATAATCTACTAAAGAAGATCCAAAATTAATAAAGAAAAAATAATTTTCAGCTCATTTGTTAAGTTTCAAGACTAAATTCTAAATATTAACAAAACAACTTATTATTTACTAACATAGATAGTATTCATCCAACTTAGCTATTTGTATTCACTACAAGACAACAACCAAACTCTGAAACAGCAGACATATAATTAATTGTAACTTAAACAAAGTTATAGAAGTAAATTCATGAAAATACCTTCCTTGTGACCTCGTCGGGCTCCCGTATGCAGTTGTACTACTGGTGCACCTTCTTCTTGCGAACTTTCTTCGATATCTTCCGAACTTTCATGCAGCTCTGCTGATTTGATTGGAGATTGAGGTTTCTTTGGAGATTGAAGTTGTTCTGTTAAAAAATACAAGCAAAATAATATGTTATTAAAAAAGTTAGTAACATATATAGTATTAATTTCTTTCATGTATGTATTAACTCATCAAACAAACAATATTCATCAAACCTTCAGAGATCTTCTCAAGATCTTCATCCACCTGTGCTGGTTGGACTGGAGATTGAGTTGACAATTCATGTTGTTCTGTTAAAAAAAATAAAAGCAATAATAATATGTTATTCAAAAATTTAGTAACATATAAAGTATTAATTTCTTAACATGTTGGTATTCACTCATCAATGAAAGAATATTCATCAAACCTGGAGAGATCTTCACAGAAACATCATCCACCTGTGCTGGTTGGACTGGAGATTGAGTTGACAATTCATGTTGTTCTGTTAAAAAAAATAAAAGCAATAATAATATGTTATTCAAAAATTTAGTAACATATAAAGTATTAATTTCTTAACATGTTGGTATTCACTCATCAATGAAAGAATATTCATCAAACATGGAGAGATCTTCACAGAAACATCATCCACCTGTGCTGGTTGGACTGGAGATTGAGTTGACAATTCATGTTGTTCTGTTAAAAAATAAAAGCAATAATAATATGTTATTCAAAAATTTAGTAACATATAAAGTATTAATTTCTTAACATGTTGGTATTCACTCATCAATGAAAGAATATTCATCACACCTGGAGAGATCTTCACAGAATCATCATCCACCTGTGCTGGTTGGACTGGAGATTGAGTTGACAATTCATGTTGTTCTGTTAAAAAAAATAAAAGCAATAATAATATGTTATTCAAAAATTTAGTAACATATAAAGTATTAATTTCTTAACATGTTGGTATTCACTCATCAATGAAAGAATATTCATCAAACCTGGAGAGATCTTCACAGAAACATCATCCACCTGTGCTGGTTGGACTGGAGATTGAGTTGACAATTCATGTTGTTCTGTTAAAAAATAAAAGCAATAATAATATGTTATTCAAAAATTTAGTAACATATAAAGTATTAATTTCTTAACATGTTGGTATTCACTCATCAATGAAAGAATATTCATCAAACCTGGAGAGATCTTCACAGAAACATCATCCACCTGTGCTGGTTGGACTGGAGATTGAGTTGACAATTCATGTTGTTCTGTTAAAAAAAATAAAAGCAATAATAATATGTTATTCAAAAATTTAGTAACATATAAAGTATTAATTTCTTAACATGTTGGTATTCACTCATCAATGAAAGAATATTCATCAAACCTGGAGAGTTCTTAGCAATATCTTCATGCACCTGTGCTGATTGGTTCGGAGATTGAGCTTTCTTTAACAATTCATCTTGTCCTGCTAAACAATAAACAGTTAGTAACATATATTGTTGAAAATAAAAATAATAAACAGTTAGATACATCAAAAGTGATATTTAGCTATTAATATCAAACTATATAACATCAAAAGTATACATTCCAGCTACAACAAAGTATTCATCCAGTAACTAAATTATATGCATCCATTACTATCATTGGATCCAAGCATAATCAAGTATTCACTCTACATCCCAGTTAATTAGATGAAAAAAAGCTTACCATCAGCTTCAGAAGGTACATTATCTTGTACCATATCATCTCCAGATGTTTTCACAACATCTACAGGGACACTGGTTTGTTGACCTTCTGCTTCGAGTTGTTCAGCTTCACCTTGGAGTTGTTTACAAAAAATAATCATAATTCATCTCTAATATAACATCTAATATAACAGTGTGTTCATCTAACAAAAAAATATTCATCTCTAATAAGTACTGAATAGTGCATTTAAACTAAACTATTCATCTCTAGCAACAGTGTGCTCATCTGTATGTATTCACTCATCAAACAAAACTATTCATCTCTAGCAACAGTGTGCTCATCTGTAATCTAACATTAAACTAAACTACTAAATAACAGAAATAGTGTGTTCAAAATAAACTAAACTAAACTAAACTCAATAACAGTAAAATTAAACTAAACTAAACTAAATAACAGTAACATAAAAAAGAACAGAGGCAGGGACACACAGTGTTACTGGTACCGATTACCAGTAACAAAAATCGTCACAACAACATAGCAAGATAAAGAAAGCAAACCGGTACCAGTACGCATTACTTAATTAAAATACTGAATACTTCAGTTAAGTTAGATGAATACCTCGAGAATCAGCGATTGTTACATTTCCTTCTTCATTTCCACTAATTTGCGGTGCAGATGCCTCAGGCAGCACCGATTCTTCACTTTGAGGCATCACAACTTCTTCACTTTGAGGCAGCACCGCTTCTTCGCTTTGAGGGAGCACCGCCTGTTCATTTCCACCGATTTGCTCCATTTCCAAAGATAAAGAATGTCGCCGGAGGGGAGAAAGATTTGCTATCAGATGAACTCTCTCTCTCAATCAACGAGTGTGCGATTACGATTACGTGAAGTGGATGAACTCTCTCTCTCAATCGCCGAGTGTGCGATTGCGAATCTGTAAGGTCAGTGAGCTCACTCTCTTTCTTTTTTCAAAATCGATGCTAAAACCCTATCGTCGGCGGAATGTTCGATTGCGAGAGTACGATGGACTGACTCCCTAAAGTGTGCGATTTCGTCAAGAGGAGTGAATATTTTGTCACATAGTGAATTTTAATTTTTCATTTTAATTTTCATTTACAAGATCAGTGAAATATATGATATGGAACGGGTTCATCAAAATGAAAGGACGTTAATGGAAAGGGGCTATGAAACGAAATGGCGCAACTCTTATATATATATTTCAAATCCATGTGGTGGGACCATTTAATTTAAACACCATCTCCATTTCACTGGAGGGGTGCTTGATTTTATAATAATTTAATATTTTATTGTTTTTATTGTATTTACTCAATGTCAATAATATATTGACTCAGTATTCATATGATATTCACTATGCATGTCGCCGCATAAAGTATATAAGGTGGGACCATATAAGGTGGGACCATTTCAACGACCCAACATCTCCATTTCACTGAAGGGATGCTTGATATTAAATTAAATTAACACTGTTATGTATCTTATTGTACTAAATGAAAAAGTAATTTTATTGTGTAATATTAAATAATTTTTCATAATGTGAAATATTTTCATTGAACCTATCATGGATTAACACTAATTTTATTCTGTAAAAATGTGTTAACTTTTTATTCATATAATAACAATGACATAATCCGGGCTATGTGAACAGTTTATTGTTCCAAGTAAATACTTGTTTGTCCATGGATGAATACTTCGATGAACACTGTTCACTTCAACATTTATTTGTGCACCAAAAATTCTTTAAATGTAATAAAAGTATATATTCATCTCTTCACATAAAAAAACAAGTAAAAAATAAAACAACAAAAATTTTGAATTATATTGAGCACGAATTGCTAATTGTAATACATCTGAACCGTACAATATGAGATCTCACAAAGAAACAAGCAACTTTTCAATGTAATAGTATTGTATTCATCTATGTAATCTGAAGTATTCACTATCGACACTTAAGTATTCATCAATGAAATACTAATGTTTCTGTGCAAAAATGAAAATTAAAAAATGATAATCTGTACAAAGTTATGTTTCTATATTTATAAATAAAAAGAATTAGTTCTCCTTTTTCTTCATATTCTTTTGCTTGTCCTACAACTTCTTTATGGCAACATCAATTTTGCTCTTGTAAGCAATTTTTTTTGGTCGTCCCCTCCGATTTGATTTTTTAGGTGGTAGTAGAGGTTTAGAAGGTGGACAATTAACTAATGAAGTACCATCAATTTGTTCTGCAACTGTCGTAGATTTCTGAAAACCATCAAGCAATGTCTCACCTGCGAAGAAGTATTCATCCATTAAAATGAAAGTATTCATCCCACAATGCAATATAAAGATTCACAATCACTGGTATTAGTACATGAATTATTATTGTAAAATTGTATTCATCCTTTCATCTCAAGTATTCACACTATCAGAATGATGTACTAATCTGTGTAGAAATTAATATAAATGTATACCTCCTGCCGCCGAAACATCTTGTTGCTTTCCTTTTCCTGTGGTAGACTTTTTTTTCTTTCTTACTATAGGTGTCATTCCAGAAACTCCAGAAGTATCAATAACATTCACATTCTGTTGACCACCAACTAAACCTGATTTCACAAAACTCGAAAATATCAATACGTATTCACCACTAATGCAATAAGTATTCACTTCCAATGACAGAAATATTCATTACTAAACCTGAGGTGAAAGAAAGAAGATATTGAAACACAAAGAAAACGACTATTATTGACAAACCTGCTATGTTTTTTCTCAACTCATGTAAACCATTCAACACCATACTATGATACTCATCATTCACACTTCCAATGTTTAGCAGATCTTGAATTATTGGATTTGTTGACATGGTCAACTCATACAGCCTACAAACACACAAAGGAAAACAGATACAACTTAGAGTGAAGTATTCAACCTTATAATTGTAAGTATTCAACCATAGCATAATAAATAAACAAATTAGAGACTTTTACCTGTTTCGTTCCGGTAAAGTTGGATGAGATGAATCAATTATGGTCAAATTCTGTCGATCGATATCTTTTCTCCACCGATCGACAATATACTTTTCATCAATAGAAAAGACCTTTTCATGCTTTAGGACCTGAATTGAGTGTGAACACAAAACACCCATTACCTCAAAAAGTCTACAAATACAGAACACCTCCTTTAAGGCCCTCTTATACACAACCTGAAAGTTTTTCCCCCAACAATCTGCAACAACATAAAGTGCCTCTCCATCTTGTTCTGCAATTAAATTGCACGATAAATTCATACACAATGTGAACTGCTCTTGACATTTGAGGAAAATTTCATTTGTATAACTTTGTTGAAATTGATATTCCATGGGCAATTCAGAATTACACTTATGAGCTCGATACTTCGAATCATGGTCAGCCTTATGTTCTCTCTCCCAAATGTTTCTTAGAGCTTCATCAAAACATTCGACAAAACATTTAAGGCTTTCTCTCCTTGTGAGGTAGCTATCCAAGAAAGAATTCATACTTTCTACACGCTGTGTAGTATTCATTCCAGCCCAGAATTGGGAATTTAGATAGACTGGCACCCACTTCTCTCTCATTTGAAATATATCTCTAAACCAAGCATCATCTTGCTTCCCAATTTTATCCATCAACTGCACCCATCTTTCCTCAAAATCTTCCTTGCACTGGGAATAATACACAACCTCCTTCACCTGAGCTGATAAGGCACTTTTCTTATCCTTTCTTCCCAATTTACTGGGTAGCTTGTGTAATATATGCCAAGAGCAGTACCGATGAGTGGTTTCTGATCCAAACATATGCTTAATCCCTAATTCAATGCTTCCACATTGATCTGTGAGTATGCCACCAGGTTTCACTCCATTCATACATTCCAAAAATCTAGACATAAAATATTTGTTAGTACAAAATAATTGTGCTAAGAAAATATTACATAAAGTATTTATGCCTTAAGTACATAGTATTGACTTGTACGGCATAAAGTATTCATCCACTAACAATGGAAGACCTCAAAAAAGAACCTTATTGTGTATTCCAAACTTCATACAATTCCTACAGTATAATGTACTCACCAGTACCACATAAAGTATTCATCCACTAACAATGCAAAAACTCAAAAAAAGGTAACCTCAATGTGTATTCAAAACTTCATACAATTCATACAGTATAATATATTCACCAGTAAAACATAAAGTATTCCTTCATTATAATGTATTGACGTGTATGGCATAGAGTATTCATCCACTAACAATTAAAGAACTAAAAGAAAACCTTGCTATGTACTCAAAACTTCATACAGTACATTGAGTATAATATATTGACCTATACCATATAAAGTATTCATTCAACCAGGTTTTAAGTATTCATTCATACTTATCCAAGTAAATTAGTATTCAAACATTCAAAACAACAATCAAATAGTACCTGGAAAGACACCATATGTAATCTCTTTCAGTTTCCCTTCCTAGCAAAGCACAAGCTAAAATGACGGAATGACCATGGTGATTAACACCAACCCACAATACAAGTGGCATATCGTACGTGACAAATTTTAACAAAAATAGCAAGTATTCATCACAACCATACAAAATACTAAATTACAGTCAAATAATATAATAATTAGCAGATGATTACTTACTTATTTGTGAGGTAATTAACATCCGAAATGTAAGAAGTATTAATCCCAAATACAGAAAGTATTCATTCAAAATGTAGAAAGTATTTATCACAAATATTGACAGTATTCATTCACGATCCAAGTATTCATCCACAGAAATTCACTTTTAATGTAAGAAGTATTCACCCAAATAAAAGTAATATTCATCCCACAGTATTTAACACATTTATAAGGTTGTCAGATTCATATGAAAATTCCAAATTGCAGTAATAAAATAACAGATGATTACTTACTTATTTGTGAGGTAAGTTGCATCCATAACAATAACATCGTGGAAATATTTGTATGCTGCACGACTTCGACCATCAGCCCAGAACACACTCCACAATCGACCTTCATTTGTGTAATCGTGAGCATAAAAAAAATCTCGATCAATCTTCGATTTGTTTCGAAAGAACTCAAATATCAATGAGGCATCATCACCTTCAAAAGCCCTTAACTTCATCCGCTTGTACTTCTCAATATGATTTCTTGCATCTTTTTTAGTAAAAGGGCACCTTATATAACCTCCAGCACTTTTGATTACTAACTTAATATTAACTGCAACACCCAAACCTTGATCATCATTAAAATCCAGCATATTCTGATATTTCACAGGGATGTATCGGAATCCAGATATAAGAAATGAAGAATTGGGTTGCAAAATGTGGTTGTGACACCCAACATATTCTACTACTACCCATCCACCATTCAAACTAGATGGTTTCAATTTTAAACAAGCACGACAACCCGTGCCTACAAAACCCCTTTTCCTTTTTGGGATACAACCTTCGTTTGACACCACTCTTTTTGGATATTTGGTGCACATAAACACATAATGAGTGCTTATGTTACCAATCTTGTGATTTGACCTTTTGCATATGCTAAATCCACATTGAAACCCATACAATTGATAGTATGAATGTGCATCGTCTATGGAATCAAACTCATCCCCAACTGCTGGTTCTCTCACACGATGATCATCATCATCATCATCATCATCATCAGCATCATCACCATCACCAGCAGCATCAGCTTCTACTTCAGTATTTTCTGGTTGATCTTCCCCACTTTCAATGTCAACAGCTTCCTTGTTGAGGTCAAAATCAAATATACTCTCCTTGCTGCCTACACTATCAACCACTCTCTCATTTTCACGATGAACCTCTTCAAAATGTTGATAAAGGTTCACCTCATCAACTTCTAAATTACTATTCTCCATCAACATCTCATCTCCGCAGATTTCATTGAGATCAAAACTCATCCTGAAAAAACTACTTAGTGTAAATACAAGTATTCACCCCAAATGTAAGAAGTATTTACCCAAAATGCAGATAGTATTCATCCAAAAAATAGAATGTATTCATCGTACGACCCAATTATTCATCCTATAAAAACCATGTAAGAAGTATTCATCCCAAATACCAAAAGTATTTATCCCAAATGTTGACAGTATTGATTTACGACCCAAGAATTCATGCAACAGTATTTAACATCAATTCACAAATAATGTAAGAAATATTCATCTCCAATACAAGAAGTATTCATCCAATATGTAGAAAGTATTTACCCAGTTGTGTTTATCCCTAATGCAGAAAGTATTTATCCAAAATGCAGAAAGTATACCAAATGCTGATATTATTCATTTACGATCAAAGTCTTCATCCAACAGTATTTAACATTACTTAACAACTAATGTAAGAAGTATTCATCCAACATGTTGAAGTATTCACCCCAAAATGTAAGAAGTATTAATCCCACATGCATAAAGTATTCATCCCAAATGTAGAAGTATTTATCACAAATATTGACAGTATTCATTCACGATCCAAGTATTCATCCACACAAATTAACATCAATTAACATTTAATGTAAGAAGTATTCACCCAAATAAAAGTAATATTCATCCCACAATATTTAACACATTTATAAGATTGTCAGATTCATATGAAATTTTCAAATTGCAGTAATAATATAGCGATTTCAGATGTCACCAACAGAAATCACAACATGAAGATCAGAGATCAAAAATAAAATCAGATCGCATCAACATTTCATTACCTGATCAGAGAATAGCCGGAGCAAGGAAGTTCGTCGGAGCGTCGGATCAAGGAAGATCGTCGGAGAGTCCCAGCGGGTGAGATCGTAGGAGCGTCCGAGCGGGGAAGATCGTCGGAGTGTTGGAGCGTCGGAGCGTCCAATTAGGGTCCGCCTAGCTCTCCCCCGTGAAAGCGGCGCGCGTCGGAGAATCCCAGCTGCGATCGCTTGAGAAAAGAGAGAGAAAGCGGCGCGCGTCGGAGAATCCCAGCTGCGATCGCTTGAGAAAAGAGAGAGAAAGCGGCGCGCGGGGAGAGAAAGGAAACAAAATTCAAAAAAGGAAAGGTAATTAAACGGGAAAGTGGGTTAACCGGTAAAAACAGTTAACTATAATTAACTGTTTCATTAACGGCCACGGGGGATGAAACGGGGGATGGGAAGCCGGGGGAAGATATAATTACCCTAAAATTTCCCTCCACTTTCTATAATAAGAAAATTGGTTTATGCTCTTGTGAGGTTATAGTATTTTGTAAAGTGTGGATCAGTCCGTTTATAAATATGTATTTCTGTTTATAAAGTTTTAAGTAATCAATCTAAAACCGTTCATCATGATCTTTATATAAAAATGTACTTAAAAATTAAATTTTTTATTTTTTAGAATTATTTTATTATTTTCTTAAATATGTAGAAAATCATTATTTTTTAATCGCTCAAAAATCTTTAAATTATGTGATTTTCTGCATATTTAGAAAAATAGTAAAAAAAATTTTAAAAATATAAAATTTTGTCTTTTAAGTACATTTCATATGAGGTTCTTGTTAAATAGTTCGCATCAATTGTTTGAACATTTTTATTAAAAATGAAGGTATAAATTTATAGTACAGACCGATATGCTTTTTGCGAAGTAATATAGCTCACTCTTTTTTCCTCTATATTTGCCCATTCGTTTAGAAATCTAAGCTATGCTGATAAAGAGAATTAAAGTTAGACAAATTGAGAAAAATATATCCTAGATCGAATAATATATCCAATTTTATATCTAGATAGAAAAATATTCAAATAATAAAGTGTCTTATTGCTTTATGATCTGCCAAATTGTTGAGAAAAAATATAAAGTAAAATACAGTAATTTAATACTTCACACTAATTGACGGATAAACAAAAACGGAGAAAGAACAAAATTTGTCGGACATATTTCAGTAGCTTTTATCGCCATGGAGGAAAAGGAAGAGAAATTGGAGATGAGTACAGAGATTGAAGGATAAGAGAGAGGATACTTTTGTTCATTGAACTTTTAATGAAATTGAATGTCCGAGTTGAAACAATTTATGGGGAGTTGTTAAAATACAGTAAGAGATTTTTATGGCAAGTGTCCAACATTTTGTACCTTTTGATGGAGAAATATTTTTTTAAGGTGAAGTCTTAATGGGTGGACTAGTGTTTTGACAAAACGGCCCGGGACGGTTCAAACCCGTCCGGTCCACGGGTCTCCCGGTCCACGGGTCCGGCGGGTTGGACGGGTCCGGCGGGTTGGACGGGTCCACGGTCCCGGTCCGGACGGGTCCGGTTTTCAGAGGCAACTCCGGCCCTTGGTTGAACCACGGGTCTGGCGGTCCCACGGTCCGGGACGGTCCGGTCCACGGGTTCCGGGAGTAACGGTCCGGTCCGGGATGGTCCGGTCCGGGGGTTTTTTTTTTCTGTTTTTTTTTTGCTGTTTTTTTTCTGTTTTTTTTTCTGTTTTTTTTTCCAATTCAATAGTTTGTTTTGAACCGAACAATTTTACACAAATTATTGCACAATTTTTATATGAAAATTATTGCACAAATTATTGCACAATTTTACACAAATTTCCAATTCCAATTCAATAGTTTGTTTTGAACCGAACAATTTTTATATGAAAATATAATTAGTGGCTAAATTTTACACAAATTATTGCACAAGATTGCACACTGATCCCAGTCTTTGGGGATTTCGATCCAATTCGTTTGAATTGATCCATACCAGATGATATAAATACCTTCAGAAATGATCGATTCACCATATTGTCCCCAAACTCAAAAATTCCAATAATCATTGTAAAATTCAAATTATTTGATTAATAATAATACTTGCATATTAAATGTTATCATTTTTTATTAATATGACATAGCATAAAGATATATTGAATAATTGAATAGAATACCCTAGTTCTATTTCAAGATATGTCACATTGTTAGTGTTTCATTTTAAAATTATAAGCTAGTTACATGTATTTGTGTTAAGTTAATATGTTGTCAATAGTTCTAGGTAAAATATGTTGTCAATATTTGTGTTAATAAATTTTAAATTAGCAATAGTTCTAGGTAAAATATATACATATTCTTAGTTATTATTTATACTTTCTAAGCTTGTTTGATAATTTTGAAATAAGAAATGTTATTTATGGAACATTGTTGCCACCTTCATTGTTATTAATTGACTAGTCAACATGATGAATAACCTTTCATGACTTATTTTCCTTATTTTCCTATTATAAAATAGCTAGGTTGCATTATTAAATTACAATATTCAATTTATTAGCTATGTTGCATTATTATTCTTAAGACTTAATTAGAATACAAGACCTATGTTGCATTATTATTTTACAATTAATTTTATTGGTTTGACATTCAGATTATATATGAATCTTAGTATTAGTTGTTCCGCAGGTGCGAACCTTAAGACAAGCCAAGAGATGCTTAATCACTCCTATAATTTTAATTTTTTAATTATGTATATTACCATTTTATTATTTTGTTGTCTTAAGATTTGGGTTTAAATTATGTATATTGTAGAGATTTGGGTTTAAATTCTAATCACGTGCATTAATTAGGTATTTTAAATTTGAGCTCTACAATTTAAATTTTCTAGTTCCGCCTCAGTTGTTCAGTTTAAATATTTTGATCGAAGCTTCTTTAGAATTATTTTAGAAATATTGGTATATTATCTTTCTTTAGAAATATTTTAGATATATAACAGTTATTATACTTTTAAGAGAAGATAATAAACTTTAAAGTTTAATTTATTCTGAATTAAAACAAAAAATATGCGTTCTAGACAGAACTGTAGTATTAAACTATTAATCATTAATTCTGGAGAACGAATCTTGATACTCTGGAAGGTATATACACTTGTCTAATACTCTGGAGCACGAATCTTGATACTCTGGCGGAGTGGTTAAAAGCTTCATCTAAGAATAGATCATCATATTTTCATTTTTCTCGTAAGTAATAATAAAATGTAGAACAAAATCATCATTGCCTCTTCCCCTATTTGAATTTGGGGGTTGCTGTTGTGATTTTGTGATATATTGGATCTTTTGTTTGATAGATACGAGCTTAAATGAGAGGTCAAATATTAAAGTTAGTAGTATGTAACACAAGATAAACTGTGGCGGAGTGGTAAAGGTTTTGGTTGTATTGAGAGAGGACCCAAGTTCGAATCCCGCTGCCAACAAAAAAAACCAATTTTGCGCCGGTGTATGCGCGGCTCACGGCTGCGGGTCCGGCTCACGGGCGCGGGCGCGGGCGTGGTTCACTGGCCGGTGTATGCGCGGCTCACGGTGCAGCGGGTTCGGTTCGGTCCGTTGCTACAGTACAAAATCCGGGTCTGGCGGGTTCATTCGGTCCGGTCCGGGACGGGTCGGGTCCACGGGTAGAAGAAGGGGGGGTCGGTCCGGGTCTATGGGAAGAAAACCAAACCGCCCCGTCCCAGGACCGGACCGTCTCTAACCCCGGTCCGGGACGGGTCCTGTGCACGGGACGGGCCGGTCCAGGTCCGGTCCACGGGTCCGACGGGCCGGTCCTGGACCAGCCGGGTTTTTTCAAAACACTAAGGTGGACATCCAATTTTGCTTAAAAATAACGATAAAAGAAATAGCCATCGTACTTGAATTCGCATCCTCTGAGAAATCACAAACTTTGAGGGATTTTTTTTAAAAACAATAATTAAAATAATTAATTTTAAATAAACAACATGATTGCTAAAAGATTTACAAAAAACTATCAAAACCGAATTGCCAATTCGGTCCGACGGCATTTTTTTCTTCGGACCGAATTGGCAATTCGGTCCAGCTCAATTTCACAGTAAAACTGTGTTGCCTTTCGTGTGGAGGCTTTTTTTAGCCTGGACCGAATTGGCAATTCGGTCCAGTTTTTTTTTATTTTTTTTAGAGACACTAAGAAGAGCAAAAATAAAGAAATCTAACACTGAAAATTTAATTTTTTTGTTTACTTTTTATAGAAGCATCTAATCTAGCAGCACCACGCTGAGTTTGTTAGATTACTTCTTTTGATTTATAATTACATATTTATACTTAAACACACTAAATTACTTGAAATTATGTTAAATTACACTATATTACGATAAATTATGTTGAATTACACTAAATTATAATAACTTCGCTAATTATGTTGAAATACGGTAAATTACGCTAAAGTAGACAGATTCTGTGCCATCTTTCATGAATCATAAAAAATAGTAAAAAAATTCCAAAAATAGTAAAAATTGGTATTCTACAAGTTCATTATGTAACTAATTTACTGAGCTACTTTGATTGAATAATAGAAATGAAAATCTTAATCGGAAACTTCAACTCAAGTTTTGAGGCTCTTCCCTTTGTTTTTTGGCGATTCTGAATTTTAGAAAACAACATAGTGGTCACGGACGCATGCGTCTTTTCGCAAGCTTTCCGAAAAGTGGTCATTTGCTGACATCAGACACTCGAGCGCCGTTTTATGACCGTTTGAAGTTTCATCGTCGTTTTTCGCCTTTTCAGTGAAGATATATCGTCCCTATTCATTTGTAATTTAGCGTAATTTAACATAATTTCAATTAATCTAGCGTATTTTACTATAAATATGCTAATTATACATTAAAAGAAGTAATATAACAAATAATTTAAACAAAAATTTCAAATTTTCAGAGTTAGATTTCAAATTTTCAGAGTTATTTTATGTGGCAAATTTTCAGAGTTAGATTTCAAATTTTATGCACCTAAGGACCTATTTGTAAATTGAGCATATTTTTATTTTCAAAGTTCAAACAGTCGATCCGACCGTTGAACATTATCTCCATATTAAAATGTACTTGGAGGTCAAATTTTACATTTTTTGAATTTTTTTACTATTTATTAAGATGGGTACAAAATTCAATGGTCTGAATTTGACTAGTTTTGTAAAATACTTAATAAATAGTAAACAAATTCAAAAAAATGTAAAATTTGACCTCCAAGTACATTTTAATATGGAGATAATGTTGAACGGTCGGATCGACTGTTTGAACTTTGAAAATAAAAATATGCTCATTTTACAAATAGGTCCTTAGGTGCATAGAAGCATCCCTCTTCTTTATTTTGCTCTTGTCTCTAAAAAAAAAAAAAAAAAAGAAGAAGAAGCCTGGACCGAATTGGCAATTCGGTCTAGGCTAAAAAAGCCTCTGGACCGAATTGCCAATTCGGTCTGGCCTGTTTTTTGATTTTATGTGGCGTTCTTTCTATAACCCGGTGAAAAAATTTGGTGTTGTTCTAGATAAACTGAAAATTTCCGATATCTCATAGACAGTGGCGGAACATAGTTGAAGTCAAAGGACTAAATCACTCCTATAAATTAAAAAAATTGTTACTATTAGTCTTCTTTATAAAATAAAATTATATGACACCTGACACTTGTTCATCTAACTCCTATTTCAATTTTCTAGTTTCGTCCATTACAGCATACGAAGTCATCTTACTTGAGAGTGGAGGTCGATATCTGACCAAATTTTGCTTAAACTTCAACACGTGTACCAGGGGCAGACTTTCAGATTATGGGGGTCAAGCATATAAAATTTTCCTACTACGAATGAGGTCAATTTCACACTATCCATAATATTTTACTTTAAACTATATTAAAATAAGATATAAATTAATAAAAAATTCAAAATGAATGGGTGTCAATTGACCCCATTCATTGAGGGTAGATTCGCCCCTAACGTGTACATACTCTTATGTACTTGTTTCTAGTTTTGACAGTGACCCATCAGACATAATCTAAATAGTTTGATCTAAAATAAATTTAACTAACAAATTCCAATAGAATTATGACCTTTTAGGGAGCTTATTTTTAAAATCTCATATGAATTGCCCGATTTGTTACATACTTACATGTAAACTATGACACATTGATAACACAACCCCACTTGATCTTCGTTTTTGTTTTGATTTTTTTTAAATCTTAAAAAGTGTTCGAGAATAGGTCACATCTGCTATGCCTACTTTCCCAAGGAAAGTGAGAGATAATATCTGATCTTTTGTAGCATATAACAAATATGCTACAAACCGGAACAAAAATTTATACATCAATGTTTACCGCAAATCTAATATCTTAGCATATAACAAATTTTGCATAAATCATGCGCAATTTTGCATTATAAGCCCAAAAACCCAAACTTCATTCATCATTCACATATGATGTGTTATGCAACATCCAAGCTCTACCGGTTCATTTAGTGCAACGGCGCCTTATTTAAAATATATGTTTACATTTACACCGGAGTGAGATTATGGTGCTATGCACAGCGCATATTGGCCCGCGCTATGAACTTAAATCTTCATTTTGAAAGTCCTAACGGTTGATCCGAACCATTCAACATGGCCTCTGTATAAATATGTACTTGCAAACTAAATTTTATATTTTTTAGAACTTTTTTTTCTATTTATTTAGATAGGTAGAAAATCAGTTGATCTGAAAATTCTGGACCATCCAGAAACAGTGATTTTCTACCCATCTAAAAAAAATAGTAAAAAAATTCTAAAAAATGTAAAATTTTAGTTTACAACATATTCATATGAAGACCATGTTGAATGCATCGGATCGACTGTTAGAATTTCGAAAACAAAAATATTGATCTTAGTACGGACAAATCCGCGCTATGCATAGGACCCTAGTCTCGCACTAAAATTCTGTTAACCCTCCTTAAACTTAAAGAAGATCAACTGTATTCCACAGGTTGGAATATATAACATGTTATTTTTTGTCAAATCCCTATTAAAGTAATGACCCCACTACAAGAAAATTGCTTTTTGTTATATGCCTATAATTTTCTCCTTACAAGTCCTTTGAAGAAATCAAAGCTGCAATGCTCAAAAGAAGCAAAGAAAGGTTAAGCATCTTAGGGGTAAGTATCTATAGCAGATTTTCTCAAGGATTGCAATTTCAACAAGATTTAAATTATTTATGATAAAACTTTTTATAACCTCTGTACACAATGAAATCCAAAATTGGAAAAAAAAAAAATTAATACGGTAGCAATCTATGTCAACTAAGCAAGACTGGTCTAGTTGCCCATGCCACTGTCAGAGGATTTATACGTGTAGGAGGCATGGGTTTGAGACCTAATGCTATGGTTTCAATGAAACCCTACAAATTTGGAGTTTCAGCCTGAACTAGAAATTTATTTAAAAAACATGAAATCTCAATGCTTGCTATGTACATCATACAAGCTTTTGTCTGTACAAGAAGAGATTTTGGTATAACAAAAGGCAAAGGATCACAAAAGGCTGGCGATTTAATGCTTTAACTCTTCAAATGGTTTAAATTTAATGACCCTTGATGCATATTACCAGACCATACTCAAATTGTCAAATAATTCCATTGTCAAGGGATTCCAACCTTTTTATAGTGTACAATAGCTTTTGCTATAGTACACTTTGTTTGGTACCGTCGACATATTTTTACAAAATTTTATTCAGTTTTTATCATTAATCTGATATAACATTATTTTATCTGCTTTGTAGGTGCTCGGGTGGCTTTTTTCCACATGTATCATCAGCTCTTTTCCACACCGGACAATGGGTAATTTATGTAATTAAATTAATAGCCATGAAGGATGTATATCAGGTGTTGTACAGATACTTGTACAAACTAGATGAATTACATATTAAAAGTCCAAATGGAAAAGTTACCAACAAATCATGAGATGACAAACAAGGAAAAAAGAACCACATACCTATTTCCATCAGGGTGTAGTTCATAAAAATTATTCTGCTTGTCCGTGGCCAATAAATAGCCAGATGATGTCAATCCCTGTCCACAATTCAATTACATGAAACAAACAAATAGTGAAATAAAAAGAGCCTATCTTATCAATTATTTTTTTAATCGCATAACAACGGTACCCTGAGGCTAAAATAAGTAAAATTGAGGGTTGATTAAGTAACAGTTGTAATTATTGCATAACCGAGACACTCCAATGCAGGACCGAGAAATATTTTAAACTAACTTCATGTGTTTTCATTTGCTTTGTTTTATTATTTCTTTTCTGTGAGAAGAGGGGAGCTTTTTAGAATACTACGTTGTAAACTTGAAACAAGACCAGTTAATCGCTCTGCCTCCTAGCTATCAGATAGGCACCACAAAAAGAACAGTTTCATGGAAACAAGTATGTACTAAAGTAATCCTATGGTTGTGCCCCCCAAACACCCCCAATGTTAATAGAAAACAGGCATGAACCGTATCAATGCTACAGTTCTGCCCCAAAAGAAACCCCAGTACAACCATTGGCATGGCATGTTGTTGTGTAACAAAAGGTAGTATGCAACCATTCTTACAATCCAGTATTGAAAAACTTAGAACCTTACAGATTCCCAAATTCGGATTATGGTGGGGGGGTTACCACCTAACAAAAGTTACTGATACAAGCCAAAAATCAAATCCTTCAATATAACTCACTTGGATTGTCACTTCAACTTGTATAGATCTTCCGTCAATCTTTTCTTCTATGACCACCTTTTGGCCACTGCATAGCCCCAAAAAGTTTAAGAGAGTATTAGCAAAGATTTTGCACAACACAACAAAATTAAACTGCCTAATCTATCTGTTCGCAAAAAGCAGTGGACATCCTACAACTTACAACAGCTCAATATCTGATTGTAAACATTATATATTTCAAACTATACGGTATCTGCTGCCCAGACGAATTATATGTTCCTATCTCCTTTTTTCCTTCTTTGTTTTATTTCATCTTTTCCATTATTTTAGTAATTTTTTTTTGTTCTGCTGCTACTACTTCCATTACTACTACTAGTCTGTTAAAAAGTAAAGCACAAACTATAACCATTGCATTGACATAATCTATGATGATCAAAATATGGCCTTATACATTTAAGCTTCTGAACATGATAGATCTGAAAATATCAACAACAAAAATAAGGAACGAGTACCTGTGAAGCCATGTTTTGCAATAAAGATCTTCTAAAACATTGAATCCTGGAAGAAACAAGATGCTTAAAATAAAAATGGATGTCAATACAATAGTAAAACAAAAATACATAATCAATCATAATTCATAGACTGGACATATATGGCTCTTATTTTTCACAATTAGCTCCATTTTTACAATGGCCAAGAAAAACCCAAATTTTACTACCAGTAGAGTTAACTACAAACAACTCAATTTGGTACATATTTTGGGCTGTAGTAGTTTGTTACTAAACAATATAGCAAAGAAGAAACTATTTAGTTTAAAAAATTGGCATTACAAAATTTTCTAAAAGAGAGAGAGAGAGAGGAGACATCTTGCCTTCCTTCAAGAAAATTTCAAAGAGGTCTTCAAATTTATTGAAAAAGGAAGCAAGTATCTGTTCTCTTGTTAGCTTGCTTGAATTGGGTCTCCTTTTCTGAAGCATCACATTTAAACATGTTGTCGGCTCGTGATTATCCACATTTAGCCCAACACCTAGATAAAAGCAAAAGAACGACTATACTTGTAATACCTATAACTATACCATGTGATAATACAATAATCACAAAAGAAACTTTTTTGTGCCTGTCTATCGCTGTTTTTTTTTTTTAAGAAAAACCGTAGTGTAGGCAGTCAACATGAATCATTAGTCTGCACCTGCAAATTCTGATCATCTATGGACACAACTGTATGTGACTGCACAAGGTCATTTTTCCTGGAGTAACAGCCGCACAGACTGGCCCGACTGCTGACACAACTTTGGGCCGCATGTGCCAGGATTTAAACCTGGTATTTCTTTTTTAACTAGTCAATTTAGGCTGCTTTCTTCAACAAGTGGGACAGCAAAAAAGTTTCAACAGAAAAAATCCACATTTCAAGTAACACGTGCTACATCAATACTTGTATGGAGTGGTTTCAGTATAGCAAATACCACCATGTCAAACAAGTAGGAAACAGTACTTTCTCCGCTTCTTTTTTTAATCCTATATTCTTTTCTTTAAATTAATCCATGTTTTAATCACGATATTCAATTCAAAATGTATGTACCAGCAGAAACACTGAAAAACTTGGATTGATATGAGGAGGTACAGAGGATGCCTCCTACTTTAAGCCCTTCTAAGTACAGATCATTTGGCCATTTTATTCTTAGATCTAGTTGCGGTAAACCCTGAAAGAGAAAAACGTGATAAAGAGGAGAAAATTCAACAGTAACAAATTTCCCAATACTTGGAAAATCTACAAAAATTTAGGGGTATCTAAAAAGAACAGATAATTGGGTTAAATGGAAGGTAAATCAAAATTGCTAGCAGGGACTTCTGGTTTTAATTAAAAAGCATATAACAAAATTAAATTGAATGATATTAACACAATGAAAAAACAACAGGGCAAAATTCCAAGTAAAGCCCAAATATATCAAAAGATTCCACAGAGATTATGTACGGTAAAACAAGAAATATAGGAAGCACCCAATACACCCAGGCAAAAAGCAAGAAAATCTGAAATACAGTTTCAGTTGTTAGAACAACAAAACAAATACTCCATCAAAAGGAGGAAAGTTTTGTTGCTTCTATTATAAGGCAGGTTCCGCACTTTTTCCAATTTAGCAGTGCCTGTTGGTGTACACTGTACATAAACAATAATAAAACCAATGAAGAATTCTGGCGCTATTCTGTATTGAAAACTTACGCACCTTTTCTTGGCATAAGTGTTTGATTGCCTCAGTAACTGCAAGAGAGACAACATACTGCAACAGAGGAAGCTTCCTTCCATCTTCCATTTGTAGTGTGAAAGAGAAGAGAAGGCAGCCCAAAGGCGAGTCCCAAACGTTTTTTGACCGACCTTTAAAAAGAAAATTTCCGTGTTTTGAACAGGTCAAATGACCTACTTGTAAACATTGCTTTTGCTAACAAAAACACCTGGTAATCCACTATTTCATTGGAACACATCTACTCTTCGACCTGGACAACATTTGCTACTTGACACATTATTTTTCCAAATCCATTGAATATCAGGTCTATTCTCATTAAACAAAATCATTCTGCAGTCCTTAGAAAACCGAGACTATAATATTTCTGTTGGCTCCAAATGATGTATTAATGGGTCATTTAAGTTTATATTATCAAAATAAGAAAAAAAGTGTTTTTCTGAACATTGTAGGTTTTGAAACACCTAACTACATTTGTATTGCAATTTGCAAAGGCTATTGAACCTTGGCTGATTTTCAAAGTACCAATGGAAGTTATATCTGGAGAACATTCAATTGAGCTAACTATTAAAATTAAAAGAATATGTATGAGTTAAAACAAACCTCTTCCTTTGAACTGGACATCTGTAATGCACACCGTACCACATGGCAGCTCGTGAAAATTCCTACCAAATTAATCAAATTATAATAACACAAAAACCATAGACTAATTGCACACAGAAAACAGGAATAACATGTATTTTCCTACAATTAGTAGCAAGCCAATTTGAAATTAAAAAACAACAATATTTGCAAATTGTGACTTGGGTCTCTTTTATGTTCGGTTAGAGTTAGGTTTGTTTATGGTAACCCTCAGATGGAATTTCCAGGTTCATTCTAGTACAGAAAATGATGCAACAAAAAGATGCAATTCTTACTTGGAAACAAGATCATGAGTAGAAGAAAGTCTCGGCGACCAGATAAGCAACCTCCCAAACTTACTCGCTACCAGGAAACCCATATACAACCCCACTTCAAACTTCATCTGATCGGTGGGCCCGACTTCAGAGTCCAGTAGCACCTTTACTTCCTTCTCCTCTTCGGACAGATTCAGAGCATCACTGGTCTCGAACTTCAGCTTGAGAGATTGTGCGAGCTTCAGCTCCTCGCGGGATTTGGCGGAGAGAACTAGCAGAGTAGGGCCCATGGCGCTGATGTGACTGTGACGCCGACGGAGATGAATAATTAGGGCGACTGTTGCGGCGGCGGCGAAGGGGTGGATGCGAACGGGGAATGGCATGCGGTCCGATGGTAAACGTTGGAGCAGCTGGTACAGTGTTACAGTAATTTATGTCCATTTCTGCTATTACTCTCGTCAAAAGAAGGATCTCCATACCAAACCATCGGATTTAAAACACACGTCCCAGATCGCATCGTCCATGCTTGGTTAGTGAAACCCTTTCTAACAACCACGGTAACAGATGATCAACCGAAATTTTTACTGATATCCAAAATAACTAAACAATTTCACAATCTACACACTCCGACGCAAGAAGAATTCGAAAAATATCCAAACTAGAAAAAAAAGTTTCCAGTTTTAAGCCTCTTTTTCGGAAATTAAATTCCCAGTTCCAGCATCTCCAAAATCGAAAAATAAATTTCCGATTCCAGAGCCTGAAACCGGAAATTTAATTCGTAGTTCTAGAAACTGAGAATTTAATCTCCAAATTTAGCAGTTTTTCGCTATTTAATCAAAACCCCAGCCCCATTCCTCCCTGTCTCACAACACAACCCCAGTCTCCATACCCTTTCTCCCTTTCTTTCTTCTCGTCTCGTCTCTTTGTCTGTCTGATAGTTTTGTACTTCAGTTCAGGTATTTTTAATATTTTATTTAATATTTAATTTATAAAATACTAAATTAGTTTAGGATATTTCTAAATGGTTTAGAATACGGACCGAATAATTTAAAAATTCCAAAATGATTTAGAATATTGACCGAATAATTTAGAAATTCCAAAATGGTTTAGAATATTGTTTGAAAAATTTAGACATTCCAAAATAGTTTAAAATATTTAGAAAAATTCAAAATGGTTTAGAATATTTTAGAAAATTCCAAATAGTTTAGGATAATTTAGGATGAGTGAGGCTACGGTGCTATGCATAGCACGGATTGGTCCGTGCTACGGCTCAATATTTGAGTTTTCAAAATCCTAATGGTCGATCCAAATTGTTCAATATGATTATAAAATGAATATGTACTTGCAAACCAAATTTTACATTTTTTTTGAATTTTTACTATTTTTTTAGATAGGTAGAAAATCACTGTTTTTGGATGGTCCAGAATTTTCAGATCAAGTGATTTTCTACCTATCTAAACAAATAGTAAAAAAATTCGAAAAAATGTAAAATTTGGTTTGCAAGTACATATTCATTTTATAATCATGTTGAACGGTTTGGATCAACCGTTAAGATTTTGAAAACTCAAATATTGAGCCGTAGCACGGACCAAACAGTGCTATGCATAGTACCATAGCCTCACTCATTTAGGATTGTCCAAAATAGTTTAGAATAATTTAGAAAATTCCAAAATGGTTTTAGATTATTATCCGAATAATTTAGAAAATTCCAAAATAGTTTAGAATAATTTAGGAATGTCCAAAATACTTTAGAATAATTTAGAAAATTCCAAAATGGTTTTAGAATAATTTAGAAATTTCCAAAATGGTTGAAAATATTGTTCGAATAATTTAGGAAATTCCAAAATGATTTAGAATATTTTAGAAAATTCCAAAATAGTTTAGAATATTATAGAAAATTCCAAAATAGTTTAGAATAATTTAAAAAATTCCAAAATGGTGTAGAATATTATTCGAATAAAAATGTAGGAAATTCCAAAATAGTTAGAATATTATTCGAATATTTTAGGAAATTCCAAAATAGTTTAGAATATTATTCGAATAATTTAGGAAATTCTAAAATAGTTTAGAATAATTTAGAAAATTCCAAAATAATTTAGAAGGGTAGTTTATAGAAAATTCTAAAATAATTTTAAAGGAAAGATATTTTGTTCTAAAATTTTCAAAAGAAGGGTAGTTTATAAAATTTCCCATTCAAAATTAACCTTGCAAAGGACAAGCCTACTGACGATTTGCCAACCTCTCAGAAGTAAGTTATCAATTGTCAGGATCTTATTCACAGTCATCATATATTTGTAAATGCAAACAACATTTTGGGACTTTCAAGTGGCTTCGAGGAACAAGTACATTAATTTTTGCTCCAAAATTACTAAATTGGCTTTTATCTGCTTGACTAAATCACTCTTTGGAACAGGTTTTAATTCTTTGAATCCTTGATTGAAGCACGAAAATTTTGTTAGAGTCAAGATGCAAGCATTTATAGCCCTTTTGAGAACTTGGATAACTAAGAAAAATGCAAGGCTTAGACCTAGGTTGTAGTTTGTGATCATTGTAGGGCCGTGTATAAGGGAAGCACAAGCAGCCCAAAACCCGCAAGAAAGAGAAGTCGGGTTGTTTTAGAAAAAGCTTAAAGAAAGGAGAGGAGGAAGCATTAGTGGAGGGTTGCATATTAATTAAATAAACAACACTTGCAAAAATATCGTCCCAAAAGCGTTCGGGAATAGAGGCATGCACCATATTGGCAAGAGCGAGTTCCACAATGTGGCGGTGCTTTCGTTCCGACACCCCGTTTTGTTGTGGGGTGTAAGGGCAAGAGGTTTGATGAATGAGAGAGGGGAAAGATCGAGAAATTGGCTTGTACTCCGTACCGCCGTCCGTGCGGAGAATTTTAATCGAGTGTTGAAGCAAATTTTCCACTTGACTCTTGAAGGAAGAAAACACTTGCAAAACCTCATCCTTAGAGTGTAAAAAATAAATCCATGTATATCGTGAGTAATCATCAATGAACACAATATAGTAACGAAAACCGTTATTTGATTTTAATGGTGCGGGTCCCCATACATCCGAATATACAATCTCTAGAGGAAAGAAAGAAGAAGAAGAGCTAGAAATAAATGGTAAGCGATGTGATTTAGCCTCAAGGCAATCATGACACAAAGACATCTTATTTCTAGTACAAGGTAAAGCATTGGAATTTAAAATTTTGTGGGTAGTCATAGAAGAGGGATGGCCTAAGCGAGCATGCCACAAGTCGATGGAAACTCGTTCACCAAGAAAGGCTTGAGGCTTTATTTGAAAAGGAAGAGGGTAGAGACCATGGTCAACCTTGGCGTGAAGAAGAGGCTTCATAGTGTGGAGGTCCTTAATGACACAAATATTAGAGAAAAATTCAATGAGAATAGAATTATCTTGTAATAGTTTGGATAAACTAACAAGATTTTTAGTGAAAGAGGGAACAAATAAGACATCATTCAAAGAGATTGTATAATTCGAAAAATGTAAAAGAGAGGAACCAATGTGGCTTATGGTCATACCCGCACCACTACCAATGTGAAGTTGGTCGATCCCGTCATACGGCAAAAAGGAGGAGAGATTGTTCAAATCATTTGTCACATGATTCGTTGCACCCGAGTCAAGGAACCATTCGGGCCCCGAAGAGAAATTGGTGGTGTGTGCACTATTTGCTTGAAAAGGAGCAGGCTGTGCCAAATGGGCCTGAAACTGAGACTGAGACGGTTCAGGATAATTCAACAGATCAGATCTGTACCAGCAACTCCTTGCTTGATGGCCTTTCTTATAACAAATTTGGCAAATGGCGTCTCTGTCTGGATTCGGACCAGCAGGCCTCGGATTAAATCCAGGTTGTGCTGCGCTGGGGGTAATGGGCCGTGGAAGCAGGCCCTGAGAAGGATTGCGCTGTTGAGTAAAGGGACGCTGCTGATAGGATCCGCCCCCTCTATTAGATCCACCCCCTCTATTGGATCTTGAAAATCTTTGACCCGATTTGGCATTGTAAAGAGCAATCGGATTCGCAGCTGAAGGGAGAGAAGAACCGACACTGTGCCGAGAAAGGAGAAGGGACTCGTGGCTGTAGATCAAAGCTGTGAGGTCAGCGGTGGAGCGCGGCGGTGCGGTTTGAACAGCAACGACAAGAGAGTCAAATTCCGCCCCGAGTCCCTGCAGGATGTGCATCTGAAGGTCAGCGTCAGAGAGCAGTTCGCCAATGAAAGCGAGCTCATCAGAGAGAGATCGGAGCTTGTTGATGTATTCCAGACAGGTCGAGCTGCCTTTGGTAGTATTCTGGAGCAAACGGCGAAGTTCGGATAACCTAGCGCGCGAGGTGGCAGAGAAGGATTGGCGGAGAGTCTCCCACAACTCAGCGGAGGTCTTAGCAGCGACAACCTGGGCAAGAATCTCTCGGGTTAGCGATGATCGAAGCCAACCGAGGAGCATCTGGTCCTGCTTGTACCAGGGGAGGTAATTCGGGTTGATTTGCTGTGTACCAGTGGTGCCGGTGATTGTTGAGGAAGGCGAATTGGACTCAAGAAATCGGTACAAGCCATAGGTGTGTGGCAGAGGAATGATCTGAGATTGCCACGAGAGGTAGTTGTCGCGATCAAGCTTAGTGGAAATAGGAAGCGTGAGCATCACAAATGGAGTTTCTTGAGTACCATGGGGAGTAGAGAGAGTAGAATCTTGAGAAGGATTAGAGCTTGGATCATCCATAGCTCTGATACCATATAAAGAGAGAGAGACAGAAGAGAGGAATTTGTAATATGTTTTATTATCTTGATACTTTCTTACAAGAAGGAGACTGCTCTTATATAGGCAGCAGCTAATGAGAAAAAATATGATCCAATATTTATTGAATTGACCCAATATTTGCGGATAATCGCTGCTAAAATCAACACATCAATGACCTTCTCGGAGCAGCTAAGGAGCTAAGGAGACTGCTCATTTGTATTAGAAGAAAGAGTTCAATTACAAGAGTATGGTAACTACCATTGAAATGAGAAAAAATATGATCCAAACAGTTGAGCCATTGAAAAAAAAAATTATGTAAAAGCGAGGGGTAAAAAGGGAAAGTGTTCAAAAATGTAAAAACTGAAACTGGTATAGTTTTAATGAAATTTCAGCATGTCTGTGCACATCAATTGATTGCTGACTTCTTCCACCAGTTCTTGAATTTCTTAGCTCGATTCTCTGAAAATTCTGGTCCCCCTTTCCCTCAGTAGAATGAATTGCATAATGAGCAATACCAATCTTGATCTTGCACTGTGTCCAGTGTCAGTCAGCATGTCTGTAGGCCATACCAGCATCTGTGCCATAGGCATATTTGAATTGGTGGCAGCAGCCACTGTCGTACTCCTCAATCCCAATTCACAGAAGAGAGTAAGGAATCACGATTAAACCAACAGATAAACTCAATTTTCGATTCAAACTCAGTTTCTGATACAACGGCAGAGCCGCGAAAGTAAGAAGAGAAAAAAGGGAAAATTGCAAGAAAATGAGATTCAACAACATAGAAAAACGAAATCATAGACTAACTGCATATATATGGGCGATGCAACGCCAGCAGCTAGCAACTACTTTTATTCCTTCTGTCGCGCCTTCAACGATCAGGCGACATCTCCAATTTTAGCGTCAGAGCGGTTCTCTGCGCTTTCAACTATTTTGCAACCGCTTGGGCCTTCCTCTCCAGTGTCGCCCTTAAAGACCCTCTCCATTTCTGACTGAGGCGGGCCCCAAACACAGTGATTACCATCTTCACTTGGGACGCCAACGGTAACCAAGTCCAAATTAGACCCAATAAACCCCAATTCAATTCCAGTATCTGACATTCCCCCTCCCTTCAAAGATTTCTCGACCTCGAGAATAAATGCTGGAAATCGTTGAGCAATCATGTGGTATTCCTCCCACGTGGCATCTTCGATCGGTTGGTTGGACCAATGAATCAGAATCTGGACCACAGCTGCATTTCGTTTCTTTACCATTCTTCGACCCAATACCGCGACGGGTACAGATTGTAAATTACCGGTAGGCCCTAGTAAAGGAAGACTTGGGGAGACTGCTTGGCTGCAGCCCACCCTTAATTTGAGCTGGGATACATGAAATACGGGGTGTATCATTGACCCGGCCGGCAGATTCAAACGGTACGCATTTTCTCCCACCTTCTGTAATATCTCATAGGGCCCACTGTACCTAGGACTCAGTTTCTGGTTCCTCTGACCTGCAATGGAACTCTGCCGATATGGTTGTATCTTCAAATAAACCCAGTCCCCTTCTTTGAATGCCCGCTCACTTCTATGATTGTCAGCAAAATGTTTGGTTCTCTCTTGCGCCTTGGTCAAATTTGCTTTCAATTGCCTCAATGTTGCTTGTCTATCTCTGAGCATCGAGTCCACTGCTTCTACTTGACCTCTAGGAATACTACCCAGTCCCAATTGGGGAGGACTGTACCCATAAAGCGCCTCAAATGGTGACATTTTTATGGCTCTATGGTATGAGGTATTGTACCACCACTCGGCAAGGGTCAAATATTTTCCCCAATTCTTCTGTTTATCATAAACCAAGCACCTTAGATATGCTTCCAAGCACTGATTTACCCTTTCAGTTTGCCCGTCAGTCTGGGGGTGATATGCAGTGCTCATGTTGAGCTTCACCCCTAGTTTGAGCATCAACTCTTTCCAAAACCGGCTAGTGAACACTGGGTCCCTGTCAGATACAATATTTTTAGGAAGACCGTGTAATTTGTAAATGGAATCCATGAATACTTGAGCCACCATTGCTGCTGTATAAGGGTGAGAGAGGGGTAAGAAGTGAGCATACTTGGTGAGTCTGTCTACCACTACCATGATCACCTCTTTTCCATCTGACTTTGGGAGCCCCGTGATGAAATCCATGCCAATACTGTACCACGCTTCCTCAGGAATGGGTAGGTTTTGTAAAAGCCCAGGAGTGTGTATGTTTTCTGGTTTGTTCAGTTGGCACACCTCACACTCTCTGATGAATTTGTGGATATCTTGCTTAAGGTGAGGCCAATAAAAGAATTTCTTACATCTTTGGTAGGTGGCTGTGATTCCCGAATGACCACCCAAGTTGGATGCATGCATTTCCCTAATTAGGGCTTCTCTCCAACCTCCAGTATTCCCTACACAAATTCTTCCTTTGTACCTGATCAGATTCTGGTATTGAGTGAATTGATGCGCTTCTTGCCCTTCTACTTCCTTTGCTAATTTTGCCCTTAACCCTTTGATCCATTCGTCCTCCTCATAACTGTTTTGGATATCACTAACCCACTGAGGAATCAGCTCACTCACAACTGCCAACTCACCACTAACTACTGATTCACCTTCATCTCTTCTTGACAATGCATCAGCTACCTTGTTGTCAACCCCCTTCTTGTATTCAATCACATAGTCCAGACCTAGCAATTTACTAAGTCCTTTGTGTTGACTAGCAGTGTTAACCCTTTGTTCTAGCAAATATTTCAAACTGATGTGATTTTCCTCCTAAAAGGTAGTGCCTCCATTTGGTGATGGCTGTTAAGAGTGCTAGGAACTCCTTTTCATAGGTAGACAAGAGCTGATTCTTTGGACCCAGTTTCTTACTCAAATATGCAAGAGGTCTCCTATTCTGCATTAATACAGCTCCAATCCCCTCTTTACTCGCATCAGTTTCGATCACAAAAGGTTGAGAAAAATCTGGTAAAGCTAGTACTGGGGCTTCTGACATGGCTGTTTTTAATGCTTCAAAAGCTTTTTGGGCCTCTTCTTGCCATTTGAAAGCATCCTTCTTAAGTAAATCAGTTAGAGGTTTAGAAATTAATCCATACCCCTTAATGAACTTTCTGTAGTAGCCGGTTAGGCCAAGGAAGCCTCTTAAAGATCTCACTTCTTTTGGAACTGGCCACTCTTTCATAGCCTCCACCTTCTTAGGGTCAGTAGCTACACCTTCATGAGATATTATGTGGCCTAGGTATTCGATTCGTGTAACAGCAAATTCACACTTGCTCATCTTCAAGAAAAGTTGGTGTTGCCTCAAAACCTCAAATGCCTTCTTAACATGACCCACATGTGCATCAATGTCCCTGCTAAACACTAAAATGTCATCAAAAAAAACAAGTATGAATTTTCTTAGGTAGGGTTTGAATATGGTGTTCATGAGGGATTGGAATGTGGCTGGGGCATTGGTGAGCCCAAAGGGCATCACCTTGAACTCATAGAGTCCTTCATGGGTGTGAAAAGCTGTTTTGGGTATATCGGGTTCACTCATCCTAATCTGATGGTAACCAGATCTGAGATCGAGTTTTGTGAAATATTTGGCATCTTTCAACTCATCTAAAAGGTCATCTATGATAGGAATTGGATACTGGTTTTTTATGGTGTCATGGTTGAGTTTCCTATAATCTACACACATCCTCCAAGTGTTGTCTTTTTTCTTTACTAGTAGGATGGGTGAAGAGTAAGGACTGTTTGAAGGTTGTATGAAAGAGTTCTTTAGAAGTTCCTCAATGATTTTTTCTATTTCTAGCTTTTGGTAGTAGGAAAATCTGTATGGTCTGAGGGTAATAGGTTTGGAGTCAGGCTTTAGTGGAATTTGGTGATCAACACTTCTCTTTGGTGGTCGTGAGGTTGGTTCAGCAAAAAGGTCTTTGAATTCAGTAAGCAAGGGTTTGATTTGAGGAGCCATGGGTTGTATTTCTCCTTCTTCTATGTTCAAGCTAAACAACTGAGCCATAATAATCTGATCCCCATTCTTCCTTGCTTTGACAATATCTAGCACTTGTTCACATATTCTAATTTCTGCTGTTGCATTTTTTTCCTCCAAATCTACTATCTTCCCTTTATGCAGAAATTTCACTCTCCTTCGTCTCCAACTAGTGAACATGTCTCCCACATTGTAGAGCCAATCCATACCTAGTATGATATCATAACCATGCACATCTAAGACCCTCAAGTCAGCTTCAAACTCATGCCCCTGTAAGGAAAAAATCTGTCCTTTACACATTTCTTCAGTACTCATTTTGGACCCATTTGCAATTTGGACAGAAAGAGGGTTTGTTTTGCAAGTTTGTAATTCTAGGTTATGAACCAGTGTGGGATTTATGAATGAATGTGTACTGCCACTATCTATTAGGGCACACACAGGAGTTTTCTGAATTTCCCCTTGAAACTTAGAGTTTTGTGATTAGAAGGGGTGTTAGTGTTGGAGTTTTCACACATTGTCACCACAGCTTGTTCTACTTCTACTTCCTCAATTTCTCTTTTTACTCTCTTCTTCTTGCTGGTACAGGATTTGATTAATTTGCTCTTCTTGCCATTCATTCTCTTCCTCAGCATTCATGGTGTGCAGCAGCTTGGTTGTACACTTGTGCCCTTGCACCCATTTGTCATTACATCTAAAACACAATCCCAAAGCCCTTTTTTGGTCAAGAGTAAGATTACCACCTGGTTTAGAATTAATCAGCCATTTATCTCTTCCCCTTTGATCTCCTAGGGTAATTAGATTTGGGTTTTTGATATTCTGGTAAGTAGAGGGTTTGGATGTAATTTGTGACTTCTTGAGGGTGCTTTCAAGGAACAGCTCAATCTGCTTGGCATATTGAATTGCCTCATTCACAGTGACAAGTTTGAAAAGTTCTATAGTGTTTCTTATGTCTTCTTTGAGACCAGAGATAAAACCTTCTAAGTAAAACTCTTCATTAACAATCCCCTTTTTATATGTTAACCTAGCCTGTGCTTGAATGTACCTCTTGACGTACTCATCTACCTTTCCCACTTGATGCACACACTTAAACTCATCCACTGGTTTGCCCACACTGTCTGTAAAGAACTCCTTCACTATCTCTACCAGTACTGGCCAGCTAGGCTGCGGGTTGGAAATTTTATAACACCTAAACCAGTCTTTAGCTTCTCCCCCAAAATGCATAGTTGCCATCCGTGATTTGTACATCTCTTGGATCTGATACATCTCAAAATAAAACTCACACTCTTCTACCCATTCAGTGGGTTCCCTCCCATCAAAACTAAGGAAATCAAACCGAGGCAAGTGCCCTTTTTGCTGCTGGTACTCACCGTGTCTGGTATCTCGACCCCTTCGTCCCTCTTCTTCATCGTCATTTGACCCAGTGCGATAATTCTCCTCTGGCCCCTTTCCCGCCAACCTAGACCCGATTTGACTAGTCTCACCAGTCTCCAAATTAGTGCGGGTAAGCTGTGTCCTTAGAAGACGGGTGATTTCATCAAGCTGGTGAGTGGTGGCTGCGAGCTGTTGAGTGTTAGCAGCCAATTGGTGAGCGGCTGACCCCATCTGTGACTCTAGCGAACTCAATCGGTTGTTAACCTCTTGCTGAGAAACTTCAGGTGGAATGGACTCTGTTGGATTGTCGACAGTCTCCTCATTTGTGAATGGACGACGATTCTTTCCCGCCATTAATTCACCTTCTGCCGATGTCGCCGCTTCTTCCCCAGCTGCGATCGTGGGCTCTGATACCACTTGTCGTACTCCTCAATCCCAATTCACAGAAGAGAGTAAGGAATCACGATTAAACCAACAGATAAACTCAAATTTCGATTCAAACTCAGTTTCTGATACAACGGCAGAGCCGCGAAAGTAAGAAGAGAAAAAAGGGAAAATTGCAAGAAAATGAGATTCAACAACATAGAAAAACGAAATCATAGACTAACTGCATATATATGGGCGATGCAACGCCAGCAGCTAGCAACTACTTTTATTCCTTCTGTCGCGCCTTCAACGATCAGGCGACATCTCCAATTTTAGCGTCAGAGCGGTTCTCTGCGCTTTCAACTATTTTGCAACCGCTTGGGCCTTCCTCTCCAGTGTCGCCCTTAAAGACCCTCTCCATTTCTGACTGAGGCGGGCCCCAAACACAGTGATTACCATCTTCACTTGGGACGCCAACGGTAACCAAGTCCAAATTAGACTCAATAAGCCCCAATTCAATTCCAGTATCTGACAGCCACCCCCACGTATAATGCGCAAGTGAAACCACATTCATTGAAAATATGATGTACTGTCTCAGCAAGTGAAACCACATTCATTGAAAATATGATGTACCGTCTCAGCCTCCGCCTTGCACAGTATGCACTTATTGGGTATAATCAAACCTCGTCCGATTAGGTTATCTGTTGTTAATATTCGATTAAAGCCAACCAAAGACCTACATTCTTGGCAGTGCCTTGAGCGACCAAACCCTGCAAATCTGTGTGTTGACTGTAGTCTGTAGGGCCTCGGATCATTGCTTGGTACGCACTCTTGACTGTAGTGTTTCATCTCCAATAAGGTTCATCCTGGGATGCATCAGTGAGTACGATCTGTGACAGCTTATCCAAAACCTGATTTATTATTTAAGTTCCACCTGTGCACATGAAGCAATAGTGGTTCTGAAACAACTGTTAGCATCTGATTGTGCTTGGCCTAATTGAGCGTGATGTCCGTACATGTAGAATATGTGTATATGACCGGGAAAGTATGGCACCCTCCCTCCACCCCTCCCCCAAGTTCCATCACCCGGTATGAATCTGACGGACATTTTAAAAATTGCTTTAGAGTATCCTCCCGGAGTCCCATGGCTATGGCTGATGATGTCGTGGAGGCAGTGCATCTATATATAGGTTTCCATATTCGATGCTCAGGCTTGGTCTAGTACCAATGCCATTTCAATAGCAAAGCTCGATTAAAGATTGTCAGATCCATTATTGTCTGAAGGATAGTTTGGTCACTCATTGTCAGATCCATTGTTGTCTGAACTCGGGATGTGTCAGACATACGGCCATAATTGCAAACAATACCCACAGCAATTGTTCCCGGTAAAATTACATTTTGCCTTTTGTTGTCCACTTATGTGGTTTACTGCACACTGACACCATGGACTGTTATACATGCAAGAAAGGTTGCTTATGTTATGTCTGACAAAACCATTTGAAACAAATTTCCTAATTCAATATTGCGGTACCTATTTTAACATGAATATAAATATATGCATATTATTGTGCTACACTCTAGAGGGACAATTCATTTTCTGTTAAAATAAAACCATGTAAGAGGTAATACTACAAAACAGCAAGGATGTTAATTATATAAACATATAGTGTTCCAATGATTTTGGTTATAAAATAAGATAATTATACTTAATTTTGTGCCAGAATCACGGAGGATTGCTGTCAAATTATAGATTATGGAACTAAAAAATACATATTAATCTAGAATCCCTCTATTAAACATTTTGCAACTTAATTGAGTAAAGTACGCTAAAAATTATAATAAACATTTTACGGCTTTATTGAGTCAAGTACACTAAGAATTATAATGAACTCTAAAAAGATAGCATAAAATGAATAAATTAAAAGAAGAATGAAGAGCTTATATCTAATTGGCTCGTTTATGCTAAGGCCACTTCCATGACTTTGGCCATCGATGTGGTTGTTAGTCATATTATGCAGAAATGCAATTGTTACTTCTTGATAATCAGTTTGCAATACAGCTAGAGAAGTGTGCTTGTACTGGTAAGAGATGTTATACATTTTCATCATACTTATTTAAATAATATGAAGTTTTCACTGAAACCAAGAGGTACAAACCCAAGACACTTATTTTTCTGGTACGGTACTGGTAAGCATTAATCTATGCATATTATTGTGCTACACTCTATGGGACAATTCATTTTCTGTTAAAATAAAACCTTGTAAGAGGTTATACTACAAAACAGCTAGGATGTTTGTATAAACAAATAAAGTTTTGCAATGACTTTTGGTTATAAAAGAAGTAACTATACTTAATTTTGTGCCAGAAGCAAGGAGGATTGCGATGTAATCATAGATTATGGAAAATGTTAACAATTTAATTTGAAACAAGTATCAATTGGATTGATATAATTGCAGGTATCTTACCTGCCTTTTTTTCTGATGGATACCTCAATTATCCACACAAATAGCGGATATTTTCATATTTAAGTGAATGGCCACTGCTTGTATTTTATATTTATAAAAAAAAATTGAAATAAAAACTGGAATGAACCTGGAATCGGAGAAGATAGAAGTCAGAGGCTGAGCGGAGACGAGACGGTTTTTCTTCTCACGAAAGTAATCGGAGAAGAAGAAAGTTTCATCGAAAAAAATAATAAACCGCGCGCTGTGTATGATTTCCACGGAGCGGGAATGAAGAAATTCCGTCTTTTTTTCGGCTATCGCAATAGCCATAAATCAGGGAATCGGAATAGCAGGGAATCACCGATTACCTTATCTATTTCCTTGCTAATTTGCCAAACGCGGTAATGACATTCCAGGGAATTACAATGTCAAGGAATTGCCTTTTAAAAGCATGAACCAAACACCCCCTTCTTTCAATTGAATAACATTTTTGACTCGTAGTGATCCCATTATTTATTTTTATTATGAAGAGAAATGGGGTCATGCCCTCATTTGTATTAGAAGAAAGAGTTCAATTACAAGAGTATGGTAACTACCATTGAAATGAGAAAAAATATGATCCAAACAGTTGAGCCATTGAAAAAAAAAAATTATGTAAAAGCGAGGGGTAAAAAGGGAAAGTGTTCAAAAATGTAAAAACTGAAACTGGTACAAGTTTAATGAAATTTCGGCATGTCTATGCACATCAATTGATTGCTGACTTCTTCCACCAGTTCTCGAATTTCTTAGCTCGATTCTCTGAAAATTCTGGTCCCCCTTTCCCTCAATAGAATGAATTGCATAATGAGCAATACCAATCTTGATCTTGCACTGTGTCCGGTGTCAGTCAGCATGTCTGTAGGCCATACCAGCATCTGTGCCGTAGGCATATTTGAATTGGTGGCAGCAGCCACCCCCACGTATAATGCGCAAGTGAAACCACATTCATTGAAAATATGATGTACCGTCTCAGCAAGTGAAACCATATTCATTGAAAATATGATGTACCGTCTCAGCAAGTGAAACCACATTCATTGAAAATATGATGTACCGTCTCAGCCGCCTTGCACAGTATGCACTTATTGGGTATAATCAAACCTCATCCGATTAGGTTATCTGTTGTTAATATTCTGTTAATATTCGATTAAAGCGAACCAAAGACCTACATTCTTGGCAGTGCCTTGAGCGACCAAACCCTGTGAATCTGTGTGTTGACTGTAGTCTGTAGGGCCTCGGATCATTGCTTGGTACGCACTCTTGACTGTAGTGTTTCATCTCCAACAAGGTTCATCCTGGGACGCATCAGTGAGTACGATCTGTGACAGCTTATCCAAAACCTGATTTATTATTTAAGTTCCACCTGTGCACATGAAGCAATAGTGGTTCTGAAACAACTGTTAGCATCTGATTGTGCTTGGCCTAATTGAGCGTGATGTCCGTACATGTAGAATATGTGTATAGGACCGGGAAAGTATGGCACCCTCCCTCCACCCCCCAAGTTCCATCACCCGGTATGAATCTGACGGACATTTTAAAAATTGCTTTAGAGTATCCTGCCGGAGTCCCATGGCTATGGCTGATGATGTCGTGGAGGCAGTGCATCTATATATAGGTTTCCATATTCGATGCTCAAGCTTGGTCTAGTACCAATGCCATTTCAATAGCAAAGCTCGATTAAAGATTGTCAGATCCATTATCGTCTGAAGGATACTTCGGTCACTCATTGTCAGATCCATTGTTGTCTGAACTCGGGATGTGTGAGACATACGACCATAATTGCAAACAATACCCACAGCAATTGTTCCCGGTAAAATTACATTTTGCCTTTTGTTGTCCACTTATGTGGTTTACTGCACACTGACACCATGGACTGTTATACATGCAAGAAAGGTTGCTTATGTTATGTCTGACAAAACCATTTGAAACAAATATCCTAATTCAATATTCCGGCACCTATCTTAACATGAATATAAATATATGCATATTATTGTGCTACACTCTAGAGGGACAATTCATTTTCTGTTAAAATAAAACCATGTAAGAGGTAATACTACAAAACAGCAAGGATGTTAATTATATAAACATATAGTGTTCCAATGATTTTGGTTATAAAATAAGATAATTATACTTAATTTTGTGCCAGAATCACGGAGGATTGCTGTCAAATTATAGATTATGGAACTAAAAAATACATATTATCTAGAATCCCTCTATTAAACATTTTGCAACTTAATTGAGTAAAATACGCTAAAAATTATAATAAACATTTTACGGCTTTATTGAGTCAAGTACACTAAGAATTATAATGAACTCTAAAAAGATAGCATAAAATGAATAAATTAAAAGAAGAATGAAGAGCTTATATCTAATTGGCTCGTTTATGCTAAGGCCACTTCCATGACTTTGGCCATCGATGTGGTTGTTAGTCATATTATGCAGAAATGCAATTGTTACTTCTTGATAATCAGTTTGCAATACAGCTAGAGAAGTGTGCTTGTACTGGTAAGAGATGTTATACATTTTCATCATACTTATTTAAATAATATGAAGTTTTCACTGAAACCAAGAGGTACAAACCCAAGACACTTATTTTTCTGGTACGGTACTGGTAAGCATTAATCTATGCATATTATTGTGCTACACTCTATGGGACAATTCATTTTCTGCTAAAATAAAACCTTGTAAGAGGTTATACTACAAAACAGCTAGGATGTTTGTATAAACAAATAAAGTTTTGCAATGACTTTTGGTTATAAAAGAAGTAACTTAATTTTGTGCCAGAAGCAAGGAGGATTGCGATGTAATCATAGATTATGGAATTACAAAATACATATTAATCTAGAATCCTAGTATTAAACATTTTGCAGCTTAAGTGAGTCAAGTACACTAAAAATTATTATTAAACAATTTGGAGCTTAATTGAGAAAATATTTTGCAGCTTAATAAACAATGAGAAAAGTTTCAAAAATCAAATAAATAAAATACCATTTGACCTTCTTTAGCAGTTTTCTTGATATTTGTTATAAGCTTTTTTTTCTCTTGGGTTTGCAGTCCTGCCTTTCCCTTTCTATTTCTCCACTGGATCTATCAAACATTCTCTTATTGTCTCTTAGCAACAAATTACAGTTTTTTGC
This sequence comes from Carex myosuroides, assembly GCA_028015225.1. Taxonomy (NCBI): domain Eukaryota; kingdom Viridiplantae; phylum Streptophyta; class Magnoliopsida; order Poales; family Cyperaceae; genus Carex; species Carex myosuroides. The sequence continues at coordinate 8,625,967 of CM051488.1, forward strand.
TCCAAAATAACTAAATTAGCTTTTTATGCTTGACGAAATCACTCTCTAGAGCTTTTTGTTTTTCAACAGGTTTTAACTCTTTTGAATCCTTGATTGCAGCTCCTATAACATGCCCTTTGTTCAACTAAATAACATTTTGACTATAGTGATCCCATTATTATTATTATTATTATTATTATTATTATTATTATTAAAGGCTGAAGAGCCCATATATTACAAAGTATCTCAAAAATAAACCCTGTATATCCTCTAAATCCCAAGGAAACCCTTAAACAAGCCAGTAGTTGGTCTCAGCACTCGACACTATGCTTCATTGACAGAAATCAATAGCTAGTGGCGCAACCATGCCAGAAAACTGGTACAGGGCTACAAGCTAATCATTTCCAATCTCAGCTCCACACATTTGCATCACAGACCCTACTTAACCTGTTTATTAAACTCAATCTTTCTCTCATATGATCATTAAAACAAATTCTCTTATATAAGAACGTTAGAATTGGAGCTTATTCACTGCGGGCTATTGTTGAATTGATCCAATATTTGCGGATAATCGCTGTTAAAATCAACACATCAATGACCTTCTCGGAGCAAGCTCTTGAGATCATACAAACACACTTCCGAAATTTTGCATATAAATGTATGCTAACAAAGTTCTAACATATAGTTTAGAACATAACAAAGATATTGATGGGATGGTTGATGCATAAGAATTAAACTCCCCATTCATATCAAATATTGCAAAACACCTCCCAATTGTATGTATGACTTTATTGAAATTGGTTCTAATAACGTTCCCTTTCCTCAAGTGCAGTATCTATCAATGCAAAAGTTATGTAATTAATTGATGGTCTGATGCATACCTGCCATAAGCAAACTTTAGTCACATCATTATCTGAAGGATAATTATTTTGGTTAGTACGGTCACTCATTTTAGCTTGGTTAACGCCCAAATATTAATTACACTTCCATTGAATTAACAATAATTAAAAGTTAATATCATTATACTAGTACTAGAGCAATCAGGGCTTCATTTCAACAAACTACCCGCAGTTCGCAACATGACATTAACAATTTGAACTTGTACTGAAATCAAGTCCAAAAACCAAATTCATAGTTTGAATATTCACGGAAATCAAAATGAATCAATAGAAATTGGGAATCTGAAAAACCCATACTAGCTGGAGGAGAAGAGGAATTTGCCCCAGAACCGATGAATCCATGATGAATTGGGCAAAAGCAAGAAAGGTGAGCAATGGCGAGTAGCGGTATATATGTTGATCGCTCAAACAGAAGCGACCATGGCGGAGGCGTTGGACAAGTAGTATCAGACGCAGGATCGCCGAGAAAAATTAAATAAAAAAACTTGCTAATCACGCATGACACGTGCTACTTACCTCAGCCGGCTACGCAGAGAATGAGAGAATGCACCCAAGTCCGTTTATTTAAACACTAAATTCTAGTAAAATTTTCTTCGTGGGATTATTCTGTTTAAGCAAATCGGAAATCCGTAGGACCCATAGTATTTTTAGTTGTTATTCCTATCCCATTTACTCAGCGGAGGGCCGGAGGAGCTTTCGGCCAGAATGGGCCTTAATTGCGCAAGATGCAATTCTCAACGGTACAATTAAAAAAGGCCCGTTAAATTATTTGGAAAATAGTAAACTAATGGGCTAACCTGTGAGTTCAGGTGTAGTCCCTCATTCACAGCCCATCAATTCAATTTAATTTAAGAAAATTTGGGATTTGTATAAACAAATTTGCAGTACATTTTATTCTTTGGAGAATGCAGCGTATAACCCATCTGCCATCTATGATCTATCCAAAGTCCCAACACTTAAAATGACCTGAAAACTTAAACCAATTTCTTATTATTCAAATTAATACCCCAAAATAAATCTGGGCAGTACTTTCAGTTTAGATTACTGATATATATTAACTTCTATATTCAAAAAATAAATTCGCAACTATTATTCCGTGTGCATATAAATCATTTCATCTAAAATGTACAGATCAGATTTACCAATATCTAATGAATTTGATTAAGAAATAAAATAAGAAAAAAAAACATTTGGTATCTCAGTCTCTTAATTATATCATATTTTTTTTCTGGGCTGGCATGTAGAGAATCAATTTCACATGCTCCCAATAGGCTTGTGCTTAGTTGGAGGCAGATAATTGGATTTTGTATGATAATGGAAAATGTTAACAATTTAATTTGAAACAAGTATCAATTGGATTGATATAATTGTAGGTATCTTACCTGCCTTTTTTTTTCTGATGGATACCTCAATTATCCACACAAATAGCCGATATTTTCATATTTAAGTGAATGGCCACTGCTTGTATTTTATATTTATAAAAAAAAAATTGAAATAAAAACTCTCATGAATTTCGGAAATATAATTTTTTGTTTGTTCAAACTCTGTTACAGAAATTAAGTATTCGTCTCTTCATAAAGATGAAACTCATCACCCTTTATAGACAAGTACATTTAGAAAGGACATATTTGCACTGTAGCTGGCGCTTTCATTTTAACTAAATGACAAGGGACCTCATTATTTTCTCTAAAAAATGTATGGAGGGGAACTAAACAGCACTGGCCATCTGGCACAATACACAATTCAATAATATGCGTATCTCGGCTGTCACAAGCTATAATTAAACTATGAATTGAAAATATAATTTAGTAAAGGAGACCAATGATGTGGCTTCATTAAGAATCATTAATTTTTGCAATATTTAAATATGATTTGTGGGTTATGTATGAATGATTACGGACAAGATTTGGGGTCGCTTTTAGCCTTTGGATTTGGAGACAAGATTCGAGTGCCTTTTGTCCCACTAACGTAAACTTGAGAGAACATGCTAAGATGCTCCCTTTCTTAATATGATTTCATACTTCATAGGGACGACATTTTTATTAATATCCAAAGTTAATTACAAATTAATAAATATATTCAGAATCAGAATCAGTGAGTATTTCAAAAAATATCCAAATCGGTCAGATTCTGACCGGTTTTCTCTTCCTCCAAAAGCCGGCCAGAATCTGACCGGTTTCCTTTTTTTTTTTTTTTTACCCGTTTACATCCTATAAGGAAGAGGAAAGACTCAGAATCTGGTCGGTTTTTTTTTTTTTTTTTTTTTTTTAAGGAAGAGGAAAGACCTATATTTATAGAGTGTAAACGGGTAAAAAAAAAAACCGGCTAGATTCTGGCCGGCTTATGGGGGAAGAGGAAACCGGCCAGATTGGACATTTTTTGAAATACCCACTGATTCTGGATATATTTATTAATTTGTAATTAACTTTGGATATTAATAAAAAATGTCGGTTCATAGGGTAAGGGTAGGCCTATTAAAACCTAGCCTATATATATTCAAATCAATCTTTATGTACCCATAATTCTATTTACATATTTAACAAAATATTTATTTACCTTTCTTAATCAAACACATGGTGGCAGGTTGCCGAACTTGATCAGACAGTTTGAAAGAAAATCAACATATATATGTGTGTGTGTGTGAAAATGGATTACTTCGCTCTTACCCGGGACTCGTCCTGCATAAATTTTGACTATAAATTTGTGAGGAAAAGGTTTGAAATTAAAATAACACAAATTTACGACCAAACAGAGAGGGATGAGATCCATGCAAAACTAGACATTTTCAAATCGTAAAAAATACTTCTTTTGATCTCCTGAAAAGAAAAAGAAAAAAAGAAAATGAGTTTTTTTGAAGTTAAAAAATTATTTCCACATTTTTTTTTCTTTTTTCGGAAGGAAAAAATAAGGAAAAAAATTATACAAAAACAATAGCAACCAACTAGCAGGCATCTTTGCAGAAAAAAGTGTTTTTTATTGAGTCGGTAATACTGATACGTTCAGAAATAATAATTTTGGTCAATTTACTTTCAGCCATAGTTACTTTTTACTCCCGCGAATAGTGACATATTTTTATAGATACTATCAAAATATGACACAAAGATGAGATAGAAAACTCAAGCAAAGCGAAAGAACCTATTGATATAATTCGTACCTACTTTCTAGATGAATTGAGCATGTTGTTGAATAAAAGTCATGAGGTTTACAAGTGTAAGACTAGTAAGGATGGTGATGGGTTCAATCCATTACAAAAAAATACAGATTTTTGCTGCTCACAAGAGACATAAAAAAATACTGAATGTTATATTAAGTGGCCCTTTTTCAAAAAAAAAATGACGCTAAGATTCATAAACAAATTAAACCGTGTACTTATATATAGGCACAATAATTTTTATATATTTATTTTGTAAGTAGTTAAGTACTAGTAGACAAACAGGTGCAATTTTGACAATTAACTCGATTATAAATTAAAAGGTTGTCATTATACTCTAATCTACAATACAACCTTTTTTAAATAATATTCATGTTAAGTTGATAAATTATTAGTAATTATTTAATTGATAATTAGGCATCGGTCAATAGATAAAAAATTTACATAGCGATTTTGAGATTGGTAGGTAGAGAAATTGTGGTGGAAAGATAAGCCGACATTTTTATTAATATCCAAAGTTTAATACGAATTAATAAATATACCCAGAATCCGGCCCAATATCGATATATATCCAAGCCGGCCATTTTCTGGCCGGCTATGTACCTTTTTTTTTTCTTTTTTTTTTCCCGCATTAACCCCTATATATACCCTTTTTTCTCTCTCTCCTCTCACAATTCTCTCATCCCAACCTAATTCTCTCTTCTTCTTTGAGGTAAATTTTTTTTTTTATCTAATTTAATTTTTAATTTATTTATTTTAGAGTTTAGGATTTAAGTTTTAGGTGTTATAATTTAGATTATGTTGTTGTAATTTAGTGTAATTAGCTAAGTTAACCAATATTTAGTTTAATTAGCACAATTGACCAATATTTAGGGTATTTTGGCCTTTTTTACCATAATTATGCTGATTAAGCGTAATTTTACCGAAATTAGCACGTTTGACCAATATTTAGGATATTTTGGTCTTTTTTACCATAATTAGGCCAATTAAGCGCAATTAGTGTAATTAGCACCGATAACCAATATTTAGGGTATTTTGGTCTTTTTTACCATAGTCATGCTTATTAAGCGTAATTTTACCGAAATTAGCACGTTTGACCAATATTTAGGGTATTTTGGTCTTTTTTACCATAGTTATGCTGATTAAGCGTAATTTTACCGAAATTATCACGTTTGACCAATTTTTAGGGTATTTTGGTCTTTTTACCCTAATTAGACTGATTAAGCGTAATTTAGTGTAATTAGCACAGATAACCATTTTTTAGGGTATTTTGGCCTTTTTTACCATAATTATGCTGATCAAGCGTAATTTCACCGAATTTAGGTTATTTTAGATATCAGGATGCCTAGAGCACGGTCTACCCAGCGTCCAGTGTGGACGAGCCGATCAGTACTAGCAGCACGGAGCACATCAGTCCTCTCCTGTGGATTCCCCACAGCGAGCACCGAGTCTCACTAGCTTCTCGTGAGGTACGTTCTTTTTCTTATATTTTCATTAAATTTTGTTGGATTTAAATTTTATTATGTTGTCACCATGCGGATTACATTTTTCAACGCAGGACACGGATCTTCTAGATGTGAAGTTGAGGTGCGTTCACATGAGGTACTACGAGGTGATGGAGCCGTACCTCGTCAACCTGGGTCTCTACCAGGTTGTGGACATCGTGCGGACAGAGAAGAGCATCATCAATGCATCTCTCATCGCTGGACTGGTGGAGCGATGGCGTCCCGAGACGCACACGTTTCACATGCCATTCGGAGAGATGACAGTGACTCTCCAGGATGTGAGTGCTCTCTGGGGTTTGTCTATCCGTGGCACACCCGTCGGCGGCGTCTCTGACAGCACCAGATTCGCAGGTTATGTCGATGAGTTATTGGGAGCTGATCCTTCCTATATCATTGGGGAACATGGGAGGTCGAAGTTCCATTTGCGGATGACGAGGTTACGGCAGCACTTCATCGCGGGTCTCTCGGCAAATTCCACCGAGCTGGAGATTCAGAGGTAAATTTTTATTAATATCTACTAATTAATTTATAATACGATGATTCTATTAGAATTTTTATATGTTTTGTATTGCAGATATACACGGGGCTACGTGATGGACCTTTTTGGTTCTGTCATATTTCCTGATTCCAGCGGTGATCAGATGCCGATGATGTATCTCCCGTTGCTGATGGACATTGAGCGGCCGTCGTCGTACAACTGGGGTGGAGCTGTCCTGGCGCATCTGTACTACCACCTGTGTCGTAGTAGTGAGGTAAGTCACCAACTCTTATGTTATAATAAATTATTTAATCAATCAATCCATCAAAATACACAGACGTGTAATGTTCTTGAAAATGAAGCCGACGGCGAAGCAGATGTACGGGCCGGTACTCCTGCTTCAGCACTGGTCGTGGTCACGGCTACCGGTGGGCCGTCCTATCCCCAATGAGGCGCCGGATTGGGGAGAGCCAGATGTGTTTCACTGCCCGACATACGCCAAGAAGTGGTACGGTTTCCACAACTACCAGGATCGGACCCACGGTGCTACCGTTGGGATCAGGCCAGTCCGGTCAGAGCTTCAGAGTTTGACTGAGCCTCTTGTTGAGTGGACGCCGTACGATCAGTTGTACGAGGAGTTCCTCTTGCCGGGCAGTGTGACTGACGAGCACGAGCGGGAGATGTGGTTCTATCGAGGTCCACTCATACATTTCTGGATAGTGGAGCACCACTACCCAGATCGGGTGCTCCGCCAGTTTGGACGAGCGGCGTTGATTCCCATTGACCCATCTTTGTCGAGTTACACGCACAGAGACCTGCACCGGTAAGTCGTAGTCTATTGTATTTATTAAATAAATCATATTACTTAATAGTTTTTTATTGCAACTAACGTCTTCTTTACAGCGTTACCCACCGAGGGCGACTGGATAAGGACTGGAGCACCCATTTCGATCCATACTACAGGACGGCCCAGGATCCTCAGTATACAGACTTCTATCACGAGCCAGTGCTGCTTCAGCAGACCCAGGGGGATCCCCAGTTGAGGTACGATGTATGGTACACGCAGATCTGCATGGCGAGTGTCTATCTGCAGGGTGATTACGGTGCCCATCTCCGCGACAGGATCAAAACGGATGATGGTTACCATCCCAACGGTCGTGGATGGGCTCGCCAGGTAAAGCACCTACAACCAAAAGGTTTGATCTAACTTAGTAATACATCAAGGTTTGATCTGACATGCTAAATTTTTTGCAGCTTTTGGCCGCGATCAAGGAGTGCGGGCATGGGATCCGCATGCTGGGAAGGAAGAACTGGAGACGGCTTGGGTACCGCACCCTCAAGAAGAATGCGAATGTGGTTGAGGATGCCGGGCACGGTGGAAAGATCATCGGTATGCTGCGAGACGCCAGAGAGAACATCAACTGGCGTGAGATAGATCCGCAGGAGCTCGATCCGAGCCCGGTTCTGTTAGATGATATGCCATCTTCCCCCGATTCACATCCAGAGTGGGACTACCATCGTTGGGTATTGTCCGACATTGGGTGGACGGCATGGTACGACGAGCATGGACGTCCGGTGCAGCCATATGTATGTCATACTTCAGTATCTGTCAGGTTTTAATAAATTTCTTCATTCAGATCAAATTTAATAATTTATGTGTATGATTGCAGGGTCCAGCAGAGATGCCACCACAGCCACCACCTGCGGAGACCGATACTTCTGAGTACGAGTCCCTCTCGTGCAGTCTCCATGAGTTCGATGAGAGTTTCATGTCGGTACCGGCATGGCCCCGATATGGCACAGAGATGCCGCATGATGGAGAGGCTAGTGGTAGCGGGTCTTGGTTCTTGTGTTTGAGCTTAGTCAGAAAACCATCATATGGGGTTTCAAAAGTTCGAATATGAAAATGTGATCACGCCTTGGTTGTAATTAACCAAAAAAAAAGGCTGAAATTTTGTAAAAATAAATAAAATATGAAAATAATGCAATTAAGTCAAAATTCACCCTTTATCTATCATTTTATTTTCGAAACGTATCATGTTATAAATTATTTTGAAAAAAAATTCGATTATAAATCGTAAGTCGTAAATTATAGAATGCCGTATATCATGTAGTTATAAGAGTATATGTGCTATATTGTTTTATGGCAAATTTTTCTATGAACTAATACCCGACATTTTTATTAATATCTAGAAGTTGAATAATGTGGGTTAAAAAAAAAAATAGATAGGTACTGTCGTCAGTCAATGTGATGATATTGATGTTATTTTTGAGGTATTTGTTTTCACTATGAGACAAGTCCCATCAATATCATTACATTAATATCATCAGTCAATGTTTCCGACAAGAGTAATAATTAAGCGTGTCCTTCATATTGAATTGTCATATGGTTACAAAAAATTTAAACAAAAAATTTCAAATTTTCAGTGTTAAATTTCAATACTTTGATCTTCATAGTGTCTCTCTCAAAAAAAGGAAAAAAAAAAAAGTACATAGCCGGCCATTTTCTGGCCGGCTTAGGGAGGGTACATAGCCGGCCAGAAAATGGCCGGCTTGGGTATATATCGATATTGGGCCGGATTCTGGGTATATTTATTAATTCGTATTAAACTTTGGATATTAATAAAAATGTCGGAAAGATAAGTCTGTTGAATATTATCATATCATTTGCTTGAGAGAATTTTTATTAACAAGGGTCACATGTCTTTTCACGACCTAGCAAAGCAAACAAAGCATTTCTCAATTATTCTGGGCTTCTACCTTCTAGCTACTGCACTTGGGCTGCGGTCCCACATGGCTCCTTTTCATTGGCGGTTGATCTCTGTATTAGGCCGAAAGCAAGAATGATTTTTAGGCTCGTTAGGCAGATTAATAAAAAAAATTAAATACTTATTTAGACAATCTTAACAACACTTTTTGAAATCATATAAAAATATAAAAAATATAAATTATTTATTTGACATTTTTTTATAGATTAATTATGTATCATTTTTCATGCAATTTTATTATCATTTAATTCTCCACAAAACATCTTTGATGAACAACGGAATGTGCAACAAATTTCATCATTTTTTATTCACTTGCACGCAATTCAAAATCACAAGTTATTTTTTACGGTTGTTAATTATTTTTTTGAGATAAAATGGAGGTTTGGTCTTTCAATTATAAATATTCGTAATAAGAATTCTTCATTTTAATTTTAAAATTGTCAAATTAATAGTTTTCAATGGATCTCATTTATTAACAACTATTACTAAAATAGTGTTTTTCGAATAACAAATATATGGATCGGAGATATAATAACATTATTTTTACACTATTGATTTTTGGTTCTGTGTTCATGTGACTTTACACGGCCATCCTTACCCCCCCCCCCCCCCTCTATTTTTGAGGAATTGAAATCTGCTGAAATCCATCATTCGTGAACAGTGTTCCTGAAATTCCGAATCTAGCAATCTAACTTTTTCTATGCACGCATCTCGAAACAGTTAATTTTTCTATGCACGCATCTAAAAACAGCTTGACGGCTGGATTGAGAAAAACAGGAATTTCAAAAACACTGTTCACGAATGAGAATTTCAGCAGATTCGTTTCCATTTTTGAGAGATTAATAACCAAATGAGTGCAAGAAATAAAATGTTTAGCCTTGCACAGTAACTGCATGTTTGGTAAGTACTTTAACGGTGTTTTAAGTATCATTAAAACGTTTTAAGACACCTAATAGAAGTGCCTTTTACACTGAAAACAAGGGAAAGTTAAACCATTTCATAAAGTGAATTGAATTTCTGACACATTTTTTTTTCTAACAACTTCACTTTATATAAGAATTAATTTTGTCTTTATATAAGAACAAAAGTACTTCACTACTACCCATAATAACAATATTGAGGAATTGTTCAAGAATTTATTTGTTTTCAGCATATTTCTCTAGCTACTCTATAGATGAATTAGACAAATACCGAAATTATTCATGTATTTTATAAATTATTTTATCTTATTCACATAATTTTATTTGCTTTATGTAAAAGCTAGAATTGTGTTTTACTTGTGTTCATGATAAGAAAATGAATTATATTTTGAGTTAGATCTGTATAGTATCCGAGTCATTAATTTAACTCTCGCCGAATTAGTCTCATATTCTTAATTTATTAAAGAATGGGGATCACTTGACAATTTATATCAAGTGACTTGAAATTTCTACGGTTCGAAATTAGCAATCTTTAATGCATCAAACGATACTTAAAGTCGGTAAAATTTAATTATTTTGGTGTCCATTTGTCCATTAACATACTTATAAATTTACTTTTTAATTTATAATTTTATTTTACTTTTTTTTTTTAAGTTATTGTGAAGATTGTCAAAATAAGTATTGTCAAGTGATCCTCCTTTTTGTAAATATTTAGTATTTATTTGAAGAGCAGTCCGATTCTAAGAAACAACAAAGTCCAAATTGTATAATGACAATTATGGATTTCATTTTTTCAAAAAAAAAAAAAAGAAGACAATTATGGATTTCAAATCGGTCAATTTTACTCAAAAGTCTAAATTGTATGATGACTTCAAATCGTTCCAAACACTGTTCCTGTCTTAACAAGTTACAATATATGGATGTATTTCATTTGTATGTTATTTTAGCGTGGGGAAATGAAAAACAAGCACTGTACTTTTAGAACATTATAATAATATCCTGAAATAATAATAAAGAAATTTCGATCCATATCTCCAAGAGAAGGCATAAAAAACAGATATACTTTTAAAAAAATCCTGTACGGACATAAAAGTATATGTCAGAGACCATCTTTCTTTAATGCCCATTTGAAATTTATGAGGGAAGAAAGACTGTTTTGGAATCTTTTGATTTTTCAATAGAATGGAGCCAGGAGGAACAATTGAGAGTCCGAACAATGCGCAAGTTTCACATGGATCTGCTTCTCCATGATATAAATTCCTGTGTTTTGGAGGGTATGCATCAATTATTTTACCTGCCAGGGATGCACTAGGTATTTCCAAAATTTTAAAAGCATGTCAATTTATTTGACTTAATTTTTACCAGTATTATATGTACTCCTTACTCCTTAGCAGCCACTGCTAAGTTCTAAAAAAAAAAAATTTACCAGTATCAGGTTATCACTGGCACTATCTCATCCCCAAAAACTTCACTGAGACTGTGATAAGTAAATTTTTTATCTGTATCACTTCATAGAATATAATTTACAATTTGAAGTTATTTTATATATAGAGAGTTGTGGATGACACATTCTGGCAGAAAAAATGAAATTACCAATTTTTTTTTTTCTTTTTTGATTTTTTTTTAAGGAAAATTAGAAGTCAAGCTAGCCTTAATTTCCGAAATAAAGAAGTAGCCTATTCACAGCGTAACCTCTAATTCCTTGGTTGACTAAATATTTGTACAAGGACTATAATTAAAGTTGGTTTGATTGGTTAATGATTATTTTATTTGTCGTCTCATGAATAGAAGATTAGAAGCCCTGTTTTAACAAACTGTTTTCTGGTTTTAAGGACCACTGATAAACTGACAAGTATAAGCGCATTTATGAAATTATGATATATACAGGTCTAATCATAATTCCAATTATCAATGATCATATCGATATAATTTAACTACCTGTGTACATAGAATATGTGTAGTGGTCCTAAAATAGTATATCATTTGTTTCTATATTCATCAATTTATACTATACCTAACTGTGTTATTAAAAAGAAAATCCAAGTCACGGGAAAACCTAATTTTATTGATTCCGATCCCAAATCCCAAAGCGTTGGGGGTGATGACTGATTGACTGATGAGATATAATTGAAAGAAAATAATGAGAAAAATATTTCAAAGAAGATCCATTGCGGGTCCCAGGATAATTACAGTCCGAATCCACGTGAGACAAAGATCAGCAAAAATTGTGTAAAAACCTAAAAATAATTGGCCTCTGGTCGCACGTGTTCCAACTTTGACCGGTTTAAGGGAACGAGACGATAAAAATATCTTTCAGTTTAAACTTAAAACCAAATGATTTTCCTAATAACTCCTTTTTAACAAAATATCATAATAGAATCAACTTCTTTTAATCCTTCCCTTCCCTTCTTTTTTTCTTCCCATGACGAACTCTCAATTTTATTTACATATATTTGTAATTTTATGTTTATTAAACATAAAAAAAACAACAACTTTTAATATTAATAACTCATAAAACTTAGCTTCACATTTAGAAATTATTTATGAAGTATTAAATTTACAAAATACAATGTCATACGGACGATTCTTCAAAAAATTCTAACGCAAATTAGAAAATTATTACCATCAAAAATTTCAAATTTTCATTAATTGCCTGATGTTTCCGGTTTGATGTGTCAAATTATCTTACCATGTATTTTGATCAAAATAAAAGGTAACTTTTAGAATGTTATGGTAGTGTGTAATTAGAAAGTCAAATTTAATAGAACAAAACACGAGAAATTGGAAATAAAAAGTACGAATATCAAGAAATTTACATTTTACAAAATGTCGTATAATATTGCTTGAGTTCTCGAAAAATGACTATTATGTCCGTAATATGATAAAAATATATAATTGATATACAAACTTCTGATTTGTAACTTATGAAAATAAATAATTCCGTGTATTCAAAAGAAGGGTTTAAGTGCCTTCATTTAAAAATGGGATCCGTATCTTTCCAAGTACCTAACTCAACCTGACTGAAACAAACGGCCTAGATTTACTCTTAACCAGTGACTACTCGGGATGGCGCAGACCGCAGGGGCAGTATTATTGTGCTTTGAAATTCGTGTCAATTTAAACATATGGGCTGAGAGTAAATCTGGGCCATCTGTTTCAGTCCGGTTCAGTCTAGTACCTGGGAGGATGCATGCCAATTCCTTCATTTGTGCCACCATCGTGCCTTCAGGTTTTAATTTTCTAATAACATTTTTTTTTTAAAGTTATATGTCAAAATAAGACCATTAGACGTGATCTATATTATTTTCTCCACATGCACATAAAAAATTTATCACATTTCAATTTTGTTTTTATATAAGTCAATAAGTTGAAAAATCAACGTCCAAAATTTATCCATATCAATGTATTTTTTCAAGCAAAGTGAAAATGTCATAATTTTTAATATGTACATGGAGAAAATAATATAGATCAAATCTAACGTTTTATTTTGATATTTGAGTTTACAATTTTTAGTTATTTACATTTAAAAAATAGAGACATGATGGAGGCACAAAAAATAGAGGCATTTGAACCCTCATTCAAAATAGTATATTTTGAAATTAGTAATTTTATTTGAGAAATATAATTTAACTAAAAGAACGAAAAGATAGAAATTTATTCGGTTTATAATTCAATCAATATTATATCTATTTATAATATTTAAGTTCCTATTATTCATACCTTGGTATTTCGAAGTTCTAGATATTCATACTTGTAAATTTGAATTTTTAATTAACTATTTCCCTTAAACTAATTTAAAAATTGAGTACTTTTTAAAATTCAAAGACAATTTGACTATCTAAAATTTGAAAGTTGAAATAATTACAAAATATTGAAAATGCGAGAGTGCAAATTTAACATTTTTACAAGTTTTGCTCTTCGGTTTGTTGTGTTATTTAGCACAGTTGTAATAATAATTAATATTAATCATTTTTATGTGTGCGAAAACATGTAGATGATATCAATTAGCTAAAAATTAGCCTCTATAGGACTTCATTAAAGAGATCCAGCTAACTCAAAAAATTATTTATTTTAAAATGGACGACTCAGAATAATTCTGATAAGGTATTATCTTTATATGTCCGATTTATCAACAGGATGTCAGATTTTTAATTTTTATTTTCTTTTCTCATCTAACCGTTCAATTTTTTTCATTCATAAATTTTAACGAAAATCAACGGTTGAATAAGAAAAAACAGGTTCTGCACATATTTCATTCCACAAAACCTTATGAGGTACTCTCTAGTCGGTATAATTATTTTTACATAGGATCGATTTGGAAACTCAAATTTAATTAAAAAACTAGAGCACCGTTAAACAACCAATTCACTGTATATATATAAATAGGTACAAAAGCAAGGGTGTTGGTACAAAACAAGCGAATACTTTAATCGTGGTAAAAAGGTTTGTGGATGAGGTAGAGAACAGTGAGGCGTGTGACACGTGGCAAATGGAGAGTGATTCTCCTCCCACCATGTCCATGTGGACCATGTCCATGTCCATGACCTATCACATCATGTCAAATCAAAACTTTCAAATAAGAAAAACTATTAGTTTTTGGCTTTTATCAGAAATTTTAAAGCACACAGATTTCGATGAAAGTGGGGGTGTTCTGTTTTCTGATGGAGATCTTCTGATCTGCTCAGCCTCAGAGTTATCTGTCTCTTGACTCTGCCCCGTTCTATCACCTCAGGATTTTCTCTGCCCACAACGGATCAATTGTAGTGTTATTATGAAATTGAATCTACGGTATTTAATTTAGGCCAAAATAGAAAAATGGTACAAGGAATATGAATAAATATATTATATTACGACGTGACATATTCAAATATTATTTTTGTGCAACAAGCTTTTCTTTGAGAAGAATCGAGCTTATTCACAGGAAATATATTTTCTGAGCTTATTCTTTTGACTTTTTACGATTCTTGTGATTCTTCATATTCGGTTGATTATTATGATTTGTGTGATTATGTTGATTCTTCTTATTCTTATATTGGTTAGATTATGTTTATTTTTCTGATTCTAGTTCTTCTTCATTGAAATCTGAAATCTTTTCAATACTAAATGATGGAAGTGATTAAACGAATTCACAAGATAATTCAAAATTTGAGTTTGTCCGTGATGAAATTTTCTAATAGGTCCAAATTGAGTAAATGATTTAATTTTAGACAAACTCAAAATGTATCTCAAAAAATATTTTTTGAACAAGAGATATCACAAATGCGTTGAACTTGATCTACAAAATGCAAAACTATTTGTATATATCACCTGATTAGTAAAAGAAAAAATTGTAAGCCTTTTGTACGATTTTTCTTTTGAAATGTGATTAAGAGATAACAAATTGTATATAATTAAGCTCGAATATAAATATTTTGAATTTTTTTTAATAAACTCGCAAATATTGAAAATTTTATAATAGAAAACAAAATCTGTAAAAATGCCATGATTATATATTATAATTTTCTTGCATTTGTTCTTTTCAACATGAAAATGATTTTCTTGCTATGATAGTATTATACTTGCTAATTCATTTATGGTATTATACTTTTGTACCCAAAACCAGCTAAACAATTCAAATATCTGTTCAATAATATTGGATCTCAATTACGAAAATGCAACTAAAAATTTGCACAGAAAATCAGCACCCCTTAATAAGATTCTTCATTGTGAGGTGCCCATACATACATACGGGGACAATAATTTGTGAAGGCCATAAAACCCAATCAAATCAAATATTAAAATATTTTCCTGAAAATTTCAGATTTTTCAGTGGACACGGAAGCTAGTTCAGTTCAGCTGTGGTGTTACTAAAAGTGGGAGTAAAATCACAAGTCTTTTCACTTTAATTTCTCGCGCAGTTTTATCCCCGATTTAGCAAACTGCATGTCAGATAAAAACACACTCGTGTTGTCTTTCTGATCAATTTAATTCTTCCAACTTTTTAATTGAATGCATTGTATACATGAAAGCATTGGATACTGGATAAAAATAATATTTTAATTTTTAATTTTTAATGTTCTAATTTTTAATTTTTAATTCTCTAACTTTTAATTTTAATTACTAATCATAATTCAAAAAAACTTATTCTAATTTAACTCTAAATTTAACTATAATTACAAATTGAAATTCCAGAGGAGACAAATAAAATTTCAAAGAAGACAATATTAATTCGGACCTATAGATCTTCATAAAAATTCAAAATTCAGAGGAGGGCAATTGCCTCCCTAACTGGATCTACCCTGTCAGTATCAAGTATCAACTACGTGCATTGCCTAATGTGGATTGTTGGATTTGAAAACAACTGAAAGAGTCGGGATCCATTACAGTGAATTAGTTTAATAATTTTGATAATCACAAGAATAAATTGTTTTGGACCATAAAAAAATATTGGTTTTGTACCTATGAAAAAATAGTAAATAAATTCTAAAAAATATAAAATTTGATCTTCAAGCACATTTTAATATAGAGATTATGTTGAACGGTTCATATCACTTGTTTGAATTTTGAAATCGTAAATAAGTATGTGGAGCATGAATTGCATCAAAACAATGAATCATTTTAATCCTACTCTATTAATATTACACAAAACTGTAAATTCCAGCAGCTTTTCAGATTTTTTTTATTACAGTCAAACTTATGCCTCTCCCAAGAGAGACAGAGCTAGTGTCACTGCACTAAATATGTGGTTCTCAATTAATTCATAATTAATATGTAAAAATAATTTGCTTAATAGAGAGAAAAAAGAGTCTATTTTTACAATATGGTAAATTATTACACTTGGTTAAAATGATATCTTAGGACATTTTTTCGTAGTTAATTGTGTTACTGCTCATCTCAAATAAACTCTTCTTTCACTTAACCATTAATTGTGCTACTTAAGACGCTAATGTGTGCCTTAATTTATTTTCATTTCTCCCAAATAAAATTCGATAATGTGTCGAATTCCTTTATCGGTCTCTTTCCGTTCCTTGCTCTCTTCTTTGGTTAAGGTGCACATTTCCGTGAGTATATAATCATGAGATTACTACTGCATCATGAAATCTAGATAAAATGTTGCGTTATATGCAAATAGGAACGAAAGTTTCATGTGTGATTGTTCATTTAAAAATCTTCTTTTTACATAATTTCCATAATATTACTCAATTTCCTCACATGCATGCTTTCGGATAAAACTTTGTTCTAGAAGAGCTAAAGAGAGAGGTCCAAGGATATGTAAATTGTTGGGAGAAATGAGATAAATAATTAATATTACAGTTGTGAAACTTATAATAATATTAGGCCTCGTTTTGTTTTAACAAGTTTTTATTGGGCTTAGAAGGCAAAAGAAATTAAAGAAAAAAAAAAGCGAATACTTCATGCGTGGTGGATTATAGTTGCTTTATAAACTTTTACAAAAAAATATTGCTTTATAATTATTACAAATAATCGTGCTTCTCATTGGAGGAAAAAAAATATAAAATTATGTTTCAATCTTAATTTGATTTTCTAAAAAAAAAAATGTTTCAATCTTAATTTAAAAAAATGACGGAATTTTTATGAAAATATAACCTATGTCTATATATTGTATAACTCAGAATAATTTGACAGCTAGCTAGTAGAATTCGATACCTTTTTTTTTTTTTTAAAAAAAAAATCATTTTAATGCTTTTCTGGTACTGGCCATGTGTCCCTGACCCTGACTCCCTGTTTATTATAAAAATTTCTCACAATGTATAGAATCCTGTCACGCAGTGTGCAGAGTGCAGACACATTTTGTCTAATATTTTTATTTTCCTGTTTTCTTTTTGCATCTTCTACTTATAGCTAGCTAGCCTGACAGGAACTACATTCTTAATTTTGTTGTTATTCTCTGATTGGCGGTGCAAAAAATGTAAAATAGAAAATATCTGAGTAAGTATGACACTATAATAAAGCAGGCATCAAGTAATGGAGATTACAAGTTGCACTATTTGATTGTTTTGCTATTTGGGGAACTAAGAAAATATATGAGCGCAGAGTTGCATGCAAAGCAATTAATGAGTTCACTGCTTGCCAAAGGAAAATTCATATTTATATGTATAGTGTTATGACTTATCCACAGATGCATTGTGACTGAGTTAATTAATAGAGGTCATCTATAAGAAAATTAATCTACAAATGCAATTTCCATTAAAATTTAGCACCCTTTTCTAGAAGTTATTCGTAATGAAAAAATAATTTCAAGATGTACACTGCATGAAGCACAAATTATACATATTGATTATTATATTATCTGATACTGAGTTGAAAGTTCTGACAATTTGAAATGATAAAAAGGTTGTTTAACAATTAATGGAACAAAGAATAGTATATATAAATTGGAAGTATTAGACATTTTTTTAATTGCCAGTAGTGTACAGCAACGATGGAAACCTAAATTTTATATACACCACTTGGTCCCTTCAATAGTAAATTAATTTATATCAGCTATTTTAATTACAAATGTCAGCATTATTTAGCGGCACTTCTTTAACAGTGTTTCATGCAACCAGCATTAATATCAGATCTGAATATTAATGAACACCTGTTTCAATATATATCTCCATCACTGCATGATCCCGGGAGACTAACTTATTGACATAACCTTCGTTTTAGTGTTTTCAGATTTAATGAGGTACATAGGATGCAAGACGAGATCCGAACCGTTCATTTTAATCTGATACGAACCTTTGAAGGAATTTCGTAAATCAGAAAGGACTTCGCAAGAGATAATTCCTCTTTCTCGCACGCTATTGCATTCTTTATGTGTGTTGGTTAGTACATTGACATACATAGTAGCTTCTCACTACTACAGAAACACCGAGTGTGTATGGTTAAAAAAGAAGGATAGACATGGTTTTGCGATCGTGTCCGTGAACGTCGTGTATGAAAACACCAATCATACACCGTTTTAATTAAAAAAATAAATATAATTCATATTTTTTTTAAAAGGACCAACGAAATCCTAGAATGGAATTCAAATTAAACACCACATTTATCAATGTACCAATGCAAAAACATTAAACTAAATTTAATAAAACTAGAAATTTAAACAGAAACATACCAAAAACACTACATATACCAATATAAGCAACATTTACAATTATATTACACAAATTGTTACATAAATAACATTCTAACTAAAAAATGAAAATAAAACAAAAAAACACTAGATTTGAGACTTAATATATTTACATGAACAATACCTACGATAAAAGTATGGTAAATGAGTACAAAATAAAAAATTAGAAAAGAAAAATTTAATAGGAAAGTTCTAACTCAAGTTTTGAATAAACAACTGTATATAATGTGCTCCAATATTCATACACAATTAATTAAAATTGAACTATGTACAATTATTTTCAATCGTACACGGTTTTTAATAAAGAACAATGTACGAATGTTGGAGCTCATTTTTGGATGCACGCTTTTTTACTTTGAACACAAAATTAATAGAAATTTTGAAAAAACGTGTGTGATGTACTGTGTATAATTAGCGTTTTAAAAAAATGATATATATAAAGGTGTCTGATTTCTACATTGAAAATGCAATAATGGAATCAACAGTAGTTATTATGATGTTATATAATTAAGCTGGACTGTTCTTCGGCACATCTAACTCAAATCATAATATCTTATTGGTCGACAAAACTACGTGGGAGGTTAGTGCTGACAATGTGCAATTAGTAAATCCCCAGTCGTGATAATTAACAATTGAAAGTGGGTACGTACGAATTTGTGATGTTCAAATTCTCCCAGGGACAAATTGATTAGTGAAATTTGCTGCTCATCTCTGTATATATATATATATATACGTAGGGTGTTGAGTAGGTATACGGCTGTACCTGGCGCCGCTAGCTGTTGACAATTGTATTTACAATAAAATGAAACAGAAGGTCGACTTAATATATATAGTAGCATTGATGTCAGTGCGTTGCGTGCATGCATGGTTCTCCAAGTTCATGAATAGATAGAGACGAGAAAAACAAAATTAAAATAACATAACTTAGTATATTTATATTCTGCACACATTTTCTTCATTTATAAGATTACTTTTATGTTTGCAGATGGTGACATATTTTTTTTTTTAAATATCTCTACTTATCGACATTCATCGGTATTTATATTTTTTAATATATACTTAATGATAAAAGTAGTAACCAGAAACAAAAATATTTAAGACTAGAGATATTTATTTCACAAAGTCTTTAAGTTAAACTTAATATCATTTTGCATAGACCGCCCGTAGCAGCCTCACGTGGGCTGTATTTGTTTTCTCAAGAGGCTTTTTTGTGGAACATGTAGAATTAGGGTGTTCTTAAGCTCACTAAGTCTTTTTTGAGCTTAATTCAAAAATTTATTGAATTGATTTCAAGTGATGCATCTAAATTGTTGAAACCGATCTACTTCACGAGTGATGCATTTACATGTCAAATTTATAAATTTTCGAATTAATTTAGTATAAAGTCAAGTGGTAAGAAAAAAATATGATTTATAAGTTAATTTTAATGTATTCATTTTTCATTATTTTTTGACTGCTTGACTATATATTAAATTAGTTCGAAAATTTAAAAACTTGACATGTAAACTTATCACTCGTGAAGTAGATCAGTTTCAACCGTTTGGATGTGTCACTTGAAACCAATTTGATGGGTTTTTGAGTTAAGCTCACCAAGTCTGTTTGTGAGCTTAATTCAAAAATCTATTGAATTGGCTTCAAACGATGCATCCAAACCGTTGAAACCGATCTACTTCACGAGTGATGAGTTTACATGTCAAGTTTTTTAAATTTTCGAACTAATTTAGTATAAAGCAAGTGGTAAAAAAAAGATAGTTTATAAGTTAATTTTAATGTGTTTATTTTTCATTATTTTTTTATCGTTTGACTTTATACTAAATTAGTTCGAAAATTTAAAAACTTGATATGTAAACTCATCATTCGTGAAATAGATCGGTTTCAACGGTTTTGATGCGTTGCTTGAAATTACAACTCATTACACAGATAGATGCAAATGCTTGAAATTACAACTCGTAAAGTAGATCGGTTTCAACAGTTTTGTATATGCAAACGCTGTGTTGCCAATCATTTTTCCTAAAACCATGATGTTATTACAACTCATTACATAGATAGATGGATACACCGCGTCGTTTTATTTTCTGATGATTGCAATTTGAGTGAGTCCATGGTACCCTAAATCCTAAAATACGGATTAGTTCATAGTACATACAGATTAATATTTTCGTTTTCAAAATTATAACGGTTGATCCGAACCGTTCAATATGATTTTCATATAAATACGTATTTGCAGACCAAATTTTATATTTTTTATAATTTTTGTTCTATTTTTTAAGATAGACAAAAAATCATTGTTTTTGGATCGTCCAGAATTTTCAGGTCAATTAATTTTCTACCTATCTTAAAAAATAGAACAAAAATTCTAAAAAATATAAAATTCTGTCTGCAAGTATATATTCATATGGAGATCATGTTGAACAATTCAGAGCAACAGTTATGATTTTGAAAACGAAAATATTGATCTGTATTACGGACCAAACCGTGCTATTCAAAGTACGATAGACTCATTGTTGAAATTTTATTAAAAATGCCACTAACTCTTAACAAAATTAGACGGCCCAATGAAGTTTGCCGTTGAATTTTTCTTTTTGCAAGTGATTGGTATAAGATTTGCAAAAATAAAAAAATCTCAAATTAGAGGTTAACTAATTAATTAGTGGATAACTTATCCACTAGACAACTATAGCTAGACTACCACACCATAGATAGGAAAGCGAAATTCAAATCTATTTTGGACCGGCTGTTTCGATCAATTCGCTCAATTCAATCGACGTATTGAAATCATATAGAATATTAAATTTTAAAGTTTTGAAATTTGCATCTAATTTTAATAGAAAGAAAAATATTAATTTCAAAGAAAATACATCATCTCACAGAAATAGTTTTATCCCTATATAAAAGCTTGTATATAATCTCAAACCAAAAAATAGTTTCTATAAGATTTCGATACGTAGATCAAAGTAAATTGCTTGGATTGGCCATTTTGAATTAAAAATTAAAAATTATAATTATAATACCAACTGAAAAAATTCATAAACGAGCAAGCAAACTATATTTTTTGTTTCAATACATTGTTTTTCATCAACTAACTTCGACGGTCAGAGGCCATTTAATTTATTGGTTTAAACCGTTGTACTATTAGGCTCGCAAAACAAGTGTACTCTCCATAAATGTTCTAAAATTTTCTGTTTTTGAACAAATAATGATTTGTGAAAAAGAGATCAGAATGAAAAACGGTCGCAAAAAATGCTAACATTCTATGGCTGTTCAATCAGTCAAGTCAATCATATCATTCTTTTTTTATATAAAAAGAAAAGAAAAGAAACTCAGGCATGTCAAAAAGGGCTAACCTTTTTCTTTTCTGACTGACACTGTTTTGTGCGACCTAAACCATGCCTAGAGAGGTTTTCTCCTGTTTAACCCTGCCTTTTGAGATACTGTTTAATTGTGCTCCAAACTAACCGATTTCACAAACAACTATATTTATGTTTGAGTGAGGCTATGGTGCTGTGCATAGTACGGATGGTTAGTGTACTACGGCTCAATATGGTACTTTTTAAAATCCTAACGGTCGATCCGAACCGTTCAATGTGATATTCATATGAATATGTACTGGCAAACTAAATTTTATATTTTTTTGAATTTTTTTACTATTTTTTTAGATAGGTAGAAAAATCAGTGTTTTCTGAAAATTCTGGACCATCAAAATTCTACCTATCTAAAAAAATAGTAAAAAAATTCACAAAAATATAAAATTTAGTTTGCAAATACATATTCATATGGTTATCACATTGAACGGTTCGGATCGACCGTTAGGATTTTAAAAAGTAACATATTGAGCCGTAGTACACTAGTCATCCATGCTATGCATAGCACCATAGCCTCACTCTTTATGTTTTGATAATGCACGTGCACCCGACAAATCAACAGAAAAATATAAATGATTATTAATAAACTTATTTCATGGCATGAAACTTCGGATAAGTATCCTCTCCATTACCGTAAAATATTCCCTTTACTTTACGGTTTGAGATTAACTCTCAGCCGCTTTGAAATTCGGACTAGCGCAGGGACAGTATTATTGGGATTTGAGATTCGTGCCAAGTTAAAAAGAACGGTCCAGATCCAGTAATTGTAAAAGATTCCCTATTACGGTACCGGAAAGGATGTGAATTCATGGAACTTCATTACTTCAACAGTGATTCTTCTTTTTTGAAGAAAAGGAAGAAAAGCTTAATTATCTGAGAATAAATAGAATGCCTTGTTGAATTTTACTCTCAAAAAGGTCTAGTATAGTACCGTGTACGGGAAGAGAGAGAGAGAGAGAGAGGGAGAGGGAGAGGGAGAGAGAGAGAGTCCTGTACTCCTGTGTGCAGGTATTCATCTGTCTTTTCATGCATTTATAATCTTTCTTCTTTTGAAAATTGGCAGAATATAGCACATGGACCAGAGAAAAATGTAAACAATCTCTATCTCCTGTCAGGACAAAATTGGACAAGTCCCTTTCTTTGTTGCCAAAATTGCCACAGCGCGGTAATTCTGTTTTCTAGTTTTACCAGATGCCGATTAACTGGAAAGCATATATTGCCTATTGGGTATGTTACTATGTTTGAAGGGGAAGTGGGGTTAGCTACTTAGCTAGGTTAGTGAGCTAATTTAGAATTTGAGAATAGCACTACTCTATTTAAATTGTAGGAACAAAGAACAGTGAGCTAACCCATCTATTCCTTCTATCACCCAAACATATAATTTATAAATGGTATTGTCTTTATAAAATCATTTCATAATAAAATTTTCAATTTATTTGAATTAAGAACACCCTTAGTTCTATATCATTTTATGGTACATGTGATACCTTGAAATTTTTACTTGAAACTACAAAAAAAAAACTAATTGAAATTATAGCACAATATAAAATTAATTCGAATATAATTAGCTGTAAAATTAAGTTATTTAGCTTCCTATCGAACAATCTTAAAGTTTTAATAGTTTATATTTAACGAATGTCTAGTGATTTAGTCAATCAAATTTTACATGGACTTAAATGTTATATATACACTCCCCATATAAATAATGAGAATATATACATCTACAATTTTAAACGTTCAGTTTGAGGAAATTCTTTTTAATATATCACATAAATGTACCCAAAAGATCAATGTAAGCTAGAATTATATATATATGGAGTAGAACTAAGGTGTTCTTAAGCTCATCAAGCCCCTTTATGAGCTTAACTCAAAAACGTATTGGATTAACCTCAAACTACACATCCAAACCGTTGAAACCGTTCTACTTCACAAGTGATGCATTTACATGTCAAATTTATAATTTTTCAAACTAGTTTAGTATAAGATCAAGCGGTCAAAAAATAATGAAAAATGAACTCATTAAAATGAACTTATAAATCATCTTTTGACCGCTTGACTTCATACTAAATTAGTTCAAAACTTTAAAAATTTGACATGTAAACGCATCACTCATGAAGTAGATCGGTTTCAACGGTTTGGATGCGTCGTTTGAAGTCAATTAGATAGGTTTTTGAGTTAAGCTCACAAAGGGGCTTGGTGAGCTTAAGAACACTTTAGTTCTACTCTCTCTCTCTCTCTCTCTCTATATATATATATATATATATATATATATATATATAGAGGTTGGCTAATATCAAAACGTTTGTTCCGGAGCTGTGGTGCAACCAATTGGTTTTCTGATTTTCAAAGACCAAACGGTCGATCCAAACCGTTAGATGTGAGCTCTATATTAAAATGTGCTTGGAGATCAAATTTTATATCTTTTGGAATATTTTAACTATTTATTAAGTCAGTTTTAAAATCGCTGAATTAAATAAACAGTGAAAAATTTCTGAATCATTGAAAAGCGATTTTAAAACTGACTTAATAAATAGTAAAAAAATTCAAAAAAATGTAAAATTTGCTCTCGAAGCACATCTTAATTTAGATTGAATATTGAACGGTTTGGATCGACTATTTGAATTTGGAAAATGTAAAAACCGAAACGTTTGTTCCATGGCCTAGGAACAAACGTTTTAATATTAGCCAACCTTTCTCTCTCTCTCTATATATATATGGGTTAGAATTATATATATATATATATATATATATATAGAGTATGGCTAATTTGCTGCTGGCAGCATTTCGATCAGCTGCTGCCGGGGCTATATTTAGCCATACGATGTTCAAACAACAAATTCAAACCGTTAGATGTGATCTCTATATTAAAATCTACTTGGAGACCAAATTTTACATTTTTTGGAATTTTGTTACTATTTATTAAGCCACTTTGAAAATTACTGATCCGGATGAACAGTAAAAACAGTCTGGACCATATGATATGGAATTTTCAAAGTGGCTTAATAAATAGTAAAAAAATTCCAAAAAATGTAAAATTTGATCTCCAAGTAGATTTTAATATAGAGATCACATCTAACGGTTTGGATTTGTCGTTTGAACATCGTATGGCTAAATATAGCCCCGGCAGCAGTTGGCCGAAATGTTGCCAGCAACAACTTAGCCATACTATATATATATATATATATATATATATATATATATATATATATATAGAGTGAGGCTATGGTGGTATGCATAGCACGGATGGGGTCCGTGCTACGGCTCAAAATTTGACTTTTTAAAATCCTAACGGTCGATCCAACCGTTCAATGTGATAACCATATGAATATGTACTTGCAAACTAAATTTTATATTTTTTCGAATTTTTTTACTATTTTTTTAGATAGGTAGAAAAATCAGTGTTTTCTGAAAATTCTAGACCATCAAAATTCTATCTATCTAAAAAAATAGTAAAAAAATTCGAAAAAATATAAAATTTAGTTTGCAAGTACATATTCATATGGTTATCACATTGAACGGTTGGATCGACCGTTAGGATTTTGAAAAGTCAAATTTTGAGCCGTAGCACAGACCCCATCCGTGCTATGCATAGCACCATAGGCTCACTCATATATATATATATATATATATATATGGGCTATGGTGAGTTGCAAAGTAAGGATCTTGTTTTACTTCACGCGCATATCTCTGTGTTTAAAGACCAAACAGTTGATCCGAATCGCTCAACAAGATATCCATATTGAAATATGCTTGGAGACCAAATTTTACATTTTTTTGGAATTTTTTACTATTTTTTAGATAGGTAGAGAACCGCTATTTTTGAATGGTTCCGGACCATAAAAACAATGATTTTGAAATATTTTAAAAATATAGTAAAAAATTTCTGAAAAATGTAAAATTTGATCTCCAAGCAAATTTCAATATGGATATCTTGTTGGGCGATTCGGATCAACTGTTTGGTCTTTAAAAACGGAGATATGCGCGTGAAGTAAAACAAGATCCTTACTTTGCAACTCACCATAGCCCATATATATATATATAGTTTATTAGCTTATTTGTGGCCTTCTGTTGTATATACCAGCGGTTTCTCTCTCATTTTTTTAACAGCTTGAACAGTTATTGTTATTTAGTCAAGATCCTTGGAAGTTTAATGCAAATCAATCGTTAATTAAACAATAAAAAACTGGCGTTAGAATATATTAATTTTTAGGATAAATAATTAGAATATAGTTTGAGTTGCTAATATTATGGAGTTAATTAGCTTCCCTGGCAATGGATTCTGAATTCAGATATCATATTTCGCTTAAGAATTCATATATTACAGAAAATGATTGCAATATGGTAAACAACAAACAAAACAAACAAGACAAAGGGCGTGGAGTCAAGTCAAACTAGAAATCAAATTTACAGGCATGCACTTCATGACTTGAAAAGGGTCTAATATTGAAAAACCATCAAAAGAATAATTATGGTGAAATGAGAAGAACTTGTATATATATATATATATATATATATATATATATATCTTGAAGCTTAAATTAAAATCGATTAGCTCCTCAAAAAAATAATAGAAAGTATGCATGACTAAAGCTCTAGTCGGCACATCAGATTCAACTTAAACAATAAATAACAAGATGTAATTAGAATATGTATATATGTGAGAAAATGTAGAAATAATTTCAGAAATTATGTATATTCTAACTAATAGTAGCATTAATTAGTATGTATATATATTATCATATCTTTTGGGGGCGCGATCAAGAAGAAATTAAGCAAGGAAAAGAGAGGAGAGCGGAAGGGAGACCGATCTTGATCGCACTCGGTTATTTGTTCATGAATAATAAAATCGAAAGGGAACCGGAGATGAAGTCGCATTGTAATTGAATTGAACGATTTTTATCACCTCAAAATCAAAATATATATAGAGCATCCTTACATTTAAAACACGCTCTTAAGAAGAAAAAGGAGTAATTATAAATTTAGAACCACAGGTGAAATGCTACCAGAAAAGTCAGAGCATAGACATAACTCATAAGCAAAAGAAGATATCATCAAAACGGGGCTAATTTCAATAATGTGTTCAGTCCCAAATCCCAATAATAAAAAAGAGCCCCCAGCTTGTATATAAAAAAAAAAAAGGCATGACAAGATAGAACGTGAAGACATTGGTTCTATTGTTTGAATTGAGCTACAAAACAAACATGAGAAAAGACCTCTCATTGAGATTAAACAATAAAGGAAATAAAGGTCCTTACAAGAGATCCAAACGCCTGCCACAAAACAAGGAGGCATAAACAGTACCAATTATTTACCTTCGTTTTGTTTTCTTTGCTATTTTAATACTCAGTCACAGGGAAATTAAAAAGAACACTAATCATAGGAACGCTATATACAGCGTACCACATTACCCATTCACCAGCGCGGCAGGACACTAACCAAAACAGTTTACAGTGGAGAAAAGTAACCATTTTCCCATTATAAGAGCTTTTTAAACTTTAAGATGCAATCTGAAATTCACAGGAGAAATTATAACACTATGAAATAGGTAAATTAAAGTACGTACAAACATTGGATGGAAACATACATATACCTAGTGAGCCATGGATTTTTCACTAACATAGATCCTAGCTCTCAACCTCCATACATAATATTATCCCCGGCCGTTCAATCAAAAGACCTAGTTGATTCATGACATTAGCATAATATCATGGAATTCCACCTCTAAAAAAACAAAAGCAAAACCACATATCCTAATAGCTAGCTAGTACCAACTTCAGTTAATTAAACACTGATAAAGGGAGCATACATCCTGCAGCATGTGTCTCCGGTGCAGCAACCGTCATCACAGCACCATCACCACCATCCACCAATCCCTCATGCACCATCATAAAATCATGATGATGGAGGTGATGATGATTACCATAGAGATAACCATGAGGAACACCCCCGTTTATTACCAAATTAAGGTCAGTTCCTGCCAGATACGGCTGTTGGGGCCGGCCATGCAGTGGCTTAGCATCACCATCAGAAGCGGTGTGTTCGGAATAATGCTCAAATTGAACGGTGTGTGGTTGCTGTTGCTGCTGGTTTCCATTTGAGGTAGGAGGGCGTTTCCGTCGTTTCTTCTCATAGGCAATGCCCCTCGCCTTGGCCTGGCTATCCCTGACCTCTCTCAGGTACAACCGGACGGCCCGAGCACCAAAAGGGTTTGCCTCGGGCCGGCCACCATCCTCTTCGAAGGCTGCCCGGAGGCGGCCTACTAGAGCATCCAGACTGCCCCAAGCTTGCTTTAATGGGCACGGGCATGGGCCGGGTGGTGTGGGGTGCCCGAAAAAGGGGCACCCGAGATTATGCACCTTGGTTTTACCAAATTGATCAAGGTACCTTAGAAATTCAAGCACATGGGCCCCACTGCATCGAGAGAGCTCAAGAGGAGGCCTGTGATTGCGGAGGTACTGGCGAAACGTGTTCCAGTCCCGGCGCTTTTGGGACTCATATCGACTTGGCCGGGGACCGGGGCTGTCAGAATTGTTGGAGGATGACATGGTTTGAATCTTTTTTCCTTTTTTTTGGCCTCCTGATTCCTGCGGTAGATTCAAGTTACTTGTAATTAAGTACTACTTGCTCGATAGTAACGCCTTGAACTTATGCAATCCTGCATATAATTAATTAAGATGAGAATTCTGAGCTTCTGCTCATCGTCGCTTAGAATTAATAGTCTATAGAGAGAGAGAGAGAGAGAGAGAGAGAGAGAGGCAATAACTCGACTTTACAAAATACTAAAGAGAAACAAATTTACACATAGGAGACATTAGGGTTTTGTACAATTTTTTTTTTTTTAATTTCAGGTGATGAAGATGAAGATAAGCAAGTCAGGGATCGAGGTTGGTTTATTTCCATTGAAATTTATGGCAAAACATTAATATTTCTAAACTAAGAAAAGATGAAGAGAACTTAGAATACTGTACCAGGGAACTAAAGATGATGCTTGTTTGTTGACAAAGATGGAATTATCTGTAGAAGGCAAGAAAAACTTGGATCCTCATGGAATTTGCTGTGTTCAAACTTCAAAGCTCGAGTAACGCACAAGAATGATGAGAAGTAATAATTGAACAGGGTCAAAGGTGATCTCCTATAACCATCAAAAAATGGAAACAGAATGCATATATGCTCTTTAATTCTGGAAGAAAATTATAAGTGGAGAGAGATTAAATTAGCTTCTAGATCGGCGGATGGGGGAGAGAATAAGGCAATACAAAGTTGAAATATATAGAAAGAGAACTAGAGAAGACAAGTGTAGAGAGGGGTAGGAGAGAGAGAGAGGGGAGACATAAACAATAAAAGCTAGGTAGGTGCAATAGGGTTTTCATGTGAAGAAAAAGAAAGCTCTCAATTAAGGCATCATAATATCTACTACAAGCCTGATATCACATATTTCAGCGTTTGAAAATTAACAAAAAAAAGTTGCACGATCCAAACATATACAATTAATAAGACTCAGAGAGAATTCTCAAGAGAGAGAGAGATTACCAGAGCTAGAGAGGGGCAGGGCAAGCAAGGGAAAGACGGTTCCTTTATGGCGTTGAGTTATGGATGTCGGGATGGAACAAAATGGTAAAGGTCGAGAGATGAAGGAGAAAAGAGAGAGAGAGAGAGAGAGAGAGAGAGAGCTACTGTGGGAAGGAGAATTAAGATTTTAAGACTTTGCTTGTGGAATAATGCTCCGGGGCTTTACTGCAATGGTCTACTATTGAATATATAGACTCTAGTCACTCTACCAATTAAAAATTTGGTGCTTGGATTTGGGAGACACGTTAAAACTAATGGCTAACAATTAATATAATATTAGTAGTATTTTTATTATAAATTCAATGCTAATCATCATGCACTAATTGTTTCTTGTATAGTTATCTTTGCATATATATATATGTTAGCGTCTGTTGTTCAAGAGTCAAGACTACCTTTTATATATCAAGTCTGTTGAACTTTAAAATTTTACAAAAGTATTATTATTATTGACATAATAAAATCCGTTAATTATGTTAATTTATTGGCCCAAGCACATCTTTAAAATCCGTTTTACTTCCTATATTAAAGGCTAAAAATTCAAACACAAACTACAGAACTTGGAAAAAAAAAATATATATATATCACAAACCGTTACTAATAATGATTTGCGAAAATCGTTAGCTGTATTGGCTATAATGTTGCTGACAGTGTTTACAAAATACAGCCATATATATGAGTCAACAATTTTACAATCCGGTCTTGATGATTTTTATTTTTGAAAATCCACCTTTAATAACGTATTGTCTATATAAAAATTGTTCCAACGATTTGATGAATTCCTTTAAATAGTCATTTTACAAAATTACAACATAGTGGTAGTCTGCTAATTACAAAGTGTTAAGTGCAGAAATGAATTAATTGTTGTAACGTTTTTTAGTTTTTGTTTTTAGACTTGATTGATTTTATGGATTCCTTACAAATATGAGGTTTTTGGAACATTTTAATTCATTCAAATCATCAATGGGCACTTTCTGGATTTCTTCTCAATTCAAATAGCTATCTCATTGACATTATCTTAGTTCTGATTATTTTTTTAGTAATGGATGGATGTCAAGTCACTCAATTATTTAATATTTAAATGAGATTTTTTATTCATATTTGAAATTAACTTGTGACTTCCCACACAAAGAATATTACTTTTGCCACTAAATCAAAGACTAGTTCTTAGTTCTTGAACGTTTACTTACTGACAATTCAATTAGGCTTGCAGTGTTCTTTGAAGTGTTAGATTTTATATAAATGTGTTCATGAGTGATTATCACAGTATTCGATTGTTGTCTATTAATTAATTCTTTACCAAGACGATTAATTGCTAAATTATTAATATTAATAAATACAAAGAAAAGGCTCATGCTCGATAACTTTGTAACATTTTTCTTTTGTTTAAAAAAAATATACACTTGGAGATGACAATGAATCTTATTTGTAGGTAATATGTCAAGTCTCACGCCTGATATTTATTCATAGGTAATATGTCAAGTTTCACGCCTGACATGTTTGTCAAAATATTATGCCTGACAAGTCTGATTTAACAGGATGTGCCTAAAAATCAATGCCCGGCCCTCCCGTGAGTATTTCCTCGATCCATACATACTCATGCCCGACCCGACTCACCATGGAAAATAAGGGGAACAAAAATTACCCTTACGTGGATAAACTTGAGACATTTAGTTGTACAAGACTGACGTTGTACCGCTGAGATATAAGGACTATATTACTTTTTACAAACTTAAAAGTTTATATATTCATAAAATAAGCTCAACAAACTACCTACGGGCTATATCCTAAGTCATGTGTCTGGCCTAGTCTGTTTCTAAATTTGGCCTTACTTGACTTGACCTGTTACAATATTGGAACAAGCGGGCGGGTAGAGGGTGTTCGGCAAGTTGAGTAGGATTAAATTTTAAACTATGCTAAGAAAGAGTTATTCGGTAACAAAAAGTTAAGAATTTAGCAAGTTGGGTAGGATTAAATTCTAAGGAGACTTAAGAAAGATGTGTCAAACATTAATTACCGGTAAAACTTTGGACCATATAAGTTGAGTAGACGTATGAATTTAGCAAAATTAGTTGTCCGACATTGTTAGTTTGAACTACGTACGTTAAACAAACTTGTGTGTTTTTTTTTGTGAAATATGGGTTGGAGGTCAAGCCACCCAACACATTTCAAAATCTTATGTATTAATATATAAGATTTCCTCACTTTGTGGGTTTCAAATGCAAACTTGTGTGCGTTAATCTTCTTTTTTCAAGTATTTGTTTTTATGCGTGGGCTTAATTATTTGTGAATCAAAATTTGTCCGGTAGTGTTTTTGTTCTACCTTATGTTACAAATTCAGCCAAACATATATCTAAATTTGGATTAAGAAAACCTTTCTTTCCTCACCTAGATAATTACTCTCAATAAATAATTGGCGTATTATATATTTATGAAGTTGTTGCAGACATATATATACAAGATTTGACTTAATTAATGTTCGACAATGTGAAACTGGATTTTAACTTCTTTATGGTAATTTTTTACATCTTTCTTACGTAAGAATTATAGACAAATTGTTGTCCTCATCAACAATAGTGTAACTGAGAGTAATTTTTGATCGGTGGTAATTTTAATTTATTAAGAAATGAAATTTAAATTTGTGTAATTTATGACGTATTTAAGTATTTTTAAAATTCAATAGAGTTTGACCCTACTTCCATCTTTAGGTCCGTGACTATATATGCATGGATCAAACAATCACATCTTACTACAACTGTTCCACATGTAGTCAGTCAGCTAGCCTTCGACACATAATTTATACAAAGTACTGTTTGACAACCATCTATTTTAATACAATACAACAATTTTATTCTGTATAATCCACACAAGTACGGTTTCCAAACACAAAAGTTGCGATATACAGAGAGAGGTGGGCTATGTTGCATTAAAATGCATATGCCCTATCGTATATTGGACAATAAATCGATGATTTTGATTTTCAAACAACCAATTCATACCGTTTAATTTGATATCTATATTAAAATGTAACTTTTGACCAAATTTTATATTTTTTGGGAATTGTTTGCTATTTTTTTTTTAGAATTTTTGAAAATCACTGTTTTTCTATGGTCCAGAAATTTCTGAAAAATAACGGTTTTAAAAGATTCTAAAAAAGTAGTAAATAATTTCCAAAAAATATAAAATTTGGTCTCCAAGCACATTTTAATATGAAGAACATGTTGAGCTCTTTAGATCGACTATTTGAACTCCGAATCCAACGATTTATTGTCCAAT
This sequence comes from Carex myosuroides, assembly GCA_028015225.1. NCBI lineage: Eukaryota > Viridiplantae > Streptophyta > Magnoliopsida > Poales > Cyperaceae > Carex > Carex myosuroides. Next base: position 8,658,989 of record CM051488.1, read on the forward strand.
GTACAAGAGAAGCTATACATTGCAAAGCACTATAGCCCAACTCATATATATATATATATATATATATATATATATATATAGAGGTTGGCTAATATCAAAATGTTTGTTCCGGAGCCGTAGTGCAACCAATTGATTTTCAGACTTTCAAAGTCCAAACGGTCGATCCAAACCGTTAGATGTGATATATATATATTAAAATGTGCTTGGAGACCAAATTTTACATTTTTAGAATTTTTTTTACTATTTATTAAGCCACTTTGAAAATTACTGATTTTAATAAACAGTGAGAAAATTATGGATCATTGAAAACATCGATTTTAAAACTGGATTAATAAATAGTAAAAAAATTCAAAAAATGTAAAATTTAGTCTCCAAGCACATTTTATTATAGATTGAATATTGAACGGTTTGGATCGACCGTTTGGACTTTAAAAATGTAAAAAATGAAGCATTTATTCTGCAGTCTAGGAACAAACATTTTAATATTAGCCAACTTATATATATATATATATATATATATATATATATATATATATATAGTATGGCTAAGTTGCTGCCGGCAGCATTTCGGCAAGGTGCTGCCGGCAGCGTTTCGGCCATTCTGGTGTTCAAGGCACGGAATGGCACGGCACGCGTGTCATTCGCGTGCTGTGACTCGCGTGTCCCGTGTCGTGACCATTCGCGTGCCGTGCTCATCTTTTGAAACTTTGGCACGGCACGTGAAAAATTTAGTCACGGCACGGCACGACACGTAGTCACGTGTAATTAGGACCATTAGATATTGATTTAATGGTGAATCTTGAATAAATTAATTAAATTATGAATAAGTGGTCACGCGAGTCACGCGGGTCACGGCACGTTTAGGCATGACGTGACTCACGTGGTGTGACTATTCGCGTGCCGTGACCACCCCTTGATATTTTCATCACGGCACGGCACGGCACGTGAAAAATTAACTTGATTACGGCACGACACGGCACGAGTACAATATTTCCCACTCTAGAAGTCACGACACGGCACGGCACGTTTTTCCCACTCTAAGATTCGATTCCTTCCAAGAAATGTTTGAAAATGTTTGAAAATTAATGTTTGATTTTTTATTGCGAAACGTACCGGGTACAATTTCCAACAGTTATATATATTCTTCATGTCTCCCTATCATTCTTCATATTCTTCCAATAATCTCTAGTCTAGCTCTGTTTTAAATAATTATCAAACGACCCCATTAACTTTAGCATACTCGATCTGTTGCCTTTTGCTTTCCTGTGATTGTTTTCTTCTCATGAGTTATTATTTTGGAGCAAACATCTTATTACTATGATTTTTTAATATTTTAAACTTTATAAGTGAATAAAAAATATCTCATATGAAATGTCATATTTTCATTAAAAATTTAGACCAAATGACATATGACATATTAAATGGCATCTATACGTCAATAATATTCCTTAAACGACATATTAAATAACATATTAATGACATATTTTTTTTTTGATCTTTTTGACATATTTTCATAAAAAAATAAACAAAATGACATATTAAATGATATAAAAAAATAGAAAGAAATGAAGACATGACCAATCAATTATCAATCAATTCAAAAATTTCTTAAATGAAATTTAAAAAATAGAAAGAAATCATGACCAATTAGAAAGATGATACAATTTGTTTGTAGAGAGTACGTGTGGCGAGTACATGTCTAAATAAAGTTAGACTTCTACACGTAAACAAATATAAAAAATATGCATACAATCAGAATATTTTATCGGAGGGCTTATATTCAATTTGAAATTTAATCTTTTAATCAAAGTCGTTGGCGGATCAAGACATCTACGTGCTTAATATACGAATGAAGATAGATGATAATTTTAATAATATAAATTCCAACAACGTAAAAATCTAATAAGTGCTTTCGTTATACGAACATTAATACCAATAATATATAAATGCATCAGCAAAACTAAATTAACCAGCTCTTCTGTGTGTTGCATGAAAATAAATTGATGAGATGTAATGTTAGCATAAGTTGTTTACACAATTTTCTTAAATTAATTATGTATCCGTTAGTCACATTTGGATGCTCATACTTTGGAACATGCATGCATGTCTAGTAATTTTTTTTTTTATTCCCACCAGACTTAAATTAAAGATATCGAGATCAATGTCTGTTTTATTGGTTGTGTATTCATTTTATTATTAAAAGCTGTACATGGAAGAAAAATTAATAACATATAAGAATGCATATGCGGTATCTTCAATATAATTGTATATAATAATCAACAAGCGACAATTAACTAACTATTTAATTAACCATAAGAAAAAAATCAGTACATCAAATTTAATTAATTTGTTGAATAGTTAATATTTATTTGATTTGATGGTTATATGCTATGTTTTGGACTTTAAAAATAAAAAAACCAATTAGTTGCACAACGGCTCCAGAACAAACGTTTTGAGCATTGGATGGTAAATCGTTGGATTCAAAATCCAAACAGTCGATCCAAACCGTTCAACGTGATATCTATATTGAAATGTGTTTGAAGACCAAATTTTACATTTTTCGGAAATTTTTTACCATTTGTTTAGAATTTTTGAAAATCGCTGTTTTTTATGGTCCAGATTTTTTTGAAAAACAACGATTTTGTACTCATCTGAATAAATAGTAATAAATTTCCAAAAAATGTAAAATTTGGTCTTCAGACACATTTTAATATGGAGAACACATTGAGAGCTTCAGATTGAATTTTTGGACTTTAAATTCAGTAATTTAGAGTCCAGTGCACAATAGGGTCTATACATTGCAATATTGCATTGTACCGTGGCCCAACTCTCTCTCTCTCTCTCTATATATATATATATATATGAGTGAGGCTACGGTACTATGCATAGCACGGTTTGGTCCGTGCTATGGCTCAATATTTGAGTTTTCAAAATCCTAACGGTCAATCCGAACCGTTCAACATGATTATAAAATGAATATGTACTTGCAAACCAAATTTTATATTTTTTTGAACTTTTTTACTATTTTTTGTGACTATGGAGGGACAAATCAAAATTGAGTGACCAATTCGTGACAAAGGACAAAGTTTAGTGACCTCTAGCAAAATTTACCCTATATTTTACTAAAATTGATAGTTTGAAAAGTAAAATAAATATTTCCTATCCATCTTTGTTTGATCGGACGGTTCAAATTGGACTATTAAATTTTCTGCTGTACTGGAGCATTAGTTACTTATTTTATTATATTTAGGTTATTGTACTGTCAATTAACGATTCATAATATGTTGGTAAATTTTAATTAGCGTACTTTTAGTCAAGACCACGCTATTAAAAATCTATATATCCATTTTATTGAATCGTTAGACCACATTCACCTATTATTAGTTTATCACAGTACTTGAAATGAAGAGAGAGAGAGAGAGAGGAGACAAGGGAATGGGACCCACAAAGTAGACAGCCACCTCGTGGGTGTGATGGTAACCTGATGATTCTCTTCCCTTTGCACAAAAAGCCTTTTCAAGGGTCTTGTTTTTTCACATACCCTTCTTTCTCTCTCACTGCTTTCTCTTTCTTAAGATCAGAAAACAAATATATTTTCTATGGCTAGTATAGCAAAAGCCAGAACTACTACAGTTCCTAGTTTCCTCACCATTTGTGGAGAAAATTTTCTGCTTAAATGCCAACTTACTGTGATTGAACAATGCATCTGATCGGACAAGGTTCTGTGTCTCACTGTCCTTTTCTTTTCAATTTTTTATGAATAATAGCTTGAAAACAACACAATAAAAAGTAATCAATTGCCAAACCAATTATAAATATAATCGTTCCAAGTAAAAGAGATAGGAGAGATACATGTTAACTTCTTTTACAATTTTTTGTTATCTTAAAAATATGCTTAGAGAGTGCGTGGCAGATTTAAAGAGTCAAACTATTTTATTGGCGTTTTGACGGGCTATTTGATCGAAGAGCAGATCAGTAGGTCATCGGATCTTCGATGATATTCAAATTTGTGCGCACGAAAATTAAAACAGACACACAATAATATTAAAGCAGAATGTACATATTTTAAAAGCTAAACGGGCAACTTCAACCCATCGAATCCAAAGTAGATCCAATGTCCGTCGAATCTACTCCGTTCTAATTTGATCGATACTATTATTTTAACTAGATCACATTTTTATTCGTAGCGGTCTATTTTAACATAAATAACAAACAAATAGCAGGTACGTATTAAGCTGAAATAACGGGACTTGTTTTTTTTTTAGTAAATTTAGCCGACATTTTTATAATATCCCTAGCTTTATTTTTCTTATTAAATTCCTGTTGTAATTTTTAATTTTAGTATTATTTATTGTGAAAAATATTATTTTAAAACCATACATGCATGGTCAAAGTGTTTATAATTTTTTATTAATTAGTTCTTATGTAATGTGATTAGGGGTGAAAACGGAGCAAATACGGAGCGGATAGTGGTAAAACCATATCCATATTTCTTTTTAATTTTCCGGATACGGGTCGAATATCAGTCGGATACAGATACGGATACGGATCGGATCAGATATTTATTAAAATAATATTTATGTAATTTTAATGGTGAATAACAATATTTTTTTCATAGTATATATTAAAATATATGATATATATCTACTATTCGGATACGGGTAATTGAAACGTAAAACCATATCAGTATCCATATTCACACGGATATTCAGATATCGGATATCCACATCTAATTTTTCAAATACAGATCGAATACGGATCGGATATTATCCATGCCGTTTTCACCCCTAAATGTGATGACTTATTTATCGTAATTGCTATTAAACAATGTTGAATTACTTTTTTTGAAAAGCAACGAGGATCAAGCCGTCATTTATATTAATCTTGATTGGTTACATAAGTTGGATTCTCAAGTGATGAGAACTCAGATGAAAGAAAAATCCAACTAAAAAGAGAATAGAAAAATAAAGATAAAACGAAAAGTAAAATGCAACAAAATGGAAAAATGGAAAGAAAACTAAAAAAAAGAAAAAGAAATCACTAAAAGCATCCTATAATTAGATTAAGCTGCGACATTGGTGTGAACCAAATGATTTTGGAATCCTCCATTGCCACAAAACCTCACCCACTAGCTGATCTATCGGTTTTGATTTATCATTGAAAATCCGACTGCATCTCTTCCTCTCTTCTTCTCTTCCTCCAGATTATAAAATTAGATAGCAAGATCAATTCCCTTCCTTTTTTGCTACAATGTTGAATTACTTAAAAAAAAATCATTTTAATATGAGAAAAAACTAATTAACTTGGTATTGCGATAAGACTCTATATAATGATATCTTTAATTTTTAATGGATTTAACTATCAACATAGTACAACAAAATAGTTACAAATTATTTCGGATGCGAACCGATAGCACCCGTAAAATTATTTCGGCTGGATTTAACTATATTTTGAGATGTTTGGGAAACCGTTGAATAGCTTTAACATCATACTTTTTTTACAATATAAGTAAAAATGATGCCTCTAAATTTTAAATATTTTAAAATAAGTTTTATGTGAATTTTGAACATGTTCCACAGTAAAAACATGTCATAGACACTGAACTAAAAATTGATTTTCAGCCTTCAACATCATTTCCCATATGGAACTAATTAATTTGTCAAACACAATAATTAATACTCTTCAAGAGTACTGGAATAGAACTCTTGAACTATTTTAAAATAATAAAAATGACAAAAGAAATTAAGGAGAAGATATCTGTTGTGAGAAAACGGTCATTAATTGTAAAAAACAGTCACCACGCGCGGTTTTATTACTCATCTAATTATAATTTTTCCTACTATACTCTACCGATATAATTATTTCATATTTTAATTCATGGACATTTGTTTTACAGAAATAACCATTTGTATTGGTTTTCCTTTTTTCTAAAGTTCCTTCTATATAATTAATTCTTTGTAAATCTTTCCTTTGATGTAATAAGTATCACGAAGAAAGTGATGTCCCGAAGAAAGCTTGTGGCGCTTGGCGATGGATGGATGACATTCCAACGACCACCGCAGGCCAGGAAGTACACCAACCGCCGATCTCTCAGCAGGCATGCACGCCCTTCTGCACCAAGGAAAGGACCTCAACAAGGACGACAAGACCTCACCTCCCACTACAGAACAAGCTTCAAGCATTTAGAGAATTCATAACTGGACCGCGTGTGTGCCCCTCGAGATTAGGCAAGTGTGCGCACTCTATCTTTCGAGTTAGGCAAGTGTGCCCCTCGAGATTTAGAGAATTCATATCACTAGATGCAGAGGGCTCTAGAGGAGGTGTGGTGCTCGCGTGGAGCACTGCATACTCGTGTGTGACTAAATATGTGCATAACTGGACCGCCAGTGCTGTCCTTAAAATTGGCAACTTAACAATCTTTATAACAGGGGCATATGCACCACAAGCTAACCGCGAAAAGAGACAATTTCTTGATGAATTGCGGCAATTAAGAAGCCTCAATGACTACCCATGGATCATTGTTGGAGACTTCAACATGCTTCGCTCTCAGGAAGAGTCGACGGGGAGCGCAAGGAACCCCGGCACCATGCTCCAATTCAACAACTTCATCTCCGATGAATGCCTCATCGATGTACCGTTGCACGGCCGGAAATTCACCTGGACCAGTAAGCGCCCTCATCCAACGTTATCGAGGCTGGATAGAGCACTTATTTCAGGTCACTGGAATTCCCTCGGAACATCATTCTCCTTGTGCGACTTACCGCAACCGGTTTCAGATCACGCCCCGTTAGTTCTCACAATCAAGCCGCATGGAAACCTTGCGAAGAGACCTTTCAAATTCGAACTTTTTTGGCTCGCCTATCAGGAAATCAGGGAGATTGTGGCCTCGGCATGGGGGACCACTCAGCAAGGAAACAACAGTGCAAGAAACTTTCAGCTCAAAATATTTGAGGTTCAGCGAGCACTAAAGGAATGGGCTCATCGCAAATTTCACTCATCCGAAACCAAGCTCAATCGATCTAAATGGGTTCTCCGGCAGATAGACAAGGTAGAGGAGCATAGACAGCTCAACGCGATTGAGATGCAACTCAGAATTGCACTCCGAGAGCATATTTTCCGTTTGGCCGGCGAAAAGGAGGAAAAATGGAAGCAAAGATCGAGATGTCGATGGTTGAAACTAGGAGACAATAATACGGCCTACTTTCATGCAGTAGCCAATGGAAGGAAAAACCGTAATGCCATCATATCTCTGGCTGCAGAAGATGGCACCGAGATCCAACAGCAGCACTTGAAAGGCTTTGTCCTATCACATTTTACACGGGTACTTGGAGAGGCACGCACTGACAGACCGACCTTTGATCTGACAGGATTAGTGGGACCCAAACTGGACCAACAACTCAAGCACCTGGACGACGACATCACACGCCAAGAGGTCCTAACAGCACTTAATCAGATGCCGAAGCAAAAGGCTAGCGGGCCAGATGGGCTGCCAATCGAATTCTATCAGCGGTTCTGGGATATCACCGGAGATGACCTCTTTCACCTAATCACAGAACTTCATAACGGCAGAACCGGAATCTCAAGCCTAAACAAAGCAGCAATTACACTGGTTCCTAAAAAGACAGGGGCTAATAGACTTACGGACTACAGGCCAATTAGCGTGATTAACACGATTATCCGACTAATTACGAAGATTCTTGCCAACAGACTACAACCACAATTGCAAAGCATAGTGTCGGACACTCAAACGGCCTTTGTCAAGGGGAGGTCCTTGATAGAATCCTTCTTGGTCGCACGAGAACTACTGGTTGCCTCACACGAACACAAAACACCGACAATTCTATACAAAGTGGATTTCGAGAAGGCGTTTGATATGGTGGACTGGTGTTTCCTCACTAATCTCCTTATTGAAAGGGGATTCCCGCCTCGGTGGCTCTCAATGGTATTAAATATACTCCAATCCTCACACTCGACAATAAAAATCAACGGAGACCTCACCAGATTCTTCAAACATAAAAGAGGATTGCGACAAGGAGACCCACTCTCCCCACTACTGTTCATCATAGTGGCGGATTCCCTCAAGTGGTTCTTAGCCAAAGCATGCCAAGCGATGCATACACCGATCCATATTTCCCCCACGGTCATACAATACGCAGACGACACCCTCATTATCACAGAAGCGCACCCAACAACCCTTAAGGTACTCTCCCTCGTATTGGAATCATACGAAGCACTCTCAGGGCTCAAAATAAATAGGGCAAAGAGCAATTTCCTTCCAATCTCGATACCCGCCCAGGCCATCCCAACAATTCAGCAAATTCTATCCAGCCCACCGACCCAACTCCCAATAAAATACCTGGGATTACCCCTGACACTACGCAAACCAACCAAGGTCCAGTTCCAGCCGATTATTTTGGCAATCCACAACCGAATTGCGAGTTGGAAGTCTAATCTTCTATCCTATGGAGGGAGACTGGTGTTAGTTAAATCAGTCTTGTCGGCCCTCCCGCTGCACTATGCTCAGGCATTCCGTCTACCAAAATGGGTAATCAAGCACATCGACCGGCAAAGAAGGTGCTTCCTTTGGAAAGGAAATGACCGGTGTAAACCAATTAATTGCCTGGTTAACTGGGAAAAAACGTGCGCGCTCAAGCAAGAGGGGGGACTCGGAATAATAGATATTGCCGACCAAAACGCAGCATTATTGGTTAAATGGATATGGAAATTACATCATGAGGAAAATGGGTTATGGGCAAGAACGCTGCGAAAGTTATATGGACTGACACACCATGCAGACTTGGGAACACAGGGATCCTTCTTCCTCAAATCCCTAGCGGACTTCTCACCTTTCTTCAATTGCTCTGTCTCACCCGATCAAACTACAGACGGATTGACCTGGAAATGGACGGAGGTGGGGTTCACCACGGCCTCGGCCTACAGAGTATTGCACCGAAAAGGGATCGGCTGTCAGTTCTATAGGGCAATTTGGAAACTGAAAACACCTCTGAAAGTCCGTATGTTTATGTGGCTATTCATTAACGATAGATTGCTAACCAGGGAGGTTTTGATAAAAAGGGGATGCTCGGTAAGGTGGGAATGTACCATGTGCACAACTGACGAGTACGAAACACGGGACCACTTGTTCTGGAATTGCAACTTCGCCAGAGGATTTTGGATGGGCCTCTTTGCGACCCTGAACATCAGACCACCAACTCACACGGAGGTGGCTCATGAAGAGTGGTGGAACCATCGACTCACGCTTTCCGGAGAACATAGGAAAAATTGGGACAGGGCATGGGCGATTGGCCTCTGGACGCTGTGGAGGGAGAGAAATAGGAGGATATTCTCTCACGACCGCAGACAAATGCATAGATTAATAAATGAAGCGTTGCAAGAATCCTCCTTTTGGGCTGCCCATTGTTAGCAAAAGAAGGGTAAAGGGCAAAATGGGCACTGAGGACGAAGCGCGTTCCTTCACGGTGCTCATTAGTGTAGTTTTTAATAGTTGAATTCTGAGTTGATTGTAATTAGGAACAAAACTCCAATTTTGGAGATGTAAATACTTTTTTTAATTAATATATTGACGGCCGGCAACTTGCCAGCCGTCCTTCAAAAAAAAAAAAAAATCTTTCCTTTTTTTTTTTTCTATTTTGATGAACCTTAGCAGGCAATTAACTAGCGAGATTTCAAATGTAGATATAGAAATTGAATTTAGTTGTTATTTGTTGACTGTTTGCTGGTCTTTTGTCTTCTTTGAAATATTTGTATATTAGAAAAAGAAAAGATAAATATTTCACCAATATAATTTCACATCAAGACATTGTCATTTTCACCGCCCGAGAGAACTGATCTGATCTGGACGAGGTGAATGCAGTAGCTGACTAGCTGCACCTCTGTGCAACGCTCTACAGTATTGTAAAGGATCCGGTGTGTCCGAGCAAAATGGATCGATGCATGAATCTGGATGTACGTAAGGGACAGACTGGACATAATGCATGCTGACACGTGGGCCCACAATAACTCTATGCTGCAGGGTTACCAGATTCTAATTCATACATGATATACATGCAATATGAATATGAACGTGCAATTGATGAAGTACTGGTAAAAGTGGTGGTCCTATATGTTGTAGCTAGCATGCAAACACGACATACATACAAGTATTCAGTACGTACTAGCTAGTATATTAAACAGCTAGTTAAATACTGGGGAAGAAAGAGACGAGCTAGGTCTTATTCAATTCATCAATACATATACCGACATATTTGCTGATGAAATATTTTTGTTTTTGTTTTTGCTAGAATTATATTTTTTATTTAATTTCTTGTTTAGTTTAAGTAATACTTCTTATTTAAAATAAAATAAAATATTAACTCCATTTAAGAAATGCACAAAATATGTATGTTTGTTTGACAAGACTTGGAGTTGTGGTGGTTACATGCCATCAGTGACCAGACTTGTAGATGAGGTTTTTCTCCTACAAATTTTATTAAATTATATAAAAACTTTGCAAGCAATATATATAAAAAATAAGAAAGAAATACATGCACGCATCAAACTTTCAAAAACCAAACTAATTTCTAAAAACTTCAATTGTGAAAAATTAAAATGTGTTGTCAAGTCTATCACTGTATATATCTTGTTTTCTATTTGCATTTTAGATAATAATTTATTATACTTGTGAAATTTAAGACATTACAAAGGCACACAAAAAATAGAGATATTTAACTTGTATGCACATATGCGAATTTATATGAAGCCCATTAATATTGTTCTAGTTTACAAATTTTACTGTATTTTTTACAAACCAGTGAAAGGTGCGGTCTGTGAAGGCATGACTCAGTAAAACGATTGAACGGGCATATAAAATAATAAAATAAAAGAAGTCGCAACAAAAGGTCTTGGAATTAATTAGGCCGCTGGGCCCACAGAGAAAGCTATGAGTTGGATATTGGACTGTACAGTCCATGTGGGCCTGTTGATTGTGACAGCCCATTTATTCACTTTCTAGTCTTTGCAATGCCAAGCAATCAATCCCCTCTTTCACTCTGTCGTTTTCATTTTGGTAATAAACTAATAATGCATTCATAACTTAGGTTAATCCAGCTAATGTAAATCAGATAATTTTGAAGGAAAAATTGTATAAAAATCTCTTACATAATCACTAATCAGTCTTTTTGGAAGAAAGCTACAGGCATCCACCTTAATTAATTTGTTAAGCCAACATTTTTTATGCTTTGATCTTAGGAAAAAGATAAAATAATAAATGAAGAGACTATGGGCTTAGTCCACTCCTAGACACAGGTCTACACCTAGGTGTCAAACAAAGTACCTCCAAGCCCATTATAAACAGTAGTACTAAGGCAAGAGCAATTACTACACAGATTGCATTCTTCCATAAACTAAGCACCTCGTGTCTCATAAAAAACCTTTTCAAAATCACCCTCCACTTACTGTTGTAGAACTTGTTTATCTCCTCAATCATGCAGTCTAATTGCGGGACCCGAGTCAGCCTGATAGACCGGGTCATCCCGTTCCACATTTCGGCGACATCTTTATCGCTTTTCAAGTAGTTCAAAATAATCCCTTTCTTTCTGAGTAATCTTGCATCCTCCTCAGAGTCTATGATTCCGTTCATGAATTCGATATACCGAGACAATACCAGTGCCGTGGATCCGAATGATGCTTCATATGCAACCAAGTTTCTTAACACAACTTCACTGTTTATATCAAGGCTTATTACAGGCAGATAAAGTACTGCTGTTTTAATGCAAAAATCGACTGTTGATATACCACCGCTTGTGGGACAAATTTTAATACCAGCAGATGTTAACTCGGTCACTGATGGAATCAAAATTTCTTCGAGCAGTGGTTCACTGCTTCTTTCACTGTCTTGTGCCTTTTCACTTGATAAAAGTTTCTCTACGGGATTTAGGATGATTGGAAGCATAGGTATGTTTTCCATTATTCGAAGGAGAATTTTTATTATCAATGACCGAAGGGTTTCTATGCGATGCGAAATGAAACTTTTTGTCAAACCTGAAAAATTGTGCAAAAATGTTGGGCTGAGGTTGTCTTGCTCAGCACATTCATCTCCCTCCAAAGGATCAGAAGGCTCCTTTCTGTAGCTAGGAACTATATTACAATATAGAAAATCTAATAAATGCGGGTATTTCCTGATGTCAACATGCATAATTTCTAGATTTTTGAAAGGGGAGATCTCTTTGAAAAACCCAACAAGCATGTCGGTCACTATTTCTTCGGTCATTTGGTGTAATTGCATTTGGGTGTCTGCTATCTTTAGTAGTAGAAAAAGCGGGATTTGGTTTTCGATCATTATTATGTCACGGATTATCATACTATGTGCCGTCGTCCTGTGTTTAGAGTCGAATAACAGATGAATCATCCTAGATGGGATTCTTTGAATTGATTTTTTGTTGGTCTTAGTGAATAATTGGAGAAATTCAAAAAGGAATGATGCGTCAATTGCCATCATCCAGGCAAGAGCTTGCCCCGTAAAATTTAGGTGCCTGTAAAAGAAAATCAATGAATGATTTACATAATGTGTTATGTCTCTGAATTTAGCTTATTTTTGAAAAAAAAAATGAATTCTCTACCTATAAAATCTTTGTTGGGAAAAGTGTTCAATTTTAATTGTAATTGTGGAAATACTTAACAAAATCAACATCTGATTTTGTACCAATGAAGTTAATAAATGTATTAATCTTCATCTTAGGTGTATGGAAAGCTTGTCAATATATTACACTTTGACAGAGACATATATGCCAACAAAGCTAACACTTCTAATTCTATTTGTATAACAATTTCTCACTGAGAAAGATACTGGCTTTGGGGCATCCTTGTGAACTTTTTAGGAGTAATTACAGAAAGAACAAATTGTTTATGTACCTGTGATAGTGACCTCTTATATGATATTCTAGTTTTCCAAACATATCTACAATATCTTGAAATCTCATCATTTCTCGGAGTTCGTTTTGTACTCTTTTTGCCGATGCAATTTTGTATCGCTCCATGTGTTGTACCTCTTCACGTAAATGGTGGTATGGACCAAGAGACAGGATCTGTGGCACATAAAGCTCCGGTTTAATAGTTAACAGAGGTTTTGGTACTTCAAAGATGGAGACAGCTTGGTCATGTTCAATTTCTAACTCATCGTCCATTATCCGACGAATAGTCATGATCCATTGGTTTTGGTCATCAGAAGCGAGGTGGTGATGTGAAAACATTGTGTGTAACAGTGAGAGAGAGCAAAGAGAGAGGAGGATTGATAAGGACATGAAATTAATTTTTCTTGTAACTCATAAGAGTTGCAATCCATATGGTAAAGTTAGAGGAGTTTAGTTTAATTCAATTAATATGGTAGTAATTAAGGGTTTTGACAAAAAAAAAAACTGAGTACGACAATGAAAGGAAATCCTAATCTGCAATCAGTTGTTACTCTTCTTAATTAACGCTCCTAATGGGAAAAAGATTCATCTTTTTTTTTTTTTGTACCTCAGAAAAGAAAAAATAAAGATTCATCTTTTCGAATACATTGAACAATCGCATTTCTCTTTTAAAAAAACTAATGGGCTATGATGAACACTTCGAACAGGCCGGCCTAAGAACTAACAAACCGGGCTAAGGTCAAATGAAATTCTTTTAATGGGCCTGACCCGGTTAAGTTAAACCACACCTTCCTAGTGAATCCATATCCTCCCAGGTACCTGAAAAGGGAATCTTTTACAATTACTTGATCTGGACCGTTCTTTTTAACTTGGCACGCATCTCAAAGCCCAACAATACTGCCCCGTGCGCTAGCCCGAATCCCAAACCGGCTGAGAGTTAATCTTAAACCGTAAATAGCTAACTGTAAAAGAGAATCTTTTACGGTACCTGGGAGGATATGGATCCCCTTGCTAGTTGCATCGGCCATCGGCATTACTCGAAATTACGCAATCCCTCGTGCCGCTCCATTTATCTTCGCCATTGTGGAGACGAAGCCTGAAAGTTCAACTTTGCAAATCCTCAATAGTAATGAAATTATTGTTAGTGGAAGATCAAAGAGCGGTTAACTGGCAAGATGCGGCGTTATGTTAAAATGAGGGGCGTAATGAAAAACAGTGTTTTAAATTCTGAAGGAGGATGTGGGGAAGTGAATGGGAAGAACCATTGGGTAAAGCGATTAGCATAGAAAATGTTTCTGAGTGCGTCGATCACTACATCAAAAAGGTACTGTAGCATGGAATTCACACTGGATGTTTTTTTTTTTTTAATTGAATTTAGTTGAATTTACTGGACTTCACTTTGAGCACCACATATTGCATATCTTTTCTCCATCTTTTCTTTTGCTGTGTTACTTAAGTTTCTGACATGGTCAGTTGGATAAGTGCATTTTTAACACCTTTTATTTTGTAATTTGGTCATGTATCAAGATTTTATGTTCTAATAGAATTTTCATGTAAATTGGTTACATAAATTTAATAATAGGACTGAAAACTTGAGTTCCCCTGCTACAAATTAAAGAGTACCTAAAAACTAGCTGATGTATCTCAACTACACTTTCTCTGTCCCTGATTAAGGTGATTATGAGAGAACTTGGTGAAGGGCCTGAAGTTACCTTACTAATATGTATTAACTGAAGGACAAAATTTTTTTTTTTTTTTTGGAAACTAGAAGGACAAAAAGTTAATTGACTAAATTTCACTGATATTTTCTGGAGCTTGTATAAAATTGGCGGGGACAAAAAATATTATTATTGCCTGCCTATCTAACATGTAAGGCCTAGAAATGTGAAGAGAAAATCTGGAGAGAACAACTCAAGGAGGGAAGAAGGCTCGGTCTATGTAGTTGCATTTGCATATGGTTTCTGGTAAGAAAAGCCATATTGATGTCACGTAAAAGTCTAATAGATGTTTGTTTCTATCAGATCAATGTAGGGTCTATTGGCTCTATACATCTGTTATGGCCTAGTTAGTGTTTGCATCATCTCTGGTTTATTTTACAATTGGAAGTTTTGATCATGTTTTAATATGTTACGTTGTGAAGTTTATCATCTCCATTAATGGAGAAAGACTATGGAATCCTAATACATATCATGAAAAATATATTCAAACTGCAATACCTAAAATTCATTCTAGTTGCATTATAGGATATCTGGTATGTACTGGTACTAAACTTTAGGGAAGCATCATCATTGCTTCATAAATTATGATAGAAAATATAACTGACAATAAGTAATGGAAAAAGACGTAAGAGGCAGATTGATGATATGTATTCAGAACAAAAAGGAATATCTGTTTCATAAATAATTTATCTTGTTTCTCTCTCTTAGGCAGATTGATGATACGTAAGAGGCAAATTTCTTGTGGATAGCTAACGTGCTAGGATGCCTCATTCTGGTACATGATTTTTGTATGCAATGTATATGATGTGTATGCATAAGTAAACGATTTTTGTATGCAGTGTATATAATGTGTATGCATGTTACTTGTCCATTCTGGTACATACCTGTCAAATTGATGTCTAGCTGTGAAACACTGCTCACCCTTCAAAAAAAAAAAGAAAATTGAGTTGACAACTTTTGGTAGCAAAATGGAATCAGCTAAAAAGCTGAATTCTAAAGTTTTGGTATCATTTGCACTTTAAACTTTTAGTTTTGATTAATCTAAACTTGTAGGCAAATGGACGTATGAAGTAACATGGTTGCTATTGCATCATAAGCAAATGGACGTATGAAGTTGTACTGGCTATAGAATTAAATTACAGTGGTACTTCTGTATTATAGGCTGAATAAGGCATTGAATTGTTGTCTTTCTTTTTTTTTTTTTCAAAAAAATAAATAAACAGCGGTGCGCTTTTTACATCTGGAAGAGGGTCGAATTTGCTAGGACAAGTCTGGTTGGGGTTAAAATGTCAACCCAAAAAAAAAATCTCTTGTTTAAGAAGAGTTGAAACTTAAAAACCTTATATAGTCAGGGTTGAGGTTGGTTTTACTGCTCGTCAAGCTCTAGAGATTGAGAAAAGAATAATATTTGATAGAGGATAGAAATCACTAGAAGCTAGGGTGGGTACATTTCATAGGAATGCAAAAGAGTTGTGCTCTAGTCTGATTTTTCAGGAACATAAAATCTTTTCAATCCGATTGAGGGCGGTTTGGGAACTCATGAAAATGTTATTTTGGATAGACTGAATCTTGACCTGGCTGCATGTCAAAAACTTTATATGAGAGAATGAGAGACATGTTTAATTCATCAATAACACTTCTTAAGTCAGGAATAGTATGCAAGTGAAATTATTGATTTATCTACTAGCTATAAACCTATGATGCAATAGCAACCATGTTATATCTCCAGATTTGGTCATTTAAAACGGAATTTTGTTTCGTTATGAAAAAATAAAATATAAATTTGATTTGAAAATTAAATTTAAAATTAAAAAAAACTAAAAATAAAGATGATTGTATTTTGAAAGTCGGATTAGTAAGTTTAAGATGATCACTACTTGGTTGAATAAACCATGGCTAGACTTTTAAATTTAGCCCCGGTATTTTTTTGTTCAAATGCTAATTTAGCTCTCATGTACATATATGTAGAGCTTTATTAATGTTAAATAGTTAATCCACAGGATTTACCAAACATTGCTATTGGAAAATGAAATATCATACATTACAAAGTGATGAGGAAAAGTATATTATTTATTTCCAGGTGAACAATAAGGGTCAGAACAACACAGCTGGGATATTGACATTTTTATTGTGGGCTAATACAATCTACTGTTTGCAAATAGTTTTGTTTTGCTGTTTCGAACTTTCAATTTTTGGTAAAGAAACCCTTTTAGTCTTTGTGACTTCCAAACGACAAAATTGATTGGATAGATTTCAAACGACTAATTCAAACCATTCAAACCGATTTACTTTAGTAGTGATGCGTTTACATGCAAAAAAATTATATTTTCTAGTTATTTTAGTATCAAATCAAGCGGTAAAAAATGTTGAAAAATGAATGTATTAAAATTAACTTAAAAACTCACACATTTAACTGCTTGACTTGATACTAAATAAATTCTAAAAATTATAAATTTTGCATGTAAACACACAACTATTGAAATAAATCGGTTTGAACAGTTTGAATTTACCGTTTGAAGTCAATTCGATAGATTTTGGAGTTGGTGTTATATAGACTGAAATGACACTAATGTCATACTAGCCAGACTCCTTTATAGGCCTTTATGATTCAATCCTCCGTGTAAAGTTTGGAAAAGATAAAATCTTTTGCAAAAAAAAGTTTAGGCCCAAAACTACTAATGATGAAAGTGACCTTGAATCTACCGAAATATTTATTTCTACTATAATTAAAAAAAAAATCAAAACACTCCAGTTTCTGAGAATTTCGAAAAATACCCAGGCCGCTCAATAGTTTAGCGGCCCCAGTTTGAGGGCCGCCCAATGGCCTAGCGCCCCCCCCTTTTTTTTTTAAATAAACAGATTGATAAACATTTATAGTTTGATTTTTTTGTTGGCTTTGTTGTATTTAGATAAAAAGTTAAATGTAAGTTTATTAATTTGTTTAATTTTCAGCAAAATATGTTGAAATTAAGTATATTTTGCATCAAATAATAATCTAAAAATAAATATAAAGAAGCCATAAATAGAACAATATTATGTATATGTTCTCACGAGCACAATAAAAATACGTCTAATTGATGTAAATTTTGCAATACAAGTAATAAATCCTGGTTTATACTCAATTTGGTTGCAAGTGTACAACCTTGTCAAGTAGTACTTAGGGATCGTCTCCACAGGGACAAGTTGGAATATCTTTTCTAACCTAACAATTTAATTTAGTAAAAGAAAATAAAAAGGTTTTTGTTTGTTCAAAAGGTTGATTTGGTTTTTATTAAACTGAATTAAACTAAAGTCTTAAAGCAAAATCTGATTTTTAACAAATATGAGAAATTAGGATTTCTTAGGGTTCCTATCCACTAGTGTTATGACTAATTGGTTTATTAAATTTGTTCTTTTAATTATGAAGGCACAGTTGGAGGTTGTAGGTGCAAAGTGATATTTCTATATATTAATACCATCTTCAAATTAGAATAAACGTCACCTCTCGGTACTTGGCTATGCTAATCTAAAGTCATTAAGTTCTTACTGTCCCAATTAATCTAGAAAACCGTCTTTCACCTCTCGGTACTTGGCACAATTTGTCTAAACTATTAGGCAAAGCCCGTATAAGACAAGCGTCACATCTCGGTACTTAGCCTATCAAATACCCTATTCTTTATGGTCGGGACTTAATATTCAATTTCTCAATTGCAAATACCAAATCCTAAGATTTCATACAATTTCGATTAAGTCTTCACAATCAATTAAAATAAAGAATAGATCATAACAAAGAACAAGAACATATGAAATAAAACCAACTAAATCATAACAAAAGTTTCAAGTACAGCCCTAATTAACCCTAGAAAAGCCTTTAGCCAGTCATGGCTAAAGCACAAATGAAATTAAAAGAGTTAAAAGAGTTCCAAAGGAAAGAAAATAATAAAACCGGTGGATCGATGATGTTCTTTTTCTCCCTTCCTCTCTCTTCCTTTCTTCTCCTTGTTAAAACCAGAAATTCCGTCTCAAAAACGTCCCCCATCTGTTTTACAAGTTTCCTTTTTATACCCCTGGCAAAACCTAAAAATAAATCACTAAAAATAGCAAATTTGGGCGCTGAACCGACTTATTGCGGGCCGCAATAACATCTCTTGCGGGCCGCAATGAGTGGAGGCAGTTAATTTGTCGCGCAGAAAACTGTAGAAGTCATTACGGGCCGCAATGGGTATGGTTGCGGGCCGCAATGAATGTGCAGGAATGAGGCTCTGACTTGTTTTGTTTCGGGCCACAATGGGTTTTATTTCGGGCAGCAACAACATTGACAGTTGCTCCAATCTTCGTGCTGACTTGCTACAAATCACCCGTTTTGCTCCGTTAAGCTCCAAACACTTGATTACCTGTAAAATAAACATAACTAGGGCAGTAACTTGAACTTTCGGACATTTCTAACCTAATCAAACCTAATCTTAACAAAACTTGGCTTAATTCACATAACAAACCCTAGGTTTCAATAGATATAATTTTGGCTTATCACTAATAAATCTTAAATAAATAATGTTCTTACCAATACAATTAAAACATCAAATACAGTAAAAACATAAATTTAACTCCTAGATAAACATCCAATTCATTGATTGTTTCTCAACCTGCAAGTTTATAAACAAATAGTAACTGTTAAATCTAATTGTTTCAATAATTTTTTGAAAGTTGAAATTGAATAATAAAATAAATTAACTACCTCGTGCATCTCGGGCAGCTCTATTCTGTCTTTCCTGTGTATCTCGGCCGACTTGGTGTCCTCTTCTCCTCTTATTTAGTACGTCTAACCATTGCGGAATCCTGTTGTGTCGTCTTCTACCCAAAGTAACATTTTTTGTTTCTCGAACAAGGACAGGGCCCTCGTGTTCAGGCCATTCCAACTGATTGTCATACACAAGCCATTCACCCCTCCATGTGTTGATCAGTATATGGATGTGGTAGTAGTGACTTACAAAGCTACCAGGGTCGATGCCTCGGAGACGGCACAAGGACAGAACATGAGAACACGGTATTCTGTCTAATTGAGGCTTCTGACATGTGCATTTCACCGTGTTATTCTCCCTGATGACCACCGTGATTGTGCAAAATACGTGATATGGGCTAATAATATTTATAACCCGGTTTGCTATCGAGTCAGATTACAAGCGCATAATCCTATCAAGTAGTATAAACGAGTGTCGATCCGCAGGGAATAAGATTTAAGGTCTTGAGCGATTAAATCACAATCTTTCGAAAGGCTAGACAAAATCTGAAAATCAAAGAGTTGTTGTTTTTTTATCAATGTATTTGGCGAAAATTAAAAGTAAGTAAAATAAAGATAGAGATATGAATTTCTAGGATTTTGGCATACATTTGTTACTTCAATCCGCTTTGATTCTTGCCTTATTTGATGTTGGTTTTCAGTTGTTGTTTGAGGGTTTCTAATCCAATTTAGTGATTACTGCTTTTGCCTAGCAATCACTCTACTAATTAAGAGATCCCGTTAAGACTTGTCTTGACTAGTGCTAGGAGATCTATGACTAGCCCAAAAGAATTCAGACTTCATTGTTAGGTACGTCGCTCTATTATCTTGGTCATGTTGGGTGTCCCCATGGTAAGACACGACAATGCAACATTTGTCTGTGAATGTCGAGACTCCCATGTATATTTTTGTTAATCCAACTAATGGTATCTCCGGTTAAGGTTTCTACCACTAATCTAGTATTTTATTCTCCCTTATCCCAATTTGATTAGTCCAAAGATAACTAACTTTCCATGTGTGGCCTGTTGGGTTCTGATGGTACTTAAGGCAACGGAATTTCAAAATTTTGACAATTAAAGTACCAAAAGAGATCATCATGTGTGACTGAAATCAAACCAAAATCTATTTCTAAATCAATAAGCATCATACATTTAGTTTCTTGTCTCCAAACAAGAAAGGAAGGTCCTTGAGATGTAGGGTTGTAGCCTCCACCTCATTGTTGATACTAATGGTGGTTGGTGCCTTGCAGCGCCTTGGTGGTTGATGTGTGCGTGACCTAGAACGCCTTGCACTAAGATGAGACTCTAAAGTAGAAGTCCTCCACGGTATCCACCAAGATATTAATTAGAAACTAAAGTTTTCTCTTGCTAGAGAGTAGTATTTTGGTCGCTCCTTAATCCCTATCCAATAAGAGAACTTGATCTTGATTCTAGGGTTTGTGGGTTCTCAACACATGAGAGAGACAAAGTTTAGGCTCTCTAAGGAAGATGAATAATCATTAGATTAAAACCCTAAGTAGTAGGGACCTCTTTAAATAACTTTCATACTATTTAGAAGAGTCTCCACTGACCTAAACACGATTCCCACATTCTCCACGATTTTCATAATTATTCTGGGCTAAAATTAGTCGATTCTGGTCCAACAACGCACTGTACGATATCGCATGCGGCCTGGGCATACCGCATGCGGCATAAACCTCATTTTTGTGGCTCACAAAGTTTCTTCCATTTTGGATTTTATTAAACCATTTAATTAAATCCATAACATCATATAATTATCCCCATAATTATTTATCTCATGTTTAGATTAAGAACTATATTTATCAGCCATGTCACATATGTCAAATAAATCAAGGAGCTTTTCTAATTAATTCCTTATTGATGTGACCCTGTGGGATCTATATCATTTGGCAATGGAATCTGAAACTCTTTTCAATTCCATAAATTACAAGCAGCACCTAACAATATGCATTGCAATTACCCAAAAGACACAGATGATAAGTACATGCTATATCACGATCCCTAAAGCAACAATTGCCTTGTGTCAATTTTATGTCTCATGATATCATGAATAGATCCAAGGTAGGAATGTTCCATCCTTGCAAATCTATTTGTTTCTTGATTCCGAAATAATGTATTAATTATGATTTACTCATTAATCATATGTGCACATACTTGTATTATTTCATCAAGGGGTCCAGTGATATCATCACTCATTTTTATGAGAGACATTGGTATTCTTGATGATTACTATCTCTCCACACAAGAGACACATACTGAGTTAGAATCTGTATGACTGCCAGTTACGGACAGCATTGAATAATACCCACAAATATGCATTCTCATGTGAGAGAAACAACCATATCATACCTTAGAATTCAAGACACAAATAAAACATTAATGACACAAACACAATCCATATTAAATGTTTTACTTTGGTCACGTCCAATCCCCTGATCTCCATCAGGTATCCATTTGATTAGATTGACAACTGCTTGTCATATGATATGTAGAACATGATCATCATCTAATCCAATGCTAATCTTATATCGGTAATTAATGTTCCTTGTTAATTACCAAAATTAGGGACATTTGGAGTATTCATTAACTCTTGAATAGAGTTCCACAATTTCATATCCTCAACCTGAATGATCTATAAGTAATGAAATACTCAAGGAACAAAATGATAAACAAATCATTCAATTACATGAACAAAACTTAGAATACAATCATCCTATGATTGGCTTCTAGATCACAACACTAACATGGCCATCACATAACGATCTAGACTAATGAGCAAAATCAAGTAAGATAGAACATAAAACGCAAAAACAATCGAACAACAAAAGACTAAACAATGATCAAATAAAAGTATATATCAAAGCATCATGAGTAATAAGGTTTACTGCCAATCCTAAGAATCTAAACTTAGCCACTGAATGGCATGTTTACAAAGAGATAAGAGAAAGATACAACCATACACGAAGTATCCTCCTACATAGTCTTTACACACTCCTCTGTTCTCACTTAAGAAAATTCTAAAACCAAAGATACAAATATATGTTTCAGTTCAGTCCAAAGGACTTATATAGGAGTGGAGAAGCGCCTGGAGATGAGTGGGGTCCAAGTTATCTGATCTGGATACAGCTGGCGCAGTTATTCACCAAAGGGCGTCTCGGGTACGGTCCGTATTGGCTAATACAGACTGTACCCCCACTGTGTTACTGAGGGAGTTAATGCGTGGCCATCTTTGGTCCGTACCAGAGCCTTAGTCGATGAGCTGTGCTATTCTGATCGACCTGATTCTTGCTCCAAATGATATAAAATAGCCTCAAAACATGGTTCCTGCACTAAAACACAAAGTTGGGGAACATAACCTTTTTCATGGATTAATTGAACATAAAGGTGAGAAAATAAAGCAAAACCTAAGCCCAAACTCTACGTAATTCACTATCAAAATGAGCTTGATCACACTGTATATTTGAAATTGGCCTTAGTAAACTGGTCATAATCGTGAATTCTCTCTTGTGTGGAGGTTACCTCGAACTCGTTGTAGTTGCCAAACCCCACAAGCGTCTTCATAGTATTTGACCTCTCGAATCGTTTGTTAGTAAGCTACGAACAATTAAAAAATGAAGAAATGAATTTTTTTAAATGAAGTTATTAAAAATAGATGAAGAAAAAACTAAAAATAAAAATATCTTATGCACACGATACGAAAATTGTTGGCCTTGTCTTGCTTCAAATTCCGTTTTGGCCCTCATTTGCCCAAATCATGTGACACATTTATAAAATGTGTCCTCAATTATTGCGGCCACCGGTCTTACGAGATGACCGGAAGATATTATTTAGCGAGTCAGACCCATTTGTAGTCATAATTCTCCAACGGTAACCACCATCCAGCACTTGGAATATCTTTCATGGTTTTGGACACTCATTCTCATATTGATCCAAATACTTACCCACACCTTCCAGCCAATTGAGAGCACGGTCACATACATCCCATTGCTTGCATTCCTTTCTCGTATCTCCTCATCTTTTTCTTAGCCACACATATCCTGAAAAACTTGATGGCCGCCTCACTGCAATGGTTCTTCTTCATGTTCTCGGCTATGTGAGTAGCACAAAGACGGTGAACGTATTGATCCTCATCCTTCTCGTTCCACCCCAGATCATCTTGTTTGAACACCTTCTTGATACCCTTTTCCCTATCAGTGATGACACACACAAATCTGGAGCGAATTACATTACACCACAACTATTGCATAAACCACTCATAATCTTCGAAACTCTCTGACTCCACCTGCCCAAAAGCCAATAAGAGAAGCTGGTTTTCTGAAACGAATATTTTTTTAATTTTATATAAAAATACATGTCCGGAACTCTATTGATTGGCTTTTCGAAACGATTTACAATTAGTAATTATAAAATTATAAACGTATTGATTGTATAAAAAGAAATAAAGAACTATAATAAATTAGCTAATTAATGGTTTTCAGGCCGATGCTGGATTTTTCCTTGATATTTTATGAAGAGGAGGGTTCAAATGCCTCCATTTTTCATGCCTCCACCATGCCTCCATTTTTTAAAACTTTAATAACTCAAAATTTAAAACTTAAAAATCAAAATAAAACCATTGGATATGATCTAAATTATTTTATCTATGCACGTGTAAAAAATTATGACATTTCAATTTTGTTTTGGTTGTCATCAAGAGCTTGTAAAAAACGCACTAATGTGGATAATTTCTAGACGTTGATTTTTCAACTTATTGATTCACATAAAAATAAAATCGAAATATGATAATTTTTTATGAGCACATTGATAAAATGATGTAGATCATATCCAACGGTTTTATTTTGACTTTTAAGTTTTAAATTTTGAGTTATTAAAGTTTTTAAAAGTGAAGGCATAGTGGAGGCATGAAAAATGGAGGCATTTGAACCCTCCTCTTTTATGAAATATACAACTAATATATTTGTTTTCAAAGCTTTCTTTATCTGCACCGCCCCCCTATTGTTTTATCTTCTTTTTATCTTTTAGTTGTAGCTATCTACACAGGAGTCGAGATCTCCTGTGGCGCTAATAATGTAGCTATTAGTGTGTGTACACCAAATTACTTGAGGCCTCAAAATAAGCATATATATACAATTGTCAAGTTACAGGATGTACACAAAAAGAGAAAAGAAAAGAAAACATTTCTACAATTGAAAGAATCAAATCGGTGAGGCTAAATGAATTGTGCATTTCATAAATGTAGCACTCCGAAATTCATTTCGAAAATTTTAAAATAAAAAAGTTGATTGTGCTACTTTCAAATTACGCTCAAACTGTTTTGAGCTAATTTTCTTTCCTTTGGTGGTTACCACCCTCATGTAACGAACCTTAATCTCATATATAAATGTGGGCTAGATCCATATTTTTCCTCAAAAAAAAAAAAGTTGACTGCGTATTTTTCAAATTCTCAAAATTTAGCAAATGCCACTCAAGATGGCATGCAGATCTAGTCTGCATGTCATCTTGTTTTTCTATTACCTTTTTAATTTAAAATTTTATTTATTATTTGTTATTATAATTGAAAAATTATGTAATATATAATATTTTAAATTGCCCGTTATGTATTATTTTGAGAATTCTTCAACCGCTTGTTACTTTCTGAATTTTATTATTTTAAAATGTTACAAATAAAAAATTTCGGTGTAGCACTATAAACTTCAAGCACAGAAAAAGCCTCAAATTTAGCACCACCAGAAATTGAAATCTATAAAGCACCACCCCAAAGCACATGAGATTCCGTAATTTTTATTATACCCTTCAAAAATAAAAAATTAGCAAATCTGTCCTTGATTTTTTTTTTAATATTGGGCTGTCCACTATTCATACCAAACCGTCCCATGTTCGGGCGGTCACCTATGCATACCAGACCGCCCCACTGTGGGGTGGTTTGGTGTTTATTTATTATTTTTATTTTTTTAAAGACAATATGAATAGCAAGATGCTGAAATATAACACTAAAAATTTGAATTTTAAAAAAAAATATTTGTTAGATTACTTCTTTTGATGTATAATTAACATATTTATACTAAAATATGCTAAATTACTTGAAATTATGTTAAATTATGTTGAATTACACTAAATTACGTTAAATTACGCTAAATTACAATAATTTCGCTAATTATACTGAAATACGATAAATTACGCTAAACTACGCAAAATTACGCTAAATTAGGCCGATTTTGTGCCATTTTTCATAAATCATAAAAATAGTAAAAAAAATTCAAAAATAGTAAAAATTGGTATTCTACAAGTTCATTATATAACCAATTTACTGAGCTACTTAGATCGAAAAATAGAAAAAAAAATATTAATTGGAAACTTCAACTCAAGTTTTGAGCATCTTTTCTTTGTTTTTTGGCAATTCTAAATTTCGAAAAATAGCAAAGTAGTCACCAACATATGCATATTTTCGCAAGCTTTCGAAAAAGTGGTTATTTGCTGAAATCGGACACTCGAGCGCCGTTTTATGGCCGTTTGAAGTTTCATTGTCGTTTTTCGCCTTCTCAGTGAAGATATCGTCCCTATTCATATGTAATTTAGCGTAATTTAACGTAATATAGTGTAATTCAACATAATTTAACATAATTTCAAGTAATTTAGTGTATTTTAGTATAAATATGTTAATTATACATCAGAAGATGTAATCTAACAAAAAAACCTAGCTAAAGTGGGTATATTTATTAATTTGTAATTAACTTTGGATATTAATAAAAATGTCGGAAACTAGGGTTTAGAAATTAGAGTTTAGGGTTTAGGGTTTCTTTAAAATATCACTAATTTTTATAAATATGTTATGTGAAAATTATAAATCATTTAATGTACGGTAATTTTTAGGGTTTAGGGTTTAGGGTTTTAGAGATTGCCCAAAATAAGAATTTAGGGTTTTAGAAATTTTCCGACATATTTAGAAATTTTTAGCAAGTGTTAAGCATCTGTAGAAGTTATGCATATTAGAAATTTCTACTAATTAATGTAAATTAAAAAAAAAATGTGAGAAATTTAGTAACCGGCTATTTTCAAATGTAGTATGGCCAGATATAGACGGAGTTGTAAATTATAAACATAAATCATTATAAAAATTGGACATGTAAATTTCAGAATTAAAAATTGGACATGCAAATTTCAAAATTAAAAAATAGCACAATATTAAAAAAAAAAAATTAAACACCAAACCGCCCCACAGTGGGGCGGTCTGGTATGCATAGGTGACCGCCCAAATGTGGAGCGGTTTGGTATGAATAGTGGACTGCCCAAACGTAGGACGGTCAGGGCGTTTTAAAAAAAAAACAATCGAGGACAAATTTGCTAATTTTTTATTTTTGGAGGGTATTAATAAAAATCACGGCATGAGATTAAACATAAAGTGCACTTGATCTTTTTTAAAGCTTTCACCTGGTTGAATGGTACTTGACACTAGCGAAATAGTTTCAACACCAGAAATTCCAAATGAACTGAGAAATCAATTTCCTGCTACGCATGATAGTTTGCTTTGTTTTGTTTAAGTGACAGGTCATTGAGAGCGAGTGAGCGACAGAGTGTCTAAGTGGACTTTCATGTTAAGATTCGTTTTTCTAATTATTTTACTATTTATATAGTAACAGTAACTTTGTGGTGGTGTTTTATAAGTAGGGGTGTCAATGGTATCTTTTTAGCCGTTTATCCGACCCGTGTCATATTCGATAAGGTGGGTATGGGTAAGGTTTTTTTTTTTCGTTAGCTTATTGGGTATGTGTATGAATAAGAATTTTTTTTCGTTAACCAAATGAGTAAGGGTATGGGTAATGACTATTTTGTACCCGTTACCTTATAAGGTACTTATAAAATCTAAATATATATTCAATTCAATTTCTAGCTCACCTAAATATATATTCGTGTTTTTGAATTTTCTTGCTTTATAAAAAAATAATTTAATTGGAATTGATTCCACATTTATTTTTATTTTTTTATTAGAAAAACAATTATATATGTGAGAAATGAATGAGTTTTTGATGTTTAATTTGTAAAATATAATAAAAATAATTATTATATTAGTATTATCCGTTATTCACCCGCTACCGTTTCGTTACCCGATAATATTAACGGGTAAGGGTAGGGTAGAGTAAAGTCAATTTTTAATGGATATGGGTAGGGTATGGGTAAAGTTAATTTTATGGATATGAGTATGAAAATGTCTCCACCCGATCCGTACCGTACCCATTGACACCCCTATTTATAAGGCTATATTTGGTTGCTACTTAAATTTAAATTTAAGAAGAGTTAAGTTGATTATTTCATCTTATTCTTTCTGTTTTATACTTTATTTGACATTTTAGGTCACGACTTAAATTAATTTGCATGAGGGAGATAGAAATTGAAAAATTAATTTTTATTTATGACAGTGGTCCCGTTTGTGAGTAAATATAGAGCAGGTTAATATGTCTAGAAGAATGATTTAATTTACTCTTCCGTAATCCAATCTTACTCATCGTGTTTTACATCTCGTTTGTCAGCTTAAGATTCCACCTCTTAAAATATTCAATTAATAAGTAGAAGTGCTTTAAGAATTCACATAGAGAGCGCCCAACTGCCTAAGGAAGGAGCCAAAAAAAGTTGGTCCTAATCGGCATTAAATAACTAAATAATATTTTACATGACAGTGATCGAACAGTTTAAAAAAATTCTTCAGCCTTAATTTAGTAAGATTCAGCAAATATTTTTTTGTTAAGTATTGATTTAGTCAATGATTAATTAATCTATTAGTCACTTACTGGACATCACTTGCTTGACAGTACAAAAGAAGAGATTTCTCTGTTATGATCTCTTCTTCTTTAATTATTCTGAAAAGGATCTTTCGGTAAAAGGGGCATAAATATATTAATTATCACTCACCCTTTTTTTTTTTTTTTTTTTATCTTTTTGTTTCAAATTTGGTGGCCTACTGCTCCTTGATTCTTAGTCAAGAAGAAAACAAATGATTGCACCAACATTGCTGGCATTGAGAAGTAGTCTCTCTGACTACAAAATACAAATATAGAAACCCTTCGGCAACAAAATGTTCTTTAATCAGTCTTAATTATCCTATATGCGTACAAAAATGTTATGAACTCAATTGCAATTGTTACTGGGATTTTGAATTTATGGGATTTTTCCTAATTTTTTAGGGAACTTTTGAGTGCCTTACAAAATGTAAAGAAAATTTGAGAGCAAACAAAATATATATATATATATATATATATATATATTGATGCTACCATGCTTTGGGAATTAAACAGGGTGTTTTAATTCCCGCTCATATCTCTATTCTTAAAGTTCAGATAGTCGATATGAACTTCTCAACACGATCATCATATTGGAATGTGCTTGGAGACCAAATTTTATTTTTTTGGAAATTTTTTACTATTTTTTTAGAATTTTTGAAAATCACAACTTTTCTGTGATTTTCAAAAATTCTAAAAAAATAGTAAAAAATTTCCAAAAAATATAAAATTTGGTCTCCAAGCACATTCCAATATGATGATCGTGTTGAGACGTTCAGATCGACTATCTGAACTTTAAGAATAGAGATATGAGCGGGAATTAAAACACCATGTTTAATTCCCAAAGCATGATAGCCTATCTCTATATATATTATTTTTCAATTCCATAACACATACAGAATATATTTTGTATGCCTTTATACTTAGCTGTCTAGTTACACAACTATTCATAAATTAATTATAATTAAGGAAAGATATCAACAGAGATAGTAACAGTTTCAAGTTTCAACTAATAAATAATTTAAATTGCCAGTTTCGAACAAGTCATTTTTATCTGCGTTTGATCCAACCCGTTCTGCATTTTCATCCTTTGCACCAACTCAAATTTTGAGTTGATGCAAAAAGAATTCAGACCATTCGATCTGTACTAATTTTGGACCGTTTTGATCCGAAATTTGATGAAATAGTCATAGATTCAAATATAAAATTTGAGGTACTGCAGAGAATATGAACTTGGCTCTTTCTCCACCCCTTTTCTCAAGGCTACAGATGTAGCTCAATTATTCTTAAATAGTTAAAACTGTTTATTTTAATTTGACATGATTCATAAAAAAACTTTTACATTTAAGTCAAGTAACTTATATAATAGAATGAGATCCGAACCGTTTATGAGCAAAAAAGAGCCCAATATTTGACAAAAAGAAAAACAAATCTTTAAGCTTTCTATTTATAAGTGATGTTACTTTCTGAACCAGGAGGTTGTTTCTATCATCAATGGAAGACTTATTGATTAAAGTCTCAGAATTTCAGCCATTGAGGTAAGGAAAGCAACTTCTAGCTAGACAGTAGAGATTCAACTGGTTTTTACCAGTAATTATGCACAAAATATATCTATGTAAAATGAAAATTATCCAAAAAATAAATATCTATGGAGATGAACATCAATTTGTGCACAAGTGGAAAAATCACGGTCGACATCCATTAGAAGATGTCGGGGCTATAGCTGACACGGAAAATACCGGACCTGGAGTACTGTCCACAGTGAGGTATATGAATGTCATCAACTTTATTTTTTGTGACCTCTGTGTCATACATATTACCTAATGATGAGTAAATTGTGATTGGTAAAGACTAAAATATTAAACCATGCACTGCAGTTCAAGCGGTACTCTCTATGAGTTTGACAATGAGTCGAAGCCATGCATCTTGGAAAAAGCATATTTGGAGTGACACATCAATTGGGTATATTTCTCTGAGACCTACTGGCTGTACAGTGCATGGCCTTTTTGGAGCTCAATTAGTGTCTCTTTTCCTTTTAAGCTAGGTATAAAGTATGTACCAAGTACTAACAATGCTAAATTTTAAGAATTTCATTAATTTCACTTAAAATTTAAATATAATGTGGTTATTGAATTATTTTCCCTACATGAACTGGAACATGTATTTACTGTGGGGTTAATTACCTTGCGAGTCAAAATCATTGTCAGGGCAGACTCCAATTTTTTCTCCATTTGATTGAATTCATCCAAATTTAGCTTTGTAAAGTCTGAACCATCAATCAGCCTAAAGAATTCTGAAGTACTTTTTACACAGCTATTCTCTAAAAAAGATAAATTCCTAAAAATTATGTACAGGCTTAGATCTTCCTCTAATTAATTTTGTTTGTACAAGATGGTGTGACGAGAAAGAAACTACACATGTCATCACTCTCTTCACAGAACAACTTCCAAGTTTCACAGTACAGTTCCTGATAGAGTAAGTCTTTGTGGTTATCTAAATATTTGTGCCTTCTTACCTTTGTATAACAATACTATATTGAAAAACTGAACAAAATTTGAAGCAATGTTTCCACCATTCAATTTACAAAGCCCTTCAATAGCCTCTGAAAATCGAATTACTAACAAGATCAAACACCTCAATTTCAGCTCTCTGTACTCCACAAAACAACAAAACCAAATCACTTATTGGACACTTCTTTTCTCTGCCACGGTTCCAGATGAGGTGTGCAGCCTTACAGCTGAATTGTGTAAATACCTGTTTTAGTTAATATGTAAATTTTTGCAAGTACAGTGTGCATTGATAGAAGTGAAGAAATTGCAGGGCTATGACAAAGAGAAACCATTTATGATATCAGAGAAAGGTGCTTCAATCATTAGCTTCATAAGGATGTTTATGCTCAGCTAGAGTATTGCATCATGTAAATTTTTCCTCTGATTATTTCTAATACATGAAATATTGTTGATCTAAAAAAGTTGGATGAACTGATTTTTCTGTAATTAATTTTGTTTGTACAAGATGGAGTGACGAGAAATAAACTACATACGTCATCAGTCTCTTTGCAGAACAACTTCACCGTACAGTTTCTGATATTTGTGCTTCCTCATAGAGTAAGTTTCTATGGTTATGTAAATATTTGCTTTCTTAACTTTGTATAACTGTACCATATAGAAAAACTGAACAATATTTGAAGCAATGTTTCCGCCGTTCAATTTACAAAGCCCTTCAATACCCTTTCAAAATCGAATTACCAACAAGATCAAACACCTTCTCAATTGCACCTCTCTGTACTCCACAAAACAACAAAAACAAATCACTTATCGAACACTTCTCTTCTCTGCCACAGTTCAAGATGAGGTATGCATTTCCGCCTTACAGCTGTATCATGTAACTTTCTGCAAGTACAGCGTGCATTGATAGAAGTGAAGAAATTGCAGAGCTATGTCTAAGAGAGACACCATTTATAATATCAGAGAAACGGGCTTCAACCGATAGACATAGTATTGATATTGTTCGATCAATAGTTGTCTTAGCCGGCCTCAAGATATCTCATTTAATTAAGTTTTAAAACTTTATGGTGCAAGTTTTATCATCTTTTCTTTTTCCTTTGTTTAACTGATATTTATGTTACATAATTCAAATAATAATTATTGCCAGTATCCCAATTGATGATAATTAATACCTTATATATGTATGGAATAATCATTATAATTTCACCTTCTTTTTATATTTTGTAGACCCCTTTTATTTGGTTTTTACTCAAAAGTATCAAATTAAGTATCTTGAACAATCTAAATTGTATAAATGTAAATCTTTTTATTGTTTATTACTACTTTCGATTGCTCATATATTCTACGCAGTGTATTCATTGTTTGTTAATTTGATTGTTCTCAACAAGAAGAATATACAATAAGATTTATGCACATATATAAGTCTCTTCGTCCATATTTACTTAATCAATACACTTTCCTAAAAGAATGTGTGCTGAAAAAGGAAACAAAATTGCCACCCCTATAAACCAACAAACACAAAAAATAATTAACCATCGCGGCGTAGCCGCAATAACCCGACATTTTTATTAATATCCAAAGTTTAATAGAAATTAATTAATATATTCATATCCGCTGGGAAGTTATAAAAATATCCGTACCGGTCATTTTTTAGCCGGTACCCAAATTTTTTTTTTAGGATGGGCATAGCATAGTTGGTTAGAAGAAAAAGTCGTAGGAAATTCGGATTGAAGTTTGCACTCGGTTTGGCTAAGATCAAACAAATGCATTTGGTTGGATGTGTGTGTTACATCGGTTGCATGTATCGGTGCATCATCGATGTTTTTGCAATAAAACATCAATATTTTATAATTAGCCGGGTAGTGCTAAAAAAATATCGGTGCGTCGTTGATGTTTTTGTAATGAAACATCAATGTTTTATTAGACTTAGCATTGGCAATTAAGAAGGGGTAGTACTAAAAAACCATCGGTGCGTCGCTGATGTCTTGCAATGAAACATCGATGCACTTCTGCCGTCATTAGGCCGTGCATAAAGCATCGGTACTCAATTTTAGAATGTTGGTTATTGTCAAATTAAATTCACTGGCCGCATACGAATACTAAACTTTAGTGTCATATGACACCATAAAAAAAACGTAATTTAGTGTTCGCATGCGGCCAGTGAATTTAATTTGACAATAACCAGCATTCTAATAAAACATCGATGTTTCATTACAGAAACATCAGCGACGCACCGATATTTTTTTAGCACTACCCGGCAAATAAAACATCGATGCTTCATTGCAAAAACATCGATGATGCACCGATACATGCAACCGATGTAACACACGCATCCAACCAAATGTATTTGTTTGATCTTAGCCAAACCGAGTGTAAACTTCAATCCAAGTTTTCTATGACTTTTTCTTCTAGTCAATTATGCTATATCCATCTTAAAAATAAAAAAAAATTTAGGTAACGGCTATTTTCCGACCGATAATGAATTAAATTGGGTACCGATTAAAAAATAACCGGTATGTATATTTTTATAACTTGGCAGCGATGTGTTATATTAATTAATTTCTATTAAACTTTGGATATTAAAAATATCGGCGCAATAAGTAACTAGTGAATAAATGAATTTCATATGGTCACACGTCATTTTTTTTAGTCTAGATTCTTCGAAGTTGGTTATTTTGAACTAAACTGCTACCTTAAAAAGTTAAAACAAAAAAATATAAAACATAAAGTCTCTTCCGCTGCTCTCTCTCCACTTGTATCCGCGCTTGCGCAGTTGCGCCCCCTCTCTCTCTCTCTCTCTCTCTCTCTCTCTCTCTCTCATTTGTACGCAATTTGCAAACAAAAATATGAGATAACTATTTTTAGTTTTATCCACCAGATTAGGAAATTTTTTATAAGCAGATTGAAAATAATCGAACCGACCTCTCTCTTTCACCTTGTATTCTTGTACACGAGAGGAACAAAATCGGAAACCCTAACCCTGGTTTCGGATAAGGGTTTTTCCGACTCGAACTGCCTCTCTCTCCTTTTAGAGTTCTTTTGTTAAGGATTCGATCATGGCGGCGCTCGGTGGAGATGGACTAGGTTTGTATATACCATTTTTTTTTTTCATTTGGTTTGGTAGATCTGATTTATTATGTTCTTAGGTTAATTATCGTTTATCTGAAAGTTATTTTCCCGTTTGATTTGGCCCTGGTAGACAAGTCCCTTATTGTTAGTTTATATATGGATTCAAGAGGATAAATTTGCTTGAACGTACTTTGCTTGGTGAATAATTTGTGAAGAATTTAGCTACAGTATTCTTCCCAAATGCCATTTCCTGAACTATGAACTTCTTTGTTCTATTTAATGTTACATTTGCGGTTTGAATTTGGTACTTTCACCTCACTAAGATGGTTTCTGGAATATTGAATATCTTGCAGTCTGTAAAATTTCCTGTTGTCAGCAAATTTTCTCTGAAAGCATCACTTTATCGATTTCTTTTTTAGATAGTAGCTTTTCTAAATTGTATTCGCAAATATATTTCATACCTGTTTGAACACTTGCTTTTTGCAACTTCTTACTCTTATCTAAATTAAAAAATTTCCCTCTACTTTTTCTGTGTTTAGGCGGGACCAAATTTGATGCGTCGCAATATGCATTTTTTGGGAATGATGTTGTGGAAGAAGTAGAATTAGGCGGCTTAGAAGACGAAGAAGATAAACGTAGCAATATCGGGTTTTCAGGAATAGACGAAGAATTCCGGCCATCTTATTCTGGGGATAAATTTGAGGTATGTTATGGTTTTTTTTTTCTTTTTTAATTTGCAGTATATGTCTTTTACAAGTTCCCATTGATGAGGACAAAAAAGCGCTGAAGTAAGAATAGCCACTTTTAAACATGCCAAAGATGCCCTGCACAAATTGATGGCAGGCTTGACATCTTTTCCGTGAGAATGGGGGGGGGGGGGGGTTAATCCTCTTAGATTCATCAAAAGGGGGGAAAAAAAACACAAAAGACGGTGGAAGAGAAGCAGCTGTAACTGTAGTATTGACTTGAGTATTTGCAATGATGCGGCAATGTTTCAAAATTTGAAGTTCAGTAAAATTACTTGAGGCAGTTGTAAGTTGTAACTGTAGTAACAAGTTTGGTATTCTGGGATACTATGCTTATGGTGGAGTAGCTTGAAGTTGGAAAGTACTTTAATAATCAGCAAAGAAATTGCTAATATCATGTAGGTATATATCAACTTGTGGCTGTAGATGTCAATGTTTGAACATACTTGATTAATGTGTGAGAGACGGAAGGCACATGAAATGTGTTAGGGAAGATCCCATTGAAAGATGTAAATGAGTGGGGACTGGGGATAGATTTGTCTCTTGTGAATAATTGCAAATATTTCCATTTGTTTACCTTATGTTGTTACTATGGTTGTAACTAGTACACTAATGTATAGTTGAATGTGTCCTGGTACATGCATGGCCGGAGCCAAACCAATTGGTGGTGTCAAATTGAACAGATATTGGTGATACATATAAGAATTACATTGTCATTTACATCTTCTTGCCGGCATTAGTTTACACAAAGATTATCTTCTGTCGATGGGTTCTATAGGTAATCTTACTAAAATGAGCACTGGTAAGTGCTTTACATGATGGGTAGCATATGATTTTCACACTGACAGTGCTATGTTTTATTTCTTGGTAATATCTTTATTTTGTAAGTTAGAACTTGTGTTGTCGTCACTTGGTAAAACTGAGGGAGGTACAGTCAAGTCTCAAGTGTGTACTGATATTGCAAGCTGAAATCTTATTAGGTGTTTTAATGAAATATGTACTTGTGTTAATTAATTAATTTTTTTATAATCAGGCTGAAGGGGAAGGCCTAGGGTCCTTCTCTGATGTTGACGATCTTGCAAGCACGTTCTCCAAGGTAAATTTTCAGAATTTCTTTGTTTAGAAATTGCATTTACTATACATAATCTATATGTTATGTATTCCTTGGGGCTTTTTTTTATGCTTAATCTGTGTATCAGATTAGCATCATGTTTTGTTGAAGGGTATAGAAAGAATGGAAAGTAGGCAAAAGAAAAAATATTAGTCTCTTTCCCCCTTCATTCCAACATCTCATCTCTCAATTAAATTTTAGAATCCAACAGTGTTAGTAGGAAATGATAATATCTTTATTTACAAAAAATGTGTATTTTTCGGTAATAACTTTCCTTAAATAGTAGTATTTCTTTCAATAATTAATTGTTTCTCCATTTGGTTTTTTGTTGCAGCTTAACAGGGTAGTCAGTGAACCAATGCACTCTGCAATGGATACTCGTGCTAAATCATTTCCTCATGAAAGTGAGCTCCTTTGTTTTTGCAAAATTTACCCTTCCGATATTCAAATAAATAATAAATAACAAAATCTTTGCACGAAGATGACATACGAATTTAGTAGAATTTCATATACCCGTCTAAAGTTCCAAAATTGAATATTTTCGCTTTAATTCAGAAAGTGAAAATAATCATGTATACTTTTCCTAAACTAAAAAATCGATCAACTTTGCTCATCCGTTAATTTTCCATTAAGCTAACAACTTATAAAATTACTTTTCTTCCCTCAAAATGAATAATAACATTCCAATTCCTTCCCCAGTGCCTCTTTATCTTTCTCCCCCTCCCTCGAACCATCAGCTCACCTGTGCCCATGTTGAATCCGTACCATTCTGGTACTAAATCCATACCATTCTTGAACTCTGCACGAATCTCAAAACGGCCCCCCTATATCTACAATAGGCACCGAGTTCCTTTTGGCCCGGCTGGTACTAATTACAGACCATTTTTTCCTAATTGTGTACCCACGGGTACCTGAGGGGATACGGATTCGCCCATGCCCGTACCCCTACTGAGAAAACGGTGCACACTTCTACGAAATAAAGCTACTTAATTTATGGTTTAAAGTCTTATTATGAAAGCTTTAATAAGTATATATTTATTTCATAGAACTGCGGGCTTAGCGTAGTGGCGCGAGCCCTGTCTCTCTGTAGAGAGATGCATGTCCAACTCCCGTGAAAGGCATCTAAAAGATGCCATGGTATTGGGGCCCTTGAATAAAAAAGTACAATATAATAAAACTACGTGTTGAAAAAAATGAATAAGCTCCTAATTTTTAACATGTATGAATTACGTGTTGTTAAAATCAATTTGTCCATATGTATTGTGGCAAGCTTGTGAAAAGCCTCATAAAAGTATCCTAAATTCCTAATAAGTGTACAACATGTTCGTGATACTTACGCTACCAATTGGAAAATCTTTCTCTAGAAAGGAAAATATAATATTTTGCACTGTCTAAAAAATTGTATATATTTTAGAAATGTCTTGACACTACGATACACTTAATAGCGAGAGACTGAAATTTTCTTTAAGTTCGAAGCATTTTTTTTTGTAATTTATTCAATTAATATTTCCCCATAGGCTTTTATGTTTTTTATTTGAATCTTTGTAATGCATGTTTTCTTCATAATTACTGTATGGATTGCGCCAATTAATAAAAAAGCCAGCTGGATCAACCCAACCAAAAAGGAATCCTGGTCCATGTTTTATTGTTTACACCAGCAGGTTCAGACTGTGTTTAATAACACTTTTTTTAACGTAAATGAGACTTTAGAGTAGTTAGTGAGATGGTATAAGAATAAGGATATCTTGGTCAAATACTAAAATGTGATTTTGATTGAACAAATCATATGAGTTTTCTTTTTTAAGTCTTAACCCCAAAGTTAATGGTGTGGCAAGCATTTTTTTTTTTTTTTTAAGTTTTGGTTTGGTATTTGTGAGAGGTTACGAGTCTTGAAAGAATGGTAAGTTTTTGTTTTCTGAAGGGTAATGCCTAAGGGTATAAATGAAATTCTTACTTGTTAATTTCTGGAGATTTTTATAGAAAAAAAAAATCATATTATCCATTTAGCCATGTTGTATTTGGTCACAAGTGAAAATATTTGGTCAAATCTGGAAAGGTTGGATTAATGTATGAAGGATTGATTGTCAATGCCAAGGCATGCATTTTGGATTATTCATTCTTAATCTTGTATAATTGTTTTTTTGTACTTGCAGATTCTATCCCTGCTGAGTGGGCCCATGAGACATACAACATGCCGTGGTCGGATCAGCATTTATTTGACACTGATCAAGCTCTTATAGAAGCCAACAACGACGCCCAGCACCGGTGGTCCCAGCCCCATCACGCCTCATCTCCTACCATATCTCGCCCTGGGGACTCAAAACCTCTCCAGCGCACTGCTTCCTATCCCCAAAAAGAGCCCCAACATTTTCCCACTGAGCCTATACCCATCCCAAATCGCCATCCAGCTTTCAACCCTGTACCATCGGCACCTCCCTTCTCTCTATCTGGGTTGATGCCGCATGGGCCAGTGCCGGTACAATACCATGGAAGTCCCAACATCACTCCACCAGGCCCCACAATTCACCCTAATTTTATCCAGCACCGTGGGCCCTCCTCACCTGTAATGAATTCTAATGTTGTTATACCCCAGATGCAACACTTAATGCAATCTCAGATGTACATGCGGTCTCACCATTCCCCACCACACCAGTTCCCGAACAGGATTGACATGTCCCCATCTCATGACCTGGCAGATCCACGGTTTAGACCGGGTTACCATGTCAGGCCAAACCACCATACTCGGTTTGAAAACAACATGGGGTGGCAACAACCACGGTTTTGTTCCCGTTACATGACCATTAATGAAATAGAGCATATCTCCCGCATGCAACATGCTTTGGCTCATGGATCTGATCCTTACGTAGATGACTACTACCATCAGGCTTGTTTATTCAAGAAATCTGCTGGATCAGGTCTGAGGAATCATTTTTGCCCCAACTCAATACGAGACCCATCAGCACGCACTCGTTCGAGAGATGAGCCACATGCATTTCTTCAGGTAGAAGCTCTTGGGCGGCTACCTTTCTCGTCCATTAGACGGCCAAGGCCGTTATTGGATGTGGACCCAGCATCTTCTTCTCCAGACTCAAAACCTGTTAAGCCTCTTGACCAGGAGCCAATGTTAGCTGCACGTATTACCATTGAAGATGGCCTTTGTCTTGTTCTTGATGTAGATGATATAGACCGTGTGTTCCAATTCAATCAATTACCTGATGGCGGGTCCCACCTCAGGAGAAAGAGACAAGCCTTGTTGGATGAGATTGCCAGTTCATTACATTTGGTTGATCCGCTTGCACCAGGTACCGATGCTGGCACCAGTACCAGCCATGGTGATTTTGTTTTCTTACGCATTCTCTCCCTCCCCAAGGGAAGGAAGCTTCTCTCAAGATACCTAAATCTCCTGCATACTGGTTCCAGTGAGGTGGCACGGGTTGTCTGCATGGCAATGTTTCGCCACCTCCGGTTCCTCTTTGGGTCGATGCCAGCTGACCCTCCAGCTGCAGCATCCATTAAAACCCTAGCTTTTTCCCTGTGCAATTGTTTACGTGGCATGGATTTATCTTCTCTGAGTGCCTGTCTTGCGGCTGTTGTCTGTTCTGATGAACAGCCTCCTCTAAGGCCGATTGGCAACCTAGCTGGAGATGGGGCCTCCCTTGCTTTGAGAACTGTGCTGGAGAGAGCTGCAGATTTGCTGAAGAGTAACTCGGCTGACTTGGCATCCCCAAACCGGGCCCTATGGCAGGCCTCATTTGATGAATTTTTCATTCTCCTGACAAAGTATTGCACTGGTAAATACGATAGTATAGTGCGGTATGCTGCTGGTATCGGTTTAGAGGAAGTAGCCCGTGCTATTAGTCGGGAAATGCCAGTGGAGTTACTGAGGGCTAGTTTGCCCCATACAAATGAGGCTCAGAGACGATTCTTGGTCGATTTTGCCCAGAGGTCCCTCCCTGTTTCTGGACATGCTCATGGCGGGTCAGACACTGGACCTGTCTCATCTGATTCGGTCCCTAGTTGAAATTTGTTTTTTTAGCTGTACGAGTTGGTTTTGCTCTGCCCAAGGCTTATATCATAATTCTTTTCCTATGGGGGTTCAAGGTGATGTTCG
This sequence comes from Carex myosuroides, assembly GCA_028015225.1. Classification (NCBI taxonomy): domain Eukaryota; kingdom Viridiplantae; phylum Streptophyta; class Magnoliopsida; order Poales; family Cyperaceae; genus Carex; species Carex myosuroides. The sequence continues at coordinate 8,698,706 of CM051488.1, forward strand.
TATTTAGGTAAAGATAAAAAAAGCAAAAAATATATCATGGTCTGAGGGCTGAGGGGTTCCTGAAAGTGTTAATCTGGTTTCCTTATAGTTAGTTACTCCTGTTTGGTCTCAAGTAGGTATTTTTGTTTTAGGTAAATGAAGTGTTTGTTGATCAAGTGCTTGATGAAATATGAGGTCGAGGTTCAATTAAGAAAATAAGGCTTCATCTCGGATGAGCTTAGTTTTGTTGAGGTGAAAACATTAAAGAGAAGAACTTAGGGTTAGCAAAAGTTCAGAGGTGTGCAATGTACAGCGAGATTGGGACTTCATGAAGGGAAGTTGTGATCAAGGGTACTTCGAGGTGGGAATTCTCAGAAGCTTCTTTCATAGTTTATTATTATTTTGTTTTTTTTTGCACCGTATGGATGTCAAGTAGCAATGGACTTGTGTCAAGCATCTGTTGCATCAATCCCACCTTTTGAATTGGGGTTAAAATTTGGATTAATGTGTTTGGTTCTGTTCATGTATAACAATGTGGTTTTGTTTATTCTCAAATTTCTTTATTGAAACTTTTCTACCCATATCAAAATCTGATTGCAGATGTTTGTAATGGACCTTTCTTCTTGTTCTGCATTTCAATATATTGATTTTAAAAGAACATGTTCTTTCTGTGGGGCTGGATGGATGAAACGACTCTCATTTTGTACCTTGTCTACATCAAAATTAATTTTCTTTCCTGATTATGTAAGACCGGTAGTCCTTTTAAACGTACTCCTTTCCATTGGGGATAAAGATGGTATTTTTAAACTTGAAACCCATAAAGTTTGCATAAAAGGTCAGAGACTAATTTGATCCTGGTAAAAATTTAGTACCCAATTATTAAATTGTGAAAATTTAGAACAAATATTTGAGTTTTTGTTTTCAGAATTTTATTATTATTATTATTTTTTTTTTTGCAAAGCTTGCCGTTGGTATTAAGACTATTAACTATGCAGTAGGCGTTTGTAACACAACACAGTTACTGGATTGTGCTAATATTCTTGTTTACATCGTTAGCAGCAGGTTTAATTAAAAGTAAAATGATATGGATTGGAGACTACATGCGTCAAATCCAATTTTGCAGGGGATTTCGAGATGAACAGCCAGAGATTGTTAGAGGCATTTATGATATTTTGATTAGATAAAGCAGATGAATTCGGGTCCGACTCACAGCGTCCTCCTTTTCTTTCATCTTGACCGTTCAATTTTATTAAACGGCTTCAATTGATTCTTCTATTATAATAATATATTTAGCCTGCTCATTCTTCCTGCCCAAATGAATATATTCTCTCAGGTGCTATCGTGCTTGCCTTTTTTTTTTTTTTTTTTGAGAAATAGGCAGAAGCTGCCAATTGGATTAATAATAAGGTAAACGTTCATACAATTACAGCACCACCACAAGCCAAAACATGCCTATCTTTTGTGAGAAGGAAGTTTGGCTAAAAGAAAAATGGAAAACCAACATGAAACAATAAATAACAGAAATAGAATTGCATTTTGGAGCACATCATATGTCACTTAATCCGGATCCGGTAGCAAGTTTGTACCCATCGGTCGCCTTATACCTGCATTGCAGTACTTGAGCCAAAGGTTTGAATCATCTATAATTCTGTCAGTGAGCACTGCTGATGGAATTCCCTCGCCCGAGAAGATTGCGCTGTTACGTCGCTTCCAGAGATGCCAGCAGGCACACAGGAACAGTGTTTTCCATCTGGAGAATTTCTTCTTGCCTCTAGCTCTCGCCCGAGTTTGTGAGGCAGACCAGATGCCGTGTACAGTTTCTGCCGGTTCCATTATTCTGTATCCGATTCGCACTCCGATATCCCACCATACTTCAATTGAGTTTGGGCATAGGAAGATCAAGTGAAGTGCTGATTCTGAGGGGCAGTTTTGGCACATGTGACACCCAGTATTGTCTCCCATATTTCTCCTTTGCATGAGGTCTTAAGTAAGAATTCGTTCTTTGAGCAGAAGATATCCGAATATGCACACTGTTGGAGGTACCGGCCACTTCCAAATTGCTTTGTGCGCATCTTCAATCATGCCTCCCCCCGCCATGGTTTTGTAAACTGATGACGCCGAGTAGACACCCGTAGTCGACCATTTCCACCGCATTGAATACCTGTCATCAGTAAAAACAAGCAAGTCAGTTTGTACCTGTTCACTGTGGATGATGTGCCTTATCGGGTAAGCATCTCGCAGGGATAACGGTGGTTGTGTCGGTTTTTCACCCCTCGGCAGTGTGTGAATTAAGGCCGAATCGCTCCAAGGGTCCCGCCAATACGACATGGTTTTGCCATCTCCAACTACCCAGTTGATGGAAGAATGAAACAGAGGCATTAAGGACAGAAGCTTCCTCCAGAAGGACCCCGAGACCAACCAAAATTTCGGGGCATTCACATTCGGTCCCTTAGTTTTGAAGGTCATAAGAACCGAAGTCCAAAGGCTATCATGTGAGTTGTACGCACGCCACCACCAACGTAACAAAAGTGTAATGTTGTGCAATCGTAAATTATGCACCCCCATTCCCCCACACACAGTCGGGTAGCACACAGTCTCCCAGTTAATTAGGGATACTCCATTCGTGACACTTTCATTTTTTCCCCAAAGAAATGTTCTTCTTATTCGGTCAATTCTTTTGACCACCCATTGCGGCAGTAGGAAACACGACATGAAGTATAGCGGTATTGTCGAAAACACCAATTTGACAAGTTGCAATCTTCCTCCTCTTGAAATCATTTTACTTTTCCATTCCGCCATCTTTTTTTCCAGTTTTTCAATCAGTGGCAAATAGGCCTGCCTTCTCAGGGTGTTAATTGAGAGGGGTATTCCTAGGTACCTGACCGGGAACTCCACTTTTGTAAATCCCAGCACCTCCCTTGTCTTGTTGGTTTGGATGGCTGTCAAGTTAATCGGAACAAAAGCACTCTTTGAAAAATTTATCTCTAGGCCCGAAGCCTTTGCAAAGAGCCGTAAGGTGATTTTTAACAGGATTAGAGTGCGTTGTTCCGCATTAGCTATGATAGCCGTGTCATCTGCGTATTGCAGAGCAATGATCGCTTCGTTGTGCCGTCCCAACAGTGGCCTTGCTATGACTGGATTAGTGACAGCAATCATCTTTTGGAACACATCGGTTGTTATGATGAACAACATAGGCGACAACGGATCACCCTGGCGTAGACCCCTACTGTGTTTAATTGAGACCGTTGTTTCCCCATTTATAACAATTGCTGACTTTTTTGGTGAGATCATGCTCATGTCTGACTGCGTCTTGTCTTTCCTGGTGAGATCGCTTGTGCCATTAATTAGGCGGAAGAGAATACATTCTCTAACGAGCTTTTCCCTCCAATTTTTTTCTTCTTCCTCTGCCTCTACTTTTCAGATTTTATTCACCATAACACTATCTCTCATTTACTCCACTAATATGTTGATTCAACTCCTCATGTTGGTATGGAGTTTGATACACTAGACGAAGCATGAGATTTTTTAGTTAGCTATGGAGGAAAGAAAAGACTTTAATTCTCGGAAAGATTTCAAGAATAAAAAAAAAGATGGACCGATTACATCGAGAGGGTTTGTTTGTTCTAATGAAGGATATCGCATAAATGACAAACGAAATCGTGAAGTCAAAAGGCCCCGAGTTGAAACCAGAACCGGATGCCCTGTTCATTTTTCCCTCAAGTTGATACGGCAAACAAGAAGTACCGAGTCTATGACTTTTATGGGGAGCATAATCATGTTTTACAATGACGTGAAGCAGTTGGTTTAATGCCATCACAGTGTAAGATTCCAGAACCTTATGGCGTCACTATTGATTTAGCCGATGATTCGGGAATTAAGCCAAGAAAAACATATGAGCTGATGGGACAAGAAGTTGGTGGTCGGGCAAACCTTCCCTTTACTAAAAGAGATCATGCAAATCGTTTACGAGATAAGTGAAAGAAAAATTTAGCTCGCGGTGAAGCTGCAAGCATGCTAAGGTACTTTTATGATTAAACTTTGAAAAAATGTTCCTTTCATCACACCTAACAGTTAGATGATAAGGGACAGATTACAAATGTATTTTGAGCTGATGCAAAAATGCTTATTGATTATGCTCATTTTGGCGATGTAATAACGTTTGACACAACGTATAGCACAAATAAGGAGTTCTTAATCTTGGACGGACGTCGGATGGGGGCCTTTAGGTGTGTTTGTTGGTTTTAATCACTTTAGAGAGATTACGCTATTTGGAGTTGATCTTCTATATAGTGAAACGGTTGATTCTTTTAAGTGGCCTTTTGAAATTGTCTTAGCCACCCATAACAACAAGCACCCGAAAACTATCTACACCGATCAAGACCAAGCTATGGCTACAACACTAAAAGAGATAATGCCAAACGTGTCATGGTTTATGTACTTGGCATATAAATCAAAATGCTATTAGGAACTTGACGGGCAAAAAGGAGAATGAAGAAGACAACATGACGATTAGTGGGAAAGAAATTCTAAAGGCATTCAAAGCTTGTATGTATGACTATGATGATGAAAAAGAGTTTCTAGATGCCTTTAATTCCATATAAGGTTCGTGGAACGAGTGTGACTAGTGGAGATGAGGTCCATAAAGAGGAGACAAAGAGGAAGGCTAGTAAAAAGAAGGTTAAAAGAGAAAATTGGTTGAATTTCATATTTAAGGTAAAGAAAAAATAGGCTGAATGTTACATGAAGGATGTAGTAACATTGGGAATGCGAAGCACACAACTCAGTTAGAGTTTTAATCGGATTTGAAAAGCTATTTAAAGTGGAATATGGATATAATTCGATTCTTTAAGCATTTTGATAGGGTTCTTGTATAAAAGAGTGAAAAAAAAGTAAATTCAGAGCACGAAATGAGAAAGAAGCAACCTAGAGTGAAGGCAAATATCCTGATCCTTCAACAAGCTGGTGCATTGTACATGCTGAAGGTGTTTGAAATCTTTCAAAATGAATGGGAGGTGTTCATGGCAGCTTTTGTCAAGTCAAAAATTGAAGGGTCATTAACAACTGAGTATTGCATTTGGATTAGCACATTTGGTAGTGATACTTGCTTGGATAAACATTTTCAAGTTGTTGTTAATCATGCTAATCAAGTGGTAATTTGTAGATGCAACAAATTCAAGAGAGTAGGAGTTTTATGTGGCCACACTTTGAAGGTACTTGATGTGATGAATGTTAAGTTAATACTAGAAAATTACATTCTAAATGATGGACTAGGGAAGCAAGAAGTGAGATTGTGAAGATTTTAATGGAAAAACCATTGTTGAGAACCCTAAGCTAGATTCCACAAACCGATATTGGGTTCTTGCCCGAAAGCTTCTTAAGCTAGCTGCTAGGGCATCTGATTTTGAAGAAGTCTCGCAATTTGTTGATAAAGCCTTTGACATACTTGGTAAGAAAGTCGAAGAAAAAATTCAAAACCTTTCTAACACCTCAACTGATGGTGCTGATATTGTTTCTCTATTCCATCAACCAAATTTGGGACTAAAAGAAGGTTGTTTGATGGAAGGTAGAAAGAGTGGAAAACACTTAGAAAATTGGATTCAAAAACTAACAAAAGCAAATAAAGAAAAATCAGCCAATGCAAAGGGGCAAAATGGAAATAATGCCTCTGATAATGGACCACAACACCAGATTTGTAAGGTAAAACTATACTATTTGTATAGTAAAACTATACTATTTGTATAGTAAAACTATACTATTGAAATAATGTCTCTGGTCAAAGTTATGCCTATTTATAATTTTTTTTTTCAGGGAGTTGAGACATCTAATTCACTTGTAGAAATATCGACAAAATCTGAAGAATATGGATATCTAAATAGTTACATACATTATCTAGCGGTAGGATTTCTCTATATTTTAATTGAAAATAATTCTATAAACTAAATTTCTGTTCTTGTATTTTTTATTTGAAATTATTAGGGGAGAACAAGTGATGCTTTCCCACCACTTTTGATTGTATGGAAAGTGTATCTATGAGTTAGGTTCAATATATATATATATATATATATATATATATATATATATATATATATATATATATATATATAGAGGAGGGATCCACTTACAACAAATTTGAGTTACAACAAAGTTACAACATTCATTTTTTTCATTTTCAAAGTCCAAATCGTCGATCCAAACCGTTCAACATGATTATCTAAATAAAATATACTTGCAGATCAAATTTTATATTTTTTTGAATTTTTTTACTATTTATTAAGACGGGTACAAAATTCAATGGTCTAAGTATGGCTATTTTTTGTAAAATACTTAATAAATAGTAAAAAAATTCAAAAAAATATATAATTTGATCTGCAAGTACATTTTATTTAGATAATCATGTTGAACGGTTTGGATCGACGATTTGGACTTTGAAAATGGAAAAAATAAATGTTGTAACTTTGTTGTAACTCAAATTTATTGTAAGTGGATCCCTCCTCATATATATATATATATATATATATATATATATATATAAAACATTGTTATTTCACTATAATTGCACATTGTTATTTCAAATTATCTATTAAATTTTTTTTCTTTTTTGGTAGGAGATAGCTGGAAGGGTAGATCATGGACCAGCTCCTATTTTTGGTGAATTCATGATGAATGAAACAACAAATTTGCAAAACCTTCATTATGTAAGCAGCTCGATGCACGGGCAATGTTGAAGTCATACATAACAAAAAAACCTAATTGTTTATTCCACTGTTGGAGTATATATACCCGTTTACATATAGGTCTCTAGATTATTCTCTAATTGCATTTTTACCAAATAACCCCTAATACAACTATAAATCTCAACACTCTCCCTCAAGATGGGCGAAATATATTCACTAAGCCCATATTGTTACACAATCTAGATAGATCTAATGAACTAAGTCTCTTAGTGAGGCAATCCGCCACTTGCTCTCCTGTTGAAACGTGACCTAGCTTCAATAGTCCACTATTCAGTTTTTCCTTGATGAAGAACCTATCAATCTCCACATGCTTGGTCATGTCATGTTGCCTTGCCCCATCTTCAAAGAAGAGCAACAGATTCGGACCCGATGAATTCTTACAAAAAGTGGAGGTCACGACGAATTCACATCCTCCCCGGTACTGTAATAGGAATCTTTTACAATTATTGGATCTGGACCGTTCTTAATTTGGCATGAATCTCAAAGCCCAGTAATACTGCCCTCTACTCTAGCCCGAATCTCAAAGCGGCTGAGAGTTAATCTCAAACCGTAAAGTGAAGTGAATCTTTTACCGTAATGGAGATGATACTTGTTCGGTGATGACGATCTGTTTTTTTTGTCATACAATTAGGCCTATAGTCAACTGGGTATTCTTTAGGCCCATTAAAGAATAATAACCGGTCTTACATGTATAGTCAATTTGAGCCTATTCCGGCCCATTTAACTAACCTTGTATTGTATGATTATGGAGCAAAGCCAACGTGTGTTGTACTTATTAAGAGATTTGATGAACACAACTTCAAAAATCTATCGAATTAGTTTCAAATGACGAATCTAAACTGTTGAAATCCATCTACTTCACGAGTGATGTGTGTACATACAAAACATTTGAATTTTTGAACTCATTTAATAATTAATGCAGAGTCAAGCGATAAAAAAAATAATGAAAAATGAATGCATAAAATAACTTATAGAAATTCATTTTTGTTACCGTTTGACTTTATATTATGTGAATTCGAAACTTTTGAAAATTTACATCGACTTCACGAGTGATGCGTGTACATACAAAATATTAAAAAAATTGAACTCATTTAATAGTTAAAGCAGAGTCAAGCGATAAAAAATAATAAAAAATGAATGCATAAGATAACTTATAAGAAATTTATTTTCTGTTACCGTTTGATTTTGTATTAAATGAATTCGAAACTTTTGAAAATTTACATATATATATACATCACTTTCACTTGTGAAATAAATAAATTTTAAAAATTTAACTTTATCGATTAAAGCACAACTATCTTTGCTCGTGGATACGAGAATAAAAATAGTGGTTAATCAGAGTCCGAGGGTTTGCATCGCATCTTGTCGGGCGATGAATTGGTTCATTGTGCGGTGGGCCCCGTGAGTTCTGTAAAAGAGTTACACGTCATAAAAAAGAAAGCAATTGGAACTGGACCAACAGTGACTTTAAAGTTTGTTGTTTCATAGGAATGGTTTCAAGGAGAAACCGTTGACTTTCTCAGCAAAATCCAAGAGGATCCATCATTGCACTCCCTTAGTTTTTATTTTTGAGTGGTTGAATTGAATATAGGTCTTTCAAGTTTAAAATTTATAAAATCCTGGGATTTCTGTCCATAGTGTAAATACCGAACTTTTTTTAGTTACCATTTTAATATTTCAAAATTCCAAACTTATCATTAATTTTTACAAAATTCAAAATTTACCACGTGTGTAATGTGATGCTGCGTATGACCAATTGCAAAATTGAAAATTTATCTCTTAATTATGCACCATCATACGTAACATCAATTTAAGACCCACACCATCATATGTAACATCACGGTACGTACATAGTAACATATGAATTTTGCAAAAATCAAATAATAATAAGATTACAATTTGAAATATTGAGGTGGCAACTAATAAAATTTCGGGTGCAAATGCGAAACAAAAGAGTAACTAAAAAAAACAAAAAACACAAATTAAGCAACAAAGAAAGTGTTATAATAAATTCTAAAATATAATTTTACTGTTGTCCATTATTCAAGTATGTTTCGGATTAATTCAAACCGTGCAATAAATTAAAATCAACGGCTAACCTTTAATCTTGGGAAAATTCGGATGCAACAATATGTTTTTTCCAACCTGGCAACAGGTCATGGCAATAAAATTGCCTCAGTTATACACTTTTAATATAAAAGACTCTCCTCTGTATTTCAAAATTTCCACAAAAAAAAAGAAATATAAAAAACAATTACTCTATCCAATAATCCATGATTGTCTCGAATTTATTTATTTTAGAATTTATTTGATTTGATTTTTTCAGATTTTTTTTTTTCAGAATTATAAAAGGCCCTCATTAAATGGAAATGAACCAAATAATTTGCAACAGAAAGAAATGACTCGTTCCAACTTCTGGTGAATCTGGCAATATTGGTCAAAATTAGAGTAACCTGTAGCAGAAAAAGAAAAGTCAACAAGGGGATAAGACAACAGCTTATGGACATAAACAGCAACAGTAACAGGGCCATATATATATAGCCTTACCAGAAAGGCACTGTAACAGTACATATGTAGCTTCTGAATTCCTGGTTGGTCTTCTATCTTGTACCATTCAGCCTGTACAGCTGCCACAGAGACAAAAATAGGGTTTACACAGAGAAGGAAAGGCCAAGATGAGAAGCAAAGAGCAGCATCTTTGGTTGGTGCAGTACATGTGATCCAACCTGGTAGTCACATATTCTTAAATAATTTTTCCCTCTCCAAGTTCAGAAACAGGCGCTAAATTACATGCATGTCAAAACCTATAGCTTTAGTTGTTTGGAGTTTGGAGTCCAGTTTTGCTCGTAAAATCAAAGTTAAAAGCATGCCCATTTCTCCTTGTTAGTATCAACAATTAAACTATTGAAATACATTTGAAATTTTCATATTTCATTTGATATTGTTTATCCTAACAATGACCATAAAATTAACACTTCTTATGGCCATATATGTCATAGTGTTGACAGATTAATTATCAACTCCATTCAAGAATAAATTTATTGTTTCTATTTATTGCATACTGTTAATAAAAAAATGGACCTCTCCATCAAATTAAACAGAAGATAATATCATGGATGCATTGGATTCGTCAGGTTAGAACCTATGTATTTTACTATTAATGTGCAAGTTGTTTTTGTACATCATGTTAGTCCATTCTCTTCATTCGAGATAAAATTTTATCTTGAAGCAGAGAGAAAGTGTTGCTTATAAGTTATAAAGCATATATGAGGTAGAAAAATAACAGGACATGCACCAACCCAGGCTTTTACTAATTGTACACGCTACTTTTAATTTATGATTTTTAGTTCTCTGACTAAAAATCATAAATTAAACAATTACATGTAACAAAGTGACGGGAGAATATTTACACGCTACTTTTAATTTATGATTTTTAGTTCATAACAATTTTTACACGCTACTTGTATGATTTACACTCTGTTATATCAGAATATTATTGAGATTAATCAACAAAGCAATATAAGTTAAACAATTACATGTAACAAACTGTTATGAATTGTAATTACAGAAGCTATATATGATCAATATATAAGCACTACATTAAGATTAATTCCAACTACTCTTTAATAAAAAAAGATTTAATCTTAACTAATTAATAATGGTCACAACATTAACAATAGTTACGTTTGCTATTGACGTTTATTTTTGAAGGCCAAATCCTAAATTTGACGGGAGAATTTAATATAGAAAGTTTTCTGTTAAATTTTGTATCAACTGATGTCGTGTAGTCACGAGTGGGTAAAATATATATTTCAGTCAGGCCTGCTTTTCTGTTTTCGTCTGACCGAGTTTCTGTGTTGTTGATCACTCTACTTCCACAAATTGCTCTCCTTGCTCTCCTTCACTTGAATTGCTTTGCCAATCGTCCAGTCGGCAGTCACCTTTTTTTTTCTTTTTTTTCTTTTTTTTTTCACGCGATCCGGATTTTCTATATTGGACAGGTCACGTGTACAGTTAGAGAGAACATACGGTGATTGGAATTTAGAAAAAAAAAAAAAAATCTATGACTCTAGTTAGATTTGGGCATAAGGATGTAAAAAGGTCACGCTGTGATTAGATATATCATGGTATGTGTGTCGATCATATGTCGTGACCTGCATGTTTTGTACCGTGATTATATTTCAAAAAATTGGCAAAACACGACATATATATCATGCAAAAGATCTAGTCACGATACGACACGGCACACGGTTATGTGGGTCACGCGTGATTAGGACCGTTAGATCTTGATCGAATGATGAATCTTGAATAAACTAATTTAAATTATGAAAACAAATATTAAATGTGAGCAAATGTGACTAGCCACAGCGTAACTCATGTACAGTGACCATGCATTCACGTGATGTGGTTGTTTTTTCGAATTTAGGCACAATACTGCACGACATGTAGAAATATGACTTGGTCACAACACAACACAACATATGACTCAAGTCACAATTGACTAGTCACAACACAACACGTTACGTTATGCATTTAGATTAGGCTGCAAAAAAAAAAAACAGAGATGAAATTAGATTATAGTTTCACATAATAGGGTAGAATTCAATTACATATGGGTTACATAAATATTTCAAAATTTAGGATACAATAGATGTCCAACTCTGTACAATATTATCTCCACCACCACTAATGTACACTAACAAATTTTACCATTTAATTGCATTGGTGAAGCTACATAGAGTCGGGGGAACTCGTATCCTTTGTAGTTCTAGTTGGTTGTATGCAATCTTTTAATATTTTGTTTAACATAATTTGTAAAATATACATTAAGTTGAATTTAATCATTTACATTATTGAGTAAGTTTGTAGGTTCAAGACTTTAATTGCAAGATTAATAATAAAGAACTAAAGATATGTTCAAGATCTTAATTGCAAGATTTATATAAAGAAGAACTAAGGTTCATGAAGATTTTAATTGCAAGACTTATTTGAAGAACTTAATAAATCAACAAGACTTTACGAAGCTATAGATTTGTAATAATCAAGTAGTTAAGTAAAATATATTTGAGAATTGTTGATTTCTGGAGCATCCGTTCGGAACAGACCAAACTGTATGGAACGGATTAAATCATAAAATTACAAAGAGTTTCAGTTTGGTTCCGTCCATGACGGATGTCATCTGTTGGAACAGTTATCAAGTTTTATGGGATAAATTGTACTAACCGTCCTGAACGGACATAAACGTTTAGAACAGTTATTATCAATTTAATTAAATTACGGAAACCCTAATTTCAATATTTGTACAATCTGTTCTGAACGGATCACTTCAGTTAGAACGGATCTGGCAAATCTGGAGCCCTCACTATAAAATGAGTTACCGTACTTCAGATTTGACCAAACTAGCCGCCTTCCACATTCAAAAAATATTTATTGTGCATTCTTGAAAGTTTCCATTGTTGAGTGATGTTAAACTCCAATATCTTCTCAACACTCTCAAATCCACTCGACTTATCTTCTTAGAGATATAGTTTAGTGTCTAGGATTTAGTTCTAGAGTCTTTTCATCCTAGCTAGTGCATCATGCTTGTAGGGCGTTGAAGGGGTTCACTAGCTCGAGCGTTTCCGCTCAAATATATCCATAGCTGTATGACAATTCCGAGGGGCTCTCCAGCTCGAGCTTCTAGGCTCACCTTGTACACGAGTTAGGCCGTGACTTCCCACCTTTGTTGGGCTCACGTGTCACGAGTTATATCATTTCTTTTTGGATAATAGGAAAGGGATGCCGACGAGATTGCTCTATCCCGGAGACGTAAGCATTTACGCTGAATTTCGTTATCATCTTGCGTGTCTAATTTCTCTAACTCTACTCTATTTACTTTACTTGTACACGCTTACTTGACATTTGTTTGACTTGTTAGTTTAGAGGGTTTAACCGAAAAACGTCTAAGAGTCTTTAAGACTTTCTATTCACCCCCTCTAGGTGCCGTTAGGGACTACAATTCTCACTGTGTAAAATGAGAAATTTGCACTCGTCTGTATTAATCTGCACAAATCTTAAAGACCTCTGTGTTCCACCTCTGATTCGAAAAAACAATCGTACAACTGAGATTGCGTACAGTTATGAAGTACTAAAGTAATGAAGTACTAAGGCAGCACTTGCTCTCTGACTCAAACTCTAAAATATTCTTCAATTTCTACATTTTTATCAACAAAAATATAAAACTATACTTAATATATAGTATAAAATTCTGACTCACTCTGAAATTTTGCTCCACTCTATTAAAATTTCTGACTCCTGACAAATTGTTAATTGTATGTTGGTACTGCATGGTTAGTCTTTACTCTTTATACATTAAGAGAGGAAAACAAAACTTAATAAAGAATTTACTGCTCAGATCCAAGATGCAATTTTATCTTAAAAAATACTTCAGGTTAACCAGGTAATTAAGGAATCACAACGACGTACGGAAAAATAAATTAATAGATAAAAAAATATAGTATCACCTCTATAAGGACGCCTATTATTTACTGATACAATCCATGTATTGACTATGAAAATTTATTTCAAATCAATTTTAATTTTCTGAAAGCTTGTCAGCGGCTAACAAGTGGATTATTTTAAATCAACTTTATTGGGTTATCTCCATCTCCAAAGACTGGTTGTTATTATTTTTTTGAGAGAAAGATGGAGGGTTAAGTTTTCAAAATTTTAATATTCTTAAAGGATTCTTTATTTGTATTTGAACTTACGACCTTTTATGTGAATTTTATGCCGAAACTTTTAAGATTCATATTATTTTAGGTTAATGGAAAAATTGGTAAATGATTATTGACTCAAGTGCAACAGTTTTATGCGTTGTTGATGAAATTTGTGGGCAATTAGTGATGCTCAGATGTATTCACAGTTGGCCCACTTACTGTAAGTTGTAGTGTCAACCAAAATTGAATTTTTTTTTTTTTTTGACATGTTGGAGATCATGGAAAGGGATAAATACTCATACTTTATAATAATAGAAAGTCAATTACTCAATTGACATACAGATTTAGAATTTCCCTATTTTAAGTTTCTTTAAATTTTGGTGGATGACAATTATATCTCAACATAATAGATGTGTGTATGATAAAACAACAATTACCTATATGAATATTTCAAAAGAAAACTTTCCAAAAATAATAAAATGAAAAGACTTGAGGCTTCCTTTACAAAAAAAAGAGAGATATCTTGACTCAGTGCGCCTTGTTTAAATTGTCAATGTTTTTGGACACATTTTTTTTCTAATATTGTTTTGTTTGACATTATTATTCTTACTATTGTTTTGTTGAATGTTATTTTTTTTTTTAGTTTTTGGTGGATGACAAGTATATCTCAACATACTAGATGTGTGAATAATAAAGCATCAACGACCTATACAAATCTTTGAAAAGCAAACTTTCCAAAAAAAAAAAAAAATGAATAAGACTTAGAGGTTTTTTTTACTCAAAAAGAAAAAGTTATCTCTTGACTTAGTGTACCTTGTTTAAATTGTCAATATTTTTTGGCACAATTTTTCTAATATTGTTTTTGTTTGACATTATTATCTAGGCATGCTAACGAGCCGAGCCAGCTCATGAGCCAATGAGTTGGACAACTCAATAAATTATATCGAGTCAGACTCTAAACTAAATAAAGCTTGAAGTCAGCTCAGCTCATATTTTATCACTCAAACAGAGCCGAGCCCGAGCCGAATTGAGTAGCCCATCGAGTCTGTGATATGGTTGACGAATTTTACATTGGTGACTTGAAGAGTTAATTTTCCATTTCTTGTGAAGTGTCAATGATAACTTTGGTGCTTAGTTTTTGCTTTTTTATTTCATGAGTTGAGAATTTTGAGGAAATTGTAATTTGAATTTGTTACTTATGCTGTTACTTGCTTGTTACTTGCACTTTGTTACTTGCTTGTTACTTGCTGTTATTTGCAATTTGTGAGGTGTCAATGATAACTTACAACGCTTGTTACTTATGCTTTTTAGTTATGCTTTTTAATTATGCTGAATGTTACTTGCTTGTTACTTGATGCTTTTTTATTTCATCGCATATTTTTGAAATTGAAATTTGTATAGAAGTTAAATTTACAACATCAGATTTCAGATTCTTGTTGTTGCCACCATCTCCAAATTAACTTCGTGTATTGATTTCAATCTTTTTTTTATAACTACTTTAGTTGGACCTGTTCTTGTAATAATTGTTTCTAATGAAATTGTTTGGAAATTATAAATTTTGAATTTTGAATTTTCGCTGAACAATTTTCTATTGTTTGTAAGTACTAAATTTTGAATTATCAGATGTACTGGAAGTTCAATTTGATGAGTTGTTACTAAATTTAAGAATTTGATTGCTGTATTTTTTAACATATATATATGATATGAAAATAAATAGTACGGAACACCCAAAAATTAAAATGAATTTGGAAAAGTGGGCTTTCCGAGCGGAGGTACATGAGAGGTTCAATGAATATGAGCTTTTATGAATCGAGCCGAGTTTGAGCCGAGCTGAGGGATTCAATGAGCCGGGCCAAACCAGGTTTTTTTTATCTCAAATCCGAGCTGAGTTCAAATCTGAGCTTTTATGACTTCTTAAGTGAGCTGAGTCGAGTTTGAGCTGAATCCAACTCATTAGCAGTCTTATTATTATCCTTGACAATTATCAATTATGATTACTTAGAAAGTATAATTAATTATAATAATTGAGTGAGGCTATGGTGCTATGCATAGCACGGATGGGGTCCGTGCTACGGCTCAAAATTTGACTTTTTAAAATCGTAACGGTCGATCCGAACAGTTCAACATGATCATAAAATGAATATGTACTTGCAAACCAAATTTTACATTTTTCCGAATTTTTTTACTATTTTTTTAGATATGCTGTTTTTAGATGGTCTACAATGTTCAAATCAAGTGATTTTAAAAAAAAATAGTAAAAAAATTCGGAAAAATATAAAATTTGGTTTGCAAGTACATATTCATTTTATAATCATGTTGAACGGTTCGGATCGACCGGTATGCTTTTGAAAAGTCAAATTTTGAGCCGTAGCACGGACCCCATCCATGCTATGCATAGCACCATAGCCTCACTCATAATAATTAATGGAGTTTCTGAGGTTGTATTTGCAACTTTCAACTAAATAGATTATGTGTACTATGGGAACTACTAATGATATATCAATATATAGGAAATTGCTAATATGTTACGCGTAGCATATAAGGCCTCCGTGCTACGGTTTAATATTTGAGTTTTTAAAATTCTAACGGTCGATTCAAACTATTCAACATGATCTCCATATGAATATATACTTGCAAACTAAATTTTACATTTTTTAGAATTTTTTTACTATTTTTTTAGATAGGTAGAAAATCACTTGATCTGAAAATTCTGTGTTCGAATCGACTATTAGAATTTTAAAAACTCAAATATTGAACCGTAGCATAAAAACCCTCTACGCTACACGTAGCACCCTAACCTACTCCCAATATATCACATCTCAAGTGGTGGGGTTTATGACTTTTTAATATTGTAGTACCAACCACATGGACTTCCGCTACAAACCAAACCAAACCCAGGGACTATGGATCCGCTGTGACACATGTTTTACAACACTGTGTTGCAAGTCTTGATGATTTGCTACCCGGACCGAGAATCGAGAATAATTCGGCGAGATATAAAATCTGTAATTTTAGTATAATGTGATTATAATTTGGAATAATTTGATTCTTATTGTCCATATAAGTTTGTCAAAATATGAAGTTTTAAGAATAAAAAAAGTTATGTGAATAATTCAAGAATAACTCATAAATTTAGTAAATTTGTAAATAATTCAGAAAAAAAATAAAAAATCTATTTAATCTGTCTATCAATACAAAAAAGTGATGAAAATTAATAGCTTGTAAAATATATGTTTTATTAGTTTTTCAATCTAAAATTTACTTTGATAATATTTTTTCTCGGACCACATAATCTGGAGGTGGGCTTATGAATTCATATCCTCTTAGGTTACCTGACTCAACACAATTGAATCGGACGGTCTAAAATTGTTCATTTTCACTTAGCACGAATCTCAAAGCATAAATAATACTGACCCCCTATGTCATCCCGAGTAGGCACCGGCTGGAAGTAAATCTGGGCCATCCGTTTCAATTGTGTTGAGTCAGGTACCTGGGAGGATACGCGTCGGTTGGCTTATACGGTGGCAAATTTTCTTTACTTTTAGCAGTTTGTTTGTGACAACTTTAATTCTTGTCCAGATTCATGTCAGTGATATACCACACCGAGTGATACACATGTTCCATCGCCGCAGGAAAGAAATGGGGTGTCTAAGATGCATTTCGTGCTTACCATTATTCTCGCTAGATGCTAATAGTACCCCTACCAACCTTTAAGTTTGAGGTATAATTGTTTGGACTTTGGAGCTTTGCTCAATGATAGCTATGTAGCATATTAATAGGTGACATGCCAAATGAGGGAGCACCGTGTCTGAAGTCTTTATTTTCAACATGTGTCATATAAAGTTGAAGGTGCATTTAGAAGCCTTCATGCAAATTAATTAGTCATTTCTCGCGATTTGAGAGAGGAGAAAAAAGATTGAGATGATCAAATTGTTCAATTTTTAAGAAGGAACCAGAAGAACTAAAGGTGAGAGAAGGAGAATTAAGACATAAAACTAAAAACCTTATAGGTTTTTATTCATATTTGCTGGTAAAGAAAGAAAGAGAAGAAGTATTGTATTTGAATCTTTTGTTTTTGTATATTATTTCAAGCTGTGATTACATTCCTTATATAGAGAAGGATATCATCTAAAACAAATCAGGATGTGTGCTGTATATAAAACAAATTAAGCACAACGAATCAATCCTGACAGAAAACAGAAATGAACCTTCTAAGAAGAATGAAATTAAAATGTTGCGCCTCCAGTTGTGGTTTAATAAAAACAAATATATATTAGTTATTTTTATTATAAATTGAAGAAAAAAAAGTAAATAAAATATTAAGAATGTATAAAAATGACTATCTTTTATTCATATGGTTTCTTACAAGCTTATTATGCCTCTATTTATAAACTAGAAAATGTATTTGCCAAGCCACTATAAATTAATTATATTGATAAATGTGAAGAGATAAAACATAAATCTTTAAGGAGAGTTTTGAAATAGCTAGTGAAGAGTTGCAAATGAACATCCATAACTTAATTTATTTATACAAATTTATTTAAAGATGAGAGAATCAAGGACGAGTTAGAATATTTAGATACACTTATTTCTTGTTCTGAATTTTGAACTGAATAATATTATTGTTATAATGCTCGTCTTTTTTTAATGAACAAAATGAATTAGATATTAAATATATTTTACAGACATTTTGACAACCTTATTGTCTTTTTCCGAATTGAATCATGTAAATAAATAAATATACTTAATTACTTATTTAAGATTATCTTTCACAATTAATTATCTGTCCTCCCAGATATAGTGTGCACTTCATTAAAGAGACCGGAAGTGGAGAATATGTATCTTTCTTTACAAAAAATAAATATTCTTTCCATCACCCACTAGTGGAAAATCGCCTACCAGGAACGGTTAAAAATCGCCTATCAGGAACGGAATCGAGGCGATACTGACCCAGGTGATACAGATAGTACCACTAATCAGGATCGGTTAATTGCCGATACAGATACACCAATTAGGAACAGTTAATTATTAATCAGCCGAAACTAATTCAACAATCAGGAACGGTTTAATATTAATGAATCGATACTATATATTACAATCAGGAACGGTTCATATTAAAGAGCCGATACTATATATTACAATCAGAAACGGTTATTTTGTCCAAGTAGTTAGCTACCGTTTTAAGAAAGCATTGCCTACCACGTATATATAATCAATACAAAAAAAACCATTTAAGTCACAACTCACAAGCTATATACGACTAAAGACTAAAGCAAGTAACGATTTATGGTAGAAATGACAATATTTAACCAAGTAGCAGGTGTACCTTTTTTTTTTTATCAAGTTGCACTTAATTAATCTAATGAAATAATATAAATTTTTTTAGTTTATTATTTAAAATAGATGGTTTACAAGTTCTATACAAGGTTTTACATAGTGTGTACTATATTGCATACTGATTGAATTATAAAAAATAATATTTTTATTTTTTTTATTTCAAATTTGAAAGTCTATATTGCATACTGATTGAATTACAAAGATGGTTATAGTGTGTGCTATATTTCAAATGTATAACGATAATACATGTTTTTTTTTTTCCTAGTAATCGATGCATGACCGGGGCTTATCATAACTTTCTCAATATTTGATTATAAAAAAATAATTACGCACAAAAAATGATTACAATATATTAATTGCCAAGAATAAGAACCATAAATGAATATTATATCTGTATAAGAGGTTTGAATATTTAGAATTCCATTTCACAGATGGAGTGCCTCTAATTTGGGTATACATTTTACCAGAGCTGTTTTGACTTCATGCAGCGCACGAGCCATATATAGCACCGTTTTGATTCTCTACTCCGTGCGCTGCACTAAGCAAAAACTACTCTGTTAAAATATTTACCCTCTAATTTGGCGTGCAAGTTTAACGATAAATTTTAAATATTTTTAGGATCAAGTTGTAAAATTCACAATATCACCATTGTGAATTATTAATAAGAGACGATTAATTCTTATAAGCTCGACATGCCTAATTAACCTAACAAATAGGAACTATTCTTAGGATTGTATTTATTAGGTATATGTTAATTTCAATGACGTCTCTTTCACATCAACAAGCAGGCCCATCTTTTCATATTTAAATCAAGATAAGATAATGATAAATGAAATTGTAAGGGTCAAAACATTATAAAAACAATAAGGACCAATTATCCTCCAATTTTTTTTTTTTTTTTTGCTACATAAAAAAAAAATCGGCCATTGTATTTAAATTTTTTTAATTGTTACAGGAATCACAATAAACATACAGATGTCTTATTATAAGGCCAACATGTCGAGGTGCGATGGCCATTACTTGTTTCTTTTTCTTGTACATATATAAATGCCCTATACTTAAATACAATCAGATACAACTCTTACTATAAATAATTGATATTATAAATATAAATTCTGATAAATGGAATTTTTTAGCTAGGGGGTGCTATGTGAACCATATAGCCATTTGTTTGCAGGGGTGGACCCGGAGTCCCCCCTGGATTTTGAGTTTTAGTGGAGATTTATCGGTTCCGACTGACTTTGCCCTCTCTGGAATTTTTTTTGCCCCCCTCTGGACGTTTAATTTGTAATTCGAGTTAAATTTAGAGTTAAAAATGAAATAAATCTGGAATTTTGATTGGTAATTAGAATTATAAGTCAGAACATCAGAAATTACAAGTCAAAGTATTGGAAAATATAAGTTAAAGTATTGTTTTTTGTCGAGTATTCAATTGGTTAATGGATTTAAACCCGATTAGGTATTTAAACCCGATTCGATATTTTTTTGCCCCCCCCTGACGAAAATCCTGGATCCGCCGTGTTTGTTTGAACGTTAAAGTTGAATACTAGAACCGCAAACTCACCACAAATTAATGGTATCAAAAGATTAAAGTATGTTTTAAAGTTAAGTTGGGTTTCACCTTCCACATAGCTAGGGGGTGCTATTTGGGTTGATAAGCACATATAATTGATGATATAATCTATCATTTATTAAATTTAGAAATAATAATAGTACCTTATAATTTTTTTATTTTTGACTGAAGTACTTAGTATTTTATTCAGTTCGTTAGTTAATTTTTTTTTTTCATAATACGGATTCACATGTCATGCACTATACAGATATTAATTCTACTCATATACATATTAGCAATTAATATGTCGTAGAGGCCAATTATATGGATCTAAATTAGATGTGAATTATGCTATTAATTATGAATAACATGTTGTTTTTGGGACATATATACGAATATATATGTAGTCAGATATAAATGTGATTTCATCTATTTTGAGAATCTATTTTCTTAATTTTCTGTATCATTTAAGGAAACTGCAGTTTTTAGAAAACTACAGGGAGTCTTTAAAAGGGGATGAGATATATATGCGCTCCATAAACTGTGAGAGAGAAGAAGAGAATTTCTGAAATTTTACTAGCAAGGGGTTGCTAGTTTGTACTTTGTACTGGTGCTAGCTAGTGAATTGACTTGCCAAGTTTTAATAGCTAGCTAGTTCGTCTCAATATTGGTGTTGGTGGAGGCGCAACTGTCATTGTTGTTCAATTCCAACCATCTTAATTTCTCAAGTGATCAGACGAGCAGAAAAGAAAACCACACGCGAGCTTTCATTTATAATTAGACGAGCGATTCTGACTAACTTCTTAACCCGCAAGTGAGACGAGCGAAAAGAAAAAGCTATATTGATAAATTCTAGTGAGGTACTCTTTCGCCATACAGCTTTTCTACAATTCTAGTGATAAATTCTATTTTAGATTTAATTTACATATTGATTTTAGGTATGATATATACGAATTAATATTTGTGAAATTTAAGACTCTAAAATCTACACGTTTTCTAACCATTAATGAACATATATATATATCACTTGTACGCTATGCAATAGCCAACTGTATGCATATTGAAACAGTTATTTTATACATTGCTACCACACTAGTGGAAAAACAGGAATCAGGATCGGCCCATCTGGATCGGCTACAACAAACAACAGATACTAATACCTATCTGGATCGGTTTCAACAATGAACCCGATCTTAAAAGCTAATGCAATCGGATTTACAAACTTATAGGATCGGTTCTAGATTGACAAACCGATCCAGAAACTATCTGGATCGGTTCTAATACAATAACCGATCCTGATTTATCATATATTAGGATCGGTCGTTACACTGGAACCGATCCTGATAGTATCAGGATCGGTTATAATAAACAACTGCTCCTGATTGTTCAATATTTGGATCAGTTGATCAGTTCTTAGTTAGAACCGATCCTAATACATAATCTAGGTAAGATATTTTTATTTCCATAGAAAGATTAAATTTTTTTTAATTCCATAGAATACAAATATGAGTTATATATACACATGAAATGCTAAATTGGCCGATATTTCAGTGGCATTAGATTGAATCGAATTGAGCACTCCAGAAAGTCGGTTTGGATTGTGACTATCTCATTTTCTTCGCCAGTTTTGTTTTGAGGAGATATAGGATTCAAAGTTTTTCCTCCCTTGATTTTGCTCTAAGATGGAGGAATGAAAGTCTTTCCTCCCTTGATTTTGCTCTAAGATGGAGGATTCAAAGTCTTTCCTCCCTTGATTTTACTCTAAGATGGATGATTCAAAGTTCTTTCTTCCTTGGTTTTACTCTAAAAAGAAGGAATATTTAAAGTCTTTCCTCGATGAAATTATGAAGTTATTAATTAGAAACGAGAGAGTTTTAGTCTTCTCTCACAATATTGAGCCTTCAAAACTCTTGATTAAATCTATATAATTAATAATGTTTTGAATAGGGTGAAGGGAATGAAATATTATTTTTCTATGGAGATCAAGATCTCTCGGTGAGATTAAAAATAATTGATAAATTCAATGTAGATAATGAGGAAAAAAAAGCGGGTGCTACTAGATAGCCAATGCATGTGCTGAGGGGATCAGCCTGAGAGCCGCGTCGAGAATAATGCTTCTTGATTATGAGTGGAATCCTGCCAAAACAAAACAAGCAATAGCACATGCATCTCGGTCCGGCCAAGAGAAGGTAATTTTTGCTTATCAAGAGTTGGCTGCGGGTTCGTGGGAGGAGAGTAAATATGAGATTAACAAAAAGAAAGCTCGGATGTCTAAGATGGTAATTTTATTAGCTAGGGACATGCGTAGAGTATTCAAGTGCTGAGCCAGTGAAGTTGCATCCAACCTGGGCGTATACCTGTTCATAGCAGATGTACTGTGACACATTTTAAACAACTGCAGAATTTATTCTATGGAATTAAAAAAAAAATCTTTCTAGTTTCTTAAAAAAAATATCAAGATTCTTTTCAATATGTAAATAATATTAGGATCGGTTCTTTAATAAGTAACCGATCTTGATACTATCAGGATCGGTTTTATACACAACCGATCCTAATAATAAAAATTAGGATCAGTTCTTTAATAAGTAACCGATCCTGATAGTATTAGGATCGGTTGTTAATAAAAAAACGATCCTATTAAATGTAATTAGGATCAGTTTTCTACAACAACCGATCCTGATAGTGATTATAAAGGTTAATTCAGTCAAACTCTCGACAGAACTTTAATTTGTCAATCCTTCTTCCTCAAGCGAGCCTCTCCTCCATTAATGAACGCAGCTCCTATCTCGCAGTGCATTAATACAGCTATCTGACGCTTCTTTTCTCAGGTTCATTAAATGATCATTTCTTATCTATAGATCGCTTTTAATTCGGTTCAAAATATAAACTCTAAGGTCTAAACCCTAAATCCCGAATCCCGAAACCCTAAACCCTAAACCCTAAACCCCTAAACCCTAAACTAATTAGTTTTGCATATATGGTGCTTATATGGATCAAAAAACTTAAATGAACATATGGTGCTTATTTTGTCATAAACACAACTAAATGGCTTATAAATATATCAAAAATCGCATAAATGTTAAAATTAGGTACATTTTGTTGTTTTTATGTCATATGTATTTTCTTTCTCTTTTTTGTAGAGATATAATTGACATTAATTACATATAGCTCCTTATTGTTAAAAATTGTAAATTTTGACACATACTAGCTAGTAGATTGTAGTGCTATATATATGGATTTTCATATAAAGATCAAAAAATTGTAAAATTTTGTAGATTGGCTATTGTTGAGAGATTTGGTGCAGCAGTCTTCATCTCACTCAGTACGACATCCCAAAAAAGTTGTAAGTACAACGTATAATCTAACTTTAATTAGTTTAATTTGTATGTGCATGAATATGTATTTTAAATTGATAGCTAGATTAAATGTATTTATGTTAAGTATGTAGCTAGCTAGAGTATTGTCTTATGAGCCACAACCGCATGATTAATGCCTTCAGGTCATGATACCCGTTCAAAATTAATCCATTAGGGATTAATTTTGAACATTCCCCGATTTGGGACTGCTCTTTGAATATTTTGTCTCAATTAGGATGTGGTCACTTGTTGGTCGTGTTTTAGTATCTAAGAAAGTTTCGACATTATTTCCTTATTAGTTCCCCGAATACTCGGGGAACTGAGGGGAAATGCTGCCGAAATTTTCTTAGATACTAAAACATGACTAACACGTGGTCACTATTGAGACAAAATATTCAAAGAGTGGGATAGGATGGTAACCGGCCCCATGTAAGCCCTATTGTGAACAGAATTTAGTACCCCAACCATGTTCTTAATTAATTGTGTTTCATTATAATTGCAGATGGACCGCCGTTGGATGTACGAAGCATCGCGTCTATCAGATGAATATATGACAGGGGTCGATGAATTTATCAGAGTTGCTACGGAAGATATGGCAAATAAGGGGAGTGCACTGATGTCGTGTCCATGTCGTGATTGTAACAATGGTCAAAAATTTTCCAAACCGAACCAAGTGAGGAACCATTTAATCCGTCGTGGATTCAAGCAAGGATATAAGTGTTGGATATGGCATGGTGAGAGTTTGCCGACCGACGTAGTTACTGGCACTGAGTATCATTCATACCATACCGGTGGAAATAAAATGAATGATCTACAGGGATTAGAACCCGACATAGGTACTCGTACTGAGCATCATTCAGAATACCATACCGAAGAAAATGTTGACATTGTGGCAGATAGATGTGATAATTTTGATCAAATGTTGCGTGATTTAGAAGATGATTTTGATAATGATAAGCAGTATTGTTTATTTGAGAATTTGTACGAAGATTCTAATAAGGAACTGTATCCTGGTTGTACTAAATTTTCAAAATTGAAAGGTGTATTAAAATTGTATAACCTCAAGGCATCTAACGGTTGGAGTGATAGAAGTTTTACTGAGTTATTACAAACTTTAAAAGAAATGCTTCCGGATGGAAACGAGATACCACCTAATGTTTATGAGGCAAAGAAAATACTGTGCCCAGTGGATTTGGAAGTTCAGAGAATACACGCGTGTCCAAATGATTGTATATTATATCGAACTGAGTATAAAGATCTTCACGAGTGTCCAAAATGTGGTGCATCACGTTACAAACCAAAGCAGGTAACCAGCGATAAAAGTGATGATTACAAACAGAACAAAGGACCTCCGGTAAAAGCATTGTGGTACCTACCCGTGATACCGAGATTCAAACGTTTGTTCTCAAATACTAAAGATGCAAAATTATTGCGTTGGCATGCCGATAACCGAAAGAAAGATGGAAAATTACGCCACCCCGCTGATTCCCCTCAGTGGAGAAATATTGACAGAGAGTTTCCCGAATTCGGATGTGACCCTAGAAATCTTAAGCTTGGGCTGAGTGCAGATGGAATAAATCCGCACAGTAGCATGAGCAGTAAGCATAGCAGTTGGCCGGTTCTATTGTGCATTTATAATCTCCCGCCTTGGTTATGTATGAAGCGCAAATACATCATGATGTCCTTACTCATATCAGGACCAAAACAGCCCGGGAACGACATAGATGTATATCTAGCGCCATTGATCGAGGATTTAAAAAAATTATGGCTTACCGGAGTGCAGATATTTGATGCATACAGTAAGGAGAAATTCACTCTACGGGCCATGCTTTTCTGCACCATTAACGATTTTCCAGCTTATGGTAATTTGTCGGGTTACAGTGTCAAAGGAGAGAAAGCGTGTCCTATTTGCCTGGACGATACAGTCGATATCTGGCTACCCAATTCCTCTAAAACCGTTTACATGGGTCATCGTAGATTTCTTCCTGCCAACCACGCACACCGAAAGAGAAAGAAAGAATTCAATGGAAAGACAGAGAATACCAGAGTAAATTATCCGTTGGCTGGGAAAGCTATTTTCTCTCGAGTGAAGGATATCAAAGTTGAATTTGGGAAATTTAAAAAAAAGGTGGTGAGAAAGAAGGGGGCACCAAAAATTAGTTGGAAGAAGAAGTCAATATTCTGGGATTTACCGTACTGGCAGCACTTAGAGGTTCGACACTGCATCGATGTGATGCATGTGGTTAAAAATGTATGTGATAGCATGATTGGAACATTATTGAATATTCCGGGTAAGACTAAGGACGGTATCAATGCTCGAAAAGACATGCAATTCTTGAGCATACGTCCTGATCTACAGCCAGCAGAGAAGGAAAGAGAAAATGGGAAATTTTGTACATATCTAAAACCCGCAATGCATACGCTGTCAAAAGAGGAGAAAAAAAGCTTATGTGAATGCCTCCATGGTGTCAAAGTTCCATCCGGTTATTCTTCGAATATTAAAAACCTAGTTTCACTTGAATTTTTGAAATTGTCAGGAATGAAGTCTCATGACTGTCATGTTTTAATGACACAGCTTCTTCCTGTTGCAATTCGGGGTATATTGCCACCATTGGTTAGGCAGACCATCACGAAGCTTTGCTTTTTCTTTAACGCCATTTGTTGTAAAGTAACTGATCCTGATGCGTTAGATGCTCTCCAGAAGGAGGTGATTGTGACTCTCTGTCATCTTGAAATGTATTTTCCACCGTCTTTTTTTGATATTATGGTTCATTTAATCGTTCATCTAGTTAGGGAAATTAAGATGTGTGGACCTGTTTTCTTGCGGTACATGTATCCGTTCGAGAGATACATGGGATTCTTAAAGGCATATGTCAGGAATCGATATCGTCCTGAGGGCAGCATTGTAAGAGCTTATGCTTCCGAAGAGGTTATTGAGTACTGTACTAATTATATGGACGATACGAAAGCTATCGGCATTCCTAAATCTCGACATGAGGGTAGGCTTCACGGAGTAGGCACAATCGGTTCAAAATTATTCATACCCGATGCTAAAACGATGTCACTAGCACATTTTCATGTTTTACAACATCTCACTGACGTTCATCCTTTGTGGGACGAGCATATGACTATCTTGCGGCAACATAATCCTAGAAAATCTGACAAGTGGTTGATTGCTGAACACAATAATAAGTTTGCAGGATGGTTTACACATAGAGTCATGCAAGCTAAAGAGGGAGAAAACATTAAAGAAATTGTCAAATTGTTAGCTCTTGGTCCAGTCCATGTCGTGAGGACCTTCCAAGGATATGACATCAACGGGTATACATTTTACACAAGAGATCAGGACGTAAAGAGTACCGTGCAAAACAGTGGAGTGACGTTAGTAGCCTCTTCGAGTGATTTTTCAGATCCTAAAGGTGCCGGACCATCGCATGCATCCATGTCGTACTACGGGTTTATTGAAGAAATATGGGAGCTAGATTATAGAACATTTAAGATCCCGTTATTTATGTGTAAATGGGTCGATAACCGTAGGGGGGTTAAAGTCGACAACGATGGTTTTATTTTGGTGGATTTCAATAAGGCTGGATACAAGAATGATCCGTTTATACTTGCAAGACAAGCCACGCAAGTGTTCTACGTAACTGATCCGGCCGATCGTTCAAGACATGTTGTCCTCTCTGGAAAAAGACGTATCATCGGTATTGATAACGTGGAAGACGAAGAAGCGTACGATCATTTTGATGAGATACCACCGTTTTCCACTGGCATGGCGTCTTTATCAATCGGTGAGGACCATGAAAATCTGGACATGCGCATTGATCATAATGAAGGAGAATGGGTTGAAGATGTTCCTGCTGGCAACGATCAAAATGAAGGAGTTCATACATAATTTTTTATTGGTATGTCGTACACAACAAATTTTTATTGGTTTCAAAATATAAAAATAAATTCAATATCAATATTGATGTTATAACATGTTGTCATTTTATTTTATTTTATTTTATCAGATGTGCATTGAAACACAGGACGATGCGAATCATGCAAGTTAATTACAATTCTTCAATATTTATGACATTTGTAATTCATTTGGTAGGTTTTCTTGTAAATTATTAGCTTAGGTTTTCTTCAATATTGTTTTTCATGGTAAATGTAATTTGTTGGCTTAGTTTTTGAAACTATTATAAGTTATTTTTTAGTAGCTAATTTTATTTCATAGACATAAGTACATTATTTTAAAGTAGCTAATATTATAATTATTTTATAAACCATAATATAAAATATCTTATAAATTATTTAATGTAGCTAATATGAAAATTTTATAAATGTTACAAATTTATCTGGATTTGATATAAATTTATATCTGGATTTTATAAATTCATCTTATAAATTACTTACAAATCACTTCCTAGGAACATCTGATATGAAAATTGTTATCTGGATCGGCTGTTAATACAACAATCGATCCAGATACAAATCTGGATCGGTTGTTAGTATAAAAGCCGATCCAGATATTCAACAATCTGGATCGGGTGTTAGATTAACAACCGATCCAGATTCTTATCTAGATCGGTTGTGGTACTACAAGCCGACCCAGATTGTTTTCTGGATCGGTTGTTAGCTTAACAACCGATCCAGATATTGTTTTTAAATCCCTTTTCCGCCCTTCTTCTCCAAAACCCTTCTCCTCCAAATACTTCTTCTCGAAAAACCTTCTCCCTCTCCTCCTCAGAATCCCTTTCCGCCGAGTGAGATTGGACATTTCCGCCGTGGAGCCCTCTCTTCCTCTTCTCCATCCAGCCCGCTACCCTCCTATCTAGTCGCCGCCAAGGTCGCTGCCAGTGCACCTCAAAGCCTAGCCGCCGCTAACCCTAGCTAGTGCACCTCAAAGCCTAGCCGCCGCTAACCTCAAAGCCTAGGCGCCGCTGCCAGTGCACCTCAAGGCCGCTGCCAGTGCACCTCCTATCTAGTCGCCGCTAACCCTAGCCGCCGCTGTTTCTTCTTCTTCCCGGTTAGTGTGTGTTGTTCTTTAACTCGGCGTGCTAAAGGTTCTGTTTGGGAAAGGTTCTGATTTGTATAAAGGTTCTGTTTTCCATTTACCTTTGATTTGGGAAGTTTTCGATTTTTATATGCAATCACCTTAGTCAGTTCAGTTCACATCTTAGACTGCTAAAGACCTAACCCCAGAACGAACCAGTATAGCTTGGCATGACTCTTTAGATGGATATTTATGTAGACATGCAATTCAACCCTTATTTAGCTTGGCATGAACCTCAATGCTTCATATTTGTATGGTATTTGTAATTAATAAAACACGGGGTGAATCTCAAAGCTTGATAGTTGTATATACATGCAATTCTTTAACTTGGCATGAATCTCAAAGCATGAGAAATAAATTGTTAGCTTGGCATGACTCTTTAATTAGATGGATATTTATGTAGTTTGTGTTGTAATTCTTTAAATTGTTAGCTTGGCTTCCTTATCCCTAAATTATTACTTATTATTTATTTTGAAAATGAGCAGATATGGAAGGTGGCAGTGAGCAATCCTCGGCTAAGAAACGAGGGAGAGGGCCAAACCAAATTAAGGAGAAGATCAGTGAGACAGGCAAGAAGCTTGAGATCGACAGATTTTATAGGCCTGTTGTTACCGCGGAGACAACGTCTTTTTCCACGGAACTTGGGGTTTTAGTAAGAAGGAATATTCCTATAAGGTTCCAACATTGGAGAGATGTTCCAGACAATAACAAGAAAATAATATGGGAATCAATTAAGGTAAATAACATGGTGTTAATTTCAACAGCTTTTATTTGATATTAACTAACTCCAAATCTCGATTTCTATTTGTTTGGCAGCTAGGATGGGGTATAGAGGAGGACGATAAAGTGAGGAGGTACTATTATCAGAAAATGGCTACCATTCACCGAAAGTTCAGAACCAGTCTGACTAAAGCGTGGCGCAATGGTACGACCCCCGATTTTGGGAAGCTCAATATTGAACAACACGACTGGGATGAATTTGTCGAGTATCGAAATACGAAGAAATTCCAAGTATGTTTATTTTTATGGACCACATACCTTCTCTCTTATTAAAATTTGAACTCTGCACTTATAATTAAGGCCAACTGTTTCTTTGTTCAAATTGTAGGATGCCAGCCAGATTGGGAGGGAGAATCAGGCCCAAAACAAGTATCCACACTTCATGGGATCCAGAGGTTACAGCGGTGTGGGATTCCAGAGCAGGCTTAGAGATGCTATGCAGGTGATTGCAAATGAGAAAGCATCTAGTGATCCGTCTTCCCAAGGGTCAAATACTACTGCATTGACACCTGAAGAGGTTACCGATTTGTCGGTAGAGAATAGGCACGTCGCGTGGAAACTTGCTAGACAGAAGCTCTCAGTAGAGACCAAGGAACGCTTCTATCCAGAAACATACGTACCGGTCATCAAGAAAATTGTAAGGATTTAGATATTGTCATTCATTAGAATACAACAAGTAATTTATTATGTTATAACATGTTGTCATTTCAGGACGAACAAGAAGCGGCTTTCAAACAAGGCTCGTTGGTCGTCGAACGACACGACGATGTTCTTGGAAGTTCTCTCCCAAATCCAGAACATTCAGGGAGGGTGAGAGGAGTGGGAGGTTTGATTTCAATGAGAAAAACATACGGCCCAACAAAGAAGAGACGCCCTTCCTTGAGGACTGAGAGGTCCGAACGTGAATTTGAAGCGAGAGTGGATGAGAGAGTGGAGGAGAGAGTAAGAGGAATAGAGGAGAGACTGCAGCGAGAAATGGAGGCGAAAATGGAGGCACTGTTTCGGCATAAAATGGGCATACCAGAAGAAACTGATAGCCAAACAGTCTTTCTGAGCAGCTGTCAGTCAGTCATACCGACGGCATCTCTTTCTGCTTTTCATGAGGTAATTCAAATTTAGATTTGAATCAATAGGCCTATGCGCGCCTTTGTTTCATACATATTCAGATTTTAATTTTTTTTTTGCGTAACACGTCTTAGATTCATAGCAATCATTTTATTCGAGTAGAAGTCAATATTTGTGCAGGAGGCAGAATTAAGATGCAAACTCAAGGCGGTTGTTAATGGGAATACTCTGGTAGTGGCCATAGGCCTAATTAATGCTCCAGTTAGACCAGGTGGAACAATTCACTGTAGGCCGATACCGCCCGACCATGCAAAGGTAACTGTTGATGCTGTTCAGGATGCGGACTTTTTAGCCATCCCCTTACCTGTACCAAATGACGAGATGGTAACCCTGCAAGATGCTCTCGGCAGTTCCACGGCATGGCCGATGTCCATGATATCTATTGGTTCCTCTGATGTTGAGGTATATTGTTATTACAAGTACTTATACTTCTTAATTTGTATCTATACGATAGAGTCGTAGTTGATTCAGGATTTTATCTCAATTTATTATGAATTTTGCAGGAACCACAAGTTCCTGGAGGTGGCAAAGCGAAGAGTCACTGCAAGGCATTTGATGGTATCGAGTTTGACAAGCTGGGACGAACATTCAAGCAGCTGCGTGATCGATTTTTGGAGTCTGATGGCAATCAATTAGATATCGTTCCGCCACTTGATTTTTTCCATTCAGCAGACTCCATATCTATCTATGCCGATGATTATGTCCTCTTGCTTAAACCACGGCAGTGGCTCACTGCGCCAGTTGTTCAGATCTGGATGCTGTGAGTTAATATTCGTAATAATTGCATAATTTAGTACCTTTAATTCAAATTTCACAAAATTCAGATTATCTGTATGCTTTTTTTTTGCAGGTATTGCCACAATTTCATCAAGGAGGAATTTCCCGATGAGCAGGTTGGTTTCATGGACCCTGCAAGAACATGTGCCGACCAAATGGATCTAGACCGAGGAGCTGTCGTTCAATACATTGGGAAAGCACTCAGAGAAAATCGGGACAAGCGATTGATATTCATACCTTATCATCAGATGTTAGTGTTATATTTCGATTCTCAGTTTATTAAATTTCTTTCAATTCATTGAAATTATAAAATGTGAAATGCTACAAACCTAACATGCAGAGATCATTGGATATTGGCCGTGCTTATGCCAAGAGATAGGGCATTGTACGTGTTCGATTCCGATAGGAAGCACAATAGAATGTTCATGATCACTGCTGCTGTTGAGGAGTAAGTGCCTTCCTAAATTTCACGTTTGTTTATTAATTTATTATTTTAACCATCTCTCGTATGTACTGATTGTTCAATGTATTCATATTTCAACAGTGCTTTCCGCATAGAATTGGATACTTCTTTAGATATTCATACCGGATGCAAGGTAATAGTTTATATTGAGATATGATATGATTATAGGTACGTACATGCAAAAATTTGTGAATATCTAATATAAGCCATTTGTATGCTCATCATACATTTCAATTTTTCTTTAAAGGTTCAGAACGATTGCGAGGTAATATTTTCTATTGAGATATGATGATTACAGGGACCTAGATGCAAAAATTTGTGAATTCTATACATTCAAGCCATTTGTATGCTCATTAACATATGTTTCAATTTTTTCAAACTTGTTATGTAGTGTCCACAACAACCATTTTCCTGGGAATGTGCATATTATGTCATGTTGCTCATGCAAGACATAATGAAGGAATTCCTCGATGTTTTTCCAACATTAAAGGTATATATGTATATATATATGCATTTATGGAATTTTTCAAAAGTAATACAAAATTAAATTTATAGTCTCTGCTATCTTTTAAAAAATGCAGAATATTCCCGCTAAGCATACCGTACAACGCTTGAGCGACTTTCGACTAATGTGGGTGCAAGTTTTACTAAAGGAACTAAAGGCGAGTCGAACAAGTATAACAATTTAGGATGTCAAGCATGAACATGATTTATATGTAATAATTTAGGATAAGTTCAACTTTTGTGTAATATTTTAAGATGTGTATATAATGTGTATGATATTTAATTTAATTATATGTGATAATTTAGAATGTGTGATTGTGATTTAGTATTTGTATGTTGGCCAGCAAATTATATATATGGGGGCTGGCCATATTATCGAAATTGCTTTATTTAGATTAAATAAACATCAGGATCGGTTGAAGTTCTGGAACCGATCCAGATACCAACTTTAAAAAAAAGATTATTCGTACAATCTGGATCGGTTTATTACAGCCGATCCAGATAATTATTATTAGGATCGGTTATGGAAATAACCGATCCTAATTGTTATCAATTTAAATAAAGAAAAATACCCTAGGTTGGATCGGTTTTAAGAAAGAACCGATCCTGATACTGTTTAATCTGGATCGGTTGTAATTTTTAAAACCGATCTAGATTATATTTATCGGGCTCGGTCGTTTTTTACAACCGATCCAGATAGTATCTAATCTGGATCGGTCAAACAACCGATCCAGATTTGTTTAGTATCAGGATCGCCCCGATCAAGATCGGTTGTGGCCCGATCCTGATATCTGTCTATGACCGATCCTGATTCCTGTTTTTCCACTAGTGCCATCACATCTTTTCATACAAATTTTAGACATGATTTTGGCATATTTTTTAGAAAGCATGATTATGGGTACGTATAAAATTCTAATATACAAGGCCCCTACATTTTGATTTTTCTAATCAGAGCAAAAACTTCAATCTGTTGGAATTTTTAATGTATAAAGGATTAGTTCAAATCTTTTTTCTTTTAAAACTCTAGCAGAAATTAGATTTCAAACCTGCATCTTTCAGATAAAAAATCATATTTAAAACCATCAGTTGTATAGTTCTCGTGAAGTCAAAATTAAATAATTTCAGCTTTATTTTAAGATAAAGTAACACTGTTTTGATTTCATGCAATGTACAGATAATAGAATTAAAATGAAAAATATACAATTCGTACTGCATGAAGTCAAAATAACACTGTCAATATTTGTATCCCTATTTTCTTCAAAACAACATACAATTAGTTCATTGACTTCAAACATATATATATAATCCTTTGTTAAGGCCAACTTAAACATGAATCGCACAATATAGATATCACCTACCTGCAGATTAAACAACAAAATGGCAACTAAATTCCATTGAAGTAAAAAACTAACAGAGCAGCGACAAAACCTGAATTTTGGGGTCATGCATACCATTTCAACAAAATTTCTAATGAAGTGATCTAGAGGGACTAAACTTGACATATTTTCTCGGAAATGTTACTATCGGTCGGTGGAATATAGACTCGTTCAAATTACTTTCACCTGCCGTGTCTATGTCACTGCATGTAAGACAAATACCTTGGCCACCATTATTGATCCAAATTCCAAAGTTAATGCGTCACGTTGAATAGTCAGCATGTAGAGCAGCTTGGGTCCGATGTCGGACTCAAATTTGGATCCAATGAGTTTAGGGACCGTCCGATCTGCTTTAAAATTCGTGCTAACGAATTTTAAACCTACATGAAAATTGTGGGTGCGAATCTTAAAGCAGATCGGACGGTCTCTAAACCCATTGGACCCAAATTGACCGCGTCAGCATGTGGGAGAAGAATCAGCGTATATCATCATGTACTAAATAATAAATTAATTAATGCAATTATTTTAAAACTTGAAAAAAAGTATTTTTTTAAGCAAATGATGATGCACAGTTGTCGAGTTGGTGGGGCTATTGATGTAATGTAATGTTTATATTTTTAATTTCATCAATTGCAGTCAGGTTAAATTATCATAACTTGTCAAATTTATATATTTGTAGAAGGCCGGATTATGTGAATTCTTGTAATTTTCCTGACAAGAATTAAATGTAAAACAATAACGAATTGTTTTTATTAATAAAAAAAAAGAGGGATCTAGTTACCACAATTTTGTTGAGTTACAACAAAGTTACCACAACTATTTTCTACATTTTCAAATTTCAAATCGTCGATTCAAACCGTTCAACATAATCTCCACAATAAAATGTGCTTCCAGATCAAATTTTACATTTTTAAAATTTTTTTTATTATTTATTAAGTATTTTACAAAAACTAGTCAAATTCAGACCATTGAATTTTGTACCCATCTTAATAAATAGTAAAAAAATTCAAAAAAAAATATAAAATTTGATCTGGAAGCACATTTTATTGTGGAGATCATGTTGAACGGTTTAGATCGACGATTTAAAATTTGAAAATGTAGAAAATTATTGTGATAACTTTGTTGTAACTCAAAATTGTGGTAACTAGATCCCTCCTCATAAAAAAAAAAAATATAAATTAAGTTCTTAGTGAAAAATAAAAAAAATAACATAATTTTTGCAATAACATTATAATGTCTTAAGCGTACAATGAGAATTAACTCTCTCAAATCAATTTTACTGGATTCCCACACAAACGTGCAGTAACATTACTGATATATTTAACTGACAATAACAACTTTATTCATATTATTTTGATCATATTATTTAGGTAGAACGAGTTGATCTAGTTTGATCGATTCCTTCTGCATATCCAGACATAAAATAATCTTCTTAAGTTATCCAATAAATTTATCTTAATTTTTAATTAAATAGTAATAGTATGAATAATTCTCTTTTCCAACTTGTACTTTTTCTACTATCATGGCAAATATCTCTAGTCATGGGGAGAAGAGATCTCCAGTAAGTTTGAAATGGAGAGGATGTAAATGGAAGACCGGTCTTCTTTTCCTTTCCGCGTGCTTCGGATACTATACTTTGAACGATTAGTTGGTGATATTTTAAAAGTTTCTCTGACGTGGCACATATGACCATACGATGTCCAATTATATTGCCACGTCAATGTTAGTAGTTATATGTAAACTATGGTTTATGCAATTTTACATTACATAAAGTAGCGATAGGTTCAAAATTCGACAAAAGGAAAGTGAAGGCATCATTCATTTTATTTAACTGAAATAAAAAAAATGAAGGAATAAATGAGCGTAGAAGAGTCAAACAGCTCATGACAATTACA
Organism: Carex myosuroides; assembly: GCA_028015225.1. NCBI lineage: Eukaryota > Viridiplantae > Streptophyta > Magnoliopsida > Poales > Cyperaceae > Carex > Carex myosuroides. The sequence continues at coordinate 8,734,323 of CM051488.1, forward strand.
TAATTCCTAAAATAATTCTCTCTTACAAATTACAACTTTGTGCATCCCCTCTTTCTTCGCTCAAAGTCGCAAGTCGCAACGGTTCTTAAAAGCCATTGCTTCCTCTCTCTTTCTCCCTCTCTCTAGCTCTCTCCATAGAACAGGTATTATTTAATTTTACCATTTCCCACTGAAAATTTTCCTTCTTCTCCTGCTATTCGTCGGTAACTGAATTTTTTTTTTCTTAGATTCTCCTGATTTTAATCAACTTTTTTGCAATATTGTTTGGTGTTTTTTTTTTCTTTTTCTCTTGTTTGATCTGTTTTCTACGCATCCAAACTATTTCAACTGGTGGGGTTGATTCTGAGCTGAAATTCGTGCTGAGTTAGGATTGTTTGTATTAGTCGTATCGTCTCATATTTTCTCAACTGATTGATCGGGGTGCGCCGATAGTAGCTTAAATTCGTGATTTGTAAGGAATGAGTGAAAGGCCTTTTGAAGGACTACTTAGTCGATCTAAATTTGTGCTAAATTTTAGAATTTTGAGCCGCCGATCCAATTAAGAATATTTTCTCAGGTAGGGTTCCAGCAGTTACGATTTGGGGACATCTGAAATTTGCTTTAATGTTGGTGCTTTTATCAGTTATAAATTTCGAATGGTCCCTTCTGCACCCCGATTGTATTGTTGTCAGTGTCCATTGATCAGTATTAAAGTCCTCTGGAATCGTATATTGTAATCAATGCTATTAATTTTGGGTTATTGGTATCAGAAACTTTAACCTTGGTTGCCAGCATCTGGCTTCCTTTCGTTGACTTCCCTATTTCAGTTTTCCAATATTCTTGAGATACGACTTGTCTTTATTTTCTATAAGCCTCCCAAATGGTTGACTTGTTATGATTCCTTTTCTTCTTATACAAAGGTGAATTTTTTATTACTTGATTGATCTGGGATCTATTGTTCTGTTTTTTCTTACACAAAAAACTGAAGGTTTCATGACATTAACTAAAAAATATCAGTTTTTATCATGAGGTCTTTAGCTATCGAATTTCCTGTTTTGAGTTTTTGTTTGTAATTTGATTAGCATATTACAGTTTCTTATATTGACCTGTATCAATTGTGATTTTCCAGGCACTTTTGTTTCTGGTATGAAGTTTGATCCAAGTAAGTGAACATTGCATTAAATTTGGAGGAGGCAAAAAGAAAGTTCATAAAAATAGAGCACTTTGTCTGGAGATTTGCTCTCACATGCTACCAGTGATTAGAGGAAGAGCACACCCGCGACCCGGTACGACTATAGCAAAGCCTCTTAAATTTTCCTTATATTAATTACTCTATAATTACATGAACATCTAACTAAGACTTATTTGTATGGTTTTTGTATGTCTGATAAATGAAAAATATAAGAGGCAGGATTTGACCAATGCAAATTGTAACTTTCATGCCAATTGTGAACCATTTGATTCTCAAAATTATCCTTTCTCGTCTTCTTTTTGTTATTTTATTTTGTAATTTCTTAAATCAATTAATTAGGGAGAAATTTCTGCCAAGTCAGTAAGCTGGAACCATCATTGTTCTTTTAAATAGTCAATGTTTGTTATCAAACATAATTTAATACTAAAGCTTATTAACAGTTGTTTAGTTAATTGCTTAGTTGGGATATTTCTATAAACAGTGTATACTTTGTGAGGCCACTTGGAACATTTTAACCATTTATTTAAGCTATCGTGTAAATAAAATGGCTCTGGTTCAAACTAATTTTTTTTGTACTGCATCAGATTTTGCCTTAAATATTTCATCATTATTATAAGAGTGAAATGAAATGCTAAAATTTTACAAAATTGGCAGAAAGTTCCGAGTCTATTTGAGTGATTCCTTGGCATTGTCTGTTCTATTATATTGATCTCTCTCTCTCTCTCTCTCTCTCTCTCTAGGAATGGATTTCACTGATGCAAAGAGGAAGCCGAATGTTCTCGGAAAAGTTATATTGGCTGTTGTGCTGACAGTATTTTGTGTATTTATTTTGAAGCAATCTCCTGGTATATCTGGCACCAATATGGTATGGAACCTTTTTTATATATTTCCCACAGTAGAACTTTAGTTCTGAATTTTGCTAGGCCCTGCTATCAGCTGGTTCTTATTTAGGGAAACAAAAATGAATTGACAAAAACATAGACTGGATATTTAGCAGACCTGATCACTTGACTGATACAGTTCTCTAGGTTTCCGTTATTTTTATTATTTCTGAAATATTTATGTCTCTTCCATTGCAGTTTTCAGTGCATGAATTAGGTGTGACTCATGTGCTAGTAACAGGTGGGGCTGGCTTTATTGGGTCGCATGCTGCACTTCGTCTCTTAAAGGATAATTACCGTGTTACTATTGTGGTAATTTCATATACGTTATTTACCTTGTTCTCTTCTTTATTGTAACTGTTTAGAATTTCTTAACCTATGACATGAATATCATTCTTGATTGATTTATTTTTCATTTTATGACAATATGCTTTTTGTTGCAGGATAATCTCTCTAGGGGTAATATGGGGGCTGTAAAGATTCTTCAGGGGTTGTACCCAGAGCCCGGAAGGCTCCAATTTATATACGGCGATTTAGGCGATGCAAAATTTGTATGCTTTTTATCGTACTCTCCTGTCTCTCTTTTTTTTTTTTTCTCGCCCCCCCTCCCCCCCCCCCCCCCCCCTGCTTTCTCTACTTATTTTCTCGCGCTATCATTTCTTCTGAATTTAATCTATAAAAATTATCCAGGTAAATAAAATGTTCTCTGAGAATGCATTTGATGCGGTAATGCATTTTGCAGCGGTCGCTTATGTAGGAGAGAGTACACTCGAACCACTTAGGTATCACTTCTTTCTTTTTATTGAACTACTGTTGAGAAAAGGATGGTGGTTTTTCTGTTTCATCATATTTAATATTTTGCCCTCTATTTAAACTTGGTGCCTACTGGCACTGAGTTGCATATTAGTGTGACAAACTCTCCTGTGTATTGCCGTTATGAGGATTGTGTTACCAGTTGTGTACATAATGATTCGAGGCACTTAGCAACACATGCATGGAGCCATGTACAAATATATAATCATTGTTTTAATTATTTTTTCTTTGTGATTTTGTATGAATAGGTATTATCATAACATAACTGCCAATACACTAACTGTATTGGAGGCAATGGCTGCTCATGGTATAAAAACTTTAATTTATTCAAGCACATGTGCTACTTATGGGGAGCCTGAGAAAATGCCTATTATTGAAGCTACACCTCAGGTTAACATTTGTTTTGCCTAGAGTATGTTATACAAATGCCACACTTTACTTTCTTTTCCATATCTCTGGCCAATTATTGCATTTAGCTTTGGTGCGATTTCAGTTTTCTTGCATTCAGTTTTTTTCTTTTGTTGGGGTCTTCCTTTTTCAATTGGAGAATTGGGGTTTATTTGAGGCAAAATTATGTCAAGATTAAGTTGCAATTGCATGATCAAGCCTCACCTTATGTATAATCGAATCGAATGGTTTATTTATTGCACATATGAAGTTTAAAGGTGGCCATTATAGGCAAATATAAAACCTTATATTCGGTTTTCATATATATTATTAATCTTGCTTTTGCAGGTTCCGATAAATCCCTATGGAAAAGCAAAGAAAATGGCTGAAGATATTATCTTGGATTTCTCGAAGAACTCTGATATGGCTGTCATGATATTAAGGTTTGTGATTGTATATATGGTAAATTTGGTCAAGATCTGCAATTGGGGGTTGAGAACTTGAGATGCATATTAACAAATCTTAGTTAAACCATTGCAAATTTAGGTCATCTAAGGCTTTTATTGCTCAATTATATCTTAGAGCTACTTCAGGTATTGGCTTCTCGTGAAGCCCTTACTGAAGAGTTCAATTAGAGATTGCCTCTCATTAAAATTTTCATGTTAAAGATAAGAACTGATACTGAATTAAGTCCTGATTGAGCCATAATTGCACAGTTTGTGTTGACAGAACATGTTTTTTATTTGAGAACTAATGGAAGGATATGTGATGATATATCTCTAATTATTTTTATTTAGATACTTTAATGTTATTGGGTCGGATCCTGAGGGGAGGTTGGGTGAGGCCCCAAGACCTGAATTAAGAGAGCATGGTCGCATCTCTGCTGCATGCTTCGAAGCAGCTTTAGGAACTATTCCTGGGCTAAAGGTAATATTTAGTTGTTGTGTCTCATATTTTACTGAACTTTTAAAATTTAACACTTAACATTTCCAAAATTTGAAATTATAACCGAATACAATGACAATAAGGTTTAGGTCAAACTACACTTTATTAAATTGTACTTAAACTTTCAATATTATAGCTCAACCGGATCTCTTCATAACTTGTTCTGTTGAAGTTTGAACCCAATATATCTTTTTTTGAATTATTTTTGCTTCCTTTTGAAATTTGTCATGTTATATATTTTGATCGCACTGGGCCTTATAGTATGGAATTTCGTGATATCTCATAACATGGGGTGCAAAAATGATAAATGTTGAATCTATTTGAAATATGAAAGTAATGTCATTCTTTGCAGAAGTACCTTTTATATATGCCTTTCTACATGACATCCTTTTATTATTATTTTTTTTTTGTAATTTAGAAATGCTAATGAGTCGATTTAATGTTGAATATAGGTTCGAGGAACTGATTATAACACTCCAGATGGTACCGGTATCAGAGATTACATTGATGTAACAGATCTGGTAGATGCTCATGTCAAGGCACTTGGCAAGGCTCAGTCGGGAAAAGTTGGTATTTATAATGTTGGTACTGGCAAAGGTTCGTCTGTACAAGATCCCCTTCAGCTCTTATATATTTCCTTATTGAAGGTCATCTAACTTAAATAATAATATTTTTCTCATTATATATTCATCAGGGAGGTCAGTGAAGGAGTTTGTGGAAGCGTGCAAGAAGGCAACAGGTGTAGAAATAAAGGTAGATTTTCTAAGCCGTCGACCTGGTGACTACGCAGAAGTTTACAGTGATCCATCCAAAATATATCGGGAGTTGAATTGGACTGCCAAGTACACTGATCTCCAGCAAAGCCTTTCAGTTGCATGGAGATGGCAAAAATCGCACAGAAATGGCTATGGAAGTCCATAGATAGATATTAAATAACGTCATATTTATGAATCTAAATTCATAAATTATTGGTTATCGGTGGAAGCCTTTTCCGCTGCCTGCTTATTTTTGTTCAAGTTTATAGGGGAGGAAAAGATGCGTTTATTTATTTTACCGGTTATAGGGAAATTTTAGCAAGGGCATAGTGGGTTAATCAATCACATACATGGTTATCTTTAATTTGATTGGTTGTAGAAATCATGCTTATAATTCAGTAATGCAGAACTAAAACAGCCACTGTTTTTTCTTTCTTTTTATAAATTTGGACACTTCTGTTGTATTATTTGTGCAGCTTTTATAGAATAAATAAATAACATGGTGTTTTTGTGTAGTCTTATGTATTTTTCATTTCTATTCTTCCTTTCTGAAACAATATTGTTAGGCTTCATCTATTTACTAAACCAACCTTTCTTGGGTGATTTTATTCAGCTTGGAGCTATACAAGTAACTCAGCATCCAGTTATAATGAATTTAAACTTTTGAAGTGCTTCGGAATTTTGTTGAATATATTCCATTACACCAACCTACTAATGCTGAGACTTCGTTCCATTTTGTTTGAGCTAAATTTTAAATCAAAAATCAGCGTCCCCTTGAGAGTAAATCAAGAATATTGAACATTGATCTTTGCGTTGAATTGAAACATTACCTTCAATGTAACGATATGTAACTAACATATCGAACAAAAAAAAAGTTGAAGGAATATAAAATTGTGAAGAACCATTAATCCCTGATTTTATAAACTTGTTGCAATGAATTCTTGGCTCAAAAGTCGATGGTTAGTTGATATAGTTTTGTTAACATTCTTTTTTGTTGATCTGAAATGGGCGTATAGAAGAATTTTAGCAGAAAGGACTAATTTTATTTTCAAATTCTTTCACTTGAAAAACTCATAGAGGTTGCACTGAAATTTTTTTAGGTGTAGAGAGACTGCATCAATTTTTTTTTTAGGTGCATAGAGGCTGCATAAAAAAAAAATAGGTGTACGAATTTTTCTCAAATTGTTGTAACCAACGATGTGTGCTGTAGCGTGTGGGGAAAAAGAGTTGCATGGAAACTTTTTTAGGTGTAGGCTCTTTGCACCGGTTTTGTGTTTGGTTCTCCCTCTTTTCCGAAAACTCATTCCAACCATTTTCTTTCTAGCATATTATATTATTTTATTTTGAAATAAAAAAAATCGTAATAAACAGGTTTCAAGAGTAATTATATTCGATTAATTTGAAGTCTAAATTATGAAGTTAAGCTCACTAAAAAGCTTGGCGAGTTTAAGAACACTTAGTTCTACACAAAGTACTCCAAGAAAGTATTTATTTTAAAAAATATAGAAAAAAAAATTGATCATACGGAAAAATTATGACAATAAATTTTCAAATGAATAATAACATAGATTGATTTTCGTATTTTTTTTTAATATTTCAGAAGGATCTACATCCGTTTCAAAAAAAAATTTACTGAAAATATAAGCATCAAATGAAAACAAATTCACTGCAGGCGCAAAATGTGAATCATATATGCACCACTGCACAAAAAATGTATATATTTTTTTATAAATATCTTTATTGGAATACAAAATGTGTCCATATATATCTTTTAAATAGTTGGTACAAGTACTTTATAGAAGAATTATGCATGTAATCTGAACATTTCCTCCATGTTTGGTTGTGGTCTAAAGGTGGCTTAAAGGCTTTAGGCTAGACATTTGCTCTCGGGTATCTCGGGCCGGGCAGGGCAAAACCCGGGACGGGTAGTGGGCACAACGGGCACGGGTACAACGGGTACTCGGGTACAACGGGCACGGGTAGACGGTTTTTTTTTTGAAAAAGTCTGCCCTGCCCGTTTCAAACCCGTGCCCGTCTCGGGTAGACGGGTTTATTTTATTTTATTTTTTTTTCTTTTCTGTTTCTGCCAAAAATTTCTGTTTTGTTTTGTATTTTTTTTCTTATTTTTTTTACAGTGTCGTACGAATGTTATTACGTCACGTGTTTATAATTCGACTTTTAAAATCTGAATAGTTCAATATCAAATATTGTATACTGAAATACGGTAAAAAAACACTAAATACTAAATGAATATTATTACGTCACATGTTTTTTTAGTGACTTTTAAAATCTAATTATGCTGAAATACGGTAAAAAAAACACTAAACTACACAAAATTATGCTATAGTAGACTGATTTTGCTCATCTTTCATGAATCATAAAAAATAGTAAAAAAATTCCAAAAATAGTAAAAATTGGTAATCTGCAAGTTCATTATGTAACTAATTTACCGAGCTACTTGGATTGAATGATAGAAATGAAAATCTTAATCGAAAACTTCAACTCAAGTTTTGAGGCTCTTCCCTTTGTTTTTTGGTGATTCTGAATTTCAAAATCTGGCAGAGCTGGCACAGACGCATGCGCATTTTCGGAAGTTTTCCGAAAAGTGGTCATTTGCTGAAATCGGACACTCGAGCGCCGTTTTATGACCGTTTGAAATTTCACCGTCGTTTTTCGCCTTTTCAGTGAAAAATATCCTCCCTATTCATTTGTAATTTAGCGTAATTTACCATATTTTAGCGTAATGTAATGTAATTTAGCGTAATTTAACATAATATAGTGTTATTCAACATAATTTCAATTAATCTAGCGTATTTTAGTATAAATATGCTAATTATATATCAAAAAAAGTAATATAACTTTGGATATTAATATTCAACATAATTAATAATTTGTATTAAACTTTGGATATTAATAAAAATGTCGGCATTCTAATTATATAGTTTCATAATTTATTTATATCTCGAAATTTGTAGTTTACATTTTAAATTGATAATATATTTTGTAAACGTTCATTTTAAATTGATAATATATTTTCTAAACGTTAATTTATTTTTAATAGGTTAAATAAAATATAAATAAAAAATATCTTAAATCAATTACTTTAAAACAATAAAACCTATTCAAATCTAAATTCAAATCTAAATTAAATATAAATCTAAATTAAATCTAAATCTAAATTCAAAAGAAAAAAATATCAAGGCAGGAAGCCTCTGCCCTCTGCTGCCAGCCTACCATTGCTGAATTTAAAAAAAAAAAGAGTAGAATTTGAACCGGTTACTGTAGAACCGGAGGGAAATTTTTTTGAAAAAAAGGAGTTCGGGCAAACGGGTTCGGGTAAACGGGGGCGGGTACACGGGTGTACGGGTTCGGGTAAACGGGGGCGGGTACACCCGGGGCGGGTTCGGGTACACGGGTAGCGGGCACGGGTACCCGTGTACCTGTTTACCCGGAGCCCTTCCCGTTCAAGACCCGTACCCGTGTACCCGTGTACCTGTTTACCCGGGTATACCTGGGCACGGGTACGGGTACCCCGGGCACCGGGCACGGGCGGACCGGGTTCGGGCAGCCCGCCATGGGTAGTGTCAAACCACTACTTTAGGCCACTGTTATTCCACCAAACATGATTTAAACTAATTGGCCTAACATGGAATAACCTAAAAGTTAGGCCGGCCTAAACGAGCCTAAATTAAACCACCTCTTGAGGTGCCTTAAATTTAGGCTTCAATTTTACGCCACTGGACCCCACTGTCATTCACCTTCAACCATTTCACCTCTCTCCTCATTAATTAGTAATAATATATTATTAGTATATAATTAGTATATTATTATTAATAATTATTATTAGTATATAATTATGTAATTAATATCTTATATTGTTAATATATTAAATAATTATTATAATAATATTATATAATTAGTATTTTTTATTAATAATTATTATTAATATATAATTATATTATTAATATATTAAATAATTATTATAATATATTATAGTTATTATTAATATATTAATATTATATAATTAGTATCTTTTTATTACTAATTATTATTAATATATAATTATATAATTAATATGTTATATTGTTAATATATTAAATAATTATTAACAATAATATTATAATATATTATAGTTATTATTAATATATTAATATTATATAATTAGTATCTTATTATGAGTAGAACTAGGGTGCTCCTAAGCTCACCAAGCCCTTCGTGAGCGCGACTCTAAAACCTATCAAATTGACTTCAAACGATATTTTCAAACCGTTAGATGTTCAATCTATATTAAAATGTGCTTGGAGACCAAATTTTACATTTTTTGGAATTTTTTTACTATTTATTAAGATGGTTTGAAAATCGATGTTTTCCAATGGTGCAGAATTTTAATAAAAACAGCGATTTTCAAACCATCTTAATAAATAGTAAAAGAATTTCAAAAAATGTAAAATTTGGTCTCCAAGCACATTTTAATATAGATTGAACATCTAACGGTTTGAAAATGTCATTTGAAGTCAATTTGATAGGTTTTAGAGTCGCGCTCACGGAAGGGCTTGGTGAGCTTAGGAGCACCCTAGTTCTACTCATCTTATTATTAATAATTATTATTAATTATATAATTATATAATTAATATCATATATTGTTAATATATTAAATAATAATTATAATAATATTATAATATATTATAGTTATTATTAATATATTAATGTTATATAATTAGTATCTTATTATTAATATATAATTATATAATTAATATCTTATATTATTAATATATTAATATTATATAATTAGTATCTTATTATTAATATATAATTATATAATTAATATCTTATATATTGTTAATATATTAAATAATTATTATAAAAATGTTATAATATATTATAGTTATAATTAATAATTAATATTATATAATTAGTATCTTGTTATTAATAATTAACTAACTTAGGCTTCCAAAACTTTAGTCCTCCACCAACTCTAACCAAACAAGGAATACTTTAAGCCGTGGTCTAACTTTAGACCTCAACCAAACATAAATAATTTAGACCGGCCTAAGTTGGAATAACAACTTAGGCCACCTTAACTTTAGTTCACAACCAAACACCACCTTCATGTATGTATTCTCAACTTGCATACAATATGTTACAAAAATACTTATCCACGCTATATAACTATATAAGATATAATATTTTTGTCATTACATATAAGCACTTTCGATAAGAAGTATTAAATATCTTATTGTATATAAATATGTTCCATAAATAATAGCGAGTTGGATTATTTTTTTTTATTTAGATTGTTCGACTTAAAATGTATGAACTTCTCAATTTGCTAATTGGTGTTATCAAAAATGTTTTTCGTCTCCCACTTTTGTACCCCGTACAGCCGTACTCTATAGTCCTCGTGGGCGAATACGCTAGCCCATGTGCCCAAGCCCAATTGTTTTGGCCCAAATGGCACCTGTCACCTGTGGGTTCCACTACTAAACGTACCCTAAATTTTCTCTTTTTTCTTCATGGTTGTCAGTTTGACTAGTTGTATGTTTTTGCAACTGAATTCAATGGTTCAGAGGATAAAATGGTATAAAATCGATTGTAGAAACTACTGGTACAGATTTAGGACTTTACAGGTTTCTTCGGAGTTGTACCTTTATTATTGATTGTTTAATATTTTTATCAAATAATGTATTGAGGTCTTCTCTTTGGGTTGTGCCCCACAAAGGAAGAGGGGTAGGAAGGGGAAGGGAGAGGACAAAGTAAACGGTTAACCTCTTTTATACTCCGATTTGGAGGTTAAAAAATTTGAATAGTTCGTACATTTAATAGCATGACACTGGAGAGGTCCAGTTGATGTAACTGTTGGTTTGAAAAGATCGACGGAGTTCAGCCAATTGAGCACGGGAAGTGGCGGAGAAGGACTTCTGGAGCATCTGCCAGAGCTCAGCTGAGGTATTACACGAGACAACCTGAGCCAGCAACGAATCGGATAGAGAGGATCTGAGCCAGCTCAAGAGAAGCTGATCTTGTCGATGCCAGCTGGAATGGATCGGATTTGTGCTGGTCTGACCTTCGACAGTAAATCATTGCTGATGGTGGAGAATCTTCAAGAAATTTGTAAAGGCCATGGCCGTGCAAAGCAGGTACAATCTGAGACTTCCAAGCAAGAAAATTCGAACGATTCAATTTGGTGGAGATGGGAGTGTTGAGAACGACAATTGGATCAGTAGATGTGAGATTAGACATGGCTGAATATGAATCAAGATTGGGAATTGGAGAGACTGGTAAATCGGAATCAGACATTGCAGCTCTAACAGCTCTGATACCAAAAAGGTAGAGATACAGAAACAGAGAAAGAGAATTTGATTCTGTTACAAGTCTAATTATACTATCACTATTAAGCAACAGTTACATCAACTGGACCTCTCCAGTGTCATGCTATTAACATTTAGTTCACCTCCTCTCCTTTCCCTCTCCCCCTCTTCCCTCAAAATTTAATGTTGTGGAGCAAGTAAACAGGATCCAGCCAGGTTTGGTCACTCTCTTCTGGAGTACACCCTAAGGTACAAGCACCTAATGTGCAAAATGAGGAGGGTTTAAATTCGTCATGTCTTTCATGTTTTATTCGTGTCTCATTCTTATCTTCACTTTCAAAGTTTAATCAATTAATTCGAACTGCTCAACATGATCTCCATATTAAAATGTTCTTGAAAACTAAATTTTATAATTTTTGAGAAATATTTAATAAGTTTTAGATAGATACAAAATCATTGTTTTTCAGGACATTTTGGACCATTCAAAAACAATGACTTTATACCTATCTAAAAAAATATTAGACATGAAATATGAAGATAAGAATATGAGACATGAAATACAAAGACATTTGAATCTTACTCGTGCAAGATATATTTAAAGATCCTGTATTATACAGGTTTCTTTTTTTATTAGAAAAAAACAGAGAAAATAAAGCTAAACTACTTAATTATTCCCATTCTCCTAACTTGTGCTCAGCTATTTTTGCATCAATGAGGCACAAATATCCTTGTAATTCCAAAATATCCCCCTTTCCTAACTAATACAGAGCTTCTGACATCTTGAAATATTTTCTCTCACACATGAGGTTAAAAGAAACCTGTGGATTTTGTGTTTTGTCAAACAGAATTTACATTCCAGGGAAAAGATAATGACTCCAATGCTGTAAGTTGCCTATTACAATCCTCCTCTGCATCCAGTTTCACAACTGTCTTCACCATCTCAGCCTATACCAACTCTTTTCCTGACCAAAAGACAGATAAATACAGTATTTGATTGGAGGAGATTTTTTATCGGAGGTGGTGGTGTATTCTCAAAAATACTTTTATAATTGACCACATAACAGCCCCTATCAGTGTCAAGAATTGGATGTTTTCTGAGTAATAGACCTAAACTCTAAAAAAATCTGACCAAGTCCGTTCCTTCAATGGTACCGGTACCACTCCTAATAAACCTAGCATGTTCCAAATTTTTAGGATTTTGCCACAGGAAAGAAACACATGATTGATAGTTTCAAATCATCGATATTTTTACATTCGATTCTATTTTTTCTCTTCTTATATCTTGATTGGAGGACTCTTATATTATGCTTCTATCTTATTATTTAATGTGTGTGTATAATATAATTCTTAAATAATATAACTTCTTTTTATATTTTTCTGTTGGAGTTATTTTACAATTAATTGTGTTGTTTATTATTGTATACATAAAATTTTCTAAATATTTTTATACGATATTTTTTTAAAAATAAAATCCAAAAACAATCTAATTTGATATCATAATCGAGGAGCATCCAAGAAAGATGAGTCCAGCATCGGTTTGAAGATGGCAAACATCTAAAAGAGGGTTATTAAGCATTAGTACAATATTAATATAATATCTACCGAACTTATTTTTTTACCATTTTTATAAAAAAAGATAAATCATTTAACCATATTTTCTGAAAATTTTCATTTTTATCGGTACCGCAATCTAAAATTGCAGAACCAGAATGGTAGTCCCCAGGTTTACTCTGCGGTACTGGTTCCGCAATACAGTACAATTTCATTCCTTTTTTCGCAGGTGTAATTGCACACATTTCTATATAAGCCGTGATACCAAGTAGACTCTTTTAAAAGAGAAATTTAGATATATGTCCATCATTACTTCATCAATTAGATATTTACTCATCAAAACTTTAAATTTAGTTATTTCCCCATTCAAACCTATTCAATTTATTTATATCCCCATTTAGTAGTTTAATCAATAAAAAACACTAATTAATAATGATTAAAAAAATAAAATTACATTTTTTGCCCTTATCTCTTCATTCCCTTTGCTAATAACCGGTCATCTTCTTCTCCATTAGTTATTTCTTTGATTTCTTTTCTGCAAAAGAAGAACTACTTCAGAATTGAATAAGAAAATGTGGATAAATTAAAGAGCTAAGAGGGAATGATATTTGCCTATGTGCTTAAAATATTAATCAACGGTTCTGCTCAAAATGTCACACGTCAGTACACTGTTGGGACCCTCACTTCCCTTTCAATGTCGTGATAAACTGATATCTGATAAGCTCAAGAGCATAGGTCATCAATGGAAATGGAGGAAATTATTTCAAGAAGCAACTCCATTTGGATTTGACCCGTCGGATCGAAATCGAACAGACGCTAGGATTTTATCTCAGTCGCTATTTCCACAGAGATAGCCTCATTTTGATGGATACTAGGATTATATCGCCTTGCTTCAAGTAATACCCAAATCCTAGTTTAGCCTTTTCTTTAGCTTAAATTCTACTTGTCAGCACACTATTTCTTTTTAATTTGGAGGTTTATATAGTGACTTTCAGACTTTCTGGCATGGACTGGATTATCGGAGATAAATCATAAATGGAACTCTTTTAAATTGGGGAGCTTTCTCTTTTGGATAAATGCAAGCACGATCAGCAACACTGGCGTTGCAAATTGGGTCTCGAATTTGATTGTGACTTCGGACATTTTTCTTTTGCAAAAAGAAAAAGGAAAAAAATAAATGAGTAATGGGGAAAAGAGGAGGAGGGCCGGTTATTAGCAAATGAAGGGATAAGGGAAAAAATGTCATTTAATTTTTTTTATCAGTGTTAAGTAGTGTTTTTATCAGTTGGTTAAATCACAAAATGGATATATAAATAAAATAAATGAGTTTGAACGGGGAAATAACTAAATTTTAAGTTTTGATGGGTAAATATCTAATTAATAAAGTTATGATGGGTATATATCTAAATTTCTCTTTTTAAAATTAAGACCTGGTAAGCTTCATAGATAAATGGAGCCCACAAATAATTGAAAAGTAAGCATGCCATGACAAAAGTATCACAATCATATCGACAATTCTAGGTTGAATCTGTTTAAAAAAAAATAGTTCCCAGTTTTAATTTGCGGAACCGTAAAGGATGTTCCCCAAGTTTAAACTGAAGAACCAATTTGGTTTTGCAAGTTCAGATTGTGCAGTTTAAACTTGTAAAACTGGTAAAATTGCAAATTTTAAAAAAATAGTTAAATGGTTTACTTTTCTTTAAGATGGTAACAATAAAAATGTCGCCGGGAAAAAATCTCAGTAACATGTATATATATGGAACTAGAAGATAGAAACTATCTTAATATAGAAGTGTCAAACATTGATGAAGACATCCAATAATAAGTACAATTATAAGAATACCCTATCGCTTACAAGTGCATTAAATAGAGAGACATGGCACAATCACAGGCAATCAACGAAGTGTGAATGTTTGAATAGATGCAAAAAACCAAATTCCAATTAGCCATTCTTTGGCGACTAGTCAGAATACTGTTAAAAATACTGTCACTGCTTCCTCACCCAAGTTCATGGACGAATACTAGCCATTTAATTACTTTATTATTTAATTTGAACTTAATTCTATGGCATTGCTGTTTAGTCCGATAAGCAAATATAATTTGTCGAAAGAAAATTAAATAATCATGTTGTTATTAATGACACAATAAGTAATTAGATAACAATTTTGTTGTATCATTTAAATTGCTGACCTACCAGTACAATAATGCATCATTTGTGAGCGCGAGTCTGAATTAATTGTGTCAATACTCAATATAGATGAACATAATAGAACATATATGTTACAGTACTGATATAGTATATGTCTATCTATATACAGTTTTATGTAAGTAATAACCTATCTTTAAATACATATAATTAAGTCAGATACTTTAATAATATAAAATATGGTTGTTGTGTAAAACAACTGCATATTAAAAGGACATGTCACAGTTTATCCAATTTTCAAAAGAAAGATTTATTTCACGAAATATTAATCTTCAAATTAGGGTCTTACTTTCGACATTTTTGCTCTCCCTCCCTCAAAGAGAGAAGAATCAGATACGCGCCAACTAGTTAAAAACATTTTGAATTGACGCCATATACTAGACATGACAGAGTCGAGTGAGTAGAATAAAGGGAGGGAAGTTTTGCGGTATCACTGTTCAATGTTTTAACTTATAAATGCCCTTAATTCCACTTGATAATTCATTTTGTTGTTATACATTGACTACCTGTAGCTAGTCAACTAAGCTTTACTCGTTTTCTCTTACTTGGTCTTCTATCATATCTACTTAGTATTCCTGATCTTATAAATTATTAGGAATGGTTCTTTGGTATCGACCTCTTTAATTCAGATTTGGAAATTACATTTTTCTGATTGCAGGAACTAGCAATGGATACACCTCAGGTTAGTCTCTCTGCTTCTCTTTCTCTGTCTGGTAGTACTAATGCATGTGAAATACCAAACTTGAACATTGAGGCCACAGATGCAAAGAAAATCTCTAGATTTAATTATTCAATCCCTCTGCTGCTTTAAGTATGGAATTGTTTATGGGTCATCCGATCAAATCCAACGGTCAAAATTACAATGAGATATTTTAGTAGAATGTTCTCATCTGCGGCAGTGGGATTTTAACCGGATGGTTCCAAGTAGTGCATTGTTCAGTGTCACAGTTCCAGATTTCAGCAGATGCAGAGTGCTTTAGATGGATTATTGAACCAAAAGTATGTATCAGTACGTAGCATCCTTTTGTCTTTCAACTACAAGAATTTGGAGGACACAAATGAAAGAGACCGAATGATTATTGAATAGCAATGGCTTTCTATTACATTATATATTCCGAAGATCCCTGCTTCATCTTTTATTTGGAACTTCCATGATAACAAGCCATGTGTCCTTGCAGGAAGGGATGCGTCATCGTGCAAGATCTGGAACAGTAGACAATATGACAGGAACAACTCATGATGTGAGTTTAATCTGTTCTTACTTGTTCTTTCTTCTTTTGCTTTTTATAATTTTTCTTTAGTTTTGAATGGAAGAAGGGGCTGGTTGGTTTGAGCTCATTCGGAGTAAATAGATAGTGTTAGTTCTATATTTTTGCAGCACATTTATTTAATACGACATCTAATTAAATTTGGCAAATGGACGGATCAGTTTAGGTCAGGTTAGTAGGGGCTATTTGGGGAAGGCCAGATACGCGTTATGAATCTGTTTTTTCAAAATTTCTGCCCATCGATCTCTTTTGGTCGATCTCTTATGTGTGTCAAAGCCAGCTGCATTTTTAGTACCTATCACCTATTTTTGTAGTCTGTTTGAGTTTGTTTTCATTTAAGTATGCATAAAGTAGTGTAGTGGCACGAGATCCGTCTCTCTATGGAGATGTCAATTCTTGAGAATAGCATCTAAAAGATGTTGGAGTGTACCGGAACCATTTAATAAAAAAAAATTTGAGTAAAGTACTTACTGAATGGGTTTGGGAAAATCACCTGCCAAAGATATAACGGGTATAGATTTAGGCGGGCGAGACTGGTTCAATATAAGTACGTAATTGGGTGTTATTAACAACGCTGATTTCTCCGACTTACTAAATCTGAAAATTTTCTATTGAGTACTCTTATATTTGAGTTACTCGAAAAGACTTGAAAGAAAGTAACTAAAATGTAACAGGATCCAGCTAGCCTGACACATCAATCTTGTGATGGTCTCAACTGGAGAACCTCTTTACTTTTTATGAAACTTTTGCTTTTATTTAATTTGGGTTTTTTCATTTTTTGTAAATATTTTTGTTTGAGTTGCTGGATATTTAAGCCTTGATGGTGATGGCTGAGAGGAAAATTTTCTTGTAAAGAGATGAAACTTGATATATAATTAATTAGCATCCTATAACAACCCTATATTGCTACATGTAAACCTATACAACAACAAAACTTTTAGTCCCAAACAAGTTGGGATAGGATAGAAATGAAATCCAACCGGAGTCGCAAAACTCATGAGAGTTTCATTTTAATAAAAAGGCTGTATTTTACGTTGGCTCGCCATGCCTATCACAACTCTCTTTTTTTCTGACTTGGGACATGTTGTGTAGAAACTACAGCGGAGTTATGTAAACCTATATTGGTAAAAATAAGAAATTTTTTTGTGTTACAAATTTTCCATTTTTGATAATCAGCTGACAGATTTTGTTATTGCCAGGATCAAGCAGGAAATGTGTATCCACCAGGACATGCCAAGCGTCTCACAACATATGCAAAAACTGCCATCCTAATCACCTTTGGCCTTATTGTTGCATTTTACACCACAAAACTAGATACGGAAGAGAATAAGATGTTCATCCTGGCATCATTCACCTCTCTAATGTTTGCTCTCTTATTTGAGCTAGTACTGTTTATGCTCATTGGCTGTGTTGAAAGCCCTGATCCCAACTGTTTTCGTTGTCGATATGAAGAGACACTGTATATCTCAATCTATGGATCGAATTCACTAAAGATGCTTACTGCGTTTTTTCTTCTCCTTCTGTGTACCTTCAGATACGCATATCTAGCTGTTTTTCTAATTCTCGCCCTGTTGGTCATCAGTATTCTCTTTTACCAAGGTTCAACATTGCAGCACACAACGTCCATAAAGAACTACAAAGAAATATACGACAGCGATTTAAACCACTTCTCTGAACTCTCTTCAGCTGTTGTTCTAATGCTTTTTTCAGGCCTGTCAAGTATTGTATTCTCAAGCTCTGATCTTCGTCGAAATAACGATCAAATGAAGGTCACCGAGTGTTTTCTGTTTGTTATTCTCGTCATGAGCCTTCTTCTCATGCTATTCACCTCGGTATTGTTTCATACAAGCTTCCTCTCAATTAACTCTTTCTTCTTTCCCTTTTTGTCCCATGCAAATGTCTAATGTATGGCAATCACAGGTACCACCTGCAGTTCAGTACGAGACAACAAGAGCTCGCATGGTTAGAGTAGTCAAATTCCTTTTCTATACACTTGTCAGTATCCTGACCTTGGTTGGGCTGATGGCTGCTGGCGAGGTCCTTCAAGGCCTAGTTGTTTTCTCAACTTTTGCACACATCATTGGAGCTACGTATTGGTTTGTAACAGAAGTACTATATGAGCATCCCGGTCCCGATCAAGAACAAGGTCAAGCAGAATCAGTTGCAATTGCAAAGATGGAGCTTCAGCCCGGAGCAATGGTTCTTGCAACAGGGGTATTCCCGGTGCTTATGGTCGTCTACTCTAAGAACATGGATAACTGCAAGCCGCACAACTGGGAGTATTTTCTCAAACTGGCTGTATGCATGATTTCCTTGTGTTCTACCTTCATCAGCTGTCTCAGCAAAATGGTATTTTTTAGTCATAATCTGGAGTCGCCATCTTGGAAAACAGAAAAGAGGATCTTAGATAACATAATGTACATTTCACTGTTTGTTGCCTTAGTTTCTACTATTGTGCTTGCTTTTTCAAAGCGGCCATAATCGAAAAAATCTTGCAATTAGTGATGATCCCTTGCTCGTGTAGTCATCCTTTGTCTTAGAACGAATAAAATGTTATTTGATCTCTGTTGATCGTCGATCAACAACAATAAATGTAACTGTCTTTAAATACTAGTAGTAATATGTGTCTAATAAAAAATTAGCTTAGTTTTCTTTCATTATATATAATTCTTTTCACATTTTTATTTTCTAAGTTAAAAAAATTGAGAAGCTCTGATGATCACAAAATCAAGATATTAGCTGAAGAAACAGAGAGTGCATGTACTAACAGATAGATTTACCGAGCCAGCCACAGAAATATTGAAATTGAAAGGATGTTGGCACAAAAGTACCATTCCCAGTACATGCCAAAGGGAGATAAGTGTGTCCGAACTCAAAAGCATATTTGAGACTTGAGAGTAGGTCCGATGGGCATCGGACCTACCTCGGTTCGATGGGTTTAATCACCATCGATTTTTTTTTAGATTTGTGCGAAATGTTTTAAACCCCGTGCGTGTATGTTTCAAGTTTCGTGCGCACAAAATACTCCGTTATCCTACGGTAGATCTGCTGTTAAAAATAACGGCTACAATTCAAATTTGTAAATAACGGCTAGTTAGTAATTAATAGACTAGGAGTTAGTGGTTAGTGGTTGGTAGTTGTAATTAATAGTATAACGGCTAGTTTTTGTTCTTCTTTATAAATAGACATATATGTAAAATCTGAAATTAAGATTGCAATAATAAAATTGTTTTCTTACATCTATTCTCTCTTACAAATTTAACATGGTATCAGAGCCAGGTTCTCTGTGACCGAAAAATCGAAAACGCGTGACAAATTTCAGCAAAAAGAAAATGGCTCAAGAAGAAGCAGCGAACTTCTCGAAGCTAACAAATACCTTGCTCAATGGAAAAAATTATGTGTCATGGGCAATGGCAGCATCCAGAGCCCTGAGTGGTCGAGAGATGTTAGAATTCATTACGGGTGAAGAGAAAAAACCAGAAATTGCAAACACAAGCAAGATAACACCCGAAGAAACAATAGCAACAAAAAAATGGAGAACTACGAATGACAGAATTGTTACCTTACTACTCAACTCCATGGAACCGGCCGTATCCAAACTCTTCACGTTGGCCGAAACGGCACATGAACTATGGGAAGCGGTAAAAAGTATGTATGGTCAACAAAATAATTTTTCTCACATTTATCAACTTATGCAGGAGATTCAACAAGAAAAACAAGGGTCAAGAAGTCACACTGACTACCTTAGTGCTCTTGAGAAAAAACGCAATGAACTTCAATCTTACCGGCCGTTTACAACAGATTTGGCCACACTTCAGAAACGAGCTGAGGAGGACGATATTTTTCAGTACCTCGCGGGTCTAAACCCGAGTTATGAAGCCGTAAGATCTCAAATCATGACCACGGTACCTCTTCCATCTTATTCTCAAATTAAAAGTTTAATTCAACAAGAGGAAAGCAGGAGAATTGCCATGAATGGTCAGATTGTAAGCCATGAGGGACACGAGACCCATGGCTTAACCGTAAAAAATTTCAATTTTAATCAAAACCCTAGCTTTCAAAATCGCCCAAATCAATCAAAAAATGAAAAATGTAACCACTGTAAAAAAGATGGCCACACTCAAGATAGATGTTGGCACCTCTATCCCCATCTTAGACCAAAAAAATGGAAGGGAAATGATCAGAATCGAAATTGGGAAAAAAATGGTGAAAAAAACAGAAGTTATGTAGCTTCTGTTGAAGAGAAAGGACTTAATGGGCTAGTGGGTTCGTCTGGAAATGGATTCGGACCCAATAACACTAGCCAAACTACTAATGGATTCAATTCCAACCCTGGCGGACCCAATAAGGAGACACCAAATGGACCCTCCATTCCAGGCGCTGGCGGGTCATCCTGGAACGGGTCAGGCGCTGGCGGGTCACTCTGGAACGGGTCAGGCGCTGGCGGGTCACTCTGGAACGGGTCAGGCGCTGGCGGGTCATCCTGGAACGGGTCAGAGGCTAATTTTGGCGCAAATGGGTCATTTTCAAGCGGGTCAAGGCCTGGAGATCAAATGCAGCAGTATTTTCAGCAGTTCTGTGCGATAATGAACAATCAAAACAATCCCAGCATATGTGGTATTGCTTCTAACTCAAAAAATTTCTTTTTTAATCAAATTATTATAGATAGTGGTGCAACAGATCATATGTTTGGGAATAAACAACTACTGTCAAACCTCAACCCGACCAATGGTAATAATTTTGTATTGGTTGAAAATAGTATGAAGGCAAAAATAAATGGCGTAGGAGAAATTAATCTATGCAATAAACAAATTAAAAATGTTTTATATTTAGAAACATTTCCCGTAAACTTAATTTCTGTAAATAAATTAACACAAGAATTAAATTGTAATGCAATATTTTCTTGTAAAAACGTTGTATTTCAGGACCGGGAAACCGGGGTCAAGATTGGTGAAGGATTTCTAGAAAATGGACATTATCTTTTGAACTCCAAATTAAATTTTTGTGCTCCGCAAAAGTCGTTAATTCTGATATTTGGCATAAGAGACTTGGGCATCCTTCCGACAAGATTTTAAATAGTATTTTAGATTTTAAAAGTTTAAATTGTACTACTTGTGAAATTTGCAAATTAGCAAAACAAACAAAGCTTCCTTTTTCTCTTTCTACGAGCAAAAGTAAAGCTCCTTTTGATTTAGTACATTCCGATGTATGGGGACCGGCCCCAATAGATTCATATAATGGATTCAAATATTTTCTTTTATTTATTGATGATTTTACAAAAGCAACTTGGTTATTTTTACTTAAATCCAAAGATGAAGTGTTTGATTGTTTTTATGAATTTTTATGTCTCATAGAAACACAATTTAATGCAAAATTAAAAATCTTTAGATCGGATAATGGAACCGAGTTTATAAATAGGAAGTTTTCAAGTCTCTTTAGAGAAAAGGGTATTATACATCAAACAACTTGTATCAATACTCCCGAACAAAATGGTGTATCGGAAAGGAAAAATAGACATTTATTAGAAATGACACGATCTTTATTATTTCAAAATAATGTTCCTAAAATTTATTGGTCGGATGCCGTACTTTGTGCCACCCATTTAATCAATAGATTACCTAGTGTAATTTTAGAAAACAAAAGTCCACTAGAAATTCTTTATCAACAAAAAATCACTTATGACCATATGAGAGTATTTGGTTGTACAAGTTTCGTACATATCAAAAGAAATGACAAGCTTAATTTTGTATCACAAAAAACTATTTTCTTAGGATACTCATCTTATAAAAAGGGTTATAAATGCTATGATCCAATTAATAAAAAAATATATCTTTCTAGAAACGTTTCATTTTTTGAAAATGAACCATATTTCAAAGAAAAAGAAATATTTCATCAAACACATTTAAATGACAATATAGTTTTACCTTACTTAGATGATTTGAGTTTTATTCCTAGAAATAATCATCAAGTTGAAAATAATCAAGAAAATGAAACTAATGATGACATAAATGAAAATGAAACGGAAGAAAGTTTACCGATTAGAAGAATATCATCTAGAGAACGACAACCATCAACTAGACTTAGAGATTATGTGACATATTCGGTACAATATCCAATTGAAAATTTTGTTTCATATGACAACATCTCAACCGAATACCATACATTTCTCACTAGTATTGAAAAAGTATTAGAACCAAAAAATTATCAAGAAGCAATTAAATGTCCAATATGGTGTAAGGCTATGGATGAGGAATTAAAAGCCTTAGAACAAAATGAAACTTGGAATATTGTTTCTCTACCAAAAAATAAAAAACCGGTTGGTTGTAAATGGGTGTATAAAACCAAATATAATAGTGATGGAACCATAGAAAGGTATAAAGCAAGACTTGTAGCTAAAGGATTCACCCAAACCTATGTCATAGACTATAACGAAACCTTTGCACCGGTTGCAAAAATGAATACCGTAAGAATTTTGTTTTCTATTGCCGTAAACAATGGTTGGGACCTCTACCAAATGGATGTTAAAAATGCATTTCTTCAAGGAACACTTGAAGAAGAGGTGTATATGACATTACCACCCGGTCATAAATTGGAAACAAATTCTAACTTGGCTTGTAGGCTTAATAAATCAATTTATGGATTGAAGCAATCTCCACGGGCATGGTATGGCAAGCTTAGCTCTTATTTAATTTTTTGTAATTTTAAAATTAGTAATGCCGATCATTCTTTATTTACAAAATGTGACGGTATCAATACTACTCTCATTTTAGTATATGTAGATGACATCATAATTACCGGAAATAATTTTGAACAAATTCAAAACATTAAGAAACAACTAAAAGAAAAATTTGACATAAAAGATTTAGGATATCTTAAATATTTTCTAGGAATAGAGGTAGCCACTTCGGATAAAGGACTTTTTATTTCTCAAAGAAAATATACACTTGACTTGTTAAAAGAAACCGGTAAGTTAGGATGTAAACCGGCCTCTACCCCAATTGACAACAAATGCAAATTAAATAGTGAAGATGGTGAACCTTTAAAAGACATAAATCAATTTCAAAGACTTGTAGGAAAATTGATATATCTAACGGTTACACGTCCGGATATTTCTTTTTCCGTAAGTCAAATTAGTAAATTCATGCATTCACCAAGAACACCACATTTAGAAGCCGTAAATAGAATTTTGAGATTTTTAAAAAATAATCCCGGCAAGGGTATTTGGATGAAAAATAATAATTCTAATGATATATGTGGCTATTCCGATGCAGATTGGGCCGGAAGCTTCAATAGAAGTCGACAACCGGTTTTTGCATATTTGTAGGCGGAAATCTAGTCACATGGAAAAGCAAGAAACAAAATGTTGTAGCACGATCAAGCGCCGAAGCCGAATATCGTGCCATGGCATCAACCGCAAGTGAACTAACATGGATCAAGCAACTCCTATTGGACATGGGATTTAAAATTCAAGAACCGATGAAAATGTATTGCGACAATAATTCGGCAAGACACATAGCTTCAAATCCCGTGTTTCATGAACGAACAAAACACATAGAAGTGGATTGCCACTTTATTAGAGAAAAAGTTCAAGCAAAAGAAATTGAAACACCATACGTTAAAAGTGAAGATCAACTCGCGGATATCTTCACTAAAGGCTTATATCCGGGTCCATTCGAGAAAATTACAAGCAAGCTAGGATTGTACGATATATACATTCCTAGCTTGAGGGGGAGTGTTAAAAATAACGGCTACAATTCAAATTTGTAAATAACGGCTAGTTAGTAATTAATAGACTAGGAGTTAGTGGTTAGTGGTTGGTAGTTGTAATTAATAGTATAACGGCTAGTTTTTGTTCTTCTTTATAAATAGACATATATGTAAAATCTGAAATTAAGATTGCAATAATAAAATTGTTTTCTTACATCTATTCTCTCTTACAAATTTAACATCTGCCCATCGGAACCAAACTAGGTCCGATGGGCATCGGACCTACACCTATCTCCATATTTGAAGGTAGACAGACATTGTCTGTTAAGAACGAAAGACAATGATAAACTTTTAACCATTTATCCGACTCGTACTATATTCGATAAAGCGGGCATGGGTAAGATTTATTTTCGTTAGTTTATCGGATAAGGGTATGAGTAAGAAAATATTTTTAGTTAGCTTATTGAGTAAGAATATGAATAAAAACTATTTTGTACCCGTTATCCTATAGGATAATTATTTAATATGATAACTTTTTGTATACGAATCACTATATAATTTTATTATTATTAGATTGATTTATATTACATTTTATATATTTTATTTTAGTAATGTGTGATAAAATAAATTTATTCAACATTTCATATAGATTTTTAATTAGTAATTTATGACAAATTTAATTTGTACAATATTTTATCATTTTATTTAATTAATAATGTATATATTCTATAAATAATGAGATAAAAAATTATAATTTATTATATTTTGTGATATTAGTACATGATGTTTTTATTATATATATATGTATGTATTTGTTATATGAGTAAAGCTAGAAAACTACCGGTAGTTAAAACAATAATTTGCTATCTCTTTTTTCACCGTTGGATTGGGTTTAATATTTGCGCTAGAGATTAGATCAGAGAGTTAACGGAGACGCGCGCTCTCTCTCTCTTTTAGCAATTAGCGCTAAGCCGCTAGCTCTTCTCCCTCTCCTCCAACCCTTTCTCTCCCCGCGCGAAACCCATATTTCGCGACCCAGCCTCTTTTCTGTCGCTTCCTCCACCCGTGCGAGCCCTTGCTCTCTGTCGCGTGCTAACCTCCTGCGACCCGACTCCCCTTCTTCAGTATCACTCTTAGCTGGACAATTTCTGTTTAGGACCTTACCTTCTTTAAAAATTTGCAATAACTCTAATACATATCAGGTGGACCTCAGTAGGATTCAAAACAAATTTTAAAGGATTGGAGAAGTTCTTATTGCCAGAATTGTTGTGCCAATACATGCAAGTAGATGATTTGGTACTGACCTCAGTGGTATTATTTTGTGCCAATACATCCAAAACATTATTAATTATCCCAAACAATTCGATTTAAAAAGTTGAAATTTGATGTAAGTAAAGGTACAACTCCGTGAAGCCTGTTGTCATGACTCAGTATCTATCATCGGAGTTATTTATATTTAGTTGTTTAATATTGTTAAAGTTGGAACTAAGAAGCATGTTGTCCAAGAGATGAATATACAAAATAGAGGATTCAAAACTAAGAAGCATGTTAGTATCAAAGCCGATATGAACCTAATCTGACTGTCATGATTGTTTAATTTTAATGTACCATTTGCATTTTCTTGTTGTGCAGATAATAGATGAGATTGGATCATTCGATTGTTATATATGGGTTTCATGAACCACAAGCTGATTGTCAGCTGATTTAGGTACCCACACCAGGTGCCCATAAAGCCTCCAAAGCTGAAACAATAATTAGCAAGGATATAAAGACTTTTTCCGATACTAACAAGGAAGAGAAACCTGTTGAGCAGGGTAAAAGAACAGGTGTTGAGGAATTGACAAGAGGTATCGATGAAGCGTTGATGTGTTTTGTACCACTTCTGATTTGGTTTAAGCGTTTGAATGAACTACCCTTTTGTACGTAACTAGTCTTGTTACTTAACTTTTGTGATATATGTATATGTATTACCCTTTGGGCTATTATGTAATTGCATTTTCTTTTTCATATCTTAAATTTCACATCCAGTTCTATTTGTCATTATGTGTAATAATGCATATTATAAGATCTGAAATTATTATGTTCTCTCATTTGTGATTTTTTTGGATTTACTGAAGTTAAATTGTTTGGATCTGAAATAGCTATGTTCTCTCATGGGTCGTCTGCATTACAAGTGTTGCAATTGCAAAAACTTCTCAAGTACCACTAGATTATCACATCTATTAACAAGCTGTCATTTTGTATTTGTCAATGCATCTAACTCTGCTTCATTTCTTACGCAACAGAAATAAGTACATCACACATTAGTTCCCTATTTCAATGACCGAATTGCAATCTTAACTATTGCAATCTTTTGTACTTAAATTAAATGGGCACTACCCATTTCTGCCATATATCAGCACACCCAAAACACAAGTATTACTATAATAAAAACAGAAACAGAAACACACATGCATCATATACAGAATCAAAAACATAAACTTGCCTTAGTATAAAAGAGTTACCAGTAAACAAAACATGTGAAATGGGTACCAGTAATGTATTACTATAATAAAAACAAAAACAGACCATATAAAAAAAACATGGTATCAGTACACACATGCATCACATGGAGTTGCAAATCAAAAAACAAAATTCAAGTGTTACATCATTTCATTACATGTTCAAAACTCGGTATCTTGCCTATCCCACTAAAACAGATTTGATGTCAAGTATTACATCATTTCATCAAATGGAGTTGCATGATCTTGTAGATGCTACAAAACAGATTGCTGTCAGATTTAAAGCCCAACTTTCGTCATGCATGTAGTATTACCCGTATACTAAATCTGGGTCTACAACCATATGAAATTGGAAGCCCACATTTCTCGATACTCATGTTACCTAGTTAAATATATAATTAAATAACATAAGAAAAGTAAAAGAATGAACTAAACATGTGTAAGCATTTCTGAAAAAAAATCCTGATTCTAATGTTTCTTGAACTAAACATGTGTAATTAAATAACATGTGTAATGTTTTAGTTAGTATCGACATTGCAGACTGTAACCTTGAAAGTTTCATTTCTATATGAGATAATATTAGATTTCAGTCAGAGCCTAAACTCAAATGTGAACAAATTTTCACAAGTCTTTATATAATTTTCAATATGAATAAAAGTCCATTCCAAAAGAAAAGCTTTCGAGACCAAGTACGCGGTGAGAATTTTCAATCAGACCAAGTATGCAATCAGGTGTGTGAAACCCAATAAAATTCTGAAATGTGTGCAATATATTCAATTTCGAAGCATAGATACATTTTTCGATTCTGAAAAATTCTCAAGCATAGAGATATCAAGAGAGGGAGAGAGAGACTTATATGTAAGGAGGAGGAGAGACGGTCACTGGAGCGAGCCGAGCCTGACACGATAGCGACTGAGAGAGTCAGATTGAAGACGCGAGATGAGCCCGTCCGAAGAGAGAGGGGGAGATGTAGGGTTTAGCCAATTAGGGGGTTTCGCACGGGGAGAGAAAGGGGTCGCGGGAGGAACTCAGTAACCCAATTTTTGAGTTTTAGATTGGGAACGTCAGATTTAAATCCGTCACAATTTATTTCATTTGAAAGTGGAGCGCACACATTCCAAATGGCGAATTTGAATTCCAAAGCGATTCTGAGCGATAGATTCAAATTGAACGATCTAATTATAAAATTCAAAAATTAAATTACTTTTAAGGGATCTGGACCCTCGGGGGAGAGGGAGAAGAATTAGCACCAATAGCTAACGGGGGCAAATATCCTCTCCGGTACCGTAAAACGGTACCGTAAAAGATTCCCTTCATTTTACGGTTTGAGATTAACTTTCAGCCGGTTTGAGATTTAAGCTGACGGAGGGGGCAATATTATTGGGCTTTGAGATTCGTTCCAAGTTAAAAAGAACAATCCAGATCAAGTAATTGTAAAAGATTCTCTATTACGGTACAGGAGGTGATGTGAATTCTAGCTAACAGAAAGAGAGCGTGTCACTGTTAATTCTCTCAGCGCTTAATCTCTAGCACGAATATTAAAACCAATGTAAAAAGAGAGGTAGCAGATCATTTTCTTAACTACCGGTAGTTTTCTAGCTTTACTCTTGTTATATTTTTTAGATTAAATTATTTATGCTATCAATTTATTTGATAATTATCAATATTCGTTTTGTTACTCGTTATTTTATTGGATACATATAGAGTATGAGTAAGTCAATATTTACTCAAAATAAAAATAGAATATGAATAAGCTAATATTTATTCAAGATAAAAATAGCGTATAAGTAAGTTAATATTTAACGGGTAAGATTAAAAATATTAATTTCCACCGATCCGTACGGTACATTGACAATTGACACCACAAGACGGTTTTGAAAAGTGGCCCGAGATTTGATTAAAATTGAGAGGAAGATGTGTTGCAAATTCTGTATAAATGGGCCGATAATTAAAATGGGCTTTATGCTTTTATTTCTTTCTTAGTTTCATTAATCAAGTTTTATCATATTAAAATGGGCCAAGAACTAAGTATATTGGGCTGCATGTTTACTGGGGACGCTTCAGCTGCGGGATACCATTATACCATCCTCAACCATACAATGATTTAAAGGGCCAACCGATCTTCTTTATATTTTTCTATCTGATTCTTTCTCTGTGTTTCTGAGGACGTTGAAGAATGCTCATTCATCTACGTTGGTAGCGATTCTGAAGAAGATCTCCCTATTGCTCTTCGAAAAGGAACTCGATCATGTACTTTGAAAACCCAACATCCCACGCACAAGTGGTGAGTAATCATGCTTTATCTCCAAAATATCATGCATTAATATCTTCTCTTGAAAAATTACTAGTTAACTTATAGGCAATATTTCAATCAGCAATATCTCACAGCAAAATGATACCCTAATAATCCTGCTTCTATTTGCCACTTAAAGGCATAATCAAAAGCATAAAACAGTTCATAACTTGATCACTAAGACTAAGCCACAGATAAGAACTAAAAGTAAGCCACCAACAAGGGCTGAGGTGATGATTATCTATATAAACAAAAGATAGGTGATCTGCTGTCTATACATTAGCAAGAGTGGAGATCCCTTCATAAACTACCATCTGGGAGTCATCATCTGGATGCCAATTGGTATTGCATCAGTGTTCATTGGTAGCCACAATGCAGTCTCCTCTTGAATCTGCTGCCTCACGTGCCCTGTCCAATATTTAACCAAAGAAAAAATTAGAAAGATTATTTATCTAGGAGAGATTTAGCCGTACCTGAATTGAAGCCAAGATCATTATGGTGTTTCCAAATTTTCTAACACACTGCATTAACTACTAAAAGAAAAGCAGTTTTAGTTTATGATGGTAATTGGTTTGCAAAATGGATAATATCTTTGAATCGGTGCCAATTTGGACTAATTATCTGACAAGGTCCCATCCAAAACCAAATGTGTTTTGCAAATGTGCAGTTTACGAACAAATTATCATACGCCCAGAGAAATGACATTTGGTATTTCCTTTCCAGCCTCTTTTAGCAAGTTTGGCTTTTGTAAGAATTTTCTTTTTATGTGTGAGCCACATAAAGATGCGTATTTTCAAAGGTATGGGAATAGACCACCACAATAGAGGTTGAGAAGATAATAATCTTCTAAAATTGAAAATTTTGTATAGGGACTTGACTGTAAATTTTCTAGTGGAATAACATTAAAATTTTATATGATTAGTCCCCATTCACGTTTGACTCTCATTAACTTGAAAATCTGACTTGGCCCTTACATATAACAACATTTACAAATTAAATTGTTCTGTAACTTTAGTATTAGTATTCGATGTTATAACACCAAGGATAACAAGATTTCCAACAATTTGTAACAATTTCCAGTTTTTATACTTTAGCACTAATATTTACAGTAATGACCAAACCATCAACTACGTACAATATTCAAAACAAACTGATTTTCAATAATTATCAATTTGTAATTTTAAAACAATCAACTACTTTGGCACTAATATTAATTTACAATAATTATCAATTTGTAATTTTCATGAATGGATGCCCGGAGACAGAGCCCATGGTTCTGGAAAAGTCTTAAAATGCACCAGGGAAAATATTTAAAAAAATATTTAAAACAATGTATACGATTTCAGAAGAATTAATTGTTTCTAAACAAAATTCCATAACAAAAGTTAATTTAGACAAGCTGAGTACTAAAAAAATCTGCATGTTATCTAACATAGTTGCCAAGGGAAAATTAAAGTGGTTTGATGCTTTGATCATCAGCAGCAAATATGTAGAAATATCTGCTATACTAAAGCTAAAGTGTATTCAATATATATTAACGGCTTCTTCGTTTCATTTTTCTGTTTTTCTTTCCGATTTTTTTTTTTTATTTTTGCCTCCGGTGAAACAAATACAAGTAGGGGTGTTCAAATGGTCGGTTCAGTTGAAACCAATATAAAATAAACAACTAAATATTTTTCAGTTTCTAAAACCGAACTGTTTAAACTGAATTAAATTTTAGTTTGTTCGGTTAAACCAAATAAGAGATTTTAAATTTCAAAAGTAAGAAATCAATACATATATCAAATTATGAATACATTATTAATTTCATAGAAATAAATATCATGATAATATTACACAAATGATTCAATTTCATACAAAATATATAGATGTTCAAAAATATCCAAATCAAAATGGAAGGAAGCGATGATTGAATCAAACAAAATATAAATCATACTTGATCCTTTATAAT
The DNA here is from genome assembly GCA_028015225.1 of Carex myosuroides. Lineage (NCBI taxonomy): Eukaryota > Viridiplantae > Streptophyta > Magnoliopsida > Poales > Cyperaceae > Carex > Carex myosuroides. The sequence continues at coordinate 8,765,060 of CM051488.1, forward strand.
TCAGTCGGTTCGGTTTAATCGGTTTTGAAAAGTCTAAACCGAACTGATCCATTTAAACTGAAACAATTTAAAACTTCAACTGAGCCAACCATTTAAATTGAACAACATATCCATTTAAAATAGAATTTTTTGGTTCGGTTGAAAACCAAACAAACATAACCGTTTGAACAATCCTAAAACAAGGATCCATGATTGGAGTCGGTTCAAACCTCACATAAAATGCTACAACAGAAGATCCAATTTGGAAAAAAAAAAACAGGATGCAGGCTACAGGTTTTCCATTTAAAAAATATTTGACTATTTTTATTCAATTATTTGACTTGAATATATGTTAATATTTTTGTACTTTTGATAATATATACGTTGAGTCTGACGCAAACATTAGAATTAAGAATTGTTTGACTCAGCCATTTCATATATATATATCTATATATATATATATATATATATATATATATATTAAATTTTTAATTCCAAAACTGTTCGAGTGAGTATAAAGATATTTGAGCCACCTCATTTCCAGCACATAAACATAAGGGAGTACTACACTAAAAGTATCTTTTTGGATTTTGAGAATTAGAATAATTTTTTTCTAAATACTGATTTTGTCCTTCCACATTCTCTGTATCCAATTAATAAGATCAATTGATAAAAGAACTAATAAAGGAAATGAGAATGGAGAGTTTCGTACAGACCTATTACGAGTCTTCAATTTCGTAACGACAACCGACGAAACTCTACATCCCCTCAACTCCTCATATATAATTCTTATCCCAAAGAAAGAAACACCACTCCTCCCCTCCGACTTCCGACCAATCAGCCTCTTGCATGGGGTGCAAAAAATCTACTCCAAGACACTGGCTAACCGACTACAGCCGCACATGGACTCTATCATCACGGACACACAGACGGGGTTTCAACAAAATAGACAAATCACGGAGAGCTATGTCTACGCACAACAGGTATTGCACTATGCTCGTAGGGAGAGAGTCCCCCTGGGCTTGCTTAAGGTGGACATTCGTAAGGCTTTTAACACCGTCAGCTGGGACTTCACGGAACTGGTCATGGAAAGCTTAGGATTCCCACAAAAGTGGATATCTTGGATCCATAATTCGGTGATCCAGGGCACATCACAAGTCATGACTAACGGGCTATTGGGGAAGAAAATCACCCTCAAGCGAGGGGTGCGACAGGGCGACCCGCTCTCGCCTTCACTATTCATCATAGCTATGGATTTCCTTGCGCGGTACGTACAAAAATTAAAAGACAACGGGGCGATCAGACTCCCTGTCTCAGAAATGCGCCCGTGCCTACTGTACGCTGATGACGCCTTACTCTTCTTCAAGCCGGATGTGAACCAGCAAGGGCACTAAAGGTGGCTTTGCTCGTCTTCCAACAAGTATCAGGCCTGCAGGTCAACTTGCAAAAATCGGAGGCCCTATTCACAAACATACCAACAGACCAATCGGCGGCGTTGACAACGGTCCTCCAGTGCCGCCAAGCGAGCTTGCCGTTCATGTACTTAGGGATCCCTCTATCGGATAGACGGCTTCCTAAGACATCATACACCCCGCTATTGCACAAATTAAACAAAAGATTAGGGGGTTGGGCAGCAAAATTCCTATCCATAGCAGGGAGACTGGTACTATTGAATTCCACTCTATCATCGATACCGATCTACCTTATGTCGGTCCTGAAGCTACCGAAATGGGTCATTAACGAGATTGATGGCATACGCCGTAGATTCCTTTGGCATGGCGCAACACCACAGCAAAGAGGATATCACCTGGTCAACTGGGAGGACATATGCGAGCCAAAGGAATTGGGGGGGGGGCTAGGAGTTATCGACTTGAGACCTTTCAATCAGACTCTACTACTAAAGTGGCACTGGTGGTGGTACGCATTAGGCCACAAACTCTGGAAGCCTCTGATGAACCAAACGGCGACTATTCAGCACGGACGACCGCTCACTACGGTCTTTGACGCCGTCTCACCACAAATGTCCGATTTCTTCAACAGTAGCACAAACTGGACACCGGGCGATGGTTCAACCATTCTCATGTGGCAACAAAATTGGGGCAGAGGTTTCATGAAAACAAGATTTCAAAATCTCTACTCCTTCATAATTGACGCCGACCAAACACTGCAACAGGCCAAGTGCAACCTAAATGCCAATCTCAGACCGAATCTCTCAGTCGAGGCCGAAGAGGAATTACACCACCTATCGACCATACTGAATGAGACTACTCTATTCACGGGAGGGGTGACGAAATAATCTGGAAGGGCAATGACAGAGGGTCATACATGGTCAAATCGGCGTATAGGCGGCTCAAGAACGGACCGAAAATCAGATCAAACGTCCACCAAATTTGGAAAGTCCGAGCACCGCCGCGGATGAAAGTCTTTGGATGGTTAGCTAATCGTAACAGCATACTTACACATGACAACCTACAAAAGCGGGGATATAATTTGCCAAGTAGGTGTGTCCTGTGCAAACGAGCCCTAGAAACCGTCACCCACCTCTTCCGAGACTGCCCATATACGCTGACATTGTACACCGGACTAAGGACGGCCATACCGGCCCGATATTGGCCAGCAGACCCGACAATAGAGGTGTTCAATGAGGCAATGACGGGACCACTGGAGAAGGCGCAGATATCAAATGCTGATTATGCACTTTGTCATTTGGAGGGAACGTTGTGCGCGCAGCTTTACGGACAAGGAAAATAACACGGATCACCTCCTGCAGCAAACGATAGACCTATTGGATTCCTACGGCTTTGGGAGGCGACGGCCGGGGTACGGGGGGTACGGGAGAAGGCCCCAGGAGAGCTACTCAAACGGGGAGGACATCACTGGTATGGGTTTACAACCCGAGCAAAGGTACTGATAAGGCCCAGGAGGCCCATACTGGTACAGTAGCAGTCCCCGTCTAGTTCACATACTGGTGCGTCGGATATACCGTACCGGGGATGCAGGTGAATGGAAATTGACACCACCAACAACTGGTACCGGGAGCACTACAGAGTACCGGTAGGGCATCAGGGCACATGGAGGATTGCAATTTTTCGCTTCATGTTTTTCTTTAAGGATCATCTGTTTCAGCAACCATATTAGCCTTTTTAATTTCCTTCGCTATTGTATTGAGCTCAGTGGTTTGAGCACTTTTCTTTTCTATCCAGTGCATACAAAACTCTTGTAGCATCTTAATAATTAATGAAATTCAATGTGGGATGGACTCACATTTTTTCTCAAAAGAATGGAGAGTTTCCTCTGGGTAAAATTGTAACCCAAAATTCACTACTACAGAAAAAGAGATTGCACACGGACATTAATGGAAGAGCTACACGGATTTCCTGCCGTGTTTAAAGCCAGGGTGTATGAATAGGTCAGAAACTACACACAGATATTTAACCGTGTGTGATTATAATGATTTCTACACGGATATCCCCTAATTAACCGTGTACAAAGACCTGCCAGTGTCGCTCTCCAAGTTACCGAGCTACACGGTTATTCCCTAATTAACCGTGTACGTTTACTCTTTCTACACGGCTTTGTATTAAAAGTCCGTGTAGCTATCTTAGCTATTATACACGGATTTTTCTAAAATATCCGTGTATGATTACTATTGCACACGGATTTGTATTAAATGTCCGTGTAGCTCTCTTAGCTATTATACACGGACATTTGTTAAATATCCGTGTGCAATAGCTAATTTTTTTTTGTTTTTTCTATCGTACACGGACGATTATGAAATATCCGTGTATAATAGCTAATTTTTTTTTTGTATATTTTGTTTTTGGGCTAGCCTCCAGCTTTGCTAGCTAATTTTTTGCGACAGAAATTATACAAAATTCCATATAGCAATAAATTCATTCGAAACAGATTAATTAGCAAGAAATTCATATACTAAATTTATACAAAATTCATATAGCAATAAACATATTAATTATGTCACTTATGCACTAAATGATTATGATGCACGAACGATCAAGAAATTGGACTAAATAATAGAAAGATAGATTTCGGTTCTGAGATCACACAGATTCTCAATTCTTTGATAAAACTATTATAAAAACAACAACTGCCTCTGCCAAAAGTCCTGACGGCTGTTTAAATACAAACCCTAAACAAAAATGCATAAAAGATACATAAAAGATACATAAAAGACCCTAAAAATGCTAAAATTATAAAGAAAGGTCCAAAAGTTCAGATCCGACGGTCGGATCACGAATCTGAGCCCGCGGAATGCGAAACGGATCATAGATCGTTTCAAATCCGGCTTTGGGTTGTGGAGTTCCTGTCAAAATTTCAGCCCGATCTGACGGACGGATCAAAAGTTACACCCCTTTTTCTGAAACATGCGCAGGCCTTGGTTAAACACATCATGAGTAAAGCATAGAACAGATCAATTGCAATCATAGGAAATTAATATGAAGTACATACCGCTTATTATCTCAGATCTCAGCTGCTGGCCTCGATCAATTCGCAGAAATCTGATAGGAAAAAGCTCAGTTCAGAGAGATGTACTAAAAGACTTGATCAAAACGGCGCTGGAAGGGGAATACATTAAAACCCTACACTTTTATACACGGCTATTTAGTTATAAATCCGTGTAGCTCTCCAACTAAACATACACGGCTATTTAGTTATAAATCCGTGTACAATTCTACAATTTCTACACGGATATATTATCAAAAATCCGTGTGTATATTCCTACACGGCTTTGTATTAAAAGTCTGTGTAGCTCTCTCAATTATTTGCATACGGACCTCTTTACACACGGATTTTTGGTTTCTAATAAACCGTGTAGCTCTCTCTAATAACTCTACACTGATTATTAACTAATTATCCGTGTAGAAATCGTGCAGATCTTTTGAACAAGTAAAAAAATCATATTTGGTACACGGTTTTTAATAAAATTGTCAAATCCGTGTACAATGTGCAGTGTACAAAGCCAGTTTTTGTAGTAGTGATTCTTCACGGAAGAGAAAAATTGCATTCCAAAAATCCAAAACTAACTACAACACAATATCTTAAGAGGACCGCTACCTACTTCCCGTCTTGCATGATCATCCAGCTTAATTAATGTAGCATGTTGCACCTAATTAAGGAGTTATGGTTTGGTAACTTGGAATTAAGAGCCGCTCGCAAGAGTAGATGCCGTGGTCACTCATCATGTTGTTTAGTCGTTTTATGTCAATTACCTGAAAAAAGAAAAAGAAAAAACATGCTATTAATTACTTAGTAAGTATTGCTGAGCATCTTGTTGGTAGTTTAAAGAAACATATTTTCCTCGAACATTTTATTGTTCAGAAACTTAATTTCATTGATTAACACATCCACAAATTACAAGTAATGATGTAAACCAAACTCTTCAAATGGAATCGAGAGCTCTAATTTAAGATCCACAATATTAATTAATTCCTCTCCAACTTCTGCAAACTAGCGCTTCTATTGAGAATCCTAGAGTGCAATTAAGCTGGAGGTACTTGAAGTCCAAGGCAGCAGTGTCACCAATAATCCCTCTGTTTTTAATTGAACACAAGTGCTTTAATTACAAATGTGTTACAATTGCAGCACACGATCGAGAACAATGCATATTTGAATATTTAATTAGTTGCTTATTCATGGTTGTGTGTTAGATGCCAATTTCTTAAAAATTTTGTGGACAAGAAATTGTAATTAATCTCTTTAGGGTGGTTGTACTAGAATCACAATATTAATATACAAAGGAAATTAAAATGGAAGAAATTAAATGGATGTTGTTTTGAGCTATATAAACAACCATTGCCTTCTTTGTGCCACTATTCTCTCTCTTTTATCAGTAGTGTACATAACAAAAAAAGAATGTTTGATTTTGAAGTTTTCGTTAATTAGCTTACGGATCAGGACACAGATAAGAATTTAATATCACAAGTTTCTTGTTTCACAACATGTGACAAACTCATTTTCTTTTATATTTCAAAATCAAATTGTTTGAATATTCAAATTTCAAATCGTTCATCTTATTAATTACTTTTAGATAAGAAGACAAAAAATGAGCAGATATGGAGCCGAATATTGCAACCACTTGAACGACCGCGATTAAATCTACGACTCTTCTCAGACTTGTACAGGAGAATATTTTTACTTTCGGATATTTTCATAAGAAGATTGTTCTGAGCAAAGCCTGTGGGCTTTACGATAGAATTGCATGAATTGGGCTGGTCCGTGTTTTTCGTAGCCCACCTAGCTCTGTTTCATTGCCGCGTGCAACAGTTCCCAATTGTCGCCACAAAATGAGGAAATAAATCAGCTGTTATTCTAAGTAAATAACACGAACCTGTTATTCTGATCTCAACCGTTAATTCGCGCATAAAAAAGTTTCTTCACTGAGATTCGCGCAAGGAAAAATTTGAACGGTTGAGATTGCAATAACAGGTTCCTGTTATTCCCTTGGAATAACAGCTGATTTATTTCCACAAAATGAAGAGCTCAGTGAGTCTCAATCAAATATGCTTTGAAACTTCCAGGAAAGTTCCTGTACGCCAAAACGCACTGGGTGTCTATATAAAAGGCATGAAATTTCCAGGAAGCTTCCTTTTGCTACCCCTATAAAAAAAAACCATGCATCTCGTCAGGCATCCCACACAAGTCACGTAAGTATACTCTCCTCTCGACCTCTTCTAGTCTATCACCTTCCCTCTCACAAAATTTTAAAGAAACAAAAAACTGAAGTTAGAAATCTATATATGGCGGACCAAAATGTTCCTGTTTTCGCTCCTGAGCATAATGATCTCAACGTCATCAGCAAGAACTTCCGCGATTGGGGTTTGTTCCTAGTGTCTGTGGAGCATCGATTGTTTTGGGTGCAATTCCGCATTGCTCAACTGACAGTAAGAATATTTCCTTGGCTTTTGCAATTTTTGTTGTGGGAATTATGTTGGTTTGGTTCTCCCTTGTAGTTAATTTTTTTCCTCGAACAGCTGCTTCGTTGAATGCGGTGCTGCAGCATGCAATATTCATCATAACCATTTGGTTGATCCATGTGTAATAGCTAGTTGGGGCATTATATGAGAGTTATATTATTGTATGCAGCAATTAGGCAACGTGTGTGATTTAATTGCTCTATATGTGTAAGTTCATACAGGATTGTGATATATGGAGTTCAGTTTAGGGATGGGTAGTTTGCAGTGTGCTTTGCCATTTTTCTTCAGCTTCAATAAGATGAAATGTTTGCATTTATATTACTATCGATTCTGGGTATTACGGTGTAATTAGCGGTTGCTCAAGTGTAAAAACATGGCTTCTTCAAAATGTGTTGAGATGAGACCAGCGGTCAACTATTTAATCTTGTGATGGTTTTGCACTGTCTTTAACCGATGTCATGTTGCAATGAAACTGTGTGGTGGGCTATGAAAAACACGGCGCAGCCCAATTATTGCATTTCTATCGTCAACCCAGCAGAACAATTTTCTTTCTTTAATTGCAAAATTCTAAAGTACAAATTAATATTGTTCGGTACGGTAAAAGCTGAAAAGAGTCTTATTAGGTTCAAATTCACATTGCCGTTCAAGTGGTGGTGCTACGCGGCTCTATATCGCCTCATGTTTGGTCTGATCTAAAATGTATTTTATTAAATTAACTGCTAAATTTGGCACTTCGATTTTGAAATATAAATTAAAAGTGAATTTGTGATACTTAATTTGTGAAATAAAAAAATTGTAATATTAAAATCATAATAAGGTGTCGTGTGATAAGAGTATTCATTTTATACTCTACAATAAATTAGAGATATATACCAAGGAACTGGAAATATATATATATATATATATATATATATATATATATATATATATATATATATATATATATATATATATATATATATATAGAGTAAGGCTACGGTGCTTTGCAAAGCATAGAGGCCTCCGTGCTTCGGGGCTACTTTTTGGATTTTGAAAATCCAAACAACCCATCCGAACCGTTCAACATGTTCTAAATATTGAAATGTGCTTGGAGACCAAATTTTACATTTTTTGGAATTTTTTTACTATTTATTAAGCCACTTTGAAAATCCCAAAATCCAACGGTAAACCGTACAAAAATTTGGATCACCGGATTTGGAATTTTCAAAGTGGCTTAATAAATAGTAAAAAAATTCCAAAAAATGTAAAATTTGGTCTCCAACCACATTTCAATATTTAGAACATGTTGAACGGTTCGGATGGGTTGTTTGGATTTTCAAAATCCAAAAAGTATCCCCGAAGCACGGAGGCCTCTATGCTTTGCAAAGCACCGTAGCCTTACTCTATATATATATATATATATATATATATATATATATATATATATATATTTTGAAAAAGTGTGTTTTGACTTGGAATATTTCCGTTTCAAACAGCCATTGCTTAAAATGGAGAATAGATTAAAAGAAAAGGCAAAATGCAAACACTAGCGCTGACTTTAAAGGGTTTCTCGATCCTTTTCGCTCTCTTTTTCTTCGGTTAGGTTTTTCCATCTCTAACCATTCAATGGCGCAAGAAGGCTCTAGGCTTAAGGGAACCGCCAAATGGTTCAACGATACTAAGGGTTTTGGCTTCATCTCTCCTGAAGACGGCGGAGAGGATCTCTTCGTCCACCAGTCGTCGATCAAGTCCGATGGGTACCGGTCACTGTCCGAGGGGGAAGCTGTTGAGTACGTCGTCTCAGAAGGCGACGATGGCCGAACCAAGGCAGTGGATGTGACCGGACCCGACGGATCTAGCGTCTCCGGCGCGAGATCTGGCGGCGGCGGCGGCGGAGGTCGGGGTGCTCGAGGCGGCGGTGGTGGCGGGTATAGAAGTGGTGGTGGTTATGGTTTCAATGGTGGCGGCGGCCGTGGCGGTGGTGGATACGGCGGCGGAGGCGGTGGTCAAGGTGGGGGCTGCTTCAAGTGTGGTGAGGCAGGCCACATTGCCCGGGATTGCTTCCAGAGTGGTGGCGGTGGTGGCGGTTGTTACAACTGCGGTGAACAGGGTCACATGGCCCGTGACTGCCAGGGCGGCGGCGGCGGAGATGGTTACAGTCGTGGCGGCGGAGGTGGCGGTAGTTGTTATAATTGTGGTGAGCAGGGTCATATGGCCCGTGACTGCCAGGGTGGTGGCGGTGGCGGTGGTTACAGCCGTGGCGGCGGTGGTGGTGGTGGTGGCGGCGGTGGTGACCGCTCCTGCTACAACTGTGGTGAGGGGGGTTACATTGCCCGGGACTGCCCTTCCAAATAAGCTCACTCCTCGCCTCCCTTTTTGGTTTATGTGATATATTTGCATGTATCATACACCTTGTCACCTTATGGATTAGGGTTTTGGTCGTCATTAGTAGTGTTGTGATGTTTTTTTGTGGAATGTTGTTAAGGATTGTTTGTTCGTGTTGTTGTTTCTGTGCTCTGGATGTTGGTCGTATCTTTATTGCTGCGGTGTTTTAGTAGCTGAGATTGTTCTCTGTGGGATTTGATGGTGCGGGTATGGGTATGGGGGGGGTGAAAGGGCAGACTAAAGAAATCTCTCTTTATGTTCTCTCTTTGCTTTTACAGTTTTACTATACAACTTAGTTATGTTATCAGTATTGTTCGCTTGGCATTCAAAAAAAAAAAAACAAAAAAAGACTTTAAAGGCATAAGCTATCCTTAGCAAATTGTTTGACAGTGGGCCATCATGTTTGGTGTCTGAATAATGAGAACTACGACTGTTAGTTAAATCAGAATTCTGGGGTCAGAGAAGAAAAGGCCAAAGTCACAGGTTTCTACTGCATTTAATTACCTTCTCATCAAGAAAATTTAGGATATATCGCGTGACGACATAAGTCACGGTTGACTACCAGGTGTTAATTGGGGAATGATTATGCAAGGATTCAAGGAATCGAACTTTTGAATAACGCGTCGGTTGATAAGGTATACTCATTTTAATGTTATATCGATCTTATCTCTCGTTTGATAAGGGAAGGGCTGCTTATTGTATTTAATGGCGCTAATGTCTAAAAGGGTCCGGATCTCCTAAAGTAACTCGATCTTTGGATTTTGAATCAAGACCGTCCGATTCGAATTCATCGCTCAAAATTGTTTCGGAATTCGAATTCGTCGTCAGGATGTGTGCGCCCACTTCGGAATGAATTTTCACAAATTCGAATCGGACGGTCTTGTTCCAAAACCCAATAATTGAGTTATATCTGAATTCCAATTTTAGAGCACTCGCTTAAATTTGCGTGCACAAATTTCGACATGTGAGAAACATCGAATCACATGTCAATTTGACATTTGTACATGTTTTATTCTTTTAATACATTAAATAAATTTGTATAGAATTAATATTTACAATACATCAAATTCGCGTGTGCAATATTAAAAGATGTGTGCTAGTGATTTTTGACGATTTTCCCTTAAAGTGTGCTTATCACAGTGCATATATGCACGGGAGGTTTCGTTGGAACGTTATCCTCTGCGGAGCTTAAAAGCTCCGCAACCTGCGGTTTTTTTAATCTGGTTCGTTAGTGGTCTGTTAGTTTTAACTTTGCACGAATCTAAAAGCACAATAATACTGCCCCCTCCATTAGCCCGATCACAAAGCGGCTGAGAGTTAATCTGGTCCGTTCATTTGCTCCGCACCTGCGGAGTTTTATAGAACTCCGCAGAGGATAACTTCCCGGTTTCGTTGCGGTCAAAATCTGTCATAGCTATTTTGGCAAAAATAAATTGGAAAATTATGCTATCCTTAATTTTTTATTTTTTATTTTGTAAAGTTACAAATGAAAAAATTGCGAAATCCGGTGGGTTATATATCACGGGAGTTCAAATGTCTTTATTTTTTATACCTCCATTATGCTTTCATTTTTAAACATTAATAACTCAAAATTTAAAAACATAAACGTCAAAATAATACCGTTAGATGTGATCTATGTTATTTTCTCTATGTGCTTATAAAAAATTATTACATTTTGATTTTTGTTATGTGAATCAATAAGTTGAGAAATCAATGTCTATAAATCATCCACATTAGTACCTATTTACATGCTCTTGATAACAACCAAAACAAAGTTAAAATGTCATAATTTTTTATACGTGCATGGATAAAGTTATATAGATCATATTTAATGGTGTTATTTTGACTTTTAATTTTTAAATTTTGAGTTATTTAAGTTTTTAAAATAAAAGTACGATGTAGGCACAAAAAAGGAAGGCATTTGAACCCTCATCATATATCACTATCAATAACATTATGAGTAAGGCTTAGGTGTTATGGATAGCATAAGGCCTTCCGTGCTACGGCCTCAAAAACCTATTGTATAAACTTTAAACCTCAATCTAAGTAGATCAGTAAATTGATTATATAATGAACTTGTAGAATACTAATTTTTACTAATTTTGAAAAAAAAAATGACTATTTTTTATTATTTATGAAAGATGGTAAAAAATGACTTAAAAATAAAAGAAAATTGTCAATGTTTTAGGCTATTTTTTTCCATCTTTCATAAATCATAAAAAATAGTACAAAAATTCCAAAAATAGTAAATATTACTATTTTACAAGTTCATTATATAACCAATTTGCTGAGCTACTTAGATCGAAATTTGAAGTTTATACGATAGACTTTTGAAGCCGTAGCACGGAAGGCCTTATGCTATCCATAGCACCTAAGCCTTACTCTAACATTATTATTAGAGAGGAGGGTTTAAATTTTTTATATATTCTTTCATATTTTATTGTGCCTCTTATGTTTTATCCCGAAGTTTTTATTAATACCCTCAATAAAAAAAAATAGCATATTTGCCCCTTAGACTGAATTTTTTTTTAAAACACCCTGGCCACCCCATGATTGGGCGGTCTGCTGCCTGTACCAAACCATCCCATGATGGGGCAGTCTGCTTCCTGTACCAAACCACCCCATGATTGGGCAGTCTGCTATTGCCTATATATTGGAGAGTACCCCTCCCATTTTTCACCCCATTCATTTCAAGTTTTCACTCTCTCTCTCCTCTCTTTCTCTCTTCTCCAACAGATCGTCTCCTCTTTTGCATTTAAGTCCCTCAACTTTTTTGTATTATTTTTATAGTCTAAAATTATTTAGAAATTGTTATGAATTAATTTAAATTGTTAGAAAATGTCCAAAATTTGTTAGAAATTGTTAGAAATTGTTTATAATTAATATAAATTGTTTAATCCATCATGGTCTGATAAAACCCTAGATCTTACCATGACACCCAAAATCGAACTTCAAAAAGGAGAAAGTGAAACCACACGCAATGCTCGCATATCCCTCGCTAACAATTTTTGGACGGGTGAAGCTCGCTTGAGGAGACGTTTATCTCGTTTAGGGTTTCCACCCAACGAGGTTTAAGAATATGCTACCACGGATGATCCGACTATTATAAGCGTTCTTTACGAGAACTTCAGCGATATCGACCCTCCACCTGATTGGGAAGTGTGCCCCGCATGTCGTGTCAGGGGAGATATTGTAGAGATGTTCTTTTGTCATCTTTGTGGCGTAAGAGTTCACCCCAAATGTATCGACAAGAATGTAGATCTGGTAAATGACTATCGTTTCCAAAAGTGAGAGTGTGTGGCGTATTGCTGTAGGCATTTGGGGAAGACGGGAGAAAGTTCCACTACTCTTAATCCATAGTCTGGATTGTATTATTTTATGTTAGACTTGATTGTATTATTTTATGTGTAGACTGGATTGTAGTTATAGTATTTTATGTTGTAGACTGGATTGTAGTATTTTATATTGTAGTATTTTATTTTTGTTTTGTTGTAGTATTTTATTTATTTATTTTTTTAATTCAATTTTTAAATCATTTTTTGTAATTCGTTTTTTAATTCTTTTTTGTAACTCATTTTTTTAGACGAGAATGATGGATAGTAACAATCGAGATAGATCTTCTAATCGACAAGTGCTTGATGAAGCCAAAACATATAGCGAAAATCACTATATTTTCTTCCGGAAAATGGCAAAAAGCGAATGCAAAGTAGCCATTTCCCGATTTATTTACTGCAAACGTGTTTTTAGTTCTTTTACCCCCCCTGAATGTGTCAATCCAAGTTATTAAGTCTAAGTCATACTAGTTGGGGTTTACACTTGTCTTTTTGTATACCATTTGCTTAAGTTCCAGAAATGTGGTATTTTCATTAACCTCGAAGCCATATGTTGCATCTTTCTTGTAATGTGCTCCTTCCGCACCCTAGATTATCTTCCCGCCCACATACAGTGCAATCAACATTTTTTTCTTTTGGAACTACATTAGCCAATAAATATTTATCAGTTATATATAAATTTTAAAAAATTAATTAAAAAATTTACAAATTTATTAAATTAAATATTAAAAAATAATAAAAATAAAATAAATATAACTAAATAAAAAAATACTTGAAATCTCCAAAAAATCGTCTTTCTCTTCTTCCTCTTCTTCATCTTTCTCTTCAGCTAAGTTAGAATGAATTGTGAGTTTGCAGGAGAGAGAAAACTGACTTTTATAATAGACCGCCCAATCATGGGGCCGCCAGGGTATTTAAAAAAAAAAATCAGTCTGGGGGGCAGATTTGTTTTTTTAGGGTATTAATAAAAATTTCCGTGTTTTATCTTCATTTATAAAGTTCAAATAGTCGATTCGAACCGATCAACATAATCTCCATATTATAATGTTCTTAGAGATTAAATTTTATATATTTTGAAAAAATTTAACTATATTTTTAAATAGATACAAAATCACTGTTTCATAACCATTCACAAACAAAATTTTGGAAAACTATACCTGGTTAGAATGTATTATGATGCGTACCAGTTACCACTTGTGGTTAATACCACACAATCAGGATAAATGTAATAAAAAATGGAATAGTGGAAGTACTCGAGATTATAAAGTTGAAAAACTTACTCAATTTATTTCATAATTTAGAAATCAAATTAAAACATATTGCTGACTAATATATATGTCAATATCTATAATAACAGATGTTTTGCTAATACATATTGATAGCTCTCACTACAGTGATTAAGGGTTCTCTCTAGTCATCGGTTCAACGGTTCAGGAATGGCCAAAGATACGTATTTCTTTTGGATTCTGATAATTGTCTCCCACCCCTATCCCCCATTATCCCCCTACTTAACTTCCATAACTACTATGGGAGACCACTGAATAATTACTAAAATGTGATTATTTAACATGAAGCATAAAAGTATTTAACGGGAACTGTTGAAGTATTAATCTCTATGAAATGATTACATTTGTGTTCGTGAAAACACGTCCCCGCACAAATTTCATTTTGTTCTCTGTATCGTCCCCGCACTACGGTGGACCATTAAAAATCGGGGTCCAAATCTTTATTATACATAATCTTACCAAGTATTAACACCTAATCCATAAACTGTACATATCATAATTAATACTAATTTATCAAAATAAACATAGACTGGATATAAGACTTGTGATAGGAGACTTGATCTAAGATCTATACATCGAGATATATACACAGATATAACGAAGTATTTATCCCTGTGAAAACAAAAAAATGCAATTAAACATCAAAAAGATTTAAATTTTTTGATAATAGTTTATTGATCTGGTATGAATTTAACTAGTACTAATACTAGTTAAATATAGTATTTATACTATATCATTCAAGTATGCATTCTCAATTGGTTGAATTCACAACAAAAGCATGTATGTTCATAAAAAATGAACATACACATTGAAATCTAGTATTAATACTAGATAAATCAAGAATTCATCCAAGATCAAACAAATATACATTCTCAATTGGTTGAATTCAATCATAGAAAAAGAATATATTACCTGAAAGAAAATTGTGATAGCAAAATTGATCTAAGACCTATACATCAAGTTATTCACCTATATGTAATGAAGTATTTATCCCTGTGAAAACAAATGCAATTAAACATAAAAAAATATCCAAATCCTGATAGTATTACAGATCTGGTATGAATTTAACTATTTAAATCATGATACTATTTAAATCAAGTATTTATGCTAGATCAATCAACTATACATTCTCATTTGGTTGAATTCACAGAAAAAGCGAAAATTCATACAATGTTCATACAACAATGAACATACAAATTCAAATTTAGTATTGATACTAGTTAATAAAAATAACAAATCTAGTATTGATTCAAATCTAGTATTGAAAATCAATCAAGTATACACTATCAATTGGTGGAATTCACATAAAAAATGCAAATTATATCATCTTCTCAAATCAAAATAACAAAAACATCTCAAAAAACATAGAATAATCAAGATCGACAGAATTGTTATTAGATAAAACGCAACAGAATAAAATGAAGCATTAACCTCGAATGAAGACAATATAGCTAATTGCCGGAAAAAATGAGAGATCACCGGTAAATCTGAGACGTCGCTTGAAAACGTCTGAAAATCACCTCCGATCGCCTGAAAATCGCCTAGAATTGCCTGAAAATCGCCTAAAAGAAAATTGTGGGGAAAAAAGCAATTTTGAATTTTGAATTAGGAAAGAAATATACGGTATATCGTGGGGACCACAGTGTTTTGAATAAATTTCGTTAAACTAGTTAGTTAGTGGGACCCCTCAGTTCGTTATGGAAGTTAAAATCTAGTTAAGATACCACGGGGAGGATGCGGGGATGGATAGGTAGGGATTCATATAATTATTCATTTCTTTTTGTATTTCTTTTTATTTAGAAAAAAGTCCGTAGTCATATTATTAAATTGGAAGGTACATTTTTCAAGAGAGTTGCAGCACCAGTAGCAACATTTATGCACAGAAAAAAAATCTAGTACGTACCTAAATTGCATTCCAGGGCGTAGCAGTACTAAACCTAAACTAGAGGTGCAAACATATTGGATGTTATCTTACTGTAGCCGGATTCGTATTCAAAAATTAAATACTGATATCTGATATCCGAATATCCAATATCCCCTCCGTTTGCATAAATGTTCCAAATGTTAAAATAATAATAATAAAACTAATAAAGATAATTTTTCTGTATTTTAAGCATAAATTATGTAATAATATCATATGATTAATTATAAAATTAAAGTTAAAATTCAAAAATAAAATTGGCGGACAAATACAATTTTGTAATGAAAGAGACCAATCTCCAATAAGCCGAAAATATATAGTCTCATAAATGTTCCAAATGTTCGATTTTTGAGTTGAATATTTAATGGAAGATTGGCTTTCATCAAATTGTTAATCCAATTAAATTCGACAATACGATATATATATGCCACTGTTAGCAATGGAGGGGGAGCGACTATTGGCAATTTATGCATTGCTAATATTTGCCTATGCTTAAGTTTTGAATAATTAAACATCAGCAAGTGACAACATTATTAACCGAAATTTTTATTTTTAACATTTTAAAGAATTAAATTAATAAAATAACCACCGTTTTTGGTCAATTCCATATTTAACACGGCCGCAGAACACCGGAGCGGACCCATTTGGGGGCCGCCGCAGAATGCCGGAGCGGACCCCCATATGGGTCCGCAGAATGCCGGAGCGGACCCGGGTCCGCAGGGTCCGCACTATGCCGGAGCGGACCCTTTTTTTTTTTTTTTTTTTTTTTTTTTTTTCTGATGAAGTTGATTATGAATTTGTTTTGGAAATTTTTATCAAAAATGTAAAGTTTGTACTGGAAGTTGTGTGTAATTACTTATGCTTGAAATATCGTTTAATCTGAAATTGTTGTTCGTCGTTTGTTTGATCAAAAGAAACATTACAATAGAACAATGTTAATGTTATCGGAAATTACAAATACGTCTAATTAACCGAAAATAAACAATATTTTTACGAGTACAATAAAAAAAACAACATTAACTCTCAATCTCGTGCAGCTCGAGCAGCTCTGTTTTGTCTTTCTTGTGTATCTCGGCCAGCTTGGTGTCCTCTTCTCCTATTATGTAGAACGTCCATCCACATCGGAATTCTGTCGTGCTGTCTTCTGCCCACAGCAATATTTCTTTTCTCTGGAACAAGGACCGGGCCATCGTATTGAGGCCATTCCGACTGATTTCCATAGACATGCCATTGTGCGCTCCATGCGCTCCATGTGTCGTGGCTCATTGTTCTATTGTAATGTTTCTTTTGATCAAACAAACGACGAACAACAATTTCAGATTAAACGACATTTCAAACATAAGTAATTACACACAACTTCCAGTACAAACTTTACATTTTTGATAAAAATTTCCAAAACAAAATCATAATCAACTTCATCAGAAAAAAAAAAAAAAAAAAAGGGTCCGCTCCGGCATAGTGCGGACCCTGCGGACCCGGGTCCGCTCCGGCATTCTGCGGACCCATATGGGGGTCCGCTCCGGCATTCTGCGGCGGCCCCCAAATGGGTCCGCTCCGGTGTTCTGCGGCCGTGTTAAATATGGAATTGACCAGAAACGGTGGTTATTTTATTAATTTAATTCTTTAAAATGTTAAAAATAAAAATTACGGCATTATTAATTTCAAGGTAAAACTGGGAATGACTTTTGAGGCGTAAAATTTCGGATTAATACCAAATAGCAACTAGAAACTAGCAAAAATTTATATTTCTGAAACTTCACAACAATAAGCAATTAAACGAAAGATTTACTTACAACTATTTTAGTAACACATCATGATAACATTTTATTGCATAATTAAATAATGTAATTATAAATTTTCTAAATGATAAAACGATCCCATATTCTTATTTTAAATTAAGAACAGTACATATACATACAAAATTATGAAATTTAGAGTTCGGTTAGTACACCATTAATATGTTGAAAAATCAATAATTGGTTGCAGCAGATTCTGCGTATTTACTTTTTCACTTCTTGTATCAGATAAGCTACAAAATTTATTATTTTTGTGAGCAAGTACTCCTCGTGACATAAAACAAAATTCATAATTCAAATTAATTGTTTAATATCAGATAATGGTGATTTGTAATGGATGAAAGGACAATTTATAGAGGTAGAAAATCACTGTTTTTGGATGGTCCAGAATTTTCAGATCAATTGATTTTCTACCTATCTAAAAAAATAGTAAAAAAATTCAAAAAATGTAAAATTTGATTTGCAAGTACATATTTATTTTATAATCATGTTGAACGGTTTGGATCGACCGTTAGGATTTTAAAAATTCAAATATTGAGCCGTAGCATGGACCAAACCGTGCTAATGCATAGTACCGCAGCGGCGTAGCCTCACTCATGAAAGAAAAGAAGTTTTCCGCAGAAAGTCTGCTGGGTTGAGTGGTTGACTGGTTGACAATAGAAATGCATGAATTGGGCTGGGCCGTGTTTTTCATAGCCCATCAGACTGTTTCATTGCCCCGCGTGACGAGGCCTAATCCATCGAATGATCCAAAAAAAAGTTGACAGGAAAAGGAGTCGCCGGTCTCATCTCATTTCAAAGACACCGTGTTGCAATATATAAACTCAGACTCCATCGAGTAATATAAATGCAAACATGCCATCTTATTTTACATATTTAACCTGAAAATAGATGGCAAAGGACACTGCAAGCTACATATCCGTAAACTGGAACTTCACACACCACAAACCTATATGAACTTACACACATATATAAGCAATTAAATCAAATTACAGCACACAACAAAATTACACTCATATAATGCCCCAACTAGCTATTACACATGAATCAACCACATGACTATGATGAAAATTGCAGGCTCCCACACTGCATGGATCCGTATCCTCCCAGATACCTGATTCAAGACAATTGCAAGGGATGGCCCAGATTTACTCTCAGCCGGTGCCTATTCAGGATAGCGCAGGGGGCAGTATTAATTGTGCTTTGAGATTCATGCCAAGTTAAAAGGATAATTCTAAACCATCCATTTCAATTGTACTCAGTCAGGTAACGAGATGCATGGGTTAGATCTCTGAGTGTAGTTCTTGATTTCTTTAAAATTTGGAGAGTGGAAGGTGATGAACTAGGAGAGCCGGTAAGGAAGGAGAGAGAATGAATGTTGGCCTGATGGGTCGTCAACGAGTGCCGTGGGCCATCCAAACGGAAAGTTCCTGGTAGTTCCTTTTTGACTCATTACGTTGACACATAATACCGGATACGGATGAAGCAATTCAAAGCGAGAGCATAATTGAAAAATGAAACAGTTCTTAACGTACAGCTGCTTTATTTTATTTATAATGCATATATATATACTTCACTTTATGATAAATGTGTTAGTGTATTAAGAACATAAATGTATCACTTATGCGTTTGTCCTGTGTGAATTTAATTGATCTAAATATTTGCATCTTATTACATATATATAATTGTAGATGTGCAATCCAGTGTTTTCTTGGACTTGCATTGCACGTAACTGGAGAGGCAACAACACGAGGGCCTTTAATGCATGCTTTATCGTTTAGTATTGGATGCAGACTAACGTCTTTTTAATAGGAAAACAGCGTTAAAAAAAACACGAGTAGCCTTCAGCATGAAAACAGAGGTACGCTAACTTTTTTTTTTTTTTTTTAGGGTAAGAAGGCAATTGCCATTTTACAAATTTTCATTGATAAAAAAAATATTTACATCTCATTAGTTCTACAAATTAACACTTACTAATATTAAATTATTTACATTTGTAACTTAGCTACCCGAATCTTAACAGAACTTTCCCCATCTCAGAGCCTCCACTACCTCCTAATTTACCAGTATCATGACCGGTCGCCTCCTGCGTCTCGCCGCCTCATATGCCTCGCCACCTCGCCTCAGCCACCTTGCATCTATCTCCACATGCATAGGGGAGTAGACTCAGTAGAGGGGTCGGCTGAACCCTCTCCGCCCCTCTCGCAAGCTACCCTCGTTGCTTTGCCCGACTACCTCTGCCTCAGCCGTGTCTTCGATCTAAGGTTTCACTTTATTAACCCCCGCTGCGCTCAACCACCCTCGATCAGGTTGGAGGGAACAGCCGGACCTGTGCGGCCCCTCTCGCAAGGAACCCTTGCTCCTCGCGCGACTCAGCGGAGAGGAGATGGCCGAAACCTCTCCGCCCCTCTCGCAAGCACTCTCGCTGCTAGGATTTCGCATCAGCTGCGTCGCCCCTTTCGCCTCATCCACCTTGCTGCTAGGGTTTCGCTCCGCTGCTAAGGTTTCGCCTCAGCCACCTCGCCTCCTCGCTATGCATATGGGCGGAGAAGGGACGGCCGAATACTCTCCGCCCTTCTCACAAGCAACCCTTGTTGTTAGGGTTTTGTCTCAGCCATCTCACCCCTTTCGCTGCTAGGGTTTGCCTCAACCACCTCGTTGCTAGGGTTTCGCCCCTCGCGCGCCTCGCTACTAGCGCGCCTCGCTACTAGCGCGCCTCTCGCCTCGCTCGCCTCTCACGCTGCTAGGTTTCACCCCGCGCGTCTCTCGCGCTGCTAGGGTTTCGAGGTACGCTAACTTCAAAAAGAATAATAAATTTGCACATATTATTGTGTGAAGAAACTTAAACACCGTGTTAAATTACATTAAAATTCCAAAAACCATGTTAAAAAAAGTTCGCGCCTATTAAATTATGGCAACTGGCAAAAAAGAGTAAAATGAAAAACAGGGGAAACAGAGGAACACAAAAACATTAACACTCAACAAGCAAACTTACAGACTAGAAACCAAACAAAAACAAACAAAAATTGAAAAATATCAGACCAAATTCTGCATTAAATTGTCCTTTCATCAATTACAAATCACAATTATATCAATACTGAGCATGGAACATCCTTCCAATAACTTGAACCACCAAAGCTCCAACCATCATTGCCGTCGGCGACCCGTGAAGAAGAAAAGCGTGCAGAAGCCACAAGACTAATCCAAGAATGAACAGAAAAAAACCCACAAAGATGTGCTCCGGATTAATTAATGGCGCTCCGACGGCCGACACCATAATTGAGGCGCCTGAAAACAGGAAGAAGAACGCACAGTGGCGCACCGACAATTGCAAGTGATTTGGCTCCTGCTCCTCAAACTCCGGCTCATGCTGCTGGCGGTCCATGTGCCCTCTGCCTTGATTTGCCATTTTTCTCTTCTTCTTATTTGGTACTGCAGTGCTGCACTCTCAATTCTACGATTCTATCTTATATTTTGATTTGGTACCTACTGTTTTCGTTGTTAATATACTCCGAGTCACAACTTCCTAGTCAAAGAAAAGGGAAGGCAATTCTGCTACTACTTCTAAATCTCTGACTCTGACGGGACTTCAGAATAGGAAAGCAGTTTTTTCTCTGTTGCACATCCAGTGCTTCAAATAAAAAAAATTAAAAAAACATCCAGTGCTATTATCTATGCAGCTAATAATTATCGGCGGTTATACGAGTCCAATGAAAATTCGTCACAATCTAAAAAGGATTTAAATGGATGTTAAATATTTACAAATAATTTTTCAGCTGATTTTTAAATCTAGAATTTAACTTCTCGCGCAAATAATATTATTCTTATAACTAGATCAGAAACTGATTTATAATTAAAGTCTAAATAGATTGAATCTATAATTTGTTAAAATAATGTCTTATTTTTTTCGACTAATATTTAGTCTTTTTTAGGGTTCAACACTTCAATCAACGCACAATGTTCAGATTTGAGATACACATCATAGTATCAAACACTTGGGTAGCCTATCCTAGTGTTCTAAATAATCCCGAGTGCACTGGTGTAACTATTCCATGAAAGTGACACAATTCTTGTTTATGCATTCATGCGAGGCAGGGGCCAATCTTGTTTGTGCGTTAAAAAAGATGGCTAGGCTATTTTTATGGTTTTCAAATTTAATTTTTTTTTATATAGTGCAACCTCTTTTAATAAATATTAAATATTTATTTGTAAGTTAGTGATTAAAATTTTAATTTGTAGTTGAGAGAATTTGAGTTTAAATTCACTATATAGTGTATATTTTAATTTTCAGCCATTCTTATAGAAAAGTTTCTAATTTTGCCCCTACGAGGGAGACTATTGGCCCTCCAGTATTCAATCACTGAAAATCTTGAACTCTTGTATGAAATTATATGTATTACTTAGTTGAAAGAGTTTACAACTTTAGATTGCAGAATTAGTAATACAAATGAATGGAGATAGATTACATACATGCATGCAATGAGCCTAGCTAGGTCCTTTCAAAGAAACAAAAATAATTGAGACCTTGAATCAACTTTTCAAAAAGAACGTTATTAAAAGCTCGCAGATTTGAAAGGAGGAGGATGACGCCTCTGGAAGCGCGCCAGGCGAACAACAAGGCGATTTTGCAAGCGATTCAAAAACGGGAAGAATCCACGACGGCGACCATCCGAAGGCTAACATACGCACAGGCCGTCCAGCAACGACGCTCACCTCATCAGCCCCATACCCCAAACCTCTCTCCAACTCACACCACAAACTCCAACACACAGGCCGCAGCTAATCCACCACCCCCAAAAACACCAACCCCCAACCACTGCATTAATGGCGATATTCACACGTCTCTACAACCTACACCACAAAAACCACAACCTGACAACACAACTCTTGCCGAAGAAGGATGGACTCTGGTTACAAGCAAGAAAAGCAGATTCTCCCACCAAAATATCACCAAGCCGATAAATCATAGCATCAAACGGGACCACGCATGGCTGCTACAACAACGAAGGTGTTTTAAGTGTTTCCTTAAAGGGCACCAGAAACAACAATGTAACAGGGCCATCAAGTGTCTTTAATGCAACCAGGAAGGACATATCTCCAAACACTGCAACAACCGTATTAATAGAAGAATCTCTACAGCTAGAGAGACCAGCAAATATATGCCACCTTCGGCAAATGGGGAGAAACCCAGGCAGACCCCTCCTTTGTTTGCCGGTACGAAGCAGGGCTTCCCCAACTTTCTAAAACAGAAACAAGCAAGCCTTCTACAACAGGAAAGATGTCTTCAATGCTGTCTCAGAGGTCATACCAAGCAACAATGCACCAGGGTGGTCAAGTGTTTTCTATGCAATAAAGTTGGACATACCACCATCAAATGTAATCTGAACCCCATTAATGATAAACCACCTAAAGGCATCCCCTATCCTATAAAGGACAATGATGTGCAGCCTCACCCTACACTGCCAACACACAGAGTTGTTACCTTTGCCACCAATCACCTCAACCACATGGAAAACACTTCGAACTGGGAGACGATGGATCTTATGGATCCTGACGATTTCGAAGATGGCCGTAGAGAGTCTCTCAGGGTGTTCCTTCCACCTAGAACCCCACTGCGTCCGATCAACTCTTTCCTAGAGCGATCGGCCTTAGTGTTAGCAGGACCGCACCCAATCAACAGGTACGTTGCGCACCGTCTGGCCGTTACATTGGCGACTCACTTCAACATGCAGCCCCGAGATTTTCCAATCTCTCGCGTCCATCAGAACTATGGTGACTTCTTAGTTCGCTTCCCGAACGCAAACCTTCGGGATCAAGTAGTAGCCATATGTGAGTTCGCACTAGGACCAAACATGCACCTGCAGCTTGTTGAATGGGCACCGGGCATGGGCGGAGTCTATGACCCGGTCACTCACAAGGCTCGACTGTGGCTCTACGGCCTCCCAAACCACAACTGGAATATACATGCTCTAGATATCCTGGTATCAGGGTTCGGCCATCTGCTTCGGGTTGAACCCTTTTACTCTACTGGTAACCACCAGGAACTGAGAATTCTTGTGGGTTGTTTCCATCCGATCAACATACCGCGCACCATAGACTTGTCAGAAGAACCACACTCGTGCATCGTCCACGTGGTGATTGAGGGATGGATGCACGACGGTACTGCATTCATACCGAGAGACGTAGCCAACATCAACGACGACGAAGACCCATTCGGCAGCCCCAGCAATGCCCGACGCAGGCAACATCACATGGCGCAACAACCAACCCAACAACGGCGCGATAACACAACCGGCTCAAACAGTCCGGGCCCCGCTGACCATGGCCGAAATGGCAACAGGCAAGAGCAACAACCCAATCTACTGGAGAGGTCACTGGAGATAGCAACGGTACAACAAAATGGAGGGAATGGTCTCATGGGCGAAATCGAAAATGCTGAACAAAAGACATCTGAAAGTTTCCCATATGTAGACCTTATGTTCTGTCTCCTGTTTAAAGGCATGGCACTTTACGGAAAATCCAAACGAACCACAGGCATTAAATGCACTGGTCAAAGGCAAGCATGCGCAAACCTTTTAGGAGAAAAGAGTGTCATAACAGAGATCACCACCCAAATAACTCACCCTGAGGGACCACAGAAGGAAGGGTTCTCGGACTTCATCACATACCACTTAGATACAATAGCAGCCCAGAAGGATTCTCGGACTGGGCCGACCATAGGAGAAATTCCCCAAGTCCAACAGTTCCAAACCGAGAGCAGAGCGGCAACGGGCCCGCAACCAAGTTCTCAAGGCCAAGAATTCCGGGAAAGTAACAGGCCCACAGAAATTTCGGTACTGGGCTTACAAGGCCTACAAATTCAGCAGGAGGATATGTCACCACTGGGCCCACCACCAGGCTTTGAAGGCCGACAAATCCAAGTGACCCCGCATATTTTACAGGACCGACAGCCACCACCAGAGGACAGGACAGATCTGGGCCCGCCACCGGGATTTGAAGGCCGAACGACCTTCACTGCCCAAAATCGCAGGAGCACAAGGTTATTGGAAAAACATGCTGGGAAGTATGTATCCATTCTACAGAGGGCACAGGAAATCAAAGGCAGCACCCAAAATGGGGGAAACGCTAGGTTCGACAGAAAGAAGCCAAGGACCGGATCTCATCTGCAAAACTCTTATCTGCACGACTCGGGTCCCTTGACCGCCTATCAGGCGGAGGCGGTATTGGCGCAGGCTGGAGTAGTCCTGGACGAAGCAACATTGGAAACCATCAAGGGGATCGTAGAGATGCCACTGCACGATGAGCAGGCGGGTGCTGTGGGGGCGTAGAGCATGAGAAAAAAGTGACGTCCACAGGTGCTGATTAACCTTCTATGGTGAAAGGTTAAACAGAACCAAGTATCAGGTGTTAAGAAGTTTTAATTTTCTTTAATGATCAAGAATTTAATTTGGGCTTGGGGAAAGAGTAGTCAGGTTAGCAGAGAAGGAGGTGTATTTGGAATTGTAATGGGATTTGATGGTGTAGTAGCTTTAGTGATTACGATTTTAATTAGGGCAAGAGGAAAGAGTAGTCAGGTTAGCAGAGAAGGAGGTGTAATTGGAATTGTAATGGGAATTGACGGTGTACTTGCTTTTAGTAGGAATGGAAGTTCAGTTGTTCTAAGTTTCAATGAATAGCACAACATTTAAATTCATCACTTGGAACGTTATAGGCATAAACGAGCGAAACAAAAGGCTGTCAATTCGCCAAACATTTCAGTTACACAAACCGGACTTTGTATGTATACAAGAAACTAAGTTGGAGGTGGTTCAGGTGCAGACTAAGAACGAGGTGTGTGGGAGGAGATTAGATGGTTTTATGACATTAGATGCAAGGGGCACTAAAGGGGGGTTGTTGATGGCATGGCCTACGGCCAAATACCAGCAAATCGGCTCCCAACGAGGAAACTTCTGTTTGACAGTGAGGTTCCAAAACCACAGGACAACACAATTTTTTGGATAACAGGGGTATACGGGCCGTCCACAAGGAGAGGCAGACGGCAGTTTTTTGAAGAATTAAGACAAGCAAAACCAACCGACGGAACACCGTGGTTAGTGTGTGGCGATTTCAACCTCACCATCTTGGCTGAAGACAGAACAAACAACACAAACGAATGGCGACATACGCTCCGATTTGCTAATTTGGTGCAAGAATTGGGTCTAATAAACTTACCTTTACACGGGCGAAGGTTCACGTGGTCCAACGAAAGACAAAATCCACACTTGGCAAGACTAGACCGGTTCCTCGTTTCCGACGAATGGAGCACAAAATTTGCTAATACGGAGCAAATAGCCTTGCCTAATACATCTTCCGATCATTGTCCGTTGTTGTACTCGACAAAAACAGGTTTCACAAAATCTCGATTCTTTCGGTTTGAAAATTATTGGTTAAAATCAAATAAATTCATGACCATGTTGAAAGAGCATTGGGAGTTGGGTACAACAACAGCTTCACCTGCGCAACTACACATGAAGCTCACCAAAATGCAAAAAACAATCAAGACATGGGTACAGGCCGAGTATGTAGTGATGAGAAAACAAATTCAGGTATGTTCAGACTTTTTAACTTGGAGGGACAGGGTCTATGAGGTGCGGCCTCTCACACCCTTGGAGAAATTTACCACATGCAAAATAAAAAGAAGAATCGCAGAATTGTCAAAGTTTGAGGAAGAAAAATGGAGGCAGAGGGCGAAGGTAAAGTGGGAAGTGGAGGGAGATCGAAATACAAAATATTTTCATGCACTGGCCTCAAATGCAAAGAGGAGGAGTGCGATATCAACTATTGAGTTCAACGGGCAACAACATGCGGATCAACGCAACAAGGCAGCCGCATTTTTCCAGTTTTACTGTCACTTGATGGGGCAAGAATCAACACAGTACCCGAATATCCATTGGAACAGCTTGTACCCGACACCGCATGACTTAAAAGATTTGGATAACTCAATCACCGAGGAGGAAATTACTGCTGCGGTACGACAGTGGCCGAATGGCAAGAGCCCGGGCCCGGATGGCTACTCCGGGGAATTCTACAAGGCTTTCTTACATGTGCTGTTGCCGGACCTCTTTCAGTGCTTCAACTCGGTGTTCAAAAATCAAGAATCATTGGCACCTCTAAACACTTCCTATATAGTTCTCTTACCCAAAACGGAAGCACCTTTGACACCGGCTAATTTCCGACCCATTAGTCTACTACACGGAATCCAGAAAATCTATTCCAAAATCATGGAAAACCGCTTGAAGAAGAGAATGCAGGAGCTAGTGGACGATAAACAAACGGGATTTATAGAGGGAAGACAAATCACAGATGGGTTTGTGTATGCACAACAAATTCTACATCATTCCAATAGAGCCAAAATTCCTATTTCAGTTTTCAAAGCAGATATCAAAAAAGCTTTCGATACTCTCAGCTGGGCCTTCCTCCTTCGTACAATGGTAGCCTTGGGGTTCCCCACGGGTTACGTGAAAACAGTGGAGAATGGGATACTTCCAGGCTCCTCGCAAATACTAATAAATGGGCTATTAGGGAAAACAATCAACCTCAAGCGGGGAGTGCGGCAAGGCGACCCATTGTCACCGCTTCTGTTCATAATCGGGATGGATTTTCTTGGGAGATGGATGGATAAGTTAGTCAACACGGGAGCGATCCGATTACCATATGCGACTATGAAGCCGTGTCTCTTTTATGCAGATGATGCCGTAATTTTCATTAAACCGGAAAGGCAACAAATTCAAGCAGTCCAGGTACTGTTATTGGCTTTCGAACGTATTTCGGGGCTGTCGGTGAATTTAAACAAGTCAGAATTGTTGTTTCACAAGTACCAGAAGAGCAGCAGCAGGCATTGGTAGATATAATGGGCTGCCGGCTAGGTAAATTTCCCCTCCTCTATCTCGGCCTTCCTCTATCAAACCGAAAGCTGCCAAAAATCGCATTTCAACCCTTAATAGAAAGAATGCAAAAAAGACTGGCCAGTTGGGGGGCCAAACACCTTACAATCGCGGGACGACTTGTTTTAATGAATGCGGTGCTTTCTTCTCTACCGACCTACTTCATGACGGTATTCAAGTTACCGAAATGGGTCATACAAGATATGGATAAAATACGAAGGAGATTTCTGTGGCATGGAGTAACTCAAGAAAAAAGGAGAATAAATCTGGTGGCATGGGAGTCAGTGTGTAAACCGAAAGAAGATGGTGGTATGGGAGTCAAAAACTTAGAGATCTTCAACAAAGCACTTCTATTGAAGTGGCATTGGTATTGGTCAAGGTCAGAGAATAAAATATGGAAACAAATCTATAACCTCACTGTATCAACAACCACATCAGCCATAGGCACTTCTCTAGGACAAACCTCGTTGCGGCAATTTTTCAATGTCTCGGTCACATTCAACCCCGGCAATGGTGCCAAAGTCGGTTTGTGGGAGCAAAACTGGGGAGAGGGCATTCTTAAGCACAGGCTACCAATCATTTACTCATACGCTACACAAACCGACATCACGCTTCAACAAGCAATGGCCCAACGAGCACAGCCCACCTTCCTCCGACAGGAATTGTCAATTGATGCACAGGTGGAATTGACACAGATGCTTCAGATCTTCTCCAACTACACACTCCATGAGGCGATGCAAGACGAAATCTCATGGAGATGGGACAATAAGGGGGAATTTTCGGTAAAAAGCGCTTATCGAGCATTGATTCGAGGACCCGTAATTGGCTCAAATATTTCTCAAATATGGAAGCTTAAAATACCCCCCAGAATGAGAGTTTTCGGTTGGCTAATGGTATTAAACAGAATTTTGACATTGGATAATTTAATTAAGAAAGGGTGGATTATGCCAAACTGGTGTGTACTATGTAAAAGACAAGCTGAATCGGTAGACCACATGTTCAACAGATGCAGCTTTGCTACTACATTATATGCACAGGTATTTGCGGAAACCAACCTCAGCTCTCGAGTCATTCGGAGTTTGGACAGCTACACGGGTGCCTTAACGGGTACCCAGCTGAGTGCAAAAACAAAGGGGATACTGTTGGTCACGCAATTCATCCTTTGGAGGGAGAGGGGGGCGAGAATATTCAGAGACTCGAGCAAAGATATACAGCAGCTGGCGCGGGAAGTAACAACTCAGCTACAGTATATGGAAATGAGGAACTTCAAATAACAGAGAAACATCATACGGGCTACACAACAGCATACATTTTCAATTTTTGCTTAATTTCAAATTTCAATCCTGCTTTTAATTAGTTTCTGATTCTGCATTTTATTTTCAGCTCAAGGATTTGAGCATTCTAGCTGTGTTTTTAGGTGGTGGTTACCACTCTCATGTAACTGAACCTTCATTTCAATATAATTGAGAGCATGACTCTCTTTTTATTCAAAAAAAAAGAACGCTATTAATAGTTCTGCATGAAAGAAGTTGGTTCCCAAGGAACACAGACACACATCTCTACTGTCATTGTGTTGCTTTGTACATTATGTTCTCTTCATTAATTTTCTTCATTTTCTTTTATATTTCCTATAATTAAATAAACTTTTATGTAACTTCTACATCATCAGTACTGGTGTATTTTCAATGGAATCTGAGGGGCGTGACCCCCACATCTCTACTTCAAAAAAAAGTTCTGCATGAAAGACCGTTCGGTCGAGGGTGCAGATAACTGGAGAGGTAGTAGCAGCACTTTAGGAGAAATATAGATTCTATCTATTCAATCAAACACTAACTTACTATAAAATCAAGCAATGAAAATTAAAAAGTTTATAAATTAAACCGAACAACTGATCTATATATTTAAACTAGAATTTTCCAGTTGAGTTAAAAATCAAACTAACTGAACCGTTTGGACACCCCTAAAGAAGTATACTTCAATTTGCAATCGATGAGAAACTTTATCTCCAAGGTCACATCCGACTATCCGAGTTCCGACCGCGTGAAGTGACCGCGTCTAAACTGAAAAGAATCGGATCGCTATTTATAATAACATTTCCGGAAAAAAATTGTAATAAAATTAGATTTTCAAAGTCAAACCATTTGGAGTTTGGCTCATATTTTCCAATTGGTCACGATGGCCGATGGGGACCCGAAGCGGATTCCTCAAGTCAAACGACTGTCAATATCTAATTTCGTATCTATCTTGTTTTAAACTAAATTTGAGGTGATTTTGATTTCCTAATTTTCCAATATTATTTTAGAACCAACATAACTAGGATACGGCAGCTAACATAACAAATTATTTTACGAAAATGCAAAGTATGTGCACAGATAATATAACAAAATACACAAATTCAGCAGTAAAAGAAATGGCTATTCTGGAATAGACTTGATGAATTTTACTGATCCTCGCGTCCGAGTTTGGCAACAGATGAATGATGATAGAGCCTCTCGGAGCACAAGACAAGGAAATTAAAAATTATAATTCCGACCTGCCGGATTCGAACCAGCGACCTAAGGATATCAGCTACATACTACAGTCCTCCGCTCTACCAACTGAGCTAAGGTCGGTTACGACAAGTTTTTCTCTTTATTACATAACATAGAATATAGCCAGAAAGAAAAGTGAAAAAGTTCAATATTTTTTACAAATTGGGATAGAGGGATAATGTGAAAAGTAACCAAATAAGAGCCGTGATTTTTATTTTTACCCAAAAAATATATATTTTAATATAAATTAATAACCACGTTTTTAAAATATTTTTATTTTTACCCAAAACGCTAGGTTTCCTAGCGTTCCGAATACTTAATTCGGAACGCTAGGATTCCTAGCGTCCGGAATTCTTAATTCGGACCTAACCCGCACCCGTGACTTTCTTCTCCTTCTCTGTGTCTCTTCTCCGCCAGAAACAAAACGAAAAAAAGAAAAGAAAGGAGGCTCCGCCAGAGAGAAGGAAAAAAGGAAAAAAGAAAAAAAGAAGAGAAGGCTGCCGCTGCCGCCGCCTCCGCCCCTCCGCCTCTCCGCCAGAAAAAAGGAAAAAAGAAGAGAAGGCTGCGCGCCTCCGCCCCTCCGCCTCGCTGCCTCGCCGCCACTCCGCCTAGCCGTCCCTCCGCATCTTCACCGCCGGTCGTCGATTCATTGTAAATTTCTCAATTTATACTTAAATTTTCGTGCAGGGGGCATTATTATTGGGCTTTGAGATTCGTGCCAAGTTAAAAAAACGGTTCAGATCTAGTAATTCTAAAAGATTCCTTATTACATTACCGGGGAGGATCTGAATTCATCTATAAGATGGGTCATGGAAATTAAATCTGATGTTATTATGAATTCATGCTCATGGAAATGAATCTGCTGTTATTCTGATCCCAACTGTTGGTTATGACATGTAGAAACTCTGTTGCCTTCTCAATCTCACCATTATTTCACAACCCTTATGTAGTCCCAATGATTGAATTTTCTGTGTAATTTAGATTGGTCTAATTTAGATTGGATTATACTGTAATTTAGATTGGATTATTAGTTTAGATTGGTCTAATTTAAATTGGGGGAATTTTTGTGTACTGCCTACGGGCTTGAAACATGCAAAAAAAAAAAAAAAATTTAGATTGTAATTTAGATTGGATTTAGATTGGATTATTAGTTTATTTTCCTATTAGTTTATTTTCCTATTGTAATTTAGATTGTAATTTAGATTGGATTTTCTGTTTATATGCCAGCCAAATATATATTGATCTAATTTAGATTGGATTATTAGTTTATTTTGCTATATTGTAATTGCATTTATAATTTTGTTTGTTTGCTTGTGTTTAAATTATTAATTTATGTGGCATGCAAATTTAAGTTATATTAAGTTATTTTTGTTTTCATGCAATTTACATGTCAATTGGGATTAATTCGTTTATGTGTTCACTTATGTTTTATAAATATTTTAGATTAATTCATTCTTGTTATATTAATTTATGTATAACTGATTCTTTACATATTAGTGATTCAAAGAAGTTAGAATTGCATATTAATTTGCTTAGTTAAAATAAAGTTAGAATTGCATATTCTCTTAATGAAACGGACTGGATTCAAAATAGAAAACAGGCAAATAATTATATTTTTAAAGTCTAAACTTAGGAAACACATAAATTAAAATAAAGCTCAATTTCGTCTTAGTTAAAATTTAATCTATTAGTTTTATCATTCCTCATCATCCCCGTATCATTACCTACAAATAACTATAATGGTCACGTACGGTTTTTAATTGCGTACATTAGATTTTAGATTAATTGAATTAGTTTATCGTTAATTAGATGCCAAGAGAAGTAATTGACATTGTTGAATAACAAAATTTGAATACATTTTTCTATAATTACTTTCAATTGGTGCGTCTTCACTAAACACGAGAATAAATAATTAAAATATTTACAAATATATATGTTGTTCATAATCTTCATAATTCACAAATATAATATATTTTATTAGTTGATTAGAGTAGCAAAAGAAACAATAATTGATAAAACTCAAAATTTATTTACTTAAATATTAAATTCGATCAAGTTGCTTTCATGTTACTTTATTTTTTTTTTGAATAATATTGATTTTATTCTATTTGGAAGAAATGGAGAATTTGAGAAGATATTGGAGGCTTTCCTTTATTAGAATAATAGGGATATTTAATAGTAAGGTTGTACTTTGGATTTTTAATCGGTAAAATTGGATATATTTATTATTTCATTAAAAATCAATTAATATAGATTTATTAATTCAAGAATTGATTTTCCTTTAAAATCTTATTTTATTAATATTTTAGCGAAATTGTAGAAAATATTATTACATAGTACGAGCTTATTTTTGTTCTTACTTCTATTTAAAAAAAAAAACTATATCTATAGTTCCAAGGTTAATATGTACTATATGTATCATCAAATTCGTGTGATTAAACAAATTATACTCGCAACAAATATGAGTTATTTTTGCTGGTTGTATATTTGAAAGTTTATTTTGCATTAATTTGTATGAAATGAAATTAGTTTGTATTAACTGATTTCATACATTTCTAATGGAAACCTTATCTTTAAAAAAAATACAAATTTATAAAAACATTAGCGTACTAGCATATTTTTGCATATTAGCGTATTAGCGTATTTTAGCATCAACTCCATAGTCATCTTTTTGCATATTAGCGTATTTTAGCATATTTTTACCGCAATTAGCATATTTTAGCCAATTGTAGCATGTTTAACCTTTTTTTTAACGTAGGATGGCTAGGGGACGGCCTAGGAGACCACCCGCAGCCGACCCGGTTCATGAGCCCATTCCCACTGACAGCAAGGATCATTTCAGTCCTTTATTATGGATGCCTCACTGGGAGCACCGAGTCTCAGATGCATCTAAAGAGGTACTTGATTACTTTTTTTTTTAAGTTTGGATTTTGTTGAATTTTTGTATTTTTAGGTTTTCATGTTGTTCACTTTTTTGAACGAAGAGTGAGGCAATTATAAATGCCAGGGGTCGGTATCCGGACATGCAGTACTACCCGGAGATGGAGGCGTATCTGGAAAATTTGGGGGTGCAACATTTGGTCGATATTCTACAGTCGGAGACTAAGTCCATCAACGCGTCCCTGATTGCAGGACTAGTGGAGCGATGGCGCCCCGAGATGCACACGTTCCACTTACCTTTTGGAGAGATGACAGTGACTCTCCAGGACGTTAGTACTCTATGGGGTTTGCCTATCCAGGGCGTGCCCGTTGGTGGCATATCTGACCCCACAGATCCAGATGACACGACGATTAATTACATGCTCGCTGAGTTGTTAGGAGCGGAGCCAGATATACGCAGCAACGGGGGGAAGTCCAAGTACTGTCTGGAGAAGACGAAGCTGCGAGCTATGTTTGCGAGAGGTATAGGTAGCGATTCCACTCCGATCGAGATTCAGAGGTACTCATACAAACTATTTGTATTACATTTATTTTGTACTCTGTTTCATGCGGAAAAATGAGTTGCTCTATAATTTTGATATTACAAATACACACGGGGATTCGTGATGGACCTATTTGGTTCTGTCATGTTTGCTGATGCTAGTGGTAATACCATCCCGATGATGTATCTAGAGCTGCTGCGAGACCTTCAG
This sequence comes from Carex myosuroides, assembly GCA_028015225.1. NCBI lineage: Eukaryota > Viridiplantae > Streptophyta > Magnoliopsida > Poales > Cyperaceae > Carex > Carex myosuroides. Next base: position 8,798,756 of record CM051488.1, read on the forward strand.
CCGTCGAGTGGCAGGTACAACTTGGGTGGGGCTATCCTAGCACATCTCTACTCCAACTTGTGCCACGGTTGCAAGGTCAGTATGCTATTTATGTCTTATTTTAATTACCTATATTGTCATGCACTTGTTGTATTATTTTAATTATTTAACTTGTCACTGACGGCTGGTATTCTTCAAAAATATAGCGTTAAACTAAGCAAATCTACGGGCCAATGCTTCTTCTGCAGCATTGGTCGTGGTCACGGCTACCGGTGGGGGTACCTGAGCCGAACGAGGATCCATGGGGAGAGCCCGAAAATGGAAATCGACTGGCATTCGGCATGAAATGGTACGGACATCACTTGTACAAGGACAACCCTCACGGAAAGACAGCAGGTATCAGGACGGTCCGATCTCAGATTCAGAGTCTGGGTGAGACGCAGGTGCGCTGGACTCCGTACCATGAGCTATACACTGAGGGGAGGCTGCCGCAGATTGTAGCGGATGATCAGGAGATGTGGCTCTACAGGGGACCGCTGGTGTGCTTCTGGATAGTGGAGCACCACTATCCAGACCGGGTGCTCCGTCAGTTTCATTTTCCTCCACTCATCCCCGCAGATCCAGACGTCCCGAGATATGTGATCATGAGGCTACACGGGTAAGTTATGTTCTTTTTAGCATTTTTGTACTTAACATTAGTTCTTGTCTTTAAATTGCAACTGACATATGAATTACAGGATAACACACGGTAATCACTGGGATAGAGATTGGAGTGAGCATCACTCGGAGTACTACAGCAAGGCGGGCGATATGAGTGCCAACTTATGGCAGATGCCGGAGATTGATACGATGCAGTTCCAGGGAGATCCCCTATTGAGATATCAGGCTTGGTACCTGCGGGTCGGCATGGCTTCGGTGTATATAGAGGGAGATTACAGCGAGTTTCTTCGCTCACAGATATTCGAAGACGATGGTTATACCCCTACTGGCCGGAAAGGTGCTCGCCAGGTAATGCATCTAAAACAACACATTTTTATGCGTTATGAACATTTTATCATAACCTTTATTTTTTCTAACGTTTTTTTTATAGCTGCTGTTAGCGCTTAAAGGTGCCGGGCGTTCAATCGTTTGTCTTGGAAAACGTGGCTACAGAGCGTTCGGGCACGCGATGTTGAACTTGGTTGCCCCATGCATTGCGGACCACGGCCAGGAGGCAAAGCTGGTCACCATGTTACGAGACGCCGGAGAGAATATTGATTGGCGCGCAGTACAGCCGGACGAGCCTGACGCGCCACCATAGTAAGAAATATCTGCTTCTCGGAAAGCAGATGTGTCATTGAAGTTTACAAAAGGGTGAGTCTCATAGCGGCCACCCAACGGCATATTCTCTCTATTCTGCCTCACAGTGGGCTGTGTGTATTCTTCTTCTTCATCTTCTTCATCTTCTTCATCTCCTTCATCATTAATGTCACATTCTTCTTCCCCCAATTCATCCCCAGTTTGCAGATTCTCCTCCGGTATCTCGTTTATAAATTCAAATTCCGACTCGTTTGGATCTTCCTGTACTGGTGGCGGTCTGGGGTGAGGATTTGGTTCAGGCTCAGGTAAGGATGAAGGACCGTCATACATGGATATAGGTGGGATAAAAGGTGGAGATTGTACTCGTTGTGGGACAAAAGGTGGAGATTGTACTCGTTGTGGGACAAAATGTGGAGATTGGGGTGAATTATTGTATATTTCTGGTTCCGGTTCTGGTACAGGCATTACGATAAAAGGAGTGTGTGGTTCACTATCTTCTTGATAATGTTGGGCAGCCGAATTTTGGCCTGAACTTCTGGCCCCTGGCTCTTCGCGAATTCTGCGTGCAAAAACTTCCAATAATGATTCGCCAGACCTCAAAACCTGCGCTATTAGACCTCTCAATGCCCCGTTATCTCCCAATGTGATTTTGACATACTTTCCTGCGTTGACCATTCGGGCCTGAATTTGTAATTGGCAACGATTCCTATTGTAGCCGCTCGCTTCATAAATAAGCGATTGCAACTGCTCAAATGAGAAATTTTCATCAACCCAATACGTATTTGCTGCAGGTTTGGAGTAACGTACTCCATACTGGTCAGTTATGAACTTTCCTCCAAAATGTATTGAAATTGCAATAGACATGGCCAATAAACTACATTCATAAATAACAAATATTTGGTCAGTTTACTGATTTCAATTGTGAACAGTTGTGAATAGTCGTATGTGAACAGTAAATACGTATGTGAACAGTAAATGTGAACAGTAAATACGTATGTGAACAGTAAAAGTGAACAGTAAATACGTATGTGAACAGTATTGTACAGTAAATACGTATGTGAACAGTAGTGTACAGTAAATACGTATGTATTAACAGTAATTACGTATGTATTAACAGTAATTACGTATGTATTAACAGTAAATACGTATGTAATTAACAGTAAATACGTATGTAAAAAAAATTACCTGACGACTTCTCCGTCTCCTCCTCCTCCTCTTCCTCTCCTTCTCTCCCTCTTCTCTTCCTTCCTTCCTCTCCCTCTTCTCTTCCTTCCTCTCCCTCTTTTTTTTTTCACTCTCTCTCCACGCAGCTGGAGTTATATAAGTTTTCAAAAAAAAAAACAGAGATTCGGGACGCTAGGATTCCTAGCGTTTCGAATTAAAATTTCGGGACGCTAGGATTCCTAGCGTTCCGAATTAAGTATTCGGAACGCTAGGATTCCGCTTAATTCGGAACGCTAGGATTCCTAGCGGTTTGGGTAAAAATAAAAATATTTTAAAAACCTGGTTATTTATATTAAAATATATTTTTTTTTTGGGTAAAAATAAAAATCACGGAAATAAGAGGATTTGAAAGATTAAAAAAAAACGTACTATGGTTTCCACTCTATTCATTACGTCTTCGTGGAAAGTCTATTAACTCCTGACAACAAAACACAAGTTTTTTAACCTCTATACGAAGTATTGATGGGCAGTCCATAGTAGAATAAACAGAGCAAAAAAAGGGAAAAATCAATTAATTTTTTTTTTCTTAAAATAGGAGGTCAATAACCACCAAAGTTAATAATCTGTTCATGAATCAATTACCTGTATATTTACTTTTTTTTATGTCGTCACTTTTAAATACTGAATTTGATACACAAATAACAAAATAAAAAGTTGTATGTGCTCTACATTATTTCTTCCACGAGGAGGTTCAAATCTCGTCATTTTTTTAAATTTTAACAACAAAAATTATAAAACTAAAAGAGGGGAGCCTATAGTACTATGCATAGCGCCGATTGGTCAGTACTATGAAATAGTGTTTTTGTTTTTAAAGTTCAAATAATCGATCCAAATCATTCAACATGATCTTCATATGAGAATGTAATTGCAGACTAAATTTTACAATTTTTAAAATTTTTTACTGCCTCACTTAATTTTAAATGTCTATCTTATTTTCTTTACACATAGAAAATTTTGACGTTTTGATTCTTTTTTATATGACCAATAAGATAAAAAAAAATCAACACCAACAATTATCATATCAATGTATTTTTGTAAACTCTTAATATCAATTAAAACAAAGTTCAAATAAAATAATTTTTTACACATGCAAAAAAATGGCAGGAACCATATCTAATTATTTTATTTTGACATTTGAGTTTGAAATTTTAAGTTATTAACAACAAGGTTTGAAATTTTGACATAAAAAGTTGAAGATATTTGAACAATTCTTATAAAATATTAAGATAGTTTAACTTTATTTTAATAAAAGAAATTGTAAATTTAACATCCAAGAAAGTTTCCATATTAGTATTTTTTACAAACTCTTTATGTCAATGAAAATAAAGTTAAAAGATTATAATTTTTTTTTTTTTTGAAAATAAGACTACGAGGTCCGTTTCATATAGAAACTATAAATAAGTTACAAAAGGGAACATTGCTTCTCAAAGCGACTACAGTTGAGGAGGGATATTCAGAAACAAAAGATAAAAGCTTCCAACTAAACAAAGCAGCATAGCAGTATTTAGGTAAAGCAGGAAATAGTATCATCTGAAAGCAACAAACAAACATCACAGCATGCAAACATCAAAGAACATGAAAACTAAAAAACTAAGCCGTATGGTCAACAGAGTTATCTTCATCAGTAGCAGTCATCAGACCATCAACAGAGGGGTCACAGTTTTGCAGAGGAATATTGTCTCCAGTGTCCCTTGGTAGCCAGTTTTGCACTGCAGCCTGTGTGTCTTCTTGGAGAACTCCTGATGATAAGCCTCAATTATATATAATTTTGGTTAGAGTTTCACCTGTAAAATTGTATCAAATTCTTTGTATTTTAACTTAGTTTAGTATATAATACATCAAATAACTAAATTACTATCTTTGTTTTGTTTAAATTGCAGAAATTGAGCAAATGGAGCAAAATACAGGCTGGTGCGGGCCGCACGAAAATAAAATGAAGCTGCACACGAAATTCATAATTAAAATCGAAAAATCTCCAATTCTTCCCGAGAGTTCTGCGGCCTGTACAAGCATTTCGTGCTGGCTGTACGAACCAAAAATCCCATTTTGTGCGGGTCTCTCTAGTCGCACAACCAGCCGCACAAACCTCTTTCCTTAGCAAAATTCAGCCGATTTCCCATTTTATTAGATTTGCTGTCATATTCTGGAGGATTGATTCCCATGACACAAAAATTGTTATATATTGGAGGGAGGTAGCAGGAGAAGGGCATCTTTGTTTTAACTTTTATTCTACAAAATTTCTCCACATTTCTCCACCCTTTTTCAAGTGAATCAAGGCAATTAAAGCGAAGAATTGAAGGTTGCTCGAGCAGAACGAAGTGAAGACAAGGGCAGCAAGCGAGGAGATTGGTGTAGTCTATTCTCTTACTTGTTTTTCTTAGTTTTTATCATGTTTACTCTTGTATTTCTTTTGAATTTTAGCGCACCCATGAGATGCTAGATTTTCTCTCTAGGGGCTTAGGCTTTAAGGACGAACTTATGTTAAAATCTACCTTACTTGAATGATTTTCTCTATTATGATTGTTCTTGTTGATTTTATTATTCGTGCATGTGATTGTATATATGATTTGTGTTGCTTGTTAATTAGTGTCTCGCTTAGGTCTAAACAACTCAAGTAGATTTGGATCAAGAATTGATGGTACCAAATTATGTACATGAATACCTTAGGATTTGAGATTAGAAATGATCAAATCTAATTCTTAGTCCGGAACCACAAGAAACAAAGGTTGAATTGAGGTGGATGACTTAATCGTGAAGCCTCATATTTGATTGGGACCTCTAGAATTGAACCAAATATTATATGAATGACTTAATCATGAAGTATCGGTATTTAGGGATAAACTATGCTAACTTATGCTTATTGTCTAGATAGTTAGGATGAAGAACTTAATCGTGAAATCCGATAGAGCACATCTGAAAAGTGTTCTAGCCTCTCACCGAAGTCACATCATCAATGTTTTTAGGCCATTGGATGAGTCATAACTCATATATTTTTTGTTGATTGAAGGGCTAATTTTCACTTAATTTTTGAACAATAAATGTTCTGTCATGTATGTCCAAAAAAATGTGTGCTCGTCAATAAACATTAATGACGGACCACGTTAATATTTTTTCATAGCAATTTCATGTGTAAGTAGAAAAAAAAAATATATAACTTCATTTTAAAATAGAATTGTAGATCAATCCGAATTAATTGAACCAAGAAGAATGATCTGAGAGGCCTACATTTTAAGACTCTCAATCTTACTTAAGTTTTGTAGATTTTGCCAATGGAAGAAATTTATATATTAAAAATATATAAGATAAATATAATCATAATTTGTTACCTACTAATTTACTTAATTTTTATCTAGCATACCTGTCTAACAAAGTTACATGAGTAGAATTATGGTGTTCTTAAACTCATCAAGTCTTGTGATGAGCTTAACTTCTAAATTATCGGATTTACTTAAAACAACGAATCTAAATTATTGAAACTGATTCACTTGACAAGTGATATTTGCATACAAATATATTAATTTTTGTAAAAAGTCAATCGGTTAAACAATGATGAAAAACAAATGCATTAAAATTAAATTATAAACCTCTTTTTTTCTGCTTGATTTTATACTAAATTAATATGAAAATTTATAAATTTTGTATGTAAACATATCATTCGTATTAGCATATTAGTTCCAACATTTAAGTTCCTCATTTGAAATTTTAAAATTGAACTCAACCAAACCTAAAACACCTCTATTTTACTCAAGTTGCATAACCAATGTTGTACTAAGCAACATGTCTTCGCAGCAAAGTTCAAGGGTAGAATCATAGTTTAAAATTATATAAGGAATTTAAACGGAGGCACAGTGGAGTAGGGCTGGGCAAAATAGCTCGAACTCGCAACTCGCTCGCAACTCGCTCGTTTATAGCTCGCTCTAACTCGCTCATTTACAACTCGAGTTAGTTCCAACTCGAGTTGGCTGACTCGTTTAATAAATGAGCTGAGTTTGAGCTGACCCCAACTCGCTCATTTATAACTCGAGTTACATAAAGCTACACAGTTTGGACACAAAAAATCTCAGAATAACCAAAACCAAACCCAAACTCGCTCAAACTCAGCTCAAACTCGTTTATAACTTGTGTTGTATTGATTTAACTGATTAAACGAGTTTATAAACGAGTTGTGAGCCAACTCGAGTTGATAACGAGCTGAGTTCGAGTTGGCTCTACAGCTCGTTATTACCATCCCAACTCGAGTTGACTCGCTCATTTATTTAATGAGCTGAGTTCGAGTTGGGGGTAACTCGCTCAAACTCGGCTCATTTACAGCCCTACAGTGGAGTATCAAAAGTTAAATCCGCCCGTTGCAGGAAATAAATCTGCTGCGATTCCAAAGAATCGCAGGACCCTGCTTTTCCAAATCCAATCATTTATTTATTTTGAGATTCGTGCATAACAACCAATTGCTTTTGAGATTTGTGCATTCCAAAAAATTAATGATTGGATTTGGAAAAGCAGGGTCCCTGCGATTCTTTGGAATCGCAGCAGATTTATTTCCGCCCGTGCAATACAAAGAAAATATAAAAATAAATTATGACCAATCAAATGACAACAGAAAAAAAAAGTTAGTAATATTTTTTTCAGTTACATATCGTGAAATCTCTTTTGTATTTTCATTTTCTTTTGACCTCCTGATAATTAAATACGAAAAAAGTTTTGCTCATAAGCCAAATAAACAATGTTGGTAAATACTAATACATTTTTTTTAAGTAAAGATTTAGGGTTTATGATCAAACCATCAAACTATTTAATATTTCGAACCTGTGACCTTTCACACATAAAAATTGGTAATACATTTAAAATTACAAAAAAATATTTGATAATATTTTGAAGATCACTAGCTTGTCACAGACAATTAAAAAATGAGATATTTTTCCGATAGAAAATAACAAAAAAGAATTGAGAGAAATAGAATAATTACATGTAATTTTTCATCACTAGAAATATAGGTAGGGAGGAACCGATTAAAAAAAATTCAATATTAGAATCGGCAGGGGAGTTTAGATATAATAAAAATACTTTATCTATTTTTTTTAAACAATTAAATTTTTAATAGAGAAAATTAAAAACCAAAAATAGAACTAAGTTAGAATGGGTGTCTCCCCTACCGATTCTAACATTGAGTTTTTTTGAATCGGCTCCTCCTCTATCTATCTTTCTAATCGTGAAAAATCACAGAAAAATCACAGGTACCCTTTCTATTCTCTCTCTCTTTTTTAATATTTTCTATAGACAAAAAATTCTCTTAAAAATTACTAGGACACAGAAATATAGAGTGCATGCAGGTATAAAAGGATTTCACGGATGATGATGAGAGCAATAATTATATATATCACGGATGATGATGAGCAATAATCACAAAGGACTTGGATTTGATTTCTTAAAAATACATCAACAAAAAAATAGATAAGAATTAATAAACAATTCATTAAAAAACAAACAAACAAATTACATTCTATGAAATGAGCAATTATGTCTCTGAGAAACTAAACATTATCATTTCCTCTTTTATTCTGAAACTTACTTTATCACATATTCACATGATGGATTTATCTTAATTAAACAAACAACTGTACTTGGTTTCCCCAACTGATCTAATAAACTCCAACCCCAAAACTGACCATCTCCTGAACCAACCACAGACCTTTTCACATGACCCTCTAGTTTTACTGTAACCCCTTCTGACCCTATAAATACCACCCAATGTGTCTATTTCAAAATCATCCCAGGAATTTTATACATCTCTATCATGGCTTCCTACCAAACTTGCCTTCTCTCCATGTTCGTTTGTGTTGCTTTTGTGCTTTCATCCAACATTTACACAGTGCATGCGGCTCGCAACCTGGACGTGACACCACAGCAAACCTTTCCCGGTATGACAGTACCGGAGCTGCCAAAAGTCGACCCCTTGCCAAAAAATCCCCTACCAAAAGACCCCTTGCTGAATGCCCCTGTGGTACCAATTGTACCTAAAGATCCTGTTGTACCAACCCTTCCAAAATTACCACCATTCGGCTGGTTTCATTTTCCCACAATTCCAACAATGCCAGGAGTACCAGAGCCCAAAACCCCATGAGCGATGAGCTCCTTGAGCTAAAAGGAGGCAATTTACATGGTGCACTACCCTTACGCAAGACCGTGTGCATGCAAGTGCCTTGTGGAACTAGACCTCAGTTTGATTTCCTTAATTAGATCTTAGTAACTCTACTACTGCAGTGTGTTTATGCATTTCATGTGCGAAATAAAGATCTTGTACTTTTAATGTTTTGTATGAATAAATTTATAATTATTAATTACATGAGTTTTCATTTTCATCCGTTCTGGTATATGCTTATATATTGTTCTTGGCTAATTCCTTGCTTCAGAAGTGGGTTTAGTTTAACATCAGGGACGTATCTAGTAACAGAGTGGAGATGGCTAATTAAGCTACCTCATGATTTTTGAAATCTTGATCGTATATATTAGAATTCAATTAGTACTTTTATTTTGGCCTGTTAGCAATGGTTCTGAAACTCCGAATCGGAATCGGAATCGGATGAATCGGCAGAAATCGGAAGAATCGGATCGGAAACTCGGATTTTTTTTTGCAGAAACTTGTTTTGTAGCCAAAATATAGGAAAACTTTGGTAAAAAAAATAATTTGTAAGAAAACTACATAAACAAAAGATTATACTCAAATAATCCGCTAATTATATAATATAATATAAGCATTACAAATAAAACATATCTTTTATGCAAGTTAGCTATAATTTATGCATAGAAAAACAAGATTACATTGGCAACATAAATTTAGTGCAGAATTATCTTGACAATGTATGTGTTAATTTTTTTTTCTAGTTCAAATTATGTTTGCATAATTTGATTTTTTTTTTTTTTGTGATTTGAAATCATAGATTAACAACTGCCAGGAAAAAAACATAAAATAACCGAAGGACTCGGCCTGACTCGGACTGACTCGGCTTAAAAATCAGATAACTCGGCCGAGTCAAACACTGTTCAACCGAGTTTTGATAAAAAAAAAATCGCATGCATGCTAAATTGGGAGCTATACATACCAAAATGAAAGGTCAATTTAATTCTAACATATAAAAAATAAGGTTTTAAAAATCATGGAGGTGGTTAGCCACTCGAACTCGGGGCTAAATCCGCCCATGAAAGGTTTCATGCTATTCATTTGGAGTGAATTTATTTCAAAATTTTCCTTAGTAAGCTTTGTAGAAGAAAATTAAAGAGGTAAGAATTCGGTTCATAAAATGATGAAAATAAATTGGTACCATTTTTTAGAGCTGTGAACAGAATCATGAGTTTGATGTGAGAAATTCGTTTCGTTTGATCCGCTAACTTTGTCGGAGATCGATATCGCCTGGCGACTCCAGAGCGATTTTGAGAGTCGAAAAAGTCTGTGTTTCCTCCGATAACTTTTGCAATTTTTCTTGTGGAAATTATGTTAGTTTGGCTATCCATGTAGTTAATTTATTTCCCCAAACAGCTGTCGAGTCCATATTTTTCGCGATTTCTCAATTTTTCAGTTTATTCAAAAGCCGGGTCAAACTTTTTTCGGTGCCTATTCGGAATGTAAGAGATTAGTATTATTATGTTTTGATATTCGTGAAGAATTCGAAAGAATTTGAACGGTTCGAATTTTGAAATTCGGTGAAGGCAGTACTTTGAGCACGCAATTTTTTCATCATAGACATTTGGTTGATCCATGTCTAATATATATTTGGGGCATTATATGAGAGTATTTTATATTCTAAAATAAATTTATAAGATTTTTGGCTTGAATTTGACAATTTGATTTTGAAATACGAATAAATAGTGTGTTTGTGATATTTAGTAATATGTTTTCAATCACGTTTCATTAAATCTCTTTTGTAATTTTCTTTTCTTTTTACCACCTGATAAAAATTGGATTGAAGTTTTTGCTTACAGACAAATAAGAAATGTTGATAGCACATTCAAAAGTTCGAAAAAAGGAAAATGATTGATAGCATATTTGAAGACTTGTAAGAACCTTTCGTTGGTCTATTGACAAAAATACATAGTTCTTATGTGAGAGATCATGAGTTCGGAACTCACAAAATGAAAAAATCTTCTGTAATATACACAGAAGTTTGAAAGTGTGTTGGATGACTTGACCTCTAACCAATGATTTTTTTTTTTTGAGAAACAAATGGGGTCTAGTTCTCATTTTCATTAACCATAATCGGTTACAACCTTTTCTCTAACCAATGATTTAAAAAATAAAAGATTAGTAGCTTGTCACAGGCAATGAAATACATCATATGATGTAGAAATTTTCACTTATTCAAGGATGTATCCCCTCTGATGTAAAAATTTAAATTATCAGTTTTTAATGGAAGCCTATATATGGGCAAATTGGCAAAAAAAAAAATGCATCATATGAAATGAGAACAATAATTATAATATGCATGATGATGGATCCCATCGTTTTGCGAAGGACTTCGGTTTGATTTCTTAATTAAAATATTTACAAAAAATAGATCGGAGTTAAATAAATTTGTATTTAAGAAAGAAAGAAACATTCTATGAAATGAACAATTATTTACCAGTCTGAGATTTAAGTCTCTGAAAAAACTAAACACTGAATCTTATTCTTTTTTTTATTCTGAAACTTACTTAATTTATGTGTCATTTATGACATATTCACATGATTGATTTATCTTGAACAAACAACTGTACTTGTTCCCCCAACCAATATGATAAACTCAAAGCCCAAAAATAACGATCCTTAACCAACCATAGACACTTTCGCATGATACGCTACTTTTACTGTACGTATTGATCCTATAAATACCACCTGATATGTCTATTTCAAAATCATCCCAAGAATTTTATACATCTCTATCATGACTTCCTATCACACTTGCCTCCTCTCTTTATTCATTTCTGTTGCTTTTGTGCTCTCATCCAACATTTACACAGTGCATGCGGCTCGCAACCTAGACGTGACACCGCAGCAAACGTTCCCCGGCTTGACAATACCAAAAGTCCCCCTGTTGAAAGTTCCTGTGGTACCGATTGTACCTAAATTTCCTGTTGTACCAACTTTTCCAATGCCGAAAATACTGCCGAAGCCCACAATTTTTCGAAAATTACCCTTCGGCTCATTTCATTTCCCCACAATTCCGAAAATACCCGGAATACTTGAGCCCAAATTTCCAGGTTGGCCAAAAATCCCATAAGCTCCTTTGGGCTAAAAGGAAGGCATTTTGCATGGTGCACCTTATGGAAGACGGTGTGTGTGGAAGAGGAAGTGCCTTGTGGAACTAGACATTAGGATCAGTTTAGTTTCCAAAATTAGACCTTAGTATCTATATTATTGCAGTGTGTGTTTCTCTATTTCATGTGCGAAAGATAATATCTTGTAGTATGTTTTATATGAATAAAGTTGCAATTATGACATAGTTTTCGTTTTCATATATATGTTGTGCCATATGCTTATTGCTAATTTGCTTCAAAAGTGGGCTTAATTTAACATTAGGGACGAATCTCGTAAGGGGTAGTCGCTAAACTACCTCATGGTTTTTTTAAAATCTTGATCATGTATATTAGAGTTAATTAGTATTTTTATTTCGGTATGTTCTAGCTATCCTATTTCATATTGCGTAGTCTAAAAAAAAAAAAAAATCAGTACTATTGTAATCTAGATTACTTCTTAATTTAATTTGAGCATTAAAAGAGACCACTGCAAAAATAATATATACAGAATAAAATAATTTAGGGATAATCTTAGCCTCCCTTTATATTCAAATCCTAGTTGCGCTCCTGAAATCTCCACTCATCCAAATTATTCTTTTCTAAATTTTCTAGCTAATCCATGAAATCATTCAAAATTAGCATATTAAAATGTATTCGCACTTAAAAACTGAGAGGGGCCGAACATGCAACAAATTTCCCTTCGTCTTCTTGCTTAGTTTTTTTTTTCTTCCGAATTAAAAAAACAAGAGGGAGCACACAGGCAGGCATTTGAAAAGAAGTTATTTGAGGAAACAGAAGAGTCATACCGAATTTTACATGAAGAACCTTTGAAGTTGTCATATTATGTATACATCAAAAGAAAAAATGTCAATAAATTAAATTGCAAGCAACAAAGAATTTTTGTTGTTGTGGTGCACCAAAAAGAAAATCGGCCCATGGGAGATTTCATGTTATTCAATTTGTAATGAATTCATTTAAAAATTTCTATAGTAAGTTTAGTAGAAGAAAATTAAAAGGAAATGAGGTAGGAGCTCGGTCCATGAGATTATGAAAATAAATTGGTGCCAATTTTCCAGAGCTACGAACAGAATAATGAGTCGGGTATCTCTCTAGTTATATGCAATAAATGCTCGCCAAAATGATTTTCCAAAAAAAAAAAAAATAATTGTATGACATAGTACAACTAGGGCTGCTCATGAGCCGAGTTGAGTCCGAGTTGAGAACAACTTGGATTCAACTCGCGAACTCATAAGCCGAGTTGAGTCAGAAACTTCAATTTGAAATCAACTTGCGAGCAACTCGAGTCGAAGCGAGTCGACTCGTGACTCATAATATAGTACATAGTGAGACAATCTAATTTAATTCTAACAAAAAAAATATTACATAGTTTATCAAAATAATACACAATTAAAGAGAGTACATAATGAGATAATGACCAATATATAATTAAAAATTATGAAAAAATCAAAATAGTACATAATTAAAAATTACCAAATAGATAAAGTTTAACAAAACAATACAGAATCTAATGAATTAACAAAATAAAAGAAATAGTGAATAATTTATCAAATTACCAAATATTGTGAGAAACATGTATAAAGTTTGGAGACACAAAAATTAAGAATATATGGATTAGGGTTTGGTGTGAGTCGACCGAGTTGATTCCGAACTGAGTTGGGAGTAACTTGGATTCGACTCATAAATCAACCGAGTCAGTTAGCTCGAGTCAGTTTTGACTCGAGTTAGTTTCAACTCGAGTTATTAGCGAGTTGAATCTGAATTGATTCTGAACTGAATTTCGAATCATGAGTTTTTTGTGCACCCCTAAGTACAACTCATCGTAGCACTTGCAAATTTAATTATCTATTTTAAATTGAATGGTTCTCATCTTATCGTAGCACAACACCAGTGGCTTAAAAGAAACACTAAAACAACATTGCGCCGCAATTTTTATTTGTGCGAATTCTGTTTGATTGGTTATCCCTTCGGTGATGCAGTGCTCGAGCCCACAATATATATATATTTTTTTTTGGAAATAAGGCACAATGCCCCGTTTCATACGCAAGTTCAAGCTCTAAAGAGCATCTAAAAAGCAGTATTAAAGCACATAGTCTAAAAACCAGGAATGTAAAATACTAAAGATGAAATATGAATATGCCCCGCAGGACACATGCAAAATATAAGGGTTAATTCACAAAGCACACAAGCCAAATGAGCAAACTCTAGTTAAAGTTTTCTTTTTCTTCCGAATTGTCCACCAGCTGTCCTACTCAGGGGCGGATCTAGTGTAGTCCAGGGGGGCAGCTGCCCCCCCTGGATTTTGAATTTTAGTGGAAATTTATCAGTTCTGACCGACTTTGCTTCCCCCGCGGATTTTTTTTTTGCCCCCCTCTGAACGTTTAATTTGTAATTCGAGTTAAATTCAGGGTTAAAATTGAAATAAATCTGTTGAATTTTGATTGGTAATTAGAATTATAAGTCAGAGCATCAGAAATTACAAGTCAAAGCATTGGAAAGTATAAGTTAAAGCATCATTTTTTGTCGAGTACCTATTTGGTTAATGGATTTAAACCCGATTCGATATTTTTTTGCCCCCCCCTGACGAAAGTCCTGAATCCGCCCCTGGTCCTACTGTATTTGGGTCCCATTCCTGGAGAGGAACGTCCTCCATAGACCGTGGCATCCAAGCTGCTCTCTCCTAGGTGTCACCCAACTCCAGTGCACCTGTCCAGTATAGAACCAAATGAACAATATTAGTAACAATCGAACGGACTGTATCAGCAGAAGAGTGATTAAAACATATATTATTTCTTAAGTTTCAAATAGTCCATGCAAAGGCACTGATCGTAATAAAAAATAATTGTTTGGTCCTATGAGATAAGACAAACCCAAAATTGAGAATATCTTGAAAGGAAGACCATTCAGGTAAGAAATGTTGGAGGTTCCCTAACCAAAATAAAACCTATCTAGCTTTTGGGCACAGGAGAAACAAGTGATCCACAGTTTCATCGTCTTGACAACAAAATTGACAATAATGGTTACCCGACATCCTTTAGAAGCTAAGTTATCTTTCGAGCCCACAATTTTCATCATAGGCATTTTGTTGATCCATGTGTAATAGCTATTTCGGGCAATATATGAGAGTTTTTGTAGTATACATCAATTTGGGCACCGTGTGGGATTTTTTTGTTTATTAAAGCACCTGATACACTCCAACAATTTTCGAGAATTGAACATGCAACCTTTCCATAATAAGACGAAACTTGTACCACCACACTAAGTCCGCAATTCACACCGTATGGGATTTAATTGCTTCACATGTGTAAGTTGACATAGCTTTGTGATATATATATATATATATAGATTGGCTAATGTGCTAACGTTATAACTTCGGCTGAAGTTATAACGAGTCGTTTATTAGTTTTTAAAATCCAAACAACCGATCCGAACCGTTCAACTTTTTCTAAATATTGAAATGTGCTTGGAGACCAAATTTTACATTTTTTGGAATTTTTTTACTATTTATTAAGCCACTTTGAAAATCGCAGATCTGCTGTGAATAGTGAAAAACATAAAAATTTTCTGGACCACCGGATCAGTATTTTCAAAGTGGCTTAATAAATAGTAAAAAAATTCCAAAAAATGTAAAATTTGGTCTCCAAGCACATTTCAATATAGAGAACATGTTGAACGGTTCGGATCGGTTGTTTGGATTTTGAAATTGCAAAAATGACTCGTTATAACTTCGGCCGAAGTTATAACGTTAGCACATTAGCCAATCTCTCTCTCTCTCTCTCTATATATATATATATATATATATATATATATATATATATATATATATATGGAGTTCGGTTTTAAGGGATATGTAGCTTGCAGTGTCCTTTGTCATTTATTTTCATTTAATTAACTATGTAAAATAAGATGAATTGTTTGTATTCTTATTACTAGCTGGAGTTTGTATCTATATATTGCGGAAGCAGGGGGAAGCAAACTTTCAACCTATAGGTATCAAACACGTAATGAAGGTAAATCATATAATGTTTGTTTTATATATATGGGGATCAATTTTAAATTATACAGTAAAATTATGTCTAAACACTATATTTATAAAATAAATGATGGATCAAGAATCCGCCCCGGCTAACTGTGTAATTAGGGGTTGCTGAAGTGTAAAACATGGCGTCTTCGAAATGAGATGAGACCTACAAATCCCTTTGTCAACTTTAACTATTGTATCATTCGATGGTTTACCATAGTTTTTATTCTAGTGCAAAGGAACAGAGTGGTGGGCTATGAAAAACACGGCCCAGCCCAATCTGTAGCTGCTCATGTTTGGGCGCCTGTTCTAAAATAAATTAATAAGGTTTTCGGCTTGAATTAGACAATTTGATTTAGAAATATAAATAAAAAGTGTGTTTGTGATATTTAGTAATATAGTTTCAATTACATTTCATTTTCTAATTTCCTTTTCCTTTTACCTCCTGAAAATTAAATTGGATAAAAGTTTTGCTTAAAGACAAATAAACAATGTTGATAAGACATTCAACACGATAAAGAAAATGATTGATAGCATTTTTCTTAGATGACTAGCTTGTTACAAGCAAATAAAATCACCATGTTGAAGATATCAAATCCAATCAAGATCAAAATTTATCCATTTATGATTTCTGACAGCCCTCAAGCTTACAAATAAAATATTGTAAATTAGGAAATTCCAGTTGGTACAAATTAGCTAGATCGGAATCAAGCGGTATACAACAAATTGTATATTAGGAAATACTTGTACATTAGGAGTCCGAATCTGCTGCGATCCCTCTCGGGATCGCAGGATTCTGAAATTTCGAGATCAACGGTTCAAACTTTTCCGTGCGCAGATCTCAGAAACATTCTCCAAAAGTAAATTTTCATGTACGCATCTCGAGAAATACCAACAGTTGAGATCGGATCGCAGAATCCTGTGATCTCCCGAGAATCACAGCAAATTTATTTTCTTTACATTAGGAAGTAGCAACGGCTAGTCAATTTAGTCTATATATACATACTAGTATCGTGCCCGTGCGTTGCAACGGGATTATAATTTAAGAGAACAAAAAAAATCTCATACAAAATGACATTTCATAAAAACAAATTTAAACAAAATGATAAATATCATTTCTAAATAAAAAGAGACCAAGAAAAATGACAAAATCTTCTTAAGTTGAACTTTCATAAAGCAAAAATACCGTTCATCTTTCTCATTTTCTTCCTTCTCTAGTTTAATTTCTGTTGTAATTTCCTTTTCCCCACTCGGTTTATCTTCTCCTATAGTAATTGTGACAGATGGCTCAACAATATTGGATTGTAGGTTGCTACCAGTGACATCTTCATTCATATGAGATTCAAAATCAACAATCAAGACACCTTCGGTTGTCATGAGAAGTACCTAGTTTGTAAAAATCAATAATCAAGACACCTTTGGTTGTCATGTGAAATATGTTTCTTTGTAAAAACTATATGCATGTCTATGGTAAAATTATATGGTAGAGCTTAAAAATGATAACTATTTGATTTTAAATATTCTTAGTTCAATTGTAGGATTTATGTGTATTATATGGTAGAACTAACAAGGCAGTTGGTGAGACAACTAAATTACTAAGCTATTCCTCTTGCATGCAAATTGTATGTTCCAACAAAATTCTCTTACTAATAACAGGTGACAGTAGATCTCAGTAAATACCAGTTACATTTAGAATGATCAATTATTTGTATTGAACAGATCTTTTGAATTTAGTTGCTTATATAAATGCATATCTCTTTTGAATTTTGCAAAGGGGCTTATAGATCTCTATCACTTTAAATTTAAACCCTATAATCAGAAGTTGATATTCAAAAATGCCAATTACAAGGAAAAGGACAATTTTAATTGTACTTAAAAAGTGACCATTATACCCCCTCCTCTTTTCTGTACATTAATTACCCACATTTTTTTTTCTTTACCATTACTTTGTTGTAAATTGTGTTTAATTAGTCAAAAAAGAAAAATACAGAAAGATAAATTCATATTGTGTTTAGGGTCCAACGCCCTTGAACAAAATCTGAGGAAATAAAAGGTAATTTTACCAGTGACAAAACAGTATATCCAACGAAACTTGAGATGTACCTAATCGTATAAATGCAAATTAGCAGAAACCTTTATATTTAACTGAAAGAGGTCGATATTCTGAAGCCATCTGACCAAAAAAGAAACCAAACACCGAAAGTCCCAACGAAGCAAAAGATGCAAACTTATTCACAGTTCCATAATGAACCCTTTGCGGTTTTTCATTATAAACCACCATTAATCACAGAAAAAGATGCAAACTTTGTTTAAAAAATCACCTTGAAAAACTGAGAATGAAGTTGAGTTATGAGAGAAGACGTCGGAGCTCCGGTCGACGCTATCAGGTAGCACGGCGGAGGAGGAGAAGAATCCGAAATTAGAAGCTACAGCTCCAAAGTGAACAAAAAGGAAAAGGGAACAAAAACCCCAGTAAACAAAAAGGAAAAAAATTTCTCCCCTTTCGCTACAGCTCCAAACCCTTCCCTCAGAAAAGCGGCTCACCTCTGCTTATTGTTTGAATGATTCAATTGATTTGTTTAGAAATAAAATTGGAAATGTGTATATAGAAACAATATTGATCCATTTAAGGGAAAAAGAACAATATGGAAATCAATATCGTATTGTTTGGACAATTCTAGTGATTTATTAACTTTCTATTTACTATTTCATTGGTCAATTTATGGGAAAAAATATTGATTTCCATTGTGCTTAATTGAACAAGGAGAATAAGGAATCATATTTTTATTGTTTGCATAATTGAGTGTAGGGGAAATAATTAAATATATTCCTTGTAGATAAATATCATAAAAAATTGAATTGTTCTAAATTTAATTGTAACATATAGTGTGGCTATATGTGTGGTGAGTTTTCTTTTAACTAAATATAAATTTCTACACATAAAAGAGATGCATTTAATCAAAAGATGACAAATTATGTGATTGGAGGGCTGATATTAAATCCGCAATTTCATCTTTCAATCGTAGCCATTGGCGGATCAGGACATCAACGTGCTTAATAATGGAATGGAGATAAGGAATCATATTTTTATTGTTTGCATAATTGAGTGTAGGGGAAATAATTAAATATATTCCTTGTAGATAAATATCATAAAAAATTGAATTGTTCTAAATTTAATTGTAACATATAGTGTGGCTATATGTGTGGTGAGTTTTCTTTTAACTAAATATAAATTTCTACACATAAAAGAGATGCATTTAATCAAAAGATGACAAATTATGTGATTGAAGGGCTGATATTAAATCCGAAATTTCATCTTTCAATCATAGCCGTTGGCGGATCAGGACATCAACGTGCTTAATAATGGAATGGAGATGTACTCTGTGTAAATCAAAATAGAAATCATCGCGTTTCACTATTATTTGCAATACACCAGCACACAGAAGAATAGAGGGCAGGTAAATAAATATCTCACTAATACATAATATGAAATGAGAACAATAATTATATCACGAATGAGATGGATCGAGCTTATCTCTTTACAAAGGACTTAGGTTTGATTTCTTAAAAATGCACCTAAAAAAACAGATCGGAGTTAATAAAAATTCTTATTCGAATAAGAAGAAAAATAAAGAAACAAACATTGAGCAATTATTGACAAGCCATAAATTATTCAAGTCTCTGAAGAAACAAAACACTAAATCTTATCCTCTTTTATTTTGAAACTTTATCACATATTCACATGATGGATTTGTCTTGAACAAACAATGGTTCCCCCAACCGATCTAATAAACTCACTGCCAAAAACTAACCATCTCCTTAACCAAACATAGACCCTTTCACATGACATGCTACTTTTACTGTACTCTTTTTACCCTATAAATACCTCCCAATGTGTCTCCTTCAAAATCATCCAGGAATTGTATACATCTCTATCATGGCTTTCTACCACATTTGCCTCCTTTCCATGTTCATTGCTGTTGCATTTGTGCTTTCATCCAACATTTACACAGTGCATGCCGCTCGCAACCTAGACGTGACACCACAACAAACCTTCCCCGGCATGACGGTACCAACAATCAACCCCCTCCCAAAAGATCCTGTACCGGAGCTGCCAAAAGTCGACCCCTTGCCGAAAGAACCTTTGCCAAAAGACCCCCTACTGAAAGACCCTGTGGTACGGACCGTACCTAAATATCCTGTTGTACCAACCCTTCCAAAATTGCCCTTCGGCTCGTTTCATTTTCCCACACTCCCAAAAATGCCCGGAGTACCAGAGCCAAGTCCAGGTTGGCCCAAAATCCCATGAGCTCCTTGGGCTAAAAAGAAGGTATTTTGCATGGGGCACCTTATGGAAGACAGTGTGCGTGCTAGTGTCTTGTGGAACTAGACCTCAGTTTCCTTAATTAGACCTTAGTAAATCTACTACTGCAGTTTGCTTAAGTATTTCGTATGCGAAAGAAGATCTTGTACTTTTAAATGTTTTGTATGAATAAAGTTATAATTATGACATGCGTTTTTCTTTTCATCTGTTGTGGCCTATGCTTAGTGTTCTTGTAACCCCTATAATTTAACACTAGCAAATAGTGGCAAAAGGAAATCTGATAATTGCATGCATGAAAGTCCCACAGAGCCATAAAGGTTTGTGGTAATAAGAGTTGTCCAATATTATTATGAAAAGAAAAGATTATAACTACATATTACTATGTGAAACAAAGAATTACTAAGAGCTCCAATTGAGGATGAAAGCCCTGAACTGCTCATTGTCCATCACAGTGACTTTGATCCAAATTTTAACACTCTGTGGGTCTCAAGAAATGTTGCCCTGTCTTTTTCTTGCAAAACAGGTTGAAAAATACATAAACAGCTTGCTGTTAGCGAGCATTAAGTTGGCGATATTCTCTTCGGGTGCGTTTGGATGAATCAAGGAATAGCTCGGAATAGCAGCTGTTCCTGGGGTTAGGAATAGCTGCTAACCCAACATTTCATAGGAATAGCGGAACAGCAGCTAACCCGAGCTATTCCTTTGTTGAGAATAGCGTTTTTTTTCACCCAAACGTGCTGTGTTAAGAATAGCTCGCCAGGAATAGCAGCTGTTCCTGGGTTAGCGCTATTCCTGTGTCATCCAAACGCACCCTTCGAGAATTTTGATTTAAACTTCCAAATATCACCTCGTTCAAAGCTTGGAGGACCCGGGATTAGGGGTGTCAATGATACCTTTTTAACAGTTTACCTGTCCCATACCGTATTCGATAAGATGAGTATGAGTAAGGTTTTTTTTTTGTTAGTTTTTGAGGTATGAGTAAAAAAGCAGAAAAAGGAAAATTAAAATGAACCTCGAAAAATAAATGATTCGTCACATGTGATGCACACAAATGTATGTTTAAATATTATTTTGTGTGCATTATAAATTAAAACAAAATCATTTGTTCTCATAAAATTAAGCATGCAGATCCACGCTGCAAGGTTTCAGCATGGCAAAAGGTTACTTCTCATGATCGAGGTGGCAAACATGTAGACAGCATAACATCAAAAATATTGCTGATGTATAACATTGTGCAAGGATAAGCCGACATTTTTATTAATATCTAAAATTAAATACAAATTATTAATTATATCCAGTTGGATTAAAAATTCGGACTGACTATTTTTTAGCCGGTCAGGAGGGCTTTTTTTTTTTAAATATTTATTAGATTACTTCTTTTGATGTATAATTAGCATAATTATATTAAAATATGCTAAATTACTTGAAATTATGTTGAATTGCACTAAATTAGGCTAAATTAAGCTAAATTACACTAAATTACGCTAAATTACGCTAAATTACGCTAAATTATGCTAATTACGTTAAATTATGCTAAATTACGCTAATTACGCTAATTGTACTAAAATAGGTTAAATTACGCTAAATTACGCTAAATTAGGCCGATTTAGTGTCATCTTTCATAAATCATAAAAAATAGTAATCCAAAAATAGTAAAAATTGGTATTCTATAAGTTCATTATATAACCAATTTACTGAGCTATTTAGATCGAAAAATAGAAATGAAAATCTTAATCGGAAATTTCAACTCAAGTTTTGAGGCTATTTCTTTTGTTTTTTGGCAATTCTGAATTTCAAAAATGGCAAAGTGGTCACTGATGCATGCATATTTTCACAAGCTTTCCGAAAAGTGGTCATTTGCTGAAATCGGACACTCAAGCGCCGTTTTATGGCCGTTTGAAGTTTCATCGTCGTTTTTCACTTTCTCAGTGAAGATACCGTCTCTATTAGCGTAATTTAGCATAATTTAGCGTAATTTAACATAATTTCAATTAATTTAACGTATTTTTGTATAATTATGCTAATTATACTTCAAAAGAAATAATCTAACAAATTTTTCTCAAAAAAAAAAAATCCTGGCCGGTCCTAATTTAAATCCCAACCGGTCATTTTTTGGCCAGCATTTTTAAAAATATCCCGCTAAGCTGGGTATAATTAATAATTTGTATTTAATTTGGATATTAATAAAAATGTCGGAAGGATAAGCTTGTCATAGAGGATTAACTTGGTGGCGGAGCTCAATTTGTATTTTGATAGGCTATAGTACACACTATTAAATTTTCTTAATGAATGATTCTTTATAAGTAAATTCAGAAATATTTGAAAGGCTGATCACCAATTTAACTAAAATCCCTTTTAAAATATTATATAACATCGAAAATTTTGGAGGCAGCAGTTGGCTCTAGTTTCTATTAAGATCCGCCCGTGAAGTAACTAACAGAGAAAAGAGAAAATACAGAGAATGAATAGAAATGAGCAATTAGGAAGCAACCTTAGAAGTCTTTAAAGAAAGTAAACACTTTAATGTAATGTTATCCTTTCCCTTTAAACTTAGAACTTCATATCACATGCATGTACATTTGGTCTTGAACTAACAACCATACTCGATTCCCAACAAACAACCAATCTACTAAACATTTAAACTTACACACAGCAAATACATACAAGTACTTTAATCAATTATTTAACCAATTACATTCCCTTTTCCGTGACTCAGTTTTGCCCTATAAAATATAAATACAACCCAAAATGTCTCCTTCAAAATCATCCCACGAATATTGTACATCTCTATCATGGGTTCCTACAACACTTGCTACTTCTCATTCTTCCTTGCTATTGCTCTTTTGTTTTCGTACAACATTGACACACTGCATGCCGCTTGCAACCTAAATTTGATGCTACGACAGACCTTCCCAGGCCTGACTGAACCAAAAATGAACCCTCTGCCAAAAGATCCCTTACCAGTACCAGAGCTGCCAAAAATCGAACCCTTGCCGAAACATCCCCTGCTGAAAGACCCGGTGATACCGACCATACCTAAAGATCCTGATGTTCCAAATCTTTCGAAGCTGAAAGTATTACCAATACTGCCAAAGCCTGAACACTTGCCAAAATTACCTTTTAATCCATTCCATTTTCCTTTATTTCCATTTTCCTCAATTACTAATTCCTGTGCCTCACTTTCCTATTGGTCCCAAAATACCATGAAGGCCTTGGGCTTTAAGGGGGCACTGTGCATGGTGCTTCCTCATGGAAGGCAGTGTACAAGGGCCTTGTGAAACTAGATTTCAGTTTAGTTTCCTTCGAATTCAGTAATTCTATTACTGCTGTGTGTTCATACATGTTTCATCAGCAAACAATCTTGTAATTCAGTTGTTTGGTATGAAAGCTTTAATATTATGACCTTGGTTTAATTGGTTCCCCTGTTGTGATGTATTTAATGTTCTTGGCTTATTTGTGGTACTATAGAGCTCAATTTAATCACAAGCAATTACATTATAGTCCCACAGATATTTGTGGTATGTCGAGTAGAGACACTATATTGGAACTAATTTTATTTCTCACTCTAAACTATTCTTACAACTACACCTCTACTACTCAATATTTCCTACACCTCCAATCTACTATCACTTTTAGCTAGAAGAGAAATTACTTAATTTGCTTGATGCAAAATGAATACTAAGGGGTCCTATTTATACTAGCTAATGAAGTACTCTAGAGACTAGATATTTTGTTTATTTCTATTTTTAATTTAACCGACATTGCAAAGTCATTTCTATTTTTAATTTAACGGACATTGCAAAGTCAGTTTGAATTTTCTGGAGAAATCTCCGCAGTTCTAGTTGTTTATCAAATGTTTGGGCTGGGCCTTACGGTGCTGACTTCAACATGGTCAACTAGAGATAATACACCACAATAACAAAGTGAAGGAAAATGTCCGAACTATTGTAAACTCAGGATACTAAACCTTCATGTCTTGGATGATAGCACCAAGCTGCTCACTTTGATCACGTAGAGATTCGATCTCATTGTTAAAATCCTGTATGGCCTGAACCAATTCTCCTTCCACAGCAGCTCCTGGTGCAATCTGAACCAATTAATTTTGCCATGCAATCCTTTTAACTTGAAAATTCCCATGTATCCTAGAAAGAGTGAAGCCTCAATTGTGCAATGGAGCACACAAACTCGGCTTGCTAATGAAAATGCAGTCAATTTCTCAATCTTTGAAAGGTATGAATCAACTCATCCAGAGTTTGGATTAACCGGGCTTCGCATAAATTTATGATTTGCTTCAATTCGGCTATTTCAATTTTCATTCCCTGATTTTATGATTTGCTCCAATTCGAACTTGATTGCATAACAATGGCTGAACACAATTAAGCTACTAAAACACTAAAGAAAAAAAGAAAGACCAGAAATTAACTAGTACAGATAAATGTGGGCCCGCAGGTACTGGTAAAAGACAGACAAATGGATAGCTTGCTTTGGTACCATGAGTTGCTCTGGAGTGGCGGTAAGGAGAGCGTCGATGCATTGGCACTTTCTGAGCAGCTCGACTCGTGACATGGCTGATGGCACCTCTTCTTTTCTACCGTTCACTCTCTGAGGTACCTTTAATTTTCTACAGCCGCCTCTGCCTTCTTCTGGAAAGATTTTGATGGATCAAATGAATTAAACTAACAACAAAATAGTAATCCAGTAAGAGAGATGAAGAAAGAGTTACATGGAGTTTATCCATGGAAAGTATGGTAATACAATTCAACCCCCTCTTATTCTTGATTTATTTTGGTTTTACATTCTAGAATTTCGGTTTAGGCGTTTTTGACTTTTCATGGGGAGTAGCATAAGGAAACCAATTTTGATTTTTAGCCACTTTGATAGTTTAAGAAATGCGCTCAGTTGGTGTGGCGGGCTTTGTGAACTCAGCCCGGCCCGGTAAGAAAAATGGGGACGGGTGAGGGGGAGTAGGGTGAAGATTTAAAAGAGTGTTGCACAGAGTCCTAAAAATTCATCCAAAACTTCCACGTTAACTTGAATCTTACCAATAAAATTAAACTAAACAAGATTTTTGGTCTGTTTTTGAGTTAAACCCTAGGCTTTTCTCTATATAATTTCAGCCTATCAATCTTGTAAAAAGAAATATTAAAGGGGTTTATCTGCATATTTTTAATGTTCACAATATTATTTTTCTTATATTTATTTAGACTAAATAACAATAAGTACTAAAAAAATACTGTAAACACAATTAATTTACTTCTGTTAAATTTGTAATGGTAGGTGTGGTGACAACAACAAAAATCATGATTTTAAAATGGTTGTATTTTTTTTGTTTTGGTGAACAAGAACAGCTTGTTATATAATTATCATCACACTATTTCTTTCAAGCAATAAGTTGTTGCGTGTTAAGACTTTTTCTTTCAAGCAAACAATGTATAATTTTTTTTTAAATGTAAACCCAATTCAACGTTGAATTTCTACATAATTAATATCTGTGGAAGAAAATTTATGAAAATACTCCCCACCATCAAAATCAACCTTCGCATGTTTCTGAAATCGTAACCTTAGATCCAATAACAACCGAATACAATACAGGCCCGGTATTCTGGCCCAATGAGCCCAATCATATCTGGCCATCGACTAAAGACATTTCAGTGCTGCTACCAAGTTTTATCGGTTTAAAACAGTGTTGTAATTAACAGTATGCGGTAGTCGGACGGACCGGGTACTGCTAAGTGATTAATTGGTATGCGGCCGATTAATTTGAATTATGCGGACAATTTAACGTTTTTATTAAATTTATGTTTATATATATATCATAATTTATTAAAAATAATTTATTTAAATCATTAAACTTATTAAATAAACTTAATTTAACTTAGTTTTATTATTATAACATGACATTACGCTTATTTCTTCTTAAGTATTTAATGAAAAAATAAATTTGAAAATTAAGCTTTTTCAAATACTAATTAACATATTATTTGAAATAATGAAACATTCCAACATAAAATCACTTAACATAAATGAACACATCGTACTAATTGAAAAACTTACATCTGTAAGTAAGAAAAATATATGGTATATAAATAATAGAAGAATTAATCAATTTCAAAGTAAGTAAGAAGTAAAAAATATATATAAAAAATATTGGATGTATATCCAAGCACAAATAAAACTACAATATAGGATTTATTAACCTTATTATTACACACTATCACAGAAAAAAAAACAATGTGAAAATAAATATTCACTGGAATAAACGGAAATAAACGGGAATAAGTGAGAATAAACGGACGTAAATGGTACGGCCGATTAATCATTTTCATCCGCAAACAGGCATCCGTTAAGTGTATTAATAACGGTTTGGCCGCGTTAACGATTAAACGGCCGTTAAACTGTTTTTCACAACACTGGTTTAAAATTTTAATGGTAATCTTGTCCCAAATTTGCTTAATCAGTGAACTAAAATGCTCCACTTTTAACTGTAGTATATTTTCTTTTTCTGGAATTGTAAAGCAAGAAGAAGTGCCAACTTGTTGTTTACATTGTGATCTGTTATTTTTTCTTTTCTGTCGCTCGTACACACACGCACACAAATGCAATTTTTTTTTTGTTATATATATGAAGAATATTCTGCTGGACATACAATTTTTCCTAAATTCAAACCATTATTTTTTTTTCACGTAAGTTGTTAATTTCTTCTAGTAATGAAAAAAGTTCATCAAGTCTATTATCATATTGTCGTTGGATCATAATCCAACGTTGAGCATATATGTAATATAATTATGAATTGTATATTGTCATATATGGTTATCACAATTAAATTATCTAATATGAAATTAAGATATTAGACTATCTATGTATTTAATAGGTTATCGTCCATAAATGTGTAGAATAATTTAGGCAAATATCAAATTATTAATGGACTGATTCTGAAATTTACAATTCAGAAAAATACCTATTCATAGGATTTGTGCGGCCAAACATTTGTTTCTACTAAAACTTGAACCTGTGATCTCTTGAAAGTAATTTTAATAGCTTACCATCTGAAAATTTTATATCTATTTAAGTTAAAAGGAATTAAGCAATCATATCGTCGACAAATGAAATCACAAACCACAAATCGTACATCTTATCCAGTAAATGGCAAGTAAAAATAATAGAATGTCCCACAGAAAGATCCAACCTAAGACATTAAGAAATGTTGATGAGCATGATTTTAGGGAAAGAACATGGCTAAAGTAATAATCCTTTATTTTAATGAAACAGGTTGAACATTTTCATATGGAACATTGCAGTAATAGTTTATCAGAGATAAAAAAAAGGACAGCTAAAGTAATTGGTGTCAGGCTTAAACCAGATAAATCAAACAATATTAATTAATCATATAAATTTCAAATTTGGTTTGATTCACCTACTACTGCTACTAATTATGTCAGCAGAGGGGCTCCTCATTAGCTCTTGTAGAATTTCCTCAATTTTTTTAATCCCATTTAAAAATGCTCAAATGCATCCAAAAAGCTGCAACTGAGTGCAAAAATCATTGCACCAACATTCAACAAACACAAATCAAACAGCCAACATATCATATTTCTTCCTTTCCGTTGTTTGAGTAAAAAAGGAGCAAAAGGCAACACAGAGAACCAAGCTTGGGAATAATAAAATGGTGATGAGCATGGATTTAGGGAAAAGGACATGGCTAAAGAGATTTTAGGATACCATGTTACATGACCTAAAAGCCTGGGTTGTCTCGTCTTTCACCAAATGCGGTCAAATGAAAAGCATCTTTTCTTCACCAAAATGTCACATGCATAGCCGACATTTTTATTAATATTCAAAGTTAATTACAAATTAATAAATATATCGTGAGTATTTTTAAAAAAATGTCCAAATCACCTATTTAAATGGTCAGTTCTCATTTTTTTTTTCTATTTCAAACCCTATAAATATCTTTCTCTCTCCTCCCTCTCACAACTCACTCAACTCACATAAGAGAAAGAGAAAGAGAGAAAGAGAAGGCGATTTGAAGCAATTTTTCAGTCGATTTTCATGTAATTTTTTTTTAATTAAATTTTTTTATTTAATTAAATTTTTTATTTTTTTATAAATTTTTTATTTTAGTTTAATTATTTTTCAGTAACCTATACATTTAAATTAGTAACCTAACAATTGTTACTATTTACCAAAATGTAGTTTGTTTGACATGGCCATGATTTCATTACACTGTGGTGGGAAGTTTCTTACTAATACATATGGGGCTTATTGCTCCAAAGAGCCAGTTAATTCATTCATGGTTCCCGATGATATCTCACTTTGGGACTTGAAAACCATGATTTACGAATGCACTGGTTATAACCCAGAAAAGTGAAACTTAGAATTGGCAATCCGAGTGAATCATGGAACACCCCTGACTAATACCATAGCAAAAGTACTAAGTGATGCTGCATGGAGAGCCCTGTACGGTCGGTTATAAAGGCCACTTGAAATTTTGTAATATAAATCTATGCCAAGAGAGTTCCGATAGAGTCAGGGATTGGAAAATCTAACCAAAATTCAGTTGCGCCAAATTATACAACACAACCAGAACCATAGTTCATTTATTCGTACCTGACCCAGAAACATACAATCATTTTACTCCACCATCACCCCAACCACGACCCCAAACAAGATCACCACCTAGACCCGTGCATGCGGCACATTTACCATTACCGCCACCATCACCTCACCCCAGACCAGCACCATTAGACGATGAAATTAGGTCAGATTTTGAAAATATTAACGAAATTCTTGAGGAAGATCTGCAAACTCGGGATAAATTTCAGGGAGCAAACAAGGACTCTGATCACCTAGAGGGTTGTGATGAAGATGGTCCAGTTGAAGAAGATCCAGTGCCCATTAGAACCGGATATGGGAATATGCCGCTTAGTGGCCGGACTAATACACACCCGTTCGCAGACTTCAATGATATATCTCTTTTTCAAGAAGCAGATTTTACTTACTATAAGAAACGGATTAAGTACAAAGGTGAGCTGGCGTCAGAACATTTTTTTCAAAGCAAAGAAGAGTTGATTAAGAAGATTAGAGAGCACCATATTCGTAAGAATCAGGAGATTAGAATGAAGAAAAGTGACAGGGATCGGATTCAGGTGGTGTGTAAGACTCCGGGTTGTCATTACGAACTTAGGGGTAAAGCAACGAGTTTTGGAGATGCATGGGTTATAACGAGGCAAGACAAGCCTCACACATGTAGGTCTGACTATACAAGGACCGACCATGAATGTCTCACAGCATCAATCATTGCCGATGTCATTGAGACTAGCATTAAGGATGACTCATGTATGAGTATCCAAGGGGTGGCAAACTGTGTGAGGGTTTTGTATAGTAATGTAACCCCAAAATACAACTAACTATGGAGGGGTCGTGAGCTTGCAATAACCCGATAATTTGAGAGTTGGGAGAATTCATACAGCTTGCTGAAACCAAATTTGCGACAAAAATCCCGGCTCTAAGTACCAATTTCTGACTTGTCCGATACAAGATAAACACAAAGAAATTATGGAAGATGTTGTTCAATTCAGGGTCGTAGCCTGGGCTTTTGGTCCATGCATTGCAGCGTTCCAGTACTTGAGACCAGTGATCAGCATAGATGCATGCTTCTTCTCTGGGCGGTATGAGGGAAGGTTTTTGATAGCTTGCGGGTATAATGCCAAGAACCAATTGCTACCTATTGCTTTTGCAATTGTGCCAGAAGGAATGAAGTGGTTGAGGAATATGAAGTGCTTGGATATGATAAATTCGTCTCTGTTATATCAGACCAGCACAAGGGGATAAAATGTGCACTGACAGCAGAATACGGATGGTCTCCAGACCTTTTTGTGCACAGGTTTTGCATGCAGCATGTTGCTGACAACATGGTCCAGAATTATAGAAAAGACAAGTGGTTGTGATGGAGGTTCAGACAAGGAGCCAGGAAGAAGAAGCCAAGAAGGTTGAAAGAGATGTTCGAAGAGTTTGTTGTGGTATGTCTAATTTATAACATTTTGTTGAATTATTTTATAAGACTATTCTGAAAATGAAGTAACACATTTTTGTTTTTGTGTAGCTAAATCCAAAATGTAATGCATTTTTAAAGAAGGTGAGCAAATTACGTCCAAATGATGTGATGGAGCCATCCAATTATGGGAAGATTTTTCAAACCTGTGTTGGAGGATACCGATTTGGTATAATGACAACAAACGACTCCGAGTCGCTCGATAATGTCTTACGAGTTAGCCGTAGAATGCCCGTGGTTGCCATAATGGAGGATATGTCCTACAAGTGAAACAAATGGTTTGTTGAGCGGCGGAAGCGAGCAATGGACTTAAGAGATGCAAATTAGATATTTTTCGACCGGGTTTTGCAAAAGATTAGAAAACGGTGGACGAAAGTTGCAGAAATGCATTTGGTCCCTTATAAGCACGGCGAAGGTCAGTACCAAGTTTCATCCCCAAATGAATACGTTCCAGTCACCCGCAGCGACAATTGAAGTATGAACATTATTCACAAGGAGTTCCAGTATATTATGACACGCGGGCCCGGTAACAAAATGGAATGTGCATGCAGAGGTATCCAATTAACATCAATTTTGTGTGCTCATGTCTTAGCGATTTGTCGTGAGCGAAACTGGAGCGAGGACCAATTTGTTGCAGACTGGTACACTCTGAACTATCTTGAAGGTACTTGGAGTCAGGGTGTTTGTTTCTTTTGGCAATATGGAAGAATGACTAACTTGCAATGAACCTAAAATTCTTCCTAACAAGGCCTGGATTAGGGTTGGAAGGAGAAAACACACCCGTTATGTAATGACCATGGATGAAATGCAAGGTAAGCGAAGAGGGCATCAGACTCGCCGTTTCACTACTAACAGGAATCGAAGAGGTATGTAACATTCATCAAAAATTATATTTCTTTTCAATTTAGACCAACTTACTAAGTAACAAATGCAATGCAGAGGCCAGAAACGCAGCAAATGCGATAGAAAATGAGCGAGTTATGGCAGAGGCATCTGGGTCACAAGGGTCACAGCGAAGCACAGCTACAAGTCGTTTAGCTGCATCTGCTATGTTTGCAAAAGCAATGGGAGAGGCAGTTGACATAGGAGGAGAGGCGGTTGGAGGTGCAAGGAGAGCAATCTGGAAGCCAACCAAGGAGGTTAACTAGTAGGCGTACAAGGGCATCTGGAAGCCAACCAGGGGCATCTGGAAGCCAAGCAGAGCCATCTGGTAGGCCATCTTCTGCAACTGGTCGGTTTCTCGGATTTAATTTTAGGCGTAGTAGTAATAGGTAATTTAAATTCTTCTCATTTTATGCATATTGTGAACTTGTTTATTTAGATGTTGTTTCAGAACAATTAAATTGGCTTTTATTTGTGTGGACTTTATTAAGACTAAGTTATGAGTTAGTTGAATATAAGTTTTTATAACATTACTGTTTTTTTATCATATTCAAATGTAGAGAAACATCAAGTTTACATAAATGTCAATACATTAACTCAAAAATTTTACAACCCTAATTCATCAAACTAAAATAATCCTACTTCTTAGAACCCAACTCAAATGCATTCAAATTTTAAACTCTAATAATTCTACTTCTTAGAACGAGTCTTGAAAGTACATGAAACAAACACCTCGTCCGATATTACCGGATCTGGATCAGTTACAACAGACAAAGTGCTAACCTTACCAGTATAAGTACACGGAACAAACTCATCGTCCGATGTTGAAGGCTTTGCATCAACCTTTTTTTTTCAAACCAGAGCCGTAGGAGTTTTCCACAAAGTCATCGTCTGAAATTTCATATCGAATAGGCCGTCTAAGAAAATTTTCCATCATACGTACTTGACAATTCTTTTAATCACGACATATTTGACAGTTGTTCTTTTCTCCCTCATTTTTACCTCGATCACTAATTGACCCTCCTCTTGCTAGGCCACGATAGGACGACCTATCTCGGTTGCTATTTTTCATCCTTTTGGCTCCTGGGAAATCGCCTTCTCTTTCCCTCTTTCCCTTCCTCTCTTTCTCTTCTGTAAGTTGAGTGAGTTGTGAGAGGGAGGAAAGAGAAAGATAAATATTTATAGGGTCTGAAACAGTAAAAAAAAATATGAGAACTGGCCATAAAATGACCGGTTTGAAATTTTAAAAGATATCCCGCTAACGTAGGTATATTTATTAATTTGTAATTAACTTTGGATATTAATAAAAATGTTCGGCATGCATGGATCAGTGGTCACCGATAGACACATAAAATACTGCCATATTTTTTGTTTTCTTTTTCGAAATTTGCATCTTTTTGCGTGTTTTATCACAACAAAAGATACATCACAGGTCTTAAAGATAACCATGCATATGCATTGCTTCAAATTATCATGTAAAGGTTCGCACATGCAAGTTGCACCATCCTTTTATATTGTTTGTTTATTTATTTATTTTGTAAAAGAACTTTTCTTATGCTTGTTAATTAATTAATTAGTCAATGTAACAACCTGTAAAACAAGCACTAGTGAAAAATCGCCTATTAGGAACGGTTAAAAATTACCTATTAGGAACGAAATCGAGGCGATACTGACACAGGCGATATAGATAGTACCACTAATTAGGATCGGTTAATTGTCGATACAGATACACCAATCAGGAACGGTTAATTATTAATCAGCCGATACTAATTCAACAATCAGGAACGATTTAATATTAATGAACCGATACTATATAGTACAATCAAGAACGGCTCATATTAAAGAGCCGATACTATATATTACAATCAGGAACGGTTATTTTGTTAAAGAGACGATACTAATAAATTACAATCAGGAACGGTTAAATATATGAGCCGATACTAATATATCATAATCAGGAACGACTATTTATATAAAGAACCGATCATGATTAGTACAATCAGGAACGGTTCATATTAAAGAGCCGATACTATATATTACAATCAGGAACGGTTATTTTGTTAAAGAGCCGATACTAATAAATTACAATCAGGAATGGTTAAATATATGAGCCGATACTAATATATCACAATCAGGAACGGCTATTTATATAAAGAACCGATCCTGATTGTCCCACAATCAGGAACGACTCTTTATATAGAACCGTTCCTGATTGAATCAAGATCGGCTATTTTAAATAACCGTTCTTTATAAATAGCCGTTATTGATTGTGATTTTAATTTTAAAAAATAATTTTAATATATGGCCAGCTACCATATATTTTGCTGGCCTATGAAATGGCATCAGGATATGTACACACACATCTTAAACAAGTTCAACAAATTAAAATAACACATCCTAAATTAAATAAGTTCAACAAATTAAAATAACACATCCTAAATTAAACAAGTTCAAAAAATTAAAAAACACATCCTAATTAAATTGTATAACTTTTTTCCACCAAAACATTCTTTAAGAAATTACCCCACACTGATCGGATGTAGTCGATGTTTGTTCCGTTGTAATCTTTGGGGAAGTCTTGCATTTTGCAAATGATAGAAGGTTTTAAATTACAATTACAATTTTAATTGCATAATTTTGAAGCAACATTGAATATGCTAACAATATAAAAAAATATGCATACCTTTAAGTTTGGAAAAACACCAAGGAAGCGAGTTATTATGTCATACACGAACAACATGACATAATATTCACATTCCCAACCGCCGAGTTGTTGTGGGAACTGTATTAAATAACAATTAGATTTAAAGACAATATAATAATAATAGCAATTCAAGTATCGCACAATATAATAAAAAAGCACATGAAACACATCACTTAAATACACACAAAACGGTCAAGCAACCTCGAGTCGATTGAGGCTTAGCAATTTTTCCAATTTTTGCAACTAAGCCCCTATGACTAATTTAATAACCTTCTACTTAGCAATTTTCAAATAAATTCCAGATTCACTAATAATTACCTTGCAATGCACCACCTTCAAGGTAGCGGTTTTTCCAAGTCCTCCAAAACATCTATCCATTTTGTAGGGGCTATTAAAGTATTATTATAGGGAGTAATAATCAATACTTAGAAGAATTTGTTTAACATTTTGAAAATCAAGAATTCACAAGTGCAAAAGGAAACCTTTTGAGACTACATATAAAATTTAAGTTTGAAAAACTTACTCCGCAAGCGCCGTGATGATAAGTAGATTTCTTGGAGTTTTGGCACTGGAATCAAACACGTACAAAGTGCTCTCTCTTACGTGCAGCACAACCAATACCTAATGATCTCTGTATATTAGGAATCACACGAGTTATTAGGACTATAAATCGTTGGTATTGACTTCAAAACAACCGATCCAAACCGTTCAATTTGAAATCCATACTAAAATGTGCTTGGAGACCAAATTTTATATTTTTTGGAAATTGTTTGCTATTTTTTAGAATTTTTGAAAATCACTGTTTTTGTATGGTCCATAAATTTCTGAAAAACAGCGATTTTCAAAAATTCTAAAAATATAGTAAAAATTTTCCAAAAAATATAAAATTTGGTCTCCAAGCACATTTTGATATGTAGAACATGTTGAGCCCATTAGATCGACTATTTGAACTTCGAATCCAGCAGTTTGCAGTCCAATGTACAAGAGGACATATACATTGCAATACACCATAGCCCAACTCTCTCTCTATGTATATATATATAGATGGGCTATTGTACTTCGCGAAGTAAAACCCCCGTTTACTTCGGGCCATATTTTGTCATTTTGAAAATCCAAACAATCGATCCGAACCGTTCAACATGTTCTAAATATTGAAATGTGCTTGGAGACTAAATTTTACATTTTTTGGAATTTTTTTACTATTTATTAAGCCACTTTGAAAATCGCTGATCCGGTGGTCTAGAAAAGTTTACTGCTTTTTACTGTTCACAGTGGATCAGCGATTTTCAAAGTGGCTTAATAAATAGTAAAAAAATTCCAAAAAATGTAAAATTTAGTCTCCAAGCACATTTCAATATTTAGAACATGTTGAACGGTTCGGATCGGTTGTTTGGATTTTCAAAATCCAAAATATGACCAGAAGTAAACGGGGGTTTTACTTCGTGAAGTACAATAGCCCATCTCTATATATATATATATATAGAGAGAGAGAGAGAGATGGGCTATTATACATTGCAATGCATAGGCACCCTTGTGCATTGGACCATAAATCACCGATTCAAAGTCCAAATGACCGATCCAAACCGTTCATCTTGTTCTCCATATTAATATGTGCTTGGAGACCAAATTTTACATTTTTTGGAAATTTTTTACTATTTTTTCAGATTTATTGAAAATCTGAAAATCCGGGTGAACAGTAAAAAACAGTAAAAATTTCTAGACCACCGGATCGGCGATTTTCAAAGTGGCTTAATAAATAGTAAAAAAATTTCAAAAAATGTAAAATTTGATCCCCAAGTACATATTAATATGGAGAACAAGATGAACGGTTTGGATCGGTCATTTGGACTTTGAATCGGTGATTTATGGTCCAATGCACAAGGGTTCCTATGCATTGCAATGCACCATAGCCCATCTATATACAAGGGTTCCTATGCATTGCAATACACAAGGGTTCCTATGCATTGCAATGCACCATAGATATAGAGTGGCTAATATCAAAAATTGGTTCCTATGCATTGCAATACACAAGGGTTCCTATGCATTGCAATGCACCATAGATATAGAGTGGCTAATATCAAAACGTTTGCACCAAGGCCCTCGTGCAACCAAGTCGTTTTCGGATTTTCACAGTCCAAGCAGTCGATCCAAACCGTTAAATGTTCAATCTATATTAAAATCTGCTTGGAGACCAAATTTTACATTTTTTGAAATTTTTTTACTATTTATTAAGCCACTTTGAAAATTGCTGATCCGGGTGAACAGTAAAAACAGTGCAACCAAATTCTGGACCATGTGATCAACAATTTTCAAAATGGCTTAATATATAGTAAAAAAGTTCCAAAAAAATGTAAAATTTGGTCTCCAAGCAGATTTTAATATAGATTGAACATCTAACGGTTTGGATCGACTGTTTGGACTTTGAAAATCTGAAAACGACTTGGTTGCACGAGGACTTTGGTGCAAACATTTTGATATTAGCCACTGTATGTATATATATATATATATATATATATATATATAGGAAGTGTCTACGGTGCTATGCATAGCATAGAGGCCTCCGTGCTACGGCTCAATTTTTGAATTTTCAAAATCCTAACGGTCGATCCGAACCGTTCAACATGATCTCCATATGAATATGTACTTGCAAACCAAATTTTACATTTTTTAGAATTTGTTTACTATTTATTAAGTCATTTTGAAAAAAACAGTAATTTGTACATAACAGTAAAATCTTCTGGACCATTGGATCAGCAATTTTCAAAGTGGCTTAATAAATTGTAAACAAATTCTAAAAAATGTAAAATTTGGTTTGCAAGTACATATTCATATGGAGATCATGTTGAACGGTTCGGATCGACCATTAGGATTTTGAAAACTCAAAAATTGAGCCGTAGCACGGATGCCCTCTATGCTACGCGTAGCATATTAGCCAGATTCTATATATATCTCCATTCCATTATTAAGCACCTTGGGTGTCCTAATCCGCCAACGGTTGCGATTGAAAGATGAATTTTCGGATTCAATATCAGCCCTCCAATCACATAATCTGTCTTCTTTTAATTAAATACATCTGTTTTTTTATATAGAAGTCTAAATTTAGTTATAGATGTACTCGCTACATGCAAGACCACACGATATATTACATTTAAAATTGAATAAAATGTTATCTAGCGACTTTTCTTTATCGCGTACTGATCGGGGAAGAAGTGAAGAGACGCTACCACCCTTCATTCTTCTTCGATTCTTTTTCCCCTCAAAATCGCGTTAGAACGATTAATTGAGAGGTTGTTAACGGAGATTTTTTATTTACTTCGTTTCTTCATTTTGTTAAACTTTTCTTCTTCGTTTCTTTTTCTCCTCATAATCACGCCAGAACGATTAATTGAGAGGTTGTTAACGGATGTTTTTTATTTACTTCGTTTCTTCATTTTATTAAATTTTGCAGTGGCTAAAAGAGAAGAGAGAGCAGGTTACGGCTTTAACCAAGGAGAAAGCGGATCTCAGTCGAGTTAGTCCTGTAACTTCTTTAATTTTATTTCTGCATATTTTTCTTCTGAATTTGACGAGTTATTTCTGTGAGATAAGTGGTATATTTTTTATCTATTTGTGGCTTTTCCTTTTTTGCTGCATCCCTTGTCCTTTCACCTTCATTTGCTTCAGTTTTTTTTTTTTTTTCTAAATATGATATACAATATTTCAGGAATTCTTAGAGTTGCAAGAGAAGTTTCAAAGACTCTATGCGATGAAATTATCTTAGAGGTCAAAATTCCAAGGTAAAAAAAATTTGTACCAAGTACCAACCACTGACCATTGATAACAACCTCTTAATCCATCAAGTGAGAGAGACGATTTCAGTTGGCGTCTCTTTTTGCCTGATCGATTATAATCTTAAGAAATAACCTCTATTTTAATTTTAATGAAACTCTAAATTGTGTGGGATTACTTCCATGTTTTTTATTATTTTCTGCTAATTGGATATGGCCATGCAATGGCTTTTTTATTATTTTCCATATTTTCTGGAAAATCTTATAATTGGTATTTGGTTTCCACATGTTGTTAGTTGACGGATCTAGGTAATTTTAACAGGGTTCATCTTAAATTTGCAATATTATGAAAAAATTTAGGTTTCAACTTAAATTTGCAATTTTTATTTGGTCAAACCATTCATACAACCAGTTTTAAATTGCTCGACGCTGATACATCATGTATGGTATGTTTCTCTTCTGATATGATATCTTATAATGACTTACCAGTATGAGCAAAAACATACATTCTTGTGTTGTGTGCCACGGATTGGAGATTCTACCCTTATTATTAATATATCAAGTCTAATCAATGATCAATGATCTACTGAATTAAGCTTAATTGGTGAACTTGACTTGACAATATTGTGGGAACAGAACCAAACCTCACTAATACTTGCTGACTTGACGATAATCTGACTTGAAGAGTAACATGTCGCGTTTTGTCTATACTTGCTGAGACACTGGTCAATTCTTAATTGCAATATTGGTTTTGTCAAATAAATACAAACTGAGTAAGATTCATTAGTTGGATTCTCATATTGCTACTTGTTTGATAAAGTATAATTTTTTGCTTCTTTGGTAATAAGAAGGAATTATAATCAGATTGCTTGCCCTTTTTTAACTTGTCTTTATTTCATGCCTTGTTATTTACATGAGACGTTGATTAAGATGAACATGGAAGCATCAAGTAGCCTAGATACATGGGAGAAAATGGAAGGACATATGACCGCTGAAAGCTAGAGGAATAGAAGCTCCAAGTTGATACAGATATATATTTTTTGTGACTTTGAGATATGTATGTTTTCAAGGGGCTGATTGATAAAAGATTCATGCTTATCAGGTTTGGGTCCTATATTAGTTGATATATAATTTTTTGTTTGAGACAAAACCTGTAGGTGCATTCTATTGATAAAAAGTTCACAATACAACTTTATCAGTAAAACAAAAAGATGAAATGCAACTAAAGCATGAAATAGTCTTGTCAATTAAAAAATAAATTAAAGATTAAAGATTAAACGGGGATATATTATAAGAGAAAAATTAAAGATTAAACTGTTTTCCTGCTGCTCCATTAATTATGATTATGTTTTTAGCATTTTTTATGAGAATTGTTAAACTGTGTTTACTGACAATGCGGATGAGATTTTTTGGTGATGGAGCTCATCAGGTGTCTACACGGCTAGATCAGTATATGATACAATTATGGGAGGAGGGAAAATCAAGGATGCAAATTATGGCTTATGGAAATACAAGGCACTAGAGACTGTACGCATCTTTGGTTTCCTCATGTTTAAAAAGAAAATAATGACTCACGATGTCATGCTAAGGCGCAAGATGCACTGCAATCCTACATGTGTACTGTGCTCGGATTGCCCGATCAAAATAGCAATCCATCTGCTTAGTGTCACTATGCATTACGGGTCTGGTCAGAGGTTAGTACAATTTTGGGATACAGAATAAGACAGGCATCAGGCTCTATACAAGAGATAAGGGATGGTACTCTAAGACAGATGCAGTACAGGTATCGGGATTGGAGCTCTAGAGGTCTGGTATTAATTCTGTGTACCTGCTGGCATATTTGGCGTCATAGAAATGCCAAAATCTTTGAGGGGAAATGCTTGCCAACAAACAGAACAGCTGAAAAGGCAATGTCAGAAGCCGAACTATGGCTAAGGTATTGTTAGCAAGGGGTATGTGCATGGGAAGGTGCAAGGTGTTGTATATGGGCAAAGTATGAGTGACAGAGTGAGTCAGGTACATCTGGTACAAGGACTGTAATTGGTAGAAAAGGGAACTGATGCATGGATGTAATTTTTCTTTTTTTTTCTTTTGTCGTAATCTTGTAGCATCTACCGGACTTTTCAAAAAAAAAAGAAAAAACTAAATTGTTATACATTGAAAATATATCATTTTATATTAGAATTTTTTTTCTTTTATAATATGTCCCGTTGCAACGCA
This sequence comes from Carex myosuroides, assembly GCA_028015225.1. NCBI lineage: Eukaryota > Viridiplantae > Streptophyta > Magnoliopsida > Poales > Cyperaceae > Carex > Carex myosuroides. Next base: position 8,838,509 of record CM051488.1, read on the forward strand.
CGGGTACATTACTAGTATATATATATATATATATATATATATATATATATATATATATATATATATATATATATATATAGCTGGGCTATGGTGAGTTGTGAAGTAAGAGGTCATTTTTACTTCACGCTCATATTTTCATTTTGAAAATCCAAACAACCGATCCGAACCGCTCAACATGTTCTCTATATTGAAATGTGCTTGGAGACTAAATTTTACATTTTTTGGAATTTTTTTACTATTTATTAAGCCACTTTGAAAATCGTTGATCCGGTGGTCCAGAAATTTTTACTGTTTTTAACTGTTCACAGTGGATCTGCGATTTCAATGTGGCTTAATAAATAGTAAAAAAATTTCAAAAAATGTAAAATTTAGTCTCCAAGCACATTTCAATATAGAGAAAATGTTGAGCGGTTTGAATCGGTTGTTTGAATTTTCAAAATGAAAATATGGCGTGAAGTAAAACGACGTTTTACTTCACAACTCACCATAGTCTATCTATCTATATATATATATATATATATATATATATGTTGGATAATATACCAAAGTTGGTATAGAGCTGTTCATTATACCAAGTGGGTTTTGTGATTTCGAAGTTTAAATAATCGATATTTAATAGTTGGATGGCTTGATCTCTAACCTTTACTCGCAAAAAATATAATCGATTTGAAGTGCTCAATGTGTTCTACTTATTAAAATGTGCTTGGAACCAAATTTTACAATTTTTGAAAAAAAATACTATTTTTCATATTTTTGAAAATCCCAGTTTTCATATATTTTTTATTATATTTTTACCATATTAAACAGTGATTTTCAAAAATCATAAAAAATTAAAAAAAATGTAAAATTTGGTTTCTGAGCACATCTTAATAGGGAGAACACATTGAGGACTTCAAATTGATTATTTGGACTTCAAAATCACAAAACCCACTTGGTATAACGAACTGCTCTATACCAACGTTGGTATATTAATCAACCACTATATATATATAAATAGGTTGGCTAATATCAAAATGTTTGTTCCGGAGCCGTGGTGAAACTAATTGGTTTTCTGATTTTCAAAGTCCTTTGATCCAAACCATTAGATGTGATCTGAATGGTACAGAATTTTCTAATCAAGTGATTTTCTACCTGTCTAAAAAAATAGTAAAAAAATTTAAAAAAATGGAAAATTAGGTTTGCAAGTACATATTCATATGGAGATCATGTTGAACGGTTCAAATCGACCGTTAGGATTTTGAAAGCTAAAATATTGGGCCGTTGCACGGAGGCCCTCTATGCTACATGTAGCATATTAGCCAGATTATATATATATATATATATATATATAGAGGAGGGATCTAGTTACCACAATTTTGAGTTACAACAAAGTTACCACAACCATTTTCTATATTTTCAAATTTCAAATCGTCGATCCAAACCGTTCAACATGATCTCCACAATAAAATGTGGTTCCAGATCAAATTTTACATTTTTTTTTGAATTTTTTTACTATTTATTAAGATGGGTACAAAATTCAATGGTCTGAATTTGACTATTTTTTGTAAAATATTTAATAAATAGTAAAAAAATTCAAAAAAATGTAAAATTTGATCTGGAACAACATTTTATTGTGGAGATCATGTTGAATGGTTTGGATCGACGATTTGAAATTTGCAAATGTAGAAAATAATTGTGGTAACTTTGTTGTAACTCAAAATTGTGGTAACTAGATCCCTCCTCATATATATATATATATATATATATATATATATATATATTGCTAATCGCATCATATGAGTTTAATTACTCTATCACGTCGCTGTATTGGTTACCTAATTTGGAAGAAGGATATTCAACATGTCCAATAATGAAATATGGAGAAGAAGGCACCAAATTCTAAAAATTCTTGGTAAGTGATAGGCAATAATTAAAGAGATGGGAGTTCAAAAAAGCTATATTTATCCGTAGGGACACATTACATGTAGGTGAGATATTTTATAATGTGCTCTCTCTCCCTCAATTTCACCACCTTGGTCTTTGGTGTATTTATCCTAGGGCTGGGCAAAATAGCTCGAACTCGTAACTCGCTCGTAACTCGCTCGTAACTCGCTCATTTATAGCTCGCTTTAACTCGCTCATTTACAACTCGAGTTAGTTCCAACTCGAGTTGGCTGACTCGTTTAATAAATGAGCTGAGTTTGAGCTGACCCCAACTCGCTCATTTATAACTCGAGTTACATAAAGTTACACAGTCTTGGACACAAAAAATCCCAGAATAACCAAAACCAAACCCAAACTCGGCTCAAACTCGGCTCAAACTCGTTTATAACTGTGTTGTATTGATTTAACTGGTTAAACGAGTTTATAAACGAGTTGTGAGGCAACTCGAGTTGATAACGAGCTGAGTTCGAGTTGGCTCTACAGCTCGTTATTACCATCCCAACTCGAGTTGACTCGCTCATTTATTTAATGAGCTGAGTTCGAGTTGGGGGTAACTCGCTCAAACTCGGCTCATTTACAGCCCTAATTTATCCGTAGGGACACATTACATGTAGGTGAGCTACTCTAGACTTGGATGAGATCCAGGTAAATTTTACTTTTGGTGCTACTCAACTGCCCCCATAGCAACCTTTGTTCTTCTTCTTTTTGGATATATTCACTTTTTAGAATTTTTATGAAATTGGTTTTGCTTGGAGTAGTTATCCACCCTTCAGTACAAGAACGATTTGGCTTTTTTTTTCTGGGGCATTAAACAAAAAATAGAATTTAATTGAATTATGGAATTATGTCAAAAAAATTCGGGTGTGTCTCTCACTTTTGCATTTAGATTTCTCTTATATTCCAACTAAATAGAATAAAAAAATTCTTGGGAGAATTTGAAATTATGGAATAGTGCATTTTCCGCGTGAAATAGGTCCAGCTTACCCGGTTGGTTTTGGAATTCGTATCCTCTGCATTAACGTGCCTTTGGAGTTAAGATCTGGACCGTCAGAGTTATATCATCACTAATATTAAAGGACCCCGTGTGTTATAAGTGTGGACTGGATTGGACCGAAATTAAATCACACGACCGAAAAAATTAACTCAAACGGTACATTAATGCAAAGAATATGGATTGTTGATTTTGTGGAACTGATGAATAGGGTGACATATTTTATATTCCATCACAATTCCACTTATTACTAATGAAACAAGTCCAAAGTTCAGTTGTTGTAGTTATTCTTGAGGATTAATTAAAGAATGAAATTATTTGATAATAATATTATGAGGAAGTTCTAATCTTATAAGTTTTGATGTCACAGAAATGAGGATTTAATATCAAAATATAATACAATCTTATTTTTCATTTGTATTTCTAATTTGAAATTCAAATTTCCAATCAAACATTTATCTTATTCATTTTCATGCTGGACACGTTCACACAAATATTTATGATTTTTAAAATTTATTTTATACTAGATCACCTGGTCAAAAAATAAACGAACATGGTTAATACTGTTAGATATATTTTAACAAGGAGAGTTCAAATGGCTCTATTTTTTGTGCCTACTTACATTATGCCTCTATTTAATTAATTTTATTAACTTAAAATTTAAAACTTACATGTCAAAAGATACCGTTAGATATGATCAAAATTATTTTCTCTATGCACACGTCAGAAATTACAACATTTTGATTTTGTTTTAATTAGTATCAAGAGATTCCAAAAGCACACCAATGTGGATAATTTCTGGATATTAAGTTTTTAACTTTTTGATTCTTATGAAAACATAAACGAAAAGTGATAATTTTTTTGTGCACCTAGAGAAAATAGTGTAGATCACATTTAACTGTTTTATTTTGACATATACATTTTAAAAAAAATATTATTACAAAATTAAGAAGTTGAGGCATGATGGAGGCATTTGAACCTTCCCCTATTTTAATGCATTCATTTAATTGTTGACATCTTCATTCAATATAAAATAAATTTTAAAAATCATAAAATTTTGTTTGGGTTCATCAATGTTTGAATTTAACATTTGAGTTTGAAAATTTTAAAATATAAAAAAAATGAGGGGAGACTTAGTTTTTTGTCTAGTGACTAATTAAGAAGTTGGTTTAAAAGCTGATTGAATGAATGGATGATTAAATTAGGAGAGACTTAACTCCCGTAATACCATTACTATATATATATATTTGAAAGAAAAATAAAAGAGTGAGGTTGTGACATATTTTATGACATGAAATATTTGTGGCATTAGAACATTCCTCATCGCACGCTAACACAACATCAACAATTAATGTATCAATATTTCAAACTATGAAATTTCATTGTCAATCTAAATCTTTTAATCCTCTGTTGGTTGAGAAATGTATCCACATAAAAGCTTATAAAAGTGAAGCTTATTTTATTCAAGATCAATATATGGTTCAATAATGAATGCTCTAGTAATATTTTCCGTCTGAAATGTGTCGCAGGTTTAAAATTTGAGCAAAAGATCTTTGTGAATATTTAAAGTTCAAAATCTCAACCTTCATTTTTATCTAACAAAAATAGCTAATTAAATTTTTAAAATTCTAAATAGTAAGCAGTAGCATGCACATAACGAGGCTGGTGATTATTTTTTTAGAGAATGATAGAGGTTTAATGTTCTAAATTCCAATTCTATTTGGATTTTATTTCTGAAATTTGTCGCGCGGAAAGCATTTGTGACAAATAGTGATCATTATCAGGGCTTGTAATTGTTTTTTTTTTTTTGAAAGGTTGGTAGTGGCTACCAACTATAAATTATTTAGCTAGAGAAATACAAGTACATCAGTTTTCAGTCCACATTTACATCATGCACTGAACACAATCAGCATACACCCAAATGACCATCTCCTTCCCTACTGTGCCAGTTAAACAGCATCGTACCCCCCAGATGTAAATGTAGAACTCTCCAGCGTATCTTCCATCAACAACATCGCACCCACCAGGCATACTCCATGCATATTCGTTCTGACAGAACTCTTGGCGGCACCTTACGTTTTCCGGAGAAAATCACCTTGTTTCTTTGGCGCCAGATGTGCCATGAGGTGCAGAGGATAATGGCGGGGCCTCGCATCTTCCATTCCTGTTTGGCTGTGTTAATTCTGTGCAGGTCTGTCCACCATTCATTAAAGGAATTTTGCACCGGCGGCAAGCGCAAACCCATCCTGAAGGCAATTTCGATCCAAACCTGATACGCATATGTGCAGGAGACTAGTAAGTGACATGCAGTTTCCTGTAATTCCCCTGAGCAGAGGACACAGTTAGCTTCACAATGAATACCCCTTCTATTTAAGACCTCTCTTGTGAGGATTTTGTTCCTTAACAGCAGATACCCGAATATCTTGACTGTTGGAGGGGCCTTACATTGCCAAATCCTGTAGTTAGCATTCCTGACTTTGCCGCCCTCTATCAACTTTTCATAGCCCGACTTGGCCGTGTAGCGGCCATTTGGTGTCCACCTCCAGACTACTCTGTCGTGTGTATTTGAGAAGATAACTGTTTCCTCCGGTGGTGGTCCCTCGGGGTCTAGCTCCTCATATCTAGGTAACCCTTCTCTTAGTGATATGTAACATGATGGAGGCCGCGGAGCCCTGTTTTTCCTTCTCGGGAGGCCGTCCCAAGCATGAAACCAGAATGATATGTATTTGTCGTCGCCTACCTCCCAATTGGTACTCCAGTGAAAAATGTGTTGAATGGTGTGGAGTTGTTTCCAAAAAAAGGAGCCGGTAACATACCATAGTAGCACTTGATTTCTTCTTCTGAGACTGTTGATTATCGTTGTCCAGAGGGATTGGGGGTCATGGTGCAGCCTCCACCACCAACGCATCAAAAGAGCTCTGTTCTGAATTCTTAGATCCGTAACTCCCATTCCTCCCCACCTTGTCGGTAAGCAGACAGTTCCCCAGTTAATGAGGGACATGCCTCTGTCTTGGGTCTCGTTTTTCCCCCATAAAAAATTACGTCTTATGCGATCCATTTTTGCAATGACCCAGTTTGGAATTAAGAAACATTGCATGTAATAAATGGGAATGGTTGATAAAACTGATTTGACCAACTGCAGTCGACCACCCCTTGACAGTAGCTTTTGCTTCCAGCCCTCTAGGCGGCGTTCTAGTTTCTCAATCAACGGAATAAATTGATATCTCCCCGGCTTAGTTACCGTCATCGGCATGCCCAGATATTGTATTGGGAATTCTCCTCTGTCGCAACCCATAATTTGTGCCACCATACTGATTTGCTCTTCACCTAGATTTATTGGAACAAAGCAGCTTTTGGAGAAATTAATCTCCAAACCCGAAATCTTGGAGAAAAGTCTCAGTAATATTTTAACTGTGGCCACTGTTTCCGCGTCTCCATTTGCCAAAATTGCCGTATCATCGGCATATTGTAACGCTATAATCGGGTCTGTGATCCTTGCAGTTATTGAGTTGGGGATTAGTGATCGTGACTGCTGCACCATACGCTGTAAAACATCAGCGGCTATAATAAACAGCATAGGGGACAGGGGGTCCCCCTGCCGCAGGCCCTTTTTATGGAAGAACGGTTGCGTCTGATCACCATTTATGAGCACTCTAGACGAGGCAGAGACAAGGGTATGCTCAATCCATTTGATAAATTTTAGAGGAAAGCCCCTGGCCCGCAGTACCCTCATGAGAAAGGTCCAGTTTACCGAGTCAAAGGCTTTAGAAAAGTCTATCTTCGCAAAGAAAGCACCCCTCTTAGACGAAGAGATGTGTTGGATGAGCTCCCGTGTTGCAATGAATGTTTCGGCAATGTTTCTGTCCTGTACAAATGCCGACTGCTTGGCTGAAATTAGAACCGGTAGCTATCCTCTCAATCTATTAGCCAATACCTTAGAAATCAATTTCGGGATTAGGTTAATGATACTTATTGGTCTAAAGTCTTTAACTTCCTCGTACACCTCCTTTTTAGGGATCATCACAATGTTAGCCAAATTAAAACCTTTCATATCCAGCGTGTTGTGATAGAAAGAGTGGAACATGTCCATAATGCTGTTTTTGAGGAGGTCCCAGTAAGTCTTCAAGAACTCATTGGTCAAACCATCGGGGCCCGAGGCTCTATTATTGGCTAATTGTCGAACCGCGGCGAAGACCTCTTCGCTTGTGAAGTCGCTTTGGATGTCAGCCAATTCCTCCAGCGGTTCATACATGGCAGATGGGTCGAATTCTATAACCGATCCTTCAACTCCCAGAATTCCCTGCATATGTTCAAAAAAAAATTGTTTAATATGTGTCAGGTTGTTTGTTTGAGTGGCATTGTGTGTAATAGCGAGAACGGCATTTCTTCTTAGCCTAGCCGAGGCATAAGAGTGGAAGAATGCCGTATTTTTATCCCCGCTTGTCAGCCACCTGCATCGGGATCGCTGCCTCCAACGGTCCTCTATGATGTTAGAGAGCTCATATGCCCAATTCCGCTGCTGTTGTCTGAAACTGAACTCTTGTTCCGTGAGGGGCCTTTGTTCCTCAATCCGATCGAATTCTAGAATGGCATCCTTACATTGGTTCAGTTCAAGCTGAGCTTTTCCGAAATTCCTTCGGTGCCAGTGTCTTAGATCCTGGTGCAGCTTGTTGGTCATCTCGTTGAATCGGTGCACTAAATCCCGCTCATTCGGGACTTGTCTCGGTTGCCAAATGGTAGCCACTATTGCCCTTACATGCTCATACCCTATCCAGAAATTCTCAAATTTGCATGTTGGTTGTCTAGGCGGCAAGCCTCGGCAAGAAAGGATGAGAGGTGTGTGATCGGAAACAATCAGCTCCATGGCTCTAAGATGTATGTTCGGTAAGGCCATAGGCCACTGATCCGAGATGAACACCCGGTCAAGTTTGCAAAATGTCGGAACCGGTCGCTTGTTGGTCCATGTGAATCTCCTGTTTTCCAAGGCAACATCGATAACTCGTAGTTCCCTTATAACCTGATTAAAGGCACTCATCAGGTTGAAATCCCCTAGGTCTGAAGATTTGTCGCCGTACCATCTTACCAGGTTGAAGTCACCTAATAGGATCCAAGGTAAATGAATAAAACTCTGCAGCGATCTCAGTTCTTGAATAAATGCCATTTTCTGGCTGTCAACACTAGGCCCATAGACGTTTGTTAAAACAAACTCTTCGCCCGTACTTATCTGCTGGAGAATCACCGAAGCGGTGTGTCTCTTGTTCCAACAATTAATGAGCGTATAGCCATGCTTCCATGCTATTATACAACCCCCCGAGGTGCCTATTGCATCCAGACTTACGATATTTCTACAAAAAATGATGGCAGAGCACGAAAGGCATAGTTCAAAATATTTTCATTGAGTTTTGATTCCTGTAGACACACTACATCACATCTAGAGTCCTTTATAACTCTTCTAACAACACCACATTTTGTCCCGTCCCCTAGCCCCCTGACATTCCACGTCATTACATTAATTTTTTTAATATTCATAATAAACTATGAGCAGCAACATGACTCAGCTTCTGGCGGGGAGTACCTATTCGATCTCTGAGTCGAGATCATCTTCAGAGCTTGGGTCGATGTCAATCATTTCATCATCTTGACCCAGTCTGCTCTCGTTCGTCCTCTGATGATTATCTTCCTGGACTGTGCGGTCCACTTCCTCCTGACTAATTCCAAAGGCCCTGGCCATAGTGAGGCTCTGAGCATAGTGAACTTGGATTTCATATAACCCCTCGTTGTTTTTGACACAGGTCATCATTCGGCCCTCTGGCCCATTTTTATGTCGGGCTTCACTGGCTGGCCTCTTTATTAGCCCAGAAGAAGTGGAGGCCTGAGAGTTGCCATTTTTCCTTTTCTGCCTAGTGTTAATCTGAATGGTTCGGAGCGTTGAGCTAACACCCACGTGGTCCTCCTGATTTGTCTCCTTTCGCGTGGCAGTCTCCCGTTGGGGTACGATCTGTTTATTTTTGGCTTGATTCCCCAGCTCTGCTGATTTCCTGCGAGATGCCCTGACAGGAAGGTTCTGTGCGGCGTGCCCCGAGCCTCCATCCTTGTTGGGGTTTTGTGCTATCTGTCTGGCATGTTGATGAGGTGAGTGAAGAGAGCCCTGGTGTTGACCCGCTTCAACTCGCCTACTCAAAATTCGCAATCCCTGATCCGCCCTTGGAGCACTCGCTGGCAACACTTGTTGGTTTCCGGGTGGGCTGTGGACAACCATTGTGTGAGGATGCTCTTGCCCTTCCATTCCTTCCTGTTGCTGCTGGCCAGCCAATTCGGTTGCCGCATCTAATCCCAAACCCTGCTCTGCCATCTGAGATTCTGGAAGTTCTGGAATTTCTGGAAGTTTGTGCAGGATCTCATCAGCTTGATCTTTTGTGGCCTCTGGCCATGGCTGCTCTCTTGTGACCTTAGTGGAAACATCACCGGCAACAATGGCGCGCAGAGCCTCTGGCAGCGAGGACAGCTCTCTCCCTCTGCAGATTTCTCTAATGACCTTCTTGCTCATCGGGATTTGCTCGTCCTCATCATGTCCCCACTCTCCGTCTGATGAGTTGGAAGAGTATCTGTCCGGTCTAGTAAATTTTGGTGGGAGCTCGGGGATATCTCTCGGCGTGTAGATTGTCCCAGTGGAGCATTTGATGGGGTTGATCATTACCACCCGTTCGAGGCCACCTACCATGAGGGAAACCTGTTGGGGGATACGGTTTAGGCTATCGGTGGCCACCACCGCTATCCACCGCTTCAGGTTAGCTGGGTTTTCTGGTGCCAGTGAACCGAGGTACACGCCAAAGTTGCTCACCATTTGGATGACATAATCTTCTCGCCAAAGCAATTCCGGCATGCCTTCTAGTGCCACTAAAACTCGAAAAGATGGTATGACAATGGCTGCTTCATCTAAAGGCGTCCATTTTTGGAATGAATAACCCAGGTCCCATACGTCCACCGGTGTGGCGTCAATAAAAGTTTCCGGGGCTAAGCCGGGTGGTAGGCAAATGAGATACCTACCGCCCGTAAGGATCCCAATGGAAACTTATTCTCTGGAGACCAGACCAGTTCTGGCAGCATAGGCGGCAATGGTGTCCGCGGACAGCTCCATTTGTGGTTCGCCGGTGTGAAGTACCACCGCTCCATTGAGCCGCTGCATCTCCTCAAAGTACCTTTCGTCTCGCGGCAGAAAGACATTAGTTTTGAAAGGCCTGTCTGATGGTAATGCGGGCGGTATTGCCGGGAAAGAGCCCCGTAACATATCCTCAAATTGTTAATTGAGATTTAGTATAATTAATGCGGGCGGTATTGCCGGGAAAGAGCCCCGTAACATATCCTGTCTGATGGTAATGCGGGCGGTATTGCCGGGAAAGAGCCCCGTAACATATCCTCAAATTGTCTGATGGTAATGCGGGCGGTATTGCCGGGAAAGGGCTTGTAATTGTTAATTGAGATTTAGTGGTGAAATTGTAAATTTAAAAGCTTGTTGACTTCCTTGATAAAATCTAATTAAAACTTGCGCCAACCATTTGTGACAGCCACTGATTGTAAATTTGGTGACCCCTTAAGATGGTTTGACTTTGAAATAAAATTGCTGGTACGACACTGAATTGATAATTAATCGCTCACTTTGTTCGATGAACCTGTAGATCAGTACTGAAACAATCTCTATTAATGTTTGACCTACGAAGTATAATTAATGGTTTTTTCGATCAAATTTGTGTCAGTGGAGAATTTGACTTTGGAACCATGACAATTTTTAATTCCCTTTTAGCATTAAATTACATTTCGAGAATCATACGTACCTTGGTCTAGGGACAGAGACCATATTAATATGTGCGAGAGATTGTAGTTTCAAAATTCGACTAAAAAACTATTATAAAATTAAATTAAAATTTGGGAAGTGTTTTTTCTATGAATTTATAGAGTAAGGTTAAAATGCCTCATTGATTTTGTGTCCCATTCATATCTCACATTCTTATTTTAATTTTCAAAGTTCAAATACGATCTGAACCAGTATCTGTCTAAAAAAATAGTAAATGAATTTTAAAAAATATAAAATTTGATTTCCAAGCACATTGTAATATGGAGTCTATGTTGAGCAGTTCGGATCACCTGTTTGGACTTTTAAAACAGAGATAAGAATGTGGGAGCATAAATGGAGCACGAAAATAATATGACATTTTTAATCCTACACGAATTTATATCAGATGGTTCGAATTTGCAAATGCGATCTAAACCTCACATTTAATCCAGTGTCCTACAATTCTGGTATTGTTTGTTAGTATTAAATTTTATTTTATATTTTTTTGTCAGAACTTGATCATTATTTATGACCAGTGAGCAATATTATGAAATAGTGTTCTTGGAAAATTGATGAACAGTAATTATTTTTGAACAATTTGGAATAGTGTTATTTTTTTTTTCTGACAACTTGTATATGGCTTCAACAGTATCGCTTATTTCCTTTTTACTCTTCTTTATTTCTCTCTTGAAAAACAGAATCTCCTTTATAGAATTTCTAAATTTTATTTGAGTATTTTTTAACATCATTTGGACCGGTTGATCAACTTACAAATATGAGTAGAACTAGAGCGTTCTTCAATTCATTAAGTTTCTTTGTGAACTCTAACTCTAAAATTTATCAGATTAGCTTCAAACGATGAATTTGAACCGTTGAAATCCATCTATCTTACGAGTGATGTGTTGCGAAAATTTTAAACTTTCAAATAAATTTAGTATAAAATCAAGCGGTCAAAATTAGAAAGTTTATAAATTAATTTTAATGCATTCATTTTTTGAACGATTTTTTACCACTTGACTCTATACAAAACTAATTTCAAAATTTAATTTTTTTGCATATGGACACATCACTCCTAAGGTAATGGATTTGAATGGTTCAGATTCATTGTTTGAAACCAATCTGATAAATTTTAAAATTGAATTTACATGAGGCTTAGTGAACTTAAGAACACCCAGTTCTACTCTACAAATATACTTTTGAGTTGATCGACTTCAAAAAATTTAAAATGAGCAATTTAAATATTAAATAAAAGCAGGAACTTGTTATTCCCGTTGAAAATTTTCCATGTACGAAATCAACTAAGTAGATTTTTCATGTACGAATTTCAACAAAGATTAAAAGTTGAGATCGGAATAACAGGTTTCTGTTATTCCAAAGAAATAACAGCAGATTTATTTCCTGTGGGAACTGGGAAGGTGTCAACTGTCAAGTCTCCTTAGTCCTTACACGGAAGGAGGGAAAGCCATTCAAATGTGTTTCACAGAAAATCCGACAGTCTCCCCGGTCCATGACGAGATGTGTCAATGTAAGAGCCCACTGCAATACTGGCCCACAACATTGGAATCGCATGGACCATCTGATACCCACGTAACGACGAAAACTATATTCTTGGAATAATGATTGGGACGCATTGGTCTACCACGTCACGTTAATATCATCAAAATGCTCCCCAGTTTTGTAATTTCCAATTTTAGGACCCAACGGTTCCACTAAAAAAAATTATAAAAGACCCTAACAATTAAATTGAAGGAAAAACTTTTCGAACAGGAGGATTCTATTATGTTTTCAACTTAAATTTTAAGATAAAATTATTAGATATGATTTAAATTGTTTTCTCTTTGTATACTTAAAAAATTGCGATATTTTAATATTGTTTTAATTAATATCAAGAGCTTGTAAAATATGCCAATGCGGATAAATTTTGAAGGTTAATTTTCAACTTATTGATTCATATAAAACAAAAATGAAAATGAAAATTTATTATGTGCATATAGAGAAAAATATATCAAATCTAACAGTTATATTTTATTATTTTGATATATAATTTTTAGAATTTTTGTTGTTAGAAAATTATAACGTAGTGAGTATTATGAAAGAATAAAAAATGAAAATATTTGAACCTTTCTTTTCTTTTCTTTTTTAAACTATCGAGTACATATATGATATATACCATGCATCAATTAATTAAGCCATCGTTAATCTCCTTAGTATCTTAATCTCTCAATACTTATTTTTTTATAAGAATTAAGTTTATCCTCCTTTAGTCTCCATAGTGCCATAGTCTTGCATGGATTTTGAACTTCCACATTTATTCGAGGAGCTCTCATTGTTTTCTTTCTTAACATTTATTGCCTTCTCAACTTTCTTAAGAAGCCATTTTCATAATTTGTCATGTACATTGCCTCCTAGATCTTATTACTCGAGCACGGCTAAACTTCAAGGAAGGATACAGTTGCTCGGGATTGAAGCAGTGCATTCAAGACAATGAAAAGCTTCAATTCTCGGCGAGTCTATTGTAGATGGCGACCTGACTTCTTCCATAACAAAGAAGATGGATCGAGAGAATGGAACAGGCAATTGCTCAAGCAAGAGCATTGAATCTATAGTACATATGCATCAATGAACTCTTCCTGGTAAAAAAATGGGTCATTCGATTGCCAATTTGTGGGAAGAAGTCAAAAGGTTTTGTCTGATTATTTGGCAAAGAAAGGTCGATCAAATGGGTGGAGTTATACAAGGCACACTTTCCATGTTCAGAATACAGAGGGTATAACAATTTTGTTTTAAGGGGGTAACAATTAAATGGGTAGTTTAGACTATAAAGAACTGGTACGCACAATTTTTTTTGTATTCTGATTTGTTCAATGGCGGGCTTCAAAGCAATAAAATAAAAGGGTCGATATATGGGCGAAGTGAAGAAAGATAACATAAGAGGGTATAATCGAAAATATAAATATTAAAATGTGTGAATTAACTATAAGGGTAAATAAAAAAGAATTGAAAGAGTTGAAAGGTAAATAAAATATATTGAAGACTTGAGGGATAAATAAAAAAATTAGTAAAAGTTAGAGTGTACATAGAAATTAATCCTAAGAACAATTGTTAACAGTTGAACAATGTTTTTAAATAATTTTAGCATTTATTTTTAGTATTTAATGCCATAACAGGGCATCGCATTGATGTAATTTGACAAGTGAAAAACACAATAAAATATAATTTGGATTTACTCAATTTAGAAGCATTTATGAATCATTTACCAAATTTGAAGTACTATAAGCACTTAAGTGCAAAGATCCAAAAAGCAAAACAAAAAAACAAAAGGACCTTTTTTCCCGCCATTCCACCACCGCTTTCTACGCTGTCGTTTACCTCCGGCCCTACCTTTATCCGTAACCGGTCCCCACCAGATCCGACGGCCGTGATGCATTCACAGTCTCCTGTGGCCGTTGTGGCTAGGACTGGGCAAAATTGCTTGAACTCGTAACTCGCTCATTTACAACTCGAATCAGTTCCAACTCGAGTTGGGTAACTCGTTTAATAAATGAGCTGAGTTTGAGCTGACCCCAACTCGCTCATTTATAACTCGAGTTATATAAAATTACACAGTCTTGGACACAAAAAATTACAGAATAACCAAAACCAAACCCAAACTCGGTTCAAACTCGGCTCAAACTTTTTTATAACTTGTGTTGTATTGATTTAACTGGTTAAACGAGTTGTGAGCCAACTCGAGTTGATAACGAGCTGAGTTCGAGTTGGCTCTACAACTCGTTATTACCATCCCAACTCGAGTTGACTCGCTCATTTATTTAATGAGCTGAGTTCGAGTTGTGGGTAACTCGCTCAAACTCGGCTCATTTACTGCCCTAGTTGTGGCGACTGGCTCACTTGTTCAATCATTGGCAGAGTAAGAAATTACCATGTTGCCCTCATCTTTGTCGTTATCCTCTAAGAGGTTCGGAGGCTCTTTTTCTAGGGTATTTTGGGATTTTTATGTCCAAGTTGGACAAGTCAAAAGAGAGGGAGATCTCTGCCCTAGCTACACTGAGGATGGACGGATAGCAGAGCATGCTTTGGATGTGATCATTCATTCGATTTTTTTATTGTTTTGTTTTGTTGTTAATTATCCTTGAGACTTATTATTAGTTAGGTGGAAAGGCTCTACCATGTCGAAACTACGCCGCAGTAAATTTGAATGAGTAGGTCTAGGTCAGCATGTGTTGGTAGGTGACTTTAAGATCTCATTTAATTTTTTGTAATTAATACGTGATCTAGTTTCTCTTTTTTGTAAGTGAAGTACAAAATAGTTTGAACAATTAGTACGTCCAAATATTGCTTTAAAACAGTAGAGCCTTATCCGAGCAACCCAGCCTTTTTGTGAGCAGATTTTTTCAACCATCAGATCAACTTTAAAACTCGTGCAAACTCAAGTCGCTGATGATAAAATTAAAATGAAGCATATGGGAATTCGTAAAATAGCAATTCGTAACTCCGCTACCTTTTTTCTTCTTTCTCCATTGTCTCCCTGTAATTTTACAAAAAGAGAAGCGAGAAAGAGAAATTCGTGAGATATTGCCTCTCCCATCCCTCCTTGTTTGTTCGCATCATCATCGGCTCATCGCTAGCGCTGGCGCTGGACGCGATCCAGACACCGATGCTGGACGTGATCCCGTCGAGAGTCTACGATGCCTTCGTTTTGCAAGATCTGAAGGTGGTGGTCGGCGAGCCGCATCTCGTACGAGATTCTCCTTAAAGTGGTGGTGTCGTTGTTGGGATTTCACGTGTATGCCTATATGGTGAGAATTTAAAATTTTCCTATCACCACTTGGCTTTATATGACAATAGCAAACAAGATTTTCTTCAACAAACTAAAGTATACTAAATTAATATAAATTAATCTCATCTAATTTATTGCAAGAGAAATGGATGGAAACATTTACCTAAAGAGATTGTCAAATCTCTTGATGAAGAGAAGCCGGTTTTCCTTCTAGATCTCGTGTTCTTCTCGAAAGCGCCTCTTGGTTCACCTTGAACCTAAACAATGAAATTGTACACCTCTTAGATAGATGGATGTGAAGTTCAAGGCTTAGATCCAACCACCTAATGATCTTCAAATTAACAAGCTATTTGATTTCTTGGTGGCTAACCTAACAAGAAGAGATGAGAGAATTTCGGCCTAGGGTTGAACCACCTAGGGTTTTTGCCTTGAGCAAAATTGGGGCTGCTCAAGAGAAATTTCGGCCAAGGAAGATGAGCAGAATTTTTCTCACTTATTTCCTTAATTACACCCCTTAAAATAGGCAAGGGGTTAGGGCTACTATTTGTGTAAAGTTTAAACTATTTACACAAATGCCACTAGCCTTATTTAGCTATTTTATCATCTCTAATCTCATCTTGTGATTGGTTTAATAAATTAATTTATGAATAAATAATATTAATCATCATATTATTCTGTTATGCAATATTCTTATTATTCTGTTATGCAATATTCTTATTATTCTTATAATGGATTCAAACATTATATCAAATAATATTTGTATAACTTCACAAATTTATTTATGATCTAAGCATGTCATATTATGACATTTTTAGTATTTCATCTCATGTATTTTATCTAATACATCATTATGAAATATAAATACTTGTTGTTTCTCTTCAGTTGGTGTGACGGTACAGAGGATCTATGTCATCTTGGCAATAATATAAAACTTTATATTATTGACTACAAGATGTTCTATCATTACATTATAGTTATCCAAACGACATAGTAATCATTTACTCAATCCACTAATTTCGTGTCTATTCTTGTCACATGATATTATGAATAATATACAAACGACATAGTAATTATTTACTCAATCCACTAATTTTGTGTCTATCCTTGTCATATGATATTATGAATAATATGCAAAATAAGATCGTGTCATTCTTGTATTATATTCGTTTTCTTGGTCTCTCAAGTGAATTATAATTATAACTACATCAGTTATATTGCATGCGATATAATTTCACTTTACCAAGGGGCCCAGTAATATCATAACTCAAATTGAGGGACAATGATAATATTAACATATAGATTTCTCCCACACAAGTTGTACATAATGAACTACTATTTTATTTCTATCATAAGATAGTATTTAAATAGCAATCACATTATATACTTCTTATGTGAAAAATCTACACATCTCATATCTAAGATTCCAAAGACACAATGGAAACATTAATGACACAAAACACAATCCATATAATGTTCCATTCATTTAGGTCATGTTCAATATATAAAATACATATTTATATATTCATGTTATTAAATGATAATGTTTTATCAACATTTATAGAACTTCAATGTACTTTAATCGACATAACAATCTTCCTCGGTAATTAATGTTCCTCCTTAATTACCACGATTGTGAACATTTTTAGTGATTAAATATTTCTCATCTTTGGAGTCTATGGTTCAACACCAAGAGCATCTTCTTGAACACTTCCAAAGATATAACATATAAATCTAAAGAAGCATGAATAATAACATTCGTAATAAAATCATGAACCACATATAAATTATTATTAAAAAGATGACTTTCAAAACACACATCCTTCAGTCGTCAGGCAGCACCACACCAGGTCAAGAGGATACACGGTCCTTCCCACTTCCCATCATCTCCTAGTGCGGTTGTTTCCTCTTTGACCTACCAAATTTCAATTAGCCTATAAATTACTGACAAGTGACTAATTTGGATATTTTCGTGTGCTAGTTTGATTCATGCATTTTTTAAATAATTGGATCGATTCATGCATTTTTAGCTTATCAAACCTAATCAATCCCCTAATTGGTACAAAATTCCAACTAAACATAATTGACACAAAAGCATCCAGGTGAATATAGCATCTAAGGATTTTTTGCTGGGAGATATTTATTATCAAATCTACTTCTTTGAGCGATACATAGCAGTAAGGAGTTATTGTACCGATACTATGGTACCAACCCCTTTCACTTTGTACTGAGATAGTTATGTATTTTCGACCTTCTTTCTTTGATTTTACATACATGGCACTGTGGTATTTGAAATTAGTGTTTGTGCGGTTTATATGCACATAAGCACTGCCCTTGCATTTATTTGAAATTTGCTTTGCTTTTTTTTTTGATATGATGCTTGCCTATCTGATAACATTCATGAACTTAATGTATCAAGATGTTAAAGGGTAACTTTATCAAGGATGATATTTCTTTTTGAGCAAGTATCTGGTATTTTAGTCCAGGTTCATTCAAACTGTACCAGTCGTAGCACTGCCTAGGTGGATACTTTGCATTCAATTTTGTAATCATATTGAGCTAATATTCTTTTCTCTTGTTTTTATTTAAGTTGCAGGAAATGGCAAGGCCTTGACGGCGTTGCTAGAAAGGGACTAGGGCAACAATAGTTGTAAAATTAAATTCGGCATTTGAGGTTTAGAAAACTAATTCAGCCTTTTCAGCTAGCACCTTCACAAAATCATGTAATTGAAGGGTGCTGACTGCTTGTGTAAATGTTGTATAGATATTGCAAAGGTTGTATAAATGTTGTTTAGGAAACTAATTCAGCTTTTTTGTGTACATATTGTATTTAAATATTGCAAATGTTAGTGTAAATAAGGCAATTGTTGCAAATGTTATTGTATAAATATTGTAAAGTTGCAAATGTTATTTATCATTTCTGTTATGCTCCAGTATGCTCTTTTCTAAAGAACCTTAACATGATCAATTTTAGTTTTTACAAGTTTGTACTGAATGAGATGAAACATCAAATTTTAAACCAGCACATTAGGCAAATAAAACCAGAGTCAAAAGAATGAAATAAATGAGAAAAATATTACTTGCACATTTAACATATTACTTTTAGCCATCCAGATTTCTAAAACAACATTTAACATACCAAAATATTACTATTAAAACCTCTACAAAATATAACCCAACAATTCTCCTATACTAAAATATACCTTCACATTTCACATATAACAAAATGTAATCCCTTACGGCCTTACCTATACCAAAATTCACATAGTTAAATACGACCTAACCAGTCTTCAATTTCGTGCATGTTTGGGCATTGTGTCATGTTTTCAAGTGACAATTTGAGCAAGTCCTCATCTTTTTCTCAATTGGATGTTTATGCCTTTGAGGTTTTCTCCTTCCCTTGCATTGTGATTGAGGGGGATCTCGATAGTTTCTCTTCACAAGCTTCACCACTTTCGATAAGGTGCTTGACAGTAGGGGCTTCAACATGCTCGGTTAACATGTCACTCTGCATACCTTTTGCAATTTCATCTAATTCGTTGTACCATGTTTCAAGCTTTGTACTAGCAATGGTGTACAATTCTAACTCTTCGATGGTCAAGCTCAAATTAATGCAAGTTTGTAAGTCCTTTTCGAACTCTTTTTTATGCTGATACAATGCTCCTAGTTTGTCTCTTGCTTTCCTCATAACATACCATTGGCAACATCTGTGCTTTGTATTTGGAAAAACCTTGGCTATTGCCACTCTCATTGCCGGGTCTTGGTCAGTGATGATAACATTCGGGTGTTTCCCATTCATTGCCTTCAAAAAGGTTCGGAATAACATTTGAAAGTGTCTGCCCCCTCAGCCCTAATTAGCGCACAACCAAAAAATATAGATGACTAATGATGATTCACTCTAATAAAGGGACTGCAAGGAATATAACAGCGGTTGGTATTGTAAGTCGTGCTAAACACTAAAACATCACCAAAAGCTTGGTATGATCTCCTTGACCTTCGGTCGATCCAAAAAATATTTTAATTGTTTGGTTATCATCAGGCTCTATTTCAAGAAGAAGTCTGGATCTCTTTATTGCAATGTTTTGAAGTACTTGAGTGATTTCTTAACGTCCACACCAACAAGCTTTCTATTCTCTTTAACAATCTCATTACTCAAATATTTCTTCGAAAAAAGAACATTATGTTGACCATCCTCCTTCTCGATGATTGCCTCATAAATCTTTACAGGAGCTACATTTTGGTTGCTCAAAATAGTAATGCACTCTTTTTAGTCATCTCTAATATGTGCATGAGACTTAAAATATCTCTTCTTCGAAGGACTTTGGATAATCTCGTGGTTGTGCTCTTTTCTAAATGTGTTTACCAACAATTTTCTATTTGATTGTAGACTTATGCTCATTAGTGTTTTGCAATCTGTCTTTCAAAATGAGATTGCTTTTTGAGGTGTCTTCTCAACCGTCCCAACCCTCTCTTGTTTCTGACGTTTTGATAATCCTTCGTTAGAGCAAACAAATCTTTGACTAATTACTTTTTTCTCTCATGTATGAGAATGGTCCTTTTGTGCTTTCCGAATACAAAATCCAGTTTTGAACCCATAGTTGTTGTAAAATTTGTAAGCAGCATCGATACTATCAAGCTCCATGCCAACAAAGGGCTCAAAACATTGGTCCAGCGATTCCTTGATTTGTTCATTTTCAAGATAGAGTTCAACAAAAGGCTCAAAACATTGATCGATTGGTTCCTCGATTTGTTCAATTTTAGGATAAGGGTCAATAAGTTGCTCCTGTTCAAATCATACAAAGATACATCAAATTTTAAATTTTAAATAATTATTTAAACAGCATTTATAGTTTCAAATTCAGTACCAATGAAGCTTACCTTGATCTCTATATCTTCGTCTACATCTCCAGCAGGGACTAAGGACTCCTCAAACGAAATCATGTTACTTGAGGGCTAATCAAATGACAATTCTCGTGCAACATCCATTCTTCCTATATTATGCATAGATTTTGTTGCCAACATTCAAAGAGTGAGTAATTATAATAAGAACAATACTAAAAACAAAGCAGCAAAGAGTACGCAAATATAAAATTTTTTATCAAGCAAATAATATTAATCTAGCAAACCTTATTGATAAAAAACAAGTATACGAAAATACTAACTGTCGTAAAAGTGATGTCAAATAAACCGGTGACACAATACAAGCTACTAAACCCTAAGAAGGATTGTATTTGCTGATTTTTTTGTTGGTCCGACACAACAACGACTGATACCCTACCAGTACTGGTACGACACAACGACGACAATCAGTGGGTCGCTGAGAGAGAGAAAGATAGAGAGAGACCTTACTTGAGTTGAGAACTTAAAGACCAACAATTTAAAGGTTCGAGAATTAGGGTTTCTGAAATTTTGAGGTACGAGCTCTAAGAATGATTGCGGAAGGAAATGAGAGGCAGCAGCGAAGAGTTTGCCTCACTGTCAAGAGAGTCGTCGGGTGAGCCGATGTGGTGCGAATGAACAATGAGGGAAGGGAGAGGCAATATCTCATGAATTTTTCTTTCTCACTTCTCTTTTTGTAAAATTACGGGGAGACAATGGAGAAATAGGAAAGAAGATAACGGAGTTACGGATTTCTATTTTACGAATTCCCTTCTGCTTCATTTTAATTTCATCATCAATGCACGAGTTTTAAAGCTGATCTGATGGTTGAAAAAATCTGCTCACAGAAAGGCTGAGTGAGCACGTCACACCCTAGCCTTACTCTACTTTATATATATCACAAAATAAGCTGGGTTACATAAAATATTATATTTTCTTTAATTAGGGAATTAGAATTTCAAGCGTAATGTCAAATTTGTCGATCTAATTAGATTTGTGTTTAGGTATGGGAGCAAGGATTTTTTTATGGGTATCAGATCAAGTTCGGTATGATGTTAGATCTAAACCGTTTGTTTTCTGTTAAGATTCGCACATATAAGTTATATTGTAAACTAAATTTCAATTAGACGTGTGAATCTTAACGAGGCGATTTATAATAGTCCTTTTATCTCAAACATAAAAATTAGATAAATAGTCATCTCATCTCAAACATAAAAAATAGATAAAATATAATTTGACTAGCTTTTTATTTGTTTAGATGCAGGTTAAACTAGCTAATACCACACATTCTTCAAAATGACTTATATTTATTATAATCAGTACTAAAGAAATAGATTAGATATATGCCCCTAAATATTTTTGTAAATCGAATTAATCAATATTGCTATATGACTTTACATAGATTTATCCATTTTCAACTTATGAAAAAAGAGTAAATAACACACAACTCCTGTGAAACTCCCTTCCCACCCTTGTTTTATTTTATTGGAAAATTCAGTGGTTACAAAAGAATTATTTCAGCTTAATCGAATTGATAGCAACAACCTCTAATATAACATTTGCGCTAGAGGTCTACATCTTGCTTATTTCCTAATTCTTCTCTTTTCTTTAATTGTTTGATTTCCTAAATATTACATTGAAGATTTATAACCAAAAACTGTCATAGCAGAAAGTTTCCTTCTACAATAGAAAATTTCCTTCTACAAGTTGCCTTGTGCGCCACTTCTCTTTAGATCTTTTGTGACTCACGTTAACACTCCCGCTCAAGTTGGCATGTAGATGTCTTTCATGCCCAACTTGACAAGTGAGTCATGAAAGATTGTGCTAGAGACCCCTTTTGTCAATATGTCTGCAAGTTAATCCTCGGTTCTCACAAAAGGAATGCAGATGACCTTTTCCTCCAGATTCTGTCTGATAAAATTTCTATCAACTTCTATATGCTTGGTACGATCATGTTGCACAGGATTCTGAGATATGGAAATTACAGTCTTATTGTCACTGAAAACCTTCCTTTCTTCTTTGGGTTTAAATCCAAGTTCACTCACAATTTTTCTCACCCATATTAGCTATTGTAGCCCTTTAGCAATGCCTCTAAATTCTGCCTCAACGCTAGACAGTGCTACTACATTTTGTTTCTTACTTCTCCATGTCACTAAGTTTCCACCAACAAATGTAAAGTATCCAGAAGTTGATTTCCGATCGGTTATATCACCTGCCTAATCCGAGTCTGTGTATCCCTTAATTCTTAGATGCCCATTTTCTTAAAGTAAATACCTCTTCCAGGTGCTCCTTTCAGATGTCTAAGAATTTGAAACACAGCTTCCATGTGTTGTTCACTAGGAGCATGCATGAACTGACTTACTGCATATGCAATATCCGGTTTGGTATGTGACAGATAAATAAGTTTACCCACTAATCTTTGGTACGTTTCTTTATTTGCTGATACTTGGTTAGAGAACTGACCCAACTTGACATTTTGTACAACTGATATATCTACTGGTTTGCAATCAAGCATCTTAGTTTCAGCAAGTAAGTCTAACACATACTTATGTGGAGATAAGTATATACCTTCCTGAGTTTGCGTAACTTCAATTCCAAGGAAGTACTTTAGTCCTCCTAAGTTCTTTATTTCAAATTACTGAGATAACCTTTCTTCGAGGCTTTTGATCCCATCATGGTCGTCCCTAGTGATTATCATGTCATCAACATAAATAATCAGAATTGTAATCTTCCCTTGTCTTTTCCTGTAAAACAGAGTATGGTCAGAATCACTTTGAGACCATATCCTTTCATTGCATTACAAAATCTCCCACACCATGCTTTAGGAGACTGTTTCAGTCCATATAGTGCCTTCTCCAATTTACACACCAGAGATTGAGAACCTGAGTAACTATATCCAGGTGGAATATCCATGTAAATTTTCTCCTCAAGATCGCCATGAAGAAATGTATTTTTTTACATCAAACTGGTATAAGGGCCAATTAAGATAGGTGGAATATCCATGTAAAGTTCAAACAGACGATCCGAACCGTTTAACATGATATTCAGGTTAAAATATGATTGGAGACCAAATTTTATATTTTTTAGAAATTTTTAACTATTTTTTAAGATAGGTACAAAATCATTGTTTTTAGATGGTCCACAATTTCCTGAAAATAGTGATTGTGTACCTATCTTAAAAAATAGTAAAAAAATTCCAAAAAATATAAAATTTGGTCTCCAATCATATTTTAACGTGGATATCATGTTGAGCAGTTCGGATTGTCTGTTTGAACTTTGAAATTGAAGATAAAGATGTTGGGGTACGATTAAGGCATGAAGCAATGGGACATTTGAGCCCTCATCATTTCTCTGTAACTTAAATTGATAATATATTCAGTTAGTAAAACTACAAAATATCACCGAGAACATTTAAATTGATAACATTTGTCTATTTCTCTCTCAAAATTCCACCAAGAAATACTCAAATTCGCTAATGTCCTCAATCACCACTGCTTATTTTAAATCTGAAAGTTTCAATCGCTAATTCATTGTTGTGCCTACGCTCTCTCACCACATCTCCGTGTTGCGCCCATCTCACCTCGAGCAACGCCCCTCTTGGCTTACCCCTCTTCAGGTTATTCTCTTGAACCCTGTCCCTTTCTACTTTCTGGCACCTTCAACATTTTGTTTATTGATTTGTAAATATGTACCTCAATCAATACTTAAATTGATTTGTTGAAGTGACAATTTTATTCACTTAAATTGACTTTGTTTTTCTTCAGCTTTTTATGGTTACTCTTTCTTTCTCAATCTTGTGGTTATGTTGGCTTTTTTGTAAATTAGCCAATTGTGATACCTTGTTTATCTCATAAATAAATAAAGAGGTACTTATAAAAGCAATCTAAATTCTAAGTGATACATGTGGTACTCTCCATTTAATATATTTTATTATTTAAATGGAGAAACTTTTAAAACGAGGCAAATATATATTTTTTTCTGCCCAAACATGATATTAACTCATTGTTCTCTCAAATATAGAAGGTAAATAGAGAAATTTCTGAAATGAGGGCCTCAAAATGCATCCACTTCTCAACTGTCAAAGAAAACCTAAGTTTGTCCAAGAAAGTATCATGACGATCCTACACTTTGACCAAAGATCACTAAGTATCCACCTAACAAGTGATTAAAGTTAGAAGACAGTATTTACAAAAAGGTTCTTCTCAACCAAAATATGTAGATTTTAAACAAATTGAAATAATTGGTTTGATGCGCATGTTCAATCTGAGTTGGTTTAAGGACTTTGGGAGTTGGTTAAAATACAATGAACATGATGGAGGAGCATATTGTTTGTATTGTTATTTTTTAATGAGAATAAACAAGATGGTGATAAATTCATAACTAAGAGGTTTAAAAGTTAATAAGAATGACATATGACTTGGACATATTGGTAGGCCCAATAGCTTACATAACCAAGCAATGAAAAAGCATGATGCTTTGGAAAATCAGAAACTATCAATTCAGACCTGGCTTACTAATCAAACTGAGCAATCAAAACATGACTATTGTTTACAAATGAAGATGTTAATCACTACGACGAGGTTATTGCTCCATCAAGGAGTACCTTTTCGAGGACATGATGAATCTAAAAATTCTCATAACAAGAGAAACTGTCTTGAGTTCTTAAAATTTTAAAGTCAATGAAGAGGTAAGTACGGTGGTAATGAAAAATACTCACAAAAACTTAAAAATGATTTGTCGTGAAACCCGAAAGAACATCGCTAATGCCTTAGCTAAATAAGTATAAAAAGCCATAACCGATGATGTTGAAGTTGATTTATTTGATATTTCGGTGGATGAATCTTGTGATGTTTTAGATAAAGGGAAAATGACGGTTCTTTCACATTATGTGGATAATAGGGGTTCAGTCTTGGAGCGATTTAATGAAATTGTGCATATCTCACACAACTGCTTCGTCTTTTAAAGAAGCAATTTGTACCTTGCTTTCCAGTCTCAATTTAAGTTTGTCACGAGGACAAAGGCAATGATATAACGGTGCAAGTAACATGCGTGGCTCATTTGAAAGTTTGAAAAGTTTGATCTTGAGAGAAAATTCTTCAGCACATTACATCCATTGTTTTGCCCATTAACTTCAATTGGTTCTTGTTTATGTAGCAATGTGTGATGATGATGCCAATTGATTTTTTTTCTGACTCAATCCTGCAATATTGTTGAAGGTTCAGCAAAATATTATGATTTGTTTTGAGAAAAGAAGGCTATGAAGATTATTGAATAATTAAGTCGCGACAATTTCAAAATTGAAAAAAGGTTGAATCAAGAGCTCAGTGTTAGAAGACCAGGTGACACTCGTTAGGACTCTCATTACAGGAGCATTTTGAACTTGATCGCTACTTTCTCATGTGTCATTGAGGTGCTATAAATTGTTGGAGAAAACATACCAAAGTAAAAGCAAAAAACCAAAGCAAATCGACTTATAAAATTCTTACAAGATTTTGACTTTGTTTTCCTCTTGCACTTAATGAAAAATGTGTTAGGAATAACAAATGAGCTTTCTTTAATACTAGAAAAAAAAGATCGAGACATTGAAAATGTGATGTCTCTTGTGAAAGTCGCAAGCGGTCCAAATGACCGCTTACAAGTATTGATAGATGATGGATAGACATGTTTATTAGATGGAGTGTCTCCATTTTGAATGAAAGAAATCAACATACCCAAACATGGATGATAGATTTCTTCTTCAAGGTAAATCAACACACAAGGCTCCTCATATTACTCGTCTTCATCAGTACCGAGTACATATATTTGGGGCCATTATAGATACACAATTACAAGAGCTCAATAGTATATTTGACGAGATAAATTTATAATTTCTTCTTTGTGTGGCTTGTGTCAATTCAAGAGATTCATTTCGAGCTTTTGACAAAAAAAATAATTGGTGAAATTGATTTCATTCTATCATAGAGTATTATTCAATGTTGGTCTTCTAGCTCTTTCCAATCAGTTAGAGAATTTCATTGTTGATGTGCGCACAATAAACAAATTCTCAAATTTGAATGAGTTAAGTGAACTAGCTAATGTTATGGCACAAACCAACAATCATAGAGCACATCCTCATGTTTTTGCTAAAGTTGGCATTGATTTTAACGTGGCAACTTTTGTAAAGAGAGTATTTTTCGTAATGAAATTCATCAAAGACAATTTGCGGAATAATATGTGTAATTAATGGATGAATGATTTCTTAATAGTTAATAACATATGCAGGGAAATGATTGTTTGAGGGAGTCACTGATGATGTCATCTTACGTCGTTTCTAGAAAATGAGAACTCAAAGAATGTGATAATGAATGTGAAATTTGAAGTGTTAAAAAGCATTTTGGTCCCTTTTTGTTGTTTATTAATAGATATTGTGTTTTCCTCTCTTTTTTTGGAGATGGGACATTATTGGACTATTGAAGTTTTTAAGAATGTAAATGTTAAAATTATTCTTATAAACTTTTATTAATTTTTAAATGTTTTTAATTTTTTTTAAATTCATTAAATGTCTCCCTCCGTCTCTGTTGAAATCAAGATGTATTTCCATTTGATTAAACTACATGACATCTATCAATAGTTACGTCTTAACTTAAATTGAGAAGTGTACATTGATACAGAATTGTGTACATTTCAACATTCCAAGATTGATGTTGCTGTCAAAATTCAATCGTGAATTAGTCAGACTCATTATTTAGTGAAGACCAAACCATCAATCAAATATCACGACAACCTACCATAAAAATTATGTCACTTGTCACCATATTAGCTGTTGTTATCACATTGTCCTCAAATAGGGGGAATGGAAACAATCTTAATACTTGTATGCCGGTGTATAAATACGTTAGATCTCACTGTAAATGTCACTGTTGTACAATACGTTCTAACTCACTGTAAATATTACCACAGTTGCTGTACAATACATGTATTCTTGAAAAAATTGACATAGATTTGAGCCATTGAAATATAATGTAGAAACAACTATTAATTTTTGTGAGATAAAAATAGAGGTAAAATATTATAACTTTAAATATTCACAATTAATTCTTCATTCGGATTTTAAATTTCCAATTAATTCTTCATTCAGATTTTTAATCTACGACCTTTTATTTCAAAAATATAATTTTAGCTACTAGATTAAAGATTAAACCTCAATCTTTGACAAATCTGATTGGTGAGCGATATGGATCAAATTCATTACTCAATCGTGGCAGTGCTATACATTCACACCCAGAAAACGGAGTAGGTTTGATGGGTTCTATGACTGTCCAATCCGCTATAAGATTGTGCGCACAAACATTGATACGAGCACGCACAAATATTAAAGCAGGTCACACAGATCTATAAGCAGATTAGACGGTCCTGGAGTCCATTAAATCTAAAGTAGGTCCGATAGGAATCAAACCTACTCGGCAGTCCTCACCAAACAACCATGAATTTGTTAGGAAACTCTTATGATGGATAAGTTCGATTAAACCAAAATCATTGATTCAACTATGAAGCAATATATTAGAATTTGGCTGAAATATTTAAATAATTCCAAGACCAAAGGCCACCTCTTCCCTTTGGTTTCAAGACATTTTTTATTTTCATTCCATTTCCCAACTTGTTCGTGATGCGCCATAACATCTTTGTCTAGTCGAAAAACACAACATTTTTGTTTAGATTTGACAACAAAAGCTAATTTTGTTAGATTCCTATTACATTTTGGTTTTCTGTTTTTGGTCTTGGATGGTCTTCACAAAACTATTGCTTCTGTTATACAAGATTTTTTACTCGATCAGTTAAATTTCAAGGGCGCTGCTATTTTAAGTGCTCATTTCAAAAAAATCAGCGCACAGAGAAAATCTGCAGCAGTTATACCGCTTTTGACCATAGTTAATACTTTCCAAAATAATTTGTCTAAATTAATAATCTTTATATAAATGAAAGTGTTTAATTAGAACAACGGAGCAAGCTAGCGTCTTTTTTTTTGTGGAAATTACTATTGACAAGTACAACTTTCCGAAATTTTCACTCATATGATGTTGAATATATTTTAATGAAAATGAATAAAGTAGTAGTCAAATTAAATTACATAAAGAATTGAGTTTTCATTAAAGTAGAACTATGATGTTTTTAAGCTCAATGAAAGATGGGTGAATTTAACTCCAAAATCTATTGGAATAATTTCAAATGATGGATCTAAACCGTTGAAATCTATTTATTTCATGAGTGATGTATTTATATGTTAGATTTATAAATTGATTTAATCTGAAGTCAAGTTGACAAAAAGGAGGGGGCAGGGGGTTTGTAAGTTAATCTTAGTAAGTTCATTTTTTATCATTTTTTACTGCAAGACTATATATTAAATTTATTCGAAAATTTATAAGTATGATATGTAAACACACAACTTGTGAAGTAGATTAGTTTTATGGGTTTGGATTCGTCATTTGAGATAATCTGATAGGTTTTAGAGCTATGGATTGCTTTAATAAAACAAAAGATTGTTTTAGATTGATTTTATTTTGATGAAAGTGTATATAAATTAATACTAAATGCGGCTTTAACTATTTTATTATTCTAAGTACTTGTTGCATCTTAGATACATCAAAACTTTTTATTTAAAATAAGAAGATAATTAAGCATGTAAAAATATAATTTACTCAATAAGATTAAATGATGAGAGATGGACAATCAAACAATTAAAAACACAGATGACATGAATAATAAGCTTGAAAACTCAATTTTTTTATGGACTTTATTTGATAGTAGTATATTATTTTTATTACTTTTTATTAAATATTACATTCAATCATGTGAGTGGATGCTCTATAAAAATATATTTCATAATAAGAGTTTCTATATAAAGACGCATCTATTCCATTAGGAAGCTTACCAACTATTTTATTATTTTCATTAAATACTTTTATATAAAATAATTAAGTGTAACAAAATAATTTGAAAAGTATTAATCAAGGACGAAGCGGCAAAAAAAATTCTGTGTGCTCAATATTAAAAAATGAGCACTTAAAATAGCAATGCCCAAATTTCAAATAATGGTGTATTTTGAAAAAAAAAAAATACTGGGAATAGAAACTATGCTTTTTGAAAGGTGTGTTTCCCATTGAGGCAAGGCACCCTTGATTCAAAATATACGGCATATCCATTCTGGTCCCATAAAACTGGAGAGCAAACTGATCAAGTCATT
This sequence comes from Carex myosuroides, assembly GCA_028015225.1. Taxonomy (NCBI): domain Eukaryota; kingdom Viridiplantae; phylum Streptophyta; class Magnoliopsida; order Poales; family Cyperaceae; genus Carex; species Carex myosuroides. The sequence continues at coordinate 8,868,126 of CM051488.1, forward strand.
ACCTGTGATACGTCTCCAGTTATATGTTAACCGGAGAGGAGAGTGAATAAAACAAAGCCACCTTCATTTATATATAACGATCCGTTGTACTCTGGATAGTCCCATTCGTTCTTCTGCCCCCCCCTCACACACTCTATCCTTCGCTGTATTTGCAAAATAGCCTCCAAATCGCACCACACTCCGACGATCACCGGAGATCCGTACAACAATGGCCTCCGCAGTTGCATCTCTGAGCTCCCCACTCTCCCATCCCTGGATGAGCCCCCAAATCTCCTTTAGCAGTGACAAAACTGAAATGTCGTCAAATGTGAGCCCTGCCACCACCACATCCCTTTCTCCTCCGATCTCCTCTCTCCCCGCCACGTCATTGTGTCCTGCTCCTGACAAGGACTTCATTGAGTTTGAGTTTCCGCTGGATGATGATCCGGCCAAGATGATTTCAGCCGACGAGCTTTTCTCCAAAGGTAAGCTCCTTCCTCTCCAGCCCCATCGCGCCTCTGTTGACAACTGCGGTGAGATCCGACCGCCGGTTGCCATCATATCTCGTCCTTCTCCGGCGATCGCCTTAGAATCGGACCCCTACGTGTTCTCTCCCAAAGCCCCAAGCTGCTCCAGCCGCTGGAGAGAGCTACTTGGTCTGAAAAAGCCTCAAAACAGCCCGACCAAGTCCGATCTTTCTCAGAGGAATCCTTCCTCCCTCTCGAAGAACTCCACATCTCATTCGAACCCTATTCCTCCTACTTCCGTAAGATCCTTAAAATATTTTATCCATAGAAACACCAGATCCGATTCAGCTCTCAGCATACCATTACTTCACCGGGATTCGGATGCGGATTCTGTTTCAATGTCTGCCCGTTTATCCGTCTCCTCTTCCTCCTCGTCCGAGAGGAACGAGCAGGATATACCCCGTCTTTCTCTAGATTCTGACAAAATCCCGCCACGTGTCAGGATGATCCGGGCTCGTTTGGAAGCAGCTCGGGTGGGTCGAAGCCCAATTAGAAAGTCAAATAACAGCGTGACGCTGGTCCCGCCTGTCAGAGATGCGTCTGTTGATAGCCCGAGAATGAACTCCAGTGGTAAGATTATTTTCCAAGGGTTGGAAAGAAGCTCCAGTAGCCCAGGGAGTTTCAACGGCGGTCCCAGACCTGTCCGGCCGAGGAATGGAATGGAGAGATCGTACTCGGCTAACGTGGTTCGGGTTAGCCCGGTCCTTAATGTGCCTGTTTGTTCTCTGCGTGGTTCGACCAAGTCCGGTTCTGTTTTTGGTTTGGGGCAGTTGTTTTCGCCCCAGAAGAAGGATCGGGATGGTTCTTTGACCGGTTCAGGCTCTGTTCGACCTGGGTCGTCTCTGGCTCGAACTGCCTCCCGGGCAAGGGTTGAGAAGGTTGTTTCTTCCGGTTAAAGAGATTAGAAAATGGGGTTGTTTTGCTGTTTTGGATGACGGGTCGAGTTGATTCTTTTTTAAGAGAAACAGGTCGAGAATTAACCGAAATTTATTTTAGGCTTTAGAAGGTTTTTTAATTTCTTTTTGTTTTTCTATTATTATTTTTTAACAACCAATTGGTTTTGGTGCTGGTGCATCTTTTTTCCGCTCTCAATGGCGTGTAAATATTTTGTTAATTTGTCTGATTTTGCTTGTTATTAACTTAATGAGAAGATTAATTTCTTTTATAATTGTGAAATTTATGTTGTACATTGTTTGTATCTACTCAGTGTTACCTGTGCGTTATTTCTTTTAGACCAGTCAAACTGGGCATCTCCATTTGGCATTAATCTGATCACTGTACGCCATGAGCGCTTAATGCTTAGAAACCCGTGAATCCAAGTCTCGAATTAATTTACTTTTTAGTTTTTACATTGGTCAGTATTTTTTTTCCTTTTGTTTTACATTTTAACAATAGTTTGACGTGGTGCCGTTAGAGACGATCATTGCTGTACACAGTAAACACTGTTTGCTAACGGGAGCTGGGGAGAGAAGGCGCAAGATAGTCTCCTTGGCACTGCTGTCATCGATATCCGTACAGTCGTGCCCATGTGAGCACTGCAGCGTTGCTCTGAGCCCCTGATAAATACGGACAAGTATCCTCATCAATACTGTAAAAGATTCTCTTCACTTCTGAGATTAACTCCCAGCCGCTTTGAGATTCGGGCTAGCGCAGGTGCAGTATTATTGAGCTTTGAGATTCGTGCCAAGTTAAAAAGAACGGTCCAGATCCAGTAATTGTAAAAGATTTTCTATTACAGTACCACGGACGATCTCAATTCAATAAATACACCTCTTGCCTAAGAGCTTGAATTATTTTAATAAATAATAATTAAAAAAAATATTTTTACCAAACTAACATGATTACTTTTGTTTTTACAAAAACTATAAGAACCGAAATATCTTTTCGGTCCTCTATTTATTGAATTGAGCAAACATTTTGAAAATTATATCGCGGCAACACCCCGTTACTCTATTTATTGAATTGAGCAAACATTTTGAGAATTATATCGCGGCAACACCCCGTTACAGTTGGAGAGCAGAGACCTTATGATATGAATAGGTACAATTAATTTTTTTTTGAAATTTAGAATTCGGATCCAGTGATGATATGGATTTTATCTTTTTTGAAATTTAGAATTTAGAATTTAGATGATTCATATCCAGTGATGATTCGGATCCTATTGACAATTTGAGATTTGGAATTAGAATTCGGATCCAGTGCTGATTCGGATTCAGTGATGGAATTTGGAATTTAGAATTTGGATTTATTAATTAATTAATTTAGTAAATAGTTAATTTATTTAAAATTTTATTTGCAGGTATCACAAGTATATGGATTGGTTCTTTAAAAACGGCATGTTATCGGCTTACCCAAATCAAATAATGAAGAAATTCTGAGTCAGCCAGTGCCAGAACCGGAAGGAGACATAGGAGATCTCGGGTATGTCTTAGATGCCATGTTCCAAGCTCGTACCGTAAGTATTTTCTTCTCTTTTTAATATATCATTTCATTTTATTTACGAACTATCTTTTAAATATATTATTTTCTTGTAGAGATTCCGCTTCTTGAAAAACACTGCAAAAGGAATTAGTATGGTAAAGACATCTGGACAGAAGGCTTACAAACTTCAATTGCTTGAGACTAGTCGCGATATTCTATACGATCTTGGGCATATCGCACTGTTCAGAGCCATGGTCGAGAAGACCGGACTTCTATTTGATCTAAAATATATACATATCAGTGACGATTATCTAGACCAATTTCCGAGGGATCCAGAGGTCCAAGTTCCTCAAACGACCGCCGACGATGTTATGGCCGGACGTTACCACTAGCTTGAATCCATAATCATAGACGGGCGTAACCTAGGAGATGAGGGGTCGCCATCAATAGTGGTTCCTCTTCAACGGAAGACTAACAAACTCAACAAATTTAGCCACTCGAAATTCATTAATCCTAGAAGCAGAGAAGACACAAATTGACTTAGTGTATGTTTTGTTTAGTATATGTCTACGTCTCTATTTGAATTGCGCATGATCTATTTAAATTGATTTAGTTCAAAATGCTACGTCTCTCCGACTCTATTTAAATTGCTACGTCTCTGACTCTTTTTAGTTCATTACAAGAGTATTCAGTGCCACTCGGCTTACCCTCTATTGTATAAAACGACTCAAAAAAAGAATAAAAAATAATTTCTTTTGCTTGCATGTCGAGTATGCTCTCTATATCCATAGAATTAGTTTTATTGTATTAATAAACCAGCAATAACCAGCTCCATCCCTCTTAACCAGCTCCATCCCTCTCTAAATCTTGTTATATGAAGGCTGAATCATTTTGTGCACATTTCTAACTGCAAATCGACATACTTTTATTGATATCTCCAGGTCTGTCATAAGACCAGGTTTGATAATATCTGCAATCATTATGGCAGTCATATGACTACTGTCTACTGTACAAGTAATACTATAACAACTGTGCTCGTATGAGTTTGTTGCAATTGTCCAATTGTCCGTCTCAGTAGTTTTTGCGTATAACTTCCATGGACACCCGTCCGCTCAACATATAACCACATAGGCACTACGATTGCTCTGGATTTGTTGTAATTCTAGGTTATGATCCATGGCAAATCCACTCAACTTGGATTTAAGATCGGCTTTGGATTCGAACATCTATCCCACCGAAAATTGACTACCTAATTTGGGTGGATTACCAAAAAATGATTCATCCTTGTAAGACATCGGCACATCGTCATTAAATGCCGGACAATGATGCTGCAATCCCCGATTAATAAAGAGAATAGACGTTTGCCACTCCTTCATTACATCTTGCATCCTAATCTCATCCTCAATTTCGGCCATATCATCTTTCCCGACAACCGAGTCACCAAGGTCAGAGTTTGTGTCTGAGCCAATATCATTATTCAGTTGGTCAAAATAATTATGCAAATCATCCGGTACTGATATTTCGGGGGTTCATCACAATATATGGGTGAATCAGGCATCGGTATGTCTCTACTACTTTCAGGTACACTACCCTGGTATGGATCATAATTGGTTTGACTAACAACTGGTACTGACTCAACCACTAATTCAAGAAGTTTAAAATTCAGTACCGGAGTGGCATGTCCAAGCACCATATGCCATATCATTTCGTGGTCTATGTTAAATAACTAGTATTTTTCTGCTGAGTCAGGTGGTGCCGTGTTCAAATGTGCCCTGATTGTCAGATCGAACTGGCCAGGGAGCAAATGAATGCCAACATATATATGTCTTCTTAGCTCATCAAGACTGGTTGAGTTAGTAACAGGAAATGTGCAGGTCGGTGCGTCTAAAATTTCGCATCTGTGGTACACATTTATTAATACTTGAGACATTTCCTGAACAAAATATTTCACAATCAACATTCGATATCATTTTTAATTTTACAACCTAAAATATGATCATAATTAAAAAAAAATTACTACAATCTTCAGACGAAAGCTAAAAGCACAATGAGGAGCCGATATGTACATGACAGACTTCCTAACACTCGAACTGTGGACCTCCGTTTTCAGCTGGAAGAAGAAAAAAAATGGTGGCTGAGAGTTGGAGGGAGAAGACGGGTATTTATAAGCAAACCTTTAAAAAAAAAAAAAAGTTCGGACCGAAATGCCATTTCGGTCCCGGCTAAAAAAACTCTGGACCGAAATGACAACTCGGTCCGTGGGTGTTACACGAACGACTACACATGTTGTTTCTGAAAACTTGTGAAACCAGTACGGACCGAAATGACATTTCGGTTCTTATGGTTTTTGTAAAAACAAAAGTAATCATATTAGTTTGATAAAAATATATTTTTTAATTATGGTTTATAAAAGAAATTCTAAAAGCTTCCCCTAACAAAAAAATACACCTCTCATTTTCAGTAACTGCACTGGTGCTCTTGTCGTTTTCTGCTCCATCTGGGTGGTCTATTCAAAATTCGTTAATTTCTTTGCGCATCGGCCCGTTGAAAATACCATACATTATTTTAGTTTGAGAACAATATCAGTCATATGTTTATTTAGTTTGTTCCCTATGAACAGATGCCAAGTTTTGGAATTATCCAAAAAAATAAAATAAAAAAAGAGTGCCCCTACCAGTGGAGCAGGAGTGCAACATACAGTGACATTTGTAAGATGTTTGTCGCAAGTTCTCTTGTAGAAAAGATCTTTTGATGGCATAATTTGGCATTATAAATTTTCACATTTGTACTTCATTCTGTTTTAAAGAATGATTGTGCTAAATTGCAACCAATGTACATTATGTTCTGTCTGACAAAAACATCAAGGGGTTGATTAACAAAATGCAATATATCAAAGGGCTTTTCAGAGAAAGTCTTTCTGCTTTTTCCCAATTTTCAATTTTAGTCTGGTTTAATACACTCAGAAATCTGGGTGTCATATCAGAAAAAAAAAAATCAATAAAAAAAAGGAACCTGGTGGTCCGTTTAGAAAACCAATATGAACCGTTGGATGAAGCACGCATGTGATTCCTCCAACCTGCTCGGTTGCTTCTGACTTCTGAGTTCTCCCGCTTGCTATGGTAATTAATAGAGCGTCAGTACTTGATGTGATGCGCTCTGACGGCTGAGATTTTCCAGTCCAATAAATTAAAACAGTGCCAGGCCATGATGTGATGCCTTCTGACGGCTGAGATCATCCTGTCCAATAAATCACGCCTATGCCTGCGTGCTTCCTGGGCCGAAATTTTTATTTATAACATTTTAACAAAATAAATTAATAAAATAACCATCGTTTCTGGTCAATTCTAAATCTAGCACGGCCGCAGAATGCCGGAGCGGACCCATATGAGGGAGGCCGCAGAATGCCGGAGCGGACCCCCATATGGGTCCGCAGAATGCCGAAGCGGACCCGGGTCCGCACTATGCCAGAGCGGCCCCTGTTTTTTTTTTTTTTTTAATCTGATTCTGAAGTTGATTATGATTTTGTTTTGGAAATTTTTATCAAAAATGTAAAGTTTGTACTGGAAGTTGTGTGTAATTACTTATGTTTGAAATGTCGTTTAATCTGAAATTGTTGTTCGTCGTTTGTTTGATCAAAAGAAACATTACAATAGAAAGCCATATAAAGAAGCATACAATAGAATAATGCTAATGTTATCGGAAATTACAAATACGTCTAATTAACCGAAAATAAACAACATTTCTACGAGTACAATTAAAAAAGCAACATTAACTCTCAATCTCGTGCAGCTCGAGCAGCTCTGTTTTGTCTTTCTTGTGTATCTCGGCCGGCTTGGTGTCCTCTTCTCCTATTATGTAGAACGTCCATCCACATCGGAATTCTGTCGTGCTGTCTTCTGCCCACAGCAATATTTTTTTTCTCTGGAACAAGGACCGGGCCATCGTGTTGAGGCCATTCCGACTGATTTCCATAGACATGCCATTGTGCGCTCCATGTGTTGATCAGTGTATGGATGTGATAGTAGTGACTTACAAATACGCCAGGGTTGATGCCTCGGAGACGACACACGGACAGAACATGAGAGCACGGTATTCTCTCCAATTGAGGCTTCTGGCACGTGCAAGTTACCGTGTGATCATCCCCGATTATCACCGTGTATTTGTAATTGGCCTTGGTAAACCGACCAGAATCGTCAGGTATGAAAGCGTGAACTCTCTTCTGTGTGGAGGTTACCTCGAACTCGTTGTTGTTTCCAAAGCCCCCCAGCGTCTTCATTTTATCGGACCTCTCGAACCGTTTGTTGATCAGCTACGAAAAATTAAAAAATAATGAAGAAGTCAGATTTTTTTAACAAAGTTCATTAAATTAAAAATTATGAAGAAAGAACTACAAATAAAAGTACCTGATGCACACGACACGAGAATTGTTGATCTTGACTGACTTCCCATTCTGCTTTGACCCTCCTTTGCGCAAACCATGTCATACATTTGTAAAATGTGTCTTCAATTATTGCTGCAACCGGTAGCCTACGAGAGGACTTGAAGACCTTATTAAGCGACTCGGACCCGTTTGTAGTCATGATGCCCCAACGGTAACCACCGTCCAGTGCTTGGAATATCTTCCATGGTTTGGGGCACTCGTTCTCATCTTGATCCAAATATTTACCCACCCCGTCCAGCCAATTGAGGGCAATGTCACATGCCTGCCCCATTGCTTGCATTCCTTGCTCGTACCTCCTCATTTTCCTCTTAGCCACACATATTCTAAAAAAACGGATTGCCTTATCACTGCAACCGTTCTTCTTCATGTTCTCGGCTATGTGAGTAGCACAAAGACGGTGAACACATTGATCCTCATCCTCCTCGTTCCACCCCATATCATCTTGTCTGAACACCTTTTTGATACCCTTTCCCCTATCAGTGATGACACACATGAATCTGGAGCGGATTACATTACGGCGCAACCATTTCATGAACCATGCACAATCGTCATAACTCTCTGATTCTACCAGTGAAAAAGCCAACGGGAGGAGCTGATTTCAGCATCGTACCTGATACGTCCTATCTCGGGAGATGAGGCCGTATGGGAGATTGGGCTGAATTGGGCTCGCCCTACCAGAGGATGGCAGGCCGAGGTATAGATCGAGTTGATAACTCGGGGTTGATCGTGAGAGATTCGGACTCTGACCTGTATGATCTCTCTCTTAGTTCAAAGTTGCGTCCCCTGTTTCCTGGGGCTTACTGCCTTATATAGTCCAGCCATAACCGCCATCTCGGGCGTTTATGGGGGAACGTGGGCAGTTATGTCGTCCGTTATTGGGACGTGGACATTAAACCAGTCGTTTCTGGGACGTGGGCATTAAGCTAGCCGTTTCCACGGCTATCCCGTATATCGGTTGGCCTTAACCTCTATTCGGGCCATATACTTTTGAGGCCTCCGAGTTGGGCCCCGGTTTAGTGAATCTTTGGGCTTTTTCATATGACGTCGGGTTGGCCTTGTAAAGGTCCGAATCCCAGTCTTTCATGGCCCAGTTTGGAACAAGTAAAAGGGCCTGTGGAACATGGCCCTATCATTAGCCCCCGAAGTCGGAATGCATCGGCGAGATGCTTTCGACTTGAAGGTGAATAACTCGTAAAACACGGTTTCTATTACCGACACTTGTATATTAGTCGAGCTGTAATAACTCGGGTGTGGCATATGTCGAATACATGTCTTGTTACAAGCGACAATGTGTTATCATATACCTATCTCGGTATACATCCGACAGTTAATGTGTTAATATACTTACCATTTTTTTTTTGGGACAAGTAAGATGGTGTCCGTGTTAGAATTTGACGAGGAAAATGGTATCCGAGTTGGTCAAAAAATGAAAGAAGTGAAACATAGAAGTTATAAGTAATCATTGATATTTCAAGAACAGAACAAGTCGAAATATAAGAAAACATCGAAATCATACAACGCCTCGATCTAGTAAAACATCGAAATCATACAACGCCTAATTAGACTAAACATGAGACATGATATTATATAGTGCCTGGAAGAATATTTCCACCATGGGCGCTATGTCTGTCATGTCACGCCTTCCATGCACCGTGATAGCCATGTTCAGCTAAAAGACGAGTGTGATGTCGCTTTTCTAAGTTGAAAATCACACTTACACCATCTCATTGTCGGTATCCTCAAAGAGGTTATCCGATATGAGCTCGGGTTCAATGGCGGTGTACAACGTTGGACCTCCGATATTGCGTGATAAACACCCGGGACATTTCCAAAACCGGCGACGAGGTACCGACCGACCTTGGATGTCATAATGGGTGAAGCAACTCCACTCATGGCACCCTCGACATTTCACCATCTCGTGCTTGTCTTCTTTGGTACGGCAGATAATGCACCTACGCAACTTGGGCTCGAGATCGAATTTATAAATGTCGTTCTCGTCTTCCTTGGTGAACGATGGTGCGTTAGCAAGGGTGAGGTCAAGAAGGTCACCAATTTGGAGGTCCTCATTCGCGAGCATCCAATCCAAATCTTTCTCGGGAAAATGTTGGAGGAGGGTCCATTTCTCAGGCCGAGATAGGGCCCGTATTGTGTCCCGAGAACGTCGAGGATTAGGGGGAGGTGTGTTGTGGCCGTGCTTTGATGGTTGGACATCGCGACTATGACCATGATCAAGGGGTGTTTTGTTTTTGGAAACAACTCCCTTGAAAGGCATCTCGGAAGTAGATGGGTGAAAAATGATAAGAGGTAAAGAGTGAAATGTGCCTTTTACCGTATGCTGACTCTGGTATTTATAGTCGTTAGGGGAAAGGTTGCCATAAATAAGCGTGGGCCATATTGCCTAAATAGGTAGCCGCCAGCTACTAGCTATAAATGTCATTGGGCAGTGTGCCTCGTTAATGAGATGACAGGCTTTCGGCATTCCCGAGATGGTCAAATTGACTCGCATTAGACAGCATTAAGTAATAAAATGCTTATGCAAAACATATATTAATCAAAACAGCACGAGATAGAAATCTCGGCTAAGTTTACTACATAGGCATATATGTAAAGTTAAAAAGTTAACATCGAATTAAAAACAAAAGGCGGGCTAGTCCCGCGTTAATTTATAAAGCTAATCCTATTCATGACGGGAGCGCTTAGCCCGGCGTTCTTGATCCAGACATCTCCTGCAAGTGAAGGATGTGAAACGGGGATCACCATGGTTCCGAGGTGATCTGCGGGCTAGACATCCGGGATGAAAAGCTTCTTCGCATCCATCACAATGGAACATGTGTCGATAATTTCCTCGAGTTTGACAAACGGCGCATCTATCCCAAGCTAACGGGTCATCCGCAGATTCTTCGGGGATAGCTGGGGGTTGCTTGGCATTGACGTCGGGATTTTCACGTGGAGGAGACGGGTGTAATGATGGAATGTCAACATTCTCCTTTTTAACGAAGGGCAGTGCTTCTGGTTCCTCTCAACTCGAGGTATCGCGGAAGAGGAAGGAGACTTCTGTTGACCCCCCCTCGCGTGTAGCTAGACAAGAGAAGGGGAAAGACGCTGCAGTAGAGGAACCAGAACCTGAGCCTAAGAAGCAAAAAACTCAGTCCGATATTGTATTGGTGACATCCCAAGTCGTTCCAAAGGAGCCTTCGCAAGCCATGGTTGACGCTGCTGAAGCAAATTTAGGAAGAATTATCGACCAAGCAGCTGGTGACGTGTGGGATCCCGCAGAGGAACATAAGGCGTTCCTTGAGTCAAAGATTTCTGAGCGAGGGCGACATACCGGGTTTGTGTGGGGGACTGGGATTTCTCAGGGATTCCCAGACAGCTTTTTAGGCTATCTTCCTGGGTATACGCGGATGCAAGAAGAGGAAGATCATCCCGAGGTCCGGGCCGCGTATGCTCGGGAAACGTTTAGACTCACCTCTACTCAATATCAAAAGAGTGGGCTGAGGAGAATCCTGATCAAGTCGTGGGCCAGGTATTGAGGTCGTTGCATGACGCCGGGGTGTACTTTGGGTTCCTCAAGGATTCACTTGATAGTAAAAAGCGCAGTGCTCTTGTTGTCACAGCTGATCAAGAGGCGCTTAATAAGGCGATTTTAGAGAGGAACCATTTTTTACAACTAGCGCAGCAAAAAGATAAGGAAAAAAGGGTGGCCACCGGCCAAGCCGCCGTGAACTTGGCAAAATATGAACTTGCCTGCATCACGGGTAGGAAGGCCGATGTCGAGCGTAAGGATAACGAGAAGAAAGCAAAGCGTTATAAACGCAAAGCTGAAAAGTATAAAGAGGAGATCGAGGATCTGAAATCCAAGCTCGATGTCCAAACCAAGGAGTTGGAAGAAGCGAGATCGGAGAATGCCCATATACGAGATGAAGCGCGGGACTTGCCAAGAAAACATCTCAGCAAGTTCTTAGGCAGCCACGTCTTCGCACAAGCCGTTCCGTGTGCGGTGAACGATATGATGACGCATACCGTATATGGTTATCTTAAAATGATGGGGGGTTTTTATCCGTTTAAACCCGAGCATGTCGGGTTTACAGCAGTGGAGCCGGAAAATCTCGTGATCAGGGATCTGTCTAGCTATGGTTGGGACGAGGAGAAGGATGTACTTTTGAACCCGGATGACTCTCTATTCAAGGAGGAACTCCAACTCGAGAATCATCCTTCAGCGGGCATTGTTCACCCTTGGCCTAAAGACAAATGGCCTGAACATCTCGATCTTCCTGATGTTGCCCCTGAAGCGGAAATTGAAAACTTTCCTTCTGATGCTTCGTCCGAGGGGGGAGAGGATGATACCGAGATAAGGGATGTCGAAGGAGATGTCGAGGTGGAGGTTGCCGATGAGGAACAAGAAGATGAAGGAAATACCTTTCATCGTAATGAAGGAGATACCGCTCCCTCAGAGGCGAAGCTTCTTACTCCTTGTAAGTAAGGTCTATAATCGTAATCACCGAGATGTTGGATTTATGCCTATCCGTACTAATCGTTCTGTATTGTTTGTAGGAAGGACCATGTCGTGCTTTGGAAGCAACACCGGCCTATGTAATGTATTTGTACCCCCGAGATGTGGGGGATTTAAAGCTGTTGTACTGTGCACTGTTTTTATTTGCACCCCCGAGATGTGGGGGTTATAACAGAACTTTTTGTAACACAATATTTGATACCCCCGGGATGTGGGGGTTTAACAGAACAGTTAGATGTAACTTGTTTCTTTTAATCGTATGTTTCTTTGCCCGAGGTTGATTTCTTTTCTTTCAACTTTATCTCGGTTGTATGCTTTGATTTTCAAGTAAAGCATACCTGATAGTATATCCTTGCCCCCCTTTTTTTTCTTTATTTTTGACAGAAATGGTCAATGTGTGGGGACGTGTACGTCGCGCAAACGTATGCGTTACCCCGAGGGGTTTTCGATAAATGTTCGCGACATAATAAAAGTCATGTTACTGGTTTTACAGTCGTCGTCCCTTAGGACTGCATTAATTTATGTCGCGTATCTCGGGATTTTAACCAAGACATCTTTCGTTGCCTTAGCTTTCGTTCATATATCTCGGACCCAATACACAAAACACAATTGTAAATAATATCATATATATTGATAAATGCTTAGCACCATACAAAAATTGTATCGTGGTCTAAGTGAATACATGAAAAGAAAACAAAGACTTATCGCGCCCTGAGTATCTCGTGGTAATAAAATAAAAACGACATACCCTAAGTGTAAAATTTACGGAGATGGCAAGTGTCCAATGGACGAGTTAGTATGAAACCACTCGGGTCTTCCAATTCATAAGCGCCTTTACCTCGCGGGCGAATGATCTTAAAGGGACCTTCCCATTGAGGAGCAAGTTTGCTGACATGTTTGCCAGTCGCTTCCACAGTTTTGAGTACCAAATCACCCGGCTGGAATTCCCGGGGTACCACGTGTTTATCAAATGCACGTTTAACCCTACGTTGATACTCCATTGTGCGGATGCGGGCCTTCTCCCGACCTTCTGTGATGAGGTCGAGTTTCGCGGTGCGTGTGTCGTGGTTGTTGTCAGTGGAATATGTCAAAGTACGGAGAGATGGTTCCATCATTTCGATTGGAGTGACTGCTTCCATGCCGAACACCAGAGAGTACGGAGTTTGCTGTGTGGCTTCTCTAAGTGTGGTACGATAGGCCCATAGAATTCCATCAAGTATGTCGGGCCAATTCTTTCTGTTTTCGGCAACTTTCTTCTTGAGGCCATCCAGAATAGTGCGGTTTGTGACCTCGGCTAAACCATTGCTAGCAGGGTGACTGACCGAGGTAAAGTTGTTCTGAATGCCTAGGTTGGAGAGGAATGTCATGGTGCGTGCTGCGTTGAACTGCGTACCATTATCCGAGATGAGAGCATGTGGTATGCCAAAACGACAAATGATGTTCCGCCAGATAAACTTCTCTGCTGTTGCGGCAGTGATAGTGGATAATGCCTCGGCTTCGACCCACTTAGTAAAATACTCGACGGCTACAATAATCCAACGTCGTTGTCCAACATCTTTGGGAAATGACCCGATTATGTCTATTCCCCATAAGTCAAAAGGCCAAGCGCCCGAGATGGATATCTGATCGTAAGCCGGGATATTGCTCAACTTGCTGTGGTATTGGCATCGCTCGCATTTTCGGACTAGGTTTGCCGCATCATGTTGCATTGTTGGCCAGTAAAAGCCAGCTCTGAGAATTCGTTTGGCGAGAGTTTTAGCCCCCTGATGGCTTCCGCAGATGCCTTCATGTACCTCAGATAACATTTTGGAGGCCATCTCCTCATTGATACATTTAAGCCAAGGTCGCACGTACCCCCGTTTGTAGAGTTGATTGTTGAATACAGAGTACATTGGTGCGATCCTTTTCAAACGTCGAGCTTCCAACTGATCGGTGGGGAGAACTCCGGTGTTAAGGAAATTCCACATCGGGGTGAACCAGGATTCACTGGGTTCACCGATGGCGAGTACGGTTACAGTATCAAGATTGATGCTGGATTCCGGAACATCCATAACAATCACGGGCCGATCTTTGTCAAGGTTGCCCGCGGCGCCAAGTTTGGATAAAGCATCGGCTTGGCAGTTCTTGTTGCGCGAGACATGCTGGATATCAACCTCGTCGAAATGGCTTTTGAGCAAGTGAAACTGCTGTCGGTACTTGCGCAACTTCTCGTCCATAACTCGGCATTCATCGTTTATCTGTTTGACCGCTAACTCGGAGTCACTACGAAGATGAACCTCGCGGGCGCCCAATTTTTTAGCTAGTTTAAGGCCTGCTATCATGGCTTCATATTCTGCGGTGTTGTTTGTTACTGGGAATTGAAAATGGAGAGCATAATTCATGGTTTCCCCGTGGGGACCTGTGAGGGATACCCCAGCTCCAGCCCCCTGTAATGAAGAGGCGCCATCGATATGGATAGTCCATTGTCCTTTAGACTCGGGAGGAACGCCGGAATATTCGGCGATAAAATCAGCGAAGATTTGCGATTTCAGAGCATTTTGCGGGTGGAACGAAACATCGAACTCAGATAACTCAAGCGCCCAAGCTAACAATCGGCCGGATGAGTCAAAATTCGAGAATGCCTTTTTGAGCGGGATTCTGGTGTATACTTTGATGGAGTGAGATTGAAAATAAGGCCGCAGTTTTCTAGCGGCGATGACGAGAGCATATGCTGCCTTCTCAATCTGGGAATACCTTGTCTCAGCATCCCGAAGTACATGGGAGACAAAATATATTGGCTTCTGGTCTCGTCCTTCTTCCCGGACAAGGGCGGCACTGACTGCGTGATCCGAAGTTGCTAGGTACATTATTAGAACATCGCCCGTGGCTGGTCTGCTGAGACATGGTGGATTAGCGAGATATGCTTTAATTTTCTCGAAGGCCGTTGCACACTCCTCCGTCCATTCAAACTTTGCGGATTTGTGCATGGCTTTGAAGAAAGGGAAACATACGTCCCCGGATCTCGCAACAAACCTATTAAGGGCGGCCAACTTGCCTGTGAGAGATTGCAACTCTTTGAGGTTTGGTGGTGGCTTCATATCAAGGATGGCTTGTGATTTTGAGGGATGGATCTCAATGCCTCGCATGGAAACCATGAAACCAAGGAACTTACCACCAGTCAAGCCGAAGAAACTCTTCTTTGGATTGAGTTTCATGCTGGCTGAGTTTAGTGTCGCAAAGGTTTCTCGAAGATCTCGGATATGGTCGAGATCGGACATACTCTTAACAAGTAAGTCATCTACATATGCCTCTACATTCCGTCCAATTTGCTTATGAAACACAGTGTTGACCATGCGCTGGAAAGTGGCCCCGGCGTTGCGCAACCCGAAAGGCATGACCCGGTAGCAATATAGCCCCGAGCTGGTGGTGAAGGCGGTCTTTTCCTCGTCGGCTTGGTTCATCCGGATTTGATTGTACCCGGAGAACGCGTCCATGAAGCTGAGGTATGCATGTCCTGAGGTGGAGTCGACCAGTTGTCAATTTTGGGCAAAGGGAACGGATCCATGGGGCATGCCTTGTTGAGATCAGTGTAATCGATACACATACGCCAATCACCATTGGACTTCTTGACAAGCACGGGATTGGCTGTCCATTCAGGACACTTGACATTTCTGATAAAACCAGCATCCAGCAGTTTCTGTACTTCGCGTTTCACGGCTTGCTGCCTTTCATCCCCCATATTGCGCTTCCGTTGTCTAACTGGCTTTGAATCTGGCTTAATGTGCAATCGGTGCTCAGTTATGGACCTCGGAATTCCTGGCATGTCGGCTGCAGTCCAAGCGAAAACGGATTGGTTTTCTCGGAGGAATTTGATCAGTTCTTCTTTGGCCTGCCCCTGGATTGCTTTTCCGATGTTGAGTGTTTTGCCACCACCTAAATCGAGTTGGTCGACTTCGTCTGCCGGTTCGAGGGAAGCTTTTTCTTTAGCTTTATCAACCGGATCTAATGTAAGGTTTGTGTTTGGAGGTAAAAAGTCGGTACTTGAACGCAACCGCTGTTGGTTGGTTTTTGTGCTAGACTGATCTACCTGGTGGACAGAGCCTCCTTGACCCTGAACAGACGTCATGTAGCATTCACGCGCTACCTGCTGTTGGCCACTCTCTTCCCCTATCCCGTTATCAGTGTGAAACTTGATTTTGAGGTGGGAAGGGGAGATGATGGCGCCGATTTTGTTCAAGGTCCCCCTTCCCAGGATCGCATTATACGCAGAGGGAGCGTTGACGATGAGGAAATCCACCATGACTTCTACTGTTCGAGGAGATGTGCCGAATGTCACTTTGAGGGGCATCATTCCCCGAGGTTGAAGGGTATCTCCCGTGAAGCCTATCAAGGGTGAGATATGATGTTGGAGGGAGCGAGTGTTGAGGCCCATTTGCGTGAAGGCGGATAAATACAGGATGTCTGCTGAACTTCCCGTATCGACTAATACCCTCTTAACTCGGTGTGTGTTAATCTTGAGATTCAACACCACGGGGTCATCGTGTGGGCTAGAAATCTCACCTAGGTCCTTCTCGGAGAAAGATATCACTTCCTCAGGTCGAGGTCGCTTTTTATCGGTCTCGACCTGGAGAATAGTGGGGTAGGGTTTTCGATTGTCGCGAGGTAAGATTTTTTGGATGGTCCCTCGATGGCCACCACTGATCAAATTGATGACAGGACTGTTCTGCCGCTCCTGGCGCCTATTCTCGGGGCCATCCCGGGTTTGGGGGCCGGCTTCCCCAACTCGGGGTCCAGTATAGTCCTGTCTGTAAGGGATGGGTTTCTTAAAAATCTTACCTTTGCCATTGTACTTCCTGGAGAATTTTCTGAAGAAGTCGGGATTGATGAACTCGACCAGCTTACCCTCCCTGGCTAGTCTCTCCAGGATGTCTTTGAGTTGAAGGCAATCCGCAGTGGAGTGTCCATTGAATCCGTGGTACTCACACGTCTTGGAGTTATCTTGTACCGCGAAGATGATTTCAGGCAATGGTGGAGGGAGGTCGAACATGCCTTCTATGATGTTGTACATCTCATGTCGCTTCTTGGTAAGAGGTGCATATCTCACGAAGTGTTGGCGGTATCCCTCGGTGCCAGTTTTGTGTTCTTGCTCGGTCGGACGGTTGGGTTGGTTTCTCTGAGGTTCTCTTTGGTTGCGAAACCTGTCCTGAGCTGGTTGTTTGTTCGTCAAATGTCGGGGAGACCGAGACCTAGGTCTCGTGGGACTCCCGTTATCATCCTCGGCACGGATGTAACCCTCCGCGAAGGTGACAAACTCCCTTAGAGTGGTCATCTTTTTCATGTGGGCTTCATAACGCAAAGTGCCCGGACCTCCTTTGCGAAGTCCTTTTTTGATGGCAGCTAGGGCGAATTCCTCGTTGAGGTTCTGAATTCGCCGAGATGCTTGTATAAAGCGATTAACAAACGCACCCGTTCTTTCACGCTGTTCTTGAACAATATCCAACAGCATCTCGCACGTCGCTGGTGGTGGTTTGATAATCGTGTACCTTTCCAAGAATAGTTTAGCGAAGTCCTCAAATTTGTTGATGGACCTCCTGGGTAATGTCATGTACCAGTCCCACGCTTCTCCAGTCAAGCAAGTGGTGAAGACTCGGCACATGATGGCATATGTGGCTCCAAGAAGGCGGAGTCGTTCGAGGAACCCGTACACAAAGTTGTGCGGATCCTGTGTATCTCCACTACCCCGGAAGCTGGGAAGGGTTGTCGGGTACTTGAAGTCTGTCATTGATTGGTAGTAGATGTCTCGTGACAGAGGGCCATCCTCGATTCCCATAGGCCGAGAGTAGGCGCCTATCTTTTGGGATTCGAGTTCGGCTAGTTTGGCCGCAAGTCTGGTTTGGATCAGTTCTTCGACTTGGGCCATGTTAATGCCTCGGGGAGGGGTAGGTGATCGTCGATTCCTTCTTCGATCATCCCGGCGAGTCCTATCCCGACCTCGGGGTGGACTTCGTTCGCGTTCCCTATGGGAGCGAGATTGTTCTCGGCGAGATGGTCTGGGTTCTCTGCCATGATTGGCTGATTCTTGTTCGTTATTGTGGTGGACTATAGGGCCTCCGGCATTGGGCTCCTTCTCGGGATCAGGTCCCCTATTCTCGTCTTGCCCTTCCGGCCGTCGTCCTTCGTCGGGATGGACCCTTGTTGGCAGAGCATTATGATCCCTGCGTTCGGATTGGACCTGTTGTTCTGGTGGGATAGGTGTGTCTGTCTCCTCACCAGTTCGGACCTGCACGAATTCTCTGTCCAGATTTCGTGGTGAAACATGTGCCGGTCGGCTGAGGATACGGTTTGCGGATAGAGGTCGGGGTATAGGTGCAGTGGTTGGTATAGTTTGATGTACAGGTAGCGGTGGTGCTTGCTGAGAACACGGTATTGGACCTGTAATGGGATACATCCCGTGAGTGCCTCCTGGGCCCCATTGCCCATTGGGTGTGACGTAGGGATACTGGGGACCCGTTGGTGTGTAAGGGGTGTAAGCGGCCGCGCCGTAGTGATACAACGGCGTTTGCTGAGGGTAATATGGTATGTAGGGTATCTGGTATGTACCAGTTACCGGGTTGTGCTCGGTGTAGAGAGGTCTAGTTGTGTTTCCTTCGTTGAATGGAGGTCGATTAGCAATGTCGAGTCCCGTGTGATGAGACGGTGCAGGTTGGGGACCAGGGGGTCGTATCATTGAGCTGCTTGGCCTCGCCCCAAGAGGCTGACTGTGGGAGATGTTTCCCGTAGGCGGGGTTACCAAAGGAGGTGGTGTGATCGTTACTCCTGGCGGGGTTGTTACCCCGGGCGGGAGCGGGATTGATATGGTTGGATGCGCCATCTAATTCTCTGTGTTCAAGCTAGGCGTGGCCCCACGGTGGTTGATACGTCCTATCTCGGGAGATGAGGCCGTATGGGAGATTGGGCTGAATTGGGCTCGCCCTACCAGAGGATGGCAGGCCGAGGTATAGATCGAGTTGAAAACTCGGGGTGGATCGTGAGAGATTCGGACTCTGACCTGTATGATCTCTCTCTTAGTTCAAAGTTGCGTCCCCTGTTTCCTGGGGCTTACTGCCTTATATAGTCCAGCCATAACCGCCATCTCGGGCGTTTATGGGGGAACGTGGGCAGTTATGTCGTCCGTTATTGGGACGTGGGCATTAAACCAGCCGTTTCTGGGACGTGGGCATTAAGCTAGCCATTTTCACGGCTATCCCGTATATCGGTTGGCCTTAACCTCTATTCGGGCCATATACTTTTGAGGCCTCCGAGTTGGGCCCCGGTTTAGTGAATCTTTGGGCTTTTTCATATGACGTCGGGTTGGCCTTGTAAAGGTCCGAATCCCAGTCTTTCATGGCCCAGTTTGGAACAAGTAAAAGGGCATGTGGAACATGGCCCTATCAGTACCCGGTTGCAATCAACAGCTTGCCTATGGTTAAAACCCATTTTGTAAGAGCCGAAATCAACTAAAATAAATAAAGTGAAAACAACCAAATTAGTTACCTTTATACCGGCCTGACAGGAAACATGCATCAACTGTGATGACCGGTCTGATATGTTGAAAAGCAGCTATGCACGGTCCAAATGCCCAAGCCGCCCTATGAAAATACCTCCATGGTCCAGGTTCACCAGTGGGATATGAGGTCACCTCAAACAATGTTTCTGTCAAAAAATTTAAAAAAATAAGTTCAATTTTTGATTGATAATGAAATGACATAAAAATTGAAGTAACAATGTAGTACCTGGGTTGCTTCTTTTGATTGCCTCCCACAATGGAACTACAAGAGCGTATGACCCCTCCCAACTGCCAAATTGACGGGCTATTGCCAACTCACGGCCACGCCATAGTTTGTTGTACGCCGGTATCTGACCGTTGTACCTTTCAGCAACAGCAATTCGGACAGCCTGAATACTCAAGTCGACATCGTTCCTCATGTGAGCGGATATACACTCGGCAACCATAGCAGCTGACAACTGGGCGTGATCTGTTCTTGTCGCATCCGCGTGGCATGAATGTTGTGTTGGGCACTTGGAGACACGCCATTGTGTTCCATAACTGGTGGCCCTTGCGAGTATGTACCACCCACAGTAACTGTCCTTGCACTTGAACCTCATTCTTGTGCGGTCACTGTGCGTAGGTTTTACCTCTTTGTTGCAAAGGATGTGAAACCTGGCAATTGCGCTCTTCATTTCCTCTTTTGAGTCATATGTTTGTCCCTCGGACAATTCATTCTCATACTCTGCCCTACTTCCAAACAAACCCGAATTGGCTTCCATAAACCCTGATGTGTCGTTGAAAGCATTAATCGGGTGCTGAAACCCGCGATCCATTATCCGAAACCTGCGATCCATCTTGAATTTCCTTGATAGTCCGAGCACAGGCCCGGTATCTTCCTGGTCAGAATAATCGCTCATACCCTCAGAATCAACAGGACCCCAATTTTCCTCTGCCTCTAGTATTTCCGGATCCACTTCTTCATCGCATTCATCCGGATCACAAGTTTGACCCCAATGAGCGGTCCGACTAGATGAAGGCTGGTCCCTCTGAACTGGGGCCCGACTACTGGACGGTTGGTCAATTTGGACAGGGGACGGACTAGAGCCGGATGAGTTACCCCGACTACGACCCTGGATTAACCTCATAACTGGGTTCGAACGCCGGGCTCTGGTAACCTCCACATATAGGTCAATTATCTTGTATGCACCCCCAGAAAAACTCATGGTTTGGTTGTACAATACCTGCCAGACTCCCTCATTCTGAACTGGAAATAGTTGGAACCAGATTTGTGCCGAACTAGTCGGCATGCTAATTTTGGCATCAATTTTGAGGTCATACTGACCCTGATCCAACCCCAAATTCTGACATATACTTGATTTAAGTCCCAAATAATCAGTACCCGGCAATACCGGGATCACGGTAACAGGTCCAATACTATAGTAAACCCCGTTAGGACCTGTTAAAACATCCCCACCAGTGTAGATGGATACCATAAGAGCCATTTTTCCAATTCAATACAGAAAAAACCTAAAATTTAAAATTAACTAAATTAATTATTCTAATTAAATTATTGCTAATTAAATTATTGCTAAATTAATTATTCTAATTAAATTATTAATCTACTGAAATAAAAATAAAAATTTAAAAGAAGAGAGAAAAAACTTACAGATCAGAGAGCTAACTCAGGAGAGAGAAGGTGTGAGAGTGTGGAATGAAATTTCTCTGTCATTTTCGGGATATAAAGAACAGGGTCCGCTCCGGCATTCTGCGGACCCGGGTCCGCTCCGGCATACTGCGGCCCCATATGGGGGTCCGCTCCGGCATTCTGCGGCCGTGTTAGATTTAGAATTGACCAGAAACGATGGTTATTTTATTAATTTATTTTGTTAAAATGTTATAAATAAAAATTTCGGCTTCCTGGGTGGCAAGAAAATGAATCACGCGTAGATCTCTTGAGCTTACTGCCATTCTGGCTCTGCCACCACATAATTATTTCTGTGTAAGGCCTTTCAATCTAAACAATTATATTTGGACCCAAATTCCTTTTCTAGATTTGAACAGGAGATCCTGTGCGTTCAATTATTGACCCGCTACAGCAAGTATATAAAGCGCATTTTAATTTGTGAAAAAAGTTAAAGAGGATTATATCCAATATCCATAATCCATCTAATCAGATCACATGAATGACGGTGCTCTGAATCTCTGCCCCTACACAGGGAGGCAAAGATTCTGTAATCTTAATTGAATATTAATCTAGCAATATTAATTAGTTATTAGGAGCTTATGACCTTATGTTATGTAGGTGTAGGGATAATTATTGAATGGTAGTTTGTCTCGTAGTGACTAGTGGAGAGACAAAATAAAACCCAAGTGCTCTTATTAGCTGTACCATGTATTAGTGTCAGAGCCAGTATGTCCTACAGTCCTAGTAAGTTGAGATTGGTTATATATTTATAATTTTTGGAATTTTTTTCTATTGTTTGGTTAATTTTGTTTAGAGCTATGTTTGAAAATTGGGTTGGTGGCTTATAGGGTGCATATGAACATATATCTAGGTCCTCTAGCCATGTGTTTTTTCTTGGGTGATTATTAAATATTGTCATAAGTCTCATGATTAATTCTGATTTATTGACTCGATTGAGCCATTGAGGTACTCCAGAGCCAATTAGATCCTTTGATTAGTTAACAAATCAGTATTATTTTTAACAAAGTTTTGTTGACATGATCCATAATTAATTACCCATCATTTAGAGTTCAAAATTGTTATACTACAATAGCCAAATATGCCTACAATATTGTAGAGTAAGCATCAACTATTCTTCTTTCAAAACCCTGCAAGATTTATTTTTCATTTTTGTACTTGTGCTACGATATTTATTTTGAGAATTTTGATAATATTTTCAAAATAACTTTTCAATGGTTGAAAAATAATAACTTTATAGTTTTACGGTTTGAAATGTACATAATATATCAATAATGTTTTGTGCTATCTATGTGCTGTTAATTTACCATTAGAATTTATATATCACTTATAAATGATAAAACATGAACGTGTTTATAATATTGAATTTTAAATTAAGAAAACATATTTTTTATTTTATTAAGATAAATGATTATCAAGTGGTTTCTCTTTTTATTTGTTTATTAATAAAAGAGTTACTCATATAGTTTTTTGTTGGATTTAATATTAATATTTGAGTGAGGTTACGGTGTTTTGTAATGTACACCTATCTAGTGCATTTCGATACAACAAGCGTTGGATTTGTATCAAGATGCGTGCTGGATGAAAATTGAAGCACATCCAACGATTGTTGTATCGAAAGTGTACATACAAATGCAAGGCCAATATGTTGGCTTGCAGTGCCAATAGAAAGTTTGATCTCCCCCCTCTCTCTATCATTCTAATTGCAACAAAAGAGAAAAAATAAATAAATAATCAAATGCAAGGCCAGTCTTGGTATATGAATGTGTTGTCTGACTCAAACAAATTACAATCGGACAGTCCATTTAACAAGGCATGAATCTCAAAACAGACCCCCTACACTCTCAATAGGTACCAGATTGAGTTTGGCCCAGATAGAATTAATCTGAGCCGGCCGTTGCAATTTGCTTGAGTCAGGTACCTGGGAGGATATCTGTCCCGGTCTCCTAAGCATGTTGAACTTATTAAACAATGTATGATGAGAGAATTGTTTATGTACTAGAGAAGATCACACCAATGTGCTTAGCATGTTATTAGACATAAATTAATGACGCACATCGATCAAAACCAATAATTCTTTCAAAATGCGCCAAAACAATCAACAACTCACCACCTCATGCTTTATGAACTTTTAACATATGTAAACTACAACAAGTATCTCTAGTAATAATGCTCTCATGCAACATTAATTATAATTTTTTTGTGGAAATTAATTATAGTTCAGAATTTGCAAGATTTAAACTATATCTATTCTAATCAAATCGTGCAAATCAGGACTGTGATCCGCCAGGGTGACTTCAGCTAAAATTATTTTGGTGCCTATTTGAATTATAGGGGTCTGCTTTTAGATTTGTGCCAGGATAAAATGGGCGATGCAGATCTCATTCTACACTGTAGGATATCGCAGTATCGCACTGGATCTAAACATCCAAACCCGACCCGTTACATAGTCCATATTAGACCATGTCAGTGTGACAGTGCTCCAGGGGCAGATATCCTCAATTTATGCTTCCATATCCTCAATTTATTTTTTCCTATTTGTTTATGTATTGGATGCTCTTTCCTGAACAAATACTATTTAATTTATAACCATAATAAATCGCTGTATTCATCAAGCTCGACTTGTTGCCTTTTCCGCTGCAATAAAAGCCAGATCTTAAAACACCGTCTTTTGAGATCAGCGAAATTTACTTATTTGAAACAACTTCTAATCTCAATTTTTTTTATCAGAAATAAAAACTTCTAATCTCAATTACCATGATTCAAACCACTAATTTTGTTCTCATGAAAAAATTTGTTCCTTAATTTCATATTTGATTGACCCTTTCTGACCAAATTCGAACTTTTACACTGCCGAATTTATGTGGGTTTCTGCAATCCAGATTTGCTTTGTTCTGGTAACATATTTTGGCTTGGTACATGAATAGTTGAATTTGCCTTGTTGCTTACCTCCTTATTATTCCATATTTCCATCCATACTCCAAAGGATGCCTTTTGTAAATCTATTTATTTGTGATAGTTCATCTTGAAATTTCTTGAGGCATTTGTTTTCCTGTACAGCAAAAACGACCATCCGCCATATGCAATGAATTCAGATCCAGTGCAATCCCTGACTGTGTAGCGTGAGATCTGAGGCGTCCGTTTTAATCTGACACAAATATCAAAGTGGATCCCCTAATTATCCAAATAGGTTCAGAAATAAATTTGGTTCGGCTACAGCCTACAAGTATTCTATCTCCTGTAGTACTGCAAGTGTACTCACAGACAGATATCCTCCCAGGTACCTGACTCAAGCAAATTGCAACGGCCGGCTCAGATTAATTTTATCTAGACCAAACTCAATCCGGTGCTTATTGAGTCTGTAAGGGGTATGTTTTGAGATTCGTGCCATGTTAAATGGGTCGTCCAATCGTAATTTGCTTGAGTCAGGTGACCTGGGGTGATGTGAATTCGTGTACTCACTAGGCAATAAGATATACTGTTCATGGAGACATGGTTGTTGTGAATAATCATGCTGAAAATGAATATAACCGTTTCAATTTAAAAATATTTTCTAGCAGCACAATATTATTTCAGCTGAATTTTCGTATAGAGTGCATTGTCTCAATCACAAAATATTCAATTTTAACTATTTTTTTCTTTTAATTTAAGATGGTAACCCCAGTGTTGGTAAGTAGGGGTGTTCATCAGGTTCGGTTTAAACCAAACTGAGAGAATTTGAATTAAACAGTTCGGTTTTTCCAGTTAAATAGATTAATTTGGTTCAATTTTAAAACCAGTTAGACTGAACGATCAAATATTTTAAACTCATTCCGTCCGAACTAAACATTTTAAAAAATTAGAAATTACAACATAATATATTTTGTTTGGATCGATTTAAATCACTTAGGCTGAACCAAACAAAAAATTTAAATCCCTCTTAAGAAAAATCAAAGAATAAAAATAATATTTATTTTTATGATTAATCTTCTTATTCTGGTTCAACCGAACAAACTAAAATGTACTTCGGTTTGTTCGGTTCAGTTTTAATCGATTGATAAGTTAGTCTATCTTTTCGGTTTTGACCACACCTAAAATAAAATTGTACTATGAGGGTACGTTTTTATTGTGCAAGGATTAGTGCAAGAATAGCAATTTTTAGATTAGTGGTTAAGAATAGTGCTAACCCGAGTTGTTTGAGAATAGTGCTAACTTTGGACTATTCGAGTTAGTAAAAATATCGTTTGAATTGTATATTTAGAATAGCAATGGAGGGAATGAATAAAATATTGATTAAACTAATCTAATATTTTTACATTTAATATTTAAATTAATATTATATTACATTTAAACTAATATTTTTCAATACTAATCTAATATTTTATTTAATACTAATCGATTCTAATCTAATATTATATTTATTTAATACTAATATAATATTTAAACTCAAATATTATATTATATTTCACTAATATTATATTATATTTAACTAATATTTTATTTAATACACATAATATTTAAAGTAATATTATATTACATTTATTATTTAAATTAATATTATATTACATTTAATTAATGTAATATTATATTATATTTAATATTTAAACTAATATTATATTATATTATATTTAATCTAATAGTTTGTTTAATACTAATTAATATTAAAGTAATATTATATTACATTTAATATTTAAACTAATATTATATTATATTTAATATACTATTTTATTTAATACTAATATAATCAAATATGATATTATATTTGCTAATGTAATATTTAAACTAATATTATATTACATTTAACACTTAACATTTAAACCAATATTATATTATATTAAAATTTTAAATTCATATTTATTATATTTAATCTAACATTTTATTTAATATTAATCTAATTTAATATTATATTTATTTAATACTAATATAATATTTTTAATTAATATTATATTAAATTTAATATTTAAAAATATTTTATTTAACACTAATCTAATCTAATATTAACCCACTAGCTCTATTCTTGCTAACCCACCATTTCTTTGGGTTAGTAGAATAGAGCTATTCTTGAGCTAACCCAATTTTCTAATTGTTGTTTGGATCACCCAAGGTTAAGAATAGTGGAGCTAATCCAAGAATAGAGCTGTTCTTGCTCCATCCAAACGCAACCTGAAAGAATAGAATCTTTATAGAATAATTGGTTTGTAATACTTGGTTAATTTTTTTGAGTAAAAGTTAGTGGACAAGCAACCTAACTATTGAATTTTCACAAAAAAGGAAAAAAATCATTCAAGTTTCAAATCTATGACCTAGAACATTTTTTTTGTCACTAGAGCGAATACTGTTCTCAATATTCGGTTAAGTTTTTGCCATTATCTTGTATACTTTGTCTCATTAAATGATCAAACTCTATCACTTTCCGGTACAGGAGATGGAGTTTTATTGAGATAAGGAGGGCCCTCAAGGCCCTTCTTCAAAGTTTCTTAAAACTAATTATATTTTCTTAGAATTTGAGGCATAATACTATGATATGCTGTAAAATTATTTTTTCAATTCTTCAAATTCGATGTATAATGAATAATATTTTTTAATTGAGAAAAGAAAATATTTCAACCCCTTAATTAAGCTCAATTCCAACAATATTCCCATAAATCTCTAATTGTTAATTTTTTTCTTAATCACACTACATTCCATTTAAATGGGCCACATTTCTTATGTACTTCCGTGGCCCATTTATGAGAAAATTCCTTTCTGATTTTATCTACACCTTAAATACACCAGACAAGCATTTAAATCATGGACATATAAAAGTAGTAGAATTGATATGAAAATGAATTGACCATTAATCCATTATTGATATACCCCAATTGAAAGAAAATCTTGCCTTGTAGGGTGACAATTTAGCATGAATTTAACAATTAAATTCTTCAGAGTATGAGTCTTTGATCTAGTGGCTATTAATTTCTCTTTATATGAAAGATAACATGTTTGAAATCCGACCGAGGATCTCTTCTAAATATTTAAATTTTAAATTGTTTACCATTTATCTTTTATCTAAGAAAAAAATCAAACCGTTCAGGGCAGATTTACCATGTTCTATCCAATGCACCAAAATGATTGTGGAATTATATTTCCTTCTGTTTTATGTTACATTGGAAATCACAAACTCGTATGGATCGTGCATGAGGCGTCCCTATGAGAGAAATTTTGTAAGTAAGACGAAGACTGAGATAGTTTGGTGTCTAGGACGGGGGTTTGAGTACATGGGTGGATTCAGAATTCTCGTAGGGGGGTTAAAAATTTATTGAATCGGGTTTAAATAACTAATTGAATTTGAATTTATTAATTAATTGGGTACTTGATAAAAAACAGTGCTTCAACTTATACTTTCCAATACTCTCACTTGTAATTTCTGAGGCTCTAGCTTATAATTCTAATTACCAATCATAATTTAAGGCATTTATTTTAATTTAACTCTATATTTAACTCGAATTACAAATCAAACATCCAGAGAAGACAAAAAAAAATTCAGAGAGAGACAAAATCAGTCGAAACCGATAAATCTTCGCTAAAACTCAACTCCATGGGGCACCCCCATAGTACAATGTGGGTCCGCCCCTGTTTGGGTAATTGATTGTTGAGTGAGGCTATGGTACTATGCATAGCACAGATTGGTCCGTGCTACGGCTCAATATTTGAGTTTTCAAAATCCTAACGGTCGATTCAAACCATTCAACATGATTATAAAATGAATATGTACTTGCAAAGCAAATTTTACATTTTTTCGATTTTTTTACTATTTTTTTAGATAGGTAGAAAATCAATGTTTTTGGATGGTCTAGAATTTTCAGATCAAGTGATTTTCTACCTATCTAAAGAAATAGTACAAAGTTTGAAAAAAATGTAAAATTTGGTTTGCAAGTATATATTCATTTTATAATTATGTTGAACGGTTCGGATTGACCGTTAGGATTTTGAAAATTCAAATATTGAGCCGTAGCACGGACCAAACCGTGCTATGCATAGTACCGTAGCCTCACTCTTGATTGTTTGTCTAGTTTTTGCATGGCACTGTTGGATAGTGCATGAATGTAATAAATGAGCACTTGATGCTAATTAATAAATAAAAATCACAAACTCCTAATGTTGATGATGATGAAAACTATAATAAAATAATAACATTAAAGCTGTTATAGTTATTTGACTTATTTCTCATCCATATGTGTCTTCAATGAAATTAATAGCGTCGGGTGGGGGAGATTAAAATAGCTAGAATAGTAAAATTTAAAAATAGTAAATGAGAATATAGAAAAATAGTAATTTTTCAAAATAGTGTAAAAATAATGTTATTCGGATTAGTAAAAATATTATTTGGATTTTATATTTGAAATAGTGAATAGCTGTAACTGAGAAAAATAGTATTAACAAGGTGCTAATTAAGAGAAAACATAGGCAAGTGGGGTTTCAAAAGAATTGTCACGACGTGGAGATGGTAGAATTAGCGTCAACTTTGTCATTTTGGGACTGTGTTGGTGAAAATCTGAAAATGAACTTTTTTTTTCTCTCTTCACACTTCCAAATAGTACTATTCCTGTAAATCCAACATTTACAGAGTATGTTTGGTTGGATTGAGAATAGACTATTCTCGAGAACAAGCTATTCAGAACAAGCTATTTGGTGTTTGTTATGTCATTGTTTTTATCCCTACTAATATAAAATTATTTTTAGTATTTGGGTAAAATCAATCTATATTGAAATCATTCCTCAACATTCAAAATTTATAATTAGGTTGGCGCATATATATCTTCTGCAGCAAACTGCACACTTTATAATTTCCCAGAAAAAAAGCAAGAAGATTCATATTCTTAAAATCAACCGGGTAATTTTGTATTTTTTTTGTTACAAAAATATGACCTTATTTTTTAATGGACTCTGTGATATTACCAGTTGCAGCATTCTAAGAACAATCAGTGTAATTATTTTGCATCCTAATTCATCATTGATTTTTTATTTCTTAAATAAAAGTATACCATCATTTGGTTCATGCTTTAAAAAGCTAACCTGTTCTCTTTGGAATACATAAGTTATAAAATCTTTAACATGAAAGTGATAATTATAATTTTATGTTTATTAGGTTGATGTTGGTTTTTTTTTTTCAATTATTACGGAATTGTTTTTTTATCTCGCCTCAATCTTTGACTTGGTTTAATTCAAGGCGGAACTAGAAAATTTAAATTGGATGGTTGAAATGTAAAATACAAAATGTGTGACAATCTAAATTTATTCACAAGTCTCTACAATCACAAGTGAAAACCTACCTACTACTAAAGTATAAGCACACATTTAATAATTTACGAGAAAAACTATATATTAATTTTTTTTTTAAAGTTCAATTAAATTTCAAGGTGCATAACTAGAAAAATTAAAAAAAATTAAAATTATAGATGGTTCAGAGTGAGGCTATGATACTATGCATATCAGATGTTGGTCCGTACTATGAATTCATTTTTTTTTGAAGTTCAAACAATCGATCTGAACTGTTCAAAATGATTCAGATGAAAAAAGTACTTAGAGACTAAAATTATATTATTTTTTATATATTTTTTTACTATTTTATTAGACAGTTAGAAACTCGTATAGATTATGGACCATCTGAATATCATGATTATCTACCTATCTTAAAAATAGTAATTTAAAAAAAATGTGAAATTTGATCTTAAAGTACATTTTCATAAAGAAATCATATTGAGCGATTCATATTGACTTTTTAGACTTTTAAAAATAAAGATATAAATCAATTCACTCCATTCTAACCTGTGCAAAGATAAAATGATGATTGTCAAAATTATAAAAACATGATAATTCAAGTAAGAAACTAATATTATAGGATATAGTTAATATGGAACACATGCTAATATGCCATGCATATAAAATTTATGAGACTTGATCTATTCTTATCATTTACCTAACAATTTGAATTTTTAAGAGATAAAAGTGACAGTCCTTGATATATTATTAACAACAATCATATGCATGAAACTTGATGAGTATGCTTTTAGTATTGTCCCACAACGCATCAAGTAAATTTAATTTTACTTTATAAAATTTCAAATTAATGAAAAATATTGACAAAATATTTAAATAATTTTATTACGAAAAAAATCTTGTCGAACCCTATTGTCTGGATGCATGTTCACATAATTGGGGTCAATCATTTAATTATCTAAAAAAATGGTGGTAATATGGTTATGTTTTCAGTAATAAAAAACAAAATAATAAAAGGTACTCTAATATTGACCGTCTAGTTGACAAAATGTTTCACTATCTTCATCCGTACTTTTAGAAGTTGAAAATTGGATTTCATTTGAAATTGTTTAATTTGATAAACCATGTTTATTTTTAGCTACAATAGTTTCTCTCCAAAGCTCGAAATTCTGGCCTTGTCCTTTTGCTTCAGGGGTGGATTTAAAGGGAATCCAACATATGACCAAGCCATCTCTATATATACAAATCAGCATTTTATCCTTTACATTTAATAATTTTACCCAAAAACTATATGTTTTTGTCTTTCTCATAAAATACTAAATGCGTGACTATAGCTTAAAGGTTAGATTTCAACATTGTTATCGTGGAAATTTGAGTTCGAATTCTAACTACAACACATTATGAATTTTATAATTCAAACTCCAATTTAAATTTTCAGTGCAACTTGTGATTTTTCCAGCATGAGTGACTTACCAGACTGCAAATTTTTCAAGCAAAATTTTCACTGGATAATGACATTTTGTGAAAATTACATGCAGAGGGAATTGGAAAATGGTCAAACAATCAAATTTTGGTTACACAACTGGGGACATGGTCATCTTAGATTTGAACTGCAGCTAGGACTTATACAAGGAAGTAAGAGACAAGAGCATAACTGTCAAACAGATGTATCAAACGCAAAATATTGGGAAGTTGTTTCATGATACAGATTTTATTCTGAATGATGCACAAGCTGTTCAACAGCTAAATAAATTGAGTCAGATACTGGCAGCTCAGACACCAGACATAACAGCACAGGACAATGCCAGCTGGATGTTAGAGCCTTCCAAAATATTCTCAGTTAAATCAGCATATCATGGCATGAAAATTATGCCTACGATTGAGACAAATATTCATAGAGTTTGGAAGTACAAGGTAGCTCCTAGAATCAAGGTGTTTGCATGGTTGGCATATTATAACAGAATACTTACAGCTGACAATTTGGCCAAAAGAGGCTGGCATCTTCCAAGTATGTGTTTCTTATGCATAAATGCAAATGAAACAGTTCAACATCTGTTCTCAGAGTGTTCATTCATGCTAGACCTGTACAAAATGGTAGATGGAAGGTTGTTTACGCATAATCATGATTGGAAGATCTTACCGCAAAAAGAAGAAGCACAAAGATGGATAGTTCCAAAGGGAGGTGAAAAAAGTATCAAAGAAATGCTTCTCACAATAATGTTTGTCGGATGGAGGGAAATGTGTACAAGAATATTTAGAGATCAAAGCAAAACACTGACAGAGTTGGTGCATGAGGTTCAAGATATGTGGAAGGTTCATCATTGATGAATAGAAGAGTTTTATTTTTTCAGTAGTTAAAAAAAAAAATTTAGGTCTTTAAATTTTGATTCAATAATGTTGAATCAATTTGTTTTTATTTAAAAGCAATCTTTGAGTTTCATTTTAAAACTCAACGCTTGTAAGTTTTACCATTTCAATATATCAACAAGGAGTCGATCCTTATTTTTACTCAAAAAAAAAAAAAAAAACTCCAATTTAAATTTTCTGGTTCTGTCCTGGCTCAGCTAATAACTTCAATAGTTAACGTTGGATGGTTAATTCTCGGTCTCTCTACATATTTTTTTTAATGTAGTGTCTAATCGATCAACTAGTCAACAAAAACATTGAGCAAGTCCTAATACATAAGAGGTGCTCATGACAGTTATCTCTACCCTTCCTTTTCATATCTTTGTTGTAAATCAAAAGTATGATGTGAAACAATTATTTGAATATAGAAAAAAAAATCTAGCAGAATTTGGTTTCTGAATGCTTATTTAATAAATTTGACTGCATATCTTTTGTAGGTATCAAAGAACTCGTGTATTTTAAATAGAAAAAGGAGGAGAAATATTGAAAATATGATTTCAACCAATTTAAAATAAAGAAGATAAGATCATAGTTTGTAGACTTGATAGTGACTCAAACTTGTTGAAAATTATACAAATTATGGTCTGTGATGAAGTTCGATTCTTGTCAACTTGACTGTTACTAAATTTCGATTTAATTTATCATATTGAATAGCTGTTAATTAATGTATGGATGCAAAGCTAGACTTTGCTTCTTGTTTCTTATTTTAATATTGACATGAAATTGCCTTCTTAAAAAAATTTCATTTTCTTATATAAATTCTTTTATTTTTTGAAAATAGGTTAGCACCGGTAACTAGATTACTTTCTTATGTGAAATATTTCAAAGAATTTAGAGAATTTCTTAATATATATTTCTCACGAAAAACAAGGCTATGTTTTTAGCCTTTTTAATTAATAGAATGCTAACTATTCCTGTTACAATTTTGATTTGGAATCATCAATCGCCAAATATGCACAAGAGCTGATAGTTTGACCTCATTGTAGTTTTTAATGTGACTCTGAAAGAACACAATTTACAATAAAATAAATCTAATAGAAAGTCAGTAATTTATTAAGCCCAAAACGCTAATTTTAATAGTGAAATTGTATATTAATTATAGGCTGTTTGATGCTATAGTTCCGATCTTGGTTTTCAAAATTTAAATAGACTGTACGAGAAAGTCAATGAAGTCTAAATATCAAAACTTAAGTAGAAATGAAATTTTGTAGTTATCATGTTAGCCTGAAAACAATAGAAATAAAATTTTCAAAAAATCCACGATAAATGTTGCTAATGTTGATTGATCTGCATGCTTTAGAGTAAATTTTTCTAATTCATTTGTTTTTTTTTCTTTTCAGTTGTTTAAACAAAAAAAAATCAGATTTGTGTCTCTGTACGCTGTTAATATTTCTAACCAGGATTGCACGATCACACAAAACAAATCATAATAGCAACATCCGTCAAATAAACTGAAATCAAATTAATAGTAATGATATTTGTTGATTTTCTCTGGTTTCGCGAAATATGTATAAAATCATATATAATTACATAGCACATTTTTTATCAAGTTTTTCTAATAAAAATCTGAAGTACACATAATTGATAATTAGCATAGTTAACATAATATAGAAGATACTTTATATAAGAATTGAATGGAGTAACAATTGTATGATAGATCATGCAAAACTTATCGTATGATAGATCATGCAAAACTTATCTCTCCTCTCTCTGCGCATATAGTTGTCGCAAATATTAATTTCTAATAGTGTGATGTGCTCATCAAGAGGGTTTGGTAAGCACAACTCCAAAAGTATATCGGATCGGTTTCAAACGACGAATCCGAATTGTTGAAATTCATGTACTTCATAAGTGAAGCATTTACATGCAAAATTTTGAAAGTTTTGAATTCATTTTCTACAAGATCAAGTGGTCAAAGAAATGAACTTTTTATAAGTTATTTTATAAGTTGTTTCATATATTCATTTTTCATCATTTCTTTGACCGCTTGATCTTGTAGCAATAAACTCGAAACTTTTCAAATTTTGTATGTACATGCGTCACTCATGAAGTACATGGATTTTAACAATTTGAATTCGCCGTTTGAAGCCGATCCGATATACTTTTAGAGTTGTGCTCACCAAACCCTTTTGGTGAACACATATCATTTCATTTTTGACCTTTTATAAGCTGTCAAAACACAGAGGAAGGATATAAGAAGAAGAGAGGGAAGAGAAGAAGGAGACAACAACAGTGCAACATCGTCATCATCGTCATTAACCATAAAACGCGTACCTTATTTATATACAACTATTGTACAGAGTAGAGAAGAGGTGAAGCGAATTCACAGCACCTTTATCTGAACCCGGAGAGTTGAGGGGAGCGAAGAGCAATGACCAGCTCCGTTAGACGGAAGCATATGCTCGGATAGACGAGACGGAGACAGAGCGAGGAGCGGTAGCCATATCCTCTAGACGAAAGCACCACTAAAATGAGGAGATAAACGGCGCAACCGGGATGGAAGGAGGGGAGGGCAGAATGCGGAGCGACAGAGTTAATCGACTCTCAAAACCTCAGATTTGAGTCGCCTAAGATATCACCTTGGCGATATGTCCGAGGCTTACGGAGTTCCCGAGGAAACACTTTCACGGTATTACAAGGCCCTTTTGTTCTTCGAAGTTTCTGAGAACTAATTATATTTTCTTAGAATTTGAGACATGATAAAATGATATGTTGTAAAATTATTATTTCAGTTGTTCAAATTCGATGTATAATGAAAACTATTGTTTAATTGAGAACAAATAATATTTCAGCCTCTTTAATTAAGCTCAAATCCCAACAATATTACCATAAATCTCTAATAGTGATTTTTTTTTGTTAAACACACTGCATTCCATTTAAACGGGCCACATTGTTGTGTACTTTCTTAGCCCATTCCTTCTGATTTAATTCCATTTAGTAGCCCAATTTCATGTTTGACTATTTATCGACCCAAAAAAAAAAGTTCACTTATGTAACTAATCAAGATACAGAGAAACTATGTTTGATTCGTTGCAACTTGAATGATCTTTGTTTTATTTTTCTGGCAACAATTCAGGTTCCACTTTTTTTTTCCTTATGCCTTTTTCTTCAGAAGAAAGCTCCAATCTATTATTACTCATCGAGAGGCTACAGTACTAATGCATATCACATATAGTTCCGTACTATAAATTCATATTTTTTTTTTGAAGTGCAAGTTAGCCGGAACCACTCGTAATGATCTCCATATGAGAAAAATACGAAAAAATATTTTTTTTTTACTATCTTTTAGACAGGTCGAAAATCACATTATCTAAATATTTTAGACCATCCGAAAATAGTGATTTTCAAACCTGTCCAAAAAAATAGTAAAAAAAAAAAAAATGTAAAATTAGATCTCATATTACATTTCAATATAGAAATCATATTGAGAGATTCAGATTGACTAGTTGGACTTTTAAAAAGAGAGATATAAATCAATAGTAATGATCGGTCTACGCTATGCATAGTATCATAGCCTCGCTCCATTCTAACAGGTGCAAAAATAAAATGAAGATTATTAGTTTATTAGGGTATGATAATTCAAGTAAGAAACTAACATTATAGGATATAGTTAATATGGAACACATGTCATGCATATAAAATTTATGAGATTTGATATATTCTTATCATTTACCAAACAATTTGAATTTTTAAGAGAACTGTGACGATCCTTGATATATTATTAACAACAATCATATGCATGAAACTTGATGAGTATGCTTTTAGTTGGGTCCCACAATGCATCAAGTAAATTTAATTTTGATTTCTAATTTTTTTAAATTAATAAAAAAATATCGACAAAATAATTAAATAATTTTATTATGAAGAAATCTTGTCGAACCCTATTGTCAGGTTGCATGTCCACATTGGGGTCAATTATTTAATCTAAAAAAAATGGTGGTACTATGATTATGTTTTCAGTAATTTAAAACAAAATAATAAAAGGTCCCCTATTATTGACCGTCAAGTTATTAGTTGACAATTTTTTTCACTATCTTCTTCCGTACTTTATTATAGTTAATTTAAAATTGTACAATTTGATAAACCTTGTTTATTTATAGTTACAATAGTTTTTTTTGGCTAGATATTTACAATAATTTCTCTCCAAAGTCCGTAATTCCAGCTACGTTCTCTGCTTCAGAGGTGGATTTAAAGAAATCCTTAGTGACTAACCATCTCCATAAATACAAATTAGTAATTTTATCCTTTTCATTTTATAATTTTTAAAAATATCAATATATTTGTGACTATAGATCAACGGTTAAACTTCTACATTGTTACCATTCGAAATTCCGGCTATGTTCTCTGCTTCAAGTAGATTTAAAGAAACCCATAGTGACTAAACCATTTCCATACATACAAATTAGAGTGAGGCTACGGTACTATGCATAGCACGGTTTGGTCCGTGCTACGGCTCAATATTTGAGTTTTCAAAATTCTAACGGTCGATCCGAACCGTTCAATATGATTATAAAATGAATATGTACTTGCAAATCAATTTTACATTTTTTCGAATTGTTTTACTATTTTTTTAGATAGGTAGAAAATCACTTGATCTGAAAATTCTGGACCATCCAAAAACAGTGATTTTCTACTTATCTAAAAAATAGTAAAAAAATTCGAAAAAATATAAAATTTGGTTTGCAAGTACATATTCATTTTATAATCATGTTGAACGGTTCGGATCGACCGTTAGGATTTTGAAAACTCAAATATTGAGCCGTAGCACGGACCAATCCGTGCTATGCATAGTACCGTAGCCTCACTCTACAAATTAACAATTTTATCCTTTACATTCTATAATTTCTAAAAATGTCTATATGTTTTTGTGACTATAGATTAACGGTTAGACTTCTACATTGTTACCGTGGAAACTTGATTCGAATTCTAATTGCAACACGTTATAAATATATATTTTATATTCAACCCCAATTTAAATTTTCTGTTCTATCCTTGCCCTGCTTACAACTACAATAGTTAAAGTTGGATGATTAATCTATTGACTTTCTGATTTAATTCTCGGTCTCTCTATTTTTTTTTAAATGTACTGTCAAATCAATCAACTAGTCAACAAAACCATTGAGCAAGTCCTAATACATGCGATTGAAAAAAAAGCCATTTTATCCCATCAAAGAAAAAATGGGGGCTGATTGGATGGCAGCCCCTGGTGAGTGGCAAGTGGTCCGTCGCCGCCGACGGTTCCCCGCCCACTGGCGGACTACACCTGACGCAGAGCTCAACAAGGTCAGAGCCTACACCCCATACCCGACCAAACCCACGTTTGCGCAGGTGGTCCTCAATGGCCTTCATTCCACCACCTCCGGCTCCTCCAACAATTCTCTCCGCTCCTCCCCTCCATCCACCCCACCCACGTCTCCCCAGTCACCCTCTAAAGCCCAATACTACTATGCACCGCACAGCCCAACCAAACTTAGATTCCCTCCCCACCCTTCCTTCCCCGAGTGGAACGGCCGATGTTTCCGATGCTGCCGGGTAGGCCACTCCAAGGCTCACTGCCGCAACCCAAGGCGGTGCGGGAAATGCTGGAAAGACGGTCATATCGCTAGCAAGTGCATGGCTCAGATGCTCAACCCGGCTGCACGCCCGTTCAGTCCGGCAATCCATACACCCAACCTCATCAAAACTGAACCGACCTTCGAAGAACTCTTCAAGGGTGCTACTGGTCCTCAACCTCGTGAAATGCCAGACGGCCGCCCTGACAAGGTCACGGTGTACGTTGAAAGAGATGCCGAGTTCTTCGCTGAAGTAGACAAGCTCAACCACGCGGTCGTCATGTATTGCCAAAACCAAATGATGCAACTTGAGCCCCAACAGGTAGTGGACATTGCAGTCGACACCAAGCTGGTCCGCAAGGAAGAGATTCGGGTTGCCCGATTATCCAAAGAGCGGTTCCTCATCCACTTACCGCGAGGACTGGCGGTAGACACTTTCATTAAGGCTTTGCCACTAAACTTGTGGGAAGAGGGGTTCACATTCCAGCAGTGGTCCCTGCTAGACGATGCCACAGTAAGGATGCCAAGATTCAAGGTCCTGCTAGACCTGGAAGGTTTGCCACCCCAGTTCTGGAGGGAATCCAATGTTATCAACGCCATCTCCAAAATGGGAGTGTACTTGGGCTCCGTCGCCCCAGAAGAGGACTCCGACCTCTCTACTTATCGTGTCGCTATTGCAACTGATGATCTTCTAACCATATCGCGCAATCTGGAAATAATCGCTGGAGGCCTTGAATACCCGGTCCTGGTGCGGCCAGTCACATGGGAACAAGGACCGATCTACAGCCCGAGTGACTTTCCGGTGCTGCCGCCAAGGTTCTCTAAACCACTGGCTAATCCTCGCAGGGAGCGCACATCAGATGATGCAGAATTTGATAGATATTATCATGCACCGAAAAACGCAAGCCGGGGAGACAGTTTAGTCGCGTGCTCGAGAAGAGTGTTGCTAGACCTGTGTCGAGGTAGATGCCCTGATTCACTCCCACCTGAAATACGTCCCCTTTTGTTGGGACAGACGGTGGCCGGCGAGCTTTCCATGGATGTTCTCAGTGAACTTGTGTATTCAGAAAGATCCGATCACATATGCAAAGACCATCTACACGGGGGGGAAACAAGTCACCCAATCGGCAGTAACCAAACCGCCACACCGTATGCCACACAGGAGTCACCCGCAATACATCATACTCCCCTTCCAACAGCTCTTTCGGTTACAGAGCCAATCTCTCAAAAACCCCACCCTAACACGCCAAATGAGACAAAAGGGAAAGCGATTATGGAAACTGAATCCGATGCAGTCCGATGTACTGTACACTCAGGTATAGAAGAGGAAAGCCTACAGCTGGAAACCCAGGACCGTATGGGGACTGTCGTTGCCGCAGTTCCATCCGCTGCGATAACGGGTCACCAACAAGCCTTGCATCTACCCGGTTCACGAGGTAGGGGTCGCGGCCGATCACAAACAATCCCCCGTGCTCCCATAGGTCAGCGCAGCGCAGGTCGGGCTGCCACCACAGGTCTGCTGGCCACATCGCGACATAACAGGGCCAGAGGCCTCATGGGAAGAGGGCGCGGTCTTGTGCTGGCTAGCCGGGCTCAGAGGCATGGAGTGAATCGGGTTTCTGCCAGAACAATGACCCACCACACCAGCGCCAGCAACAAAGAATCGCAACAAATGGAGGCAACGGAACCCGTGCCTTTGCCGCTTCTGGAAAGCGCTACAGACCCCATGAGCTTAGAGGAGTCACGCGCCAGGTTCACATGGACACGTGGCGCTCAGAGTATACCAGTTGAAGTTATAAATGAAGGCTCAAGATCGGTAATGGGCCGGCCCACAAATCTTAAAGGGATGGATAAAAAACGTAAGCCCAACCGGCAGGCAGCTATCCCCTCTGAGACTCGTACAGCACCCAAGAGGCCTACGCAAAATGCGCACAAAAGGCCAGAAACCCAACAGGCCGCCCACCTGGAATTACGACCAGAAGGATATTATCAAATCAATGTGGATAAGGACCATGCTGTCAAAATAGCGACTATGTGCGGCCTCTCCCATGAAACGGTGATGCAAGTACTCCGAGAAGACAATGAGGCTCGGGCACAAGACAGCCAGCACCAACAAACTAATGACATGGCAGAGGAGCAGGTCAATTTGGATTCGGATTCCGAAGAGGAATGGGACATGGACGGGGGAGACTGCTAATTGTGTATGTGGATTCTGTAGACTGGTTGATTGTTGTTTTGTTTTATTAATGAATTACAAAAAATTCAAATTATTGTCTTGGAACTGTAGAGGCTTGGGGGATTCAAACAAGTGTAGGGTGGTTAGTGATGTGCTTAGGAAATCCCGTTGTGATGTGTGTATGCTTCAGGAGACAAAACTTAATGAAATGACTTTCCAGTATGTGGTGCAATTTCTTCCTTCCTTTTTCAACTTTGAGTGTGCATATCTTTTGGCAGACGGCTCTAAAGGTGGTCAATTGGTTGCTTGGAAAAAACACTACGAACTCCTCAACTCATGGGCCACGCCGCATTCCTTGACGGTCCTGTTGTTAAATTTGAGAACTGGTGAAACAATGGCATACACATCGGTGTACGGCCCCAGTAATGACAGAGCTAAGTCTGCGTTCATATTGGAATTATATAAAGTGGCTGCCTTGATTTGGCATCCTTGGATTATAGCCGGTGACTTTAACTTGGTGCGTTGGCTAGTGGATAGGTCGGGCATATATCGGGGCTTTGGACTTATGGACTCCTTCAATGATTACATTAGAAGAGTCGGCCTCAATGATGTCCAGTTGAAAAACCGAAAATACACGTGGTCTAGCAAGACCCCCCAACCGACCTTCTCAAGGCTTGACCGAGTATTCATCACAGTAGACCTATCCTTGCGTTACCCGATCATTACGTTGGAGGCTTTAGAAATGGTTGTTTCGGACCATGCGCCGCTCTTGCTACACTGCAAACACAATGCGCCGAATCCCACGAGATTAAAATTCGAGACTTTCTGGTTGAAATATGACGTGCCTAGAGAGATGGTTCGGACTCTGTGGAGCCAAAGTGAAGGCCGGCCACAAGCACTCCTTGACCGGTTTCAGAATAACACACATCTGCTGCAGAAGGCCTTGGCGCTATGGCACAAGCAGGGATTTAATCAGATGGATAAACAGTTAGATTGTTGCAAGAAGGTGGTGCGGTTCTTTGATGCCATTGAAGAACAACGCAACCTGGAAAGATATGAATTTCGGCTAAGGTGTAAAATTAAAGAAAGAGCTTACGAATTGGCAAATAATATCGAGAATAGATGGAGGCAGCGATCTAGGTGCAACTGGTTAAAAAATGGAGATAAGAATACTCGCTTCTTTCATTCTTTCGCATCTGCCAGGATATCCAGAAATAGAATTACCACCGTTTCACACCAGGGCAGCAACGTGTCAAGCCAGAATGAAATTGAGCACATATTCTTCACGACTTTTCGGAACCAACTGGGAAGTTCCATTCGGGTGCTGCCGTTCAGGCCCGAAACCTTGTATACCTCAGACCCCGATTTGACACACCTGCAGGCACAGTTCTCGGAACAAGAGGTTCACATGGCGGTTAAGCAGTTGGCATGCAATAAGGCATCCGGGCCGGATGGTCTGCCAAATGAATTTATGCAGGAGTATTGGCCGGATATCAAAAATGAAGTCATGGGCATCATCAGTGGCTTTCATGCGCATAATGTTGACCTCACTCACATCAACAAAGCAAACGTGGTGCTCGTTCCGAAAAAACAGAACCCGACTTTGGTGGGAGACTTCAGACCCATAAGCGTAATCAACATGCTCCCTAAGCTCATCTCTAAGGTGTTGGCAAATAGGTTACGATCGAAACTTCCAGCCTTGATTTCTCCAAACCAAACGGCCTTCATTAAAGGTCGTCAAATCTCTGAGAACTTCATCTCAACGAGAGAAGTCTTGCAACACATCCATGAGACGGGACGACGGGGAATATTTCTAAAATTGGATTTTGCCAAGGCTTTCGACACAGTCGAATGGGAGTTCTTATGCAAGGTAATGGTGGCTAGAGGGTTTCCACCAAAATGGGTTACTTGGATAAGAGTACTCTTAAAAACAGCTTCCTCCAGGGTTCTTATCAACGGGGCAACTTCGGACTTTTTTGAGCACAAGCGGGGTCTTAGACAGGGGGACCCGCTCTCCCCGATGCTATTCAACCTAGTAGTTGATGTGTTTCAAAGGATGGTGGAAGCCGCAAACAAAATTCTAGGCGGAGGGATCTCCAAAAAAATTAAGGAAGCAATAATAGCTTATCAGTACGCCGATGACACGGCAATCGTGGCTGCGGCTGATCTGACAACGCTGACCACTTTGAAACTACTCATTCGATCTTTTGCAGCTATCTCCGGACTACAGGTAAATTACAATAAGAGTAGCTTTATCCCGTTGAATGTCAGCATGGAGAATATACCTTGGATAAAGGCAGTTCTTGGATGCCCAGAGACTACATTTCCTATCACATATCTTGGCATGCCTCTATCCATACACAAACCGACCAAACAAGATTTTGCACCTTTGATCGAAAGAGTAGAGAAAAAATTAGGGGGATGGAAGGGCAAAATGATCTCACGGGGTGGACGGCTACAACTCGTGCAGTCCGTCTTATCAACGGTCCCCATTTACTACATGAGTTGTTTCAAATTACCAATGTGGGTTATTCGACGCTTAGACAAAATTCGACGGTCGTTTCTCTGGAGTAAAACCGGGGGAGAGAACAGAGGCATTTCTTTAACAAATTGGGACCGGGCTAGTACACCTAAGAGTTGGGGCGGAATGGGGATATCCGACCTATATTGGGTGAACATCTCTATTCTGCTCAGATGGTGGTGGCGGTTATATACACACCGGGACTGTCTATGGACTGCAACAGCCCGGCTGCTGCGACGAAAGGGGGGACAATCGGTTACACCGAATATTTGGTTGGTGATGGGATCTTTCTTCTGGAGGCAACTATTGGGTATCAAACATTATTTCAATTGGAGCTCGGACTGGACTGTGGGGAATGGAACGGCAATCTCATTCTGGTTTGATGGTTGGAACGGTCTTCCGATTAAGGGACGGCACTGCCCTGGACTAACACAACCATTAATCAGCTTACAAGGGGCATGGGAGCAGAGGGACCATTTACATCCAGAAATGCTACTAGAAAAAGAAATTGTTTTCTCCAACCAAGAGGATACATTGAAGTGGCGGTGGGAGGCATCAGGTCAGTACACTGCAAAATCGGCATATAGAATTCTCAAGGCAGGGGGGCAAATTAAATGGCACTTTCAGTACATATGGCGCTGCCCGGTACCGCCCACGGTTCGGCTATTCACATATCTACTACTACAGGACAAGATCCTAACACGTGATGTCCTCCTCAGAAGAGGGATGGTAGTGGATCACCGGTGTGTCCTATGTCCGGTTGATGCACGAGAAACAACACTGCACCTGTTTTTTTGGTGTCCTCACGTACAGGCAGTATGGGGCATCCTGGCTACTCACATGGGGGGCCCGATCATGACACCGGCACAAACGGTAGAGCACACTTGGGAGACCTCTTGGCGGGAAACCAAGCGGCAAGCAGCAAGGTGGACACGCAAAACTTGGGCAGCAAGCTTTATGTGTGCGGTGTGGCACGTATGGAAGCACCGCAACAGGGTGATATTTGGAGAACCCATTGCTAGACCAATGGTGGTTGCCAACAAGACTTTACTGGAGATGCGGCTATGGAAAAAACACTGCAGTTAGAAGGGCAAGCGGAAGGACCGGTCACAGCAGTAGGAATCCTATATTGCATGGTTCGGTTCACGTACAGCTACTATCTCCAAATCTATTGGGGTTGCGCCACAACTATTGAGATAGGCCTACTACTTTGTACCATTTTACACATACAATACAGTTGTCTTGATGTAATCACAGGTTTCTTATAAATGCAATACCATGACAGTCACTGTCAGGTTTTTCAAAAAAAAAAAAAAGTCCTAATACATGAATACCCTTCCTCTTCATATCTGTTGAAAATCAAAAGTATGATGTGGAACAATTATTAGAATATAGAAAAAAAAAATCTTGCAGAATTTAATTTCTAAATGCTTATTTTAATAAATTGGTCTGCACAT
This sequence comes from Carex myosuroides, assembly GCA_028015225.1. NCBI lineage: Eukaryota > Viridiplantae > Streptophyta > Magnoliopsida > Poales > Cyperaceae > Carex > Carex myosuroides. The sequence continues at coordinate 8,911,566 of CM051488.1, forward strand.
CTTTTATAGGTATCAAAGAACTCATGAATTTTAAATAGAAAAAGGAGGAGAAAAGTTGAAAATATGATTTCAACCAATTTAAAATAAAGGAAGATAAGAGCATAGTTTGGAGACTTGATAGTGACACAAGCTTGTTTAAAATTATAAAAATCATGGTTTATGATAAAGTTCGATTCTTGTCAACTTGATTATTACTAAATTTCGATTTAATCTATCATATTGAACAGCTGTTAATTCATGGATCGATGCAAAGCTAGACTTTGCTTCTGGTTTCTTATTTAAATATTGATCTGAAATTGCCTTTTTAAAAAAATTCACTTTCTTATATAACTTTTTTATTTTTTAAAATAGGCTGTCTAACAACCCTGGTAACTTGCATTACTTTCTGATATAAAATATTTCAATGCATTTAGAGAATTTATTAAAGTATATTTCTCACAATTTTGATTTGGATCCGTCCATCATTGTAACGCCACGGCATTTAGATAATGGACTAATTTAATTATACTATTAAATTTATTAAGAAACCCAAACCGGATTTAATTCATTAAGTTAATAAGAATATAATTAAATTAATTAAGAGACCCAAGAAAAAATTAATTAAAAGCCTAGCCCACAATTCCAAGCCCAACTCCCTAATTAATTTACTAAACCTAATAACCCCGATTTAAACCCCCCACATCTTCCCCCCCACTAGACATTTGCTCTCGGGTACCTCGGGCCGGGCAGGGCAAAACCCAGGACGGGTAGCGGGCACAACGGGTACGGGTACAACGGGTACCCAGGTACAACGGGCACGGTTAGACGGATTTTTTTTTAAAAGGTCGGCCCTGCCCGTTTCAAACCCGTGCCCGTCCCGGGTAGACGGGTAGACGGGTAGACGGGTAGACGGATTTTTTTTTTTCTGTTTTCTGTTTTTTTTCTTATTTTTTTTACAGTGTCGTACGAATATTATTACGTGTTTATAATTCGACTTTGAAAATCTGAATAGTTCAATATCAAATATTGTATATATATGTATATATATGTATATATATATATATATATATATATATATATATATAGATGGGCTATGGTGCATTGCAATGTATAACCCCTCTTGTGCATTGGACTATAAATCGTTGGATTCGAAGTTCAAACAACCGATCCAAACTGTTCAATTTGATATGCATATTAAAATGTGCTTGGAGACCAAATTTTACATTTTTTAGAAATTGTTTGTTATTTTTTCAGAATTTTTAAAAATCACTGTTTTTCTATGGTTCAGAAATTTCTGAAAAACAACGATTTTAAACAATTCTAAAAAAATAGTAAAAAAATTCCAAAAAATATAAAATTTGGTTTCCAAGCACATTTTAATATGGAGAACATGCTGAGCCATTTAGATCGACTGTTTGAACTTCGAATCCAACGATTTATAGTCCAATGCACAAGAGGGGCTATACATTGCAATGCACCATAGCCCATCTCTCTCTCTCTCTATATATATATATATATATATATATATACATAAAATTATCAAGTCACATCTTTATAATTCCTAAATAAATAAAATTTGTAACTTATATATAAAAATTATTTGTGCAAAAATTTGTATATTTATTCGGCTAAGTACAAGTCTAATTATTTATTTCTTTACACGAGTAATTTTATTTTATTTTCAAACTCTCATTCTAATTATATAGTTTCATAATTTATTTATATCTCGAAATTTGTAGTTTACATTTTAAATTGATAATATATTTTGTAAACGTTCATTTTTTAAATTGATAATATATTTTCTAAACGTTTATTTATTTTTAATAGGTTAAATAAAATATAAATAAAAAATATCTTAAATCAATTACTTTAAAACAATAAAACCTATTCAAAAAATTTCTTAAATCAATTACTTTAAAAATAAATATGAATTATTTTAAAACAATAGATTAAAAAATAAAAGTTACCCTCCTCCTTTATTTCGGGCTTGGGACCGGCTATGTAAAATAACATAGGCGGAGTTCTAACTTTTTTTTTGTTAGTAATTCTTTTTTAAAATGAATAATTTAAGAACTAATTGAAACGTTTAGAAATTATAATTTAAAAAATAACCATAGAGATTAAAAGAGGTTAGAAATGTATACCGACACTACATATCTAGTAGTTTGGATTCATATACCATTGTTCGCTCTCTTCCGCACCGTCTAAATCCGAATTAGCCGCGGGCCACGGCTCGGTACCGCTTTCTTCAGTGTCGACTCCGGATGATGATTCTTGATGATCTCGATATTGGTTGCGCTCATCAGCATCAATCCAGTCTTTCAAGCCCACAAGTCTCTCAAAAACATGTGTACCCAACTTACTGCGTTTGTCGGAGAGGATCCTGTTCGCCGAACTAAAACAACTTTCGGAAGGGACGTTGACACGGGTACGGCAAATACGTCGCGGGCCATCATCGCCAGTGTTAGATAGTTTCTTTGATTCCTCTTCCACCACGTCATGATATCAAATTCATCTTCTTTTTTGTTTACCCCCGCAAAATAGCTCACTAACTCGTTTGTGGATGTGTGCGGTTGGATCTCCGATTGGAAATGTGCTAACAATCCACCGCTGCTAGTGCTCCTAGAAGTGGAACTATTAAAAAATTAAAAAAATTAGTGGACAAATAATGTAGATATTATAAATAATAAAGATTAAAAACACATGTATATTTAAATTATTACCTAGGGCCGGCACGGGATGAAGACGGGTTTTGGTTGTCACCCATTCTTGAGTGGTATATGTTAAACATCTCATCGAACTTCGAAGTCACGAATGCCTCCACCCCGGTGTTGTCTAAATGTAGATTCTCTTTGTACGCTGCAACTATTTTGACCGTGAAATACTTCTTGTATGCCGGGTTGAGGCAGCTTGCGATAATGGCCAGGAGGGGTACATCGTCCCAATATTTTAAAAAAATTTCTTTCATGGCATCTACGATCGGTGTGAGAGTGGAGTACTTGCTTTCAGCTTGTTCTAATTCACGGTACACCTTGGAGATGTTATAGAGATGTCTGATCAACTTAAATGCCGTCGGTGAGTACGAGCAGGATAATTTGACGGTTGCATTAAAAAAGGTTCCTAAGAAATTACTCAGGGTTTTTAGTTGCTCCCATTCATCGAGGTTGGGTTCCAATGCCATTCCCTCGGAGGTGGAGCCTCTCAAAAACTCTCTTATGACGGCTTTGTAAGGAAGGTATCAGTTCAGAAACCTATAGGTAGAGTTCCAACGGGTATCTATATCCCAAGGAACTTTCAACTTGCTCAATCTATAGTTGACGCACATCAAACCAAACCGTTGTTTTCTTTCTTGGTTTGAAACAATATAGGACAGACAATCCTTTAATTTATTGATCAAATCTCTTACGGCTTCTGTTTTAAGGCCCGCCTTCACGACGAGGTTAAGGATGTGGCAATCACACTTTTGGTGAAACATTGCACCATTCATAATCGGGTTTAGTGACCATTTAAAAATCTCAATGGAAGCTACATTGTTAGTAGCATTATCGAATGAAATAGAAAAAATCTTGTTATCCCTATCTCTCTTAAGGTTATACTCTTGTAACACCTCAATAATGAATTTGAAAATTACATGTGCTGAGTGCGGGGAATCTAACACACGAAAACTTAATATCTTTGTTTGTAATACCCACTGATCATCGATCCAATGGCCGGTAACACAAGAGTACCCAAGGCCATGTTTACCGGCAGTCCATATATCGGAGGTAATTGAGACCTTATTTTGTTGGTATGCAAATATAGCTCGGAGCTCATCTTTTGTTCTGGTAAACTGGTTTTTAATTTCACCAACCATCTTTCTATGATGGATCCTCTAGTACATTGGTTGAGCACACCCCCGAATGACTAACCGGGCAAAACTCATGTAACCACCCATGCTTATTGGTTGTTCTTTGTGGGTAATGTACCGGGCCAATTCACTAAGCATTATTGATTCATCGTATTTTGGGTTAGTTCTGGTACCATCCGGGTTTATAAGGGTTTGGATTTGTCTCGGTCCAACATTTTCACTTGGAACCTCACCCTTCTTTTGGTGCATTTCGACATGTCTTTTAAAGCTGGTCATACCACTACTTTGTTTATACACAAAAAACGGTTTCTTGCAATTTTTTACCTTACATTCAAGGGTTTGCATGTGGCCGTTCTCATCTGTGGTCACCTTGTACTATTTGACCCACGGCTGATTGTATTCAGGAACTCTTCTAGTCTTCTTTACCACTTGTTGTTCTGGGGGGGACACTTGTCGGAGGAAGGATTGGTTCTTCTTCAATTTCAGCGACACTTCTCGACGGAGTACCTTCTATAGGAGGGGTGACTTGACTCGATGCCACAGAAGAAGTGCCTCCATAAGCATATGGTGGTGTCAGTTGACGTGTTTCTTGTGGAATATACATGTTTGGATCGTTTGAAGTATAATACGGTGCATACATTTGGGGGGGTTGTTGATAATTTAAATCTAGCGTTTGATAACTTCTTTGATAATTTTGTGGATAATTTTGTGGATAATTAGGTGGAGGTGGGCCAAAAATTTCTTGTGACATTCTCGCTTGAAAATCCTCTACCTCATCGTGATTAGGAGATGTCATCTTTTAAACCTATTCAAAAAAATAAATGTAAATTACTTCACATATTCAAAAAAAAACAATCTAAATCTAAATTCAAATCTAAATTAAATATAAATCTAAATTAAATCTAAATTCAAATCTAAATTAAATCTAAATTTAATGAAAATGTAAATCTAAATTAAATCTAAATTGAATCCAAATGTAATTTAAATCTAAATTAAATTAAATAAAATAAAAAGAAAAAGAAAAAAAAGGCAGGTGCCTCTGCCGAATTTCAAAAGAAAAAAAAACAATATAAATATAAATTCAAATCTAAATTAAATATAAATCTAAATTAAATCTAAATTCAAATCTAAATTAAATATAAATTAAATTAAATCTAAATTGAATATAAATTCAAATCTAAATTAAATATAAATTAAATTAAATCTAAATTGAATATAAATCTAAATCTAAATTAAATCTAAATTGAATCTAAATCTAAATTAAATCTAAATTAAATTAAATAAAAGAAAAAGGAAAAGAAAAAAAAACAAGGCATGAAGCCTTGGCTTTCAGCCTTTGCCGAATTTCAAAAGAAAAAAAAAACAAGGCAGAGGTGCTTTCAGCCTTTGCCGAATTTCAAGGCATGAAGCCTCTGGCCCTCTGCCTTTGCCGAATTTCAAAAGAAAAAAAAAAAGGTAGGAAGCCTCTGCCCTCTGCTGCCATTGCCGAATTTCAAAAAAAAAGTACAATTTAAAAAATAAGTCTAATTCAAATTTAAAAAATCTATTTTAAAAAAAATAAGTCTAATTGAAATTTTAAAATTCTAAGTCTAATTCAAAATAAATATAACTTGTTCTAACTTATTTTAAAAATCTATTTTAAAAAAATAACTCTAACAAATTTAACTTATTCAAAAAAATAACTCTACAAATCTAACATATTAAAAAATAAAATATAAATCTAACTTATTTATCTAACAAATCTAACTTATTTATCTAGCAAAATATAAATCTAACATATTCAAAAAATATAAATCTAACTTATTTATCTAACATATTTAAAAATTAATCCGAAATTAAAAAAATAAAATCTAACCTATTTTAAAATAAATCTAACATATTCAAATGATCAAATAACATATTCAAAATTTAAAAAATAAAATATAACATATTCAAAAAATAAAATCTAACCTATTTAAAAATAAAATATAACATATTCAAAAAATAAAATCTAACCTATTCAAAAAATTAAATCTAACCTATTAAATTTAGATCCGAATTTAAAAAATCAAATATAACCTATTTGAAAAATCTAACCTACTAATAAAATCCAACCTATTTATAAATAAACCTAACATATTTCAAAAATTAATCTAACCTATTCAAAAATAAATCTAACATATTTTAAAATAAATCTAACCTATTCTAAAAATAAATAGAACTTATTTAAATCTAACTTACTTACAAATAAAATCTCACATATTTCAAAAATAAATCTCACATATTTCAAAAATAAATCTAACCAACTTTAAAATAATTCTAACCAATTTTAAAATAAATAACCTATTTAAAATAAATAACCTACTCAAAAACCGATTTCAAAATAAATATAACCAATTTTAAAATAAATATAACCTATTTAGCACAAATAAAACCTATTTAAAATAAAATTTAACTTACTTAAAAATAAAAACCGAATTAAAAATTAAATCTAACCTATTTATGCTATTTTGAAAATAAATCTAACCTATTTATAAATAAATCTAACCTATTTCAAAAATAAATCTAACCTATTCAAAAATAAATCTAATATATTTTGAAATAAATCAAACCAATTCTACAAAATTAACAACAAATCTAACATATTTAAGCTACTTTAAAAATTAATCTAACCTATTTATAATAAAACTAACAATAAATCTAACATATTTGAGCTACTTTAAAATTAATCTAACCTATTTATAATAAAACTAACAATAAATCTAACATATTTAAGCTATTTAAAAATTAATCTAACATATTTATAATAAAATTAACAATAAATCTAACTTATTTAATCTATTTTAAAAATTAATCTAACCTTTGCGAGATGAAATAAACTTGCGCCTTTGCGGGATGAAATAATCTTGCTCCACCGTATCTTGCGCCTTTGCGGGATGAAATAAACTTGCTCAATCGTATCTCGCGCCTTTGCGGAATAAAATAAATTTGCAACTATATTTTTTTTTCTAATAATTAAATTAATTTGGGAACAATAAAAAATAATGAGAGTATAAATGAGAGTATGAGAAATTGAGAATTAGATTGAGAATAATGTGAGTTTGGTGTGAAAATGAGAGAAGAATGGGGTATATTATAGGAAAAATTTGGGGGGGGGGAATTCGAATTGCTACAGTAGTACAGTAACTGGAGCCGTTGGATTCAAAAATTTTCGAAAATCTACAGTGCTACAGTAAACGGTCAAATCTACAGTGCTACAGTAAACTGTCAAATAGGGTCCAGCACTCCAGGCGGGTCGGGTTCGGGTTCGGGTACACGGGTAAGGTTAGCGGGTAAACGGGTGTGGGTACACCCGAGGCGGGTTCGGGTACACGGGTATTCGGGTTCGGGTACACGGGTATTCGGGTTCGGGTATGGCGGGTACGGGTACACCCGGGTTTTTTCCAAAAATAGGTGACATGCCCGTTTGAAACCCGTACCCGTGTACCCGTGTACCCGTTTACCTGGGTATACCCGGGCACGGGTACGGATACCCCGGGCACCGGGCACCGGGCACGGGTGGACCGGACACGGGCGGACCGGGTTCGGGCAGCCCCCCACGGATAGTGTCAAACCACTACCCCACAGCCGACACACTCTCTCTCAGAAAAAAAATAAATAAATAAACTAAACCCTCTACTCTCACCTTCTCCCGTCGGCCTCAAGGTAACCATTTGTTTTCAAACTAATTAAATAATATAATTTAGTCAGTAATCAAAGAACTCTAGAATATTTAATATGAAGTACTTAGGGGCAATGTATATAGTCGTTTAGGTTCGAACTCTGGAGTTCTAGAAGATCTCGAGACGTCTAACGACTTCTCTACGACAACAGGTGCGGGTTTTCTAGACTTTATAAAACTATTTTACTTGTTGGTTTTCGAACATAAATAAATTGCATGAAAGGATATGATTCATACGATGACCATGAACTTGCATGAATAAGATGTGTTGAGCATGGCATGAATTGTGTGATTTGAATGAATGTACGTAAAATGAACAGATAATGAAAGTGAACAGGGTCCGATATGCTTGCATATTGGGATGTATACATTGGGTCTAGTGTTCAACTGGACCTCGTTAATGTGACTGTAGGTGAAAGCGGTCTTATCACGGGTCAAGATCTAGCGTAGGGTGGACTCCCTGTCTAGTGAGACAGGCTCCTGCTGTTGGTTGGACTTCCCAGCGAGTTGGCGGCCTTTCCAATGTTAGTTAGACTTCCCATAGGTTTGGCGAGTAAATGGTTAATTGTGGAAAGTGAAAAGAATATGAAAGTAGATGCATTGTATTAGGGAAGACATATGCATTTTATTTCTTTTTTTCATATTTGTGAGAATAAGGTAAATGTTTTATAAATTCTGGGCTGTAACTAAATCCCGCACTGAGAGAATGTTCGATCTCTCACCCATTCCACTTTTACGTGGGTTCCAGATAACGAAGAGGAAGGATTCGAGCAAGGACAATAGTGAGACTAAGCGGAAAGATATAAGAATTGATAAACTGTCACATGTTGTTTAGTTTTGTTTCTATGGTTCAATAATTGATACATTGAGTCGGCATGGCAGTGTTTATGTTACTAGCCATGTCGGCCGTGATCGTTTGTGTGTATGCTTTACGCAGCAATACGTGGCGGGTTGTCTCGGAGTGTGACAATCATTAAATATGCGCAACATCGCATATAAATGATAATCCGTTTTATGTTTAGTATGAATCATGAATAAAATACGGCTAGGAATTTTGTTCAAGTGCATTAAATTTTATTAGGAAAAATATTATAATTATATCCAGTCGTGCAATTAACCAAGCAAATATGAAAATTTTAAATATTTAGTTTCGATTTTTTTAAAACAAATCTAGTATATTAAATTATAATAATAGAGTGCTATATAATATATATACATAAGTTTGTTTGGGGTTCAGTCCATATTCTTCCCATTGATTACAAATATTACACAAAATTTAATGTTCTTAACTGTAACATTTTTAATTAAATGATAACCATCCAATATATATATTTCTATTGATCTACAAACATATATGTTGAATTAATTGGATACGCGAATAAATCATATTAAATTTCCTTTCTTTCACAGAAGGCTTATACAATTCATTTGTATCCCTTCCAAATTAATTTAGTATAAATTCAAAACGGTAAAAAAAAATTATAAGTTAATTTTAATACATTTATATTTCATCATTTTTTATTGATTAAAATTTCCTTTACAATTCATTTGTATATGTTTATTAAAATATTATTCACAAAGCGTTTTTACATACAAATACAATTCTCGGTAAAAGGAGGTATAATACAGCCATTTGTTGGTTGCCGATGGAACCAATAACCAAAAAATTACGGTACCAGTCAAATTTTATGTGATGCTTCGAATCTTGTTAAGATTCTCCTTCCTTTAATTGTAAGATACGCTAAGATTCGTAGAGTCATATGATATTTGGAGGAAACAAGTCATAATTAATTAAGAGTTCAGCAATTTTTGTTTTACTTTTTGTCTATACTTTGCAATTTTCAGATTTAAAAAGTCATTCAAATCTTTGAACATGATTTCCAAATTAAAATGTATTTGGAGATCAAATTTTATATTTTTTGAAATTTTTACTATTATTTTTCAGATCAGGGTTCAAATGCACCATGATTTTGTGCTCCAATATGCTCCACATCATTTATCTCCGTTTCCAAAGTCCGAACAGTCGATCCGAACCGCTCAACATGATCTTCATAAAAAATATTCTTGGAGATCAAATTTTATATTTTTTAGAATTTTTTTTACTATTTTTTTTTACAAAGGTACAATATCACTTTTTCAGATGGCCCAGAATCTCCTTAAAACCGTGATTTTGTATCTATCTAAAAAATAGTAAAAAAATTCTAAAAAATATAAAATTTGTCCTCCAAACATATTTTATTATGAAGATCATGTTAAGCGGTTCGGATCAACTGTTTGGACTTTGAAAACGGAGATAAAAAATGTGGAGCATATTGGAGCATAAAATAATGGTACATTGAACCCTCCTCTATTTTTAAATAGATAGAAAATCACTGTTTTTTTATGGTCCAGATTTTTCTAGAAAACAGTAATGAAAAATAATGAAAAATAATAATTTTTTTCATAAAATATAAAATTTGGTCTCCAAGAACATTTTAATATAATTTTAATATGAAGATTATGCTAAATAATTTGGATCCACTATTTAAAATTTGAAAACATATATTTAAACAGGAAGTAAAACAGAAGTAAAACAAGTAAATTAATATGCATCTTTGTCCAAAAAATAAAAGAAGTGAAACAAAAGGCGACGGCAGTAATCAGCCCCACTAGTCAGAAAGAAACTAAAATAGTTGAGATTATAATAACATTAATTTTTATTTATGGCATCCAAAGCGTAAAATAAAATAAATTGTCATCTGAAAAGTTATAAGAAATTTACGGGACGTCAAAATTCATCATAAAATAAATAACGTACAGAATAAAAAAAAGTCCTTTGCTTAATTAACTATCAATGCCTTTAAAACTGAACAGTAAAATTTTAATATTACTTTGATAGTTTAAATTACATGAAATTTGATACATATATATAATTAATGGGATTCAAATTTGTTCCTTTTATTTTGAGAAAAAGATCATCTCACTTTATCTCTGTAAAAGCCTGTGCCCGTGGAAAAAAAAAATTCACTCAGTGTAAATTTTTTTTTTCCACACGCATATTATTTGGGCCATTCAAATTGAACCCGAGTCCATTCCCGTTCCCACCTGTAGGCCGAATAGGGCCTAAAAGAAGAGAAATGGAGAATAGGAGGATGCTCCTTTTTAAAAAAATAAATAAATAAATAAAACGAGCGGATTTGGATCCCTCAAAACGGAACACTCTAAAAAATAACGTTAGCTAAAAAATTTAGTAACCAGTTTACAACTTTTACAAAGAAGTTATTTAATCCATATAAATATATTAGGGATCGACTAACAGTCCCCCCATTCAGTCTCCTAAACGTTCCCCTAACGATCAAAGTACAACTGTCAGACATCTATTCAACATACATTAATTCACATACAAAATGAAAAGTATTCATACCTAAGACATCAAATATTCATATATAATTCATCAAGTATTCATACCTAAGATATCAAGTATTAATTCACATACAAACTGGGGACCATTACTTTTTGGAGGCAGTAACTATCAGATTGCATTGGGGACCACAACCAAAAAGTCACGTGGATCACACCACTAGTTCTACATTCATTGATTAAATTAATTTACATACAAAATGAAAAGTATGAATATCTAAGACATCAAGTATTCATATATAATTCATCAAGTATTCATACCTAAGATATCAAGTATTTAAAAAAAAAACTGGACACATCACTTATCTTTTACACTTTTTTCAATGTGGCTTTTTTTTTCTCCGTTCAATCTAACCAATATTTCTGACGATCTATGAGGAATTTTACAAATTTAAAACTACGAACGTGTTCTACACACTCTTTGAAATGAGATCCATGATGACATACTTTTACACGTTTTTCATGTTATTAAATATTCATATATAGAAAGTATTCATACAAAATGGAAAGTATTCATATCTAAGATATCAAATATTCATATATAATTCATCAAGTATTCATACCTAAGATATCAAGTATTTAAAGAAAAAACTGGAATCATCTTTTACACGTTTTTCAAGGTGATTTAATGATTGACATAGTTAGTTAGAATAGGGGGACGTTTAGGGGACTGGAGTGCGGAGGACAACATCTTTACTCAAATTTTTAATATTACTTTGATAGTTTAAATTACATGAAATTAGATACATATATATATAATTAATGGGATTCAAATTTCTTCCTTTTATTTTGAGAAAAAGATCATCTTCCTATTATCTATCTTCTCACTTTCTCTCTCTAAAAGAAGAGAAATGGAGAATAGGAGGATCGATGCTCCTTTTTAAAGTTGAATTCCTAATTCAGATGTTACTTTTTATAAAAGATGATAATAATATGTGTTGAGAATACTTTCGATGAAAGCGACCGTATATTTATCTAAAGGCGAAGACAGTTACTGTTTGGAATTTTGCTTCTCGCGGACAATAATATGTACACATATTTTCTTATTTTAGTCGGTCTATGCGTTGGCTGTACTCGGAGACGACGCAAAAAATTTATGATAGAATATAATTTTATAATAGTTTGTAAATTTTTATATTTTTTTAGTTTTTCATATTCAAATTTATAATTATAGAGTCATATTTACGATATACTTTTTGTCAATGAAGTACAACTTACAACTATTTAAAATACAAATATATTTTTTAAAAATATTTTGATGACGGAGGCAGGGCCTCTCTCTATCCAGGCTCCAACTCTACTGTGAATTCTTTTTTTTTTTTTTTTAAATACTTGGTAGACACTACTAAGTTGTATCTCTATTGTGAATTCTGATCTTCTAAATGTGAATCTGAACCGTCCGATAGGAATCCAATCAAATATTAAAGAAATTTTGCAAACTCTAATTTAGTTCGGATTGATCTGAATTATGATCAGATAATCTGAGTCCAAACTCAAATTTTGAGTTGATCCGGACCCTCTACTGTACAAATCTGTATCATCCTATAGAAACTGTAGGAGTTTGTTTTGAGATTCGTGCTAGGTTGAAAGAATGGTCCAGATTTAATAATTGGCTTAATAAATAGTAAACTAATTCCAAAAAATGTAAAATTTAGTCACCAAGCACATTTTAATATAGATATCACATCTAACGATTTGGATCGATCATTTGAACTTCTAAAATCGAAAACCAATTAGTTGCACCACGACTCCAGAACAAACGTTTTGATATTAATATTAGCCAACCTCCTAAAACCTTATATTTAGTTCAATTAACTTCCACGTAAACAGTAACAAACAAAAGAAATGCACATCATCTAGAATTATCTATTAAGGATTTTTATTTTTATCAAAGCCCCTCAGTATTTTGTTTTTCTGAATGTCTGGAAGTGGCTCCCAGGATAGCCCCTCAGTATTTTCATTGGAGGAAGTAAATTTATTAATAATTAAAAATGGGTCCAGAAAAGAAATATCAAATAATTATGAGATGAAGATTTTAAATTGCTAAGATCAAAACAACGAAATAAGATTGAAAAATAATATTGGTATAGTTTTTCGTTATGATTTTTAATGCAAAGTTCAAATGAGAAGTTTAGTGATGGAATGATTTATTTTTTTAAACAAAGGGCGATATCCTACAAAACAAACATATATTTATGATCAAAATACAGTTAAATGTTGGTGATTTTTTTTTTAAAACAAGATAGGGGTCAAGCCTCTAATTTTTTAAAACATTTTCACTTGATGTAATCAGTATCCATACCAATCTGCCCAATGAAATCAATTGGCAAAGAACGGTCTAAATTAAAAAATTTAAATAATTTGCTTCCACATATCCTGACTCGGTGTAATCTGTAGTATGAATAGAATATTAAGTTGCATTATTGTAACACCTTGAAACATGCAAAATTCATGAGGTGTAACGGCCTATGTTAGCACAGGGGCTTACCTCATGTACAATAAGTTTCCCATACGCATTAAATTAGTATCCACTTATCATTCTCTGTCGCTATTAAAAGTACAGAATAGGTTTATAGTGAAATATCATATCTTGCATATAACGTTAGAACTCTGCTGATGTGATTTTTTTTATATAGATAATTTGACTTGTACCATTCTACAAGAATTTTCAAACAGTTTAAATTTTAAATTAGTTAGATGTGCCCACCTGCAAATCTTGTATAAACTTTTTTTTTTTAGATAAATCTTGTATGAACTTTTAAAACAAAAAAACAAAAAAATTCTTCTTCTAAAAATGCTCCTCTATTTTATGGTTAAAAACTTAAAATTAAACACTAAGAAATATTCGTCATTTATTCACTCTTTATGATATGTGTTCGTACCGGATTTCTTCTCATTAATATTATGCGAATCTGCCTCATAATATGACTTTTTTTTGCCATCAAGTCATGAAACAACCAATGTGTTGAGTCATTTTCATACGAGATTAAAAATCAGGTTTTTTAAGCGTTTTTTACTCGCGGAATTGTTGATCTGGTCTCCTACCAATTATTATTTCTTCATTAAATGTGATTTCTGTCTGCCTATAATCTGTCTCATTTTCTAAGAATCGTAATATATTAGGTATCTCATTTTCTAAGAATAGTCATCTATTCATAGAAATAAAATACCGCTATTCATTTCTAGTGGGCGTAGGAAACGGTCCACATATATTGGTATGAATTAATTTCAAGATGTCAGAACACATTTTGGCTTCATATTTTCTGACATTTATTAGTTTTCATTTTATGCAATTAACACAATCATTAAGATCTGAAAAATTTAAGGGTTCAAGAATTTCATTAGACATAAGTCGTTCAATTATGCGTTTAGAAATGTGACCTAATCGTTTGTGCCATAATATAGCCGAATTCTCATTAGTTAATTTTCTTTTCTTACTTATGGTATCCACATGCAAGACTTCAATATAAGAACTATTGACATTCAAAGAATATAGATTATCATAAACTGAAAGAAAACAAGAACCAACTTGTTTTGAATCATGAAACATACTGCAATTTCCATTTCCAAACTTACAAGTAAATCCATACTTATCCAATACAGAAATAGAAATTAAGTTACGTTTAAAAGACGGTACAACAAAGTTTCATACAAATTCAAATAAAATCCTGATTTTAGCAATAATCTATAAGTCCCAATAGCCTCCACCTCAACTTTATTGCCATCACCTACAAAGATGAATCTTTCATCATCACTTGGCTTCCGGCAATTTAAGCAGCCCTGCAAAGATATACTTATGTGAGTAGTTGACTCTGAATCTATCCACCAAGTATATCTAGATACAGAAGATAAATTAACTTCTGTACAAACCAAAACAAGTGATTTACCTTTCTTAGCATGCCATGCGTGATAATTTTGGCAATAAATATTCTTGTGTCCAACTCTACCATAGAAGTAACAATCGGCACCATCTAATTCGGAAACAGATTTGCCCTTATTCAATTTATTTTGTGTGGTTACTGCAGCATTCTTATTATCCTTAGTTTTCTTATATTTCTTACGCTTGAGCGATGCCTTAAACTTGGAAGTGAGATGAGCTCATTAAGTGTCCATTGCCCCTTTGACAATTATAGCTCACCTTAAACTGTTCAAAGTGTGAAGGAAGGGATATCATTGCTAAGTGTACCAAGAGATAATCAGAGATCTCCAACTTAAGTGCCCTTAGTTTTGAGACAACATGAGACATCTCAAATGATGTACTCTCGAATACTTCCTTTATCCTTATACTTTATTGAGACAAGTTTCGTCAAGAGTGTACCAATTTCAGACTTTTCATTCTTGACAAATCTTGTCTCAATTTCAGACAAATATGCCTTAGCGTTGGAAATCTCATCAGAAATCGAGCATCTAAATACCTCCAGAAAGGACATTTTCATAATCATTAGACTTACGCGATTGAACCTATCCCACTGGTGTAGTGGTGGGACAGTCCATTCTAAATACTAAGTCTAAATCCATGACACCGAGAGTTATCATAACACTCTCCTGTCAATATTTGAAATTGGTACCATTTAACATAGTAATATCTTTTAGGTATGTAGTAATGCTAGCTGAAAAATTGCAAACAAAAAACACACAAAACAACCACGATTTAGCAAAAAATTCTGAATTTATAAATTACATTCAAATAAAGGCTACACTTAACCATCATCATTAAAGCATCGGTTTCCATTAATTGATCACCTTTGGGCAACGGATTAATTTCTTATGATACTTTGGCGCAATAATAAAATATTGATGATTCAATAACATATCGAACAACATGCCTTCCTTTGGGCCGACATTGTTGACACATGTAAACACATAATAATCATCACTATATTTTATTATCACTCAATTGTACAAATAATTTCAACTACCATTATCTTTTTTTGGGCAGATAAATGATCGCATCCATTAAATGCACACCTAATTTTTCTTTTGTAAAATGAATTAAATCAATCTTGTCAAAGATGTACCTTTGGATAAAATTATGACTCAATCAATCCAATTCAAAATACATACAACTTTAATGCCTTTATAAGAATTAAAATCTATACCTTAGTCATAAAAGAAAAGTGCAATCAAATAAATATAATTGCATCACAGTAATTACAGTTTTTAATCCCAAAAAACTGCCAAATTAATGACTACAGAATTTCGTACGGCCCAAAGTGGCCGCACAAAATTTTCAGGACTGAATTTTGATCAAAATTTTGCGATTTCAATTGGAAATCTTCTAGCAAACCCTAACCAACTTAATAACTGAAACTTGGGCAATCAAGACTTTAATCAAAACAAATTTTGTGCTTTCCAAATCTTAATTTTCAGATCAAAATAATCAAGAAAAATCCAACAAAAATCAACGAAAAAATCATCAATTTCCGAATTCTCTTTAGATCCTTAAGACCTAATGCATAGGAAGGCTCTGATACCACTTGTTAGGAAATCATAAAGGCCAAACAATTACGCCTCTTATCTAGAGATCAAACAATTACATCTCATCTAGGGGTCAAACACTTACACCCCAAGGAAAGAGAAACAGTTCCCCTTCTTAACCTAAGGACCATCATATACCAAAGAGACCCAAAACATAAATCATAAGTGCAGAATACAATACATGATTCCATAACGTTGGTCATGAAATCCTCAATTGCAAATAGTCATCTCCGTAAGTATGAGACAAGTCTTCAATTGCAAGAAGTCATTTTCTCACCTAAGTCGTATGGTCGTGGATTGAGTCTTCCAAGACAGCAAGACACCCCTTTGGGAAATCCCTTCCAAGTTTCCTAATGGATTTCTTCTCTCTAGATCTTTGATGGTGAAAGAAAAGAGAAGGCAGTCAGATTTTGTCTAAAATAACTGTTTTTCAGAAAACTGAGTTGTGTGTGTTATCTTGTGCCTTGAGGACCCATCCTTATATAGGGTAACACATCTGACACTGCGCGTGCGGCCCGTACAAAATCCGTGCGGCCGCACAAACCGCCAGATGTGTCTACAGAACCGTCTTTTCTCTGAATAACCAACTTTCCTAATTTAACAGTGTTTTGTGCAGCCCGCACAAACTTATGGTTGTATGCCAACTCTAAAAGGTATTTTGTGCGGGCTGCATGGTCCCGCATCTAAAACTGTGCGGCCCGCACAACTCTCCAGACAACAGTTCTTCTTACTTGCAAATCTTAGAATCAGTCCATTAATGATTTGATCTTTGCCTAAATTGTTCTACACATTTATGGACCACATCATATTGAATACATAGATTGTCAAATACCTTAATTTCATATTAATCACTTAATTAGAACAATCATACATGGCAGTATACTATTCATAATTATATTACATATATGCTCAACCGTTTGATTATAATCCAACAATATACACCCCTATGAGAGGATAAAAACTTAATGTCGATGTTTACTGTCCATCATTAGTGATTGTTAATTCTATGGTAGAATAGATCCATTGGTGACTCTTATAACTTCCAATTTCTAAATAAATTCTATAGAAGTTATGAATTTATGTTATTATTAAGAGTAGAAATAGTGTGTTCTTAAGTTCATCAAACTTCTTTGTGAACTTCACTCTAAAATCTATCGGATTGACTTCAAACGATGAATTCAAACGTTGAAACCGATCTACCTCTCGAGTGATGCGTATACATGAAAATTTTGAATTAATTTTGTATAGAGTCAAGTAGTAAAAAAAATGTTCAAAAATGAATGCATTAAAATTAATTTATAAACCTTCTAATTTTGACCGTTTGACTTTATACCAAATTAATTCTAAAATTTAAAATTTATGCATGTATGCACATCACTCGTGAAGTAGATCGGTTTAAACGATTTGGATTTGTCATTTGAAATCAATCTGATAGATTTTAGAGTTAAGTTCACAAAAAGACTTAATGAACTTAAGAACACCCTAGTTCTACTCCTATCATTAATGCAATTATGGTGCTGACATTTCCATATAGAAATTGATTATTTCAAATGGTGAATATTTTCATCATAAAAACATCAAAAATTTGGAGTTATAATGAAATTGATTATAACAACATCAAAGCAAAAACGAATTGATGATCCATGTTTCAAGTTACACTTCTACGACTTAAATTGTACCCTCTTGAAACCTTTAATTCTGAGCCTAAGGCCTAGTTGAATCATCATTGACTACAATGCCTTCCATCTAATCCAAACGTGTATCCTCTGCATTAACTCAAAAGAGAATCTTTTGATCAGTTAATGAATCTCAACCGTCTGATTTTAAACAGAGCCAATCTGACTCCTGCATTAACTCATAAGGGGCATTTCAATATTAGTACAGATCTAGTCCGTACGAATTATAAAACAGATCGGATGGTTGAGATTCATTAATTCAAAAAATTCCCTTCTGAGTTAATGCAGAGGATATGAATTCCATCTAATCCAACAAGACAAATATTCGTCAACCAAGTTGCACAGTTAGTACACACTTCACAATAAAACAAGAACTAACATTTTCCCAAGAAAAAAAAAAAAAAGAAGCTAGCGGCAACTTCTAATTATGCATGGGATAATTTGGTTTTTCATATACTGCTATGAGCCTATGAAGTTTGATTTTTTTTTTCTCTCCGAGTACAAAGTACTATAATGTGATAGAGAACTTCTTTCTAAAGACTGTTTTTCAGAAGTATCGTCATAAGTTTTTTTATACTAAAATTCAATATTCTAAATAGCGCGCTATAGCGTTTTCGGATCAAAAAAACTATGACGCTATGGTCATATAGCGGCGCTATATGGCCATAACACTGTTTTTTCAGCCGTTCCGCTATGACGCAATAAACGCTATTTAAACATTTGCTAAAATTTAATCAAAAGCTGACATTTATAAGTATCTAAATTAATCCTCCACTATTTCAACTCCGAGTTGGCGATTTAATGATATAATATACATGTTTACAACAGTAAATTTTAGTATATGTGAAATGATCTTAAATATTGGTTCACATACTAACCTCTAAAAAAAAATTACACATTAATAAAAAGGCTTCTAATTTGATAAAGTTTGCTATATTGTAGCTTGGAGACTTTTTTTTCCGGAATGCTTTATACCATTTTTATATCTTTTACACTTCAAGTGTTCGAACTTTATAACTTTTCTTTGAGAGAAGGGGTTCCGATGGGAATCGGACCAAAATTCATCAGATGTTCGGTTTAAGTTATTCGATTGGTATTGAAATTCGCATTAACAATTTCGATTAATGGAACAGTTAAGATTACTGCATATATTTATTAAACCCGTTTGCATGCATGAATCTCAATGCAGTTCGGATTGTATTAGATTGGACATCAGAGAAATTTCGATCTGATGTTCGTTGTAAACCCCCGCTCTTTTTATTTTTGATTTTGAGTGTGTGATATACTACTAATAGATTGTGAGTGGGGGTAGAAAAAAAATATAAGATGGACAATTTAGTCCGAATTTTTTTTAGTTACCATATTAATATTTCAAAATTACGACATTATTATTGATTTTTGAAAAATTGAAAACTAACCACGTGCATGTGCACTTTGGTGTTGACCATGAGTTTTCTCTCCGTTTCAATTCAATTTGCGCTTAATTTAGAGCTTGTTATATGGTGGGACCCACACTTTGGTCAAGCGCAGCACCAAGATGTGGACGTCAGAGGTGGTAACATATGAATTTTGCAGAAATTAATAGTAAGGTTAGAATTTTGAAATATTGAAATGGTAATTAAATTTTTTTCGGCAATCTAATTAGTACTACGGAGAAAAACAATTTCTCATCACCAAAATCCATGGCCATGCAATTTTTAGCCTTTATTCAGAAAGCAATCAATCTCCACACCTTTTAAATTCTGTATATTTCTTTGTTGAATTGTTTTGTTAAAATGTAGATGAAACAGCACGAGGGGTAGTTAAAATTGATGTAACGGTTATCAGAAATGATAAGTGATGTATAGTTAAAGTGTTAATTAGGCAGTTGGCTGCTTAATTATATGGTATTATATATATATATATATATATATATATATATATATATATATATTAAGCAATCTTAATTACAACCTGTCAATATTGACTCCTTAATTACTTCAAATGTCATTAAGATTATCTTTTCCCTTAATTTACAACTACTTCAATGACTATCAGGTTCATAAAAAATAATTATCATATTTTATATTCTATTAGCGGATGGAGTCTGACAAGGTCAATTAGTGTTAATTAATTGGGGTTATCTTCTTAGTTATCTCCTAGTACTCTCCGTTCCAATGTTCCATCTCTAATTTGCAAATAAAACCAAAAAAATATTTATTTTTATAATTAACTTAATTTGTTCAGTTCTTTTTTGTTTTGAAAGTCGTGAGAAGGGCTCGAACTCTCAATCTTTGAGTAACTATATATAGTCCTAGAACCTTTTCTTCTAGCCAACTGCATGTGCTACCGTCCTATCTCCAGTTCATTTTTTGTTAGATTACTTGGACACCAAATTTGCCCCTTTTATTACTGATGAAGAAAAAAAATCAAATATCCACAGCCATGATTAGTAATTAGTAAGCTTTTTTTTTCTTTTTCAATTTAGGTATATGCCTATTTCCTTGTACAATTTTCTCTCTGGAATCCCCTCAACAGTTACTTGCTTGTGATTTTCTCCGAAATTTTTATTTATACCATTTTCTGAAAAAAAAAAATAAACCAAAATACTCCAAAATTCGGGTTTTTCTAATTCTACCCAGGCTGCAGAACACCCGTGGAGTCTGCACTATGCCGATGTGGCCCCAGCCAGGGTCAGGATGTTTTGTCAATAAAATAAATAAATAACAAAAAACAAATATTTGATGGGGTCCGCACTATGCGGTTAGGATGTTTTGTCAGATACTGGGATTTATCTGTCACTTATTTATTTTGTTGCTTTGTTATTTATTTTATTTGTTTATTATATCATTATCTCTTCATACACAAACAATATTTCAAAAGAACGACATTTCCAAAATATTTGATCCTACAAGCGAAACATATCTTACCAATAAACAACATTTAAAACATAACCCAAAACAAATAAAACAATTTTAAAAACTAAAACCTAAACAAATAAAACAATTTTAAAAACAAAAACCAAAACACAAATAATAGATTTCAGATTAAAAAATAAAGGGGGGGGGGGGCATCGGCATAGTGCGGATCCCATTAAATAGGGTCACACAGGTGTTCTGTGGCCTGGGTAAAATGGAAAAAACCCGAAATTCAGGATGTTTTGGTTTATTTTTTTTTTCCAGAAAATGGTATATTTAAAAATTTCGGTGATTTTCTTATCTAAACCAGAAAGTTTGGGTGAATTATAAGGAATTTGTTTGGCTGAAGGGGTGAACTGTTGAAGCATTTGTTATACATCAATTCAGTTAAATTTTTCCATAGTGTGATATCTAGACCTAACTCCAAATATTTTGATTTTACTATAATTAATTGATCGAAGTATTAATTGTTGTAAATGATTACATATATTGAGATTAATTAGCATCTTTAGTACGTAGTGGTTATTTTTTTTTAAATAGAAAGGCATTTCATTTTGGAAAAACAAAGGAAGGCATATATTTAGCTAGGGGGGTAGCAGGAAGAGTGAAAAGTTTGGTGGGCTAGTATGCAAATATAGCATTATTTTCTAATTAACATTACCAAGTACATGAATAATCACAAGAAATGGATGCCAACCTGGACGATTATCTCATTTAATCATTGACCTATCAAGAAAAGACCTCAACATGAAATTTATATACATTAATTAATTGGGTATTCTCAGAAGTCACTCTCATGAAAGAAATTTAATAATTAGTCAATCTCTTTTCTTTATTTTTCCACAGTATTCCTATCGCTAGCTTTTATATTTTTTCCAAACCATAGAAATTTAAAATTCTTTCTGTCTCAAAACGTTTAAAAGTCTAAATTATATGCAATAAATTATTTAAGCAATGGATGACTTACAGATAGGTGTACATATGTTGTTGATTGAAAAATGAGATATACCTTCTTAATTAAATACCCAAAGTAAGGACTTATAGATATTAAAAAAAAAAAAAAAAAAGACATGTTGATCACAGCAGGTTTCATGATCCGGGCTCAAGACAACTGCCAACCAAATCTGACAAATGTTATCAAAATTGTGAAAGATGTACAAAAAAACAACCAAAACATGAGCAGGCATGCACGATGAATGACGTAGGCTTTAAAGACATGCCAAATGGGCCTATGTCATAAAACCTAACTTTATTCTGTTTGAACAACTAATTGGGTGGCCCAAATTGATGCCAAATAGTTTTCATTGGTCCCATTAGATGCCACCAAGTGGCGCTAGATCGGCCAGTCGCCGTCATCGGCTTTTGTCTTATTGGACAATTCATGTATGATACAGCCTCTCTAGTTCACATGTACCCCTTTTAGTTTACTGTGACAATCTATGTTGTTGCATGGATACGGTACAAATATTGTATCCGATACGATACGGAGACGGTGATACGATAATTTTAAAAAATTTAGAATATGCTACGTCTATTATATATATTATTTATTATTATTTTATATATTGTATTTAGATAACCATGGGCGCAGCTCATGGGTTCCGATCTGCCAGATCCAGCCGTATATGTGGTGCCGTATCTGTGGGTTTCAACGGAGTATCAGCGACCGTATCGGCTGAGTAAGGATACGCCACGTAAGCCGATACGCCAGCTGGCGTATCGGATACGTATCGATGCCGTATTGGATGCGTATTGGTATCCAATACGTGTCCGATATGGGTACGATGCTCAATCTAGAGTATCCGAGTAACATAGGTGACAACTGATAAGAACATAGGCAATGATTGATGCAAATTTGTAGTAATAGCCTTAAATATTTTTTTTATTCTATCAATTAATAACCGTAACATATATTTGTTAGGGAATGGGATGAAAGTGGAAGAAAGTTCATTCATTCATTATTTCATTGTGAAAGTTTAAAAAAAAAAATTAGGACTGCTTTGAGTTTGATTAAATATTAAACTTACAGGGTGACAAATGAAAATTACTGGTGTTTTAAGGATGTGTAGAAAGCATCCTTATAGTCCTCTTTCTTTCCTTGAGATAAAAAAATAAAATAGTAGCTTTACAAAAGAGGGTCTCATCACTTTGTTCCTGTAGCATTAATTTGTTCTTCTGTAGAAACTTATCTGTGACCTTTTGTGTAGCATTAGCCTGTTCATAGTTATTAGGTGCTTTGTCTTAATCGTAATTCGTAAGGTCACTGATAAATTATTACTGAAGAGTCGCTACACATATTTGCTAAAAAAAAGTTTTCTACAGATAATCCCAATAGGATTGTGACCCAAATGGCTGAACAGACAGGTCAAACATCACAACACAACTGGTTTTTCTATAAAAGATAATATGAACAGCGCACACTGTTGTCAATTGAGATTTCTATTTTTGTAACCAGTCCGATCTTCATCCGACGATGTAGAAGGTGTGGTAGAGGTGAATCAATGTGGTCCCTATGAGAACAATGTGTTTGGTGTTAGGAGCCCTTTGATTGTGGATGGATTGACTTGATCGGGACACGTGGCAAATGGCACGTGCATGCCATGTGGGGGAATGGGTGTAAAATTAGACCCAATTGGATGCAGTGTATTGGACCCATAATGAGTCTCTATCAAAGTCTTTTGTGACAATTAGATAATTATCTCTTATTTTTAACAAGGGACTAATTCAAGGGGATAATTTTAAGAGGAAACCGTGGAATAAATTATATAATTGCGAAAGGAAAATAAAATAATGTTAATTAAGGATGTAACGGGTCTGACCAGACATTTTTATTAATATCCAAAGTTAATTAGAAATTAATAAATATACCCAGCTCAGCTGGGTTTTGATAAAAATATCTATACCGGCCATTAAATGGCTGGTACTAATTTTAATCCATTACCGGCCATTAAATGGCCAGCACCCCTAATTTTTTTTTTTTACTGTTTTAGACCCTGTAAATATCCATCTTTCTCTCTCCCCATCACAACTCACTCAACTCTGTCACTTTCAACCCATCTTTCAAGTAATTTTTTATTTAAATATCCATCTCTCCCCATTACACTGTGGTGACAATTAATTCATATATGATTCCCGATGATATCTCACTTTGTAACTTGAAATCCATGATTTACGCATGCACTGGTTATAACCCAGAAAGTTGAACTTAGAATTGGCAACCCGAGTTTGTTATGGAAATCTCGAAAAATATACCATTGCGAAACTACTAGATGAAAGTACTTGGAGAGGCATGTACGACCATTTAAAGGCTACTGAAATTTTTATAATAGAAATCTACGCCAAAAGAGTTCCGATAGAGCCAGGGGTTGGAAGTTCTGGCGAAAAATTCAGTTGCGCCAACCTATACAACACACCCAGAACCATACACTCCCGCTGTTCCTTTATTCGAACCTAACCCAGAAACAGACAGTCCCTTCACTCCACCAGCACCCCAATCACGACTCCAACCAAGACTCCAAGTTTCATCCCCATCTAGACCCATGCATGTGGCGCATTTACCAATCATGAAATAGCTCAATCACGACTCCAACCAATCATGGATTTATTAAAAAACAAATTATAAAATCAGGTGCCAGTGAGTCCCCTTTAATTATGACCAAATAACTGTCAATTGTGTAAAATATCTCATATTGTAGCTGACCTATAAATATTATTTGGAACATAATTTTCATCATGACTTGACATTGTTAATTATGAACTTACATTCTTTTGTTAAATGTGAATGCTGTATAAATTGAAATTTGTGTATGATTAGTACGTTTTAGAAATACATATTGAACATAATGACATGTGTTAAATGTCAATCATATACAATTTTTTATATTAAATTTGATCCCTGTAACAATATGTATTTATACATGATTGACATTTTTTAGCATACTGCAAAATACTTATCCTTAAAATGTGAATATGCCATACAATATTCCCAAAACATGTCAAAGTAGCCGTTGAAGCCTTGAACCTGTCATCTGGACATTTTGTAATGTCCAAATTACCCTACTTCTTACACACACACACACACACACACACACACACACACACACACACACATATATATATATCTAATTAATTATGGACACATTACAGTAATTTAAAAAAAAAAAAAAAAAACAGGGCCCTAAGGTTATTTGAATATTAATGAATTTTTCTTTGAAAGGTATAGGGAAGAAACTTCACATCATATATATGATAAAATTATAGACAACATGCTTTGTTTTGCAGTGATAATATGGGATTTAATTTGCAGTTTTTGTTGGGATAATGGATATTTGTTGACCATATACAATTTTAGGTATGACCATGTTTGGCAACTAATTTATGACTAACCGTTCTATTTAATGACTAAGATCATGACTCATGAGGTTTTAACACACCATTATAAATGTAACAAAACAAAAGAATGATAATATAAAACAAAGGATAATATGGTGAACCCAAACATTGTTTCTTTGCTTATTTGGGCCCCTGATAGATACTGTCAAATATTTCAATACCTAAAATTTGAAATGTGAAGTAATGCATTCTACAACTGTTTGATTTTTATAATGTGGATATATTTTTTAGTCAGCATCACCTCTTAACGTCGTACATATAAAATCTATACCTGAATTCTTCCTTTTTATAGAAAAATAATTACATTATTTATTATTGATTCATCCAAACTTAAACAGTAATTTATCGATGTTCTATATGATGATTTGCGCTACAAAAATTATTTGCAAAAGTTTTATGATCTGCACTAAAGTTCATCAAATTAAAAGTAACTGCTATGTTAATATATCATTTAGAAAATATTTACGACTTCCCTTATTTATCATCCCATCATAATTCAATTTTTGAATTGTTCTTTCGTAATGAATATATATATATAGAGAGAGAGAGGGGTTGGCTACTCTACTT